>OX578146.1:15632998-18430498 GCA_951213105.1 Amaurobius ferox
ACTTTCTTTCACATTGAAAGAAATATTATGTAGAAAAGTGAATAACAATTGAGTTCATTTAAACGACTTGTCTAAAAAGTTTTCATCAAAGTATCGAATATGAAAATTTCGCCGTTAGTGGCACGATTTGGAAGAAATAAACCAAAATATATTAATTTATAAAAGCAGTATAATTTCTCAAAAACATACGAGGGTCAAACTGAAATTTTTGAGATAGGGGCAGACGATATGCGCTAGAAAAAAATTATTGGTTGGCTATTTAAATTTGCACTCTTTTATGTCCGAAGACGATAATTTGTAGCAACAATTACAATTTAGCTATCGTAGAATACATTTTGAAAGAAAAGAAAATGAAGTTGACGTGAGGGCAGTATCGAGCTATGATTTTAAAGTAGGGCTAAATCAAGAAGAATGTCTTCAACGTCTGCATATGGAACTGATGCTCCTTCTCGTGCAATTGTATTCAGACGGTTTACAGTGTTTAGAGGAATTCGAAATTCTCTCCTGGATGAAAAACACACAGGAAGACCTTCGCCATCTGTAGTCCCAGAAAATAAGTCGGCCATTCAAAAAATATGTTAATCAATGATAATCGCTGTACCTACCAAATGATACAGAAAGAACTTAACATTGGATCTGCAGCAATACATAAAATTATTCATGAAGAACTCCATATGAAATAATTAGTTTGTCGTTGGGTCCCCCATAATTTAATAGAACATCAAAAAGCGGAGCGCGTCGTAATCAGTAAAGAAAGCCTAAAATTACTTAATGATGGTGGACACCACATTATTTCTAAAGTCATAGCTGGTGGTGAAACGTACATACCGTTTTTTGACGTTCCAACACTTCAAGAAAGTAAAGCATGGGTCTTTGAAGATGACCCCAAACCAACAATGGTGAAAAGACTACGAGCAATGAAAAAAGTAATGTATGCCGTGTTCTTCAGAAGTAGAGGTCTGCACAAACCCATAAAGCTAGAGGGACAGAAGATAGTTACAGCTAACTGGTACAGCACTAAGTGTCTTCCAGAAATTCTCCAGGAAGTGAATGTTAGGGGACTCGTGCTTCACCATGACAATGCATCTTCTCATTCAGCAAGAACACCGAAATGATAGAACATCCACCCTATTCTCCTGATCTTGCTATGTGTGACATCTGGTTACTTTTTGATCTAAAAAATTACGTGGGCGTTGTTTTCATTCCGAAGATGAGATTAATGAGGAGATAACAGCATATTTTTCATCGATTCCAAGAAGTGGAAGATTTGAAGCATTTAATCTTTGGAAAAGTTGCCTGCAAAAGTGCATTGAGGTTGGAAGAGAGTACTTTGAACACTCCTAAGAGTTCGTAAGTTCAACTTGTATCACTTAGCTTTATCTAAATTTCAGTATAACCCTCTTAAATTGATAATATTAATACTAATAGGAAGTAGAAAAATAAGAAAATTTCAAAGAACCAGAAATTGTTCAAAGCTTTTCCGACCATTGTCACACAAAACACTCACCATCAACTCTTTTCCATTCGAAATATGCAATAGGAGTTGATGTTTACCATCAATTTACAACGAGTAACAGAATTATCCACCATTTTTTCATTTATTGTTTATAATATTGTTTATTTTGCATTTCGAAATACTAATTATATAGTTTTACATCATTCTTAAACTTTTTCGACAATACATTATAATATATACAGAAATATATCGAAAATCGAAAAAGCTCACTGACATAGCATTTGTTTCTGAAATTTTAGTGTTTTTACTTTCACTACATACATGGTAATGTATACGAAAAGTATTGGAATTGTGTCGGAAATCGTAACTCAAGTTTTCGACGGGTCTATAAGTTTCAAGATAGAACACGAAAATATTTTTTTTAGCTTGACGTCTGTCTCTATGTGTGTGTGTGTGTATGTCTGTATGTGTTTGTCTGACTATATGTCTGTGTGGATGTCTGTGTAATGCATGTATGTACTCTAGGTAAAAACTAATTCACCAAATTTCAACAAATTCGGTAGAGCAGTCCTTTGTGAGTTACCCTGGTGTTGATTTGATTTTGGTACGAGTCGGAAAAAAGGACTCGCCCCGTTTTGCAAAAAGACCCCCAAAACCGTCAAAATGTAAAATAAAAGATTAAGTATGCCCAAATGTATTAATGAAATGCTTATTTTTTACGTATTTTTGACGACGTAAAGAATAAGAACAACCACATAACACTAGGAAAAACCGTTCTCGAGATATTTTAGTTTTTTCGCATGTTTGATACGTCAGCTATGAAAATGGAAGACAGCCTGTCAAAATCTTGCCTTTTATTGTATGTCCAGTACATTGATTGTACGTCTTCGACTGCACGTTCAGTTGTCAAATAAAAATGAAAATTGAATTAAAGCTTTAAAATCGAATCAAAGCAAAAAATTGTGAAAGAAAGAAAGAAAAAATGGATATGCGTTTGTAGGAAAAGTCATGTACTGCTCACATCAGATTTTTTCTTATCAAAACCAATCATATTATGAAAATTAATGATTTAAAACTCGCTAAGCAGCCTTAAAATTGTACATATTTATGAGAACTTAGTGAAAACATCCAATTCTTTGGAGTTTTCAAAATGGAAATTGTTGTTTTTGTGATAGTTTTAGTTGTAATAAGTGATTTTGTTGTGAATAATTGTTACAAAATATTTATCTTTGAGAACGACCACTCCTAAACATTTTACTTTAATGATAATTTTGATAAAAAATGAGTTTAAATGTAGTGGAATTGTAGGTGGAAGTTAAAACCTCCACATTTTATTCAAGATATTTACTGTATTGCATTTAATATAAAAAAATCATATCTATAAAAATTTTAGCTGGAACAAAACAACTCGCTTGCGGTTAAGAGCAGTTAGTTCCTATTATATTCCCCGTTTTGCATGTGCGGTTGCTTTTTTCTCAATGAATAAACCTATCGGAAAACAGCCTCGTGGCGGAATTTTAATGCAACTCAGACTTCAAAAAGGAAATAAGCAAAATGTGAATATTATTGTAAAGTACTGTTCAAATATTCACATAACACAGAAGCGGTGATTGAATATTGATCGGACGCTTTAAATAGAATTCTTTTTATGCAAAAGAAGTTTGAAGAGTTAAATCCTGTTTACAACAGGAAATTAAAGAAATGTTCTTAAAACAAACAAAAAAATACATATATTTGAGATGCGGTAAAAATCGAACAAATTCGTAGCGATGGCTAGCTAAGAATTAATCTATAAGATATTTGAGAACCGACATATTATATAAAGCGAGGTAGAGGTGTGTATACCAAATTGTGGTGTATATACATACAGGGTGTCTAGAAAGTTCCGGAACGGCGCAATATCTCGAGAAATACACTTCGAATAAAAAAATAAAAAAACACGTATTCAATATTTTTAGAAAAGCTATCCAATGATACCAAAATTGACCCTCCTTCCCCCCAGGAGGGGCGTCGAGCAACTTTGAATTTTTCAAAGGGAACCCCCATTTTTTATTGCAGATTTGGATTCTCCGGATAAAATTACATACATTTGACCTACAATTTTTGATATTTGCTCCCACAAACGGCGCTATAATCGAGAAAAACGGAAGTGGGTAACAAATGTTTAAAAATGGGAATGTCTCGGGAAATACACTTCGGATAGAAAAATAAAAAAATACGTGTTCATTATTTTCAAAAATACTGTCCAATGATGCTGAAATTGGCCCCCTCCCCCCGCTAACCGTTCACTTCAGCGACAACTGTTGACTTCAGTTTAGAAAACGGTTCAAAACTACTTTTAGCACTACCCAGGAACAACGATGTGGACGTAGTAGTTTTCGGTTCCCTTTGGGGTGCTTGATTAACATGAGCCCCCTTGCCTCTCACGATCAGGGTGCTTTTTTTCTGTAACTTTTAAACGTTAGTGCCCCTTCCGTTTTTCTCGATTATGGCACCGTTTGTGGAAGCAAAAATAAAAAATCGTAGGTTAAATGTATGTAAATTTTTCTGGAGAATCCAAATCTGCAATAAAAAATGGATTCAAAGTTGCCCATTCAAAGTTGCCATGGATTCAAAGATTTCAAAGTTGCCCACCCCCCTCTCCCCTCCTGGTGGGTATCATTGTGTCAATTTTGGTATCATTGGATAGCTTTTCTAAAAGTACTGAATAAGGGTTTTTTTATTTTTTGATCAGAAGTGTATTTCTCGAGATATTGCGCCGTTCCGAAACTTCCTGGACACCCTGTATAGGGGTATATGAAAGCGCTCAAAGAGGTACGAGATCAAATTGATTTTATATTAATTTAAAAATTTTAAATAATAAATATACGAAAGGAAAAGCTGATCGAGAGATACTAATTGTCAGTAAAGATGGGTTTCAGGTATTTAGATTCTATATGAAAAAGAACAATTTATACGATATTAAAGTATTTATATTAATTTTTTTACACTATTTACTTTGGTTTGTAGTCTAAGTATACTAATTCAGCGCGCAAATTTTATGAAAATACTATTGAACAAGTGCTTAAAAACTATTGAAAAGTGTGTTCAAAAATATTTGAACACACTTTTCAATGTGTTCAAAAAGTTTAGAACAAAATATCGACAAAAACATACTTGTAATACAATACTGCGACAAAATAAATAGTTACCTAAATGTAGTACAGTCATTCCGGAAGGGCTAGCGAAGTACAACAGCCCAAGGGTCCCCAAATAGATATGCATTGAATTTTATGGTGTAGTGTTACTTGCATACATATCAAGTGTTGTTGTTGAGACCCAGACCGTCCGACCTACCAGAAAGGTGTAAGGTAACTGTTTGGACGGCCGGGAAGTGCCACCCAATTTAGACCGGAACCCAGTGGGGGAGGCTTCCACAGGGACCGTACCCTCCTTCCCCTACCACCAACCTCTCGGAAGGACTTACGGACCCACATGTTTAACGTGATCGTACTCCGCGTGAACACGGCGGCAGTTTTGGCAGTGGCTGGAATCGAACCCGGGCCAACCGAGTGCAACTCCAGCGCGCTAACCAATGGGCTACCGCGCCCACATACATATCAAGTGTGGTATCACTTGCGTACATGTCAAGGGGTTTTAAAATCTAGCAAAAGCAGTATATAGAAAGAAGTGGCACTTGTGTATAATATTAGAATTCCCCTAGTTCATAATCTTCCTTCCCATTTCAATCGCGTTTCATTATAATTAATATACGATAATATAAGTATTATGACAAACTACCTGTTCTTTTACCTGTTCTACGTGCACAAACTACCTGTTCTTTTTTTCTAATTTACTAGCAGACTGACTGCACTGTTTCCGTTCATTTATATTTATTTACATAGATTTTTATTTATTTTATTTTATGTCCCGTTTTCACCAGAAAAGACGTTTTTGCAGATTTTCAGGGCAAATACTTAAATTCTAACTTCTTAGCCATCAGCAGCCAGCAAGAAAACTTGTCCCATCTTTCATTTTCGCCAACACATCATTAGGAATATATATATACTGCCCGGATTTTTCGTTTCTGTAGTAATTGCTAATAATTAAGTACATCAGTCTAATATTGTTTGCTACTTTTTACTTTTTTATATGTTAAATATATATATATATATATTGAAATATATATATATATATATATATATATATATATATATATATATATATATATATATATATATATATATATATATATATATATAGCATAGTAAACATATAGAACATATAGAGGTATAGAACGATGAAGGTGAAAATAACGAATTACGCATGCGTAAACTGCTTGTATATATAATGCACTCTGGCATTTGCTGCATTTCCATTCTTTTCCTTTCCCTTGCGATCCTGGTTGATTCCTATTTGTTTACTTTGCACTTTTTCGAGTGTTTTTGACTTGACACATTTACAGAAGTATGGCTACTGCATGGCATTGGTACCGTGAGTGTTGCCCGGGCATAAAAGCAGTCTTTTAAACGGGAAAGAGGGGTCGCCATCCCCCTCTACCATTTTATGCCTTGCATTTGGTCATTTCCCCCCTTTTTTCATATGAATCTTATATATATATATATATATATATATATATATATATATATATATATATATATATATATACATGGTGATTCAAAAGTTCGGAGCAAAAGTAAAACGTTATAAAAAATATCTATGGGTCGGAGAGACATGCGGTTTGCAGATTAATATTCAGCGTGGTGGGGGATTTTGTATGACATGAAACAAAAAAAAATAGTTCAAAATCTCGACACTAGCACGGGCGCGCTGCTGCAAAGAAAACAATGCGGGATGATAATTGTGAAATGAGATATTGTATTTCAGCATGATTTACAGCTGCAAATGCTCACTGGGGCCACCACCACATTCCAGTACTGAGTGCAGTTGCGGAATTACGGCTGTTACAGCATGAAACAGCATATCAACGGGAATGGTTGCTACCTCTTGCCGTAAGGCGTCTTTCAGTGCTTGTAAGGACTGGGGATTTCCTCTATAAATCCGTGATTTTAGGTATCCTCACAACCAGAAATCACAGGGAGCGACATCTGGGGCTCTAGCAGGCCATTCATGTGTGCTATGCCTGCTCAGTAGGCGATTGGCCCCGAACGTTGACCATAGCAACTCCATCACTTGACGTGCCGTGTGGAGTGGTATTCAATAATGGTTTTGGCTGATCCTCATTTTACGTTGCGTGAGCGATATGCCTAAGTCACCTCCATGGCTTTATCTGCAGCAGCGCCCCCTAGTCTCGAGATTTTGAACTAATTTTTTTCATACCATACAAAACCCCCCACCACGGTAAATATTAATCTGCAAACCTTATGTCTCTCCGACCCATAGATATTTCTTTTATCGCGTGTTACTTTTGCTCCTAACTATTGAATCATCCTATATATATATATATATATATATATATATATATATATATATATATATATATATATATATATATATATATATATATATATATATATATATATATATATATATATATTTCAATTTCATTTTCGCTAAAAAATTGCAACTTTAGCCAGGTTGAAACTACGATTTGAGCGCTCTTATAAAGGTGTATAGTGGCATTTTCGTTTATCCATTTCTTCTATGAATCTCCTGTTTAGTATTATTTTCATCTTTGCTTCATGTTCATATTCTACTTCGCTTATACGGATAATAGTCCTGTTTCCTGCTCTGACTCACTGGACGGGTCTGGGAGTGTCGCGGTGAACGTTCGAACTGCCTCCTAGGTTATATTTCGCCATGTTCATTCCGGTGCTTCTAGATATTTAATAAATTGTTGAGGTTGATCGCATATAAACGTGGTGAAAGATGAAGTGCTCCTGTCACATGGTAATACAAATTTTCCTAATGTTTCTTATCTTCATGTTTTCATCCTTTGGTGCCTGTAGTCTGAGTTTGGACATTTATAGTAATGTACTATTGTCCAATGTAAAACAGGCATTTGTTTGGGTTAATCAGAATTTACTACTCAGACCTGAAGATGAATTTAATTCATTTTAATCTTCGAATTTGGGCCGGTGCTGATCTTTTATATTATGGGCATTATGGCAGTGCTTTTGCTTCTTATGGTGATGTTAATATTTCACGATTACTTGAAATAATTATTTTTGTTATTACTTCTTTCTAATATATATATATATATATATATATATATATATATATATATATATAGGGTGTCCTAAAAACATTGTCCTCGGCTTTTAGTCCTTAAATATTGATTTTAAACTTATATAATAAATTACAAAGTTGCGTAAAAAAGGTACAGAATTTTATGAAATCGATTAACAGTTTCAAGGGAATTACATTTTTAAAAATACAGAATTTAAATTTTTATACGGTCCCCGTACAAAAACATTTTCAATGATGCACAAAATTTCAGCATTTTATCATAAAATGTCCTAGAGATATGAAAAGACAAAAATAATGACCTAAACCACTTTTCGATGCATCGACATGGGTTCTCAGAGGGGAAAAATCATGTCGGTAAATCGTGTCTCGGGGGCAAACACAAAGTATGAAAGAAAACAATGATTACATAATTCAATAATAACTGTGCTATTTATTGGTACAAAAGTATCTGCACTGTGTAGGAATCATAACTTTACGCAGGGATTACAAAGCTTGTTCAAAATGTTTTCCATTCATGCCAAAGATCCATTAAAAATAAGAGGCAGATACTATTTGCTTATGATGCATTTCTGCGTTGCGTCATTTGCAGTCTCGCTGTAAACATTTACATTTTAATTTGTGATTAATCCCTCACTAAATTTGTTTAAACATATCTCTGAGACTTTTTAAGATAAAATGCTGACATTTTGTACACCACCTTATCATTGTATGGGGCACATTTTACTCATTGGAAATGTTTTTGTACGGGGGCTGTGTAAAAATTTAAATTTTGTATTTTTTCACATTTAATCCTCTTAAAATTTTTATCGATTGCATAAAATTATGTATCTTTTTTTACGCAACTTTGTAATTTATTATATATGTCTACGATTAATATTTATGGAATAAAAACCGAGGTCAATGTTTTTGGGACACTCTGTATATATATACTACCCGACATAAAAAATGCATCACCATAAAGCTTTGGTGTATAATTATGCACATTGCAAGACAAACGTAGCTGGCCGATGTATGTAAATGAGCTGAAATGATTCAGTCATTCATGATTAAAACTCAACTGATTCTAATCTTAAGAATTTCACTATACGTCAATGAAATGAATACATAATATAAAAAAAACAACTAGATATAATATTCAGTCATTCATGATTAAAACTCGACTGATTCTAATCTTAAGAATTTCACTATACATAAATGAAAGGAATACATAATATGAAAAAAAAATAAACTGGATATAATATTCAGTCATTCATGATTAAAACTCGACTGATTCTTATCTTAAAAATTTCACTATTCATAAATGAAATGAATACATATTATGAAAAAAAATAAACTAGATATAATATTCAGTCATTCATGATTAAAACTCGACTGATTCTAATCTTAAGAATTTCACTATACATAAATGAAAGGAATACATAATATGAAAAAAAAATAAACTAGATATAATATTCAGTCATTCATGATTAAAACTCGACTGATTCTTATCTTAAAAATTTCACTATTCATAAATGAAATGAATACATATTATTAAAAAAAAAATAAACTAGATATAATATTCAGTCATTCATGATTAAAACTCGACTGATTCTAATCTTAAGAATTTCACTATACATAAATGAAAGGAATACATAATATGAAAAAAAAAATAAACTAGATATAATATTCAGTCATTCATGATTAAAACTCGACTGATTCTTATCTTAAAAATTTCACTATTCATAAATGAAATGAATACATATTATGAAAAAAAAAATAAACTAGATATAATATTCAGTCACTCATGATTAAAACTCGACTGATTCTAATCTTAAGAATTTCATAGTATTATTTTCTATCGAAAATCCCAATAATTCTGAGAGCAATGGTGGTGATATACAGGATATGAAAAAACTGATATTTCAAACTACCAAATCGATGTCAATGATATCAAAATAGTTTATATTAACACAGATACACTAAATACACTCAATTCATTGGCATCACTAAGATGTTGCCAACTTAAAAAGAAGTAACTTGTAACGATTTATACGAAATATTTTAAAAGAATAACTTGAACCCGAAATCTGAAAACGATACATCTTCTCCATTCTGATAATGATTGGGATACAAATAGAATTAAATACCATGAATTATTGCATGAGATAGTAGAGATTCATACTGCAGAAATTTCAATAAGCAGTTTCTAAAGTGTTCCACTTGAGCAATTGCGCTTTGTCTTTCATTTTAAAACAAGAACTTAATTTTAAATCTCCTTTCAATTTGAAGTGGGATTATGTGTTGAGCTTTCAAAGCACGTCTCCAATAAAAACTGGAATACGAACTGGATTTCACATAGTTTGATATGATATCGAATCATCACAAAAATATCGAGTTAAATTTTCTTTCGAGTGCAATTAAATCCCAGGGGAGAGACGTTCGGATAACTGTATAAATAAAATTGAAAACCTGTGTGTGCGTTTGTTTGTTGGTTTGTTTGTTTTATTATCACGGGAGAACGTCTGCTACGAATTTTATGAAATTTTGTGGATAGCCTTAAAATAGTGTAATTTAAAATTTAGTCCATGATTCCAGTTTCTATTACCAGTGGTTGTTGAGATTTTAATAAGAAACGGACCTTTCGCGGAGATAGCATTATGCAGACGATATTTTTCTACAAATTTATTTGAAGACATCATGTTGCTCAGAAATGCAATTAAATAAATGTGTTCATAAGGCAGATGACTTTTATTGAATACTAGCATCATACCCGTTCTTCGTACAAAGTATATAATATAAAGAAACTTATAATTCGCAATCATGTGCAAATTATGTTAAAATATTAAATGTATTGCTCCTAAAGAGAAGTTTAAAAATATCTGTTCTCACTATGCGAAATTGTCTTCACGGGCAGATCTGAAGAATAAAACATCCTGGACCCTTTTGTAAGCAAATTTACAAAAAAAAAAAAAAACCGGAATTAAATCAATATATGCAACCCCGTACCACTTATATTGTCGCAGATTATAAAATATGCCAGTGTGTTAGAAGAAGATTACCCGTATTACAATATAAGAGTCAAAAATCTTTGCCAAAATAAAAGAGATGAGGTTATGAATTGAAAATATCAATAATCCCCGTACTCTTTATACCAGAAGGTCGTAATTGATTCCAATATATGCCAATATATATCAAAACATATGCCAATATACTTATATTCTTGTAGATTAGAAGATATACCCGTGTATTTGTAGAAGATTACTCGTACAATGTACAATATATGAGTTTAAACAATTTTTGTCATAATAAAACAATTGCATAAAAACTTAATAAAAAACTTGCATAACATCAATAATCCCTGAATCAATAATACCCGAAAATATCAATAATAATAACGTTTAAACTTGAAGACCGTAATTGATATTAACCAGTCAAAAATGCTATAAAAAAATGAAATCGTTCTTTTCTAAAATATATTTTTATATCCATATATTTATTATTCAAATCGAAAAAATTATTTATTATTCAAATCGAAAAAATAATAATTAAAATTAACAGACAGATTTAATTGAATTGCGTTTCTGAGCAACATGATATAAGATAGAATCTTTCTCATAAACTGCGAGATTAAATAACCATTTTGATTTCTTTATACTTTTCATTGTTCAGTAAAAGCTTGTATAAAATAAACAATGGAGATAGATTTCCCATTTAAATCATGTTTCAAACAATTCATGTTTTTAGAAAGTGACTAATTAGCGCAAAAAATCTCCCATCAAACTCAGAGATAAAGTTTCTATTCTCTTTCAAACTATTTTCAAGGTTTTCGTTTGGATAAACCATGGAGTTAGAGAGTAGAACTCCTAGGAAAAAGTTTCGTTTTTCATTAATAACTCGACAACCCCTGGTCTTAGATACTCGAAACTTGGACTAAATTTATGGGGGGGGGGGGGGGTTTCAAGGCTTCAAGGCTATCCACAAAATTTCATCACATTTGGTTCAGCTGTTCTCCCGTGATGATGAGACAAACGAAAATTTTATTTTTCAATAATATCTCGGGAACCACTGACAGTAGAAACTCTAAACATAGACTAAATTTTAAGTGGAACTATTTTTAGACTACCCACAAAATTTCACGAAATTCGGTTCAGCCTTTCTCTCGTGATGACGGGACAAACAGACAGACAGACAGATTTTCAATTTTATTTATATAGATTTTTTGATTTAAATGAAAAAGAAATGGCTATAAAAATACATTTTTTAAATGAACGGTATTGCAGTTTTGACTGAGCTATATCAATTGCGGTCTTCGGGTTTAAATAATACGGGAGTGATTGATTTTCATACTTGAGTGATTGATATCCCTTGTGTTGTTGTTGTTGAGACTCAGACCGTCCGACCTACCATAAAGGTGTAAGGTAACTGTTTGGACGGCCGGGAAGTGCCACCCAATTTAGACCGGAACCCAGTAGGGGAGGTATCCACAGGGACCGTACCCTCCTTCTCCTTCCACCAACCTCTCGGAAGGACTTACGGACCCACATGTTTAACGTGATCGTACTCCGCAAGAACACGGCGGCAGTTGTGGCAGCGTGCAAATCCAGCGCGTAAACCACCGGGCTACCGCGTCCGAAATGTGCCAACAGCACACGGGGTGATTCTGATGCTGATTAGATTTTTGCTTGATTCGGACAAATAAAACCGATACTCTCTTTACAAAATGACCGGAAAAAAACACCAGAATCTGACATAAACTGCAAAAGTTGTTGTATTATATTAATTAAATACTTGCTTTTAATGTATATTCTGACAACGAAGCGAATAGGACTATTTCCACAACTCCAGAATGAATATCGCTATAATATTTTAGTTTCCTTTTAATTTTGAGGAGCTGAAGATGTTTCAAATGTCATGAATTTGCTATAAAGATGCATTAGAAATACAAATTGAATTTAATGTTATTAAACTATCCATGTCATATTCTGCAATTAAACTCAATTTAATGCATCATGACAAAAATGAATTGGAGTCCCATAAGGAAATGGATTTGATTCTGTAAGGAAAATCATGTACTGCCTGCATCATATTTTTTGTTTGGCAAAGACTTTTTAAACTTGCGTATTTTCAATTATGTGTAATTGATTGTTGAAACAGGAACAATAGAATGGATATAGCTTACTTCAAATACCTACAAAAATACTTTTAATATAAATTTATTTAAAGAAAAATAGGTTTGGTGCATGCATATTTATTAGCTTTATATGCATATTAATTTCATGCAAGCAAAATAATAATTTTTTTGTAATCAGACACAAGAATTTGAAGTTGAGATAAAGGGTTTAAATTAACGCCAAATTGAAGAAAATTGCAATGTACACAAATGCACTTTTTATCCCCGTATGCTTAATTTGCGTCCGATTTTGATGCAGTTTGCTTTAAATTAATCCTGAAAATGTAATATATATATTTTAATTAAATTTGAAATATGGGACTTTGAAAGTAAAAAACTACTATCGCTCCTTATGTTTTGTCCTATTAAATGGATAAAGATTGTTGCCAGTAAGTGAAATCAATAATATGTTAGTGCCAGGATTTGATCCAGAAGTCAAAGCATTGGTTGGCTAGCATTATAGAATTGGGTTAAAGATATCTCCAGCTTAAAGCATTTAATACTGCATCAAGAACGTTCGCTACAAGATAAGTTTTATATATATACAGAGCACAATGATATAGTTTTAAACGTCATTGTTAATGAACAGCCCCATATCAATTAAATCTATAGTTTCCCATCAGCCTGTCGAACAAATATTAGTTATATCACTAACTATGTGTATAGTGATGGGAAAGCACTGGTTTATAAAAGCTTTAAAACTGTTTATTAAACTCAAAACCAAATAAAAATCCAAATATATGAATTGTAGGTATTTTATGCTGAGGAAAGATTAAAAAAAATAAATATAAAATATTAAAACCAGTTTTCAATGTTGAATATTTTTTTCAGCTCCAACAATTATGCTTTATTTGCTATCGTATACCATCCACCTCATTTTGAATTCTACTTCATTCCAAAAAAGAATTATTTCGATATATTTACTTGCAAAGCACGCATCAAAAGAAAAAATCGAATAAGATCAGAAACCCGCGTAGTTCAGCAAAATATCGAATCGTCCTAGTAATATCGAATTAGGGATCTTTTCCAGTGCAATTAAATCCCCTCGAGGAAATTCGAAAATATATCGTAAATATATTTTTAAACTGAACAGATTATCGTTCCTCAAAGCCCAATAAAGAGAAAAGTATAACATTTCTTTAGACAATTTCGTAAGGACGTTATTTTTCTTTGTAGTATTTTAACTTTGCTTTAGAAGTTGAAGTAGTTGTAGTAGTTACGCCTATAACTGAATGAATTCAGTCACGTGATATAACAGTTGGATATCCAATTACGAGAGCAGTAGAATTGTTTCTGCTGCTTAGCTATATATACATATTAAATGGTAGGTCTGTGTGGCGAATGCAAATGTATAAGATTAGCTGTGATTTCACAATAGGCACGTTATCGACGTAACCTACCATAGTTAATTTGGTACACAACCCGGTGTTTTTTCTGCAAAGCTATTTGATTAATAACATAAAATCTTATCCAATAAACAGACATTGAATTGCCCAAACAAATTTTATTTAATTATTATATTTAATTTTAAATTTTAGAATAGCTTAATTTTAACTCAATAATTATGTTTATAATTTACTATTTTGTACAAAATTATATTTTATTTGACTTAACTCAGTTGGTAGTAATAAAGTTTGACTTCTCTTACCGAGACTTCTCGTCGGGTTGCAGAATTTCCCATATTTATTAAAATAGTAGGGACACCCCTCAACTAATTAATACTTAAATAATACTTAAATACTTAAGGGCACTATTATTCCCTTCCTTCATCAGTGGTGAAGTGAAAATAAGTTGCGGACATGTTGGCAAGTTATTGCTAAGATTAAGGGAAAAAAAGGAACCTGCCTTCTTTTTGGAAATGGCCCAAAAAAATCGTTAAATCCCAAAATAAAAAACTGCGTATTCTCAAATATATCAATCGAATGCTTATTTTATACGTAATTTTTGACGATGAAAAGAATAAGATCAACCTCATTACTTTAGGACTAGCCGTTCTCGGGATATTTTAGTTTTTATTGCATTTTCGCTACGTCACCTTTGAAAACAATCCAGTTTCCATATGAAAACGAAAATTGAATTAAAAGCGCAAATTCAGTGTAATTTATTATAATTATGGTTGTTATTTGGTGCTATTAAACTCAATTTAATGAATTATTGAAGAAATAAAGAGAGTGTGGATATGAGTCTGCAGCGAAAGTCGTGTGCTGCCCACCTCAGATTTTTACTTTCCCTGCAGTACATGGTAATGTATAGGTAAAGTATTGGAATCATACAGAAAATCGCAACTGGATTTTTCGACGGATTTGCATGTTTTGGGACCTCTAGAACACGAAAAATCTATTTTTAAGCATGATGCCTGTGTCTGTGAGTCTGTCTGTGTGTGTCTGTCTGTTTGTACAATGCATGAATCCACTCCTGAAAAACTAATGGATCGAATTTCATAAAATTTGGTAGGTAAGTCCCTGTGGGTGACCCGATAGCTGCTTAAATTTTGGTACAATTCGATATAAAAGAACCTGCCCTTTTTTGCAAAATGGCAAGCAAAAATTGCCTCTATCCACTCTAGCTAGAAAACTAATAGACCAAATTTCATTAAACTTGGTAGATGATTCACTCGTGGATTACTCTGGTTCTGACGATATTTTGGTACGATTTGGAGAAAAGAACCTGCCTCTTTTGCAGAAAGGCCTGGAAAAATCGTCAAAATCTAAAATAAAAGACTACGTATACTTAAATATATCAATTAAATGCTTGTTTTATACGTAATTTTTGACGATGAAAACAATAAGACCAATTCCATTGCTCTAGGTCTAGGCGTTCTCGAGATATTTTAGTTTTCTTGCATTTTTGCTATGCCGCTTTTGAGAATAAGTCAAGTTACCAAATGAAAACGAAAGCTGAAATAAAAGTTTAAATTCAGTGTAATTTCTATTAATGCATTATTAATGAAATAAAGATACAATAAATTTGAGTCTGCAGAGAAAGTCATGTTCTGCTCACATTAGAATTTCTATTCAATATTAATGATAAATAAATCCATATAAAAAATCTGATGTGGGCAACACATGGCTTTCCTTATATAATGCAATGAATGTATTACTTTTACAGTTAAAAAAAATGTTATTCTTATAGTAGATACTTATATTCTTTCCAAAATAATGAATTTTCTTCAATGAGTCGTCATTTTCATTGATTTAGCGTCATTTTTATCAATTTGGCGAAATTTTTGTTAAGTTGGCAACAATTTAAAATGTCGCCAAGTTGGCGACATTCCGCCAAATTCGTCGCCAAAATATCGCCAAGCGTTATGGATGGAGAAATAAGTTATATTTACAGCAGATAAATGACTATTGGCGTTCAATTACAAAAGTATTACTCAAAGTGTGGGACGTGGATTTTAAAGAGTTAAGTTTAAAGGTTATGTTAATATTAATTGTTTATTAATCATTGAAAACATGACCGTTGATCTCATAACGTGGAATTAACATTTAAATGTACATCGCTCGTTGTTGTGCCGCAATAAACCTCCAATTATTTTTTACCTTTTGTGTAAGTCCTGAAAAGAATTATTAATCAATATTAAAAAGATTAGACTATTTAAAACTTAAACAATATCATTTATTAACAACATCAATTTATCAAAAGCACTAATTTTCAACAATATCAACTTTCAATTATTATCAATTTTCATTTAATATTTTAGCTAGGGGAGATACGACCAGCAATATTAGCTTTCGATAATTTCTATGACCTGGGGAAATGAGCACATACCTTACAGTTTAATCTTCGGCTCATCACGCTGAGTCTTGCATCCGTTTTATTGCTGACCGTACGGCCACAACTCTTTCGTGTGTGGCTTGCATCTCGTACTTATAGTCAACTGCAAAACCTGCTGCAACAACACCTCGAATGAAACTTCTTTCAACAACACATTTCGTGTCAGACTTACTTCTGCAACATTTCGTATCAAAGTTACTTCTGCAACATTTTGTATATGAGTTTCTCTTACCACATTTCGTATCCAAGTTACTGCAACAACATTCTGGATCCGAGTCACTTGTGGTTCCTTTGGCGGGGGGGGGGGGGGGGGGAGCTAGCTCCGCCCTTCTTCTCCTTGGTGCTCATTGGTTCTTCTGAACCCAATGGCATCACTTGACATTTATCAAGGCCCCTCTCAGCCCCTTTGGCTTGGGACACCCAAATTTATTGTATTTGACCTAAAAGTTCACGTTGTTGTAAACACCGGCGCCAGCCAGACTCGAGCTTTGTTAGTCGTTCTATGCACCATAAATATTGCAATAAAATGCCTCATGTGAGGATATATTCTGGCCTCACTCAAAGTATCTTTTTTCATGAATGGAACGAGCTAGATCCACGAGAATGATGTCACCCAATTTATCGCATGGTATTACACATGAAACGTGAACATGTTTCTCAATAGGAAATATTTTTTTCTATTTTATATAACTTTTTGATAATTTTTTTGAAAAATGTGCAATATCTCAAGAACGGTTCTAGTTAGCGTTCTAAAATTTATGACAATCGTTTTCTAATGAAAAATTACATAAGAAATATCTATTTGCGTGACTTTATTAGCGGTTTTGATTTTTTGACGATTTTTTCAAAATTTCACTCGAAAATTTAGGGAAGTTCTGGACATTCGATTGCGACTAAAAACAATAGGCTTCCAGTGTTTACGGATTGTGATTTTTGAACCAAATTTCGTTCAAATCGGCCGATTCGTTCGTCAGTTATCGTCTCTACAGACTCACTGACACACACACCAACACACACACACAGACATCACTTCAAAAATGTTTGATTCGTGATCAGGGATGCTTGAAACGTGCTCTCCCGTCGAAAACTCGAATTCGAATTTTCGACCCCGTCACAATACTTTCCTTATACATTATGTATATAAGGAAAGTAAAAATTTAATAATTAAATGGTGTTACATTTTTGATGGTGTTATATCGGTTGATTCGTGGAATTATTGCTGTGAAGTAAGTTAATTGTTTAGAAAAAATATTTTTTTAGTTCATATGTTTTCGAATGTGTTTGAAAGACTGCTGTAACTAGAAAGATATAAAATGGTACTGGAATAAATGCTTCTATCATTTCATCGTGTTTATTTTGTCTGCAATTACAAAATGTCATATTCTGTACGTTTTTCATTTCATTCTTCATATTTGCTTGATTAAATAATTTTGTTTAGCGAAAATGTATATTCTTATACTTTATATTCTTAATGGATATTCTTATATTTTATACAAGAGTTAAATTTAATACTCTCGTGGAATATTTTAAAGCAATATGAATGCTTATCGAAATTGCGCATATTTTAAATCACGAGAAATGCCGGGAATATCTGCTAGTAAATCTATAAAAATTGTGTATGATAAAACTAAATATTATATCTACGTTATTACAACGCGTTCGACTATTTTCATTATAATCTGTCTGTCCCATAATTTAGAACGCAAATATTAGATCTAAAAAGTAGAGTTTGGTATTAAATGAGATATAGGGATCTTAGAATGAAATGTGATGAACAGAACGTTAATAGCTTCCGCAATTAGTTTTCTGATTAAAAATTACGTATAATTATTTAGTTTACATTATATAAGTTCGTAATTTTTATTGATTTTAGAAAAATGCATTTAAAAATTCGTGGGATTTCACGACAACGGTTGATGGTAGCATTATAAAGTTTGTATCATGCGTTCTCAATGAATAATTACATCAAAATGATTATTTTAAAAGCGAACTATTTCAAAAACTATTCGAAAACTATTCGAATTATTCGAAAAACTATTTAAAAGAATAAAGGGGGAGGTGTCTTTATTCTATTACGTTTAAAATCAATAGGGTTTCAGTATTCGCTAATTGTAATAATCGTACCTAATAATATTCCAAATGCTTCACTCGTTCGTAAGATATCACACACACACATTAACACAAATAAACATACATTAACGTACATACATTAACATACATAAACATACACGTATGCATACGTTACCTTAAAAATGCTATATTCAAATTCAAGGATTCTTGAAAGGTACTCTTTCGTCCAAACTTCGAATTCGAATTTTCGACCCCGTCATAATATTTTCCCCTATACATTAAACTATGCTAGTAGGGAAAAGTATTTACTTTATTGCCAATTAACAAAGAGATAGGATAACATAATTTCCAGGGACACCATTTCGACTATAAGGACTTCAATTGAGAAATAATTTCTTATGCGCATCATGTTTTTGAAAGTTTTGTTTTCATGGGAAAATGTGATGTTTTTCTGCTTCTATTAGGGTCATTTATTTTCAGCGAATGAAGAAAATTTTAAGCTTATAAGAGTTCTAATTAGTTGTTAACTATGGGCCGCGTTGCTCGTGTTGCATTGTGACAAATTAAAATGTAACATTTTTACTTTCCTTATATACATAATGTATAAGGAAAGTATTGTAGCTTTCCTTATATACATAATGTATAAGGAAAGTATTGTGACGGTGGTCGAAAATTCGAATTCGAGTTTTCGACAAGAGAGCACGTTTCAAGCATCCCTGATCACGAATCAAACATTTTTGAGATTATGTCTGTATGTGTGTGTGTGTGTGTCAGTGAGACTATAGAGACGATATCTGACGAACGAATGAAGCAATTCGAATGAAATTTGGTACAATCCCGGAATACTGGAAGCCGATTGTTTGTAGACATAATCGAATGTTCAGACCCCCCCCCCTAAATTTTCGAGTGAATTTTTGAAAAATTCATCAAAGAATCAAAATCATTAATAAAGTTACACAAATAGACATTTCTTATGTAATTTTTCCTTAGAAAACGATTGACAAAAATTTTAGAACGCTAGCATAAACCGTTATCGAGATATTGCACATTTTTCAAATAAATTTATCAAAAAATCCCATAAATTAAAAAAAAATATTAACTGTCGAGAAACATGTTCACTTTTCACATGTAATATCATGCGATATATTTAGTGACATCATTCTCGTGGATCTAGCCCCTTGCATTCATGAGAAAAGATACTTTGAGAAATACATTTGTATTTGAACGCCAATAGTCATTTATCTGCTATTAGAATAACTTATTTCTCCATCCATAACACTTGGCGAGATTTTGGCGACGAATTTGGCGGAATGTCGCCAACTTGGCGACTTTTTGAAATGTTGCCAAATCAACGAAATTCTCGCCAAATGGATAAAAATGACGCTACATCGATGAAAATGACGACAAATTGTCGAAAATTCAATATCTTGGAAAGAATATAAGTATTTACTATAAGAAAAACCTATTTTTACTTTCCTTATATACATAATGTATAAGGAAAGTATTGTGACGGGGTCGAAAATTCGAATTCGAGTTTTCGACGGGAGAGCACGTTTCAAGCATCCCTGATCACGAATCAAACATTTTTGAAGTGATGTCTGTGTGTGTGTGTGTGTGTGAAAGTATGTGTGTGTGTGTGTGTGTGTGTGTGTCAGTGAGACTGTGGAGACGATAACTGACGAACGAATGGACCGATTCAAACCAAATTTGGTACAAAAATCACAATCCGCAAACACTGGAAGCCTATTGTTTTTATACGCAATCAAATGCTCAGAACCCCCCTAAATTTTCGAACGAAATTTTGAAAAAATCGTCAAAAAATCAAAACCGCTAATGAAGTTACGCAAATAGACATTTCTTATGTAATTTTTCATTAGAAAACGATTGACATAAATTTTAGAACGCTAACGTGAACCGTTCTCGAGATATTGTACATTTTTTAAAAAAATTATCAAAAAGTCATATAAAATAAAAAGAAAAATATTTCCTATTGAGAAACATGTTTACTTTTCATATGTAATACCATGCGATAAATTGAGTGACATCCTTCTCGTGGATCTAGCTCGTTTCATTCATGAAAAAAGATACTTTGAATAATACTTTTGTATTTGAACGCCAATAGTCATTTATCTGCTTTAAGAAAAACTTATTTTTTAGTGCATAACGCTTGGCGAGCTTTTGGCAACGAATTTGGCGGAATGTCGCCAACTTGGCGACTTTTTTGAAATGTTGCCAAATTAAGGAAAATCTTGCCAAATGGATAAAAATGACGCTAAATCAATGAAAATGACGACTAATTGTCGAAAATTCAATATCTTGGAAAGAATATTAGTATCTACTATAAGAAAATCCTATTTTTTTATTGTAAAAGTAGTAAATTCATTACATTATATAAGGAAAGTCATGTGTTACCCACATCAGATTTTTTATCATATGATTATCTAATCGCTTACACATAAAACGCTTATTGTATGTTTCAATGTAATTTTGAGCAATTTGCAGACAAATATTCTCTTAGCGATCGAAAAAATTATTGCAGTTGCTTTCTTAACATAATTATACACTCAAGAGAATTGGGCAGTGACCTGTGCCTTTGACTTTAAGAGCCGCATTTAGGAAGTAGAAGGTTGACTTTCTCCTTATTACCTTTAATCAGTGTCAACTTTTGTACTTAATTTAAATATTTTACCTAATTCCTAACAAATCTTGTTCTTTTCCTTAATTTGTACATAGACTAAACAAAATTAGCTCTCCAAAATGTATTTGCAACACTGGCGAATGCAATTCAATGTACTTTCTATTTGATTATCCATTAACGAATTATCACAACTTAAAAAACCCATCTATAATAAACTTTCAACATTGGATGAATAAGTCGCTAAATAACAAACATATTCAAATTTAAATAAACTCACGATCTTTCTTCAAGAAAACGATTTATACATTTTCCTGCCTTAAACCTAAAACAATTTGATGCATCCTGCTTAATTTATTGCAAATATTTATTATGCAATATTTGTTCTTTATTTATAACTATTAGATTTATTATGTCATATTTGTTCTTTATTTATGATTTGTTCTTTTATGACTATTAGATTTATTATGTAATATTTGTTCTTTATTAATTTTATGTGTTCATCATTACAGGAAAATGGATGATGATAGTGTTTAAAGTCGATGCTTGTTTAAATGAATACAATGCTAAAAATATCTGATGTGGGCAACATATGACTTTCCTTATATAATGCAATGAATTAACTATTTTTACAATAAAAACAATAGGTTTTTCTTATAGTAGCTATTTATATTCTTTCCAAGAAATTGAATTTTCGTCAATTAGTCGTCATTTTCACTAATTTAGTGTCATTTTTATCCATTTGGCGAGATTTCCGTTAATTTTGCAACATATAAAAATCTCGCCAAGTTGGAGACATTCCGCCAAATTTGGCGCCAAAATCTCGCCAAGCGTTATGGACGGAGAAATAAGTTATTCTTATAGCAGATAAATAACTATTGGCGTTCAAATACAAAAGTATTACTCAAAGTATCTTTTCTCATGAATGGAACGAGCTAGATCCACGAGACTAATGTCACCCAATTTATCGCATGCTATTACATTTGAAAAGTGAACAAGTTTTTCAACAGTTATTGTATTTTTTTTAATTTATGGTATTTTTTGATAAATTTATTGAAAAATGTACAATATCTCGAGAAGGGTTCATGCTAGCGTTCTAAAGTTTATGTCAATCGTTTTATAAGGACAACTTACTTTAGAAATGTCTGTTTGCGTAACTTTATTAAAGGTTTTGATTTTTTGATGATTTTTTCAAAATTTCACTCGACAATTCAGGGGGGTTCTGAACATTCGATTACGTTTAAAAACAATAGGCTTCCAGTATTCACGGATTGTGATTTTTGTACCAAATTTCGTTCGAATCGGTCCATTTGTCCGTCAGTTATCGTCTCCACAGGCTCATTGACACACACACACACACACACAGACATCACCTCAAAAATGTTTGATTCGTAATCAGTTATGCTTGAAACGTGCTCTCCCGTCGAAATCTCGAATTCGACTTTTCGACCCCGTCACAATACTTTCATTATACATAATATATATAAGGAAAGTAATTATATATTCTGCACTTTTTACTCTTAGAAATCACTGAAAATTTTAGATTTATTTGTATTTTTGAACTTATCAAAATTGTATTTTTCACATTTACATATATATGTGTAAGGAGAGAGATCAACTGCCCTTGCGAATCATTTTTTGGTAAGGGTTTCTATTCTCACAATAAAACTTTAAAAAAAAAAGAAAAAAAAGATAAAGAAGTCAAATTTACACCACCTTACATAATTACAATGTCATATCAAAATGGATATCATCATGTTTGCACTGAACTTTGCTATCCCATGAACAATGAAAGAAAGATATACAAATGTGTGATTAAATGAAATAAGCAGTTAAGTCGAGTTCCGTGAAATACTTAAAATTTCACCTTTACGTAAGGTAAATTTACTTACTTTATCGATGCATATCGATGAATGCTTACTTTATCGATATTTCTATACATTCTCTCATCCCGGGGCGATATAGCAAGATGGTAAAACCACAGAGAATTTTTTTTTTGCTGTTACTTTTCTTGGGAGGATAGCGACTAGAGTGTATCGAGAAACACGTTTTTCATAAAAATAAAATCCAATAGTTAAGAAAAGTTATTTAACGGTTTCTTTTATATGTGTGTACAATATTATTGATACAACTAATTTCTTCAATTACAGCTAGGTCTTTAATTTTTCAATGTTTGTAAAAACATGGATAAAACAAATTTACTTAAAAACAAGAAAGATCAATCATGTTTAAAGCATTGATTATGAAACACTTTCCAACTTCAATGCAATTTTATTTAAACAAGTTTAAAATGCAATACATTCCTCGGTAATAGTTTGAAACTTATCACAATACTGCATTAATTTATTATATTTGAAAACTTAAACCTTCATCGAAAAAAATGAACTTCAAATGACGGCATTGAAATATAAATTGCCTGGTTTAAACATCTCTAAAATGTTATACATTCCTCGGTAATAGTTTTAGAATTATCATAATAATACGATAATTTATTATATTTGAAAACTTCATCGAAAACAACTGAAATAATTCAAATGACGTCATAGGAAAAATAACACGCCTGGATCTCTCTATAAAAGCAGGATTTTATTCATAACTTTCTCCCATTCATTTCATTCATCACAATACTATAATAATTTATTTTATTTAAACATTTTGTTTAAGACCATGGAGCTACAAAAAATTAAACTCTATGCTTGAAACTTCATAAAAAAAATCGTCCTTCTCTTTATAAAATCAATTAATATTTCATTCATATCAGCTATGCAGACTCCATGGACTAAATTATTTTGTGTTAAAAAAATACAGGAATTCTAATACAACTCATTCTACATATTTTGCTGTTTACATTTTACATAGGAGAAAAATAGGCTTAGTTGTAGAAATAATCAAATTTAGATGAGCATTTAAACTCAAATATATTGTCATTGCGTTGTTTCAGTATGTAGATGCACAGAATTTAAGCAAAAATAAAGTAGTTTTAGGACGGATGCAACACTCAATATGAATTAAAAAGAACTTTAAAAAATCACGATTTTGAAACAAGATGGATGCCATATATCATTTTGAAGTGGGTCATGTGATATATGATATATATTTTGAAGTGATATATATGTGATATATATTTTGAAGTGGGTCATGTCATATCATGGTCACGTGATCGTTTCATATAAGAGGTGTAATTATTATTTTAATTTTTATTTAAAAAACTACTGAATATATTTCGCTGAATTCTTTTTTATATATTTTATGGAACAATTTGAATATTACCTAAAATTTTCGAAGCAATTTGTGAATTTTAAATCCGCTTAAAAAATGTTTGAAAAATTAGGTCCCATAGGGCTCAATGTATTTCATTTTTTCAACTCGGTTTCAATCCAAAACTAATTGGGTGGCATTATTCATTTATATTCCCATAGGTCCTACAGACCGTCTGAACAACATACTAAAATTTCATTTTGATTAAGTCATTTTTACGGCAGTTATCGTTTTAACGGACAGACAGACAGACAGAATGAAAGTCATAAACACTTTTCAACTTTGTTGTAAAGTGTTAAAAATGATTGAACTATGATATCCAACTTACGAACTTACGACGTAACTGTTCTGCACTTTCGTAATTGAAATTCAATAAGTAATATTAATTGAAATAATCATGTTTTTGAAAATATCATGTTTTAACCATTTCTTTCAGAAATATGAAAAATTAAAGGCAAAAGCAGCAACTGAAGATATAAACCAGTATCAATAATATTTTGTTTCGTAACAAACAATTATTTATTAAAGAGGCAGTTTTTCCATACTATTGGAAATCATTGTTCAATAAAATATTTATTTTGGAAATAAATTTTTTTAATCATTTTTTTTTCTTTTTTTTTTTCAAAAATTGCAAAATTAAAGACCTCCTTGGTGACCGAGGCTAACACATAATATCAATAAAATTGTACACACATACTAAGGAACCCATGAGACGACTTTTTCGCAGTATTGGATATTCGATTTCTGAAGAAAATGTTTTTCGATACACTCTAATAGAGACCCTTATAAAAGAAGAATTTTTCTTGGAAACTTGACTTTTTTCAAGCCGCAGAGTAAAAAAAAAAAACTAGTCCCTAAGATAACAATTTATTTTTCTTGGCATGTAACTTTGTGCCCAGTATTGCTAAAAAGAAATTTCCGTCATTTTGTCATTACTCAAATTATATCAAGTACATTTGTTTCTGTAGATGTCTTTCAAAACGAGTATCAGTAGCTTCCACTTTGTGCATTGGGGGTTTTTATTGTTGTGAAAGTGCAATAATCTCTCATTGGCTCCTCCTCTTTCGTCTGTCTTGAAAGTCAGGCGAAGAAAACACAGTCCATGACGTCAGGATGACGTGGACCAGGGTTTCCAGGATGTACCAGTTAGAAGAAGGGTTGCCACATTTGGCTATTTATCGACAATTTCGCAACATTTGACGACTTCTGAAAATTTCCAGAAACTTCTCGATAGAACGATTATTCTTCGAGATATAGAGACTTCCAGAAATTTCTACAGAGGTTACAAAAGGAATCATTAGTCAGTTGCAGTGAAGTGGACGAATGGACGTGACACGAGCTATATTGGATTGTGATTTTTGTCAATGTTTTGAGAATAGTAGCGACTGTTTTGTAAAAGTATTTTCTTGCGTATTTTGAGAATAATATCGCTTATTATATCGAATTAGTGGAGCATTTAAGTGCTGTTTAATTGTATATTGTTCCTGTTTACTTTGTGCTTGGGAATAAACTTCGGTTATCCAGAAACTTGGAATCGTCCTTGTATCCAGCGTGTTGTACACCCGCGATGCCTGAGTTCGTAACATTATTTCCTCCCGGGGAGAGTTGAAGTATGGCGAGAGTGATTGTGACTTGTACCACTTTTCATGATAGATATACTTTTAGTAATCAATAAAGAAACCTTTTTGCTTTAACCGACGTGGCCTGATAAAAGTGTGGTGATCGTGATTTGTTCGAGTTTTCACTGTTCATACGTCGGTGGTGTCACGAGATACCAAACAATTCGAGTGGATAGTTTCATATATTATGTAGATTCGAATGCTGAAAAGAAATCCTATAAAAGCATATATTTTAGCAATAAAGCGGGATTTGGTCAAAATCGTTAATCCTTCAAATTCTGGAAAACTGATAAAGCGATAAGGATCAAGTTTGGGTGGCATGCTGCATATATTGTTTAGATGTGAACGTAGGAAAAAAATTCGGAAAATATATAGTTTAGCTGCACAACGAAATTCTGTAGAAATTAATAGTCCGTAATTTCAAAAACCGCTGAGGATATTTAGACTCATATTGGTAGTGTTCCGCGATGCCTGAGTTCGTAACATTATTTCCTCCCGGGGAGAGTTGAAGTATGGCGAGAGTGATTGTGACTTGTACCACTTTTCATGATAGATATACTTTTAGTAATCAATAAAGAAACCTTTTTGCTTTAACCGACGTGGCCTGATAAAAGTGTGGTGATCGTGATTTGTTCGAGTTTTCACTGTTCATACGTCGGTGGTGTCACGAGATACCAAACAATTCGAGTGGATAGTTTCATATATTATGTAGATTCGAATGCTGAAAAGAAATCCTATAAAAGCATATATTTTAGCAATAAAGCGGGATTTGGTCAAAATCGTTAATCCTTCAAATTCTGGAAAACTGATAAAGCGATAAGGATCAAGTTTGGGTGGCATGCTGCATATATTGTTTAGATGTGAACGTAGGAAAAAAATTCGGAAAATATATAGTTTAGCTGCACAACGAAATTCTGTAGAAATTAATAGTCCGTAATTTCAAAAACCGCTGAGGATATTTAGACTCATATTGGTAGTGTTCTGCATAGTATATATAATGTATACATATATACATATAAATAACAGTTTTATTATATACACATATATACAATACATACAAATATTATACATTGATAAGTTTGACCTATCCATTGCCATCTTGAAAATTTAAAATTCCAGAAGCATTTCAAGAAAATGTTAAAGAATAATTTGAAGACAAAACTCATTAAAGATATATATTTTTTTAGAAACCGATTAGTTTTGGCGAATGAAAAGAATAAATGTATCCGAAAGTTCACTGAAGCCTCACACAACGGAATTAAAAAATGAAATTCTTATATATTTTTCTCTCTAACTAAATAACCCTCAGTTTCATCTTTCAAAATGATAAAAATTTCTTTTCCTGCTCAGTTATAACTTTTTAATTGCACTTTTGTGCAGCTTGGTTAATGTCATCTTATATCCGAAGATGTATCATAAATGGGGGAATAAAAAGGAAAGTTTTTAAGAACAACCATTTGAGAAAGAAATATATCTTTCTTTCCGCTTTGAGGAATAGAAATAATAAACTCTTTTTTTTTCGCTTTATATTTATTTTTGAGCTTTTTAAAGTCTTTTTTTATTTAAGATTAAAATGATTTGATTATTTTTAATTGTTTAGAAAAATGCTTCATCTGCAGAAACCATCATCGGTGGGCTGGTTTTGCTTTAGTTCTAGTTCATCAGCGTCGAATGAAAGCTATTGAAGTAGAATTAAAGAAACTTATTATCTTTGTGGAGTCTAACTAAAAGTCAGTAACATCACATTGGTTCTCCACAAAATAGTCCAGAATCTGATATCGAAATGAGAGTCTCTTTTATTCAAGATTAAATTGATTTAGTTACTTTTAATTGCTTAGAAAACTGCTTCATCTGCAGAAACCAACATCAGTGGGCCGGTTTTGCCTTAGTTCTAGTTCAGGGGTCGATAGACTTTTTTGTAAAGGGCCAGATTGTAAAAATTTTAGCCTCGACGGAACAGGAAGCATACCCTAAGATACTTTTATAGGTAATTCTACTTAAATAGAAAAACAGGTTTTCAAATATTTTTTATCAGGCAGCAATAATTCTTAAACATAAATATGTTATCCATTTTGCTGACACACACAAAAAACATTGAAATATTCATAGATATTAAGCAAAATTAAGATATTTTAGAAACACATAAAATTTTCATTTTATTGAACAATTTTACAACAAATGTAACATAATAATACGTCTTACTAATGAAAGAAATGCAATTGAATTTTTTTAGATAGCATTTGATCAAACTGGGGTTCAAAGTTAGTACTTACTATCATCAAAATTGATTGTAAATGGTCATCTGTTAATGCTGACCTGTATTGCGATTTTACGTATTTCATTTTCGAAATGGTTTTTTCACATAGATAAGTGCTGTCAAATACAGAACTAAATCCCTGAGCATATGATTTTAGTTGACCATATTTGTTGCCTGGAAGATATTTATAAAAATCCGTTAGTGTCTTTCCTTTGAATTTGCCTTTTAGCATATCCACACTTTACAGATTAATAACTTCCAATTGAAGGTTAGACGGAAGCTTCTCAATTGTACAGTCAAATGGATTTTGAAAAATGGAAATGTCTTCTGCACTTTAATCAAGATCCGAAAAACGCCGTTGAAACTGTAGTTTGAGCTTAGATAATATATCCGCCACAAACTTTTGTGGCAATGGAGATCTCGATTGTTTTTCAAACTTCTCACAGCATGGAAAATGTACAAAGCAGTTTGACACGATATGTGATTCAATCAACGCTAATTGTCGGCAAACGGACTTTACTGTAGTATAAGTTCCACATAGGAGTACTGATTGTCCCTGAAGTTTTAAGTTAAATCCATTTAGAAATCCTACAATATCTGCAGCAAAAGCCAATTTCCAAAGCAATTCAGTATTCAATAATAGTGGTTGAGGGCGGTTTTACTCGTTGAAGAATACTTCAATCCCTCCTCTGAGTGCAAAAAATCTCAATAAAACCTTTCTAGTGCTGAGCCATCGAACTGTTGTATGGTAGGGCAAGTCAGGATATTCAGTTTTAATTTCTAATAAAAAATCGCGAAACTGAAGATGGTTAAGTTCACGAGAGTGAATGAAGTTAACCGCTCACACAACTGGTTTAATAACATATAATTGAGGTGTATCCCACAAAATACATGTTGGTGAATAATACAATGAGTGATCAGAGGTTTGAACATCTTGCATTTTCACACGCCTCGTTAATTTTTCCAACTAAGCTTTTACTAGTTCCACACGTACTTCTACCACCATCAGATGTGACATATTTTAACTGATTCCATTTCAGGTGCTAGCGGTTTCTCAATTTCATTATAGATGTTTTAGCCTGTCGTGGTTCCATGCAGACTATTCATAGAAGCTAATTCTTCAGTTACTTCAAACTCAGCATTGACTCCTCGAATAAACAGCAGCAACTGAGCAGTATCAGTAACGTCTGTAAACTAATCAAGAGCTAAGGAAAACCACTCAGAATTATTTGCCTTGTTTGTCAATTGATTACTGATGTTGCTCCCAATGTAGTCAATGCTTCTCACCGAAAGGCTGACCGATTTAAATAAATCCATTTTCTCTGGACACATTTCTTCGGCTGTTACAAGCAAACACGACTTAATTAATTCACTATCTTAAATGTATAATAAATGAGCTATTCGTAAACTGACTTTAATTGCAGCCTCATTTTGATTTTTCCTTTTCACGAACAAATTACGTTGTGATGCATTATTCCGTTTTAAGCTTTCCAATTTTTCCTATCGTTGTTTTCCTGTGAGTTGTGAATATTGCGTCGAGTTCTTAGTCTGGTAATGACGACGTATATTGTACTCTTTTTAGTACAGATATTATGTCATTGCATTATAAATACAATACTTGTCATTTAATTCAATAACAAAATAATTCACACTCCACTCAGCTTTAAAAGTACGACATTCAAAGTCAACTTTTCTCTTCTTCCCTAGTTTTGACATGATGGGTATCTTTGGGTAATAAAATGAGAACAAAATATTGCAGAATAGTGGTACACATATCCCTGCAGACGCTTGAGAATGTATAACTGCTTAGTGTCACAGTGGAATGCGAAGCTATAAGAGCGCCACATACTGTCATATCGCTCAAATAGTCAACTCGACTATCGGTCGTTGTTATAGCCCGTAATTTTGAATTTTTTATTAGTTTAAAAATTGAAATTCATCGTTAGCTAGCGAGCATTATTGAAATAAGCAGCGGGCCGGATTTGGCCCGTGGCCCGTAGTTTGCCGACTCCTGTCCTAGTTCATCAGCGCTGAATAAAAGCAACTGAAGTGGAAATAAAGGCACTCACCACCTATGTGGGGGGTCTAACTGGTAGTCAGTCACACTACGTTTATTATCCACAAAATAGTCCAGAACTTGATGTCGAAATGCAAGACACATTGATAACAAGAAAAATGTCCAATTACTAAATAAAAGCAGAAATTGAGTTTAAAATGCCAATTTAGGGTCATTTTGTGGAATTAAACTCAATTTAATGAGTTCTTAAAGAAATTCAGAAAAAATGAATTTGAGTCTGCAGGGAAAATCATGCGCTGCCCACATCAGATTTTTCACTCTATTCCATGGCAATTCCACATTGTTTTTGCTCTGCGAATCTTGAGTTTTATCTACAAGAATTATTTCAATCGTTCAAGCAACATCTTGCGAAGAAGACTATTCGTGTTGTCTACATTGACTTTCTCGTGTTCTAAAAGACTATCGCCAACATTTTCATGACCACGGTTACCACCTGCTTCTGGGGGATTAATATATATTTCAACACAATGTTTAACACTTTACAATACAGTTGAAAAGTGTTTATGACTTTGTTTATTCATTCTGTATGTCTGTTCGCACGATAACTGCCGTAAAGATGACTTTATCAAAATGAAATTTTAGTATATGTTGTTCAGACGATCTGTGGGACATATCGGAATATAAATGAGTAATATCACCCAATTAGTTTTGGATTGAACCCGGGTTGAAAAAATGAAATACATTGAACCCTATGGGACCTAATGTTTCAAACATTTTTTAAGCGAGTTTAAAATTCGCATCTGCTTCGAAAGTTTTAGGAAATAATAAAGTTATCCCATAAAAATGTGAAAAAAAAATCAGCAAAATATATTCGGTAGTTTTTCAAATAAAAATTAAAATATTAATTATACCCATATTACATGAAGAGATCACGTAACCCACTTCAATATAAAATACGGCATCCATCTTATGTTAAAATCTTGATTTTCAAAGTTCTTTTAAATTTCTATTTAGTGTTGTATACGTCCTAAAACCGCTTTAATTTTGCTTAATTTCTGTGCATCTATATTCTGAAACAACGTAAGTACAATATATTTCAGTGGAGAATGTAAACACATCAAGCTGCAAGATGAGTTGTATAAGAATTGCTGAATTTCTTTAACGCAATATTATTTAGCTCTGGAGTCTGCAATATAGCTGAGATGAAGGAAACAGTCATTGATTTTACATAAAGAAGCAGGCGATTTTATAGCAGACTTTTTTGATGGCTTTTAAGCACAAAGTTAAATTTCTTTTACCTCCATGGTTTTAAGTTTTTAAGTAAAATAAATTGTTCTGGTATTGTAATGAATGAAAGGAATGGAATGAAAGTGTATGAATGATATATTTACTGCTTTTATATAGTGATCCGTATGATTTATATTTCAATGACAATATGACATTTATATTTCAATGATTTCCATTTGAATAAAGTTAATTTTTCGATGTAGTTTTAAGTTTTCAAATATAATAAATTATTATAGTATTGTGATAATTTTAAAAATATTACAGCTGAATGTATCGCATTTTAGAAATGCTCAAATAAAATTGCATTTCAGTTGGAAAGTGTTTCATAGTCAATGCTTTATGCATGATTGATCTTTCTTGTTATCCTCATATTCTTTATCAGAAAGTGAGTGTATACATATACAGCCAGGACCTTATCGATATCTTTGAAAATGTTAAGTAAACGAAGTAACTTTAAATAGACAAACTCAATGCATATTAGGAAGTAAATAAAACAATTTGGTTTTGATTCAATCAAATAACTAAACATTTCCAATTATTTAGGGGAAATAATTTTTAAAATACTAAATATGCAGAATTTTTATACTAGATACCGTATATTCTAGATTCCGTACTAGATACCGTATACTAGATACCGTATTTTATACTAGATACCGTATACTAGATACCGTATTTTATACTAGATACCGTATAACGGGCACATATACTTTTAAACTGCATTTTACAATTTTTAGATATATTCGCCGTATCCAATTTTTACCGGAAAACCTGAAAAGTACATGTGCAATACCATGTGCGATACCATACCTTGTGCAATACCATGTGCAATACCTCTTACCTTGTTCAAATCTTATACTGTTCAAATCTCATCTAACGGATAATACAAAGAAATTGCTGACAGACAGCAACACATACATGGCAGTTATTCTAGGTGGATTAACGTCGTTAGTTCAGCCTTTAGATGTGTGTATCAATAAACTATTCAAAGCAAATTTAAAACGTCTTTGGAATATATGCATGTTGGAAGGTGAATAAACATTCACAAAATGAGGCCAAATGCGTCATGCCAGTCAAGAAATAGTGTGAGAGTGGGTAATAAAAGCGTGGAATGAAATTAAACCTGACATCATTCAAAAGTCATTTAAGAAATGTAGTATATCTAATAATCTAGGTGGAACGGAAGATGATTATTTATATATAGATCAGAGTAACAGTGACGGTGAAGATGAAACAGAATTTGATGATGTGACTGCAGATATAACGGAAGACGAATATGACGAACTTTTCATGTTATCCAATAATGAAAGTTTATAAGGTATGTATGTCATTTCTTTGGAATAAAAGTTTTTAGATATATGTACAAATCTTTATTTTTCATTCTCATCATTTCCGTATTTTTGCAGCTATCATTTTTATATCCGGCGCACTCGTAATTTCCGACCTTCTTACTTTCCTTATATACATAATGTATAAGGAAAGTATTGTGACGGGGTCGAAAATTCGAATTAGAGTTTTCGACTGGAGAGCACGTTTCAAGCATCCCTGATCACGAATCAAACATTTTTGAAGTGATGTCTGTGTGTGTGTGTGTGAAAGTATGTGTGTGTGTGTGTGAAAGTATGCGTGTGTGTGTGTGTGTGTGTCAGTGAGTCTGTGGAAACAATAACTGACGAACGAATGGACCGATTTGAACGAAATTTGGTACAAAAATCACAATCCGTAAACACTGGAAGCCTATTGCTTTTAAATGCTATCGAATGTTCAGAACCCTCCTAAATTTTCGAGTGAAATTTTGAAAAAATCGTCAAAAAATCAAAACCGCTAATATAGTTACACAAATAGACATTTTTCACGTAATTTTTCATAAGAAAATGATTGACATAAATTTTAGAACGCTAACATGAACCGTTCTTGAGGTATTGCACATTTTTCAAAAAAATTATCAAAAAGTCATATAAAATGAAAAGAAAATATTTTCTATTGAGAAACATGTTCCCTTTTCATATGTAATAGGATGCGATAAATTTGGCGACATCATTCTCGTGGATCTAGCTCGTTCCATTCATGAAGAAAGATAGTTTGAGTAATACTTTTGTATTTGAACGCCTATAGTTATTTATCTGCTGTAAGAATAACTTATTTCTTCGTCCATAACGCTTGGTGAGATTTTGACGACGAATTTGGCGGAATGTCGCCAACTTGGCGACTTTTTCAAATGTTACCAAATTAACGAAAATCTCGCCAAATCGATGAAAACGACGCTAAATCAATGAAAATGACGACTAATTGAAGAAAATTCAATATCTTGGAAAGAAAATAAGTATCTACTATAAGAATAACCTTTTTTTTAACTGTAAAAGTAGTAAATTCATTGCATTATATAAGGAAAGTCATGTGTTGCCCACATCAGATATTTTTTTTTTGTGTTATAAGTGCGCGTTATACGCCGGAATATACGGTAAGCAGAATTTTTAACTTTGCTCAGAAACTCCGAGAATTGAAATAGAAATCTTATTCGAGAATATAATATTCTATACAGATTTTTCAATAGTGTGGCGACAAAACTGGTAAATTTGGTGACACATTTTATCACTAAATTTTCCCGAATACCTAAATAAATTTCTACAAACTGAAGGCGTCATCTTGATATTTTGGCTATTTCGATGTTCTTGTGGGCCAGAAAAATTGTAAATTAAAAAAAGTTGCAGATTAAAAATTGTAAATTATTGTTGAGGGCCAGTTAAAAAAATGCAATTTGAGCTCTGGAATGTCGACATTTAAACGCACAACCAACACATCCTAAATAAGAAAACAACGCCAAGGTTGTTGCGTTCCAAAGGCGGCTTCGTTCACGATTTAAAGACATACAACGGGATTCAAAGCATAGAAACTGCTATGCTTGCTTTGTGTTGAAGATTTACTAAAATATCCTCTGATCAAGCCTATCATTCTTCTCTTTCAATAGTTTAAAATTTCATTGAAAAATTAATTTGATATATTTTACCTAGATGAACTGTTTCATGTAATTGAAAATCACATTCATTTTGAAAGTCATTGAATTGAAAATTAAAAGCTAATATGCATTCAAATGGTAAATTGAAGAGCACGAATAATCAATCTGTACTTTTACATGGATATCTGTTAAATATTTTAGCCAGAAAATCCAGCTGAGATTTTAATTTTTTAAATTTAGAACATATCCATTACGTGTTTAATTTTTTAAATTTTGAACATATCCATTACGTGTTTAATTTTTTAAATTTAGAACATATCCATTACGTGTTTAATTTTTTATCCATCTATTATAACTATATATAATGATATCATATTTCATTATTTTCATTCAGAATTAATATTTTACGATTAATTTTCTAATATATATTGCTTTTGATGTTCCTCAATTAAATACTTACTTGTACTCTTTATGGCTCATTTTACGATTATGGTATAATCTGCAGATCAGCATGCTTCGTGTGTTACGCCTATCCAAGTATACCAAGGGTATGTATGGGAAACAGGAACCGGCGGACATCAATTCCTCCGATCCTCCCATGCACTCATAATATCCACAGATGCATGCGAGCCATTTAATATTACTATTACTTACACGACTAGGGTGCTCGGCATCTTGCTCGTTACGCTTTGCCAACCCCTGTAACTCGCTTCGCTTTCAAATTGTTGCGGTTTGCAGACTTCGCTTGGCGAGCTGTTTCAAGCCAAAGTAAAGCTTTAATCATTTATTTCACAGTGTTCCTTTGTTATTTGGCTACAAATATGCCAAATTTCCAAGTTTTGTATGCTACGGTTTTTGCGGTATGAGACAGGAGAACTTGGTGGTATAACAGATAAGTATTAACATTTTTCACTTCAGAAGTGCACAAAAAGTAGAATAACTCGTACTCTACATCGAAATTATAACAAGAAAGATCAACCATGCATAAAGCATTTATTATCAAACACTTTCCAACTGAAATTACATTTTATTTACATCTTGAGCTGCTTCAAGAATTGCCATCGACAAAATTAACCTTAAAACTTCATCGAAAAAGACAATGCTAGTTACATAAAATGAACTTTATTCAAATGGCGACAAAGAAAGTATAATTTGCGAAGGGTTTACAATGCTTTTGCAGTTAGTGTAACGTCACATAACGCCATAATCTTTCATTATTATAGAAACTTGCTTTCTCATGTTAAATTAGTTCTTCAAAGTTGTTGCAATTATCACAAACAATTTCCTTTTATAAGCCGCCTGACTCGCATATAAAATCAATGGACATTTCATTCATTCCAGACTTCAGAGCTATATAATTTTGCGTGAATTCAGCAATTTTTATACAGCTCACTTTACAATAGCTTGATCTGTTTACGTTCTGTATGCTATAGTTCAGCTTTAAAATTAGGCTCTGTTGTAGGAATAAAGAAAGTGTAGTGACAATTTAAAATAAAAAGTATTGTAATTTGCGTTGGCACAGAATTTAGATACACAGGTAATATAAAAGATTAAAGCGGTTTTAGGACGAATGAAATATTAAATATACATTTAAAGTATCTTTAAACATCTACAGTATCAGCGGATAAATGGAAGCCTTATTTTATTACTTTCCTTATTTTTTCTATATTTTTCCTATATTTTCCCTTATTTTATTACTTTTATTATTGTGACGGGGTCGAACATTCGAATTCGAGTTTTCGACGGGAGAGCACGTTTCAAGCATCCCTGATCACGAATCGAACATTTTTTAGGTGATGTCCGTGTGTGCGTGTGAAAGTATGTGAGTGTGTGTGCGTCAATGAGTCGGTGGAGACGATATCTTACGAATGGATTGATTTGAATGAAATTTGGTACAAAAATCGCAATACATGAATACTGGAAGCCTATTGTTTTAAAACACAATCGAATGTCAGAACCCTCAAAATTTTCGAGTCAAATTTTGAAAAAATCATCAAAAAATTAAAGATTTTAATAAAGTTACGTAAATAGCCATTTCTTATGTGATTTTTCCTTAGAAAACGATTGACATAAATTTTAGAACGGTAGCATGAACCGTTCTCGAGATATTGCACATTTTTCAAATAAATTTATCAAAAAGTTCCATAAATTAAAAAAATATGTTATCTATTACGAAACATGTTCACTTTTCATATGTAATATCATGTAATAAATTGGGTGACATCATTCCCGTGGATCTAACTCGTCCCATTTACGAGAAAAGATACTTTGAGTAATACTTTTGTATTTGAATACCAATAGTCATTTATCTGCTGCAAGAATAACTTATTTCTCCTTCCATACCGCTTGGCGAGATTTTGGAGACGAATTTAGTGTCAAAAATAATAATTTAATATTATGTTTCGTCGCCAAAATAATAATTTAATACAGTGACCGCCGCTTATAAGAAGCACGTTCGTTTCGCTCGTTTTGTTTCTTATAAGCAGTTGTTTCTTAAATCCGGAAATTTTTTAAATATCGTTCTTCCATTGCAAATACTAACTATTGAACACAGTTTTACAGAATTTAAAAGATAAATGTATATAAGTAAAATATTAGTACGTACATAATACATTTGTAAATTGAGTTTTGCATTCAAAAATATTTCGTATTTTACGAATTAAGCCTTACAACTTAAAATATTATCTATATGCATATAGTATGAAGTTAAATAAGAATAAAAAGTAAAACTCATAGGTTGTTCATTTATGCATATGCAGTTCATTTATGCATAGTACATTTTCATACATACCGTAATCTATTACTGAGGAACAGCAAAAAATTTATTCAGTGTTGTTTGTGCTAACGAGTCTGTGATTAGTTTACGTACATCCATTTCTAAATCATAAAATAGTCCATAAACTTTTTCTGATCCCCTCTGTGTTCAAGAGTTTTTCTAATTATATATAGTTAGGTCTTCTCGCGACTGTTTGACTGTAGAAAAATTTTCTTCTTGTGGAACGTCGTCTTCATTTTCTTCTTCATTGCAAACATTCTGAATTTCCGCCACTATGTCATCATCACTTTTTTCTTCAGATGTTTGTAAATTTTCGTCGATGTGAATCCATTCTTCGAAAGGTGCTTCTAATTCTTCTTCATCTTCTGCTGGTATGTCAACATTATTTTTCAAAAATCCTGCTTTACGGAAGCAATTAAAAATGCATATGTCAGAAACATTTTTCCATGCACCTGCGATCATATGGATAGCATCAAGCAAGGTTATTTTCTTGCTTATTTCGGAAACCGATCCTTTCTCTTCATCAATTGCATCCACTATTTTCTGTCGCAAATTTGACCGATACAGACTTTTAAATGCTTTAATAATTCCTTGGTCAAAGAGGCTGTATGATGGAAGTTGTATTGGGTGGCAAAAAACAAAGTTCAATGTTTGTCAGCTGTACTACCGGATGAGCCGTACAGTTGTCAAGGATTAAAAGATTTTTTCTTTTCCCATCAGTTTCCTGCCCCACTTTAACAAAAAGTCTTCAAAAATTCTACATGTCTTCCAGGCATTCCTTGAATTTTCGTAGATTAACAAAAAGTCTTCAAAAATTCTACTTGTCTTCCAGGCATTCTTTGAATTTTCGTAGATCACTGGCAATTTTTTTATTCCACTTAAACAGCGGGGACGTTTGCTTTTGCCAATAACTAAAGGGCTTTTTTTTTTACAGTTCCCGTCATATTTGTTGTTAACAGAACTGTAACTCGATCTTTTTGTTTTTTTCCAACGGAGGATAGATCATTTTTGAACATCATTGTATACTCGGGCATCGCTCTAAAATAGAGCCCTGTCTCGTCAGTGTTAAAAATTTGATGAGGAGCGTATTTTTCTAATAGAGGTGGTAAGCTTTGCGTAATCCATGAAGATGCCGACTCGGAGTCCGCGTCCTGCTTCTCTCCATAATTTTTTTTTTTTGTACACAATGTTATTTCGTTCTTTCCAGCGGCTTAACCAACCATCAGTCGCACGGAACTCTTTTTCTCCTAATTTTTCTGCAAAATTTTCTGCTTTTTTCAGTAAAATTGCCCTACTGATAGGAGCGTTCTTTAATCTGGCGTTAGAAAACCATTGTAAGAGTTCTTCCTCTATAGCAGCTGTCTTTTCTTCTCGTTTCCGTTTTCTTTGAAGATTACAATTTGGCGTCAAAATTTCATTTCTGCCTTTCAGGATTTTACATAATGTTGAGTGCGGAATATCTAATGCAGAAGCAGCTTCTCTTTGACTACACGGAGGTAGAGAATCATACTTTTTAAGTAAGGGTTTTTCTCTTTTGCGACATGCTTCCACTAGCAAAGCATAAAATGACTAACTAAAGCTGTGCGAATCTTATTTGAGTGCATAAGCAAGGATGCCTTTCCTTATCAGTACGTTTCCTTAACTGCCAAAATATTAAAACTCGTTTCTTACTGGTTTGGAGTTGTTCTCCCCAAACCTTTCTAAGGAGAAATTCTCTGTCATCCTTTGTTATATAGCAAACTCCCACCCCCTTCCCGTACGCCCAGAGATAACAACTCGTCCTTCAGTTAACCTTAAACAAATGGATTTTTTTTTTTTACACCGGCGTCGCAAGGAAATCAACAAATTTTCTGTAGAAAACTGTTTCTTATAAGCGGAATCGTGTTTCTTATAAGCGACACAATTTTAATGTTAAAACGAAGTTTGTATTTGTTTCTGTCGTTTTGGGTCTTATAAACGGCTGTTTCTTATAACCACTGAATCTTATAACCGGCGGTCACTGTATTATTATTTTGGCGACAAATTTTTTACAACTTGGCGACATTTTTAAATGTTGCCAAATTAACGAAAATCTCGCCAAATGGATAAAAATGACACTAAATCAATGAAAATTACGACTGATTCAAGAAAATTCAATATCTTTGAAAGAATATAAGTATCTACTATAAGAATACCATTTTTACTTTCCTTATATACATATTGTATAAGGAAAGTATTGTGACGGGGTTGAAAATTCGAATTCGATTTTTCGACGGGAGAGCACGTTTCAAGCATCCCTGATCACGAATCAAACATTTTTGAAGTGATGTCTGTGTGTGTGTGTGTGTGTGTGTGTGAAAGTATGTGTGTTGGCGTATGGTGGGAAGTGGGGACATTCATATGTTTACACACCTTCCAAGTGGGGACGCACCGGCAAGTGGGGACGTCCTCGCTTTGGATTTTTGCAGAAATGTGCTATTTAATGACAGATAATATTCGGAAAAAAGTTTGGTTGACTTTTGGCATAGGTCCCCAGTTAGGTGGTATATGTATATAGTCTGTGTATAACTGTGTATAGCTCGCGAATATCTGTGTGTGTCTTGCAAAAAAACACGTCCGCGGTTTATCAGAATTGCAACATATTGTGTGTATGCGGAACTGGTTTTCAGAGGGAAGGCGTTAACTGCCCTCTAGCTAAATCTGCGAAACACCCGTGTTGGTCTTTGAGGGAAACCGAGGACAACTCATAGAACTATCAAATTGAGGTATTAGCTTCTTGGGATCCCCTAGAACCACTAGAGCCCCCCCCCCCCCAAAGAGATATGCATACATTTTTTTAGTAGACACAATCCCCTCCGCAAATTGTTGTAATTTTGATTTGGAAATATATTTCTAACTCGCTAGAAGAGAAAAATATTGCACTTCTGATACTAATGTATTTTTTTTCTTTTGAGGTTCCATTTATGGTTTAGGAGCCAATGTTATAAGAAACAGATTCTAGCCAGACTGTCTTTTATTATTTCCCATATGTCAAGAAATATTCCCGTCCAGGAAGCTAAAAGTGTTTAGAAATTAAGTATATACAACCATCTTCACAGCATATTTTTGCATAGAATTTATAGAAATACAGTGTGATTCAGTTTTTGAAGAGTGGTGTGTAATTGTAAAATACAGTCTTTCTCTCTGTATGTATATTCTGTATCTGTGTAAGCATTTGCCTGGTAATAAATGGAGCACAGGTTCGGAATTCAAAACACGGATAAACTCAAACCGCGAAGCGCAATTTTTTTTTAATTAAATTAAAACTTATATTTCAAATACTTTTTTTTTATTTTCTTTTAATCCTTAGACTCTTGACACTGCATTTTCCCTTCAGTGAGTTAGAAAAACATCTCTCCTGAGATGGTTCAACAGTTTATTTGTTGCTGCTAATGCGAGTTTTAAAAAGACTTCAAAAAATCGGGAAAATGGATGTACTTTATTTTAAATGTAAGCAGTCTGAGAGCAAAAATTTTGTTCTGACTTTAATATATGCACCTTTAAACTTGCTTATACACTTTTAAACCACGGACCATGCATATACACCTTTAAAACGCGGACCATGCGAATACACCTTTAAAACGTGGACGATGCATATACACCATTAAAACGTGGGCCATGCGTATACACTTTTAAAACGCGGACAATGCATATACACCGTTAAAACGCGGACTATGCGTATACACCTTTAAAACGCGGACGATGCATATACACCGTTAAAACGCGGACGATGCATATACACCTTTAAAACGCGGACGATGCATATACACCGTTAAAACGCGGACCATGCATATACACTTTTAAAACGCGGACCATACGTTTACACCTTTTAAATGTGAATTATTTTTCAAAAAATGATAAAAAAAAAATATCTTAAGTGGGGCGCATATTATCATCTTGTGTTTTTATATTATTTAGTTAATTTTCTAAAATAAATATTCAGAACCTGAATGCTTTCTACTTGGTTCGTTTCCTCCGAAAATTAATAGGTCTCTGAGTGATGTTCATTGATTGAAAAATGCTCACCAAACTTTATTCGATTTATCCAATTTGTTCGAAAGATATGGCACTACATTAAAAAATATATAGATGAATATATGTTTCAATATCTCGAGAGCAGATCGGGATAATTTCTAAATAAAGATGTCCATTCATTTCGGATTTAAGCTGTTTGTTTATAAAGCATTCACTCATTTGATAATAGGGAATTTATATTTTTTTCCCGAATTGTTCCATTTTTGACCAAAAACATGAACTATCTCAAGAACAGTGCGTATAAACCTCATGTAAATGATGACATTCGTGTTAAAAAGCTGACATTATAAATACATAAATATTTCTCTAACATTTTTAAGTTTACTTATGTTTCCGAATTTGAAAAGCATGATAAAGAAATAAGATCTATTCCTTGATCCGTTTATCCCAACAGGTAATAGGCTTCTAACATTTACCGATTTAAATAATCGTACCAAATTTTTTTCTGTATTATCAACTTATTCGATACTATTGTACCCACAAAGATATAGACAGATGGTTAAAATTGGTTAATTCGTATTCAGGGATGCTGCAAAACGCGTATAACCTATAACCATCAAAATAAATAAAAGAATTTCATTTTTGTCTCATCAAAATTGTTTTTACATATAGTCGTATACTATGTGCTGAAAGAAAAAAAAATAGTCATCTGGGATTAATTGATTTTAATGAAAGAAAGGGTAGATATGGACATATTAATAAGGGAAAAATTACTTAATAAGAGAATATTCACCACGTTCATGCTCCATACTAATAAAACCACAGAAACCCTATGGGCACAGTCTTTTAATGCCATCTGAGTTGAGCCACTTTCCACAATTTTGCATATCCGTTTAATTCGAAAAGTATCTATGTTTTAACAATGGAAGCCAAAATATAGAACATTAAACGCGGACGATGCATATACACCGTTAAAATGCGGACTATGCATATACACTTTTAATACGTGGACCATACGTTTACACCTTTTAAATGTGAATTATTTTTCAAAAAAAGATAAAAAAAAATATCTTAAGTGGGACACATATTATCATCTTGTGTTTTTATATTATTTAGTTGATTTTCTAAAATAAATATTCAGAACTTGATTGCTTTCTACTTGGTTCCTTTCCTCCGAAAATTAATAGGTCTCTGAGTGATGTTCATTGATTGAAAAATGCTCACCAAACTTTATTCGATTTATCCAATTTGTTCGAAAGATATGGCACTACATTTAAAAATATATAGATGAATATATGTTTCAATATCTCGAGAGCAGATCGGGATAATTTCTAAATAAAGATGTCCATTCATTTCGGATTTAAGCTGTTTGTTTATAAAGCATTCACTCATTTGATAATAGGGAATTTATATTTTTTTCCCGAATTGTTCCATTTTTGACCAAAAACATGAACTATCTCAAGAACAGTGCGTATAAACCTCATGTAAATGATGACATTCGTGTTAAAAAGCTGACATTATAAATACATAAATATTTCTCTAACATTTTTAAGTTTACTTATGTTTCCGAATTTGAAAAGCATGATAAAGAAATAAGATCTATTCCTTGATCCGTTTATCCCAACAGGTAATAGGCTTCTAACATTTACCGATTTAAATAATCGTACCAAATTTTTTTCTGTATTATCAACTTATTCGATACTATTGTACCCACAAAGATATAGACAGATGGTTAAAATTGGTTAATTCGTATTCAGGGATGCTGCAAAACGCGTATAACCTATAACCATCAAAATAAATAAAATAATTTGATTTTTGACTCATCAAAATTGTTTTTACATATAGTCGTATACTATGTGCTGAAAGGAAAAAAAATAGTCATACGGGATTAATTGATTTTAGTGAAGTAAAGGGTAGATATGGACATACTAATAAGGGAAAAATTACTTAATAAGAGAATATTCACCACGTTCATGCTCCATACTAATAAAACCACGGAAACCCAATGGGCACAGTCTTTTAATGCCATCTGAGTTGAGCCCCTTTTCACAATTTTGCATATCCGTTTAATTCGAAAAGTATCTATGTCTTAACAATGGAAGCCAAAATATAGAACACTAAACGCGGACGATGCATATACAAAAACGCGGACGATGCATATACACCGTTAAAACGCGGACAATGCATATACACCGTTAAAACGCGGACCATGCGTATACACCTTTAAAACGCGGACAATGCATATATACTTTTAAAACGCGGACCACACGTTTGTATCTTTTAAATGTGAATTATTTTTCAAAAAAAGATAAAAAAAAATATCTTGAGTGGGGCGCATATTATCATCTTGTGTTTTTATATTATTTAGTTAATTTTCTAAAATAAATATTCAGAACTTGAATGCTTTCTACTTGGTTCCTTTCCTCCGAAAATTAATAGGTCTCTGAGTGATGTTCATTGATTGAAAAATGCTCACCAAACTTTATTCGATTTATCCAATTTGTTCGAAAGATATGGCACTACATTAAAAAATATATAGATGAATATATGTTTCAATATCTCGAGAGCAGTTCGGGATAATTTCTAAATAAAGATGTCCATTCATTTCGGATTTAAGCTGTCTGTTTATAAAGCATTCACTCATTTGATAATAGGGAATTTATATTTTTTTTCCGAATTGTTCCATTTTTGACCAAAAACATAAACTATCTCAAGAACAGTGCGTATAAACCTCATGTAAATGATGACATTCGTGTTAAAAAGCTGACATTATAAATACATAAATATTTTTCTAGCATTTTCATATGTTTAAGTTTACTTATTTTCCCGAATTTGAAAAGCATGATAAAAAAATAAGATCTATTCTTTGATCCGTTTATCCCAACAGGTAATAGGCTTCTAACATTTACCGATTGAAATAATCGTACCACAAATTTTTTTCTGTATTATCAACTGATTCGATACTATTGTACCCACAAAATATAGACAGATGGTTAAAATTGGTTAATTCGTATTCAGGGATGCTCCAAAACGCGTATAACCTATAACCATCAAAATAAATAAAAGAATTTCATTTTTGTCTCATCAAAATTGTTTTTACATATAGTCGTATACTATGTGCTGAAAGGAAAAAAAAATAGTCATATGGGATTAATTGATTTTAATGAAAGAAAGGGTAGATATGGACATATTAATAAGGGAAAAATTACTTAATAAGAGAATATTCACCACGTTCATGCTCAATACTAATAAAACCACAGAAACCCAATGGGCAAAGTCTTTTAATGCCATCTGAGTTGAGCCCCTTTCCACAATTTTGCATATCCATTTAATTCGAAAAGTATCTATGTTTTAACAATGGAAGCCAAAATATGGAACACTAAACGCAAAATACATATGTTTTAATATGCGGAAAAAATACAAATATTGCTAAATTCCCCTGTATAGATTTTTAAAGACACCATATGTACAAATTTGTTATGGCAATTCTGTCCACACAATAGAACAGAATATAGAAATACGTATATAGAGCAAATAGCTGAGGTTTGAGAAGTTAGTCGGTATTAGAACTGCCTATTGCACGATAAGTTATATGAGTACTCTACCAACTAACCAAAAAACTACTTTCTGACAAGTGAATAAGATAAAACTGCATACATTTGACACAAGCACATTCTCCTGATGGTTTAGAGTGCTTGTCTCGAGATCAACAGGCTAGGGTTCTAAATCTTTATAGTCGGTACAAGACTTCATACAGACTCATGTTCGGTATTGTCGACTCTGGTATATTAAATGAATATAAGTGCAAGTATGTTATAATTTTTAAAAAATTAATTCATTTGTTAAGGCCAAGAAGTATTTTCATCGAATTAGTAGGAATATATTCTGAAGTGCTCGTTATGCGGTCAGGATAGCATAGGCAGAGGCATATATGAAAAATATTTTTAAAAAGACTGAGTCACATGTACGTGATCTCAATTTTTGCATAATATATCCAAATAAAACATGCTTTTCTGGAAAAGTTTGTTTCCTACTGTAAACATATAGGATATATATATATGATCATTGTATAGGAGTGGAGAAAATTTTAGTCTCAAGTTCCAAACAAATATATCGATTGACTGGAGTAGCACAATGTACCCCAAGTTAATTTCCAGTTAAAATTGAGACAGGAATGTTCTAATCTCAATTCATTTTTGGTTCGAAGTACTTAAAAAGCATCGACTTATTTTATAATACCGAAAGTATTTAAAAAACATCCATTTATTTTGTAATACTGAGCATTTAATTATATGATCTTCTCATTTTAGAACAAAAAACGTGCAATCTTTTAAAAACGGAACATCTTTACATCTTAAATGATATTCACTTGTAAATAAATAATTTTATATAAAATGACTAATTGCAAAAAGCTTTCAATACAATTATTTTTATAATGTTATTTTAATTATCGAAACAAAATATGTTTGAAAGATTGAGTATACCCCTTGTCTAATCTCTCTGAATGTCAACAGTCTAAATGTATCCATATCTGTTATAGATTATATTTTTATTCAATTTATGAAAATTATAGTTAAATAGAAATATTTGATCTTATTTACCTGATACTGGAACAAAAGATTTCACGAAAATTTTGTGAAACTAGGGTAAAATAAATTTTTCTTCCTATTTTTTTATATAAAAAGTAAAAGAAAAGTGCAAAATCATAAAAGATACAAATTATTGTGTAAAATTAGTTGATCAGTAAAATAAATGGGCCACTAAGTTTACTGATTAAAATAACAGTGCGAAACTTCGTTTGGAGAACATGATTTGTTCGAGAGATATCGTGTCTACAGGGAGACATCGTTTAAAAATGATTGATTTGTATTCAGGAAGACTCAAAATGTTTAAATTCATCCAAATCGAAGAGTCGAATTATTTACCAGTACGTTATGTATAGTAGGATAAGTGAAAACAAAGAAAATCTTGATAGATTCTGTGGAGAATCACTACCTTGAATTTTCATACATAAGCGAGAATTACTTCTCTATACAAGAAATGCTGTGTAGCCTCGATTGTACAAGTAAAACTGTTTGATTCATAAAAATGCTAAATATCATTTTCATTTAAGTGTCCAAATTCAGTTTACCTATTTGACTCTAAAAATGCGCTCAATATTAATGATCAGAATTTTTTCAAAGAAGCTTTAATAGTTAGAAATGTAAAAATTTTGGGAGTTTGTTTCTTGCTAAGCCAGCGAGGTGTTTTAAGTACAAAGGGAGATAGAGTGTTCAAATTTTTGTATTGTGAACAATGAACTTTGTTTGAGGGTGATGGCCCTTTCTTCTATCCCGATTCATATGGTGCTTTAAATGTGTGAAAGTTTAATTATTTTTTTCGAGCAATGTTAATTTTTATTTCTATCCTTCATTGCGCCTTAAATTGAAAGGAAAACGGTATCATTTAAATGAATCTGTTTCCCGAAATCTGGTATTAATTCTCGGTGCTTTAATTTAGGTATTTTCTTGAATCGAAGAAAAAAGCAATTCACAAAAGTTATAATTTCCTGAAGGATTACCTTTTTTATAATTATTTAATTACCTAATTCAAGTTGAATCTTAGGAGTTGTTATCTTGTTAGAGGAAATACTATTAAAATTATGTTTATATTTTCTTATTACTAAAGCACTGTATTTTTGTTGACGTTCCGGTTTTAGAACTAGAGAAAGTACAGTGCTTTGTTTAAAAACAATTTTTAGTTTTTTAAACTAATAATAAAAATTTCAATTTCGGCGCCACTGTGAGACGTCGCCAGAGGACGTCGCCTCGCCGTTTTATTCCTTGTCACGGCCCTGACTATTAACGCAGAAGTGGACTGAAACATCTAACTTTGAAATCAGTATAAAGCTATAAATTTCCACATTTGTTTTTTGTCTGGGTGTGTGAGTGGGGGAGAGTTACATACGACGTCTCGTACAATAGCATTTTACAGAAAGGTTCAGAAGTTCTGAGGACAGTTTGTTGCCGTAGATTTCATGTATAAGAATTTTTTCATGTAATCTAAAATACTCCATGTGTGGGAAACTTTGAGTATTACAAAAGCAAAATTTGAAAATAAGAGTATTATTTTATTATTTATTCATGGATCTACGAGAAAAATTCTGACATACAAAATAATTAATTAATAATTTTATTTTGTTTCATTTCCACTGATTCTAAATACCCATAGTTCATATATTTTTATCTCATGTAGTAAAATAAATTGTCTTGTCTCATGTGCGTGTCGTCTGTAACCGAAAATCGAAGTTTCGGACAACGGCGAAACTTTGTGCGGTACTAAAGTTCTCTGAATAATACGGTTCGACGAGATTTTTTTAATTCAAATTAGCTTAACATTAGGGGGCTGGACAACCCAGTGGTTGAAACATCACTTAGAGGATCCACGTTCGATTCCTGACTCTGACCAAACTGTTCCCGTGTTCAGAGTACATATTTGTATAAGTGCTTTGTACAGTCGCGCATAAGTAACATTCAAAAATACCGCCGTTTTAAATGTCAGCAATAATCAACGGATATCCATAAAAATTCTTCTTTCAGATCCTTGTGGAAGAATTCTATGGTATGTTTAAAAGAGTGTTAATCATTTTTTATGATATTCACAGGAGAAAATGGAATATATTTCAAAAATGGCGTCACCGCATCAAAATAAAAAAATGACCTGATCGCATCAAAATAAAAAAAATAATAATTAATAAAAAAAACTGGATTATTCTATGTAACACGTGAATATTAACTTTATGCTTATTTTTATGTAAAAAAAGAATGTATTAGACGATTTTTGGAATGCTAGAATTATCTGCTTTTAAACTGTTATATTATCGGACACTTTTATCGGACACTGCTGTTATATTATCGGACGTTATGAATTGAGTAACCCTTTTTATTGTAAAAATTTCCCAATATGTTTATTTCATAACAATTAAATAAATTCTTTATCCTTTTGAAGGAATTTGATTTTTCTTAATATTTCGACGTTTATGAATTTAAAAAATATAACTTTGTATCGCTGAACGCATATGACATTTTACTAATTTACTCGAATTTTACCGATCAACAAAATAGGAGAGGGGGGAGGGGGAATAAACCAATTTTGTCTGCGTATGCAGGCAAGTTGAAAAATCGATCGAATTTAATTTTGAATTGCTGAAATTTCTCTGAGCAAGAAACTGTCGGACACCAAAACTTGAAAAAAAAAAAAAAAAAAAAAGAACGCGAAATTCTTACGATCTATAGCTTCAAGATGAATAGAAAGTATGGCTGAGCGGAATAGTAGCCTTTAAACGCGCTATTTTTACCATCATCCTTCATATTTACCGTATAGTTGTTTATGGACAGTACATAGTAGGATAAAGTAGAACAACAGTACTTCGTCACAATATCAGCAGTTTGGCTCGGAAAAGTCCCCCCCCCCCCTCCATTCCCAAGGTTGGGTCAGCTGCAGCGTATATTCAAAACTAAGGTGCCTTATTTAAATACAGGAGTCTTATAACGAAACTATTGCATATAGATTAATTTTTTTTTAATTTATCGTAATGCAAAATATGTTACAATGAATATTTAACCAATAAATAAATTTACAAGCTAAAACTAACGGGTAAGAGTTTCGCGTAATATTTTAATTTTGATACACAACTTTAATTCCGATTACACATCCGTTTTCGGAAACCCTTTAAAATTTGAGGCAGTTGTATAAACGATGAAAACCCTTAGTACAGCGTGTGAAGTTCAGTAGGGCGCTGGTGGGGGTCAAAGGATAGAATTGCCACCTCCGCGCCAGGTCATGTATCAAAACACATTCTATATATCTAAGGCGTTAGACGTCTAAAAAAAATATAAAACGGATATATTAGACGAAATATCTACGGATAGAATATCTAAGGAGTTTGGCCGGTCATTTCATTAATCGCTAGTTTTTCAAATTGAATCGCCGACGTGGGAATTTACGACGTGGGAATACCTTAGAGCAGGAATAAGAAGTATGTCTTCGTATCTCTCCTCTAAGGGGAATACCTGGTCTGGAAAGAATGAATGCTCCACCCCAGGCACGGGAACTACGAAAACCCTTTATGATAACAGAGTGTGTCGCCTATCTTGAGTGTTCATGCTCAGAGGGTTATGATTTCACCCTGGGGGCCGTACGAAGCCGACAAAGGGCCGTACTTCACTCACCACTCTTTGGTTGTAAATATTGCTGGACTTTGCGTGGCTTTCAGCGATCGATAGGTATCCTTACAATTCTTTCTCCCAGATACTTCTGCAAACATTCTATTGTAAGTCTTAAAAGAGTTGATCATCTTTTAAGATGTTTACAGAAAAAAAAATTGACTAAACGACAAATGTGGCGTCCACTTTAGCCGGTTCACATCAAAACTAAAAATATCAATTATTCCTATATTTAGCTCGTGAAAATGTACTTTATGCATAATTTTATGCAAAAAAAAAAAAATGTGTCGATTTTTAGAATGCTAGAACTGTCTATTTTGTAGGAATTCTACACTTATAGACATTTAGAAAAATAGTTATAGACATTTAGAGAATAGTTAATGTGACGGGATCCTTCAAAAGCAAAATTCGGCAACTATTAATTCATTTCTGTAGTGCATATGCTTCACAAAATATGATAGTTTGAACTGCCCTGTTAAAAATTCGTTAAAAATCCATTTAAAAATTTAAAAAAAAAATCGTTTAAAAACAATCACAGTTAAAAAAAATTTATAAAAATATTAATTTGTAAAACTAATATATTGATTATGACTAAAACTCGAATTCTATGAAATTTCATATTTGTATATGCAATTGCATATATGAACACTTATAGAGCATGTAAATGCATAAAAGGCCTTTAAATGCATATTTTAAGTACTTTATTTCCTTTTAGCTTGCATTTTTTTTTTATTTTAACTATATTTTTATCGTCTTTAACACTTTACAACAAAGCTGAAAAGTGTTTATGACTTTGTTCATTCTGTCTATCTGTCTGTCCGTTAGCACGATAACTGCCGAAAAAATTAATTTATCAAAATGAAATTTTAATATGTTGTTCAGACAGTCTATAGGACCTATGGGAATATAAATGAATAATGTCACCCAATTAGTTTTGGATATAACCGGGTTGAAATAATGAAATACGTTGAACCTTATGAGGCCTAATTTTTCAAACATTTTTTAAGCAGATTTAAAATTCACAAATTGCTTCGAAAGTTTTATGAAATATTCAAATTGTCCCATAAAATAAATAATAAAAATTTCAGAAAAATATATTCAATAGTTTTTTAAATAAAAATTTGAATAATGATTACACCTTTTATATGAAGCGATCACGTAACCATTATATGGAGAGATCACATGACCCACTTCAAAATAAACTATGGCATCCACCTTGTGCCAAAATTGTGATTTTTAATGTTCTTTTTAATTCATATTTAGTGTTTAATCCGTCCTAAAACCGCTTTATTGTTGCTTAAATTCAGTGCATCTACATCCTGAAACACTGCAATTACAATATATTTGAGTTTAAATGATCATCCAACTTTGACTATTTCTACAACGAAGCCGACTTTTCACTAATGGAAAATGTAAACACCAAAATGTGTAAAATGAGTTGTATAAGAATTGTTGCATTTCTTTAACGCAGAATTATTTAGCTCATGGAGTCTGCAATATAGCTGATATGAATGAAATATTCATTGATTTTAGAGAGTAGGACGATTTTTTCGATGAAGTTTAAAACATAGAGTCTAATTACTTGTACCTCCATGGTCTTAAATTTGAAATAAAATAAATTATTATAGTATTGTGATGAATGAAATGAATGGAAAAACGTTTATGAATGAAATGCTGATTTTATAGAGAGAGCCATGTGTGTTATATTTCGATGGCGTCATTTGAATACATTTTATTTGTTTTTGATGAAGTTTTCAAATGTAATAAATTATTGTAGTATTATAATAATTTTAAAAATATTTTATAGAAATGTATCGCATTTTAAAGATGTTTAAACCAGACAATTTATATTTCAATCTCGTCATTTGAATGAAGTTCATTTTTTTCGATGAAGTTTTAAGTTTTCAAATTAATGTAGTATTGTGATAATTTTTAAAATATTACCGAGGAATGTATCGAATTTTAGAGATGTTTAAATAAAATTGCATTGAAGTTGGAAAGTGTTTCATAATCAATGCCTTAAGCATGATTCATCTTTCTTTTTAAATAGCTAGATAAGTTAACATCGGACGAAGCTAAACATTTTTCTCATTCAACACCGAAATTCCGTGAGCTACTAAGGCCATACAATTATCATAAGAAATGATGAAATCTTTTCAGTGTAAAATATCAAGAGACATGTCTGGTAAAAGAGATGGAAAGTCACGTTATACGAATATCTGAAGTTTTGCATACGTCGTTTTCAAAGAGCTGTTCTGTAAAATTTTCTGTATAAGCATTGTGAGTAAAAATGCCTAAAATTAAATCTAGTAAATCAATCCGAATAAAATCATGTATTTATAATCATAGAAAAATCTGAATACAGATGGTGTTTTTATATTATGTAATATGCGAGAAAAAATTATTCAGAAAAATATCAGATCAACATGTAAAAACTGCTATTCACATTTAAGAGAAAAAAAAAAAAAAAGAAGAGTAAACACGCAGTTATAACTAAGCCGTTTTCAGCATGGAATACCCAAGAACTAAATGTCACTTTCAGTTCAAAAGATGACAAGTACTGTCCAATAATATCAGTTGGTATTAAAAGAACTTTTTCAGCATTAAAATCTTTTTAGATGATAAACGACAAAGTCTACGTGTCAAGAACTTAGAAAAGCACATTAGTTGGTTACAGCAATAAAATTTACTCACTATATGAAAATTTTGTCTATATTTGAACAATGATATAAAAACTTTTGATTTGCAATAATAGTTTGCTTGACTTTGGTTGAAATTCCGCGTTTTTAAATGCTTTCAGATGCATTAATGATATTCGAACAAAATATATAAATACATGTATTTTATGTTATAAGTAATTAATTATTAAATTTTAGGTGTATATTTGCATGCATATTTTGACAAATTTTAATGCATATATTAGTTATGATATTAATGTAGTATCAAATGAGACATATTGTGCGTCTGCAGTTACGTAGGAAACGTCATAAGCATTCATTGATAATGATTACGTTAGTTCTCCATATATAATTGCATTATATTCTTCACAGAGTATTGGTGTATTAAATCCGACACTGTAAACAACCACATTTGATCTTCGACCTCCCTTCCCCGTTAGAGATCCTGACGACACTTATATACCAATCTTGACACTTTTTAAAAAATAAAAAAATTGTTGATTTTCATAAATTTCATTGTAATGTCGGCAAAAAAAAATCAATATTTTCCCTCAAAAGTCTCTCTCTCTCTCACAAGAATGCCTTATCAGCAAGCACTATTGAGAGGGAAATTATACACTCTTATTAAACATCGTGTTTTTGCAATAAATTAATTTTTAGCATTTGGCAACAGAAGTTTGAATCCTTTAATTTCTATTCTTAAATTATTACAAGATATTTTGAGCTATCTATCTATCTATATATATTAATTGTCAAGTGTCCGTCTGTTCGTCTGTCTGTCACGTTTTTTTAGGCACTCCCCGGATAAATAGAGACTTGTAATTTGGTGCACAGGTCGATCGTTCGATAAAACCCCCTGGAAAAATCGAATTTTTCGAAAATGTTCCGTCGAGGGTATGCTCCACACCAAAACGTTCGAAAAGTGAAATGATAGGAAAGTATACTTTGCGATGAGATAGAGATTTCAAATTTAGAGTATGTAAACCATTCTAAAGGAAGAAAGTGTGCAATTTTAGATTTCAATATTTGCTACTTTAGTGGGTGTCGCGCACCGAAATGTTCGATTTTCCGAACAAATGAGAAACGCTTGCTTTAAATTTGATAGAGGCTTGAAATTTGGTATACGGGTTAATCATTTGATGAAAACAGTCAAGACAACATTGTTTTTCAAAAATGTTCGTTTAAAGAGGTTGCTCCAAAAACGAAATGATGAAAATTCATGTTTGGAGATGCAATAGAGACTACAAATTTGGTGTGCGAGTAGATAGTTCGAAAGGAAAAGCACGTACAATTTCAGTTTTCCGATATTTTCTACTTTATGGGGGTACCGCAAACCCAAATATTCGATTTTCCGAAATAAATGAGAAACGCCTCCTTTCAAAATGTAATAGAGGTTTGATATTTGGTATTTGGGACAATCATCTGATAAAAAACACAAGAATAGAGTTTTTGAAATCTGTTCATGTAAGAGGGTGCTCCACACAAGCAGAGATGTGTATATATACCCAAGTTAGGGATTAAATAATGCTCAAAATTAATGATAAAAATCACATCAATGCAAAGTTAAAATATTTTATTTTTGTATTTATATTTTTTTATAAAGCTTACAACCATATTACTGAAAATTCTTACTTAAAGGTTTTTTCAATCGCATGCAAATTTATTATCATAGGCGAATCAAGAACGTTGAATCACAACGTTGAAGCACATCTATTGACCTAATGAGTTTACGAGTCGCATTTCATGACCAATAAAATATAGCTTACAACCCTACAAGAGCTATTTATAATTTTATAATTCGAGAATAGATCAGATTCAGAACTGTAATCCCCATTTGATCGTCTACACCCCCACACACTATTTTTGGGATCCTATGCACCGAAATTAAGTGTATGTAGGATATCCTATGCCTATGATAGGATGTTTGCATATGAAAAAAAACGCTGCAGTAAGAATTTTTAGGAATCTGGTTGTAAGTATCACAAAAGAAATCAGTTTTCTTTTAAATACCAAAAGAAAATTTTTCATCTTTGCCCTGATGCAAGTTTAGGCATTAATGTTTGGCATTATTCAATCCACGACTTGGGTATATATACCACTCTGTTTATTTTATTTGTAGATATTTACCTTTTTGATATCAGGTTTGTTGGTTCTTTAGCACTGGTGAAGGAGATCCCGCGTATTCTCGAAACAGTTGTCAGCCACAATTTTATTTTTTTTTACTTGAATATCTTAGATTTTTTTCCCTAATCCTTTGCACAATGTGTTTTCGTTTTTTTATTGGTATAAGGAAGAACTGAAAATAAAAATTCAAAAAGTTAAAAGTTAAAAAAGAAAAGCGAAATATTTTTTAAGGAAAGTTAAAAATAAAATGTTAAAATTATTTCCTAATTTGTTATTAAAACCATTTCATTATTCAACCGTTTATATTTGTAAAGCAGAATTTCCTATACTCCTTTGTAAGGAACTCACACATTATTGAAAAATTAACTTGTATGGAACTCGCTCGTTGTTGCAAAATTTTACTTCATATGTACGTAAATCGCAAGAAATGGCACAAAATTTCAGTTGCACGGAAGCCAGCCATTACCGTATTTAAGAGTGGTCACACCCCTCATTTTCCCAGGCCGATCTCGTGCCAATTTACCTCTGTACTACTCTATGTCACTGGGAACCAATATTAAAAAATCGGTGTAGATTATGGGTGGGACAACGGTAATCTAAAAGGACGAGTCTCTCAAAAAGACAGGTGTATAATATATACTGTCCCAAACATCCATTTCTTTCGAGACTAGCTCTTTGCCCATTACAAATGCTATTATTTTACGAATCTTGTTTGAAGTCTATCCTCTAAGTAAACCGCACAATAGATGAAAAGTAGCACCCTTTGACCCGCAGGATGTATTTAAGAAAGAGGAGGGGACTCATCGGAACAGGAAAGAAAAGGCCTCAAGAAAAATGATTTTTATTTTAGATTCGTCATACATAATAATCTTGATTCATCTAATATATTTCAGAATGTTTTTCAAATCAGGCGTTTCTTCTTTCAAATAAATAAATGAAACAAAAATAATAAAAAATAATGTGTTTAACAAATGACTTTCTCTACAGATTAACACATCTGAATTTTGTTGGAAAAATAACACAATCTAGTGCTTGTTTACTATGAGAGCCCACTAAAATTAATATACTTATTGCAGTTACTAATTATAAAAATATGTATAAGAAATTTCATGTAAATTGATTTAATATTTCGTTAGATATCGTGCACTCGTGGAAAAGCAAAAATACCTAATATCTCGAGAACGGCTCTTGATAACTACTGAAAAATAGTGTCCCATAATTATTAGTTAACTGTATTTAAAAATCATTTTGTCATAAGATAATAGTTAAAATATTTATTGTTTGGGGGTTTTCTCCATTGTGGATCAAAAACGCGTAATATCCCAAGAACAGCTTACATTTTCGGTCCAGAAGTTGTGTTATGGACTTCTAAATACAGAATTATATGTAAAATGGTAACTTCCCCCAAAATATAAAAATATAATTATGTTTAAATATCCTTCGAAACTTAATAATTCGTTAATTTCTTTGATCCTATAAATTTTTGATCTTGTATTCAGTTTTTTCCATTATCTTAAATATAATGAGCCAATTTTTAAAAGTTTTTTTTTTGTGTTGAATTTATTTCTTGTTTTCAGTAAGTAATTTAGTTTTGACAGGTTCTAACATTATTTTTATTATTTTATTACATTAGGTGATTCATTTCATTGATTCTGTAATATGTTCATTACATAGGTATATAGACCATATCTTTAAAACTATTTTACGAAGGAGACCCTATAGATTTTCATTTAATTTTTAATAAATTTTTATGTAACTTATATATTATGTGTTTTAATATTTTGAAGTCCGCAAATACCGGAGTCCCGGTTTTGAAAATTACAAATGTCGAGATACCTGATTATAATTTTGTCCCGAAATTAATTGCCCAGCCCATTTCTATGCGTTTAGTGAAAGTTTCATTTATGCGCATATGGACATACCGGATATTAAAAATAAAGCCAACTAGTAATTTTAATTCTTCCAAAGATGTAACATAGGGAATTGTATGCTAATTTATTCCTTCGTAATATTAAGAGAAATATCCTGCTTATTTAGAAATCACTTACTTTTAAAGTTGTGAGAATTGCAAGTAGTTATTTGCCATCGTGAAAATATAAATGAATAAAATGGCCACCTCTAATCGTAAGGTAATGTTTCGTCAACCTTCATTTTGCATTAGCATTCAAATATCCTTAACCTTAACATTTGTTCTTGATTTATTATTTTTTAAATATCCATTGCATTTTGTACACAAGTACTTCAGGAGGACCCGAAAAGTTGTATGAGAATTAATATCAATAAGTTGTACATATGAATTTTTTGAAAATGTAAATATTAAAATAAATTACATTTTAGAGCAGATTAGAGGTTTATGGATGACAAATTGGGCAGTTATGTATCAAAATTAACATATCAAGTGAAAACTAAAGTGCAATGCTGATTTAGGGTAATATAACTTTTTGAATTTTATGGAATTCTATATACAGAGAAGAAAGGATTTTTCCAGACCCCTGAGGGTGTTAATACCCTCCCAGATTCCCGAGTTACAATGTTTCGTCTGCGAATTTTTTACTAAATCCTTAAAAGGAGGGTGTATGAGAGTACTATAAAGTCTCCTAGAAGTGAGATAAAAAACAAATTTAAAAATATTACAATTGTTTCAAGTAGATTGACATTCATTCGTGTCCAGTGCAAAAATGCAAATAGTCCAATTTTAGGAGTGGCCATTTAAATAAGGCTGGCTTGGGGAAGTTATGTGCTTAGTCTCCATCCCATCTTTGCTGAAATACAAAAGGCCAGTACCGGAGCACTTCACCATCAAGTCCGAACAACCTCAAGAAATCACTGTAAGCAAATACAATAAATTTATCAACACCTACCTTTGTGGTTGTAGATTATCTTTGAATACTACTACCGGCCATATGTTGGTTTGTAAAGAATATGTATAACTAATTGTTGGTACATATAGCTTAAACTGCTGCTACAGCTCAAACAGCTATTTATTGCACGAAATAACACATAAAATGAAATGTGTCTATCTATATATATATATATATATATATATATATATATATATATATATATATATATATATATATATATATATTTATATAAATTCAATTTGCTGTTAAAAATTATTATAATCGTTTTGCAATTTGGCAGCTTAGCACATTTTAAAGTGACACCAAGTCGCAGAAAATATATTGGGATCCGTTTACTGTATATGAGGTTGATTTTATTCCTTTAATCATGAACAGAAATGTATAAAACAAACTCTTAATTATTATATTTAAACATAATATTTAGTCATTAATTTAAGATTTTATGGATTTTTGTGGAGCATTTAAATGAAATGGCTGACTCTATTTCTAGTGCATGACTGTCCTGTGTAAGCACATACAGAGATTTAAAGAAGAATCACGAGATGTTGACAATCTACTGGTGGAAGCAGACCTAAATGCATAAATTTATGCTTAGGAAAGGTTAAAAAAGTAATTTGGCTGATATCCATAAAGGCAATAGGGTACAATAATCTCCCCAACCTCATAAAAATAATAGGGCTGGTCTCTATGAAAAATTTTATTAATAAAAGAAATATCTTGATCAATTGGTCATTAAATAGATCAAATTTGCATTAGGCGATATTTTGTGGTGCATTTGTTTCAGATTCTATTCGTGTCACTTAACATGTACTTGCTTCTATTAATATTTTCCAGTACTGAGAATATTGGTGTTTAAGTTGGATAATCAAATGTTTTGTTTGTTGCGAACTCTGCTTACGCTGATATTGGTGATTCTAAAATCTCACATTCTTCCGAAGTAGTGTAATTTTCGAAGACTTTGATGAAACATGAAGTAATTTATTAAAAAAAAAATTGTTTCAAATCGCTTCTGAAAAGAAACTGATGTTATATATTATCGTTAATATTAGCAAAACAAATTAAAGGTGCCAACCAATTTTTTAGAGGCAAAAAACAGCCTCCTTTCGTCAAAGACTGAGAATTTATACCAGCAAAATAATTGCTAAATGAAAATTAGAAAAAATGAAATGAAAGAAACTAAGAATAATATAAGTAAACAGAAGAAAGATTAGCTTGGTCATGACCAAGACTACAAATTTAAGTACGCCATGATGGAAAAAATATAAAATAATCTGTTTCGGAAAATACATCACGAGCACCATCATCAACTAATTTAAAATATATATTGGCACAAACCATTATAAAAATACTTATGAATAATCGACTAGAAAATTGGGTAGTATGTAATAAAAAGTATATGAAAGAAACAAGCTACTTTAAGATATTGAAGAATTTTATGTGCCGGTGTCAAAAAGAAAAGAAAAAAAATCAAATTTTAAAATTTTGTCCTGCTTGAAACTTGTCATTATAAATGCAAACTAAACGATCCATGTGGCAACCAATATATTTGCAAAACAAGATTATAGACAATAGTATTCAGCTGAAAGTGATAGAAGATAGTACATGCAAAACTCTTTACCTTTACTCAAAATAAATAATGTAGTATACATTATATAGTTTATCAAAAGATTTGAAAAAAATTGTAATTTGGGTATCTGTTTCCATTGCTCAAGTAAAAAAAAAAAGAAATAAAAATAAAATAAAATACATGACTCTATAAAAGGGTGAAACTAAGGCATCTCGGTTCTCGTCTTCAAACGCACAGCTCGTATATATGTAAAAGAGTATACTTTATTTCACGTATTGTTTATTTCATAAGCATATTTGCACAAATAATATTTTTAGCACTTGCTTTTATCCATCAAATGAAAGTAAGACATAGATTTTTGAAAGTAAATGCAGTTGAGGTACAAGACATTTTGCGCCCCCCCCCCCCCTTCAACTCATAGCTTAAACAAAATATAATATAATATACTTTATATAAATTTTATTAGAATATTTACAAAAATCTTGCAAAAAATTCTAACAACAGTCTTTTTAGTAGCTTAGGATACGATACAGAAGTTAAATTGACTTCGATTTTGAATGAACACGGAAATGGATTTTATTTTCAGAAAATTGGAAATACAAGAATGAACTAATTTATAAATTTTCGACTTTTTGCCATAATTCATTATATTGAGGTACAACTCTTCAATGATTACTATGCTACTGTCGAGTTTATTCTATATACTATTACATTTTATTTCCTCTACCTCAATGAATTCAACTGATGAGAAAAATGTGATAGAAACAAGAAAGATTAATCTTGCAAAAAGCAATGACTATGAAACACTTTCCAACTGAAATGCAATGCTATTTAAACATCTCTAAAATGCGATACAATCAGCTGCGATGCTTTTTTAAATTATCATAGTACAATAATTTTTTTACTTAGAAACTTAAAACTTCACTAAAAAAGGCAATGCTATAAAATCCCTTGCTTCTCTATTTAAGGAAAACCGATAAATATTGCATTCATATCACTTATATTCCAGACTCCAGAGCTAAATAATTTTACTTTGAAAAATTCAGCATTTCTTATGCAATTCATCTTACAATCGATTGTCTTGTTTACACTTTGCGTACGTTAAAATTAGGCTTCGTTGTAGAAATAATCAAATGTTAGTGTTCATTTATAAAATTTAAAATATTGTAATTCCGTAGGTACAGAATTTAGAAACACAGATAATATGCAAAATTAAAGCGGTTTTAGGACGAATGCAGCACTAAATATAAATACAAGAAATATCAATCATGCATAAAAATTGATTATAAAACAATTTTCAACTGTAATTTTATTTAAACACCTCTAAAATATGATACATTCAGAGGCGGTATTTTTAACATTTTACAAAGTTAAAACGTGTTTATGACTTTGTTAATTCTGTCTGTCTGTCTGTCTGTCCGTTCGCAAGATAACTGCCGTAGATATGACTTTATCAAAATGAAATTTTAGTATGTTGTTCAGACGGTCTATAAGACATATGGGAATGTAAATTAATATTATCACCCGATTAGTTTTGGATTGAAACTGGGTTGAAAAAATCAAATACCTTGAACCCTATGGGACCTAATTTTTCAAACATTTTTCAAGCGAATTTAAAATTCACAAATTGCTTCGAAAATTTTAGGAAATATTTAAATTATTCCACAAAATGTATAAAACAATTTAAGCAAAATATATTCGGTAGCTTTTTAAATAAAAATTAAAATAAAAATTAGACCCATATTATATGAAGTGGTCACGTGACACACTTCAAAATAAAGTATGGCCTCCATCTTGGGTCAAAATCGTGACTTTTAAAATTCTTTTTAATATATATTTAGTGTAAGAAAACCGCTTTATTTTTGCGTTTTTTCTGTGGCATCTGTATTCTGCGCCAACGCAATTACAATATTTTTGAGCTTAAATGATCATCAAATTTTGATTATTTCTACAACGAAACCTAATTTTAACCTATGCAGAATGTAAACAAGCTGTAAGATGAGTTGTATAAGAATTGCTGAATTTTTTTAACGCGAAATTTAGTTCTGGAGGCTGGAATGAAGCTGATATGAATGAAATATGCATTGATTTTACATCAAGGTGCAGACAATTCTTGAGTATTGCTTTATTTGAAAAATTTTAAGTATAAGTTTTAAGCATAGAATTAGAAAGTACTTTTACTTCCAGGCTTTTATGTTTTCAAGTAAAATATATTAGTGTGATATTGTGATGAATGAGAGGAATGGAATAAAAATGTGTTGACGCATAATACAGATGCACAGATAAAACGCAAAAAAAAGCGGTTTCAGGACGGATGCAACACTAAATATAAATTAACAAGAAAGATCAATCATGCATAAGCATTGATTATGAAACACTTTCCAACTGAAATGCAATTTCATTTAAAAATCTCTAAAATGGGATACATTCAGTGGTGATATCTTTTACATTATCACAGTACTACAGTAATTTATTATACTTAAATATTTAAAACTGTATCGAAATATAAATCATCTGATTCTCTATGCAAAATCAATGAATATTTCATTCATATAACTTGCATTCCAGTCTCAGATTCCAGTTAAATAATTGTGTGTGAAAAAAATTCAGCAATTCTTATGTAACTCACCTTACAATCGCTTGAGATATTTGCATTCTGAATAAGTTAAAATTAGGTTTCGTTGAAGAAATAATAAAAGTTTAGGGATCATTTAAAATCACAACTATTGTAATTGCATAGGCATGGAATTTAGATACACAGATAATATATATGTGTGTGTGTGTGTGTATGTATTCAAAGTATTGGAATTGTGCCGAAGATCGGAACTCAAATTTTCGAAGGATCTACACGATTTGGGACTTCTAGAACACGAAAAAACTTCTTTGCGAAATGACCGGCAGAAATTGCCTTTATCCACTCTAGCTAATGGACCAAATTTAACACAATTTGGTGTATAATATTTCAATAACCTACAAATGATTTATATACCAAATTTAACAAAATTTGTTACATAAATCACTTGTAGGTTATTCTAGTACGATTCGGGAAATAGGAATGGACTGTTTTTGCGAAATGGCCCGCAAAAATCGTTAGATATAAAAATAAAAGGCTACGTGTGCTCAATTATATCAATTAAATTCCTATTTTATACGTGATTTTTGACAATAAAAAGAATAAGACAAACCCCATTACTCTAGGACTAGCCGTTCTTTACATATTTTAGTTTTTTTGCGTTTTCGCTACGCCACTTTTGACAATAAGTCCATCTATCAAATGAGAACCAAATTTAAGTTTAACGTGCAAATTCAATGTCATTTAAAATACTTATGGATGTTATATTGTGCAGATAAACTCAAATTATTATTGAAGAAATAAAGAGAACGTGAATATGAGTCTGCAGAGAAAGACATGTGCTGTCCACATCAGAATTTTTAATAATATTACAACAATGATTTATAGAAGTGAACGGGGATTATTTGCAGGCCATTTCGAAAAAAAAATGTAGGATCTATATTTAAAGATCCACCAAATTGTTGTAGAATAAAATGTTCTACAAAATTAATTTGTGTACCAAATTTTAATTTTCTTGGATGTAGGAAAGTGCATTAAAAACGCCATAAAATAAATATATCATCAAAAGTTATATAAACTGCAAAAAAAAATTGAAAAATTGTTATCTACCAAATTTATTTTAAAATATGAAGCCTCTCTCATATACAAAATAATTAAAGTCTTGGAAAGATATTTATTATATAATATATCTACTTTTTCTTTCTGGAGGATGTCGCAAAAGTCGGAATTTAATTGAATTCGTTTTTCTCCCTATATTAAATAATTTTTAATTAAAAAACTACCTAAAATATTTTACTGAAATTTTTTTTACATATTTTATGAGATAATGTGAATATTTTCTAAAAATTTCGAAGCAATTTTTGAATTTTAAATGTGCTTAAAAAGTGTTTGAAAAATTAGGTCCCATAGGGTTTAATGTATTTCATTTTTTCAACCCGGGTTCAATAAAAAACTAATTGGGTGATATGATTTATTTATATTCCCATAGGTCCCACAGATCGTCTGAAAAACATACTAAAATTTCATTTTGATAAAGTCATTTTTACGGCAGTTATCGTGCTAACGGACAGACAGACAGACAGACAGAATGAACAAAGTCATAAACACTTTTCAACTATGTTGTAAAGTGTTAAAAAGAATAAAAATCACGATTTTGACACAAGATGGATGCCATATTTTATTTTGAAGTGGGTCACGTTATTTTTTCATATAATATGGGTGTAATTGATATTTTAATTTTTATTTAAAAAACTACCGAACATATTCTGTTGGAATTTTTTTTATATATCTTATGGAATAATTTGAATATTTCCTAAAATTTTCGAAGCAATTTGTGAATTTTAACTTCGCTTAAAAAATGTTTGAAAAATCAGGTCCCATAGGGTTCAATGTATTTCATTTCTTCAATCCGGGTTCAATCCAAAACTAGTTAGGTGATATTATTCATTTACATTCCCATGTGTTCCACAGACTGTCTCAACAACATACTAAAATTTCATTTTGATAAAATTCTTTTTACGGTAGTTATTGTGCCAACAGACAGAGAGAATGAACAAAGTTATAAGCACTTTTCAACTATGTTGTAAAGTGTTAATAAAAATAATTTCGTCATTTTAATGTTGGATACTATTTTATATCTACTTATAGTGTGATTGTAAAAGGAACTTGCACAATAGAATTTTGCACTATACACGTAAACCAACATTAGTAGATGGTATTTTCATTTTGTGAATGATGCATGGCTTAAAACTTTCTGGCGACACAGAACGAACAAACAGGTTTCGGATTCCTTTGAAATATGGGGTACGGGTGATGGTTATCTGAGCGTCGAGAGCCAGATACTGGATATATTATCAGTAGTATTGTTCACGCTGGCACCTTCTACTAAGGGAACTATGGCTTGAAGGCATGCTCTACCTTGTGGCAGGGCTGTAGAAGTAATGGGTTAAGTCTTAGCACCTGTGGGTCTTAGCGCCTTCTTCCTTGAAACCGGAAATGCTTGTTAAAGCCGTCACGACATTGCATGATGAAAATTAACATTCATAGGATTTAATGGAAAGTTTACAATTTCAAACTAAAAATAAACTCTTGTAGAATACAGAAAATGAAAATCAAACATTTGTAACTAAAGCTCCAATTGAATTTTATTATTAGGGCAATGTCACTTGCGTTTTCTTGACACGAAACAGTATTTTTAATTGTTTCTTTTGAAATATTTTCAATTTTTATTTTCAATCTGGTTGTTACAATTAAAAAGCAAGTCACAATTAAAAAATATCTAGAAAGTGGAGATATATTGATGTACGTAAAGAAAAAATTATATTTCAAATTTTGTGTCCAAGTTATTCTTCTAAAATATAACGTAGAAATACCACATTAAAAGTGATTTTTTGTTTAATTAGCGACAGCTTAATCACGCTGATAAATGTACGTTTATCTGTATTATACAACTTATACATTTAGTATAATTTCCTGGAATAAACATTATATTGAAAACAAATTATTGCTATAAAATCTGAAAGTCCTAAAAAGTTGAGTTCTTATTGGGGAAAATTAAAAAAGCATGTTATCAGATTCCACATAATAATTTGATATTAGTAGCTGCATTCCTTATTATCGTGTTCTTATCTCACACATTCAATAGTATTCGAGGAGGGCTCAAAAAGTTTTGAAACCTGCTTATTTGTTAATATCTCTAATTCGAATAAATTCGAGGAAAAGAAATTCCTTTTATACAATTAGTATGAGAAAGTACAAATATGTCATTTACAAGGAAAATTATTTTAAATAGAAGATTCATTCCGTTTTTTAAATATAAAGGATCTGGAGTTTAAGTATCCACTGGACTTTTTTATATATTCGTTATATCTCATTGGTTAAGTCTACTTCTGTCACAATCGTCATCAGAATACAAAAAATATATATTTTATTTTCACATACTATTGTATAGAATAGGTATTGTTTCCTTGAGAATTTTCGGATTCAAAATTTTGATGTAAGGCATCCTGACGGAAGACAGTTATTGAATTTCATAATTTGATTAGATAGTTTTTGAAAATAAATAATATATTAATGCTAATCAAATTGTTTCTGGGCAAAAATATAATTTTGAAAAATATATAAAAGGAAAGAGGGCAAAATAAAATATTCTTTCTATAAAAATCTAGAAAAATTGAATGCTTTAATGACATATATTAAAATAGATTTTATTATTTTTTATGCTATTCTGTAAAAGAAACCGAAAATATACAATTGTTTAAAGAACACGATAACCCATATGGATGAAGCAGAGGCTACGGTATTTAAATGACAGGTGTTATAATGACGTGGAATATATATAGAATACAGTGTCTGATTACATACGCAAGTATATAATTTTATCTGTTGCTATATTAGCTGCAAATATTCAGTGGGACGGTCTGTTTGGACGTCAGTGATAGTGACACTCAATTAAAACCATAACCCAGTGGGGTCGACCTCCACAGGGGCAGTGTCCTCCTTCCTCTAACATCAACTTCTCGGAAGAACTTTCAAACCCACATAATGAACGTGCCCGTATTCAGCGTGAACAGAGGGTCAGTTTAGGCAGAGCTAGAAATCGAATTCGGTCCTCCGAGTGCAATCCCCGTGCCTTAATCACTGGATAATCCCACCTCAAAGTTCATCCATCTGTCCTTCAGACCGTATGCATTACATCAAAATCCACAGGGTTCACGAATAATAATACGTATATAGAGCATTTGGCGAAAATTTTGTCGTGCCAAAATAACATTTTTTAAATAAGTTAAAAATTTAAAAAACATTTTTATATAGAAGACACTTCTCATTGCAGATACTATCTTCCATGGACGGGTTTCGCTATTATTCTGCGATCGTCAGCAGGGAATAGAAGAAATCTGTAATGATAGTAAGAAACATGTCACTATTTTTTGCGAGCTTCTATGGGAACTGACAATTTCAGTCCTTCCACGTGGTTGGTATAACATTTGCTTACAATTTAACTCAGGTCACAAGGAGCTGCAAAGACAAATTTCATAAAACACTAATCGGCCTAAAAGGGACGTCCCCCCAAAATATGAAAGATATCCCAGCCACAATTTTTAATCAATTTTATGCCGGTCATATAGAAGGATTTAAATTGTCATTTTCCATAAAAGCTTGTTAAAATTGAGGATTTTAGCAAGTTTTGCACTACTTTTGCAGCCGACAAGCTATATCTTCCATGCTAACGAGCGCATAATAAACATGAAACCGGTCCATGGATGTTGGTATTTGCAATGGGAGAGCCATTCCTATTTTGGGGGCGCCCCTTATAAGTGGGTTTTGTGTATAATACACTTTTATATGTTTAATATTTTTTTCTCAATTTTGCATTCATTCGGTTATGTGTTAGGGCATGTGTTATAGAATGTGTAATTTCTCATGTTTCTTCTCTTCTAACTACGAGCGAATCTTTTATTTAGGTAATTTTAGTTCACTTTTCAACTAGTTTCGAATGAAAGAAGTTGCAGCACATATAGCGTATATATATAAATATTACACAGTTATCAGTTTTAAATAGTGTCCTCAGTAAAAATGTGTATTCACGATCCTTAGTTAATAGATATACGTACCCTTGTTTTTTCAGTTATTAGATATACGTACGTTTACCCTCGGTAAGAACTTATATATCTAATGCCAGGCATTGTCCTCATTCTAATGGTGTATACACATAGACCTCATTCTAACGGTGTATATGCATCGTCCGCAGTCTAACGGTGTACATGCATTGTCCGCATTTTAACGGTGTATACGCATTGTCCGCATTCAGACGGTGTATATGCATGGTCCGCATTCTAACGGTGTATAAACATGGTCCTCGTTTACCTTGCAAAGATACATACTTGAAATAAAACTATTTTTAAAATTTTCTTGCCACATATGTCATTAACTTCCTTCCAGGATGTCTAAAATGTGAAAATTATATCAGAAAAATCATTAATTCTGGAGGTCCTCAGTTTGGTGGGTTCCCCGCAGCGTCCTCGTTTTCCACCAAAAACCAACCTGTGTGTGTGTGTGTGTGTGTGTGTGTGTCAGTGAGTCTGTGGAGACGATAACTGACGAACGAATGGACCGATTTGAACCAAATTTGGTACAAAAATCACAATCCGTAAACACTGGAAGCCTACTGTTTTTATATGCAATCGAATGTTCAGAACCTCCCTAAATTATCGAATAAAATTTTGAAAAAATCGTCAAAAAATCAAAACCACTAATAAAGTTACGCAAATAGACATTTCTTATGTAATTTTTCATTAGAAAACGATTGGCATAAATTTTAGAACGCTAACACAAACCGTTCTCGAGATATTGCACATTTTTCAAAAAAATTATCAAAAAGTCATATAAAATAAAAAAGAAATATTTCCTATTGAGAAACATGTTCACTTTTCATATGTAATACCATACGATAAATTGGGTGACATCATTCTCGTGGATCTAGCTCGTTCCATTCATGGAAAAAGATACTTTGAGTAATACTTTTGTATTTGAACGCCAATAGTTATTTGTCTGCTGTAAGAATAACTTATTTCTTCATCCATAACGCTTGGCGAGATTTTGGCGACGAATTTGGCGGAATGTCGCCAACTTGGCGACTTTTTGAAATGTTGCCAAATTACCGAAAATCTCGCCGAATGGATAAAAATGACGCTAAATCAATGCAAATAACGACTCATTGTCGAAAATTCAATATCAGAATAAGAATATTAGTATCTACTAAAAGAAAAACCTATTTTTTTTACTGTAAAAGTAGTAAATTCTTTACATTATATAAGGAAAGTCATGTGTTGCCCACATCAGATTTTGTTTTAATATAGAGAGATAAATTCATCAATTAGGCATCATTTCCATTAACTTAGCATACTTTTTTTTTCAATTTTAACGATATTTTCGATAATCACATGTAAAATATCACCAGTCTGGCGATATTTCGCTAGATTATTCAGCAAGTTTCTCAAATGTATTGCTAAGTGTCATAAACAAACGGAGAGAAGAAAATTTCCAATGCACTAGAAGGTATGCCTGTTATATGACAAAATTAAAAATTCGCGAAACATTAATTCCCATTTAGTACAATTTTTATCAATTTAGCGAAATTGTTATCAGTTTGGTGATCTTTTTATTAGTTTAGCGACATTTTCATCAATTTGGCAACATTTTTAAATTTATCAAGTTGGCAACACCCCGCCACATTTTCCGCCAAGCATTATGGACGGGGAATAGGTTAAACTCATAGTCAAATCTTTTCTATGAGAATAACCCACCTCTCCAGGGTTCTTTCCAAAATATTCTTTAAAAAATATTGAATCAATTATTCGCCATTTTCATTGTTTTAGAGTTATTTTTTTTATCAATCTGGTGACATTTTTATCAATTTGGCGACAAATTTATCAATTTGCCGATACTTTTATCAATTTGGCGACACTATGGATTTAGCAATATTTTAATCAATTTGGAGATATTTTTATCACATTTTCATTTGACAACATTTTCGTCAATATGACAACATTTAAAAAAGTCTCCAAGTTGGCGATACTTCGCCAAAATTTGTGACCAAATTTTCGCTAAGAGTTACGGACGACAAAATAGATTATTCCTATAGTATATTCTTATATTCTTTCCATGATATTGATTTTCATGATATTGATTCATCAATTAGTAGTCATGTTCATTGATTTAGAGTCATTTTTATTAATTTGGCGACATTTTTATCAATTTGAATACATTTCTATCAATTCGGCAATATTCTTGTCAATTTGGCAGCATTTAAAAAAATTGTCAAGTTGCCGATATTCCGCCAAATTCATCTCCAAAATTTTGCTAAGAGTTGTGGCTGGAGAAACAAGTTATTTTTATAGTAGATACATGACTAATGGCGACCAAATACATAACTATTGTCCACAGTATCTGCTCTCGTGAATGGAGCGAGCTAGATCTACGAGAATGATGGTAACGAAATTATCGCATAATATAATTATGTATAATGTACATAATATTTCGTAAAAAACAAATTTTTACATAATATAACTATGCAAAAATCTTGAGTAAAATTTAGTATATTTTGCATTGATTTGAATTATTAAAATTTAGAAACTTATTTACATTTTTCCCTGAACAAAAACAGTAGTCAGCATTTCTTCATCATCATTTTGTCATCATTTCATCATCATTTTGTCATCAAAAAACAGACCATAACTGTCAAGAACGAATTCATCTAACACTATAAAATTTTACGTGCTGTTTTCTTACATGAGACACTGGAACTCGACAAGCTTTTTGAATGATTAGAACTCGATTTATACGAGAGTTAAGATTTTAGAAACGTTATTTTCTAAGGAAAATAAAAGTAATTCTCAACAAAGATGGTAATATATAAATCTATAACGGAATAAGAGTTTTTTAGTCCCCTGGTTAGGATTTTCGAGTCATAACTTAGCTGCAACTTAAATACGCCCATTCAACATCAACACCGATACAATGCGAGGTGGACATTACGAGAGAAGGCTCTCCCGTCTTCCACCCGTTCAGCACTATATACCGATGTCATGTGAGGCATATCATAGCCATAACTGTTCTAATGACTCTACTTTTATCCCAACAATCCCCTAGTTAGGATTTTCGAGTCATAACTTAGCTGCAACTTAAATACGCCCATTCAACATCAACACCGATACAATGCGAGGTGGACATTACGAGAGAAGGCTCTCCCGTCTTCCACCCGTTCAGCACTATATACCGATGTCATGTGAGGCATATCATAGCCATAACTGTTCTAATGACTCTACTTTTATCCCAACAATCCCCTAGTTAGGATTTTCGAGTCATAACTTAGCTGCAACTTAAATACGCCCATTCCACATCAACACCGATCCAATGCGAGGTGGACATTACGAGAGAAGGCTCTCCCGTCTTCCACCCGTTCAGCACTATATACCGATGTCATGTGAGGCATATCATAGCCATAACTGTTCTAATGACTCTACTTTTATCCCAACAATCCCCTAGTTAGGATTTTCGAGTCATAACTTAGCTGCAACTTAAATACGCCCATTCAACATCAACACCGATACAATGCGAGGTGGACATTACGAGAGACTGCGCTCCCGTCTTCCACCCGTTCAGCACTATATACCGATGTCATGTGAGGCATATCATAGCCATAACTGTTCTAATGACTCTACTTTTATCCCAACAATCCCCTAGTTAGGATTTTCGAGTCATAACTTAGCTGCAACTTAAATACGCCCATTCAACATCAACACCGATACAATGCGAGGTGGACATTACGAGAGACTGCGCTCCCGTCTTCCACCCGTTCAGCACTATATACCGATGTCATGTGAGGCATATCATAGCCATAACTGTTCTAATGACTCTACTTTTATCCCAACAATCCCCTAGTTAGGATTTTCGAGTCATAACTTAGCTGCAACTTAAATACGCCCATTCCACATCAACACCGATCCAATGCGAGGTGGACATTACGAGAGACTGCGCTCCCGTCTTCCACCCGTTCAGCACTATATACCGATGTCATGTGAGGCATATCATAGCCATAACTGTTCTAATGACTCTACTTTTATCCCAACAATCCCCTAGTTAGGATTTTCGAGTCATAACTTAGCTGCAACTTAAATACGCCCATTCAACATCAACACCGATACAATGCGAGGTGGACATTACGAGAGACTGCGCTCCCGTCTTCCACCCGTTCAGCACTATATACCGATGTCATGTGAGGCATATCATAGCCATAACTGTTCTAATGACTCTACTTTTATCCCAACAATCCCCTAGTTAGGATTTTCGAGTCATAACTTAGCTGCAACTTAAATACGCCCATTCAACATCAACACCGATACAATGCGAGGTGGACATTACGAGAGACTGCGCTCCCGTCTTCCACCCGTTCAGCACTATATACCGATGTCATGTGAGGCATATCATAGCCATAACTGTTCTAATGACTCTACTTTTACCCCAACAATCCCCTAGTTAGGATTTTCGAGTCATAACTTAGCTGCAACTTAAATACGCCCATTCAACATCAACACCGATACAATGCGAGGTGGACATTACGAGAGACTGCGCTCCCGTCTTCCACCCGTTCAGCACTATATACCGATGTCATGTGAGGCATATCATAGCCATAACTGTTCTAATGACTCTACTTTTATCCCAACAATCCCCTAGTTAGGATTTTCGAGTCATAACTTAGCTGCAACTTAAATACGCCCATTCAACATCAACACCGATACAATGCGAGGTGGACATTACGAGAGACTGCGCTCCCGTCTTCCACCCGTTCAGCACTATATACCGATGTCATGTGAGGCATATCATAGCCATAACTGTTCTAATGACTCTACTTTTATCCCAACAATCCCCTAGTTAGGATTTTCGAGTCATAACTTAGCTGCAACTTAAATACGCCCATTCAACATCAACACCGATACAATGCGAGGTGGACATTACGAGAGACTGCGCTCCCGTCTTCCACCCGTTCAGCACTATATACCGATGTCATGTGAGGCATATCATAGCCATAACTGTTCTAATGACTCTACTTTTATCCCAACAATCCCCTAGTTAGGATTTTCGAGTCATAACTTAGCTGCAACTTAAATACGCCCATTCAACATCAACACCGATACAATGCGAGGTGGACATTACGAGAGACTGCGCTCCCGTCTTCCACCCGTTCAGCACTATATACCGATGTCATGTGAGGCATATCATAGCCATAACTGTTCTAATGACTCTACTTTTATCCCAACAATCCCCTAGTTAGGATTTTCGAGTCATAACTTAGCTGCAACTTAAATACGCCCATTCAACATCAACACCGATACAATGCGAGGTGGACATTACGAGAGAAGGCTCTCCCGTCTTCCACCCGTTCAGCACTATATACCGATGTCATGTGAGGCATATCATAGCCATAACTGTCCTAATGACTCTACTTTTATCCCAACAATCCCCTAGTTAGGATTTTCGAGTCATAACTTAGCTGCAACTTAAATACGCCCATTCACCATCAACACCGATACAATGCGAGGTGGACATTACGAGAGACTGCGCTCCCGTCTTCCACCCGTTCAGCACTATATACCGATGTCATGTGAGGCATATCATAGCCATAACTGTTCTAATGACTCTACTTTTATCCCAACAATCCCCTAGTTAGGATTTTCGAGTCATAACTTAGCTGCAACTTAAATACGCCCATTCAACATCAACACCGATACAATGCGAGGTGGACATTACGAGAGACTGCGCTCCCGTCTTCCACCCGTTCAGCACTATATACCGATGTCATGTGAGGCATATCATAGCCATAACTGTTCTAATGACTCTACTTTTATCCCAACAATCCCCTAGTTAGGATTTTCGAGTCATAACTTAGCTGCAACTTAAATACGCCCATTCAACATCAACACCGATACAATGCGAGGTGGACATTACGAGAGAAGGCTCTCCCGTCTTCCACCCGTTCAGCACTATATACCGATGTCATGTGAGGCATATCATAGCCATAACTGTCCTAATGACTCTACTTTTATCCCAACAATCCCCTAGTTAGGATTTTCGAGTCATAACTTAGCTGCAACTTAAATACGCCCATTCACCATCAACACCGATACAATGCGAGGTGGACATTACGAGAGACTGCGCTCCCGTCTTCCACCCGTTCAGCACTATATACCGATGTCATGTGAGGCATATCATAGCCATAACTGTTCTAATGACTCTACTTTTATCCCAACAATCCCCTAGTTAGGATTTTCGAGTCATAACTTAGCTGCAACTTAAATACGCCCATTCAACATCAACACCGATACAATGCGAGGTGGACATTACGAGAGAAGGCTCTCCCGTCTTCCACCCGTTCAGCACTATATACCGATGTCATGTGAGGCATATCATAGCCATAACTGTTCTAATGACTCTACTTTTATCCCAACAATCCCCTAGTTAGGATTTTCGAGTCATAACTTAGCTGCAACTTAAATACGCCCATTCAACATCAACACCGATACAATGCGAGGTGGACATTACGAGAGAAGGCTCTCCCGTCTTCCACCCGTTCAGCACTATATACCGATGTCATGTGAGGCATATCATAGCCATAACTGTTCTAATGACTCTACTTTTATCCCAACAATCCCCTAGTTAGGATTTTCGAGTCATAACTTAGCTGCAACTTAAATACGCCCATTCAACATCAACACCAATACAATGCGAGGTGGACATTACGAGAGACTGCGCTCCCGTCTTCCACCCGTTCAGCACTATATACCGATGTCATGTGAGGCATATCATAGCCATAACTGTTCTAATGACTCTACTTTTATCCCAACAATCCCCTAGTTAGGATTTTCGAGTCATAACTTAGCTGCAACTTAAATACGCCCTTTCAACATCAACACCGATACAATGCGAGGTGGACATTACGAGAGACTGCGCTCCCGTCTTCCACCCGTTCAGCACTATATACCGATGTCATGTGAGGCATATCATAGCCATAACTGTTCTAATGACTCTACTTTTATCCCAACAATCCCCTAGTTAGGATTTTCGAGTCATAACTTAGCTGCAACTTAAATACGCCCATTCAACATCAACACCGATACAATGCGAGGTGGACATTACGAGAGACTGCGCTCCCGTCTTCCACCCGTTCAGCACTATATACCGATGTCATGTGAGGCATATCATAGCCATAACTGTTCTAATGACTCTACTTTTATCCCAACAATACCCTAGTTAGGATTTTCGAGTCATAACTTAGCTGCAACTTAAATACGCCCATTCAACATCAACACCGATACAATGCGAGGTGGACATTACGAGAGAAGGCTCTCCCGTCTTCCACCCGTTCAGCACTATATACCGATGTCATGTGAGGCATATCATAGCCATAACTGTCCTAATGACTCTACTTTTATCCCAACAATCCCCTAGTTAGGATTTTCGAGTCATAACTTAGCTGCAACTTAAATACGCCCATTCAACATCAACACCGATACAATGCGAGGTGGACATTACGAGAGACTGCGCTCCCGTCTTCCACCCGTTCAGCACTATATACCGATGTCATGTGAGGCATATCATAGCCATAACTGTTCTAATGACTCTACTTTTATCCCAACAATCCCCTAGTTAGGATTTTCGAGTCATAACTTAGCTGCAACTTAAATACGCCCATTCAACATCAACACCGATACAATGCGAGGTGGACATTACGAGAGAAGGCTCTCCCGTCTTCCACCCGTTCAGCACTATATACCGATGTCATGTGAGGCATATCATAGCCATAACTGTTCTAATGACTCTACTTTTATCCCAACAATCCCCTAGTTAGGATTTTCGAGTCATAACTTAGCTGCAACTTAAATACGCCCATTCAACATCAACACCGATACAATGCGAGGTGGACATTACGAGAGAAGGCTCTCCCGTCTTCCACCCGTTCAGCACTATATACCGATGTCATGTGAGGCATATCATAGCCATAACTGTTCTAATGACTCTACTTTTATCCCAACAATCCCCTAGTTAGGATTTTCGAGTCATAACTTAGCTGCAACTTAAATACGCCCATTCAACATCAACACCGATACAATGCGAGGTGGACATTACGAGAGACTGCGCTCCCGTCTTCCACCCGTTCAGCACTATATACCGATGTCATGTGAGGCATATCATAGCCATAACTGTTCTAATGACTCTACTTTTATCCCAACAATCCCCTAGTTAGGATTTTCGAGTCATAACTTAGCTGCAACTTAAATACGCCCATTCAACATCAACACCGATACAATGCGAGGTGGACATTACGAGAGAAGGCTCTCCCGTCTTCCACCCGTTCAGCACTATATACCGATGTCATGTGAGGCATATCATAGCCATAACTGTTCTAATGACTCTACTTTTATCCCAACAATCCCCTAGTTAGGATTTTCGAGTCATAACTTAGCTGCAACTTAAATACGCCCATTCAACATCAACACCGATACAATGCGAGGTGGACATTACGAGAGAAGGCTCTCCCGTCTTCCACCCGTTCAGCACTATATACCGATGTCATGTGAGGCATATCATAGCCATAACTGTTCTAATGACTCTACTTTTATCCCAACAATCCCCTAGTTAGGATTTTCGAGTCATAACTTAGCTGCAACTTAAATACGCCCATTCAACATCAACACCAATACAATGCGAGGTGGACATTACGAGAGACTGCGCTCCCGTCTTCCACCCGTTCAGCACTATATACCGATGTCATGTGAGGCATATCATAGCCATAACTGTTCTAATGACTCTACTTTTATCCCAACAATCCCCTAGTTAGGATTTTCGAGTCATAACTTAGCTGCAACTTAAATACGCCTTTTCAACATCAACACCGATACAATGCGAGGTGGACATTACGAGAGACTGCGCTCCCGTCTTCCACCCGTTCAGCACTATATACCGATGTCATGTGAGGCATATCATAGCCATAACTGTTCTAATGACTCTACTTTTATCCCAACAATCCCCTAGTTAGGATTTTCGAGTCATAACTTAGCTGCAACTTAAATACGCCCATTCAACATCAACACCGATACAATGCGAGGTGGACATTACGAGAGACTGCGCTCCCGTCTTCCACCCGTTCAGCACTATATACCGATGTCATGTGAGGCATATCATAGCCATAACTGTTCTAATGACTCTACTTTTATCCCAACAATACCCTAGTTAGGATTTTCGAGTCATAACTTAGCTGCAACTTAAATACGCCCATTCAACATCAACACCGATACAATGCGAGGTGGACATTACGAGAGAAGGCTCTCCCGTCTTCCACCCGTTCAGCACTATATACCGATGTCATGTGAGGCATATCATAGCCATAACTGTCCTAATGACTCTACTTTTATCCCAACAATCCCCTATTTAGGATTTTCGAGTCATAACTTAGCTGCAACTTAAATACGCCCATTCAACATCAACACCGATACAATGCGAGGTGGACATTACGAGAGACTGCGCTCCCGTCTTCCACCCGTTCAGCACTATATACCGATGTCATGTGAGGCATATCATAGCCATAACTGTTCTAATGACTCTACTTTTATCCCAACAATCCCCTAGTTAGGATTTTCGAGTCATAACTTAGCTGCAACTTAAATACGCCCATTCAACATCAACACCGATACAATGCGAGGTGGACATTACGAGAGAAGGCTCTCCCGTCTTCCACCCGTTCAGCACTATATACCGATGTCATGTGAGGCATATCATAGCCATAACTGTTCTAATGACTCTACTTTTATCCCAACAATCCCCTAGTTAGGATTTTCGAGTCATAACTTAGCTGCAACTTAAATACGCCCATTCAACATCAACACCGATACAATGCGAGGTGGACATTACGAGAGAAGGCTCTCCCGTCTTCCACCCGTTCAGCACTATATACCGATGTCATGTGAGGCATATCATAGCCATAACTGTTCTAATGACTCTACTTTTATCCCAACAATCCCCTAGTTAGGATTTTCGAGTCATAACTTAGCTGCAACTTAAATACGCCCATTCAACATCAACACCGATACAATGCGAGGTGGACATTACGAGAGACTGCGCTCCCGTCTTCCACCCGTTCAGCACTATATACCGATGTCATGTGAGGCATATCATAGCCATAACTGTTCTAATGACTCTACTTTTATCCCAACAATCCCCTAGTTAGGATTTTCGAGTCATAACTTAGCTGCAACTTAAATACGCCCATTCAACATCAACACCGATACAATGCGAGGTGGACATTACGAGAGAAGGCTCTCCCGTCTTCCACCCGTTCAGCACTATATACCGATGTCATGTGAGGCATATCATAGCCATAACTGTTCTAATGACTCTACTTTTATCCCAACAATCCCCTAGTTAGGATTTTCGAGTCATAACTTAGCTGCAACTTAAATACGCCCATTCAACATCAACACCGATACAATGCGAGGTGGACATTACGAGAGACTGCGCTCCCGTCTTCCACCCGTTCAGCACTATATACCGATGTCATGTGAGGCATATCATAGCCATAACTGTTCTAATGACTCTACTTTTATCCCAACAATCCCCTAGTTAGGATTTTCGAGTCATAACTTAGCTTCAACTTAAATACGCCCATTCAACATCAACACCGATACAATGCGAGGTGGACATTACGAGAGAAGGCTCTCCCGTCTTCCACCCGTTCAGCACTATATACCGATGTCATGTGAGGCATATCATAGCCATAACTGTTCTAATGACTCTACTTTTATCCCAACAATCCCCTAGTTAGGATTTTCGAGTCATAACTTAGCTGCAACTTAAATACGCCCATTCAACATCAACACCGATACAATGCGAGGTGGACATTACGAGAGAAGGCTCTCCCGTCTTCCACCCGTTCAGCACTATATACCGATGTCATGTGAGGCATATCATAGCCATAACTGTTCTAATGACTCTACTTTTATCCCAACAATCCCCTAGTTAGGATTTTCGAGTCATAACTTAGCTGCAACTTAAATACGCCCATTCAACATCAACACCGATACAATGCGAGGTGGACATTACGAGAGAAGACTCTCCCGTCTTCCACCCGTTCAGCACTATATACCGATGTCATGTGAGGCATATCATAGCCATAACTGTTCTAATGACTCTACTTTTATCCCAACAATCCCCTAGTTAGGATTTTCGAGTCATAACTTAGCTGCAACTTAAATACGCCCATTCAACATCAACACCGATACAATGCGAGGTGGACATTACGAGAGACTGCGCTCCCGTCTTCCACCCGTTCAGCACTATATACCGATGTCATGTGAGGCATATCATAGCCATAACTGTTCTAATGACTCTACTTTTATCCCAACAATCCCCTAGTTAGGATTTTCGAGTCATAACTTAGCTGCAACTTAAATACGCCCATTCAACATCAACACCGATACAATGCGAGGTGGACATTACGAGAGACTGCGCTCCCGTCTTCCACCCGTTCAGCACTATATACCGATGTCATGTGAGGCATATCCTAGCCATAACTGTTCTAATGACTCTACTTTTATCCCAACAATCCCCTAGTTAGGATTTTCGAGTCATAACTTAGCTGCAAGTTAAATACGCCCATTCAACATCAACACCGATACAATGCGAGGTGGACATTACGAGAGACTGCGCTCCCGTCTTCCACCCGTTCAGCACTATATACCGATGTCATGTGAGGCATATCATAGCCATAACTGTTCTCATGACCCTACTCTTATCCCAACAATCCCCTAGTTAGGATTTTCGAGTCATAACTTAGCTGCAACTTAAATGCGCCCATTCAACATCAACACCGATACAATGCGAGGTGGGCAGTACGAGAGACTACTCTCCCGTCTTCTACCCGTTCAGCACTATATACCGATGTCATGTGAGGCATATCATAGCCACAACTGTTCTAATGACCCTACTCTTATCCCAACCATCCCCTAGTTAGGATTTTCGAGTCATAACTTAGCTGCAACTTAAATGCGCCCATTCAACATCAACACCGATACAATGCGAGGTGGGCAGTACGAGAGACTAATCTCCCGTCTTCTACCCGTTCAGCACTATATACCGATGTCATGTGAGGCATATCATAGCCACAACTGTTCTAATGACCCTACTTTTATCCCAACAATCCCATAGTTAATTTATAATATTCAGTTCAGCTATATATATTTTTGTAATAAGACATTTATATAAATCTGGTAGTGAACAATTTTCTTCTTTATATTTAAATTTATCTATTTCGCCCGAATTACTTAACAGTTTTATAGATGTGTTGCATGTGTCCTAATAATGCAACAATTATTTTTTTTAAGAACAAAAATGATTCTATAATTTGGTGTGTGGGTTGTGTACTTACCTAGAATCTCGTATATGCATTGTAAAAATGATAACAGAAATAATATATAAAATGTTCCTTTTTGGGGAAATACATCCGCATTAGAAATGAATTTCTATTGTAAATGAAACAATGTTTCTTTCACGTTACGTTAAAATTCATTATTTAACAAAATAAAAAATCTGCCGTGGGCAGCACATGACTTTTTCTGCAGACTCAAATTGAGTTTCTCTTTATATCATTAATAATTCATTACATTGAGTTTAATTGCATTAAATAATAGCACTCATTCTTAAATAAAATTACACTGAAGTTACAGTTTTAATTCAGCTTTCGTTTTCATTTGGTATCTGGACCTAATCTTCAAACCGTCGTATCAAAAGTGTTGAAGACCCTGAACACACGGCCGACCCAGAGGTTTGCAGCAGCGAGATGTGAGACCGGAAGAAGGCGTAGCAAAAGTGTGAATTAACTAAAATATCTCGAAAACGGCTAGTCCCTGAGTACCTAATGGAGTTGGTGTTATTCTTTTCTTCATCAATCATTACATATGAAACAAGCATATAATTAGTGCATTTAAGCATACAAAGTCTTTCATTTTGGATTTAGAGAATTTTTGCGGACTGTTTAGTAAAAAAAGTAGGTTCATTTTTTTCCGGATCATGACAAAATCTAATCAGCTCCAACGTAACCCAGATTTCTCTATCGAAAATTGGACAATTAGTTTTTCAATTAAAGTGGATACAAACAAATTTTGCGTTCCATTTCGCCAAAAAGCAAGTTCTTTTATCCCGAATTGCACAAAAATCTGATCAGCACCAGGGTCGCCATCAAGAGACTTACCTACCAAATTTCGTGAAATTCGATCTATTAGTTGAGTAAGAGTGGATTCAAAATCTGGACTGACAGACACACAGAAGTCACTCTAGAAATATTGATTTCGTGTTCTAGGGACCTCAAAACGTGTAGATTAATCGAAAACTCGAGTTGCGATATTTTGTATGATTCCAATACTTCCCTTATACATTACCATGTATTGCAGAGAAAGTAAAAATCTGATGTGAGCAGCACATGACTTTCCCCTGCAGATTCAAATTCATTTTATCATTTTTTATTTCATTGCGCACTATATTGAGTTTAATTACTGAAAATAACATAGATACATTTCGATATTATATCCAATTTGCCTTTTCATTGCATCGTCGTTAAATTTGGCAAATTAATTCACTTTACATTCTTCAGGTCCTTAAAATAAAAATAAAAGCAATATCTCGAGAACGGTTCATCCTACCGTCGTGGGGCTAGTCTTATTCACTTAGTAATCAAAATCAATCAGCAAAATTCTAGTACTGTCCTACGACAATTGGGAGGGTCTTTTTGTCGTCTAAAATTACGTATAAAACAATCATTTAATTCGTACATTTAAGCATATGTAATCATTTATTTTAAATTTTGGCGATTTTTGCGTGCCATTCCGTAAGAAAAGCGGGTTTCTTACGGTATACGAACATAGCGTCCTATGCCATTTCTCACGCCTGCAGCTAGTCTCCCACTCAGGGGATTGGAATTTCAAACGTTTCCAAAGAGAGAGAGGGGGGGGGGGGGGTACTTCTTTCTAGAAGTGAAGTGGCGACAGGAAAATTCTAATACTGTCCCACGACAATTGGGAGGGTCTTTTTGTCGTCTAAAATTACGCATAAAACAATCATTTAATTGGTGCATTTGAGTATATGTAGTGCTTTATTTTAAATTTTGGCGATTATTGCGGGCCACTCCGTAAGAAAAGCGGGTTCCTCTTTACCAAATCGTACCAAAATCGAATCAGCATCCTGATATCGTTCAGAAGACTTATCTACCAAATTTTCTGAAATTTGGTCAATTATGTTTCCTAGCTAGAGCGGATACAAGATATTTTTGAAGGTCATTTGGCTGAAAAAGGAGGGTTCTTTTATCCCGATTCGTGCCGAAAACTAATCAGCCCCAGGGTCACATATAAGTGACTTACTTGCCAAATTTCATGAAATTCTGTCCATTAGATTTTGAGTTAGAGTGTATACATACATTCCACAGATAGACACACAGACTTCACGCTGAAAATAATTTTTTCGTGTTCTAGCGGTAGATCCGTCGAAAACTCGAGTTGCGATTTTCAGTATGATTCCAATACTTTCCCTATACATTACCATGAATTGCAGGGAAAGTAAAAATCTGATATAGGCAGTACATGACTTTCTCTAAAGACATATATCCACGTTCTCTTTATTTTAATTCAATTTAATTCACTTTTAATTCATTTTACTTTCCCTGCAATACATGGTAATTAATGTATAGGAAAACTATTGGAATCATGCCGAAAATCGCAACTCGAGTTTACACGTTTCGGATCTACACGTTTCGAAACCTCTAGAATACAAAAAAACTATTTGTAGCTTGACATCTGTGTGTCTGTGTCTGTCTGTCTGTCTGTGTAGATTTGTATCCACTCTAGCTAAAAATCTAATGGACCGAATTTCACAAAATTTGGTAGATAAGTCGCTTGTGGGTCACTTTGGTTCTGATTAGATGTTGGTATGATTCCGAAAAAAAAACCTGCATTTTTTTTGCAAAATGGCCTGCAAAAATCGACAAAATATAAAATAAAAAACTACGTATGCTGAAATACATCCATTAAACGCTTGTTTTATACGTAATTTTTAACGAAGAAAAGAATACGACTAACCCCATGACACTAGGTCTAGCCGTTCTCGAGATATTTTAGTTTTTTCGTTTTTCTCTACTCCACATTTGAAAATGAGTCCAGTTACCAAATGAGAACGAAAATTGAATTAATAGTGAATGAATTTTACTTAAAATAAAGAAAATGTGTATATAAGTCTGCAGAGAAAGTCATGTGCTCATCAGACCCACATCAGATTTTTACTTTCCCTGCATTACATGGTAATGTATAGGGAAAGTGCTGGAATCATGTCGAAAATCGCAACTCGAGTTCGACGGATCTACACGTTTCGATACCTCTAAAATCCGAAAAAACTATATTTAGCGTGACGTCTGTGTGTGTGTCTATCTGTGTGTCTGTCTGTCTGTGCAATGTATGTATCCACTCTAACTCAAAAACTAATGGACCGAATTTCATAAAATTTGGTAGATAAGTCACTTGTATGTGACGCTGGTGCTGATTAGTTAGGGGTACTATTCAGAATATACCAACCCGCCTTTTTCTGCAAAATGACCCTCAAAAATTGCCTGTATCCACTGTAACTGAAAAATGAATTGATCAAATTTTACAAAATTTTGTACATAAGTCACTTGAAAGTCACCCTGCTGCTGATTAAATTTTGATACGATTCGGAAAAGAACAACCTGCCTTTTTTTACGAAATGGCCCGAAAAAATCATATATTTCCACTCTAAAGCACCTACTCGAATATATTTCATAAAATTTGGTAGATAAGTCATTTGTGGTCGACCCTGGTGGTGATTAGATTTTGGTACGATTCGGAAAAGTGCAACTTTCCTTTTTTTCGGAAATGGCCCGCAAAAATTTAATGTATCCACACTAGCTAAAAGACTAATTTACCCAATTTCACAAAAATTGGTAAATAAGTTACTTGTGTGATACTGTGGTTCTGATTAGATTTTGGTACAATTCGGAGAAGAATAACCTGCTTGTTTTAACGAAATGGCCCGCAAAAATCGCCAAAATCGGAAAAAAAAGACTATATATGCTCAAATATATCAAATGAATTTTTGTTTTATACGCAATTTTCGACGAGGAAAAGAATATAAAACACTCCATTATACTTTAAGCCTAAACGTTCTCAAGATATTTCAGATTTCTTGCATTTTTGTTACGCCGATTTCGGAAAAATGTCCAATTACCAAATAAAAACAAAAATTGAATTAAAAATGCAAATTTAGTGTTATTTTGTGCAATAAAACTCAATCTAACGAATTATTAAAGAGATAAAGAAAATAAGAAGTTGATTCTGCAGGGAAAGTCATGTGCTGCCCACATCAGATTTTTACTTTACCTGCAACACATGGTAATGTATAGGGAAAGTATTGCGGAATCATACCAAAAATCGCAACTCGAGTTTTTGACGGATCTACACGTTTCGAGACCTGTAGAATACGAGAAAACTATTTTTAGCGTGACGCCTGTGTGTGTGTCTGTCTGTGTGTCTGGCTGTCTGTGCAATGTATATATCCATTCTAACTCGAAAACTAATGGATCGAATTTCATAAAATTTGGTAGGTAAGATCTTTGGGTGTGACCCTGGTGCTGATTAGTTTTTGATACAATTTGGAAAAAAGGAACCCGCCTTTTTTGCGAAATGGCCCGCAAAAATCTCCTGTATTCACAATAGATGAAATACAAATTGACCAAATTTCACAAAATTTGGTAGATAAGTTACTTGTAGATGCTCTGGTGCTGATTCGATTTTGTTACGATTCGGAAAAGAACAATCTGCCTTTTTTTACGAAATGGCTCTCTCAAATCGCCAAAATCTATAAAAGAAGACTAAGTAGTATATGCTCAAATGTTTCAATTAAATTCATGTTTCATACGCAATTTTTTATGAGGAAAAGAACATAACACACTCCATTATACTTTAGGACTAACCGTTCTCAAGATATTTGAGATATCTGGCATTTTTGTTGCGCCGCTATAGGAAAAATGTCCAATTACGAAATAAAAACAAAAAATGATTTAGAAATGCAAATTTAGTCTTATTTTGTGCAATTAAACTCAATTTATTGAATTATAAAAGAAATGGAGAGAAGATGAATATGAGTCTGCAGAGAAAGTTAAGTGCTGTCCACATCAGATTTTTACTTTCCCTGCAATACATGGTAATGTATAGGGAAAGTATTGGAATCATGCCGAAAATCGCAACTCGAGTTTTCTCGAGACCTCTAGAATACGAAAAACCTATTTTTAGTGTGACGTATGTGTGTGTGTCTGTTTGTGTGTCTGTCTGTTTCTCTGTCTATGCAGATTTTGTATCCTCTCTAACTAAAAACTAATGGACGGAATTTCACAAAATTTGGTAGATAAGTCACTTGTGGAACACTCTGGTGCTGATTAGATTTTGATACGATTCGGAAAAAAATAACCTGCCTTTTTTCGCAAAATGGCCCGCAAAAAGCGCCAAAATCTAAATTAAAATACTACGTATGTGATAAAAAAACTACTAAAATAAAACTAAAAAAAAACCTAAAAAAATGTGATAAAAAACTACATATGCTTAAATATATCCATTAAATGCTTGTTTAACACGTAATTTTTAACGAAGAAAAGAATAAGATGAACCCCATTACACTAGGGCTAGCCGTTCTCGAGATATTTTAGTTTTTCCGTATTTTCTCTACGCCACATTTGAAAATAAGTCCAGTTATCAAATGAGAACGAATATTGAATTGAAAGTGAATTTTATTTAATTAAAATAAAGTGAACGTGAATAAAAGTCTGCAGGGAAAGTCATGTGCTGCCCACATCAGATTTTTTTAATTGTAAAAGTAGTAAATTCATTACATTATACTATAAGGAAAGTCATGTGCTGCCCACATCAGATTTTTTTTTGCAATGAGTCACGTGATCCCTTCATATAGTGGTTGATATGATATGGGTATAAATATTGTTTCAAGTTTTATTTTAAAAACCATCAATTATATTATTCTGAACATTTTTTGCACATTTTATGTTATACTTTTAATATGTCTTAAAATTTTCGAAGCAATTTGTGAATTTTAACTCGTTTAAAAAATGTTTGAAAAATTAAAGTTATAAATTCGAAACTAATTGGGTGATATTATTCATTTTCATTCCCAAACATCCCACAAAGCGTCTCAGCAACATACTATGCGATTTCGATAAGGTCATTTTAACGGAAGTTATCGTGCGAATGTGCAGACAGACAGACAGAATGACCAAAGTCATAAACACTTTTCAACTATGTTGAAAACTGTTAAAGGGCTTCGTCCTGCAAAAATTGAAGTATGTAGTTATTGGCCTGCAAAAATTCGTGGTCTTGCTATTGTTAATCTGTCCTGGACATGAACTCGCAACTAAAATATTTTGTCTTTGAGTTTGACATTAAATATTTCTTAAACTAAAGTTTAAATGGAAAAACTGTTTATTTCAGCGTTTCTCAAACCTTTCTCTATAATTGTATCAGATTTTTCTAGAGTATTCAAAACGTGTATATCCGCCGAAAACTCGAGTTGACATTTTCGACACGATTTCAATATTTTTCCTATACAGTACCATGCATTGTAGAGAAAGTAAAAATCTTATGTGTGCAGCACATGACTTTCCCTACAGACACATTTTCATTTTCTCTTTCTTGCATCCACAATTCATTAAATTATGTTTAATTGCACAAAATGGCACGCATAATTATCTGAAATTGCTCAGAATTCTTAGTTTTACTTCAATTTTATTTTTATTTAGCGACTGGGCGGATTTTAAAAAACAACGTGGATTAAAGGCTAAAAAAAACCTAAAATATCTCAAGAATGATTAGTTTTAGAGTTACGGGATTAGTCTTATTATTTTCTTCCTCAGAAATTAAATATAAAACAAGCATTTAATTGATACATTCTAGCATACGTAGTCTCTTATTTCATATTTTGACATTTTTGAGGACCATTTTGCAAATATAAAAGTAGGTTCCTTTTTCCAAATCGTACCAAAATCTAATCAGTACTAGGGTCATCCATAGGTGACTTGTCTACCAAATATTAAATTTGGACAATTAGTTATTCTGTTAGAATAGCTACATACATTGCAAAGGCACAGCAGGCAAACAAACACATACAAAGAAGTCACGCTAAAAATACTTTTTTCGAGATCTAATGCCCTAACAGCATTTTTTTCACAGTGACGTAAGATTTACGTCACACTCTGACTTTGGGACGTCACAGGACGTCGCAGTACGTCGCAGTAATGGCATATTGAGGTCACAGCGAAGTCATTTTAGTCATTTTCATGGTCGTTTGTGACGTCACATTGTAATTGCCATTGTAATGTCGTCACATTGTTATGTGTTAATTAAATTGTGGAAACGTCACAGAATATAGTCACAATATAGTTACAAAGTTACTAATACTTAACGTCGCATAGAAGTCACAAATATGATGTCACATTGTGACCCAGGTGTCACGTGACTACAACGTTACTGTCACACATGTGACGATCTTTGCTGTGAGGGTGGGCTTTAAAAGTTTAAAAGCGTCGAAAACACAAGTTGCGATTTTCGACACGATTCAAAAACTTTCTCTATACCTCACCATGTATTGTGGGGAAAGTAAAAACTGTAAAATTAAAAAGAAATAAATGCTATCTCAGCGAGTTTTTATCATAATTTTTCCTTTTTTTAGCATCACACTCATGATGGTAATATTATATAAAATTAAAAACAATTAGAACGACATATTTTAAATTCGCAAAGTTAGAAACCGATAAATTATATCCACTTTATTTAGAAACAGCTATGTTTTTGTCTAAATAAAATATCTGATATTTAATTTAAACACCTGCTCTTTTAATACTCTAAATGAAAATCATTTTAACTTCATCATCAAACTTTTCTACTCATTTTTTTCTACCCAACTTTTCTACACAAACTTTTCTACTCATCCAACTTTTCTACTCTAAATGAAAATCATTTTGAAGCCAAAATGTCGGAAGATTTTTGGCCTTTAATGTTCGAAACTTTTAAACTAATTACAACTGCAAAAACATCACACCAAGCACTATCGACAGGGTACTTGAAGTTCTCCTTCACCTGATTTTAACGTTGTTCGAAGCTCAATTTTCCACTACAAGACGACACAAATGCATAGATATACAAGAGAGTAAAACATCTTTTGTTATGTAAAATTATTCCAATTATTGTTGCAAGAGTACCTCAAAAATTAGGCATATAAATGTTTGAGAACATTGAGTGTAGTGTTTAACACTTGATGCGATATTTTTCAAATATTTGCCCTTGTATTAAATCGATGTAATCATGTCCACAAGGAAAGAAAAATTTCAAAAGTTTCTTGAAGGGTATCTTACAGAACTACTCTAATATTCATTTTAATACAACTTTTTCTTTTTGTAACACTCATTTTATTTTCAGAAAATCCAGTATATTTTTGTTCAAAAGTCAGGTGCAACTGAAATTTTGATGCCTTGAAAACTTTTCATTTGAGACTTAGAACTTCATCTGATACGAAAACTAAATGATGATTAAAAAAAAAATGTAAATCACGATATATTTTTTAACAGTTTCGTAGATTTATTTTACTTCCATACAATATATGGCAATATATAGAAAAAGTATTGGAATGGTGTCGAAAATCGCAACTCGAGTTGTTGACCGATCTACACGTTTGGAGAGCTCTGGAACTCCAAAAACTAATTTTAGCGAAGCATCTGTGTGTGTGTCTGTCTCTCTGTCTATCCGTGTGTGCGTCTGCGCAATGCATGTATCCACTCTATCCGACAAACTAACTAACCACTTTTACAAAACTTGATACATAAGGGTGGGTAACTTTTTTGTGGGTTACACTGGTGCTGATTAGATTTTACCGCGGCCCAGACCCGAGGGATCGCCAAATATATGGCCAAGCATCTAAAATCTCGGGCCGGGATAAAAGTGGATCCCCAACAAAATGAAGAGCCAACGGGCAACCCAAGCCCAGCGGACAATCGCCGTCGACTCCCGCAAGCGACGCACCCACAACCCAAAACACCCAAGGATTTATTAATTACAAACAAAAAATCAACATGGCTGCACATTAGAGACTTTTACAAAATATCTTCCACATAGGCGGGGAATAAAAACCAAATTTATAACAATTTACATGAAAACCAACTCCCACATCGGAGACAACAAGGTTCAATAAGTAAAAATAAATCAATTAATATCAAAAAATTTAAAAATCCCAAAGATGCAATCAAAATTCATAAAATACCATTTCCAATATTCAATGGATTGCAGGTACCAACAAAAATACAATCATTACAAATATCCTCAAAATCCTTTAAAAACAAAAACAGCAGTATTAACAGTTCACATTAAACTTATAATTCCAAAAATTTATTAAAATATTCAGTAATACTTTTAGTAATTAAAACAAAGTTAACAATTTTCTTGATGGAGCGAGGGCGAGCAACAACCCTTTTAATCCATAAAGCCCTGTGTTCCTCCAGCGGCCGAGCCAAATGGTGTTCCCCGCTAAACCTGCATTCAAAGACGTAATGATCAGGTCACCCAAGCCGCCACAAGGGCACTCTGGGGATTCCCAGACCTTAAACCTGTGCAGGTAGCTGGAGAAAGGGCCATGACCAGATAAAAAGAAAAACAGATAGCGATTGGTAATCTGCAATCCCTCTCCAACCACCGGAAAGAACACACGAGCTCACAAACAAACCACTGACGAGGGTGCCATCGTAGACCCCTAATCTCTCACCACTTTCTCACGCATTTTGCGAGTCACGATTGAGCGCGGGGCAGGCACTACCGACAGCTCCCCCTCCAAGTATTTCTTTCCGTATTCATCTGCTAACTCATTTCCCAGAATTCTAACATGTGCACGTACCCAAGTAAGTTTAACTACATGCCGGGCCCTAAAGATACCAGTTTTAACTTCCATTAAAATATTAGATTTATTACTAATAGATTCCAGAGCAGCAAGTGAAGATAAACTGTCCGTAAATATATGATTTACGGACATGCCGCTGATTGGATTTTGGCATGATTTAAAAAAAAAAAGAAAGAAATTGCCTTATTTTGCAAAGTGGCCCGCAAAAAACATATATATCTATTCTATATAAATAGCTACTTGACCAAATATCACAAAATTTGTTAAATAAGTCACTTGTGGGTTACCCTGATGCTGATTAGATTTTGGTACGATTCGGAAAACAAATAATCTGGATTTTTTTGGCGGGTCATTCTGCAAAATTGCCCGCAAAATTTTCCAAAATCTAAAATAAAAGACTACGTATACTCCAATAGAGCGATTGAATGACTGTTTATATGCAATTCTTGAAGACGACAAGAGTAACATCAACCCCATAACTCCAAGATTAACCGTTTTCGAAATATTTTTGTTTTTCTCATTTTTGGCACGTCGCCTTTCAAATTACGGCCAGCCACCAAATGAAAACAAATAATTGAATTCAAACTGTGAATTCTATTTTATTTTTTTATTTTTTTATTTTATTTTTATTAATTAAAAATAAAAAATATATAATATAAATAATAAAAATAATAATATTAAAAAATAATAAAAATATATATATATTAAAAATAATAAAAATATAAAATTAATTCAATGTAATTTCGAATAATTATCCGTGCCATTTTGTGCAATTAAACTCAATTTAATGAATTTTGAAAGGAAGAGAAAATGCATTTGTGTCTGCAGGTAAACCCATGTGCTGTCCATAGCGGAATTTTTGTTTACTAAATGTTTTGAAAATAATTTAAATCTCACACTTAGTTTTATGTTAAACGAAATCGAATATACTTTAAATGCATGCATTAATTTTTAAATTTTTTCTGTAGATAAAATGTTGATGTGATCAACACTTAACTTTTCCTACAGATTAACAAATGTTGATATAGTGGGAAAACGCAAAAACAAATAAAAATCTTCTCAAGTTTATCTCATTCAATATATTTTGTCTTTTTGTTGTTATTTATGGAAAAAACATCATACTATGTGTCAGGAAATTTGCTTGATTGTTTCGGTATGAGGAATTAATTATTTCGCTTTATCGCCTTGTTGAAAAGTGAAAAATCTTAATATCTCGAGAACGGATCGTGGCAACTGTTAAATGATTGTGTCCGCTTTAACAAATGTAAGTACTTTTTACCACGTCTTTTACCTTTGCGATTTATTTGGCGATTTCTTCTTTAATTTCGTCAAATGGACGAAAATGTCCCTAAATTGGCAAAAATTAAAATTAATTAACTAAAATGACGTCATATTGACGAAAATTTAATGTTTTGAATAATGAAGCTTGGCGGATGCCAACATGTCAAGTTAGATTAGGACAAAATATAACTTTATTGGGTTTATAAAATTTGCTTTATACGTTGCAATCAGAAAAGTTCTAAAGCTATTCAACACTCAAAATATTGAACCGTGGTTTCAGTATATAATTAAATCGCTGTGAAGTCACAGATTATGTAGAGAAAATCATGGACTGCTCACATCAGATTTAGAAACCAAAAACTGATGTGAGCAGCACATAACTTTTGGACTCAAATTCATTTTTCACTTTCTTTCTTCCATAGTTCATTAGAGTTTAATTGCACAAAACAACACCACGGATATTTACTTGAAATTGCAATTTCAATTCAATTTCGTTTTGTTTTGATATTCGAAGTATTTTCAAAGCCGACGATGCAAAAATGAAGAAAACTAAAATATCTCGAGAACGGTTAGTCCTATAGTTATGGTGTTGAATATATTCTTTTCGTTGTCAAAGATTGCGTATAAAACAAGCGATTAATGGGTACAATTGAGAATTTGAGAGCATGTAGTTTTTTATGTCATGTTTTGGCGATTTTTGCGGGACATTTCTTAATATTTTGCATACGGGTGGGACAGCGGATCGAACTCTTTGGGATAGGGTATGTCAAATACCTGTCTTTTTGAGAAGTTCTTTGTTTGGGATTGATGCTGTTCCACCCGTAAGTAAAAGGTTAAACGGCACATTCTTTTATACTGAATAAAACGTAAATGTAATCAGCCCTAGGGTAACCCACAAAGTAACATATCTACCAAATTTTGCGACATTTGATCAATTAGTTTTTTAGCTGGAGGCAAGGACGTATCTAGAAATTTCATTTCGGGGGGGGGGGGGGGTACCCACCGGCCCCCCTCTATGAATACGTCTTTGGCTAGAGGGGATGCATGGATTTTTTGTAGACAATTCCGCAAAATAGGTAGGTTCTTTTTACTGAATCCTGTTAAAATCTAATTAGCACCAGGGTAAACCCAAACTGACTTACCTAACAATTTTTGTGAAATTTTGTCAATTAGTTTTATAGCTAGAATGGATACGCACGAGTTTTGTGGGCCATTTTACAAAATAAGCTTGTTCTTTTTTTTTTAATCATATCAGTGTCCAATCAGCACCAAGGTAACCCACCAGTGACTTATCTACAATTTATCTTTTAATTTGCTCAATTAGTTTTTGAGTTAGAGTGGATACATACATTACACAGATACACACATACACACAGATACACACACATAAACGTTCCGCTAAGATTATTGTTTTCGTGTTCGAGGACAGTGATTTTGAAACTTTTCAGTCGCAGAATCCTTTTAAAATTCAATTTGGTGGCGGAACCCTGAAATAAAGAAAAGCCCATTGTGATTCAAATTGTGCATATTAAATTTATACGTTTTTTTATTAAGCATACATGAAACTATCACGACGCGGAACCCTTGGGGTTCTGGGGTTCGGGACACACTTTGAAAAACACTCTTCTGGGTGCTCGAAGCGCGCAAATCCGTCGAAAACTCGAGTTGCGATTTCCGACACGATTCCAATACTTTTTCTATTCATTGCAACGTATTGTAGGGAAAGTAAAATAGTTTATAAAAAACTCATTTAAATCACCACTTTTTAAAAATCCGTTTTTAAAATTAGTTATTTATATTCCATCCCAAAATCAGCCATTTTGAGAAAATACCGTGAAAACATCCAAGACATACATAAAATGCAGCACGAATCATCACAGCAACACAAAGGCTAAGACCCAGAATATCCCAGAGAAATCGAAAACAGCTACTCCCTCATTTTCCGATACTTTTTCTCGTACTTGGTCTAATACTCATTTAACTTTCAGATAATCCAATATGTTTGGTTCGAAAGCCGGACGCTACTGGAATTTTGATGCGGTTTCCATTTGGAAACAAGGTAAAAAAGATGCCGGAAAGAACATTTAGATTCAGTTTCGGAACTTTGGCTGATTCGGAATCTAAATGGGAATATTTGAGATATAGAAGTCACAAATTTAGCTAAAAAGTTATCATACTTTATTTGTTAAACTTTTTGGGGTTTCTTAGATTTACGTTTCTGCGTAATTTGGAAAGAAAAATAAAATAGAAGATGATTCAAATATGTTTTGGTGTTAAAGTATTTGTGTGTATAATGTGAAGCTTTATTGGACTATATTCTTGTTCTAGATTGCCCTATATCTCATATCTATATCTCACAAAAGCACCACTCTATGGTAAAATTAACTGAAATGTGGCTCTATTCGACTTTATCATACCACAATTCATTTTTTTCAAATTTTACGAGAAAAAATGTAAAAAGCAGCATCTTGAGTCTAAATGACTGTAATTGAACATACAGCAGCAATTTGGGTGGCCATTGAAATTATAGACTGTTATACTCCTCACTTTAACGAGCTTGAAAATATAATTCGATTGATGCTACACTTGACAGTATACCCCCCCCCCCCGGTGCTATAACTTGCCTCTCAAGGGGGTCTAATACAGTCACGAACAAAAAAATCTGATGTGGGCAACACATGACTTTCCTTATATAGTGCAATAAATTAACTGCCTTTACAGTAAAAAAAAGGTTTTTCTTATAGTAGATACTTATATTCTTTTCAAGGTATGGAATTTTCGACAGTTAGTTGTTATTTTCATAGATTTAGCGTCATTTTTATCCAGATAGCGAGATTTTCGTTAATTGGCAGCATTTCGAAAAGATAAGTCATCAAGTTGGCGACATTCCGCCAAATTCGTCGCCAAAATCTCGCCAAGAGTTATGGACGGAGAAATAAGTTATTCTTCTAGCAGATAAATGACTATTGGCGTTCAAAATACAAAAGTATTATTCAAAGTATCTTTTCAAATGAATGGAATGAGTTAGATCGGCGAGAACGATGTCACCCAAATCATCGCATGATATTATATATGAAAAGCGAACATGTTTCTCAACAGTTGATATTTTTCTTAATTTATGGGATTTTTTGATAAATTTATTTGAAAAATGTGCAGCATCTCGAGAACGGTTCATGCTAGCATTCTAAAGTTTATGTCAATCGTTCTCTAATGGAAAAATTACATAAGAAATGTCTTTTTGCGTAACTTTATCAAAGGTTTTGATTTTTTGATGATTTTTTCAAAATTTTACTTGGAAATTTAGGGGGGTTCTGAACATTCGATTGCGTTTAAAAACAATAGGCTTCCAGTACTCACGGATTGTGAATTGTGTATCAAATTTCATTCGAATCGCTCCATTCGTTCGTGAGATATCATCTCCAAAGGCTCACTGACACACACACACACAGACATCACCTCAAAAATGTTTGATTCGTGATCAGGGATGCTTGAAACGTGCTCTCCCGTCGAAAACTCGAATTCGAATTTTCGACTCCGTCACAATACTTTCCCTATACATTATGTATATAAGGAAAGTAAAAATATTGTACAGCGGCTATTTTTCACAACAATGCTTGAAACTATTAAGTTTCGTAATCATTAAGACACAAATAAACCCTTTTATACATGATTATATCACATTTTGTCCTACGTTGCCATGTTAAAAAAATATAAAATTTTGAATAACCTTAAGTTTTCGCTCGAATTAAAAAAAAAATCTATCTAGTTCCAGATTTTTTATAAGAAAGCCGGATATAAAATTTCGTGACAATTCATTAATATTTATGGCTGCTATTGCGTACATAAGAATCGACCACAGACAACAGGCAGGCATACAGACATCATTTCAAAAATAGTCGAAACGTGTTCAGAAGGTATTACAGCATATATCGGTCTCGAAATCGAAAACTTTTGGGAAAACTATACTTTCTCAATTCTACGTATGAGAAAGTCAATATGATGTGGAAAGCACATAAATTTCCCTACACAATGCATTGAATTTACTTCTAACAGCGAAAATATGGTGTATAAAATCCCCTGACCTGTTTTTAAAGTTGAATTGTAAATTTGGAGCTTTTCTGGATGACAATCTGTAACACCATTTCGAAGTACAAAATTAACTTATTTCTCGTAAATCTAAATTGAAAATTATCAGTATTGATATTATTCGTTATAAGTAATGTAGTGAATATTTAAAATACTTTAATAATTAGTTTATCAATTTGGCATTATTTTTGTTCATGCAGTGTCATTTTGTAATTTTGACGATATTTTTATCAATGTGGTGCGAAATGTTGCCAAGTTGGCGATATTTCGCTAAATGAGTTCCCAAGTTCGTCAAATATACCGTCAGGCGTTGCAGACAAACGGAGCTTTCTTATGTATAAATGACTATTGGAAAATTATTAGGCGTCAAAATGCGAAACTATTACCCAGAGTCTCTCAACAGTACCCATTCTCTCGTGCAACAGTACCCATTCTTAACAGTACCCATCGTGTAACAGTACAAGTTCTCAACAGTACCCATTCTCTCGCGCATGGAATGAACTAGATTCGCAAGAATCTTGTTAACACATTTATCGCATAATATTACATATGAAAAGTGATAATATTTCACAATAGCTAATACTTCTTTAAATTTAATTTGATAATTTTATAAATTTATTTGAGAAGTAGTTCATGTTAGCGGCCTAAAGCTTATGTCATTCGTTTTCTATGGAAAAAATTAAAAAATAGGGATAATTTACGTAGCATTATTGAAAGTTTTGATTTCTAATAATATTTTCGAAATTCCATTCGAGAATTGGATTGTCTTCGAACATTCGATTGCGCTTGAAATCAACAAGACTCCAGTATTCACTGATTGTAGTATTTTTACCAAATTTCATTAGAAGTGTTCCATTAGTTCGTGATATATCGCATATGCATACATACAAGCATGAATTCGAATTTTTGTCCCCATAATACTGTTGGGGGGGAAAAGATGCATTTATGATACACTAAAAGCATTTCTAAATATTCCAAATTCTCAAAGTTTTTAAACCTAAACATCATCAAAATTATATATGAAAATGCACCATTTGACCAGTTTCTCCCTAAGTGTACAAATATGTACTCTACATGTAATTAAATGGAACTTTCCTAAAAATATAAAAAACATGCATTAAAGTAAAAGAGAGAGAGAACACAGAATTTAGGTTTTCAAAAATCTAACGTTTATTAAAATTTTAAACTTCACTTTTAAAATAATTTTCAAAACATTTTACAACATCTCATTAACTAAACAAATCAAATAAACAACTTAAATAAATAAATAAAAGGAATGGCCGGTCGTATAGTGGTAGAAAAACGTTAGAATATTAAATTTTAAAGTTAACAATATTAAACTTATTCAATTATTTGTCGAAACTAGAATTTTAGATAAAAAAAAACATAAGTTAGCCAAAAGGGAATTTAGAACATCCTAACAATAATCCACAGGATTCGCAACTTAAAATATATAAGTGAAAGGGGTCTTAGTCATGCTAATTTAATTAAATTTTAAAATAGTCTAAACTGCAGAAACAATTAAAAATTAGAATGCAAAAGATATCACCCATAAACGGGAAAACGCTGAACGGCAGTTATAAAGTCCCGAGCACGAAATCGATGTCAGTCATCATCAGCTTGGGTGCAGTCCCTTCCTGCTCCAGAAAAGGCCAAACGGAGAAGTACCTCCCGTAGGGCATCGGTACATCAAGTGAGTCCAACCATTCAAGTGGAATATGGTGCTCCAAAACTCCGCGAAAAGAACACTCCCAAGGCCTGATCTGCACAAAAACGGGCAGCTCCTTCACATCATAAAATTCTCAGCCGAGAGTAGCAGAGCGCCAGTGGACATAGCTCGGAACAAAAGAACAAATAGCTCCATCATCAAGACCGTGAAGTAAACAATTGGAGGTCCGGTCCTAGGACTCGGAAAATTTAAACTACACAGTTCACTATGAAAGAACAAATCCGACCTCTGGAACTAAACAATTATTCCAAAGGCGCCGACGATACTTCAGTAGACATCAATCACTTCGCTCGCAACGTTATTTCAAGTAAATAACTCTCTGCTTTCAGGATACCACACACATTACAGGCAGGCCGGGAAATAAAACGTTCGTTCCTCAGAACGCATGCCGCATTCGAATTTCGCTCGGCTCGCGCCGAGGCGCTGAAAACAACTCTATAAGACTACATTTTAGTTCCAATCAAGAGACGAGAAGAGAAAAAAGAGCGAAAAAGTGCGCGATTTTGTTTATATACTGCGAAAAATCGCTGCCACAGATTGTAAACAAAATTATCGATGAACGATAAAATAATTAATGACAGACGATTTTAATTTTACGGTCAACCAATTAAAAACTCGAAATTTTAAAGAAGAGAAATGGAATTTCGGAGCAGACGAAAATTAAAAAGAAATGAAGTGAAACGATTTGGAAAATACGAATTCGGCAACAATTTAAATATGGACGATTCTGAAATATTTAAAATGCTGAAAATAGAATAAAACCGAAAAACTGCAATGAATTAACGAATTTTTAACAGAGAGCAATAAATTTGGAATCAAATTAAAGGGAATAAAAAGGGCAATAAATGGAATCACAAATTAGCCAATTTAAATAAATTTAAATTGCTAAAACCTAAAAAGAACGAACTTTTGCCGTTTTTAACACAAAACCTATGGAATAGAATATATTTGAACAAAGAATATCAAAAACCTAAACAATTGGAAAATGAAGAGTGACTATGTAAATAAGACCCCTGAACACGTTTAAACAAATAGCAAAACTCATAAAATTGTTAAATATCCAAAAGTATAACCCAACAATACTTACTCCTACACAATACTATGTATGTAAGGAAAATAACAAATTGTTGCATCTTAATTTTATATGAGTGTTGGTTCAAAATTTTTGAAAACTTAAATACGAGTTTAAAGTCTTTTTTTAAAAAATTTAAATGTTAAGCGTTACTAATACAACTTTTTAAGTTTGCACAACAATATTTTTTTTTAGGAAAATGGGAAATATATACCTGTTTTAAACGAAAATTCGAATCTTTTACATCTTTTCAAGCAACACAATAAAATTAGTAACTATTGAAAAGGAATTTAAATATTTGCGTTAGACTAGGATAAAAAACGCATATTTCTTTAAAGTTGAGGCTGCTTTTTATTGCTTTTATAATGTTTTAATGAGCTTCAATAAGCAGGGCGAATAATAAGTTTTGGAAGACTTTTCATAGGACGCCAAAAGAAAGTACGAAGGGGGGGGGGGGGGATATATTTCCGTAGCGAATTTCGAAGATTTTAAACTATTGAAAGAATATAGTTCTTGAATTTCTAGAATTCACCGATTTACAAACATTATTTTCAATAAAATGTTACGGTAAATGGTTTGTCTGCAGATTAATATTAACTGAAGTGTAGGTTGAACTCGTCGACCTTATTTTGAAGTAGCTTCTGATATATATATATATATATATATATATATATATATATATATATATATATATATATATATATATATATATATATAAATATATATATATATATATATATAAAAATATATATATAAGTATTTATATATATGTAAATATATATATATATAAAAAAATATATATATATAAATATATATATATATGTATATATATATATATAAATATATATATATATATATAAATATATATATATATATAAATATGTATATATATATAAATATATATATATATATATATAAATATATATATATATAAATATGTATATATATATAAATATATATATATATATATAAATATATATATATATATTTATATATATATATATAATAATATTTTTAGTATTTTTATTTTATTTTTTTTTATTTTTACATAATTCTTATTATTACATTTCAAATATATATATATAAATATATATATATATAAATATATATATATATATATATAAATATATATATATATATATATAAATATATATATAAATATATATATATTTATATAAATATATATATAAATATATAAATATATGTATATATATATATATATATATATATATATATATATATATATAAATATATAAATATATATATATATATATATATATATATATATATATATATAAATATATATATATAAATATATATATATATATATATATATATATATATATATAAATATATATATATATATATATATATATATATATATATATATATATATATATATATATATATATATATATATATATATATATATATATTCAAAAAGAAAAGAGGTATGGATGGAAACAATATACCAAAAAATGGCCGGGGCGAGTGTGATTTCTGATGATTTTATAATATTATATTTCACGGTATTTTCATATTATATATATATATATATATATACATATATATATATATATATATATATATGCCACCGTTTGATTTTAGTTTTTATCCTAAAGAACTGGAATTGATTGAAAATAAAGGAACGGAAGAAAACAGTGTTGATTTTTTAGATATCACATTAAAGCAAGATAGTAAATATGGCACATATACTGTTTTATTTGACAAAAGAAACAACTTCAATATTAAAATTAACCACATTATTGACTGGAAATCCAACTTAACTATAAACATATTTAGAAATGTTGTCATCAATCACCTCAAAAGAAATCAACGTATTAATACTTTCAAGACTGATTTTATCATTCATAACAGAAATATCATGGAAGAAGCAATAAAAAGAAATTATCCCGAAAGCTTCCTGAAATACTATTATAATTCAATTTTCAATACAGAAAGGGAAAAAAATGCATACTTTAGAGATATAGCGAGATGTTTGCAGTAACACTTTAAGTTCTTAGTGGGACCATTGCGCATGTGTGGACAGCGCACCCTGGTGCACGTTGATAACAGATTTCTGCTTTAAGCGTCAGCATGCACTTCATACGGATTACATTCCGTCCCTTTCTCTTGCAATGGTCGCTTCTAGTCTTGAGGTAGTTTCTGGTCTTGTGGTCGCTTCTAGATGGTTTGCTTCGCATTTTTTTTTCTGTGTCTTTGACTTCACACATATCCGGAAGATAGGCCACTGCATGGCTTTGGTTCCGGGAGTGTTGCCCGGGCTTAAAAGCACGCTTCTAACCGGGAAAGAGGTGTCGCAATCCACCTCTGCCATTTATGCTATGCAATTGGTCGTTTCCCTCTTTTATTTGAATCTTATATGATACTTTTTGTGCATGTGCTGCTTTGCGCCAACACTTGAAGTATAAGAATTTCCGTTGTATAAAAGTTTTCACTTCGTTTTATATGATATATATAAATTATATATATATATATATATATGCTATATATATTTATATATATATATATACATATATATGTATGTATATATATACTGTATTTTCATATTTTGCAAAATCGATATCTATAAGCATAAGTTTATAAGTAAATTCTGAAATTTATATCTCACATTTATCATTATAATTTACATATATCATTATAATTTGCATATGTCATAATACATTTCTTAGAATTACTATTCTCAAGCACTTTACGCTGTCCATCAATTAACTGCAGATTTAATTTACGTTCTTCATTAATTAATAATTGTTATATCTTTCAAAGTTGAATTATGTCACATCAAAGTTCAATTATTTAAAATCGGTATCTTAATTGAGTACCCATGCTCTTACTATGAGCGCACACTGTCTCATATCTAGATGTCTATGGTTGATACATCGCAAATGTCAGGCTAGAAAAGAATATAAAAAATATGATGAGGGCAGCACCTGACTTCACCTATATAATGCTATAAATCTAGTTCTTTCATAGTGAAACAAAATATGTCTAAGTTCTGTGACATAATATTTTTAAAGTTAAATTGTACATTTGGCTCGTTTTTGATAATAACATGTAAAACTATTTCAAAATTTTCTCAATTAACTTGTTGTCTATCACAAGGTTAAGTTGTCCTCATTAAAATTATTACACTAGGTCTTACCTTCCGGCCGTCCAAATAGCTGCTCTTAGTCCTCTGGACGAGTCGGACGGTCTGGGTCTTCAACTAGGTCTTACCTTGTTGCCTTCACTAAGGGCGGAGCATGTAAACTCCTGGTTCTCAAGCCGGAGAGACAAATACACAAAATATAAATAAACACACTTATCTAAATTGACCAATTTATTTAATTTAAATTCATATATAGAGATAAATCTTGATTATTCATAAATACATTATTATATATATCTCGCGCTACCAATATTTCATTAATAAACATATTTACACATATAATATAATTGACATATATTTTTAAACACTTTCTTTTAAGATACTGAAGCTCGAAATACTTCTTTTAGTTCAAAATATAAGAACTCGTTATTACAATAGAGATTCCTACGAACTGATTGTTCATTATTGAATTAACCGTTAAATGTGTGCCTTCCGTGCTAATTAGTGACAAGTGAAACCTATAATTACCTCTTCTGTCTTGCATTCAACACTTATTCGCGCAATCACTATGCTGTAAGATACTATTGCACATCACATATCTGAGCCACGCTTTCTTTTAGCGTGTTCACTGTAGATATTTTTTGCACAAAATCAAGAGACATGTTGTTAGTTCGTTCGAAAATTCAAGTCTGCCGAACTCTCTGGAACAAACTTTGGGGCACTTTTTTATTTCCCCCTTTGCTTTCATACCACTTCTCCCATTTGTCGTTGATGCAGAAGGGGATGAGCACTATTTATCTATGATTGTGTTGCAATTGGTTTCCTCTGCTGCATTTAGATTGCTCATTAACTTTCTTGGCATTTGTAATTGGGAGTGTAACATGCAGTACAAATATTGCACTACATCGTCCTAATCTAAAGTAACTTGTCATTTTAATCAAATGTAAATTGACAATTATCAATATTGATAGCATCCGCAATAAGCGATAGAGTCAATATATTAAAATATTTGAATAATTAATTGACCAATTTGGAATCATTTTTTCTAACTTAACTTCATTTTCGGAATTAATTTTGACGATATTTCAGTCAATTTTGTTGGAAATACTGCTACGATATTTTGCTAATGAGTCATTAAGTTGGCTTAATTTATCGCCAAGGTTACAGATTGACGAGAAGTCAGTACAGATTGACGAGAGACAGTATGTCTTATATATGATTGTTGTCGAATTGTTAAGTGTTAAATACAAAACCATTACACACAGAACCTTCTCTCCCTAATGGAAAGAACTAGATCCACCAGAGTGATGTTAACACATTTAGCGCTGAATATTACACATGAAATGTGAACATATTTAACAAATAGTAATGCTTTTTCAATTTTGTGATTTTTTTTATAAATATATTTGTAAAAAATATATATATATCGAGAATGGTTTGTGCTAGCGTTCTAAAGTGTGTGTTAATCGCTTTCTTACAAAAAATTACATAATAAATAATTATTTATGTACCATTAATGAAAAGTTTAATTTTTTTGCGACTTTTCAAAATTTTATTCAAAAATTTGGGGAGGGGGGAGGGGGAGTCTTCGGAACATTTGATTGCGTTTAAAATGAACAGAATTTCAGTATTCATCGATTGTAATTTTTTGCCAAATTTCATAGACACTCTTATTTGTTTATGAGATATCGTTTCCACAGGCTCACAGACATACATACATACACAGCCATCCTTTCAAAAACGTTTGATTCGAGGGAATGCCAAAGCAAACCGGTACCCTCCTTTTCTGCACCACTGGGTCAGCCTAAAAAAATTTAACTTCAGACAAACTGGCTAATTTAAACCCTGATATGTGAAAGAAAATTTTTGAAATTGAAATAATGGTACATTTCTTTTTATCCCACAGTAACCAATTTACTTACCCCTTCCAATTTGAAATATTTGAAAATACTAATCTATCAAAACTCGATAGCTGGACCCAAAACGCGAATTGTAAAACACCTCTCCCTATACATATACTATCTATCGTAGAAAAAAATGGCAGTTTTTTTTTGTTAAAAATATATTTAATCTTGGTCTTTAAGCAATTTAAGAAAATTTTTCTGCTCAATTTTAAATCTGTTAATCGAATGGCAGTTCTTACAAAGACAAATTTCTTTTAAATCAAGCGATTTCGTTCTCAGTGTTTTGAATGTTAACGAGGTGTAAAGTAAAAATGCAATATAATTGAAAACGTTAAAAAGTTTGAAAAACATCGAAGCAAAAAAGGCTTATACATCGATGAAAGGTTTAAGCAATCAATTTCCTTCAAAACAGGAATTAGATACGAGCTTTAAAAGAAAATCTGAAACTTTTTATTTTCTATTTTCACTTAATGTTTTTACAAAGTTAAAGGCTATTCAAAAGATATATTTTTTTCAATATTTATGTTTGACAGGGATAAAAAAAGAACTGTATATTTCTTTAAAGTTGCGGATATTTTTTGTTTCGTTTATAACTTTCTAATGAACTTCAATAAGTGGAGTGGGCGATGAGTTTTAAAATGGCGCAGAAAGTTGGAATGAAGAAGTATGTGTTTGTGCGGAAGAATTCAAAGATTTTAAGAAACATAACGAAACGCCTTGTTGAAGAAGCACAATAATTGATTAAAGAAATTGCAATATATGATATAAAAATGTAATATTGCAGCAATTACGTTTCTATTTTAATTATATACAATAATGTTTAAGGAAAGTATTGCGAAATGATTCAAAATTCGAATTCGAGTTTTCGACGGGAGAGCACGTTTCAAGTATACCTGATCACAATCGAACATTTTTGAGGTGATGGATGTCTGTGTGTGTGTGTCAGTGAGTCTGTAGAGACGATATCTCACTAACGACTAGAGCGATTCGAATGAAATTTGGTACAAAAATTACAATCCATGAATACTGGAAGCCTATTGTTTTTAAACACAATCGAATGTTCAGAACCCCCCTAAATTTTCGAGTGTTATTTTGAAAAAAATCATCAAAAAATAAAAATCTTTAATAAAGTTACGCAAATAGATATTTTTTATGCAATTTTTTCTTAGAAAACGATTGTCATAAACTTTAGAACGCTAGAATGAACAGTTCTCGAGATATTGCCCACTTTTTCAAATAAATATATAAAAAAATCCTATAAATTAAAAAAAATATTACTTTTTATATGTAATTTCGTGCCATAAATTTGGTGACATCATTCCCATACATCTAACTCGTTCTATTCATAAGAAAAGATACTTTGAGAAATACTTTTGCATTTGAACGCCAATAGTCATTTATCTGCTATAAGAATAACTGATTTCTCCATCCATAACGCTTGGCGATATTTTGGCGATGAATTTGGCGGAATGTCGCCAACTTGGCGACTTTTAAAGATTGCAAAATAAACGCAAATCTCGCCAACTGGATAAAAATGACGCTAAATCAATGAAAATTACGACTAATTGATGAAAATTCAATATCTTGGAAAGAATATAAGTATCTACTATAAAAATAACTTATTGTTTTACTGTAAAAGTAGTAAATTCACAGCATTATATATGCAAAGTCATGTGCTGCCCACATCAGATTTTTTATATAAATTAAAATATCTGATGTAGGTAACAGGTAATGCAATGAATCCCTGTTAATTCCCTAATTTATCCCTATATGATGTAGTTAATTTTCTTCTTTTACAGTGAAAAAATGATGTATAATATTCAAAGCCTATTATTTTTATCTTTGAATTGTACATTTGGTGCTTTTGAGGAAGACACCATGTAAAACTATTTCCAAGTAACCAATTAACTTCTATTTAGCACAATTCTAAATAGATAATTATCTAGTATATTAATAGGATTCTCACTGAGCGATATAGTCCATATATTAGAATATTTTAATGAATTATTCATCACTGTGACGCCATTTTATTGAATTTTGCAGCATTTTTGCAATTTAGATTGTATTTTCGTTAATTTGGGGCGACATATCGCCAAGCTGGGGATATTTCGTTAATTGAGTGGCCATGCTCGCCAAATTTATCGCCAAGCAATACACACAAACGAAGACAAGAGCTTTTCTTATATATAAATGACTATTAGCGAAATATGGTCTAATAATAATAAATAGCTATTGGTCGTAAAAATTACGAAACTATTATATAAGTATCTTCTCTCGTGAATGGAACGAACTAGATCCACGAGAATGATTTTAACAATTTTGTCGCATAATATTGCATAAGAGAACATATTTCACTTCAGTTAATATTTTTTGTACTTTATGGAATATTTATGATAATTTTATTAGAAAAATCTGTAATATATTGAAAATGATTCATGATAGCCTTTTAAAGTTTTATCATTAGTTTCTAATAAGAAATTACGTAAGAAATGATAATTTTCGTAATAATATTGAAGGTTCTGATTTCTTGATAATTTTTTTCAACATTTCATTTGAAAATTTGGGGATGTTTCGATCATTCGACTGCGTTTAAAATCGATAGGCTGCTAGTATTCCCCGATTGTATGCTTTGTACGAATTTTCGTTCGAAACGCTCCCATCATTCATCATATATCACTTCCACAGATTCACGGACATACACACTAATATACACACATATACTTGCACACACATACTCAGAAACACACACACACACACATACCTACACAAACATATATTAACACACACATATCACTAAAAAGGTTTCATTCGATCCATGCTGTTTCGGATGCTTAAAACGTGCTCTTTTGTCGAAAATTCGAATTCGAATTTTCGATCCCCCGTCACAATACTTCCCTGTACTTCTACTATATAGTCTTCTATATTTCTACTATACATTTTTTTTAACTATAATATATATTTTATATATATATAATAGTAAAAATTGAAAGATTGGACATGAAGTCAGCCAACAGGTAATACATAAAAGGCCTAGGGGGGTTGTGACCCCTAGTTCCCGTTTACAAGTCGACTTTTCCACCAATGGCAACACTCACGGAGCCATGCATTACCTGCGGTTAAATTCAGTACAACGTCGAAACAGAAGACGCCCATACGAAGTATATATCAAACGTAAAAGGAAAAAATCCCCCAACATAAGAGCAATATAATTGAAACGACACATAAGATTAAACCTACTTAAAATATACGAACTGCAAATACAAATACCTTACCTCCATCCAAATCACTCACGTCAATTTTACACGCTTAAATAGTTCCTCGCTGTATCGATGCCATTTTATTTCCTGAAATAGAGGTGTTGCCAAAATCCCTACTGAACGCATCGAAAACTTTACTATGTACCACATTGTAACACTGACAAATAAATATTAAAGGATAATTTTCTGTTATTGCTTCCTTAATAAATATAGAATCATTTTTGATCCTATCCTTTCCATAAGAATGCATTCTTTCACTACGTTTAAAGTGATTAATGACTATATTGCGAAATTTCCTGATACTTATATTAGAATACCAGTTAATTATATAATGTATTCTAAAACTGTATTGTCTTCTTTTATCATAAATAGTATAATACGTTGCCCTGCTAGGTGTTAAATGTATACTTATATCCAGATGGTTGATTGCCTTTGTTTTATCTGAGATATTCTCAATAAGATTCAAGCAAGCTGGATAAAAGGAAAAATCAAATTCATTCCCTTCTGCTGTGTTTTCGTATGCTATGAGGATGTCATCAATAAATCGAAGGTATACCATTTCGTTTATAAAGTGATTTCCTTGTTCATAATGGTGCAAATATAGATTTGCTAATAATGTCGAGCACCCTCCACCCATTGGCACGGCTTTAATTTGTTTGTAATATTCAGTACCATTATACAATATATTTTCATACAATACGATGTCCAAAACGTGTTTAAACTTTTGAATTGTGACACTTTGTTGTAATTCAAATGTCTCATGTATTTGCGTCAATATACGATATAGATCCTCCAAATTTATATTGCTGAATAGATCTTGGAAATCATAGCTTCTATATAATTGGTTAGCAGGTAGTTTGTTCAAAATTCCCAAACTTGATCGCTGTTTTTTATCATGACGAAACCATTTTTTAAAATATGATTCAATACAGGTTGTAGATATGACTTCAGTAGCGTATTAGCCCTTGTGGTATAAGTTTTAAATGCTACTGTAACTGGACGAAACTTCACTGGTTTTTTGTGAAGTTAGGGAATCAAGACCGAATACGGGTAACGTATATGTTTCAAATCAGTTCCAATTCGCTTATGAAGTGCACAAATTGGATTATTAATTTCATTATGTTGCACATTGAGCTTTTTATAGATTTCCTCATCTTGATAACTTTCTTTAAGAATCTTCATATAGTATGCTATGCATGTGAAAGTGAAATTAGATGCTGCAGGGTGCTCGACATTATTAGCAAATCTATATTTGCACCATTATGAACAAGGAAATCACTTTATAAACGAAATGGTATACCTTCGATTTATTGATGACATCCTCATAGCATACGAAAACACAGCAGAAGGGAATGAATTTGATTTTTCCTTTTATCCAGCTTGCTTGAATCTTATTGAGAATATCTCAGATAAAACAAAGGCAATCAACCATCTGGATATAAGTATACATTTAACACCTAGCAGGGCAACGTATTATACTATTTATGATAAAAGAAGACAATACAGTTTTAGAATACATTATATAATTAACTGGTATTCTAATATAAGTATCAGGAAATTTCGCAATATAGTCATTAATCACTTTAAACGTAGTGAAAGAATGCATTCTTATGGAAAGGATAGGATCAAAAATGATTCTATATTTATTAAGGAAGCAATAACAGAAAATTATCCTTTAATATTTATTTGTCAGTGTTACAATGTGGTACATAGTAAAGTTTTCGATGCGTTCAGTAGGGATTTTGGCAACACCTCTATTTCAGGAAATAAAATGGCATCGATACAGCGAGGAACTATTTAAGCGTGTAAAATTGACGTGAGTGATTTGGATGGAGGTAAGGTATTTGTATTTGCAGTTCGTATATTTTAAGTAGGTTTAATCTTATGTGTCGTTTCAATTATATTGCTCTTATGTTGGGGGATTTTTTCCTTTTACGTTTGATATATACTTCGTATGGGCGTCTTCTGTTTCGACGTTGTACTGAATTTAACCGCAGGTAATGCATGGCTCCGTGAGTGTTGCCATTGGTGGAAAAGTCGACTTGTAAACGGGAACTAGGGGTCACAACCCCCCTAGGCCTTTTATGTATTACCTGTTGGCTGACTTCATGTCCAATCTTTCAATTTTTACTATTATACTTTTCTAGACTACTTCAAGTGCATTGCGCTTATTGGCCTAGATAACTGTTTTTGTACTGTTTGTACTATGGTAGATGCTGTTATATGACATTTTATATATATATATATATATATATATATATATATATATATATATATAAAATATTTTATATTATTTATATATAATATAAATATTGTATATATTATAATATAATATAATATAATATTATATTATAATAATATTATAATAATATTATATGAAATATAATTATGTATAATATTATAATATAATAATATAATAAAATTATAATATAATTATTATATATAGTAAATAAATATAATATATAATATATATTTAACTATAACATACTACTATACATTTACTATAAATTTCTACTAGACATATATTCTACTATATGTATACAGAAAAAGTAAAAATAAAATGTGTTCGCTGATAATTACATTTTACTTTAGTCTAAAAGAAATTTAAAGAATTATTTCAGCTGATAAGTTCTAAATCTGCTGTGAAAATAACTTTACATCAAAACATCTATTGACTGAAGCGTTTCTGGTCTACAGATAGATTTTTTTTATGAGGAATGGGAAAGAATTAGACATAATTCTAATCTAATCGACAAAGTTTTAAAAGCCTTCAATTAATATAAGCACGTTCGTGACGAAGAAAGGTTTAATCAATCAATATTTAACAAATTAGAAATTAATGACGAGTATTAAACGAAAACACAATGTTTCTCTATTTACATTCATGCCTTTATTTCAAATAAAAATTGAAGCCATTTAAAAGAAAGATTTTTTCTTTTATATTTTCTTTAGATGGATATAAGACAATGCGTATTTCTTAATTTTGTTTATAATTCTTTAATGAACTTCAATGTGTGCAAAGGAAAAGCATTCCAAAAGACTTTATAAAGATTTTTGTCTTAGAAAGGAAGGATAAAAAGAAATAATTTTCCTGCGTAGCAAAATTCAAAGATTTTGTGTATCGTTTTACTTTTCTTACATATACATAGTATAATGTATAGGGAAAGTATTGTGACGGGGTCGAAAATTCGAATTTGAATTTTTGACGGAAAAGTACGTTTCAAACATCCCTGAACTGGAATCGAACGTTTTCGAGGAGTTGTCTGTGTGTATGTGCGTGTGCGTCTGTGAGTACAAGGAAGCGATAGAGGTGCTGGCTTTATGTCTTTTCTAAAGTACTTGGTAAAGTACTTAGTACTGGCCACATCAGATTTTTCGTTACAGAAATTACATAATTAATCAATTATTAGAACTGAAATTTAGAAACTAAAAAAAAATTGATGAATACAACGTATGATATTTTCAACCTTTTTTCAAATTTTGAAGCTGTTAAAACATTACAGCACAAATTAGAGGATTTGCCTAAGAATATGTCTGTGACAATTCATATAGTTTTGTTCTTACTGATTAAAATGATCAGAACAAATTTCATACAGAAATTGCTCGATTATTTTCAGTGGTATCACGCTCCTTGTGGATAAATAAAATTTCCAAATTTTCAAGAACGACGGGAGATAACGCTTGAACAATGATGTCCATACTTTCTGGTGAAGAACAGTTACAAAGCTTGACTTTTTGACTCTTTTAGTAATGCAGCGTATATTTATTATCTTCCTTTTGACCCTATTTACGTCTATGATAGGCGTAAATAGGGTCAAAATGGTATATATCCGGCTGAAATTGGAGCGCTGCGGAAAATGAAAACCCTTTCTGAACCTAATAAATATACAGGGCGGCCATAATTAAAGTGGAGGTGTTTGGAGCTTGATAGTGAGAAAACTATTGGGCCAAACTCAACCAAATTTGCAGTAAATACTATTTAGACCATGGAGTTTTGATTTTTAAGAGGAAAAAAATTGTTCGGAATTTTGCTATCGCGGTCCAAAGTGGCGCTGTAAGGTCTAGTTTTGGAGTAAAATAGACATAGGAAGTACAGAAAGTTAACATTTTACATGTATTTTGAAAAGGACATCACATTTACATTTTATACGTTTTTAGTATATTTTATATTTACATTTGCATCTTACATTTACATAGTATGACATTCATTTTTATATCGGCATCATTTATATGCGTGATTCAATATGTTTTCCTTACATATGTTCCAAAAAGTGCATTAATTCTCTGAACAGCATTCTCTACTGCAGAATGCAGCAAATCTCCATTGATTTGCTTGACGTGCAATGTTATTCGGTCCTTCAAAGTGGCTAAATTATCCACATTCCCTTGGTTACCAAGCGCTTTACATGACCCCACAACCAAGTCACAAGGGGTCAGATCAGGCAAACAGGGCTGGACACTTCTTAGGAAACGCTCGACTAATTATTCGGTTGTTGGTAAAATGCTGTCGTAGGACTTCCTGTACGAGCAATCCAATATGAGGGGTGCTCTATCCTGCATAAATATCGTAGATTCAAGACATCCAAGCTGTTAAAGTTGCGGAATAACAAAGTTCAGCAGCATTGTTCGATACCTCTCAGCATTGACGGAACTTTCTGTACTTCCTATGCCTATTTTACTCCAAAAATGGACTTTACAGTACCACTTTGGTCCGCGATGGCAGAATACCGAACTATTTTTTTTAAATCAAAATCCCATGATCTAAATTGTACTTACTGCAAATTTGGTTGAGTTTGGCACAACATATTTCTCACTATCGGGCTCTAAACAACTCTACTTTAATTATGGCCACCCTGTACATAAAAAAAAAATATGGTCAAACGTAATCAATATACAAATCAATATACAAATATTATTTATCAATATACAAATATTATTTCAATATTTTGATCTTTATTTTCCAGAAAAATAAGAAAAAATTGTCTGAGCGAGTTTTTGCTCTCACTTTTGCTTACTTGTAACCGAATACAATATCTAAACTATAAGAGATAGATATAAGGCACTAAGCAACAAAAATGTTTCTATACCAACTTGTTTTCAGACAGTTCTTATAGTTTTCGAGCAATCCTCTTGTCAAGGAGGAGAAGATTTCTCTATTTCTAAATTTTGTAGTACATTTTGTTTATTTTGCATTTGTAAAGTGTGTAATGTCTGTAAATTTTGTTTATATCTCAAAATCTAAATATGCCATCTATAAACATTAAGAAATAAATTTTAGCTCTTTCAAAGCCCTACAAAATATAGAATTGGATTATAGATAATATGGTGCTTTTAACTATACATGGTGTTTTTATATATATGGTGTTTTTAACTTTCGAAATGGGATAGTTACAATTTAAATACTTTGAACTATTTCGAAAATGTGTTTTACATTTTGATATGCTAACTAGCTATGAATAGTGAACTAATAATTCGTAGTCTTTGCAAAGCCCTACAAGAATATATAATTGAATTTTTGATACGGTTCTTAGTTTTCAAAATATGGTGGTTATAGTTTTGATATTATTAATATTTTTAACTATCTGAGAGATTTTTACTTTACAAGAAGTTCTTTAATAAAAAAAATCTATTTCAGCTCCATTGGCCTGGAACGACAGCCGAATTTTTTATATCAGACACAAAATGGCGCCTTATAATCTCGTCAGTATCCTTATTAACGAAAAATTTGGTCCCTATCTTCCATTTCCCAACTCGGGGTGAGGCAGTGTATCTGAGAGGCTCTTGGCTTTTATAGCCTGAGACCCACCTCACCTAAGTAGTACAGTAATCCGTGGATCCTCCCGGGAAGGTCTCAGTAAGCGTGAAGCAGACTCTCCCTGGTGGCGGAGATGAACTGTGTCTTTGTGGCATGTTTCCAGACCCGTCGGCGACTGGGGTTGAGGACTTGGCGGGATCATCTTCGGACCTCGTTCGGTGAATGGTTTCACCGACTTCGCTTCCCCTGCCACTGTTTCGCTGGATGGTTGATATGTTAACTTGCTGCGCCCTCGTAGGGGCATAAACACTATGGTTGTCACTGGGGTAGTGATCAATCTGTCCCTATCTTCCATTCCGTAAATGATTCCGCTGACTCTTGCTCCCCAGGCCGTGGTTTCGTTGGACGGTGGATATATCTTCTTCCCCCCTCCCCTTCCGAAGCAGGCGTAAACCTCCAGGTCGCCGAGGGGGGGAGGCGGTTGTAATCTGTCCCTATCTTCCATTAAAGTTTGTACAGAGAGTTTTGAATCATGCTATATATTCCTTATTTATACTATGCTTTATAGAGAGGCAAACATGTTGACTCCTGAGAAACTCCATTTCATTCACAATCCATAAAAGTATAATTCAATTTTGTAAATTTATTTTTCCATTGCAAAAATGCTGAGTAAGTCGAAGACCATAAAGGGCGGGATAAAAGAACGAGCTTGAATATTTCATGATCTTCATAACATGACATGAAAACATGCGCTTAAAAGAGTTCCCAGTGTTGAATACTGAGATGTTTGATTTGCGGTGCAAAATAGAATCAACATACATCGTAGCGAAATGACCTACAATTTCATTTATAGAGTTTGTATTCATTTTCTAGTTTAACGTAAAATATGTGAAACATTTGTTAAATCAATTACAATGTGTAATTTCATTTGACATTTTCATAAATTTTATATTTTACATATTACTTAAGTTTATTTGTTCCGTAATCAGTGTCAGGATAAAAAAACAAAACAAGAAAGATCAATCATGCACAAAGCAATGATTATGAAACACTTTCCAACTGAAGTGCAATTTTATTTAAACACCTCTAAACTGCAATACATTCAGCGCTGGTATATTTTAAATTATCACAATACTACAACAATTTATTATATTTGAAAACTTTAAACTTGTTCGAAACAAATGAACTTTATTCACATGACGTCAACAAAATATTAATCGTCTGGCTCTTTATGTAAAAATAATAAATATTTCATTCATATCGCTTTTCTTCCGGACTCCAGAGTTAAATAATTTTGCATTAAAAAAATTTAGCAATTCTTATACAACTCATCTTACAATCACTTGTTTACATTCTGCATTCGTTAAAATTATGCTTCGGTGTAGAAATTATCAAGGTTTGATGATCATTTAAATTCAAAAATATTGTAATTGCGTTGGTACGAAATATATATGCACAGAAAATACGCAAAAATAAAGCAGTTTTAAAGCGAATGCAACACAAAATATAAATTTAAAAGAACTTCAACAATCACGATTATTACACTGGGAAAAAAGATGGATGCCATATTTCATTTTCAAGTGGGTCACGTGATCTCTTCATATAATACGGGTGCAATTATTACATATTTTAATTTTTATTTAAAAACCACTGAACACATTTTACTGAATTTTTTTATATATTTTATGGGATAATTTGAATTTTTTTTTTAAATTTTCGAACCAGTTTGTGAATTTTAAATAAAAAAGTTTAAAAATAATTAAAAAATTAGGTCCCATAGGGTTCAATGTATTTCACTCTTTCAACCCGTGTTCAATCCAAAACTAACTGGGTGAAATTATTTATTTACATTCAAATAGGTCCCACAAACCTTCTGAATAACATACTAAAATTTCATTTTGGTAAAGTTGTTTTTACGGCAGTTATCGTGCGAACGGACAGATTGACAGACAGACATGATGAATAAAGTCATAAACACTTTTCAACTATGTTGGAAAGTGTTAAAAACGACTAGATTTTAATTTTCTCATACTATAGTATAGAGAAATTATTGTATTCAAGAAAATTTTCGATTTCGAGATTTTGATGCCAATATGTGTTTCAGGACCTTTTAAACACGTTTTGTCTATGCTTGGAGTGATGACCGTCTGTCTGTCTGCATGTCTGTGAACGATTTTTTCTGTACACTACAGCGGCCACAGACCTTAATGGATTTTCACGAAATTTTAGATCCAGCTTTGTTATACAAATCTAGAACTAGATATAATTTTTCTTAATTTCAGCGAAAACTTCGAAATTGATTCGAAATTTTGTATTTTTTTAACAAAACATCGGACGAAATTTGACATAATGGACATTTCCAAGTTGTTTCATTTGGATGTGAATCATATTTGCCACGGCCAAAATTTTCAAGGGTAGCGAACAGGCTGGTCGCCAAAGGCTGCTAGTGGCGTAATAAAACGTTTGAAACAAACCCCTGATAAGTTATATTTTAAGAGTTTCGAATTTAAAGATCTATTTAATAGCATCGACATAAAAGATCTATTTGAAATTTTAATGAATACATATAGTAATAATACTCAACTTTTTTCTTATGATTTTAACAGGTATAAATATCTGGTAAAATTGGTATTGTTTGAGAACATCTTATTCAATGGAAGTAATTTTTATAAACAAAAAAAAGGAATACCTATGGGAGGTGGCTGTTCGTCACTACTTGCAGATTTATATTTATACAGTTATGAAATCGGTGCGCATATACTTAATAAGATTATGTATTTCCGTTCCGTGGATGACATCCTGATCGGCCATCTAGTAAAAAATTTTCATTTTGACTTTAGTTTTTACCCTAATAACCTTGAATTGATTGAAACAGTGGAAAACAATAACGAAGAAGTGGAATATTTGGATATATCAATATATCGTATCAGCAAGATCATTTGTGCTACAAACTTTATGATAAACGTAAAAGTTTCAATTGTGATATCAAGTACATAACACGTTGGAATAGTAATATCAGTATTGGTGCAATGAGAAAGTTAATTGTTAATCATTTTGTTATATATATTAAATTAAATTCTACTATTGGACAGCACATTAACTGTGAACGACATTTAATAAAGAAAGCAATAGAGAACGGTTTTCCAATAGGTTTTCTTAAAAGATAATACTTGGTCTTTTGTAAAAAACTTCAAAAAGACAACGTATATTTTGCTGATTTTAGGGACTTGTTACCACTGGATTATTTAGAAACTTATTCTTCACTGTAACTTTGTGATTGGATCTAAACGCTGTAACACTTCCGGATTTCCATCTTTTATTTCTCTTTCCTGTACCCTTGTTGGTTGGATCATTTTTCGTTCTCATTTGGACCTTTTGGATTTGAAGTACCTTTGGTTTTTCCTGTTTTTCCTTACACACGATTTGGAACTGCTCCGGGCGATCAGAGTTCCTGGGAGTATTTCCTAGGAATAAAAGCACGCTTTAACCAGGAATAAGGGCCACAATTCCCTAGACTTTACTGATATCTCGTTTGCACTCCTTTTTATATTTTTTCTGTTTTTACTTGCATTTTAGTGTTTCCTTATGATATAATATATACATACATACATACATACATACATATATATATATATATATATATATATATATATATATATATATATATATATATATATATATATATTTCGCATTACTGTTACTTATTTCTCACGATTGGCAACATTGGTCTCTTTATTCATGGCTTCAATGGATCAGATATATGCAGTGTTTATTCAGGTATTTCTGTTTCCTATTGTTTTTCAAACTTTATGCATGTTGTCCAAGTTATTAGTGCTTATAGATACAATCTATCACTGATATCAGAAACATGCATTTTGTGTTCATTTTTATAAAATACTTGGACTTGACGAAGAGTTTTATCGAAATGAACAATTCATTAGTTTAGGCCTAGGGCGTGTCCATATGTAAAGCTTTAATGTTTGGATTTTATTTGATTTTATATTGTCGATTCCTTTCCATTGATAATTGTTGTTTGTCTTCAGCTTGATGACCAGAGGTTTGCATTTTATTTTCCACTTGATTGATGATTCTCTATTTGATACTTTTTATTTGTAAGGCATTATTTAATAATGGGGTTTTTTGAGTTGCAATTTCTCTCTATTCTATCATTGGACTTTCAAACTAATATTATTATATATATACACATACATATTATATATATATATATATATATATATATATATGATACATATATTTTTAGGTTTTAACTTTCTACATAAAAAGAATCTTTTAGTTTCGTGGAACTACTCGAAATTCTTCGCTCTTAACACTAATGGGAATACTTATCTCAAGAGTAGCCATAAAATTTTATTATATACCTTATTAAAAAGTGGAGAGCACTGAACTTAAACAGTGATAAGAGGTCAATACTTGAGAAACTCTTCAGATGATGTGGTTCATACCATATATGGTCAGGAATCGAGGGAAATGTAAGATTGAAGATAGGAATAAGTGCCTTGCTAACGAGAAGGTTGACAGACTAAAGAGAGTCCCGATATAAAGTAATTGGCTATGATATAAACTACTTAAGAGCCAAGTCTCGGGATAACCGATAAAGGCCCCTCATAAGTATTCTGAAGTACTCTGGAGTAGTTGTGAAGTGTAGTATATAAGTCAATGCAGAGCATTTTTGGACACTCTTCTTGCATCTTCCTAGCTTGCTTGCTCTAGCACCACTACTTCACGTTGCACTGAGCTCTGTAATTTTGTAATGATTGAGGGAAGTAATGTTAAAAGTAGCGGAATAGCTCTGATGCAGAGTTATGTTCTTGTAAAAGATTTGGTGTGATGGAAAAGTTTAATAAAGAACTATGAGGGGATTTATGCCTGATCTTTGGACTGCTAACAACACCAATCCGAACCATTTGTGTATATTATACCACAAATAAGCCGGCAGGATCTTCACCGTGCTGATGGAAACCTTTCCCAATGGATTTCGAGTCCATAAGCAACGCAGAAACCCGAAAGAGATGATCGGAGCGATGACGGACGAACGGAGCGGCACGGCTGACTCTCCCTGCCAATAAACGCAATAAGAAAAAGGACGCTGCTGACCTAGTTTGCTTCGACTAGTTTTGTTTTCGAGTGCTGGAAGAAAGATGGAGACGGAAAGGGAAATGCCTGATCTTTGGACTGCTAACAACACCAATCCGAACTATTTGTGTATATTATATCACAAATATAAAAGTAATAGATAAAAAGTAATATAGATAAAAAGTAAATATAGATAAAAAGCAACGGATAGGGAGAGGATGTTGACTGTAAGCTTTTTCTTTTATATAGATGTTTACTTACCCTTTGGCATTGATACTGGGAGAAGGATATATCAATCCCAAGTGAGGATAAGCTGTTTTTTTTAATGCCAGTGTTAGTGGATTTAAAGTATAAGAGTTGAGGAGAGAGAAGAGATAAAGAATTAAGATAGATGATAATGTAGAGTATAGGGGAAAAGAGAAGGAGTGCAGGGATTTAGAAAAAAGAGTTAGAAAGGCCTTATGAGATGTGAGTGAGAAGAAAGAAAAGGTACCATGTACATAGTTGAAGTTAGAATTAAGGAGATAAAGCTTTATACTCTGTGAATGTAAAGGTCAAGGTATTTTATATATTGATGTATTAAGAAAAATCATATGTAATCTTATATAATTTTAGAATTACTATTTTGTGTTGAATGTTTGAATTGTATGTATTTTTATGTATATTGATGAGTAGGGTAGAGATATTAACTCAAATCTAATTAAGAATAACAAGTATAGTCACAGAACTAGAAAATTTTAAAGAGCTCTTATCTTATCTGTTATATTGGGTATATTATTGTCATGTTAGAGATTAGGATTTTTAGACATAACAACATAAACATAACACTGTGAGAAGAATGAATGGTGTATGAGAGTTCCCCTGATCAAGGAATTCTACATTTATAACACATATCATATTTACATAGAAACAAAGTAAGGTATTTTGAGATAAATTAAAGGTTAGGATAAGTGAATTATTGGAATTGTCCTACATTAGTGAAAATTATATTAAATGAAGATACTTCAAGAAAATTGTTGTAACAGGTTTTGTAACAGTTTTATCTCTATATTATTTTTGTAGTGTGATGTTTTGAAATGTACTTAGAGTATTGTATGTGATTTAGTGTATGTAATGTATAGGTGATACCGAGACTTGGACTTGGGGGGGGGGAATATGATACATATATTTTTAGGTTTTAACTTTCTATATAAAAAGAATCTTTTAGTTTCGTGGAACTACTCGAAATTCTTCGCTCTTAACACTAATGGGAATACTTATCTCAAGAGTAGCCATAAAATTTTATTATATACCTTATTAAAAAGTGGAGAGCACTGAACTTAAACAGTGATAAGAGGTTAATACTTGAGAAACTCTTCAGATGATGTGGTTCATACCATATGTGGTCAGGAATCGAGGGAAATGTAAGATTGAAGATAGGAATAAGTGCCTTGCTAACGAGAAGGTTGACAGACTAAAGAGAGTCCAGATATAAAGTAATTGGCTATGATATAAACTACTTAAGAGCCAAGTCTCGGGATAACCGATAAAGGCCCCTCATAAGTATTCTGAAGTACTCTGAAGTAGTTGTGAAGTGTAGTATATAAGTCGATGCAGAGCATTTTTGGACACTCTTCTTGCATCTTCCTAGCTTGCTTGCTCTAGCACCACTACTTCACGTTGCACTGAGCTCTGTAATTTTGTAATGATTGAGAGAAGTAATGTTAAAAGTAGCGGAATAGCTCTGATGTAGAGTTATGTTCTTGTAAAAGATTTGGAGTGATGGAAAAGTTTAATAAAGATCTATGAGGGGATTTATGCCTGATCTTTGGACTGATAACAACACCAATCCGAACCATTTGTGTATATTATATCACATACACAAATGGTTCGGATATATACCGGGTGGTTAGAATTAAAGTATCCCTGTTCAGAGCACTTCAGAGAAAAATCAGTGGTTATAAGAATGCCAAATCTGCGTGGTATGCATTTCAGAACATGGGGAAATGAATGACGCTAAACAAAATTAGTACAAAAAATGATCGATAGGAGAAGAGATGGCGCTTTGAACAGTCCCTAGTAAAAACGTAATTCAATGAAACGGCTTCGCTTTCGCCATAATTACGAATTATAAGTGGTATAAGCGTGCGATAGATACTGATAATAGTCATAAATACTCTGTCAATTTAATTAATGCATCTAGAACATGTTACACATGGAACGTAAAAGGGAAGAAAGCTGTAATTTTTTTTTCACTCTGAAGATCACACTCCAATAAAAATAAGCAGGTATTGTCATTTGAAAATTTCGAAATTGTGTCTCTGTAACCCTAACTGTCAACTGTGTAATCAACCTCGCTGCTAATGACTCACGGATGCAATCGCGGAAGTGACGAGGCAGTCCCCGGACTCTTCCAGGTGGCTGGATCACGGGACTGTGGCTATTCATGCCCTGAGCCCAGGTCTGGCCGGTGACCGGAGTCGGGCCCGGCAGGTGCCTTCGGCCCCTGCCCGGTGAATGATTCCGCCGTGTTTCGCGACCGAGGTTGCGGCTTTGCTGGAAAAGAGATGAAGTGGTTGCGCCTCGATGTCCCACTGAAAGCTATAAACCCAAGAGGTTAGCTGGGCTCGCAGGTATGTACTCTGTAACCCTAACTGTGAGAGCAGGACTGTTGTTTTTTCACTTCATTCATGAGCTCATATCTTAAAATACCTGCATCCAAAATTTCTTTCCGTTTCTTTGAACGGTATGATCGCTAGGGGCTCATAGATCGGTAAAGTTTTTTTATTATCACCCTGTATATATATATATATATATATATAATAAGTTATATATATAAAAGTTATATTGATATGTATATATATATATATATATATATATATATATATATATATATATTACGGAAAGTATGTCTGTCTATTTGTTAGTCTGTACGTTCTTTATACACATTCACAGTTTTGATGGATTGTTTTAAATGTGATATGATTACTTTCTACTTCATCACCGAACCATGTTTCGTGTTTATAGGGGCAGGGGTTTTCGAGATAACAATAATACACGCAAAATCAAATTCTTCGTAGAAATAGCATTATGCGGAAGACGATTTTTCGAGACCTTATTTGAAGAAAATAATATGATGTTGCTTAACAACGGAATTAAATAAAATGTTTTGGTTCCGTACACGATATTTATTGTATTAATACGATTTAAATAATAAAGACATCTATATAAATATTATTTTTTATAAATGAACGATGTTATATTTTAGTTTGAGTTGTATTAGTTACGAACATGGGATAAAATATTACGGAAATAATTGATATTTTTAAATTTTTTTGTGATCGGTTTCATTTTATAAGATATTTTTTAAACTCATATTTTCTTTTCTGTTCAACCGATTGAACCAGGATAAAAATGACATGGGTATGCATTTTTCTGGAATTTTAGCTTTTGCATTCTGGCGTATGGTGATTCAAATTATCATTTTTCTGGTAAATTGGCTTAAAAATGGGTCTATAATGGTTTCATCCTTCAAATTTGTCTGTACTAATTAATTTGAATAGTAAGGAGCAAAGATTCTGATATATGTTTCTAGAAGATAAAATTAAATATTTTAATAGAATATTTTCAGGAAAATTATTATTTGGACTACTAGAATATGCACATTTACATTTTAAATCACGAGTAACGGAGGGTATATCTGCTAGTAAGAAAATAATACAGAGCAATATACATCTTTTGAATGTACACCAAAATAACAATACCCAGAAAGCCCTTTTGACACTGTATGTATAAACAGAATATAAATTCTGTGGAATCTCATTGAAGTTTTATTTCCATTTGATATTATGCAGTTTCCGCATATGTATCCTAACAATATCTGTGGAGTTGTTTGGTTCTATAACCGGAATCTTCCGTTTTACATTTATAGGATTTCCCTTCCCGATATCCGAACATTCTAGAAACTGTGTGAGCTTCCTCTTTTTGTGCGGACACAAATCAGTTGAGACGAATAAATATTTTCTTATAGTTTACTTTTTTTCTTATTTTCTGCATGTGAGTGCAGACCATTTTATTTAGTTTAGTAATAGAAGAAATACACATCGACGCTAATAATTTCAAATATGTGCAAATTTTTAAAGAAGTGTTATTGCTTTCCTAAAACTTTACTTAAAATAAAATTTTATTTTCGGTGAGATTTGAATTTGAAGGTCCTTGCTTCAAGTTAAGAACTTAACATTAAATTCTTCAAAAGCGAATATATATATATATATATATATATATATATAAACAATCCATCAAAAATGTGAATGTGTATAAAGAACGTACAGACTAACAAATAGACAGACATACTTTCCATTATATATATATATATATACAGATGACGATAATCGAAAAGATGACTGAACATGACTTACAGATAACTGAATTTTCATTTCATACGAATCATTTATTGAGCGGTGTTGTAAGAGGTGTGACGAAAGAGGAATCGGTGAGTTTTTTCAAAAAGGTTATCTTTTCGATTTCGAATATTTTATATTTTTTATATTATATCTCTATCGGTTCCATGTTCTTGTTGTGAGTTCGTCTTCTGTTTTGACGTTGATCTGAAATAGGACCTCAGGTAATATATGGCTCCGGGAGTGTTACCATTGGTGTAAAAGTCGACTATTAACCGGGAATTAGGGGTCACCATCCCCCTAGGCCTTTTATGTATTCCCAGTTGGTCCTTTTTCCTCACCTTTCTGATAATTGTCTCGTAGCTTTTGCTTAGCTATATATATATATATATATATATATATATATATATATATATATATATATATATATATATATATATATATATATATATATATATTATATACATATATAGTATATACATACTGGGTTTTTCACAAAGGACACCCTAACTTTCAAATGAAACAACTTGGAAATGGTGGTCGATAGAAGACAAACAAGTGATATATTTATTGGGAAAGGCGTAAAAATATGTTGCAAAAGTTTCAAAATTAGTTACAAGTGTTGCTGATAGATGTGGCTGTACGCTGTAGTCACAGTGCGGATCTCTATAAAGAGTGCTCTGAAGCGCAGAGTGATCAATCTTTGGAGGGTTCGTCTGTTGAACGGTGAAAGGAGGATAGCTTACTGAAGAAAGTGGGTGAAGTCATGTATTCCATGAAGCAACGCGTTTTTCTGGTACTCGAGTATCACCAGTTAAATCGCAGGCAAGAAAGAGCAGCTTTTAATCCCGGTTTAAAATTACCAAAGGTCCTGATGTGAAAACAATTCGCCAGCTTTTCAACAAATTTCGACAAGCAGCGTGACTCATGAGTTAGTGGGACATGTTGGTCCTAGGCAATCTGCAATTACACCTGAAAATGTTGAGACAGTTGCTGCAGTTATTCAGTCTAATCCGAGGAAAACCATCAGAAGGGTTGCAGCTGAACCCAGATTAATGCCATCCAGCACGTACAGAATCCTATGGAACACTCTAGGCATGTTTCTGTTCAAAATCCAATGTCATCAAACCATAACGGTTTCAGATGTGAGACAAAGAGAAGAATTCGCGAACGATATGTTCGAAATGATTTATGGTGATGGATTAGATGTTGGTTGCGTTTGGTTCACAGATGAGGCCCATTTTTACCTGGATGATGTCGTGAACAGATAAAACTCTGGCGTTTTGGGGGTACCGAAAACCCTTATTTGTGTCAAGCACGACCACTACATTCCCCAAAAGTTACCGTTTGGACTGAAGTATCGAACAAGGGCATCATTGATCCTTTTTTCTTGCCAGAAACGATTATTACTGAATGGCACATTGCGGTTTTGGAACAATTTGTCTCCACACTACAAGTGTTGACGGATCGACTAGATACTTCGTAGTTTATACAAGATGGGGCCCAACCACACCGTACCTCAGTAGTTTTTGCTTTTCTTGAGGAATACTTCGGTAATAGAGTCATTGCTTTGAACCATTCCACATTTACTGGAACCCGGCAACTGAACCAGCTGTTCATACCCTAGGGTGAGCCGTATGGCCTGGGTCTTTCACATTTACTGGAACAAGCATGGATTGTCCTCCATATTCACCCGATCTTACGCCCTGCGATTACTTCCTGTGGGGCACGTTGCAAAACATTGTTTTCCGCAACAATCCTGCAGCAGCGGATAATATTGAAGAGTTGATCTGTCTGGCATGTGCGTCTATTTCTGTTGAAACACTACAGAAGGTGACTGCCAATTTCATTCGTCTTTTGCGCCATCTCTGTGCTGTGCAAGGTGCACATTTTAATCGATTTTGATGTTATTGCAACAACTGCTTTACCAAGGACAGTCTCATCACTATTTATAGCCTATTTCTCGGACTCCGTACCGTGACTACAACGTACAGCGCCATCTGTCAGCAACATTTGTAACTAATTTTGAAACTTTTGTATCAGATTTTTACTGCTTTCCCAATAAACATATCACTTGTTTCAGTCTTCTATAGATTTCCGTTTCCGAGTTGTTTCAAAGTTGAGTTCTTTGGGAAACACCCTGTATATATATATATATATATATGTATATATATATTTAATTTTAGTGTTATTTCTTGTTATATATTAAAGGTGCGTAAGACATTGTAAGTTAGAAATTCCTTTCTAATAAATGGCTAATTGCATCGTTGTCTTAAGATTTAATCCTAAAATGTTACTTTTCATTGAAATTATTTACTATAAATAAAAGCACTGAAGAAGAAGGAAATAAAGTAATGATTTTTTTCTTTCCGCACAATACATAGTAATGTATAGGGAAAATATTCGGAGAAGGTTCAAAAATAGGAACTCTTGTTTTCGACGAATATCCACGTTTCAGTCATTCTAGAACACAAAAAATCTAATTTTAGCTTGACTTTTGTGTATATGTCTTTGTATGTATCTGTGCAATGTATGTATCAACATTAGCTCAAAATCTATTGGACAAAGTTTTACAACATTTGGTAAATAAAACGTATGCTGTATACCCTGGTGTAGATAATATTATGATACAATTTGAAACAATAGAAATATATTGCACAATACCTGTTTGAAAATTGTAAAAATTGAAATATTTTAGTTTTGGGCATTATTGCAACGTTACCTTTTGAAAATACGTCCAGTCTCCAAATGAAAGCGAAAATTGAATTTAAACTGCAAATTTGGTGTAATTTTAAATGGATATGTATTACGAAAGAATGAGAAAATTATCATGAGTCTTTAGGGAAAGTCATATGCAACGTCACCTTCTGGAAATACGTCCAGTCTCCAAATGAAAGCGAAAATTAAATTTAAACTGCAAATTTTGTGTAATTTTAAATGAGTTTCCATCATGATAGAAAGTGAAATTGAATATGATTCGATAGGAAAAGTCATGTGCTAGCCCCATCAAAATGTTTGTATTGTGATGTTAATTATGATTTGAAGTAAATCTTAACATATGGGAAATTTGTGTGTTCAAACTCTCATACTCGAAATACTCATGGAACTGAATGTTATAACAAGTACTATGGAGCACAAACGAAAACATAACTTGAAGTTGGTTTTTCTACTTATCGAATTATTCGTGATTATGGTCGAATTATTGTAAATCGTGAACCTTTATAACATTAAATATTAAACACATTACGTTGTGTGTCGCTTAAATCCACCTTATTAATCTGTAGTGCGAGTCCTGGAATAGAATATTTATTAACATAATACTACAATTAATTGCACCATTTTCACCTTAAAACAAAATCATTTATTAACAACATAGATTACTTATTAAATTAATTACAACAATTATTCATATCAATTGCGGCAGAGAGAGCAAATCTGAGACCAGTTAATTAAAAATGGCTTTCTCAAATCCGGTCTCAGAAGTACATCCTTGTATATAACCATATACAAAAACCACCATATACAGACACCATATATAACCATATACAGATATAATTGTACAAAATAATACACAATTCTTATTTGATATTATACTTAATTTTCAGTTTTATTATGTCTGTTTTTTATATACCAAATTCACGCATTTCGAAACTTCGCTAGTTTTTCAAACTTTAATAAAACTGAAATATCTCGAAAATGGTTTGTCCTACAGTAAGGACATCAGTGTCATTTATTAATACATAAAATATTACGTATAAAACAAGCATTTAATAAAACAATTGAGCAAATTTAGAATTTTTTCCTTTAAATTTTGACTTTCTGTGCTGGTCATTTCTAAGAAAAGGAGGATTCTATTTCTCCAAATCGTGCCAAAATATAATCACACAAGAATAACCTACCTATTAGTGACCTAATTTTTAATTTTAATAAATTTCACCAAATAGTTTTACTTTCCTTATAAAACATTAGGATATTTGGAGGAAGTATTGGATTTGTGTCGAAAATCGAAACACGAGTTTTCGACGGATTTATAGGTTTCGTGCCCTCTAGAACACGAAAAAATCATTTTTAGAGTGGTGTCTGTGTATCAGTGCTACATATATATTCACTCTACATCAAAACCAATTCGACGAAATTTTCCAAAATTTGGTAGATCATTTATGGATTACTGATTAAATTTCAGTATGACAGGAGAAAAAAATAATTTTCCGTTTTTACAAAATGGCCCGTAGAATTCTTCAAAATCTGTAATACAAAACTAAATATGCTTAATTGTATTAATTAAATGATTGTTTCGTACGTAATTTTTAATGAAAATTAATTGAAGTGTGGTTCAACTGGACTTCCTCATACCAGAATTCATTTTTCTCTTCAAATTTCACAAGAAAAAAAATTTACAAATCGGTTTTGCAGGTCCAAATGTTTGCAACTATAGTGTGTAACCCTTCACTTTAAAGAACTTGAAATTTTGTTTCGATTGAAACCATACTTGACAATGTTTCCCCCCGGTGTGTGTGTGTGGGGGGGGGTTAACTTACCTCAGAGGGGGGCTAATGATGTCACTAACAAAATAATTGTATCGCGGCTATTTTTCACAGCAATGATTGAAAGTATTAACTCTCGTGATCATTGAATCATAAATAAACCTTTTTATGCATGATTATGTCAAATTTTGTTCTATGCTGCCATGTTAAAAAAAATATAAAATTTAGAGCAATTCAAAGTTTTCGCAGAATGTGAAATATAAAGTTTCGTGTGGAATATAAAGTTTCGTGGAATATAAAGTTTCGTTCCATTAATATTTTAGGCTGCGATCGTGCACACACTAAATTGACCTTAGACGCGAGACATACAGACAGACAGACGTACATCACTCCAAAAATAGTCACAAAGTATTCAAGAGGTCATAAAACATATATTGGCATCGAAATCACGAATTCGAAAATTTTCGTGAATACAATAATTTCTCTGTACTATATTATATAGTATGAGAAATTAAAATAATAAGACCGACTCCATTTCTCTAAGGCCAAACGTTATCTTGATATTTTAAAATTTTTATTTGGCAATTCTTTCAAGATGGTGACGCTTCATAATGGGGTAAGTTGCCAGATGCGCGCAGGAAAATTAAAAAGCTTAAAAACGGTTTTTCATAGAGTAATGGGGTTGATATCAATTTTTTTGTCATTTAAGGGTAAGACAAGCATTTAATTAATACATTTAAGAATATTTAATATTTACTTTCTCATACGTAGTATTTAGAAAGTGTTGTTTTCACGAAAATCATCAATTTTGTGGTTTTGATGCCATTATATTTTTTAAGACCTCCGGAACTCATTTTCACTATGTTTGGAGTGATGTCCGTCTGTCTGTCTGATGTCTGTGGTCGATTTCTCGTGGTAGCTGCTACAAATATTATTGAATTTTCACGAAACTTTACAACCGGCTTTGTTATCGAAAAATCTAGAACTATACTCAGCAAACCCCTAACCTGTAGCACTGTAAATGCTACAAGATAATTTTCACTGAGTAGAAGGTGATTGGGCAGATTAAGCACCTGATGTGAATTTTGGCGACTGAGAATTATTGTAAAAAAAAATCTTCACGTGTGCAGTATTGCTAATGTACGATTGATTATATGCATACCAAATATAATAGAATTATATTTGCTTAAGAATGCAAATATAAGTTCAGGTATATACATACAAAATTAAGAAAAAAATATAAAATTAACGTAAGTTAAACTGCTCATACTGTCTATTCAAAGAGTCACAGAATTCATGTTAACCATATTTATTAATTACTCAAAGTAATATGAAATTAGGTATGTCTGCTGTACATCTAAGTATCATTTTAAAACTTATAGGGTTAGCCCGTCCTGCTTGAGCCATATGGATGTACTTGTTTTGGGAGAAATTATAAATTAATTTAGGGAATTTTATATTTAGTATGTCGTTTTTATATGGTATATTTCATTTTTGTAATATTTTTGCTGTTCTACTATGTTTGTATATCCACTTTCTTTTAGATGTCCTTGAAATGTTACAGAATATATATTATGTGATAAAGAGCATTGTCAATAACGATCACACTGCTTTGTTCGAAATTTGGAAGACATTTTTCCCTGAACTAGGTTTCTTACGATTCCCCATTCATTTCCCCGTGACAGTCGCCAGCATATTTTTTGGCTTCTAACATTTCACGAGCGTTTAATGAAACCACTGTCGCGTTCACAAGGTATTGAAATAAATCTGGACTCTTTTCCTCATGGGTCATTCAGTCCAGTTGACAAACTACTTAAAAAAGCTTGTTTTGCATACTGACTCGTAGGAAATGCTGGTAAAACAAACTTAAAATATCAAATCACAGATCAAATAACAGCATGCTAAACTGGAATTGCTAGCTAAACTAATAGAATAAACGATTTGAGATTTGGCTTGCGGTTGTAAAAGAAAAAAAAAATTGCAAATAAAACTTATCCATATCTGCCGATCATAATGTGAAAATAAATTTATATTATTTATTCTTTTAATTCAAAATATATATTTTTCATGTCGAGTAGGTATTTAAGGTGAAATTTTCTGAAAATTTCAAATCCGTTTAAATTTTGGTTCTATCTTTAATAATTTTGAAAATAGAAAGTTTGACTGGAAATAAAAAATAAATTTTGACTTTTGCAACAATGAGTGTGGTTTCCTGCTTAAGTTTTCCAGGAACAAGTCAATTGATTTTTTCATGTACGGGGATGAATACAAATATTTCACTTCCGATTAATGCAACACATATTTAAATTTTACATCAAATCTATTTTATTTAATCTTCCCATTCGTTTTATAGTTGAAATATAAAGCAAGAAAGATTAATCATGCTTAAAACATTGATTATGAAACACTTTCCAACTGAAATGCAATTTTATTTAATCGTTTCTAAAACGCGATACATTCAGTGGTGATATTTTTTAAATTATCACGGTACTACAATAATTTATTTTCTTGGAAACCTAAAACTTCCTCAAAAATAGGAAATGTAAAATCAATGAATGGTTCATTCATACAATTTATATTTCAGGCTCCAGAGCTCAATAATTTTGCGTTAAAAAATTAGCGATTTTTATACAACTCATATTACAACCGCTTGATCTGTTTATATTCTGCATAAATTAAAATTAAGCTTCGTTGTAGAAATAATCAAAGTTTAGTGACCATTTAAAATAAAAAATATTATAATTGCGTAGGCACATAATTTAGATACGCAGATAATATGCAAAAATAAAGCGGTTTTAGGACGGATGCAACTCTAAATATAAATGTTCCTTAAAAATTCCGATTTTCACTAAGCGAAAAAAAACTGGATATCATATTTTATTTTGCAATGAATCACATAATCTCTTCATATAATATGGGTGGAAGACCCAGACCGTCCAATTAACTAGAGTCCTAACACTAGAATAGCTATTTGGACAGCCGGTCATATAATATGGGTGTAATTATTATTTTAATTTTTGCTAAAAAAATACTTAACATATTTTAATGAAGTTTTTTACACATTTTACGTGATAATTTGAATACTCCCTACAATTTTTAAAGTAATTTGTGAATTTTAATTCTGTTCAAAAAATGTTTGAAGAAATACGTCCTATAGGGTTAAATGCATTTCATTTTTTCAACCCGGGATGAATCCTAAACTAATTGGGTGATTTTATTCTTTTACATTACCATATGTCCCACTGACCGTCTGAACAACATACTAAAATTTCATTTTGATAAAGTCATTTTTATGGCAGTTATCATGCGAACGGACAGACAGACAGACAGGGAGGCAGACAGAATGAACAAAGTCATAAACACGTTATAACTATGTTGGAAAGTGTTAAAAAATCTGCTATAAAAATTATTTTTATCAACTTTCATGGCGCATTATTTCTTTTATCGGAAGTATAAATCTCGTACCGTCTACTTCACTACAGGTGTCATTACATTTATCAAACATAGATAGCATCTTTTTAAATTCAAGCAAAAACGTCGAAATTTATTCAAAATGTTATATATTCTTAACATGGCAGCATTGGACAAAATTTGACATAATCATTGTTGCTTTAATATGCGGCAGCAAAGACATCTGATCAAAGATGTGTGCGGCAGCAAAGACATCTGATCAAAGATGTGTGCGGCAGCAAAGACATCTGATCAAAGATGCTTGGAAACCTGTAGCCGAATTATAAGAACAGAGGAGGAGCTAGCTTTTGCTCAGTGATTATAATGTCGATCTACAATGCATCAGGTCCCAGGTTCGGGGCTCGGCGACGCACAACCGCCACAATGATGACTGGACGTTTGAAACACGCAACCTTCCTCTCCACCGATTTCGCCTCTCAACACGAGAGGGCAGCACCACACGGAGTCAGAAGCCTTGACACTCCCTTCCTGGTTGACTACGACTGTCCGTCACGCCGAGGCGACACGCCTCCCGGCATTTCCTCATCAGCGGAGGGGGTGTGCGGCAGCAAAGACATCTGATCAAAGATGCTTGGAAACCTGTAGCCGAATTATAAGAACAGAGGAGGAGCTAGCTTTTGCTCAGTGATTATAATGTCAGTCTACAATGCATAAGGTCCCAGGTTCGGGGCCCGGCGACGCACAACCGCCACAAATAATTAATTAACAGTTTCATTCACTGCTGTCAAAAATGGCCGCGATACAAGTTTTGTGTCCAATACGTTATTGGCCCCTTCGGGGAAGCAAGTTAATACCCCCGTGGGTACATTATCAAGTATGGCATTAATCGAAAGATTTTGTCAAACCCACTAAAGTGAAGGATAAGTGGGATCATTGGGATAAACCATGCCGATTTTTTTAAATTTTACTTGTAAAATTTGAATATTAAAGCTACTTAAAATGGATTAGTGTACGAGAAAGTCGATTTATTCCACACTTCAGATAATTTTTATATCAGATTCGGACGACATTTGTGGGTTCTTTTGCATTAAATGTTCTGTTCTATTTTTCCAATTTATGCCAAAATCTAATCAGCACCACGGTGTGACTTAATTTCCAAATTTTGTAAAAATTAATAGAACAGTTTTAAGGAAAAGTGAAAAACATCCTCAGCATTTTAAAGCTCCAAATATCTTAAATGTTTCATGAATGGTTCAGTCAAAAGCAATGGGATTGGTGTTATTCGTTTTGTTGTTAAAGATTACGTGCAAAACAAGTATTCTATTCATCCATTTCGGAAATGTAGTTTATCATTTTTGATTTTGACTCTTTTGGGGGACCATTTCGTAAAAGAAATTCAGGTCCCAGTTTCTGAATCGTACCAAGACACTCAGCATACAGACCCCAAGACAGATACACACACATGGACAAATGTATGTTTAAAAATGGCGCATTTGTACGAGTGTACGAAAGATCCGTCGAAAATTTTAAAAACAATTTTTAACATGATTTCAATATTTTCCCTATACACCACCATGCATTGTAGGGAAAGAAATAACTAACTGAGAAGAATATTGATATTCGAAATACCGGAAAAAAGAAAGAAATTTCAATGAGATATACACATATCTTCAATTGTTCGAATACATATCCGGGAGTTTCCGCTTCCCAACTACAGGATTTCCCTTCCTGATATCCGGCCATTCCTTGAAATGTGTGAACTTCCGATGTTGGTGAAGATATAAGTTGAAAAGAATAAATAAATGTTCTTTCAGAGAATTTTTTTTTATTTTTTCTCGAAATATAGAAAAGTTAATTTAATATTATATATTGCGGTTGTGCAAAAAAAATTTGAAAGTCTACAAAATCTGCTTTTAAGATACATAAATATTACACAATGTATCGTGAAAGCACTGGAATCTTTACGAAAATCGGAACTCAAGTTTTCGACGGATCTGCACGTTTAGAGCATTCTAGAACACGGAATACCTACTTTTTACTGGACTTTTATGTGTGTCTGTCCGTGCATCTGTGCAATATCTGTATGCATGTATGCACTCTAACTCAAAACTGTTCAACGGAATTTTACAAAATTTGGTTGCCATGTCTCTTGTATATTACCTCATTGCTAATTAAATTTTAGTACAATTCGGAAAAAAAGAGTCTGTCTTTCGGAAAATAGAATCTGTCTGGTCCCCTGGTGTTTCCAAAAGATCAGAAGTAATCCATGGACTACTTGAATTTTCTTGTCAATTACGTACGTTGGTCAGTTGGTGCATAGAGCACCAGGTGCAGCTGCACCTTCAATCTCCGGTATGAGAGTCCTTTAATAACTATCTGAGACTTTAATATTAATTGAGCAACCCCAGTCAGGGAAAAAAGATTCTTTATGAGAGCAGAAATAATTTAGGATATGGAAATTAAAATTTAGGACTAAAAAGTTAAAGTGGCAACTAGTAAAAATAATTTAAAATTGAGAGGTTATAGCTATTTAGGTGATTTACAGAGTAAATCAAGCTGAAAAGGGGCTGGCTTACAAGGCTATGGATTGGCTCTCTTGCCATTGGTCGAGAGCATTTGCATAAGTTTGTAAGTTTTTGTCAGAGGGTCATCTTCTGACTTTAGGACTTTCACTGAGTCTTTTGAGAAGGCAATAATGTTTTCAATTTGGAAGTGTTTTTCAAGTTCTTTAAAGAACTTGATAAATTCAAGGAATCTATTAGGGGTTTGAGGACTATCGGCAGCAGCAGTACTTTCGAGGTTGGAGGCGACTAGGCGCTCTTCGGGATTTCTGATTCTCGTTTCGGCGGCTGTTTTGGCTTTACAACAACTGGGGAGGGAAAGAAAGTTTTTCTCGTCCACGTATGGTGGGGGGTTCTGTTGAGGGGCATAGGTGTTAGTAGTATTTTTTTCTTCTTTAGTGTTGGCTCTTTGCCATGGATGTTTCGAACACTTTCTGAAACTGTTTGTGTGGTCTCCTCCACAATTACAGCATTTAGCTGGGATGTTTCTTGGTTTTTTGCACTCTTTCGTGGAGTGATCTTTTCCGCATTTCAGACACTTCGCTGGTAAATTACAAAGATCACCAGAATGGTTGAACAACTGATAATTATAACATTATCTAAATTCTGTCTGCCTGAATGCTTGAGCCTTAATTTTCATAATGAAAATCAACTCGGTCGCGTAAATCCCTGTACACCCTTCCGGCAGACGAAAAATATGAACAGGGGTTCACGGTTCTGACGGTTTCTCAATTCCGACAATCTCATTGGTCTACAACCAAGCTCTGTGATCGCAGATTTAATCTCTTCACCTTTAGTGTATACAAGAAGTCCCTTAAAGACTACCTTTTTCGGTCCATCCTTCCCAAGGTTGATTGAGTTAAAAGTTAATTTTCTTGTCTTTAAGGTTGTTTTTGTACTAACCTATTGTTATCAGAGTTGTCACGGGTAATTTTAATTAAAGTACAGGTCAATTTTCCTTCGATGGGGATTGAAGTAATTTTGATTTAAAACGGCAATATTACCTCTCCAGTTAGTGGAGTCTATATAAAAGGGTACTTCTTGATAGGGGGTGGGGTTTTTTTTCGTTCGCAATGCCTCTGTCTATCTTTTCAACAGTTTTCTGCTGAAGAAGGGCGAATTAGTTTTGAACTGGGGTTTCCAGAATGGGGAAAGCTGTCTCGGCAGACTTATCGGATCGTTTTAGTCTTTAAGATGGGGTTCTGAAGTCGTCATCCTCTGTGGCCTTAACATTTGGGGATTTTAAAAAATAATTTGGCAATGGGCGATTGGTTCTGCTTGCTGCTGCTGCTAGTAAATTTAAAATGTTGTCATGGTAGGTCAGGGAATCTAAATGCCTAAGACTGGGGTTCTCTAAAATAAAAAGACCGTCAGAATCATTCCTGAGATGATGGTCTTGATCTTGTCCTTTTTTCCCGGGTCAAAGGTCTCCAGTTCTTTAGAAAAATGCTTAATGAGCATGTCCACCGTGTGCACGTAGTTCGCGACAATCCTGTTTACTTGCGTATGATTCATTTTGCTTGTTGCATTGAGAGCATCAACGTAGGAGTCCTTCATAGTCCAGTTCTTCTTGGTTCCTTTTACGATAGCAATATTGTTCCTGGCAATATCATTCATAGCAGATCTTTCTCCTCTCTATGTCTCTCGAAAATATTTCTTGTCTTTCTTCTCAGTGGATCGGCCAGTTGGATAGACCAGCACTCTCCCATTAAATTCGTCCAAATGACGTACGAGTGCAATCAAGATCTAACAAGTGACACCAGCTCAGCAACAACACGTCTGTTTTGGGCCACTGTTGATCTTCGAATGAGTACCTTCTTTCCGACCGTATGTCCTTCCTACAATGTTGCACATTTACGCTGTAAGCAATGGGTCTTTCAAGGAAAATAATGCTACCATTCACCGCTCAGGAACCGTACAACAGTGGTTCACAGAGTATGAATCTCACAGCCACCATATGTCCTGTCCACCCCAAAGTCCAAATTTAAACCCTATCGAGAACGTTTAGGACACGTTGAAAAGACGCATCCGACAACAATATCCTCTGCCATCTCGTACAGGAGCTTATGATCAGCATGCCGTTTCATCAGCTTGTTCCAGCTTACGATCAGCTTGTTCCAGCTTACGATCAGCTTGTTCCAGCTTGTTCGTTGATATTCTCTTGATAAATGCGCTCCAGTACCTTGTAAAATCCATGCCTAGTGGCATGCGCAATCCATGCCTAGTCGCATATGTGGTAATTAGGGCTAAAGACGGTCCAGTAAGATATTGAACCTAGGTTTCTAATTCATTGGATGGTGTGTTTAATCTCATAGTTTCGGGCAGCGAAAATATAATTCAGTATTCAGCTTCCCTACTATTTACAAAAAGGAAATCATGCATAAAGCATTGATTATGAAACACTTTCAAACTGTAATGCAATTGTATATACATTTTAAGCAGCTTCAAAAACTGCCATCGATAAAAATAATCTTAAAAGTTTCAACGAGAAAGACAATGCTATTTACACCAAATGAAATTAATCCATAGCTGATATGAATGAAATATTCATTGATTTTACAAAGAGCAGGAAGATTCTTTTCGATGAAGTTTTACGCATAGAGTTTAATTATTTGCAGCTCCATGGTCTTAATTTTTAAATAAAATAAATTATTATAGTATTGTGGTGAATGAAATGAATGGAAAAAGTTATGAATGCAATGCTGATTTTATAGAGAGATCCACGCGTGTTTTTTTTTCCATGACGTCATTTGAATGAATTTCAGTTGTTTTCGATGAAGTTTTCAAATATAATAAATTATCGTAGTATTATGATAGTTTTAAAAATATTACCGTTCAATGTATCGTATTTTAGAGATGTTTAAACCAGGCAATTTATATTTCAATGCCGTCTTTTGAATGAAGTTCATTCTTTTTAATGAAGGTTTAAGTTTTCAAATATAATAAATTAATGTAGTATTGTAATAAGTTTTAAAATATTAGCGAGGAATATATTACATTTTAGACTTGATTAAATAAAATTGCATTGAAGTTGGAAAGTGTTTCATAATCAATGCTTTAAGCATGATTGATCTTTCTTGTTTTATATGATTTTTTGATAATTTTTTTTAAAAATGTGCAATATCTCGAGAACGGTTCATGTTAGCGTTCTAAAATATATGCCAATCGTTTTCTAATGGAAATTTACACAAGAAATGTCTATTTGTGTTACTTTATTAAAGGTTTTGATTTTTTGACGATTTTTCAAAATTTCTCTCGAAAATTTAGGGAGGGGAGCGGTTCTGAACATTCGATTGCATATAAAAACAAAAGGCTTCCAGTGTTTACGGATTGTAATTTTTGTACCAAATTACGTTCGAATCGGTCCATTCGTTCGTCAGTTATCGTCTCCAGAGACTCACTGACACACATACACATACATACTTTCACACACACACACACACACATACAGACATCATTTCAAAAATGTTCGATTCGTGATCAAGGATGCTTGGAATGTGCTCTCCCGTCGAAAATTTGAATTCGAATTTTCGACCCCGTCACAGTATTTTCCTTATACATTTTTGTATATAAGGAAAGTTAAAAATTGGCTAAAACAGAGATAAAAGATATTTGGCGATTAATCACAGTTTGCAACGTCTGCGTTATGAAATCTGAAAATGATGTGCGCAAAGTTCCCACGAGATAGGAGCTGTACTTTCAAGTCTAAGGTCCTAAAATATCCTAAACCATGAAGTTAGAAAGAAGCAGGTAAAACCCCTATGCGTGAAACTGTTGAAAATGCCATAATGCTTTGAGAATTATATCTAGATGTCACTAGTGTTAGTAAAGTAGCTGCTATTGTTAGTTCACGCAACAGAAAGTGGTAGTAATTAGTATATGTATTTTTAATTATGTTCAAATTAATGGTTTCCTAATTATGAGTATAATTAACCAGCATTTTTTCATAGTTGGGTACAGAATACACAGAAAATACACACATATAAAAATAATTTGAAAAGTAAAATAATTTTGAATACGTAGGAACATTCTTTATAGTTTCAGTTCATTGCGCCAATAATTTATTTTTGCAAAATTTACAATTCAGATAAATATTTTAGGCCTTTCGCCGTAGAAATGCATACAATGCAGGAGTACTTATCTTTTCCCAGCGCCACCTAAATTATTGTCTCAAACGATACAGACGTTTTCTTAATATGAAGTTTTAACTCCTTAACCTCCATGTCCTAAATCTTCTTTAAATCACAGGGAGCCCTTTTTTATTCATAGCCAATCGTTTTAATTTGCTGATACATATATTAAAAATAAAATATTCCAATCTTTCAAAAACACCAAATAAACCTTTATAAACTGCAAATAAACTTATAATAACTGCAAGTAAAAACGCCAAGTTAAGATACTTCTAGCAATCCATTTCTAATATAAAAAAACCTCTTGATCTAAAAAAATATGTTCAAACACTTTTAACTACAGGAAATACTCATGAATATTTGAAAATGTAATAAAAAATAAAAAAATAATTTAAAAAAATAAATTAAAAAACAAACGAAAAAGCCTTTTGAAATCCTCATCAATGTTGAGAATTTTATAAAAAATTGAAGTTATATTCGCTATTTTTTTTTTCAATTTTCTTCATTACTTTTTAATGATCCTGAATAAATGTAGCGAATAGGGCATAAAAAGTTGAAAAATGAGTAAAATATTTAAATATTTACTGAGATGCTGAAAAACGTGAGAGAGCTTTTTTTTGTCGACATCAAAGGGTTCTTTAGTTAATTGCAAACAAATGTGCTTTTCTGCGATTCATGACAGCCGAGCATATTTAATACATTCCGAAAGATATATTTCGATTTTTATTCTACCCTGAATTTTTTTAAATATTTGAGAACGATACAATAAAAGTTTTAATTCTAATTTTTTTACAATGATTGCATTTTAATCAAATATAATTTTAGTAAACACGTAAGGAACTCGTGTTTTAGAGAGAAAGTGAACCATAATTTCTGTATGTACTTCTCAAACTGCTGTTAATATTCAGTATAAGAAGGATCAATCATGCATAAAGCATTGATTATGAAACATTTTCCAACGGAAATGCAATTTCATTTAAACATCTCTAAAATGTGATACATTCAATGGCGATATTTTTTTTAAATTATCACAGTACTGCAGTAATTTATTTTACTTTGAAACGTAAAACTTCATCGAAAAAGACAATTCTAGTTACACAAAATGCACTTCATTCGAATGACGCCATCGAAATATCAATCGTCTGCCTCTCAATGCAAAATCAATGAATATGTCATTCATATCACTTATATCCCAGACTCCAGAGCTAAATAATTTTGTGTGAAAACAATTCTGTAATTCTTATATAACTCACTTTACAATCGCCTTACAAGCTTCGTTGTAGAAATAATCAAAGTTTAGTGATCATTTAAAATTAGAAATATTGTAATTGAGTAAGCACGGAATTTAGATACACAAATAATACACAAAAAGTAAAGCGGTTTTATGACGGATGCAACACTAAATATATATTTAAATGATCTTTAAAAAACACGATTTAAAAAACATAGCGGAAAAAAATGGATGCCATATATTATTTTGCGATGAGTCACGTGATCTCTCGTTATATGTGGTGCAATTATTATGTAAAAAACTACGTAACATATTTTCCTGAAAATTTGAATATTTTCCAAAACTTTCGAAGCAATTTCGAAATTTTACGTGCGCTTAAAAATATTTGAAGAATTAGGTTCCTTAGGGTTCAATGCATTTCATTTTTTCAACTCTGGTTAAATCCGATACTAATTGGGTGATATTATTCATTTTCATTCCCAAACACCCCACAGACCATCTCAATAACATACTAAAATTTCTTTTTGATAAAGTCAGTTTTGCAGCAGTTATCGTGAGAAAGGCAGACATACCAAAGTCATAAACACTTTTCAACTATGTTGGAAAGTATTAAAAACTACTAACTACAAGTCTGAGTGCCGCTTGGTAAAGGGGGGAGGAGGGGGGTGAACAAAATTACTGTGAATAAAATAATTTATAATTTGCTATGCTAGTTCCAAAGATTACAATACAAATCAAAATCATCAAAATTAATAATATAAGATGAATCAGAGACAAGTTATAAATCAACATCGCGCCAAAGATGAATTATACGTTTTTTCTTGTTTGCATTGTATTCAAAATTGGAATTAAAATGTTGTTCTTTTGTGTAATTTCTATTCTTCATATTCGAGTTTCATAGGCGTTAGGATCGGTGGTTTCGGTTGTGATTCGCTGCAAAGTTCGACGTGTTTATTCTTGCAAGCGACGGCCATGTCGTCCATGTCTATGGCCATGTTTTGTACTTCTTAGAATGTTGGTTGAGTTGCACGCTGTTACATGTATTCTCGTCCTGTGCTTCTTAATCTTTGTGAGACAGCAGCCCGATAAATTATTATTTTATAAGACGAGCGTATGCTTACAAATATAAAATTACATTTAAATAAGATATCAATCACTGGACTCGTGAAATCGTGCAGCATATTCTAATTTATTCAGGCCAACATCATTCAATTAATTTCTGCTAATTTTTATTGACACATTTCATTCTTATCACCAAAAATCTATATAAATAAAATTGAAAATCTGTCTGTCTGTCTGTCTGTCAGTTTTTCCCGTCATCACGGGGGAACGGCTAAACCGAATTGGATGAAGTTTTGTGGGTAGCCTGGAAATTGTCCCACTTAAAATTTAGTCCATATTTGGAGTTTCTACGATCAGTGGTTCTCGAGATATTAGTAAAAAACGAAATTTTCGTTTGTCTCATCATTCCGGGAGAACGGCAGAACAGAATTTGATGTTAATTTTGTGGATAGCCTTGAAATACCTCCCATAAATTTAGCCCAAGATTCGAGTATCTAATACCAGGGGTTGTCGAGATATTAATGAAAAATAAAACAGTTTCCTAGGAGTTCTCCCTGTCTTCGTGGTTTTTCCAAACGAAAAGCTTGAAAATCGTTTGAAAGTGAATTAAAACTTTATCTCTGAGTTTGATGGGAGATTTTTTAAGCTAATTAGTCACTTTCTGAAAGCATGAATTGTTTGAAACATGATTTAAATGGGAAATCTATCTGCATGGTTTATTTTTCACACGCTTTTAATGAACAATGAAAAGTATAAAGAAATAAAAATAGTTATTTAATTTCGCAGTTTATGAGGAAGATTCTATCTTATATTATGTTGCTCAGAAACGCAATTAAATTAAATCAGTCTGTTAATTTTAATTATTATTTTTTCGATTTGAATAATAAATAAATGGGTATAAAAATATGTTTTAGAAAAGAACGATTTGATTTTTCTTATGGCATTTTTGACTGGGTAATATCAATTACGGTCTTCTGGTTTAAAAATTATTATTATTAATATTTTCGGGGATTATTGATTCAGGGATTATTGACATTTTCAAGTTATTGTGCAATTGTTTTATTATGACAAAAATGGTTTAAACTCATATATTTTATGTTGTACGAGTAATCTTCTACAAATACACAGGTATATCTTCTAATCTACGAGAATATAATTAGTACAGGTATATTGGCACACGTTTTGATATATATTGACATATATTGGAATCAATTACGACTTTCTGGTATAAAGAGTACCGGGATTATTGATATTTTCAATTTATTACGTCATCTCTTTTATTTTGGCAAAGGTTTTTGAGACTCATACACACTGGCATATTTTCTAATCTGTGACATTGTAAGTAGTACGGGGCTGCATATATTGATTCAATTCCTTTTTTTTGTAAATTTGCTTACAAAAGGGGCCAGGATGTTTTATTCTTCAGATCTGTCAGTGAAGATAATTTTGCATAGTGAGAACAGATATTCTTCAACTTCTCTTTAGGAGCAATAAATTTTATATTTTAACAGAATGTGCACTTGATTGCGAATTATAAGTTTCTTTATATTGTATACTCTACGAAGAACGGTATGCTGCTAGTTTATAATATTATTAAGTATAAAACATAATTTTGTACTATTAAATTGATTTTACTGATATTTGTTTGGGAAAAAACGGTATTGAGAGAGAAAAATATTTATCCAATGTAATTCACCATAGAAGTCAGCTGAGCTGATATTTATTCATATTAAAATTTAAATGCGGCTTGGTCACTGACATTTGCTACATGTTGTTTTTTATGCGTTCTGATTCTGGGCGTTTCGGCACATTCACGAATATTATTCTCCTTAGAATATTTCCACTATGAAATATTTATTCATAAAAAAATGCTTATAAAACTAAAACTATAAATTCCAGGAGAATCTTTCGAGGCCCGTTAAAATGGATGTCTGTGCCCAGCGATTGGGAAACACTGTTTGTTCTATTCGGTGGTTTCGTTTGCTATTTTCTGTGACTTTCGACGTCGTTGTTATTCCAAGCGTTGCACACGCCATTCACTGGTTTTGTTGTCTAATCATTCGGTTACATGTTATCACACATCTTCTAGTCGCTGAATATTGAGTATCATACAAAAGTCGGGGATTCTTTCCATGCCTCTCGCCTTAACTGCTCGGATTGGTCTTGTAGACGTTGTAGGCTTATCTCTTCACAGACTAATATATACAGACGTTTCAGTCGAGCTACCGCAGTTCCTACCAGCTTCTTCAAAATTCAGAGTTGGCGCGCTTGGCGATGGTCATAAATGGTCAGCGACTGTTTCCGCTAAGACATTCTGTTAATATAGCTCTATTTGGCTCCGAACGAAGTACTTAGACAGAGACTTACAGCCATGCTTTGTTATAGCTTTGAGTAGAATGCAAAAAGATTATTTGTTAAGGGAATAGATTATTTTAAGAAATGGATTTCCAACAGAAAGTGATTATGTTACAGAATATGTAATTTATTTTTATTTATATAAAAATATTATTTGTTACTTAAACATCCTATGTACGTGTTCATCATAAGTATACCCGTTTCATCATAAGAAATTAGTGCGGTATTATCACTGCCGACTAGACTAAATTCTAAAAAGCAATGGCATTATTAATTAAAAAATCTTTGCCTCATTTTTATAAAATGTATGAAAATAGATATTTGGATAACTTTTTTTAGAGTTAGTTAAGTTGAATGTGATATTGTATGTATATACTAAGTGACGTATCGTGATAAATCCTCCTCCCCCTTGTAATTAACGGAGTTCTACACCATTGATGGTGCATTTATGTAAATTTGTTGTTAATTATTATAAGAATATTAGTATATTTAAAAAAATATGTTATCAGAATCCCAGAATACAAGTAATTTAACAATCAACACGTTTAGTATACTTTTTAGACTGAAAATATTATATAATATTTCAGTCTTTTGAGTATGTTAGCTTGTAATTTTGTGCGTAGTGATTTACAGTGATGCAATACGCCTATTTTTTAATTTAGTTTATGATTATTTGAATTAAATATATATCTATGTTTATTTATTTAAATTTATTTAAACTAATAAATATATTTGTTTCGGATAAAAGTATTTTTAAAGGCTGCTCATGATTGTAGTTTCAAAAATTATATAAGTACAGTTCTGTACGTTCTTGCACCCGTCCGCATTAAAATAAACTCGCCAAGAGAGCGATACTCGCCAAATCCAGCAACCGCGCTTTGTTTACATCGTAGTTCCGATCCATGAAGACTAGAGAGATGTATCTAGTCTTCATGTTCCGATCAAAGAGTAGTATCACTTAGTAGTAGCTTAGATTACTCCTCGAAGGTTCCGATGGGTGGCTCCCTGAACACTAGGGTCTATGCTTAATCCAATGTTAAAGATGTTGCCATGGGCTCCTATGGAAGTGAACCTTCTGAATATAGTATTTTGTGATCTTCATCCAAAGGAAGGTGTTTGAGACGGGAATCCGATAGGTCTTGCTCCTCAGGTGTCACGTTCTCCTTATTAAGGGGACAGTGGACGGTGAAAATTTTTTTATTTATTTAGTGACTTAGAAACATAAAAATTTGTATAAATATTCCTCTTAACATTACTATATATAATACGATTAAATATTTTTCAATTTTGTTATAATTTTGTATTTTTTTCTTAAATTTAAGTTTTTAACGAAAATTTGAAAATGCTCCTTACGTGGTATTTGTTCCCATTTTTGAATAATTTTACATTATGATCACTCAAAAACACATTATGAACAAATTTGGGTATTCATTTTTAAATCCTTTAGAAAGTTATTTTTTTTAAAAATAATTTTCTGCATTGAAACTTAATTTTCATCATTTAATTAGGTTCTTATTCAATTTCAATTACCTTAATAAAGTCCAATTATAAAATGCATACCCAGTTTCATTAAAAGGTATGAAAGGTGCCTTCTTGTCAAATTTTATGCATCTCAGACAAAAATTAACACATGGAGCATTTTAAAATTGTAAAACCTTTGAAAATTCCGTTTCGAAAAAAATGCATTCAACATCTTGCTTACAGGTGGGAGCAGGTGCAATGTTGCTGTCGGCGATTTCCATGGATGCCAATGCCTGCAAAGAGGGTCGAACTGTTTGGGATAGGGTATGTCCAATATCTGTCTTTTTGGGAGGTTTTTCGTTTGAGATGGACGCTGTCCCACCCGTAAGCAAATGTTAAATGTGTAAAATAATGTTATATATTAAAAACTTTTTTAGTCGATTTTTGCTTATTTCAAAGTCCACCGTCCCCTTAAAGTTGAAATTTCGACGTTTCTTGGGGGTGTCCACAAGACATCTTATGATCATTTTCAAGATAAAATTTTACAAATATTTAGAAGAACACGTCGCTCTAATTCAAACGTTACACAGTTCGGCATTATCAAGAGTCCCGGTATGAGTAATCTCTTCAACTATCAAAATATAAGTATCACATTCGGTAGCAACTGATTCGCTAAGCAGATTGAGTTGTATCACAACCGTTCTTTTTCGTACATTTGGAATTTTTTTTACTGTGTATCTTAATGCACCTGATTACCACCTAAATAAAGCGAAGCTGAATATGAAACTATTTTTAACTGCCTTTCAACAATGGCTAACTGCCTTTATCTTACATAAATGAGGGAAGCTGCATATTGGACTATTTTCTTACCTTACAGCAATGACTAAACTCTTAAATATTACTGATCGTGTATTTAATGCTGAATAAAAGGTGTAATGGTTTATGAGGGGCGTATATCTTTTCCCAAAAACGGGACATAGCTAAATCGTATTTTTGCACTAATTACCCGTTTTCAAAATACAATATAGTACAAAAATACAGAATTTTATAGTATAGGATATAAAAACTTCGTTTGCAGCAACATACATAACTAAATTAATTGGACTAGTTTCAAAAGCAAGAAACAGCCTTTTTCGTAAGAACATATAAGAAGAGCAACCTTCATTCTTCAGACATTTGCAACGTATAATAGGACTTCAAACATAACTAAAGGGAATAACTAACGACGAGAAGAGAAAACAATATGATGTGGACAGCACATGACTTTTCCTGTATAATGCAATGAATTTACATCTTTCACAGTAAAGAAATGAGGTATTAGATCTATGGTACAATGTTTTTAGTGTTAAAATGTACATTTGGCCCTTTTCCGGATGGCAACAAGTAAAACTATTTCGTAGAACCAAATTGACTTATACTACTTTATGCAACTCTAAATTGACTATTATTAAAATTGATAGCATCTGCAATAAGCAATATAGTCCATATATGAAAGCAAATTAATACTTTATTCATTAATTTGGCGTCATTTTCGCTAACTTAAAGTAATTTTTGTTATTTTAAAGATATTTTCGTCGATCTGGGGCGGCATATTGCCAAGCTGGCAATATTCTGTTAAATGTTGTCAAACTTGTCAAATTTATCGCCAAGTGTTACAGACAAACGGAGATAAGTGCATTTCTTATATATAAATGACTCTTGCCGAATTAATAGGTGCCAAAATACAAAACCCATTGCACGAAGTATATTATCGTGTGAATGGGCCGAACGAGATCCACGAGGATGATGTTAACGAATTTATGTTATATTATTACATATAGAAAGTGACCCATATCACAATAGTTAGAACTTCTTTAATTTTAAGTGGTTTTTTGATAGATGCATTGAAAGATTCTTCACTATTTCGAGAACGGTACATGCTACCGTTCATAAATTTATGGCAATAATTCTCTAATGCAAATTACATATGAAATAATTATGTGCACATCATTTTTGAAGGTTTTGATTTGATGAATTAAAAAAAAATCATTTAAAAACTTGGGGATCTCCCAACATCCGATTGCGTTTAAAATCAATAGGCTTCCAGTATTCACAGATTTTAATGTTTGTACCAAATTTCGTTTGAAACGCTCTATCCGTTTATGAAATATCGTCTCCACAGTCTCACGGACCCACGCATACACATACATATACACACAGAGAGACACATACACACATACACATACACACAGCGAAGAAGGCCTTTTTTGATATTAAAACTGATCGACACTATTATGTTTGTGTTGCATGTTAGTAGTGTATGGGTATGACTCTGGGACAAAATGACTATGTCATTTTGCACCCAGAGTCATACCCATACACTACTCTTTCCCCCCTTTTTTTGAAAATCAGGACAACCTCTTAAGACTAAAAAATGTATAAAATCATACAAAACTGTATAAAATCTTACAAATATGAGTATTTTTAAAAAAATAAAAAAATCAAGAGAATTTTAAGACTCTAAAATTTCATACATTTTAATTTTAAAAATGAGTTATATGAACATTATAGAGACCAAATCTATCAAAAAATTGACACTTTCTGTTTATTGACACATTATGTTTGTGTTGCATGTTAGTAGTGTATGGGTATGACTCTGGGACAAAATGACTATGTTATTTTGCACCCAGAGTCATATCCATACACTACTCTTTCCCCCCTTTTTTTGAAAATCAGGACAACCTCTTAAGACTAAAAAATGTATAAAATCGTACAAAACTGTATAAAATCTTACAAATATGCGTATTTTTTAAAAAATCAAAAAATCAAGAGAATTTTAAGACTCTAAAATTTCATACATTTTAACTTTAATAATGAGTTATATGAACATTATAGGGACCAAATCTATCAAAAAATTGACACTGTCCTCCATTTTTTAAAACCAGGACAACCTCTTAAGACTAAAAATGTATAAAATCATACAAAAAAGCGTATTTTTAAATCAAGATAGTTTTAAGTACAAGATAGTAAAATCAAGATAGTTTTAAGACAGACCAAATCTATCAAAAATTGGATATTTTAAAGGGACAGACTAAAAAATGCGAATTTTTAAGAAAAATCAAGATAAGACACATTTTAACTTAAAAAATGACCAAATCTATCAAAAACAGGATATTTTTTTCAAAATACCCTGTTTTTAAAGGATAGGGTTGAGACCCCCCCTCCTCCCATTTATTTAATAGATAAAACTCAAAATTTTTAACTAAACATTTTTTATAAAATTAAAAAGAATTATAAAAATATGAAAAAAAGACGACCTGAATGAAATGAATTTAAAATTACAAAACACATGTTTAATAAAAAAAAGAGATGATAATTTTATACATTATAGTGGGGGGTGATGCACCCCCACTGAATTATAGAGATTTTAATTAAAAAGTAATGAAAAAAGAGGATGATTAAGCTTTTTCTAATTCATATTCGTTCAGAACTCTTCCATTTAAGAAGCGAAAATAAAGCGAAAGTCGAAAGGAAATGATTCAACCTTGAGTAGAAGTAGTCTTGACGTCCTTCATTACGTAGCTTGAAGAGAAAATAATATTTATTTAACTTGTTGCAGATTTCTATTCCTAAGCAATCAAATATATTCTAATATATTCTAGATTTTTTATACTAAGCAATCAAATATATTCTTAAGTTTACGCCTATTTTTAGGTTCATTAATAAATTGTTTCAATTGTTCTGTAAGATCAGGAGTAAATAATTCTTTAAGATTCACTTCTGTTTTAATCTTTTTTCTTCTTTTGGTTTAAATTCCTTATTATCAAATTTCAAATTAAAAGAATCAGAAAACTTTTAAATTTTATTACGTTTTTCAGGTTTTCTAATAAATATTTTCTTCTTTTTTTCCAAGTATTTTGATATATCTAAATTTAATAAATCTACTAAAACATATTTATATTCTCCAGTTTCTTTTATATATTTAATTAATAATCTAATTAAATCATCCTTCTTACAGCCTTTAGATTGTTTAATATTTAATTGTTTTACTACTTTTCTAAGCTCACCTGTAGTCTTTGACTTTAAGGTGAGCTCCATTTATCAGGAAACATTTTTTACAATACTTTTTCCTGGAAGATGCTTAGTGTGATAAATACTTTTTAAATGTCTCTTTTTGTGTGTATAGGTATATTGCATACCACATTCACATTTAAATTTTTTATATTTGATTATGGAATCACAACATTTACAATGACTTTGGAAATAAATTTTTGCATATCTATGATATATATAAAACTCATTTACCGATTTCATAGTCAAACAGTGTATACACTTTTTTTGTTAGCTCCATTTATTAGAAAACATTTTTTGAAATTCATTCCAGATTTTTTCATATTTCTTTTTGACTTTATAACAAAGTCTTTGAACCTTTATATTATTTTCAATTTTAAAAATATCACAAATCTTTTTCATAAAATAATAATAATTAACTGATTTCTCATAATACATAAAATCTAAAAAATTTAAAAACATATCCTCAACTTCTTGAGTAAAAGTATATCTCCTTTTTATACGATTAAAATAACTAATTCTACTTTTATTTCTTTGTTTTAAACTCTCGTAATCTATAATATAAAAATATTCTTCATCTGAATACATTAATTTCATCTTTAAATTTTGCACTACTTCATTATCTGAAACTTCATTATCTGAAATATCAATCGATTCAACCATTTCAACACCATTAAAAAAGTTAACATTCATTTATATACAAGTAAGGATAAGAAAAGAACTCATTTAGAGTTTAACATTATGGATTTTTATGATAAAGTTATAACACATGAAATACTATTATTAATCTTTTTAATAGAATTAAAGAAAATATCGGGGGGTGTGATACATCGCTCCCCGTAAAAATCATCATAATAGATTTAAAAGTTAAAGATTTTTGAAAAATTTAAAGTAATTCAGATGTCCAATTATTAAATTCATTTGGATATCCTAACCATTTTACAAAATATTTATCCCCTTACTTTTTTATGATTTTTTTCAATTTTATATACATCATCTTTTTTATTATATTTTACCATTTCATTTTCATAAAAAGCTCCTTCAATTTCTTTACTGTTTAAATCTTTTAATCGATAAGTAATAGAATCTGTTTTCAATACTCCAGATACTATAAAAATCTCTTCAGTAAATATAGAATCACCTACTTTCCTGAATGTTTTTTTAATTGTTGATATTCTAACTCTATCCCCTATCTTAAATTTAGGTTTTTTTATGATCTTTTTCGTATATAAAATTTTATAAACTTGAGATTCATTTTCGTCTCGACTAGCCTCAATGGGTGTCATTTTAATGGATCTATGATATGAATTGTTATAATTTTTAAGTAATTTGGGAAATACATCAATATATCTTTTAGTATTGTTAGCGTGCATATATTTTATAATTTTTTCTCTTATACTTCTATTAAATCTCTCAGCTATTGCAGATTTTATTTCTTTATTATAAGTCGTAAACCAATGTATATTACTATCTTTGAATAATTTTAGTGTAACTTTTCCTGTAAATTCAGTACCTTCATCCGCTAATATAAATTTCGGTATTCTTTCTTTAAAAACTTGTTTAAAACCTTGTACGACTTCTTCAGCTGTTTTTATTTTTATAGAGAAAGCCCAAGCATATTTATTAAAAGCATCTATAACCGTTAACAAATAATTAGTTTCATCGTTATATTTGCTATAATTTTTTATAAATAACAAATCAGCGTCAAATTGATTATTACTGTTTGGAACATAAACTCTCCTTCTTTTAAATTTACGATTGACAGGTTTATATCTAGTATATACATCTTGTTCATGTAAAAATTCTTCAACATTAGGTAATCCTTTTTTCTTTTCAATTCTTGAATACCACAATACCCTGTTTCTGGATTATAATATGTCTCTTTTAAATTCCTAAAAAAGTATTCTTTTTACTTCCACTAATTGTACAAATACCTTTACCAACTGGTTTATTATTTTTAGAAGTAGTTTCATAATAATTTTTAGTTTCGGTTTTCTTTTCACACTTGACACAATATATAGAAGGAGAAATTCCTAATCCAAAAGATTTTTTAGCTTTAATAATAGGTTTAATAATATCTCTATCTAATCTTTCTCGAAATGTTGGATCTTGTATTGCATTTAAATCATCTATTAATTCTTGATCAGCAACATGTCTCTTTTTTGTATCTTTTGTTTTACTATAAGAAATATCATGTTTTTTACATGCTTTATCAACTTTACTTATTCCAGGATCACCTCTTTTTAATCTTTTTTCTAATTTTGTAAATGGACCACAATATTGATATCCTGGTAAATGCATTTCTGGAGGATTTATTTTATCTTGTAACCATCCAACAATATCAACACCTTTCATTTGTTTAGGATGAATAAATTTATATCCATCCAATTGCATTTGTTTTACATATTTTTCAACTGGATTCAATTTTAAATTTTTTATGAAATCCTTTTCACGCATATAAATTTCTTCTTCTGTCATATCCTTAGCTTTAAACGAATTAATGAGTTCTTTATAAAAATTATAACAATGTCTATATTCTTCCTTTCTTTCTGCTATTTTTAATGCTAGATCAATAGCTTCTACTATTCCAACCGGTAAACTTAAAAAAGCAAGCGGTAGAAAGGCTATTGCTGATAAACTCGTTCCACTTAGAATAACCTTACTTACTGTTAATGAAATACTTATCTTTTGATACAAATTTCTACTCTTTCTGTAAACATACAATCTTTTTTCTAAATATTCTTCCCTTTCATTTATATAGGATCAAATTTTTTTCTGTATCTTATTTTTGGATTCACTAAATCTAACATTAAAAAATCGTATTGTTTTTGAACACTTTTATTATATATTTGTTTGAATTCTTCAGTACTTAATTTACCATCTATCTCTCTTATAATCTGTTGAATTTCTTTTGGTTGTAGATTGAAATATATAAAGTAATTACAGTTCTTCCTTATATTGATAGGTGTTGTATAATATGACTGTGATGAATAAATAATAGATGCGTTTTTCTTTCTACCTCTGATAAATAATTCTTGAACGGTTCTTTGATCTTTCTCAGTCACACAATCACGAAAATAACTAAATTCTTTAATGTAGGATTTAAATCATCTACTGTAATAAAATCATCTGAAGAAAAGAATACTTATTTTTTGTATTTATCATATAATTCTAATAATGTTTTCTTATTCTTTTTACATTTCAAAATATCTTCTCTTTCTATATCTTCAAACAATGTATATATTTCTTGTAATTTAGAATATTTAGGTTCGTATAAATCTTTTGCACATATATATAGTGCATCAAAATTTAAAAATCGTAAATCAAATTTAACAGTAAATTTGTTTTACCTGAACCTGAAGGCTCTGTTATAAGCAATCTAAATGGAAGTTTAGGTAACAAAGGATGTTGATTAGGATCAGGTAACTCATCTGAATTCTGTGTAATCTTTAATTTTTAACATTTATATAACAGTAAAAAATAATTTACCCGCTGTAAAAAATAATCTACTCGCTGGAAAAATATAATATTATACAAATGAACGAATTAGAAAAAGAACGAAAACACAAGTTTATAATGCAAATAAAAGATTCAATTAAATTAGTAAAATTAGAAAAAGAAATAAGAAAGAATAGTGAAGATCAACTAAAAGAAAAATTAGGTACTCAAAAACCCTTAGAGGAATTTCATAAACCAGTCACTCAAGAAATTGAAAAATATGAAAAATCAAATAAAGAGGTTGTAAAAAGTATTCAAAATGCTGTAGAAAATATTTCATTTCCACCTCTTGATTACACATCAGATGTTAAACAATTGATGGATAGAGCAGAAGGAAAAATTACATTTTACAGTGATAAATTTATGGATATACCGTTTATCAAAAAAGAAAATTTAGAATTACCTTCTGATCTTATAAATAAATCTAAAAAAGATTTTGATGAAATAATTGCAATAGCTAAAGAAAAGCGAGATACATATAAAAGAATGAAAGGAACTAATACTAAAAATTATAACTATTCTAAAGCTGAAAGTGATCTAGAAAAAATTAAGGAATCAAATTATAAAATGGAAATGATGAAAAGATATATCCACGTCTTGCATCTCATGAATGAGGCTAAACCATGGTTTGGTGAAGGTATAGATAAAAAGGATGTATTATCAAATTTAACAGAAAAAGTATGTAATGGAAGTAAATCAAAGAAATTGTATAATCAAGTAGTTTTATTGTTAGATATGTTATTAAAAAATGGAGAAATGACTTACAATGATGTATAACGATATTATAAACAATTTCTCCTATAATAAATGATAAAAAATAAAGTTTATTTAAGTGAAGGTCAGAAAAATAAACTTAAATCAGCTTTTAGAAATAAAGAAGAACTAATATTCCAAATAGATAAATCTAAAACTCCTAATCATGAGATGTATTTAACTAAAATTCAAATTAATCATATTAATGATGGAAAAATAATTACAATCAGTAAAACTCAATTAGATAAAAATGGAGGATTTTTACCATTTCTAGCAGCACTTATACCCTCTTTAATAACCGCTGCTAAATTTGCAGTTCCAGCATTAGCAACAGGTGCTTTATCTGGATTAGCTAGTTCAGCTGTACAAAAAAAGGCATCTGGGAAAAAAAAACGTGGAAAGGGAATATATCAACCATGGGAATTAGTAACAAAATGATTGAAGGAAATATGAAAAATGAAAAAGCATTTAGAGGTGCATTTACCTCTGATTTATTAACTAAAACAGTAGGAAAATTTGAAAATGGAATCATTAATTTAGATGTATCAACAGGTCCCGGAACTCATTGGATTTGTTATTATAATGACCCTAAATATAAATATGTGGAATATTTTGATCCGTTTGGTGTATATGACAATATGAAGAAGGACTATATTCTTAAAAATATTAAATCATTTCTTGTTACATCTAATAAAAAACCAAAAATAGGTCATAATGATAGTTTTTTACAGAAACTTACATCTGTAAAATGTAGTTTATTTTGTATGAAATATATAAGAGAAAGGAATAAAGGTAAATCACCTAAAAATGTTCTCAAAACATTTCCTACACAAAAGCCTAGTGACTATAATGAAAATTTTGTTCTGTATAAATGATAATATTAAAATCTGAAGGTCATGAGATATCAGAGGAATTTACTGTAAATTTTATTACACCTCTTAAATTAAAAAAATTAGCTTTACAATCGTTTTCTATGGAAGTTTCATGGTTTAATATAAGTGAGAATTATGGAAATAACATATTTAGAATATATACATTAGGCACAGATAGAACAATTACTATCTCAAATGGTAATTATACTATAAGAGGTTTAAATGAGTATATGATGAAAATATTTGGTAAGGATCCACCTATGAAATTTGGTATTATTGCAGCAAGACAAAGAATATCTATTAAACTGAAAAAAGATTGGGTAATTGATTTTACAAAAAGTAACTTTCATAAAATTATAGGCTTTTTAAAACCGACATATGGAAGTTATGATGAAGAAACAGAGGTAGAAGGTGAACATATAGCTAATATATCCAATGGAAAAGATAATATATATATTCACTGTGATGTTGTAAAGGGGTCTTTAATAAATCAATATTATTCAGAAGTCATTTATTCTTTCACTAATAAAAATCCTCCAGGTAGTATAATTTCAAAAGAATTTAATAATTGGATATATTTTCCTGTTAAAACGGATCCTGTTGAAAGAATAAAAATAGATTATATAGAATGAATAAACATAGATTATATAGAAAAAGAAAAAAAATACAAATATTTTTAAAGGTGAAAACTGAACCTATTATTAAAGCACGGAATAAATTAAATGAAATATTTTCAATGAAAAAGAAAGGAGGTGGTTTAAAAATTCATCCTAAATAAATGCAAAAGATTTATGATTTGAGTGATACTCATTATTATTATAATGATCAAATTAAAAGTTATGAATTAAGAGAAATTCACCCAAAAGAACATAGATCAGATGAGAATGCCACCTATGTTTTTCATATTAATGATACTAAAGCAAAGATTTTATATTCTAGAGGATATCTTGAACAAAAATTAAAAATTACAAAAAATGATAAATCATCCATTGGAAACGAAAATGTGAGTCTGGTAAATGGTGGAGGTTTTATCAAAACTTTAAAAGTACATATAGGAGGTACTGAAATTGAATCAAATACACAGTCAACTTTTTCAATCATGAATCATGCTTTAAGATTAACTCATTATACTCCTGATTATACAACATCACAAGCTCAAGATGAATTTTTTTATCTAGATACAGCTGATTCAACTGACCGAAAAGAGTTAAAATATGATGGTACTTTAGAAGATACTACTGAAATAACTGAATTTTTTAATAATTTGAAAATGAATAAAGATTATAACGAAGGATACACAAAGAGATGGGAACTAACGAAAGATAGCAATGTCATTAAAATATGGACACCTTTAAAAGATATAATCGATTTCTTTGGAGAATATGAAAAGATAATTTCTGGTTTTGAAGTGAAAATATAAATTCAAAGAAATGAAAATAAGAATATGATATATACTGATATAGGAAATGTTAATTATAAGGTAGCAGTTGAAGGTTTAACCTTGCATTTACCTTATATAGAATTTAAAAATTCTGCAGAAAGCGTGTGTATGGAATCATTTCTATCTGATAAAGATATAGAGGTAAATTGTGATCGATATAGATTTAAGATGGTAGGTCCCTATAAAAGCGATAGCGGATCTGTCACAGCAACTACAGTCTCCGATGAAGTTTTAGGTGTCTATGTTATTCCTCAGTATGTTGAAAGAGATGGTAATTATGAAAAAAATAATATGATATTTGATAATATAGATATGACTGAATGCTGGTTGATGATTAATAATAAACAAATTCCTCTTATGCGTTACAAAACGAATTTTACCAATAAAGATTATAATAGAGTGTATGAAGCTCTTTTGCATGCAGGATTAAATTATATTAATACAGAAACAGGATGTTTGATAAATAAGAAGAATTTTGGAGATATGTATACTATTTTTTATTTTGACTTATCAAATCATGAAAACTATACCGATTTAAATAATTTAGATATTGAATTTAATTGGGAGATATTAATGAATACTCAAAAAGAATATAAGTCTTATATTATTTTTAAAGAAAGAAAGAGATGTTTTTTAAATTTGAAAAATAAAACTATAACAATGGTTAAGATATTAAAATCATAAAATTAACGTTATAATAAATGAGTGCTTATTATCCACCTTATGATGATGAAATGAAAGAAGGGCCTATTGCACCTCCTGGTATAGGTTTTAAATTAATGGATGATGGAAATTATGATATGGAAAATAGAATTTTAAGAAATTGTGAAAATCCTATAGATGATTTAGTTTTAACCACTAAAAGTTTCGTTTTGAATAAAATAGAGAATAATCATTTTGAATTGAGAGATCTTATAGAAACTAAATATGATAAGGATTTTTTGTCCTTTACTAAAGAAACAGGCAAGAGAATAAAAGAATTAGATGGAACAACTTTACATTCTTTAAAAGGAAGAAACTTTTGATGCAAGAGCAAAAAGAATAGGAAATGTTGCAGATCCTATAGAACCTAAAAATGCTGTGAATAAAAGATATTTAGAAAAAATTCATTAATATTAAAGAATGATAAATTTGATGCAAAAAATAAAATAATTACGAATGTTTCAGAACCTGAAAATGATAAAGATGCTGTCAATAAAATATATTTAGACAATAGAGATAGGTTACCATAGAAGATGATTTTCAAACTTTTAACCATTTTGGATTTCAAAAAGCAAATTTCAACATGAAGAGTTCTAAATTACTGTATCAAGAGATGCGATTAACTACAGATGTGTATATGAATATTTCCATATATTTAGTTATATATGAAAGTAAATATATATATGATAAAAGTCAAGATCTACATATATCACTAGAAATCAATCGTAAGGAAATTTTACAAGCTCATACAGATACAGTAACCTGTTTTGCTTATGGAAAACGTGATGATATCATCACATTATGGATAAAAACCCATGGTAAATCAAGCACTTTAAAACCTTATATGCATATTGAAAAAATCCCTTTCTAAAATACATTCATCAATAAATGGATATCGATTGGAATGCATTTTCCAGAAATAATTTATCTGAAGATGTAATTAGAGATCTTAAAGATCATGTAAATATGGATTTAATTTTTCAATATTCATCACTGTTTGATTCTTTTATTGAAGAATTTGCTCAATATGATGATTGGCCTAAAATTTCTAGATATCAAAAATTATCAGAAGATTTTATAGAAAAATGTAAAGATAAAGTAGATTGGGAAGACATTTCTCATTATCAAACTTTAAGTAACGAATTTATCATAAAATTTTCTGATTATTAAATTTCTATAAAGTATCAATGTTTCAAAATCTTACAGAAGATACCATGAGAGAATTAAAAGATGATTTAAATTCGATGTATATAGCTAGATATCAAACATTTAGTGAAAATTTTATAGAAGAATTTATGGATAAATTAGATTTTTGTTATTTAATTAAATACAAATTTGATCTATTATCTGATAACTTTTTTAATGCTTATTGGAAAAAAATACTAGCTATACAGATGAGTGAATAAATAAAAGGTTTGGTCATTATGAAGAAGAATCTTATAGAGAAAAAATTATTGAAGAGATTTGTGAAGTTAAAAAATCTTGAACGAATGTGTTTATCTTTTGAGAAAAGATGAAAAATAAATATTTTATAAAAATGTATTTTATTTAGAATTAATGTTTCTATTTCTGATAATGAACAAAAAAATATTATAGCTGAAACATATTTAGAGATTCAAAGTCTGATGAAGAATACAGAGAAAAACTCATAAAAAAGATGGAAGAAAGAGGTTTTACAGATTATGAAGAATGGATGGATTTATATTTATAAAAATGTTTACTAATAAATGAATGAGTGTTTAGGTGATATTCGAGCTTTAAATTTTACAAATTCTGAAGAAATTTACTATTTGACTTATCTTTGTAAAGAATTGTATGATAAATATGATCATGCTAAAAAACTATTATCAGAAAGTTTTCAAAGGATGACTGAATTAATTGAAAAGGAAGAAAATGAGGATATTAAATTGAATGGATTAGGGATTTTATATGTTATTTCAAAGAACTTATTCTATTATGATTAGCAGGGTATATTTATAAAAATGTTTACTAATAAATGGAAGAGTTCAATAGACTGAGAGGTTATCCCAAAACGTTTAAATTATATGATTTAAATCCTGGGAAATATGATCTGATATCATTGAGAAAAATTAATACTAAATATGGAGATTCAGTAATCGTAAAGTTAGATGTGGAAGGAGAAGAAAAATAGTATTACCTTGCGAATAAACATGCAAAACTTTCTGATGAATCAATATATAAAATCAATAAAGGTAGATATATATTTAAGTATTCGGGTATGATAGATGATAAATACGAATATGAATTAGAGAAAGCTTAATCATTTTTAAAATTATGAAGATTTTCTTAAGATTTTTCTTTAATTGTCAGGTGGGGAAACATTTCCCTACCTGAAAATTTATTTTAAAATTTAATACATTAGAGGCTCAGGTCCTCATTTTGTCATCTTTTTAATTTTGTAAAAAATGTTTAGTTAAACATTTTGAGTTTTATCTTTTAAATAAATGGGGGGGTCTCAACCTCACCATTTGAAAACAGGGTATTTTGAAAAAAATATCCAATTTTTGATAGATTTGGTTTCTATAATGTACTCATTTTTAAGTTAAAATGCATGAGAGTCTAAAAACTCTCTTGATTTTTTTAAAAATACGCATTTTTGTATGATTTTATACATTTTTTAGTCTTAAGAGGTTGTCCAGGCTCCTTTAAAATATCCAATTTTTGATAGATTTGGTCTCGATAATGTCTCATTTTTTAAGTTAAAATGTATGAGAGTCTTAAAACTCTCTTGATTTTCTTAAATATACGCATTTTTGTATGATTTTATACATTTTTAGTCTTAAGAGGTTGTCCTGGTTTTAAAAAAATGGAGGAAAGTGTCAATTTTTGATAGATTTGGTCACTATAATGTTGATATAACTCATTTTTTAAGTTAAAATGTATGAAATTTTAGAGTCTTAAAATTCTCTTGATTTTTTGATTTTTTTAAAAATACGCATATTTGTAAGATTTTATACATTTTTGCATGATTTTATACATTTTTTAGTCTTAAGAGGTTGTCCTGATTTTCAAAAAATTGAGGAAAGAGTAGTGTATGTGTATGACTCTGGGTGCAAAATGACATAGCCATTTTGTCCCAGAGTCATACCCATACACTACTCATGTTGTTTTAAACGAAGCTTAATGAATGTTATTATAAACAAAAATATTTTTGTTATATTTATAGGGTGATGTGATGAGCTAATTATCCTAAATAAATAATTAAAATGCCGATATAATGAAGTTTTTTAACGAAATATATATATATATATATATATATATATATATATATATATATATATATGTTTATGTATATAATATCCATATGGAAAAAGATAAAATCCAAAGACTGGACAAGCAATGTACACCAAATTGGCCGGGGGAAGGGGGTTGTGACCCTCACTCCCCTGTTAAACATGCTTTATGCCGTGATAACATTCCCGGGAGTTGGTACATCACGCACGAAAAATACATATACATCCATTTATATATATGCTAGTATACGTAGTATATATATTGATACATATATACCAGTCCATTTTCAATAAACGATAAGTCACTGGTAATTATAATACAAGTAAAATAAACTTTTTCAAATATATACAGGGTGTGAAGTAAAGTCCTTATAGAGCCAGCAACTTTGAAATGGTTAATTATAGACACTTACTTTTAATTAGATAAAGTATGCATATGATGTTCAGATGTTCGATATGTCTTGGATTCGACAAGGGGCCGTATAGTTATGAAAATACGACATCGTAATTTTTATACGGTCTCTGGGTCCTACCATTGATATTTACAAAATTGAAGTCCTGTTGCTAACGGGAACACCAAAATAAATTCTATGCTTCTGAGTTACGTATTTGCTGAGATATCGCACATTGAAACTTGGAGCATGTTGTAAGGGATCAGCTGAAAATTCAGAAACGTTGATTACATTGAATCTGAAAAGAGCTTGACAGATGTGTGTAGGTCCGTTTATGGGTGCTACTAACTGGAATAGTTCTTGCGCTATTACGCGTTTTAAATGTATAATTGTACTTTGCACCCTTTATTTCTTTCAAAGTTTCCATATTTTTTCGCTATTCAACACACGGGGTCTTTATTTAACTTTGTGTATCTCATAGAAGGTCCCCTAAATGAGCTCTTTGGCCGCCAAAACTTGTGTAGGTAATGTGGTTTAAGTCATGACATTTACATTTACATATCTCAACGAATATGTCACTTAGAAGCATGGAATTTATTTTGGTGTACTTGTTAGCAACAGAACTTCAATTTTGTAATTATCAATGGTAGGAACCAAGAACCGTATAAAAATTGCGATGTCATATTTTCATAACTATGCGGCCCCTTGTCAAATCCAAGATATATTGATAATACGATATAATATTAAGATATAATAAGATATATTGGACTTTTACTTCACACCCTGTATATACAGGATGTCCCCAAAACATTGACCTCGGCTTTTATTACTTAAATATTGATCTTTGACATATATAATAAATTACAAAGTACCGTAAAAAAAGGTACAAAATTTTATGAAATCGATAAAAATTTTCAGGGGATTAAATTTGAAGAAATACAAAATTTAAATTTTTATACGGCCCAAGTACAAAACCATTTCTAATGAGTAAAATGTGCCCCATACACTAATAAGGTGATGTACAAAACTTCAGCATTTTATCATAAAATGTCCCTGAGATAAGTTTAAACAAGGTTGGTGAGGGATTAATCACAAATTAAAATGTAAATGTTTACAGCAAGAGTGTAAATGACGCAACGCAGAAATGCATCACAGCCAAATAATATCTGCCTCTTATCTTTAATGGATCTTTGACATGGATGGAAAACATTTTGAATAAGCTTTGTAATCTTTGTGTAAAGTTATTATTTCTACACAATGTAGATACTTTTGTACCAATAAATAGCAAAATTATTATTTATTTATTTAATCATTGTTTTCTTTCGTAATTTGTGTATGACCCCTGAAACGTGATCTGCCGACATGATTTTTCCCGTCTGAGAACCCTTGTCCATTTCAATGCATTGAAAGGTGGTTTAAGTCCGCATTTTTGTGTTTTCATATACTTTGTGTTTTCGTCCGCATTTTTGTGTTTTCGTTTTGGGACTTTTTAGGATAAAATGTTGAAATTTTTTACATCACCACATTAATGTATTTGGCACATTTTACTCATTGGAAATGTTTTTGTACGGGGGTCATATAAAAATTTAAATTTTGTATTTTTTAAAATTTAATTCCCTTGAAAATTTTAATTAAGTTCATAAAATTCTGTACCTTTTTCTACGCATCTTTGTAATTTATTATATATGTGTAAGATCAATATTTAAGGTATAAAAGCCGAGATCAGAGTTTATGGGACATCCTGTATATATAAATATATATATATATTTGTTTAACTTTTAATATTCTAATTTTTTAAAAATTCTAAATAAATCTTTATAAACTGTAAAAGAACTTATAAAAACCTCAAATAAAAGTGCCAAGTAAATATACTGCAAGCAATCTATCTCCAATAAAATCAAAAATTTGAAAACCCATTGATTATGAAAAAAATAATGCAAACACTTTTTAACTGCAGGAAATACCGTTGAAGATTTTAAAAGGACAAAAAAAAATGCGAAAAAAGCCTTTTGAAATCCTCATCAGTGCTGAGAATTTTGTAAAAACTTTGAAGTTGTGCTCGACATTTTTTCAATTTCCTTCATTACATTTTAATGATACCGAATAAATGCAGTGAATAGTATATAGTAAAAGGGTTGGAAAAGGGATGAAATATTTATAGAAATTCACAAAAAAGTAAGTGAGCTTTTTTATTAGTCCGGTTCAAAGGTTTCTTCAGTTAATTGCAAACAAACGTGCTTTAATGCGATTCATGATAGCCGAGCATATTTGATACATTACGGAAACAACTTAAAACATGATTTTTATTTCGCCCGAAGATTTTTAAGATATTTGAAAAGGATGTAATAAAAAAATATGATGTGATCAGCACATGATTTTCCGTACAGATTCAAATTCATTTTTACTTTCCTTTTAAACATAGTATAATGTATAAGGAAAGCATTGTGACGGGATCGAAAATTCGAATTTGAGTTTTCGAAGGAAAAGAACAAGTTTCAAGCATCCCTGAACACTAATCAAAAGTATTTGAGGTGATGCCTGTATGTGTGTGTGTGTGTGTGTGTGTGCGTGCGCGTGTCAGAGAGTGTGGAGACGATACCTCACAAACGAATTTAGCGATTCGAACGAAATTTTGTTCAAAAATTACAGTCCATGTATACTGGAAGCTTATTGTTTTTAAACGCAAACTTACGTTCACGACATCAGAAATTTTGGAGAGAAATTTTGAAAAAAATCATCCAAAAATCTAAAACTTTTAATAAAGTTAATCAGATAGTCATTTCCTATGAAATTTTTCATTAGGAAATGTTTGACATACATTTTAGAACGTTAGCATTAATCGTTCACGAGATATTGCACATTTATCAATTAAATTAAAAAAAAACTGTTGTGAAATATATCCTCTTTTTATATATAATATCATGCGATAAATTTGGTGATATGTTTCTTATGGATCTAACTCGTGCCATTCATGAGAAAATATACTTTGGGTAATACTTTTGTATCTGGACGCCAATAGTCATTTATCTGCCATAAGAATTACTTATTTCTCCGTCAATAACGCTTGGCGAGATTTTGGCGACGAATTTGGCGAAATGTCGCCAGCTTGGCGACTTTTTAAATGTTGCCAAATTAACGAAAATGTCGCAAAATTGATAAAAATGACGCTAAATCACTGAAAATGCCGACTGATGGCCCAAAATCCAATATCTTGGAAAGAATATAAGAATCTACTATGAGAATAACCTATTTGTAACGTAACGTTTGGCGAATTTTGGTGACGAATTTGCCGGAATATTTCTAACTTGCTGATTTTTTAAATGTTGCCGAATTGCGAAAAATGTCACCTAATTGATATAAATCAGCCAAATTGATGAAAATTCAATATCTTGGCAAGAACATAAGAGTAGATAATAAGAATAACCCATTTTTCCGTCCATCCGTAACACTTGGGAAGGAATTTAGTGAGACGTCGCTAACTTGGCTACTGTTTTAAATGTTGCCAAAGTGATAAAAATGTCGCTAAATTGATAAAAATGACACCAAATGGGAACTAATATTTCGCAAATTCTGATTCCCGTCATATGACGGGCATATTTTCTAGTATATAAGAAATGCTCATCACTTCGTTTGTTTGTAATACTGGATGATGCATTTGGCGAACTTGGCAAATAATCTAGCTAAGTGCCACCAACTTGGCGATTATTCGCTAAAGATTGTCGAAAATATCGTCAAAACTGCAAAACTTATGCTGAATTAATGAAAATGACACCTAAATGATGAATTGATAAATAAAATATTTTAATATATGAACAATATGTAAAATAGGGGAGGGAGGTGAATGAAATATATTCAACCCTTAAAGAATAATTAACGGAGATTAAAATTTGCAAATGACACACTAAACTCTTTTTGTGCAACGGAGAATCTACTATATTTTGTGATATCCTAGGTTTTGGAAGGCATATTACAATATATGGAATATTTATGACAGATGCATAAACTTTTTTAGAAAAAAAATATAGAAATCTTTATTAAACCTTTGTCGTATTAATCGCACAAGATCGAAGATTAATTATATCAATTATTTCATTATTATTGCTGTCAAAATTATTAGAACATTCAGCTATATTTACACGATATTGTTCTTTCTTTTCTTGACACCAGATTGCGGGGCTTCAGTTTTGCTTTTGTCTTCCTTTAAAACAGTAATTAACTCTTTTTGAATATTCTTTTTGGCTTTAATTGAAGCGGCTCTTTTTTGTTTTAATTTTTTTCTCTTCTTTCTGCATGTTTGCGGCCACGATGATTTGAATTGGCGCATCAATTGGAATTTTTGATGACCCTTTTCATCTTAAACTTATTGACGAAGGTGAAAAAGTGTTTAGTAAGGGCAGAATTTCTTCAAGTGATCAAAATTCTGTCAGATGATTTTCGTGCAATAATTGTGTTGAAATTGCTTGTTGATGACCTATGACGATTAAACGTTATTCATTCTGGCCGTTTAAGCAAAATTTTAATATTACTAATTCTAAAATTGTACAGCCAATTTTTTGCTGGTGAATTTTTTCCAGAATATGGCCTATTCTTTTGGTTAATCATTACAAATTCATAAGCGAAATTGCTTGGAATTTTAAATAATAAAAATAATAAAATTTTAAATAATAAAATGTGAAATATAAAAAGTCCATGATGTATTCTAACAGCATCTACAATACAATTTCCTAACATTTCTTTCTTTTCCTTTGAGAATATCTGGACTGTTTACATAGTCAAGTGCAAACCTGATGGATGATGTGTTCGCACTTTTCATTTAGCTGCTATTTTTGAGAACTTGTACGTTTGAATATATCGCACCAAAAGTGTTGTTTTTTCAATACTTGTATCTTTGCAAATTAATTGAATGGATCGATTATCATAAATAAAAAATTTTGAGTTTGCTTCATGACTTCATTTGGCACAGTTTCTTTACCAGTTTTCTGTGGTTTGTTATGTGGCATTCCTATAAAACAAAAATAAATATTTTAAGTAATTTTTAAAATAAGTTTGTATTTATAATAACAGAATTATAGTGAATTGATTTTTTGAAATTATTTTATTATTAATAAATACTCAATTCTTCTTTCGGGTTCTAAATTTTGCCTCTTCACACCGAAACAATGGCTTAATCGTGATAATTCTTCTATATTTAAATACAATTTCTGAAGTATATATTATGCTTGCTCATTTTTATACATTTTTCAGGATATGGCCCTAGCTCCAAGATTTAAAAACAGTTCTAATTATTATTCTGTAAGACGGTTGATTTCACTTCCTCAACACTGATTTCATTCAATGTACCAAGAGAGAACTAGAAATTGAATAATTAGCTTAAAATGCTTTTTAAAGGTTTTGTTTGATTAATACTAGATTTAAAATATTATATGTAAGGCATCATGTTATCAAATCTTTGACATTTATTTTCTTATACTTAATTAGTTCATTAGTTCTTTTTCATTTGCAATATTTGAATATTTGGGTTATAACACTTCAAGTATTTAAACTAGAATATAAATCGTTCGTAAATATATGCATTGGAGCCAAATAATTCATCAGTATTTACTAAAAAGGATTGGTGTTCAACTTATAGAAGAATACGGGGTACAGTGGGTACCATTGTACCCCAGGTTTTTGTTGTCCATTGTGCCCCATATGGAAGTTCAACCATAAATACAAATAAAATAAACAAATTTAGAATTTATGAAATATAGTCAGATATAATATAAAAAAATCCTAATCTTCATATTGTACTGAGACAAGTCTTCCAAGTTACAACTCTTAAATCGAAAAAAAGGAAATCTGTGCACCTGAAAAATTTTTTTTGTTTATCTATGAACCCCCCACACTTGTAAAATGGATTAATAATGAGATGAGAACACGATTTTTGGTTATAGTACATCAAGACTCTGTTGTCATATATGTGTCAAAATATGAAGCATTGTGAAGAAACGTAAATTATAGGGGGGTGGTCCAATTTAAGCCTAGGTCCATTGTGCCCCTTTTCCTCCGACTCTAATTATTTCGTCATTTGTTCTTGAGATACCGTGTGTACAAAGTATCCCACATGCTTATACATGCATACATGTATTTACTGTTATGTACGAGTTCGGCTTAGGGATGCGTAAAAATATAAAAGAAACTGAATTGTGTAAATCCACCGAAAACACAATTTTAAATTTTTTACCCAGTCATATACATTTTATACATTATATAATGGTATGTAGTGAAAGTTATATTTGTTAAAGTATACACGTCATAAATATTTCTTTCTAATTTAAATTCGTCTGAAAACGAACACAGAGTCAAAGTAAAAGCAATTTCTTCGAGAAAGAAAAGAAAGGAAAATATGCAAATAATAAAACAAATATCTTTCTTGACTTTACAGATACAGGTAAATTCCTATTTGATGATAAAATAGAAGAGTATGTTTCATGCAAGGAAATGTAAATTAAATTCAACTTACTGAAATATAATTTTGCTTGAATGAAATTACCAAGCAACGTAAAAACATTTCATAACAGAAACTGACAACAACGCCAAGAGTAAAGTTGGATGAAATTTTTCTCCGCAGAATTTTTGTTGCCACGTTGATTTGCATTAATGTATAAGATAAAAGAAAAAATTTAAACAAAAAAATAATGTTAAAATTTAGCAAAATAAATTTTCTTGTTGTCAATGCAGGTATTGGCTTTTACATGCATAGAAAAGGAAAAACCAGTCTATGGATACTGTTATCTGCATTGAAACAGCTATCATACGGTAGATCAGGGTATCCCCTTTTGGGTTCCGGTCTTAATGGGGAATCACTATTCCAGTCATCGAAACAGTTACCTTGTAATACTTTTGGGCAGGTCGTCGGACGGTCTGAGTTGGAAAAAGAGATAATGCCAAATTGGACATTTTGCAAAGCGGAATATATAATCAATTTTCAGTTTATCAGTGTAAGAATACATACTAAAACAAAATATTATTCGTAGTGACGTATAAAAAAGTAATTCCAAAGTTGAAAAGTAAAAAATCCGTCAGAAACCGTGAATTTGTTTGCGGAACAGACAAACAAACTAACAAATAAGCGAAGAGACTTTTAATTATATAAATATTTGCTAGCAGATACCCGACGCTGCTCACGACTTGAAACATGTACAAATTGTATTAGTATTATAAACCATACTATTTTTCAAAAGATTCTTTTAAATCCCCTCTTTAAAAAATCTTATGTGGGCAACACATAACTTTCCTTATATAATGCAATGAATTTACTACTTCTACAGTAAAAAAGTAGGTTTTTCTTCTAATAGATACTTATATTCTTTCCGAGATATTAAATTTTCGTCAATCAGTTGTCATTTTCATTGATTTACCGTCATTTTTATCCTTTAGGCGAGATTTTCGTTAATTCGGCAACATTTTAAAAAGTCGCCAAGTTGGCGATATTCCGCCAAATTCGTCGCCAAAATCTCGCCAAGCGTTATTCACTAAGAAATAAGTTATTCTTAGAGCAGATAAATGGCTATTGGCGTTCAAATACAAAAGTATTACTCAAAGTATCTTTTTTCATGAATGGAACGAGCTAGATCCATGAGAATGATGTTACCCAATTTATTGCATGGTATTACATATGAAAAGTGAACATGGTTCTCAATAGGATATATTTTTATTTTATATGACTTTCTGATAATTTTTTTTGAAAAATGTACAATATCTCGAGAACGGTTCGTGTTAGCGTTCTAAAGTTTATGTCAATCGTTTTCTAAGGAAAAATTACATAAGAAATGCCTATTTGCGTAACTGTATTAAAGATATTGATTTTTTGATAATTTTTTCAAAATTTCACTCGAAAATGTAGGGGGGGGGGGGGGTCTGAACATTCGATTACGTATAAAAACAATAGGATTCCAGTATTCACGGATTGTGATTTTTGTACCAAATTTCATTCGAATCGCTCCATTCGTTCGTGAGATATGGTCTCCAAAGTCTCACTGACACACACACCCACACAGATACTTTCACATACACACACATAGACATCTCCTCAAAAATGTTTGATTCGTGATCAGGGATGCTTGAAGCGTGCTCTCCCGTCGAAAACTCGAATTCGAATTTTCGACCCCGTCACAATATTTTTCTTATACGTATATAAGGAAAGTAAAAAACATTTGAATCTATGTACTTATACTGTACTGTAAAAATAGCTTAAAGTCTTTAAACTATAAATTTGGCTCCGCTATTTAGCTTAAATTGTTCTCAATCAAGTAGACTTTTAAAACAAAATTCAGTCTAGGATGGTTTAAGACCCGCTTATTTGTGCGAATTTTATTCATCATACAGTCTAGGCATTACTGAACATGATAATATTGTAGTGATAATGATCATTTAAACTTAACCTTTCTCTATAATAGTGATTATCAAACACTTTTAACGCTTGTTTTACAGTGGGAGATATTACGACACACACGTACAATGTAGGTGGCAGCATAGCGTTAGTGGCGTTACCCCTTGTGGGAGCTGGGTCAGTACAAAACAGCACCTACTGACTCCACCACCCACAACTTCGTGATCTTAATTTCAAAATGCCAAAGAGACATAATTTAACAAATATTCTCAAAAATGTATCAGCAAAAACACCAGGTTCAAGATTTAAAGGAGTTCCCAGTTTAGGGGAATTAAATAACCCTAAATGAAGTACAGTGAGTAAAGTAAATATACAGACACAAATAATTAGGCTCTTTTTCACACAACTTAAATATTGATTTATTTTAGATTTTTCGAAGAATTCAATATGTGTATTTTAACTTTCAAATAATAAATAACCTTCAGAGCTTCACTTATATTAGACATATTCAAGAAACCAATTGCTCTGGTAAAAATATATAACATTCAAATAATCACATTGTTCATAATCATATGATCTTAAATCATTTCTAATTTCTTTAAATATTTTAATATGAGCCATTTTAATATTTGAATTTAATTTCATCATGCCAGTGCCGCCTCGGAATCATTGATTCCGGTAAAAGGAAAATTTACCTGATCTCTTAATTTTATTTAATTTGGAGCAACAGATTCGCATCAGGTAATCACGGTTTGATGCAGGACCTCAGAAAAGATCACAGGGAGATTTTCGGAGAATCCAAAATCTTTAGAAACCGAACTTCCGAATACAATGCTTCGAATTGAAACTAAGCCGCTAGTTACTCATCTCAATTTCCAGAGTCGATGGGATAAGTTCCTGGAATGGAAAAAATATAATTTAGAATAGATTTGCATCAGGATAATTAATGAAAAGTTCCAGGCTCCTCTTCTTCAGCTCCAGATGAACCAGGGCGGGATTCCTTTAACCAAAAGCCCCTTTCTGATAGCTTAGCCATTTCGGCCAAATCTTCCTTTGTCTCCGTCTTTCGACAAATTCACCAGCGTCCTCCCTCCACGGGATCTTCAGCTCCAAGAGGGCGAAGAGCGGGTCGCTTGAGCCCACGCAAAAAGTTTTTCTCCTTTGCAACAAAAATGCGCCTCTTCCTGATTGGACGGCGCGCTCTCCTAGCGACTACACAGCCAACACGTCACGCTCACGGCCAGACACTAAGTCCAGACAATTCAACGATTTCTCGACGAAAAGCGCTTTTTAATGTAATTTCAATGGAAACAAGTGTTAGTAAAACACTGTACTGGCACGAACGGAGAGAAGGATGTTTCTCTTTCCGAAAATACAAAAAGGCTCATGGCGCAGAATTGCGACATGACAGCTCTCCCCTTCTGGGAGGCAAAAATTTTCAGAACACAGTGAGGAAAATTTTTCTCTCACTCAAAAACACAAAAACACAAAAATTTACAAGGAGTTTTAGGAACCTGTAAGTGTAAAATAATTTAATACAAAATTTTGGGCGAGAAAAGTGCGATCGTTCACCTCTCTCAAAAGCAACAACACTGTAGATCTGAATGACTGGCCAAGCCACTCATCACCACAGGTAAAGACCAAAAGAAAACCAAAAGGATGACAAGGCGTCACCACATCTTAAAGGAACCTTTACAAAAATTCACATTTATTACACTAAAATTCAAAAGAAAATTTGTCAAGGCAATTTGCCTGACAACACACTATCTCAATCATCCACATTGAGATCAACCAGGTGATATGAAAAATAAAATATGATATGATATGAATTTACAAAACTTAACAATATAACAATTCAAAATTCAAACAATTTCAAACAATTGTCACTTTCAAAACACATGAGTGACACAAAACAATTATTTTTAATTTTCATCAAGAGGTTAAATACTTTGAAAATTAATTTCTAATTTAAATTTGTCATATTCAGGAAATGAGATTCTTCACTCATTCAAAAATTTGTCTCACTCTTTGAGAACAAAGTCACTTTCAATATTTCCATTTTTCAATTTCAATATTTAATTTCAAAACTTTCATTAAAATCTTAACTTTCACTTTAAATTACTTTCATTTTAACACATTAACTTTAAATTACATTCTCTTTCCAATTTTTCAACCTTTAAACTTTTCATCATTTATTCAACAAATTTAACATTAACTTTAATTTAACTTATTTTTGTCATCAAGACAATTCAGAATTTTCTCATTCTGACACACTTTCATAAATTACTTTAAATTATTCATTTATATTTACATTATTTAATTTATCTTAAAATTTTCATTTACTTTACTTTTAACAAAATCTCTGAAATAACTCAACAAGTGACAACTTCATGTCACAAAAGAAAAATTTACATTTACATACATTTGTCTACTGAGAGAGAGAGAAGGAGAAAAGTTTCTCCTGAAATTCACGTCAGTTATGTAAAAGAGCAGGAACACATCAAAAGAGCAAACTCGGCGGGGACTAACGAGTTGCCAAAAAGAAAACGGAGTGTAAAAACAAACAAAAAAAAAACTCGCGTGCAGGAAGCGATTGCAGCAGAAACAGGACGCCAGGACACGCCTCAGAAGCACGGATATCATCAAAATTTTTGGACAGCATGCGCTGATCCCAACATCATCATCTTCTTCATCATCATCATCCTCATAGCTTCACCAGTTTCCCACCTGGCCAATCACAACCGTCCTAGGTAGGCTCGGAGCAAGTTGTCGTCTAGGACTCCAGTCCTGCTACAAAAGTTCGGACAATTAATTTGCTAAGCTGCATCTTCATCTGTGATCCAATGTAAAAATGTCCATGTTTGCGTCCACCAGCCAGCTTTCAGAAAAAGGGGTTGCAGCATAAAAATATGATGTCTAACTTAAACTTGTGTAGATGTTTGAAAACTGCTGGTCAAAAAAAAACAACAATGTGAAATGGAATTTCAAGAGAACAGAATTTCAACAACACATCAGCCAAAAATTTCACCTCTCTCAGCAACAAAGTTTCAAAACATTTTTCAAAAGAGATCATTTACTTTTGATCTTCAAAACATTTAATTTCATTAATTTTTCAAAAATTTTCAAATTCAAACTTTTCATTTTCACATTCAAATTACTTAAATTATTTCAATTACTTTATATTAATTTCAATTTTATTTTAATAAATCATTTACTTTTTTCAAAATTCAAAATTTTCCTCCCTTTTACTTAGGGGAACAACAAATTTACCAACACCATTTAAATTATTTTCATTAATGAACTTAAACAAATAATCAAACATTTTTTTTTTTACATTACAACACATCAATATAATCAAAGTCAATCAAGACAGGACTCTCGAAAAATTTTAAAGTCCAAGGAGAGTCAATTAACAATTTACTTATTATTTAAATTATAATATAAATATTCATAAATTATAGTTCACAAAATCAATTACTTATTTACTTTTTTTAACTTAATGCAAGATTTCCAATAAATTTTAAAATCACAACAATTTTTTCCATAAATTCTATTTTAAAAGACAATATTGAAATATAAAACTTAAACAAGTGTAAACTTTAACTTAAAATGAAATCTTTTCTTGCAAAATTTAATTTCTGTAAAATTGTGAACTCAACCAAAATTTAATATTGTGAAAATCTTTGACTCCTAAGATTATAGGGTGTACGTGTATTTCTGTTTGTCATGTAATACTGATTTTGGTGTGGTGTATAACTATTTCTAAAGTTATTGTTGTAAATGATTCTTCCATTTCCTCTATTATCAAAGTTATTTGAATTATTTCTCTGAACATATTGTTGATTTTGATTTGCACGAAAATTTGATCTAGTATGAACAGCATTTTCGTTTACCCTTTTATTTGGCAAATTAAATCTTACTCGTTTCACAGTTTTTTTGTTTTGAGATTTATCTCCAGATCTTGTCAAACAAGATTTTAGTTTCACAGAGTCTTTCTCAGCGGTGATCACAGGAGTAAGTTTATTTGTCTTAGAGTTCAATTTTTGACTTTCATGAGTTTGTTTTGAAAACTTCTGCAATTCCTCTCTTCTTGGAGGTAAAAGAGTCAGTCTGTTCACATGAACCAGTTGTTCATTTTTGGGATTCATTACATGTCTGATTAAGAAATTCACTGCAGATGTTTGTTTTATCACTTTAAAAGGACCTTTATTAAAAGAGCTCAGTTTTCTTGACTGGCCTTGAGGTAAAAAGGGAGTGTAAAGATACACTAAATCACCAACTTTTATATTGGGCATCTTTGCTTTCTTATGCTGTTGTAAAATTTGTGAATTTTCAGCTTTTTCTAAGTTACTTTTTACTACATCATATGTTCTTTTTAGTCTGAATCTCATGTCTTCTCCATAATCATATGTTGATTCATATGTCGGAGGTTTAAATCCAGTGATCAAAGTATTTGGAACTGTTAAATCTCTACCATAGAGTAAATAAGCAGGCGATTCACCCGTAGAAGCATGTATGGCATTTCTATGTGCTAATAAAGCAAAATGTATCAGATTGTCCCAATTATCTTTATCGTTATATGCAATATTTTTCAAGGATCTGATCAAAGTACCATTTAATCTTTCAACACAACCGTCTACAGTTGGCATGTAGGCAGTAGTAGTATTCTTTATTATTCCTAATTTCTTATAAAAACATCTTGCTGTTCTAGAAACAAAATTCGTCCCTTGATCCGAGACGATGAATTTGGGTATACCATGCTGAGCCATGTAGTGCTCTAAGCAACTTAAAATGTCTTCAGTTTTTATTGAAGCCAAGGGATATGCTTCAGGCCATCTTGTAAAATAGTCAGTTATGACCAATATGAATTTATTTCCAGATCTTGATATAGGTAATGGTCCGACACAATCCATGGCGATACGCTCAAATGGGTATGTGGACTTCGAAAATCTTTGTATGGGTGCTTTGTTATTTCTAAAACCACGATTTACCACACAAATTTCACAAGATGAAACATAATTTTGTGTTTGGGAATACATTCCCTGCCAAAAATATTTTCTACTTACAGAAGCTAAAGTTCTTCTAAATCCACAATGTGCATAAGTGGGACAGTCATGATGTAACCATAAAATTTCAGACACAAGTTCTTGCGGAACAACAACTCTTTCTTGTTCTTGATGTCTACGCTTTGGGTGTTTGTGAGTACACCACAGGATATCATCTTTTCTAAAAAATACCAAGGTTTGTGGGTAAGGTTTTATGTTTTTATCTAAGAGATCTATAATTTTATTGCACCTTGGATCAGATTTCTGAGCATTCTTAATTCTTATGAGCAAGGTAGGACAAGTAAATGTTTGTTCCAATTGACCAATTTGTATGTTATTTTCATTTTGCATTTCACTTTCATTATTATTAACAGCACAAATTTCATTTTCTTCATTTGTATTTGCTGGATTCAATTTGACTTCTGATTCTCTTCTATTATTACTATTAGTATTGTTTACATTATTAGAACTTTGAGAATTTTGATTTACACTTGGAAAATTTTGATTAACATTGTTTATCACTTTGTATTGTGATACATATCTCTGTGGAACATTGTCAATAGTATTTGTACATTCATCTACATTTCTTGACATATAATCAGCAACAACATTTGCTTTTCCTGGTTTATGTACTATTTGATAATCAAATTGTGATAAGGATGCAATCCATCTAGCCAATCTAGATGTAGGATCTTTTAATTTAAATACGAATGTTAGTGACTTCTGGTCACAAAAAATTGTGAAAGGTTTTCCAATTAAATAATGTTTATAATAGTTTGTAGCCCAAACAACAGCCAATGCTTCTCTTTCGACAACACTGTATTTACATTCTGCTTCGCTAAGCTTTCTGCTTGCGTAAGATATTGGATGCAAGATTTTATTCTCATCTTCTTGAGACAAATAGCTACCTAAAGAGTGATTTGATGCTTCTGTATGCAAAATAAATGGTTTTCTAAAATCTGGAAGGGTCAAAATTGGTTTTGACAAAAGTTTTCCTTTTAAAATTTCAAAAGATTTTTGAGCTTCATTAGTCCAAATAAATTTCTTTTTGCTTTCATTATTCTTAGTTTTCAATAATTCTGTTAATGGCAAGGTCAGTTCTGCATAATCTTTTATGAATTTTCTATAGAATCCAGTGAGTCCAAGAAATTGTCTCACATTCTTAATTGATTTAGGGATTTTGAATTTCTCTACAACTTCCAAATTATGAGTATCAGGTTGTACTTTTCCATTTGATACCAAAAATCCAAGATACTTAATTGTTTTTCTGAAAAAATGGCATTTACTTGGTTTCAATTTAAGACCATGTTTACTTAATCTTACAAAAATCTCTTCTAGTTTTTTCAAATGTTCTTCGAATGTTCTTGAGGCAACTATAATATCATCTATGTAAATTCCAGATATGCCAGCCAGCACCAGAGACATCAGTCTCTGAAAGGATGCAGGCGCATTCTTAAGACCAAATGGGGTTCTGGTCCATTCAAAGTGGCCATCAGGTGTTGAAAAAGAAGTCTTCGGATAATCATCAGGATGTAAACACAATTGGTAAAATCCACTGGTTAGGTCCAGGGTAGAAAAATACAAGGCTCCAGACAAGTTATCGATTAATTCCGATATATTTGGAATCGGAAAGTTCTCAACAATAGTGATCTTATTGAGCTTTCGAAAATCGGCTACCAAACGGTAACTTCCATCAGGTTTCTTCACAAAAAGCACTGGAGTATTGTAAGGTGATGTACTGCGCTGAATGATTTTTGCATCAAGGAGTTCGTTTACCTGGCGTGAAAGTTCTTTCTGTAAATTGTGTGGAATGCGGTATGGCTTCTGTCTAACAGGTATGTTAGATTCAAGATTAATTTCGTGCAAAATAGTGTCACATCCAGACAATTCTTTCATATTTTTAGCAAAAACATGTTTATATTTACTTAGTAATTTTAAAAGCAAAGATTTTTGTGCATAGTTCATATGTTTCAAATCAAAATCTCCTCCCCATGCATCAAATGTTTCATTTTCTTCAATACAGTTTTCAATGTCAACTCTATTATTTATGTCAATATCAGATTCATGGATGTTTTCAAAAGTTCCCAATTTCATTCCTTTGTTAATGTAAACAATTTTTTCAGATGGGTTTGCAACTTTAGCATACAAAAAGTCATTTTCAGGAATTTTGTGGATACTTCTGGCTACAAAAATTTTGTTTGCAGAAAATTCTTTATTATTGATAGGTTCAAGCAAAATTGTCGTGTCTTTTTCAATTTTGTAATTTCTTTTTAATTTAACAAAAGTTTCCGAAAATGGTTTTAGAACACATTTGTTGAAAGCTTTGGCAATCCCTATTGCCTGATTTTGTTGTGAACTTCCTTCATCATGTTTATCACAATCTGTCTGAAATATTTCATTGTCACTGGTATTGTCTTTTGTCAAAAATCTGTCTGTATGTACATTGTCATTCATCTGTCTTTCATATAAATCATTTTCACATTCATAATTTGACCTTTCATTTCCATTTGCATCAAAATTTCTAAAATCAACGTCTCTAAATTCATTGTGAAAATTGTTTTGTTCAAATAAATATCCATTATTACATCTATTTTCATAATTTCTTGAAAAATTTGTGTCTTTGGATCTATAATCTACATCATTTGTAAAATTGTAATTTCTTCTGTCACATTTATAATTTATAGCATTGCACTCAGATATTTCAGGTTGAACATCTTTGTGTCCAAAGGCAATGGTCACTTTACTTTTATGCAGAAAAGTACTTCCCAAAATCATGTTGTATTCGTTAGGTGCAGGTATGTTTAAAATGCAACATTCAATCACAACATTGTCTTTTCCAACGGACAAGAGAAAAGAAGCACTCTCATCAGCCCAAACCTCATGATCTCCAATTCCCTTCACAATAAAGGATGTATGTTTTAATTTCACTTTCCTAGGGTTAATTTTCTGTAAAGCATCTCTATAGATAATATTTATGGAACTTCCAGTATCGATTAATGCATTCAGTTTGACATCTTCAACAAAAACTGAGATGACCGGAAAATTTTTCTGGCAAGGAGCTTTAATTTCCGTCATAAAACTAACTTCAGAATTTGGTTTGTTAAAATTTAGAGATTGAAAATTTTGTCTTCTAAATTGTCTTCCAAATTGTCTTCCATTACCAAATCTATTATTAAAATATCTGTTATTTCTTCTATATCCAAAATTATTGAAGTTTTGAGATTTATAATTATCAAAGGAATTTCTAAAATTTGAAAAATATCTTCTTTGGACATTTGGATTTCTATATGAACTGTTACGAAAAGGTCTTCTAAAGAATAAGGAATTTTTCCTTGGAGAATAATTTTGATATGGACTTTTAACGTACCACTCTTCTTCCTGTGAGGCAACTGGAATTCTTCTTTGACTGAAACGGTTTCTATTTTCAGATTTTCTGGATGGTGTAGAAGTTCTGAAAGATGTTGATGGTTTATGTTTCTTCTTTACTGGAATATCTTCCCAATCTTCCTCTTCCAATTCATTTTCATTGTATCTGCTTGTAGAGGGCGTATCCATGAAGGAATCCTCAAAACTGGAATTGCTCTTTTCCAGATCTTCTCTTATTTCATTCAGTCTTTTCTTCCTTTTCTCTGAATTTCCACTAAATTTTCTTCTTAATTTCTCAAATTCTTTCTTCTTTAAATTTAATTCATTCTTCAACTCTTCAATTTCCTGTTTAGTGTCTTTTTCGATTCTCACTGTATTTATGTCCTCTGTCATTTCTTCTAGCTCTTCGTTCTGTACTTCTTCTTCCAGAATGGCTATTTCTTTCGCAGCTTCAAATGACTGTGGATTTGCAGATAAGACGGCTTTTCTAAAAGAAATTTTCAACCCTTTTTTAAAGGAGTTGAGCAAAATAGCAGTTCTCAAGGAATCTTCATTATCAGACACCACATCTTGCGGAAAAGCAACATATGATTCTGCCTCTATTCGATTTGCATAATCACGAACACTCTCGTTTGTCATTTGCTTGCAATTTACTAGTGCGGCAACGTTCTTGGCAATATTTTCTTTTTTTGTAAAATTGTCCTTGAGTGTATTCACTAATTCTGAAAAATTCGTACTTTGGTTTAGTTTCGGGATGGATTTTATCAGTCTTTCAGCCCTACCAGACAATTTCAACTTCAGAACGAAAATTCTGTCTTTATTAGACCACTCGGCATGTTCAGCAACCAGAAGAAATTTCTCCAAAAATTCGTGAAAAGATTCATTTGCATTGCCAGCAAAACTTGGAATGGATCCAAGGAACTGTGATCCAATTCCGACCTTCACTTTGTTAGAGTCTCTGACAGCGGAAGCTGATCTGCCAGAATTTGGAGAAAGTCGTGGCGGAGACACCGAAGGCACACGGTTTCGTGAACCAGGTTGTGCAGAGGAGTCCCTACTCCTGCTTGCTCTCGTATTTTTAGATTTAGGCATTTTTTTCACAAGGTTTTTCACCAAATAGACGAAGCACAGTTTATTGTGGAAAATTGATTTCACTTTCGCTTAAATCACTTATTTATGTGTAAACAGAGCACTGAAAAACACTACGTGTAACTTTTTTCACTTTTTGTTCATTATCATGAACTTCGAATCACTTTTGCATGTGCACAGAACTTTTGTATTCACTTTTCAAAATAAATGTATGCACTTCATGTATTTACCTTTTTAATGTATGTGTATTTGGAAATTTCAATTTACTTATATATCATATAAAATTTTGTGTATTTATGTATGTCAATTACCTCAAAATATATGTAACACAATTTCAACATGTAAAATGCAAATTAAATCATGCAAATAATACTCTGGTGCATCTGGGCTTATGTGCTTTTGCACTTTTTCTTAATATATGACACATAAACAAAATTTTCATGCCCATTAAACTCAAATATTTTGCACCACAAAATAACTTTTTAAACTTACTTCGACATATTAGTACTGCAATATTTTTTTACACAATAAAAAATTTGCACTCTTTCATAAAATTATACCTCACTCACTGTAATACTCTGGGAAAGGGATACGGCACCAATTTGTGGGAGCTGGGTCAGTACAAAACAGCACCTACTGACTCCACCACCCACAACTTCGTGATCTTAATTTCAAAATGCCAAAGAGACATAATTTAACAAATATTCTCAAAAATGTATCAGCAAAAACACCAGGTTCAAGATTTAAAGGAGTTCCCAGTTTAGGGGAATTAAATAACCCTAAATGAAGTACAGTGAGTAAAGTAAATATACAGACACAAATAATTAGGCTCTTTTTCACACAACTTAAATATTGATTTATTTTAGATTTTTCGAAGAATTCAATATGTGTATTTTAACTTTCAAATAATAAATAACCTTCAGAGCTTCACTTATATTAGACATATTCAAGAAACCAATTGCTCTGGTAAAAATATATAACATTCAAATAATCACATTGTTCATAATCATATGATCTTAAATCATTTCTAATTTCTTTAAATATTTTAATATGAGCCATTTTAATATTTGAATTTAATTTCATCATGCCAGTGCCGCCTCGGAATCATTGATTCCGGTAAAAGGAAAATTTACCTGATCTCTTAATTTTATTTAATTTGGAGCAACAGATTCGCATCAGGTAATCACGGTTTGATGCAGGACCTCAGAAAAGATCACAGGGAGATTTTCGGAGAATCCAAAATCTTTAGAAACCGAACTTCCGAATACAATGCTTCGAATTGAAACTAAGCCGCTAGTTACTCATCTCAATTTCCAGAGTCGATGGGATAAGTTCCTGGAATGGAAAAAATATAATTTAGAATAGATTTGCATCAGGATAATTAATGAAAAGTTCCAGGCTCCTCTTCTTCAGCTCCAGATGAACCAGGGCGGGATTCCTTTAACCAAAAGCCCCTTTCTGATAGCTTAGCCATTTCGGCCAAATCTTCCTTTGTCTCCGTCTTTCGACAAATTCACCAGCGTCCTCCCTCCACGGGATCTTCAGCTCCAAGAGGGCGAAGAGCGGGTCGCTTGAGCCCACGCAAAAAGTTTTTCTCCTTTGCAACAAAAATGCGCCTCTTCCTGATTGGACGGCGCGCTCTCCTAGCGACTACACAGCCAACACGTCACGCTCACGGCCAGACACTAAGTCCAGACAATTCAACGATTTCTCGACGAAAAGCGCTTTTTAATGTAATTTCAATGGAAACAAGTGTTAGTAAAACACTGTACTGGCACGAACGGAGAGAAGGATGTTTCTCTTTCCGAAAATACAAAAAGGCTCATGGCGCAGAATTGCGACATGACACCCCTACAACGTGGATCAGAACGCCGTAATGAACAAGCACAGCCCATAATTTTTGCTGAATTGTAAAATTATGCAATTGTGGACTCAAATTTTAATTATTACAGTTTTCATTACTGACAATTTACATGTTCCTCTTGTTTTTACATTTATTAAAAATGTTTAATACTTATTTTATATTTCCTTCAATTGTCCCTTTTGTAATAAATAGGGTTTTCCTTGCGATACAATCGTGCAATTTCACGGCGCACTATTTTAGATTGGTTACTCCACAATGTTATATTTTTTACCCAAACATAAAAAAAGAACTAAATGGATGAATTTCACCTTTAGATATTAAATATTTATTACATTTTTTGGACTTTTGTGAACTCAGAACAGAAAACAGATCTTTTTTTATCTATTTTAATTTTTGAGCAATAAATTTTCTTATACAATCGTTTTTATCGAACTGGTTAGAGAACTTTACATTAAGATTTCTCAAAACGTCGATCTCACTGTCATGGTTTACCAGTCGTACCATTCTAATTTAATAACAGCTGGTTCGATCAAGGTCGTAACAAGGGTCCACTCACCTGAAAATTTCATCCAAAAATTTTAGCTCTTTGATTGTCAATTATTCTATTTCATAAGTTTTTTTAAGTATAATATCAAATTTTCAAAATTTCTCGAATTTTATATTTTTTTTTTGTCCTCCTGTGACCCATCCTCACCTAAGTTACTAAATCTAGAAAAAATTGAATCTTACAAATTATAAGCTAATTGAAATAAGAACAAGAAAGATCAATCATGGATAAAACATTGATTACGAAACACTTTCCAACTGCAATGCAATTTTATTTAAACATCTCTAAAATGCGATACATTCAGTGGTGATATTTCTTAAATTATCACAGTAGTACAAATATTTATTATATTTGAAAAATTAAAACTTGATAAAAAAAATGAACTTTATTCAATTGACGTCATTGAAATATAAATCGACTGGCTTAATATGTAAAATCAGTAAATATTTCATTCATACGCTTTTATTCTATTTCTTTCATTAATCACAATCTTTATTTCACATTCCAGAATAATTTATTTTACTAAAAATTTAAAACCTTGGAGGTAAAAATAGTTTAACTCTTTGCTTAAAACTTCTTTGCTTAAAAAGTCTGCTATAAAATCGTCTGCTTCTCTGTGTAAAATCAATTAATGTTTCATTCATATCAGCTATATTGCAGACTTCGGAGCTAAATAATTCTGCGTTAAAGAAATTTAGCAATTCTGTACAATAGACCTTACAGCTTAATGTGTTTACATTTTTCATAAGTAAAAATTAGGCTTCGTTGTGGAAATAATCAAAGTTTGATTATCATTTAAATTCAAATATATTGTAATTGTGTTGTTTCAGAATATAGATGTACAGAAATTAAGCAAAAATAAAGTAGTTTTAGGACGGATACAACACTAAATATAAATTAAAATAAACTTTAAAAATAACGATTTTGGCACAAGATGGATGCCATATTTTATTTTGAAGTGGGTCACGTGATCTCTTCCTATAATATGGGTGTAATTATTATTTCCATTCTTATTTAAAAACTACCGAATATATTTTGCTGAAATTTTTTCATATTTTTTATGGGATAATTTGAATATATCTTAAAACTTTTGAAGCAATTGGTGAATTTTAAATTCGCTTAAAAAATGTTTGAAGAATTAGGTCCCATAGGGTTCAATGCATTTCAGTTTTTCAATCCGGGTTCAATCTAAAACTAATTGGTTGATAGTATTCATTTATATTTCCATGTGTCTCACAGACCGTCTGAACAATATAATAAAATTTCATTTTGATAAAGTTATTTTTACAGTAGTTATCGTGCGAACGGACAGATAGATAGACAGAATGAACAAAGTCATAAACACTTTTCAACTATGTTGTAAAGTGTTAAAAAGCACCTCCCCCCCACCTCCACAAAAATGCATTTTGGGTTACGGTCATGCGTACGGTGAAGTCTCACGTGGTTGTATTAGTTTCTTAATGATCATAAGATATAGTCATTTCAAGAAACGATTATGATAAATATAGTAGGCTTACATACTATTGATATTTAATTTAAAAGTAGACAATAAACAAGCGTTTGCGTAGTTGCACATTTAAAGTAAAATATTTAGATATTAAAAAAGTATAACCCTAAATTAACACAATATTCACAAAACTGTCAACAACGAATTTATAAAAATTTTGCTATACCATTGTTTTTACAAAAATTTGTTTTGCAGTATGTTTTTTATCAGGACTTGCTAAAGATTAGCTGACATGGGTTCAGCATCAAATTATGGATAAGAAAGGAGATATCATCACGGATTTTAACGCAAACTTTTCCATTTCGGTTTCAAAAATATTCATAATCTATGAAACATCTATTTTTCAAGACTGGCTATAAATGGGGCTTAGGTAATAACAGATATAGATTTATCATTAAATTCTGGAGGGGATAGGGAAGTTCATGAAGAATTTCTACATCCATTTCCATTTCCACTTCCAATTTTAAAATTTCCATTGAGGCATCTAGTTCGTAGCATTGACTATAGATAGATCTCAGATAATAATTGATATGAATTCAACATAAATTTCCGGAGAGGATAGAGGGACTCAGTAAGAATTTCCACTTCTGGTTCTGCAGATGCCGTTTCCTATTAAAAAATTAAAACTTTTTTCCAACATTAATTTTCCAGGATCGGCCATAGAGAGCTTAGACATGGGCTGATATAAATTCAGCCTCGGTTTTTTGAGAGTTTAGAGGAGTTCCTTAAGAGTTTCCACATTTAAACAAATTTAAATATTCAAAACTTTTAAACTAATTAAAATTTAAAAAAATCTCGACGAGACGAATCGGACGGGGTCTGTACTGAATTTCAAGAAACCTTTATAACATCGCAGTCACCTTTTGATGTTTTGACCAACACGCAATTCTGAAATAGTGAAGAAAAATTACCGATTTATCTACGTTAGAAAAAGAAATCTTGAAATAACTATTGCAGGTATAGCGGTATGAAAATTTTTATTAAAAATTTATAAATGAATATTTTTTCGAACTTTTCTGACATTTAATGATAATTTTCTTTTTTTACATTTTAACGATTTTGATAATTATTTTTGAAACGCAGAGGTTACGAACTCAGCTTCCTTGCTGTCGACTCAAATGCGTTTCTGTTGCTACTATTCGACTAACAGTTCATAACGAAGCCTAAATTTTAAAATTAGATATGTGGATTGAGATACTGAAGGTTAAAGCCACCCTGTTAATTCAATGGGGAAAATATTTTTATATACACTGCCCGACACAGAAAATGCAACACAATGAAACAGCGAATAGAGTGTGATGATAAAGGACACATAGACATAGATGGCATATATAAATACGTGATGTTAATTCCAGAAGGATAATGCAATACAGGAATGACATAGACAGGATGATCAATAGGCACCTCTTGCGGCGATATATTAAGCACCTGTTGTACAAGTACAACATTTCGAGGAACAGATGCAATGAACATGCGGATAGTTTCCTGAGCAATGGATGATTATATGCCTTCAACCATCGTCTACAGGTCGTCCTCTGTTTGTGGTGGAGGTAGGGCAGTCAAACGACGGCCAATCATGTCCCATACATGCTCGATGGGTGAGAGATCTGGAGATAGCGGTGGTCAAGGAAGAACCTGAATACCTTGTAAAGAAATAATTAATTTGGCATCACGTCTGATATTAAAATAGCAAAATTAAACACACATCCATAACAGAAGGTCTTTATTTCACTTCCTTAAGGCGTACAAAAGTTTAAAAAAGGCCATAGCGCTTTCAAGCATAAGCATGCCCTTCATCAGTGGCTACACGGAAATAAAGTTTGAATCGTTCATATATAGACCAGATATGGCGACAAAATTTGCATAAATATTATTTACAAAAGAATCTACGTTTAGACAAGAATGAACCGTAAACAGTTTTTCAAAAATTTTAACAACACAAGAACAGCATATTAAATTACAATTTAATTACAGAAATCGAAAAAAAGGGGGTGGGGGCAATCAAGCATAATCCCAAAGAGGAAGACGTCAAAGATAACTTTGCAGAGACTTGAATTGCATGGAATCGAGAATGAGTCGCCAAGCGTAACTCAATTTCATAACAAGGTCAAAATTACAAACGGACTCACGGAAAATATAAATAAAAAGGGATTCAAAAAGGAGAATATCACGAGGGTTATTACAACGCATCAAAAGGAAAGTCTTTTCAAAAAGAGGCTGAAAATTATCTTTAACAACAAATTGAGCAAGAGCCGTAGAAAGTTTACTATCTCTGACATCCCGAGCATGTTCTGCTAAACGGATGCCAGCGGTGCGTTTAGTACTTCCAATATAAAATTTAAAATTACCATCGGTGGACAACAGGGGAACAACAAGCACCCCAGCCAAGCTTTTTGAAAAATTGTTTACTGTTCATCCTTGTCTAAACGTAGATTCTTTTGCAAATTGTATTTATGCAAATTTTGTCGCTATATCTGGTTTATATATGAACGATTCAAACTTTATTCCCGTGTAGCCACTGATGAAGGGCATGCTTATGCTCGAAAGCGCTATGGCCTTTTTTAAATTTTTGTACGTCTTAAGGAAGTGAAATAAAGACCTTCTGTTATGGATGTGTGTTTAATTTTGCTACCTTGTAAAGACTTGTCTGCTGATGGTTGCCGTGTACGGTCGCGCGTTATCGTACTGGTAAACAACATTTTGCAACTTCTGAATGCAGAGCAGTGCAGTATCTCATCCACATATCGTCGTGCCGTTATTGTGCCTCTGATACTAACCAGAGATGGCCGGCTATCGAAGACAATGGCACCCCAAACTACGATTCCGTATTGTCGAGCATTATGGCGTTCAACAGCCGCAGTTGGATTGGATTTGTTTCCACGTCGCCTCCAGACTCTGACACGGAGACTGTCATTCGAGACACAGAACCCAGAATCGTCGGTGAACATTATCTTGTCTCATTCAGTCGTCCAAGAGGCTCGATCCCGACACCATTGCCATATCTCACCTCGGTGTCCTGTCGTCAATGGCAGTTTTCGTATAGGACGGTTTGAGTACAAGCTGCTTTCGACCAGACATCGGGAATCTGTTCTTGTTGATACTGGAACATCCAATGTACCCTGCAAATTCTTCAGAATGTCGACAATGATCGTTTGTGGGGCCATCACCGCATGCCTTCGAATGCGACGATCAACGCGTGCTGGCGTACATCTGGATGGACCAGCACCACTGCGAATATTCACATGACCTTCTTCAATCCATTTTCTTCAAATCCTTTGCATAGTGGACGTATCTACGCGTGTTTCAGTGGCTATACGCCGGTACGACTACCCAGCCGTAAGTAGGCCTAAAATGAATCCTCTCGCACGATTGTTCAAATATTGAAACGCAGTTCGGCGTCATCGGACAGACATTTCTCGAATAATACGTGTCTTCTGAAACGAAAAAATCTTCTGAAAGGAGATAGAGTAATAACTGTTAGCTCATCTGCCGTTTCCATCTGTAATCATGTGACATATTTGCATTTCAGGTCATTTGCATACATCAGCCAGCTACGTTTGTCTCGCAATTTGCATGATACGTCCAAACATTCATGGTGTTGTATTTTCTATATCGAGCAGTGTTTATACACACCCTGTTATTTAACACACTTTTTTTCCACATAATTATTTTCCTTACTGTATAAATTGTGCGCCACTACAGATCAGATCTTAAGAGTAGCATGCCCCCGGAACCGGGTATATTTTGATATGATTCCGCCATAATACGTTGTTATAAAATTTCATCAAAACGCGAAAATAAAGCCAGAGTGAAAAAGAAAAGTAGCAAATACAAAGTAAAACATAGTCAAGCCAATTGACTCCAGAAACAAAGTAAGCCGAACATGTAAATGAAAAACTTTTTTCTCCCTGCAGCTACAGGAAACACGTTTCTTTAATGATGTAACAAAAGCGCATTTTCCGTGTAAGAAATGCAAATGAAATTCAACTTTCCAAAGGGTAAACTTCACTTGAATGGCATTACCAAGTAACAAAAAGTATTTCCAGTAGAAACTGGCATTTTACTGGCAACAGTAACACGTTAAAAGAACTTATGGTGATATATAAACTCAGCAAGGGAGACATATTGAATAAACATGTTTCAACTCTAAAAATTGTTTTATTTTTTAAAATGTAAATACAAACATAAAATTAAGAAGAAAGAATGTTTATATTTCAAACAAGATTTCATGTATATTATGCTGTTTTGATAAACAATTGTTTACATTTATTAAGCTATCTCGAAAATATATGCAGCAGAGACACATGATTGATATTTTGCTTCATTGACATATGAAAGAAGCGTGGGCAGAGTCAGTTGTTCGGGCACTGGAATCCCACTTACTGGACTTGAGTTTCATTTCCGGTGCTTCCGTGAAACTATACCCGCATCTACGCGGAGTATGAGCACGTTACATCAGTAGGTCCGAAAGTCTATTCGAGGGGTGATGGGCTGTGGAAGAAGGGTTCGGTCTCTGTGTAAATGCTACCTCCACTTGGTTCTACACTAAATTAGGTGTTATTACACAAAGTCAGACTTCTACCATGGTGTGTCTGTGGTCTTTGGACAAACAGAAACTACATGATTTGTCCCTTTACTATGCACTTCTATCTTATGAGCCTATTCTGACCTATATCCAGACAAGTGGGATAAGTAACAACAAGAACAACCATATGAAACAAGGAACAGTAAAACTTTTAGTGATTTGTTTATAAATATATGACATACTAGTGTAGATATACTTGAAACTTATAAGAGCATTTATCAGTTCTTTATTGATACCTGAAAAAAAAAGAATAAGAAAATGAGAAACAAACTAAATATGGCCATGCCATTACTCAGTAAGGTGTCATGGAAAAGTCATTATCCAGATTGTTAAAATGTTATTAATTTTTGTAACAATTTTTACTTTCCCTGAAATACATGGTAATGTATAGGGAAAGTATTGGAATCATGTCGAAAATCGCAACTCGAGTTTTCGACGGATCTACACGCTTCGAGACCTCTAGAATACTATAAAACTATTTTAGGGTGACGTCTGTGTGTGTGTCTGTATGTCTGTCTGTGCAATGTATGTATCCACTCTAAAAATATCCACTCTATAAACTAATGGACCGAATTTCATAAAATTTGGTTGGTAAAACCCTTGTGTGTGACTCTGGTGCTGATTAATTTTTAGTACTATTCGGAAAAAAATAACCCGCCTGTTTTTGCGAAAAGGCCCCCCAAAATCTCATGTATTCACTCTAGCTGAAATACTAATTGACCAAATTTCACAAAATTTGGTAGATAAGTTATTTGTGGGATTCTCTGGTGCTGATTAGATTTTGGTATTATTCGGATCGGAAAAGAAGGACCTGCCTTCTTTTTCGAAATGCCGTTCAAAAATGGCCAAAATAAAAAAAAAGCTACGTTTGTTCAAATATATCATTAAAATGTTTGTTTTATACGTAATTTTTGATGAAGAAAAGGATAAGAACAACTATATGACTCTAGGACTAACCGTTTTCGAGATATTTGAGATTTTCCGTATTTTTTATGCCTCTTTTGGAAAAATGTCCAATTACCAAATAAAAGCAGAAATTGAATTAAAAATGCAAATTTAGTGTCATTTTGTGCAATTAAACTGAATTTAATTAGTTCTTAAAGAAATAAAGGAAAAATGAATTTGAGTATGCAGGGAAAGTCATGTGTTGCCCACATCAGATTTTTATTTATCAAAATTATTATCTCCTTTTTTATCATTTTACTTGTGCAGCTGGTAACGGTGGGAACTTTTCATCTATTTTGATTCCCGTTTATTTTTTTTCCTTTTATATACCCTTTATATACCTTTTATATACCCTTTATATACCGTTTATTCCCTTCTATACCCAAATAGCAATCCAATATTGGCCCAATATTGGCTTTTTATTGGCTACAATAAGGGACCAATATGGAAAAGAGGACATTTTGACGGAATTGGCCCAATATTGGCTTATTATTGGCTACAATATGGGACCAATATGGAAAAGTGGACATTTTGACGGAATTGGCTCAATATTGGCTTAAAATATTGGGACAATATTGAGACAATATTTCCAATGTAACACCAATATTGGCGTAATATTGTAATTCAAGTATTAGCTTATATTGAAGACCAATGTAACCCCGATATTTGCTCACTATTTGGATTACATTCTAAATATTTCCAATGTAATGCCAAGATATACAACACTGGTCCAACAATGGACCGACATTAAATGCTACTAGGGTAACTATGCTTGTGTTAGTCAATATTATTCGATTTAAAACGTATCATTGATGCTTTAAAAGATTTCATAATTTATATAAAAAATATTAAATATCGATGTTTAGTCAAGGGCTGTACTAAAATCGAATAGTACGGTCATTGGAAGAAATAATTCTGATTTAAATCTAAACTCAACAAAAGTATAAAATGATATTTTCTTTAATTTCCTTTATTACACCACATATTGTAGAGAGAAAAGAAAATTCACTAAAGTTTATTAAAATAATTTAAACTACATACACCCTAGATAATCGCAGACAAGCATAATACAAAGAAATCTGATATGGGCAGCACATAACTTTCCTTACATAATGCATTGAATTTACAACTTTTTCAGTTAAAAAAATGTTATTCTTATATTAGATACTTATATTCTTTCCATGATATTAAATTTTCTTCAATTAGTCGTCATTTTCATTGACTTAGCGTCATTTTTATCCATTTGGCGAGATTTTCGTTAATTTGTTGGCGACATTCTGTCAAATTCGTCGCCAAAATCTCGTCAAGCGTTATGAACTTAGAAATAAGCTATTATTACAGCGAATACATGACTATTGGCATTCAAATACAAAAGTATTACTCAAAGAATCTTTTCTCGTGAATAGGACGAGTTAGATCCACGAGAATGATGTCACCCAATTTATCGCATGATATTACAAAGTGAACATGTTTCTTAACAGTTGTTATTTTTTTTAATTTATGAGAATTTTTAATAAATTTATTTGAAAAATGGGCAATATCTCGAGAACGGTTCATGCTAGCGTTCTAAAGCTTATGTCAATCGTTTTTTAAGGAAAAATTATATAACAATTGTCTATTTGCGTAACTTTATTAAAGGTTTTGATTTTTTTATGATTTTTTCAAAATTGCACTTGAAAATTTAGGGGGGTTCTGAATATTCGATTGCGTTTTAAAACAATAGGCTTCCAGTATTCACTGATTGTGATTTTTGTACCAAATTTCATTCGAATCGCTTCATTCATTCGTTAGATATCGTCTCCACAGACCCACTGACACACACACACACACACGCACACACAGACATCACCACAAAAATGTTCGAGTCATGATCAGGGATGCTTGAAACGTGCTCTCCCGTCGAAAACTCGAAATCGAATTTTCGACCCCGTCACTATACTTTCCTTATACCTTATGTATATATGGAAAGTAATCATAGTAAAATTTCGTCAATCTTCTCTCTCAAATGCGACTAAAAATCGAGGAAAATATAAAAGAGCGTACTTACTGGGAATTTTCTTCTAAAAAGAAGTAAAAAAGAAAGTTTTTAAAAAGAAGTAAAAACACGTCGATCCGTCCTCTTAAATGCAATGGGAAAACACATAGTATGTAAGGATAAGGGTTCTTACTCGAAATTTTTTGTTAAAAATAAAAGCAAAGCGTATTTTTTCCATCAATTTATTTGTTATTTAATTCGACCATGATATATTTTTTTTTTCTGAAACTTTTCAGATTTTAGGGGGGGGGGACGATCTATTTCAGGGAATATTTCAGAAATTAGCATGGAGACAAAAAAGGGAGGGACTTTTCTTTCTGGAAATTCGGAGCGACGGAATTCCACGATAAGTAGATTCCAATAAATAAATACAAATAAAATTCACACACCGAAATATAAATTAAGTTTAAATAAAATTACTGAGAAAAATAAAATTCTTCTATATACCAAGAAGACTGAGGGGAGGAATCGAGCAGGGAAAATGAAATGAAATTGTCTCTACATTAAGAAACGTACTGATTTGTCAAGGAACATAACAATTTTCGCATAAATTGCAAAACAGAAGAAACGCTTATAAGGTTTATATTTTCTTGGATATTTTAATAATCTTGAAACACTTTCAGGAATTTAAATTTTATCTTCATTTTTCATCTGTATGCAACACTTTTTGTGATGGAACGGTGGAAAATTCAGTTTTTATATTCAATAAGGGACAACATACAATCTTTTCTCTTTTCAGAAAATTATCATTTTCTTTATCCAGTATCAAACACATTTCAAGTCTTTAGTAAATGAATAGAGTATATTACTAGCAAAACGTTGATCTTTGGGACTCGTGGATATGAAGAATGCGAGCTGTGACGAATTTCAAATTGAATAATTATGAAATTATATTTCATAATTATTTTTCAAATAATTATGAAATTATATTTCATAATTATTTTTCAAATAATTATGAAATTATATTTCATAATTATTTTTCAAATAATTATGAAATTAGAAGTATAAAAATTCAATTTCAATATTTGAGAATCCCATTACAAATGATCATATAACTTTTTAAAATTTAAATATTCAATTAAACAAATTTGAATACAGGAAACAATGAAATACATGTAAATCGTGAAAGTATAATATATAAGATTACGTTTAAATCACAATGCACTGAACTGCACACGCTTTGATTAGCTGTTTCAAAGTTGTTATTTACAAGCAATTTGTACAAAGCGTAGTGAGTATGCGCGGTTTAAAAATGACCGGGAGAGGGGTCACATTTATGTGCAAAGTTTCGTTTTTCTACCTAATTTAGTTTTCACACTACCTATTTTAGTTTTCAATAAGGATCACAAAATTCAGGTAAATGTTAACTTCACTTCGTTAGGAATTAAGAATGGACCATAATTAAGATGTTTCCTGGTCATGATACCCACATTGTAAAAACTTTCTTGTTAAAGTTTTATGGAAGCTGTATGTCACATTTTTTTTGCATATTATTTTCATGTAGATATGATTCTCATATCCAAAAGAGGTGGTTTTCATGACAAATTTAAGACACACATACGCAATGTTGAAATTTATCTGGTGCATAAATTATATCCCTTTTATTGCTTCTATTTTTCAAGAACTTGAAGTGAAAGTGCAAATTAAATTATACACTTTTTACTCAACATTTCATAAACAAATCAGAATATTTTCTTGAAACTAAGGGACTCCTCCACCTGCTTGCTCACGCTTACCAGTCCCCGAAACTCACTTCGCAAGTTGAGGGCCAACTCCGACATATCATCTTTGACCTCCTTGAGATCCCAAGAAGGCTCCGTTCCTTGTTCGCCACCACTTACTCGTGCCGCGAAATATTTTGCTGTCTGATACTCAAGCGTTACATCCGTTGGGATCCACAGCTTGTTAACTGGCACTCACTAATCGCCAAACATCACTTTGTGAGTCTTTTTACTTCAGAGCACACGACAGCTCTCGTGCCACTTGCTCGCTAACTTTTGCCAATCCCCGGAATTCTGGGTCCCCTATCCGCTGCTGCTCATTAATCGCCTGAGTTCATTTCATAAGCTGTTTCGTATTGCCTGCGTAGTTAGCGTAATTCATCCGTTGGGATTTTGACCATTGTTTTCCGACGCTCACCAACTCATGAAACTTTCTTTGCGAGTTATTTCAACCAACCCTCATAGTAGGCAACACTACATGACTGCTTTAACCTTTTAACTACGGCGGCACTATAGTTTTACCACTGAACACTGAAAATCACTTCTCCTAGAGCCTCTGGTTCAACTGCTGTACTAGTCTTTTTTATCCTCATTTTTGGGGGAAAGGAGGGGGACGCCTATTGTATTTGCCTGCAGCCCTTCCTCTCAGGGAGGGTCAGAGATCAAAAGACCAGAATGCCGCCGTTGACAGTATTCTAGAAAGCGGACGTTATCGCCGTTCGTGACGTCACTGGGTTAGAATGAAGTGCCAGTTTCTCCGACTAGCATTCATTTCTATGGGAAAACATAGACTGTGTCAGTCGTTGTTTTAATATAATTTGTAATTCTATCGTAAAAGTGAAGTTTAAGTGTAAATTTGTGCATTACAGATGCATATATATTAGTATTTTTACGTATATAAAATATAATTTTGGTAAGCACAAAAATGCCTGGTTGATGCTCGGTTGCTTTGTGTTCAAATTATTATAAGAAGTCAATGGGATCTATCAGTTCTCATAGATTTCCAAAAGATCCTACACTCCAAAAATTATGGATCGTGATGTGCAAAAGAGAGGATAAAATAAACATTGCTAACGCAACTCTCTGTTCGAGTTACTTTTCTGATGAACATTTTGAAGAAGATTTTCGGGTTAATTTTGAATTTGAAGCCGGTTAAACGATTAAAACAAGAAGCCAACGGCACAAAAATCTCACATACCATTAATACCGCAGTTAAAAATAATGTTTTTAATATAACAGTATAAAAAATACTTATGATTGACATGTTTCATTGATATGTAAAATAGGTGGTCCTCTAAGTAATCCAAAAAAGCAAAATTAATAAAATAAAAACGACTTCATATGCAGTATCTAAAATATATAAAAATTATTTATATTTCTGATACTAGCAATTATGGAGTTTTCTTTCTTTTTTTGAAGGGGAGGGGGGGGGGAGATATTAGCATTTTGTAAGCTAATTTACACAGTTTAGTTTATTTCAAAATGTATGTAAAGTTAATTTTAAATACCTTAAGCATTTTACTTTGTTATTAATATACATCATCATAAAACGCAATTCTTTAGTAATTATAATATTGACATTATATTCACATCATCTGAAGTTATGGAACATTTCGTTTTGATATGTAAAAAGCTTAGAATACAAAACTAAAATCATCAAAGTTGAAATATAATGCATAAAAAACTTATTTACAATAAAACTAAAAGCCAGCGGCACATTTTTCAGAAGAAATAAAAAAGTGGGAGAATACTTTCTTAGAAAAATGCATGGCGCATATATATCAAAAGAGAAATACGTCATTAAGAACTTGCAGTCAAAGTTAGCAAGCATTTCACCTTCTATACCACTAAAAGCCATAACTTTGTTTTCACGAACCAGAACATTCATTCGCATTAAACACTTAAATAAGACTTTCATGCCACAATTAGTAGAGAGAAAAAAGCAAAGAAAAACCTCTAAATGGTGTAAAAGCAGTATCATGGCATAAAAATGGTATGTATTGATTTATTATTTATGATCCACGTGAACATTGCTTTAAAATTTTAAAACTGTACATAGTTTATATATTTAAAACGCTCTAAAGTTTAATAACTTCAATTTTGCATGCTTAAAATATCTTTGTGAAACTGACAGATCCAGTGGCTTAACCAAGAGTCATATACTCTACTAGTTCACAAAATGCATCGTCTTTTTGTTGGGTAAATAAAATAAATCTACTACCATTGACCATCCATTCGACCGTCAACTCCCTTTTCCCAAGATCCAAACTACGCTTCTTAAGGGTGAGCGTCAGTAAATTTTCTGCCCTATCCGCGCTTTGTTAACTTTCGCGGCACACATATTTCGCCGAAATTCTGCTCAAACAGTTGCGAAATATTTTCTGAAAGATAAAATGCAATGCTTAGATTATATTAAAACTAAATTTAATGCCCCCAAAAACATAGAATATATTTTTTATTTTAATCCAAAATATTTTTAGTGCTGCCATCTGTTGTCGTAATTTAATTCATACCGATTATTTTTATTTTTTAATGAACATTTTTAAATATATATTCCTTCTAATACAGTGTTAAATACAACAACAGATCATATATAATAATGCCACAATCATGGAAAGGTCATTTATCATTCTATAAATTTAATAAGGGATCTGAATGTACATCACTGAGGACTGCAGTTTTGTCTTCAAGTTCCTTTGTCTTCAAGTCCAAGTTCAATTACGTTTCCGTGATTATGGCATTATATATGATCTGTTGTTGTATTTAATAGCGTATTAGAAGGAATAGACATTTAAAAATGTTCATTAAAAAATAAAAATAGTCGGTATGAATTAAATTACGACAACAGAGGGCAGCACCAAAAATATTTTAAATTAAAATAAAACATATATTCTATGCTTTATTGGGTATTAAATTTAGTTTTAATATAATCTAAGCATAGTATTTTATCTATAAAAAAATATTTTGCAACTGTTTGAGCAGAATTTCGTCGAAATATGTGTGCCGCGAAAGTTAACAAAGCGCGGATAGGGCAGAAAATTTACTGACGCTCACCCTTAATATAATATATAGTCATGTAACTACTAGATTGATGATATTTCATAGCCATCAATATATGTTATATGTATGTGGGATTTTTTACGTATTTAGATATTTTTGAAATACATATTTATATTACATGTAGAAAGTATTATCAATGTTTAAGATAATGGATACTATATTTTTAAAAATCCGAAGATTTTAGATATTTATTCATATCATCATATCTGTATTAAAACACTTGAAATGTAATTTTTATATTTACTACTCTTTTCACGATGTATTTCAGCTTTTATTATAAATAATATATGTATTATAATATTTTAATGATAGCCCTATGCATTTATGAGTAGAATCATTTAATTTCATTCTTCTGAAATTTTATTACGAATGATCTCACCTCCTTTTCGAATGATAAACGCGAACTTTCTAAACTTTATACACTATCTATGTCCCCTCTTCTTGACTTGTAAGTCAGTGACGTCACGCTTCAAGTTTCTCTCCCGGTCGAAAAGCAACCCCCCTTCTCTGACCTACCTTATGTTTAAAGTACCTTGCCTTCCTCTAAGTTTCTCCTGACAGCAGGGGAAAGGGGAAACGAGTTACGAACAAAAGACAAGTTCCTTGAAGATACGTATTTACAAAGGGGAAATTATCGGTTATTTTGTCGTTCTGGAGTTGAAAAATGTGGATTCTTGGAGCCGTAACGTAAAGGTTAAATGCCTCCAGGCCGCTGATGATAACTTCGGACGCTGTCGTTTAATAATAACCGGAGATCGCTTCATCATCCCTTTCAACATTGGGTCAAAAATTCCTCTGTCAGACTGTGGTAGATCCATACATTTTGGGCATCCCTTAATAAGGATCGACAATTTTTTGCATGATTTATGTGTGTCTGTCTACCTGCCTGTGTGTGTTTGTCTACGAGTTTTGAATAAATTGAGAATATTGATGGCTTATTAGGAACGATTTTTTTCAATCGATAAACGTCAGAGGTTTATTTAACTTCCTGAATGGTCGAAACAGGGAAATAACTTCATAGTTTAAAATGTTCCTCTTTGCAAAATGTTATATGTATTTTACGCAGTGGCGGTGCATGCATATGCACTGGGGCACTGCGGGAGCGACAGTGCTCTCCCTCGCTCGCAACCTCGCGTGCAGCTTCCTATGTGCGCATGTGCACAACAGTCAAACACCACGCTTCACAATTCCAGCGACGTGGTGTTTGACTGTACAACAGTCAAACACCACGGTTCAATTCCAGCGTCGTGGTATTTGACTGTTGTGCGCATGCACAAGTAAGAAGCTGCACGCCTGGCTGCGAGGAAGAGAGAGCACTGTCGCTTGCGCAGTGCCTATGCACGCACCGCCACTGATTTTACGGTATTAGTCTGAAATGACTTCCAAATTACTAATGGACTGAACACTGAATGAATACTGAATGGCTTGCAACTACTGAAATATAAAGGTATAATTTCTGCAACAGAGAAATAGACAACATATCCGTCACAGCGTATATCAATATTGCATCCAAAAGTACTTTTCTTTTCTTATTTCTATCGTTTTGTAATCGTGTTTGTGTGGCCAACAAGTCGGTACGCTGGCTTTCGGATCCTGGATTCACGTCCCGGGTACAAGGTGTGACTCCTGAAAGCATGAATTTTTGTTGTGGCCCGGAATTTGGCTGTAAGCCCGGAGTTAACTCTAACTTTAAGGATGTAATATGAACTGCTTACTTTTTACACTATGATAATGTGTTTTAGGAAAATATTTTTCGCACTTCGCAGCCAATGGTGCGTGTGCGTTTTGACCTCATCAGAGCACGGTGTTTTGCTTTTACATATACTGTATCAAGAATTTTTTGTGGACGGCATGTTACTTCCTCTGAAGACCCAACTTCGTTTTCCATTTCATAATCTATTAAATAAAATGTATTTGTTCAAAACTACGCATACACTTACTTGATATCATATACAATTTGCAGTTTTAATATGTGTTCTTTTTCCGTACTTTAAAACGTCACCACATCCTCTAAATTAGAGAAAAGTAAATAGTAAGTAACTCTGTTACTCGTTATAGATTGGTGTGAAACATCAGTCTTTTCGTATATTTTGAATGTGAGAAGGTTGATGTGTATTATGTATGACCATGGTATAAGGTGTATATAAAAATATTTCGATAATCTCTAATTTTTTAATTTTGGTTTTTCTGTTTAATTGTTTTTGTAAATTATACAGATCAGTAGAATGCAGTTTATTTCATCTGAATTGGACCACAAACGACGATGTTTTTGACAATGACACGTCTGCAGTCCAACTGCCGAACAAGGACGATGTCTATGAAAGGAGGAAATGCATACTGATATATAGCTTGAATGTTCATACACAGATGTTGAAGATCTACAATTTAAAATTATTAGCACTTTTCTACACGATTTTTTATGAAACAGTTTAAATGGTATATATATTCAGAAGGATATTTAGATATTGTGTTATGCATTGAGTATGACGGACATTTTTAATTGCATCATGTCAACAACCCAACTGAAAAATGACGAGCTGATATATCCTGTGTGGGAATATCTGAAAAAAGCAAAACTATTTTTAAGAAATTCTTAGTAACTTTAGATGTTTATAAACCAAACAAAAGTCGTCAAATTGGCAATTTTTTACAAAATTTGTCGCATATTCGGTGTTAACCGAAATTGTCGCTATGTCAAGCAACCCACCCATTCACATTATAACAATATTTTTCGTTGGATAATTGTAAGAGTATGATGTCATTTCCTGATGTCATTCATCCTCGTTATATATTTTTCTTTTTTTACTCCGTAGTCTGAGTCCTAAGGTGGTCATAAATTTAAATACCTCGAGAGTGAATCATCAAAAAGTAAGTAGGAGTTGATCCTATTCGTAGGTCTTATTTATTTCGAAACAAGAAAACTATCGGATGCAATTTTGCGAATCGTAAAAAATCAAGCTATTATAAAGATTGGGTAACCCACCACGAGATTTACCTACTAAATTTTGACGCACTTACAGAAACACACACTGACACACAGATACCACTCTAAAATAGTTAATTAGTGTTCCAAGCGCCCGAAGCATGTACATCCGTCGAAAACTCGACTTGCGATTTTCTATTCAATTCCAATACTTTTCTATAAATGTATTGTATGTATATATATATATATATATATATATATATATATAGAGAGAGAGAGAGAGTGAGTGAGAGAGAGAGTGAGAGAGAGAGAGAGAGTGAGAGAGAGTGATTTCTCACTTATGCGCGGACGCAGGGGACAGCGACAAAAACGCGCATAAACGAGAAACCGCAAAAGGGAGCTTAAAAGTGAAACATCAATACATTGAACTACATTATATTGTTAATTAATACTATGTATGCACTACTGAAAAATGTAAAAAAGATTAGTTTCAAAATGCAATGAATTTATTTTTTAATGAATTACTATTTTTTAAGAACACAAAGAAAATGGAAATGCTTACATACTCAAATTTCGATTTACTCCTATTACTGCCTTCTCACAAAATAATTTACTATCGAGGATTGTTTTTATTTTCATAAATTATCAAAATGAGTTTTTTCAAGTTCATCAAAACGTGAAATAGTTCCTTCACTTCTGGAATTGAACTGAAAAGAGTCACGCAGAGTTTCTAATGCTTCTAACGCTACCGTGTGAGTTGGAGGAACTTTTACCGCATCTTCTTATCATCGTCGTCCACCTCTTCATCTTTGTCACCACCATTTATTTCAGCTGCAATGCCTCCAATTTCCCGCAATTGAGCTGTGATTAAATTTTTATCTACACTAACGAATTCCTTGGAAGTACACGTAGCGAGTCCACCAGATACAATATGCCAATCTTCTTCGTTTATGTCATTTTCACAATTTTCGCTTTCATTTTCTGGCTTCTCACATTCATTTTCTGCTGGAAACGAAAATCCTGCTTTCTTAAAGCAGTTTTTAATACACTTGTCAGTGATGTTTCTTCATGATGAGCACAACATATGAATTGCATCAAGGACGGTAACTTGCTTCAATTCGTTTTTCGTTGCACGTTTTGTTTCTAAAACAACCATAAATCGACGGAATAAAGATGTTCTGTAGTGCACTTTCACACAACGAATGACACTCAGATCCAAAGGTTGAATGTTGCTCGTGCAATTCGCAGTAAAAAACACAACTTTCGCGTTGTTGAAAGCTGGAAGATCTTGTGGGTGAGCAGGACACTGATCCATGAATAAGAGAACTTTCCGTTTTCTTTTTCCATTTTCCTGTCGAATTTATGAAAGAAATCCAAGAAAATATGCGATGTCATCCACACCGTTTTGTTGCTAGTGTAGTCGCAAGAAAGTTTCCTCACGTTCTTAAAACAGCGAGGTTTGTTTGATTTGCCAATGACCAATGGCGGGAATTTTCCAGAACCATCGGCATTGAAACACACCAAGACAGTTAGCCTTTCTTTACTTCTTTTACCACTATGAAATGGTTCTCCATTGAATGTTAAGGGTCTATCGGGCATCATTTTATAAAAAAGACCAGTTTCGTCACAATTGTAGATGTTTTTCGGTTCGTATCTGTTTACTAAAGTAGCCAAGTCTTCTTTCCATTGTTCTACATTTCCTTCACTGACACTCGCACTTTCCCCAGAAAGGACACGAGTTGCCAAGCCATGCCTATTTTAGAATTTTTCAATCCATCCATGTGATGCAGAAAAGTTTTCCATTTCAAAACTTTTTTGCAACTGTACGGCCATCACCCTTAAAAGCTAAACATTAACAGGAATGTTCGAGGCACGAGCTTCTTTAAACCATAGCTCCAAAACTTTTTCAAATTCTTCGCACTTTCCGCCTTGAATTCTGCTTCTTTTCTTCGACTGAATTCCGCATTATCGATGAGCTAATATTATCGCCTCCCGATTTTTTAAAATCCCTCTCCATGTGGATTCTGGGATATTAAAATGCTCCGCTAAAGTTTTTTCAAGGTGCAAGGATTTTCTTCGAATTTTTTAATAACATCCATTTTAAACGAAAGCGACAATTTCGTTCTTTTCGGCATTTTAAAACGTAGCCATCTAACCCAAACTCCAAAGATTGTTCTTTCGTTAGCGATCAATGCCACGTGGTAAGTACAGTACAAACCTCTCTAATTGACTGCGATTTTACTGACGTCATTCGCAAGACCCCCCCCCCCACACACACACACACACACGTACACCCCTGTGTATAAGGCACAGTAATGTGTTCCTGGAATCTGAACGATAGGGGAAGGGCGAGGGGATGCATTCTTAGAAGCAGAACAAAAAGAGTAAAATTCTTGCGATAAGCAACACCTGACTACTTGAGGAACCTACTTTTTGAACTGAGACAATTTTTTTGCGACGCGCATAAGTGAGGGATCACTGTATATATATATATATATATATATATATATATATATATATATATATATATATATATATATATATATATGTATATATATACTATATAAGATGGAAAATGGAAGTTATTAAAGATATTGAAGTGTTATAGCATATATGCGCAAAGCAGCTACAAATACTATACGCGATATAAATATAAAAAGTATAAAAATAATTTTAGAATTGAAAAAAGAAGGAAGGCTTAGCGAGAAGCTTACTTAATGGCGGTAAGGGGTTGTGACCCAAAATGTAGTGGAATTTTTAGATTTAAGTATAGATTTTTCAGTAAAATACCTGTAAGTTTTACTATCTATGATAAAAGAAAAAGTTTTAATATACCTATAAACAATGATTCCTATAAACAATGATATATATGATCAATTGGAATTCCAATCTTCACTTGAATATATTTAGGAATGTATTCTTGGGGGGATTGGCTAGAATTCAGAGAATTATCTACAATGAAGACATCCGTATTGATTTTGATCGGACATTTCTACAGCAATACCCCATTCCCTTTATGTTACATTATATTGATAATTTATACAGTAACTATAATGCTTATTGTTCAAAGTTAAAATCTATTTTATATCATTTATCAGATGAAGGTTCGCATACTATGAATAACAGGACCGCAGAACGATAACACGAAGTTATATACAGGTCATTGTGGTCTAAAGGACTAGTTGCTCATCCAGTGATGGTCTTCATATACCATTGGACTTTTCTTTTTTAACGGTCTTGTGATAATTGTTGTCACTCCGGGGGTTGGCTTCAGCCAGGGCTGGCGTCCAGGAGTGCAATGCCGCGGCATTTATGACAAGCTTGTTGACAACTGGGGTGTAAGGTCACAACCCCTTACCGCCATTAAGTAAGCTTCTCGCTAAGCCTTCCTTCTTTTTTCAATTCTAAAATTCTTTTTATACTTTTTATATTTATATATATATATATATGTATATATATGTATATATATATATATATATATATGTATGTATATATATGTATATATATATATATATGTATATATATATGTATATATATATATATATATATGTATATATATATGTATATATGTATATATATATATATGTAAATATATATATATATATATATTGTAATATTGTAGAGAAAATAAAAGTGTGTAAAAACTACATATTTAGACCGGAAAACCAAATTTTTAAATGTACAAAGTGTATATTTGCTTTAAACTGCGTCACCAAAATGTAGACTCCATATTAATTTCAAAAATGGAAATGTAAACAACCATGTAAAAAAAATCTGATGTGGGCAACACATGACTTTCCTTATATAACGTAATGAATTTACCACTTTTACAGTAAAATAAATAGGTTTTTCTTATAGTAGATACTAATATTCTTTCCAAGATATTGAACTTTCGACAATTAGTCGTCATTTCATTGATTTAGCGTCATTTTTATCCATTTGGCGAGATTTTCATTAATTTGTCAACATTTCAAAAAGTCGCAAAGTTGGCGACATTCCGCCAAAATTCGTCGCCAAAATCTCGCCAAGCATAATGGACAAAGAAATAAGTTATTCTTACAGCAGATAAATGAATATTGGCGTTCAAATACAAAAGTATTACTCAAAGTATCTTTTTTCATGAATGGAACGAGCTAGATCCACGAGAATGATGTCATCCAATATATCGCATGGTATTACTGAAAAGTGAACATGTCTTTCAAGAGTAAATATTTTTTTTTATTTTATATGACTTTCTGATAATTTTTTTGAAAAATGTGCAATATCTCGAGAACGGTTCATGTTAACGTTCTAAAATTTATGTCAATTGTTTTCTAATGAAAATTACATAAGAAATGTCTATATGCGTAACTTTATTAGTGGTTTTGATTTTTTGACTATTTTTTCCAAATTTCATTTGAAAATTTAGGGGTGTTCTTAACATTCGATTGTGTATAAAAACAATAGGCTTCCAGTGTTTACGGATTGTGATTTTTGTACCAAATTTGGGTCGAATCGGTCCATTCGTTTGTCAGTTATCGTCTTCACAGACTCTCTCTCACACACACACACACACATACTTTCACACACACACACACACACACAGACATTACTTCAAAAATGTTTGATTCGTGATCAGGGATGCTTGAAACGTGCTCTCCCGTCGAAAACTCGATTTCGAATTTTCGACCCCGTCACAATACTTTCCTTATACATTATTGTATATAAGGAAAGTAATAAATAATCATTTTGTACGCAATTTTTCTTTCCTTATATACATAATATATAAGGAAAGTATTGTGACGGGTGTCGAAAATTCGAATTCGAGTTTTCGACGGAGAGCACGTTTCAAGCATACCTGATCACGAATCAAACATTTTTGATGTGATGTTTGTGTGTGTGTGTGTGTGTGTGTGTGTGTGTCAGTGAGTCTGTGGAGACGATAACTGACGAACGAATGGACCGATTCGAACTAAATTTGCTACAAAAATCACAATCCGTAAACACTGGAAGCCTTTTGTTTTCATCCGCAATTGAATGTTCTGAACCCCCCTAAATTTTCGAATGAAATTTTGAAAAAATCGTAAAAAAATCAAAAAAACTAATAATGTTACGCAAATAGACATTTCTTATGTAATTTTTCATTAGAAAGATATTGACATAAATTTTAAAACGCTAACATGAACCGTTCTCGAGAAATTGTACATTTTTCAAAAAAATTATCAAAAAGTGATATAAAAAAAAATTATTTCTATGGAGAAACATGTTCACTTTTCATATGTAATACCATGCGATAAATTGGGTGACATCATTCTCGTGGATCTAGCTCGTTCCATTCATGAAAAAAGATACTTTGAGTAATACTTTTGTATTAGAACGCCAATAGTCATTTATCTGCTGTAAGAATAACTTTTTTCTTAGTGCATAATGCTTGGCGAGATTTTGGCGACGAATTTGGTGGAATTTCGCCATATGTATATTATTCGCCATATGTATATAATGTATATAAGGAAAGTAATAGGATTTTCTTATAGTAGATACTAATATTCTTTCCAAGATATTGAATTTTCGACAATTAGTCGTCATTTTCATTGATTTAGCATCATTTTTATCCATTTGGCGAGATTTTCATTAATTTGGCAACATTTCAAAAAAGTCGCCAAGTTGGCGACATTCCGCCAAATTCGTCGCCAAAATCTCGCCAAGCGTTATGCACTAAGAAAAAAGTTATTCTTACAGCAGATAAATGACTATTGGCGTTCTAATACAAAAGTATTATTCAAAGTATATTTTTTCATGAATGGAACGAGCTAGATCCACGAGAATGATGTCACTCAATTTATCGTATGGTATTACATATGAAAAGTGAACATGTTTCTCAATAGGAATTTTTTTTTTTATGTGACTTTTTCATAATTTTTTTGAAAAATGTACAATATCTCGAGAACGGTTCATGTTAGCGTTCTAAAATTTATGCCAATCGTTTTCTAATGAAAAATTACATAAGAAATGTGTATTTGCGTAACTTTATTAGCGGTTTTGATTTTTTAACGATTTTTTCAAAATTTCATTCGAAAATTTAGGGGGGTTCTGAACATTCGATCACGTATAAAAACAATAGGCTTCCAGTGTTTACGGATTGTGATTTTTGTACCAAATTTGGTTCGAATCGGTCCATTCGTTCGTCAGTTATCGTCTCCACAGGCTCACTGACACACACACACACACACATACTTTCACACACACACACACACACACACACACACACACACACATACACACACACAGACATCACTTCAAAAATGTTTGATTCGTGATCAGGGATGCTTGAAACGTGCTCTCCCGTCGAAAACTCGATTTCGAATTTTCGACCCCGTCACAATACTTTCCTTATACATTATTGTATATAAGGAAAGTAATACAATCTTGACTTCGGATATATTACAAAATAACGCATTAATGCAAAGACGAGAGAAGATTCGGAAAGAACATGCGACTGTTAAGTTCAACACAGCCTTTGTCAACTTTTGTCTTGAATAAATAGCAGAAAAATATGTATTTCAATCTACAAAACTGGCAACAGTGTTGTGTAAAAATAATGTAAACATAGCGAGGAAGGGAGATTGAATAAAACTTTTCTCTGCATTGAGAAACATTGTTATTTCATTGTAATGCAAGCCACGGTTTGCTCAAGAGTACATCATGTATGTATGTACACCATGCATGTTTTCTTGATTTGGAAACATCTGCCTGAGTTTTGATATCAACTGCGAGTAGCATTTTAATATTTGCAGGAATTATTTCGATGAAATGCTGCCTTGCTTCTTATTAACTTTCAAGTTAACTGTCGTTGGGTATTACTTTAGAAAATTGAAATTTTCATATAGATGAAGTACGGCTTGCTAATAAAGAATCCTTATATCTCGCAGCAATTCTCTAGAAGATGTTTGGAGGCATATTTTCATTTTAGGAATTTGTTGAATGTAAGAAATACCGGATGCAATATACAACATATGATTAGGGCAGTAATTATTTCGCATCGCGAATTTCTTCTGTATGTTTAGAGAATTTTAGGGTGTTTTCTGAAATTTCAAGGAAAGCAAAATTCGCGAATTTCAGATCTTTTTCTTATTACTGATATATTTCTATTAAAATTTTTAGTTTATTGTTCCGCAACGCGAATTTACGTGATTTCATTCACGAATTTTAGGAATTTTTTCTGAAATTTCGCGAATGTCAAATATATCGCGTCCATGGAACTTTTAGACGAAGACGAATACTTGTTTGTTCTCAACCACATTCCTGTATTTTCAAAGAGGATGCCCACTAAAATGTGTGTGAATTATTTCCATATAAAGCGAGTGTAAAACAATTTCGTGTCAGTGAAGGTTTAACAGATTCCTGAAATACGGAAAAGCTTTATTACTTTCCTTATATACATAATGTATAAGGAAAGTATTGTGACGGGGTCGAAAATTCGAATTAGAGTTTTCGACGGAAGAGCACGTTTCAAGCATACCTGATCACGAATCAAACATTTTTGAAGTGATGTCTGTGTGTGTGTGTGTGTGTGTGTGTGTGTGTGTCAGTGAGTCTGTGGAGACGATAACTGACGAACGAATGGACCGATTCGAACCAAATTTGGTAGAAAAATCACAATTCGTAAACACTGGAAGCCTATTGTTTTTATACGCATTCGAATGTTCAGAACCCCCCCTAAATTTTCGAATGAAATTTTGAAAAAATCGTCAAAAAATCAAAACCACCAATAAAGTTACAAAAATAGACATTTCTTATGTAATTTTTCATTAGAAAACGATTGAAATAAATTTTAGAACGCTAACATGAACCGTTCTCGAGATATTGCACATTTTTCAAAAAAATTATCAAAAAGTCATATAAAATAAAATAAAAATATTTCTTATTGAGAAACATGTTCACTTTTCATATGTAATACCATGCGATAAATTGGGTGACATCATTCTCGTGGATCTAGTTCATTCCATTCATGAATAAAGATACTTTCTGTAATACTTTTGTATTTGAACGCCTATAGTCATTTATCGGTTGTAAGAATAACCTATTTCTTCGTCCATAACGCTTGGCGAGATTTTGGCGACGAATTTGGTGGAATGCCGCCAACTTGGCGAGTTTTTGAAATGTTGCCAAATTAACGGAAATCTCGCCAAATGGATAAAAATGACGCTAAATCAATGAAAATGACGACTAATTGTCGAAAATTCAATATCTTGGAATGAATATTAGTATCTACTATAAGAACAACCTATCTTTTTCATGTAAAAATCGTAAATTCATTGCATTATATAAGGAAAGTCATGTGTTGCCCACATCAGATTTTTTTTCTAGCTGCATGGTATTGTCATCCTTTGTCTGTCAGTACCTACAAATCTCGAACGGTCTTCGAAATTTTAAAACGTGTTACGGGACAACAAACACTGCATTAAAGAAGAAAATATGTGTATGTATACTATAATGTGACAAAATTGGTGATCTTGATCTGATCTCATGTAATGGCGCTAATTACATTTCCATAATTTAAATGGTTTGTAAATGTAAATATTAATTTAAAAGTAAAACTATAATATAATTCTAACTGCATTATGTAGAGGTAAAGGTAGTAATATGAGCCAAGTATAATATATGAGCCCCTTTAGTATATGTTCTTACAGCGCACATAATCTAGCGGGGACGATTTTAACTACTAGTTTAGTAACTTCTTTTGTCCTTAGAGGTCTATGGTTTGGTTGGGAATGGCAGTTGATGGGCGATAGAAGTGTTTGTGTTTTCTCAATTCTAAAAACTTTGAAAGGTACATATTTTGCTTTTAATCACAGTATCAATTTGCTTAGATTTACTCTAGTTGTTAATGAATAGGTTTTTATGCAGATAATGTGTAATTTTGAAAGTAGCAAAGACTGGTTATGGTTTTTTGAATTACAATACGGCGATGGTTGTAAAATGAGCCCCAACTGTGCTGGGTATATGAGCCCCAAACATTAAGGGGCTCATATTACATACGCTATAATTTTTGCTCCTACTGTTTATTTTTACTTTCCTCATATACATAATGTATAAGGAAAGTATTGTGACGGGGTCGAAAATTCGAATTCGAGTTTTCGACGGGAGAGCACGTTTCAAGCATCCCTGATCACGAATCAAACATTTTTGAAGTGATGTCTGTGTGTGTGTGTGTGTGTGCGTCAGTGAGTCTGTGGAGACGATAACTGACGAACGAATGGACCGATTCGAACCAAATTTGGTACAAAAAACAGAATCCGTAAACACTGGAAGCCTATTGTTTTTATACGCAATCGAATGTTCAGAACCCCCTAAAATTTCGGATTAAATTTTGGAAAAATCGTCAAAAAAATCAAAACCACTAATAAAGTTACGCAAATAGACATTTCTTATGTAATTTTTCATTAGAAAACGATTGGCAGAAATTTTAGAACGCCAACACAAACCGTTCTCGAGATATTGCACATTTTTCAAAAAAATTATCAAAAAGTTATATAAAATAATAAAAAAAAATATTTCCTATTGAGAAACATGTTCACTTTGCATATGTAATACCATACGATAAATTGGGTTACATCATTCTCGTGGATCTAGCTCGTTCCATTCATGGAAAAATATACTTTGAGTAATACTTTTGTATTTGAAAGCCAATAGTCGTTTGTCTGCTATAAGAATAACCTAGTTCTTCATCCATAACGCTTGGCGAGATTTTGGCGACGAATTTGGCGGAATGTCGCCAACTTGGCGACTTTTTGAAATGCTGCCAACTTAACGAAAATCTCGCAAAATGGATAAAAATGACGCTAAATCAATGAAAATGACGACTAATTGTCGAAAATTCAATATCTTAGAAAGAATATTAGTATCTACTATAAGAAAAACCTATTACTTTCCTTATATACATAATGTATAAGGAAAGTATTGTGACGGGGTCGAAAATTCGAATTCGAGTTTTCGACGGGAGAGCACGTTTCAAGCATCCCTGATCACGAATCAAACATTTTTGAAGTGATGTCTGTGTGTGTGTATGTGTGTGTGTGTGTGTGTGTGTGTGTGTGAAAGTATGTGTGTGTGTGTCAGTGAGACTGTGGAGACGATAACTGATGAACGAATGGACCGATTCGAACCAAATTTGGTACAAAAATCACAATCTGTAAACACTGGAAGCCTATTGCTTTTATATGCAATCGAGTGTTAAGAACCCCCCTAAATTTTCGAATGAAATTTTGAAAAATCGTCAAAAAATCAAAACCACTAAAAAAGTTACGCAAATAGACATTTCTTATGTAATTTTTCATTAGAAAACGATTGACATAAATTTTAGAACGCTAACATGAACCGTTCTCGAGATATTGTTCATTTTTAAAAAAAAATTATCAAAAAGTCATATAAAAAAAATTCCTATTGAGAAACATGTTCAGTTTTCATATGTAATACCATGCGATAAATTGGGTTACATCATTCTCGTGGAACTAGCTCATTCCATTCATGAAGAAATATGCTTTTAGTAATACTTTTGTGTTTGAACGCCAATAGTCATTTATCTGCTGTAAGAATAACTTATTTTTTAGTGCATAACGCTTGGAGAGATTTTGGCGACGAATTTGGCGGAATGTCGCCAACTTGGCGACTTTTTGAAATGTTGCCAAATTAACGAAAATCTCGCCAAATGGATAAAAATGACGACTAATTGTCGAAAATTTAATATCTTGGAAAGAATATTAGTATCTACTATAAGAAAAACCTACTTTTTTTTACTGTAAAAGTAGTAAATTAATTACATTATATAAGGAAAGTCATGTGTTGCCCACATCAGATTTTTTGTCTTGTTTCAGATGCCACGAAAAATGCTAGGCCAACTGGAATACTGTGGATATGGTTAAAGCAATTAAATCTCTTAGGAGCAAAGAAATGGGGTTGAAAATGGCTTCCAAAACGCTTCTCGTTCCCAGACCTACTCTTCAAAGGCTTGTTCGAGTTGAGAGTCAGGTCTTCTACCATTATAGATTTCCTTGCTAATTTAGTTGAAACTTCTTCTTCCGGAGGTCTGACTGGCTAAAGCACTTTTTCGGAAAAGCTAAGTTCACAAAAGATGATCCAATGCTCCTTATCCTAGATGGTCACAACTCTCATACAAAATACATTGATATCGTAAATCTTGCACGAGAAAACTTCATATCTATTGTAAGTTTACCTTCACATACATCACAGAAGCTACAACCTCTTGACAAAATATTTCTTGGAGCTTTAAAACGCCCTTACAATGAAAATATACGCCAATGAATGCGTCATGGTGAGAGACGTGTTAGACCAGTGTTTCCCAAACTTTTTTAACTCGCGGCGCACTTTACAACAAATGAAAATTTTGCGGCGCACTAATTATATATATATATATATATATATATATATATATATATATATATATATATATATATATATATATATATATATATATATATATATATATATATATATATATAAATATATATATAAATATATATATATATATATATATATATATATATATATATATATATATATATATATAAATATATATATAAATATATATATATATATATATATATATATATATATATATATATATATATATATATATATAAATATATATATACAGTATATATATATATTTATATATACAGTATAAAATATTTTAAAAACATATGAACAAGTAGACTTAAAAGCAAAGTATTATAAGGCGCAATACCGCACTTTCAATATAATCCGAAATAAGTTAGAAAATCGTTGAAAAAGATTGAAAAGAGGAGGGCGTGGAAAGGGGGGGGGGAGTTTAGCGAGTACTTACATGAACGGCAGTAAAAAGGCCAGGGGGGAATTGTGACCCCCCCGTTTCCGGTTAAACCTATTTTATCCCATGGAAACACTCCCGGTACCTCTGCCTTCCCGAAGCATTTCTCCGTCCGATGAAAAATAATGAAACATCCAAGAGGAAAACGAGCCAAAATTCACAAAGAGGCGAGTGGAAAGAAACTAATTTCACCACCAGTAATTACACCACCATTTATATTATTTTGATATTAATGATTTATATTAAGAGTTCTATTTCATATTTTACTCATTTTTAATATCATTTTAATTCTTTCGAGGCGCACCCAACTATACTTCGCGGCGCACTAGCGCGCCGCGGCGCACGGTTTGGGAAACACTGTGTTAGACCCTATGACATTGCTGAACTGCTGGGACAAGCTTATTTGAAATTCTAGATTAGATCAATTGTTGAGAATGGGTTTAAAGTCACAGGATTATATCCATGCAACAGGAACGTCTTTTCTGCTGCTGATTTTACACCTTCCTCTGAAGAGGAACTAAATTTAGAAATCCTGCAAAATGGAAAAGGAAAAGCTCTTAAACTCTCAATTAATGCCGAAATGGGATAAAAAGTTGGTGCAGGAACCTCACAAGTGTACAACCAAATTCTATCTACGACAATTCTACAATCGACCCGGACAGAATCAGCAAATTCACAATTTCGATGAGTTTCAGAAAACCTGCAGAAGACTTAAATCAGCTATTTCATTCATGCATTAAAGGAGCTCAAAATACCACCACAGATCATTTTTTTCAAAAAATGACTTGTTTGGAATTATTAATTTTCTGATAACTTCAAAGTTATTTAAGAAGGTTAAAAATAGTTTACACAAATTCAAATTCAAATAGTTTACAAATTCAAATTCAAATAGTTTACAGAAATGTTAAAGTTAAAGTTACCATAAAAATTTGAACAAAAACCTTTTAAATTGATTTTTTAAAAATGAAAAACAGAATTAGGTCTCATATAACCACCTTTTTCTCTAGCAGTTATTTGTATTATTGCTTCTCTATTTCGTTTCGACTAAGAGCATCCAGCATACTTGAATGTGTAAGGTATCTGTTTGGACGACCGGAACAGTGCCACACAATTTAAACCGAAACCGAGTCTGTGTGTGTGTGTGTGAGGGGGGGCACATTCATAGGGACTGTACCTTCTTGCCCTGCCACCAACCTCTCTGAAATACTTTTGGACCCACATATTTTAAGTGCAATACTCCGCGTAAACACGACGATAGCTTGGGAAAAGCCAGGAATCGAACTCAGGTCCTTCGAGTGCAATCCTTCTATTTTAACTACTGGATTAGCCCATCCCTACAACGGTACTATAAATGTGATAATATTCAGCCTTTTATGTCAAAAAAGTCTTCCAAAAAGACTTAAATGACATTTCAAAAATATGACCCTTCCACATCCGGGGAAATTAATAAAATATCGGTTCTGTTGGGTTATATCCCGAAATTAATTGAACAAAGATTGAGTCTGCTAGATAACCGTGGGTTATATGGATCTGGAAAAACAAAAACACGTTAAAATATTATACAGTTTACGTATTACATTATTATATTACCCGTCGTTACCCAGGTCATAAATAATGCCAGCTGCTTAAACAACACACTTACAGATAAGACAAATTAATTTCCAAATCGTCTCTTCAAATCGCAGACCCCTGCCGAATAATTTAATGAAGGGATGGGACAACCCAGTGGTTATCAAACGGGGATTGCGAGTTCGATTACCGACTCTGCCTAAAGTGAATGTCAGTTAGCATGGGCGGTCCTCAACGGGCGTAATAAGCATGTGTAGCAGGCGGCATGAATGTACTCGCGGAACGAGCTCATCAAGTAAAAGATGAGGCCTCCTGACTCGCAAAGCCAGTTACGGGGATTAACGAAGCGTAGCGAGCAGAGGGGGGGGGGGGGGAGGGCGGAGCCCCTTGTTTATTAAAGAAAGGTTTTGTGAATCTATAAAAATATTCTATAAAATGAATTTCTATAAAAATATGCCCAGGTTCCTATTCATATTTTTTCGAATATTAATTTCATAATTCATATTTCATACAAAACCATATTTAAAAAAAAATAAAGATCCCTCAATTGTGTCTGGGTTGCTAAATAGTAATGTAATACAAAAAGTTAGAGTGAGAAGATAATTATTACAGAAGATATGAGTGCGAAACTAATGTAACATTAGGAGCTCAAAAGGTTACATACTCATAACTCGAAAAAGCTCAGCAAGTAGGAGACGAGGCCTCCTGATTCGCGAAGCCAGTTACGGAGATTAACGAAGCGTAGCGAGCAGGGGGGGGGGGGGAGGCTGAGCCACTAGTGTATTAAAGAAAAGGCTTTGTGAATCGATGTCTACAAAAATATGCCTAGGTTCCTATTCAATTTTTTTTTCGAATATTAATTTCATATTTCATACAAAAAAATATTTAAAACAAAAATAAAAATCCCGCAATTGTGTCTGGGTTGCTAAATAGTAATGTAACTCAAAAAGTTAGAGTGAGAAGATAATTATTACAGAAGATATGAATGGGAAACTAATGTAACATTAGGAGCTCAAAACGTTACATACTCATAACTCGAAAAAGCTCAGCAAGCAGGAGACGAGGCCTCCTGATTCGCGAAGCCAGTTACGGAGATTAACGAAGCGTAGCGAGCAGGGGGGGGGGGGGCTGAGCCACTACTTTATTAAAGAAAAGGCTTTGTGAATCGATGTCTACAAAAATATGCCTAGGTTCCTATTCAATTTTTTTTCGAATATTAATTTCATATTTCATACAAAAAAATATTTAAAACAAAAATAAAAATCCCGCAATTGTGTCTGGGTTGCTAAATAGTAATGTAATACAAAAAGTTAGAGTGAGAAGATAATTATTACAGAAGATATGAATGGGAAACTAATGTAACATTAGGAGCTCAAAATGTTACATTCTCATAACTCGAAAAAGCTCAGCAAGTAGGAGACGAGGCCTCCTGATTCGCGAAGCCAGTTACGGAGATTAACGAAGCATAGCGAGCAGGAAGGGGGGGGGGGGCTGAGCCACCACTTTATTAAAGAAAAGGCTTTGTGAATCGATGTCTACGAAAATATTCCTAGGTTCCTATTCAATTTTTTTTCGAATATTAATTTCATATTTCATACAAAAAATATTTAAAACAAAAATAAAAATCCCGCAATTGTATCTGGGTTGCTAAATAGTAATGTAATACAAAAAGTTAGAGTGAGAAGATAATTATTGCAGAAGATATGAGTGGGAAACTAATTTAACATTAGGAGCTCAAAACGTTACATACTCATAACACGGAAAAGCTTTATTCAAATGACTTGGAATTTGGTATCGGAGGTTGAATTCTGCTCTAGATTCGAAATACCTTGTCAAATCTGTGTATTGCCATCGGGAATTTTGAAGTTTTTACGCGTTTTAATATGTAGATGGCCTCTTATACATATTGCATGCACAAGAATTTTGTAGAGGATGTAATTCCTATTCGAATGGTATCTCAATTTGCTCTACGCTCAACAATGCTCAAATAACAAAAGATAGGTGTTTTGTTTTTCCCAGCTGCAAATGCTGTTAAAACATTATCCCAAATTAGCTAAACTGTATCGAACTCATCAAATTAATTCATCTGTAGATATTTTTTTTAAAGAATTAAAATTAATAACAACCGAACATTCAAAATTACTGTGGTGATGATAATACTGTCGTGATGGTTGGCTTATTTTGATAAATCACCCGCAAATCTGAAACATCCGATCTAAAATAAAATACTGCACATGCTCAAATGTATCAATTAAGTGCTTATTTTATACGTAATTTTTGACGATAAAAGTAATAAGATCAATCCCATTACTCTAAGATGGACCTTTGTCGGGATATTTAAATTTTTAATTTTGAGAAAATGACGACGATTTTCACAGTAGTTAAAAAACTATTTTATAAAATTTCCTGAAATTTAGTAGTTAAGCCCCCTGATGGCTTGCCCTATCCTGAGGCTTGCTTGATTTTAATAAGATTAGGAAATGTATAACTGATTCTTCTTTTGCGAATTGTTACACCAAGATAGTGAAAGTTTGAAATATATGACTAAAATTGTTGAAATAGATTAAGTACATGTTCTTCAGGTAAATTTTGACGACAAAGCGAATAAAACAGACCCCATGACTGTAGGATGAACTGCTCTCGAATTACTGAAGTTTTTCGGAATTTTGAAAACATTGAACAATTTAAAGTGAATTCAGTTGTCAAAGGAGACGAAGATGCTATAAAAACACAAATTATATATTATATCAGAAAAGTATCCATCTTATATTCTGCAGTTAAACTTAATTTAATGCATAATGAAATAAAATTTTAAAACATGAATTTGAATATACAGGAAAAGTTATATGCTGCTTACATCAGATTTTTTGTTCTAATATTGATTTTGATGGAAACCAAATTCTAAAGAGAATTACGGTAAGTGACCCAAATATGGGCACCTCTGAGCATTTTAATTATTATAAGGTTTGTTTTAGCAGATAAAAATTTGAAAATTGGTGGATGTCTTCTCCTTGCAGGGGGTAACTGGGAAAAAATGATAATTGAGTTAAAAACATCAGTTAGGTGCTAATAATGGACAGTGTCCATATCTGGAACCTATGTACATATTTGGAACCTTTGAACCTAATATGGGCACCCTTAAAAATTAAGCTAAAAAAAACTTTAATTAACGTAAAACTTTAATCAGAGTCAGCACAAGATGGACATAAAACAATATAAAATTTTTCCTTACTTGTAAGACCACTACATTCTTCATGTACCCAAACATGACACGTATTACACTATGTCATATCTAATTGATTTTCTTGACGACACAGTACATAATAGCAGGACTCTTTTGAGCTGGATACACCACTGCAGGACGGCTGAGCTGCAACAATTGATATTATATTTGTCTTGGGTTTAGGCTTCTTCTTCTTCTTCGACCCAGATCGTCCGACCTACCAGAAAGGTGTAAGGTATCTGTTTGGACAGCCGGGAAGTGCCACCCAATTTGGACCGGAACCCAGTGGGGGAGGCATCCACAGGGACCGTACCCTCCTTCCCCTACCACCAACCTCTCGGAAGGACATACGGACCCACATGTTTAACGTGATCGCACTCCGCGTGAACATGGCGGCAGTTTGGGCAGTGGCGGGAATCGAACCCGGGACTACCGAGTGCAACCTCCGCGCGCTAACCACAGGGCAACCGCGCCCTTGGGTTTAGGCTTGGGTCTGGTTTCGGCTTAGCTGCTCGTTTGGACTTGCCAGCTGCTTTATGCTTGGGTACCTCTTTTTTCTTGTAAAAGCGATTTCGCCAGTCTTATAGCTCGATAATTTAAAGCCTTTTTTCTATTGGTCTTTTTAAAATAGCGGAGATAGATAATTGAAGAATATCGTTGTCTTTTTTACAGCAGTGCCCATATTAGGTGTAGTGCTCATATTTGGGTCCCTTACCTTACGAATAAAAGTTTTAAATACGTTTAAAATATGAATAAATGAAAATTTTAGAATACCAACATATGAGAAAATTTAGTAAAATTTCATAATCCATATATATTTGATATTTGACTATGAAAAAAGGTTTATGTGCTAACGTTAAAACTTCAGAATATGAAATCCTTGAGATATTACAAATCAAAATAAAGTATCGCCGGAGAAAAAACCAGAATATCGATTTCAAATTCAATACTTTTTCTCATTTGAATAAATCGAAAACTATATTGATTCGAGACTTTTAATTTCTAGGTCAGTGTATTTCTATTTCAGAGTTCTATAATCCAATGAAGAGTCCCAAGAAAACATTTCAAGCAGATTTTAGAGGAGACGAGAGAATTTCCATTTTCGTTGCAATGTAAAGTGATGAATATCTAAAAGAATATCGACAAGCGGGATTTTCTAATCGCTACTGCCGTATATCATTGAAAATTTTACGAATATTATTTTGTTTCTATATTTGTCGTATATGTAATACTGGCAGATATATCCGATGTTTCTCGTGATTTAAAATAAGTACTTTAGACGTATTCTAAACGATATTGTGCTTCAAACAATTCTATCAATATATTTAAAATATTAATATTAAAATATTAAATTTAATATAAATATATATCAAGATTAAAATACGTGACGAGTTGTAGCTCTCCGCGTTGGATTCCATTATTTTCCGACTGAAATTTTTGTACCAAATTTCATTCGAAACGCTCCATTCGTTCGTGAAAAAAATGAGGATATAAGGTTGAAAAATCTAATGTGGGCAACACATGACTTTCCTTATATAATGTAATGAATTTACTACTTTTACAGTAAAAAACAGGTTTTTCATATAGTAGATACTAATATTCTTTCCAAGATATTGAATTTTCGACAATGAGTAGTCATTTTCATTGATTTAGCGTCATTTATAACCATTTGGCGAGATTTTCGTTAATTTGGCAACATTTGAAAAAGTCGCCAAGTTGGCGACATTCCGCCAAAATCTCGCCAGGCGTTATGGACGAAAAAATAAGTTGTTCTTACAGCAAATAAATGACTATTGGCGTTCAAATACAAAAATATTACTCAAAGTATCTTTTTTCATCAATGGAAAGAGCTAGATCCACGAGAATGATGTCACCCAATTTATCGCATGGAATTACATATGAAAAGTGAACATGTTTCTCAATAGGAAATTTTTTTTTTTTCATTTTATATGACTTTTTGATAATTTTTTTTGAAAAATGTGCAATATCTCGAGAACGGTTCGTGTTAGCGTTCTAAAATTTATGTCAATCGTTTTCTAATGAAAAATTACATAAGAAATGTCTATTTGCGTAACTTTATTAGTGGTTTTGATTTTTTGACGATTTATTCGAAAATTTAGGGGGTTCTGAACATTTGATTACGTATAAAAACAATAGGCTTCCAGTGTTTACGGATTGTGATTTTTGTACCAAATTTGGTTCGAATCGGTCCATTCGTTCGTCAGTTATCGTCTCTAAAGACTCACTGACACACACACACACACACACACACACACACACACACAGACAGACATCACTTCAAAAATGTCTGATTCGTGATCAGGGATGCTTGAACCGTGCTCTCCCGTCGAAAACTGGAATACGAATTTTCGACCCCGTCACAATACTTTCCTTATACATTATGTATATAAGGAAAGTAAAAACCGGGTATGGGCAGCACATGACTTTCCTTATACCAATATAATGCAATGAATTTACTACTTTTACATTAGAAAGAAGTAGATTATTTTTATAGTAGTTATTTATATTCTTTCCGAGATACTGAATTTTCTTCAATAAGTCGTCATTGATTTAGCGGCATTTTTATCCATTTGGCGAGTTTTTCGTTAATTTAGCAACACTTAAAAAAGTCGCCAAGGTGGCGACATTTCCCCAAATTCGTCGCCAAAATCTCGCCAAGAGTTATGGACGAAGAAATAAGTTATTCTTACAGCAGATAAATGACTATTGGCGTTCAAATACAAAAGTATTACTAAAAGTATGTTTTTTCATGAATAGAACGAGCTAGATCCACGAGAATGATGTCACCCAAATTATCGCATGATATTACATATGGAAAGTGAACATGTTTCGCAATAGGATATATTTGTTTTTATTTTATGACTTTTTGATAATTTTTTTAAAAAGTACAATATATCGAGAACGGTTCATGTTAGCGTTCTAAAATTTATGTCAATCGTTTTCTAATAAAAAATTACATAAGAAATGTCTATTTGCATAACTTTATTAGAGATTTAGAATTTTTGACGATTTTTTCAACATTTCACTCAAAAATTTAAGGGGGTACTGAACATTCGATTGCGTATAAAAACAATTGGCTTCCAGTTTTTACGGATTGTGATTTTTGTACCAAATTTCGTTCGAATCGGTCCATTCGTTCGTCAGTCATCGTCTCCACAGCTCACTGACACACACACACACACACACACACACACATACACACACGGACATCACTTCAAACATGTTTGATTCGTGATCAGGTATGCTTGAAACGTGCTCTCCCGTCGAAATTTCGAATTCGAATTTTCGATCCCATCACAATACTTTCCTTATACATTATTGTATATAAGGAAAGTAATAATCATTTTGTACGCAATTTTTCTTTCCTTATATACATAATATATAAGGAAAGTATTGTGACGGGTGTCGAAAATTCGAATTCGTGTTTTCGACGGAGAGCACGTTTCAAGAATCCCTGATCACGAATCAAACATTTTTGATGTGATGTTTGTGTGTGTGTGTGTGTGTGTGTGTGTGTGTGTCAGTGAGTCTGTGGAGACGATAACTGACGAACGAATGGACCGATTCGAACTAAATTTGGTACAAAAATCACAATCCGTAAACACTGGAAGCCTTTTGTTTTCATCCGCAATTGAATGTTCTGAACCCCCCTAAATTTTCGAATAAAATTTTGAAAAAATCGTAAAAAAATCAAAAAAACTATTAATGTTACGCAAATAGACATTTCTTATGTAATTTTTCATTAGAAAGATATTGACATAAATTTTAAAACGCTAACATGAACCGTTCTCGAGAAATTGTACATTTTTCAAAAAAATTATCAAAAAGTTATATAAAAAAAAATTATTCCTATGGAGAAACATGTTCACTTTCCATATGTAATACCACGCGATAAATTGGGTGACATCATTCTCGTGGATCTAGCTCGTTCCATTCATGAAAAAAGATACTTTGAGTAATACTTTTGTATTTGAACGCCAATAGTCATTTATCTGCTGTAAGAATAACTTATTTCTTAGTGCATAATGCTTGGCGAGATTTTGGCGACGAATTTGGTGGAATTTCGCCAACTTGGCGAATTTTTAAAATATTGCCAAATTAACGAAAATCTCGTCAAATGGATAAAAATGACGCTAAATCAATGAAAATGACGACTAATTGTCGAAAATTCAACATCTTGGAAAGAATATTAATATCTACTATAAGAAAGACCTATTTGTTTTAATATAATAGTAAATTCATTACATTATATAAGGAAAGTCACGTGTTGCCCACATCAGATTTTGTTGTTTGTAGTCCAATTAGGAAGACATAAATTGTATTCTGTCTAATATATCTTAACTTTATAATTAAAGAAATCAAAAAATATCGAAACCTTATAATTAAAAAAATCTGATGTAGACAACACATGACTTTCCTTATATAATGCAATGAATTTACTACTTTTACAGTAAAAAAATAGGTTTTTATTATAATAGATACTTATATTCTTTCCAAGATATCGAATTTTCGACGATTAGCCGACATTGTCATTGATTTAGCGTCATTTTTATCCATTTGGCGAGATTTTGCTAATTTGGCAACATTTAAAAAAGTCGTCAAGTTGGCGACATTCGGCCAAATTCGTCGCAAAAATCTCGCCAAGCGTTATGGATGGAGAAATAAGTTATCCTTATAGCAGATAACTGACAATTGGTGTTCAAATACAAAAGTATTATTCAAAGTTTCTTTTCTCATGAATGGAACGAGCTAAATATACGAGAATGATGTTACCCAATTTATCGCATGATATTAAATATGAAAAGTGAACATGTTTCTCAACAATTAATATTTTTTTTATTTAAGGGGTTTTTTGATAAATTTGTTTGAAAAATGTACAATATCTCGAGAATGGGTCATGCTAGCGTTCTAAAGTTTATGTCAATCGTTTTCTAAGGAAAAACTACATAAGAAACGTCTATTTCCGTAACTTTATTAAAGGTTTTGATTTTTTGATGATTTTTGAAAATTTCACTCGAACATTTAGGTAGGTTCTGAACATTCAATTACGTTTAAAAACTAAAGGCTTCCAGTATTCACGGATTGTGATTTTTCTATCAAGTTTCATTCGAATCGCTCCATTCGTTCGTGAGATAACGTCTCCACAAACTCACTGACACACGCACAGACATCACTTCAAAAATGTTTGATTCGTGATCACGATTGCTTGAAACGTGCTCTCCCGCCGTGCTCTCCGTTCGAATTTTCGACCCCGTCGCAATGCTTTCCTTATACATTAGTACATAATGTATAAGGATACATAATGTATGAGGATACATAATGTATAAGGATACATATATACATAATGTGTAAGGAAAGTATTATGACGGGGTCGAAAATTCGAATTCGAGTTTTCGACGGGAGAGCACGTTTCATGCATCCCTAATCACGAATCAAACATTTTTGAGGTGATGTTTGTGTGTGTGTGTGTGTGTGTGTGCGTGTCAGTGAGTCTGTGGAGACGATAACTGACGAACGACTGGACCGATTCGAACGAAATTTGGTACAAAAATTACAATCCATAAACACTGGAAGCCTATTGTTTTTATAAGCAATCGAATGATCAGAACCCCCTAAATTTTCGAGTGAAATTTTTAAAAAATCGTCAAACAATCAAAACATCTAATAAAGTTACGTAAATAGACATTTCTGATGTAAATTTTCATTAGAAAACGAGAGATATAAATTATGGAACGCTAATATGAACCGTTCTCGAAATATTGCACATTTTGGCAAAAAAATTATCAAAACATCATAGAAAATAAAAAAAAAACATTTCCTATTGAGAAACATGTTCACTTTTCATATGTAATACCATGCGATAAATTTGAGGACATCATTCTCGTGGATCTAGTTCGTTCCGTTCATAAAAATAGGTACTTTGAGTAATACTTTTGTATTTGAACGCTAGTAGTTATTTATCTGCTGGAATAATAACTTATTTTTCCGTCCATAATGCTTGGCGAGATTTTGGCGATGAATTTGGTGGAATGTCACCAACTTGGCGACTTTTTAAATGTTGCTAAATTAACGAAAAACTCGCCAATTGGATAAAAATGACGCTAAATCAATGAAAATGACAACTCACTGACAAAAGGTCAATATCTTGGAAAGAATATAACTATCTACTAGTTAAAGAAAAAGAACAATCTATTTTCTTTTACTGTAAGAGTAGTAAATTCATTGCATTATATAAGGAAAGTCACGTGCTGCCGACATCAGCTTTTTATAATCAGTTGCCAGATGCAAAATATTATACGTATTAAAATATATGAAGCAAAATTTTACTACCAGAATTTTTTCTGAAATATGTATAAAAGATATTTAAGCGAGGAATAAAATATAAATTATGTCTTAGGTACGTATTACGAAATAATTGTCTGATTATAATAAGACTCCTTACGTATTACTTTCCCTTAAATGCTAATTTAATTGACATGCGTAGTGTTAACGTGTTATCATGATGATTTACCTCAAATTAATGATAGATCACATAATATAGCATATAAATCTGTATACGGAGTTCCATAGCTGGAATCCATTGTTGAATGAGATAATGTTGTTGCGTGTGTGACTGATACGAAGACTTCCAGCGGATTAGACTGGCTTTTCCATATTCGGAGCGGCTATGATGCAATTTCAACGCACCAGTGATACACGTAGTAACTGTTGTTTCTGTCGGCGTGGGTGAAGGCTAACGCTCCCTATGTCTCACGATCTTTGACGTGTTCATTTAGTGGAAACTTCGTAGCTTGAAATCATTGTTGAATGAGATAATGTTGTTGCGTGTGTGACTGATGCGAAGACTTCCAGCGGAGTAGCATGTCTCTTTCATGTCCGGAGCAGCTATGATGCAATTTCAACGCACCAGTGATACACTTAGTGACTGTTGTTTCTATCGCCTTGGGTGAAAGCTAACTGTCCCTGTGTCTCACGATCTTTGACTTGTTAATATAGTGGAAACATATAATGTGAAAAATTGTAACGATTGACTGTATATTAGTAGATCATGTAATATAACATATAAATCTGTGTAAGGGGCTTCATAGCTAGAAAACATTGTTGAATGAGATAATGTTGTTGTGTGTGTGACTGATGCGAAGACTTCCAGCGGATTAGACTGGCTTTTCCATATTCGGAGCGGTTATGATGCAATTTCATCGCACCAGTGATACACGTAGTGACTGTTGTTTCTATCGGCTTGGGTGAAGGCTAACGCTTCCTGTGTCTCACGATCTTCGACTTGTTAATATAGTGGAAACATGTAATGTGAAAAATTGTAACAATTGACTGTATATTAGTAGATCATGTAATATAACATATAAATCTGTTTAAGGGGCTTTATAGCTAGAAATCATTGTTGAATGACATAATGTTGTTGTGTGTGTGACTGATGCGAAGACTTCCAGCGGATTAGACTGGCTTTTCCATATTCGGAGCGGTTATGATGCAATTTCATCGCACCAGTGATACACGTAGTGACTGTTGTTTCTATCGGCTTGGGTGAAGGCTAACGCTTCCTGTGTCTCACGCTCTTCGACTTGTTAATATAGTGGAAACATATAATGTGAAAAATTGTAACGTTTGACTGTATATTAGTAGATCATGTAATATAACATATAAATCTGTTTAAGGGGCTTTATAGCTAGAAATCATTGTTGAATGAGATAATGTTGTTGTGTGTGTGACTGATGCGAAGACTTCCAGTGGATTAGACTGGCTTTTCCATATTCGGAGCGGCTATGATGCAATTTCAGCGCACCAGTGATACACGTAGTGACTGTTGTTTCTATCGGCTTGGGTGAAGGCTAACGCTTCCTGTGTCTCACGATCTTCGACTTGTTAATATAGTGGAAACATGTAATGTGAAAAATTGTAACGATTGACTGTATATTAGTAGATCATGTAATATAACATATAAATCTGTTTAAGGGGCTTTATAGCTAGAAATCATTGTTGAATGAGATAATGTTGTTGTGTGTGTGACTGATGCGAAGACTTCCAGCGGATTAGACTGGCTTTTCCATATTCGGAGCGGCTATGATGCAATTTCAGCGCACCAGAGATACACGTAGTGACTGTTGTTTCTATCGGCTTGGGTGAAGGCTAACGCTTCCTGAGTCTCACGGTCTTCGACTTGTTAATATAGTGGAAACATATAATGTGAAAAATTGTAACGATTGACTGTATATTAGTAGATCATGTAATATAACATATAAATCTGTTTAAGGGGCTTTATAGCTAGAAATCATTGTTGAATGAGATAATGTTGTTGTGTGTGTGACTGATGCGAAGACTTCCAGCGGATTAGACTGGCTTTTCCATATTCGGAGCGGCTATGATGCAATTTCAGCGCACCAGAGATACACGTAGTGACTGTTGTTTCTATCGGCTTGGGTGAAGGCTAACGCTTCCTGAGTCTCACGGTCTTCGACTTGTTAATATAGTGGAAACATATAATGTGAAAAATTGTAACGATTGACTGTATATTAGTAGATCATGTAATATAACATATAAATCTGTTTAAGGGGCTTTATAGCTAGAAATCATTGTTGAATGAGATAATGTTGTTGTGTGTGTGACTGATGCGAAGACTTCCAGCGGATTAGACTGGCTTTTCCATATTCGGAGCGGCTATGATGCAATTTCAGCGCACCAGTGATACACGTAGTGACTGTTGTTTCTATCGGCTTGGGTGAAGGCTAACGCTTCCTGTGTCTCACGATCTTCGACTTGTTAATATAGTGGAAACATGTAATGTGAAAAATTGTAACAATTGACTGTATATTAGTAGATCATGTAATATAACATATAAATCTGTTTAAGGGGCTTTATAGCTAGAAATCATTGTTGAATGACATAATGTTGTTGTGTGTGTGACTGATGCGAAGACTTCCAGCGGATTAGACTGGCTTTTCCATATTCGGAGCGGTTATGATGCAATTTCATCGCACCAGTGATACACGTAGTGACTGTTGTTTCTATCGGCTTGGGTGAAGGCTAACGCTTCCTGTGTCTAACGCTCTTCGACTTGTTAATATAGTGGAAACATATAATGTGAAAAATTGTAACGTTTGACTGTATATTAGTAGATCATGTAATATAACATATAAATCTGTTTAAGGGGCTTTATAGCTAGAAATCATTGTTGAATGAGATAATGTTGTTGTGTGTGTGACTGATGCGAAGACTTCCAGTGGATTAGACTGGCTTTTCCATATTCGGAGCGGCTATGATGCAATTTCAGCGCACCAGTGATACACGTAGTGACTGTTGTTTCTATCGGCTTGTGTGAAGGCTAACGCTTCCTGTGTCTCACGATCTTCGACTTGTTAATATAGTGGAAACATGTAATGTGAAAAATTGTAACGATTGACTGTATATTAGTAGATCATGTAATATAACATATAAATCTGTTTAAGGGGCTTTATAGCTAGAAATCATTGTTGAATGAGATAATGTTGTTGTGTGTGTGACTGATGCGAAGACTTCCAGCGGATTAGACTGGCTTTTCCATATTCGGAGCGGCTATGATGCAATTTCAGCGCACCAGAGATACACGTAGTGACTGTTGTTTCTATCGGCTTGGGTGAAGGCTAACGCTTCCTGTGTCTCACGGTCTTCGACTTGTTAATATAGTGGAAACATATAATGTGAAAAATTGTAACGATTGACTGTATATTAGTAGATCATGTAATATAACATATAAATCTGTTTAAGGGGCTTTATAGCTAGAAATCATTGTTGAATGAGATAATGTTGTTGTGTGTGTGACTGATGCGAAGACTTCCAGCGGATTAGACTGGCTTTTCCATATTCGGAGCGGCTATGATGCAATTTCAGCGCACCAGTGATACACGTAGTGACTGTTGTTTCTATCGGCTTGGGTGAAGGCTAACGCTTCCTGTGTCTCACGGTCTTCGACTTGTTAATATAGTGGAAACATATAATGTGAAAAATTGTAACGATTGACTGTATATTAGTAGATCATGTAATATAACATATAAATCTGTTTAAGGGGCTTTATAGCTAGAAATCATTGTTGAATGAGATAATGTTGTTGTGTGTGTGACTGATGCGAAGACTTCCAGCGGATTAGACTGGCTTTTCCATATTCGGAGCGGCTATGATGCAATTTCAGCGCACCAGTGATACACGTAGTGACTGTTGTTTCTATCGGCTTAGGTGAAGGCTAACGCTTCCTGTGTCTCACGATCTTCGACTTGTTAATACGGTGGAAACATGTAATGTGAAAAATTGTAACGATTGAACTTATGTTAATAGATTATGTAATATAACATATAAATCTGTGTACGGTGCTCTGTAGCTTGAGACCATTGTTGATTGAGATAATGTAAACCAGAAGAATTAAGAAAAATAAAACGCTATTTAAATATTTTTGAACATGGAAATCGATGTAAGAAACTAGGGACCAGCTAGATGGTATTTTCTAAGTCAGTTCGATGCAATAAAACCTAATTACCTTAGACAATAAGTCATGACATAAAAAATAGGTAGATATATCTTACTCAAATTCACAATTAATAAAAATAAACGAATAGTGCAGAAATCAGATGCTACAAGGGAAAACTCCAATAACATAATTTCCCTTGACAGGCAAGTACGGCTCGAAAACTTCTTCTTACCAATCCAGCTATAAATGCAATAGTGATGTAGCAATAGAATAGGGCGATGCAACAAATAATGCCAAACAACATATAATAGCGCGAAGCAAAAATACAGCAGTTCGAATATCTTGAGAATGTTTTGCCGTATTAATGAGCAAGCTTAAGCAGTGTGCCCGACGGGGTATCAATATTAAGATTATAACTTATCGATATTAAGATTATAAATTATAGATATTATTATTGATAAGTTAAAACTTTAAATGAAAATAAATACACATTTTTTTTCACTTTACTTTAACTAGTTATAGCACAATGGGATAGTATAATGCTCCTATTATGAATGAATTAATTAGATTAATTGACAAATTGACATTTACACCTTTCTTCAAGTATAAAGAAAAATTAATAATTTCGCTCAAAATTAAGTACAACGCAGCATACAACTGATTCAAGGATATACAAAATGTCTTTAGTTAGAGTATTTTGATTTTTGTTTTTTTACTTCTGAGTTTGCTTGTTTGTTCGCAGTGACGAAAGAGATCCAAAGTATCTCCGTGAAATCTATCATTTTTGCTTAATTATATTCACTAATTTTTGCTTTATTAGCTATAGTTCTGTTTTAATTAGTTCAGTTTTAATTTGTTCAATAGAATATCTTCTATTCAGATCAAACATAACTGGATATGATTCTTCTCTTTCTTGACTCAACAGTCCTGTGAATATTAATCCCTGACGTTCTCAGACATTTTGTGTCATCTTGACTTGTTATCAGAGACAGTTCTCCATTTCTGCAGTTCTTATTCTTACAAATGCGAAAATATTTGTCTACACAGTTAATCCATCTGAATTTCAGTCTTGCTCTAGGCCTAACTCCAATTGGCCCAGCCAGGAACATTTATTTAGTTTCCATTTTGTCATCCATACAAACGACTTGTCCATTTCATTTTATTTTTTGTATCTTTATGTATTTAACCACGCCTGCGGTTCTTTATATAGGTGGTATAGTTCGAAATATTGAATTTTCATCGCCACACTGCATTTGGCTGATTTGACAGTATATCACCAAATTTGCTTCTTAAAAACTTTCCTTCGAAGGTCTGCAGCGCATTTTCGACTCTTCATGATTAGATAAAAACAAGAAACGTCAATCATGCATAAAGCATTGATTATTAAACCCTTTCCAACTGAAATGCAATTTTATTTAAACATCTCTGAAATGCGATACATTCAGCGGTGATATTTTAAATTTTTCACAATACTACTGCAATTTATTATATTTCATAAACTTCATCGAAAGCAAATGAAATTTATTCAAATATCGTCATCGAAATATAAATCCCTTGGATCTCTATATAAAAACAATGAATATATCGTTCATAAACTTTTTTCCATCCCTTTCATTCAGAGGCGATATTTTTAAAATTATCACAATACTACAATAATTTATTTTACTTAAAAACGTAAAACCATGAAGGTAAAATTACTTTCTAACTCCATGCTTAAAACTTCATCAAAAAAGCAATAATATGGAATCGTTTGCTTCTCTATGTAAAACCAATGAGAGTTTCATTCATATCAGCTATATTGCAGGCTTCCGAGCTAAATAATTTTGCTTTAAAGAAATTCAGCAATTCTTATACAACTCAACTTACAGCTTGATGTGTTTGCATTCTCCATACGTACGGCTCCGATGTAGAAATGATCAAAGGTTGATGATCCTTTAAATTCCAAAATATTGTAATTGCGTTTGCGTGGTATATAGATGCACAGAAAAAAATAAAAAATTAAGCGGTTTTAGGACGGATGCAACACTAAATATAAATTAAAAATAACTTTAAAAATCACGATTTTGACACAAGATGGATGCCATGTGTTATTTTGAAGTGATCATGTGATCTCGTCACATGAAATGGGTATAATTATTATTTTAAATTTTATTTAAACTACAGACCATATTTTGCTGAGATTTTTTTATATTTTTATGGGATAATTTGAATATTTCTTAAAACTTTCGGAGCAATTTGTGAATATTAACATCGCTTAAAAATCTTTGAATAATTAGGTCCCATAGGGTTCAATGTATTTTATTTTTTGAATCCGGGTTCAATCCAAAACTAATTGGGTGATACTTGGATTATTCATTTATATTCCCATCGGTCCCACAGACAGTCTGAACAACATACTAAAATTTCATTTTGAGAAAGTCATTTTTACGGCATTAATCGTTGGAACGGACAGACATACAGACAGACAGAATGAACAAAGTCATAAACACTTTTCAACTATGTTGTAAAGTGTTAAAAAATCTGATCCTGCTGCAGGTGACTTTTCCTACAGACTCAAATATATTTTCTCTATCATGGTCATTAAATTGAGCTTAATTGCCCCAAATAATACGGATGCTTGTTTGACATTATTTCCCTTTTGCAGTTTAAATGCGTCTTTTCCATTTCACAATTTAATGAATTTTTCAAAGTCGCCAGCTTCTCAAAGATTCATAATCCTAGACCAATGAGGTTGATATTATTCGTTTTGTCGTTAAAAATTAAGTAACGCAAAGTTCCTGCGCACTCTGAAATCGTGAAAACCTAGAATTTACAGAAATTTGAAAGAGGACTAAAATGTCAGGGAAGTTACGGGGAGAAGCGATTTTTTGTTTAAAATTCTGGAAAAATCGGGGAATTTTCAATTTGCCGACCTGCTCACAAAGATGCCGATAACTACGGATTCTCTGTATTTTCCACGGGAAACGAATTCTGTGCATAGAATTTGCATAGTTTCCTGTGGAAAATTATCTTGTATGAGGGTCAATGTAATTTTACGGCAGTGTGCACAGTAATTTCAACCAAGACAACATAACAACGATCAGTTACATCCACATAGACGGTAATGCCAAACAAATTAATGTGACAACGGGAATTTAGGTCCGCATGGACGATAATGCCAATTAAATCACCGTGGCAATGATGATTTACTGCTGTGTGGAATGTAAAAGATTTTTTTTTCTTGTGATAAATGTATTTCTCAAAAGTTATTAAATTTCGCATAAATTGCTGAACAGTTAATTTTATAATTAGTTGCACATAAACAGTGCAATTGCTCATTTCAGTTTATGTTCTCTTTAATCGTTAAGAGTCGATTAGTATATTTTCCCATCTATCTGCATCTTCTAAATATTGCATATTAGATTGACTAAACTAGCTTACTTTTATATTCTGATTAATTATTAAGGTTGCATTTTTAATCATTTTCATAAACAGCCCGATTACGCAAGTCACTTTCTGTTCTTGTGAATCACTGAGAATGCATTAGTACATTTCCCATCAATCCGCATCTTCTAAATATTGTTTACTAGATTGACTAATTTAGAACTTTTTCATATTTAGGCTATTATAGGTTAATTTTTTAATTATTGCTTTCCTTATATACATAATGTATAAGGAAATTGTTGTGACGGGGTCGAAAATTCGAATTCGAGTTTTCGACGGGAGAGCACGTTTTAAGCATCCCTGATCACGAATCAAACATTTTTGAAGTGATGTCTGTCTCTGTGTGTGTGTGTGTGTGTGTGTGTGTGTGTGTGTGTGAAAGTGTGTGTGTGTGTCAGTGAGCCTGTGGAGACGATATCTCGCGAAAAAATGGAGCGATTCGAATGAAATTTGGTACAAAAATAACTATCCGTGAATACTGGAAGCTTATTGTTTTTAAACTTAATCGAATGTTCAGAATCCCCCTAAATTTTCGAGTGCAATTTTGAAAAAATCATCAAAAAATCAAAACCTTCAATACAGTTACGCAAATAGACATTTCTTATGTAACTTTTCCGTAGAAAACGATTGACATAAACTTTAGAACGCTTGCACGAACCGTTCTCGAGATATTGTGCATTTTTCAAATAAATTTTTCATAAAATCCCATAAATTAAAAAAATATATTAACTGTTGAAAAACCTGTTCACTTTTCATATGTAATATCATGCGACAAATTTGGTGACATCATTTACGTGGATCTAGCTCGTTCCATTCATGAGAAAATATACTTTGAGTAATACATTTTTATTTGAACGCGAATAGTCATTCATCTGCTATAAGAATAACTTATTTCTCCATCCATAACGCTTTTCGAGATTTTGGCGACGAATTTGGCGGAATGTCGCCAACCTGGCGCCTTTTTGAAATGTTGCCAAATTAACGAAAATCTCGCCAAATGGATAAAAATAACGCTAAATCAATGAAAATGACAACTAATTGTCGAAAATTCAATATCTTGGAAAGAATGTAAGTATCCTAAGAATATAAGTAAGAAAAACCCATTCTTTTTTACTGTAAAAGTAGTAAATTCATTGCATTATACATATAAGGAAAGTCATGTGTTGCCCACGTCAGATTTTTTATTCTTAAACGCACTACATAAACTTCAGAGCGCAAACATGAATTGTTTCCGAGAAACTACACCTTTTCCAAATAAATGCATCTAAAGGTACATAAAATTAACAGTAGTAAGAATCATTAAATATATAATACTTTGAGAAACATTTGACAAAATATCGTCAATTTGGGCACATTTTAATGTAAAGACAAATGAACGAAAATTTCGCCAAACTGCAAAAGCGACGTCATATTGAGGAATTTATAATTAACATATTGCAAGATAATGGAGTATATTGGTCAGCAGATGTCAGCAATATTTCCAGGTGTCAATATGCATTTATTTTCGCAAAATATAAATCAATTTGGAATTTAAAAATAATTTTTCATGTTGTCATCCATAAAAGCGACCGATGCCAATATACTTTTCAACGTTAAAAACACTGCACTCTGAATTTTTTTTTTCTTTCCAATGACCAGGCATTGACTCTTTCATCTTCGCCTATACATCGGCCAGAACAGTGAACGTCCCAACCGTCAAATGACGTTGCCCCAGCGCACCAGTGGGGGTGGGGACACATTGCGTCCAACAACACAAACATCCATGTCTTACGTGGGACTCGAACCCACAATGTGGCGGCCGATCAATCGCTGGAAACGCTCGCCTTGACCGTTCGGCCACCACGTCGGCTGAAATGAGCCAACAGTACGCAGTGTTCCCAGGTGGTCACCCACCCACCCAAGTACTAACCGCGCCCGATGCTGATTAAATTCGGTGATCTAACGGGAACCGGTGTTTTCAGCACGGTACAGCCGTTGGCACTCTGAATATTATCCACCATTTTTTCGCATTGAAAGAAAGAAATTATTTGCATTATGTATTTGTTTTTCAGTTGCAGAGAGTTAAAAGAAGGAGAAAACTCTTTCATATTTTTATACCATTAATTTAAAGGTGTATATATTTTTTCTCTCTGTGTTTTATTTTATCTATGTATTTATATGTTATGAACCAAGTGATTAGGGTCTGCTATACGGAATGTCCGAGCATTATATATAATGACCAAAGAAGACATAAAATCAATAACTCTCGTCTTGATTCTTAAAGTATCACAACTAAGAACTTCTAAGATCACTCAAAGTAGCCTTCACGACCAAGGCAAACACACAGAAATCTAGTATTTAAATACAACTTCTTTATTGTGAAAACCTAAATTATACAGCCAGGGCTGTAGAAACAAGGCTGTACACAGAAAGAAAACATATATAGTCTTGTACAGGCCCGTTCAACTGAATGACCTTAAAACTCAGAAATTAGAGATTGTTGATAATATGAACTTTGGAATTACTCATAGTTAAACAATACTGATGAATAATTTTTACCAACTCCCATCAGATGATGCTGGTAGTCCTCTGGATGATCCACAGTCGTTCTTTCCTATTGTAACATATTAGCTGCCCTCCTCTCAGACATACGACGCTCATCGCTAGGTTAACTGCCACACGTCTAGACCATGGATCCTATGCTTCACTCTTTCAGGAACGATGACGACTCATGCGAATACGAATATTTCCTCACCATGAACAGCAATTTTACCCTGTTCTACCACAAGGATCGCAGAAACTTGTTATCTGGCTCAGGATTGGTGTACATAACACAGGAAAAATGTAATCAAAATTTTATATAGACCTAAAAAAATTTCACATGCACTCAAATTGTCTCCCCATTCAAAATCCTTTACAGGCTATTTATCGAGTCCAAAAACACGCAGAGGGCTGAAGCGTACACAACTTTATCGTGCCGAAAATTTTCATCAGTACAATTTTCACGTCGTTCACGTTTATTTGTCCCTTCATTCAACATTTTTGAAGCACACTTTTTTTGGTTCCCAGACAACGTAGATAGCTAAAACTCGCATATATTTTCATCTTGCGATATATTTATATTATATATAATAGTTTAATATTAATATTTTAAATATTTTGATAGAATTGTTTGAATAACAATATCGTTTAGAATACTTCCAAAGTATTTATTTTAAATCCCGAGAATCGTCGGGTATATCTGCCAGTATTATATAAACGGCAAATATAGAAACGAAACAAATTCGTAAAATTTCCAATGATATAAGGCAGTAAAGATTACAAAATCCTACTTACCGATATTTTTCTAGATATTCATTACTTTACTTTTCAACGAAAATGGAAATTCTCTCTTCTCCTCTAAAAGCTGCTTGAGATGTTTTCTTGGGACTCTTTATTGGATTATAGAACTCTGAAATAGAAATACACTGACCTAGAAATTAAAAGTTTTGAATCAATATAATTTTCAGCTTATTCAGATGAGAAGAAATATTGCATTTGGAATCGATATTATGGTTTTTTCCCGCCGATACTTTCTTCTGATTTTTATATCTCAAGGATTTGATATTCTGAAGACTTAACGTTAGCATATAAACCTTTTTGTATACTCAAATGTCAAATATATATGGAATATGAGATTTTATTAAACTTTCTCATACATTGGTATTCCAAAGTTTTCGTTTATTCGTATTCTAAACGTATTCAAAACTCATATTCGTAATTCTCATTCGTATTTCGTTTCTATCAAAATCAATATTAGAACCAAAAATCACAAAAAATCTGAAGTGAGCAGCATATCACTTTCCCTGCATATTTAAAATAATTTTGTAAGTTTTTTATTTCATTGTGCATTAAATTGAGTTTAACTGAAGAATATAACATGATATATTTTTCTGATATTATATACAATTTGTGTTTTTATTGAATCTTTGTTTCCTTTGGCAACTTCATTCACTTCAAATTCTTCAGGTTCTCATAATTCCGAAAAACTACAATATCTCGACAAGGGTTCATCCCACAGTCATGGCACCAGTCTTATTTGCTTTGTTTTCAAAATTTACCTGAATAAGAAGTACTTAATATATTTCAACAATTTTAATCATTTATTTCAGACTTTCAATATCTTTGCGAGCCATTTCGCAATAAAAGGGTCGGTTATATATTTCCTAATCATATTAAAATCCAGTCGCCTCAGGATAGCCATCAGGGAACTTAACTACTAAGTTTTAGAAATGTGGTTAAATAGTTTTTTATCTACTGTGAAAATAGTCTTCATTTCCTCAAAATTAAAAAATTAAATAGCTCGGGAATAGTTCATCTTAGAGTAATGGGGATCTTACTCCTTTTGTCGTCAAAAAATACGTATAAAACAAGCATGTAATTGATACATTTGAGCATATACAGTATTTAATTTTACATCGGGTGTTTTAGATATGCGGGCCATATCGCAGAAACGGCAGATGATCTTTCTAGTTATATACTTGCACTCCATCTCGTAGAACTGGTTTTTTGTGAAATAAAAAATAAAAATGAAGTCTGTTAAAATGGCTTTGTTTTTATTGAATTTCAAACAATCTAAGCACTAGTACTAACATCTAATCTTCAATAAGGTAACCCGTAAAATACTTCACAGTTAAATTTCATGAAGTTTCATCGGATACATTTTTATCTAGATTCATTATGCTTTTTATCTAGGTACATTATCATTTTTATCTAGATATCTAGATACATCCATCCATTGCACAGACAGACAGATACACACAAACATACACACATACATCACTCTAGGAGCATGTCAACGGCCTGAACTGATAAAAGAAATTTAAGATTGTATTCGTTACTTTCCTTTTATAAATATAAGGAAAGTATTGCGACGAGGTCGAACATTCGAATTCGAGTTTCTGAGTGTGGAATCAGACGTTTTTGAGTGTGGTGTGTGTGTGTCAGTGAGTCTGTGGAGACGATAACTGACGAACAAATGGACCGATTCGAACAAAGTTTAGTACAAAAATTACAATCCATGAATACTGTAAGTGTATTGTTTTTATACGGAATCGAATGTTCAGAACTTCTCTAAATTTTCGAGTGAAATTTTGGAAAAATCATCAAAAAATTAAAACGTTTAATAAAGTTATGCAAATAACCATTTCTTATGTAATTTTTCATTAGAAAACGATTGACATAAATTTTAGAAAGCTAGCTTGAACTGTTCTCAAGATATTGAACATTTTTCAAAAAAATTATTAAAAAATCATATAAAATAAAAAAAAAATATTACCTATTGTGAAATATGTTCACTTTACATAAGTAATATTATGCAGTAAATTTGGTATAACATCATTCTCGTGGATCTAGCTAGTTCCATTTATGTAAAAAGATACTTTAGGTAATACTTTTGTGTTTGGACGCTAATAGTCATTTATCTGCTACAAGAATAACTTATTTCTCCATGCATAACGCTTGACGAGATTTTGGGGGAATGTCAACTTGGCGACTTTTCAAATGTTGCCAAATTAACGAAAATAATAAAAAAACGAAAATAACAAATTAATAAAAAATGTAGCTAAATCAATGAATATGACGACTAGATGATGAAAGTTCAATATCTTGGAAAGAACATAAGCTTAGACTATAAGAATAGCCCATTTCTCCGTCCGTCCGTAACGTTTGGCGAGAAATTTAGAGGGACGTCGCCAACTTGGCGTTTATTTTAAATTTTTCTAAAATGACAAAAATGTTGCCAAATTGATAAAAATGTCGCAAAATGGGAAGTAATATCCCACAAATTCTGAATTCAGTCATATGAAGGGCATACCTTCTAGTATATAAGGAATACTCGTCTCAACGTTTGTCTGTAACACTTGGTGATGCATTTGGCAAATTTAGCGAATAATTAAGCAAAGTATTTCAACAATGGCGATATTTCACAACAGACAAAAATATCGTCAAAATTGCAAAAATGACGTTTAATTAATGAAAATCACGCCTAATTGATGACGTAATTATTAAGGTATTTTAATATATGGACTATATCGCTTATTGATGAAACTACTTATTGATGATGCTAACAATATTGATGATTGTTTAGAGTTGAGGAAAGTATAAGTTAATTGAGTATTTTGAAATAGTTTTACATGTTGTCATCATCCGGAAAATCGCCAAATGTACAATTTAACGATAAAAACACAGCGGCGTGGATCTTATACATTATTACTTTCCTTATATACATAATGTATAAGGAAAGTATTGTGACGGGCTCGAAAATTCGAATTCGAATTTTCGACGGGAGAGTACGTTTCAAGCATATCTGATCACGAATCAAACATTTTTGATGTGAGGTCTGTGTGCGTGTGTGTGTGTGTGTGTGTATGCGTGTGTGTGTGTGTTTGTGAAAGTATGTGTGTGTGTGTGAAAGTATGTGTGTGTGTGTGAGTCAGAGAGTCTGTGGAGACGATAACTGACGAACGAATGGACCGATTTGAACGAAATTTGGTACAAAAATCACAATCCGTAAACACTGGAAGCTTATTGTTTTGTATGCAATCGAATGTTCAGAACCCCCTAAATATTCGAGTGAAATTTTGAAAAAATAGTCAAAAAATCAAAACCGTTTGTAAAATTACGCAAATAGACATTTCTTATGTAATTTTTCTTTAGAAAACGATTGACATAAATTTTAGAAAACTAACATGAACCTTTCTCGAGATATTGAACATTGTTCAAAAAATTATCAAAAAGTCATCTTAAATAATAAAATATAAAATAAAAAGAAAATATTTCCTATTGAGAAACATGTTCACTTTTTATATGCAATAGGATGCGATAAATTTGGCGACATCATTCTCGTGGATCTAGTTCGTTCCATTCATGAAGAAAGATAGTTTGAGTAATACTTTTGTATTTGAACGCCTATAGTCATTTATCTGCTGTAAGAATAACTTATTTCTTCGTCCATAACGCTTAGCGAGATTTTGGCGACGAATTTGACGGAATGTCGCCAACTTGGCGACTTTTTCAAATGTTGTCAAATTAACGAAAATCTCGCCAAATGGATAAAAAAAACGCTAAATCAATGAAAATGATGACTAATTGAAGAAAATTCAATATCTTGGAAAGAATATAAGTACCTACTATAAGAATAACCTTTTTTCTTAACTGTAAAAGTAGTAAATTTATTGCATTATATAAGGAAAGTCATGTGTTGCCCACATCAGATTTTTTTTGTACTGTAAAACTAGTAAATTCATTGCATTATATAAGGAAAGTCGCGTGCTTCCCACATCAGATATTTTTAATTTATTCGCTGTATAAAAAGTATTGAATGGTAATATCTATATTCAAATATATTTTTCTCCATCTGCCAGCGCAAGAGATTTTGCCAAAAGTAAATTAATTAAATAGCAGTTAATTAAATTCTGTAACACGTCCTGGCCTAAATATAAATATGGGGATCGTCATCAGCTAATACACATCTAACCACTGCTGATTTTGTTTAAACTTTTGCAGACTTCGAAGGCGACAGTGCAAGTAGTTCTGGAAAGGATATTGTCGTGTTTAAACGAAACAAAAGAGTGTGGTTATTCAGATATGTCGATCGTAACAGTGGACGAAAAGATGACAGTAATGTGATGTTGGCAGATCAATGATCGTGTTGTTGTGTGCAATTAATAGCATGCAGACAAACACCGATGGCTAAATTTCAATAATCTAAGGACTCCTACATTTAATTACACTTCACGCAGTATCAATAAGTACCTTTAAGAAACAATTGCCGATACATGACTGCATTCCTGGCTTTCTTTATGATGTCTAAAACACACTAAAATATGCAGCACATTCTGCAGTGGTGTAGGACCAGAATATCATGAATGACATTTATATAATGGCGTGTAATGTTTACTAATGGATACAACACCTATGATGATCACCATTTCTTACCTTAGAATTACGACTACATGGTGTATTGTGACATGGCTTTTGAGAGATCACTAATACCTTTATGAAGGTCTTGACAGTCTACATAGCATATCTTGTCATGACGCCTGGCAGTTAATTTACAATACAATACCAGTGCACACAATACACAAGTTTACAATAATTTCTATATAGTGCTGCTACCTTCACATGCCCAGACAGGTTTCCAGACCTCTTATCAAACGAATACATTCGTCCTTAAGATATATTTTTATTTATTTGAAAAGGACTGCAAGCTACAGGACGTAGTCCCAGTTACAGCGTGCAGGAATAAAAGTACATTAAAAAAATACAGATTAAAATATCATGAAATACATTAAAAAGTTAAAATACATTTAAAAGTTAAAATACATTAAAGAGTTAAAATACATTAAAAAGTTAAATGCATTAAAAAGAAAAGCAAACCTTCAACAACCAATGATCTTCATAAACAGATTCACATGAATATATACAATAAAATACAGGATGTTTACAACTAATGCTTTTTAAAATCCATCTCCGATGAATAAAAAATATCCAGATTATAAGGGAAATTGCTGTATAATTTAGAAAAACTAGTAATTTCACAATTACAGCGAATACTCGAATTAAAATTCTTTACAGCAAATAAGTTAATGCTTCTTGTTGTATACTGAGGAACACGAAACCCAGTCCCACCCAAAACAGGGGAGCAGTCAACTCGGCCACCAAACAAATTCCTGAAGAATGAAAACAGAATGCAATCGCTTCTGCTCTGTAAGCTTTTTAAACCAAACAAACCACGTAGAAAAGTAGCGGATAAGGCTATATGTTAGGAGAGCAGTTATAACTATTGTAGAGTTATAGGGAATTAGCTGAACAAATACAGAAACTCTTATGCAACCCGTCATAAAGCAACATTATATTGAAAATTCGAATATACACAGTGTAATTTATCGTCATGTATCTCATACTTCGTCACTATATACTATTAAGTTATATTTATGTTTACACTGATTCGAATTAAAGTTACCTTTCTAACAGAATACATGCTATTTTTTTCATACTATGAAATATAGCATAGAGAAATTATATTGTTGCGAATGCGTAATATTCCCTCACTGGCTTCTTTCCTTTCGTCTCCTTCGAAAACCTGAAGGAGAAAGCATCATGATGTGAGCATTCATTGACGTAAGCCAGACGCGAGCCCAGCGTTGTCAGGATTTCGAATCAGAAGAAGGGTTACCAGATTTCAGTTCTTAGTAATTAGATTACCCACTACAACTTTGCTATTGATATTTTACTTCTATCTCTATTGGTATTTTACTTCTATCTCTTTACTTTGCTCTCTAGTTCTTTGACATAACTTTTCAAAATCTCTACTAGTGGCGCGTCAATCACTTTATATACCGTCGTACACAGTTTTATACGGTCACCATATTACTATAGAAAGATCCATGACGTTTTCTCTCATGTGCCTCTCCTTATAAATTGATTAAGGATGATTTTCCTAAGAATCATGTATTTATGAATGGAATAATACATTATATGACAATTACATTATATAACAAGAAAGATCTATCATGCATAAAGCATTTGTTATGAGACACTTTCCTACTGGAATGTAATTTTACTTAAATATCTCTAAAATTCGATATATTCAGCGACAATATTTTTAAAATTATCACGATACTACAATAATTTATTATATTTCAAATCTTAAAACTCCATCGAAAAAAATAAACTTTAATCAAATGACGTCATCGGAATGTAAATCGCCTGTCTCTCTATAAAAAAGCTGTAAATATTTCATTCATACACTTTTTTCATTTCTTTCTTGCATAAAAATACTACAATAAATTATTTTACTTAAAAACTTAAAACTATTGTGGTAAAAAAATTTAACTCTATGCCTAAAATATTATCGAAAAAGTCTGTTATAAAATCGTCTTCGTCTCTATGTAAAATCAATGAATGTTTCATCCATATCAGCTGTATTGCAGACTCCAGAGCTAAATAATTTTGCATTAAAGAAATTCAGCAATTCTTATACAACTCATCTTACAGTTTCATGGGTTTATTATCTTCATAAGTGAATATTAAGCTTCATTCTAGAAATTATCAAAGTTTGGTAATCATTTAAACTCAAATATATTCTAATTGCGCTGTTTCAGAATACATATGCATAAAAATAAAGCGGTTTAAGGACGGATACAACACTAAATATAAATTAAAAAGAACTTTCCAAATCACGATTTTGATACAAGATGAATTCCGGGGCGCGGTAGCCCAGTGGTTAGTGCGCAGGAATTGCACTCAGTAGGCCCGGGTTCGATTCCCGCCACTGTTCAAACTGCCGCCGTGTTCACGCGGAGTACGATAACGTTAAACATGTGGATCCGTATGTCCTTCCGAGAGGTTGGTGATAGGGGAAGGAGGGTACGGTCCCTGTGGATGCCTCCCCCACTGGGTTCCTGTCTAAATTGGGTAGCACTTCCCGGCCGTCTAAACAGTTACCTTACACCTTTCTGGTAGGTCGGACGGTCTGGGTCTCAACAACAACAACAAGATGCATTCCATATTTTATTTTGAAGTGAGTCACGTAATCTCTTCATATGATATGGGTGTAATTAATATTTTAATTTTAATTTTAAAAACTACCAAATATATTTTGTTGAAATGTTTTTATATTTTTTACGGGATAATTTGAATATTTTCTAAAACTTTCGAAGCAATTTGTAAATTTCAAATTTGTTTAAAAAACGTTTGAAAAATTATTTCCCATACGGTTCAATGTACTTCATTTTTTTAACCCGGGTTTTATCCAAAACTAATTGGGTGATCTTATACAATTATATCCCCACAGACCGTCTAAGCAATATACTAAAATTTCATTTTGATAAAGTTAATTTTACGGCAGTTATCGTGAGACCGTACAGACAGACAGAATGAACAAAGTCATAAACACATTTCAACTATGTTGTAAAGTGTTAATAAAACATATTTTGTGAGATTTTTATAATACAGTATTAAAGATAAATGGATTTTTCAGTAATGTTTAATTTAGTACATATAATTTACACATATAATAATATATATACTATATATATATATATATATATATATATATATATATATATATATATTTCTCAGATCATTTCTTATTCAAAAATCTTAAGATAGTTAAGTCACAAATACAACGCGTAAATGTTCATCTATTAGTAAGTATTACTACTTATTAGGAAATTTAAGTTTTGTTTTACCCAGATCTATAACAAACATTGAATTTATGCGTCTAATAATGGATAATGAAGTTCATTTAAAGTAATTTTCAATTTAAAACCATTCAGTACAATATATATTGAAAAGGAACTGTTTTACGAAACATTGCAAACTATCAATTTGCTCATTTTAACATTTTTAAACGCTCATATGAAACATCCTTGTTATAGTTAAGCGAATAAATTTGAGTTTATTTTAATACTAGCTGTTAGCTTTAAAGTTATTATCTAAAATTGCCTATATTTTCTGAAAATTATATATGTTTCAAGAATAGGAAAAAATATGACCAGATAATTATGAGTAAACTATACATATTTTAACATTATCTCTATTATTTAGACATGATTTATCACTAAATCATAATTATAATTACTGTATTAATAAGAAGAGTATGTGCGTAATAAAACAGTTACATTAAAAGTTTGATGTGGGAAGTAATTTCATGATGTATTCTACACTAGTATCCATTTCTCATCATACATTCCGTATTAAATTTATTTAAAATGTATAGCATAATATAATACACAAACGATGTACTATATTAAATTAATAATCAATTTGTAGCCATAAAAAATTTATTTTCTATTTGGTAATTTAGCAAATTTTAAAATATAGTTATTTTCCTTACTGATAAAACTTTTATGATTTCAGATCCAGTAGTAAAATTTTCAGGATTCTTAAATATCGCCATAATTATACATGTCTTGATATTGATATTCACAATGTGAAAATTTCGTAGTAACAATTTTAGACCCTCGGGATCCATTATATTTTGAGAGCCGCATCGATTTTCACATCATCATACAACTTCCTATATAAAAATTTCTCACAAAAAATGTCACAATTTCATTTCAAGGAAGACCTTTTTTCAAATGTCTTTCAATGTCCAACAATATTGTAGCTCTTTCAAGGTGATTTTTTTTTTCAATTTTAAAATTTATATCCAGAAATTAACCACTTGACCGGCCGAGAAAACTCTGTCTCACTGACTCAGTTTTGTCACCTTTCAAGAAGAAGATCTCTAGCTAAGCTGACCGCAGAGAGGCATCGTAAATGTTGTTTTTCCAACTGAGCATTCCCGTTCCCCCTCTGAAAACTGTCAACAACTTAATTGATCATTAGCTTGCGCTGCAGGTGTCTGAATAGCCGTCTTGGAGGTGACCGGCGACCCCACTTTGCTTGCACCACGTGACACGATCCCCCCAGAAAGGGAAAAACAGAATTGTTACAGAAAAACAAATGAATTACAAAATAAGATGGATCTTGTTTGGCCAAAATCGTTCTTTTTTTATAATCCCTTTCAAGTTTATAGCTAATTTTTTAATAGTCGTTTTCTCCTTATTTTTGAAGCAAACGCTATTTGAAGTTTAAATTGCATGATAAATGTATTTTGATTAATAAAATGTTGATACATCATTTTGCTTCATTTTCCTCTGTAAAGCATGCAAAGAAAATATTTAAATTTATTTTACAAATCAATTTTTATTTAGCTTTAATTATCATTTATCGGGGTTTAGAGAATATTTTATACATTCTCTATATACTTAAATAGAGTCTTTTAAAAACTGCTGATTTATTAGAAGGAAGCCATCAAGCTACGGGGTTAAATTACTTTCTTTTGCATATTCTGTATATTAGATGTAAAATGGCAATGTTAATGTGCGGCTGGGTAATTTCATAAATTATAAAAAAAAAAACATTCATAAATTATTTTTATTACGAATTCGTACTGTTTAATATTGCATAATTCCAACAAATATTCCTTAATTGCCAATTTTCTAGGAAAACATAATCGTTTTAAAAAGTTAATGTGAGTTACAGTGAGAAAATTTTTGTTTGTGTCTGTTTTCTTACGAATGAATGTGCTAACTGGATGAAAATGTTGGCGATGCTAACTCATTTAAACATATTTAAAATTTCATATTTTATATAAATTTATTTGAAAATTATGCAATATCTTAAGGAGGATCCATTCTAGTGTTCTAAAATAAGTCCCATTCGTATTCTGATGCGAAGTTGCATGCGAAATGCTTGTTTGTTAGACATGTTTAACTCTTATTTTTCAAACATCTTTTTACTTTCCTTATATACATAATGTATAAGGAAAGTATTGTGACGGGGTCGAAAATTCGAATTCGAGTTTCCGACGGGACAGCACGTTTCAAGCATCCCTGATCACGAATCAAACATTTTTGATGTGATGTCTGTGTGCCAAATTAACAAAAATCTCGCCAAATGGATAAAAATGATGCTAAATCAATGAAAATGACTTCTAATTGAAGAAAATTCAATATCTTGGAAAGAATATAAGTATCTACTGTAAGAATAACATTTTTTTAACTATAAAAGTAGTAAATTCATTGCATTATATAAGGAAAGTCATGTGTTGCCCACATCAGATATTTTTTAATATTACGGCCTACAGAGAAACTCTCTTAAAATGATCATCGTGTATCCATTGCAAACAACATTATCCATGCCAATGACCGTTTTCACATTTATGTGGTCATCAACAGTTAATATTCGATAACTGCAATTTCAGCAAAAAATGTACTATGTTCCTTAATTCTGTGTGCTTTTACATAATTTTACATACTTTAGTAGCCGTTTGTTGCGGCGTTAATGTTCCACGTAACCGAAATGAAGCTGGATGCATGGTTGGATTGAATATGTTAAACATAAAACTATGAAACATACCAAGTCTTCCTACTGCTTTTGCAAATATTGACTATTCCATACTGACGAGAGTAGAATTAACTTTGTCCATAAATAATGTTATTTGCAGTGAGAGCGCGATCCTATATAATATTGTCTATGCCTAGTAAATATAAGGCTTTCAGCCAGCAAGAATATATTGTATGCATAGCGAACCCCCATAATTAAAGACATATTGCAATGAAAAAAACGTGCGTGTTTTAATGACGTTATTGTTGCCGCCTTTTCAGGTTAATAAAATATTACATGCAAAATAATAATACATATGTTTCCATGTGTAATAAAATATTACATATGTTTCCATGTGTACATTATTTAGGAAGTTTCAAAAGATAAATAATTATTTTTAAAAACGAAATATTTTTAGTGTCTTCTAAAAGTGAGTATAGGCAAGAAAAAGCCTACTCTGTAATCATATACCCTTTTGCCCCCCCCCCCCCCACCCTTTTGTCCGGAGCTCGTTCCTTGCCGCTGATTACGGCGGATTTTCAATGCCCATTCCAACCCATTCCCTGCCCATTCAACTCTCCAGTTAAGAATTAGTGACTGTCTAACGTCCTTCCCACGATACAACAAAGACCACCTCAAGTGCTTTCACAGACGTCGTTTTATTGCACAATACAAACAAATATTTGGTGCAATTACGACTTGTAGAATAAAATATTTGTGTGGAATATTAGCTTTCTAGGGTGATTTAATTTTTCTCAAATGGCAACAATTATTAAAAATATATAAATGAACAGTTGTGAAAATAGTGTTGAAAATAAATTCAAATAACTCTTTACATGGCAGAATTTGCGTAGTTTGTAGTATAACTGGACGTAATCCACGAGTCGTTGGTTCAATACCCAACTATGAACGAGTATTGTTTGTAGCTAAAATATATTACAATTAACGCTTGAACCCAAATCATCAATGTTTATAACCGCAGGGTGTTGGTGTCCCATTCTAGCATTGTTTAAAAAGGAGAGAATGTATGCTAATTCAAGTAATTTCGTACATGGCACGAGTGGTGTATCTGATAGCACGCATGACCACGATCTACGAGGCTCTGCTTTTATCCTTATTGTATTCGTGAAATTTGAAGTTGGTTGCATGGCATGACTAACTTATCAATCATACAGTGGTTCACAAAATATCGGAATATAGCAAGTTCTCTTGCTGCAAATCTAATTATCGTCTACACCATGCTGAAGAGTGGTATAATGGTTTCCGAATGCTGGTTGCTACACTGGAAGCGCGATTCCAAACTTTAGGAATGCGTTTGATTGGTGGGTTCCTTAGTTATCAAAGTACTCTCACTCCTGAATGCAGATAACTATTCCTATTCTTCAGAAACATAGACATGAGTTATTAAGCCGCAGTTGGGTATAGGACATTATGTATAACCTAAAATAATTCTGTAAATTACAATTAGTCTTATATATCTTATTTTAAAAGGTATTCTAACAACATTTCTTTATATTATTTATTTATAATGGTTCCACTTTACAGTTATAAAATATTTTGCAAATTAAATATGATTTATAAATTATATCATAAGGAAATGACATTTACGCAAATAATGATCACATAATGTAAAACATTTCACATGGTGATTGTTTCGAAATATTGATTCGAATTTTTTTTATAAACTACAGTTTTTGTATACAATTCAATACAAGAAATTAAAAATATTAAAATACCACAAAATATTTATTATATTGGAAACGTTTCATTACTTATTTTTTTAGAGCTTTCCCATATTAAGTCTTGGCCTCGGTTTCTGCTTTGTGCACCCAAGAAAAACGTTAAATCAAGTCTTATTACTCTTTTTTTAATAAACAGCTCATCCTAAGGAGCTATTTGCCCCCCCCCCCCTCTTAAAATCAGTTGCTCTAAGCATATTCTTTTTCTGCTCTTTTGGCTTCCAGGTGGTTTTCACCTGACCGAAGTGGCGTATCTGAAAGTATTGCTGAACAGATTCCTAGATGATTATATTCGATTTTCCGTCTTAGCTTATATAATTTTTGAAATAAAAATTTAAATAATATTATACAGAGTATATATATCAAATGTATTTAAAATAAAAATCAGATATATTTATTATAAAATAAGTGCATTTATTAAGATGCATATTAAACGTATTTTTTAAAATGTATATTAAATGCATTTTATTAAGTTACAATGAGTACGAAAACGAATATTTGTAGAACTGCAATTATAATGTAACTAGTTTGTTGTAATTCAGCATTTAAAAATTTTGTTTAGATAAGTCCAACCATGTTTTCGGTTTATAAATCAAAAGTTATGAAAATTTAAAGCAATTAAATCATTATATGAATTTGTTACCTTTTTTCAGTATGGTTATGTTAGTATATTTTTTATCTAGTACTTATATATGTACCGCTTTATTAAGATTTACATGCCAATACCTTTTAACTTTCAAACGTGAGTAAACATTATAATATTTTAATTAAAATATGTTTTGACTTTTAATGAGATAAATAACGTTGAGTGTTCAAATGGTCACACATGATTGTATTTACACGAAATAAAATCGTGTTTTACATCGATACGCTATTTTCATTTTTCCTGGTAAACACATAAAAATTAGAATAAATACATTATACTTTATTAACCTAATATTTAAATCAAAGTTTCATGATCAGATATTTCAATTTGCCATCCGCCTAAACTTACTTTGTATTTTCAACAATTTTGTAATCCAGACAATGTAAAAAATGAGTTTAGCTAAGAATATTAGAGTACAAAAAATTACCATTTCCTTGAAAATTCATCATGAAATGCATATAATACCAATTGGTTTGACAAATGTGTTTCTTTAAATAACGTTATGTGTAAGATAAACATGTAAAATATTTTAAAATGGTGAAATAAAGTGTTCGTTTTTAATTGATTGAAGTTTTCAATTTTAAAAGGTGTGACTCCAAACAAAAATATTTGAAATATGTGTTTCATATATTTATTAAAGATATTTTTAAAACTTGTATAGCTGCGGTGATAGGAGGAATAACATATTATTCTTTATATTCCAAAAACGTTCATTAACAAGAAGAAATATACATTTAAAACATTCATTTCTTTTATTGTGTTAAAATTTAAAATTCCAATTTTCCCTGGAAAACAATATATATTATTGTACATATTTTTACATTCTTATGCTACTGTAAAGAAAAAGTATTGTTATTATAAAAAAAATCGAGATTTTGTCGGATAAACAAGTTTAAATTCCTTGAAAGCACTTTGAATACTTTTGAAAAAATATCTGTAAGTATATATTTGCATGTCGAGTGTGATCATATGCTTGTCGGATGTAGTCACAATAACTCAAGAAATAATACCTCTATGAAATTTTAAGTGTATATACATTATGTGAAAAATTAAAACTAAAGAACTTTTAGATGTGCAATTATTGGAATTTTAAAATTTCCATACCATTTTCTTTAAAAACAATGATGATGTCCCTCCCATACTAAGAACTAACTACCTAGTCCTGGAGGGAAATTTATATTTTTGTAAATCGTATTGAAATAGTTTATAATAATACAGCTAAATTAAGTCAATTGTAGAAAACTATTAAGAATTGTTAATAAAATAAATTAATCAGATGAAACCAGGAATCTGACAAATATCTATAATAATTATCCCAATATATAAAATGTATGAAAATGTTAACTTGAATGATTTTTCACAAAATATGTTAGTTTTTTTGTATTATTAAAATATCTGATAAGTAATTTATGATTTAGAAAATTTAACTTTTATAATTTAAGAATCCAATTTCAAACATGTCGCGAAAGCTAGCTATTAAATATGAAAATGTCTATTATTATAGTATACTATAAATAGACGTTATAGTACACTATAAAAATTTGTTAGTATACTGTTAAAATAAATAGTATAAGGTAGTAGATTCCAATATGTTTTACCTAAGATTTGACTGCTTTTTTTACCGACTGCAAATTATTTTTCTAAGAAATAATTAAGTTGTTGATTAGAGGATTTAAGAGGGCAATTAAGAAAAAATACGTTGTTTTTGTGACCGTCACTTAAAAAATGCAATAATCTGCAATATATAACCGAATGAATACCAATCTCAAAGAATTATTTTCCCAGCATTTGCTGCTCGTGAAATCGAACGATAGACATGAAGACGAAACGTTGAGAAAGATGTCCCAGCTTCGTTGGTGGGGAGCAGGCAAGATAGCGATCTTTGCGTCTCGGTCCTTACAATGACCGGCCATAAATCAGATTCTCAGAACATCCTCTTTTCTTTCCGACATTTGGGGCAATGAAACTGTTGTATGGTAAGAAAGCAAGTCTGCCCCTTTGAAGGGGCTGTCGAAGCTGGTGGTCTCACAGAATGTGTCGACGAGTTAACTCGTCTCCGGCCGGCGAACGATGACAATCTTTCACACGAGTTATCTCGTCATAGCCGCTCAACTGGTTAAATGCAAGGGATACAACAGTTTTAAAGCACTTTCTTTATTATATCCTTACGATATTGTTCGTTCGTTACTAATTCCCCCGTGGTGAAGGGGCGCCTACGCACCACGTCCACAAGACCCCCCCCCAGGGTGTCCCATGGCGAACGGGAGGAGATTTGCAGCTTCACTTTTATAGATGTTCCCCGAAGGGCGGAAGTCTGACTTGACCTCAACATGACAACATCCATGCCCGCTGGCGGGATTCGAAGCCGCAACCCGGCAATCCAGCGATCAGACGGAAACGCATGCCCCTGACCGCTTGACCACCGGATCGGCACAATATTGTACAATATACAATGAAAGAGGAAAGGTTATGTGACACCAGAAATAGATCTCACATTTGATGAGACAGTTTTATGTGAATATTTATTGTAGCCAAAACGGCGAGCAACACTTGTAGTCTGGCTGGCACCGAGTTTTATCACCCCGTGAACCTAAAGGTCAGAAGACCATAAATTTAGGGGGCCATAACAGAGGGGCTGAGCTGGGCCTTACGAGATGTGGAATGGTTCCATTGGTTAAAGGAGTAACCAATAAAAAAAGAAGATTGTTACGTCAAACTCAATGCGGCAAATGGAAGAAAAGGGGTAGTTACCCCCCCCCTCTCCAACGAGGGAACCACAGCCTGGGACCCGAGAATCAGAGCAGACTAGAGAAGAACGAGAAACTAACATAGACTAGAGAAGAAAGAGAAACTAACATGACTTGAGAGAGTGAGATACCAATATGTTCTAATACGGTTTAAGATAACTTGGAGACGATGACTGGATTTGGTGAATTCAGACTTGTAGATTGTCCCATAGAGGTTCCAAAATAATGGAGATATATTAATGTGTGAGTGCAATCAGAGTACGAGAAGGAGCCACACAAAGAGTTATGGCCAGTACTAATAACTCATGCAAGCATTTGATATATGATCAAAGCCCAAGGCAGAAATTGAAGATATGTGCCCATTGAAAATGATATCCGGTCGTAACCACTATTTAGGATTTTCCGTTTTGGTCACATATGTCCCCTCCGCTGAAATAATATAATTAAATAGTGTAATTGAATTTAATTAAGATTTATGTTGTTAATAAATATTTTATTGTTAAAGTTTAAATGGTGCAGTCAATGACTATTAAAATAATTAATAATTCCTTTACAGGACTCACAAGAAAGTTAAATAATTGGAGGGTTTTATATAGCGGCACAACTAGCAATGTACGATTAAATAATAAGTCCACTAATATGAGAATTTACGGCAATGTTAAGATATGATGATTAATAGTAATTAATGTTAATTATAAACTTAATTCCTTCCTTTTTTAAATGTGTCCCACATTTGGTTTCCGTGACACTTTTGTGTGAGTCAAAATTTAAATGAAAATTTTAATAAATAATACTAAGGTGGATAAAAATAATTTAAATAAAGAGATGAATAAATTTAATGGAGGAGCATGTTTTGACCAGATTTTTGCATTGTTTAAATTAAATATGCACAGTCACTTTGGAAGTGAAAAGAATTTGAATATATTTGAAATAATTCAAAATAGTGTTTGAAAAATTGATCAATAATGTTAAGAATATTTAGTTTGCATGTTGAAGTGTTTTATGTGCAGTATTTTATGCTGTTAATTTTAAGTAGAATTTTGGAAGGGATAAAATTTTGTATAAATGTTGTTGAGAGGGAGTAGAAATTCTAGACGACAAAAGTCTCCGGACAGAGCACAAAGAGAAATTATTGAAAATCCGAGAGTAAAAATGGAGAAGTTTGGATTAATTAATGTATTGCCAGTTTTTAATGGAGGGAAAGACAAAAATATCGAATTTTTTATCCCACAGTTTGAAAATATTGCAAGAATGTCCGAATGGTCGGAGGAAAATAAAGTCGTAATTTTAAAAACTGGGTTAAAGGAGAAAGCTTTGGAATTTTTGTCAAAAAAAAGAGAATTGCAGAAAGCAAATAAAATGGGAGAGATAAAAGGAATATTATTGAAACAATTTAAAACAGCTCTTACAATGCTTCAAAAGCAAACAAATTTAAATAAAATTAAAATGACGCCAGGTATGAAGGTAGGTGAGCTGGCATTAAATATTTCAATTTCGACAAATGAATTTTTAGGGAATTACGCAACTAATGAAATGTGCGAAATTAAGAACAATTTAATGTTCTCCAAATTTATAGAGTCTGTTAGACAAGATCTTGCTTTTGAAATTAAAAAACTAAATATTCAGAATTTTGAAAAGGCGGTAGAATACGCAGAGCACTTAGAGAAAATTTTTGAGGAGGATTGCGACCGTACAGAAATTAATGCGATTTATCGCAATGAAAATAATGGCACAAAATTTAATGATAATCAAATGGAAAGGCATTTACAAAATTTAAAATTTGAACCTCAGCAAGTAAAATATGAAAGGTATGAAAATTCAGAAAATGAAATTAAATATTGTATAGGGTGCGGAATGCACAACCATGTGGTGGAAGAATGTGAGCACAACCCTTTTAACCAAAGTAGAAATAAAATATCCCAAGAGAATAAATATTGTATAGGATGCGGAAAAAGAGGGCACTATTTTGATACCTGTTGGCACAACCAAAACGCATATAAAATTATGGAGAAAATAACTATGGAAATAAAAGAAGTGAATTCAGAAATTATCAAAATAACGGAGTTAGAAATGATCAAAATAACGGATTTAGAAATGAAAACAATAGCTGATTTAGAAATGGGAAAAGTAACAGATTTAGTAATACGCAAAATAGAGGATTTAAAGAAAGAAATACGGAAAGAAATGAAAAATCAAATACAAGCGATAACGCGAAAATTACATACGGATACGAGAGTAGAAATGAAAATGATAAAAGGGAGGTTCGCACGCGAAGCCCAGGTCTCAATATTCGGTTAAATCAAAATAAAGAGCAACAAAGTAAAAATGACAATCAAAGAATGGATAGTATGGAAAACATGCTTAATATAATATTACCTGAAGTCTTGTTACAGTTTAGCACCGTGTCCGCGGTTGCCATGGTTGACTCCGGGTCCATGGTTTCGCTGCTTGCGGAACATTTTTTCCAGAAGCTGAAAATGAATCAAACGTAAAAATTAATTATGTGACAAGAAAAGTTACATTACAGACATATACTAAGGAAAAAATTCAGTTCTCGGGATGTGAAAGCCCCAGGCCGTCCGGTTCGTCCAGAGGACTTGGAGCAACAAAATGGACGACCGGGAAGTTTCGGGATGTGTAAAAATGCATTTTAAAATTGGAGGTAAGGCGGTAAATAATACTTTTTTTATAATTAAGCAACACTTCGGAAATGACTATGAAATCTTATTAGGGTACGACTTCTTAGCAACCAATATAGGAATTTTTGATACTAAAAACAAAATATTAAAATTTGGTAATGTAACTATACCTTTAATTGAGAGCAAAAATTCGGAACAAAGTAAGGAGGCAAATAAAGTAATGATGCATACAATTCTTATACAAAAACAAAACAGTGATAATAAGGAAAAAAATAAGGAAAGCAGTACCGAGGTGTGTGATAAGAATAATAGAGATAAAAACAAATCAATCAGTAAAAATATAAACAGGGAAATGTTGATAAAAAATAAAAATGATGCGCGTAGCGCAGAGTTAAATTTAAATAGTAATGCAGAAAATAAATCTAATTCGATGACTGATACAAAAAAAGAGGTGAGAACACAGAATAAAAAGAAGGTTAGATTTCACATCAGTGAGGAATGTACACAGAGTAAGAATATTAAAGAAAAATCTATAAATAAAATAATGCAGAAAACAACTAGAAGCAGTAAAGCAATTTATGCTCGACTAAAAAAGAAAGTTAAAATTGATGCAGGAGAATCGAGGCTGGTTCAATTGGAACTGTCAGAAAACGTTGATTCAGAGGAAGTCGTGCTGAAGCCATTGAACCTCGCTAAGGAAATCTTGCCGGAGTTCTCTATCCAACCTGTAACAGATACAAGATGTATCAACACAATATTTTATAATAAAAATAAGAACACTATTTGGTTGAACAAAAGAATGAAAGTAGGAATGGTAAATAAAGAAATGGAAGTAGTAAATGTGAATATGATGAAAAGTGTAAATAATGTTAAAATTCAGGATGTAAATAAAGTCAGAAATGCCTGCACTGAAGAGATGTTAAAGTTAAGGAAAACCGAAATGGAAAACACTGAGTTTGACCTCGACCATCTACAAGGGAGGATAAGAAAAGGATGTATAAATTGTTGAAAGATAATTATGCGGTATTTTCAAAATCGTATCACACTTTGGGAGAAACGGATGCAATTATTCCAAATATTGAATTGATGCACGATTTTCCAATTCAAACAAGGCGTTATCCTTTACCTAATGCCTTGAAAATTGTCGCGCAGAAAGAGATACAGGAGTTATTAAAATATGGATTGATTAAGAAGTCGCAAAAGACAATATATAATATCTAATATCAAAGAGATAACATTACAAACTGACCTCGCACTCCCATTACCATCCTAGCAATCATTCTGTTATCGAAACAACCTTCACAAAACCAAAACTAAACACCCTTTAACGTCGCAACCGATACGTCCTTGGTAGTCGTATATCTCCATCTATTTAAACTGCAAGTGCTTTTTTATTTAGATATAAACTGTAACTTTCCGTTACGGTTATGTTGTAAAATTTTCTGATGATGTTGCTAAGAAAACGCAAAGGGTAACCCCTTGCAATTGCCTCATTCAGGAAGCAAATGTCGCTTTTATAACGATATTTTAAAATTGAAATCTTTTCTTTTATCATAAAGACGAAAACCAACGTATCCATTTGATTGTTTGTATATAGTTTCCAGGAAATTTATGCTCTGATCAGAATTACTTGCTATTTCAGTCAATGTTAAGTTGGTTGGATAAAAAGTAAAGTCCATATTATATTGATCATCGTGATAAGCACACAAAATGTCATCCACATATCGAAAATAAAGATTATTTCATTTAATAAATGAGTTCCGTCTTCATGTTTGTTTAAGTAGATATCTGTTAGAATGGAGGAGCAAGCCCCTCCCATTGGTATTCCATATCGTTGTTTGTAAAAATCGGTTCCGTCATATAATACTGTTTCAAACAGGACCATTTCAACCAAGCACTTAAAAATATGTTTTTTAATAAGACTTTGCATTTCGTATCTATCATAAAACTCCATTAAAATATCAAATAAATCATTTATGTAAATATTACAGAAAAGATCATTGAAATCATAACTTTTGTAATATAAGTTATCAGATATAGTTTTAAGTTTTTCTATTTCTTCAAAATTATTTTTTATGAAAAATACTCCAGTATTTTTAATTTTTATCAAGATGTTCTTCAAAAGTTTATATATATATATATATATATTTATATATATATAAAGCATATATATATATATATATATATATATATATATATATATATCGCAAGACACACGCAATCAGACCAAGAACATCATCCAACATCACGCATTCAGAGGTGGCAGCGTCATGGTGTGGGCTGGAATTTCAGTGGGATACCACAGAGAGTTGTACATCTTTAAAGGCGATTCTGTGAGTGCTGCGCGATATTGGGATGAAGCCCTAGACTCCATTGCGAGACTCTACGCAACAGCAGTTGGATCTAATTCCCTTCTTATGAATCATAATACCCGTCCCCATTGAGCTAAAATCATGGATGAATACCTGGAAAAGGGCATTTCGCGCATTCAGTGGTCGGCATATTCCTTCGACCTTAATCCCATTAAAAACCTTTGGTGTGCCCTCGGGGGTGCTGTCTCTGCACGTTTACCTTCATCAGCCAGTCTTAGTTATTTGAAACTGCCCTAATTGAGAAATTACCATTGCTCGTATCTGCGATGTTTGATCACCTCATTGAAAGCATGGAAAATCGTTGTAAAGCTTGTGTGAAGATTCGGGGTGGTCACATATTATATTAATGTTACGGATCATGAGAGACAATGAAACGACACGAATATCAGGTAGTGGAGTTTCTAGGGTTTCCACACCACGTGAAGATTTTATGCTTCTGAGAAGCGTTGCGCGGGAGCTGTTTGTTCACCACAGCAACCATGTTACGTCGGCATTTATCCCACACTTCAGTTAACGTGGTTTCGACGTAAACAAATCGAAACTTTTTGCATGACGCAGGACTCCGAGGTAGAAGACTTTTTCGGCACCTATAGTTTCAACGTCTTTAGCAGTTACGTCGCCTCCAGTGATGTCAAATGAGACGCAATTGGTCGACAGAATGGCGAAACATTCTGTTCACGAATGGATCATGATTCTGTTTTGGCATGCCAGGTGGCCGTACTCACGTAAGATGGCATTTTCAACAACGCCACCAGGAAGCTTTTCCTATCAGCCGCCACACAGTTACCTAAGTGGTACCTTGGTTTGGGATGGTATAACATTTGGTGGACAAAAACCTTTGGTCCACGTTTCAAGTAATATCACGACACAAGGATACGTTTCTGACATTGTGAGACCTGTGGCACAACCATATCTGTCAACCAGGCATGGAATGTCTTTTAGAAGGATTCCAGGCCACAAACTGCACGGGTAACTATGAATAGTCTACAAGGTTTTGTTATCCTGCTTTGCCCAGCATAGTCTTCGGATTTGTCGCCAATTGAGCATATCTGGGACATCATGGGTCGCGGATTAAGAGAACTGCCAATTTCAGAAAACCATGTTCAGCTACAAACCCAAATGCATGCTGTGTGGAATGCCATACGTCAGCATACCTTTGACCATATCATTGACGGGATGCTTCGTCGTATTCAATTGTGCACAGCCGCTCGCGGTGATCCTAATCTATATTGATTTAATATCAATAAAATTCCATGTTTTCATTTTTCAGATATGATTTCTTTATCATTTGCACATCTCTATGTTACAATTATATTCTGTAAATTTCATAAGGATGCATCAATTTCTTCATGATGTTGCGATTTCAGTTGTGAGCAGTGTATACACACACACACACACACACATATATATATATATATATATATATATATATATATATATATATATATATATATATATATATATATATATATATATATATATATATATATATATATATATATATATATATACAGAGAGAGAGAGAGAGAGATTTTTATTAGCATTAGTCGATAATAATATGTGTCAGCCATGTATAGGTCCTCCATGAATTTAGTAAAAGTTCATTGCACTAGACAATACAGAGAAGCGTAAGCCTCGAGGTAGTTTATAAACAAACTGCATAAATTTAGTACCACAACGCCTCATACATACATTAGATAGACAGACAGACAAACAGTCACTCACGCAGATGCACACACATCCAGGCACTCTCAGAGACGTCACGCTAAAAATTGTTTATTCGTGTTCTAGATGTCCAAAAACGTGTAGATCCGAGTTGCGATTTTCGACATGATTCTAACACTTACGCTATACATTACCATGTATTGTAAGGAAATCAAAAATAGGCGAAAAACTTTCGTCTGGGTTTATAGTGTTATTTGAGCAACATTTTACAGAGTATCAACTTGTTTATTGCTCATAGATAAAGTATGCATTGCAGCGTGTATATGTATAAACAAGTAGATAATTGCCTTTATAAAAAATGGTAGTTTGTTGACATCAGAAAATTTTATATATTGCATCCGAAAGTTTCGAAATAAAATGAAAAGCAAAACTTCAATCACATCACTCAGAAGTCCATATCATTACTATATTTTTCATCAAAAACAGCTCTATAAAGTTAATGACGGAAATAAAATGGTGTTCAAACCCTCAAATGGTCTTTATTAGTGACATAAAAGCTTCTTCGTATTACTTCCACTCAGAGAAAGGCTGCGATCTTTCAAAAAGGATATAAATTTTGAGTTTCTCTATAATACATTGTATGTGAAAAAGCAAATTCTGTCTGAGGTCAAAAATGCAAATTTTGAGTCAACGAATTTATTTAATTTTTTCTACCTTTCTGCCAGTCTGAGTCTGTGGGCATATTTCTCGATAAAAGATAGATTTTACTCACGAATCAATTACAAATTAATGGATCTGTGAACACGTTATATAGTTATATACAGGGTACCCATCAAGATGAACAGTATTTACTATGATTGACCCATCAAGATGAACAGTATTTACTATGGGACCTAGCGTCGCATTTCACTCTGAGTGTCAGAAAAGTGTAACTTCGAAACATGTCTAACAAGCACAAGTTGCCACTTTGGAAGACATAGCTGTCGTGCCGGAGAAGCATCACATCTCCAGAACATCACAGTCAAGGATGTACTGTATGCAAATCTCCTGTGACAAGAAGCAGATGCGACAGTTGCAGCTGATTGGTTGATTGGACGTAGTGGACCTGTGGCTTGCCGGACGGGCACCGGACCTCAACCCACTGGATTTCTTCTGGAGGCACATAAAATCATTGGTGTAACAGACGCCTGTGGACTCCGTAGAAAATCTCGTCGCGAGAATCGTTGTTGCAGAGGACAGGATAAACACGACACCAGGTGCCTTCAAGAGGGTGGGCCAGTCGTTCATTCGCCGGTGTGAATTGTGCAACGGCACCCTTTGCCCTCATTTTGAGCATCTACTTTGAGTCTTCCTATGGTGTAAATAAATAGGGTTGTTCAATTTACGATTACGTTGATTCGCCTTATTTTCACTGTTGAAAGCTCAACTTTAACTTTACACTTTTCTGACACTCAGAGTGAGATGCGACTCTACGTTCCATACTAATTATTGTCCGTCTTGATGGGTACTATCACCTCTCTTATTTCCTCAAAACAGTTTACGAACGCCCTGTATATATACAACTAATTTAGGGAAATATTTCCAACTTGGTGATATGTCGCCACATATTAACGGAAATACCATCAAAATTTCAAAAATTGTTCTAATTAACGAAAATATCGTGTTATTGATGAATTAATTATCAAAATATTTTAACAAATAAATATTAGTTCTTATTGCGGGTGCTGTCAATATTGATAATTTTCAATTTAGAATAGCGTGATATAAGTTAATTGTTTACTTCGAAATAGTTTTACATGTTGTCATTCGAAAATGTGGCAATTGTACAACTCATACTTAAAACACAGTACCGTGATTCTTAAGCATTATTTTGCCACTGTGATAGATATAACTTCATTGTATTATATAAAAAAATCATGGTTTACTGTAATGTTAAGATCTATATAATAGTAGTAAACACAAATAAATACATGTTTCAATATGTGGTACTTGCTTCCTCTTGAGGATATTTTTCCAATTCTTGTTTCAAATGGATGATTATAAACGTCAGTTTTGCATACGCTGCGTTCGCGGTGCTGGTGGTTCACAATCCAAGCTGCATTTAGTTAAAATGGTAATGACTTCTCAAATATATTTTTGACATTCTGTGGTGAAAGAAAGAAAGTTATTAAGAGCATTATTGAATTTGGCCACAAACCCCCATCATTTAAGAATAAACAACGGAGTTACTTTTATAATTATATAAATCTTTGAATTAAGTTGAATTCTCATTCTTAAATTACCATCATTATTGCCCGTGAATCATATATTCGTACATTGCATCGTTTCCGCATTATAACCCATCATTATATACTTTATGCGATTTCCTAAAATATAATTAGCAATTAACATACTACACAATTGACTTCCACAATTTTAAATTTTAAAATAAACATTATTTTTTACACATATACAATTATGATTAACTTACATTAATTATATAATATATTCCTAAGGACGAGAACCTGCACGTGTGAGACCAGGAACATTATATTTGCTTAAAATCATAAAGAGATAAATTTAATGTAGTTTGACGCATACCTCTGTTATCTTCTTGGACATTGAACTGCACAGAGGCCCTTCATTGCCTGTTGTCATTGCAACTGAAACACACTCTAAGTGTCGAACGCCACCTCTACTTGGTAGTCATTGCTTGCCATCATTTTTAAAGCTTAACCCTTTTAGCCGGTCATTTTTAATTGAATATCTCACTATCTCTCTGAATATTGACTGCATATATCCATCTCTCAAAATAGACAGCTTCTCAATCTCTGAATATAGACTGCTATAACTTGTTGAACTTATCTGCTTGTTGCCACATTATTTCGCCTGAGGTCCCGATACGCCCTCTGTCAGCTAGCCATCTTAGCGGTCTCACTAGCAGTTCTCAGCGAAGATGTAGCAACGCTTCTTTATTGTCTAACTTGTGAACCAATCTGCATCGCATCAGCTTTGGCCTCAAGGAGATTTTTTATCCAACCGCACATGTAATCCATGTCTACTTTATTTATTGACGTCATGACCTCCCGGGCCCATGATAGTCGTAAACTGGTGCTTAAGCGTTTACGCTTTGTCTCGCTTGGTATATATCATAAATCTCCGTAATGCTAAAAATACCTAAATGTCTCCTGGTCTCGCACATTCATTAATATTTATTTGCATTTTACGTTTGGGAAAGATCGAGCGTTTAAATTTACAATTTTTGTTTTTTTTTTAATTCACATTACATTTATTTAAATTATTTTATATCATCATATTTGTAAGACAAAAGTCGCATGCAATAATTTAATTAATCATATATAAAAATAATTTATTTTGATTGAGCGGTGGAACTTTTTAGACGTTTTGAGAATCAAGTAGTTTTCATTGTCAACCTCTATTTCTTTTTATATAAATAAAATTGTAAATATGTTTGTTTGTTTGCGTATTTATTTGTCTCATCAGCGCGGGAGAAGGGCTGTACCGAAACGGAAGAAATTTTCGGACTAGTTATAAAATAGCTCCACCTAAAATTTAGTCCATATTTCGAGTTTCTAGGACTAATGGTTACCGAGATATAATTAAAGAAGGAAGATCAATCATGTATAGGCATTAATTATGAAACACTTTCCAACTGAAATGCAATTTTATTTAAACATCTCTAAAAGGCGATAAATTCCGATCTGGTGTATTTTGCATTTTTACAGTACTACAGTGATTTATCGTATTTGAAAATTTAAGAATTCATGGGAAAAATGAACTTCATTCAAATGACGTCATCTAAATATAAATCGTCTGGCTCTCTAGGCAAAAGCAATGAATATTTTATTTATATCACTTTTATTCCAGACTCCAGGGCTAAATAATTTTGCTTGAACAAAATTCCAGAATTCTTATGCAACTCATTTAGAGCTTGATGTGTTTACATTCCGCATCCATTAAAATCAGGCTTTATTGTAGAAATAATCAAAGTTTGATGATCATTTAAACTAAAAAATATTGGAATTGCTTTGGCGCAGAATATATATGCCCAAGAAATACGCAAAAATTAAAGCCGTTTAAGGACGGATGCAACATTCAAAATAAATTTTAAGAACTTAATAAATCACGATCTTTTCATTGGGGGAAAAAAATGAATGCCATATTTTATTTTGAAGTGCGTCACGTGATCTCTTCATATAATATGGGTGTAATTAATATTTTTATTTTTATTTAAAAATCAACTGAATATATTTTTCTGACACTTCTTTCCTATATTTTATGGGATAATTTGTATATTTCTAAAATTTTCAAAGCACATTTTGAATTTTAACTTCGATTAAAAAACGTTTGAAAAACTAGGTCCTATAAGGTTCAATGTATTTCACATTTCCAACCACCCGGGCTCGATCCAAACCTAATTGGATGATATTAGTCAATTACATTCCCATATGTCCCACAGACCGTCTCAACAATATGCTAAAATTACATTTTGAGAACGGACAGACTGACAGACAGAGTGAAAAAAGCCATAAATAATTTTCAACTATGTTGGAAAGAGTTAAAAACGGACCTTCCATACAGATAACTTAATGCAGATGATTTCTACCGACAAATTATTTAAAGAAAAATCTGATGTGGGCAACACATGACTTTCTTTATATAATGCAATGAATTTACTATTTTTACAATAAAAAAATAGGTTTTTCTTATTGTAGCTATTTATATTCTTTCCAAGAAATTGAATTTTCGCCAATTAGTCGTCATTTTCACTGATTTAGTGTCATTTTCATCCATTTGGCGAGATTCCCGTTAATTTGGCAACATTTAAAGAAGTCGCCAAGTTGGCGGCATTCTGCCAAATTCGGCTTCAAAATCTCGCCAAGCTTTATGGATGGAGAAATAAGTTATTTTTATAGCAGATAAATAACTATTGGCGCTCAAATACAAAAGTACTACTCAAAGTATCTTTTCTCATGAGTGGAACGAGCTAGATCCACGAGAATGATGTCACCCAATTTATCGCATGATATTACATATGAAAAGTGAACATGTTTCTCAAAAGTTAATATATATTTTTTTAATTTATGGGAGTTTTTGATAAATTTATTTTAAAAATGGTCAATATCACGAGAACGGTTCATGCTAGCGTTTTAACGTTTAGGTCAATCCTTTTCAAAGAAAAAATTTCATTAGAAATGTCTATTTGCGTAACGTTATTACAGGTTTTGATTTTTTGATGATTTTTTAAAAATTTCACTCGACAATTTAGGGGAGTCCTGAACATTCGATTACGTTTAAAACGGCAGGCTTCCAGTATTCACGGATTGTGATTTTTGTACCAAATTTTGTTCGAATTGGTCTATTTATTCTTCAGTTATCGTCTCCACAGTCTCACTGACACACACACACACACACTTTCACACACACACACACACACACACACAGACATCACTTCAAAAATGTTCGGTTCGTGATCAGGGATGCTTAAAACGTGCTCTTCCGTCGAAATTTTCGACCCCGAATTTTCGACCTCGTCACAATACTTTCCTTATACATTATGTATATAAGGAAAGTAAAAATGTATTGTTGCTTCTAAACGGAATTTAATTTTATGCATTTACACAATTTTATTAAATGGTCTTGATTTAAATAATAAAGAAAATGTATATAAATATAAATTTTATATGACTTGCATTTTGGACAGGATTACCTCAATTAAGGTCTTTGCGTTTGAATATTACGGGACAAGTATTGGTATTTTCAATTACCTCTGTCAGCTGATTTACTTTGGCAAAGTTTTTTTTTTCAAATGGCCAGGCACTTTGACTTTCGTCATTCGCCTTAATTACAGCGGCCAGAGTGTGAACAATTTAGCCGTCTATTAACGTTGCCCCAGGCGCACCAGAGGGGGGCGGATCACATTGCACCCACAAAACAAACACTCATGTCTTACGTGGGGCCCGAACCCACAACGTGGCGGTCGAGCGATTGCTACGGAAACGCTTACCTTGACCACTCGACAACCACGTAGGCTTGGCAAAGTTTTCAAACTCATATATCGTTTTTAACTCATTTATTGTATTTATCCGATTGTTGAAGCAAAGTAAAAGTATTTCGGGGATACTACTATTACCGTATTTCCAATTTCTTACGTCATCGGTTTTATTTTGGCAAAGTTTTCAAACTTCGATATCGTGTTTCACTTAGATATTGTGTTTAGCCAAATGCAAGTAGTGCTGGTACATCTTCTAATACCATTTCAGAGCTTTCAGTTTGGCATATATTGATCTAATTTCATATTTTCCAGAAATGTGTTTACAAACGGGAAAGGATGATTTATTCTTCAGATCTGCACATGAAGCTAGTATTGTATTTGGAGAACAAAAATCCTTAAACATTTTAGGAGAATTAAAGAAAATATTTAATAGAATGTTTTGAACAACAATATCATTTAGAATACTATATTAATTTGCACATAACTATTAATTTTAATTTTCTTTATATTATACATTCCGTAGGAACAACGTGTATGCATTTAGTTAGCAATATGAATTACGAAATTATTATTCACAAAAATATCAATAGGAACTTTTATGTACTTTGCGGATAGTTTTAAAAGGACTTTCTATAAGACGCGCAAAATGACAGCTCTTTTTTCTCTGTAATTTCTTCGTTGCAAGATAATATTTTCAAAATTCGCAGAATTATTTTGATTATTCGGGTATATTATGATATATCTTTTATACAAATTTTCATAATAGAAGGGTTAAAAGATATATCCGTTACATTAAATATAAATTTCTAAAATTTTGTTTCAAATGTAATTTCCCCAAAATATTTATTACTTTCCTTATATACATAATGTATAAGGAAAGTATTGTAACGGAATCGAAAATTCGAATTCGAGTTTTCGACGGAAGAGCACGTTTCAAGCATCCCTGATCACGAATCAAACATTTTTGAGGTGATGTCTGTCTGTGTGTGTGTGTGTGTGTCAGTGAGACTGCGGAGACGATATCTCATGAACGAATGGAGCGATTTGAATGAAATTTGATACAAGAATCACAATCCGTGAATACTGGAAACCTATTGTTTTTAAACGTATTCGAAATAATTCGTTCAGAACCCCCTAAATTTTCGAGTGAAATTTGGAAAAAATCAAAACCTTTGATAAAGTTACGTTAATAAACATTTCATATGTAATTTTTCCTTAAACGATTGACATAAATTTTAGAACGCTGGCATGAACCGTTCTCGAGATATTGCACATTTTTCAAATAAATTTATCAAAAAATTCCATAAATTGAAAGAAAATATTTACTGCTGAGAAACACGTTCACTTTTCATATGTACTATCATGCGATACATTTGGTGACATCTTTTGAATCTGGCACGTTCCATTCATGAGAAAAGGTACTTTGGGTAATACATTTGTATTTGAACGCCAATAGGTATTTATCTGCTATAAGAATAACTTATTTCTCCATTCATAACACATAGCGAGATTTTGGTGACAAATTTGGTGGAATGTCGCCAACTTGGCGATTTCTTTAAATGTTGCCAAATTAACGAAAATTTAGGCAAATGGATAAAAATGACGCTAAATCATTGAAAATGACGACTAATTGTCGAAAATTCAATATCCTGGAAAGAATATAAGTATCTACTAAGTTGAAATTAGTAAATCCACTGCGTTATATAAGGAAAGCCATGTGTGGCCCACATCAGATTTTTTATTTTTGTGACAAATTCCTCTAAAATCTTAGTACTGACGAAAATTTAAATAATACGAAAAATCTAAGCGGAAAAAAAAGCAGGCATTTTGCATAGTCACATAAAAAGCCATTCTGAATATTTTTCCATAAAAATACATAAAAGTTGCTATTCACATTTTTTTCAAATAATGATTCCATAACTCACGTAGCATACAGAAAAGTCTGATGTGAACAGCACATGACTTTCACTATATAATGCAATGAATTTACTTCTTTCACGGAGACAAAATAACGTATAAGATGAATGCAAAATTTTTTGATTAAAAGGACAGTGATTACAAAAGCAAGGAGTGATAACAATAGCATAATACCGTTGAATGAGTGTGTCAAACATCAGGTCTGGACGTTTGACAATCCGATATCTTGTATCAGTCTTGATCTTGTATCAGTCAGATCTTGTATCAGTCAGATCCTTGATCAGTCTTACGGGATTATGTATTAGATGACGTACCATTGTACAGCAGCAGTAATGTTTAGTACCATTTCCTGATTAACATTATGACAGGGAAATTTTAGTAAAATGAATTAGGTCTAGTTTACCTCAAATTCATCTCCTTGACAAAAGCAATACATTTACCTTCACGATAAAAATTTCCCGAACACAGTTTGACTATTTTTGGAGTGATATCGTTCTGCTTATCTGTATATCTGTGCTCGATTTCTTGTGTACACGAATAACAGCCACAAATTTTAAAGTATTTTCACGAAGGACGGAATTTGACATAATCATGCATAAAAAGGTTTATTTATGGCTCAATGACAGCGAGAATTTGTAATTTCAATCATTGTTGTCAGAAATAGACACAAGGCAATTTTTTTGCTCGTCACGTCATTAACACCGAGCGGGGAAGTCACACTCTCGCGTACGTGTATGGGGGGGAGCATTGTCAGGTATGGTGCCAATCAAAAGATTTTTTTCAAACCCTTTAAACTGAAAGGTATCACGCTGTAATTGTAATCGATTGGACCCACGATAACTATTTTCAAAAATGTTCTTATAGAACTTGAAGGGGTGGGGGAAATGGATTCTGATATGAGAAAGTTGAGCTGAGCCGCACTCTAGTACATTTTAACACTTTGCAACATAGTTGAAAAGTGTTTATGACTTTGTTCATTCTGAGTTTCTGTTTGTCCGTTCGCACGTTAACTGCCATAAAAATGACTTAATCGGAAAGAAATTTTGGTATGTTGTAGAGACTGTCGGTGTGACAAATGGAAATGGAAATGAGTGATATCACCCGATTAATTTTGGTTTGAATCCGGGTTGAAATAATGAAATACATTGAACACCATGGTACCTAATTTTCAAAAATTAAAATAAGAATTGCACACATATAACATGAATGAATCACGTTACCCACTTCAATATGATATGTGGCGTCCATCCTAGAGTAAGAATCGTGAATTTTAAGCTATTTTATATTTATATTTAGTGTTGACTTCATCCTAAAACCGGTTTATTGTTCATGAGTGTCTGTGTATTTACATTCTGGGCTAACGCAATTGCAATATTTTTTAGTTTAAATGATCATCAAATTTTGATTATGTCTACAACTAAGCCTAAATTTATTATATATTATTTCGAGTTTTATATATTTCTGCGGACTCAAATTTATATTTTATTGCTTTATATACATTAATTTGGGTTTTATAACGCAAAATATGACGTTGGACGGACATATATCCGAAATTGCAAAGAAATACACTTTTAAACATTATTGCCGAAACTTTTGGCTTATATCTAAGGAAAACCAAAGCGAAGAATTCTATAAAATTGAATTATATCGAGATTTTTTTTATTTGTATGTGTGTAATATTGCGTTCGATTCCATTACACGCATTAGCATAAAAATTTGCGCAGCAAGAAATTGTTGCCAGAATCGAACGAAATTTTGTACATGTGAGTGCAACGTTGATAAAGTGATACAAAATCAAAGCAAAGGGATCATTTATTACAGGAAAGACTACAAATGAATAGAGTTTTTATTACCCTGTTGCTCCTCTTCTGGCGTGATTTCACGATGTTATACGGGCGGGTATTGAGGATACAGGTCCCACGGCGGGCATTGAGACAAAAATGTCAGGAACGTACCGCTGGGCTGTCATGGTTCCGTGGATCAATATTGGAGGGACAGGGTGTCGTATGCGACGGTACCCCATACCATCAATCCAGTTGAGGGAGCGATGTACCGTTGAAAAGCGAAAGCAGGATTAAGGCGTTCACCACGGGGTCTCCACACACTCCACGGTTGACATCACTGCCCATACTGAATCTCGATTAGTCGCTGAAGACGACCTGAATCAATTCGTTTGCGATCCAATACCTGTGAGCGCGACACAACGGAGGGGACGGTGTGTGCGTGTCATTGGCAGCACACGTAATGGGTGCTATCTAATGTCCTTAAGTCTCGCGATGGAACGGACAGACACAAGGGCTCGTAGTAAAGGTGTTGGCTGTGTTCGGATGGCGGACAATGATGCAATTGGCGCTGTGCCTGCGTGTAGGGTGATGTGACGGTCTTCTCGACTATTGGTCTACCGAGCATGTACTGAGCCAGGCCGCCGTGTATGCGGCCTCTCTCTTGCCCCCTGGCCCCAACAGATTCTCACAGTAATGTCAGTACGACCTAGAGGCGGCCTACTGGCCGAGTTCGCCACCCGGCCTTGCGTCCCCTCTCGAACTCTGACAGCCGATCATATTGTCTTCGATGGCGGCGTAACGGCATCCCTAATGACAAAGAGTCGCTCTGCAACAGATTAACTACAGACAAAGAGCTACAACGTACCTTTTTCCTTCACCAGGGAGAATGAAGTTTCACGCCCTCTGGTGACAGTACGCAATGCGCAATCATGCTGTATTTCTAATCATTTGTATATCTGCCTGACAGTACCTTCATGCCAAGTTTCGTTACGATCCTACAATTACTTCGTGGTTACAAATTTTTATGGCAATGTATGTATTTTATAAACAATAAAAATTTTTCATACATTCTAGATTTTTGTTATTGTAATCAATGTTTCTTAAAAATTTCAATTATCTGCAAGTTTATGGTGAGATTTATAAAATTACAAATAAATTGATTTAGCATTGTTCTAATTTTAGATGTCATGTATATCAAACGTAGGAAATGAAGTCTGATAACTGACAAATATTCTTGCATAAAAATGGTTCATGAATATAACAACTAACTGCAGAGTTAAAAAATAATATATGTTAAGAATGTGGTAAGTTAGTATGCAGCAAAGTTTTCATACAATAGAATAATATATACGCATAACTTTCCTTGAAAAACGTAATACATCATTCACATGATACAAACTGTATATGTAAATGATGTATTACCTACTTCTATATGCAATACACAGTTGATTCCTGCTAGCCTACTTTCGTCTAAGCCCAGAACGTCTTGCTATCGACAGTCGCTGAGGTCGGAACATTGTATATACAAATAGGAGCTCTTTTTGTAGTCACCAATGTCGCATGAAAATGCTTGCTAATTCCGACACCTAAGTTATGATTAGACAGACCTGCTCAACTGGTGTATCTGCCACATAAGGGCTTCCACGAGGGAAGCTGCGGCTCTTCCCATGGGCCCTCTGAATATTATCTAATACATGTATTCATGGAATTTGTTGGCGCGGACACTATCTAATCCGGGAATAAGTGCTGGGCCCGACAAGTCATATTCATACTGACATTTACTTCTACAATCCGATCCTATTCTATGTTAAACAGTTTTATTATATATAAGATTGTTGTGAAATTCATAAAAATTTTTGGTAGTTATTTGCCCGAAAATTTTAATTTTAAAACCATTTATGACTTATCCTCAAAAACGATGATATTTTCAAACAATGCTCCAATATCAAAGTTTAGTTACTGTTTTTATTCATTATAAAATTTCGGAAAATTTTCATATTTCAGCTTACTTAAGCAAAATGAATTAGGTCTCGTTTTCCTCAAATTCAACTCCTTGACAAAATCAATACATTTACTTTCACGATACAAAATATCCTGAAGACAATTTGACTATTTTTGGAGTGATGTCATTCTGCTTATCTGTATATCTGTGGTCGATTTATTGTTTACACGAATAAAATACACAAATTTTAAAGTATTTTCTTGAAGGACAGAATTTCACATAAGCATGCATAAAAAGGTTTATTTATGCCTCAAAGATCGCGGGAATTTATAGTTTCAATCATTGTTGTCAGAAATAGCCATAATATAATTTTTTTGTTCTCCACGTCATTAGCACCGAGCGGGGAAGCTACCCCTCGCCTGTGTTTATGTGGGGAGCATTGTCACGTATGTTATCAATCGAAAGATTTTTTCAAACCCTTTAAAGTGAAAGATAACACGCTCTAGTTGTAATCGCTTGGACCCATGAGATCTATTTTTCAAAAATGTTCAGACGATATCACTCATTTACATTTACATTTGTCACACAGACCGTCTTAAAAACATACTAAAATTTATTCAGATTAAGTCATTTTTATGGCAGTTATCGTGCGAACGGACAGGCAGACACTTAGAATGAACAAAGTCATAAACCCTTTTTAGCTATGTTGTAAAGTGTTGAAATTTCCTAGAGAGCGGCTCAGCTCAACTTCCTCATATCTGAATCCATTTTCCCCACCCCTTCAAGTTTTACAAGAACGTTGAATACATATTTTACTTGCTTTTGATATAAATCTATTAATTTATTATTATCATTAGTTATTGTCATTCTAATACTTAATACTAATAGGTTTAACATTAAAATATATATAGGATAGTCAACTTTTATAACAATTTTATTACCACGTATATTAGTATTTATATATGTATAATTTACTCCCTTTTCTTTATTACTTACTAGCCGCCTTTGGCGACCAGCCTGTTCGCTACCCTTGAAAATTCTGACCGTGGCAAATTCTAACCGTGGCACACTCGCTGGCGCGACCTACCAGTAAAGTGTAAGGTAACTGTTTGGAGGGCCAGGAAGTGCCACCCAATTTAGACAGGAACTCAGTGGGGGAGGCATCCACAGGGACCGTACCCTCCTTCCCCTACCACCAACCTCTCGGAAGGACTTACGGTCCCGCATGTTTAACGTGATCGTACTCCGCCTGAACACGGCGGCAGTTTTGGCAATGGCGGGAATCGAACCCGGACCTACCTAGTGCAAATCCCGCGCGCTAACCACTGGGCTACCGCGCCCTCCGCGACAATCTCCATAACCTTCTTTTTATTCACCCAATTTAGACCGGAACCCAGTAGGGGAGGCATCCACAGGGTCCGTACCCTCCTTCCTCTACCAACAACCTCTCGGAAGGACTTACGGATCCACATGTTTAACGTGATCGTACTCCGCGTGAAAATGGCAGCAGTTTTGGCAGTGGCGGCAATCGAACCCGAGCCTACCGAGTGCAATTCCCGCGCGCCAACCACTGGGCTACCGCGCCCTCCGCGACAATCTCCATAACCTTCTTTTTATTCACCCAATTTAGACCGGAACCCAGTGGGAAAGTCATCCACAGGGTCCGTACCCTCCTTCCTCTACCACCAACCTCTCGGAAGGACTTACGGACCCACATGTTTAACGTGATCGTACTCCGCGTGAACACGGCAGCAGTTTTGTCAGTGGAGGGAATCGAACCCGGGCCTACCGAGTGAAATTCCCGCACGCTAACCACTGGGCTACCGCGCCCTCCGCGACAATCTCCATAACTTTCTTTTTATTCACCCAATTTGGACCAGGACCCAGTGGGGGAGGCATCCACAGAGACCGTACCCTCCTTTCCCTGCCACCAACCTCTCGGAAGGAATTATCGACCCATATGTTTAAGGTGATCGTACTCCGCATCAGTGGCGGGAATCGAACCCAGACCTACCGAGTGCAATTCTCGTGCGCTAACTTCCCGCGCGCTAATTTAAATTTATAATAACCATATGCTAGGCTCTTAATTCCACCATCCTCGTTCCATCGTTCTATCATTTAAAATAGCCATAAAATTAAAATATCCATTTAAAATATCTATAAATTAAAATATCCATAAATTAAAATATCCATTTAAAATCAAAAAATCATCCATATCGTTCCACCAATCCATAAATATAATAATTTCAAATACATCACCACAATTCAAACCACCATAATTCAATCATTTAAATTATTTAAAATATCCATTTAAAATATCATATAAATATAATAATTTCGCCCGATGTATACAACACTTATGCTCGTAATTCATTTAAAACCGAAAGCGCGGTCTCCATGGAGACGGGGAAGAAACTACTGCGGATGGGGGGAAAATGCCGTTGAAGAACTGAGCCGGTAGCCGACAAATTTAAAATCATGGCGTCTTTAAAATTGCGATCCTGAAGGCAATTTTCATTATTTCTGGACCAAATTAGACTTGTAAGAATGCCAGATATTTCAGCTTTCTAAAAATGTAAATTATTAGTCGAAATTATGAGTACTTTTCACTATGCGAGAATTTAAAAACCAAAAATCGTTTTTTTGAGCCAAAAGTGACTTTTGTTTTAAAATCTTTAAAAAATATTAGAAATCGAAATTGAGAGTTGAAATTGATATATTTTTACTCGAAATTCTCTGCTCTTTCCGATGGTGTGATTTGTTTTTTTCTACAACGTCTGCATCGTGGAGAAAAAAGGGCAAAAATGTCAAAAAACGGTCGAAATCGCATAAAACATTAAATAACAAAAAAAATAATTCAAATTTTAAAAATCGGTTTTCACGTGTCCCCTTCCCTCCCCCCCAGGTCTCCGATTGCCAAATTTCGTAGCTCTCCGACGCGCGGTCGCGAAACGTATAGTGTATAAGACAGACACACAGACACACAGACACACACACAGACATTGCCTTTTATTATTTAAGATTTGAATTCTTTTAATTCTATCATATTGAATGTAAATATCATCCACATCCTATTTTATATTACCTAAATATTCTCATCTTGGTCATATTTATTATTTTCTTATGACTTAAATCCCAAAAGTTTATAAAACATACTTTTTGATAAATCAATTTTATAGTTTTTTTCATTTCGATAGATATTTTTTCTAGTTCCATTAATATCAAATTGAATAGGAGAAACATATTTCTTATATTTTTCAGATCTGTCTTGTCTTGAAAGATTTGTATCATCTTCATGTTTTTAACAAAATTAAGATTTTTAAAATATATTTATATCTTCGCTTGCATAAAAGGCATAAGGAAAATTCAATTTACTCTATTCGGTTCCATTACAGTATTTGAATTTATTATTTTTATATTTTTCAGATATGTTATCCCATGATACTTGCATGTACATTCCTTTAAAACTATTTTAGTAAATTTACAATAAGGATATAATTCAACAGTGAAATCATCAGATTTCGAATAATTGTCTGAGTTTAGAACTAGTCGATTCATTTACTAAAATATACATTTTCATTATACTAACTCATTGAGTAAATGAATATGTCGCCTATTATGGAGAACTAACTGCCTTTGCTCCTTTTAGTAATATTTTTCTTACAAATTAAACTGCATTTAACAGATGTAGGTAGTTGTGAAAAGTCATAATTGTATAAAATTGATTTATCTGATGTTTCTAGATATTTCTGAATATTTTTAGGAATATATTCCTTCCTAAATTTTATATTTTTATATTTATGTTTTCCGAAAGGATCAAAATATTCTACAATTTTATTTTTTGAATCATTATAATAACATACCCAATGAGCACCCTGACCTGTTGACATATCTAAATTAATGATTTGATTTCGAAATTAACTCATATATGATAATAATAAATCTAAAGTATATGCACCTCTATACCCTTTTCATTTTTTCAGATATGCTAATTTAATTTAAAGTATTAATTTTTATTCTACTTTCTTTCCGAAAGGATTTTCTTATTCCAGAAAATAGTAAACAATTAATTAGTAATTAATTAATTAATTAAATAATTAATAATTGGTGATATTCCTATACTTTACAGACTTTTAACTTTACATATATATCTTTAATAATATGAATATACCAGATAATTTTTATGTTATTTCAGAACTATACAAGGCTTTTCCTGGCATTATTTCCGACAATATTGAAGTACTAACATTTCCTAAATTTACGTAGTTTATATAATTTGAAAATTATATATTTCTGGGAAATAATTTATACTTACAATTATTAGGAATACCGGAAGGTAGTTGCAATAGCAGTCTTTCAGCTAATTTGTATCTTTATCTTTACTTCGAAATATTACTAAATTTTTAGATAATTTGATGATTTGAAACGTTTTGCTACCCCAAAATCTAATAACATTCACATTGATTTCTAACCGGTTAATCACAAATCAATGGCTAACGAACTCTCAATAGATCAAAAGGATCCTTTTGGTGGGATTTAAAACTAATTATTATGACCCACCCAATAAGATCATATCTAATTTATATGAAAAAAAATAATATTAACAAGTGTACGAGAGCTCGATTGATCCTTTCTCCATACATAAAGGTGCTAGTTGTTTTCGTAACCTGAAAGAAAAGTAATATTTACTTTAAAATACAAAGCTTATAATAACCAGAAGCAGATAAAAATAAAAATTGAAAACATAAAAGCTTACCTTGCAGGATGCAAGCCCAGTTGCTGCAGTTGAAGCTGGTGTCTTGACCGCAGATATCCTTACAGTAGTCGGTGGGTGTTCTATCATACTCCGTCCTGTCACCGACGCGTGTGCCTTAAAACTCTCTGCTGTCGGCGATGGGTGCACAGATTGTTTTTTCTAAGATTCGCGCCCAGTACCTGGAGTAAGGCTTTGTCTCTTGTGAGTTGAACTGCTTGAGGAAGTCGATGGGTGTTCTATAAAACTCCTTTCTGTCACCGACTCACGTTGCTTAAAATTAGCTCCTGAAGTCGATGGGGCCAAAAATGCTCTTTTCTAGGATTCGTGGTCAATACTTGAATTTGGGGATGGTCCCTTGTTCGTAGATCTCCCATCAGTCGTCGGTCAAATGACTCCACGTTTCGATAGATATGCCGAAGACATAATAGAGCAGTTCAAAAATCGCACGTACCAGGCCTATAGTGAAATTAGAAACGGTACAGGTGAAATGGTGTGGCTAACGGCACGATAAGAACAACGACCAATCAAAAACCTAAATATTCTCAGTTAGTTGATTGTACAGCAACTTCATGATTGACAGTTGATTGACACCAACGTAAATAACTGGTCCTTTGTGTGGTGCACTTCTTTTCCTCTTCTTGAACCCAGCTGCAGGGTTTAAAATTTTAACGCTAGGCGTGCAGTAACAATAGGGCACACTACCTGTGTAGCACCATGTCCAGAAAAGGGGGGATTAAATCACAGGTGCAGAACACAAGTGCAGCACCATTCGAAGAAAAATGCTTTTGAGAGGGAGGCGAGAGCAACAGGAAATGAGGGATATATTATATTTATTCGTCGTGTCATCTACGCATGGCTTCTTTTTATATTTGTTGAATTATCCATTCCTACATGTCAGGTTCAATTATTACTCTAAACAATACAATTTTTCTAAATCTGTTAAAATATCTATCCATTCAAATCAGGTTGAAGTATTATCAGAACACTTTAATTTTATTATTTCTCCTGAATTTCTAATTTTTCGAAAACAATTAAAATATTTTTGTTTCCAAATACTATATGTAACAATCATTTAATAGTAAACACTCTTTCAATTTTTTTACTCGTCAGATGTGTCGTGTTTAATAATAATTTGTTTTAAAAGATAAACACATTCTCTCAAGGATTTTTTAATTTCACAAAACATTTCAACAATTTTTTTTCTCTAATATTCTTCTTCACAATGACAAAACTTTTTGTTTAATTCACTCATCAGTATAGCCTGCATGTTTCGCCAAAGAACATTTAGAAGTGATCAGGTAATAGATTAATTTTTAATTGACCATATAAAAAAATCTAATTTATTCATACATTTTTCTATAAATTTTTCACCAAATGTCTGATATCTAACTATTTACAGCCAATTTAAATCATCTTCCAATTCTCTCAATGTAACTTCGGAAAGATTTCGAAAGATTGATACTTTATATAAATCTATATTATCTCTATATTTTATAATAAATTCATTACTTAAAATCTGATATTGAAAAATATTTACCCAATCAACTGTATCTTTATGTTTTTCCATAAAATATTGTGATAATTGTTTTGTATCTGGAGATTTTATCTCTATCATCAGGTTGAGGAAATTCTTGAATAAAAGATTCAGAAGGTTTTGAATATTGAAATATATAATCAAAATTAAGATGATCTTTCAGTACCCAAGTACATCTTCAATTAAATTATTTCTCGAAATATCATTGCAACTGATATTCCCCCACATTGTATGATTTATTTGGAACGAAATTTTCAAACGAAATGAATTAAAGATGAAACAACTGTTCAATTTCTAAGGGAATTTTAAGTCTATTTGGATCAATACTAATTAAAGGCATAACATACATTTTAACTTCATCACTTAGTTTACCTTCTGTAATAAAAGTTTTACTTCTACTGTGTTCTTAGGTAAAATTTGTATTTCTACTATGAATGTATTTCTCATCTATCCGAAGTTAAATTATTTGACGTTCAGTTTCTTTAGATTCAAGATGTATGACAATTTTCATAAAGATATCTGTTATTAATTTCATATCTTTATTTAATAAATTGCCACTATATCTAGAAAACAGTACTTTTTGTCTGTAATTTGATTTTAAAAATGTTAAATAAATGTAGTATAAAATCTTTGTTACCTACATAAAATTTAGTAACTACATTTCCTTTTCTTCTAGCTTTAGCATCCAAAACATGTCCATCATGTGAAATTAAATATTTGTAACATATTTCACCTCTAAGATATTTATCGAATCCTAGAATTTTTTCTGCATTTCCTTTAATAAAATTTCAAAGACTGCCTTCAATATAACCATTAGTAATATCAATTGTTTCTTTCAAATTTTGATAGTTTCTTTCTGATTCTTTCAAAACATATCTTTTTGTACTTGCATCAGGATCATCTATAGGATTTTAAAAATATTTTAAAATTTTATTTTCCATATCATAATTTCCATCATTTGTTAATTTATATCCTTTCTCAGAATGGCCTATAGAACCTCGATGTAATACTTTACCAACAGGATGATAATATGCAGTCATTTATATAGTCCTAAAATTAACGTATAGTTGAAGACATTTCAACTGTTTGCGACTCCATATTTAGAGAACATCCTCAACGATATTTAAAATATAATAAAAAGCAAAACATTTTGCGTGTTATTTCTCAAAGTATAATCATTTGTAATTCATAAATTGCTTAACACATTTATATAGTTTACATGTTTAGATGGATCGAAACATATAGCAAGATATAATTTACTAAAATTTGAACAATCTATCATACATTCTGTTTCGAAATTGACTTTATTTAAACCAGTCTCTGAAAATTTCTCATAAACAAGATTATAATCATTTATAGAAAAATCCATTTTATAATGTTCGTCATTTAGTCTACAACCATTTATAAACACCATACATTTTATCACATCTAAATTACAAATATCATATTATTTTGATTAGGATTTTCATCTTTTTCTACATATTGAGCAACTATATAAACTTAAAGGTTCACATGTTGTCACTACTGAATCCGTTCTTCTAAAATTTTTTATTATAGTATTGGATCGAATTATAGAATATTGATTCCAATTTATTTTAATTGGAGTATTACTATAAATTAAATGATTACACCTAATAAGTGCATCAATTTTAAATTTAATATTAGCACTAAATGATATGTATCTTCCACATATTTTTTATAGTGTGCATTTTGTTCATCCATGTATGTCATATCTTTGCTATCATTTCTTTGAAAAGTTAATTCAAATGTAACTTCAGTAAATGATTTTCTATAGCCATTTAAGAAGCTAAATATTTTTCTGAATGGGTTATAACTATATACAACATTACTGCATTTTGTATATTCATATCTTTTCGCAAATTTTTTATTATTACCTTTATTTGATTTAATATGTTTAGCAACGTCATCCATTTAAGCAGGTGTAATTACATTATCACCTTTAAATTCTTGTGTTTCTGTTTCATCTCATGAATCAATATAAGAAAGACAATTTGTAGGTTGATATACTGCATAATCAGGTGTATTTTTAATTAAAATTAATACTTATTCTTTTATAGTAAGACTCCAACAAGTTATTTTTTTCCACATCGCCAAATCAGCGATGAAAGACTCAGCCGGCAAGCATATTAAGGGTTGCCAGAGCAACAGAGCGAGAGCATAGAAGAGGGAGAAGGATAGATATTGTTGGGAAGGTGGAGAGCAAGGCGCATCCTCCGTCGTGAATATTTTAAAGAGTTAACCAGTGAATTAAATGTTGAAGTGTTTGTTATGTTATATGCTTTCGTCTAAATAAATGTGTTTTGTTTGAAGTGTGGGTGTTTTAATTACAGCTGGCCTTTTGTCGAGTGCTTCTATTCAAGTGTAATGAAATGGATGTTTGCGAGGTTAGTGTTCCAAAAAGAAATGGCGCACTAAAAAAGAACCTCGAAAGTTTACTAGCGTAGTCGTGGCAGGATTATTTTATTACGGAAGTAATAATCGTTCCTGGAATGAAAAACAATTTGTATGTTTTTGGTGAATAGATGAAGATACGTCCCGTATCAAGTAATTAATGCACCAGCATTATACATCCGGTATCAAGTAATTAATGCACCAGCATTATAATACGAGTGGATACGATATTGATTTTTGAAAAATTATTCTGTTATAATATCATAACATATGATGATTACACTTTTCATTTCTATTGTACGATGAAGATACGTTCGGTATCAATTAATTAATGCACCAGCATTATAGTACGAGTGTATATGATATACCAATTTTGAGTGTATTTGTTACAGAGAATTAGTACGTCAGTGCTACTGAATACGCCAGTGTTCATGATAAAGTGGTTTTCTGTTAATACTGTTATTTGATAATTGAATACGCCAGTGTTCATGATAAAGTGATTTTCTGTTAATTTATTTGATAATTGAATACGCCAGTGTTCATGATAAAGTGGTTTTCTGTTAATACTGTTATTTGATAATTGAATACGCCAGTGTTCATGATAAAGTGATTTTCTGTTAATTTATTTGATAATTGAATACGCCAGTGTTCATGATAAAGTGGTTTTCTGTTAATACTGTTATTTGATAATTGAATACGCCAGTGTTCATGATAAAATGGTTTTCTGTTAATACTGTTATTTGATAATTGAATACGCCAGTGTTCATGATAAAGTAGTTTTCTGGTAATACTGTTTCTTTTTGTAACTTTAAACAATTTAGAGATAAATCAGTTAACTTCCCTAGTGATCAGGTATGGCATTTCTTGCAAAAGCTAGAAAAGAGGATTTGATGTGTTTGGCGGAAGAATTGGGGATAATTACGAAACCTGAATTTAAAATTTTGGATTTACGTAGAGAAATTCTTGGAAGTGAGGATTATGAGGAAGGATTTGCGAAAGAACTCCTCTTTACTATTATTAAAGAAAGAAAAGATCAAATAGAAAAGGATAAAAAGAAAGAAAAGACAAAATAGAATTTGAGTTAGAAAAACTCAGAATCGAAAGGGGTATTACGCAGGATTCTACGTCGTTAAATTTGGGGAGTAGTGAAAGATCAAAAAGCAGTTTCGAATTGATAAAATTGATTCCAAAATTTGACTTGAAGAATGATGATATTATGTTATATCTCGCACTTTTAGAGAGACGAGCTAAAAGAGCCCGCGTAGACATGACGGATTGGGTGTCAAGTCTGTTTTGCCACTTTTGCCTTCTGAGATCATACAACTCATCACACGGGAGTCAGAGTACATACCAGCGATCCCTGCTAACCAGCTTGGGTTTTTAGCATTCAGTGGGACATCGAGGCGCAACCGCTACATCTCTTTCCCAGGAAAGCCGCAACCTCGATCGCGAAACACGGCGGAATCATTAACCGGGCAGGGGCCGAAGGCACCTGCCGGGCCCGACTCCGGTCACCGGCCAGACCTGGGCTCAGGGCATAAATAGCCACAGTCCCGTGATCCGGCCACCTGGAAGAGTCCGGGGACTGCCTCGTCACTTCCGCGATTGCATCCGTGAGTCATCAGCAGCGAGGTTGAGATACCCCAGGATTAATTTGCCCCCCAGTTTGGAGGATCAAGGCTACAGAGCCAACATCCGAAACCACCATCTTGGGTGGCCCGCCCCGGGGGGGGAACACGGGAGTCAGAGAAAAAGTTTGAAGATTATGAATAAGTTAAGGGTATTCTATTGAAGAGATTCAAGATGAATCAAGAAAGTTTCCGGAAAAAGTTCGTGCAGCTATAGAAAGTTCCCGAGAAATCGTGGCGTGATTTCGTATTTGAATTAACCAAGTACTGTGAAGATTGGATTGATGGACTCGAAATTAGAGATTTTGATAGCCTAAAGAAATTGATGATTACTGATCAATTAAAGAAAAGGATACCTGGGCAGATACGAGAACATTTCTTAGATGAATGGTTGAAAATTGTAGCACCCAATATGTTGGCAGACATGTTAGATGAATATGAAAGTATACGTGTAAACTATGCGAAATCAACAGGTATAGTCCGAAAAGAGAAGGTTGAGTATCACCAAAGCGAATTTAGGGAAAAGGAAAAATTTGGAGCACCGCCAACCATCAGAGGGGTTGGTGAAAAAATTGGAAAAATAGGAGTGCTCCAGGAAGGGGACATCAAAGTTACAAGAGCCAACCAAGTTAAAATTGGAGAAATGACACTTCTAAAATCAACTATAAACCTACTTGTTTTTCATGTGGAGCTGATTGTCATATTGGAAAATTTTGTACAATAAGGAATAATCAGAGAAAATCACGCTGTGGAGAGATGGAATAGAAATTTGAAAAATATGATGAACAAAAATATTCAGGAATATGGGCGCAATTGGGATATACACCTTCCCTACTTTCTGTTTGCATATAGAGAAGTCCCCCATAGTACAACAGGTGTATCACCGTTTCAGCTAGTATATGGACGCCTACCCCCAGGACCACTTGCTCTACTAAAAGATGTATGGATCGGTAAAAGAAAAATTCCCACAAGGGCATCCCGAACTGTGGAGGAGGAATATCTACCTGATCTAATAGAGAAATTGAAAAAAGGACACGAGATCAAAACTGAGAAATCCGAAGTAACTCAGGAAAATTACGCTTCTAGATACAATTTGAGATCAAAGGAAAAACATTTTAAGATCGGGGATAAGGTTTTAATTTTATTGCCCTCATACAGCGATAAGTCACAAAACACTTGGATGGGTCCAGTGACGGTTATCCAGCTTACAAGACCAAATTCGGCAGTTGTCGAATACGATGACGGAACTCGAAGAGAGTTACATGTAAATAAATTGAGACCCTACATCAATCGTATCGAACAAATCGGACTTATTTTCGACGACGACAGAGAATTTGGAGAACTGCATTGTGTACCTGTAAACCGAGTTAACATTACGGGAAAGGAAGTAAAAAAGTATATTGAGGGGAAAACAGCGACTTTGAAAGCAGAACAACGCCAACAACTAAGTTCCTTACTATGCAATTATCATGACATTTTTAACACAATCCCTGGACGGACGAAGGTGGAAGGACATTCCATCAAGATTACCTCAGAGTGTAGCCCTAAAAAGTTACATCCATATCGTATTCCTATGTCATTGCAGAAAGAAGTGGATCGTCAAATACAAGAATTACTAAATCTAAAATTGATTGAACCAAGCGAGAGCGATTGGGCGCATCCCATAGTATGTGTAGCAAAAAAGGATGGCAGCGTCAGACTTTGCGTCGATTTTAGATTGTTGAACAGTTTTACGGTGCCCAATGCTTATCCAATGAAAGTTGCTGATGAACTCAAAATGCTCATAGGAGAATCTCAATATATCACAGTTCTAGATATGACTAAGGACACAGTTCTAGATATGGCAAATCCCTATGAAAGAGGATGCCAAACCCTACACAGCATTTGTGACCCATGCCGGACATTTTCAATGGAGAGTGTTGCCTTTCGGTCTGAAGAATGCAGGAAGCACATTTCAGGAATCGATGGACCACGTGTTGGCATCTCACCAGGAGTATTGTCGGTCTTACATTGATGATGTTGCTATATTTTCAAAAACGCGGCTCGATGATTTGTCCCACATAAATGCTGTATTCAAAACATTGAGTGAACTTGGGCTAACTGTAAATCTAAATAAATGTGATTTCGTAAAAAAAGAAGTGAAATATTTGGGCCATATTATAGGATCGGGATGACATTCTCCTGACCCAGATAAGGTTGAAACTATGAAAAATTTAGCACGATTGATAAGAGGGAATTACGGGGATTTCAGGACCAGCTAACTATTACGGAGATTATATCCCAAATTTTGCTTCAGTAGTGATACCTTTAACTGATCTAACCAAAAAAAGAATACCAAGAAAGATACCATGGAGTAGAAAGGAAGAAAATGCATTTACAAAGTAGAAGCAATGTTTAACAGAAATGGCGGTTCTTTACACCCCAGAACTTAACAAACCCTTTCAGCTTTATACCGACGCGTCCGGTACCGCTGTAGGAGCTTGTTTGGCGCAAGAAGATGATTTCAAGAAGGAAAAACCGATCGCCTTCTACAGTAAAATGCTCACTCCCTGTCAGATTCGTTGGTCTACGATTGAAAGGGAAGCATATAGCGTCATTGCTGCTCTTAAGAAATATGAAACTTGGATCTTCGGGTCAGAAGTACAAATTATCTCGGATCATAATCCGGTGACCTACTTAACCCATACAGTGCCGCAAAGTGCAAAATTGGCTCGGTGGGCCTTAGCCCTCCAGCGATACAATATTGCAATCAGTTATCGAAAGGGAGCGTTACACGGAGACGCGGACACTATGTCTAGAATTCCCATGACTGACAAATTAGATAGGGCGGAAGAACAGTCATTCTTCATTTGCAGTAAGACTATCACTTGAATTGCAGTAATCGAGGACTGAAATGCTGTGAAAAGAGTTATAATGTTTTACTGTTATTGTGTTTTGATATATATATGTGACTATTCTTTAAGTTATAACATTTCTTATTGCAACACGGTAGGAAATATTATCGTTAAACAATTAGATTTTTTTTTCTTGAAAATATTAGGTGTTTTCAAATATACTGTAATATTGTGTTGTTAAATCATTATGCTCACAGATGTAAAATTTAATACACCTTTTTAAGTTGTTAGGGTTGTATTTTCGATGTGTATATGCCCATAGAACTCTATTTTCAACAACATTGTCTTTAAAGAGACGAATGTGCTTTTTTTTAAGGGGGGAGTAGTAAGACTCCAACAAGTTATTTTTTTTTTCCACATCGCCAAATCAGCGATGAAGACTCAGCCGGCAAGCATTTTAAGGGTTTCCAGAGCAACAGAGCGAGAGCACAGAAGAGAGAGAAGAATAGATATAGTTGGGAAGGTGGAAAGCAAGGCGCATCCTGCGTCGTGCACATTTTAAAGAGTTAACCAGTGAATTAAATGTGTAAGTGTTTGTTATGTTATGTGCTTTCGTCCAAATAAATGTGCTTTGTGTGAAGTGCGGATGTTCTAATTACAGTTGGCCTTTTGTCGAGTGATTCTATTCAAGTGTAATGAAATGGAAGATTGCGAGGTTAGTGTTCCAAAAAGAAATAGCGCACTAAAGGAAAACCTCGAACGTTATCTCGATACTGAGTCGTGAACATTAACGGTTTTTCATGCGTTTCATTGGTAGTAGTTCCTACTTTTAATGAACAACTATAGAACTTGATCTAATGAAATTATAAGTAAACTTTTTTCATATCTATTAAGTGTTTTATCTAATTTTATTTTAACTAGATCTCTTTTCTCAATATCATCATTATAGAAATAATTAACATCTCTGATTTCTTGAATTTGTTCTATCTAGCTCTATCTACTCTTTTTATTTAGGATGAAATTTTGAGGAATGAATCATTAATCCTGATCCTTAAAGTAACTTACTTAATGCGTCAGGGCTTATTTTATATTTTTTAAGTCGGAAAATTTAGTCTTTGGTAGGTCGTCCCGCCTGAAGTCCAAGTCTCTGAAGAATTGCCGCCTGATATCCCTACATAAAAACTCTTTCTTTTCTATTTTTTTAATTTTTCTATATAATCTGTGCTCGTTCATTTATTTAAGTCAAAGTATTTATTATATTTTTTTCACAAATAATAATAGTAAATCACATATACTTTAAATAATTCTCGCTATCATCAGCTATGTTGAATATATATTTTACTTGCTTTTGATATAAATCTATTAATTTATTATCATTAGTTATTGTCATTCTAATACTTAATATTATTAAGGTTAACATTAAAATATATATAGGATTTTCAAATTTTATAACAATTTTATTACCACGTATATTAGTATTTATATATGTATAATTTACTTCCGTTTCTTTATTGTTTATTTGAATTCTTTTAATTTTATCATAAAGAATGTAAATATCACCCACATTCTATTCTATATTACCGAGATATTCTCATGCTGTTCATATTTATTATATTCTTGTGTCTTATATCCCAAAAGTTTATAAAACTTACTTATTGAACAATCAATTTTATTGCTTTCTTTCAATTTGATAGATATTATTTTTCTAGTTCTGTTATACCAAATTCAATAAGATAAATATATTTCTTATATTTTTCAGATCTGTCTTCTCTTGAAATATTTTTATCTTCCTGTTTTTCACAAAAATACGATTTTTAAAATATATGTATATCTTCGCTTGCATAAAAGGCATAATGAAAATTTAATTCATTCTATTCGGTTCCATCACAGTATTTGAATTTATTATTTTTAGATTTTTCAGATATGTTATCCCATGATACTTCAATGTATAACACTTTTAATACAATTTTAGTAAATTTTCAATAGGGATTTAATTCAATTGTGAAATCTTCTGATATCGGATAATTGTCTGAGTTTAGTACTAATCGATTCATTTACTAAACAATAAATTTTCATTTTAATAATGTAAGTTGTTGTGAAAACTCATAATTGTATAAAATTAATTTTCCTGATGTTTCTAAATATTTCTAAATATTTTTAGGAATATATTCCTTCTTAAACTTTATATTTTTATATTTATACTTAACGAAAGGATAAAAATATTCTACAATTTTATATTTAGAATTGTTATAAAAACATACCCTGACCTGTTGACGTATCTAAATTAATGATTCCATTTTGAAATTTACTCATATATGATAATAATAAATCTGAAGTAAATACATCTCTATATCCTTTTCATTTTTTATATTTTTTCAATCATTTTTTCAGATATAATTTAATAAAAAGTATTAATTTTTATTCTACTTTGTTCCCGTAAACATTTTGTTATTCTAGATAACAGTAAATAATTAATTAATAATTTTTCAAATTATTCATTAATTAATAATAAATAATTGGTGATATTTATATTTTACAGACTTTTGACTTTATATATCTTTAATAATATGAATATACCAGATATATTTTATGTTATTTTAGAACTATACAAGACTTTTCTTGCCATTATTTCCGACCGTATAAAAGTACTAAATTTTCCTAAATTACCCTAGTTTGTATAAATTAAAAATTGTATATTTCAGGGACATAATTTATACTTACAATTATCAAGAATACCGGAAGGTAGTTGCAGTAGCAGTCTTTCAGCTAAATTGTATCTTTATCTTTACTTCGAAATGTTACTAAATTTTTAGATAATTTGATGATTTGAAACGTTTTGCTACCCCACAATCTAATAACATCCACACTGATTTCTCACCGGTTAATCACAAGTCAATGGCTAACGGACTCTCAATAGCACAAAAAGATCATTTTGGTGCGATTTAAAACTAATTATTGACCCACCCAATAAGATCATATCTAATTTATATGAAAAAAATCCTTTTAATATTAATGAAACGTTACTATCGATTTTGTGGAAATATTTTCAATTGTTTCGAAATATAATAATAAATCAATTACTCCGAAATTGCAGATTATATAATTTTTACTGTTTACTTGCCGTTATATATTTCGCTTAATGTTTGGAAGTCAGTTAAATTTTGAAATTTTTCAAATGTAATTTGACGAATATTACCCGTTTTATAAAATAAAATAATAATATTTTAAACTATCCGGACGGTTGACACGAACGCGCTTCGCCTGCAAACTTGCATTTAACGACGACTGTCACGCATCTGTTGAAGAAAATTTTACCCTGAAAGACGACTCTCACGGAAGCGCGTTTTCATACCGAAAGTATGTATTTGAATTTATTTGTCTACTAGATGACTTTAAATGTCCATGCGAACAACTCCAACGTATTTCGCAGATACTTGACCTTGGGATAGGGTATCCAATGATTTATTTCTCCATCTGGAGCGGTGAGACATAGTTTTGCAATATAAACAAACAGAGCACTTTTCGCAGCATCTACTGTTTCATAATTGAGTTTCGGGTTTTGTTTTGATATTGGCTTAATGATTTTGTTGGTGAATTATAGGAATGTAAGAGATTATTTTGTTTATGTTTGGGTTTTAGAAGAATGTGTCGCAGCCAAATTATCAGGTTATTTCGGATAAAAGAATGGCTGGGCCAGGACGTTTACTTTCTGTGAAAGTATATAATAGTACGGTAAACGAACCGGGCAGTAATGAAAGTGATGCAGATAGTAAAGATTCGTGGAACTGTGGTATTTCTGAAGATGAATTTGAAAATGCAAGTGATTCTTCATATTCTGAGTCTTCTAATATTACATCGCCGCCAGCTTCAGTAGCTGTTTCATCGAATAATATTTACGTAGGAGATTTGAAAGATCTGAATTCCTTTGAGTTTTGAGCATACTTGGAATCAATCACTATATTATGCCGCCTAAAGATAAGGAAATAAGATTTAGCATATTTTTCGATGGTGAATAGTAGAATTCACAGTAAAAACAACTAAAGAGTATTTTGTTTTGAGATTCGTATGAAAAATATACATCAAGTATAAAATCAGTATTTCAATTATTCCTGATAAATGTAGATTTCTGTGTTGAAGAGGTGATTTTTAGAGAATTTATTTCGAGAGATAGGCTCAGCGCAAAAAATTAGCCTTGTTTTGGTAACAATTCGGAACTGAACCGCTTCTTCCTTTGGGCCAAGTTAGTTCCGTACTGTCGCCGTCCGGAAAGGGTTAATGACAATTTTTCGCTAGCAATTTATATAATCCTTAATAACATGAGTTGTAACTTTCAATGGCTCTATCTCAGGTTTGAACATCTTATTTTCAATATATTGAAATTTATATAGGCAATTCCTTTCTGTATTGAGTATGCTTTACAGTAAGCTGACGTTTTACCACTAATTTAAAAATAGCAATTATTTAAACACTTTTATATAAATGCAAGGTATCTAACCATTTTACTGCACGCAAAAGACAGGAATAAGTTTTTTGCAAATAACTCGAGAACCGATGCAGTTTGCAATCTCAAATTTGGCACATGAATGCTTATCGTGTTATGTTTTCATTCTTCGTATAAAGATCTCGACGAAAATCTTTCGCGGGAAGAGCATGATAAATAAATTTCAATTTAAATATTTGTACCTGAAATTACTGTAATCGTCAAAACATATATTTAAATGTACTTTGAGGATATTACTTATGAAATAAAAATGAATGCTTATCGTACATGAATGCTTATCGTGTTATATTTTCATTCTTCGTATAAAGATCTCGAAGGAAATCTTTCGCGGAAAAAGCATGATAAATTAAATTTCAATTTAAATATTTGTACCTGAAATTACTGTAATCGTCAAAAGATATATTTAAATGTACTTCGAGGATATTATTTATAAAATATAAATAAAACTACCTATTTATCTCCATTTCAAAAAAGGTTTAAACTCCGAAATAGACTGTGTTTCCCTTTCTCAGCGACAAATGCTGACAAAAAATTTTATTTATTTTCGAAAATTTTTCTCTCGGCAGGGCCTGTAAATTTACTTATAAGTATTAACTATTTGATTCGGAATAACTAAGGTGGAACATGTGTTTGCAAAAGCTAGTTTATTTCTTCGACGTTTCTATTATGCAAAGAAAATTATTCGATTTGGGGAATATGCAGGGGCGGGATTTCAGCATTTCATTTGGGGGTGCGAGATTTGTATGTATGAAAATCCACAATATGGAACAATTTTAATATTTGTTAATGAGGGAGGGGAGAGGGATCACAAAATGAAATTGATATTGAGAAAAATAATTGTTGTTAACATAATTGTGTTAATATAATTGTACATAATTGTGTTAACATAATTGTTGTTAACATAATTTTTGTACATAATTGTGTTAACATAATTGTTGTTAACATAATTGTGTTAACATAATTTTTCTAAATGTATATCTATATTTATTTACCTTTTATTGACGTTTTAAACAGCGGTTCTTAGAGTCTAGAGGAAGAGAAAATTTTGTTACAATATCATCATAATCCAGTGTTATATCTTGTTCTATAGCTAAAACAGCTAAAGATGAATGTTTTTCTTGTCCCATTGTACCGAGAAAACAATTTTTCAGCCTGAGATACGAAAAAGACTTTTCGCAACTGGCTGAGCTGATAGGCACAGTCAAAAACAATTTAAATAAAAATGTCATGACATGAAACACAGTTTTTAAATTCCGCTCTTAAAAATAATCCAGCCGACTTTTAAAATTGGGATGGTCTAGGTTTTCATTTTTTACCATTAAATAAAATAGTCGTAATCCACATAGCAATTCCTCTTTCTGGAAGTTATTTTCTTTGCATATGGTTGAAACAGTTTCTTTTTCTTTATCGACATCTTATCCGGATAATACTGAACTATGGACAAAGGAAACAGATATATTGTTCTCATTAAATCTTGTCTCAATTTCATTAGATACTGAATCTATAATTTCATATTGAATATTAATTTTATGACATGATTTAATATTATCATGGGGATTTTTTCACCGCCTCCGAATTCGCTTGGAATTTTTTACGCCTTTTCAGTTTTGGTCCAGAATAAGAATTGTTTTCGCAAAGTTCTGTCACAAAACTCCACACTTGATTGAAATATGCATCAGTGGGAAAAGAACTAACAGTTTAAATTGTAGCTGTAGCCAAAGCTTGCACAATCTGAAAATTAAAATCAGATGACTGGAGATTCTATGAGAGAGTATTGATCAAAAACACTGCGCAATACAAACAAAGTGAACAAAAATTCGAACGCATGCCATGCATGTTAAAAGGGCTTTAACTCTTCACCATTGAGAGAATCATTTCCAGACAATTCTTCCAGTGTTAAAATCACTTCAAAATTATCAAGTAGTGCTTTTATGTGGCTATAACTCTGGAAGACCACCTCGTATCACTTAGTGATTGTAGAGATGAAAAGCCTCCAGAAAAAGCATTTGTTGATGAGCGAATTTTTCGAAAATAGAATGTCTTTTATATGATGTTTCTATGAAAGAATATAATGCGTTGAGCTGCTGAAATGCATTTCTAGCAAAAGGAATGGATCAGCATGCGCTAACTACACATAAATTCAAAATTTTCGCATAATGATGGATATAAATTGCCAACCAATTTTCCTGTAAAAATCGTGCAGCCACACCACAGTGCGAACCTCTCATATTGCATGCACCATCATAGCATTGGGCTCGTAAGTCTGAAATATTTAGCCCAAATGAGGAAATTACTTCTTTATTTAAATTGAGCAATGACTCTCCATCAGTTTTTTCTGTTCTGAAAAGACCGGCAAATGATTCGTGTATTTCTAGGTCATCATCCACATATAAAAAATTACAGCCACTTGTTCATGTCTGGATCTTGTCTGGATTTTGCCATCTACTATTATAGAATAACAGCATGCTTCTTTTATTTTATTTTGATATGGTTACTGATTTGCGTAAATATGATTCTGGTGGTTTTTGTGAACGTAAGAAAAATATATTTTTCTTTATTTTTAAACATTCCTTCAATTAAAGAACAGTAATTATCTCTTAATTTTATTAATTCTAAAAAAATTCCTCTATTTATTGAGATTGTTTTTTCATCATGTCCTCTCAAAATAGTCCTTGTCGTGCACCAAAAACAACAGTTTCACACACCTTTTTCATATAACGGCGATTTTCTTCAACGTCTTTTGAATACTGTTTATCAAGTTTGGCACAAACGGAACCTGAGGACAGAGTTTCGGTAAAATTTAAAAGACAGCTTTCTGATTTTTTGTGAGAAGATCACGGGCCTTTAATTTTTTAACTGTTTTTGAATAGTTACTAAAGCAATCAAGAATTAAGGATGATTCAGTGTACCGTTTATTAGCTTCTGAAAATGCTCTACATGAAAACCAAAACGTAGAACCAAAACGACCCCCAAAATTCGTAGAAGGACTGTATTCTAGCCATTTATATGAATTATACCGCTTTTGTCTAAACTTGCTATTTCTTTCATGAGTTGGGAAGAAAGAAATTTCAAGCTGATATAGGACCTAAAGTTATGCGTTCCTTGGCACTTTGAGGACCGTTAGCTGGATCTCTTTCAGAAAGCAAATTTGCTGAACTTCCTTTTGCTTTCCTTTTTTTTCAATCGGACTTTCTGGTGGCATAATTCCAAATTCATCTATACTTCCAATTTCTGCTTCATAAACAGTATTATCTTCCTCACGATTTTAATCGGGAAGCACATTTTTATTTAATTTTGGACATTTTATGAAATATTCACTAATGACTCTATTCAAGCGACGCTTTTCGAACTCATAACTGACCTCAAATATGTTGCTAATCGCGTTTATTCCTTCAACGCAAACACAAAGTCACCATTCGTCTTGAGGAGCAAGCAGTCAAAGAGTAATGCTTCACCGGCGCCAAAATATACGAGCCAAAGAGAATCTATTGTATGAGTGAGCAATATAAGCTCGTTATACGACTGATTTAGAAAGTATCCGCAGTTCGTCAATGCTAAATAATGTAGTAGCACCTCCTCGTCTGAGACCCCCAAGTTGTTTATATCTTTCCTATACAGCGTGGGAACCGAAGGGTTTCAAAGAATTCGGACACTTGAAATTTTCAAGTGAAAAGGATAACATCACCCCAATATTTTCAAGTTGAAAATAATTCGTTCCATCCGGAAGTGGGAGGCTTCATTATGAAGGTCGGCTCTTTTGAAGCTCCATAGAGTGAGAAAACTGACCAGTGGATATTCGATAAAAAAAGGAGAAGCAGATAGAAAACGAGGAAAAATTTAGGGGCGCGACCGCGCCCCCTATTTGCCGCCCCTGGGAATATGACTTTAAAATTTCTGCAAAATAAAAAGTAAATATTTTTTTTATCATCTTCTGCATCTGATCATATTTTTTGTAAAAAACCCTCCTCTTTTCTCAACCGAGCTTGGGACAGGCTATGGCAGAGTTAAAAATGTTTTTTACTTCTTGTTCAAAACATTGTCTTTGGACGATATGAAGAAGTCACGGTAATAATAACCTACCGCATATCTACTTGTGTGTTTGGCTCGGAAAAGAGCCTTTTTCATGTTCTCGATACCATTCGAGTGATCTCCTGACAGGAGCCTGTGGAGTTATGATTCTTGTGTCTCCTGCTCTGTCGGAGATGCCGTTTCTGAACATTCATCGGTGTTTTCAGAATCATAAAATACCTGAAAAAGAAAACAAAATTAGAAACTACAAGAAATGAAACTTTCATCAAGTTAATTAATTTATATTGTAAATAGTCATTTTAAATTGCACTTACCTCTGACATTACACTTTGAATAGTCTTTGTCCCTTCATAATGCTCGGAGTCGTTCAAGTTGGCCCCGTTGATTTTAGAATAACGTCTCTTTTTGTCACTGTACATGTGTACGAGAGCTCGATTGATCCTTTCTCCATATTTAGAGTTGTTAGCTGTTTTCGTAACCTGAAAGAAAAGTAATTGTTACTATAAATTACAAAGCTAATTATTAACATAAACAGATAAAAGTAATAATTGAAAACATAGGCTTACCTTGCAGGATGCAAGTCCAGTTGCTGCAGTTGAAGCTGGTGTCTTGTCCGTAGATATCCTTGAATTAGTCGGTGGGTGTTCTACCGTACTTCGTCCTGTCACCGACGCGTGTGTCTTAAAATTCTTTGCTGTCGTCGATGGGTCCACAGATTGTTTTTCCCAGGAATCGCGTCCAATACCTGGAGTAAGGCATGGTCTCATGTGAGTTGAACTGCTTGCAGAAGTCGATGTGTGTGTTCTATATAACTCCGTCCTGTCGCCGACTCTTTCGGCTTAAAAGTAGTTCCTGAAATCGATGGGCCCATAAATGCTCTTTTGCAGGCCTCGTGGTCAATACTTGAATTTGGGGATGATCCCTCGTCCGTTGAACTCCCATCAGTCGTCGATGAGTCGGTCAAATGACTCCCTCCAAATTTCGATGGATATGCCGAAGACATAATATAGCAGTTCAAAAATAGCACCTAACAGGCCTATAGCAAAACTAGAAATGCTACAGGTGATATGGTGTGGCTAACGGCACGTTAAGAACAACGACCAATCAGAAGCTTAAGTGTTCTCAGTCTGTTGATTATACACCAACTTCATGATTGACAATCCAGTAAATAACTGGTCCTTTGTGTGGTGCACTTCTTTTCCCCTTCTTGAACCCATTTGTAGCAGGGATTAAAACTTTAACGCTTGGCGTGCAGTAACAATAGGGCACACTACCTGTGTAACTCCATGTCCATAAAAGGGGGGAGTAAATCACAGGTGCAAACGTACAGAACACAGGTACAGAGCCATTCGAAGAAAAATGCTTTTGAGAGGGAAGCAAGAGCAACAGGAAATGAGGGATATAATATATTTATTCATGGTGTCATCTACGCATGGATTCTTTTTGAATTTTTTGAATTATCTATTCCTACATGTCAGGTTCAATTATTACTTAAACAATACAATTTTTCTAAATCTGTTAAAATATCTATTCCTTCAAGTGAGTTTAAAATATTATCAGAACAATCCAATTTTCCTAAATTTGTTAAATTATCTATCCATTCAAGTCAGGTTGAAGTATTATCAGAACAATTTAATTTTATTATTTCTCCAGAATTTCTAATTTTTCGGAAACAATTAAAACATTTATGTTTCCCATTACTATATATAACAATCATTTAATAGTAAACACTCTTTCAATTTGTTTACCCTTCAGATGTGTCGTGTTTAATAATAATTTGTTTTAAAAGATAAACACATCCTCTCAAGGATTTTTTAACTTCACAAAACCCTTCAACAATTTTTTCTGTCTTATATTCTTCTTCACAATGACCAAACTTTTTATTTAATTCACTCATCTGTACAGCCTGCATTTTTCGACAAATAACATTAAGGTAATAGATTAAATTTGTAATTGACCATATAAAAAAATCTAATTTATTCATACATTTTTCTATAAATGTTTCACCAAATGTCTGATATCTAACTATATACAGCCAATTTCAATCATCTTCCAATTCTCTCATTGTAACTTCGGAAAGATTTCGAAAGATTGATACTTTATAAAAATTAGGATTTATTTCTCCATCTAGAGAGGTGAGACATAGTTTTGTAATATAAAGAAACAGAGCACTTCTCGCAGCAGCTACGGTTTCATAATTAAGTTTCGGGTTTTGTTTTGATATTAGCTTAATGATTTTGTTGGTGCATTATAGGAATGTAAGAGATTGTTTTGTTTATGTTTGGGTTTTAGAAGAATGTGTCGGAGAAAAATTATCAGGTTATTTCGGATAAAAGAATGGCTGGGCCAGGACCTTTACTTTCTGTGGAAGTATATAATAATACGATAAACGATCCGGGCAGTAATGAAAGTGATGCAGATAGTGAAGATTCGTGGAACTGTGGTATTTCTGAAGATGAATATGAACATGCAGGTGATTCTTCAGATTCTGACATTACAACGCCGCCAGCTTCAGTAGCTGTTTCCTCAAATAATATTTACGTAGGAGATTTGAAAGATCTGAATTCTTTTGAGTTTTGAGCATACTTGGAATCAATCACTGTATTATGCCGCCTAATTTAGTTTAGGAAAAAAAATTTAGCATGTCTTTCGATGGTGAATTGTAGAATTCAGAGTAAAAGCAACTAAAGAGTATTTTGTTTTGAGATTCGTATGAAAAATATACATCAAGTATAAAATCAGTATTTCAATTATTCCTGAAAAAAATTATTCTCTCTCAATCAATATTCAATTAATCAAAATCAAACTTTCAATTATTCCTGTGTTAAAGAGGTGATTTTTAGAGAATTTATTTCGAGAGATAGGCTTAGCACAGCAAATTAGCCTTGTTTTGCTAACAATTCGGAAGCGAAGCGCTCCTTCCTTTGGGCCAAGTTAGTTCCGGACTGCCGCCGTCCGGAAAGGGTTAATGACAATTTTGCGGTAGCAATTTATATAATCCACAATAACATGTGTTGTAACTTTCAATGGCCCTACCTCAGGTTTGAACATCTTATTTTCAATATACAGTGACCACCGCTTATAAGAAACACGTTCGTTTCGCTCGTTTTGTTTCTTATAAGCAGTTGTTTCTTAAATCTGGAAATTTTTTAAATATCGTTCTTCCATTGTAAATACTAACTATTGAACACAGTTTTACAGAATTTAAAAGATAAATGTATATTTATGTATAAGAGCATAGTACATTTTCATACATACCGTAATCTATTACTGAGGAACAGCAAAAAATTTATCCAGTGTTGTTTGTTCTAACGAGTCTGTGATTAGTTTACGTACATCCATTTCTAAATCATAAAATAGTCCATAAACTTTTTCTGATGCCCCTCTATGTTCAAGAGTTTTTCTAATTATAGTTAGGGCTTCTCGCGACTGTTTGGCTGTAGAAAAACTTTCTTCTTGTGGAACGTCGTCTTCATTTTCTTCTTCATTGCAAACATTCTGAATTTCCGCCACTAGATTCTGAATTTCCACCATCATCACTTTTTTCTTCAGATGTTTGTAAATTTTCGTCGATGTGAATCCATTCTTCGGAAGGTGCTTCTAATTCTTCTTCATCTTCTGCTGGTATGTCAACATTATTTTTCAAAAATCCTGCTTTACGGAAGCAATTAAAAATGCATATGTCAGAAACATTTTTCCATGCGCCTGCGATCATATGGATAGCATCAAGCAAGGTTATTTTCTTGCTTATTTCGGAAGCCGATCCTTTCTCTTCATCAATTGCATCCACTATTTTCTGTCGCAAATTTGATCGATACAGAGTTTTAAATGCTTTAATAATTCCTTGGTCAAGAGGCTGTATGATGGAAGTTGTATTGGGTGGCAAAAAACAAAGTTCAATGTTTGTCAGCTGTACTACAGGATGAGCCGAACAGTTGTCAAGGATTAAAAGATTTTTTCTTTTCCCATCAGTTCCCTGTCCCACTTTAACAAAAAGTCTTCAAAAATTCTACTTGTCATCCAGGCATTCTTTGAATTTTCGTAGATCACTGGCAATTTTTTTATTCCAATTGAACAGCGAGGACGTTTGCTTTTGCCAATAACTAAAGGGCTTTTTTTTACAGTTCCCGTCATATTAGTTGTTAACAGAACTGTAACTCGATCTTTTTGTTTTTTTCCAACGGAGGATAGATCATTTTTGAACATCATTGTATACTCGGGCATCGCTCTAAAATAGAGTCCAGTCTCGTCAGTGTTAAAAATTTGATGAGGAGCGTATTTTTCTAATAGAGGTGGTAAGCTATGCGTAATCCATTAAGATGCCGACTCGGAGTCCGCGTCCTGCTTCTCTCCATAATTTTTTTTGTACACAATGTTATTTCGTTCTTTCCAGCGGCTTAACCAACCATCAGTCGCACGGAACTCTTTTTCTCCTAATTTTTCCGCAAAATTTTCTGCATTTTTCAGTAAAATTTCCCTACTGATAGGAGCGTTCTTTAATCTGGCGTTAGAAAACCATTGTAAGAATGCTTCCTCTATAGCAGCTGCCTTTCCTTCTCGCTTCCGTTTTCTTTGAAGATTACAATTTGGCATCAAAATTTCATTTCTGCCTTTCCGAATTTTACATAATGTTGAGTGCGGAATTTCTAATGCAGAAGCAACTTCTCTTTGACTACACTGAGGTAGAGAATCATACTTTTTAAGTAAACTTTGCTTTTCAAGCAAAGTAAGGGTTTTTCTCTTTTGCGACATGTTTCCACTAGCAAAACATAAAATTACTAACTAAAGCTGTACGAATCTTATTTGAGTGCATAAGCAAAGATGCCTTTCCTTATCAGTACGTTACCTTAACTGCCAAAAGATTAAAACTCGTTTCTTTTACGGTTTGTGGTTGCTCCCCTAAGCCTTTCTACGGAGAAATTCTCTGTCATCCTTTGTTACATAGCAAACTCCCACCCCCTCCCCGTACGCCCAGAGACAAGAGATAACAACTCGTCCTTCAGTTAACCTTAAACAAATCGATTTTTTTTTTACACCCGCGTCGCTAGGAAATCAACAAATTTTCTGTAGAAAACTGTTTCTTATAAGCGGAATCGTGTTTCTTATAAGCGACACAATTTTAATGTTAAAACGAAGTTTGTATTTGTTTCTGTCGTTTTGGGTCTTATAAACGGCTGTTTCTTATAACCACTGAATCTTATAACCGGCGGTCACTGTATTGAAATTTATATAGGCAATTCCTTTCTGTATTGAGTATGCTTTACAGTAAGCTGACGTTTTGACACTAAATTAATAATAGCAATTATTTAAACACTTTCATATAACTGCAAGATATCGAGCCATTTTACTGCATGCAAAAGAAAGGTATAAGTTTTTTGCAAATAACTCGAGAAGCGATGCAGTTTGCAATCTCAAATTTGGCACATGAATGCTTATTGTGTTATATTTTCTTTCTTCTTATAAAGATCTCTTTTCTTCGTATAAAGATCTCTTCGTATAAAGATCTTTTGCGGAAAAAGCATGATAAATAAATTTCAATTTAAATATTTGCATCTGAAATTACTCTAATCGTCAAAGCATATATTTAAATGTACCTCGATGATATTATTTATAAAATAAAAATAAAACTACCTATTTATCTCCATTTCGAAAAAGGTTTAAACTCCGAAATAGACTGTGTTTCCCTTTCCCAGCGACAGATGCTGACAAAATTTTTTATTTATTTTCGAAAATTCTTCTCTCGGCAGGGCCTGGAAATTTACTTTTAAGTATTAACTATTTGGTTCGGAATAACTAAGGTGGAACATGTGTTTGCAAAATCTAGTTTATTTCTTCGACGTTTCTATTATACAAAGAAAATTATTCGATTTGGGGAATACGACTTTAAAATCTCTGAAATATAAAAAGTAAATATTTTATTTATCATCTTCTGCGTCTGATCATATTTTTTGTAAAAAACCCACCTCTTTTCTCAACCGGGCTTGGGACCGGCTATGGCAGAGTTAAAAATATTTTTTTACTTCTTGTCCAAAACATTGTCCTTGGACGATATGAAGAAGTCACGGTAATAATAACCTACCGCATATCTACTTGTGTGATTGGCTCTGAAAAGAGCTTTTTTTATGTTCTCGATACCATTCGAGTGATCTTCAGACAGGAGCTTTTGGAGTTACAATTTTTGTGTCTACTGCTGTGTCGGAGATGCCGTTTCTGAACATTCATCGGTGTTTTCAGAATCATAAAATACCTGAGAAAGAAAACAAAATTAGAAATTACAAGCAATGAATCTTTCATCAAGTTAATTAATTTACATTTTAAATAGTCATTTTAAATTGCACTTACCTCTGACATTATTGTCAGAAACGCCGTAGAAATTTACCCAACTTCACACGTTTCAATATGTACGAAAATAATTACAACTGCTTTTCAGGAACCAGAAACTTTACTTCAAAACTTAACATTCGTTCAGTCAACGTCAACTCGTAAACAAAACCGCTCGTTCATCTGACAACGTCTACAGAAACCCAAGAGTGTTGCCATAGCATTATTACAAAACTAAAATAAACAAATTCACAAGAAATGCAAATTTAAATATAAAATTTGAATAACGAAATCAATGAGTGTTACTTAACATTCTCCCACCTTTTGATTTAAACATTATAATCAAAACTTACAATAAATTAAAGATAAATTAACATTTAAATGGAAATTACAATTAAACTTTTCTACATTTATCTAAACCTAGATGGGAGTCTAATTGTTCTGCCACTTCTAGTAACAACAGTCTTTCGTTGAACAGAGGGTGAAGTGTCCACAACCCTTTTATCACTAGCTACAGTATCAGTTTCTGGTTCTCGGGATGGACATTCAATTTCAAGAGGGAAAATTCTCTGAACTGGTCGAATTAGTTCCCCCGTTGCTGTCTTTAATTTCACAACTCTGTTGCTGCCATCTTTTCCGGGATAAACTTCATTTATTTTTGCCATTGGCCAGAAAGTTCTTTTCTTATTCTCGCATTCAATGAGAACTATATCTCCAATTTTGACATTCAGCATTTTCATTTTTCCCCTATGTTGCACTAATTGGCCAAGATACTCTACCCTAAATCTTTTCCTTAGCTGATCCTTTAATGTCTGCTGATATCTCAGTCTTTTTGTGAGATCCACTTTGTCCAAAAGGTCCAAGTCTGGCACTCCCACCGTCTGTATGTCCTGCAAAAACATAGCCGGAGTCAAAGGAGTTAGGTTTTCAGGATCTTCGGAAATGTAAGTCAGTGGTCTGGCATTAATTATTGCTTCGCAATCGCAGAGAATGCTCATCATTTCTTCATAGTCTAAAGAAGCTGTTCCCAAGACCCGTCTCAACAGTCTCTTAACCATCTGCACCAGACGTTCCCAAAACCCTCCCCACCAAGCAGCGGAGGATGGATTGAACTTCCAAGTAATTCTTTTGACTGCTGTTTCTATTTCAATGGTTTTCCAATCAATTTTTTGTAGAAGATTATCAGCTCCGACAAAATTACTTCCATTATCACTATAGATGGTATTAGGTCTTCCACGACGTGCTATGAACCGTCTGAAACTGAGCAGAAAAGATTTAGTAGATAATGATGTTATGAGCTCCAAATGAATAGCCCTATAAACAGCACACGTGTAAAGAACAACCCAACTTTTCCCACCTCCCCTCAATATGAGGGGTCCAGCCAGATCTACTCCAGTAATTTCAAAAACTGACGCTTGTCTCACTCTGTCTTCTGGAAGAGGAACTGGAGTTGTTTGTATACATTTTGCATTGTGTCTCTTGCATCTAATGCATTTCGAAATTACACGGCGTACTGTTCTCCTTCCATTAAGTATCCAGAATTTTTCACGCAAATCTGACAATAAAGAATGTAATCCGACATGAAGTTTGGTTGCATGGTGTTCTTGGATGATAAGTTCTACCAATTTATGTTCGCTTGGCAGTAGTATTGGGTACTTGAAATTGTCTTCATCTTTACGTTCTGTCAACTTTGTTTCCACTCGAATTAAACCATTACGGTCTTTCAACAGACACAAGGATTTCAAACTATTTAACCGTTCCTTGGTAAAGGTGTCTCTTTGAACAGTTTTGATAATTGCCTTTTCAGCTTTATTCAACTCATCAGCAGATAATTCTCCAGTGTTTCGATCACGAATGTTCTTTCGAGCATTCTGAAGAAATCTCAAAATCCATCCTACCATTCTTATAATTTTTGTATACTTTGAAAAATATGATAGAAACCATGTCTCTTTAAACGTTTTACTCAACAGAACCGCAGAGATATTTTTCTTTCTTGCAGCACGTCTATTTCATTAACCGTGCATTCAGAGCGTGGCCAATCCTTTTCATTCTGTTTCAGCCATGGAGGTCCCTCCCACCATCGGGATTCAATTAATCTCTTCACTGAGCATCCTCTGGAGGGCAGATCAGCAGGATTATTTTGGCTATTAACATGTCTCCAATTTTCAATATTAGATAATTTCTGGATTTCATTTACTCTACTTTTGACAAATACTCCCCACTGCTCATTTCTTTTAATCCAGTGTAGGGCAGTAGAAGAATCCGTCCAGAAATATTCCCTAACAGAATCAAATTTCAAGCTTTTCTTCACAAAGTCTGCTAGACGTGCACCAATAACACAAGCTAAAAGTTCTAGTCTTAGAATAGAAATGGGTTTAAATGGTGCAACTCTTGATTTTGCCATGAGTAGCTGCACGGAAATATTAGTATCGGTTTCACATCGCAAATATACAACAGCTGCATATGAAATCCCAGATGCATCACAAAACACATGTAGACTCAATGTTGAGTTATCATTGGTAAAAGCATGTCTAGGAATCCTCACGACATTAAGCATTTGTAGTTCAGCGATCCATTTCAAAAAGTTATGTGAAACATCTTTCGGTACTTCAGCATCCCAACTCAATTTAGATTTCCAACTATTTTGTAATATCAACTTAGGATACAATGTAACTGGACAAGTGAAACCTATGGGGTCAAATAGTCTTTGTGCAATAGATAAAATAGTTCTTCTACTGATGGTCCCTTCAGGTTTGCTTATCGCTGCGATGTCACAGAATAATACATCTTCATGTTTGTCCCATAACAATCCCAAGACTGTTGACGGATTAGATTTGACACAAGTATCCGTTATTTCGGTATGTTCCCAGTCTCTTAATTCAAATTTTCCTTCCGCCATGACCTCTGTGGATATTTGAACAAATTCTTGCAATTCCACTTCAGAGTCTACAGAACACACACAATTATCAACATAAAATGCTGATTTAAGTTTCTGTGCTAGCTTATGTTGAGCTGAAGATGAATATTTGTCCAAATGGTGTTGTATCACTGCTCCAAGAAGAAAAGGACTACAGTTTAATCCAAAGACTACTCTGCAATGTTGGAAAATCTTTATAGCATTCTGGCTTTCACCTTGCCACCAAAGAAATTTTAAAAATTCTTGATCACTTTTAACAACAGATATTTGCAAGAAAGCCTTCTTTATGTCCGAAATAACGCCGATTTTTTTCTCTCGAAACTTCAAAAGTATTGTGGGAATCAATTCCAATAGATTTGGTCCCTTTGCCAAACATTCATTTAAGCAATAAGATCCTTTCTGTTTACAGGATGCATCAAAGACAGGTCTAACATTAGTCGATGAATTGCACTTAAATACTCCTCGATGAGGTAAAAAATGACCACTATTCTCTGAACTTTCTGTGATTATTCCTTCTTGCCACCACTCCTGGAAAACAGCATTGTAGCTTTCAAACTTTCCTTCTTTCCTGAGTTTAGATGTTGTGGAATTCAATCTCTTCTCAGCTATTTCTCTATTCGTTGGTAATTCTCCTTGAGTATGCATCCAAGGAAGACTAACTTGATATCTTCCGTCTTCATTAATTCTAACTGTTTTCCTGAAATGATCCGAAACAACTGTTTCTACTTCGTCTTTGCTTTGCTGTTCACATGGTTCAGTGATTCCAATAGCTTCTAACTTCCATAAATCAGGAACATTGTTACTATGAATCGAAAGTGAAGTTAAAACCGAACCATAATTGCTATACTTTGAATCCTCTTGAGACCTTCCCATTACAACCCATCCTAGATGAGTTTGCACAGCGACCAGTCCACACTTTAGCTGATGAACGCATCCTGTGTAAAGTTGACCAGCGAAATCGGCTCCAATAAGTATTTCAATAGGTGGCAGATTGCTTCCTATATCCGTGAGCTGGATTCTCTTTTGTCTCATTTCTTCCAACCATAATCCAGTCTTGAGTCTTGGTATTGAAACACATATAACAGGTTAGTCTGACACTTTAATTTCACAGCAATAGTTATTAACTGAACTATTCAAAATTACATTGTAGCACTTGTGCTCTCTCCTAGAGGTGATTCCTCCAAACACGACTTGTGTTAATATATCAGTATTCACAGGATTAAATCCCATCTGCCTTGCAGTACTTTCTAGAATATAAGAACGCTGAGAACCTGTATCAATCAGTGCCCTAACTTTTCGGTCTTTTCCGTGAGCTTTAAGAACCACAAGCAGTGTTTGCAATAGTACTTCAGAGTGGCCTTGGCTGGATAAAGTAATATTCTGATCCCCACCTTCTTTGAACTCTGTAACTAAAGCCCTTTTATTATTGGTTAGTTCAGGACACATAACTACCCAGTGCCTTTTGGAACAAATTATACACCGAACATGTGATTTGCACTGTTTAGAACGATGTCCAATCCGTAAATAAGTGAAGCATCCCTTCTTTCTTTTTAAAATATCGTGCTTCTCTTCTAACGAAAGTTTTTGAGCTTTGAAGCATTCTTTACTTTCATGAAATTTTCCGCAAAATACACAAATGGACTTTTCACATGAATTTATCCCTAAAAATAAATCAGTAGCAGTCGGTAAATTCATACCCGTTTCCTTACAAATTTCCTTTCGACTACTTTTCTCATTTTGCTTAAAACCAGCTTTAGCAAGCGAGATACGCTCTTCACCTTCTACTTCAGTTCTTAGGAACAATAACAGGTTTTTCAACTTATCAATGTAAGTATCACTTTCTTCACCTTTAGCCGCCACCGGATTTCTTAACCAGACTCGTAGTATTTCTTCCGGTATGCAAGATTCAACAAGGGGAAAAAGCATTGCTGCGTATTTGTCCGAAGTCATACCAATTGATTCAAGAGACCTTAAATGCGATTCTAACTTATCATACAACTGAGCTGTATTTGCTTTGGATTTTGAAGACACTGCATTTTTAATCACCAGTCCAAGCAATTCCCTGACATAGAACTCTATGAGTAGCTCTTCCCTTCCAAATCTATTTTTAAGGCTTTCAACAGCTTTTGAATAATTTTCTGCAGTAGGAGGGAAGCTGTCTACTATTTCTCTTGCTCTTGTGCCAACGATCATAGACTGGATTAAATATTGAAATTTATCTTCTTCTTCCATCAATTTATCTTCATGGATTCTCTTGAATTGACTCCAAAATGCTAGCCAATCTTTTATTTCACCCCCAAATTTCAAAAATTCAATCTTAGGAAGCTTCAGTTTCGTTTTTTCTTGAACATGGGAAAAACTCGCACTCGGTTTGGTGGCGGTTTTATTTAAATGCATTTCGACGCCAACCCTAGCTGTAACCATTTTTCCGCGATATTCTTCTATTACCCCATATTCAGTTTCATATTCTTCCACTTTTGAATCATCGGCAAGCAAAGCGATACAGATTTCGTCGTCGATCTCTGCTAAATTCAACATTAATCTGTCCATATTTGCCAAATGTGTTTGAATAATTTTATCGTCTGGTTCCTCATCAATTAAAGCCGTTGTCAAAATGTTATACGACTTTGTAAAAGACGCTCGAATCGGCTTTCGCTTTCTTATGAGCAGTTCCATTATGAAAATGTGACAGCGACAGGCTTAGTTAAAACAAAATTCCAAACGAAACTAACCTTTCTATCTTCACAGTCACGTCCGGGTCACCAAATGTCAGAAACGCCGTAGAAATTTACCCAACTTTACACGTTTCAATATGTACGAAAATAATTACAACTGCTTTTCAGGAACCAGAAACTTTACTTCAAAACTTAACATTCGTACAGTCAACGTCAACTCGTAAACAAAACCGTTCGTTCATCTGACAACGTCTACAGAAACCCAAGAGTGTTGCCATAGCATTATTGCAAAACTAAAATAAACAAATTCACAAGAAATGCAAATTTAAATATAAAATTTGAATAAAGAAATCAATGAGTGTTACTTAACAATTATACTTTGCATAGTCTTTTTTCCGTCATAATGCTCGGAGTCGTTCTGGTTTGCCCCTTCGATTTTAGTATAACGTCGCTTTTTGTCACTGTACATGTGTACGAGAGCTCGATTGATCCTTTCTCCATACTTTGTGTTGTTAGCTGTTTTCGTAACCTGAAAGAAAAGTAATATTTACTGTAAATTACAAAGCTAATTATGAACATAAACAGATAAAAGTAATAATTGAAATCATAAAAGCTTACCTTGCAGGATGCAAGACCAGTTGCTGCAGTTGAAGCTGGTGTCTTGTCCATAGTTATCCTTGAAGTAGTCGGTGGGTGTTCTACCGTACTTCGTCCTGTCACCGACACGTGTGTCTTAAAATTCTTTGCTGTCGTCGATGGGCCCACAGATTGTTTTTTCCAGGAATCGCGTCCAATACCTGGAGTAAGGCATGGTCTCATGTGAGTTGAACTGCTTGCAGAAGTCGATGTGTGTTCTATATAACACCGTCCTGTCGCCGACTCTTTCGGCTTAAAAGTAGTTCCTGAAATCTATGGGCCCAAAAATGCTCTTTTCCAGGCCTCGTGGTCAATACTTGAATTTGGGGATGATCCCTCGTCCGTAGAACTCCCATCAGTCGTCGATGAGTCGGTCAAATGACTCCCTCCAAGTTTCGATGGATATGCCGAAGACATAAAAGAGCAGTTCAAAAATAGCACCTACCAGGCCTATAGCAAAACTAGAAATGCTACAGGTGATATGGTGTGGCTAACGGCACGATAAGAACAACGACCAATCAGAAGCTTAAGTGTTCTCAGTCGGTTGACCAACTTCATGATTGACAATCCCGTAAATAACTGGTCCTTTGTGTGGTGCACTTCTTTTCCCTTCTTGAACCCATCTGTAGCAGGGAAAAAAATTTTAACGCTAGGCGTGCAGTAACAATAGGGCACACTACCTGTGTAACTCCATGTCCATAAAAGGAGGGAGTAAATCACAGGTGCAAACGTGCAGAACACAGGTGCAGAGCCATTCGAAGAAAAATGCTTTTGAGAGGGAGGCAAGAGCAACAGGAAATGAGGGATATAATATTTTTATTCATGGTGTCATCTACGCATGGCTTCTTTTTAAATTTGTTGAATTATCTATTCCTACATGTCAGGTTCAATTATTACTTAAACAATACAATTTTTCTAAATCTGTTAAAATATCTATTCCTTAGAGTGAGTTTAAAATATTATCAGAACAATCCAATTTTCCTAAATTTGTTAAATTATCTATCCATTCAAGTCAGGTTGAAGTATTATCAGAACAATTTAATTTTATTATTTCTCCAGAATTTCTAATTTTTCGGAAACAATTAAAATATTTTTGTTTCCCATTACTATATATAACAATCATTCAATTTGTTTACTCTTCAGATGTGTCGTGTTTAATAATAATTTGTTTTAAAAGATAAACACATCCTCTCAAAGATTTTTTAACTTCACAATACCCTTCAACAATTTTTTCTCTCTAATGTTCTTCTTCACAATGACCAAACTTTTTATTTAATTCACTCATCTGTACAGCATGCATTTTTCGACAAATAACATTAAGGTAATAGATTAAATTTGTAATTGACCATATAAAAAAATCTAATTTATTCATACATTTTTCTATAAATGTTTCACCAAATGTCTGATATCTAACTATAAACAGCCAATTTCAATCATCTTCCAATTCTCTCATTGTAACTTCGGAAAGATTTCGAAAGACTGATACTTTATAAAAATTAGGATTTATTTTTCCATCTAGAGCGGTGAGACATAGTTTCGTAATATAAAGAAACAGAGCACTTCTCGCAGCAGCTACGGTTTCATAATTAAGTTTCGGGTTTTGTTTTGATATTAGCTTAATAATTTTGTTGGTGCATTATAGGAATGTAAGAGATTATTTTGTTTATGTTTGGGTTTTAGAAGAATGTGTCGGAGAAAAATTATCAGGTTATTTCGGATAAAAGAATGTCTGGGCCAGGACGTTTACTTTCTGTGGAAGTATATAATAATACGATAAACGAACCGAGCAGTAATGAAAGTGATGCAGATAGTAAAGATTCGTGGAACTGTGGTATTTCTGAAGATGAATATGAACATGCAGGTGATTCTTCAGATTCTGATATTACAACGCCGCCAGCTTCAGTAGCTGTTTCCTCAAAAAATATTTACGTAGGAGATTTGAAAGATCAGAATTCTTTTGAGTTTTGAGCATACTTGGAATCAATCACAATATTATGCCGCCTAATTTAGTTTAGGAAATAAAATTTAGCATATTTTTCGATGGTGAATAGTAGAATTCACAGTAAAAGCAACTAAAGAGTATTTTGTTTTGAGATTCGTATGAAAAATATGCATCAAGTATAAAATCAGTATTTCAATTATTCCTGAAAAAAATTATTCTCTCTCAATCAATATTCAATTAATCAAAATCAAACTTTCAATTATTCCTGTGTTAAAGAGGTGATTTTTAGAGAATTTATTTCGAGAGATAGGCTTAGCACAGCAAATTAGCCTTATTTTGCTAACAATTCGGAAGCGAAGCGCTCCTTCCTTTGGGCCAAGTTAGTTCCGGACTGCCGCCGTCCGGAAAGGGTTAATGACAATTTTGCGGTAGCAATTTATATAATCCACAATAACATGTGTTGTAACTTTCAATGGCCCTACCTCAGATTTGAACATCTTATTTTCAATATATTGAAATTTATATAGGCAATTCCTTTCTGTATTGAGTATGCTTTACAGTAAGCTGACGTTTTACCACTAAATTAAAAATAGCAATTATTTAAACACTTTCATATAACTGCAAGATATCTAGCCATTTTACTGCACGCAAAAGAAAGGTATAAGTTTTTTGCAAATAACTCGAGAAGCGATGCAGTTTGCAATCTCAAATTTGGCACATGAATGCTTATTGTGTTATAGTTTCATTCTTCGTATAAAGATCTCGACGAAAATCTTTCGCGGAAAAAGCATGATAAATAAATTTCAATTAAATAGTTGCATCTGAAATTACTCTAATCGTCAAAACATATATTTAAATGTACCTCGAGGATATTATTTATAAAATAAAAATAAAACTACCTATTTATCTCCATTTCAAAAAGGTTTAAACTCCGAAATAGACTGTGTTTCCCTTTCCCAGCGACAGATGCTAACAAAAATTTTTATTTATTTTCGAAAATTTTTCTCTCTGCAGGGCCTGGAAATTTACTTATAAGTATTAACTGTTTGATTCGGAATAACTAAAGTGGAACATGTGTTTGCAAAATCTAGTTTATTTCTTCGACGTGTCTATTATACAAAGAAAATTATTCGATTTGGGGAATACGACTTTAAAATCTCTGAAAAATAAAAAGTAAATATTTTATTTATCATCTTCTGCGTCTGATCATATTTTTTGTAAAAAACCCTCCTCTTTTCTCAACCGGGTTTGGGACCGGCTATGGCAGAGTTAAAAATATTTTTTACTTCTTGTCCAAAACATTGTCTTTGGACGATATGAAGAAGTCACGGTAATAATAACCTACCGCATATCTACTTGTGTGATTGGCTCTGAAAAGAGCCTTTTTTATGTTCTCGATACCATTCGAGTGATCTTCAGACAGGAGCTTTTGGAGTTACAATTTTTGTGTATACTGCTGCGTCGGAGATGCCGTTTCTGAACATTCATCGGTGTTTTCAGAATCATAAAATACCTGAAAAAGAAAACAAAATTAGAAATTTCAAGCAATGAATCTTTCATCAAGTTAATTAATTTACATTTTAAATAGTCATTTTAATTTGCACTTACCTCTGACATTATACTTTGCATAGTCTTTTTTCCGTCATAATGCTCGGAGTCGTTCTGGTTTGCCCCTTCGATTTTAGTATAACGCCGCTTTTTGTCACTGCACATGTGTACGAGAGCTCGATTGATCCTTTCTCCATACTTTGAGTTGTTAGCTGTTTTAGTAACCTGAAAGAAAAGTAATATTTACTATAAATTACAAAGCTAATTATGAACATAAACAGATAAAAGTAATAATTGAAATCATAAAGGCTTACCTTGCAGGATGCAAGACCAGATGCTGCAGTTGAAGCTGGTGTCTTGTCCGTAGATATCCTTGAATTAGTCGGTGGGTGTTCTACCGTACTTCGTCCTGTCACCGACGCGTGTGTCTTAAAATTCTTTGCTGTCGTCGATGGGTCCACAGATTGTTTTCCCCAGGAATCGCGTCCAATACCTGGAGTAAGGCATGGTCTCATGTGCGTTGAACTGCTTGCAGAAGTCGATGTGGGTTCTATATAACTCCGTCCTGTCGCCGACTCTTTCGGCTTAAAAGTAGTTCCTGAAATCGATGGGCCCAAAAGTGCTCTTTTCCAGGCCTCGTGGTCAATACTTGAATTTGGGGATGATCCCTCTTCCGTAAAACTCCCATCAGTCGTCGATGAGTCGGTCAAATGACTCCTTCCAAGTTTCGATGGATATGCCGAAGACATAATAGAGCAGTTCAAAAATAGCACCTACCAGGCCTATAGCAAAACCAGAAATGCTACAGGTGATATGGTGTGGTTAACGGCACGATAAGAACAACGACCAATCAGAAGCTTAAGTGTTCTCTGTCGGTTGATTATACACCAACTTCATGATTGACAATCCCGTAAATAACTGGTCCTTTGTGTGGTGCACTTCTTTTCCCCTTCTTGAACCCATCTGTAGCAGGGAATAAAATTTTAACGCTAGGCGTGCAGTAACAATAGGGCTCACTACCTGTGTAACACCATGTCCATAAAAGTGGGGAGTAAATCACAGGTGCAAACGTGCAGAACACAGGTGCAGAGCCATTCGAAGAAAAATGCTTTTGAGAGGGAGGCAAGAGCAACAGGAAATGAGGGATATAATATATTTATTCATGGTGTCATCTACGCATGGCTTCTTTTTAAATTTGTTGAATTATCTATTCCTACATGTCAGGTTCAATTATTACTTAAACAATACAATTTTTCTAAATCTGTTAAAATATCTATTCCTTCAAGTGAGTTTAAAATATTATCAGAACAATCCAATTTTCCAAAATTTGTTAAATTATCTATCCATTCAAGTCAGGTTGAAGTATTATCAGAACAATTTAATTTTATTATTTCTCCAGAATTTCTAATTTTTCGGAAACAAAATTAAATATTTTTGTTTCCCATTACTTTATATAACAATCATTTAATAGTAAACACTCTTTCAATTTGTTTACTCTTCAGATGTGTCGTGTTTATTAATAATTTGTTTTAAAAGATACACACATCCTCTCAAGGATTTTTTAACTTCACAAAACCCTTCAACAATATTTTCTCTCTAATGTTCTTCTTCACACCGACGAAACTTTTTATTTAATTCACTCATCTGTACAGCCTGCAGTTTTCGACAAATAACATTAAGGTAATAGATTAAATTTGTAATTGACCATATAAAAAAATCTAATTTATTCATACATTTTTCTATAAATGTTTCACCAAATGTCTGATATCTAACTATATACAGCCAATTTCAATCTTCTTCCAATTCTCTCATTGTAACTTCGGAAAGATTTCGAAAGATTGATACTTTATAAAAATTAGGATTTATTTCTCCATCTCGAGCGGTGAGACATAGTTTAGTAATATAAAGAAACAGAGCACTTCTCGCAGCAGCTACGGTTTCATAATTAAGTTTCGGGTTTTGTTTTGATATTAGCTTAATAATTTTGTTGGTGCATTATAGGAATGTAAGAGATTATTTTGTTTATGTTTGGGTTTTAGAAGAATGTGTCGGAGAAAAATTGTCAGGTTATTTCGGATAAAAGAATGGCTGGGCCAGGACCTTTACTTTCTGTGGAAGTATATAATAATACCATAAACGAACCGGGCAGTAATGAAAGTGATGCAGATAGTAAAGATGCGTGGAACTGTGGTATTTCTGAAGATGAATATGAACATGCAGGTGATTCTTCAGATTCTGATATTACAACGCTGCCAGCTTCAGTAGCTGTTTCCTCAAATAATATTTATGTAGGAGATTGAAAAGGTCTGAATTCTTTTGAGTTTTGAGCATACTTGGAATCAATCACTATATTATGCCGCCTAATTTAGTTTAGGAAATATAATTTAGCATATTTTTCGATGTTGAATAGTAGAATTCACAGTAAAAGCAACTAAAGAGTATTTTGTTTTGAGATTCGTATGAAAAATATACATCAAGTATAAAATCAGTATTTCAATTATTCCTGACAAAAATTATTCACTCTCAATCAATATTCAATTAATCAAAATCAAAGTTTCAATTATTCCAGCGTTAAAGAGGTGATTTTTTGAGGATTGATTTCGAGAGATAGGCTTAGCACAACAAATTAGCCTTGTTTTGATAACAATTCGGAAGCGAAGCGTATCCTTCGTTTGGGCCAAGTTAGTTCCGGACTGCCGCCGTCCGGAAAGGGTTAATGACAATTTTGCGGTAGCAATATATATAATCCACAATAACATGTGTTGTAACTTTCAATGGCCCTAACTCAGGTTTGAACATCTTATTTTCAATATATTGAAATTTATATAGGCAATTCCTTTCTGAATTGAGTATGCTTTACAGTAAGCTGACGTTTTACCTCTAAATTAAAAATAGCAATTATTTAAACACTTTCATATAACTGCAAGATATCTAGCCATTTTACTGCACGCAAAAGTAAGGTATAAGTTTTTTGCAAATAACTCGAGAAGCGATGCAGTTTGCAATCTCAAATTTGGCATATGAATGCTTATTGTGTTATATTTTCATTCTTCGTATAAAGATCTCGGCGAAAATCCTTCCCGGAAAAAGCATGATAAATAAATTTCAATTTAAATATTTGCATCTGAAATTACTCTAATCGTCAAAACATATATTTAAATGTACCTCGAGGATATTATTTATAAAATAAAAATAAAACTACCTATATATCTCCATTTCAAAAAAGGTTCCGAAATAGACTGTGTTTCCCTTTCCCAGCGACAGATGCTGACAAAAATTTTTATTTATTTTCGAAAATTTTTCTCTCGGCAGGGCCTGGAAATTTACTTATAAGTATTAACTATTTGATTCGGAATAACTAAGTTGGAACATGTGTTTGCAAAAGCTAGTTTATTTCTTCGACGTTTCTATTATACAAAGAAAATTATTCGATTTGGGGAATACGACTTTAAAATCTCTGAAAAATAAAAAGTAAATATTTTATTTATCATCTTCTGCGTCTGATCTTATTTTTTGTAAAAAACCCTCCTCTTTTCTCAACCGTGCTTGGGACCGGCTATGGCAGAGTTAAAAATATTTTTTACTTTTTGTCCAAAACATTGTCTTTGGACGATATGAAGAAGTCACGGTAATAATAACCTACCGCAAATCTACTTGTGTGATTGGCTCTGAAAAGAGCCTTTTTTATGTTCTCGATACCATTCGAGTGATCTTCAGACAGGAGCTTTTGGAGTTACAATTTTTGTGTCTACTGCTGTGTCGGAGATGCCGTTTCTGAACATTCATCGGTGTTTTCAGAATCATAAAATACCTGAAAAAGAAAACAAAATTGGAAATTACAAGCAATGAATCTTTCATCAAGTTAATTAATTTACATTTTAAATAGTCATTTTAATTTGCACTTACCTCTGACATTATACTTTGCATAGTCTTTTTTCCGTCATAATGCTCGGAGTCGTTCTGGTTTGCCCCTTCGATTTTAGTATAACGTCCCTTTTTGTCACTGTACATGTGTACGAGAGCTCGATTGATCATTTCTCCATACTTTGAGTTGTTAGCTGTTTTCGTAACCTGAAAGAAAAGTAATATTTACTATAAATTACAAAGCTAATTATGAACATAAACAGATAAAAGTAATAATTGAAATCATAAAGGCTTACCTTGCAGGATGCAAGACCAGTTGCTACAGTTGAAGCTGGTGTCTTGTCCGTAGATATCCTTGAATTAGTCGGTGGGTGTTCTACCGTACTTCGTCCTGTCACCGACGCGTGTGTCTTAAAATTCTTTGCTGTCGTCGATGGGTCCACAGATTGTTTTTCCCAGGAATCGCGTCCAATACCTGAAGTAAGGCATGGTCTCATGTGAGTTGAACTGCTTGCAGAAGTCGATGTGTGTTCTATATAACTCCGTCCTGTCGCCGACTCTTTCGGCTTAAAAGTAATTCCTGAAATCGATGCGCCCATAAATGCTCTTTTCCAGGCCTCGTGGTCAATACTTGAATTTGAGGATGATCCCTCGTCCGTAGAACTCCCATCAGTCGTCGATGAGTCGGTCAAATGACTCCTTCCAAGTTTCGATGGATATGCCGAAGACATAATAGAGCAGTTCAAAAATAGCACCTACCAGGCCTATAGCAAAACTAGAAATGCTACAGGTGATATGGTGTGGCTAACGGCACGATAAGAACAACGACCAATCAGAAGCTTAAGTGTTCGCAGTCAGTTGATTATACACCAACTTCATGATTGACAATCCCGTAAATAACTGGTTCTTCGTGTGGTGCACTTCTTTTCCCCTTCTTGAACCCATCTGTAGCAGGGATTAAAATTTAACGCTAGGCGTGTAGTAACAATAGGGCTCACTACCTGTTTGCCCTATTGTTACCCTATTGTGGCTGTCCATAAAAGGAGGGGAGTAAATCACAAGTGCAAACGTGCAGAACACAGGTGCAGAGCCATTCGAAGAAAAATGCTTTTGAGAGGGAGGCAAGAGCAACAGGAAATGAGGGATATAATATATTTATTCATGGTGTCATCTACGCATGGCTTCTTTTTAAATTTGTTGAATTATCTATTCCTACATGTCAGGTTCAATTATTACTTAAACAATACAATTTTTCTAAATCTGTTAAAATATCTATTCCTTCAAGTGAGTTTAAAATATTATCAGAACAATCCAATTTTCCTAAATTTGTCAAATTTTCTATCCATTCAAGTTAGGTTGAAGTATTATCAGAACAATTTAATTTTATTATTTCTCCAGAATTTCTAATTTTTCGGAAACAATTAAAATATTTTTGTTTCCAATTACTATATATAACAATCACTTAATAGTAAACACTCTTTCAATTTGTTTACTCTTCAGATGTGTCGTGTTTAATAATAATTTGTTTTAAAAGATAAACACATCCTCTCAAGGATTTTTTAACTTCACAAAACCATTCAAAAATTTTTTCTCTCTAATGTTCTTCTTCACAATGACCAAACTTTTCATTTAATTCACTTATCTGTACAGCCTGCATTTTTCGACAAATAACATTAAGGTAGTAGATTAAATTTGTAATTGACCATATAAAAAATCTAATTTATTCATACATTTTTCTATAAATGTTTCACCAAATGTCTGATATCTAACTATATACAGCCAATTTAAATCATCTTCCAATTCTCTCATTGTAACTTCGGAAAGATTTCGAAAGATTGATACTTTATAAAAATTAGGATTTATTTCTCCATCTGGAGCGGTGAGACATAGTTTTGTAATATAAAGAAACAGAGCACTTCTCGCAGCAGCTACGGTTTCATAATTAAGTTTCGGGTTTTGTTTTGATATTAGCTTAATGATTTTGTTGGTGCATTATAGGAATGTAAGAGATTATTTTGTTTATGTTTGGGTTTTAGAAGTATGTTTCGGAGAAAAATTATCAGGTTATTTCGGATAAAAGAATGGCTGGGCCAGGACGTTTACTTTCTGTGGAAGTATATAATAGTACGAGAAACGAACCGGGCAGTAATGAAAGTGATGCAGATAGTAAAGATTCGTGGAACTGTGGTATTTCTGAAGATGAATATGAACATGCAGGTGATTCTTCAGATTCTGATATTACAACTCCGCCAGCTTCAGTAGCTGTTTCCTCAAATAATATTTACGTAGGAGATTTGAAAGATCTGAATTCTTTGGAGTTTTGAGCATACTTGGAAACAATCACTATATTATGCCGCCTAATTTAGTTTAGGAAATAAAATTTAGCATATTTTTCGATGGTGAATAGTATAATTCACAGTAAAAACAACTAAAGAGTATTTTGTTTTGAGATTCGTATGAAAAATATACATCAAGTATAAAATCAGTATTTCAATTATTCCTGACAAAAATTATTCACTCTCAATCAATATTCAATAAATCAAAATCAAAGTTTCAATTATTCCAGCGTTAAAGAGGTGATTTTTTGAGGATTGATTTCGAGAGATAGGCTTAGCACAACAAATTAGCCTTGTTTTGATAGCAATTCGGAAGCGAAGCGCTCCTTCGTTTGGGCCAAGTTAGTTCCGGACTGCCGCCGTCCGGAAAGGGTTAATGACAATTTTGCGGTAGCAATATATATAATCCACAATAACATGTGTTGTAACTTTCAATGGCCCTAACTCAGGTTTGAACATCTTATTTTCAATATATTGATATTTATATAGGCAATTCCTTTCTGAATTGAGTATGCTTTACAGTAAGCTGACGTTTTACCACTAAATTAAAAATAGCAATTATTTAAACACTTTCATATAACTGCAAGATATCTAGCCATTTTATTGCACGCAAAAGTAAGGTATAAGTTTTTTCCAAATAACTCGAGAAGCGATGCAGTTTGCAATCTCAAATTTGGCATATGAATGCTTATTGTGTTATATTTTCTTTCTTCGTATAAAGATCTCGGCGAAAATCCTTCTCGGAAAAAGCATGATAAATAAATTTCAATTTAAATATTTGCATCTGAAATTACTCTAATCGTCAAAACATATATTTAAATGTCCCTCGAGGATATTATTTATAAAATAAAAATAAAACTACCTATATATCTCCATTTCAAAAAAGGTTTAAACTCCGAAATAGACTGTGTTTCCCTTTCCCAGCGACAGATGCTGACAAAAATTTTTATTTATTTTCGAAAATTTTTCTCTCGGCAGGGCCTGGAAAATTACTTATAAGTATTAACTATTTGATTCGGAATAACTAAGTTGGAACATGTGTTTGCAAAAGCTAGTTTATTTCTTCGACGTTTCTATTATACAAAGAAAATTATTCGATTTGCGGAATACGACTTTAAAATCTCTGAAAAATAAAAAGTAAATATTTTATTTATCATCTTCTGCGTCTGATCTTATTTTTTGTAAAAAACCCTCCTCTTTTCTCAACCGGGCTTGGGACCGGCTATGGCAGAGTAAAAAATATTTTTTACTTTTTGTCCAAAACATTGTCTTTGGACGATATGAAGAAGTCACGGTAATAATAACCTACCGCAAATCTACTTGTGTGATTGGCTCTGAAAAGAGCCTTTTTATGTTCTCCATACCATTCGAGTGATCTTCAGACAGGAGCTTTTGGAGTTACAATTTTTGTGTCTACTGCTGTGCGGAGATGCCGTTTCTGAACATTCATCGGTGTTTTCAGAATCATAAAATACCTGAAAAAGAAAACAAAATTAGAAATTACAAGCAATGAATCTTTCATCAAGTTAATTAATTTACATTTTAAATAGTCATTTTAATTTGCACTTACCTCTGACATTATACTTTGCATAGTCTTTTTTCCGTCATAATGCTCGGAGTCGTTCTGGTTTGCCCCTTCGATTTTAGTATAACGTCGCTTTTTGTCACTGTACATGTGTACGAGAGCTCGATTGATCCTTTCTCCCTACTTTGAGTTGTTAGCTGTTTTCGTAACCTGAAAGAAAAGTAATAATTACTATAAATTACAAAGCTAATTATGAACATATACAGATAAAAGTAATAATTGAAATCATAAAGGCTTACCTTGCAGGATGCAAGACCAGTTGCTGCAGTTGAAGCTGGTGTCTTGTCCGTAGATATCCTTGAATTAGTCGGTGGGTGTTCTACCGTACTTCGTCCTGTCACCGACGCGTGTGTCTTAAAATTATTTGCTGTCGTCGATGGGTCCACAGATTGTTTTTCCCAGGAATCGCGTCCAATACCTGGAGTAAGGCATGGTCTCATGTGAGTTGAACTGCTTGCAGAAGTCGATGTGTGTTCTATATAACTCCGTCCTGTCGCCGACTCTTTCGGCTTAAAAGTAATTCCTGAAATCGATGGGCCCATAAATGCTCTCTTCCAGGCCTCGTGGTCAATACTTGAATTTGAGGATGATCCCTCGTACGTAGAACTCCCATCAGTCGTCGATGAGTCGGTCAAATGACTCCTTCCAAGTTTCGATGGATATGCCGAAGACATAATAGAGCAGTTCAAAAATAGCACCTACCAGGCCTATAGCAAAACTAGAAATGCTACAGCTGATATGGTGTGGCTAACGGCACGATAAGAACAACGACCAATCAGAAGCTTAAGTGTTCGCAGTCAGTTGATTATACACCAACTTCATGATTGACAATCCCGTAAATAACTGGTTCTTTGTGTGGTGCACTTCTTTTCCCCTTCTTGAACCCATCTGTAGCAGGGATTAAAATTTTAACGCTAGGCGTGCAGTAACAATAGGGCTCACTACCTGTGTACCCTATTGTCGCTGTCCATAAAAGGAGGGGAGTAAATCACAGGTGCAAACGTGCAGAACACAGGTGCAGAGCCATTCGAAGAAAAATGCTTTTGAGAGGGAGGCAAGAGCAACAGGAAATGAGGGATATAATATATTTATTCATGGTGTCATCTACGCATGGCTTCTTTTTAAATTTGTTGAATTATCTATTCCTACATGTCAGGTTCAATTATTACTTAAACAATACAATTTTTCTAAATCTGTTAAAATATCTATTCCTTCAAGTGAACTTAAAATATTATCAGAACAATCCAATTTTCCTAAATTTATCAAATTATCTAACCATTCAAGTTAGGTTGAAGTATTATCAGAACAATTTAATTTTATTATTTCTCCAGAATTTCTAATTTTTCGGAAACAATTAAAATATTTTTGTTTCCAATTACTATATATAACAATCACTTAATAGTAAACACTCTTTCAATTTGTTTACTCTTCAGATGTGTCGTGTTTAATAATAATTTGTTTTAAAAGATAAACACATCCTCTCAAGGATTTTTTAACTTCACAAAACCATTCAAAAAATTTTTCTCTCTAATGTTCTTCTTCACAATGACCAAACTTTTCATTTAATTCACTTATCTGTACAGCCTGCATTTTTCGACAAATAACATTAAGGTAGTAGATTAAATTTGTAATTGACCATATAAAAAATCTAATTTATTCATACATTTTTCTATAAATGTTTCACCAAATGTCTGATATCTAACTATATACAGCCAATTTAAATCATCTTCCAATTCTCTCATTGTAACTTCGGAAAGATTTCGAAAGATTGATACTTTATAAAAATTAGGATTTATTTCTCCATCTGGAGCGGTGAGACATAGTTTTGTAATATAAAGAAACAGAGCACTTCTCGCAGCAGCTACGGTTTCATAATTAAGTTTCGGGTTTTGTTTTGATATTAGCTTAATGATTTTGTTGGTGCATTATAGGAATGTAAGAGATTATTTTGTTTATGTTTGGGTTTTAGAAGAATGTGTCGGAGAAAAATTATCAGGTTATTTCGGATAAAAGAATGGCTGGGCCAGGACGTTTACTTTCTGTGGAAGTATATAATAGTACGAGAAACGAACCGGGCAGTAATTAAAGTGATGCAGATAGTAAAGATTCGTGGAACTGTGGTATTTCTGAAGATGAATATGAACATGCAGGTGATTCTTCAGATTCTGATATTACAACTCCGCCAGCTTCAGTAGCTGTTTCCTCAAATAATAATTACGTAGGAGATTTGAAAGATATGAAGTCTTTTGAGTTTTGAGCATACTTGGAATCAATCACTATATTATGCCGCCTAATTTAGTTTAGGAAATAAAATTTAGCATATTTTTCGATGGTGAATAGTAGAATTCACAGTAAAAGCAACTAAAGAGTATTTTGTTTTGAGATTCGTATGAAAAATATACATCAAGTATAAAATCAGTATTTCAATTATTCCTGACAAAAATTATTCACTCTCAATCAATATTCAATTAATCAAAATCAAAGTTTCAATTATTCCAGCGTTAAAGAAGTGATTTTTTGAGGAATGATTTCGAGAGACAGGCTTAGCACAACAAATTAGCCTTGTTTTGATAACAATTCGGAAGCGAAGCGCTCCTTCGTTTGGGCCAAGTTAGTTCCGGACTGCCGCCGTCCGGAAAGGGTTAATGACAATTTTGCGGTAGCAATATATAAAATCCACAATAACATGTGTTGTAACTTTCAATGGCCCTAACTCAGGTTTGAACATCTTATTTTCAATATATTGAAATTTATATAGGCAATTCCTTTCTGAATTGAGTATGCTTTACAGTATACTGACGTTTTACCACTAAATTAAAAATAGCAATTATTTAAACACTTTCATATAACTGCAAGATATCTAGCCATTTTACTGCACGCAAAAGTAAGGTATAAGTTTTTTGCAGATAACTCGAGAAGCGATGCAGTTTGCAATCTCAAATTTGGCATATGAATGCTTATTGTGTTATATTTTCATTCTTCGTATAAAGAACTCGGCGAAAATCCTTCGCGGAAAAAGCATGATAAATAAATTTCAATTTAAATATTTGCATCTGAAATTACTCTAATCGTCAAAACATATATTTAAATGTACCTCGAGGATAATATTTATAAAATAAAAATAAAACTACCTATATATCTCCATTTCAAAAAAGGTTCCGAAATAGACTGTGTTTCCCTTTCCCAGCGACAGATGCTGACAAAAATTTTTATTTATTTTCGAAAATTTTTCTCTCGGCAGGGCCTGGAAATTTACTTATAAGTATTAACTATTTGTTTCGGAATAACTAAGTTGGAACATGTGTTTGCAAAAGCTAGTTTATTTCTTCGACGTTTCTATTATACAAAGAAAATTATTCGATTTGGGGAATACGACTTTAAAATCTCTGAAAAATAAAAAGTAAATATTTTATTTATCATCTTCTGCGTCTGATCTTATTTTTTGTAAAAAACCCTCCTCTTTTCTCAACCGGGCTTGGGACCGGCTATGGCAGAGTTAAAAATATTTTTTACTTTTTGTCCAAAACATTGTCTTTGGACGATATGAAGAAGTCACGGTAATAATAACCTACCGCAAATCTACTTGTGTGATTGGCTCTGAAAAGAGCCTTTTTTATGTTCTCGATACCATTCGAGTGATCTTCAGACAGGAGCTTTTGGAGTTACAATTTTTGTGTCTACTGCTGTGTCGGAGATGCCGTTTCGGAACATTCATCGGTGTTTTCAGAATCATAAAATACCTGAAAAAGAAAACAAATTTAGAAATTACAAGCAATGAATCTTTCATCAAGTTAATTAATTTACATTTTAAATAGTCATTTTAATTTGCACTTACCTCTGACATTATACTTTGCATAGTCTTTTTTCCGTCATAATGCTCGGAGTCGTTCTGGTTTGCCCCTTCGATTTTAGTATAACGTCCCTTTTTGTCACTGTACATGTGTACGAGAGCTCGATTGATAATTTCTCCATACTTTGAGTTGTTAGCTGTTTTCGTAACCTGAAAGAAAAGTAATATTTACTATAAATTACAAAGCTAATTATGAACATAAACAGATAAAAGTAATAATTGAAATCATAAAGGCTTACCTTGCAGGATGCAAGACCAGTTGCTGCAGTTGAAGCTGGTGTCTTGTCCGTAGATATCCTTGAATTAGTCGGTGGGTGTTCTACCGTACTTCGTCCTGTCACCGACGCGTGTGTCTTAAAATTCTTTGCTGTCGTCGATGGGTCCACAGATTGTTTTTCCCAGGAATCGCGTCCAATACCTGGAGTAAGGCATGGTCTCATGTGAGTTGAACTGCTTGCAGAAGTCGATGTGTGTTCTATATAACTCCGTCCTGTCGCCGACTCTTTCGGCTTAAAAGTAGTTCCTGAAATCGATGGGCCCATAAATGCTCTTTTCCAGGCCTCGTGGTCAATACTTGAATTTGAGGATGATCCCTCGTCCGTAGAACTCCCATCAGTCGTCGATGAGTCGGTCAAATGACTCCTTCCAAGTTTCGATGGATATGCCGAAGACATAATAGAGCAGTTCAAAAATAGCACCTACCAGGCCTATAGCAAAACTAGAAATGCTACAGGTGATATGGTGTGGCTAACGGCACGATAAGAACAAAGACCAATCAGAAGCTTAAGTGTTCGCAGTCAGTTGATTATACACCAACTTCATGATTGACAATCCCGTAAATAACTGGTTCTTCGTGTGGTGCACTTCTTTTCCCCTTCTTGAACCCATCTGTAGCAGGGATTAAAATTTTAACGCTAGGCGTGTAGTAACAATAGGGCTCACTACCTGTTTGCCCTATTGTTACCCTATTGTGGCTGTCCATAAAAGGAGGGGAGTAAATCACAAGTGCAAACGTGCAGAACACAGGTGCAGAGCCATTCGAAGAAAAATGCTTTTGAGAGGGAGGCAAGAGCAACAGGAAATGAGGGATATAATATATTTATTCATGGTGTCATCTACGCATGGCTTCTTTTTAAATTTGTTGAATTATCTATTCCTACATGTCAGGTTCAATTATTACTTAAACAATACAATTTTTCTAAATCTGTTAAAATATCTATTCCTTCAAGTGAGTTTAAAATATTATCAGAACAATCCAATTTTCCTAAATTTGTCAAATTTTCTATCCATTCAAGTTAGGTTGAAGTATTATCAGAACAATTTAATTTTATTATTTCTCCAGAATTTCTAATTTTTCGGAAACAATTAAAATATTTTTGTTTCCAATTACTATATATAACAATCACTTAATAGTAAACACTCTTTCAATTTGTTTACTCTTCAGATGTGTCGTGTTTAATAATAATTTGTTTTAAAAGATAAACACATCCTCTCAAGGATTTTTTAACTTCACAAAACCATTCAAAAATTTTTTCTCTCTAATGTTCTTCTTCACAATGACCAAACTTTTCATTTAATTCACTTATCTGTACAGCCTGCATTTTTCGACAAATAACATTAAGGTAGTAGATTAAATTTGTAATTGACCATATAAAAAATCTAATTTATTCATACATTTTTCTATAAATGTTTCACCAAATGTCTGATATCTAACTATATACAGCCAATTTAAATCATCTTCCAATTCTCTCATTGTAACTTCGGAAAGATTTCGAAAGATTGATACTTTATAAAAATTAGGATTTATTTCTCCATCTGGAGCGGTGAGACATAGTTTTGTAATATAAAGAAACAGAGCACTTCTCGCAGCAGCTACGGTTTCATAATTAAGTTTCGGGTTTTGTTTTGATATTAGCTTAATGATTTTGTTGGTGCATTATAGGAATGTAAGAGATTATTTTGTTTATGTTTGGGTTTTAGAAGTATGTTTCGGAGAAAAATTATCAGGTTATTTCGGATAAAAGAATGGCTGGGCCAGGACGTTTACTTTCTGTGGAAGTATATAATAGTACGAGAAACGAACCGGGCAGTAATGAAAGTGATGCAGATAGTAAAGATTCGTGGAACTGTGGTATTTCTGAAGATGAATATGAACATGCAGGTGATTCTTCAGATTCTGATATTACAACTCCGCCAGCTTCAGTAGCTGTTTCCTCAAATAATATTTACGTAGGAGATTTGAAAGATCTGAATTCTTTGGAGTTTTGAGCATACTTGGAAACAATCACTATATTATGCCGCCTAATTTAGTTTAGGAAATAAAATTTAGCATATTTTTCGATGGTGAATAGTATAATTCACAGTAAAAACAACTAAAGAGTATTTTGTTTTGAGATTCGTATGAAAAATATACATCAAGTATAAAATCAGTATTTCAATTATTCCTGACAAAAATTATTCACTCTCAATCAATATTCAATAAATCAAAATCAAAGTTTCAATTATTCCAGCGTTAAAGAGGTGATTTTTTGAGGATTGATTTCGAGAGATAGGCTTAGCACAACAAATTAGCCTTGTTTTGATAGCAATTCGGAAGCGAAGCGCTCCTTCGTTTGGGCCAAGTTAGTTCCGGACTGCCGCCGTCCGGAAAGGGTTAATGACAATTTTGCGGTAGCAATATATATAATCCACAATAACATGTGTTGTAACTTTCAATGGCCCTAACTCAGGTTTGAACATCTTATTTTCAATATATTGATATTTATATAGGCAATTCCTTTCTGAATTGAGTATGCTTTACAGTAAGCTGACGTTTTACCACTAAATTAAAAATAGCAATTATTTAAACACTTTCATATAACTGCAAGATATCTAGCCATTTTATTGCACGCAAAAGTAAGGTATAAGTTTTTTCCAAATAACTCGAGAAGCGATGCAGTTTGCAATCTCAAATTTGGCATATGAATGCTTATTGTGTTATATTTTCTTTCTTCGTATAAAGATCTCGGCGAAAATCCTTCTCGGAAAAAGCATGATAAATAAATTTCAATTTAAATATTTGCATCTGAAATTACTCTAATCGTCAAAACATATATTTAAATGTCCCTCGAGGATATTATTTATAAAATAAAAATAAAACTACCTATATATCTCCATTTCAAAAAAGGTTTAAACTCCGAAATAGACTGTGTTTCCCTTTCCCAGCGACAGATGCTGACAAAAATTTTTATTTATTTTCGAAAATTTTTCTCTCGGCAGGGCCTGGAAAATTACTTATAAGTATTAACTATTTGATTCGGAATAACTAAGTTGGAACATGTGTTTGCAAAAGCTAGTTTATTTCTTCGACGTTTCTATTATACAAAGAAAATTATTCGATTTGCGGAATACGACTTTAAAATCTCTGAAAAATAAAAAGTAAATATTTTATTTATCATCTTCTGCGTCTGATCTTATTTTTTGTAAAAAACCCTCCTCTTTTCTCAACCGGGCTTGGGACCGGCTATGGCAGAGTAAAAAATATTTTTTACTTTTTGTCCAAAACATTGTCTTTGGACGATATGAAGAAGTCACGGTAATAATAACCTACCGCAAATCTACTTGTGTGATTGGCTCTGAAAAGAGCCTTTTTATGTTCTCCATACCATTCGAGTGATCTTCAGACAGGAGCTTTTGGAGTTACAATTTTTGTGTCTACTGCTGTGCGGAGATGCCGTTTCTGAACATTCATCGGTGTTTTCAGAATCATAAAATACCTGAAAAAGAAAACAAAATTAGAAATTACAAGCAATGAATCTTTCATCAAGTTAATTAATTTACATTTTAAATAGTCATTTTAATTTGCACTTACCTCTGACATTATACTTTGCATAGTCTTTTTTCCGTCATAATGCTCGGAGTCGTTCTGGTTTGCCCCTTCGATTTTAGTATAACGTCGCTTTTTGTCACTGTACATGTGTACGAGAGCTCGATTGATCCTTTCTCCCTACTTTGAGTTGTTAGCTGTTTTCGTAACCTGAAAGAAAAGTAATAATTACTATAAATTACAAAGCTAATTATGAACATATACAGATAAAAGTAATAATTGAAATCATAAAGGCTTACCTTGCAGGATGCAAGACCAGTTGCTGCAGTTGAAGCTGGTGTCTTGTCCGTAGATATCCTTGAATTAGTCGGTGGGTGTTCTACCGTACTTCGTCCTGTCACCGACGCGTGTGTCTTAAAATTATTTGCTGTCGTCGATGGGTCCACAGATTGTTTTTCCCAGGAATCGCGTCCAATACCTGGAGTAAGGCATGGTCTCATGTGAGTTGAACTGCTTGCAGAAGTCGATGTGTGTTCTATATAACTCCGTCCTGTCGCCGACTCTTTCGGCTTAAAAGTAATTCCTGAAATCGATGGGCCCATAAATGCTCTCTTCCAGGCCTCGTGGTCAATACTTGAATTTGAGGATGATCCCTCGTACGTAGAACTCCCATCAGTCGTCGATGAGTCGGTCAAATGACTCCTTCCAAGTTTCGATGGATATGCCGAAGACATAATAGAGCAGTTCAAAAATAGCACCTACCAGGCCTATAGCAAAACTAGAAATGCTACAGCTGATATGGTGTGGCTAACGGCACGATAAGAACAACGACCAATCAGAAGCTTAAGTGTTCGCAGTCAGTTGATTATACACCAACTTCATGATTGACAATCCCGTAAATAACTGGTTCTTTGTGTGGTGCACTTCTTTTCCCCTTCTTGAACCCATCTGTAGCAGGGATTAAAATTTTAACGCTAGGCGTGCAGTAACAATAGGGCTCACTACCTGTGTACCCTATTGTCGCTGTCCATAAAAGGAGGGGAGTAAATCACAGGTGCAAACGTGCAGAACACAGGTGCAGAGCCATTCGAAGAAAAATGCTTTTGAGAGGGAGGCAAGAGCAACAGGAAATGAGGGATATAATATATTTATTCATGGTGTCATCTACGCATGGCTTCTTTTTAAATTTGTTGAATTATCTATTCCTACATGTCAGGTTCAATTATTACTTAAACAATACAATTTTTCTAAATCTGTTAAAATATCTATTCCTTCAAGTGAACTTAAAATATTATCAGAACAATCCAATTTTCCTAAATTTATCAAATTATCTAACCATTCAAGTTAGGTTGAAGTATTATCAGAACAATTTAATTTTATTATTTCTCCAGAATTTCTAATTTTTCGGAAACAATTAAAATATTTTTGTTTCCAATTACTATATATAACAATCACTTAATAGTAAACACTCTTTCAATTTGTTTACTCTTCAGATGTGTCGTGTTTAATAATAATTTGTTTTAAAAGATAAACACATCCTCTCAAGGATTTTATAACTTCACAAAACCATTCAAAAAATTTTTCTCTCTAATGTTCTTCTTCACAATGACCAAACTTTTCATTTAATTCACTTATCTGTACAGCCTGCATTTTTCGACAAATAACATTAAGGTAGTAGATTAAATTTGTAATTGACCATATAAAAAATCTAATTTATTCATACATTTTTCTATAAATGTTTCACCAAATGTCTGATATCTAACTATATACAGCCAATTTAAATCATCTTCCAATTCTCTCATTGTAACTTCGGAAAGATTTCGAAAGATTGATACTTTATAAAAATTAGGATTTATTTCTCCATCTGGAGCGGTGAGACATAGTTTTGTAATATAAAGAAACAGAGCACTTCTCGCAGCAGCTACGGTTTCATAATTAAGTTTCGGGTTTTGTTTTGATATTAGCTTAATGATTTTGTTGGTGCATTATAGGAATGTAAGAGATTATTTTGTTTATGTTTGGGTTTTAGAAGAATGTGTCGGAGAAAAATTATCAGGTTATTTCGGATAAAAGAATGGCTGGGCCAGGACGTTTACTTTCTGTGGAAGTATATAATAGTACGAGAAACGAACCGGGCAGTAATTAAAGTGATGCAGATAGTAAAGATTCGTGGAACTGTGGTATTTCTGAAGATGAATATGAACATGCAGGTGATTCTTCAGATTCTGATATTACAACTCCGCCAGCTTCAGTAGCTGTTTCCTCAAATAATAATTACGTAGGAGATTTGAAAGATATGAAGTCTTTTGAGTTTTGAGCATACTTGGAATCAATCACTATATTATGCCGCCTAATTTAGTTTAGGAAATAAAATTTAGCATATTTTTCGATGGTGAATAGTAGAATTCACAGTAAAAGCAACTAAAGAGTATTTTGTTTTGAGATTCGTATGAAAAATATACATCAAGTATAAAATCAGTATTTCAATTATTCCTGACAAAAATTATTCACTCTCAATCAATATTCAATTAATCAAAATCAAAGTTTCAATTATTCCAGCGTTAAAGAAGTGATTTTTTGAGGAATGATTTCGAGAGACAGGCTTAGCACAACAAATTAGCCTTGTTTTGATAACAATTCGGAAGCGAAGCGCTCCTTCGTTTGGGCCAAGTTAGTTCCGGACTGCCGCCGTCCGGAAAGGGTTAATGACAATTTTGCGGTAGCAATATATATAATCCACAATAACATGTGTTGTAACTTTCAATGGCCCTAACTCAGGTTTGAACATCTTATTTTCAATATATTGAAATTTATATAGGCAATTCCTTTCTGAATTGAGTATGCTTTACAGTATACTGACGTTTTACCACTAAATTAAAAATAGCAATTATTTAAACACTTTCATATAACTGCAAGATATCTAGCCATTTTACTGCACGCAAAAGTAAGGTATAAGTTTTTTGCAGATAACTCGAGAAGCGATGCAGTTTGCAATCTCAAATTTGGCATATGAATGCTTATTGTGTTATATTTTCATTCTTCGTATAAAGAACTCGGCGAAAATCCTTCGCGGAAAAAGCATGATAAATAAATTTCAATTTAAATATTTGCATCTGAAATTACTCTAATCGTCAAAACATATATTTAAATGTACCTCGAGGATAATATTTATAAAATAAAAATAAAACTACCTATATATCTCCATTTCAAAAAAGGTTCCGAAATAGACTGTGTTTCCCTTTCCCAGCGACAGATGCTGACAAAAATTTTTATTTATTTTCGAAAATTTTTCTCTCGGCAGGGCCTGGAAATTTACTTATAAGTATTAACTATTTGTTTCGGAATAACTAAGTTGGAACATGTGTTTGCAAAAGCTAGTTTATTTCTTCGACGTTTCTATTATACAAAGAAAATTATTCGATTTGGGGAATACGACTTTAAAATCTCTGAAAAATAAAAAGTAAATATTTTATTTATCATCTTCTGCGTCTGATCTTATTTTTTGTAAAAAACCCTCCTCTTTTCTCAACCGGGCTTGGGACCGGCTATGGCAGAGTTAAAAATATTTTTTACTTTTTGTCCAAAACATTGTCTTTGGACGATATGAAGAAGTCACGGTAATAATAACCTACCGCAAATCTACTTGTGTGATTGGCTCTGAAAAGAGCCTTTTTTATGTTCTCGATACCATTCGAGTGATCTTCAGACAGGAGCTTTTGGAGTTACAATTTTTGTGTCTACTGCTGTGTCGGAGATGCCGTTTCTGAACATTCATCGGTGTTTTCAGAATCATAAAATACCTGAAAAAGAAAACAAATTTAGAAATTACAAGCAATGAATCTTTCATCAAGTTAATTAATTTACATTTTAAATAGTCATTTTAATTTGCACTTACCTCTGACATTATACTTTGCATAGTCTTTTTTCCGTCATAATGCTCGGAGTCGTTCTGGTTTGCCCCTTCGATTTTAGTATAACGTCCCTTTTTGTCACTGTACATGTGTACGAGAGCTCGATTGATAATTTCTCCATACTTTGAGTTGTTAGCTGTTTTCGTAACCTGAAAGAAAAGTAATATTTACTATAAATTACAAAGCTAATTATGAACATAAACAGATAAAAGTAATAATTGAAATCATAAAGGCTTACCTTGCAGGATGCAAGACCAGTTGCTACAGTTGAAGCTGGTGTCTTGTCCGTAGATATCCTTGAATTAGTCGGTGGGTGTTCTACCGTACTTCGTTCTGTCACCGACGCGTGTGTCTTAAAATTCTTTGTTGTCGTCGATGGGTCCACAGATTGTTTTTCCCAGGAATCGCGTCCAATACCTGAAGTAAGGCATGGTCTCATGTGAGTTGAACTGCTTGCAGAAGTCGATGTGTGTTCTATATAACTCCGTCCTGTCGCCGACTCTTTCGGCTTAAAAGTAATTCCTGAAATCGATGCGCCCATAAATGCTCTTTTCCAGGCCTCGTGGTCAATACTTGAATTTGAGGATGATCCCTCGTCCGTAGAACTCCCATCAGTCGTCGATGAGTCGGTCAAATGACTCCTTCCAAGTTTCGATGGATATGCCGAAGACATAATAGAGCAGTTCAAAAATAGCACCTACCAGGCCTATAGCAAAACTAGAAATGCTACAGGTGATATGGTGTGGCTAACGGCACGATAAGAACAACGACCAATCAGAAGCTTAAGTGTTCGCAGTCAGTTGATTATACACCAACTTCATGATTGACAATCCCGTAAATAACTGGTTCTTCGTGTGGTGCACTTCTTTTCCCCTTCTTGAACCCATCTGTAGCAGGGATTAAAATTTAACGCTAGGCGTGTAGTAACAATAGGGCTCACTACCTGTTTGCCCTATTGTTACCCTATTGTGGCTGTCCATAAAAGGAGGGGAGTAAATCACAAGTGCAAACGTGCAGAACACAGGTGCAGAGCCATTCGAAGAAAAATGCTTTTGAGAGGGAGGCAAGAGCAACAGGAAATGAGGGATATAATATATTTATTCATGGTGTCATCTACGCATGGCTTCTTTTTAAATTTGTTGAATTATCTATTCCTACATGTCAGGTTCAATTATTACTTAAACAATACAATTTTTCTAAATCTGTTAAAATATCTATTCCTTCAAGTGAGTTTAAAATATTATCAGAACAATCCAATTTTCCTAAATTTGTCAAATTTTCTATCCATTCAAGTTAGGTTGAAGTATTATCAGAACAATTTAATTTTATTATTTCTCCAGAATTTCTAATTTTTCGGAAACAATTAAAATATTTTTGTTTCCAATTACTATATATAACAATCACTTAATAGTAAACACTCTTTCAATTTGTTTACTCTTCAGATGTGTCGTGTTTAATAATAATTTGTTTTAAAAGATAAACACATCCTCTCAAGGATTTTTTAACTTCACAAAACCATTCAAAAAATTTTTCTCTCTAATGTTCTTCTTCACAATGACCAAACTTTTCATTTAATTCACTTATCTGTACAGCCTGCATTTTTCGACAAATAACATTAAGGTAGTAGATTAAATTTGTAATTGACCATATAAAAAATCTAATTTATTCATACATTTTTCTATAAATGTTTCACCAAATGTCTGATATCTAACTATATACAGCCAATTTAAATCATCTTCCAATTCTCTCATTGTAACTTCGGAAAGATTTCGAAAGATTGATACTTTATAAAAATTAGGATTTATTTCTCCATCTGGAGCGGTGAGACATAGTTTTGTAATATAAAGAAACAGAGCACTTCTCGCAGCAGCTACGGTTTCATAATTAAGTTTCGGGTTTTGTTTTGATATTAGCTCAATGATTTTGTTGGTGCATTATAGGAATGTAAGAGATTATTTTGTTTATGTTTGGGTTTTAGAAGAATGTTTCGGAGAAAAATTATCAGGTTATTTCGGATAAAAGAATGGCTGGGCCAGGACGTTTACTTTCTGTGGAAGTATATAATAGTACGAGAAACGAACCGGGCAGTAATGAAAGTGATGCAGATAGTAAAGATTCGTGGAACTGTGGTATTTCTGAAGATGAATATGAACATGCAGGTGATTCTTCAGATTCTGATATTACAACTCCGCCAGCTTCAGTAGCTGTTTCCTCAAATAATATTTACGTAGGAGATTTGAAAGATCTGAATTCTTTGGAGTTTTGAGCATACTTGGAAACAATCACTATATTATGCCGCCTAATTTAGTTTAGGAAATAAAATTTAGCATATTTTTCGATGGTGAATAGTATAATTCACAGTAAAAACAACTAAAGAGTATTTTGTTTTGAGATTCGTATGAAAAATATACATCAAGTATAAAATCAGTATTTCAATTATTCCTGACAAAAATTATTCACTCTCAATCAATATTCAATAAATCAAAATCAAAGTTTCAATTATTCCAGCGTTAAAGAGGTGATTTTTTGAGGATTGATTTCGAGAGATAGGCTTAGCACAACAAATTAGCCTTGTTTTGATAGCAATTCGGAAGCGAAGCGCTCCTTCGTTTGGGCCAAGTTAGTTCCGGACTGCCGCCGTCCGGAAAGGGTTAATGACAATTTTGCGGTAGCAATATATATAATCCACAATAACATGTGTTGTAACTTTCAATGGCCCTAACTCAGGTTTGAACATCTTATTTTCAATATATTGATATTTATATAGGCAATTCCTTTCTGAATTGAGTATGCTTTACAGTAAGCTGACGTTTTACCACTAAATTAAAAATAGCAATTATTTAAACACTTTCATATAACTGCAAGATATCTAGCCATTTTATTGCACGCAAAAGTAAGGTATAAGTTTTTTCCAAATAACTCGAGAAGCGATGCAGTTTGCAATCTCAAATTTGGCATATGAATGCTTATTGTGTTATATTTTCTTTCTTCGTATAAAGATCTCGGCGAAAATCCTTCTCGGAAAAAGCATGATAAATAAATTTCAATTTAAATATTTGCATCTGAAATTACTCTAATCGTCAAAACATATATTTAAATGTCCCTCGAGGATATTATTTATAAAATAAAAATAAAACTACCTATATATCTCCATTTCAAAAAAGGTTTAAACTCCGAAATAGACTGTGTTTCCCTTTCCCAGCGACAGATGCTGACAAAAATTTTTATTTATTTTCGAAAATTTTTCTCTCGGCAGGGCCTGGAAAATTACTTATAAGTATTAACTATTTGATTCGGAATAACTAAGTTGGAACATGTGTTTGCAAAAGCTAGTTTATTTCTTCGACGTTTCTATTATACAAAGAAAATTATTCGATTTGCGGAATACGACTTTAAAATCTCTGAAAAATAAAAAGTAAATATTTTATTTATCATCTTCTGCGTCTGATCTTATTTTTTGTAAAAAACCCTCCTCTTTTCTCAACCGGGCTTGGGACCGGCTATGGCAGAGTAAAAAATATTTTTTACTTTTTGTCCAAAACATTGTCTTTGGACGATATGAAGAAGTCACGGTAATAATAACCTACCGCAAATCTACTTGTGTGATTGGCTCTGAAAAGAGCCTTTTTATGTTCTCCATACCATTCGAGTGATCTTCAGACAGGAGCTTTTGGAGTTACAATTTTTGTGTCTACTGCTGTGCGGAGATGCCGTTTCTGAACATTCATCGGTGTTTTCAGAATCATAAAATACCTGAAAAAGAAAACAAAATTAGAAATTACAAGCAATGAATCTTTCATCAAGTTAATTAATTTACATTTTAAATAGTCATTTTAATTTGCACTTACCTCTGACATTATACTTTGCATAGTCTTTTTTCCGTCATAATGCTCGGAGTCGTTCTGGTTTGCCCCTTCGATTTTAGTATAACGTCGCTTTTTGTCACTGTACATGTGTACGAGAGCTCGATTGATCCTTTCTCCCTACTTTGAGTTGTTAGCTGTTTTCGTAACCTGAAAGAAAAGTAATAATTACTATAAATTACAAAGCTAATTATGAACATATACAGATAAAAGTAATAATTGAAATCATAAAGGCTTACCTTGCAGGATGCAAGACCAGTTGCTGCAGTTGAAGCTGGTGTCTTGTCCGTAGATATCCTTGAATTAGTCGGTGGGTGTTCTACCGTACTTCGTCCTGTCACCGACGCGTGTGTCTTAAAATTATTTGCTGTCGTCGATGGGTCCACAGATTGTTTTTCCCAGGAATCGCGTCCAATACCTGGAGTAAGGCATGGTCTCATGTGAGTTGAACTGCTTGCAGAAGTCGATGTGTGTTCTATATAACTCCGTCCTGTCGCCGACTCTTTCGGCTTAAAAGTAATTCCTGAAATCGATGGGCCCATAAATGCTCTCTTCCAGGCCTCGTGGTCAATACTTGAATTTGAGGATGATCCCTCGTACGTAGAACTCCCATCAGTCGTCGATGAGTCGGTCAAATGACTCCTTCCAAGTTTCGATGGATATGCCGAAGACATAATAGAGCAGTTCAAAAATAGCACCTACCAGGCCTATAGCAAAACTAGAAATGCTACAGCTGATATGGTGTGGCTAACGGCACGATAAGAACAACGACCAATCAGAAGCTTAAGTGTTCGCAGTCAGTTGATTATACACCAACTTCATGATTGACAATCCCGTAAATAACTGGTTCTTTGTGTGGTGCACTTCTTTTCCCCTTCTTGAACCCATCTGTAGCAGGGATTAAAATTTTAACGCTAGGCGTGCAGTAACAATAGGGCTCACTACCTGTGTACCCTATTGTCGCTGTCCATAAAAGGAGGGGAGTAAATCACAGGTGCAAACGTGCAGAACACAGGTGCAGAGCCATTCGAAGAAAAATGCTTTTGAGAGGGAGGCAAGAGCAACAGGAAATGAGGGATATAATATATTTATTCATGGTGTCATCTACGCATGGCTTCTTTTTAAATTTGTTGAATTATCTATTCCTACATGTCAGGTTCAATTATTACTTAAACAATACAATTTTTCTAAATCTGTTAAAATATCTATTCCTTCAAGTGAACTTAAAATATTATCAGAACAATCCAATTTTCCTAAATTTATCAAATTATCTAACCATTCAAGTTAGGTTGAAGTATTATCAGAACAATTTAATTTTATTATTTCTCCAGAATTTCTAATTTTTCGGAAACAATTAAAATATTTTTGTTTCCAATTACTATATATAACAATCACTTAATAGTAAACACTCTTTCAATTTGTTTACTCTTCAGATGTGTCGTGTTTAATAATAATTTGTTTTAAAAGATAAACACATCCTCTCAAGGATTTTTTAACTTCACAAAACCATTCAAAAAATTTTTCTCTCTAATGTTCTTCTTCACAATGACCAAACTTTTCATTTAATTCACTTATCTGTACAGCCTGCATTTTTCGACAAATAACATTAAGGTAGTAGATTAAATTTGTAATTGACCATATAAAAAATCTAATTTATTCATACATTTTTCTATAAATGTTTCACCAAATGTCTGATATCTAACTATATACAGCCAATTTAAATCATCTTCCAATTCTCTCATTGTAACTTCGGAAAGATTTCGAAAGATTGATACTTTATAAAAATTAGGATTTATTTCTCCATCTGGAGCGGTGAGACATAGTTTTGTAATATAAAGAAACAGAGCACTTCTCGCAGCAGCTACGGTTTCATAATTAAGTTTCGGGTTTTGTTTTGATATTAGCTTAATGATTTTGTTGGTGCATTATAGGAATGTAAGAGATTATTTTGTTTATGTTTGGGTTTTAGAAGAATGTGTCGGAGAAAAATTATCAGGTTATTTCGGATAAAAGAATGGCTGGGCCAGGACGTTTACTTTCTGTGGAAGTATATAATAGTACGAGAAACGAACCGGGCAGTAATTAAAGTGATGCAGATACTAAAGATTCGTGGAACTGTGGTATTTCTGAAGATGAATATGAACATGCAGGTGATTCTTCAGATTCTGATATTACAACTCCGCCAGCTTCAGTAGCTGTTTCCTCAAATAATAATTACGTAGGAGATTTGAAAGATATGAAGTCTTTTGAGTTTTGAGCATACTTGGAATCAATCACTATATTATGCCGCCTAATTTAGTTTAGGAAATAAAATTTAGCATATTTTTCGATGGTGAATAGTAGAATTCACAGTAAAAGCAACTAAAGAGTATTTTGTTTTGAGATTCGTATGAAAAATATACATCAAGTATAAAATCAGTATTTCAATTATTCCTGACAAAAATTATTCACTCTCAATCAATATTCAATTAATCAAAATCAAAGTTTCAATTATTCCAGCGTTAAAGAAGTGATTTTTTGAGGAATGATTTCGAGAGACAGGCTTAGCACAACAAATTAGCCTTGTTTTGATAACAATTCGGAAGCGAAGCGCTCCTTCGTTTGGGCCAAGTTAGTTCCGGACTGCCGCCGTCCGGAAAGGGTTAATGACAATTTTGCGGTAGCAATATATATAATCCACAATAACATGTGTTGTAACTTTCAATGGCCCTAACTCAGGTTTGAACATCTTATTTTCAATATATTGAAATTTATATAGGCAATTCCTTTCTGAATTGAGTATGCTTTACAGTATACTGACGTTTTACCACTAAATTAAAAATAGCAATTATTTAAACACTTTCATATAACTGCAAGATATCTAGCCATTTTACTGCACGCAAAAGTAAGGTATAAGTTTTTTGCAGATAACTCGAGAAGCGATGCAGTTTGCAATCTCAAATTTGGCATATGAATGCTTATTGTGTTATATTTTCATTCTTCGTATAAAGAACTCGGCGAAAATCCTTCGCGGAAAAAGCATGATAAATAAATTTCAATTTAAATATTTGCATCTGAAATTACTCTAATCGTCAAAACATATATTTAAATGTACCTCGAGGATAATATTTATAAAATAAAAATAAAACTACCTATATATCTCCATTTCAAAAAAGGTTCCGAAATAGACTGTGTTTCCCTTTCCCAGCGACAGATGCTGACAAAAATTTTTATTTATTTTCGAAAATTTTTCTCTCGGCAGGGCCTGGAAATTTACTTATAAGTATTAACTATTTGTTTCGGAATAACTAAGTTGGAACATGTGTTTGCAAAAGCTAGTTTATTTCTTCGACGTTTCTATTATACAAAGAAAATTATTCGATTTGGGGAATACGACTTTAAAATCTCTGAAAAATAAAAAGTAAATATTTTATTTATCATCTTCTGCGTCTGATCTTATTTTTTGTAAAAAACCCTCCTCTTTTCTCAACCGGGCTTGGGACCGGCTATGGCAGAGTTAAAAATATTTTTTACTTTTTGTCCAAAACATTGTCTTTGGACGATATGAAGAAGTCACGGTAATAATAACCTACCGCAAATCTACTTGTGTGATTGGCTCTGAAAAGAGCCTTTTTTATGTTCTCGATACCATTCGAGTGATCTTCAGACAGGAGCTTTTGGAGTTACAATTTTTGTGTCTACTGCTGTGTCGGAGATGCCGTTTCTGAACATTCATCGGTGTTTTCAGAATCATAAAATACCTGAAAAAGAAAACAAATTTAGAAATTACAAGCAATGAATCTTTCATCAAGTTAATTAATTTACATTTTAAATAGTCATTTTAATTTGCACTTACCTCTGACATTATACTTTGCATAGTCTTTTTTCCGTCATAATGCTCGGAGTCGTTCTGGTTTGCCCCTTCGATTTTAGTATAACGTCCCTTTTTGTCACTGTACATGTGTACGAGAGCTCGATTGATAATTTCTCCATACTTTGAGTTGTTAGCTGTTTTCGTAACCTGAAAGAAAAGTAATATTTACTATAAATTACAAAGCTAATTATGAACATAAACAGATAAAAGTAATAATTGAAATCATAAAGGCTTACCTTGCAGGATGCAAGACCAGTTGCTGCAGTTGAAGCTGGTGTCTTGTCCGTAGATATCCTTGAATTAGTCGGTGGGTGTTCTACCGTACTTCGTCCTGTCACCGACGCGTGTGTCTTAAAATTCTTTGCTGTCGTCGATGGGTCCACAGATTGTTTTTCCCAGGAATCGCGTCCAATACCTGGAGTAAGGCATGGTCTCATGTGAGTTGAACTGCTTGCAGAAGTCGATGTGTGTTCTATATAACTCCGTCCTGTCGCCGACTCTTTCGGCTTAAAAGTAGTTCCTGAAATCGATGGGCCCATAAATGCTCTTTTCCAGGCCTCGTGGTCAATACTTGAATTTGAGGATGATCCCTCGTCCGTAGAACTCCCATCAGTCGTCGATGAGTCGGTCAAATGACTCCTTCCAAGTTTCGATGGATATGCCGAAGACATAATAGAGCAGTTCAAAAATAGCACCTACCAGGCCTATAGCAAAACTAGAAATGCTACAGGTGATATGGTGTGGCTAACGGCACGATAAGAACAAAGACCAATCAGAAGCTTAAGTGTTCGCAGTCAGTTGATTATACACCAACTTCATGATTGACAATCCCGTAAATAACTGGTTCTTCGTGTGGTGCACTTCTTTTCCCCTTCTTGAACCCATCTGTAGCAGGGATTAAAATTTTAACGCTAGGCGTGTAGTAACAATAGGGCTCACTACCTGTTTGCCCTATTGTTACCCTATTGTGGCTGTCCATAAAAGGAGGGGAGTAAATCACAAGTGCAAACGTGCAGAACACAGGTGCAGAGCCATTCGAAGAAAAATGCTTTTGAGAGGGAGGCAAGAGCAACAGGAAATGAGGGATATAATATATTTATTCATGGTGTCATCTACGCATGGCTTCTTTTTAAATTTGTTGAATTATCTATTCCTACATGTCAGGTTCAATTATTACTTAAACAATACAATTTTTCTAAATCTGTTAAAATATCTATTCATTCAAGTGAGTTTAAAATATTATCAGGACAATCCAATTTTCCTAAATTTGTCAAATTTTCTATCCATTCAAGTTAGGTTGAAGTATTATCAGAACAATTTAATTTTATTATTTCTCCAGAATTTCTAATTTTTCGGAAACAATTAAAATATTTTTGTTTCCAAAAACTATATATAACAATCACTTAATAGTAAACACTCTTTCAATTTGTTTACTCTTCAGATGTGTCGTGTTTAATAATAATTTGTTTTAAAATATAAACACATCCTCTCAAGGATTTTTTAACTTCACAAAACCATTCAAAAAATTTTTCTCTCTAATGTTCTTCTTCACAATGACCAAACTTTTCATTTAATTCACTTATCTGTACAGCCTGCATTTTTCGACAAATAACATTAAGGTAGTAGATTAAATTTGTAATTGACCATATAAAAAATCTAATTTATTCATACATTTTTCTATAAATGTTTCACCAAATGTCTGATATCTAACTATATACAGCCAATTTAAATCATCTTCCAATTCTCTCATTGTAACTTCGGAAAGATTTCGAAAGATTGATACTTTATAAAAATTAGGATTTATTTCTCCATCTGGAGCGGTGAGACATAGTTTTGTAATATAAAGAAACAGAGCACTTCTCGCAGCAGCTACGGTTTCATAATTAAGTTTCGGGTTTTGTTTTGATATTAGCTTAATGATTTTGTTGGTGCATTATAGGAATGTAAGAGATTATTTTGTTTATGTTTGGGTTTTAGAAGTATGTTTCGGAGAAAAATTATCAGGTTATTTCGGATAAAAGAATGGCTGGGCCAGGACGTTTACTTTCTGTGGAAGTATATAATAGTACGAGAAACGAACCGGGCAGTAATGAAAGTGATGCAGATAGTAAAGATTCGTGGAACTGTGGTATTTCTGAAGATGAATATGAACATGCAGGTGATTCTTCAGATTCTGATATTACAACTCCGCCAGCTTCAGTAGCTGTTTCCTCAAATAATATTTACGTAGGAGATTTGAAAGATCTGAATTCTTTGGAGTTTTGAGCATACTTGGAAACAATCACTATATTATGCCGCCTAATTTAGTTTAGGAAATAAAATTTAGCATATTTTTCGATGGTGAATAGTATAATTCACAGTAAAAACAACTAAAGAGTATTTTGTTTTGAGATTCGTATGAAAAATATACATCAAGTATAAAATCAGTATTTCAATTATTCCTGACAAAAATTATTCACTCTCAATCAATATTCAATTAATCAAAATCAAAGTTTCAATTATTCCAGCGTTAAAGAGGTGATTTTTTGAGGATTGATTTCGAGAGATAGGCTTAGCACAACAAATTAGCCTTGTTTTGATAACAATTCGGAAGCGAAGCGTATCCTTCGTTTGGGCCAAGTTAGTTCCGGACTGCCGCCGTCCGGAAAGGGTTAATGACAATTTTGCGGTAGCAATATATATAATCCACAATAACATGTGTTGTAACTTTCAATGGCCCTAACTCAGGTTTGAACATCTTATTTTCAATATATTGAAATTTATATAGGCAATTCCTTTCTGAATTGAGTATGCTTTACAGTAAGCTGACGTTTTACCTCTAAATTAAAAATAGCAATTATTTAAACACTTTCATATAACTGCAAGATATCTAGCCATTTTACTGCACGCAAAAGTAAGGTATAAGTTTTTTGCAAATAACTCGAGAAGCGATGCAGTTTGCAATCTCAAATTTGGCATATGAATGCTTATTGTGTTATATTTTCATTCTTCGTATAAAGATCTCGGCGAAAATCCTTCCCGGAAAAAGCATGATAAATAAATTTCAATTTAAATATTTGCATCTGAAATTACTCTAATCGTCAAAACATATATTTAAATGTACCTCGAGGATATTATTTATAAAATAAAAATAAAACTACCTATATATCTCCATTTCAAAAAAGGTTTAAACTCCGAAATAGACTGTGTTTCCCTTTCCCAGCGACAGATGCTGACAAAAATTTTTATTTATTTTCGAAAATTTTTCTCTCGGCAGGGCCTGGAAATTTACTTATAAGTATTAACTATTTGATTCGGAATAACTAAGTTGGAACATGTGTTTGCAAAAGCTAGTTTATTTCTTCGACGTTTCTATTATACAAAGAAAATTATTCGATTTGGGGAATACGACTTTAAAATCTCTGAAAATTAAAAGTAAATATTTTATTTATCATCTTCTGCGTCTGATCATATTTTTTGTAAAAAACCCTCCTCTTTTCTCAACCGGGCTTGGGACCGGCTATAGCAGAGTTAAAAATATTTTTTACTTTTTGTCCAAAACATTGTCTTTGGACGATATGAAGAAGTCACGGTAATAATAACCTACCGCAAATCTACTTGTGTGATTGGCTCTGAAAAGAGCCTTTTTTATGTTCTCGATACCATTCGAGTGATCTTCAGACAGGAGCTTTTGGAGTTACAATTTTTGTGTCTACTGCTGTGTCGGAGATGCCGTTTCTGAACATTCATCGGTGTTTTCAGAATCATAAAATACCTGAAAAAGAAAACAAAATTAGAAATTACAAGCAATGAATCTTTCATCAAGTTAATTAATTTACATTTTAAATAGTCATTTTAATTTGCACTTACCTCTGACATTATACTTTGCATAGTCTTTTTTCCGTCATAATGCTCGGAGTCGTTCTGGTTTGCCCCTTCGATTTTAGTATAACGTCGCTTTTTGTCACTGTACATTTGTACGAGAGCTCGATTGATCCTTTCTCCATACTTTGAGTTGTTAGCTGTTTTAGTAACCTGAAAGAAAAGTAATATTTACTATAAATTACAAAGCTAATTATGAACATAAACAGATAAAAGTAATAATTGAAATCATAAAGGCTTACCTTGCAGGATGCAAGTCCAGTTGCTGCAGTTGAAGCTGGTGTCTTGTCCGTAGATATCCTTGAATTAGTCGGTGGGTGTTCTACCGTACTTCGTCCTGTCACCGACGCGTGTGTCTTAAAATTCTTTGCTGTCGTCGATGGGTCCACAGATTGTTTTCCCCAGGAATCGCGTCCAATACCTGGAGTAAGGCATGGTCTCATGTGAGTTGAACTGCTTGCAGAAGTCGATGTGTGTTCTATATAACTCCGTCCTGTCGCCGACTCTTTCCGCTTAAAAGTAGTTCCTGAAATCGATGGGCCCATAAATGCTCTTTTCCAGGCCTCGTGGTCAATACTTGAATTTGAGGATGATCCCTCGTCCGTAGAACTCCCATCAGTCGTCGATGAGTCGGTCAAATGACTCCTTCCAAGTTTCGATGGATATGCCGAAGACATAATAGAGCAGTTCAAAAATAGCACCTACCAGGCCTATAGCAAAACTAGAAATGCTACAGGTGATATGGTGTGGCTAACGGCACGATAAGAACAAAGACCAATCAGAAGCTTAAGTGTTCGCAGTCAGTTGATTATACACCAACTTCATGATTGACAATCCCGTAAATAACTGGTTCTTCGTGTGGTGCACTTCTTTTCCCCTTCTTGAACCCATCTGTAGCAGGGATTAAAATTTTAACGCTAGGCGTGTAGTAACAATAGGGCTCACTACCTGTTTGCCCTATTGTTACCCTATTGTGGCTGTCCATAAAAGGAGGGGAGTAAATCACAAGTGCAAACGTGCAGAACACAGGTGCAGAGCCATTCGAAGAAAAATGCTTTTGAGAGGGAGGCAAGAGCAACAGGAAATGAGGGATATAATATATTTATTCATGGTGTCATCTACGCATGGCTTCTTTTTAAATTTGTTGAATTATCTATTCCTACATGTCAGGTTCAATTATTACTTAAACAATACAATTTTTCTAAATCTGTTAAAATATCTATTCATTCAAGTGAGTTTAAAATATTATCAGGACAATCCAATTTTCCTAAATTTGTCAAATTTTCTATCCATTCAAGTTAGGTTGAAGTATTATCAGAACAATTTAATTTTATTATTTCTCCAGAATTTCTAATTTTTCGGAAACAATTAAAATATTTTTGTTTCCAAAAACTATATATAACAATCACTTAATAGTAAACACTCTTTCAATTTGTTTACTCTTCAGATGTGTCGTGTTTAATAATAATTTGTTTTAAAATATAAACACATCCTCTCAAGGATTTTTTAACTTCACAAAACCATTCAAAAAATTTTTCTCTCTAATGTTCTTCTTCACAATGACCAAACTTTTCATTTAATTCACTTATCTGTACAGCCTGCATTTTTCGACAAATAACATTAAGGTAGTAGATTAAATTTGTAATTGACCATATAAAAAATCTAATTTATTCATACATTTTTCTATAAATGTTTCACCAAATGTCTGATATCTAACTATATACAGCCAATTTAAATCATCTTCCAATTCTCTCATTGTAACTTCGGAAAGATTTCGAAAGATTGATACTTTATAAAAATTAGGATTTATTTCTCCATCTGGAGCGGTGAGACATAGTTTTGTAATATAAAGAAACAGAGCACTTCTCGCAGCAGCTACGGTTTCATAATTAAGTTTCGGGTTTTGTTTTGATATTAGCTTAATGATTTTGTTGGTGCATTATAGGAATGTAAGAGATTATTTTGTTTATGTTTGGGTTTTAGAAGTATGTTTCGGAGAAAAATTATCAGGTTATTTCGGATAAAAGAATGGCTGGGCCAGGACGTTTACTTTCTGTGGAAGTATATAATAGTACGAGAAACGAACCGGGCAGTAATGAAAGTGATGCAGATAGTAAAGATTCGTGGAACTGTGGTATTTCTGAAGATGAATATGAACATGCAGGTGATTCTTCAGATTCTGATATTACAACTCCGCCAACTTCAGTAGCTGTTTCCTCAAATAATATTTACGTAGGAGATTTGAAAGATCTGAATTCTTTGGAGTTTTGAGCATCCTTGGAAACAATCACTATATTATGCCGCCTAATTTAGTTTAGGAAATAAAATTTAGCATATTTTTCGATGGTGAATAGTATAATTCACAGTAAAAACAACTAAAGAGTATTTTGTTTTGAGATTCGTATGAAAAATATACATCAAGTATAAAATCAGTATTTCAATTATTCCTGACAAAAATTATTCACTCTCAATCAATATTCAATTAATCAAAATCAAAGTTTCAATTATTCCAGCGTTAAAGAGGTGATTTTTTGAGGATTGATTTCGAGAGATAGGCTTAGCACAACAAATTAGCCTTGTTTTGATAACAATTCGGAAGCGAAGCGTATCCTTCGTTTGGGCCAAGTTAGTTCCGGACTGCCGCCGTCCGGAAAGGGTTAATGACAATTTTGCGGTAGCAATATATATAATCCACAATAACATGTGTTGTAACTTTCAATGGCCCTAACTCAGGTTTGAACATCTTATTTTCAATATATTGAAATTTATATAGGCAATTCCTTTCTGAATTGAGTATGCTTTACAGTAAGCTGACGTTTTACCTCTAAATTAAAAATAGCAATTATTTAAACACTTTCATATAACTGCAAGATATCTAGCCATTTTACTGCACGCAAAAGTAAGGTATAAGTTTTTTGCAAATAACTCGAGAAGCGATGCAGTTTGCAATCTCAAATTTGGCATATGAATGCTTATTGTGTTATATTTTCATTCTTCGTATAAAGATCTCGGCGAAAATCCTTCCCGGAAAAAGCATGATAAATAAATTTCAATTTAAATATTTGCATCTGAAATTACTCTAATCGTCAAAACATATATTTAAATGTACCTCGAGGATATTATTTATAAAATAAAAATAAAACTACCTATATATCTCCATTTCAAAAAAGGTTTAAACTCCGAAATAGACTGTGTTTCCCTTTCCCAGCGACAGATGCTGACAAAAATTTTTATTTATTTTCGAAAATTTTTCTCTCGGCAGGGCCTGGAAATTTACTTATAAGTATTAACTATTTGATTCGGAATAACTAAGTTGGAACATGTGTTTGCAAAAGCTAGTTTATTTCTTCGACGTTTCTATTATACAAAGAAAATTATTCGATTTGGGGAATACGACTTTAAAATCTCTGAAAATTAAAAGTAAATATTTTATTTATCATCTTCTGCGTCTGATCATATTTTTTGTAAAAAACCCTCCTCTTTTCTCAACCGGGCTTGGGACCGGCTATAGCAGAGTTAAAAATATTTTTTACTTTTTGTCCAAAACATTGTCTTTGGACGATATGAAGAAGTCACGGTAATAATAACCTACCGCAAATCTACTTGTGTGATTGGCTCTGAAAAGAGCCTTTTTTATGTTCTCGATACCATTCGAGTGATCTTCAGACAGGAGCTTTTGGAGTTACAATTTTTGTGTCTACTGCTGTGTCGGAGATGCCGTTTCTGAACATTCATCGGTGTTTTCAGAATCATAAAATACCTGAAAAAGAAAACAAAATTAGAAATTACAAGCAATGAATCTTTCATCAAGTTAATTAATTTACATTTTAAATAGTCATTTTAATTTGCACTTACCTCTGACATTATACTTTGCATAGTCTTTTTTCCGTCATAATGCTCGGAGTCGTTCTGGTTTGCCCCTTCGATTTTAGTATAACGTCGCTTTTTGTCACTGTACATTTGTACGAGAGCTCGATTGATCCTTTCTCCATACTTTGAGTTGTTAGCTGTTTTAGAAACCTGAAAGAAAAGTAATATTTACTATAAATTACAAAGCTAATTATGAACATAAACAGATAAAAGTAATAATTGAAATCATAAAGGCTTACCTTGCAGGATGCAAGTCCAGTTGCTGCAGTTGAAGCTGGTGTCTTGTCCGTAGATATCCTTGAATTAGTCGGTGGGTGTTCTACCGTACTTCGTCCTGTCACCGACGCGTGTGTCTTAAAATTCTTTGCTGTCGTCGATGGGTCCACAGATTGTTTTCCCCAGGAATCGCGTCCAATACCTGGAGTAAGGCATGGTCTCATGTGAGTTGAACTGCTTGCAGAAGTCGATGTGTGTTCTATATAACTCCGTCCTGTCGCCGACTCTTTCCGCTTAAAAGTAGTTCCTGAAATCGATGGGCCCAAAAATGCTCTTTTCCAGGCCTCGTGGTCAATACTTGAATTTGAGGATGATCCCTCGTCCGTAGAACTCCCATCAGTCGTCGATGAGTCGGTCAAATGACTCCTTCCAAGTTTCGATGGATATGCCGAAGACATAATAGAGCAGTTCAAAAATAGCACCTACCAGGCCTATAGCAAAACTAGAAATGCTACAGGTGATATGGTGTGGCTAACGGCACGATAAGAACAACGACCAATCAGAAGCTTAAGTGTTCGCAGTCAGTTGATTATACACCAACTTCATGATTGACAATCCCGTAAATAACTGGTTCTTTGTGTGGTGCACTTCTTTTCCCCTTCTTGAACCCATCTGTAGCAGGGATTAAAATTTTAACGCTAGGCGTGCAGTAACAATAGGGCTCACTACCTGTGTACCCTATTGTCGCTGTCCATAAAAGGAGGGGAGTAAATCACAGGTGCAAACGTGCAGAACACAGGTGCAGAGCCATTCGAAGAAAAATGCTTTTGAGAGGGAGGCAAGAGCAACAGGAAATGAGGGATATAATATATTTATTCATGGTGTCATCTACGCATGGCTTCTTTTTAAATTTGTTGAATTATCTATTCCTACATGTCAGGTTCAATTATTACTTAAACAATACAATTTTTCTAAATCTGTTAAAATATCTATTCCTTCAAGTGAACTTAAAATATTATCAGAACAATCCAATTTTCCTAAATTTATCAAATTATCTAACCATTCAAGTTAGGTTGAAGTATTATCAGAACAATTTAATTTTATTATTTCTCCAGAATTTCTAATTTTTCGGAAACAATTAAAATATTTTTGTTTCCAATTACTATATATAACAATCACTTAATAGTAAACACTCTTTCAATTTGTTTACTCTTCAGATGTGTCGTGTTTAATAATAATTTGTTTTAAAAGATAAACACATCCTCTCAAGGATTTTTTAACTTCACAAAACCATTCAAAAAATTTTTCTCTCTAATGTTCTTCTTCACAATGACCAAACTTTTCATTTAATTCACTTATCTGTACAGCCTGCATTTTTCGACAAATAACATTAAGGTAGTAGATTAAATTTGTAATTGACCATATAAAAAATCTAATTTATTCATACATTTTTCTATAAATATTTCACCAAATGTCTGATATCTAACTATATACAGCCAATTTAAATCATCTTCCAATTCTCTCATTGTAACTTCGGAAAGATTTCGAAGGATTGATACTTTATAAAAATTAGGATTTATTTCTCTATCTGGAGCGGTGAGACATAGTTTTGTAATATAAAGAAACAGAGCACTTCTCGCAGCAGCTACGGTTTCATAATTAAGTTTCGGGTTTTGTTTTGATATTAGCTTAATGATTTTGTTGGTGCATTATAGGAATGTAAGAGATTATTTTGTTTATGTTTGGGTTTTAGAAGAATGTGTCGGAGAAAAATTATCAGGTTATTTCGGATAAAAGAATGGCTGGGCCAGGACGTTTACTTTCTGTGGAAGTATATAATAGTACGAGAAACGAACCGGGCAGTAATGAAAGTGATGCAGATAGTAAAGATTCGTGGAACTGTGGTATTTCTGAAGATGAATATGAACATGCAGGTGATTCTTCAGATTCTGATATTACAACTCCGCCAGCTTCAGTAGCTGTTTCCTCAAATAATAATTACGTAGGAGATTTGAAAGATCTGAAGTCTTTTGAGTTTTGAGCATACTTGGAATCAATCACTATATTATGCCGCCTAATTTAGTTTAGGAAATAAAATTTAGCATATTTTTCGATGGTGAATAGTAGAATTCACAGTAAAAGCAACTAAAGAGTATTTTGTTTTGAGATTCGTATGAAAAATATACATCAAGTATAAAATCAGTATTTCAATTATTCCTGACAAAAATTATTCACTCTCAATCAATATTCAATAAATCAAAATCAAAGTTTCAATTATTCCAGCGTTAAAGAGGTGATTCTTTGAGGATTGATTTCGAGAGATAGGCTTAGCACAACAAATTAGCCTTGTTTTGATAGCAATTCGGAAGCGAAGCGCTCCTTCGTTTGGGCCAAGTTAGTTCCGGACTGCCGCCGTCCGGAAAGGGTTAATGACAATTTTGCGGTAGCAATATATATAATCCACAATAACATGTGTTGTAACTTTCAATGGCCCTAACTCAGGTTTGAACATCTTATTTTCAATATATTGATATTTATATAGGCAATTCCTTTCTGAATTGAGTATGCTTTACAGTAAGCTGAAGTTTTACCACTAAATTAAAAATAGCAATTATTTAAACACTTTCATATAACTGCAAGATATCTAGCCATTTTATTGCACGCAAAAGTAAGGTATAAGTTTTTTCCAAATAACTCGAGAAGCGATGCAGTTTGCAATCTCAAATTTGGCATATGAATGCTTATTGTGTTATATTTTCTTTCTTCGTATAAAGATCTCGGCGAAAATCCTTCTCGGAAAAAGCATGATAAATAAATTTCAATTTAAATATTTGCATCTGAAATTACTCTAATCGTCAAAACATATATTTAAATGTCCCTCGAGGATATTATTTATAAAATAAAAATAAAACTACCTATATATCTCCATTTCAAAAAAGGTTTAAACTCCGAAATAGACTGTGTTTCCCTTTCCCAGCGACAGATGCTGACAAAAATTTTTATTTATTTTCGAAAATTTTTCTCTCGGCAGGGCCTGGAAAATTACTTATAAGTATTAACTATTTGATTCGGAATAACTAAGTTGGAACATGTGTTTGCAAAAGCTAGTTTATTTCTTCGACGTTTCTATTATACAAAGAAAATTATTCGATTTGCGGAATACGACTTTAAAATCTCTGAAAAATTAAAAGTAAATATTTTATTTATCATCTTCTGCGTCTGATCTTATTTTTTGTAAAAAACCCTCCTCTTTTCTCAACCGGGCTTGGGACCGGCTATGGCAGAGTTAAAAATATTTTTTACTTTTTGTCCAAAACATTGTCTTTGGACGATATGAAGAAGTCACGGTAATAATAACCTACCGCAAATCTACTTGTGTGATTGGCTCTGAAAAGAGCCTTTTTATGTTCTCCTTACCATTCGAGTGATCTTCAGACAGGAGCTTTTGGAGTTACAATTTTTGTGTCTACTGCTGTGCGGAGATGCCGTTTCTGAACATTCATCGGTGTTTTCAGAATCATAAAATACCTGAAAAAGAAAACAAAATTAGAAATTACAAGCAATGAATCTTTCATCAAGTTAATTAATTTACATTTTAAATAGTCATTTTAATTTGCACTTACCTCTGACATTATACTTTGCATAGTCTTTTTTCCGTCATAATGCTCGGAGTCGTTCTGGTTTGCCCCTTCGATTTTAGTATAACGTCGCTTTTTGTCACTGTACATGTGTACGAGAGCTCGATTGATCCTTTCTCCCTACTTTGAGTTGTTAGCTGTTTTCGTAACCTGAAAGAAAAGTAATAATTACTATAAATTACAAAGCTAATTATGAACATATACAGATAAAAGTAATAATTGAAATCATAAAGGCTTACCTTGCAGGATGCAAGACCAGTTGCTGCAGTTGAAGCTGGTGTCTTGTCCGTAGATATCCTTGAATTAGTCGGTGGGTGTTCTACCGTACTTCGTTCTGTCACCGACGCGTGTGTCTTAAAATTATTTGCTGTCGTCGATGGGTCCACAGATTGTTTTTCCCAGGAATCGCGTCCAATACCTGGAGTAAGGCATGGTCTCATGTGAGTTGAACTGCTTGCAGAAGTCGATGTGTGTTCTATATAACTCCGTCCTGTCGCCGACTCTTTCGGCTTAAAAGTAATTCCTGAAATCGATGGGCCCATAAATGCTCTCTTCCAGGCCTCGTGGTCAATACTTGAATTTGAGGATGATCCCTCGTCCGTAGAACTCCCATCAGTCGTCGATGAGTCGGTCAAATGACTCCTTCCAAGTTTCGATGGATATGCCGAAGACATAATAGAGCAGTTCAAAAATAGCACCTACCAGGCCTATAGCAAAACTAGAAATGCTACAGGTGATATGGTGTGGCTAACGGCACGATAAGAACAACGACCAATCAGAAGCTTAAGTGTTCGCAGTCAGTTGATTATACACCAACTTCATGATTGACAATCCCGTAAATAACTGGTTCTTTGTGTGGTGCACTTCTTTTCCCCTTCTTGAACCCATCTGTAGCAGGGATTAAAATTTAACGCTAGGCGTGTAGTAACAATAGGGCTCACTACCTGTTTGCCCTATTGTTACCCTATTGTGGCTGTCCATAAAAGGAGGGGAGTAAATCACAAGTGCAAACGTGCAGAACACAGGTGCAGAGCCATTCGAAGAAAAATGCTTTTGAGAGGGAGGCAAGAGCAACAGGAAATGAGGGATATAATATATTTATTCATGGTGTCATCTACGCATGGCTTCTTTTTAAATTTGTTGAATTATCTATTCCTACATGTCAGGTTCAATTATTACTTAAACAATACAATTTTTCTAAATCTGTTAAAATATCTATTCCTTCAAGTGAGTTTAAAATATTATCAGAACAATCCAATTTTCCTAAATTTGTCAAATTTTCTATCCATTCAAGTTAGGTTGAAGTATTATCAGAACAATTTAATTTTATTATTTCTCCAGAATTTCTAATTTTTCGGAAACAATTAAAATATTTTTGTTTCCAATTACTATATATAACAATCACTTAATAGTAAACACTCTTTCAATTTGTTTACTCTTCAGATGTGTCGTGTTTAATAATAATTTGTTTTAAAAGATAAACACATCCTCTCAAGGATTTTTTAACTTCACAAAACCATTCAAAAAATTTTTCTCTCTAATGTTCTTCTTCACAATGACCAAACTTTTCATTTAATTCACTTATCTGTACAGCCTGCATTTTTCGACAAATAACATTAAGGTAGTAGATTAAATTTGTAATTGACCATATAAAAAATCTAATTTATTCATACATTTTTCTATAAATGTTTCACCAAATGTCTGATATCTAACTATATACAGCCAATTTAAATCATCTTCCAATTCTCTCATTGTAACTTCGGAAAGATTTCGAAAGATTGATACTTTATAAAAATTAGGATTTATTTCTCCATCTGGAGCGGTGAGACATAGTTTTGTAATATAAAGAAACAGAGCACTTCTCGCAGCAGCTACGGTTTCATAATTAAGTTTCGGGTTTTGTTTTGATATTAGCTTAATGATTTTGTTGGTGCATTATAGGAATGTAAGAGATTATTTTGTTTATGTTTGGGTTTTAGAAGAATGTTTCGGAGAAAAATTATCAGGTTATTTCGGATAAAAGAATGGCTGGGCCAGGACGTTTACTTTCTGTGGAAGTATATAATAGTACGAGAAACGAACCGGGCAGTAATGAAAGTGATGCAGATAGTAAAGATTCGTGGAACTGTGGTATTTCTGAAGATGAATATGAACATGCAGGTGATTCTTCAGATTCTGATATTACAACTCCGCCAGCTTCAGTAGCTGTTTCCTCAAATAATATTTACGTAGGAGATTTGAAAGATCTGAATTCTTTGGAGTTTTGAGCATACTTGGAAACAATCACTATATTATGCCGCCTAATTTAGTTTAGGAAATAAAATTTAGCATATTTTTCGATGGTGAATAGTATAATTCACAGTAAAAACAACTAAAGAGTATTTTGTTTTGAGATTCGTATGAAAAATATACATCAAGTATAAAATCAGTATTTCAATTATTCCTGACAAAAATTATTCACTCTCAATCAATATTCAATAAATCAAAATCAAAGTTTCAATTATTCCAGCGTTAAAGAGGTGATTTTTTGAGGATTGATTTCGAGAGATAGGCTTAGCACAACAAATTAGCCTTGTTTTGATAGCAATTCGGAAGCGAAGCGCTCCTTCGTTTGGGCCAAGTTAGTTCCGGACTGCCGCCGTCCGGAAAGGGTTAATGACAATTTTGCGGTAGCAATATATATAATCCACAATAACATGTGTTGTAACTTTCAATGGCCCTAACTCAGGTTTGAACATCTTATTTTCAATATATTGATATTTATATAGGCAATTCCTTTCTGAATTGAGTATGCTTTACAGTAAGCTGACGTTTTACCACTAAATTAAAAATAGCAATTATTTAAACACTTTCATATAACTGCAAGATATCTAGCCATTTTATTGCACGCAAAAGTAAGGTATAAGTTTTTTCCAAATAACTCGAGAAGCGATGCAGTTTGCAATCTCAAATTTGGCATATGAATGCTTATTGTGTTATATTTTCTTTCTTCGTATAAAGATCTCGGCGAAAATCCTTCTCGGAAAAAGCATGATAAATAAATTTCAATTTAAATATTTGCATCTGAAATTACTCTAATCGTCAAAACATATATTTAAATGTCCCTCGAGGATATTATTTATAAAATAAAAATAAAACTACCTATATATCTCCATTTCAAAAAAGGTTTAAACTCCGAAATAGACTGTGTTTCCCTTTCCCAGCGACAGATGCTGACAAAAATTTTTATTTATTTTCGAAAATTTTTCTCTCGGCAGGGCCTGGAAAATTACTTATAAGTATTAACTATTTGATTCGGAATAACTAAGTTGGAACATGTGTTTGCAAAAGCTAGTTTATTTCTTCGACGTTTCTATTATACAAAGAAAATTATTCGATTTGCGGAATACGACTTTAAAATCTCTGAAAAATAAAAAGTAAATATTTTATTTATCATCTTCTGCGTCTGATCTTATTTTTTGTAAAAAACCCTCCTCTTTTCTCAACCGGGCTTGGGACCGGCTATGGCAGAGTTAAAAATATTTTTTACTTTTTGTCCAAAACATTGTCTTTGGACGATATGAAGAAGTCACGGTAATAATAACCTACCGCAAATCTACTTGTGTGATTGGCTCTGAAAAGAGCCTTTTTATGTTCTCCATACCATTCGAGTGATCTTCAGACAGGAGCTTTTGGAGTTACAATTTTTGTGTCTACTGCTGTGCGGAGATGCCGTTTCTGAACATTCATCGGTGTTTTCAGAATCATAAAATACCTGAAAAAGAAAACAAAATTAGAAATTACAAGCAATGAATCTTTCATCAAGTTAATTAATTTACATTTTAAATAGTCATTTTAATTTGCACTTACCTCTGACATTATACTTTGCATAGTCTTTTTTCCGTCATAATGCTCGGAGTCGTTCTGGTTTGCCCCTTCGATTTTAGTATAACGTCGCTTTTTGTCACTGTACATGTGTACGAGAGCTCGATTGATCCTTTCTCCCTACTTTGAGTTGTTACCTGTTTTCGTAACCTGAAAGAAAAGTAATAATTACTATAAATTACAAAGCTAATTATGAACATATACAGATAAAAGTAATAATTGAAATCATAAAGGCTTACCTTGAAGGATGCAAGACCAGTTGCTGCAGTTGAAGCTGGTGTCTTGTCCGTAGATATCCTTGAATTAGTCGGTGGGTGTTCTACCGTACTTCGTCCTGTCACCGACGCGTGTGTCTTAAAATTATTTGCTGTCGTCGATGGGTCCACAGATTGTTTTTCCCAGGAATCGCGTCCAATACCTGGAGTAAGGCATGGTCTCATGTGAGTTGAACTGCTTGCAGAAGTCGATGTGTGTTCTATATAACTCCGTCCTGTCGCCGACTCTTTCGGCTTAAAAGTAATTCCTGAAATCGATGGGCCCATAAATGCTCTCTTCCAGGCCTCGTGGTCAATACTTGAATTTGAGGATGATCCCTCGTACGTAGAACTCCCATCAGTCGTCGATGAGTCGGTCAAATGACTCCTTCCAAGTTTCGATGGATATGCCGAAGACATAATAGAGCAGTTCAAAAATAGCACCTACCAGGCCTATAGCAAAACTAGGAATGCTACAGCTGATATGGTGTGGCTAACGGCACGATAAGAACAACGACCAATCAGAAGCTTAAGTGTTCGCAGTCAGTTGATTATACACCAACTTCATGATTGACAATCCCGTAAATAACTGGTTCTTTGTGTGGTGCACTTCTTTTCCCCTTCTTGAACCCATCTGTAGCAGGGATTAAAATTTTAACGCTAGGCGTGCAGTAACAATAGGGCTCACTACCTGTGTACCCTATTGTCGCTGTCCATAAAAGGAGGGGAGTAAATCACAGGTGCAAACGTGCAGAACACAGGTGCAGAGCCATTCGAAGAAAAATGCTTTTGAGAGGGAGGCAAGAGCAACAGGAAATGAGGGATATAATATATTTATTCATGGTGTCATCTACGCATGGCTTCTTTTTAAATTTGTTGAATTATCTATTCCTACATGTCAGGTTCAATTATTACTTAAACAATACAATTTTTCTAAATCTGTTAAAATATCTATTCCTTCAAGTGAACTTAAAATATTATCAGAACAATCCAATTTTCCTAAATTTATCAAATTATCTAACCATTCAAGTTAGGTTGAAGTATTATCAGAACAATTTAATTTTATTATTTCTCCAGAATTTCTAATTTTTCGGAAACAATTAAAATATTTTTGTTTCCAATTACTATATATAACAATCACTTAATAGTAAACACTCTTTCAATTTGTTTACTCTTCAGATGTGTCGTGTTTAATAATAATTTGTTTTAAAAGATAAACACATCCTCTCAAGGATTTTTTAACTTCACAAAACCATTCAAAAAATTTTTCTCTCTAATGTTCTTCTTCACAATGACCAAACTTTTCATTTAATTCACTTATCTGTACAGCCTGCATTTTTCGACAAATAACATTAAGGTAGTAGATTAAATTTGTAATTGACCATATAAAAAATCTAATTTATTCATACATTTTTCTATAAATGTTTCACCAAATGTCTGATATCTAACTATATACAGCCAATTTAAATCATCTTCCAATTCTCTCATTGTAACTTCGGAAAGATTTCGAAAGATTGATACTTTATAAAAATTAGGATTTATTTCTCCATCTGGAGCGGTGAGACATAGTTTTGTAATATAAAGAAACAGAGCACTTCTCGCAGCAGCTACGGTTTCATAATTAAGTTTCGGGTTTTGTTTTGATATTAGCTTAATGATTTTGTTGGTGCATTATAGGAATGTAAGAGATTATTTTGTTTATGTTTGGGTTTTAGAAGAATGTGTCGGAGAAAAATTATCAGGTTATTTCGGATAAAAGAATGGCTGGGCCAGGACGTTTACTTTCTGTGGAAGTATATAATAGTACGAGAAACGAACCGGGCAGTAATTAAAGTGATGCAGATAGTAAAGATTCGTGGAACTGTGGTATTTCTGAAGATGAATATGAACATGCAGGTGATTCTTCAGATTCTGATATTACAACTCCGCCAGCTTCAGTAGCTGTTTCCTCAAATAATAATTACGTAGGAGATTTGAAAGATATGAAGTCTTTTGAGTTTTGAGCATACTTGGAATCAATCACTATATTATGCCGCCTAATTTAGTTTAGGAAATAAAATTTAGCATATTTTTCGATGGTGAATAGTAGAATTCACAGTAAAAGCAACTAAAGAGTATTTTGTTTTGAGATTCGTATGAAAAATATACATCAAGTATAAAATCAGTATTTCAATTATTCCTGACAAAAATTATTCACTCTCAATCAATATTCAATTAATCAAAATCAAAGTTTCAATTATTCCAGCGTTAAAGAAGTGATTTTTTGAGGAATGATTTCGAGAGACAGGCTTAGCACAACAAATTAGCCTTGTTTTGATAACAATTCGGAAGCGAAGCGCTCCTTCGTTTGGGCCAAGTTAGTTCCGGACTGCCGCCGTCCGGAAAGGGTTAATGACAATTTTGCGGTAGCAATATATATAATCCACAATAACATGTGTTGTAACTTTCAATGGCCCTAACTCAGGTTTGAACATCTTATTTTCAATATATTGAAATTTATATAGGCAATTCCTTTCTGAATTGAGTATGCTTTACAGTATACTGACGTTTTACCACTAAATTAAAAATAGCAATTATTTAAACACTTTCATATAACTGCAAGATATCTAGCCATTTTACTGCACGCAAAAGTAAGGTATAAGTTTTTTGCAGATAACTCGAGAAGCGATGCAGTTTGCAATCTCAAATTTGGCATATGAATGCTTATTGTGTTATATTTTCATTCTTCGTATAAAGAACTCGGCGAAAATCCTTCGCGGAAAAAGCATGATAAATAAATTTCAATTTAAATATTTGCATCTGAAATTACTCTAATCGTCAAAACATATATTTAAATGTACCTCGAGGATAATATTTATAAAATAAAAATAAAACTACCTATATATCTCCATTTCAAAAAAGGTTCCGAAATAGACTGTGTTTCCCTTTCCCAGCGACAGATGCTGACAAAAATTTTTATTTATTTTCGAAAATTTTTCTCTCGGCAGGGCCTGGAAATTTACTTATAAGTATTAACTATTTGTTTCGGAATAACTAAGTTGGAACATGTGTTTGCAAAAGCTAGTTTATTTCTTCGACGTTTCTATTATACAAAGAAAATTATTCGATTTGGGGAATACGACTTTAAAATCTCTGAAAAATAAAAAGTAAATATTTTATTTATCATCTTCTGCGTCTGATCTTATTTTTTGTAAAAAACCCTCCTCTTTTCTCAACCGGGCTTGGGACCGGCTATGGCAGAGTTAAAAATATTTTTTACTTTTTGTCCAAAACATTGTCTTTGGACGATATGAAGAAGTCACGGTAATAATAACCTACCGCAAATCTACTTGTGTGATTGGCTCTGAAAAGAGCCTTTTTTATGTTCTCGATACCATTCGAGTGATCTTCAGACAGGAGCTTTTGGAGTTACAATTTTTGTGTCTACTGCTGTGTCGGAGATGCCGTTTCTGAACATTCATCGGTGTTTTCAGAATCATAAAATACCTGAAAAAGAAAACAAATTTAGAAATTACAAGCAATGAATCTTTCATCAAGTTAATTAATTTACATTTTAAATAGTCATTTTAATTTGCACTTACCTCTGACATTATACTTTGCATAGTCTTTTTTCCGTCATAATGCTCGGAGTCGTTCTGGTTTGCCCCTTCGATTTTAGTATAACGTCCCTTTTTGTCACTGTACATGTGTACGAGAGCTCGATTGATAATTTCTCCATACTTTGAGTTGTTAGCTGTTTTCGTAACCTGAAAGAAAAGTAATATTTACTATAAATTACAAAGCTAATTATGAACATAAACAGATAAAATAATAATTGAAATCATAAAGGCTTACCTTGCAGGATGCAAGACCAGTTGCTGCAGTTGAAGCTGGTGTCTTGTCCGTAGATATCCTTGAATTAGTCGGTGGGTGTTCTACCGTACTTCGTCCTGTCACCGACGCGTGTGTCTTAAAATTCTTTGCTGTCGTCGATGGGTCCACAGATTGTTTTTCCCAGGAATCGCGTCCAATACCTGGAGTAAGGCATGGTCTCATGTGAGTTGAACTGCTTGCAGAAGTCGATGTGTGTTCTATATAACTCCGTCCTGTCGCCGACTCTTTCGGCTTAAAAGTAGTTCCTGAAATCGATGGGCCCATAAATGCTCTTTTCCAGGCCTCGTGGTCAATACTTGAATTTGAGGATGATCCCTCGTCCGTAGAACTCCCATCAGTCGTCGATGAGTCGGTCAAATGACTCCTTCCAAGTTTCGATGGATATGCCGAAGACATAATAGAGCAGTTCAAAAATAGCACCTACCAGGCCTATAGCAAAACTAGAAATGCTACAGGTGATATGGTGTGGCTAACGGCACGATAAGAACAAAGACCAATCAGAAGCTTAAGTGTTCGCAGTCAGTTGATTATACACCAACTTCATGATTGACAATCCCGTAAATAACTGGTTCTTCGTGTGGTGCACTTCTTTTCCCCTTCTTGAACCCATCTGTAGCAGGGATTAAAATTTTAACGCTAGGCGTGTAGTAACAATAGGGCTCACTACCTGTTTGCCCTATTGTTACCCTATTGTGGCTGTCCATAAAAGGAGGGGAGTAAATCACAAGTGCAAACGTGCAGAACACAGGTGCAGAGCCATTCGAAGAAAAATGCTTTTGAGAGGGAGGCAAGAGCAACAGGAAATGAGGGATATAATATATTTATTCATGGTGTCATCTACGCATGGCTTCTTTTTAAATTTGTTGAATTATCTATTCCTACATGTCAGGTTCAATTATTACTTAAACAATACAATTTTTCTAAATCTGTTAAAATATCTATTCATTCAAGTGAGTTTAAAATATTATCAGGACAATCCAATTTTCCTAAATTTGTCAAATTTTCTATCCATTCAAGTTAGGTTGAAGTATTATCAGAACAATTTAATTTTATTATTTCTCCAGAATTTCTAATTTTTCGGAAACAATTAAAATATTTTTGTTTCCAAAAACTATATATAACAATCACTTAATAGTAAACACTCTTTCAATTTGTTTACTCTTCAGATGTGTCGTGTTTAATAATAATTTGTTTTAAAATATAAACACATCCTCTCAAGGATTTTTTAACTTCACAAAACCATTCAAAAAATTTTTCTCTCTAATGTTCTTCTTCACAATGACCAAACTTTTCATTTAATTCACTTATCTGTACAGCCTGCATTTTTCGACAAATAACATTAAGGTAGTAGATTAAATTTGTAATTGACCATATAAAAAATATAATTTATTCATACATTTTTCTATAAATGTTTCACCAAATGTCTGATATCTAACTATATACAGCCAATTTAAATCATCTTCCAATTCTCTCATTGTAACTTCGGAAAGATTTCGAAAGATTGATACTTTATAAAAATTAGGATTTATTTCTCCATCTGGAGCGGTGAGACATAGTTTTGTAATATAAAGAAACAGAGCACTTCTCGCAGCAGCTACGGTTTCATAATTAAGTTTCGGGTTTTGTTTTGATATTAGCTTAATAGTTGGTGCATTATAGGAATGTAAGAGATTATTTTGTTTATGTTTGGGTTTTAGAAGTATGTTTCGGAGAAAAATTATCAGGTTATTTCGGATAAAAGAATGGCTGGGCCAGGACGTTTACTTTCTGTGGAAGTATATAATAGTACGAGAAACGAACCGGGCAGTAATGAAAGTGATGCAGATAGTAAAGATTCGTGGAACTGTGGTATTTCTGAAGATGAATATGAACATGCAGGTGATTCTTCAGATTCTGATATTACAACTCCGCCAGCTTCAGTAGCTGTTTCCTCAAATAATATTTACGTAGGAGATTTGAAAGATCTGAATTCTTTGGAGTTTTGAGCATACTTGGAAACAATCACTATATTATGCCGCCTAATTTAGTTTAGGAAATAAAATTTAGCATATTTTTCGATGGTGAATAGTATAATTCACAGTAAAAACAACTAAAGAGTATTTTGTTTTGAGATTCGTATGAAAAATATACATCAAGTATAAAATCAGTATTTCAATTATTCCTGACAAAAATTATTCACTCTCAATCAATATTCAATTAATCAAAATCAAAGTTTCAATTATTCCAGCGTTAAAGAGGTGATTTTTTGAGGATTGATTTCGAGAGATAGGCTTAGCACAACAAATTAGCCTTGTTTTGATAACAATTCGGAAGCGAAGCGTATCCTTCGTTTGGGCCAAGTTAGTTCCGGACTGCCGCCGTCCGGAAAGGGTTAATGACAATTTTGCGGTAGCAATATATATAATCCACAATAACATGTGTTGTAACTTTCAATGGCCCTAACTTAGGTTTGAACATCTTATTTTCAATATATTGAAATTTATATAGGCAATTCCTTTCTGAATTGAGTATGCTTTACAGTAAGCTGACGTTTTACCTCTAAATTAAAAATAGCAATTATTTAAACACTTTCATATAACTGCAAGATATCTAGCCATTTTACTGCACGCAAAAGTAAGGTATAAGTTTTTTGCAAATAACTCGAGAAGCGATGCAGTTTGCAATCTCAAATTTGGCATATGAATGCTTATTGTGTTATATTTTCATTCTTCGTATAAAGATCTCGGCGAAAATCCTTCCCGGAAAAAGCATGATAAATAAATTTCAATTTAAATATTTGCATCTGAAATTACTCTAATCGTCAAAACATATATTTAAATGTACCTCGAGGATATTATTTATAAAATAAAAATAAAACTACCTATATATCTCCATTTCAAAAAAGGTTTAAACTCCGAAATAGACTGTGTTTCCCTTTCCCAGCGACAGATGCTGACAAAAATTTTTATTTATTTTCGAAAATTTTTCTCTCGGCAGGGCCTGGAAATTTACTTATAAGTATTAACTATTTGATTCGGAATAACTAAGTTGGAACATGTGTTTGCAAAAGCTAGTTTATTTCTTCGACGTTTCTATTATACAAAGAAAATTATTCGATTTGGGGAATACGACTTTAAAATCTCTGAAAATTAAAAGTAAATATTTTATTTATCATCTTCTGCGTCTGATCATATTTTTTGTAAAAAACCCTCCTCTTTTCTCAACCGGGCTTGGGACCGGCTATAGCAGAGTTAAAAATATTTTTTACTTTTTGTCCAAAACATTGTCTTTGGACGATATGAAGAAGTCACGGTAATAATAACCTACCGCAAATCTACTTGTGTGATTGGCTCTGAAAAGAGCCTTTTTTATGTTCTCGATACCATTCGAGTGATCTTCAGACAGGAGCTTTTGGAGTTACAATTTTTGTGTCTACTGCTGTGTCGGAGATGCCGTTTCTGAACATTCATCGGTGTTTTCAGAATCATAAAATACCTGAAAAAGAAAACAAAATTAGAAATTACAAGCAATGAATCTTTCATCAAGTTAATTAATTTACATTTTAAATAGTCATTTTAATTTGCACTTACCTCTGACATTATACTTTGCATAGTCTTTTTTCCGTCATAATGCTCGGAGTCGTTCTGGTTTGCCCCTTCGATTTTAGTATAACGTCGCTTTTTGTCACTGTACATTTGTACGAGAGCTCGATTGATCCTTTCTCCATACTTTGAGTTGTTAGCTGTTTTAGTAACCTGAAAGAAAAGTAATATTTACTATAAATTACAAAGCTAATTATGAACATAAACAGATAAAAGTAATAATTGAAATCATAAAGGCTTACCTTGCAGGATGCAAGTCCAGTTGCTGCAGTTGAAGCTGGTGTCTTGTCCGTAGATATCCTTGAATTAGTCGGTGGGTGTTCTACCGTACTTCGTCCTGTCACCGACGCGTGTGTCTTAAAATTCTTTGCTGTCGTCGATGGGTCCACAGATTGTTTTCCCCAGGAATCGCGTCCAATACCTGGAGTAAGGCATGGTCTCATGTGAGTTGAACTGCTTGCAGAAGTCGATGTGTGTTCTATATAACTCCGTCCTGTCGCCGACTCTTTCCGCTTAAAAGTAGTTCCTGAAATCGATGGGCCCATAAATGCTCTTTTCCAGGCCTCGTGGTCAATACTTGAATTTGAGGATGATCCCTCGTCCGTAGAACTCCCATCAGTCGTCGATGAGTCGGTCAAATGACTCCTTCCAAGTTTCGATGGATATGCCGAAGACATAATAGAGCAGTTCAAAAATAGCACCTACCAGGCCTATAGCAAAACTAGAAATGCTACAGGTGATATGGTGTGGCTAACGGCACGATAAGAACAACGACCAATCAGAAGCTTAAGTGTTCGCAGTCAGTTGATTATACACCAACTTCATGATTGACAATCCCGTAAATAACTGGTTCTTTGTGTGGTGCACTTCTTTTCCCCTTCTTGAACCCATCTGTAGCAGGGATTAAAATTTTAACGCTAGGCGTGCAGTAACAATAGGGCTCACTACCTGTGTACCCTATTGTCGCTGTCCATAAAAGGAGGGGAGTAAATCACAGGTGCAAACGTGCAGAACACAGGTGCAGAGCCATTCGAAGAAAAATGCTTTTGAGAGGGAGGCAAGAGCAACAGGAAATGAGGGATATAATATATTTATTCATGGTGTCATCTACGCATGGCTTCTTTTTAAATTTGTTGAATTATCTATTCCTACATGTCAGGTTCAATTATTACTTAAACAATACAATTTTTCTAAATCTGTTAAAATATCTATTCCTTCAAGTGAGTTTAAAATATTATCAGAACAATCCAATTTTCCTAAATTTGTCAAATTTTCTATCCATTCAAGTTAGGTTGAAGTATTATCAGAACAATTTAATTTTATTATTTCTCCAGAATTTCTAATTTTTCGGAAACAATTAAAATATTTTTGTTTCCAATTACTATATATAACAATCACTTAATAGTAAACACTCTTTCAATTTGTTTACTCTTCAGATGTGTCGTGTTTAATAATAATTTGTTTTAAAAGATAAACACATCCTCTCAAGGATTTTTTAACTTCACAAAACCATTCAAAAAATTTTTCTCTCTAATGTTCTTCTTCACAATGACCAAACTTTTCATTTAATTCACTTATCTGTACAGCCTGCATTTTTCGACAAATAACATTAAGGTAGTAGATTAAATTTGTAATTGACCATATAAAAAATCTAATTTATTCATACATTTTTCTATAAATGTTTCACCAAATGTCTGATATCTAACTATATACAGCCAATTTAAATCATCTTCCAATTCTCTCATTGTAACTTCGGAAAGATTTCGAAAGATTGATACTTTATAAAAATTAGGATTTATTTCTCCATCTGGAGCGGTGAGACATAGTTTTGTAATATAAAGAAACAGAGCACTTCTCGCAGCAGCTACGGTTTCATAATTAAGTTTCGGGTTTTGTTTTGATATTAGCTTAATGATTTTGTTGGTGCATTATAGGAATGTAAGAGATTATTTTGTTTATGTTTGGGTTTTAGAAGAATGTTTCGGAGAAAAATTATCAGGTTATTTCGGATAAAAGAATGGCTGGGCCAGGACGTTTACTTTCTGTGGAAGTATATAATAGTACGAGAAACGAACCGGGCAGTAATGAAAGTGATGCAGATAGTAAAGATTCGTGGAACTGTGGTATTTCTGAAGATGAATATGAACATGCAGGTGATTCTTCAGATTCTGATATTACAACTCCGCCAGCTTCAGTAGCTGTTTCCTCAAATAATATTTACGTAGGAGATTTGAAAGATCTGAATTCTTTGGAGTTTTGAGCATACTTGGAAACAATCACTATATTATGCCGCCTAATTTAGTTTAGGAAATAAAATTTAGCATATTTTTCGATGGTGAATAGTATAATTCACAGTAAAAACAACTAAAGAGTATTTTGTTTTGAGATTCGTATGAAAAATATACATCAAGTATAAAATCAGTATTTCAATTATTCCTGACAAAAATTATTCACTCTCAATCAATATTCAATAAATCAAAATCAAAGTTTCAATTATTCCAGCGTTAAAGAGGTGATTTTTTGAGGATTGATTTCGAGAGATAGGCTTAGCACAACAAATTAGCCTTGTTTTGATAGCAATTCGGAAGCGAAGCGCTCCTTCGTTTGGGCCAAGTTAGTTCCGGACTGCCGCCGTCCGGAAAGGGTTAATGACAATTTTGCGGTAGCAATATATATAATCCACAATAACATGTGTTGTAACTTTCAATGGCCCTAACTCAGGTTTGAACATCTTATTTTCAATATATTGATATTTATATAGGCAATTCCTTTCTGAATTGAGTATGCTTTACAGTAAGCTGACGTTTTACCACTAAATTAAAAATAGCAATTATTTAAACACTTTCATATAACTGCAAGATATCTAGCCATTTTATTGCACGCAAAAGTAAGGTATAAGTTTTTTCCAAATAACTCGAGAAGCGATGCAGTTTGCAATCTCAAATTTGGCATATGAATGCTTATTGTGTTATATTTTCTTTCTTCGTATAAAGATCTCGGCGAAAATCCTTCTCGGAAAAAGCATGATAAATAAATTTCAATTTAAATATTTGCATCTGAAATTACTCTAATCGTCAAAACATATATTTAAATGTCCCTCGAGGATATTATTTATAAAATAAAAATAAAACTACCTATATATCTCCATTTCAAAAAAGGTTTAAACTCCGAAATAGACTGTGTTTCCCTTTCCCAGCGACAGATGCTGACAAAAATTTTTATTTATTTTCGAAAATTTTTCTCTCGGCAGGGCCTGGAAAATTACTTATAAGTATTAACTATTTGATTCGGAATAACTAAGTTGGAACATGTGTTTGCAAAAGCTAGTTTATTTCTTCGACGTTTCTATTATACAAAGAAAATTATTCGATTTGCGGAATACGACTTTAAAATCTCTGAAAAATAAAAAGTAAATATTTTATTTATCATCTTCTGCGTCTGATCTTATTTTTTGTAAAAAACCCTCCTCTTTTCTCAACCGGGCTTGGGACCGGCTATGGCAGAGTAAAAAATATTTTTTACTTTTTGTCCAAAACATTGTCTTTGGACGATATGAAGAAGTCACGGTAATAATAACCTACCGCAAATCTACTTGTGTGATTGGCTCTGAAAAGAGCCTTTTTATGTTCTCCATACCATTCGAGTGATCTTCAGACAGGAGCTTTTGGAGTTACAATTTTTGTGTCTACTGCTGTGCGGAGATGCCGTTTCTGAACATTCATCGGTGTTTTCAGAATCATAAAATACCTGAAAAAGAAAACAAAATTAGAAATTACAAGCAATGAATCTTTCATCAAGTTAATTAATTTACATTTTAAATAGTCATTTTAATTTGCACTTACCTCTGACATTATACTTTGCATAGTCTTTTTTCCGTCATAATGCTCGGAGTCGTTCTGGTTTGCCCCTTCGATTTTAGTATAACGTCGCTTTTTGTCACTGTACATGTGTACGAGAGCTCGATTGATCCTTTCTCCCTACTTTGAGTTGTTAGCTGTTTTCGTAACCTGAAAGAAAAGTAATAATTACTATAAATTACAAAGCTAATTATGAACATATACAGATAAAAGTAATAATTGAAATCATAAAGGCTTACCTTGAAGGATGCAAGACCAGTTGCTGCAGTTGAAGCTGGTGTCTTGTCCGTAGATATCCTTGAATTAGTCGGTGGGTGTTCTACCGTACTTCGTCCTGTCACCGACGCGTGTGTCTTAAAATTATTTGCTGTCGTCGATGGGTCCACAGATTGTTTTTCCCAGGAATCGCGTCCAATACCTGGAGTAAGGCATGGTCTCATGTGAGTTGAACTGCTTGCAGAAGTCGATGTGTGTTCTATATAACTCCGTCCTGTCGCCGACTCTTTCGGCTTAAAAGTAATTCCTGAAATCGATGGGCCCATAAATGCTCTCTTCCAGGCCTCGTGGTCAATACTTGAATTTGAGGATGATCCCTCGTACGTAGAACTCCCATCAGTCGTCGATGAGTCGGTCAAATGACTCCTTCCAAGTTTCGATGGATATGCCGAAGACATAATAGAGCAGTTCAAAAATAGCACCTACCAGGCCTATAGCAAAACTAGGAATGCTACAGCTGATATGGTGTGGCTAACGGCACGATAAGAACAACGACCAATCAGAAGCTTAAGTGTTCGCAGTCAGTTGATTATACACCAACTTCATGATTGACAATCCCGTAAATAACTGGTTCTTTGTGTGGTGCACTTCTTTTCCCCTTCTTGAACCCATCTGTAGCAGGGATTAAAATTTTAACGCTAGGCGTGCAGTAACAATAGGGCTCACTACCTGTGTACCCTATTGTCGCTGTCCATAAAAGGAGGGGAGTAAATCACAGGTGCAAACGTGCAGAACACAGGTGCAGAGCCATTCGAAGAAAAATGCTTTTGAGAGGGAGGCAAGAGCAACAGGAAATGAGGGATATAATATATTTATTCATGGTGTCATCTACGCATGGCTTCTTTTTAAATTTGTTGAATTATCTATTCCTACATGTCAGGTTCAATTATTACTTAAACAATACAATTTTTCTAAATCTGTTAAAATATCTATTCCTTCAAGTGAACTTAAAATATTATCAGAACAATCCAATTTTCCTAAATTTATCAAATTATCTAACCATTCAAGTTAGGTTGAAGTATTATCAGAACAATTTAATTTTATTATTTCTCCAGAATTTCTAATTTTTCGGAAACAATTAAAATATTTTTGTTTCCAATTACTATATATAACAATCACTTAATAGTAAACACTCTTTCAATTTGTTTACTCTTCAGATGTGTCGTGTTTAATAATAATTTGTTTTAAAAGATAAACACATCCTCTCAAGGATTTTTTAACTTCACAAAACCATTCAAAAAATTTTTCTCTCTAATGTTCTTCTTCACAATGACCAAACTTTTCATTTAATTCACTTATCTGTACAGCCTGCATTTTTCGACAAATAACATTAAGGTAGTAGATTAAATTTGTAATTGACCATATAAAAAATCTAATTTATTCATACATTTTTCTATAAATGTTTCACCAAATGTCTGATATCTAACTATATACAGCCAATTTAAATCATCTTCCAATTCTCTCATTGTAACTTCGGAAAGATTTCGAAAGATTGATACTTTATAAAAATTAGGATTTATTTCTCCATCTGGAGCGGTGAGACATAGTTTTGTAATATAAAGAAACAGAGCACTTCTCGCAGCAGCTACGGTTTCATAATTAAGTTTCGGGTTTTGTTTTGATATTAGCTTAATGATTTTGTTGGTGCATTATAGGAATGTAAGAGATTATTTTGTTTATGTTTGGGTTTTAGAAGAATGTGTCGGAGAAAAATTATCAGGTTATTTCGGATAAAAGAATGGCTGGGCCAGGACGTTTACTTTCTGTGGAAGTATATAATAGTACGAGAAACGAACCGGGCAGTAATTAAAGTGATGCAGATAGTAAAGATTCGTGGAACTGTGGTATTTCTGAAGATGAATATGAACATGCAGGTGATTCTTCAGATTCTGATATTACAACTCCGCCAGCTTCAGTAGCTGTTTCCTCAAATAATAATTACGTAGGAGATTTGAAAGATATGAAGTCTTTTGAGTTTTGAGCATACTTGGAATCAATCACTATATTATGCCGCCTAATTTAGTTTAGGAAATAAAATTTAGCATATTTTTCGATGGTGAATAGTAGAATTCACAGTAAAAGCAACTAAAGAGTATTTTGTTTTGAGATTCGTATGAAAAATATACATCAAGTATAAAATCAGTATTTCAATTATTCCTGACAAAAATTATTCACTCTCAATCAATATTCAATTAATCAAAATCAAAGTTTCAATTATTCCAGCGTTAAAGAAGTGATTTTTTGAGGAATGATTTCGAGAGACAGGCTTAGCACAACAAATTAGCCTTGTTTTGATAACAATTCGGAAGCGAAGCGCTCCTTCGTTTGGGCCAAGTTAGTTCCGGACTGCCGCCGTCCGGAAAGGGTTAATGACAATTTTGCGGTAGCAATATATATAATCCACAATAACATGTGTTGTAACTTTCAATGGCCCTAACTCAGGTTTGAACATCTTATTTTCAATATATTGAAATTTATATAGGCAATTCCTTTCTGAATTGAGTATGCTTTACAGTATACTGACGTTTTACCACTAAATTAAAAATAGCAATTATTTAAACACTTTCATATAAATGCAAGATATCTAGCCATTTTACTGCACGCAAAAGTAAGGTATAAGTTTTTTGCAGATAACTCGAGAAGCGATGCAGTTTGCAATCTCAAATTTGGCATATGAATGCTTATTGTGTTATATTTTCATTCTTCGTATAAAGAACTCGGCGAAAATCCTTCGCGGAAAAAGCATGATAAATAAATTTCAATTTAAATATTTGCATCTGAAATTACTCTAATCGTCAAAACATATATTTAAATGTACCTCGAGGATAATATTTATAAAATAAAAATAAAACTACCTATATATCTCCATTTCAAAAAAGGTTCCGAAATAGACTGTGTTTCCCTTTCCCAGCGACAGATGCTGACAAAAATTTTTATTTATTTTCGAAAATTTTTCTCTCGGCAGGGCCTGGAAATTTACTTATAAGTATTAACTATTTGATTCGGAATAACTAAGTTGGAACATGTGTTTGCAAAAGCTAGTTTATTTCTTCGACGTTTCTATTATACAAAGAAAATTATTCGATTTGGGGAATACGACTTTAAAATCTCTGAAAATTAAAAGTAAATATTTTATTTATCATCTTCTGCGTCTGATCATATTTTTTGTAAAAAACCCTCCTCTTTTCTCAACCGGGCTTGGGACCGGCTATAGCAGAGTTAAAAATATTTTTTACTTTTTGTCCAAAACATTGTCTTTGGACGATATGAAGAAGTCACGGTAATAATAACCTACCGCAAATCTACTTGTGTGATTGGCTCTGAAAAGAGCCTTTTTTATGTTCTCGATACCATTCGAGTGATCTTCAGACAGGAGCTTTTGGAGTTACAATTTTTGTGTCTACTGCTGTGTCGGAGATGCCGTTTCTGAACATTCATCGGTGTTTTCAGAATCATAAAATACCTGAAAAAGAAAACAAAATTAGAAATTACAAGCAATGAATCTTTCATCAAGTTAATTAATTTACATTTTAAATAGTCATTTTAATTTGCACTTACCTCTGACATTATACTTTGCATAGTCTTTTTTCCGTCATAATGCTCGGAGTCGTTCTGGTTTGCCCCTTCGATTTTAGTATAACGTCCCTTTTTGTCACTGTACATGTGTACGAGAGCTCGATTGATAATTTCTCCATACTTTGAGTTGTTAGCTGTTTTCGTAACCTGAAAGAAAAGTAATATTTACTATAAATTACAAAGCTAATTATGAACATAAACAGATAAAAGTAATAATTGAAATCATAAAGGCTTACCTTGCAGGATGCAAGACCAGTTGCTGCAGTTGAAGCTGGTGTCTTGTCCGTAGATATCCTTGAATTAGTCGGTGGGTGTTCTACCGTACTTCGTCCTGTCACCGACGCGTGTGTCTTAAAATTCTTTGCTGTCGTCGATGGGTCCACAGATTGTTTTTCCCAGGAATCGCGTCCAATACCTGGAGTAAGGCATGGTCTCATGTGAGTTGAACTGCTTGCAGAAGTCGATGTGTGTTCTATATAACTCCGTCCTGTCGCCGACTCTTTCGGCTTAAAAGTAGTTCCTGAAATCGATGGGCCCATAAATGCTCTTTTCCAGGCCTCGTGGTCAATACTTGAATTTGAGGATGATCCCTCGTCCGTAGAACTCCCATCAGTCGTCGATGAGTCGGTCAAATGACTCCTTCCAAGTTTCGATGGATATGCCGAAGACATAATAGAGCAGTTCAAAAATAGCACCTACCAGGCCTATAGCAAAACTAGAAATGCTACAGGTGATATGGTGTGGCTAACGGCACGATAAGAACAAAGACCAATCAGAAGCTTAAGTGTTCGCAGTCAGTTGATTATACACCAACTTCATGATTGACAATCCCGTAAATAACTGGTTCTTCGTGTGGTGCACTTCTTTTCCCCTTCTTGAACCCATCTGTAGCAGGGATTAAAATTTTAACGCTAGGCGTGTAGTAACAATAGGGCTCACTACCTGTTTGCCCTATTGTTACCCTATTGTGGCTGTCCATAAAAGGAGGGGAGTAAATCACAAGTGCAAACGTGCAGAACACAGGTGCAGAGCCATTCGAAGAAAAATGCTTTTGAGAGGGAGGCAAGAGCAACAGGAAATGAGGGATATAATATATTTATTCATGGTGTCATCTACGCATGGCTTCTTTTTAAATTTGTTGAATTATCTATTCCTACATGTCAGGTTCAATTATTACTTAAACAATACAATTTTTCTAAATCTGTTAAAATATCTATTCATTCAAGTGAGTTTAAAATATTATCAGGACAATCCAATTTTCCTAAATTTGTCAAATTTTCTATCCATTCAAGTTAGGTTGAAGTATTATCAGAACAATTTAATTTTATTATTTCTCCAGAATTTCTAATTTTTCGGAAACAATTAAAATATTTTTGTTTCCAAAAACTATATATAACAATCACTTAATAGTAAACACTCTTTCAATTTGTTTACTCTTCAGATGTGTCGTGTTTAATAATAATTTGTTTTAAAATATAAACACATCCTCTCAAGGATTTTTTAACTTCACAAAACCATTCAAAAAATTTTTCTCTCTAATGTTCTTCTTCACAATGACCAAACTTTTCATTTAATTCACTTATCTGTACAGCCTGCATTTTTCGACAAATAACATTAAGGTAGTAGATTAAATTTGTAATTGACCATATAAAAAATCTAATTTATTCATACATTTTTCTATAAATGTTTCACCAAATGTCTGATATCTAACTATATACAGCCAATTTAAATCATCTTCCAATTCTCTCATTGTAACTTCGGAAAGATTTCGAAAGATTGATACTTTATAAAAATTAGGATTTATTTCTCCATCTGGAGCGGTGAGACATAGTTTTGTAATATAAAGAAACAGAGCACTTCTCGCAGCAGCTACGGTTTCATAATTAAGTTTCGGGTTTTGTTTTGATATTAGCTTAATGATTTTGTTGGTGCATTATAGGAATGTAAGAGATTATTTTGTTTATGTTTGGGTTTTAGAAGTATGTTTCGGAGAAAAATTATCAGGTTATTTCGGATAAAAGAATGGCTGGGCCAGGACGTTTACTTTCTGTGGAAGTATATAATAGTACGAGAAACGAACCGGGCAGTAATGAAAGTGATGCAGATAGTAAAGATTCGTGGAACTGTGGTATTTCTGAAGATGAATATGAACATGCAGGTGATTCTTCAGATTCTGATATTACAACTCCGCCAGCTTCAGTAGCTGTTTCCTCAAATAATATTTACGTAGGAGATTTGAAAGATCTGAATTCTTTGGAGTTTTGAGCATACTTGGAAACAATCACTATATTATGCCGCCTAATTTAGTTTAGGAAATAAAATTTAGCATATTTTTCGATGGTGAATAGTATAATTCACAGTAAAAACAACTAAAGAGTATTTTGTTTTGAGATTCGTATGAAAAATATACATCAAGTATAAAATCAGTATTTCAATTATTCCTGACAAAAATTATTCACTCTCAATCAATATTCAATTAATCAAAATCAAAGTTTCAATTATTCCAGCTTTAAAGAGGTGATTTTTTGAGGATTGATTTCGAGAGATAGGCTTAGCACAACAAATTAGCCTTGTTTTGATAACAATTCGGAAGCGAAGCGTATCCTTCGTTTGGGCCAAGTTAGTTCCGGACTGCCGCCGTCCGGAAAGGGTTAATGACAATTTTGCGGTAGCAATATATATAATCCACAATAACATGTGTTGTAACTTTCAATGGCCCTAACTCAGGTTTGAACATCTTATTTTCAATATATTGAAATTTATATAGGCAATTCCTTTCTGAATTGAGTATGCTTTACAGTAAGCTGACGTTTTACCTCTAAATTAAAAATAGCAATTATTTAAACACTTTCATATAACTGCAAGATATCTAGCCATTTTACTGCACGCAAAAGTAAGGTATAAGTTTTTTGCAAATAACTCGAGAAGCGATGCAGTTTGCAATCTCAAATTTGGCATATGAATGCTTATTGTGTTATATTTTCATTCTTCGTATAAAGATCTCGGCGAAAATCCTTCCCGGAAAAAGCATGATAAATAAATTTCAATTTAAATATTTGCATCTGAAATTACTCTAATCGTCAAAACATATATTTAAATGTACCTCGAGGATATTATTTATAAAATAAAAATAAAACTACCTATATATCTCCATTTCAAAAAAGGTTTAAACTCCGAAATAGACTGTGTTTCCCTTTCCCAGCGACAGATGCTGACAAAAATTTTTATTTATTTTCGAAAATTTTTCTCTCGGCAGGGCCTGGAAAATTACTTATAAGTATTAACTATTTGATTCGGAATAACTAAGTTGGAACATGTGTTTGCAAAAGCTAGTTTATTTCTTCGACGTTTCTATTATACAAAGAAAATTATTCGATTTGGGGAATACGACTTTAAAATCTCTGAAAATTAAAAGTAAATATTTTATTTATCATCTTCTGCGTCTGATCATATTTTTTGTAAAAAACCCTCCTCTTTTCTCAACCGGGCTTGGGACCGGCTATAGCAGAGTTAAAAATATTTTTTACTTTTTGTCCAAAACATTGTCTTTGGACGATATGAAGAAGTCACGGTAATAATAACCTACCGCAAATCTACTTGTGTGATTGGCTCTGAAAAGAGCCTTTTTTATGTTCTCGATACCATTCGAGTGATCTTCAGACAGGAGCTTTTGGAGTTACAATTTTTGTGTCTACTGCTGTGTCGGAGATGCCGTTTCTGAACATTCATCGGTGTTTTCAGAATCATAAAATACCTGAAAAAGAAAACAAAATTAGAAATTACAAGCAATGAATCTTTCATCAAGTTAATTAATTTACATTTTAAATAGTCATTTTAATTTGCACTTACCTCTGACATTATACTTTGCATAGTCTTTTTTCCGTCATAATGCTCGGAGTCGTTCTGGTTTGCCCCTTCGATTTTAGTATAACGTCGCTTTTTGTCACTGTACATTTGTACGAGAGCTCGATTGATCCTTTCTCCATACTTTGAGTTGTTAGCTGTTTTAGTAACCTGAAAGAAAAGTAATATTTACTATAAATTACAAAGCTAATTATGAACATAAACAGATAAAAGTAATAATTGAAATCATAAAGGCTTACCTTGCAGGATGCAAGTCCAGTTGCTGCAGTTGAAGCTGGTGTCTTGTCCGTAGATATCCTTGAATTAGTCGGTGGGTGTTCTACCGTACTTCGTCCTGTCACCGACGTGTGTGTCTTAAAATTCTTTGCTGTCGTCGATGGGTCCACAGATTGTTTTCCCCAGGAATCGCGTCCAATACCTGGAGTAAGGCATGGTCTCATGTGAGTTGAACTGCTTGCAGAAGTCGATGTGTGTTCTATATAACTCCGTCCTGTCGCCGACTCTTTCCGCTTAAAAGTAGTTCCTGAAATCGATGGGCCCATAAATGCTCTTTTCCAGGCCTCGTGGTCAATACTTGAATTTGAGGATGATCCCTCGTCCGTAGAACTCCCATCAGTCGTCGATGAGTCGGTCAAATGACTCCTTCCAAGTTTCGATGGATATGCCGAAGACATAATAGAGCAGTTCAAAAATAGCACCTACCAGGCCTATAGCAAAACTAGAAATGCTACAGGTGATATGGTGTGGCTAACGGCACGATAAGAACAACGACCAATCAGAAGCTTAAGTGTTCGCAGTCAGTTGATTATACACCAACTTCATGATTGACAATCCCGTAAATAACTGGTTCTTTGTGTGGTGCACTTCTTTTCCCCTTCTTGAACCCATCTGTAGCAGGGATTAAAATTTTAACGCTAGGCGTGCAGTAACAATAGGGCTCACTACCTGTGTACCCTATTGTCGCTGTCCATAAAAGGAGGGGAGTAAATCACAGGTGCAAACGTGCAGAACACAGGTGCAGAGCCATTCGAAGAAAAATGCTTTTGAGAGGGAGGCAAGAGCAACAGGAAATGAGGGATATAATATATTTATTCATGGTGTCATCTACGCATGGCTTCTTTTTAAATTTGTTGAATTATCTATTCCTACATGTCAGGTTCAATTATTACTTAAACAATACAATTTTTCTAAATCTGTTAAAATATCTATTCCTTCAAGTGAACTTAAAATATTATCAGAACAATCCAATTTTCCTAAATTTATCAAATTATCTAACCATTCAAGTTAGGTTGAAGTATTATCAGAACAATTTAATTTTATTATTTCTCCAGAATTTCTAATTTTTCGGAAACAATTAAAATATTTTTGTTTCCAATTACTATATATAACAATCACTTAATAGTAAACACTCTTTCAATTTGTTTACTCTTCAGATGTGTCGTGTTTAATAATAATTTGTTTTAAAAGATAAACACATCCTCTCAAGGATTTTTTAACTTCACAAAACCATTCAAAAAATTTTTCTCTCTAATGTTCTTCTTCACAATGACCAAACTTTTCATTTAATTCACTTATCTGTACAGCCTGCATTTTTCGACAAATAACATTAAGGTAGTAGATTAAATTTGTAATTGACCATATAAAAAATCTAATTTATTCATACATTTTTCTATAAATATTTCACCAAATGTCTGATATCTAACTATATACAGCCAATTTAAATCATCTTCCAATTCTCTCATTGTAACTTCGGAAAGATTTCGAAGGATTGATACTTTATAAAAATTAGGATTTATTTCTCCATCTGGAGCGGTGAGACATAGTTTTGTAATATAAAGAAACAGAGCACTTCTCGCAGCAGCTACGGTTTCATAATTAAGTTTCGGGTTTTGTTTTGATATTAGCTTAATGATTTTGTTGGTGCATTATAGGAATGTAAGAGATTATTTTGTTTATATTTGGGTTTTAGAAGAATGTGTCGGAGAAAAATTATCAGGTTATTTCGGATAAAAGAATGGCTGGGCCAGGACGTTTACTTTCTGTGGAAGTATATAATAGTACGAGAAACGAACCGGGCAGTAATGAAAGTGATGCAGATAGTAAAGATTCGTGGAACTGTGGTATTTCTGAAGATGAATATGAACATGCAGGTGATTCTTCAGATTCTGATATTACAACTCCGCCAGCTTCAGTAGCTGTTTCCTCAAATAATAATTACGTAGGAGATTTGAAAGATCTGAAGTCTTTTGAGTTTTGAGCATACTTGGAATCAATCACTATATTATGCCGCCTAATTTAGTTTAGGAAATAAAATTTAGCATATTTTTCGATGGTGAATAGTAGAATTCACAGTAAAAGCAACTAAAGAGTATTTTGTTTTGAGATTCGTATGAAAAATATACATCAAGTATAAAATCAGTATTTCAATTATTCCTGACAAAAATTATTCACTCTCAATCAATATTCAATAAATCAAAATCAAAGTTTCAATTATTCCAGCGTTAAAGAGGTGATTTTTTGAGGATTGATTTCGAGAGATAGGCTTAGCACAACAAATTAGCCTTGTTTTGATAGCAATTCGGAAGCGAAGCGCTCCTTCGTTTGGGCCAAGTTAGTTCCGGACTGCCGCCGTCCGGAAAGGGTTAATGACAATTTTGCGGTAGCAATATATATAATCCACAATAACATGTGTTGTAACTTTCAATGGCCCTAACTCAGGTTTGAACATCTTATTTTCAATATATTGATATTTATATAGGCAATTCCTTTCTGAATTGAGTATGCTTTACAGTAAGCTGACGTTTTACCACTAAATTAAAAATAGCAATTATTTAAACACTTTCATATAACTGCAAGATATCTAGCCATTTTATTGCACGCAAAAGTAAGGTATAAGTTTTTTCCAAATAACTCGAGAAGCGATGCAGTTTGCAATCTCAAATTTGGCATATGAATGCTTATTGTGTTATATTTTCTTTCTTCGTATAAAGATCTCGGCGAAAATCCTTCTCGGAAAAAGCATGATAAATAAATTTCAATTTAAATATTTGCATCTGAAATTACTCTAATCGTCAAAACATATATTTAAATGTCCCTCGAGGATATTATTTATAAAATAAAAATAAAACTACCTATTTATCTCCATTTCAAAAAAGGTTTAAACTCCGAAATAGACTGTGTTTCCCTTTCCCAGCGACAGATGCTGACAAAAATTTTTATTTATTTTCGAAAATTTTTCTCTCGGCAGGGCCTGGAAAATTACTTATAAGTATTAACTATTTGATTCGGAATAACTAAGTTGGAACATGTGTTTGCAAAAGCTAGTTTATTTCTTCGACGTTTCTATTATACAAAGAAAATTATTCGATTTGCGGAATACGACTTTAAAATCTCTGAAAAATTAAAAGTAAATATTTTATTTATCATCTTCTGCGTCTGATCTTATTTTTTGTAAAAAACCCTCCTCTTTTCTCAACCGGGCTTGGGACCGGCTATGGCAGAGTTAAAAATATTTTTTACTTTTTGTCCAAAACATTGTCTTTGGACGATATGAAGAAGTCACGGTAATAATAACCTACCGCAAATCTACTTGTGTGATTGGCTCTGAAAAGAGCCTTTTTATGTTCTCCATACCATTCGAGTGATCTTCAGACAGGAGCTTTTGGAGTTACAATTTTTGTGTCTACTGCTGTGCGGAGATGCCGTTTCTGAACATTCATCGGTGTTTTCAGAATCATAAAATACCTGAAAAAGAAAACAAAATTAGAAATTACAAGCAATGAATCTTTCATCAAGTTAATTAATTTACATTTTCAATAGTCATTTTAATTTGCACTTACCTCTGACATTATACTTTGCATAGTCTTTTTTCCGTCATAATGCTCGGAGTCGTTCTGGTTTGCCCCTTCGATTTTAGTATAACGTCGCTTTTTGTCACTGTACATGTGTACGAGAGCTCGATTGATCCTTTCTCCCTACTTTGAGTTGTTAGCTGTTTTCGTAACCTGAAAGAAAAGTAATAATTACTATAAATTACAAAGCTAATTATGAACATATACAGATAAAAGTAATAATTGAAATCATAAAGGCTTACCTTGCAGGATGCAAGACCAGTTGCTGCAGTTGAAGCTGGTGTCTTGTCCGTAGATATCCTTGAATTAGTCGGTGGGTGTTCTACCGTACTTCGTTCTGTCACCGACGCGTGTGTCTTAAAATTATTTGCTGTCGTCGATGGGTCCACAGATTGTTTTTCCCAGGAATCGCGTCCAATACCTGGAGTAAGGCATGGTCTCATGTGAGTTGAACTGCTTGCAGAAGTCGATGTGTGTTCTATATAACTCCGTCCTGTCGCCGACTCTTTCGGCTTAAAAGTAATTCCTGAAATCGATGGGCCCATAAATGCTCTCTTCCAGGCCTCGTGGTCAATACTTGAATTTGAGGATGATCCCTCGTCCGTAGAACTCCCATCAGTCGTCGATGAGTCGGTCAAATGACTCCTTCCAAGTTTCGATGGATATGCCGAAGACATAATAGAGCAGTTCAAAAATAGCACCTACCAGGCCTATAGCAAAACTAGAAATGCTACAGGTGATATGGTGTGGCTAACGGCACGATAAGAACAACGACCAATCAGAAGCTTAAGTGTTCGCAGTCAGTTGATTATACACCAACTTCATGATTGACAATCCCGTAAATAACTGGTTCTTTGTGTGGTGCACTTCTTTTCCCCTTCTTGAACCCATCTGTAGCAGGGATTAAAATTTTAACGCTAGGCGTGCAGTAACAATAGGGCTCACTACCTGTGTACCCTATTGTCGCTCTCCATAAAAGGAGGGGAGTAAATCACAGGTGCAAACGTGCAGAACACAGGTGCAGAGCCATTCGAAGAAAAATGCTTTTGAGAGGGAGGCAAGAGCAACAGGAAATGAGGGATATAATATATTTATTCATGGTGTCATCTACGCATGGCTTCTTTTTAAATTTGTTGAATTATCTATTCCTACATGTCAGGTTCAATTATTACTTAAAGAATACAATTTTTCTAAATCTGTTAAAATATCTATTCCTTCAAGTGAGTTTAAAATATTATCAGGACAATCCAATTTTCCTAAATTTGTCAAATTTTCTATCCATTCAAGTTAGGTTGAAGTATTATCAGAACAATTTAATTTTATTATTTCTCCAGAATTTCTAATTTTTCGGAAACAATTAAAATATTTTTGTTTCCAATTACTATATATAACAATCACTTAATAGTAAACACTCTTTCAATTTGTTTACTCTTCAGATGTGTCGTGTTTAATAATAATTTGTTTTAAAAGATAAACACATCCTCTCAAGGATTTTTTAACTTCACAAAACCATTCAAAAATTTTTTCTCTCTAATGTTCTTCTTCACAATGACCAAACTTTTCATTTAATTCACTTATCTGTACAGCCTGCATTTTTCGACAAATAACATTAAGGTAGTAGATTAAATTTGTAATTGACCATATAAAAAATCTAATTTATTCATACATTTTTCTATAAATGTTTCACCAAATGTCTGATATCTAACTATATACAGCCAATTTAAATCATCTTCCAATTCTCTCATTGTAACTTCGGAAAGATTTCGAAAGATTGATACTTTATAAAAATTAGGATTTATTTCTCCATCTGGAGCGGTGAGACATAGTTTTGTAATATAAAGAAACAGAGCACTTCTCGCAGCAGCTACGGTTTCATAATTAAGTTTCGGGTTTTGTTTTGATATTAGCTTAATGATTTTGTTGGTGCATTATAGGAATGTAAGAGATTATTTTGTTTATGTTTGGGTTTTAGAAGAATGTTTCGGAGAAAAATTATCAGGTTATTTCGGATAAAAGAATGGCTGGGCCAGGACGTTTACTTTCTGTGGAAGTATATAATAGTACGAGAAACGAACCGGGCAGTAATGAAAGTGATGCAGATAGTAAAGATTCGTGGAACTGTGGTATTTCTGAAGATGAATATGAACATGCAGGTGATTCTTCAGATTCTGATATTACAACTCCGCCAGCTTCAGTAGCTGTTTCCTCAAATAATATTTACGTAGGAGATTTGAAAGATCTGAATTCTTTGGAGTTTTGAGCATACTTGGAAACAATCACTATATTATGCCGCCTAATTTAGTTTAGGAAATAAAATTTAGCATATTTTTCGATGGTGAATAGTATAATTCACAGTAAAAACAACTAAAGAGTATTTTGTTTTGAGATTCGTATGAAAAATATACATCAAGTATAAAATCAGTATTTCAATTATTTCTGACAAAAATTATTCACTCTCAATCAATATTCAATAAATCAAAATCAAAGTTTCAATTATTCCTGCGTTAAATAGGTGATTTTTTGAGGATTGATTTCGAGAGATAGGCTTAGCACAACAAATTAGCCTTGTTTTGATAACAATTCGGAAGCGAAGCGCTCCTTCGTTTGGGCCAAGTTAGTTCCGGACTGCCGCCGTCCGGAAAGGGTTAATGACAATTTTGCGGTAGCAATATATATAATCCACAATAACATGTGTTGTAACTTTCAATGGCCCTAACTCAGGTTTGAACATCTTATTTTCAATATATTGAAATTTATATAGGCAATTCCTTTCTGAATTGAGTATGCTTTACAGTAAGCTGACGTTTTACCACTAAATTAAAAATAGCAATTATTTAAACACTTTCATATAACTGCAAGATATCTAGCCATTTTATTGCACGCAAAAGTAAGGTATAAGTTTTTTGCAAATAACTCGATAAGCGATGCAGTTTGCAATCTCAAATTTGGCATATGAATGCTTATTGTGTTATATTTTCATTCTTCGTATAAAGATCTCGGCGAAAATCCTTCTCGGAAAAAGCATGATAAATAAATTTCAATTTAAATATTTGCATCTGAAATTACTCTAATCGTCAAAACATATATTTAAATGTCCCTCGAGGATATTATTTATAAAATAAAAATAAAACTACCTATATATCTCCATTTCAAAAAAGGTTCCGAAATAGACTGTGTTTCCCTTTCCCAGCGACAGATGCTGACAAAAATTTTTATTTATTTTCGAAAATTTTTCTCTCGGCAGGGCCTGGAAAATTACTTATAAGTATTAACTATTTGATTCGGAATAACTAAGTTGGAACATGTGTTTGCAAAAGCTAGTTTATTTCTTCGACGTTTCTATTATACAAAGAAAATTATTCGATTTGCGGAATACGACTTTAAAATCTCTGAAAAATAAAAAGTAAACATTTTATTTATCATCTTCTGCGTCTGATCTTATTTTTTGTAAAAAGCCCTCCTCTTTTCTCAACCGGGCTTGGGACCGGCTATGGCAGAGTTAAAAATATTTTTTACTTTTTGTCCAAAACATTGTCTTTGGACGATATGAAGAAGTCACGGTAATAATAACCTACCGCAAATCTACTTGTGTGATTGGCTCTGAAAAGAGCCTTTTTTATGTTCTCGATACCATTCGAGTGATCTTCAGACAGGAGCTTTTGGAGTTACAATTTTTGTGTCTACTACTGTGTCGGAGATGCCGTTTCTGAACATTCATCGGTGTTTTCAGAATCATAAAATACCTGAAAAAGAAAACAAAATTAGAAATTGTAAGCAATGAATCTTTCATCAAGTTAATTAATTTACATTTTAAATAGTCATTATTATTTGTACTTACCTCTGACATTACACTTTGCATAGTCTTTTTTCCGTCATAATGCTCGGAGTCGCTCTGGTTTTCCCCTTCGATTTTAGTATAACTTCGCTTTTTGTCACTGTACATATGTACGAGAGCTCGATTGATCCTTTCTCCATACTTTGAGTTGTTAGCTGTTTTCGTGACCTGAAAGAAAAGTAATATTTACTATAAATTACAAAGCTAATTATGAACATAAACAGATAAAAGTAATAATTGAAATCATAAAGGCTTACCTTGCAGAATGCAAGACCAGTTGCTGCAGTTGAAGCTGGTGTCTTGTCCGTAGATATACTTGAATTAGTCGGTGGGTGTTCTACCGTACTTCGTCCTGTCACCGACGCGTGTGTCTTAAAATTCTTTGCTGTCGTCGATGGGTCCACAGATTGTTTTTCCCAGGAATCGCGTCCAATACCTGGAGTAAGGCATGGTCTCATGTGAGTTGAACTGCTTGCAGAAGTCGATGTGTGTTGTATATAACTCCGTCCTGTCGCCGACTCTTTAGGCTTAAAAGTAGTTCCTGAAATCGATGGGCCCATAAATGCTCTTTTCCAGGCCTCGTGGTCAATACTTGAATTTGAGGATGATCCCTCGTCCGTAGAACTCCCATCAGTCGTCGATGAGTCGGTCAAATGACTCCTTCCAAGTTTGGATGGATATGCCGAAGACATAATAGAGCAGTTCAAAAATAGCACCTACCAGGCCTATAGCAAAACTAGAAATGCTACAGGTGATATGGTGTGGCTAACGGCACGATAAGAACAACGACCAATCAGAAGCTTAAGTGTTCGCAGTCAGTTGATTATACACCAACTTCATGATTGACAATCCCGTAAATAACTGGTTCTTTGTGTGGTGCATTTCTTTTCCCCTTCTTGAACCCATCTGTAGCAGGGATTAAAATTTTAACGCTAGGCGTGCAGTAACAATAGGGCTCACTACCTGTGTGCCCTTGTTACCCTATTGTCGCTGTCTATAAAAGGAGGGGAGTAAATCACAGGTGCAAACGTGCAGAACACAGGTGCAGAGCCATTCGAAGAAAAATGCTTTTGAGAGGGAGGCAAGAGCAACAGGAAATGAGGGATATAATATATTTATTCATGGTGTCATCTACGCATGGCTTCTTTTTAAATTTGTTGAATTATCTATTCCTACATGACAGGTTCAATTATTACTTAAACAATACAATTTTTCTAAATCTGTTAAAATATCTATTCCTTCAAGTGAGTTTAAAATATTATCAGAACAATCCAATTTTCCTAAATTTGTCAAATTATCTATCCATTCAAGTTAGGTTGAAGTATTATCAGAACAATTTAATTTTATTATTTCTCCAGAATTTCTAATTTTTCAGAAACAATTAAAATATTTTTGTTTCCAATTACTATATATAACAATCACTTAATAGTAAACACTCTTTCAATTTGTTTACTCTTCAGATGTGTCGTGTTTAATAATAATTTGTTTTAAAAGATAAACACATCCTCTCAAGGATTTTTTAACTTCACAAAACCATTCAAAAATTTTTTCTCTCTAATGTTCTTCTTCACAATGACCAAACTTTTCATTTAATTCACTTATCTGTACAACCTGCATTTTTCGACAAATAACATTAAGGTAGTAGATTAAATTTGTAATTGACCATATAAAAAATCTAATTTATTCATACATTTTTCTATAAATGTTTCACCAAATGTCTGATATCTAACTATATACAGCCAATTTAAATCATCTTTAAATTCTCTCATTGTAACTTCGGAAAGATTTCGAAAGATTGATACTTTATAAAAATTAGGATTTATTTCTCCATCTGGAGCGGTGAGACATAGTTTTGTAATATAAAGAAACAGAGCACTTCTCGCAGCAGCTACGGTTTCATAATTAAAATTCGGGTTTTGTTTTGATATTAGGTTAATGATTTTGTTGGTGCATTATAGGAATGTAAGAGATTATTTTGTTTATGTTTGGGTTTTAGAAGAATGTGTCGGAGAAAAATTATCAGGTTATTTCGGATAAAAGAATGGCTGGGCCATTACGTTTACTTTCTGTGGAAGTATATAATAGTACGAGAAACGAACCGGGCAGTAATGAAAGTGATGCAGATAGTAAAGATTCGTGGAACTGTGGGATTTCTGAAGATGAATATGAACATGCAGGTGATTCTTCAGATTCTGATATTACAACTCCGCCAGCTTCAGTAGCTGTTTCCTCAAATAATATTTACGTAGGAGATTTGAAAGATCTGAATTCTTTTGAGTTTTGAGCATACTTGGAATCAATCACTATATTATGCCGCCTAATTTAGTTTAGGAAATAAAATTTAGCATATTTTTCGATGGTGAATAGTAGAATTCACAGTAAAAGCAACTAAAGAGTATTTTGTTTTGAGATTCGTATGAAAAATATACATCAAGTATAAAATCAGTATTTCAATTATTCCTGACAAAAATTATTCACTCTCAATCAATATTCAATTAATCAAAATCAAAGTTTCAATTATTCCTGCGTTAAAGAGGTGATTTTTTGAGGATTGATTTCGAGAGATAGGCTTAGCACAACAAATTAGCCTTGTTTTGATAACAATTCGGAAGCGAAGCGCTCCTTCTTTGGGCCAAGTTAGTTCCGGAAAGGGTTAATGACAATTTTGCGGTAGCAATTTATATAATCCACAATAACATGTGTTGTAACTTTCAATGGCCCTACCTCAGGTTTGAACATCTTATTTTCAATATATTGAAATTTATATAGGCAATTCCTTTCTGTATTGAGTTTGCTTTACAGTAAGCTGACGTTTTACCACTAAATTAAAAATAGCAATTATTTAAACACTTTCATATAACTGCAAAATATCTAGCCATTTTACTGCACGCAAAAGAAAGGTATAAGTTTTTTGCAAATAACTCGAGAAGCGATGCAGTTTGCAATCTCAAATTTGGCACATGAATGCTTATTGTGTTATATTTTCATTCTTCGTATAAAGATCTCGACGAAAATCTTTCGCGGAAAAAGCATGATAAATAAATTTCAATTTAAATATTTGCATCTGAAATTACTCTAATTGTCAAAACATATATTTAAATGTACCTCGAGGATATTATTTATAAAATAAAAATAAAACTACCTATTTGTCTCCATTTCAAAAAAGGTTTAAACTCCGAAGTAGACTGTGTTTCCCTTTCCCAGCGACAGATGCTGACAAAAATTTTTATTTATTTTCGAAAATTTTTCTCTCGGCAGGGCCTGGAAATTTTCTTATAAGTATTAACTATTTGATTCGGAATAACTAAGGTGGAACATGTGTTTGCAAAAGCTAGTTTATTTCTTCGACGTTTCTATTATACAAAGAAAATTATTCGATTTGGGGAATACGACTTTAAAATCTCTGAAAAATAAAAAGTAAATATTTTATTTATCATCTTCTGCGTCTGATCTTATTTTTTGTAAAAAACCCTCCTCTTTTCTCAACCGGGCTTGGGACCGGCTATGGCAGAGTTAAAAATATTTTTTACTTTTTGTCCAAAACATTGTCTTTGGACGATATGAAGAAGTCACGGTAATAATAACCTACCGCAAATCTACTTGTGTGATTGGCTCTGAAAAGAGCCTTTTTTATGTTCTCGATACCATTCGAGTGATCTTCAGACAGGAGCTTTTGGAGTTACAATTTTTGTGTCTACTGCTGTGTCGGAGATGCCGTTTCTGAACATTCATCGGTGTTTTCAGAATCATAAAATACCTGAAAAAGAAAACAAAATTAGAAATTACAAGCAATGAATCTTTCATCAAGTTAATTAATTTACATTTTAAATAGTCATTTTAATTTGCACTTACCTCTGACATTATACTTTGCATAGTCTTTTTTCCGTCATAATGCTCGGAGTCGTTCTGGTTTGCCCCTTCGATTTTAGTATAACGTCCCTTTTTGTCACTGTACATGTGTACGAGAGCTCGATTGATCATTTCTCCATACTTTGAGTTGTTAGCTGTTTTCGTAACCTGAAAGAAAAGTAATATTTACTATAAATTACAAAGCTAATTATGAACATAAACAGATAAAAGTAATAATTGAAATCATAAAGGCTTACCTTGCAGGATGCAAGACCAGTTGCTACAGTTGAAGCTGGTGTCTTGTCCGTAGATATCCTTGAATTAGTCGGTGGGTGTTCTACCGTACTTCGTCCTGTCACCGACGCGTGTGTCTTAAAATTCTTTGCTGTCGTCGATGGGTCCACAGATTGTTTTTCCCAGGAATCGCGTCCAATACCTGAAGTAAGGCATGGTCTCATGTGAGTTGAACTGCTTGCAGAAGTCGATGTGTGTTCTATATAACTCCGTCCTGTCGCCGACTCTTTCGGCTTAAAAGTAATTCCTGAAATCGATGGGCCCATAAATGCTCTTTTCCAGGCCTCGTGGTCAATACTTGAATTTGAGGATGATCCCTCGTCCGTAAAACTCCCATCAGTCGTCGATGAGTCGGTCAAATGACTCCTTCCAAGTTTCGATGGATATGCCGAAGACATAATAGAGCAGTTCAAAAATAGCACCTACCAGGCCTATAGCAAAACTAGAAATGCTACAGGTGATATGGTGTGGCTAACGGCACGATAAGAACAACGACCAATCAGAAGCTTAAGTGTTCGCAGTCAGTTGATTATACACCAACTTCATGATTGACAATCCCGTAAATAACTCGTACTTCGTGTTGTGCACTTCTTTTCCCCTTCTTGAACCCATCTGTAGCAGGGATTAAAATTTTAACGCTAGGCGTGCAGTAACAATAGGGCTCACTACCTGTGTGCCCTATTGTTACTGCCCTATTGTTACCCTATTGTCGCTGTCCATAAAAGGAGGGGAGTAAATCACAGGTGCAAACGTGCAGAACACAGGTGCAGAGCCATTCGAAGAAAAATGCTTTTGAGAGGGAGGCAAGAGCAACAGGAAATGAGGGATACAATATATTTATTCATGGTGTCATCTACGCATGGCTTCTTTTTAAATTTGTTGAATTATCTATTCCTACATGTCAGGTTCAATTATTACTTAAACAATACAATTTTTCTAAATCTGTTAAAATATCTATTCCTTCAAGTGAGTTTAAAATATTATCAGAACAATCCAATTTTCCTAAATTTGTCAAATTATCTAACCATTCAAGTTAGGTTGAAGTATTATCAGAACAATTTAATTTTATTATTTCTCCAGAATTTCTAATTTTTCGGAAACAATTAAAATATTTTTGTTTCCAATTACTATATATAACAATCACTTAATAGTAAACACTCTTTCAATTTGTTTACTCTTCAGATGTGTCGTGTTTAATAATAATTTGTTTTAAAAGATAAACACATCCTCTCAAGGATTTTTTAACTTCACAAAACCATTCAAAAATTTTTTCTCTCTAACGTTCTTCTTCACAATGACCAAACTTTTCATTTAATTCACTTATCTGTTCAGCCTGCATTTTTCGACAAATAACATTAAGGTAGTAGATTAAATTTGAAATTGACCATATAAAAAATCTAATTTATTCATACATTTTTCTATAAATGTTTCACCAAATGTCTGATATCTAACTATATACAGCCAATTTAAATCATCTTCCAATTCTCTCATTGTAACTTCGGAAAGATTTCGAAAGATTGATACTTTATAAAAATTAGGATTTATTTCTCCATCTGGAGCGGTGAGACATAGTTTTGTAATATAAAGAAACAGAGCACTTCTCGCAGCAGCTACGGTTTCATAATTAAGTTTCGGGTTTTGTTTTGATATTAGCTTAATGATTTTGTTGGTGCATTATAGGAATGTAAGAGATTATTTTGTTTATGTTTGGGTTTTAGAAGAATGTTTCGGAGAAAAATTATCAGGTTATTTCGGATAAAAGAATGGCTGGGCCAGGACGTTTACTTTCTGTGGAAGTATATAATAGTACGAGAAACGAACCGGGCAGTAATGAAAGTGATGCAGATATTAAAGATTCGTGGAACTGTGGTATTTCTGAAGATGAATATGAACATGCAGGTGATTCTTCAGATTCTGATATTACAACTCCGCCAGCTTCAGTAGCTGTTTCCTCAAATAATATTTACGTAGGAGATTTGAAAGATCTGAATTCTTTTGAGTTTTGAGCATACTTGGAATCAATCACTATTTTATGCCGCCTAATTTAGTTTAGGAAATAAAATTTAGCATATTTTTCGATGGTGAAAAGTAGAATTCACAGTAAAAGCAACTAAAGAGTATTTTGTTTTGAGATTCGTATGAAAAATATACATCAAGTATAAAATCAGTATTTCAATTATTCCTGACAAAAATTATTCAGTCTCAATCAATATTCAATTAATCAAAATCAAAGTTTCAATTATTCCAGCGTTAAAGAGGTGATTTTTTGAGGATTGATTTCGAGAGATAGGCTTAGCACAACAAATTAGCCTTGTTTTGATAACAATTCGGAAGCGAAGCGCTCCTTCGTTTGGGCCAAGTTAGTTCCGGACTGCCGCCGTCCGGAAAGGGTTAATGACAATTTTGCGGTAGCAATATATATAATCCACAATAACATGTGTTGTAACTTTCAATGGCCCTAACTCAGGTTTGAACATCTTATTTTCAATATATTGAAATTTATATAGGCAATTCCTTTCTGAATTTAGTATGCTTTACAGTAAGCTGACGTTTTACCACTAAATTAAAAATAGCAATTATTTAAACACTTTCATATAACTGCAAGATATCTAGCCATTTTACTGCACGCAAAAGTAAGGTATAAGTTTTTTGCAAATAACTCGAGAAGCGATGCAGTTTGCAATCTCAAATTTGGCATATGAATGCTTATTGTGTTATATTTTCATTCTTCGTATAAAGATCTCGGCGAAAATCCTTCTCGGAAAAAGCATGATAAATAAATTTCAATTTAAATATTTGCATCTGAAATTACTCTAATCGTCAAAACATATATTTAAATGTACCTCGAGGATATTATTTATAAAATAAAAATAAAACTACCTATATATCTCCATTTCAAAAAAGGTTCCGAAATAGACTGTGTTTCCCTTTCCCAGCGACAGATGCTGACAAAAATTTTTATTTATTTTCGAAAATTTTTCTCTCGGCAGGGCCTGGAAAATTACTTATAAGTATTAACTATTTGATTCGGAATAACTAAGTTGGAACATGTGTTTGCAAAAGCTAGTTTATTTCTTCGACGTTTCTATTATACAAAGAAAATTATTCGATTTGGGGAATACGACTTTAAAATCTCTGAAAATTAAAAGTAAATATTTTATTTATCATCTTCTGCGTCTGATCATATTTTTTGTAAAAAACCCTCCTCTTTTCTCAACCGGGCTTGGGACCGGCTATAGCAGAGTTAAAAATATTTTTTACTTTTTGTCCAAAACATTGTCTTTGGACGATATGAAGAAGTCACGGTAATAATAACCTACCGCAAATCTACTTGTGTGATTGGCTCTGAAAAGAGCCTTTTTTATGTTCTCGATACCATTCGAGTGATCTTCAGACAGGAGCTTTTGGAGTTACAATTTTTGTGTCTACTGCTGTGTCGGAGATGCCGTTTCTGAACATTCATCGGTGTTTTCAGAATCATAAAATACCTGAAAAAGAAAACAAAATTAGAAATTACAAGCAATGAATCTTTCATCAAGTTAATTAATTTACATTTTAAATAGTCATTTTAATTTGCACTTACCTCTGACATTATACTTTGCATAGTCTTTTTTCCGTCATAATGCTCGGAGTCGTTCTGGTTTGCCCCTTCGATTTTAGTATAACGTCCCTTTTTGTCACTGTACATGTGTACGAGAGCTCGATTGATCATTTCTCCATACTTTGAGTTGTTAGCTGTTTTCGTAACCTGAAAGAAAAGTAATATTTACTATAAATTACAAAGCTAATTATGAACATAAACAGATAAAAGTAATAATTGAAATCATAAAGGCTTACCTTGCAGGATGCAAGACCAGTTGCTACAGTTGAAGCTGGTGTCTTGTCCGTAGATATCCTTGAATTAGTCGGTGGGTGTTCTACCGTACTTCGTCCTGTCACCGACGCGTGTGTCTTAAAATTCTTTGCTGTCGTCGATGGGTCCACAGATTGTTTTTCCCAGGAATCGCGTCCAATACCTGAAGTAAGGCATGGTCTCATGTGAGTTGAACTGCTTGCAGAAGTCGATGTGTGTTCTATATAACTCCGTCCTGTCGCCGACTCTTTCGGCTTAAAAGTAATTCCTGAAATCGATGGGCCCATAAATGCTCTTTTCCAGGCCTCGTGGTCAATACTTGAATTTGAGGATGATCCCTCGTCCGTAAAACTCCCATCAGTCGTCGATGAGTCGGTCAAATGACTCCTTCCAAGTTTCGATGGATATGCCGAAGACATAATAGAGCAGTTCAAAAATAGCACCTACCAGGCCTATAGCAAAACTAGAAATGCTACAGGTGATATGGTGTGGCTAACGGCACGATAAGAACAACGACCAATCAGAAGCTTAAGTGTTCGCAGTCAGTTGATTATACACCAACTTCATGATTGACAATCCCGTAAATAACTCGTTCTTCGTGTTGTGCACTTCTTTTCCCCTTCTTGAACCCATCTGTAGCAGGGATTAAAATTTTAACGCTAGGCGTGCAGTAACAATAGGGCTCACTACCTGTGTGCCCTATTGTTACTGCCCTATTGTTACCCTATTGTCGCTGTCCATAAAAGGAGGGGAGTAAATCACAGGTGCAAACGTGCAGAACACAGGTGCAGAGCCATTCGAAGAAAAATGCTTTTGAGAGGGAGGCAAGAGCAACAGGAAATGAGGGATATAATATATTTATTCATGGTGTCATCTACGCATGGCTTCTTTTTAAATTTGTTGAATTATCTATTCCTACATGTCAGGTTCAATTATTACTTAAACAATACAATTTTTCTAAATCTGTTAAAATATCTATTCCTTCAAGTGAGTTTAAAATATTATCAGAACAATCCAATTTTCCTAAATTTGTCAAATTATCTAACCATTCAAGTTAGGTTGAAGTATTATCAGAACAATTTAATTTTATTATTTCTCCAGAATTTCTAATTTTTCGGAAACAATTAAAATATTTTTGTTTCCAATTACTATATATAACAATCACTTAATAGTAAACACTCTTTCAATTTGTTTACTCTTCAGATGTGTCGTGTTTAATAATAATTTGTTTTAAAAGATAAACACATCCTCTCAAGGATTTTTTAACTTCACAAAACCATTCAAAAATTTTTTCTCTCTAACGTTCTTCTTCACAATGACCAAACTTTTCATTTAATTCACTTATCTGTTCAGCCTGCATTTTTCGACAAATAACATTAAGGTAGTAGATTAAATTTGAAATTGACCATATAAAAAATCTAATTTATTCATACATTTTTCTATAAATGTTTCACCAAATGTCTGATATCTAACTATATACAGCCAATTTAAATCATCTTCCAATTCTCTCATTGTAACTTCGGAAAGATTTCGAAAGATTGATACTTTATAAAAATTAGGATTTATTTCTCCATCTGGAGCGGTGAGACATAGTTTTGTAATATAAAGAAACAGAGCACTTCTCGCAGCAGCTACGGTTTCATAATTAAGTTTCGGGTTTTGTTTTGATATTAGCTTAATGATTTTGTTGGTGCATTATAGGAATGTAAGAGATTATTTTGTTTATGTTTGGGTTTTAGAAGAATGTTTCGGAGAAAAATTATCAGGTTATTTCGGATAAAAGAATGGCTGGGCCAGGACGTTTACTTTCTGTGGAAGTATATAATAGTACGAGAAACGAACCGGGCAGTAATGAAAGTGATGCAGATATTAAAGATTCGTGGAACTGTGGTATTTCTGAAGATGAATATGAACATGCAGGTGATTCTTCAGATTCTGATATTACAACTCCGCCAGCTTCAGTAGCTGTTTCCTCAAATAATATTTACGTAGGAGATTTGAAAGATCTGAATTCTTTTGAGTTTTGAGCATACTTGGAATCAATCACTATTTTATGCCGCCTAATTTAGTTTAGGAAATAAAATTTAGCATATTTTTCGATGGTGAAAAGTAGAATTCACAGTAAAAGCAACTAAAGAGTATTTTGTTTTGAGATTCGTATGAAAAATATACATCAAGTATAAAATCAGTATTTCAATTATTCCTGACAAAAATTATTCAGTCTCAATCAATATTCAATTAATCAAAATCAAAGTTTCAATTATTCCAGCGTTAAAGAGGTGATTTTTTGAGGATTGATTTCGAGAGATAGGCTTAGCACAACAAATTAGCCTTGTTTTGATAACAATTCGGAAGCGAAGCGCTCCTTCGTTTGGGCCAAGTTAGTTCCGGACTGCCGCCGTCCGGAAAGGGTTAATGACAATTTTGCGGTAGCAATATATATAATCCACAATAACATGTGTTGTAACTTTCAATGGCCCTAACTCAGGTTTGAACATCTTATTTTCAATATATTGAAATTTATATAGGCAATTCTTTTCTGAATTTAGTATGCTTTACAGTAAGCTGACGTTTTACCACTAAATTAAAAATAGCAATTATTTAAACACTTTCATTTAACTGCAAGATATCTAGCCATTTTACTGCACGCAAAAGTAAGGTATAAGTTTTTTGCAAATAACTCGAGAAGCGATGCAGTTTGCAATCTCAAATTTGGCATATGAATGCTTATTGTGTTATATTTTCATTCTTCGTATAAAGATCTCGGCGAAAATCCTTCTCGGAAAAAGCATGATAAATAAATTTCAATTTAAATATTTGCATCTGAAATTACTCTAATCGTCAAAACATATATTTAAATGTACCTCGAGGATATTATTTATAAAATAAAAATAAAACTACCTATATATCTCCATTTCAAAAAAGGTTCCGAAATAGACTGTGTTTCCCTTTCCCAGCGACAGATGCTGACAAAAATTTTTATTTATTTTCGAAAATTTTTCTCTCGGCAGGGCCTGGAAAATTACTTATAAGTATTAACTATTTGATTCGGAATAACTAAGTTGGAACATGTGTTTGCAAAAGCTAGTTTATTTCTTCGACGTTTCTATTATACAAAGAAAATTATTCGATTTGCGGAATACGACTTTAAAATCTCTGAAAAATAAAACGTAAATATTTTATTTATCATCTTCTGCGTCTGATCTTATTTTTTGTAAAAAACCCTCCTCTTTTCTCAACCGGGCTTGGGACCGGCTATGGCAGAGTTAAAAATATTTTTTACTTTTTGTCCAAAACATTGTCTTTGGACGATATGAAGAAGTCACGGTAATAATAACCTACCGCAAATCTACTTGTGTGATTGGCTCTGAAAAGAGCCTTTTTTATGTTCTCGATACCATTCGAGTGATCTTCAGACAGGAGCTTTTGGAGTTACAATTTTTGTGTCTACTACTGTGTCGGAGATGCCGTTTCTGAACATTCATCGGTGTTTTCAGAATCATAAAATACCTGAAAAAGAAAACAAAATTAGAAATTACAAGCAATGAATCTTTCATCAAGTTAATTAATTTACATTTTAAATAGTCATTTTAATTTGTACTTACCTCTGACATTATACTTTGCATAGTCTTTTTTCCGTCATAATGCTCGGAGTCGTTCTGGTTTGCCCCTTCGATTTTAGTATAACTTCGCTTTTTGTCACTGTACTTATGTACGAGAGCTCGATTGATCCTTTCTCCATACTTTGAGTTGTTAGCTGTTTTCGTGACCTGAAAGAAAAGTAATATTTACTATAAATTACAAAGCTAATTATGAACATAAACAGATAAAAGTAATAATTGAAATCATAAAGGCTTACCTTGCAGGATGCAAGACCAGTTGCTGCAGTTGAAGCTGGTGTCTTGTCCGTAGATATCCTTGAATTAGTCGGTGGGTGTTCTACCGTACTTCGTCCTGTCACCGACGCGTGTGTCTTAAAATTCTTTGCTGTCGTCGATGGGTCCACAGATTGTTTTTCCCAGGAATCGCGTCCAATACCTGGAGTAAGGCATGGTCTCATGTGAGTTGAACTGCTTGCAGAAGTCGATGTGTGTTCTATATAACTCCGTCCTGTCGCCGACTCTTTCGGCTTAAAAGTAGTTCCTGAAATCGATGGGCCCATAAATGCTCTTTTCCAGGCCTCGTGGTCAATACTTGAATTTGAGGATGATCCCTCGTCCGTAGAACTCCCATCAGTCGTCGATGAGTCGGTCAAATGACTCCTTCCAAGTTTGGATGGATATGCCGAAGACATAATAGAGCAGTTCAAAAATAGCACCTACCAGGCCTATAGCAAAACTAGAAATGCTACAGGTGATATGGTGTGGCTAACGGCACGATAAGAACAACGACCAATCAGAAGCTTAAGTGTTCGCAGTCAGTTGATTATACACCAACTTCATGATTGACAATCCCGTAAATAACTGGTTCTTTGTGTGGTGCATTTCTTTTCCCCTTCTTGAACCCATCTGTAGCAGGGATTAAAATTTTAACGCTAGGCGTGCAGTAACAATAGGGCTCACTACCTGTGTGCCCTATTGTTACCCTATTGTCGCTGTCTATAAAAGGAGGGGAGTAAATCACAGGTGCAAACGTGCAGAACACAGGTGCAGAGCCATTCGAAGAAAAATGCTTTTGAGAGGGAGGCAAGAGCAACAGGAAATGAGGGATATAATATATTTATTCATGGTGTCATCTACGCATGGCTTCTTTTTAAATTTGTTGAATTATCTATTCCTACATGTCAGGTTCAATTATTACTTAAACAATACAATTTTTCTAAATCTGTTAAAATATCTATTAATTCAAGTGTGTTTAAAATATTATCAGAACAATCCAATTTTCCTAAATTTGTCAAATTATCTATCCATTCAAGTTAGGTTGAAGTATTATCAGAACAATTTAATTTTATTATTTCTCCAGAATTTCTAATTTTTCGGAAACAATTAAAATATTTTTGTTTCCAATTACTATATATAACAATCACTTAATAGTAAACACTCTTTCAATTTGTTTACTCTTCAGATGTGTCGTGTTTAATAATAATTTGTTTTAAAAGATAAACACATCCTCTCAAGGATTTTTTAACTTCACAAAACCATTCAAAAATTTTTTCTCTCTAATGTTCTTCTTCACAATGACCAAACTTTTCATTTAATTCACTTATCTGTACAACCTGCATTTTTCGACAAATAACATTAAGGTAGTAGATTAAATTTGTAATTGACCATATAAAAAATCTAATTTATTCATACATTTTTCTATAAATGTTTCACCAAATGTCTGATATCTAACTATATACAGCCAATTTAAATCATCTTTAAATTCTCTCATTGTAACTTCGGAAAGATTTCGAAAGATTGATACTTTATAAAAATTAGGATTTATTTCTCCATCTGGAGCGGTGAGACATAGTTTTGTAATATAAAGAAACAGAGCACTTCTCGCAGCAGCTACGGTTTCATAATTAAATTTCGGGTTTTGTTTTGATATTAGCTTAATGATTTTGTTGGTGCATTATAGGAATGTAAGAGATTATTTTGTTTATGTTTGGGTTTTAGAAGAATGTGTCTGAGAAAAATTATCAGGTTATTTCGGATAAAAGAATGGCTGGGCCATTACGTTTACTTTCTGTGGAAGTATATAATAGTACGAGAAACGAACCGGGCAGTAATGAAAGTGATGCAGATAGTAAAGATTCGTGGAACTGTGGGATTTCTGAAGATGAATATGAACATGCAGGTGATTCTTCAGATTATGATATTACAACTCCGCCAGATTCAGTAGCTGTTTCCTCAAATAATATTTACGTAGGAGATTTGAAAGATCTGAATTCTTTTGAGTTTTGAGCATACTTGGAATCAATCACTATATTATGCCGCCTAATTTAGTTTAGGAAATAAAATTTAGCATATTTTTCGATGGTGAATAGTAGAATTCACAGTAAAAGCAACTAAAGAGTATTTTGTTTTGAGATTCGTATGAAAAATATACATCAAGTATAAAATCAGTATTTCAATTATTCCTGACAAAAATTATTCACTCTCAATCAATATTCAATTAATCAAAATCAAAGTTTCAATTATTCCTGCGTTAAAGAGGTGATTTTTTGAGGATTGATTTCGAGAGATAGGCTTAGCACAACAAATTAGCCTTGTTTTGATAACAATTCGGAAGCGAAGCGCTCCTTCTTTGGGCCAAGTTAGTTCCGGAAAGGGTTAATGACAATTTTGCGGTAGCAATTTATATAATCCACAATAACATGTGTTGTAACTTTCAATGGCCCTACCTCAGGTTTGAACATCTTATTTTCAATATATTGAAATTTATATAGGCAATTCCTTTCTGTATTGAGTTTGCTTTACAGTAAGCTGACGTTTTACCACTAAATTAAAAATAGCAATTATTTAAACACTTTCATATAACTGCAAAATATCTAGCCATTTTACTGCACGCAAAAGAAAGGTATAAGTTTTTTGCAAATAACTCGAGAAGCGATGCAGTTTGCAATCTCAAATTTGGCACATGAATGCTTATTGTGTTATATTTTCATTCTTCGTATAAAGATCTCGACGAAAATCTTTCGCGGAAAAAGCATGATAAATAAATTTCAATTTAAATATTTGCATCTGAAATTACTCTAATTGTCAAAAGATATATTTAAATGTACCTCGAGGATATTATTTATAAAATAAAAATAAAACTACCTATTTGTCTCCATTTCAAAAAAGGTTTAAACTCCGAAGTAGACTGTGTTTCCCTTTCCCAGCGACAGATGCTGACAAAAATTTTTATTTATTTTCGAAAATTTTTCTCTCGGCAGGGCCTGGAAATTTTCTTATAAGTATTAACTATTTGATTCGGAATAACTAAGGTGGAACATGTGTTTGCAAAAGCTAGTTTATTTCTTCGACGTTTCTATTATACAAAGAAAATTATTCGATTTGGGGAATACGACTTTAAAATCTCTGAAAAATAAAAAGTAAATATTTTATTTATCATCTTCTGCGTCTGATCATATTTTTTGTAAAAAACCCTCCTCTTTTCTCAACCGGGCTTGGGACCGGCTATGGCAGAGTTAAAAATATTTTTTACTTCTTGTCCAAAACATTGTCTTTGGACGATATGAAGAAGTCACGGTGATAATAACCTACCGCATATCTACTTGTGTGATTGGCTCTGAAAAGAGCCTTTTTTATGTTCTCGATACCATTCGAGTGATCTTCAGACAGGAGCTTTTGGAGTTACAATTTTTGTGTCTACTGCTGTGTCGGAGATGCCGTTTCTGAACATTCATCGGTGTTTTCAGAATCATAAAATACCTGAAAAAGAAAACAAAATTAGAAATTACAAGCAATGAATCTTCCATCAAGTTAATTAATTTACATTTTAAATAGTCATTTTAATTTGCACTTACCTCTGACATTATACTTTGCATAGTCTTTTTTCCGTCATAATTCTCGGATTCGTTCTGGTTTGCCCCTTCGATTTTAGTATAACTTCGCTTTTTGTCACTGTACATATGTACGAGAGCTCGATTGATCCTTTCTCCATACTTTGAGTTGTTAGCTGTTTTCGTGACCTGAAAGAAAAGTAATATTTACTATAAATTACAAAGCTAATTATGAACATAAACAGATAAAAGTAATAATTGAAATCATAAAGGCTTACCTTGCAGGATGCAAGACCAGTTGCTGCAGTTGAAGCTGGTGTCTTGTCCGTAGATATCCTTGAATTAGACGGTGGGTGTTCTACCGTACTTTGTCCTGTCACCGACGCGTGTGTCTTAAAATTATTTGCTGTCGTCGATGGGTCCACAGATTGTTTTTCCCAGGAATCGCGTCCAATACCTGGAGTAAGGCATGGTCTCATGTGAGTTGAACTGCTTGCAGAAGTCGATGTGTGTTCTATATAACTCCGTCCTGTCGCCGACTCTTTCGGCTTAAAAGTAGTTCCTGAAATCGATGGGCCCATAAATGCTCTTTTCCAGGCCTCGTGGTCAATACTTGAATTTGAGGATGATCCCTCGTCCGTAGAACTCCCATCAGTCGTCGATGAGTCGGTCAAATACTCCTTCCAAGTTTGGATGGATATGCCGAAGACATAATAGAGCAGTTCAAAAATAGCACCTACCAGGCCTATAGCAAAACTAGAAATGCTACAGGTGATATGGTGTGGCTAACGGCACGATAAGAACAACGACCAATCAGAAGCTTAAGTGTTCGCAGTCAGTTGATTATACACCAACTTCATGATTGACAATCCCGTAAATAACTGGTTCTCTGTGTGGTGCATTTCTTTTCCCCTTCTTGAACCCATCTGTAGCAGGGATTAAAATTTTAACGCTAGGCGTGCAGTAACAATAGGGCTCACTACCTGTGTGTCCTATTGTTACCCTATTGTCGCTGTCTATAAAAGGATGGGAGTAAATCACAGGTGCAAACGTGCAGAACAGAGGTGCAGAGCCATTCGAAGAAAAATGCTTTTGAGAGGGAGGCAAGAGCAACAGGAAATGAGGGATATAATATATTTATTCATGGTGTCATCTACGCATGGCTTCTTTTTAAATTTGTTGAATTATCTATTCCTACATGTCAGGTTCAATTATTACTTAAACAATACAATTTTTCTAAATCTGTTAAAATATCTATTCCTTCAAGTGAGTTTAAAATATTATCAGAACAATCCAATTTTCCTAAATTTGTCAAATTATCTATCCATTCAAGTTAGGTTGAAGTATTATCAGAACAATTTAATTTTATTATTTCTCCAGAATTTCTAATTTTTCGGAAACAATTAAAATATTTTTGTTTCCAATTACTATATATAACAATCACTTAATAGTAAACACTCTTTCAATTTGTTTACTCTTCAGATGTGTCGTGTTTAATAATAATTTGTTTTAAAAGATAAAAACATCCTCTCAAGGATTTTTTAACTTCACAAAACCATTCAAAAATTTTTTATCTCTAATGTTCTTCTTCACAATGACCAAACTTTTCATTTAATTCACTTATCTGTACAACCTGCATTTTTCGACAAATAACATTAAGGTAGTAGATTAAATTTGTAATTGACCATATAAAAAATCTAATTTATTCATACATTTTTCTATAAATGTTTCACCAAATGTCTGATATCTAACTATATACAGCCAATTTAAATCATCTTTAAATTCTCTCATTGTAACTTCGGAAAGATTTCGAAAGATTGATACTTTATAAAAATTAGGATTTATTTCTCCATCTGGAGCGGTGAGACATAGTTTTGTAATATAAAGAAACAGAGCACTTCTCGCAGCAGCTACGGTTTCATAATTAAAATTCGGGTTTTGTTTTGATATTAGCTTAATGATTTTGTTGGTGCATTATAGGAATGTAAGAGATTATTTTGTTTATGTTTGGGTTTTAGAAGAATGTGTCGGAGAAAAATTATCAGGTTATTTCGGATAAAAGAATGGCTGGGCCATTACGTTTACTTTCTGTGGAAGTATATAATAGTACGAGAAACGAACCGGGCAGTAATGAAAGTGATGCAGATAGTAAAGATTCGTGGAACTGTGGGATTTCTGAAGATGAATATGAACATGCAGGTGATTCTTCAGATTCTGATATTACAACTCCGCCAGCTTCAGTAGCTGTTTCCTCAAATAATATTTACGTAGGAGATTTGAAAGATCTGAATTCTTTTGAGTTTTGAGCATACTTGGAATCAATCACTATATTATGCCGCCTAATTTAGTTTAGGAAATAAAATTTAGCATATTTTTCGATGTTGAATAGTAGAATTCACAGTAAAAGCAACTAAAGAGTATTTTGTTTTGAGATTCGTATGAAAAATATACATCAAGTATAAAATCAGTATTTCAATTATTCCTGACAAAAATTATTCACTCTCAATCAATATTCAATTAATCAAAATCAAAGTTTCAATTATTCCTGCGTTAAAGAGGTGATTTTTTGAGGATTGATTTCGAGAGATAGGCTTAGCACAACAAATTAGCCTTGTTTTGATAACAATTCGGAAGCGAAGCGCTCCTTCGTTTGGGCCAAGTTAGTTTCGGACTGCCGCCGTCCGGAAAGGGTTAATGACAATTTTGCGGTAGCAATATATATAATCCACAATAACATGTGTTGTAACTTTCAATGGCCCTAACTCAGGTTTGAGCATCTTATTTTCAATATATTGAAATTTATATAGGCAATTCCTTTCTGAATTGAGTATGCTTTACAGTAAGCTGACGTTTTACCACTAAATTAAAAATAGCAATTATTTAAACACTTTCATATAACTGCAAAATATCTAGCCATTTTACTGCACGCAAAAGTAAGGTATAAGTTTTTTGCAAATAACTCGAGAAGCGATGCAGTTTGCAATCTCAAATTTGGCACATGAATGCTTATTGTGTTATATTTTCATTCTTCGTATAAAGATCTCGACGAAAATCTTTCGCGGAAAAAGCATGATAAATAAATTTCAATTTAAATATTTGCATCTGAAATTACTCTAATTGTCAAAACATATATTTAAAAATTATTTTTATGAATGCTTATTGTGTTATATTTTCATTCTTCGTATAAAGATCTCGGCGAAAATCCTTCCCGGAAAAAGCATGATAAATAAATTTCAATTTAAATATTTGCATCTGAAATTACTCTAATCGTCAAAACATATATTTAAATGTACCTCGAGGATATTATTTATAAAATAAAAATAAAACTACCTATATATCTCCATTTCAAAAAAGGTTCCGAAATAGACTGTGTTTCCCTTTCCCAGCGACAGATGCTGACAAAATTTTTTATTTATTTTCGAAAATTTTTCTCTCGGCAGGGCCTGGAAATTTACTTATAAGTATTAACTATTTGATTCGGAATAACTAAGTTGGAACATGTGTTTGCAAAAGCTAGTTTATTTCTTCGACGTTTCTATTATACAAAGAAAATTATTCGATTTGGGGAATACGACTTTAAAATCTCTGAAAAATAAAAAGTAAATATTTTATTTATCATCTTCTGCGTCTGATCTTATTTTTTGTAAAAAACCCTCCTCTTTTCTCAACCGGGCTTGGGACCGGCTATGGCAGAGTTAAAAATATTTTTTACTTTTTGTCCAAAACATTGTCTTTGGACGATATGAAGAAGTCACGGTAATAATAACCTACCGCAAATCTACTTGTGTGATTGGCTCTGAAAAGAGCCTTTTTTATGTTCTCGATACCATTCGAGTGATCTTCAGACAGGAGCTTTTGGAGTTACAATTTTTGTGTCTACTGCTGTGTCGGAGATGCCGTTTCTGAACATTCATCGGTGTTTTCAGAATCATAAAATACCTGAAAAAGAAAACAAAATTAGAAATTACAAGCAATGAATCTTTCATCAAGTTAATTAATTTACATTTTAAATAGTCATTTTAATTTGCACTTACCTCTGACATTATACTTTGCATAGTCTTTTTTCCGTCATAATGCTCGGAGTCGTTCTGGTTTGCCCCTTCGATTTTAGTATAACGTCCCTTTTTGTCACTGTACATGTGTACGAGAGCTCGATTGATCATTTCTCCATACTTTGAGTTGTTAGCTGTTTTCGTAACCTGAAAGAAAAGTAATATTTACAATAAATTACAAAGCTAATTATGAACATAAACAGATAAAAGTAATAATTGAAATCATAAAGGCTTACCTTGCAGGATGCAAGACCAGTTGCTACAGTTGAAGCTGGTGTCTTGTCCGTAGATATCCTTGAATTAGTCGGTGGGTGTTCTACCGTACTTCGTCCTGTCACCGACGCGTGTGTCTTAAAATTCTTTGCTGTCGTCGATGGGTCCACAGATTGTTTTTCCCAGGAATCGCGTCCAATACCTGAAGTAAGGCATGGTCTCATGTGAGTTGAACTGCTTGCAGAAGTCGATGTGTGTTCTATATAACTCCGTCCTGTCGCCGACTCTTTCGGCTTAAAAGTAATTCCTGAAATCGATGGGCCCATAAATGCTCTTTTCCAGGCCTCGTGGTCAATACTTGAATTTGAGGATGATCCCTCGTCCGTAAAACTCCCATCAGTCGTCGATGAGTCGGTCAAATGACTCCTTCCAAGTTTCGATGGATATGCCGAAGACATAATAGAGCAGTTCAAAAATAGCACCTACCAGGCCTATAGCAAAACTAGAAATGCTACAGGTGATATGGTGTGGCTAACGGCACGATAAGAACAACGACCAATCAGAAGCTTAAGTGTTCGCAGTCAGTTGATTATACACCAACTTCATGATTGACAATCCCGTAAATAACTCGTTCTTCGTGTTGTGCACTTCTTTTCCCCTTCTTGAACCCATCTGTAGCAGGGATTAAAATTTTAACGCTAGGCGTGCAGTAACAATAGGGCTCACTACCTGTGTGCCCTATTGTTACTGCCCTATTGTTACCCTATTGTCGCTGTCCATAAAAGGAGGGGAGTAAATCACAGGTGCAAACGTGCAGAACACAGGTGCAGAGCCATTCGAAGAAAAATGCTTTTGAGAGGGAGGCAAGAGCAACAGGAAATGAGGGATATAATATATTTATTCATGGTGTCATCTACGCATGGCTTCTTTTTAAATTTGTTGAATTATCTATTCCTACATGTCAGGTTCAATTATTACTTAAACAATACAATTTTTCTAAATCTGTTAAAATATCTATTCCTTCAAGTGAGTTTAAAATATTATCAGAACAATCCAATTTTCCTAAATTTGTCAAATTATCTAACCATTCAAGTTAGGTTGAAGTATTATCAGAACAATTTAATTTTATTATTTCTCCAGAATTTCTAATTTTTCGGAAACAATTAAAATATTTTTGTTTCCAATTACTATATATAACAATCACTTAATAGTAAACACTCTTTCAATTTGTTTACTCTTCAGATGTGTCGTGTTTAATAATAATTTGTTTTAAAAGATAAACACATCCTCTCAAGGATTTTTTAACTTCACAAAACCATTCAAAAATTTTTTCTCTCTAACGTTCTTCTTCACAATGACCAAACTTTTCATTTAATTCACTTATCTGTTCAGCCTGCATTTTTCGACAAATAACATTAAGGTAGTAGATTAAATTTGAAATTGACCATATAAAAAATCTAATTTATTCATACATTTTTCTATAAATGTTTCACCAAATGTCTGATATCTAACTATATACAGCCAATTTAAATCATCTTCCAATTCTCTCATTGTAACTTCGGAAAGATTTCGAAAGATTGATACTTTATAAAAATTAGGATTTATTTCTCCATCTGGAGCGGTGAGACATAGTTTTGTAATATAAAGAAACAGAGCACTTCTCGCAGCAGCTACGGTTTCATAATTAAGTTTCGGGTTTTGTTTTGATATTAGCTTAATGATTTTGTTGGTGCATTATAGGAATGTAAGAGATTATTTTGTTTATGTTTGGGTTTTAGAAGAATGTTTCGGAGAAAAATTATCAGGTTATTTCGGATAAAAGAATGGCTGGGCCAGGACGTTTACTTTCTGTGGAAGTATATAATAGTACGAGAAACGAACCGGGCAGTAATGAAAGTGATGCAGATATTAAAGATTCGTGGAACTGTGGTATTTCTGAAGATGAATATGAACATGCAGGTGATTCTTCAGATTCTGATATTACAACTCCGCCAGCTTCAGTAGCTGTTTCCTCAAATAATATTTACGTAGGAGATTTGAAAGATCTGAATTCTTTTGAGTTTTGAGCATACTTGGAATCAATCACTATTTTATGCCGCCTAATTTAGTTTAGGAAATAAAATTTAGCATATTTTTCGATGGTGAAAAGTAGAATTCACAGTAAAAGCAACTAAAGAGTATTTTGTTTTGAGATTCGTATGAAAAATATACATCAAGTATAAAATCAGTATTTCAATTATTCCTGACAAAAATTATTCAGTCTCAATCAATATTCAATTAATCAAAATCAAAGTTTCAATTATTCCAGCGTTAAAGAGGTGATTTTTTGAGGATTGATTTCGAGAGATAGGCTTAGCACAACAAATTAGCCTTGTTTTGATAACAATTCGGAAGCGAAGCGCTCCTTCGTTTGGGCCAAGTTAGTTCCGGACTGCCGCCGTCCGGAAAGGGTTAATGACAATTTTGCGGTAGCAATATATATAATCCACAATAACATGTGTTGTAACTTTCAATGGCCCTAACTCAGGTTTGAACATCTTATTTTCAATATATTGAAATTTATATAGGCAATTCCTTTCTGAATTTAGTATGCTTTACAGTAAGCTGACGTTTTACCACTAAATTAAAAATAGCAATTATTTAAACACTTTCATATAACTGCAAGATATCTAGCCATTTTACTGCACGCAAAAGTAAGGTATAAGTTTTTTGCAAATAACTCGAGAAGCGATGCAGTTTGCAATCTCAAATTTGGCATATGAATGCTTATTGTGTTATATTTTCATTCTTCGTATAAAGTTCTCGGCGAAAATCCTTCTCGGAAAAAGCATGATAAATAAATTTCAATTTAAATATTTGCATCTGAAATTACTCTAATCGTCAAAACATATATTTAAATGTACCTCGAGGATATTATTTATAAAATAAAAATAAAACTACCTATATATCTCCATTTCAAAAAAGGTTCCGAAATAGACTGTGTTTCCCTTTCCCAGCGACAGATGCTGACAAAAATTTTTATTTATTTTCGAAAATTTTTCTCTCGGCAGGGCCTGGAAAATTACTTATAAGTATTAACTATTTGATTCGGAATAACTAAGTTGGAACATGTGTTTGCAAAAGCTAGTTTATTTCTTCGACGTTTCTATTATACAAAGAAAATTATTCGATTTGCGGAATACGACTTTAAAATCTCTGAAAAATAAAACGTAAATATTTTATTTATCATCTTCTGCGTCTGATCTTATTTTTTGTAAAAAACCCTCCTCTTTTCTCAACCGGGCTTGGGACCGGCTATGGCAGAGTTAAAAATATTTTTTACTTTTTGTCCAAAACATTGTCTTTGGACGATATGAAGAAGTCACGGTAATAATAACCTACCGCAAATCTACTTGTGTGATTGGCTCTGAAAAGAGCCTTTTTTATGTTCTCGATACCATTCGAGTGATCTTCAGACAGGAGCTTTTGGAGTTACAATTTTTGTGTCTACTACTGTGTCGGAGATGCCGTTTCTGAACATTCATCGGTGTTTTCAGAATCATAAAATACCTGAAAAAGAAAACAAAATTAGAAATTACAAGCAATGAATCTTTCATCAAGTTAATTAATTTACATTTTAAATAGTCATTTTAATTTGTACTTACCTCTGACATTATACTTTGCATAGTCTTTTTTCCGTCATAATGCTCGGAGTCGTTCTGGTTTGCCCCTTCGATTTTAGTATAACTTCGCTTTTTGTCACTGTACTTATGTACGAGAGCTCGATTGATCCTTTCTCCATACTTTGAGTTGTTAGCTGTTTTCGTGACCTGAAAGAAAAGTAATATTTACTATAAATTACAAAGCTAATTATGAACATAAACAGATAAAAGTAATAATTGAAATCATAAAGGCTTACCTTGCAGGATGCAAGACCAGTTGCTGCAGTTGAAGCTGGTGTCTTGTCCGTAGATATCCTTGAATTAGTCGGTGGGTGTTCTACCGTACTTCGTCCTGTCACCGACGCGTGTGTCTTAAAATTCTTTGCTGTCGTCGATGGGTCCACAGATTGTTTTTCCCAGGAATCGCGTCCAATACCTGGAGTAAGGCATGGTCTCATGTGAGTTGAACTGCTTGCAGAAGTCGATGTGTGTTCTATATAACTCCGTCCTGTCGCCGACTCTTTCGGCTTAAAAGTAGTTCCTGAAATCGATGGGCCCATAAATGCTCTTTTCCAGGCCTCGTGGTCAATACTTGAATTTGAGGATGATCCCTCGTCCGTAGAACTCCCATCAGTCGTCGATGAGTCGGTCAAATGACTCCTTCCAAGTTTGGATGGATATGCCGAAGACATAATAGAGCAGTTCAAAAATAGCACCTACCAGGCCTATAGCAAAACTAGAAATGCTACAGGTGATATGGTGTGGCTAACGGCACGATAAGAACAACGACCAATCAGAAGCTTAAGTGTTCGCAGTCAGTTGATTATACACCAACTTCATGATTGACAATCCCGTAAATAACTGGTTCTTTGTGTGGTGCATTTCTTTTCCCCTTCTTGAACCCATCTGTAGCAGGGATTAAAATTTTAACGCTAGGCGTGCAGTAACAATAGGGCTCACTACCTGTGTGCCCTATTGTTACCCTATTGTCGCTGTCTATAAAAGGAGGGGAGTAAATCACAGGTGCAAACGTGCAGAACACAGGTGCAGAGCCATTCGAAGAAAAATGCTTTTGAGAGGGAGGCAAGAGCAACAGGAAATGAGGGATATAATATATTTATTCATGGTGTCATCTACGCATGGCTTCTTTTTAAATTTGTTGAATTATCTATTCCTACATGTCAGGTTCAATTATTACTTAAACAATACAATTTTTCTAAATCTGTTAAAATATCTATTAATTCAAGTGTGTTTAAAATATTATCAGAACAATCCAATTTTCCTAAATTTGTCAAATTATCTATCCATTCAAGTTAGGTTGAAGTATTATCAGAACAATTTAATTTTATTATTTCTCCAGAATTTCTAATTTTTCGGAAACAATTAAAATATTTTTGTTTCCAATTACTATATATAACAATCACTTAATAGTAAACACTCTTTCAATTTGTTTACTCTTCAGATGTGTCGTGTTTAATAATAATTTGTTTTAAAAGATAAACACATCCTCTCAAGGATTTTTTAACTTCACAAAACCATTCAAAAATTTTTTCTCTCTAATGTTCTTCTTCACAATGACCAAACTTTTCATTTAATTCACTTATCTGTACAACCTGCATTTTTCGACAAATAACATTAAGGTAGTAGATTAAATTTGTAATTGACCATATAAAAAATCTAATTTATTCATACATTTTTCTATAAATGTTTCACCAAATGTCTGATATCTAACTATATACAGCCAATTTAAATCATCTTTAAATTCTCTCATTGTAACTTCGGAAAGATTTCGAAAGATTGATACTTTATAAAAATTAGGATTTATTTCTCCATCTGGAGCGGTGAGACATAGTTTTGTAATATAAAGAAACAGAGCACTTCTCGCAGCAGCTACGGTTTCATAATTAAATTTCGGGTTTTGTTTTGATATTAGCTTAATGATTTTGTTGGTGCATTATAGGAATGTAAGAGATTATTTTGTTTATGTTTGGGTTTTAGAAGAATGTGTCTGAGAAAAATTATCAGGTTATTTCGGATAAAAGAATGGCTGGGCCATTACGTTTACTTTCTGTGGAAGTATATAATAGTACGAGAAACGAACCGGGCAGTAATGAAAGTGATGCAGATAGTAAAGATTCGTGGAACTGTGGGATTTCTGAAGATGAATATGAACATGCAGGTGATTCTTCAGATTATGATATTACAACTCCGCCAGATTCAGTAGCTGTTTCCTCAAATAATATTTACGTAGGAGATTTGAAAGATCTGAATTCTTTTGAGTTTTGAGCATACTTGGAATCAATCACTATATTATGCCGCCTAATTTAGTTTAGGAAATAAAATTTAGCATATTTTTCGATGGTGAATAGTAGAATTCACAGTAAAAGCAACTAAAGAGTATTTTGTTTTGAGATTCGTATGAAAAATATACATCAAGTATAAAATCAGTATTTCAATTATTCCTGACAAAAATTATTCACTCTCAATCAATATTCAATTAATCAAAATCAAAGTTTCAATTATTCAGAGGTGATTTTTTGAGGATTGATTTCGAGAGATAGGCTTAGCACAACAAATTAGCCTTGTTTTGATAACAATTCGGAAGCGAAACGCTCCTTCTTTGGGCCAAGTTAGTTCCGGAAAGGGTTAATGACAATTTTGCGGTAGCAATTTATATAATCCACAATAACATGTGTTGTAACTTTCAATGGCCCTAACTCAGGTTTGAACATCTTATTTTCAATATATTGAAATTTATATAGGCAGTTCCTTTCTGAATTGAGTATGCTTTACAGTAAGCTGACGTTTTACCACTAAATTAAAAATAGCAATTATTTAAACACTTTCATATAACTGCAAGATATCTAGCCATTTTACTGCACGCAAAAGTAAGGTATAAGTTTTTTGCAAATAACTCGAGAAGCGATGCAGTTTGCAATCTCAAATTTGGCATATGAATGCTTATTGTGTTATATTTTCATTCTTCGTATAAAGATCTCGGCGAAAATCCTTCTCGGAAAAAGCATGATAAATAAATTTCAATTTAAATATTTGCATCTGAAATTACTCTAATCGTCAAAACATATATTTAAATGTACCTCGAGGATATTATTTATAAAATAAAAATAAAACTACCTATATATCTCCATTTCAAAAAAGGTTCCGAAATAGACTGTGTTTCCCTTTCCCAGCGACAGATGCTGACAAAAATTTTTATTTATTTTCGAAAATTTTTCTCTCGGCAGGGCCTGGAAAATTACTTATAAGTATTAACTATTTGATTCGGAATAACTAAGTTGGAACATGTGTTTGCAAAAGCTAGTTTATTTCTTCGACGTTTCTATTATACAAAGAAAATTATTCGATTTGCGGAATACGACTTTAAAATCTCTGAAAAATAAAAAGTAAATATTTTATTTATCATCTTCTGCGTCTGATCTTATTTTTTGTAAAAAACCCTCCTCTTTTCTCAACCGGGCTTGGGACCGGCTATGGCAGAGTTAAAAATATTTTTTACTTTTTGTCCAAAACATTGTCTTTGGACGATATGAAGAAGTCACGGTAATAATAACCTACCGCAAATCTACTTGTGTGATTGGCTCTGAAAAGAGCCTTTTTTATGTTCTCGATACCATTCGAGTGATCTTCAGACAGGAGCTTTTGGAGTTACAATTTTTGTGTCTACTACTGTGTCGGAGATGCCGTTTCTGAAAATTCATCGGTGTTTTCAGAATCATAAAATACCTGAAAAAGAAAACAAAATTAGAAATTACAAGCAATGAATCTTTCATCAAGTTAATTAATTTACATTTTAAATAGTCATTTTAATTTGCACTTACCTCTGACATTATACTTTGCATAGTCTTTTTTCCGTCATAATGCTCGGAGTCGTTCTGGTTTGCCCCTTCGATTTTAGTATAACTTCGCTTTTTGTCACTGTACATATGTACGAGAGCTCGATTGATCCTTTCTCCATACTTTGAGTTGTTAGCTGTTTTCGTGACCTGAAAGAAAAGTAATATTTACTATAAATTACAAAGCTAATTATGAACATAAACAGATAAAAGTAATAATTGAAATCATAAAGGCTTACCTTGCAGGATGCAAGACCAGTTGCTGCAGTTGAAGCTGGTGTCTTGTCCGTAGATATCCTTGAATTAGTCGGTGGGTGTTCTACCGTACTTCGTCCTGTCACCGACGCGTGTGTCTTAAAATTCTTTGCTGTCGTCGATGGGTCCACAGATTGTTTTCCCCAGGAATCGCGTCCAATACCTGGAGTAAGGCATGGTCTCATGTGAGTTGAACTGCTTGCAGAAGTCGATGTGTGTTCTATATAACTCCGTCCTGTCGCCGACTCTTTCGGCTTAAAAGTAGTTCCTGAAATCGATGGGCCCATAAATGCTCTTTTCCAGGCCTCGTGGTCAATACTTGAATTTGAGGATGATCCCTCGTCCGTAGAACTCCCCTCAGTCGTCGATGAGTCGGTCAAATGACTCCTTCCAAGTTTGGATGGATATGCCGAAGACATAATAGAGCAGTTCAAAAATAGCACCTACCAGGCCTATAGCAAAACTAGAAATGCTACAGGTGATATGGTGTGGCTAACGGCACGATAAGAACAACGACCAATCAGAAGCTTAAGTGTTCGCAGTCAGTTGATTATACACCAACTTCATGATTGACAATCCCGTAAATAACTGGTTCTTTGTGTGGTGCATTTCTTTTCCTCTTCTTGAACCCATCTGTAGCAGGGATTAAAATTTAAACGCTAGGCGTGCAGTAACAATAGGGCTCACTACCTGTGTGCCCTATTGTTACCCTATTGTCGCTGTCTATAAAAGGAGGGGAGTAAATCACAGGTGCAAACGTGCAGAACACAGGTGCAGAGCCATTCGAAGAAAAATGCTTTTGAGAGGGAGGCAAGAGCAACAGGAAATGAGGGATATAATATATTTATTCATGGTGTCATCTACGCATGGCTTCTTTTTAAATTTGTTGAATTATCTATTCCTACATGTCAGGTTCAATTATTACTTAAACAATACAATTTTTCTAAATCTGTTAAAATATCTATTCCTTCAAGTGAGTTTAAAATATTATCAGAACAATCCAATTTTCCTAAATTTGTCAAATTATCTATCCATTCAAGTTAGGTTGAAGTATTATCAGAACAATTTAATTTTATTATTTCTCCAGAATTTCTAATTTTTCGGAAACAATTAAAATATTTTTGTTTCCAATTACTATATATAACAATCACTTAATAGTAAACACTCTTTCAATTTGTTTACTCTTCAGATGTGTCGTGTTTAATAATAATTTGTTTTAAAAGATAAACACATCCTCTCAAGGATTTTTTAACTTCACAAAACCATTCAAAAATTTTTTCTCTCTAATGTTCTTCTTCACAATGACCAAACTTTTCATTTAATTCACTTATCTGTACAACCTGCATTTTTCGACAAATAACATTAAGGTAGTAGATTAAATTTGTAATTGACCATATAAAAAATCTAATTTATTCATACATTTTTCTATAAATGTTTCACCAAATGTCTGATATCTATATATATACAGCCAATTTAAATCATCTTTAAATTCTCTCATTGTAACTTCGGAAAGATTTCGAAAGATTGATACTTTATAAAAATTAGGATTTATTTCTCCATCTGGAGCGGTGAGACATAGTTTTGTAATATAAAGAAACAGAGCACTTCTCGCAGCAGCTACGGTTTCATAATTAAATTTCGGGTTTTGTTTTGATATTAGCTTAATGATTTTGTTGGTGCATTATAGGAATGTAAGAGATTATTTTGTTTATGTTTGGGTTTTAGAAGAATGTGTCGGAGAAAAATTATCAGGTTATTTCGGATAAAAGAATGGCTGGGCCATTACGTTTACTTTCTGTGGAAGTATATAATAGTACGAGAAACGAACCGGGCAGTAATGAAAGTGATGCAGATAGTAAAGATTCGTGGAACTGGGGGATTTCTGAAGATGAATATGAACATGCAGGTGATTCTTCAGATTCTGATATTACAACTCCGCCAGCTTCAGTAGCTGTTTCCTCAAATAATATTTACGTAGGAGATTTGAAAGATCTGAATTCTTTTGAGTTTTGAGCATACTTGGAATCAATCACTATATTATGCCGCCTAATTTAGTTTAGGAAATAAAATTTAGCATATTTTTCTATGGTGAATAGTAGAATTCACAGTAAAAGCAACTAAAGAGTATTTTGTTTTGAGATTCGTATGAAAAATATACATCAAGTATAAAATCAGTATTTCAATTATTCCTGACAAAAATTATTCACTCTCAATCAATATTCAATTAATCAAAATCATAGTTTCAATTATTCCTGCGTTAAAGAGGTGATTTTTTGAGGATTGATTTCGAGAGATAGGCTTAGCACAACAAATTAGCCTTGTTTTGATAACAATTCGGAAGCGAAGCGCTCCTTCGTTTGGGCCAAGTTAGTTCCGGACTGCCGCCGTCCGGAAAGGGTTAATGACAATTTTGCGATAGCAATATATATAATCCACAATAACATGTGTTGTAACTTTCAATGGCCCTAACTCAGGTTTGAACATCTTATTTTCAATATATTGAAATTTATATAGGCAGTTCCTTTCTGAATTGAGTATGCTTTACAGTAAGCTGACGTTTTTCCACTAAATTAAAAATAGCAATTATTTAAACACTTTCATATAACTGCAAGATATCTAGCCATTTTACTGCACTCAAAAGTAAGGTATAAGTTTTTTGCAAATAACTCGAGAAGCGATGCAGTTTGCTATCTCAAATTTGGCATATGAATGCTTATTGTGTTATATTTTCATTCTTCGTATAAAGATCTCGGCGAAAATCCTTCGCGGAAAAAGCATGATAAATAAATTTCAATTTAAATATTTGCATCTGAAATTACTCTAATCGTCAAAACATATATTTAAATGTATCTCGAGGATATTATTTATAAAATAAAAATAAAACTACCTATATATCTCCATTTCAAAAAAGGTTTAAACTCCGAAATAAACTGCGTTTCCCTTTCCCAGCGACAGATGCTGACAAAAATTTTTATTTATTTTCGAAAATTTTTCTCTCGGCAGGGCCTGGAAATTTACTTATAAGTATTAACTATTTGATTCGGAATAAATAAGTTGGAACATGTGTTTGCAAAAGCTAGTTTATTTCTTCGACGTTTCTATTATACAAAGAAAATTATTCGATTTGGGGAATACGACTTTAAAATCTCTGAAAAATAAAAAGTAAATATTTTATTTATCATCTTCTGCGTCTGATCTTATTTTTTGTAAAAAACCCTCCTCTTTTCTCAACCGGGCTTGGGACCGGCTATAACAGAGTTAAAAATATTTTTTACTTTTTGTCCAAAACATTGTCTTTGGACGATATGAAGAAGTCACGGTAATAATAACCTACCGCATATCTACTTGTGTGATTGGCTCTGAAAAGAGCCTTTTTTATGTTCTCGATACCATTCGAGTGATCTTCAGACAGGAGCTTTTGGAGTTACAATTTTTGTGTCTACTGCTGTGTCGGAGTTGCCATTTCTGAACATTCATCGGTGTTTTCAGAATCATAAAATACCTGAAAAAGAAAACAAAATTAGACATTACAAGCAATGAATCTTTCATCAAGTTAATTAATTTACATTTTAAATAGTCATTTTAATTTGCACTTACCTCTGACATTATACTTTGCATAGTCTTTTTTCCGTCATAATGCTCGGAGTCGTTCTGGTTTGCCCCTTCGATTTTAGTATAACGTCGCTTTTTGTCACTGTACATGTGTACGACAGCTCGATTGATCCTTTCTCCATACTTTGAGTTGTTAGCTGTTTTCGTAACCTGAAAGAAAAGTAATATTTACTATAAATTACAAAGCTAATTATGAACATAAACAGATAAAAGTAATAATTGAAATCATAAAGGCTTACCTTGCAGGATGCAAGACCAGTTGCTGCAGTTGAAGCTGGTGTCTTGTCCGTAGATATCCTTGAATTAGTCGGTGGGTGTTCTACCGTACTTCGTCCTGTCACCGACGCGTGTGTCTTAAAATTCTTTGCTGTCGTCGATGGGTCCACAGATTGTTTTTCCCAGGAATCGCGTCCAATACCTGGAGTAAGGCATGGTCTCATGTGAGTTGAACTGCTTGCAGAAGTCGATGTGTGTTCTATATAACTCCGTCCTGTCGCCGACTCTTTCGGCTTAAAAGTAGTTCCTGAAATCGATGGGCCCATAAATGCTCTTTTCCAGGCCTCGTGGTCAATACTTGAATTTGAGGATGATCCCTCGTCCGTAGAACTCCCATCAGTCGTCGATGAGTCGGTCAAATGACTCCTTCCAAGTTTGGATGGATATGCCGAAGACATAATAGAGCAGTTCAAAAATAGCACCTACCAGGCCTATAGCAAAACTAGAAATGCTACAGGTGATATGGTGTGGCTAACGGCACGATAAGAACAACGACCAATCAGAAGCTTAAGTGTTCGCAGTCAGTTGATTATACACCAACTTCATGATTGACAATCCCGTAAATAACTGGTTCTTTGTGTGGTGCATTTCTTTTCCCCTTCTTGAACCCATCTGTAGCAGGGATTAAAATTTTAACGCTAGGCGTGCAGTAACAATAGGGCTCACTACCTGTGTGCCCTATTGTTACCCTATTGTCGCTGTCTATAAAAGGAGGGGAGTAAATCACAGGTGCAAACGTGCAGAACACAGGTGCAGAGCCATTCGAAGAAAAATGCTTTTGAGAGGGAGGCAAGAGCAACAGGAAATGAGGGATATAATATATTTATTCATGGTGTCATCTACGCATGGCTTCTTTTTAAATTTGTTGAATTATCTATTCCTACATGTCAGGTTCAATTATTACTTAAACAATACAATTTTTCTAAATCTGTTAAAATATCTATTAATTCAAGTGTGTTTAAAATATTATCAGAACAATCCAATTTTCCTAAATTTGTCAAATTATCTATCCATTCAAGTTAGGTTGAAGTATTATCAGAACAATTTAATTTTATTATTTCTCCAGAATTTCTAATTTTTCGGAAACAATTAAAATATTTTTGTTTCCAATTACTATATATAACAATCACTTAATAGTAAACACTCTTTCAATTTGTTTACTCTTCAGATGTGTCGTGTTTAATAATAATTTGTTTTAAAAGATAAACACATCCTCTCAAGGATTTTTTAACTTCACAAAACCATTCAAAAATTTTTTCTCTCTAATGTTCTTCTTCACAATGACCAAACTTTTCATTTAATTCACTTATCTGTACAACCTGCATTTTTCGACAAATAACATTAAGGTAGTAGATTAAATTTGTAATTGACCATATAAAAAATCTAATTTATTCATACATTTTTCTATAAATGTTTCACCAAATGTCTGATATCTAACTATATACAGCCAATTTAAATCATCTTTAAATTCTCTCATTGTAACTTCGGAAAGATTTCGAAAGATTGATACTTTATAAAAATTAGGATTTATTTCTCCATCTGGAGCGGTGAGACATAGTTTTGTAATATAAAGAAACAGAGCACTTCTCGCAGCAGCTACGGTTTCATAATTAAATTTCGGGTTTTGTTTTGATATTAGCTTAATGATTTTGTTGGTGCATTATAGGAATGTAAGAGATTATTTTGTTTATGTTTGGGTTTTAGAAGAATGTGTCTGAGAAAAATTATCAGGTTATTTCGGATAAAAGAATGGCTGGGCCATTACGTTTACTTTCTGTGGAAGTATATAATAGTACGAGAAACGAACCGGGCAGTAATGAAAGTGATGCAGATAGTAAAGATTCGTGGAACTGTGGGATTTCTGAAGATGAATATGAACATGCAGGTGATTCTTCAGATTATGATATTACAACTCCGCCAGATTCAGTAGCTGTTTCCTCAAATAATATTTACGTAGGAGATTTGAAAGATCTGAATTCTTTTGAGTTTTGAGCATACTTGGAATCAATCACTATATTATGCCGCCTAATTTAGTTTAGGAAATAAAATTTAGCATATTTTTCGATGGTGAATAGTAGAATTCACAGTAAAAGCAACTAAAGAGTATTTTGTTTTGAGATTCGTATGAAAAATATACATCAAGTATAAAATCAGTATTTCAATTATTCCTGACAAAAATTATTCACTCTCAATCAATATTCAATTAATCAAAATCAAAGTTTCAATTATTCAGAGGTGATTTTTTGAGGATTGATTTCGAGAGATAGGCTTAGCACAACAAATTAGCCTTGTTTTGATAACAATTCGGAAGCGAAACGCTCCTTCTTTGGGCCAAGTTAGTTCCGGAAAGGGTTAATGACAATTTTGCGGTAGCAATTTATATAATCCACAATAACATGTGTTGTAACTTTCAATGGCCCTAACTCAGGTTTGAACATCTTATTTTCAATATATTGAAATTTATATAGGCAGTTCCTTTCTGAATTGAGTATGCTTTACAGTAAGCTGACGTTTTACCACTAAATTAAAAATAGCAATTATTTAAACACTTTCATATAACTGCAAGATATCTAGCCATTTTACTGCACGCAAAAGTAAGGTATAAGTTTTTTGCAAATAACTCGAGAAGCGATGCAGTTTGCAATCTCAAATTTGGCATATGAATGCTTATTGTGTTATATTTTCATTCTTCGTATAAAGATCTCGGCGAAAATCCTTCTCGGAAAAAGCATGATAAATAAATTTCAATTTAAATATTTGCATCTGAAATTACTCTAATCGTCAAAACATATATTTAAATGTACCTCGAGGATATTATTTATAAAATAAAAATAAAACTACCTATATATCTCCATTTCAAAAAAGGTTCCGAAATAGACTGTGTTTCCCTTTCCCAGCGACAGATGCTGACAAAAATTTTTATTTATTTTCGAAAATTTTTCTCTCGGCAGGGCCTGGAAAATTACTTATAAGTATTAACTATTTGATTCGGAATAACTAAGTTGGAACATGTGTTTGCAAAAGCTAGTTTATTTCTTCGACGTTTCTATTATACAAAGAAAATTATTCGATTTGCGGAATACGACTTTAAAATCTCTGAAAAATAAAAAGTAAATATTTTATTTATCATCTTCTGCGTCTGATCTTATTTTTTGTAAAAAACCCTCCTCTTTTCTCAACCGGGCTTGGGACCGGCTATGGCAGAGTTAAAAATATTTTTTACTTTTTGTCCAAAACATTGTCTTTGGACGATATGAAGAAGTCACGGTAATAATAACCTACCGCAAATCTACTTGTGTGATTGGCTCTGAAAAGAGCCTTTTTTATGTTCTCGATACCATTCGAGTGATCTTCAGACAGGAGCTTTTGGAGTTACAATTTTTGTGTCTACTACTGTGTCGGAGATGCCGTTTCTGAAAATTCATCGGTGTTTTCAGAATCATAAAATACCTGAAAAAGAAAACAAAATTAGAAATTACAAGCAATGAATCTTTCATCAAGTTAATTAATTTACATTTTAAATAGTCATTTTAATTTGCACTTACCTCTGACATTATACTTTGCATAGTCTTTTTTCCGTCATAATGCTCGGAGTCGTTCTGGTTTGCCCCTTCGATTTTAGTATAACTTCGCTTTTTGTCACTGTACATATGTACGAGAGCTCGATTGATCCTTTCTCCATACTTTGAGTTGTTAGCTGTTTTCGTGACCTGAAAGAAAAGTAATATTTACTATAAATTACAAAGCTAATTATGAACATAAACAGATAAAAGTAATAATTGAAATCATAAAGGCTTACCTTGCAGGATGCAAGACCAGTTGCTGCAGTTGAAGCTGGTGTCTTGTCCGTAGATATCCTTGAATTAGTCGGTGGGTGTTCTACCGTACTTCGTCCTGTCACCGACGCGTGTGTCTTAAAATTCTTTGCTGTCGTCGATGGGTCCACAGATTGTTTTCCCCAGGAATCGCGTCCAATACCTGGAGTAAGGCATGGTCTCATGTGAGTTGAACTGCTTGCAGAAGTCGATGTGTGTTCTATATAACTCCGTCCTGTCGCCGACTCTTTCGGCTTAAAAGTAGTTCCTGAAATCGATGGGCCAATAAATGCTCTTTTCCAGGCCTCGTGGTCAATACTTGAATTTGAGGATGATCCCTCGTCCGTAGAACTCCCCTCAGTCGTCGATGAGTCGGTCAAATGACTCCTTCCAAGTTTGGATGGATATGCCGAAGACATAATAGAGCAGTTCAAAAATAGCACCTACCAGGCCTATAGCAAAACTAGAAATGCTACAGGTGATATGGTGTGGCTAACGGCACGATAAGAACAACGACCAATCAGAAGCTTAAGTGTTCGCAGTCAGTTGATTATACACCAACTTCATGATTGACAATCCCGTAAATAACTGGTTCTTTGTGTGGTGCATTTCTTTTCCCCTTCTTGAACCCATCTGTAGCAGGGATTAAAATTTAAACGCTAGGCGTGCAGTAGCAATAGGGCTCACTACCTGTGTGCCCTATTGTTACCCTATTGTCGCTGTCTATAAAAGGAGGGGAGTAAATCACAGGTGCAAACGTGCAGAACACAGGTGCAGAGCCATTCGAAGAAAAATGCTTTTGAGAGGGAGGCAAGAGCAACAGGAAATGAGGGATATAATATATTTATTCATGGTGTCATCTACGCATGGCTTCTTTTTAAATTTGTTGAATTATCTATTCCTACATGTCAGGTTCAATTATTACTTAAACAATACAATTTTTCTAAATCTGTTAAAATATCTATTCCTTCAAGTGAGTTTAAAATATTATCAGAACAATCCAATTTTCCTAAATTTGTCAAATTATCTATCCATTCAAGTTAGGTTGAAGTATTATCAGAACAATTTAATTTTATTATTTCTCCAGAATTTCTAATTTTTCGGAAACAATTAAAATATTTTTGTTTCCAATTACTATATATAACAATCACTTAATAGTAAACACTCTTTCAATTTGTTTACTCTTCAGATGTGTCGTGTTTAATAATAATTTGTTTTAAAAGATAAACACATCCTCTCAAGGATTTTTTAACTTCACAAAACCATTCAAAAATTTTTTCTCTCTAATGTTCTTCTTCACAATGACCAAACTTTTCATTTAATTCACTTATCTGTACAACCTGCATTTTTCGACAAATAACATTAAGGTAGTAGATTAAATTTGTAATTGACCATATAAAAAATCTAATTTATTCATACATTTTTCTATAAATGTTTCACCAAATGTCTGATATCTATATATATACAGCCAATTTAAATCATCTTTAAATTCTCTCATTGTAACTTCGGAAAGATTTCGAAAGATTGATACTTTATAAAAATTAGGATTTATTTCTCCATCTGGAGCGGTGAGACATAGTTTTGTAATATAAAGAAACAGAGCACTTCTCGCAGCAGCTACGGTTTCATAATTAAATTTCGGGTTTTGTTTTGATATTAGCTTAATGATTTTGTTGGTGCATTATAGGAATGTAAGAGATTATTTTGTTTATGTTTGGGTTTTAGAAGAATGTGTCGGAGAAAAATTATCAGGTTATTTCGGATAAAAGAATGGCTGGGCCATTACGTTTACTTTCTGTGGAAGTATATAATAGTACGAGAAACGAACCGGGCAGTAATGAAAGTGATGCAGATAGTAAAGATTCGTGGAACTGGGGGATTTCTGAAGATGAATATGAACATGCAGGTGATTCTTCAGATTCTGATATTACAACTCCGCCAGCTTCAGTAGCTGTTTCCTCAAATAATATTTACGTAGGAGATTTGAAAGATCTGAATTCTTTTGAGTTTTGAGCATACTTGGAATCAATCACTATATTATGCCGCCTAATTTAGTTTAGGAAATAAAATTTAGCATATTTTTCTATGGTGAATAGTAGAATTCACAGTAAAAGCAACTAAAGAGTATTTTGTTTTGAGATTCGTATGAAAAATATACATCAAGTATAAAATCAGTATTTCAATTATTCCTGACAAAAATTATTCACTCTCAATCAATATTCAATTAATCAAAATCATAGTTTCAATTATTCCTGCGTTAAAGAGGTGATTTTTTGAGGATTGATTTCGAGAGATAGGCTTAGCACAACAAATTAGCCTTGTTTTGATAACAATTCGGAAGCGAAGCGCTCCTTCGTTTGGGCCAAGTTAGTTCCGGACTGCCGCCGTCCGGAAAGGGTTAATGACAATTTTGCGATAGCAATATATATAATCCACAATAACATGTGTTGTAACTTTCAATGGCCCTAACTCAGGTTTGAACATCTTATTTTCAATATATTGAAATTTATATAGGCAGTTCCTTTCTGAATTGAGTATGCTTTACAGTAAGCTGACGTTTTTCCACTAAATTAAAAATAGCAATTATTTAAACACTTTCATATAACTGCAAGATATCTAGCCATTTTACTGCACTCAAAAGTAAGGTATAAGTTTTTTGCAAATAACTCGAGAAGCGATGCAGTTTGCTATCTCAAATTTGGCATATGAATGCTTATTGTGTTATATTTTCATTCTTCGTATAAAGATCTCGGCGAAAATCCTTCGCGGAAAAAGCATGATAAATAAATTTCAATTTAAATATTTGCATCTGAAATTACTCTAATCGTCAAAACATATATTTAAATGTATCTCGAGGATATTATTTATAAAATAAAAATAAAACTACCTATATATCTCCATTTCAAAAAAGGTTTAAACTCCGAAATAAACTGCGTTTCCCTTTCCCAGCGACAGATGCTGACAAAAATTTTTATTTATTTTCGAAAATTTTTCTCTCGGCAGGGCCTGGAAATTTACTTATAAGTATTAACTATTTGATTCGGAATAAATAAGTTGGAACATGTGTTTGCAAAAGCTAGTTTATTTCTTCGACGTTTCTATTATACAAAGAAAATTATTCGATTTGGGGAATACGACTTTAAAATCTCTGAAAAATAAAAAGTAAATATTTTATTTATCATCTTCTGCGTCTGATCTTATTTTTTGTAAAAAACCCTCCTCTTTTCTCAACCGGGCTTGGGACCGGCTATAACAGAGTTAAAAATATTTTTTACTTTTTGTCCAAAACATTGTCTTTGGACGATATGAAGAAGTCACGGTAATAATAACCTACCGCATATCTACTTGTGTGATTGGCTCTGAAAAGAGCCTTTTTTATGTTCTCGATACCATTCGAGTGATCTTCAGACAGGAGCTTTTGGAGTTACAATTTTTGTGTCTACTGCTGTGTCGGAGTTGCCATTTCTGAACATTCATCGGTGTTTTCAGAATCATAAAATACCTGAAAAAGAAAACAAAATTAGACATTACAAGCAATGAATCTTTCATCAAGTTAATTAATTTACATTTTAAATAGTCATTTTAATTTGCACTTACCTCTGACATTATACTTTGCATAGTCTTTTTTCCGTCATAATGCTCGGAGTCGTTCTGGTTTGCCCCTTCGATTTTAGTATAACGTCGCTTTTTGTCACTGTACATGTGTACGACAGCTCGATTGATCCTTTCTCCATACTTTGAGTTGTTAGCTGTTTTCGTAACCTGAAAGAAAAGTAATATTTACTATAAATTACAAAGCTAATTATGAACATAAACAGATAAAAGTAATAATTGAAATCATAAAGGCTTACCTTGCAGGATGCAAGACCAGTTGCTGCAGTTGAAGCTGGTGTCTTGTCCGTAGATATCCTTGAATTAGTCGGTGGGTGTTCTACCGTACTTCGTCCTGTCACCGACGCGTGTGTCTTAAAATTCTTTGCTGTCGTCGATGGGTCCACAGATTGTTTTTCCCAGGAATCGCGTCCAATACCTGGAGTAAGGCATGGTCTCATGTGAGTTGAACTGCTTGCAGAAGTCGATGTGTGTTCTATATAACTCCGTCCTGTCGCCGACTCTTTCGGCTTAAAAGTAGTTCCTGAAATCGATGGGCCCATAAATGCTCTTTTCCAGGCCTCGTGGTCAATACTTGAATTTGAGGATGATCCCTCGTCCGTAGAACTCCCATCAGTCGTCGATGAGTCGGTCAAATGACTCCTTCCAAGTTTGGATGGATATGCCGAAGACATAATAGAGCAGTTCAAAAATAGCACCTACCAGGCCTATAGCAAAACTAGAAATGCTACAGGTGATATGGTGTGGCTAACGGCACGATAAGAACAACGACCAATCAGAAGCTTAAGTGTTCGCAGTCAGTTGATTATACACCAACTTCATGATTGACAATCCCGTAAATAACTGGTTCTTTGTGTGGTGCATTTCTTTTCCCCTTCTTGAACCCATCTGTAGCAGGGATTAAAATTTTAACGCTAGGCGTGCAGTAACAATAGGGCTCACTACCTGTGTGCCCTATTGTTACCCTATTGTCGCTGTCTATAAAAGGAGGGGAGTAAATCACAGGTGCAAACGTGCAGAACACAGGTGCAGAGCCATTCGAAGAAAAATGCTTTTGAGAGGGAGGCAAGAGCAACAGGAAATGAGGGATATAATATATTTATTCATGGTGTCATCTACGCATGGCTTCTTTTTAAATTTGTTGAATTATCTATTCCTACATGTCAGGTTCAATTATTACTTAAACAATACAATTTTTCTAAATCTGTTAAAATATCTATTAATTCAAGTGTGTTTAAAATATTATCAGAACAATCCAATTTTCCTAAATTTGTCAAATTATCTATCCATTCAAGTTAGGTTGAAGTATTATCAGAACAATTTAATTTTATTATTTCTCCAGAATTTCTAATTTTTCGGAAACAATTAAAATATTTTTGTTTCCAATTACTATATATAACAATCACTTAATAGTAAACACTCTTTCAATTTGTTTACTCTTCAGATGTGTCGTGTTTAATAATAATTTGTTTTAAAAGATAAACACATCCTCTCAAGGATTTTTTAACTTCACAAAACCATTCAAAAATTTTTTCTCTCTAATGTTCTTCTTCACAATGACCAAACTTTTCATTTAATTCACTTATCTGTACAACCTGCATTTTTCGACAAATAACATTAAGGTAGTAGATTAAATTTGTAATTGACCATATAAAAAATCTAATTTATTCATACATTTTTCTATAAATGTTTCACCAAATGTCTGATATCTAACTATATACAGCCAATTTAAATCATCTTTAAATTCTCTCATTGTAACTTCGGAAAGATTTCGAAAGATTGATACTTTATAAAAATTAGGATTTATTTCTCCATCTGGAGCGGTGAGACATAGTTTTGTAATATAAAGAAACAGAGCACTTCTCGCAGCAGCTACGGTTTCATAATTAAATTTCGGGTTTTGTTTTGATATTAGCTTAATGATTTTGTTGGTGCATTATAGGAATGTAAGAGATTATTTTGTTTATGTTTGGGTTTTAGAAGAATGTGTCTGAGAAAAATTATCAGGTTATTTCGGATAAAAGAATGGCTGGGCCATTACGTTTACTTTCTGTGGAAGTATATAATAGTACGAGAAACGAACCGGGCAGTAATGAAAGTGATGCAGATAGTAAAGATTCGTGGAACTGTGGGATTTCTGAAGATGAATATGAACATGCAGGTGATTCTTCAGATTATGATATTACAACTCCGCCAGATTCAGTAGCTGTTTCCTCAAATAATATTTACGTAGGAGATTTGAAAGATCTGAATTCTTTTGAGTTTTGAGCATACTTGGAATCAATCACTATATTATGCCGCCTAATTTAGTTTAGGAAATAAAATTTAGCATATTTTTCGATGGTGAATAGTAGAATTCACAGTAAAAGCAACTAAAGAGTATTTTGTTTTGAGATTCGTATGAAAAATATACATCAAGTATAAAATCAGTATTTCAATTATTCCTGACAAAAATTATTCACTCTCAATCAATATTCAATTAATCAAAATCAAAGTTTCAATTATTCAGAGGTGATTTTTTGAGGATTGATTTCGAGAGATAGGCTTAGCACAACAAATTAGCCTTGTTTTGATAACAATTCGGAAGCGAAACGCTCCTTCTTTGGGCCAAGTTAGTTCCGGAAAGGGTTAATGACAATTTTGCGGTAGCAATTTATATAATCCACAATAACATGTGTTGTAACTTTCAATGGCCCTAACTCAGGTTTGAACATCTTATTTTCAATATATTGAAATTTATATAGGCAGTTCCTTTCTGAATTGAGTATGCTTTACAGTAAGCTGACGTTTTACCACTAAATTAAAAATAGCAATTATTTAAACACTTTCATATAACTGCAAGATATCTAGCCATTTTACTGCACGCAAAAGTAAGGTATAAGTTTTTTGCAAATAACTCGAGAAGCGATGCAGTTTGCAATCTCAAATTTGGCATATGAATGCTTATTGTGTTATATTTTCATTCTTCGTATAAAGATCTCGGCGAAAATCCTTCTCGGAAAAAGCATGATAAATAAATTTCAATTTAAATATTTGCATCTGAAATTACTCTAATCGTCAAAACATATATTTAAATGTACCTCGAGGATATTATTTATAAAATAAAAATAAAACTACCTATATATCTCCATTTCAAAAAAGGTTCCGAAATAGACTGTGTTTCCCTTTCCCAGCGACAGATGCTGACAAAAATTTTTATTTATTTTCGAAAATTTTTCTCTCGGCAGGGCCTGGAAAATTACTTATAAGTATTAACTATTTGATTCGGAATAACTAAGTTGGAACATGTGTTTGCAAAAGCTAGTTTATTTCTTCGACGTTTCTATTATACAAAGAAAATTATTCGATTTGCGGAATACGACTTTAAAATCTCTGAAAAATAAAAAGTAAATATTTTATTTATCATCTTCTGCGTCTGATCTTATTTTTTGTAAAAAACCCTCCTCTTTTCTCAACCGGGCTTGGGACCGGCTATGGCAGAGTTAAAAATATTTTTTACTTTTTGTCCAAAACATTGTCTTTGGACGATATGAAGAAGTCACGGTAATAATAACCTACCGCAAATCTACTTGTGTGATTGGCTCTGAAAAGAGCCTTTTTTATGTTCTCGATACCATTCGAGTGATCTTCAGACAGGAGCTTTTGGAGTTACAATTTTTGTGTCTACTACTGTGTCGGAGATGCCGTTTCTGAAAATTCATCGGTGTTTTCAGAATCATAAAATACCTGAAAAAGAAAACAAAATTAGAAATTACAAGCAATGAATCTTTCATCAAGTTAATTAATTTACATTTTAAATAGTCATTTTAATTTGCACTTACCTCTGACATTATACTTTGCATAGTCTTTTTTCCGTCATAATGCTCGGAGTCGTTCTGGTTTGCCCCTTCGATTTTAGTATAACTTCGCTTTTTGTCACTGTACATATGTACGAGAGCTCGATTGATCCTTTCTCCATACTTTGAGTTGTTAGCTGTTTTCGTGACCTGAAAGAAAAGTAATATTTACTATAAATTACAAAGCTAATTATGAACATAAACAGATAAAAGTAATAATTGAAATCATAAAGGCTTACCTTGCAGGATGCAAGACCAGTTGCTGCAGTTGAAGCTGGTGTCTTGTCCGTAGATATCCTTGAATTAGTCGGTGGGTGTTCTACCGTACTTCGTCCTGTCACCGACGCGTGTGTCTTAAAATTCTTTGCTGTCGTCGATGGGTCCACAGATTGTTTTCCCCAGGAATCGCGTCCAATACCTGGAGTAAGGCATGGTCTCATGTGAGTTGAACTGCTTGCAGAAGTCGATGTGTGTTCTATATAACTCCGTCCTGTCGCCGACTCTTTCGGCTTAAAAGTAGTTCCTGAAATCGATGGGCCAATAAATGCTCTTTTCCAGGCCTCGTGGTCAATACTTGAATTTGAGGATGATCCCTCGTCCGTAGAACTCCCCTCAGTCGTCGATGAGTCGGTCAAATGACTCCTTCCAAGTTTGGATGGATATGCCGAAGACATAATAGAGCAGTTCAAAAATAGCACCTACCAGGCCTATAGCAAAACTAGAAATGCTACAGGTGATATGGTGTGGCTAACGGCACGATAAGAACAACGACCAATCAGAAGCTTAAGTGTTCGCAGTCAGTTGATTATACACCAACTTCATGATTGACAATCCCGTAAATAACTGGTTCTTTGTGTGGTGCATTTCTTTTCCCCTTCTTGAACCCATCTGTAGCAGGGATTAAAATTTAAACGCTAGGCGTGCAGTAGCAATAGGGCTCACTACCTGTGTGCCCTATTGTTACCCTATTGTCGCTGTCTATAAAAGGAGGGGAGTAAATCACAGGTGCAAACGTGCAGAACACAGGTGCAGAGCCATTCGAAGAAAAATGCTTTTGAGAGGGAGGCAAGAGCAACAGGAAATGAGGGATATAATATATTTATTCATGGTGTCATCTACGCATGGCTTCTTTTTAAATTTGTTGAATTATCTATTCCTACATGTCAGGTTCAATTATTACTTAAACAATACAATTTTTCTAAATCTGTTAAAATATCTATTCCTTCAAGTGAGTTTAAAATATTATCAGAACAATCCAATTTTCCTAAATTTGTCAAATTATCTATCCATTCAAGTTAGGTTGAAGTATTATCAGAACAATTTAATTTTATTATTTCTCCAGAATTTCTAATTTTTCGGAAACAATTAAAATATTTTTGTTTCCAATTACTATATATAACAATCACTTAATAGTAAACACTCTTTCAATTTGTTTACTCTTCAGATGTGTCGTGTTTAATAATAATTTGTTTTAAAAGATAAACACATCCTCTCAAGGATTTTTTAACTTCACAAAACCATTCAAAAATTTTTTCTCTCTAATGTTCTTCTTCACAATGACCAAACTTTTCATTTAATTCACTTATCTGTACAACCTGCATTTTTCGACAAATAACATTAAGGTAGTAGATTAAATTTGTAATTGACCATATAAAAAATCTAATTTATTCATACATTTTTCTATAAATGTTTCACCAAATGTCTGATATCTATATATATACAGCCAATTTAAATCATCTTTAAATTCTCTCATTGTAACTTCGGAAAGATTTCGAAAGATTGATACTTTATAAAAATTAGGATTTATTTCTCCATCTGGAGCGGTGAGACATAGTTTTGTAATATAAAGAAACAGAGCACTTCTCGCAGCAGCTACGGTTTCATAATTAAATTTCGGGTTTTGTTTTGATATTAGCTTAATGATTTTGTTGGTGCATTATAGGAATGTAAGAGATTATTTTGTTTATGTTTGGGTTTTAGAAGAATGTGTCGGAGAAAAATTATCAGGTTATTTCGGATAAAAGAATGGCTGGGCCATTACGTTTACTTTCTGTGGAAGTATATAATAGTACGAGAAACGAACCGGGCAGTAATGAAAGTGATGCAGATAGTAAAGATTCGTGGAACTGGGGGATTTCTGAAGATGAATATGAACATGCAGGTGATTCTTCAGATTCTGATATTACAACTCCGCCAGCTTCAGTAGCTGTTTCCTCAAATAATATTTACGTAGGAGATTTGAAAGATCTGAATTCTTTTGAGTTTTGAGCATACTTGGAATCAATCACTATATTATGCCGCCTAATTTAGTTTAGGAAATAAAATTTAGCATATTTTTCTATGGTGAATAGTAGAATTCACAGTAAAAGCAACTAAAGAGTATTTTGTTTTGAGATTCGTATGAAAAATATACATCAAGTATAAAATCAGTATTTCAATTATTCCTGACAAAAATTATTCACTCTCAATCAATATTCAATTAATCAAAATCATAGTTTCAATTATTCCTGCGTTAAAGAGGTGATTTTTTGAGGATTGATTTCGAGAGATAGGCTTAGCACAACAAATTAGCCTTGTTTTGATAACAATTCGGAAGCGAAGCGCTCCTTCGTTTGGGCCAAGTTAGTTCCGGACTGCCGCCGTCCGGAAAGGGTTAATGACAATTTTGCGATAGCAATATATATAATCCACAATAACATGTGTTGTAACTTTCAATGGCCCTAACTCAGGTTTGAACATCTTATTTTCAATATATTGAAATTTATATAGGCAGTTCCTTTCTGAATTGAGTATGCTTTACAGTAAGCTGACGTTTTTCCACTAAATTAAAAATAGCAATTATTTAAACACTTTCATATAACTGCAAGATATCTAGCCATTTTACTGCACTCAAAAGTAAGGTATAAGTTTTTTGCAAATAACTCGAGAAGCGATGCAGTTTGCTATCTCAAATTTGGCATATGAATGCTTATTGTGTTATATTTTCATTCTTCGTATAAAGATCTCGGCGAAAATCCTTCGCGGAAAAAGCATGATAAATAAATTTCAATTTAAATATTTGCATCTGAAATTACTCTAATCGTCAAAACATATATTTAAATGTATCTCGAGGATATTATTTATAAAATAAAAATAAAACTACCTATATATCTCCATTTCAAAAAAGGTTTAAACTCCGAAATAAACTGCGTTTCCCTTTCCCAGCGACAGATGCTGACAAAAATTTTTATTTATTTTCGAAAATTTTTCTCTCGGCAGGGCCTGGAAATTTACTTATAAGTATTAACTATTTGATTCGGAATAAATAAGTTGGAACATGTGTTTGCAAAAGCTAGTTTATTTCTTCGACGTTTCTATTATACAAAGAAAATTATTCGATTTGGGGAATACGACTTTAAAATCTCTGAAAAATAAAAAGTAAATATTTTATTTATCATCTTCTGCGTCTGATCTTATTTTTTGTAAAAAACCCTCCTCTTTTCTCAACCGGGCTTGGGACCGGCTATAACAGAGTTAAAAATATTTTTTACTTTTTGTCCAAAACATTGTCTTTGGACGATATGAAGAAGTCACGGTAATAATAACCTACCGCATATCTACTTGTGTGATTGGCTCTGAAAAGAGCCTTTTTTATGTTCTCGATACCATTCGAGTGATCTTCAGACAGGAGCTTTTGGAGTTACAATTTTTGTGTCTACTGCTGTGTCGGAGTTGCCATTTCTGAACATTCATCGGTGTTTTCAGAATCATAAAATACCTGAAAAAGAAAACAAAATTAGACATTACAAGCAATGAATCTTTCATCAAGTTAATTAATTTACATTTTAAATAGTCATTTTAATTTGCACTTACCTCTGACATTATACTTTGCATAGTCTTTTTTCCGTCATAATGCTCGGAGTCGTTCTGGTTTGCCCCTTCGATTTTAGTATAACGTCGCTTTTTGTCACTGTACATGTGTACGACAGCTCGATTGATCCTTTCTCCATACTTTGAGTTGTTAGCTGTTTTCGTAACCTGAAAGAAAAGTAATATTTACTATAAATTACAAAGCTAATTATGAACATAAACAGATAAAAGTAATAATTGAAATCATAAAGGCTTACCTTGCAGGATGCAAGACCAGTTGCTGCAGTTGAAGCTGGTGTCTTGTCCGTAGATATCCTTGAATTAGTCGGTGGGTGTTCTACCGTACTTCGTCCTGTCACCGACGCGTGTGTCTTAAAATTCTTTGCTGTCGTCGATGGGTCCACAGATTGTTTTTCCCAGGAATCGCGTCCAATACCTGGAGTAAGGCATGGTCTCATGTGAGTTGAACTGCTTGCAGAAGTCGATGTGTGTTCTATATAACTCCGTCCTGTCGCCGACTCTTTCGGCTTAAAAGTAGTTCCTGAAATCGATGGGCCCATAAATGCTCTTTTCCAGGCCTCGTGGTCAATACTTGAATTTGAGGATGATCCCTCGTCCGTAGAACTCCCATCAGTCGTCGATGAGTCGGTCAAATGATTCCTTCCAAGTTTCGATAGATATGCCGAAGACATAATAGAGCAGGTCAAAAATAGCACCTACCAGGCCTATAGCAAAACTAGAAATGCTACAGGCGATATGGTGTGGCTAACGGCACGATAAGAACAACGACCAATCAGAAGCTTAAGTGTTCGCAGTCAGTTGATTATACACCAACTTCATGATTGACAATCCCGTAAATAACTGGTTCTTCGTGTGGTGCACTTCTTTTCCCCTTCTTGAACCCATCTGTAGCAGGGATTAAAATTTTAACGCTAGGCGTGCAGTAACAATAGGGTTCACTACCTGTGTGCCCTATTGTTACCCTATTGTCTCTGTCCATAAACGGAGGGGAGTAAATCACAGGTGCAAACGTGCAGAACACAGGTGCAGAGCCATTCGAAGAAAAATGCTTTTGAGAGGGAGGCAAGAGCAACAGGAAATGAGGGATATAATATATTTATTCATGGTGTCATCTACGCATGGCTTCTTTTTAAATTTGTTGAATTATCTATTCCTACATGTCAGGTTCAATTATTACTTAAACAATACAATTTTTCTAAATCTGTTAAAATATCTATTCCTTCAAGTGAGTTTAAAATATTATCAGAACAATCCAATTTTCCTAAATTTGTCAAATTATCTATCCATTCAAGTTAGGTTGAAGTATTATCAGAAAAATTTAATTTTATTATTTCTCCAGAATTTCTAATTTTTCGGAAACAATTAAAATATTTTTGTTTCCAATTACTATATATAACAATCACTTAATAGTAAACACTCTTTCAATTTGTTTACTCTTCAGATGTGTCGTGTTTAATAATAATTTGTTTTAAAGATAAACACATCCTCTCAAGGATTTTTTAACTTCACAAAACCATTCAAAAATTTTTTCTCTTTAATGTTCTTCTTCACAATGACCAAACTTTTCATTTAATTCATTTATCTGTACAGCCTGCATTTTTCGACAAATAACATTAAGGTAGTAGATTAAATTTGTAATTGACCATATAAAAAATCTAATTTATTCATACATTTTTCTATAAATGTTTCACCAAATGTCTGATATCTAACTATATACAGCCAATTTAAATCATCTTCCAATTCTCTCATTGTAACTTCGGAAAGATTTCGAAAGATTGATACTTTATAAAAATTAGGATTTATTTCTCCATCTGGAGCGGTGAGACATAGTTTTGTAATATAAAGAAACAGAGCACTTCTCGCAGCAGCTACGGTTTCATAATTAAGTTTCGGGTTTTGTTTTGATATTAGCTTAATGATTTTGTTGGTGCATTATAGGAATGTAAGAGATTATTTTGTTTATGTTTGGGTTTTAGAAGAATGTGTCGGAGAAAAATTATCAGGTTATTTCGGATAAAAGAATGGCTGGACCAGGACGTTTATTTTCTGTGGAAGTATTTAATAGTACGAGAAACGAACCGGGCAGTAATGAAAGTGATGCAGATAGTAAAGATTCGTGGAAATGTGGGATTTCTGAAGATGAATATGAACATGCAGGTGATTCTTCAGATTCTGATATTACAACTCCGCCAGCTTCAGTAGCTGTTTCCTCAAATAATATTTACGTAGGAGATTTGAAAGATCTGAATTCTTTTGAGTTTTGAGCATACTTCTAATCAATCACTATATTATGCCGCCTAATTTAGTTTAGGAAATAAAATTTAGCATATTTTTCGATGGTGAATAGTAGAATTCACAGTAAAAGCAACTAAAGAGTATTTATTTTGAGATTCGTATGAAAAATATACATCAAGTATAACATCAGTATTTCAATTATTCCTGACAAAAATTATTCCCTCTCAATCAATATTCAATTAATCAAAATCAAAGTTTCAATTATTCCTGCGTTAAAGAGGTGATTTTTTGAGGATTGATTTCGAGAGATAGGCTTAGCACAACAAATTAGCCTTGTTTTGATAACAATTCGGAAGCGAAGCGCTCCTTCGTTTGGGCCAAGTTAGTTCCGGACTGCCGCCGTCCGGAAAGGGTTAATGACAATTTTGCGGTAGCAATATATATAATCCACAATAACATGTGTTGTAACTTTCAATGGCCCTAACTCAGGTTTGAGCATCTTATTTTCAATATATTGAAATTTATATAGGCAATTCCTTTCTGAATTGAGTATGCTTTACAGTAAGCTGACGTTTTACCACTAAATTAAAAATAGCAATTATTTAAACACTTTCATATAACTGCAAGATATCTAGCCATTTTACTGCACGCAAAAGTAAGTTTTTTGCAAATAACTCGAGGAGCGATGCAGTTTGCAATCTCAAATTTGGCATATGAATGCTTATTGTGTTATATTTTCATTCTTCGTATAAAGATCTCGGCGAAAATCCTTCCCGGAAAAAGCATGATAAATAAATTTCAATTTAAATATTTGCATCTGAAATTACTCTAATCGTCAAAACATATATTTAAATGTACCTCGAGGATATTATTTATAAAATAAAAATAAAACTACCTATATATCTCCATTTCAAAAAAGGTTTAAACTCCGAAATAGTCTGTGTTTCCCTTTCCCAGCGACAGATGCTGACAAAAATTTTTATTTATTTTCGAAAATTTTTCTCTCGGCAGGGCCTGGAAATTTACTTATAAGTATTAACTATTTGATTCGGAATAACTAAGTTGGAACATGTGTTTGCAAAAGCTAGTTTATTTCTTCGACGTTTCTATTATACAAAGAAAATTATTCGATTTGGGGAATACGACTTTAAAATCTCTGAAAAATAAAAAGTAAATATTTTATTTATCATCTTCTGCGTCTGATCTTATTTTTTGTAAAAAACCCTCCTCTTTTCTCAACCGGGCTTGGGACCGGCTATGGCAGAGTTAAAAATATTTTTTACTTTTTGTCCAAAACATTGTCTTTGGACGATATGAAGAAGTCACGGTAATAATTGTTGGAAATAATCGATACATCGCGATTCACGTTCCCGTGAGCGGGCGTTTATGCAAATTTAATATGAACGACTCTTCCCGTTCACCGGCGTGAACCGTGACGTTTTTCAACATGAGGTTTCATGCAAATCAGTTCTCAATGCGTACGCATCTGATTTGCATATCCGGGGGCGTTTCCGGAACTGTCCATTCTCGGATATATAGGGCAGAGGTTTCTTGAAGCAATCAGACATTAAGGAGACGTCTGCAGGAGACATTGGAGATAGGTCGACAGTAGAAAGGTCGATCGAGATCAGACAGAAATGTTTTTGACAGAAGCACTGCGGAATATCTTTTTGACGACGGTTAATAGTCGAAACGGATGCAGATGTATTGAACGTTAAATTTACTTACAAACGTTCGGAAGCCGCTTTAAATATTTTCCTGATGTTATATCCTTTGGTTTCCCTTTACCAAGTGATGGTGGCTGAAATATTCGCAACTGATAGAGGTAGTATAGTAATTTACTACCAAATGCTTCAAGGAATCTCTGTCTAGTCATTTACAACTAAAAATCTTTTGTACATAGTTTATTTTGACGTTTTACGGCATGGAAAATTACCAGGTATGTGTAATATGCTGAGTTGTGTTTTTCACCAAATAAAGTGAACGAAGTTTTCCTTTAAAACTGGACTTGTGTACTTTCATGACCCAGCCAACACTTATTGACTCTGACAGTGCGTGCTTTGCTATCTGCAAATTTTAAATTTTCCAACAGTAAAACGGTTATGGGCCAGTTCAACGCCCAACAGAGTCATAAGTGCAAGTATCTTTAAAGAAATCGTTCCAGTGTTCAGATGGGGGCCGCACCTGGCACCATTTTGAAGTTCGTGTGAACAACGAAACGCAACAGTGTAAACGTAAACAGTGTACAAGAACTTTTACTTCTGCTTCTTCAAAACTACGAGTGGCCATGGAGGCAAGTAGAATGGAGTTGCTGACGCGGGACAACTACGTCACCTGGCGTACCGACATCTCATTCGTCCTCAAGGGAGAAGGATGTTTCGGACACGTAGATGGAAGTGCTAAGCCTATCGAAGAAGACGCAACCGCGAGTCGCCGCGACTACGATGATTTTTATCGCCGGAAAGACCGAGCATTAGCCATAATTTATCAGAGCTTATCCTCGGAATACAAGGAGTTGATAAACGTCACCGACGAACCTAGTCAAGTATGGAATACCTTGAAAGAACATTTTCAAGCGCCTTCCCGAGCCAACCTGGTTAGATTACTTGATGAGTTCTTCGACATTCGTCCGGAGCCAGACGAGCCTGTTGACATTTTTTGCTCAAGACTGCGGAAGGCCGTGACGAGGCTTAAAGACGCGAAACACCCCATTGAAGACCTGTATGTAGCATTCCAGTCGATTCGGTACCTTCCGGAAGAATTCCGAGGTATCGTTCAGCTCATATATAGATGGAATGACTCGGACTTCAAGCTCAGCAAAATACAAGCAGAGCTAGCAGCGGAGGAGAGCCGGCTGAGGCAGCAAGCAAGTGACTTTTCCAAAACTGTGAGTTCAAATTCTGCATATTTTACTTCTAAGAAATTTGTAAATAGAGTAAATGTGTCTAAACTTAAATTTCCAAATGAATCTCATAATGTGTCTAATGTAAATACTTCTAGTCATAATGTAAATATTTCTAAAAATAAAATTAAGTGTTTTAAGTGTAACAAACTAGGTCATACTAAATCTAATTGCAGTAGAAATAATGGATCTAGTATTGTGGAATTTCTTGGGTCTCCACAGATTGAGGCTAATACTGTAATCGATCCTAGCGATAGACTCAGCTGGGTAGTAGACACTGCTGCTACGCGACATTTCTGTAATAACATTAAGTTATTTTCAAAATTTAATGAGTGCAAAGGCACTTCAATGTCGCTAGCAGTAGGGGATGTCGAAAGTCCAGTTGAGGCTATCGGGACGGTGGAAATGTATGTCCAATTTAAGGATAAGCAAAGTATTATCAAATTGGAAAATGTTATGTATTCTCCTAAACTTAGGAGAAATTTATTAGCTGCATCTGTTCTTGAGGAACAAAATTTTAGTTTTAATGGAGCTAATGGGGTTCTATGGTTTTTTACACCTAAAGGGGAGAAATTCTTTTATGCAAAAAGAAAGGATGGGTTATATTTTTTAAAACCTAAGTATAGTACCCAGGAACAACATAACGTAGAAAACCGTCAATCTAAAGATAGGGATCGAGATAGAGACAAGAAACACAAAAAGGATAAGAAATCCAAGGATAGGGATCCTAGTGCTTCCAGAAAAATAGACAAAGTAAAAATAGCACCTAATCTTAAAGAAACTGAATTTAAGTCTGACAAAACAAAAACTAAGCAGAATAAAAATGTGGATAGTTCAATATCTAAGCCTAGCAGTTCAGTAACTGAACTTAATAGTACAAACTGTCTTTGGCATAAACGATATTGCCACATAAACGCTGAATATCTTCTCCAAACCAGCAAAGTTTCTGCCGTAAACGGACTTCCTAGGCTTAAATACAAAAAGTTAAATTGTAAATCGTGTAAATTGGCTAAGTCTAGGAGAGTATCATATAAACCCACCGGTAGGATAAGGTCCACTAAACCATTGCAATTGTTACACATGGATGTGTGTGGTCCCTTACCCACAGCCTCATATGGTGGGAACAAGTATGTCTTAACTATAACAGATGATTATAGTAGAAAAGTTTTTGTTTACCTCATGAAACAGAAGTCAGAAGTATTTTCACATTTTAAAGAGTTTCAGGCCAGAGAAGAAAGGCAGTTAGGTACTAAAATTCTATGTATCCGGACGGATAATGGGATGGAATTCTGCCATGATAAGTTCAAAAATTACCTGAAGGATATCGGTATTAAGGCTGAGAGGACTAACACATATACCCCACAGCAAAATGGAGTATCAGAGCAATTCAACTTAACCGCATTTGACTGTGTTAGAGCCATGTTGAACGACAGCAAATTACATGACAGATTCTGTGCGGAAGCAATATTGTGTTTTGCATACACTAAAAATCGAATATGTCACAAATTTAAGACAAAAACACCACATGAGCTCTACAGTGGTAGAAAACCTTCAGTCAAACATCTTAGAACCTTTGGTTGTAGAGCATATGTAGGCAAACCCAGTCAGCTCAGAAAGAAGTTAGACATGAAAGCTACAGAAGGGGGGATGGTAGGCTATGCTACTAAAACTAAGGGCTATAGGATATTTTTGTCAGGAGAGAAACGAACAATTGAGACCTGCAATGTGAGGTTTGATGAGGGTGATGTAGTGAAAGGCATCCTGGACCCAATTTGTCCCAGAAATATCTCCTCAGGGATATCAAGAGATAACCTTTCAGAATACTCCGACGGGGTATATCCGAGAGGGCAGTCTGATGGGGGGGCAGGAGATAGTGAAGACACTGGTGACGATCCGTCTGAATCCAGTGAGGAAAAGGACTCTCCTGCTGACTCCAGTATGACTCCTTGCTCGGATATTGCTTGGCAGCGAAAGACGGTTCCAAGACCCGATGGGAGTAGAACCGATGTGTATTATTACGCTCAAGGAGATAATAAAAGGCTGAGGTCGCACAATGATGTCAAGAAATATTGTGATAAAAGGAATATACAATTTGATCAGCAACTGTTTAATTTTCGGGAAAATAAAGGTCTTAAAAGGGTCAGAGGCAGACCAGAAGCAAGCAATATTGAAATAAATATACCAAAAGGGTACAACGCTGCTATAAAATCTTCCCAGTCCGAAAAATGGTGTAAAGCTATGGATGAGGAAATGGCCGTAATGCAAGAGAGGGGTGTCTGGGAACTAGTTCCTGCATCCACCTCACAAAAGCATATAGGCAGTAGATGGGTCTACACCATTAAGAAAGACGAGAATGGGAAAATCAAGAGGTTTAAAGCTCGTTTGGTAGCCCAGGGGTATGGTCAGAAAAAGGGAGAATCATACGATGAAGTTTTTAGCCCTGTTGTTAACTTCAACTTAATTAGAGCATTCTTCTCAATTTTCGTATGCATGCTTGGCTGGATGCATTTCCAATTAGATATCAAATCTGCCTATCTCTATGCTAAATTGAGTCAACAGGTATATATGAAACAGCCTCAAGGTTATGTCAATCAGGAACAGCCTGATTATGTTTGTTTGTTGAAGAAAGCCATTTACGGTCTTCATCAAAGTGGAAGAGAATGGTTTAATGAACTTGACACCAAATTAAAAGAATTAAATTTTTTAAAACTTCAATGGTGTAATTGTGCATATATTTACAATAGCAAAGTTCTTATGCTAGTCTATGTGGATGACATAATTCTCTTCTCAAAGTATCAAAGGGACATAGACCACATTGTTTCATTACTTAGCATAGAATTTGATATCAAGGTATTAGGAAAAATTAGAAAACTTTTAGGCGTGGAATTTAAAGAGTGTGACAATAAATTTTTTATACATCAAAGTCAGTATATAGATAAAGTATGTCAAATGTTTCAACAGTATAAATATCCAGTTACTTCACTTCCCATTTCTAAAGGGAATATTCTAAGTAAAATAGATTGTCCAAAGACAAGTGAAGAAATAAAGCAAATGCAAAGTTTTCCTTACAGGAGCTTAATTGGGTGTTTGGCTTTTATATCTAGTAGGACTAGACCTGATATTTGTTACGCCATCAATATATTATCTCAATTTCAAGAAAACCCTGGAATTAAGCATTGGGATGCATTAAGACTTTTAGGATATGTAGAAAAGACTAAAAACTATATGTTGAATTTATCTAACATTCAGGAGTTAAAATTAAATTGTTACTCAGATTCTGACTTTGCTGCAAACAGAGATGACCGTGTTTCACTTGGAGGCATGATACTCTTTATTGACAATGTACCTATTTCTTGGCGTACCTTTAAACATAAGTGTGTCAGCTTATCAACCATGGAAGCTGAATATGTATCACTAACTGAAGCCGCTAAGGAAATGGTATGGGTACAAAACATAATAGAAGAATGTCATTTACTTGGGTTAAACTTTAATAAAAGTAACAGTGTTATTTTTAGCGACAACCAAGCAGCCATTAATTTTTCTAACTCTCCAATTGAAAACAACAGAACTAAGCATATTGATGTTAGATATCATTTCCTAAGAAATTTAATAGTCAATGAATCTTTTAATGTTAAATTTGTAAATAGTAAAGATAACTTAGCAGATTACTTTACTAAACCAATGACTAAGGAAATAATACTTAAATTTTGTAATAAAATTTTTAAAAACTAAATCAAAACTTTTTGAGATTAAATGTTTAGTCTAAAGAAAATTTTAAATACTAAATTGAATTTACAACTTGGGAATTTTTTTTAAAAAGATGTCATATATATACATTATTGTTTATCTTAAACCTCATTGATATAAGATAGTATATCTTGAGTATAAATTTTTGTGATATTGAATCTTTTTCACTTTACATCTTTGTATATACATCCATTTTCCATGACCCGCATGATGCTAAATAATAGCTTATGTGTATAAAATTTTGTATTTTTTTCAACTTGGTAAAAAGTATGTGTTGAAAGTTTTGATAAAGGAATTTTATTATCTAATTACTTGCATCATGTATTTTTAAATATTTGGTATATCAATGCAGTCTAATAGTATTAATTATGTATACTTATATTGTGTTAATAGACTAAATTTTTTTAAGCTTTTTGAATTATAGTGTTTATACTCAAATTTAAAGTAAACTTAAATCCTATGCTTATACAAAATCTTAATCTTTTAAAGTTGACTTGTTTAAAATGATAATGTGCTTATACTTAAATTTTGGATACTTATAATTAAATTTAAACTAAAATTTAAATTTTTGAATGCTGATACTTAAGCATTGAAGTTGTGTTGTATATAAATTTCTACTTGATGTGAAATGTTGTTGTTACAATATTGTCGACAATACTTAACTATTTTTCAGATGCTATAAGTACTTATGCATTTTATTTTAAATTTAATAATGATATAATACTTTAAATTTTTTCCTTCATTATATTTGAGAGGATACTGGGGGCCTTGGTGTTTATTGATATACCTTGGTTTCTCAGAGTAAGTTTTCTTTTGCATATGCATTGAGACTTAAGGATTTGCATGAGGGGGCCGATTGTTGGAAATAATCGATACATCGCGATTCACGTTCCCGTGAGCGGGCGTTTATGCAAATTTAATATGAACGACTCTTCCCGTTCACCGGCGTGAACCGTGACGTTTTTCAACATGAGGTTTCATGCAAATCAGTTCTCAATGCGTACGCATCTGATTTGCATATCCGGGGGCGTTTCCGGAACTGTCCATTCTCGGATATATAGGGCAGAGGTTTCTTGAAGCAATCAGACATTAAGGAGACGTCTGCAGGAGACATTGGAGATAGGTCGACAGTAGAAAGGTCGATCGAGATCAGACAGAAATGTTTTTGACAGAAGCACTGCGGAATATCTTTTTGACGACGGTTAATAGTCGAAACGGATGCAGATGTATTGAACGTTAAATTTACTTACAAACGTTCGGAAGCCGCTTTAAATATTTTCCTGATGTTATATCCTTTGGTTTCCCTTTACCAAGTGATGGTGGCTGAAATATACGCAACTGATAGAGGTAGTATAGTAATTTACTACCAAATGCTTCAAGGAATCTCTGTCTAGTCATTTACAACTAAAAATCTTTTGTACATAGTTTATTTTGACGTTTTACGGCATGGAAAATTACCAGGTATGTGTAATATGCTGAGTTGTGTTTTTCACCAAATAAAGTGAACGAAGTTTTCCTTTAAAACTGGACTTGTGTACTTTCATGACCCAGCCAACACTTATTGACTCTGACAGTGCGTGCTTTGCTATCTGCAAATTTTAAATTTTCCAACAATAATAACCTACCGCATATCTACTTGTGTGATTGGCTCTGAAAAGAGCCTTTTTTATGTTCTCGATACCATTCGAGTGATCTTCAGACAGGAGCTTTTGGAGTTACAGGAGTTACAATTTTTGTGTCTACTGCTGTGTCGGAGATGCCGTTTCTGAACATTCATCGGTGTTTTCAGAATCATAAAATACCTGAAAAAGAAAACAAAATTAGAAATTACAAGCAATGAATCTTTCATCAAGTTAATTAATTTACATTTTAAATAGTCATTTTAATTTGCACTTACCTCTGACATTATACTTTGCATAGTCTTTTTTCCGTCATAATGCTCGGAGTCGTTCTGGTTTGCCCCTTCGATTTTAGTATAACGTCGCTTTTTGGCACTGTACATGTGTACGAGAGCTCGATTGATCCTTTCTCCATACTTTGAGTTGTTAGCTGTTTTCGTAACCTGAAAGAAAAGTAATATTTACTATAAATTACAAAGCTAATTATGAACATATACCGATAAAAGTAATAATTGAAATCATAAAGGCTTACCTTGCAGGATGCAAGACCAGTTGCTGCAGTTGAAGCTGGTGTCTTGTCCGTAGATATCCTTGAATTAGTCGGTGGGTGTTCTGCCGTACTTCGTCCTGTCACCGACGCGTGTGTCTTAAAATTCTTTGCTGTCGTCGATGGGTCCACAGATTGTTTTTCCCAGGAATCGCGTCCAATACCTGGAGTAAGGCATGGTCTCATGTGAGTTGAACTGCTTGCAGAAGTCGATGTGTGTTATATATAACTCCGTCCTGTCGCCGACTCTTTCGGCTTAAAAGTAGTTCCTGAAATCGATGGGCCCATAAATGCTCTTTTCCAGGCCTCGTGGTCAATACTTGAATTTGAGGATGATCCCTCGTCCGTAGAACTCCCATCAGTCGTCGATGAGTCGGTCAAATGACTCCTTCCAAGTTTCGATGGATATGCCGAAGACATAATAGAGCAGTTCAAAAATAGCACCTACCAGGCCTATAGCAAAACTAGAAATACTACAGGTGATATGGTGTGGCTAACGGCACGATAAGAACAACGACCAATCAGAAGCTTAAGTGTTCGCAGTCAGTTGATTATATACCAACTTCATGATTGACAATCCCGTAAATAACTGGTTCTTCGTGTGGTGCACTTCTTTTCCCCTTCTTGAACCCATCTGTAGCAGGGATTAAAATTTTAACGCTAGGCGTGTAGTAACAATAGGGCTCACTACCTGTGTGCCCAATTGTTACCCTATTGTGGCTGTCCATAAAAGGAGGGGAGTAAATCACAGGTGCAAACGTGCAGAACACAGGTGCAGAGCCATTCGAAGAAAAATGCTTTTGAGAGGGAGGCAAGAGCAACAGGAAATGAGGGATATTGATACTTTATAAAAATTAGGATTTATTTCTCCATCTGGAGCGGTGAGACATAGTTTTGAAATATAAAGAAACAGAGCACTTCTCGCAGCAGCTACGGTTTCATAATTAAGTTTCGGGTTTTGTTTTGATATTAGCTCAATGATTTTGTTGGTGCATTATAGGAATGTAAGAGATTATTTTGTTTATGTTTGGGTTTTAGAAGAATGTTTCGGGGAAAAATTATCAGGTTATTTCGGATAAAAGAATGGCTGGGCCAGGACGTTTACTTTCTGTGGAAGTATATAATAGTACGAGAAACGAACCGGGCAGTAATGAAAGTGATGCAGATAGTAAAGATTCGTGGAACTGTGGTATTTCTGAAGATGAATATGAACATGCAGGTGATTCTTCAGATTCTGATATTACAACTCCGCCAGCTTCAGTAGCTGTTTCCTCAAATAATATTTACGTAGGAGATTTGAAAGATCTGAATTCTTTTGAGTTTTGAGCATACTTGGAATCAATCACTATATTATGCCGCCTAATTTAGTTTAGGAAAAATAATTTAGCATATTTTTCGATGGTGAATAGTAGAATTCACAGTAAAAGCAACTAAAGAGTATTTTGTTTTGAGATTCGTATGAAAAATATACATCAAGTATAAAATCAGTATTTCAATTATTCCTGACAAAAATTATTCACTCTCAATCAATATTCAATTAATCAAAATCAAAGTTTCAATTATTCCTGCGTTAAAGAGGTGATTTTTTGAGGATTTATTTCGAGAGATAGGCTTAGCACAACAAATTAGCCTTGTTTTGATAACAATTCGGAAGCGAAGCGCTCCTTCGTTTGGGCCAAGTTAGTTCCGGACTGCCGCCGTCCGGAAAGGGTTAATGACAATTTTGCGGTAGCAATATATATAATCCACAATAACATGTGTTGTAACTTTCAATGGCCCTAACTCAGGTTTGAACATCTTATTTTCAATATATTGAAATTTATATAGGCAATTCCTTTCTGAATTGAGTATGCTTTACAGTAAGCTGACATTTTACCACTAAATTAAAAATAGCAATTATTTAAACACTTTCATGTAACTGCAAGATATCTAGCCATTTTACTGCACGCAAAAGTAAGGTATAAGTTTTTTGCAAATAACTCGAGAAGCGATGCAGTTTGCAATCTCAAATTTGGCATATGAATGCTTATTGTGTTATATTTTCATTCTTCGTATTAAGATCTCGGCGAAAATCCTTCACGGAAAAAGCATGATAAATAAATTTCAATTTAAATATTTGCATCTGAAATTACTCTAATCGTCAAAACATATATTTAAATGTACCTCGAGGATATTATTTATAAAATAAAAATAAAACTACCTATATATCTCCATTTCAAAAAAGGTTTAAACGCCGAAATAGACTGTGTTTCCCTTTCCCAGCGACAGATGCTGACAAAAATTTTTATTTATTTTCGAAAATTTTTCTCTCGGCAGGGCCTGGAAATTTACTTATAAGTATTAACTATTTGATTAAGAATAACTAAGTTGGAACATGTGTTTGCAAAAGCTAGTTTATTTCTTCGACGTTTCTATTATACAAAGAAAATTATTCGATTTGGGGAATACGACTTTAAAATCTCTGAAAAATAAAAAGTAAATATTTTATTTATCATCTTCTGCGTCTGATCTTATTTTTTGTAAAAAACCCTCCTCTTTTCTCAACCGGGCTTGGGACCGGCTATGGCAGAGTTAAAAATATTTTTTACTTTTTGTCCAAAACATTGTCTTTGGACGATATGAAGAAGTCACGGTAATAATAACCTACCGCATATCTACTTGTGTGATTGGCTCTGAAAAGAGCCTTTTTTATGTTCTCGATACCATTCGAGTGATCTTCAGACAGGAGCTTTTGGAGTTACAGGAGTTACAATTTTTGTGTCTACTGCTGTGTCGGAGATGCCGTTTCTGAATATTCATCGGTGTTTTCAGAATCATAAAATACCTGAAAAAGAAAACAAAATTAGAAATTACAAGCAATGAATCTTTCATCAAGTTAATTAATTTACATTTTAAATAGTCATTTTAATTTGCACTTACCTCTGACATTATACTTTGCATAGTCTTTTTTCCGTCATAATGCTCGGAGTCGTTCTGGTTTGCCCCTTCGATTTTAGTATAACGTCGCTTTTTGTCACTGTACATGTGTACGAGAGCTCGATTGATCCTTTCTCCATACTTTGAGTTGTTAGCTGTTTTCGTAACCTGAAAGAAAAGTAATATTTACTGTAAATTACAAAGCTAATTATGAACATAAACAGATAAAAGTAATAATTGAAATCATAAAGGCTTACCTTGCAGGATGCAAGACCAGTTGCTGCAGTTGAAGATGGTGTCTTGTCCGTAGATATCCTTGAATTAGTCGGTGGGTGTTTTACCGTACTTCGTCCTGTCACCGACGCGTGTGTCTTAAAATTCTTTGCTGTCGTCGATGGGTCCACAGATTGTTTTTCCCAGGAATCGCGTCCAATATTTGGAGTAAGGCATGGTCTCATGTGAGTTGAACTGCTTGCAGAAGTCGATGTGTGTTCTATATAACTCCGTCCTGTCGCCGACTTTTTCGGCTTAAAAGTAGTTCCTGAAATCGATGGGCCCATAAATGCTCTTTTCCAGGCCTCGTGGTCAATACTTGAATTTGAGGATGATCCCTCGTCCGTAGAACTCCCATCAGTCGTCGATGAGTCGGTCAAATGACTAATTCCAAGTTTCGATGGATATGCCGAAGACATAATAGAGCAGTTCAAAAATAGCACCTACCAGGCCTATAGCAAAACTAGAAATGCTACAGGTGATATGGTGTGGCTAACGGCACGATAAGAACAACGACCAATCAGAAGCTTAAGTGTTCGCAGTCAGTTGATTATACACCAACTTCATGATTGACAATCCCGTAAATAAATGGTTCTTCGTGTGGTGCACTTCTCTTCCCCTTCTTGAACCCATCTGTAGCAGGGATTAAAATTTTAACGCTAGGCGTGCAGTAACAATAGGGCTCACTACCTGTGTGCCCTATTGTTACTGCCCTTTTGTTACCCTATTGTCGCTGTAGATAAAAGGAGGGGAGTAAATCACAGGTGCAAACGTGCAGAACACAGGTGCAGAGCCATTCGAAGAAAAATGCTTTTGAGAGGGAGGCAAGAGCAACAGGAAATGAGGGATATAATATATTTATTCATGGTGTCATCTACGCATGGCTTCTTTTTGAATTTGTTGAATTATCTATTCCTACATGTCAGGTTCAATTATTACTTAAACAATACAATTTTTCTAAATCTGTTAAAATATCTATTCCTTCAAGTGAGTTTAAAATATTATCAGAACAATCCAATTTTCCTAAATTTGTCAAATTATCTATCCATTCAAGTTAGGTTGAAGTATTATCAGAACAATTTAATTTTATTATTTCTCCAGAATTTCTAATTTTTCGGAAACAATTAAAATATTTTTGTTTCCAATTACTATATATAACAATCACTTAATAGTAAACACTCTTTCAATTTGTTTACTCTTCAGATGTGTCGTGTTTAATAATAATTTGTTTTAAAAGATAAACACATCCTCTCAAGGATTTTTTAACTTCACAAAACCATTCAAAAATTTTTTCTCTCTAATGTTCTTCTTCACAATGACCAAACTTTTCATTTAATTCACTTATCTGTACAACCTGCATTTTTCGACAAATAACATTAAGGTAGTAGATTAAATTTGTAATTGACCATATAAAAAATCTAATTTATTCATACATTTTTCTATAAATGTTTCACCAAATGTCTGATATCTAACTATATACAGCCAATTTAAATCATCTTCCAATTCTCTCATTGTAACTTCGGAAAGATTTCGAAAGATTGATACTTTATAAAAATTAGGATTTATTTCTCCATCTGGAGCGGTGAGACATAGTTTTGTAATATAAAGAAACAGAGCACTTCTCGCAGCAGCTACGGTTTCATAATTAAGTTTCGGGTTTTGTTTTGATATTAGCTTAATGAATTTGTTGGTGCATTATAGGAATGTAAGAGATTATTTTGTTTATGTTTGGGTTTTAGAAGAATGTGTCGGAGAAAAATTATCAGGTTATTTCGGATAAAAGAATGGCTGGGCCAGGACGTTTACTTTCTGTGGAAGTATATAATAGTACGAGAAACGAACCGGGCAGTAATGAAAGTGATGCAGATAATAAAGATTCGTGGAAATGTGGGATTTCTGAAGATGAATATGAACATGCAGGTGATTCTTCAGATTCTGATATTACAACTCCGCCAGCTTCAGTAGCTGTTTCCTCAAATAATATTTACGTAGGAGATTTGAAAGATCTGAATTCTTTTGAGTTTTGAGCATACTTGGAATCAATCACTATATTATGCCGCCTAATTTAGTTTAGGAAATAAAATTTAGCATATTTTTCGATGGTGAATAGTAGAATTCACAGTAAAAGCAACTAAAGAGTATTTTGTTTTGAGATTCGTATGAAAAATATACATCAAGTATAAAATCAGTATTTCAATTATTCCTGACAAAAATTATTCACTCTCAATCAATATTCAATTAATCAAAATCAAAGTTTCAATTATTCCTGCGTTAAAGAGGTGATTTTTTGAGGATTGATTTCGAGAGATAGGCTTAGCACAACAAATTAGCCTTGTTTTGATAACAATTCGGAAGCGAAGCGCTCCTTCGTTTGGGCCAAGTTAGTTCCGGACTGCCGCCGTCCGGAAAGGGTTAATGACAATTTTGCGGTAGCAATATATATAATCCACAATAACATGTGTTGTAACTTTCAATGGCCCTAACTGAGGTTTGAACATCTTATTTTCAATATATTGAAATTTATATAGGCAATTCCTTTCTGAATTGAGTATGCTTTACAGTAAGCTGACGTTTTACCACTAAATTAAAAATAGCAATTATTTAAACACTTTCATATAACTGCAAGATATCTAGCCATTTTACTGCACGCAAAAGTAAGGTATAAGTTTTTTGCAAATAACTCGAGAAGCGATGCAGTTTGCAATCTCAAATTTGGCATATGAATGCTTATTGTGTTATATTTTCATTCTTCGTATAAAGATCTCGGCGAAAATCCTTCCCGGAAAAAGCATGATAAATAAATTTCAATTTAAATATTTGCATCTGAAATTACTCTAATCGTCAAAACATATATTTAAATGTACCTCGAGGATATTATTTATAAAATAAAAATAAAACTACCTATATATCTCCATTTCAAAAAAGGTTTAAACTCCGAAATAGACTGTGTTTCCCTTTCCCAGCGACAGATGCTGACAAAAAATTTTATTTACTTTCGAAAATATTTCTCTCGGCAGGGCCTGGAAATTTACTTATAAGTATTAACTATTTGATTAAGAATAACTAAGTTGGAACATGTGTTTGCAAAAGCTAGTTTATTTCTTCGACGTTTCTATTATACAAAGAAAATTATTCGATTTGGGGAATACGACTTTAAAATCTCTGAAAAATAAAAAGTAAATATTTTATTTATCATCTTCTGCGTCTGATCTTATTTTTTGTAAAAAACCCTCCTCTTTTCTCAACCGGGCTTGGGACCGGCTATGGCAGAGTTAAAAATATTTTTTACTTTTTGTCCAAAACATTGTCTTTGGACGATATGAAGAAGTCACGGTAATAATAACCTACCGCATATCTACTTGTGTGATTGGCTCTGAAAAGAGCCTTTTTTATGTTCTCGATACCATTCGAGTGATCTTCAGACAGGAGCTTTTGGAGTTACAGGAGTTACAATTTTTGTGTCTACTGCTGTGTCGGAGATGCCGTTTCTGAATATTCATCGGTGTTTTCAGAATCATAAAATACCTGAAAAAGAAAACAAAATTAGAAATTACAAGCAATGAATCTTTCATCAAGTTAATTAATTTACATTTTAAATAGTCATTTTAATTTGCACTTACCTCTGACATTATACTTTGCATAGTCTTTTTTCCGTCATAATGCTCGGAGTCGTTCTGGTTTGCCCCTTCGATTTTAGTATAACGTCGCTTTTTGTCACTGTACATGTGTACGAGAGCTCGATTGATCCTTTCTCCATACTTTGAGTTGTTAGCTGTTTTCGTAACCTGAAAGAAAAGTAATATTTACTGTAAATTACAAAGCTAATTATGAACATAAACAGATAAAAGTAATAATTGAAATCATAAAGGCTTACCTTGCAGGATGCAAGACCAGTTGCTGCAGTTGAAGATGGTGTCTTGTCCGTAGATATCCTTGAATTAGTCGGTGGGTGTTTTACCGTACTTCGTCCTGTCACCGACGCGTGTGTCTTAAAATTCTTTGCTGTCGTCGATGGGTCCACAGATTGTTTTTCCCAGGAATCGCGTCCAATATTTGGAGTAAGGCATGGTCTCATGTGAGTTGAACTGCTTGCAGAAGTCGATGTGTGTTCTATATAACTCCGTCCTGTCGCCGACTTTTTCGGCTTAAAAGTAGTTCCTGAAATCGATGGGCCCATAAATGCTCTTTTCCAGGCCTCGTGGTCAATACTTGAATTTGAGGATGATCCCTCGTCCGTAGAACTCCCATCAGTCGTCGATGAGTCGGTCAAATGACTAATTCCAAGTTTCGATGGATATGCCGAAGACATAATAGAGCAGTTCAAAAATAGCACCTACCAGGCCTATAGCAAAACTAGAAATGCTACAGGTGATATGGTGTGGCTAACGGCACGATAAGAACAACGACCAATCAGAAGCTTAAGTGTTCGCAGTCAGTTGATTATACACCAACTTCATGATTGACAATCCCGTAAATAAATGGTTCTTCGTGTGGTGCACTTCTCTTCCCCTTCTTGAACCCATCTGTAGCAGGGATTAAAATTTTAACGCTAGGCGTGCAGTAACAATAGGGCTCACTACCTGTGTGCCCTATTGTTACTGCCCTTTTGTTACCCTATTGTCGCTGTAGATAAAAGGAGGGGAGTAAATCACAGGTGCAAACGTGCAGAACACAGGTGCAGAGCCATTCGAAGAAAAATGCTTTTGAGAGGGAGGCAAGAGCAACAGGAAATGAGGGATATAATATATTTATTCATGGTGTCATCTACGCATGGCTTCTTTTTGAATTTGTTGAATTATCTATTCCTACATGTCAGGTTCAATTATTACTTAAACAATACAATTTTTCTAAATCTGTTAAAATATCTATTCCTTCAAGTGAGTTTAAAATATTATCAGAACAATCCAATTTTCCTAAATTTGTCAAATTATCTATCCATTCAAGTTAGGTTGAAGTATTATCAGAACAATTTAATTTTATTATTTCTCCAGAATTTCTAATTTTTCGGAAACAATTAAAATATTTTTGTTTCCAATTACTATATATAACAATCACTTAATAGTAAACACTCTTTCAATTTGTTTACTCTTCAGATGTGTCGTGTTTAATAATAATTTGTTTTAAAAGATAAACACATCCTCTCAAGGATTTTTTAACTTCACAAAACCATTCAAAAATTTTTTCTCTCTAATGTTCTTCTTCACAATGACCAAACTTTTCATTTAATTCACTTATCTGTACAACCTGCATTTTTCGACAAATAACATTAAGGTAGTAGATTAAATTTGTAATTGACCATATAAAAAATCTAATTTATTCATACATTTTTCTATAAATGTTTCACCAAATGTCTGATATCTAACTATATACAGCCAATTTAAATCATCTTCCAATTCTCTCATTGTAACTTCGGAAAGATTTCGAAAGATTGATACTTTATAAAAATTAGGATTTATTTCTCCATCTGGAGCGGTGAGACATAGTTTTGTAATATAAAGAAACAGAGCACTTCTCGCAGCAGCTACGGTTTCATAATTAAGTTTCGGGTTTTGTTTTGATATTAGCTTAATGAATTTGTTGGTGCATTATAGGAATGTAAGAGATTATTTTGTTTATGTTTGGGTTTTAGAAGAATGTGTCGGAGAAAAATTATCAGGTTATTTCGGATAAAAGAATGGCTGGGCCAGGACGTTTACTTTCTGTGGAAGTATATAATAGTACGAGAAACGAACCGGGCAGTAATGAAAGTGATGCAGATAATAAAGATTCGTGGAAATGTGGGATTTCTGAAGATGAATATGAACATGCAGGTGATTCTTCAGATTCTGATATTACAACTCCGCCAGCTTCAGTAGCTGTTTCCTCAAATAATATTTACGTAGGAGATTTGAAAGATCTGAATTCTTTTGAGTTTTGAGCATACTTGGAATCAATCACTATATTATGCCGCCTAATTTAGTTTAGGAAATAAAATTTAGCATATTTTTCGATGGTGAATAGTAGAATTCACAGTAAAAGCAACTAAAGAGTATTTTGTTTTGAGATTCGTATGAAAAATATACATCAAGTATAAAATCAGTATTTCAATTATTCCTGACAAAAATTATTCACTCTCAATCAATATTCAATTAATCAAAATCAAAGTTTCAATTATTCCTGCGTTAAAGAGGTGATTTTTTGAGGATTGATTTCGAGAGATAGGCTTAGCACAACAAATTAGCCTTGTTTTGATAACAATTCGGAAGCGAAGCGCTCCTTCGTTTGGGCCAAGTTAGTTCCGGACTGCCGCCGTCCGGAAAGGGTTAATGACAATTTTGCGGTAGCAATATATATAATCCACAATAACATGTGTTGTAACTTTCAATGGCCCTAACTGAGGTTTGAACATCTTATTTTCAATATATTGAAATTTATATAGGCAATTCCTTTCTGAATTGAGTATGCTTTACAGTAAGCTGACGTTTTACCACTAAATTAAAAATAGCAATTATTTAAACACTTTCATATAACTGCAAGATATCTAGCCATTTTACTGCACGCAAAAGTAAGGTATAAGTTTTTTGCAAATAACTCGAGAAGCGATGCAGTTTGCAATCTCAAATTTGGCATATGAATGCTTATTGTGTTATATTTTCATTCTTCGTATAAAGATCTCGGCGAAAATCCTTCCCGGAAAAAGCATGATAAATAAATTTCAATTTAAATATTTGCATCTGAAATTACTCTAATCGTCAAAACATATATTTAAATGTACCTCGAGGATATTATTTATAAAATAAAAATAAAACTACCTATATATCTCCATTTCAAAAAAGGTTTAAACTCCGAAATAGACTGTGTTTCCCTTTCCCAGCGACAGATGCTGACAAAAAATTTTATTTACTTTCGAAAATATTTCTCTCGGCAGGGCCTGGAAATTTACTTATAAGTATTAACTATTTGATTCGGAATAACTAAGTTGGAACATGTGTTTGCAAAAGCTAGTTTATTTCTTCGACGCTTCTATTATACAAAGAAAATTATTCGATTTGGGGAATACGACTTTAAAATCTCTGAAAAATAAAAAGTAAATATTTTATTTATCATCTTCTGCGTCTGATCTTATTTTTTGTAAAAAACCCTCCTCTTTTCTCAACCGGGCTTGGGACCGGCTATGGCAGAGTTAAAAATATTTTTTACTTTTTGTCCAAAACATTGTCTTTGGACGATATGAAGAAGTCACGGTAATAATAACCTACCGCATATCTACTTGTGTGATTGGCTCTGAAAAGAGCCTTTTTTATGTTCTCGATACCATTCGAGTGATCTTCAGACAGGAGCATTTGGAGTTACAATTTTTGTGTCTACTGTTGTGTCGGAGATGCCGTTTCTGAACATTCATCGGTGTTTTCAGAATCATAAAATACCTGAAAAAGAAAACAAAATTAGAAATTACAAGCAATGAATCTTTCATCAAGTTAATTAATTTACATTTTAAATAGTCATTTTAATTTGCACTTACCTCTGACATTATACTTTGCATAGTCTTTTTTCCGTCATAATGCTCGGAGTCGTTCTGGTTTGCCCCTTCGATTTTAGTATAACGTCGCTTTTTGTCACTGTACATGTGTACGAGAGCTCGAATGATCCTTTCTCCATACTTTGAGTTGTTAGCTGTTTTTGTAACCTGAAAGAAAAGTAATATTTACTATAAATTACAAAGCTAATTATGAACATAAACAGATAAAAGTAATAATTGAAATCATAAAGGCTTACCTTGCAGGATGCAAGACCAGTTGCTGCAGTTGAAGCTGGTGTCTTGTCCGTAGATATCCTTGAATTAGTCGGTGGGTGTTCTACCGTACTTCGTCCTGTCACCGACGCGTGTGTCTTAAAATTCTTTGCTGTCGTCGATGGGTCCACAGATTGTTTTTCCCAGGAATCGCGTCCAATACCTGGAGTAAGGCATGGTCACATGTGAGTTGAACTGCTTGCAGAAGTCGATGTGTGTTCTATATAACTCCGTCCTGTCGCCGACTCTTTCGGCTTAAAAGTAGTTCCTGAAATCGATGGGCCCATAAATGCTCTTTTCCAGGCCTCGTGGTCAATATTTGAATTTGAGGATGATCCCTCGTCCGTAGAACTCCCATCAGTCGTCGATGAGTCGGTCAAATGACTCCTTCCAAGTTTCGATGGATATGCCGTAGACATAATAGAGCAGTTCAAAAATAGCACCTACCAGGCCTATAGCAAAACTAGAAATGCTACAGGTGATATGGTGTGGCTAACGGCACGATAAGAACAACGACCAATCAGAAGCTTAAGTGTTCGCAGTCAGTTGATTATACACCAACTTCATGATTGACAATCCCGTAAATAACTGGTTCTTTGTGTGGAGCACTTCTTTTCCCCTTCTTGAACCCATCTGTAGCAGGGATTAAAATTTTAACGCTAGGCGTGCAGTAACAATAGGGCTCACTACCTGTGTACCCTATTGTCGCTGTCCATAAAAGGAGGGGAGTAAATCACAGGTGCAAACGTGCAGAACACAGGTGCAGAGCCAGTCGAAGAAAAATGCTTTTGAGGGGGAGGCAAGAGCAACAGGAAATGAGGGATATAATATATTTATTCATGGTGTCATCTACGCATGGCTTCTTTTTAAATTTGTTGAATTATCTATTCCTACATGTCAGGTTCAATTATTACTTAAACAATACAATTTTTCTAAATCTGTTATAATATCTATTCCTTCAAGTGAGTTTAAAATATTATCAGAACAATCCAATTTTCCTAAATTTGTCAAATTATCTAACCATTCAAGTTAGGTTGAAGTATTATCAGAACAATTTAATTTTATTATTTCTCCAGAATTTCTAATTTTTCGGAAACAATTAAAATATTTTTGTTTCCAATTACTATATATAACAATCACTTAATAGTAAACACTCTTTCAATTTGTTTACTCTTCAGATGTGTCGTGTTTAATAATAATTTGTTTTAAAAGATAAACACATCCTCTCAAGGATTTTTTAACTTCACAAAACCATTCAAAAATTTTTTCTCTCTAATGTTCTTCTTCACAATGACCAAACTTTTCATTTAATTCACTTATCTGTACAGCCTGCATTTTTCGACAAATAACATTAAGGTAGTAGATTAAATTTGTAATTGACCATATAAAAAATCTAATTTATTCATACATTTTTCTATAAATGTTTCACCAAATGTCTGATATCTAACTATATACAGCCAATTTAAATCATCTTCCAATTCTCTCATTGTAACTTCGGAAAGATTTCGAAAGATTGATACTTTATAAAAATTAGGATTTATTTCTCCATCTGGAGCGGTGAGACATAGTTTTGTAATATAAAGAAACAGAGCACTTCTCGCAGCAGCTACGGTTTCATAATTAAGTTTCGGGTTTTGTTTTGATATTAGCTTAATGATTTTGTTGGTGCATTATAGGAATGTAAGAGATTATTTTGTTTATGTTTGGGTTTTAGAAGAATGTGTCGGAGAAAAATTATCAGGTTATTTCGGATAAAAGAATGGCTGGGCCAGGACGTTTACTTTCTGTGGAAGTATATAATAGTACGAGAAACGAACCGGGCAGTAATGAAAGTGATGCAGATAGTAAAGATTCGTGGAACTGTGGTATTTCTGAAGATGAATATGAACATGCAGGTGATTCTTCAGATTCTGATATTACAACTCCGCCAGCTTCAGTAGCTGTTTCCTCAAATAATATTTACGTAGGAGATTTGAAAGATCTGAATTCTTTTGAGTTTTGAGCATACTTGGAATCAATCACTATATTATGCCGCCTAATTCAGTTTAGGAAATAAAATTTAGCATATTTTTCGATGGTGAATAGTAGAATTCACAGTAAAAGCAACTAAAGAGTACTTTGTTTTGAGATTCGAATGAAAAATATACATCAAGTATAAAATCAGTATTTCAATTAATCCTGACAAAAATATTCACTCTCAATCAATATTCAATTAATCAAAATCAAAGTTTCAATTATTCCTGCGTTAAAGAGGAGATTTTTTGAGGATTGATTTCGAGAGATAGGCTTAGCACAACAAATTAGCCTTGTTTTGATAACAATTCGGAAGCGAAACGCTCCTTCGTTTGGGCCAAGTTAGTTCCGGACTGCCGCCGTCCGGAAAGGGTTAATGACAATTTTGCGGTAGCAATATATATAATCCACAATAACATGTGTTGTAACTTTCAATGGCCCTAACTCAGGTTTGAACATCTTATTTTCAATATATTGAAATTTATATAGGCAATTCCTTTCTGAATTGAGTATGCTTTACAGTAAGCTGACGTTTCACCACTTAATTAAAAATAGCAATTATTTAAACACTTTCATATAACTGCAAGATATCTAGCCATTTTACTGCACGCAAAAGTAAGGTATAAGTTTTTTGCAAATAACTCGAGAAGCGATGCAGTTTGCAATCTCAAATTTGGCATATGAATGCTTATAGTGTTATATTTTCATTCTTCGTATAAAGATCTCGGCGAAAATCCTTCCCGGAAAAAGCATGATAAATAAATTTCAATTTAAATATTTGCATCTGAAATTACTCTAATCGTCAAAACATATATTTAAATGCACCTCGAGGATATTATTTATAAAATAAAAATAAAACTACCTATATATCTCCATTTCAAAAAAGGTTTAAACTCCGAAATAGACTGTGTTTCCCTTTCCCAGAGACAGATGCTGACAAAAATTTTTATTTATTTTCGAAAATTTTTCTCTCGGCAGGGCCTGGAAATTTACTTATAAGTATTAACTATTTGATTCGGAATAACTAAGTTGGAACATGTGTTTGCAAAAGCTAGTTTATTTCTTCGACGTTTCTATTATACAAAGAAAATTATTCAATTTGGGGAATACGACTTTAAAATCTCTGAAAAATAAAAAGTAAATATTTTATTTATCATCTTCTGCGTCTGATCTTATTTTTTGTAAAAAACCCTCCTCTTTTCTCAACCGGGCTTGGGACCGGCTATGGCAGAGTTAAAAATATTTTTTACTTTTTGTCCAAAACATTGTCTTTGGACGATATGAAGAAGTCACGGTAATAATAACCTACCGCATATCTACTTGTGTGATTGGCTCTGAAAAGAGCCTTTTTTATGTTCTCGATACCATTCGAGTGATCTTCAGACAGGAGCTTTTGGAGTTACAATTTTTGTGTCTACTGCTGTGTCGGAGATGCCGTTTCTGAACATTCATCGGTGTTTTCAGAATCATAAAATACCTGAAAAAGAAAACAAAGTTAGAAATTACAAGCAATGAATCTTTCATCAAGTTAATTAATTTACATTTTAAATAGTCATTTTAATTTGCACTTACCTCTGACATTATACTTTGCATAGTCTTTTTTCCATCATAATGCTCGGAGACGTTCTGGTTTGCCCCTTCGATTTTAGTATAACGTCGCTTTTTGTCACTGTACATGTGTACGAGAGCTCGATTGATCCTTTCTCCATACTTTGAGTTGTTAGCTGTTTTCGTAACCTGAAAGAAAAGTAATATTTACTATAAATTACAAAGCAAATTATGAACATAAACAGATAAAAGAAATAATTGAAATCATAAAGGCTTACCTTGCAGGATGCAAGACCAGTTGCTGCAGTTGAAGCTGGTGTCTTGTCCGTAGATATCCTTGAATTAGTCGGTGGGTGTTCTACCGTACTTCGTCCTGTCACCGACGCGTGTGTCTTAAAATTCTTTGCTGTCGTCGATGGGTCCACAGATTGTTTTTCCCAGGAATCGCGTCCAATACCTGGAGTAAGGCATGGTCACATGTGAGTTGAACTGCTTGCAGAAGTCGATGTGTGTTCTATATAACTCCGTCCTGTCGCCGACTCTTTCGGCTTAAAAGTAGTTCCTGAAATCGATGGGCCCATAAATGCTCTTTTCCAGGCCTCGTGGTCAATACTTGAATTTGAGGATGATCCCTCGTCCGTAGAACTCCCATCAGTCGTCGATGAGTCGGTCAAATGACTCCTTCCAAGTTTCGATGGATATGCCGAAGACATAATAGAGCAGTTCAAAAATAGCACCTACCAGGCCTATAGCAAAACTAGAAATGCTACAGGTGATATGGTGTGGCTAACGGCACGATAAGAACAACGACCAATCAGAAGCTTAAGTGTTCGCAGTCAGTTGATTATACACAAACTTCATGATTGACAATCCCGTAAATAACTGGTTCTTTGTGTGGTGCACTTCTTTTCCCCTTCTTGAACCCATCTGTAGCAGGGATTAAAATTTTAACTCTAAGCGTGCAGTAACAATAGGGCTCACTACCTGTGTGCCCTATTGTTACCCTATTGTCGCTGTCCATAAAAGGAGGGGAGTAAATCACAGGTGCAAACGTGCAGAACACAGGTGCAGAGCCATTCGAAGAAAAATGCTTTTGAGGGGGAGGCAAGAGCAACAGGAAATGAGGGATATAATATATTTATTCATGGTGTCATCTACGCATGGCTTCTTTTTAAATTTGTTGAATTATCTATTCCTACATGTCAGGTTCAATTATTACTTAAACAATACAATTTTTCTAAATCTGTTATAATATCTATTCCTTCAAGTGAGTTTAAAATATTATCAGAACAATCCAATTTTCCTAAATTTGTCAAATTTTCTATCCATTCAAGTTAGGTTGAAGTATTATCAGAACAATTTAATTTTATTATTTCTCCAGAATTTCTAATTTTTCGGAAACAATTAAAATATATTTGTTTCCAATTACTATATATAACAATCACTTAATAGTAAACACTGTTTCAATTTGTTTACTCTTCAGATGTGTCGTGTTTAATAATAATTTGTTTTAAAAGATAAACACATCCTCTCAAGGATTTTTAACTTCACAAAACCATTCAAAAATTTTTTCTCTCTAATGTTCTTCTTCACAATGAACAAACTTTTAATTTAATTCACTTATCTGTACAACCTGCATTTTTCGACAAATAACATTAAGGTAGTAGATTAAATTTGCAATTGACCATATAAAAAATCTAATTTATTCATACATTTTTCTATAAATGTTTCACCAAATGTCTGATATCTAACTATATACAGCCAATTTAAATCATCTTCCAATTCTCTCATTGTAACTTCGGAAAGATTTCGAAAGATTGATACTTTATAAAAATTAGGATTTATTTCTCCATCTGGAGCGGTGAGACATAGTTTTGAAATATAAAGAAACAGAGCACTTCTCGCAGCAGCTACGGTTTCATAATTAAGTTTCGGGTTTTGTTTTGATATTAGCTCAATGATTTTGTTGGTGCATTATAGGAATGTAAGAGATTATTTTGTTTATGTTTGGGTTTTAGAAGAATGTTTCGGGGAAAAATTATCAGGTTATTTCGGATAAAAGAATGGCTGGGCCAGGACGTTTACTTTCTGTGGAAGTATATAATAGTACGAGAAACGAACCGGGCAGTAATGAAAGTGATGCAGATAGTAAAGATTCGTGGAACTGTGGTATTTCTGAAGATGAATATGAACATGCAGGTGATTCTTCAGATTCTGATATTACAACTCCGCCAGCTTCAGTAGCTGTTTCCTCAAATAATATTTACGTAGGAGATTTGAAAGATCTGAATTCTTTTGAGTTTTGAGCATACTTGGAATCAATCACTATATTATGCCGCCTAATTTAGTTTAGGAAAAATAATTTAGCATATTTTTCGATGGTGAATAGTAGAATTCACAGTAAAAGCAACTAAAGAGTATTTTGTTTTGAGATTCGTATGAAAAATATACATCAAGTATAAAATCAGTATTTCAATTATTCCTGACAAAAATTATTCACTCTCAATCAATATTCAATTAATCAAAATCAAAGTTTCAATTATTCCTGCGTTAAAGAGGTGATTTTTTGAGGATTTATTTCGAGAGATAGGCTTAGCACAACAAATTAGCCTTGTTTTGATAACAATTCGGAAGCGAAGCGCTCCTTCGTTTGGGCCAAGTTAGTTCCGGACTGCCGCCGTCCGGAAAGGGTTAATGACAATTTTGCGGTAGCAATATATATAATCCACAATAACATGTGTTGTAACTTTCAATGGCCCTAACTCAGGTTTGAACATCTTATTTTCAATATATTGAAATTTATATAGGCAATTCCTTTCTGAATTGAGTATGCTTTACAGTAAGCTGACATTTTACCACTAAATTAAAAATAGCAATTATTTAAACACTTTCATGTAACTGCAAGATATCTAGCCATTTTACTGCACGCAAAAGTAAGGTATAAGTTTTTTGCAAATAACTCGAGAAGCGATGCAGTTTGCAATCTCAAATTTGGCATATGAATGCTTATTGTGTTATATTTTCATTCTTCGTATTAAGATCTCGGCGAAAATCCTTCACGGAAAAAGCATGATAAATAAATTTCAATTTAAATATTTGCATCTGAAATTACTCTAATCGTCAAAACATATATTTAAATGTACCTCGAGGATATTATTTATAAAATAAAAATAAAACTACCTATATATCTCCATTTCAAAAAAGGTTTAAACGCCGAAATAGACTGTGTTTCCCTTTCCCAGCGACAGATGCTGACAAAAATTTTTATTTATTTTCGAAAATTTTTCTCTCGGCAGGGCCTGGAAATTTACTTATAAGTATTAACTATTTGATTAAGAATAACTAAGTTGGAACATGTGTTTGCAAAAGCTAGTTTATTTCTTCGACGTTTCTATTATACAAAGAAAATTATTCGATTTGGGGAATACGACTTTAAAATCTCTGAAAAATAAAAAGTAAATATTTTATTTATCATCTTCTGCGTCTGATCTTATTTTTTGTAAAAAACCCTCCTCTTTTCTCAACCGGGCTTGGGACCGGCTATGGCAGAGTTAAAAATATTTTTTACTTTTTGTCCAAAACATTGTCTTTGGACGATATGAAGAAGTCACGGTAATAATAACCTACCGCATATCTACTTGTGTGATTGGCTCTGAAAAGAGCCTTTTTTATGTTCTCGATACCATTCGAGTGATCTTCAGACAGGAGCTTTTGGAGTTACAGGAGTTACAATTTTTGTGTCTACTGCTGTGTCGGAGATGCCGTTCCTGAATATTCATCGGTGTTTTCACAATCATAAAATACCTGAAAAAGAAAACAAAATTAGAAATTACAAGCAATGAATCTTTCATCAAGTTAATTAATTTACATTTTAAATAGTCATTTTAATTTGCACTTACCTCTGACATTATACTTTGCATAGTCTTTTTTCCGTCATAATGCTCGGAGTCGTTCTGGTTTGCCCCTTCGATTTTAGTATAACGTCGCTTTTTGTCACTGTACATGTGTACGAGAGCTCGATTGATCCTTTCTCCATACTTTGAGTTGTTAGCTGTTTTCGTAACCTGAAAGAAAAGTAATATTTACTGTAAATTACAAAGCTAATTATGAACATAAACAGATAAAAGTAATAATTGAAATCATAAAGGCTTACCTTGCAGGATGCAAGACCAGTTGCTGCAGTTGAAGATGGTGTCTTGTCCGTAGATATCCTTGAATTAGTCGGTGGGTGTTCTACCGTACTTCGTCCTGTCACCGACGCGTGTGTCTTAAAATTCTTTGCTGTCGTCGATGGGTCCACAGATTGTTTTTCCCAGGAATCGCGTCCAATACCTGGAGTAAGGCATGGTCTCATGTGAGTTGAACTGCTTGCAGAAGTCGATGTGTGTTCTATATAACTCCGTCCTGTCGCCGACTCTTTCGGCTTAAAAGTAGTTCCTGAAATCGATGGGCCCATAAATGCTCTTTTCCAGGCCTCGTGGTCAATACTTGAATTTGAGGATGATCCCTCGTCCGTAGAACTCCCATCAGTCGTCGATGAGTCGGTCAAATGACTAATTCCAAGTTTCGATGGATATGCCGAAGACATAATAGAGCAGTTCAAAAATAGCACCTACCAGGCCTATAGCAAAACTAGAAATGCTACAGGTGATATGGTGTGGCTAACGGCACGATAAGAACAACGACCAATCAGAAGCTTAAGTGTTCGCAGTCAGTTGATTATACACCAACTTCATGATTGACAATCCCGTAAATAAATGGTTCTTCGTGTGGTGCACTTCTCTTCCCCTTCTTGAACCCATCTGTAGCAGGGATTAAAATTTTAACGCTAGGCGTGCAGTAACAATAGGGCTCACTACCTGTGTGCCCTATTGTTACTGCCCTTTTGTTACCCTATTGTCGCTGTAGATAAAAGGAGGGGAGTAAATCACAGGTGCAAACGTGCAGAACACAGGTGCAGAGCCATTCGAAGAAAAATGCTTTTGAGAGGGAGGCAAGAGCAACAGGAAATGAGGGATATAATATATTTATTCATGGTGTCATCTACGCATGGCTTCTTTTTGAATTTGTTGAATTATCTATTCCTACATGTCAGGTTCAATTATTACTTAAACAATACAATTTTTCTAAATCTGTTAAAATATCTATTCCTTCAAGTGAGTTTAAAATATTATCAGAACAATCCAATTTTCCTAAATTTGTCAAATTATCTATCCATTCAAGTTAGGTTGAAGTATTATCAGAACAATTTAATTTTATTATTTCTCCAGAATTTCTAATTTTTCGGAAACAATTAAAATATTTTTGTTTCCAATTACTATATATAACAATCACTTAATAGTAAACACTCTTTCAATTTGTTTACTCTTCAGATGTGTCGTGTTTAATAATAATTTGTTTTAAAAGATAAACACATCCTCTCAAGGATTTTTTAACTTCACAAAACCATTCAAAAATTTTTTCTCTCTAATGTTCTTCTTCACAATGACCAAACTTTTCATTTAATTCACTTATCTGTACAACCTGCATTTTTCGACAAATAACATTAAGGTAGTAGATTAAATTTGTAATTGACCATATAAAAAATCTAATTTATTCATACATTTTTCTATAAATGTTTCACCAAATGTCTGATATCTAACTATATACAGCCAATTTAAATCATCTTCCAATTCTCTCATTGTAACTTCGGAAAGATTTCGAAAGATTGATACTTTATAAAAATTAGGATTTATTTCTCCATCTGGAGCGGTGAGACATAGTTTTGTAATATAAAGAAACAGAGCACTTCTCGCAGCAGCTACGGTTTCATAATTAAGTTTCGGGTTTTGTTTTGATATTAGCTTAATGAATTTGTTGGTGCATTATAGGAATGTAAGAGATTATTTTGTTTATGTTTGGGTTTTAGAAGAATGTGTCGGAGAAAAATTATCAGGTTATTTCGGATAAAAGAATGGCTGGGCCAGGACGTTTACTTTCTGTGGAAGTATATAATAGTACGAGAAACGAACCGGGCAGTAATGAAAGTGATGCAGATAATAAAGATTCGTGGAAATGTGGGATTTCTGAAGATGAATATGAACATGCAGGTGATTCTTCAGATTCTGATATTACAACTCCGCCAGCTTCAGTAGCTGTTTCCTCAAATAATATTTACGTAGGAGATTTGAAAGATCTGAATTCTTTTGAGTTTTGAGCATACTTGGAATCAATCACTATATTATGCCGCCTAATTTAGTTTAGGAAATAAAATTTAGCATATTTTTCGATGGTGAATAGTAGAATTCACAGTAAAAGCAACTAAAGAGTATTTTGTTTTGAGATTCGTATGAAAAATATACATCAAGTATAAAATCAGTATTTCAATTATTCCTGACAAAAATTATTCACTCTCAATCAATATTCAATTAATCAAAATCAAAGTTTCAATTATTCCTGCGTTAAAGAGGTGATTTTTTGAGGATTGATTTCGAGAGATAGGCTTAGCACAACAAATTAGCCTTGTTTTGATAACAATTCGGAAGCGAAGCGCTCCTTCGTTTGGGCCAAGTTAGTTCCGGACTGCCGCCGTCCGGAAAGGGTTAATGACAATTTTGCGGTAGCAATATATATAATCCACAATAACATGTGTTGTAACTTTCAATGGCCCTAACTGAGGTTTGAACATCTTATTTTCAATATATTGAAATTTATATAGGCAATTCCTTTCTGAATTGAGTATGCTTTACAGTAAGCTGACGTTTTACCACTAAATTAAAAATAGCAATTATTTAAACACTTTCATATAACTGCAAGATATCTAGCCATTTTACTGCACGCAAAAGTAAGGTATAAGTTTTTTGCAAATAACTCGAGAAGCGATGCAGTTTGCAATCTCAAATTTGGCATATGAATGCTTATTGTGTTATATTTTCATTCTTCGTATAAAGATCTCGGCGAAAATCCTTCCCGGAAAAAGCATGATAAATAAATTTCAATTTAAATATTTGCATCTGAAATTACTCTAATCGTCAAAACATATATTTAAATGTACCTCGAGGATATTATTTATAAAATAAAAATAAAACTACCTATATATCTCCATTTCAAAAAAGGTTTAAACTCCGAAATAGACTGTGTTTCCCTTTCCCAGCGACAGATGCTGACAAAAAATTTTATTTACTTTCGAAAATATTTCTCTCGGCAGGGCCTGGAAATTTACTTATAAGTATTAACTATTTGATTCGGAATAACTAAGTTGGAACATGTGTTTGCAAAAGCTAGTTTATTTCTTCGACGCTTCTATTATACAAAGAAAATTATTCGATTTGGGGAATACGACTTTAAAATCTCTGAAAAATAAAAAGTAAATATTTTATTTATCATCTTCTGCGTCTGATCTTATTTTTTGTAAAAAACCCTCCTCTTTTCTCAACCGGGCTTGGGACCGGCTATGGCAGAGTTAAAAATATTTTTTACTTTTTGTCCAAAACATTGTCTTTGGACGATATGAAGAAGTCACGGTAATAATAACCTACCGCATATCTACTTGTGTGATTGGCTCTGAAAAGAGCCTTTTTTATGTTCTCGATACCATTCGAGTGATCTTCAGACAGGAGCATTTGGAGTTACAATTTTTGTGTCTACTGTTGTGTCGGAGATGCCGTTTCTGAACATTCATCGGTGTTTTCAGAATCATAAAATACCTGAAAAAGAAAACAAAATTAGAAATTACAAGCAATGAATCTTTCATCAAGTTAATTAATTTACATTTTAAATAGTCATTTTAATTTGCACTTACCTCTGACATTATACTTTGCATAGTCTTTTTTCCGTCATAATGCTCGGAGTCGTTCTGGTTTGCCCCTTCGATTTTAGTATAACGTCGCTTTTTGTCACTGTACATGTGTACGAGAGCTCGAATGATCCTTTCTCCATACTTTGAGTTGTTAGCTGTTTTTGTAACCTGAAAGAAAAGTAATATTTACTATAAATTACAAAGCTAATTATGAACATAAACAGATAAAAGTAATAATTGAAATCATAAAGGCTTACCTTGCAGGATGCAAGACCAGTTGCTGCAGTTGAAGCTGGTGTCTTGTCCGTAGATATCCTTGAATTAGTCGGTGGGTGTTCTACCGTACTTCGTCCTGTCACCGACGCGTGTGTCTTAAAATTCTTTGCTGTCGTCGATGGGTCCACAGATTGTTTTTCCCAGGAATCGCGTCCAATACCTGGAGTAAGGCATGGTCACATGTGAGTTGAACTGCTTGCAGAAGTCGATGTGTGTTCTATATAACTCCGTCCTGTCGCCGACTCTTTCGGCTTAAAAGTAGTTCCTGAAATCGATGGGCCCATAAATGCTCTTTTCCAGGCCTCGTGGTCAATACTTGAATTTGAGGATGATCCCTCGTCCGTAGAACTCCCATCAGTCGTCGATGAGTCGGTCAAATGACTCCTTCCAAGTTTCGATGGATATGCCGAAGACATAATAGAGCAGTTCAAAAATAGCACCTACCAGGCCTATAGCAAAACTAGAAATGCTACAGGTGATATGGTGTGGCTAACGGCACGATAAGAACAACGACCAATCAGAAGCTTAAGTGTTCGCAGTCAGTTGATTATACACAAACTTCATGATTGACAATCCCGTAAATAACTGGTTCTTTGTGTGGTGCACTTCTTTTCCCCTTCTTGAACCCATCTGTAGCAGGGATTAAAATTTTAACTCTAAGCGTGCAGTAACAATAGGGCTCACTACCTGTGTGCCCTATTGTTACCCTATTGTCGCTGTCCATAAAAGGAGGGGAGTAAATCACAGGTGCAAACGTGCAGAACACAGGTGCAGAGCCATTCGAAGAAAAATGCTTTTGAGGGGGAGGCAAGAGCAACAGGAAATGAGGGATATAATATATTTATTCATGGTGTCATCTACGCATGGCTTCTTTTTAAATTTGTTGAATTATCTATTCCTACATGTCAGGTTCAATTATTACTTAAACAATACAATTTTTCTAAATCTGTTATAATATCTATTCCTTCAAGTGAGTTTAAAATATTATCAGAACAATCCAATTTTCCTAAATTTGTCAAATTATCTAACCATTCAAGTTAGGTTGAAGTATTATCAGAACAATTTAATTTTATTATTTCTCCAGAATTTCTAATTTTTCGGAAACAATTAAAATATTTTTGTTTCCAATTACTATATATAACAATCACTTAATAGTAAACACTCTTTCAATTTGTTTACTCTTCAGATGTGTCGTGTTTAATAATAATTTGTTTTAAAAGATAAACACATCCTCTCAAGGATTTTTTAACTTCACAAAACCATTCAAAAATTTTTTCTCTCTAATGTTCTTCTTCACAATGACCAAACTTTTCATTTAATTCACTTATCTGTACAGCCTGCATTTTTCGACAAATAACATTAAGGTAGTAGATTAAATTTGTAATTGACCATATAAAAAATCTAATTTATTCATACATTTTTCTATAAATGTTTCACCAAATGTCTGATATCTAACTATATACAGCCAATTTAAATCATCTTCCAATTCTCTCATTGTAACTTCGGAAAGATTTCGAAAGATTGATACTTTATAAAAATTAGGATTTATTTCTCCATCTGGAGCGGTGAGACATAGTTTTGAAATATAAAGAAACAGAGCACTTCTCGCAGCAGCTACGGTTTCATAATTAAGTTTCGGGTTTTGTTTTGATATTAGCTCAATGATTTTGTTGGTGCATTATAGGAATGTAAGAGATTATTTTGTTTATGTTTGGGTTTTAGAAGAATGTTTCGGGGAAAAATTATCAGGTTATTTCGGATAAAAGAATGGCTGGGCCAGGACGTTTACTTTCTGTGGAAGTATATAATAGTACGAGAAACGAACCGGGCAGTAATGAAAGTGATGCAGATAGTAAAGATTCGTGGAACTGTGGTATTTCTGAAGATGAATATGAACATGCAGGTGATTCTTCAGATTCTGATATTACAACTCCGCCAGCTTCAGTAGCTGTTTCCTCAAATAATATTTACGTAGGAGATTTGAAAGATCTGAATTCTTTTGAGTTTTGAGCATACTTGGAATCAATCACTATATTATGCCGCCTAATTTAGTTTAGGAAAAATAATTTAGCATATTTTTCGATGGTGAATAGTAGAATTCACAGTAAAAGCAACTAAAGAGTATTTTGTTTTGAGATTCGTATGAAAAATATACATCAAGTATAAAATCAGTATTTCAATTATTCCTGACAAAAATTATTCACTCTCAATCAATATTCAATTAATCAAAATCAAAGTTTCAATTATTCCTGCGTTAAAGAGGTGATTTTTTGAGGATTTATTTCGAGAGATAGGCTTAGCACAACAAATTAGCCTTGTTTTGATAACAATTCGGAAGCGAAGCGCTCCTTCGTTTGGGCCAAGTTAGTTCCGGACTGCCGCCGTCCGGAAAGGGTTAATGACAATTTTGCGGTAGCAATATATATAATCCACAATAACATGTGTTGTAACTTTCAATGGCCCTAACTCAGGTTTGAACATCTTATTTTCAATATATTGAAATTTATATAGGCAATTCCTTTCTGAATTGAGTATGCTTTACAGTAAGCTGACGTTTTACCACTAAATTAAAAATAGCAATTATTTAAACACTTTCATGTAACTGCAAGATATCTAGCCATTTTACTGCACGCAAAAGTAAGGTATAAGTTTTTTGCAAATAACTCGAGAAGCGATGCAGTTTGCAATCTCAAATTTGGCATATGAATGCTTATTGTGTTATATTTTCATTCTTCGTATTAAGATCTCGGCGAAAATCCTTCACGGAAAAAGCATGATAAATAAATTTCAATTTAAATATTTGCATCTGAAATTACTCTAATCGTCAAAACATATATTTAAATGTACCTCGAGGATATTATTTATAAAATAAAAATAAAACTACCTATATATCTCCATTTCAAAAAAGGTTTAAACGCCGAAATAGACTGTGTTTCCCTTTCCCAGCGACAGATGCTGACAAAAATTTTTATTTATTTTCGAAAATTTTTCTCTCGGCAGGGCCTGGAAATTTACTTATAAGTATTAACTATTTGATTAAGAATAACTAAGTTGGAACATGTGTTTGCAAAAGCTAGTTTATTTCTTCGACGTTTCTATTATACAAAGAAAATTATTCGATTTGGGGAATACGACTTTAAAATCTCTGAAAAATAAAAAGTAAATATTTTATTTATCATCTTCTGCGTCTGATCTTATTTTTTGTAAAAAACCCTCCTCTTTTCTCAACCGGGCTTGGGACCGGCTATGGCAGAGTTAAAAATATTTTTTACTTTTTGTCCAAAACATTGTCTTTGGACGATATGAAGAAGTCACGGTAATAATAACCTACCGCATATCTACTTGTGTGATTGGCTCTGAAAAGAGCCTTTTTTATGTTCTCGATACCATTCGAGTGATCTTCAGACAGGAGCTTTTGGAGTTACAGGAGTTACAATTTTTGTGTCTACTGCTGTGTCGGAGATGCCGTTTCTGAATATTCATCGGTGTTTTCAGAATCATAAAATACCTGAAAAAGAAAACAAAATTAGAAATTACAAGCAATGAATCTTTCATCAAGTTAATTAATTTACATTTTAAATAGTCATTTTAATTTGCACTTACCTCTGACATTATACTTTGCATAGTCTTTTTTCCGTCATAATGCTCGGAGTCGTTCTGGTTTGCCCCTTCGATTTTAGTATAACGTCGCTTTTTGTCACTGTACATGTGTACGAGAGCTCGATTGATCCTTTCTCCATACTTTGAGTTGTTAGCTGTTTTCGTAACCTGAAAGAAAAGTAATATTTACTGTAAATTACAAAGCTAATTATGAACATAAACAGATAAAAGTAATAATTGAAATCATAAAGGCTTACCTTGCAGGATGCAAGACCAGTTGCTGCAGTTGAAGATGGTGTCTTGTCCGTAGATATCCTTGAATTAGTCGGTGGGTGTTCTACCGTACTTCGTCCTGTCACCGACGCGTGTGTCTTAAAATTCTTTGCTGTCGTCGATGGGTCCACAGATTGTTTTTCCCAGGAATCGCGTCCAATATTTGGAGTAAGGCATGGTCTCATGTGAGTTGAACTGCTTGCAGAAGTCGATGTGTGTTCTATATAACTCCGTCCTGTCGCCGACTCTTTCGGCTTAAAAGTAGTTCCTGAAATCGATGGGCCCATAAATGCTCTTTTCCAGGCCTCGTGGTCAATACTTGAATTTGAGGATGATCCCTCGTCCGTAGAACTCCCATCAGTCGTCGATGAGTCGGTCAAATGACTAATTCCAAGTTTCGATGGATATGCCGAAGACATAATAGAGCAGTTCAAAAATAGCACCTACCAGGCCTATAGCAAAACTAGAAATGCTACAGGTGATATGGTGTGGCTAACGGCACGATAAGAACAACGACCAATCAGAAGCTTAAGTGTTCGCAGTCAGTTGATTATACACCAACTTCATGATTGACAATCCCGTAAATAAATGGTTCTTCGTGTGGTGCACTTCTCTTCCCCTTCTTGAACCCATCTGTAGCAGGGATTAAAATTTTAACGCTAGGCGTGCAGTAACAATAGGGCTCACTACCTGTGTGCCCTATTGTTACTGCCCTTTTGTTACCCTATTGTCGCTGTAGATAAAAGGAGGGGAGTAAATCACAGGTGCAAACGTGCAGAACACAGGTGCAGAGCCATTCGAAGAAAAATGCTTTTGAGAGGGAGGCAAGAGCAACAGGAAATGAGGGATATAATATATTTATTCATGGTGTCATCTACGCATGGCTTCTTTTTGAATTTGTTGAATTATCTATTCCTACATGTCAGGTTCAATTATTACTTAAACAATACAATTTTTCTAAATCTGTTAAAATATCTATTCCTTCAAGTGAGTTTAAAATATTATCAGAACAATCCAATTTTCCTAAATTTGTCAAATTATCTATCCATTCAAGTTAGGTTGAAGTATTATCAGAACAATTTAATTTTATTATTTCTCCAGAATTTCTAATTTTTCGGAAACAATTAAAATATTTTTGTTTCCAATTACTATATATAACAATCACTTAATAGTAAACACTCTTTCAATTTGTTTACTCTTCAGATGTGTCGTGTTTAATAATAATTTGTTTTAAAAGATAAACACATCCTCTCAAGGATTTTTTAACTTCACAAAACCATTCAAAAATTTTTTCTCTCTAATGTTCTTCTTCACAATGACCAAACTTTTCATTTAATTCACTTATCTGTACAACCTGCATTTTTCGACAAATAACATTAAGGTAGTAGATTAAATTTGTAATTGACCATATAAAAAATCTAATTTATTCATACATTTTTCTATAAATGTTTCACCAAATGTCTGATATCTAACTATATACAGCCAATTTAAATCATCTTCCAATTCTCTCATTGTAACTTCGGAAAGATTTCGAAAGATTGATACTTTATAAAAATTAGGATTTATTTCTCCATCTGGAGCGGTGAGACATAGTTTTGTAATATAAAGAAACAGAGCACTTCTCGCAGCAGCTACGGTTTCATAATTAAGTTTCGGGTTTTGTTTTGATATTAGCTTAATGAATTTGTTGGTGCATTATAGGAATGTAAGAGATTATTTTGTTTATGTTTGGGTTTTAGAAGAATGTGTCGGAGAAAAATTATCAGGTTATTTCGGATAAAAGAATGGCTGGGCCAGGACGTTTACTTTCTGTGGAAGTATATAATAGTACGAGAAACGAACCGGGCAGTAATGAAAGTGATGCAGATAATAAAGATTCGTGGAAATGTGGGATTTCTGAAGATGAATATGAACATGCAGGTGATTCTTCAGATTCTGATATTACAACTCCGCCAGCTTCAGTAGCTGTTTCCTCAAATAATATTTACGTAGGAGATTTGAAAGATCTGAATTCTTTTGAGTTTTGAGCATACTTGGAATCAATCACTATATTATGCCGCCTAATTTAGTTTAGGAAATAAAATTTAGCATATTTTTCGATGGTGAATAGTAGAATTCACAGTAAAAGCAACTAAAGAGTATTTTGTTTTGAGATTCGTATGAAAAATATACATCAAGTATAAAATCAGTATTTCAATTATTCCTGACAAAAATTATTCACTCTCAATCAATATTCAATTAATCAAAATCAAAGTTTCAATTATTCCTGCGTTAAAGAGGTGATTTTTTGAGGATTGATTTCGAGAGATAGGCTTAGCACAACAAATTAGCCTTGTTTTGATAACAATTCGGAAGCGAAGCGCTCCTTCGTTTGGGCCAAGTTAGTTCCGGACTGCCGCCGTCCGGAAAGGGTTAATGACAATTTTGCGGTAGCAATATATATAATCCACAATAACATGTGTTGTAACTTTCAATGGCCCTAACTGAGGTTTGAACATCTTATTTTCAATATATTGAAATTTATATAGGCAATTCCTTTCTGAATTGAGTATGCTTTACAGTAAGCTGACGTTTTACCACTAAATTAAAAATAGCAATTATTTAAACACTTTCATATAACTGCAAGATATCTAGCCATTTTACTGCACGCAAAAGTAAGGTATAAGTTTTTTGCAAATAACTCGAGAAGCGATGCAGTTTGCAATCTCAAATTTGGCATATGAATGCTTATTGTGTTATATTTTCATTCTTCGTATAAAGATCTCGGCGAAAATCCTTCCCGGAAAAAGCATGATAAATAAATTTCAATTTAAATATTTGCATCTGAAATTACTCTAATCGTCAAAACATATATTTAAATGTACCTCGAGGATATTATTTATAAAATAAAAATAAAACTACCTATATATCTCCATTTCAAAAAAGGTTTAAACTCCGAAATAGACTGTGTTTCCCTTTCCCAGCGACAGATGCTGACAAAAAATTTTATTTACTTTCGAAAATATTTCTCTCGGCAGGGCCTGGAAATTTACTTATAAGTATTAACTATTTGATTCGGAATAACTAAGTTGGAACATGTGTTTGCAAAAGCTAGTTTATTTCTTCGACGCTTCTATTATACAAAGAAAATTATTCGATTTGGGGAATACGACTTTAAAATCTCTGAAAAATAAAAAGTAAATATTTTATTTATCATCTTCTGCGTCTGATCTTATTTTTTGTAAAAAACCCTCCTCTTTTCTCAACCGGGCTTGGGACCGGCTATGGCAGAGTTAAAAATATTTTTTACTTTTTGTCCAAAACATTGTCTTTGGACGATATGAAGAAGTCACGGTAATAATAACCTACCGCATATCTACTTGTGTGATTGGCTCTGAAAAGAGCCTTTTTTATGTTCTCGATACCATTCGAGTGATCTTCAGACAGGAGCATTTGGAGTTACAATTTTTGTGTCTACTGTTGTGTCGGAGATGCCGTTTCTGAACATTCATCGGTGTTTTCAGAATCATAAAATACCTGAAAAAGAAAACAAAATTAGAAATTACAAGCAATGAATCTTTCATCAAGTTAATTAATTTACATTTTAAATAGTCATTTTAATTTGCACTTACCTCTGACATTATACTTTGCATAGTCTTTTTTCCGTCATAATGCTCGGAGTCGTTCTGGTTTGCCCCTTCGATTTTAGTATAACGTCGCTTTTTGTCACTGTACATGTGTACGAGAGCTCGAATGATCCTTTCTCCATACTTTGAGTTGTTAGCTGTTTTTGTAACCTGAAAGAAAAGTAATATTTACTATAAATTACAAAGCTAATTATGAACATAAACAGATAAAAGTAATAATTGAAATCATAAAGGCTTACCTTGCAGGATGCAAGACCAGTTGCTGCAGTTGAAGCTGGTGTCTTGTCCGTAGATATCCTTGAATTAGTCGGTGGGTGTTCTACCGTACTTCGTCCTGTCACCGACGCGTGTGTCTTAAAATTCTTTGCTGTCGTCGATGGGTCCACAGATTGTTTTTCCCAGGAATCGCGTCCAATACCTGGAGTAAGGCATGGTCACATGTGAGTTGAACTGCTTGCAGAAGTCGATGTGTGTTCTATATAACTCCGTCCTGTCGCCGACTCTTTCGGCTTAAAAGTAGTTCCTGAAATCGATGGGCCCATAAATGCTCTTTTCCAGGCCTCGTGGTCAATACTTGAATTTGAGGATGATCCCTCGTCCGTAGAACTCCCATCAGTCGTCGATGAGTCGGTCAAATGACTCCTTCCAAGTTTCGATGGATATGCCGAAGACATAATAGAGCAGTTCAAAAATAGCACCTACCAGGCCTATAGCAAAACTAGAAATGCTACAGGTGATATGGTGTGGCTAACGGCACGATAAGAACAACGACCAATCAGAAGCTTAAGTGTTCGCAGTCAGTTGATTATACACAAACTTCATGATTGACAATCCCGTAAATAACTGGTTCTTTGTGTGGTGCACTTCTTTTCCCCTTCTTGAACCCATCTGTAGCAGGGATTAAAATTTTAACTCTAAGCGTGCAGTAACAATAGGGCTCACTACCTGTGTGCCCTATTGTTACCCTATTGTCGCTGTCCATAAAAGGAGGGGAGTAAATCACAGGTGCAAACGTGCAGAACACAGGTGCAGAGCCATTCGAAGAAAAATGCTTTTGAGGGGGAGGCAAGAGCAACAGGAAATGAGGGATATAATATATTTATTCATGGTGTCATCTACGCATGGCTTCTTTTTAAATTTGTTGAATTATCTATTCCTACATGTCAGGTTCAATTATTACTTAAACAATACAATTTTTCTAAATCTGTTATAATATCTATTCCTTCAAGTGAGTTTAAAATATTATCAGAACAATCCAATTTTCCTAAATTTGTCAAATTATCTAACCATTCAAGTTAGGTTGAAGTATTATCAGAACAATTTAATTTTATTATTTCTCCAGAATTTCTAATTTTTCGGAAACAATTAAAATATTTTTGTTTCCAATTACTATATATAACAATCACTTAATAGTAAACACTCTTTCAATTTGTTTACTCTTCAGATGTGTCGTGTTTAATAATAATTTGTTTTAAAAGATAAACACATCCTCTCAAGGATTTTTTAACTTCACAAAACCATTCAAAAATTTTTTCTCTCTAATGTTCTTCTTCACAATGACCAAACTTTTCATTTAATTCACTTATCTGTACAGCCTGCATTTTTCGACAAATAACATTAAGGTAGTAGATTAAATTTGTAATTGACCATATAAAAAATCTAATTTATTCATACATTTTTCTATAAATGTTTCACCAAATGTCTGATATCTAACTATATACAGCCAATTTAAATCATCTTCCAATTCTCTCATTGTAACTTCGGAAAGATTTCGAAAGATTGATACTTTATAAAAATTAGGATTTATTTCTCCATCTGGAGCGGTGAGACATAGTTTTGAAATATAAAGAAACAGAGCACTTCTCGCAGCAGCTACGGTTTCATAATTAAGTTTCGGGTTTTGTTTTGATATTAGCTCAATGATTTTGTTGGTGCATTATAGGAATGTAAGAGATTATTTTGTTTATGTTTGGGTTTTAGAAGAATGTTTCGGGGAAAAATTATCAGGTTATTTCGGATAAAAGAATGGCTGGGCCAGGACGTTTACTTTCTGTGGAAGTATATAATAGTACGAGAAACGAACCGGGCAGTAATGAAAGTGATGCAGATAGTAAAGATTCGTGGAACTGTGGTATTTCTGAAGATGAATATGAACATGCAGGTGATTCTTCAGATTCTGATATTACAACTCCGCCAGCTTCAGTAGCTGTTTCCTCAAATAATATTTACGTAGGAGATTTGAAAGATCTGAATTCTTTTGAGTTTTGAGCATACTTGGAATCAATCACTATATTATGCCGCCTAATTTAGTTTAGGAAAAATAATTTAGCATATTTTTCGATGGTGAATAGTAGAATTCACAGTAAAAGCAACTAAAGAGTATTTTGTTTTGAGATTCGTATGAAAAATATACATCAAGTATAAAATCAGTATTTCAATTATTCCTGACAAAAATTATTCACTCTCAATCAATATTCAATTAATCAAAATCAAAGTTTCAATTATTCCTGCGTTAAAGAGGTGATTTTTTGAGGATTTATTTCGAGAGATAGGCTTAGCACAACAAATTAGCCTTGTTTTGATAACAATTCGGAAGCGAAGCGCTCCTTCGTTTGGGCCAAGTTAGTTCCGGACTGCCGCCGTCCGGAAAGGGTTAATGACAATTTTGCGGTAGCAATATATATAATCCACAATAACATGTGTTGTAACTTTCAATGGCCCTAACTCAGGTTTGAACATCTTATTTTCAATATATTGAAATTTATATAGGCAATTCCTTTCTGAATTGAGTATGCTTTACAGTAAGCTGACGTTTTACCACTAAATTAAAAATAGCAATTATTTAAACACTTTCATGTAACTGCAAGATATCTAGCCATTTTACTGCACGCAAAAGTAAGGTATAAGTTTTTTGCAAATAACTCGAGAAGCGATGCAGTTTGCAATCTCAAATTTGGCATATGAATGCTTATTGTGTTATATTTTCATTCTTCGTATTAAGATCTCGGCGAAAATCCTTCACGGAAAAAGCATGATAAATAAATTTCAATTTAAATATTTGCATCTGAAATTACTCTAATCGTCAAAACATATATTTAAATGTACCTCGAGGATATTATTTATAAAATAAAAATAAAACTACCTATATATCTCCATTTCAAAAAAGGTTTAAACGCCGAAATAGACTGTGTTTCCCTTTCCCAGCGACAGATGCTGACAAAAATTTTTATTTATTTTCGAAAATTTTTCTCTCGGCAGGGCCTGGAAATTTACTTATAAGTATTAACTATTTGATTAAGAATAACTAAGTTGGAACATGTGTTTGCAAAAGCTAGTTTATTTCTTCGACGTTTCTATTATACAAAGAAAATTATTCGATTTGGGGAATACGACTTTAAAATCTCTGAAAAATAAAAAGTAAATATTTTATTTATCATCTTCTGCGTCTGATCTTATTTTTTGTAAAAAACCCTCCTCTTTTCTCAACCGGGCTTGGGACCGGCTATGGCAGAGTTAAAAATATTTTTTACTTTTTGTCCAAAACATTGTCTTTGGACGATATGAAGAAGTCACGGTAATAATAACCTACCGCATATCTACTTGTGTGATTGGCTCTGAAAAGAGCCTTTTTTATGTTCTCGATACCATTCGAGTGATCTTCAGACAGGAGCTTTTGGAGTTACAGGAGTTACAATTTTTGTGTCTACTGCTGTGTCGGAGATGCCGTTTCTGAATATTCATCGGTGTTTTCAGAATCATAAAATACCTGAAAAAGAAAACAAAATTAGAAATTACAAGCAATGAATCTTTCATCAAGTTAATTAATTTACATTTTAAATAGTCATTTTAATTTGCACTTACCTCTGACATTATACTTTGCATAGTCTTTTTTCCGTCATAATGCTCGGAGTCGTTCTGGTTTGCCCCTTCGATTTTAGTATAACGTCGCTTTTTGTCACTGTACATGTGTACGAGAGCTCGATTGATCCTTTCTCCATACTTTGAGTTGTTAGCTGTTTTCGTAACCTGAAAGAAAAGTAATATTTACTGTAAATTACAAAGCTAATTATGAACATAAACAGATAAAAGTAATAATTGAAATCATAAAGGCTTACCTTGCAGGATGCAAGACCAGTTGCTGCAGTTGAAGATGGTGTCTTGTCCGTAGATATCCTTGAATTAGTCGGTGGGTGTTCTACCGTACTTCGTCCTGTCACCGACGCGTGTGTCTTAAAATTCTTTGCTGTCGTCGATGGGTCCACAGATTGTTTTTCCCAGGAATCGCGTCCAATATTTGGAGTAAGGCATGGTCTCATGTGAGTTGAACTGCTTGCAGAAGTCGATGTGTGTTCTATATAACTCCGTCCTGTCGCCGACTCTTTCGGCTTAAAAGTAGTTCCTGAAATCGATGGGCCCATAAATGCTCTTTTCCAGGCCTCGTGGTCAATACTTGAATTTGAGGATGATCCCTCGTCCGTAGAACTCCCATCAGTCGTCGATGAGTCGGTCAAATGACTAATTCCAAGTTTCGATGGATATGCCGAAGACATAATAGAGCAGTTCAAAAATAGCACCTACCAGGCCTATAGCAAAACTAGAAATGCTACAGGTGATATGGTGTGGCTAACGGCACGATAAGAACAACGACCAATCAGAAGCTTAAGTGTTCGCAGTCAGTTGATTATACACCAACTTCATGATTGACAATCCCGTAAATAAATGGTTCTTCGTGTGGTGCACTTCTCTTCCCCTTCTTGAACCCATCTGTAGCAGGGATTAAAATTTTAACGCTAGGCGTGCAGTAACAATAGGGCTCACTACCTGTGTGCCCTATTGTTACTGCCCTTTTGTTACCCTATTGTCGCTGTAGATAAAAGGAGGGGAGTAAATCACAGGTGCAAACGTGCAGAACACAGGTGCAGAGCCATTCGAAGAAAAATGCTTTTGAGAGGGAGGCAAGAGCAACAGGAAATGAGGGATATAATATATTTATTCATGGTGTCATCTACGCATGGCTTCTTTTTGAATTTGTTGAATTATCTATTCCTACATGTCAGGTTCAATTATTACTTAAACAATACAATTTTTCTAAATCTGTTAAAATATCTATTCCTTCAAGTGAGTTTAAAATATTATCAGAACAATCCAATTTTCCTAAATTTGTCAAATTATCTATCCATTCAAGTTAGGTTGAAGTATTATCAGAACAATTTAATTTTATTATTTCTCCAGAATTTCTAATTTTTCGGAAACAATTAAAATATTTTTGTTTCCAATTACTATATATAACAATCACTTAATAGTAAACACTCTTTCAATTTGTTTACTCTTCAGATGTGTCGTGTTTAATAATAATTTGTTTTAAAAGATAAACACATCCTCTCAAGGATTTTTTAACTTCACAAAACCATTCAAAAATTTTTTCTCTCTAATGTTCTTCTTCACAATGACCAAACTTTTCATTTAATTCACTTATCTGTACAACCTGCATTTTTCGACAAATAACATTAAGGTAGTAGATTAAATTTGTAATTGACCATATAAAAAATCTAATTTATTCATACATTTTTCTATAAATGTTTCACCAAATGTCTGATATCTAACTATATACAGCCAATTTAAATCATCTTCCAATTCTCTCATTGTAACTTCGGAAAGATTTCGAAAGATTGATACTTTATAAAAATTAGGATTTATTTCTCCATCTGGAGCGGTGAGACATAGTTTTGTAATATAAAGAAACAGAGCACTTCTCGCAGCAGCTACGGTTTCATAATTAAGTTTCGGGTTTTGTTTTGATATTAGCTTAATGAATTTGTTGGTGCATTATAGGAATGTAAGAGATTATTTTGTTTATGTTTGGGTTTTAGAAGAATGTGTCGGAGAAAAATTATCAGGTTATTTCGGATAAAAGAATGGCTGGGCCAGGACGTTTACTTTCTGTGGAAGTATATAATAGTACGAGAAACGAACCGGGCAGTAATGAAAGTGATGCAGATAATAAAGATTCGTGGAAATGTGGGATTTCTGAAGATGAATATGAACATGCAGGTGATTCTTCAGATTCTGATATTACAACTCCGCCAGCTTCAGTAGCTGTTTCCTCAAATAATATTTACGTAGGAGATTTGAAAGATCTGAATTCTTTTGAGTTTTGAGCATACTTGGAATCAATCACTATATTATGCCGCCTAATTTAGTTTAGGAAATAAAATTTAGCATATTTTTCGATGGTGAATAGTAGAATTCACAGTAAAAGCAACTAAAGAGTATTTTGTTTTGAGATTCGTATGAAAAATATACATCAAGTATAAAATCAGTATTTCAATTATTCCTGACAAAAATTATTCACTCTCAATCAATATTCAATTAATCAAAATCAAAGTTTCAATTATTCCTGCGTTAAAGAGGTGATTTTTTGAGGATTGATTTCGAGAGATAGGCTTAGCACAACAAATTAGCCTTGTTTTGATAACAATTCGGAAGCGAAGCGCTCCTTCGTTTGGGCCAAGTTAGTTCCGGACTGCCGCCGTCCGGAAAGGGTTAATGACAATTTTGCGGTAGCAATATATATAATCCACAATAACATGTGTTGTAACTTTCAATGGCCCTAACTGAGGTTTGAACATCTTATTTTCAATATATTGAAATTTATATAGGCAATTCCTTTCTGAATTGAGTATGCTTTACAGTAAGCTGACGTTTTACCACTAAATTAAAAATAGCAATTATTTAAACACTTTCATATAACTGCAAGATATCTAGCCATTTTACTGCACGCAAAAGTAAGGTATAAGTTTTTTGCAAATAACTCGAGAAGCGATGCAGTTTGCAATCTCAAATTTGGCATATGAATGCTTATTGTGTTATATTTTCATTCTTCGTATAAAGATCTCGGCGAAAATCCTTCCCGGAAAAAGCATGATAAATAAATTTCAATTTAAATATTTGCATCTGAAATTACTCTAATCGTCAAAACATATATTTAAATGTACCTCGAGGATATTATTTATAAAATAAAAATAAAACTACCTATATATCTCCATTTCAAAAAAGGTTTAAACTCCGAAATAGACTGTGTTTCCCTTTCCCAGCGACAGATGCTGACAAAAAATTTTATTTACTTTCGAAAATATTTCTCTCGGCAGGGCCTGGAAATTTACTTATAAGTATTAACTATTTGATTCGGAATAACTAAGTTGGAACATGTGTTTGCAAAAGCTAGTTTATTTCTTCGACGCTTCTATTATACAAAGAAAATTATTCGATTTGGGGAATACGACTTTAAAATCTCTGAAAAATAAAAAGTAAATATTTTATTTATCATCTTCTGCGTCTGATCTTATTTTTTGTAAAAAACCCTCCTCTTTTCTCAACCGGGCTTGGGACCGGCTATGGCAGAGTTAAAAATATTTTTTACTTTTTGTCCAAAACATTGTCTTTGGACGATATGAAGAAGTCACGGTAATAATAACCTACCGCATATCTACTTGTGTGATTGGCTCTGAAAAGAGCCTTTTTTATGTTCTCGATACCATTCGAGTGATCTTCAGACAGGAGCATTTGGAGTTACAATTTTTGTGTCTACTTTTGTGTCGGAGATGCCGTTTCTGAACATTCATCGGTGTTTTCAGAATCATAAAATACCTGAAAAAGAAAACAAAATTAGAAATTACAAGCAATGAATCTTTCATCAAGTTAATTAATTTACATTTTAAATAGTCATTTTAATTTGCACTTACCTCTGACATTATACTTTGCATAGTCTTTTTTCCGTCATAATGCTCGGAGTCGTTCTGGTTTGCCCCTTCGATTTTAGTATAACGTCGCTTTTTGTCACTGTACATGTGTACGAGAGCTCGAATGATCCTTTCTCCATACTTTGAGTTGTTAGCTGTTTTTGTAACCTGAAAGAAAAGTAATATTTACTATAAATTACAAAGCTAATTATGAACATAAACAGATAAAAGTAATAATTGAAATCATAAAGGCTTACCTTGCAGGATGCAAGACCAGTTGCTGCAGTTGAAGCTGGTGTCTTGTCCGTAGATATCCTTGAATTAGTCGGTGGGTGTTCTACCGTACTTCGTCCTGTCACCGACGCGTGTGTCTTAAAATTCTTTGCTGTCGTCGATGGGTCCACAGATTGTTTTTCCCAGGAATCGCGTCCAATACCTGGAGTAAGGCATGGTCACATGTGAGTTGAACTGCTTGCAGAAGTCGATGTGTGTTCTATATAACTCCGTCCTGTCGCCGACTCTTTCGGCTTAAAAGTAGTTCCTGAAATCGATGGGCCCATAAATGCTCTTTTCCAGGCCTCGTGGTCAATATTTGAATTTGAGGATGATCCCTCGTCCGTAGAACTCCCATCAGTCGTCGATGAGTCGGTCAAATGACTCCTTCCAAGTTTCGATGGATATGCCGTAGACATAATAGAGCAGTTCAAAAATAGCACCTACCAGGCCTATAGCAAAACTAGAAATGCTACAGGTGATATGGTGTGGCTAACGGCACGATAAGAACAACGACCAATCAGAAGCTTAAGTGTTCGCAGTCAGTTGATTATACACCAACTTCATGATTGACAATCCCGTAAATAACTGGTTCTTTGTGTGGTGCACTTCTTTTCCCCTTCTTGAACCCATCTGTAGCAGGGATTAAAATTTTAACGCTAGGCGTGCAGTAACAATAGGGCTCACTACCTGTGTACCCTATTGTCGCTGTCCATAAAAGGAGGGGAGTAAATCACAGGTGCAAACGTGCAGAACACAGGTGCAGAGCCATTCGAAGAAAAATGCTTTTGAGGGGGAGGCAAGAGCAACAGGAAATGAGGGATATAATATATTTATTCATGGTGTCATCTACGCATGGCTTCTTTTTATATTTGTTGAATTATCTATTCCTACATGTCAGGTTCAATTATTACTTAAACAATACAATTTTTCTAAATCTGTTATAATATCTATTCCTTCAAGTGAGTTTAAAATATTATCAGAACAATCCAATTTTCCTAAATTTGTCAAATTATCTAACCATTCAAGTTAGGTTGAAGTATTATCAGAACAATTTAATTTTATTATTTCTCCAGAATTTCTAATTTTTCGGAAACAATTAAAATATTTTTGTTTCCAATTACTATATATAACAATCACTTAATAGTAAACACTCTTTCAATTTGTTTACTCTTCAGATGTGTCGTGTTTAATAATAATTTGTTTTAAAAGATAAACACATCCTCTCAAGGATTTTTTAACTTCACAAAACCATTCAAAAATTTTTTCTCTCTAATGTTCTTCTTCACAATGACCAAACTTTTCATTTAATTCACTTATCTGTACAGCCTGCATTTTTCGACAAATAACATTAAGGTAGTAGATTAAATTTGTAATTGACCATATAAAAAATCTAATTTATTCATACATTTTTCTATAAATGTTTCACCAAATGTCTGATATCTAACTATATACAGCCAATTTAAATCATCTTCCAATTCTCTCATTGTAACTTCGGAAAGATTTCGAAAGATTGATACTTTATAAAAATTAGGATTTATTTCTCCATCTGGAGCGGTGAGACATAGTTTTGTAATATAAAGAAACAGAGCACTTCTCGCAGCAGCTACGGTTTCATAATTAAGTTTCGGGTTTTGTTTTGATATTAGCTTAATGATTTTGTTGGTGCATTATAGGAATGTAAGAGATTATTTTGTTTATGTTTGGGTTTTAGAAGAATGTGTCGGAGAAAAATTATCAGGTTATTTCGGATAAAAGAATGGCTGGGCCAGGACGTTTACTTTCTGTGGAAGTATATAATAGTACGAGAAACGAACCGGGCAGTAATGAAAGTGATGCAGATAGTAAAGATTCGTGGAACTGTGGTATTTCTGAAGATGAATATGAACATGCAGGTGATTCTTCAGATTCTGATATTACAACTCCGCCAGCTTCAGTAGCTGTTTCCTCAAATAATATTTACGTAGGAGATTTGAAAGATCTGAATTCTTTTGAGTTTTGAGCATACTTGGAATCAATCACTATATTATGCCGCCTAATTCAGTTTAGGAAATAAAATTTAGCATATTTTTCGATGGTGAATAGTAGAATTCACAGTAAAAGCAACTAAAGAGTACTTTGTTTTGAGATTCGAATGAAAAATATACATCAAGTATAAAATCAGTATTTCAATTAATCCTGACAAAAATATTCACTCTCAATCAATATTCAATTAATCAAAATCAAAGTTTCAATTATTCCTGCGTTAAAGAGGAGATTTTTTGAGGATTGATTTCGAGAGATAGGCTTAGCACAACAAATTAGCCTTGTTTTGATAACAATTCGGAAGCGAAACGCTCCTTCGTTTGGGCCAAGTTAGTTCCGGACTGCCGCCGTCCGGAAAGGGTTAATGACAATTTTGCGGTAGCAATATATATAATCCACAATAACATGTGTTGTAACTTTCAATGGCCCTAACTCAGGTTTGAACATCTTATTTTCAATATATTGAAATTTATATAGGCAATTCCTTTCTGAATTGAGTATGCTTTACAGTAAGCTGACGTTTCACCACTTAATTAAAAATAGCAATTATTTAAACACTTTCATATAACTGCAAGATATCTAGCCATTTTACTGCACGCAAAAGTAAGGTATAAGTTTTTTGCAAATAACTCGAGTAGCGATGCAGTTTGCAATCTCAAATTTGGCATATGAATGCTTATAGTGTTATATTTTCATTCTTCGTATAAAGATCTCGGCGAAAATCCTTCCCGGAAAAAGCATGATAAATAAATTTCAATTTAAATATTTGCATCTGAAATTACTCTAATCGTCAAAACATATATTTAAATGCACCTCGAGGATATTATTTATAAAATAAAAATAAAACTACCTATATATCTCCATTTCAAAAAAGGTTTAAACTCCGAAATAGACTGTGTTTCCCTTTCCCAGAGACAGATGCTGACAAAAATTTTTATTTATTTTCGAAAATTTTTCTCTCGGCAGGGCCTGGAAATTTACTTATAAGTATTAACTATTTGATTCGGAATAACTAAGTTGGAACATATGTTTGCAAAAGCTAGTTTATTTCTTCGACGTTTCTATTATACAAAGAAAATTATTCAATTTGGGGAATACGACTTTAAAATCTCTGAAAAATAAAAAGTAAATATTTTATTTATCATCTTCTGCGTCTGATCTTATTTTTTGTAAAAAACCCTCCTCTTTTCTCAACCGGGCTTGGGACCGGCTATGGCAGAGTTAAAAATATTTTTTACTTTTTGTCCAAAACATTGTCTTTGGACGATATGAAGAAGTCACGGTAATAATAACCTACCGCATATCTACTTGTGTGATTGGCTCTGAAAAGAGCCTTTTTTATGTTCTCGATACCATTCGAGTGATCTTCAGACAGGAGCTTTTGGAGTTACAATTTTTGTGTCTACTGCTGTGTCGGAGATGCCGTTTCTGAACATTCATCGGTGTTTTCAGAATCATAAAATACCTGAAAAAGAAAACAAAGTTAGAAATTACAAGCAATGAATCTTTCATCAAGTTAATTAATTTACATTTTAAATAGTCATTTTAATTTGCACTTACCTCTGACATTATACTTTGCATAGTCTTTTTTCCATCATAATGCTCGGAGACGTTCTGGTTTGCCCCTTCGATTTTAGTATAACGTCGCTTTTTGTCACTGTACATGTGTACGAGAGCTCGATTGATCCTTTCTCCATACTTTGAGTTGTTAGCTGTTTTCGTAACCTGAAAGAAAAGTAATATTTACTATAAATTACAAAGCTAATTATGAACATAAACAGATAAAAGAAATAATTGAAATCATAAAGGCTTACCTTGCAGGATGCAAGACCAGTTGCTGCAGTTGAAGCTGGTGTCTTGTCCGTAGATATCCTTGAATTAGTCGGTGGGTGTTCTACCGTACTTCGTCCTGTCACCGACGCGTGTGTCTTAAAATTCTTTGCTGTCGTCGATGGGTCCACAGATTGTTTTTCCCAGGAATCGCGTCCAATACCTGGAGTAAGGCATGGTCACATGTGAGTTGAACTGCTTGCAGAAGTCGATGTGTGTTCTATATAACTCCGTCCTGTCGCCGACTCTTTCGGCTTAAAAGTAGTTCCTGAAATCGATGGGCCCATAAATGCTCTTTTCCAGGCCTCGTGGTCAATACTTGAATTTGAGGATGATCCCTCGTCCGTAGAACTCCCATCAGTCGTCGATGAGTCGGTCAAATGACTCCTTCCAAGTTTCGATGGATATGCCGAAGACATAATAGAGCAGTTCAAAAATAGCACCTACCAGGCCTATAGCAAAACTAGAAATGCTACAGGTGATATGGTGTGGCTAACGGCACGATAAGAACAACGACCAATCAGAAGCTTAAGTGTTCGCAGTCAGTTGATTATACACAAACTTCATGATTGACAATCCCGTAAATAACTGGTTCTTTGTGTGGTGCACTTCTTTTCCCCTTCTTGAACCCATCTGTAGCAGGGATTAAAATTTTAACTCTAAGCGTGCAGTAACAATAGGGCTCACTACCTGTGTGCCCTATTGTTACCCTATTGTCGCTGTCCATAAAAGGAGGGGAGTAAATCACAGGTGCAAACGTGCAGAACACAGGTGCAGAGCCATTCGAAGAAAAATGCTTTTGAGGGGGAGGCAAGAGCAACAGGAAATGAGGGATATAATATATTTATTCATGGTGTCATCTACGCATGGCTTCTTTTTAAATTTGTTGAATTATCTATTCCTACATGTCAGGTTCAATTATTACTTAAACAATACAATTTTTCTAAATCTGTTATAATATCTATTCCTTCAAGTGAGTTTAAAATATTATCAGAACAATCCAATTTTCCTAAATTTGTCAAATTATCTAACCATTCAAGTTAGGTTGAAGTATTATCAGAACAATTTAATTTTATTATTTCTCCAGAATTTCTAATTTTTCGGAAACAATTAAAATATTTTTGTTTCCAATTACTATATATAACAATCACTTAATAGTAAACACTCTTTCAATTTGTTTACTCTTCAGATGTGTCGTGTTTAATAATAATTTGTTTTAAAAGATAAACACATCCTCTCAAGGATTTTTTAACTTCACAAAACCATTCAAAAATTTTTTCTCTCTAATGTTCTTCTTCACAATGACCAAACTTTTCATTTAATTCACTTATCTGTACAGCCTGCATTTTTCGACAAATAACATTAAGGTAGTAGATTAAATTTGTAATTGACCATATAAAAAATCTAATTTATTCATACATTTTTCTATAAATGTTTCACCAAATGTCTGATATCTAACTATATACAGCCAATTTAAATCATCTTCCAATTCTCTCATTGTAACTTCGGAAAGATTTCGAAAGATTGATACTTTATAAAAATTAGGATTTATTTCTCCATCTGGAGCGGTGAGACATAGTTTTGTAATATAAAGAAACAGAGCACTTCTCGCAGCAGCTACGGTTTCATAATTAAGTTTCGGGTTTTGTTTTGATATTAGCTTAATGATTTTGTTGGTGCATTATAGGAATGTAAGAGATTATTTTGTTTATGTTTGGGTTTTAGAAGAATGTGTCGGAGAAAAATTATCAGGTTATTTCGGATAAAAGAATGGTTGGGCCAGGACGTTTACTTTCTGTGGAAGTATATAATAGTATGAGAAACGAACCGGGCAGTAATGAAAGTGATGCAGATAGTAAAGATTCGTGGAACTGTGGTATTTCTGAAGATGAATATGAACATGCAGGTGATTCTTCAGATTCTGATATTACAACTCCGCCAGCTTCAGTAGCTGTTTCCTCAAATAATATTTACGTAGGAGATTTGAAAGATCTGAATTCTTTTGAGTTTTGAGCATACTTGGAATCAATCCCTATATTATGCCGCCTAATTCAGTTTAGGAAATAAAATTTAGCATATTTTTCGATGGTGAATAGTAGAATTCACAGTAAAAGCAACTAAAGAGTACTTTGTTTTGAGATTCGAATGAAAAATATACATCAAGTATAAAATCAGTATTTCAATTATTCCTGACAAAAATTATTCACTCTCAATCAATATTCAATTAATCAAAATCAAAGTTTCAATTATTCCTGCGTTAAAGAGGTGATTTTTTGAGGATTGATTTCGAGAGATAGGCTTAGCACAACAAATTAGCCTTGTTTTGATAACAATTCGGAAGCGAAGCGCTCCTTCGTTTGGGCCAAGTTAGTTCCGGACTGCCGCCGTCCGGAAAGGGTTAATGACAATTTTGCGGTAGCAATATATATAATCCACAATAACATGTGTTGTAACTTTCAATGGCCCTAACTCAGGTTTGAACATCTTATTTTCAATATATTGAAATTTATATAGGCAATTCCTTTCTGAATTGAGTATGCTTTACAGTAAGCTGACGTTTTACCACTAAATTAAAAATAGCAATTATTTAAACACTTTCATATAACTGCAAGATATCTAGCCATTTTACTGCACGCAAAAGTAAGGCATAAGTTTTTTGCAAATAACTCGAGAAGCGATGCAGTTTGCAATCTCAAATTTGGCATATGAATGCTTATTGTGTTATATTTTCATTCTTCGTATAAAGATCTCGGCTAAAATCCTTCCCGGAAAAAGCATGATAAATAAATTTCAATTTAAATATTTGCATCTGAAATTACTCTAATCGTCAAAACATATATTTAAATGTACCTCGAGGATATTATTTAAAAAATAAAAATAAAACTACCTATATATCTCCATTTCAAAAAAGGTTTAAACTCCGAAATAAACTGTGTTTCCCTTTCCCAGCGACAGATGTTGACAAAAATTTTTATTTATTTTCGAAAATTTTTCTCTCGGCAGGGCCTGGAAATTTACTTATAAGTATTAACTATTTGATTCGGAATAACTAAGTTGGAACATGTGTTTGCAAAAGCTAGTTTATTTCTTCGACGTTTCTATTATACAAAGAAAATTATTCGATTTGGGGAATACGACTTTAAAATCTCTGAAAAATAAAAAGTAAATATTTTATTTATCATCTTCTGCGTCTGATCTTATTTTTTGTAAAAAACCCTCCTCTTTTCTCAACCGGGCTTGGGACCGGCTATGGCAGAGTTAAAAATATTTTTTACTTTTGGTCCAAAACATTGTCTTTGGACGATATGAAGAAGTCACGGTAATAATAAAGTACCGCATATCTACTTGTGTGATTGGCTCTGAAAAGAGCCTTTTTTATGTTCTCGATACCATTCGAGTGATCTTCAGACAGGAGCTTTTGGAGTTACAATTTTTGTGTCTACTGCTGTGTCGGAGATGCCGTTTCTGAACATTCATCGGTGTTTTCAGAATCATAAAATACCTGAAAAAGAAAACAAAGTTAGAAATTACAAGCAATGAATCTTTCATCAAGTTAATTAATTTACATTTTAAATAGTCATTTTAATTTGCACTTACCTCTGACATTATACTTTGCATAGTCTTTTTTCCATCATAATGCTCGGAGACGTTCTGGTTTGCCCCTTCGATTTTAGTATAACGTCGCTTTTTGTCACTGTACATGTGTACGAGAGCTCGATTGATCCTTTCTCCATACTTTGAGTTGTTAGCTGTTTTCGTAACCTGAAAGAAAAGTAATATTTACTATAAATTACAAAGCTAATTATGAACATAAACAGATAAAAGAAATAATTGAAATCATAAAGGCTTACCTTGCAGGATGCAAGACCAGTTGCTGCAGTTGAAGCTGGTGTCTTGTCCGTAGATATCCTTGAATTAGTCGGTGGGTGTTCTACCGTACTTCGTCCTGTCACCGACGCGTGTGTCTTAAAATTCTTTGCTGTCGTCGATGGGTCCACAGATTGTTTTTCCCAGGAATCGCGTCCAATACCTGGAGTAAGGCATGGTCACATGTGAGTTGAACTGCTTGCAGAAGTCGATGTGTGTTCTATATAACTCCGTCCTGTCGCCGACTCTTTCGGCTTAAAAGTAGTTCCTGAAATCGATGGGCCCATAAATGCTCTTTTCCAGGCCTCGTGGTCAATACTTGAATTTGAGGATGATCCCTCGTCCGTAGAACTCCCATCAGTCGTCGATGAGTCGGTCAAATGACTCCTTCCAAGTTTCGATGGATATGCCGAAGACATAATAGAGCAGTTCAAAAATAGCACCTACCAGGCCTATAGCAAAACTAGAAATGCTACAGGTGATATGGTGTGGCTAACGGCACGATAAGAACAACGACCAATCAGAAGCTTAAGTGTTCGCAGTCAGTTGATTATACACAAACTTCATGATTGACAATCCCGTAAATAACTGGTTCTTTGTGTGGTGCACTTCTTTTCCCCTTCTTGAACCCATCTGTAGCAGGGATTAAAATTTTAACTCTAAGCGTGCAGTAACAATAGGGCTCACTACCTGTGTGCCCTATTGTTACCCTATTGTCGCTGTCCATAAAAGGAGGGGAGTAAATCACAGGTGCAAACGTGCAGAACACAGGTGCAGAGCCATTCGAAGAAAAATGCTTTTGAGGGGGAGGCAAGAGCAACAGGAAATGAGGGATATAATATATTTATTCATGGTGTCATCTACGCATGGCTTCTTTTTAAATTTGTTGAATTATCTATTCCTACATGTCAGGTTCAATTATTACTTAAACAATACAATTTTTCTAAATCTGTTATAATATCTATTCCTTCAAGTGAGTTTAAAATATTATCAGAACAATCCAATTTTCCTAAATTTGTCAAATTATCTAACCATTCAAGTTAGGTTGAAGTATTATCAGAACAATTTAATTTTATTATTTCTCCAGAATTTCTAATTTTTCGGAAACAATTAAAATATTTTTGTTTCCAATTACTATATATAACAATCACTTAATAGTAAACACTCTTTCAATTTGTTTACTCTTCAGATGTGTCGTGTTTAATAATAATTTGTTTTAAAAGATAAACACATCCTCTCAAGGATTTTTTAACTTCACAAAACCATTCAAAAATTTTTTCTCTCTAATGTTCTTCTTCACAATGACCAAACTTTTCATTTAATTCACTTATCTGTACAGCCTGCATTTTTCGACAAATAACATTAAGGTAGTAGATTAAATTTGTAATTGACCATATAAAAAATCTAATTTATTCATACATTTTTCTATAAATGTTTCACCAAATGTCTGATATCTAACTATATACAGCCAATTTAAATCATCTTCCAATTCTCTCATTGTAACTTCGGAAAGATTTCGAAAGATTGATACTTTATAAAAATTAGGATTTATTTCTCCATCTGGAGCGGTGAGACATAGTTTTGTAATATAAAGAAACAGAGCACTTCTCGCAGCAGCTACGGTTTCATAATTAAGTTTCGGGTTTTGTTTTGATATTAGCTTAATGATTTTGTTGGTGCATTATAGGAATGTAAGAGATTATTTTGTTTATGTTTGGGTTTTAGAAGAATGTGTCGGAGAAAAATTATCAGGTTATTTCGGATAAAAGAATGGTTGGGCCAGGACGTTTACTTTCTGTGGAAGTATATAATAGTATGAGAAACGAACCGGGCAGTAATGAAAGTGATGCAGATAGTAAAGATTCGTGGAACTGTGGTATTTCTGAAGATGAATATGAACATGCAGGTGATTCTTCAGATTCTGATATTACAACTCCGCCAGCTTCAGTAGCTGTTTCCTCAAATAATATTTACGTAGGAGATTTGAAAGATCTGAATTCTTTTGAGTTTTGAGCATACTTGGAATCAATCCCTATATTATGCCGCCTAATTCAGTTTAGGAAATAAAATTTAGCATATTTTTCGATGGTGAATAGTAGAATTCACAGTAAAAGCAACTAAAGAGTACTTTGTTTTGAGATTCGAATGAAAAATATACATCAAGTATAAAATCAGTATTTCAATTATTCCTGACAAAAATTATTCACTCTCAATCAATATTCAATTAATCAAAATCAAAGTTTCAATTATTCCTGCGTTAAAGAGGTGATTTTTTGAGGATTGATTTCGAGAGATAGGCTTAGCACAACAAATTAGCCCTGTTTTGATAACAATTCGGAAGCGAAACGCTCCTTCGTTTGGGCCAAGTTAGTTCCGGACTGCCGCCGTCCGGAAAGGGTTAATGACAATTTTGCGGTAGCAATATATATAATCCACAATAACATGTGTTGTAACTTTCAATGGCCCTAACTCAGGTTTGAACATCTTATTTTCAATATATTGAAATTTATATAGGCAATTCCTTTCTGAATTGAGTATGCTTTACAGTAAGCTGACGTTTTACCACTAAATTAAAAATAGCAATTATTTAAACACTTTCATATAACTGCAAGATATCTAGCCATTTTACTGCACGCAAAAGTAAGGCATAAGTTTTTTGCAAATAACTCGAGAAGCGATGCAGTTTGCAATCTCAAATTTGGCATATGAATGCTTATTGTGTTATATTTTCATTCTTCGTATAAAGATCTCGGCTAAAATCCTTCCCGGAAAAAGCATGATAAATAAATTTCAATTTAAATATTTGCATCTGAAATTACTCTAATCGTCAAAACATATATTTAAATGTACCTCGAGGATATTATTTAAAAAATAAAAATAAAACTACCTATATATCTCCATTTCAAAAAAGGTTTAAACTCCGAAATAAACTGTGTTTCCCTTTCCCAGCGACAGATGTTGACAAAAATTTTTATTTATTTTCGAAAATTTTTCTCTCGGCAGGGCCTGGAAATTTACTTATAAGTATTAACTATTTGATTCGGAATAACTAAGTTGGAACATGTGTTTGCAAAAGCTAGTTTATTTCTTCGACGTTTCTATTATACAAAGAAAATTATTCGATTTGGGGAATACGACTTTAAAATCTCTGAAAAATAAAAAGTAAATATTTTATTTATCATCTTCTGCGTCTGATCTTATTTTTTGTAAAAAACCCTCCTCTTTTCTCAACCGGGCTTGGGACCGGCTATGGCAGAGTTAAAAATATTTTTTACTTTTGGTCCAAAACATTGTCTTTGGACGATATGAAGAAGTCACGGTAATAATAAAGTACCGCATATCTACTTGTGTGATTGGCTCTGAAAAGAGCCTTTTTTATGTTCTCGATACCATTCGAGTGATCTTCAGAAAGGAGCTTTTGGAGTTACAATTTTTGTGTCTACTGCTGTGTCGGAGATGCCGTTTCTGAACATTCATCGGTGTTTTCAGAATCATAAAATACCTGAAAAAGAAAACAAAATTAGAAATTACAAGCAATGAATCTTTCATCAAGTTAATTAATTTACATTTTAAATAGTCATTTTAATTTGCACTTACCTCTGACATTATACTTTGCATAGTCTTTTTTCCGTCATAATGCTCGGAGTCGTTCTGGTTTGCCCCTTCGATTTTAGTATAACGTCGATTTTTGTCACTGTACATGTGTACGAGAGCTCGATTGATCCTTTCTCCATACTTTGAGTTGTTAGCTGTTTTCGTAACCTGAAAGAAAAGTAATATTTACTATAAATTACAAAGCTAATTATGAACATAAACAGATAAAAGAAATAATTGAAATCATAAAGGCTTACCTTGCAGGATGCAAGACCAGTTGCTGCAGTTGAAGCTGGTGTCTTGTCCGTAGATATCCTTGAATTAGTCGGTGGGTGTTCTACCGTACTTCGTCCTGTCACCGACGCGTGTGTCTTAAAATTCTTTGCTGTCGTCGATGGGTCCACAGATTGTTTTTCCCAGGAATCGCGTCCAATACCTGGAGTAAGGCATGGTCACATGTGAGTTGAACTGCTTGCAGAAGTCGATGTGTGTTCTATATAACTCCGTCCTGTCGCCGACTCTTTCGGCTTAAAAGTAGTTCCTGAAATCGATGGGCCCATAAATGCTCTTTTCCAGGCCTCGTGGTCAATACTTGAATTTGAGGATGATCCCTCGTCCGTAGAACTCCCATCAGTCGTCGATGAGTCGGTCAAATGACTCCTTCCAAGTTTCGATGGATATGCCGAAGACATAATAGAGCAGTTCAAAAATAGCACCTACCAGGCCTATAGCAAAACTAGAAATGCTACAGGTGATATGGTGTGGCTAACGGCACGATAAGAACAACGACCAATCAGAAGCTTAAGTGTTCGCAGTCAGTTGATTATACACAAACTTCATGATTGACAATCCCGTAAATAACTGGTTCTTTGTGTGGTGCACTTCTTTTCCCCTTCTTGAACCCATCTGTAGCAGGGATTAAAATTTTAACTCTAAGCGTGCAGTAACAATAGGGCTCACTACCTGTGTGCCCTATTGTTACCCTATTGTCGCTGTCCATAAAAGGAGGGGAGTAAATCACAGGTGCAAACGTGCAGAACACAGGTGCAGAGCCATTCGAAGAAAAATGATTTTGAGGGGGAGGCAAGAGCAACAGGAAATGAGGGATATAATATATTTATTCATGGTGTCATCTACGCATGGCTTCTTTTTAAATTTGTTGAATTATCTATTAATACATGTCAGGTTCAATTATTACTTAAACATTACAATTTTTCTAAATCTGTTAAAATATCTATTCCTTCAAGTGAGTTTAAAATATTATCAGAACAATTCAATTTTCCTAAATTTGTCAAATTATCTAACCATTCAAGTTAGGTTGAAGTATTATCAGAACAATTTAATTTTATTATTTCTCCAGAATTTCTAATTTTTCGGAAACAATTAAAATATTTTTGTTTCCAATTACTATATATAACAATCACTTAATAGTAAACACTCTTTCAATTTGTTTACTCTTCAGATGTGTCGTGTTTAATAATAATTTGTTTTAAAAGATAAACACATCCTCTCAAGGATTTTTTAACTTCACAAAACCATTCAAAAATTTTTTCTCTCTAATGTTCTTCTTCACAATGACCAAACTTTTCATTTAATTCACTTATCTGTACAGCCTGCATTTTTCGACAAATAACATTAAGGTAGTAGATTAAATTCGTAATTGACCATATAAAAAATCTAATTTATTCATACATTTTTCTATAAATGTTTCACCAAATGTCTGATATCTAACTATATACAGCCAATTTAAATCATCTTCCAATTCTCTCATTGTAACTTCGGAAAGATTTCGAAAGATTGATACTTTATAAAAATTAGGATTTATTTCTCCATCTGGAGCGGTGAGACATAGTTTTGTAATATAAAGAAACAGAGCACTTCTCGCAGCAGCTACGGTTTCATAATTAAGTTTCGGGTTTTGTTTTGATATTAGCTTAATGATTTTGTTGGTGCATTATAGGAATGTAAGAGATTATTTTGTTTATGTTTGGGTTTTAGAAGAATGTGTCGGAGAAAAATTATCAGGTTATTTCGGATAAAAGAATGGTTGGGCCAGGACGTTTACTTTCTGTGGAAGTATATAATAGTACGAGAAACGAACCGGGCAGTAATGAAAGTGATGCAGATAGTAAAGATTCGTGGAACTGTGGTATTTCTGAAGATGAATATGAACATGCAGGTGATTCTTCAGATTCTGATATTACAACTCCGCCAGCTTCAGTAGCTGTTTCCTCAAATAATATTTACGTAGGAGATTTGAAAGATCTGAATTCTTTTGAGTTTTGAGCATACTTGAAATCAATCCCTATATTATGCCGCCTAATTCAGTTTAGGAAATAAAATTTAGCATATTTTTCGATGGTGAATAGTAGAATTCACAGTAAAAGCAACTAAAGAGTACTTTGTTTTGAGATTCGAATGAAAAATATACATCAAGTATAAAATCAGTATTTCAATTATTCCTGACAAAAATTATTCACTCTCAATCAATATTCAATTAATCAAAATCAAAGTTTCAATTATTCCTGCGTTAAAGAGGTGATTTTTTGAGGATTGATTTCGAGAGATAGGCTTAGCACAACAAATTAGCCCTGTTTTGATAACAATTCGGAAGCGAAACGCTCCTTCGTTTGGGCCAAGTTAGTTCCGGACTGCCGCCGTCCGGAAAGGGTTAATGACAATTTTGCGGTAGCAATATATATAATCCACAATAACATGTGTTGTAACTTTCAATGGCCCTAACTCAGGTTTGAACATCTTATTTTCAATATATTGAAATTTATATAGGCAATTCCTTTCTGAATTGAGTATGCTTTACAGTAAGCTGACGTTTTACCACTAAATTAAAAATAGCAATTATTTAAACACTTTCATATAACTGCAAGATATCTAGCCATTTTACTGCACGCAAAAGTAAGGCAAAAGTTTTTTGCAAATAACTCGAGAAGCGATGCAGTTTGCAATCTCAAATTTGGCATATGAATGCTTATTGTGTTATATTTTCATTCTTCGTATAAAGATCTCGGCTAAAATCCTTCCCGGAAAAAGCATGATAAATAAATTTCAATTTAAATATTTGCATCTGAAATTACTCTAATCGTCAAAACATATATTTAAATGTACCTCGAGGATATTATTTAAAAAATAAAAATAAAACTACCTATATATCTCCATTTCAAAAAAGGTTTAAACTCCGAAATAAACTGTGTTTCCCTTTCCCAGCGACAGATGTTGACAAAAATTTTTATTTATTTTCGAAAATTTTTCTCTCGGCAGGGCCTGGAAATTTACTTATAAGTATTAACTATTTGATTCGGAATAACTAAGTTGGAACATGTGTTTGCAAAAGCTAGTTTATTTCTTCGACGTTTCTATTATACAAAGAAAATTATTCGATTTGGGGAATACGACTTTAAAATCTCTGAAAAATAAAAAGTAAATATTTTATTTATCATCTTCTGCGTCTGATCTTATTTTTTGTAAAAAACCCTCCTCTTTTCTCAACCGGGCTTGGGACCGGCTATGGCAGAGTTAAAAATATTTTTTACTTTTTGTCCAAAACATTGTCTTTGGACGATATGAAGAAGTCACGGTAATAATAACCTACCGCATATCTACTTGTGTGATTGGCTCTGAAAAGAGCCTTTTTTATGTTCTCGATACCATTCGAGTGATCTTCAGACAGGAGCATTTGGAGTTACAATTTTTGTGTCTACTGTTGTGCCGGAGATGCCGTTTCTGAACATTCATCGGTGTTTTCAGAATCATAAAATACCTGAAAAAGAAAACAAAATTAGAAATTACAAGCAATGAATCTTTCATCAAGTTAATTAATTTACATTTTAAATAGTCATTTTAATTTGCACTTACCTCTGACATTATACTTTGCATAGTCTTTTTTCCGTCATAATGCTCGGAGTCGTTCTGGTTTGCCCCTTCGATTTTAGTATAACGTCGCTTTTTGTCACGGTACATGTGTACGAGAGCTCGAATGATCCTTTCTCCATACTTTGAGTTGTTAGCTGTTTTTGTAACCTGAAAGAAAAGTAATATTTACTATAAATTACAAAGCTAATTATGAACATAAACAGATAAAAGTAATAATTGAAATCATAAAGGCTTACCTTGCAGGATGCAGGACCAGTTGCTGCAGTTGAAGCTGGTGTCTTGTCCGTAGATATCCTTGAATTAGTCGGTGGGTGTTCTACCGTACTTCGTCCTGTCACCGACGCGTGTGTCTTAAAATTCTTTGCTGTCGTCGATGGGTCCACAGATTGTTTTTCCCAGGAATCGCGTCCAATACCTGGAGTAAGGCATGGTCTCATGTGAGTTGAACTGCTTGCAGAAGTCGATGTGTGTTCTATATAACTCCGTCCTGTCGCCGACTCTTTCGGCTTAAAAGTAGTTCCTGAAATCGATGGGCCCATAAATGCTCTTTTCCAGGCCTCGTGGTCAATATTTGAATTTGAGGATGATCCCTCGTCCGTAGAACTCCCATCAGTCGTCGATGAGTCGGTCAAATGTCTCCTTCCAAGTTTCGATGGATATGCCGTAGACATAATAGAGCAGTTCAAAAATAGCACCTACCAGGCCTATAGCAAAACTAGAAATGCTACAGGTGATATGGTGTGGCTAACGGCACGATAAGAACAACGACCAATCAGAAGCTTAAGTGTTCGCAGTCAGTTGATTATACACCAACTTCATGATTGACAATCCCGTAAATAACTGGTTCTTTGTGTGGTGCACTTCTTTTCCCCTTCTTGAACCCATCTGTAGCAGGGATTAAAATTTTAACGCTAGGCGTGCAGTAACAATAGGGCTCACTACCTGTGTACCCTATTGTCGCTGTCCATAAAAGGAGGGGAGTAAATCACAGGTGCAAACGTGCAGAACACAGGTGCAGAGCCATTCGAAGAAAAATGCTTTTGAGGGGGAGGCAAGAGCAACAGGAAATGAGGGATATAATATATTTATTCATGGTGTCATCTACGCATGGCTTCTTTTTAAATTTGTTGAATTATCTATTCCTACATGTCAGGTTCAATTATTACTTAAACAATACAATTTTTCTAAATCTGTTAAAATATCTATTCCTTCAAGTGAGTTTAAAATATTATCAGAACAATCCAATTTTCCTAAATTTGTCAAATTATCTAACCATTCAAGTTAGGTTGAAGTATTATCAGAACAATTTAATTTTATTATTTCTCCAGAATTTCTAATTTTTCGGAAACAATTAAAATATTTTTGTTTCCAATTACTATATATAACAATCACTTAATAGTATACACTCTTTCAATTTGTTTACTCTTCAGATGTGTCGTGTTTAATTATAATTTGTTTTAAAAGATAAACACATCCTCTCAAGGATTTTTTAACTTCACAAAACCATTCAAAAATTTTTTCTCTCTAATGTTCTTCTTCACAATGACCAAACTTTTCATTTAATTCACTTATCTGTACAGCCTGCATTTTTCGACAAATAACATTAAGGTAGTAGATTAAATTTGAAATTGACCATATAAAAAATCTAATTTATTCATACATTTTTCTATAAATGTTTCACCAAATGTCTGATATCTAACTATATACAGCCAATTTAAATCATCTTCCAATTCTCTCATTGTAACTTCGGAAAGATTTCGAAAGATTGATACTTTATAAAAATTAGGATTTATTTCTCCATCTGGAGCGGTGAGACATAGTTTTGTAATATAAAGAAACAGAGCACTTCTCGCAGCAGCTACGGTTTCATAATTAAGTTTCGGGTTTTGTTTTGATATTAGCTTAATGATTTTGTTGGTGCATTATAGGAATGTAAGAGATTATTTTGTTTATGTTTGGGTTTTAGAAGAATGTGTCGGAGAAAAATTATCAGGTTATTTCGGATAAAAGAATGGCTGGGCCAGGACGTTTACTTTCTGTGGAAGTATATAATAGTACGAGAAACGAACCGGGCAGTAATGAAAGTGATGCAGATAGTGAAGATTCGTGGAACTGTGGTATTTCTGAAGATGAATATGAACATGCAGGTGATTCTTCAGATTCTGATATTACAACTCCGCCAGCTTCAGTAGCTGTTTCCTCAAATAATATTTACGTAGGAGATTTGAAAGATCTGAATTCTTTTGAGTTTTGAGCATACTTCGAATCAATCACTATATTATGCCGCCTAATTCAGTTTAGGAAATAAAATTTAGCATATTTTTCGATGGTGAATAGTAGAATTCACAGTAAAAGCAACTAAAGAGTATTTTGTTTTGAGATTCGTATGAAAAATATACATCAAGTATAAAATCAGTATTTCAATTATTCCTGACAAAAATTATTCACTCTCAATCAATATTCAATTAATCAAAATCAAAGTTTCAATTATTCCTGCGTTAAAGAGGTGATTTTTTGAGGATTGATTTCGAGAGATAGGCTTAGCACAACAAATTAGCCTTGTTTTGATAACAATTCGGAAGCGAAGCGCTCCTTCGTTTGGGCCAAGTTAGTTCCGGACTGCCGCCGTCCGGAAAGGGTTAATGACAATTTTGCGGTAGCAATATATATAATCCACAATAACATGTGTTGTAACTTTCAATGGCCCTAACTCAGGTTTGAACATCTTATTTTCAATATATTGAAATTTATATAGGCAATTCCTTTCTGAATTGAGTATGCTTTACAGTAAGCTGACGTTTTACCACTAAATTAAAAATCGCAATTATTTAAACACTTTCATATAACTGCAAGATATCTAGCCATTTTACTGCACGCAAAAGTAAGGCATAAGTTTTTTGCAAATAACTCGAGAAGCGATGCAGTTTGCAATTTCAAATTTGGCATATGAATGCTTATTGTGTTATATTTTCATTCTTCGTATAAAGATCTCGGCTAAAATCCTTCCCGGAAAAAGCATGATAAATAAATTTCAATTTAAATATTTGCATCTGAAATTACTCTAATCGTCAAAACATATATTTAAATGTACCTCGAGGATATTATTTATAAAATAAAAATAAAACTACCTATATATCTCCATTTCAAAAAAGGTTTAAACTCCGAAATAGACTGTGTTTCCCTTTCCCAGAGACAGATGCTGACAAAATTTTTTATTTATTTTCGAAAATTTTTCTCTCGGCAGGGCCTGGAAATTTACTTATAAGTATTAACTATTTGATTCGGAATAACTAAGTTGGAACATGTGTTTGCAAAAGCTAGTTTATTTCTTCGACGTTTCTATTATACAAAGAAAATTATTCGATTTGGGGAATACGACTTTAAAATCTCTGAAAAATAAAAAGTAAATATTTTATTTATCATCTTCTGCGTCTGATCTTATTTTTTGTAAAAAACCCTCCTCTTTTCTCAACCGGGCTTGGGACCGGCTATGGCAAAGTTAAAAATATTTTTTACTTTTTGTCCAAAACATTGTCTTTGGACGATATGAAGAAGTCACGGTAATAATAACCTACCGCATATCTACTTGTGTGATTGGCTCTGAAAAGAGCCTTTTTTATGTTCTCGATACCATTCGAGTGATCTTCAGACAGGAGCTTTTGGAGTTACAATTTTTGTGTCTACTGCTGTGTCGGAGATGCCGTTTCTGAACATTCATCGGTGTTTTCAGAATCATAAAATACCTGAAAAAGAAAACAAAGTTAGAAATTACAAGCAATGAATCTTTCATCAAGTTAATTAATTTACATTTTAAATAGTCATTTTAATTTGCACTTACCTCTGACATTATACTTTGCATAGTCTTTTTTCCATCATAATGCTCGGAGACGTTCTGGTTTGCCCCTTCGATTTTAGTATAACGTCGCTTTTTGTCACTGTACATGTGTACGAGAGCTCGATTGATCCTTTCTCCATACTTTGAGTTGTTAGCTGTTTTCGTAACCTGAAAGAAAAGTAATATTTACTATAAATTACAAAGCTAATTATGAACATAAACAGATAAAAGAAATAATTGAAATCATAAAGGCTTACCTTGCAGGATGCAAGACCAGTTGCTGCAGTTGAAGCTGGTGTCTTGTCCGTAGATATCCTTGAATTAGTCGGTGGGTGTTCTACCGTACTTCGTCCTGTCATCGACGCGTGTGTCTTAAAATTCTTTGCTGTCGTCGATGGGTCCACAGATTGTTTTTCCCAGGAATCGCGTCCAATACCTGGAGTAAGGCATGGTCTCATGTGAGTTGAACTGCTTGCAGAAGTCGATGTGTGTTCTATATAACTCCGTCCTGTCGCCGACTCTTTCGGCTTAAAAGTAGTTCCTGAAATCGATGGGCCCATAAATGCTCTTTTCCAGGCCTCGTGGTCAATACTTGAATTTGAGGATGATCCCTCGTCCGTAGAACTCCCATCAGTCGTCGATGAGTCGGTCAAATGACTCCTTCCAAATTTCGATGGATATGCCGAAGACATAATAGAGCAGTTCAAAAATAGCACCTACCAGGCCTATAGCAAAACTAGAAATGCTACAGGTGATATGGTGTGGCTAACGGCACGATAAGAACAACGACCAATCACAAGCTTAAGTGTTCGCAGTCAGTTGATTATACACAAACTTCATGATTGACAATCCCGTAAATAGCTGGTTCTTTGTGTGGTGCACTTCTTTTCCCCTTCTTGAACCCATCTGTAGCAGGGATTAAAATTTTAACGCTAGGCGTGCAGTAACAATAGGGCTCACTACCTGTGTGCCCTATTGTTACCCTATTGTCGCTGTCCATAAATGGAGGGGAGTAAATCACAGGTGCAAACGTGCAGAACACAGGTGCAGAGCCATTCGAAGAAAAATGCTTTTGAGAGGGAGGCAAGAGCAACAGGAAATGAGGGATATAATATATTTATTCATGGTGTCATCTACGCATGGCTTCTTTTTAAATTTGTTGAATTATCTATTCCTACATGTCAGGTTCAATTATTACTTAAACAATACAATTTTTCTAAATCTGTTAAAATATCTATTCCTTCAAGTGAGTTTAAAATATTATCAGAACAATCCAATTTTCCTAAATTTGTCAAATTATCTAACCATTCAAGTTAGGTTGAAGTATTATCAGAACAATTTAATTTTATTATTTCTCCAGAATTTCTAATTTTTCGGAAACAATTAAAATATTTTTGTTTCCAATTACTATATATAACAATCACTTAATAGTAAACACTCTTTCAATTTGTTTACTCTTCAGATGTGTCGTGTTTAATAATAATTTGTTTTAAAAGATAAACACATCCTCTCAAGGATTTTTTAACTTCACAAAACCATTCAAAAATTTTTTCTCTCTAATGTTCTTCTTCACAATGACCAAACTTTTCATTTAATTCACTTATCTGTACAGCCTGCATTTTTCGACAAATAACATTAAGGTAGTAGATTAAATTTGAAATTGACCATATAAAAAATCTAATTTATTCATACATTTTTCTATAAATGTTTCACCAAATGTCTGATATCTAACTATATACAGCCAATTTAAATCATCTTCCAATTCTCTCATTGTAACTTCGGAAAGATTTCGAAAGATTGATACTTTATAAAAATTAGGATTTATTTCTCCATCTGGAGCGGTGAGACATAGTTTTGTAATATAAAGAAACAGAGCACTTCTCGCAGCAGCTACGGTTTCATAATTAAGTTTCGGGTTTTGTTTTGATATTAGCTTAATGATTTTGTTGGTGCATTATAGGAATGTAAGAGATTATTTTGTTTATGTTTGGGTTTTAGAAGAATGTGTCGGAGAAAAATTATCAGGTTATTTCGGATAAAAGAATGGCTGGGCCAGGACGTTTACTTTCTGTGGAAGTATATAATAGTACGAGAAACGAACCGGGCAGTAATGAAAGTGATGCAGATAGTGAAGATTCGTGGAACTGTGGTATTTCTGAAGATGAATATGAACATGCAGGTGATTCTTCAGATTCTGATATTACAACTCCGCCAGCTTCAGTAGCTGTTTCCTCAAATAATATTTACGTAGGAGATTTGAAAGATCTGAATTCTTTTGAGTTTTGAGCATACTTCGAATCAATCACTATATTATGCCGCCTAATTCAGTTTAGGAAATAAAATTTAGCATATTTTTCGATGGTGAATAGTAGAATTCACAGTAAAAGCAACTAAAGAGTATTTTGTTTTGAGATTCGTATGAAAAATATACATCAAGTATAAAATCAGTATTTCAATTATTCCTGACAAAAATTATTCACTCTCAATCAATATTCAATTAATCAAAATCAAAGTTTCAATTATTCCTGCGTTAAAGAGGTGATTTTTTGAGGATTGATTTCGAGAGATAGGCTTAGCACAACAAATTAGCCTTGTTTTGATAACAATTCGGAAGCGAAGCGCTCCTTCGTTTGGGCCAAGTTAGTTCCGGACTGCCGCCGTCCGGAAAGGGTTAATGACAATTTTGCGGTAGCAATATATATAATCCACAATAACATGTGTTGTAACTTTCAATGGCCCTAACTCAGGTTTGAACATCTTATTTTCAATATATTGAAATTTATATAGGCAATTCCTTTCTGAATTGAGTATGCTTTACAGTAAGCTGACGTTTTACCACTAAATTAAAAATCGCAATTATTTAAACACTTTCATATAACTGCAAGATATCTAGCCATTTTACTGCACGCAAAAGTAAGGCATAAGTTTTTTGCAAATAACTCGAGAAGCGATGCAGTTTGCAATTTCAAATTTGGCATATGAATGCTTATTGTGTTATATTTTCATTCTTCGTATAAAGATCTCGGCTAAAATCCTTCCCGGAAAAAGCATGATAAATAAATTTCAATTTAAATATTTGCATCTGAAATTACTCTAATCGTCAAAACATATATTTAAATGTACCTCGAGGATATTATTTATAAAATAAAAATAAAACTACCTATATATCTCCATTTCAAAAAAGGTTTAAACTCCGAAATAGACTGTGTTTCCCTTTCCCAGAGACAGATGCTGACAAAATTTTTTATTTATTTTCGAAAATTTTTCTCTCGGCAGGGCCTGGAAATTAACTTATAAGTATTAACTATTTGATTCGGAATAACTAAGTTGGAACATGTGTTTGCAAAAGCTAGTTTATTTCTTCGACGTTTCTATTATACAAAGAAAATTATTCGATTTGGGGAATACGACTTTAAAATCTCTGAAAAATAAAAAGTAAATATTTTATTTATCATCTTCTGCGTCTGATCTTATTTTTTGTAAAAAACCCTCCTCTTTTCTCAACCGGGCTTGGGACCGGCTATGGCAAAGTTAAAAATATTTTTTACTTTTTGTCCAAAACATTGTCTTTGGACGATATGAAGAAGTCACGGTAATAATAACCTACCGCATATCTACTTGTGTGATTGGCTCTGAAAAGAGCCTTTTTTATGTTCTCGATACCATTCGAGTGATCTTCAGACAGGAGCTTTTGGAGTTACAATTTTTGTGTCTACTGCTGTGTCGGAGATGCCGTTTCTGAACATTCATCGGTGTTTTCAGAATCATAAAATACCTGAAAAAGAAAACAAAGTTAGAAATTACAAGCAATGAATCTTTCATCAAGTTAATTAATTTACATTTTAATAGTCATTTTAATTTGCACTTACCTCTGACATTATACTTTGCATAGTCTTTTTTCCATCATAATGCTCGGAGACGTTCTGGTTTGCCCCTTCGATTTTAGTATAACGTCGCTTTTTGTCACTGTACATGTGTACGAGAGCTCGATTGATCCTTTCTCCATACTTTGAGTTGTTAGCTGTTTTCGTAACCTGAAAGAAAAGTAATATTTACTATAAATTACAAAGCTAATTATGAACATAAACAGATAAAAGAAATAATTGAAATCATAAAGGCTTACCTTGCAGGATGCAAGACCAGTTGCTGCAGTTGAAGCTGGTGTCTTGTCCGTAGATATCCTTGAATTAGTCGGTGGGTGTTCTACCGTACTTCGTCCTGTCACCGACGCGTGTGTCTTAAAATTCTTTGCTGTCGTCGATGGGTCCACAGATTGTTTTTCCCAGGAACCGCGTCCAATACCTGGAGTAAGGCATGGTCTCATGTGAGTTGAACTGCTTGCAGAAGTCGATGTGTGTTCTATATAACTCCGTCCTGTCGCCGACTCTTTCGGCTTAAAAGTAGTTCCTGAAATCGATGGGCCCATAAATGCTCTTTTCCAGGCCTCGTGGTCAATACTTGAATTTGAGGATGATCCCTCGTCCGTAGAACTCCCATCAGTCGTCGATGAGTCGGTCAAATGACTCCTTCCAAGTTTCGATGGATATGCCGAAGACATAATAGAGCAGTTCAAAAATAGCACCTACCAGGCCTATAGCAAAACTAGAAATGCTACAGGTGATATGGTGTGGCTAACGGCACGATAAGAACAACGACCAATCAGAAGCTTAAGTGTTCGCAGTCAGTTGATTATACACAAACTTCATGATTGACAATCCCGTAAATAACTGGTTCTTTGTGTGGTGCACTTCTTTTCCCCTTCTTGAACCCATCTGTAGCAGGGATTAAAATTTTAACGCTAAGCGTGCAGTAACAATAGGGCTCACTACCTGTGTGCCCTATTGTTACCCTATTGTCGCTGTCCATAAAAGGAGGGGAGTAAATCACAGGTGCAAACGTGCAGAACACAGGTGCAGAGCCATTCGAAGAAAAATGCTTTTGAGAGGGAGGCAAGAGCAACAGGAAATGAGGGATATAATATATTTATTCATGGTGTCATCTACGCATGGCTTCTTTTTAAATTTGTTGAATTATCTATTCCTACATGTCAGGTTCAATTATTACTTAAACAATACAATTTTTCTAAATCTGTTGAAATATCTATTCCTTCAAGTGAGTTTAAAATATTATCAGAACAATCCAATTTTCCTAAATTTGTCAAATTATCTAACCATTCAAGTTAGGTTGAAGTATTATCAGAACAATTTAATTTTATTATTTCTCCAGAATTTCTAATTTTTCGGAAACAATTAAAATATTTTTGTTTCCAATTACTATATATAACAATCACTTAATAGTAAACACTCTTTCTATTTGTTTACTCTTCAGATGTGTCGTGTTTAATAATAATTTGTTTTAAAAGATAAACACATCCTCTCAAGGATTTTTTAACTTCACAAAACCATTCAAAAATTTTTTCTCTCTAATGTTCTTCTTCACAATGACCAAACTTTTCATTTAATTCACTTATCTGTACAGCCTGCATTTTTCGACAAATAACATTAAGGTAGTAGATTAAATTTGTAATTGACCATATAAAAAATCTAATTTATTCATACATTTTTCTATAAATGTTTCACCAAATGTCTGATATCTAACTATATACAGCCAATTTAAATCATCTTCCAATTCTCTCATTGTAACTTCGGAAAGATTTCGAAAGATTGATACTTTATAAAAATTAGGATTTATTTCTCCATCTGGAGCGGTGAGACATAGTTTTTTAATATAAAGAAACAGAGCACTTCTCGCAGCAGCTACGGTTTCATAATTAAGTTTCGGGTTTTGTTTTGATATTAGCTTAATGATTTTGTTGGTGCATTATAGGAATGTAAGAGATTATTTTGTTTATGTTTGGGTTTTAGAAGAATGTGTCGGAGAAAAATCATCAGGTTATTTCGGATAAAAGAATGGCTGGGCCAGGACGTTTACTTTCTGTGGAAGTATATAATAGTACGAGAAACGAACCGGGCAGTAATGAAAGTGATGCAGATAGTAAAGATTCGTGGAACTGTGGTATTTCTGAAGATGAATATGAACATGCAGGTGATTCTTCAGATTCTGATATTACAACTCCGCCAGCTTCAGTAGCTGTTTCCTCAAATAATATTTACGTAGGAGATTTGAAAGATCTGAATTCTTTTGAGTTTTGAGCATACTTGGAATCAATCACTATATTATGCCGCCTAATTTAGTTTAGGAAATAAAATTTAGCATATTTTTCGATGGTGAATAGTAGAATTCACAGTAAAAGCAACTAAAGAGTATTTTGTTTTGAGATTCGTATGAAAAATATACATCAAGTATAAAATCAGTATTTCAATTATTCCTGACAAAAATTATTCACTCTCAATCAATATTCAATTAATCAAAATCAAAGTTTCAATTATTCCTGCGTTAAAGAGGTGATTTTTTGAGGATTGATTTCGAGAGATAGGCTTAGCACAACAAATTAGCCTTGTTTTGATAACAATTCGGAAGCGAAGCGCTCCTTCGTTTGGGCCAAGTTAGTTCCGGACTGCCGCTGTCCGGAAAGGGTTAATGACAATTTTGCGGTAGCAATATATATAATCCACAATAACATGTGTTGTAACTTTCAATGGCCCTAACTCAGGTTTGAACATCTTATTTTCAATATATTGAAATTTATATAGGCAATTCCTTTCTGAATTGAGTATGCTTTACAGTAAGCTGACGTTTTACCACTAAATTAAAAATAGCAATTATTTAAACACTTTCATATAACTGCAAGATATCTAGCCATTTTACTGCACGCAAAAGTAAGGCATAAGTTTTTTGCAAATAACTCGAGAAGCGATGCAGTTTGCAATTTCAAATTTGGCATATGAATGCTTATTGTGTTATATTTTCATTCTTCGTATAAAGATCTCGGCTAAAATCCTTCCCGGAAAAAGCATGATAAATAAATTTCAATTTAAATATTTGCATCTGAAATTACTCTAATCGTCAAAACATATATTTAAATGTACCTCGAGGATATTATTTATAAAATAAAAATAAAACTACCTATATATCTCCATTTCAAAAAAGGTTTAAACTCCGAAATAGACTGTGTTTCCCTTTCCCAGAGACAGATGCTGACAAAAATTTTTATTTATTTTCGAAAATTTTTCTCTCGGCAGGGCCTGGAAATTTACTTATAAGTATTAACTATTTGATTCGGAATAACTAAGTTGGAACATGTGTTTGCTCACGCTAATTTATTTCTTCGACGTTTCTATTATACAAAGAAAATTATTCGATTTGGGGAATACGACTTTAAAATCTCTGAAAAATAAAAAGTAAATATTTTATTTATCATCTTCTGCGTCTGATCTTATTTTTTGTAAAAAACCCTCCTCTTTTCTCAACCGGGCTTGGGACCGGCTATGGCAGAGTTAAAAATATTTTTTACTTTTTGTCCAAAACATTGTCTTTGGACGATATGAAGAAGTCACGGTAATAATAACCTACCGCATATCTACTTGTGTGATTGGCTCTGAAAAGAGCCTTTTTTATGTTCTCGATACCATTCGAGTGATCTTCAGACAGGAGCTTTTGGAGTTACAATTTTTGTGTCTACTGCTGTGTCGGAGATGCCGTTTCTGAACATTCATCGGTGTTTTCAGAATCATAAAATACCTGAAAAAGAAAACAAAGTTAGAAATTACAAGCAATGAATCTTTCATCAAGTTAATTAATTTACATTTTAAATAGTCATTTTAATTTGCACTTACCTCTGACATTATACTTTGCATAGTCTTTTTTCCATCATAATGCTCGGAGACGTTCTGGTTTGCCCCTTCGATTTTAGTATAACGTCGCTTTTTGTCACTGTACATGTGTACGAGAGCTCGATTGATCCTTTCTCCATACTTTGAGTTGTTAGCTGTTTTCGTAACCTGAAAGAAAAGTAATATTTACTATAAATTACAAAGCTAATTATGAACATAAACAGATAAAAGAAATAATTGAAATCATAAAGGCTTACCTTGCAGGATGCAAGACCAGTTGCTGCAGTTGAAGCTGGTGTCTTGTCCGTAGATATCCTTGAATTAGTCGGTGGGTGTTCTACCGTACTTCGTCCTGTCACCGACGCGTGTGTCTTAAAATTCTTTGCTGTCGTCGATGGGTCCACAGATTGTTTTTCCCAGGAATCGCGTCCAATACCTGGAGTAAGGCATGGTCTCATGTGAGTTGAACTGCTTGCAGAAGTCGATGTGTGTTCTATATAACTCCGTCCTGTCGCCGACTCTTTCGGCTTAAAAGTAGTTCCTGAAATCGATGGGCCCATAAATGCTCTTTTCCAGGCCTCGTGGTCAATACTTGAATTTGAGGATGATCCCTCGTCCGTAGAACTCCCATCAGTCGTTGATGAGTCGGTCAAATGACTCCTTCCAAGTTTCGATGGATATGCCGAAGACATAATAGAGCAGTTCAAAAATAGCACCTACCAGGCCTATAGCAAAACTATAAATGCTACAGGTGATATGGTGTGGCTAACGGCACGATAAGAACAACGACCAATCAGAAGCTTAAGTGTTAGCAGTCAGTTGATTATACACAAACTTCATGATTGACAATCCCGTAAATAACTGGTTCTTTGTGTGGTGCACTTCTTTTCCCCTTCTTGAACCCATCTGTAGCAGGGATTAAAATTTTAACGCTAAGCGTGCAGTAACAATAGGGCTCACTACCTGTGTGCCCTATTGTTACCCTATTGTCGCTGTCCATAAAAGGAGGGGAGTAAATCACAGGTGCAAACGTGCAGAACACAGGTGCAGAGCCATTCGAAGAAAAATGCTTTTGAGGGGGAGGCAAGAGCAACAGGAAATGAGGGATATAATATATTTATTCATGGTGTCATCTACGCATGGCTTCTTTTTAAATTTGTGGAATTATCTATTCCTACATGTCAGGTTCAATTATTACTTAAACAATACAATTTTTCTAAATCTGTTAAAATATCTATTCCTTCAAGTGAGTTTAAAATATTATCAGAACAATCCAATTTTCCTAAATTTGTCAAATTATCTAACCATTCAAGTTAGGTTGAAGTATTATCAGAACAATTTAATTTTATTATTTTTCCAGAATTTCTAATTTTTCGGAAACAATTAAAATATTTTTGTTTCCAATTACTATATATAACAATCACTTAATAGTAAACACTCTTTCAATTTGTTTACTCTTCAGATGTGTCGTGTTTAATAATAATTTGTTTTAAAAGAGAAACACATCCTCTCAAGGATTTTTTAACTTCACAAAACCATTCAAAAATTTTTTCTCTCTAATGTTCTTCTTCACAATGACCAAACTTTTCATTTAATTCACTTATCTGTACAGCCTGCATTTTTCGACAAATAACATTAAGGTAGTAGATTAAATTTGTAATTGACCATATAAAAAATCTTATTTATTCATACATTTTTCTATAAATGTTTCACCAAATGTCTGATATCTAACTATATACAGCCAATTTAAATCATCTTCCAATTCTCTCATTGTAACTTCGGAAAGATTTCGAAAGATTGATACTTTATAAAAATTAGGATTTATTTCTCCATCTGGAGCGGTGAGACATAGTTTTGTAATATAAAGAAACAGAGCACTTCTCGCAGCAGCTACGGTTTCATAATTAAGTTTCGGGTTTTGTTTTGATATTAGCTTAATGATTTTGTTGGTGCATTATAGGAATGTAAGAGATTATTTTGTTTATGTTTGGGTTTTAGAAGAATGTGTCGGAGAAAAATTATCAGGTTATTTCGGATAAAAGAATGGCTGGGCCAGGACGTTTACTTTCTGTGGAAGTATATAATAGTACGAGAAACGAACCGGGCAGTAATGAAAGTGATGCAGATAGTAAAGATTCGTGGAACTGTGGTATTTCTGAAGATGAATATGAACATGCAGGTGATTCTTCAGATTCTGATATTACAACTCCGCCAGCTTCAGTAGCTGTTTCCTCAAATAATATTTACGTAGGAGATTTGAAAGATCTGAATTCTTTTGAGTTTTGAGCATACTTGGAATCAATCACTATATTATGCCGCCTAATTCAGTTTAGGAAATAAAATTTAGCATATTTTTCGATGGTGAATAGTAGAATTCACAGTAAAAGCAACTAAAGAGTATTTTGTTTTGAGATTCGTATGAAAAATATACATCAAGTATAAAATCAGTATTTCAATTATTCCTGACAAAAATTATTCACTCTCAATCAATATTCAATTAATCAAAATCAAAGTTTCAATTATTCCTGCGTTAAAGAGGTGATTTTTTGAGGATTGATTTCGAGAGATAGGCTTAGCACAACAAATTAGCCTTGTTTTGATAACAATTCGGAAGCGAAGCACTCCTTCGTTTGGGCCAAGTTAGTTCCGGACTGCCGCCGTCCGGAAAGGGTTAATGACAATTTTGCGGTAGCAATATATATAATCCACAATAACATGTGTTGTAACTTTCAATGGCCCTAACTCAGGTTTGAGCATCTTATTTTCAATATATTGAAATTTATATAGGCAATTCCTTTCTGAATTGAGTATGCTTTACAGTAAGCTGACGTTTTACCACTAAATTAAAAATAGCAATTATTTAAACACTTTCATATAACTGCAAGATATCTAGCCATTTTACTGCACGCAAAAGTAAGGTATAAGTTTTTTGCAAATAACTCGAGAAGCGATGCAGTTTGCAATCTCAAATTTGGCATATGAATGCTTATTGTGTTATATTTTCATTCTTCGTATAAAGATCTCGGCGAAAATCCTTCCCGGAAAAAGCATGATAAATAAATTTCAATTTAAATATTTGCATATGAAATTACTCTAATCGTCAAAACATATATTTAAATGTACCTCGAGGATATTATTTATAAAATAAAAATAAAACTACCTATATATCTCCATTTCAAAAAAGGTTTAAACTCCGAAATAGACTGTGTTTCCCTTTCCCAGCGACAGATGCTGACAAAAATTTTTATTTATTTTCGAAAATTTTTCTCTCGGCAGGGCCTGGAAATTTACTTATAAGTATTAACTATTTGATTCGGAATAACTAAGTTAGAACATGTGTTTGCAAAAGCTAGTTTATTTCTTCGACGTTTCTATTATACAAAGAAAATTATTCGATTTGGGGAATACGACTTTAAAATCTCTGAAAAATAAAAAGTAAATATTTTATTTATCATCTTCTGCGTCTGATCTTATTTTTTGTAAAAAACCCTCCTCTTTTCTCAACCGGGCTTGGGACCGGCTATGGCAGAGTTAAAAATATTTTTTACTTTTTGTCCAAAACAATGTCTTTGGACGATATGAAGAAGTCACGGTAATAATAACCTACCGCATATCTACTTGTGTGATTGGCTCTGAAAAGAGCCTTTTTTGTGTTCTCGATACCATTCGAGTGATCTTCAGACAGGAGCTTTTGGAGTTACAATTTTTGTGTCTACTGCTGTGTCGGAGATGCCGTTTCTGAACATTCATCGGTGTTTTCAGAATCATAAAATACCTGAAAAAGAAAACAAAATTAGAAATTACAAGCAATGAATCTTTCATCAAGTTAATTAATTTACATTTTAAATAGTCATTTTAATTTGCACTTACCTCTGACATTATACTTTGCATAGTCTTTTTTCCGTCATAATGCTCGGAGTCGTTCTGGTTTGCCCCTTCGATTTTAGTATAACGTCGCTTTTTGTCACTGTACATGTGTACGAGAGCTCGATTGATCCTTTCTCCATACTTTGAGTTGTTAGCTGTTTTCGTAACCTGAAAGAAAAGTAATATTTACTATAAATTACAAAGCTAATTATGAACATAAACAGATAAAAGTAATAATTGAAATCATAAAGGCTTACCTTGCAGGATGCAAGACCAGTTGCTGCAGTTGAAGCTGGTGTCTTGTCCGTAGATATCCTTGAATTAGTCGGTGGGTGTTCTACCGTACTTCGTCCTGTCACCGACGCGTGTGTCTTAAAATTCTTTGCAGTCGTCGATGGATCCACAGATTGTTTTTCCCAGGAATCGCATCCAATACCTGGAGTAAGGCATGGTCTCATGTGAGTTGAACTGCTTGCAGAAGTCGATGTGTGTTCTATATAACTCCGTCCTGTCGCCGACTCTTTCGGCTTAAAAGTAGTTCCTGAAATCGATGGGCCCATAAATGCTCTTTTCCAGGCCTCGTGGTCAATACTTGAATTTGAGGATGATCCCTCGTCCGTAGAACTCCCATCAGTCGTCGATGAGTCGGTCAAATGACTCCTTCCAAGTTTCGACGGATATGCCGAAGACATAATAGAGCAGTTCAAAAATAGCACCTACCAGGCCTATAGCAAAACTATAAATGCTACAGGTGATATGGTGTGGCTAACGGCACGATAAGAACAGCGACCAATCAGAAGCTTAAGTGTTCGCAGTCAGTTGATTATACACCAACTTCATGATTGACAATCCCGTAAATAGCTAGTTCTTTGTGTGGTGCACTTCTTTTCCCCTTCTTGAACCCATCTGTAGCAGGGATTAAAATTTTAACGCTAGGCGTGCAGTAACAATAGGGCTCACTACCTGTGTGCCCTATTGTTACCCTATTGTCGCTGTCCATAAATGGAGGGGAGTAAATCACAGGTGCAAACGTGCAGAACACAGGTGCAGAGCCATTCGAAGAAAAATGCTTTTGAGAGGGAGGCAAGAGCAACAGGAAATGAGGGATATAATATATTTATTCATGGTGTCATCTACGCATGGCTTCTTTTTAAATTTGTTGAATTATCTATTCCTACATGTCAGGTTCAATTATTACTTAAACAATACAATTTTTCTAAATCTGTTAAAATATCTATTCCTTCAAGTGAGTTTAAAATATTATCAGAACAATCCAATTTTCCTAAATTTGTCAAATTATCTAACCATTCAAGTTAGGTTGAAGTATTATCAGAACAATTTAATTTTATTATTTCTCCAGAATTTCTAATTTTTCGGAAACAATTAAAATATTTTTGTTTCCAATTACTATATATAACAATCACTTAATAGTAAACACTCTTTCTATTTGTTTACTCTTCAGATGTGTCGTGTTTAATAATAATTTGTTTTAAAAGATAAACACATCCTCTCAAGGATTTTTTAACTTCACAAAACCATTCAAAAATTTTTTCTCTCTAATGTTCTTCTTCACAATGACCAAACTTTTCATTTAATTCACTTATCTGTACAGCCTGCATTTTTCGACAAATAACATTAAGGTAGTAGATTAAATTTGTAATTGACCATATAAAAAATCTAATTTATTCATACATTTTTCTATAAATGTTTCACCAAATGTCTGATATCTAACTATATACAGCCAATTTAAATCATCTTCCAATTCTCTCATTGTAACTTCGGAAAGATTTCGAAAGATTGATACTTTATAAAAATTAGGATTTATTTCTCCATCTGGAGCGGTGAGACATAGTTTTGTAATATAAAGAAACAGAGCACTTCTCGCAGCAGCTACGGTTTCATAATTAAGTTTCGGGTTTTGTTTTGATATTAGCTTAATGATTTTGTTGGTGCATTATAGGAATGTAAGAGATTATTTTGTTTATGTTTGGGTTTTAGAAGAATGTGTCGGAGAAAAATTATCAGGTTATTTCGGATAAAAGAATGGCTGGGCCAGGACGTTTACTTTCTGTGGAAGTATATAATAGTACGAGAAACGAACCGGGCAGTAATGAAAGTGATGCAGATAGTGAAGATTCGTGGAACTGTGGTATTTCTGAAGATGAATATGAACATGCAGGTGATTCTTCAGATTCTGATATTACAACTCCGCCAGCTTCAGTAGCTGTTTCCTCAAATAATATTTACGTAGGAGATTTGAAAGATCTGAATTCTTTTGAGTTTTGAGCATACTTCGAATCAATCACTATATTATGCCGCCTAATTCAGTTTAGGAAATAAAATTTAGCATATTTTTCGATGGTGAATAGTAGAATTCACATTAAAAGCAACTAAAGAGTATTTTGTTTTGAGATTCGTATGAAAAATATACATCAAGTATAAAATCAGTATTTCAATTATTCCTGACAAAAATTATTCACTCTCAATCAATATTCAATTAATCAAAATCAAAGTTTCAATTATTCCTGCGTTAAAGAGGTGATTTTTTGAGGATTGATTTCGAGAGATAGGCTTAGCACAACAAATTAGCCTTGTTTTGATAACAATTCGGAAGCGAAGCGCTCCTTCGTTTGGGCCAAGTTAGTTCCGGACTGCCGCCGTCCGGAAAGGGTTAATGACAATTTTGCGGTAGCAATATATATAATCCACAATAACATGTGTTGTAACTTTCAATGGCCCTAACTCAGGTTTGAACATCTTATTTTCAATATATTGAAATTTATATAGGCAATTCCTTTCTGAATTGAGTATGCTTTACAGTAAGCTGACGTTTTACCACTAAATTAAAAATCGCAATTATTTAAACACTTTCATATAACTGCAAGATATCTAGCCATTTTACTGCACGCAAAAGTAAGGCATAAGTTTTTTGCAAATAACTCGAGAAGCGATGCAGTTTGCAATCTCAAATTTGGCATATGAATGCTTATTGTGTTATATTTTCATTCTTCGTATAAAGATCTCGGCTAAAATCCTTCCCGGAAAAAGCATGATAAATAAATTTCAATTTAAATATTTGCATCTGAAATTACTCTAATCGTCAAAACATATATTTAAATGTACCTCGAGGATATTATTTAAAAAATAAAAATAAAACTACCTATATATCTCCATTTCAAAAAAGGTTTAAACTCCGAAATAAACTGTGTTTCCCTTTCCCAGCGACAGATGTTGACAAAAATTTTTATTTATTTTCGAAAATTTTTCTCTCGGCAGGGCCTGGAAATTTACTTATAAGTATTAACTATTTGATTCGGAATAACTAAGTTGGAACATGTGTTTGCAAAAGCTAGTTTATTTCTTCGACGTTTCTATTATACAAAGAAAATTATTCGATTTGGGGAATACGACTTTAAAATCTCTGAAAAATAAAAAGTAAATATTTTATTTATCATCTTCTGCGTCTGATCTTATTTTTTGTAAAAAACCCTCCTCTTTTCTCAACCGGGCTTGGGACCGGCTATGGCAGAGTTAAAAATATTTTTTACTTTTGGTCCAAAACATTGTCTTTGGACGATATGAAGAAGTCACGGTAATAATAAAGTACCGCATATCTACTTGTGTGATTGGCTCTGAAAAGAGCCTTTTTTATGTTCTCGATACCATTCGAGTGATCTTCAGAAAGGAGCTTTTGGAGTTACAATTTTTGTGTCTACTGCTGTGTCGGAGATGCCGTTTCTGAACATTCATCGGTGTTTTCAGAATCATAAAATACCTGAAAAAGAAAACAAAATTAGAAATTACAAGCAATGAATCTTTCATCAAGTTAATTAATTTACATTTTAAATAGTCATTTTAATTTGCACTTACCTCTGACATTATACTTTGCATAGTCTTTTTTCCGTCATAATGCTCGGAGTCGTTCTGGTTTGCCCCTTCGATTTTAGTATAACGTCGATTTTTGTCACTGTACATGTGTACGAGAGCTCGATTGATCCTTTCTCCATACTTTGAGTTGTTAGCTGTTTTCGTAACCTGAAAGAAAAGTAATATTTACTATAAATTACAAAGCTAATTATGAACATAAACAGATAAAAGAAATAATTGAAATCATAAAGGCTTACCTTGCAGGATGCAAGACCAGTTGCTGCAGTTGAAGCTGGTGTCTTGTCCGTAGATATCCTTGAATTAGTCGGTGGGTGTTCTACCGTACTTCGTCCTGTCACCGACGCGTGTGTCTTAAAATTCTTTGCTGTCGTCGATGGGTCCACAGATTGTTTTTCCCAGGAATCGCGTCCAATACCTGGAGTAAGGCATGGTCACATGTGAGTTGAACTGCTTGCAGAAGTCGATGTGTGTTCTATATAACTCCGTCCTGTCGCCGACTCTTTCGGCTTAAAAGTAGTTCCTGAAATCGATGGGCCCATAAATGCTCTTTTCCAGGCCTCGTGGTCAATACTTGAATTTGAGGATGATCCCTCGTCCGTAGAACTCCCATCAGTCGTCGATGAGTCGGTCAAATGACTCCTTCCAAGTTTCGATGGATATGCCGAAGACATAATAGAGCAGTTCAAAAATAGCACCTACCAGGCCTATAGCAAAACTAGAAATGCTACAGGTGATATGGTGTGGCTAACGGCACGATAAGAACAACGACCAATCAGAAGCTTAAGTGTTCGCAGTCAGTTGATTATACACAAACTTCATGATTGACAATCCCGTAAATAACTGGTTCTTTGTGTGGTGCACTTCTTTTCCCCTTCTTGAACCCATCTGTAGCAGGGATTAAAATTTTAACTCTAAGCGTGCAGTAACAATAGGGCTCACTACCTGTGTGCCCTATTGTTACCCTATTGTCGCTGTCCATAAAAGGAGGGGAGTAAATCACAGGTGCAAACGTGCAGAACACAGGTGCAGAGCCATTCGAAGAAAAATGATTTTGAGGGGGAGGCAAGAGCAACAGGAAATGAGGGATATAATATATTTATTCATGGTGTCATCTACGCATGGCTTCTTTTTAAATTTGTTGAATTATCTATTCCTACATGTCAGGTTCAATTATTACTTAAACAATACAATTTTTCTAAATCTGTTAAAATATCTATTCCTTCAAGTGAGTTTAAAATATTATCAGAACAATCCAATTTTCCTAAATTTGTCAAATTATCTAACCATTCAAGTTAGGTTGAAGTATTATCAGAACAATTTAATTTTATTATTTCTCCAGAATTTCTAATTTTTCGGAAACAATTAAAATATTTTTGTTTCCAATTACTATATATAACAATCACTTAATAGTAAACACTCTTTCAATTTGTTTACTCTTCAGATGTGTCGTGTTTAATAATAATTTGTTTTAAAAGATAAACACATCCTCTCAAGGATTTTTTAACTTCACAAAACCATTCAAAAATTTTTTCTCTCTAATGTTCTTCTTCACAATGACCAAACTTTTCATTTAATTCACTTATCTGTACAGCCTGCATTTTTCGACAAATAACATTAAGGTAGTAGATTAAATTTGTAATTGACCATATAAAAAATCTAATTTATTCATACATTTTTCTATAAATGTTTCACCAAATGTCTGATATCTAACTATATACAGCCAATTTAAATCATCTTCCAATTCTCTCATTGTAACTTCGGAAAGATTTCGAAAGATTGATACTTTATAAAAATTAGGATTTATTTCTCCATCTGGAGCGGTGAGACATAGTTTTGTAATATAAAGAAACAGAGCACTTCTCGCAGCAGCTACGGTTTCATAATTAAGTTTCGGGTTTTGTTTTGATATTAGCTTAATGATTTTGTTGGTGCATTATAGGAATGTAAGAGATTATTTTGTTTATGTTTGGGTTTTAGAAGAATGTGTCGGAGAAAAATTATCAGGTTATTTCGGATAAAAGAATGGTTGGGCCAGGACGTTTACTTTCTGTGGAAGTATATAATAGTACGAGAAACGAACCGGGCAGTAATGAAAGTGATGCAGATAGTAAAGATTCGTGGAACTGTGGTATTTCTGAAGATGAATATGAACATGCAGGTGATTCTTCAGATTCTGATATTACAACTCCGCCAGCTTCAGTAGCTGTTTCCTCAAATAATATTTACGTAGGAGATTTGAAAGATCTGAATTCTTTTGAGTTTTGAGCATACTTGAAATCAATCCCTATATTATGCCGCCTAATTCAGTTTAGGAAATAAAATTTAGCATATTTTTCGATGGTGAATAGTAGAATTCACAGTAAAAGCAACTAAAGAGTACTTTGTTTTGAGATTCGAATGAAAAATATACATCAAGTATAAAATCAGTATTTCAATTATTCCTGACAAAAATTATTCACTCTCAATCAATATTCAATTAATCAAAATCAAAGTTTCAATTATTCCTGCGTTAAAGAGGTGATTTTTTGAGGATTGATTTCGAGAGATAGGCTTAGCACAACAAATTAGCCCTGTTTTGATAACAATTCGGAAGCGAAACGCTCCTTCGTTTGGGCCAAGTTAGTTCCGGACTGCCGCCGTCCGGAAAGGGTTAATGACAATTTTGCGGTAGCAATATATATAATCCACAATAACATGTGTTGTAACTTTCAATGGCCCTAACTCAGGTTTGAACATCTTATTTTCAATATATTGAAATTTATATAGGCAATTCCTTTCTGAATTGAGTATGCTTTACAGTAAGCTGACGTTTTACCACTAAATTAAAAATAGCAATTATTTAAACACTTTCATATAACTGCAAGATATCTAGCCATTTTACTGCACGCAAAAGTAAGGCAAAAGTTTTTTGCAAATAACTCGAGAAGCGATGCAGTTTGCAATCTCAAATTTGGCATATGAATGCTTATTGTGTTATATTTTCATTCTTCGTATAAAGATCTCGGCTAAAATCCTTCCCGGAAAAAGCATGATAAATAAATTTCAATTTAAATATTTGCATCTGAAATTACTCTAATCGTCAAAACATATATTTAAATGTAACTCGAGGATATTATTTAAAAAATAAAAATAAAACTACCTATATATCTCCATTTCAAAAAAGGTTTAAACTCCGAAATAAACTGTGTTTCCCTTTCCCAGCGACAGATGTTGACAAAAATTTTTATTTATTTTCGAAAATTTTTCTCTCGGCAGGGCCTGGAAATTTACTTATAAGTATTAACTATTTGATTCGGAATAACTAAGTTGGAACATGTGTTTGCAAAAGCTAGTTTATTTCTTCGACGTTTCTATTATACAAAGAAAATTATTCGATTTGGGGAATACGACTTTAAAATCTCTGAAAAATAAAAAGTAAATATTTTATTTATCATCTTCTGCGTCTGATCTTATTTTTTGTAAAAAACCCTCCTCTTTTCTCAACCGGGCTTGGGACCGGCTATGGCAGAGTTAAAAATATTTTTTACTTTTGGTCCAAAACATTGTCTTTGGACGATATGAAGAAGTCACGGTAATAATAAAGTACCGCATATCTACTTGTGTGATTGGCTCTGAAAAGAGCCTTTTTTATGTTCTCGATACCATTCGAGTGATCTTCAGAAAGGAGCTTTTGGAGTTACAATTTTTGTGTCTACTGCTGTGTCGGAGATGCCGTTTCTGAACATTCATCGGTGTTTTCAGAATCATAAAATACCTGAAAAAGAAAACAAAATTAGAAATTACAAGCAATGAATCTTTCATCAAGTTAATTAATTTACATTTTAAATAGTCATTTTAATTTGCACTTACCTCTGACATTATACTTTTCATAGTCTTTTTTCCGTCATAATGCTCGGAGTCGTTCTGGTTTGCCCCTTCGATTTTAGTATAACGTCGCTTTTTGTCACTGTACATGTGTACGAGAGCTCGATTGATCCTTTCTCCATACTTTGAGTTGTTAGCTGTTTTCGTAACCTGAAAGAAAAGTAATATTTACTATAAATTACAAAGCTAATTATGAACATAAACAGATAAAAGTAATAATTGAAATCATAAAGGCTTACCTTGCAGGATGCAAGACCAGTTGCTGCAGTTGAAGCTGGTGTCTTGTCCGTAGATATCCTTGAATTAGTCGGTGGGTGTTCTACCGTACTTCGTCCTGTCACCGACGCGTGTGTCTTAAAATTCTTTGCTGTCGTCGATGGGTCCACAGATTGTTTTTCCCAGGAATCGCGTCCAATACCTGGAGTAAGGCATGGTCTCATGTGAGTTGAACTGCTTGCAGAAGTCGATGTGTGTTCTATATAACTCCGTCTTGTCGCCGACTCTTTCGGCTTAAAAGTAGTTCCTGAAATCGATGGGCCCATAAATGCTCTTTTCCAGGCCTCGTGGTCAATACTTGAATTTGAGGATGATCCCTCGTCCGTAGAACTCCCATCAGTCGTCGATGAGTCGGTCAAATGACTCCTTCCAAGTTTCGATGGATATGTCGAAGACATAATAGAGCAGTTCAAAAATAGCACCTACCAGGCCTATAGCAAAACTAGAAATGCTACAGGTGATATGGTGTGGCTAACGGCACGATAAGAAGAACGACCAATCAGAAGCTTAAGTGTTCGCAGTCAGTTGATTATACACCAACTTCATGATTGACAATCCCGTAAATAACTGGTTCTTTGTGTGGTGCACTTCTTTTCCCCTTCTTGAACCCATCTGTAGCAGGGATTAAAATTTTAAACCTAGGCGTGCAGTAACAATAGGGCTCACTACCTGTGTGCCCTATTGTTACCCTATTGTCGCTGTCCATAAAAGGAGGGGAGTAAATCACAGGTGCAAACGTGCAGAACACAGGTGCAGAGCCATTCGAAGAAAAATGCTTTTGAGAGGGAGGCAAGAGCAACAGGAAATGAGGGATATAATATATTTATTCATGGTGTCATCTACGCATGGCTTCTTTTTAAATTTGTTGAATTATCTATTCCTACATGTCAGGTTCAATTATTACTTAAACAATACAATTTTTCTAAATCTGTTAAAATATCTATTCCTTCAAGTGAGTTTAAAATATTATCAGAACAATCCAATTTTCCTAAATTTGTCAAATTATCTAACCATTCAAGTTAGGTTGAAGTATTATCAGAACAATTTAATTTTATTATTTCTCCAGAATTTCTAATTTTTCGGAAACAATTAAAATATTTTTGTTTCCAATTACTATATATAACAATCACTTAATAGTAAACACTCTTTCAATTTGTTTACTCTTCAGATGTGTCGTGTTTAATATTAATTTGTTTTAAAAGATAAACACATCCTCTCAAGGATTTTTTAACTTCACAAAACCATTCAAAAATTTTTTCTCTCTAATGTTCTTCTTCACAATGACCAAACTTTTCATTTAATTCACTTATCTGTACAACCTGCATTTTTCGACAAATAACATTAAGGTAGTAGATTAAATTTGTAATTGACCATATAAAAAATCTAATTTATTCATACATTTTTCTATAAATGTTTCACCAAATGTCTGATATCTAACTATATACAGCCAATTTAAATCATCTTCCAATTCTCTCATTGTAACTTCGGAAAGATTTCGAAAGATTGATACTTTATAAAAATTAGGATTTATTTCTCCATCTGGAGCGGTGAGACATAGTTTTGTAATATAAAGAAACAGAGCACTTCTCGCAGCAGCTACGGTTTCATAATTAAGTTTCGGGTTTTGTTTTGATATTAGCTTAATGATTTTGTTGGTGCATTATAGGAATGTAAGAGATTATTTTGTTTATGTTTGGGTTTTAGAAGAATGTGTCGGAGAAAAATTATCAGATTATTTCGGATAAAAGAATGGCTGGGCCAGGACGTTTACTTTCTGTGGAAGTATATAATAGTACGAGAAACGAACCGGGCAGTAATGAAAGTGATGCAGATAGTAAAGATTCGTGGAACTGTGGTATTTCTGAAGATGAATATGAACATGCAGGTGATTCTTCAGATTCTGATATTACAACTCCGCCAGCTTCAGGAGCTGTTTCCTCAAATAATATTTACGTAGGAGATTTGAAAGATCTGAATTCTTTTGAGTTTTGAGCATACTTGGAATCAATCACTATATTATGCCGCCTAATTCAGTTTAGGAAATAAAATTTAGCATATTTTTCGATGGTGAATAGTAGAATTCACAGTAAAAGCAACTAAAGAGTATTTTGTTTTGAGATTCGTATGAAAAATATACATCAAGTATAAAATCAGTATTTCAATTATTCCTGACAAAAATTATTCACTCTCAATCAATATTCAATTAATCAAAATCAAAGTTTCAATTATTCCTGCGTTAAAGAGGTGATTTTTTGAGGATTGATTTCGAGAGATAGGCTTAGCACAACAAATTAGCCTTGTTTTGATAACAATTCGGAAGCGAAGCGCTCCTTCGTTTGGGCCAAGTTAGTTCCGGACTGCCGCCGTCCGGAAAGGGTTAATGACAATTTTGCGGTAGCAATATATATAATCCACAATAACATGTGTTGTAACTTTCAATGGCCCTAACTCAGGTTTGAACATCTTATTTTCAATATATTGAAATTTATATAGGCAATTCCTTTCTGAATTGAGTATGCTTTACAGTAAGCTGACGTTTTACCACTAAATTAAAAATAGCAATTATTTAAACACTTTCATATAACTGCAAGATATCTAGCCATTTTACTGCACGCAAAAGTAAGGTATAAGTTTTTTGCAAATAACTCGAGAAGCGATGCAGTTTGCAATCTCAAATTTGGCATATGAATGCTTATTATGTTATATTTTCATTCTTCGTATAAAGATCTCGGCGAAAATCCTTCCCGGAAAAAGCATGATAAATAAATTTCAATTTAAATATTTGCATCTGAAATTACTCTAATCGTCAAAACATATATTTAAATGTACCTCGAGGATATTATTTATAAAATAAAAATAAAACTACCTATATATCTCCATTTCAAAAAAGGTTTAAACTCCGAAATAGACTGTGTTTCCCTTTCCCAGCGACAGATGCTGACAAAAAATTTTATTTACTTTCGAAAATTTTTCTCTCGGCAGGGCCTGGAAATTTACTTATAAGTATTAACTATTTGATTCGGAATAACTAAGTTGGAACATGTGTTTGCAAAAGCTAGTTTATTTCTTCGACGCTTCTATTATACAAAGAAAATTATTCGATTTGGGGAATACGACTTTAAAATCTCTGAAAAATAAAAAGTAAATATTTTATTTATCATCTTCTGCGTCTGATCTTATTTTTTGTAAAAAACCCTCCTCTTTTCTCAACCGGGCTTGGGACCGGCTATGGCAGAGTTAAAAATATTTTTTACTTTTTGTCCAAAACATTGTCTTTGGACGATATGAAGAAGTCACGGTAATAATAACCTACCGCATATCTACTTGTGTGATTGGCTCTGAAAAGAGCCTTTTTTATGTTCTCGATACCATTCGAGTGATCTTCAGACAGGAGCATTTGGAGTTACAATTTTTGTGTCTACTGTTGTGCCGGAGATGCCGTTTCTGAACATTCATCGGTGTTTTCAGAATCATAAAATACCTGAAAAAGAAAACAAAATTAGAAATTACAAGCAATGAATCTTTCATCAAGTTAATTAATTTACATTTTAAATAGTCATTTTAATTTGCACTTACCTCTGACATTATACTTTGCATAGTCTTTTTTCCGTCATAATGCTCGGAGTCGTTCTGGTTTGCCCCTTCGATTTTAGTATAACGTCGCTTTTTGTCACTGTACATGTGTACGAGAGCTCGATTGATCCTTTCTCCATACTTTGAGTTGTTAGCTGTTTTCGTAACCTGAAAGAAAAGTAATATTTACTATAAATTACAAAGCTAATTATGAACATAAACAGATAAAAGTAATAATTGAAATCATAAAGGCTTACCTTGCAGGATGCAAGACCAGTTGCTGCAGTTGAAGCTGGTGTCTTGTCCGTAGATATCCTTGAATTAGTCGGTGGGTGTTCTACCGTACTTCGTCCTGTCACCGACGCGTGTGTCTTAAAATTCTTTGCAGTCGTCGATGGATCCACAGATTGTTTTTCCCAGGAATCGCATCCAATACCTGGAGTAAGGCATGGTCTCATGTGAGTTGAACTGCTTGCAGAAGTCGATGTGTGTTCTATATAACTCCGTCCTGTCGCCGACTCTTTCGGCTTAAAAGTAGTTCCTGAAATCGATGGGCCCATAAATGCTCTTTTCCAGGCCTCGTGGTCAATACTTGAATTTGAGGATGATCCCTCGTCCGTAGAACTCCCATCAGTCGTCGATGAGTCGGTCAAATGACTCCTTCCAAGTTTCGACGGATATGCCGAAGACATAATAGAGCAGTTCAAAAATAGCACCTACCAGGCCTATAGCAAAACTATAAATGCTACAGGTGATATGGTGTGGCTAACGGCACGATAAGAACAGCGACCAATCAGAAGCTTAAGTGTTCGCAGTCAGTTGATTATACACCAACTTCATGATTGACAATCCCGTAAATAGCTAGTTCTTTGTGTGGTGCACTTCTTTTCCCCTTCTTGAACCCATCTGTAGCAGGGATTAAAATTTTAACGCTAGGCGTGCAGTAACAATAGGGCTCACTACCTGTGTGCCCTATTGTTACCCTATTGTCGCTGTCCATAAATGGAGGGGAGTAAATCACAGGTGCAAACGTGCAGAACACAGGTGCAGAGCCATTCGAAGAAAAATGCTTTTGAGAGGGAGGCAAGAGCAACAGGAAATGAGGGATATAATATATTTATTCATGGTGTCATCTACGCATGGCTTCTTTTTAAATTTGTTGAATTATCTATTCCTACATGTCAGGTTCAATTATTACTTAAACAATACAATTTTTCTAAATCTGTTAAAATATCTATTCCTTCAAGTGAGTTTAAAATATTATCAGAACAATCCAATTTTCCTAAATTTGTCAAATTATCTAACCATTCAAGTTAGGTTGAAGTATTATCAGAACAATTTAATTTTATTATTTCTCCAGAATTTCTAATTTTTCGGAAACAATTAAAATATTTTTGTTTCCAATTACTATATATAACAATCACTTAATAGTAAACACTCTTTCTATTTGTTTACTCTTCAGATGTGTCGTGTTTAATAATAATTTGTTTTAAAAGATAAACACATCCTCTCAAGGATTTTTTAACTTCACAAAACCATTCAAAAATTTTTTCTCTCTAATGTTCTTCTTCACAATGACCAAACTTTTCATTTAATTCACTTATCTGTACAGCCTGCATTTTTCGACAAATAACATTAAGGTAGTAGATTAAATTTGTAATTGACCATATAAAAAATCTAATTTATTCATACATTTTTCTATAAATGTTTCACCAAATGTCTGATATCTAACTATATACAGCCAATTTAAATCATCTTCCAATTCTCTCATTGTAACTTCGGAAAGATTTCGAAAGATTGATACTTTATAAAAATTAGGATTTATTTCTCCATCTGGAGCGGTGAGACATAGTTTTGTAATATAAAGAAACAGAGCACTTCTCGCAGCAGCTACGGTTTCATAATTAAGTTTCGGGTTTTGTTTTGATATTAGCTTAATGATTTTGTTGGTGCATTATAGGAATGTAAGAGATTATTTTGTTTATGTTTGGGTTTTAGAAGAATGTGTCGGAGAAAAATTATCAGGTTATTTCGGATAAAAGAATGGCTGGGCCAGGACGTTTACTTTCTGTGGAAGTATATAATAGTACGAGAAACGAACCGGGCAGTAATGAAAGTGATGCAGATAGTGAAGATTCGTGGAACTGTGGTATTTCTGAAGATGAATATGAACATGCAGGTGATTCTTCAGATTCTGATATTACAACTCCGCCAGCTTCAGTAGCTGTTTCCTCAAATAATATTTACGTAGGAGATTTGAAAGATCTGAATTCTTTTGAGTTTTGAGCATACTTCGAATCAATCACTATATTATGCCGCCTAATTCAGTTTAGGAAATAAAATTTAGCATATTTTTCGATGGTGAATAGTAGAATTCACATTAAAAGCAACTAAAGAGTATTTTGTTTTGAGATTCGTATGAAAAATATACATCAAGTATAAAATCAGTATTTCAATTATTCCTGACAAAAATTATTCACTCTCAATCAATATTCAATTAATCAAAATCAAAGTTTCAATTATTCCTGCGTTAAAGAGGTGATTTTTTGAGGATTGATTTCGAGAGATAGGCTTAGCACAACAAATTAGCCTTGTTTTGATAACAATTCGGAAGCGAAGCGCTCCTTCGTTTGGGCCAAGTTAGTTCCGGACTGCCGCCGTCCGGAAAGGGTTAATGACAATTTTGCGGTAGCAATATATATAATCCACAATAACATGTGTTGTAACTTTCAATGGCCCTAACTCAGGTTTGAACATCTTATTTTCAATATATTGAAATTTATATAGGCAATTCCTTTCTGAATTGAGTATGCTTTACAGTAAGCTGACGTTTTACCACTAAATTAAAAATCGCAATTATTTAAACACTTTCATATAACTGCAAGATATCTAGCCATTTTACTGCACGCAAAAGTAAGGCATAAGTTTTTTGCAAATAACTCGAGAAGCGATGCAGTTTGCAATCTCAAATTTGGCATATGAATGCTTATTGTGTTATATTTTCATTCTTCGTATAAAGATCTCGGCTAAAATCCTTCCCGGAAAAAGCATGATAAATAAATTTCAATTTAAATATTTGCATCTGAAATTACTCTAATCGTCAAAACATATATTTAAATGTACCTCGAGGATATTATTTAAAAAATAAAAATAAAACTACCTATATATCTCCATTTCAAAAAAGGTTTAAACTCCGAAATAAACTGTGTTTCCCTTTCCCAGCGACAGATGTTGACAAAAATTTTTATTTATTTTCGAAAATTTTTCTCTCGGCAGGGCCTGGAAATTTACTTATAAGTATTAACTATTTGATTCGGAATAACTAAGTTGGAACATGTGTTTGCAAAAGCTAGTTTATTTCTTCGACGTTTCTATTATACAAAGAAAATTATTCGATTTGGGGAATACGACTTTAAAATCTCTGAAAAATAAAAAGTAAATATTTTATTTATCATCTTCTGCGTCTGATCTTATTTTTTGTAAAAAACCCTCCTCTTTTCTCAACCGGGCTTGGGACCGGCTATGGCAGAGTTAAAAATATTTTTTACTTTTGGTCCAAAACATTGTCTTTGGACGATATGAAGAAGTCACGGTAATAATAAAGTACCGCATATCTACTTGTGTGATTGGCTCTGAAAAGAGCCTTTTTTATGTTCTCGATACCATTCGAGTGATCTTCAGAAAGGAGCTTTTGGAGTTACAATTTTTGTGTCTACTGCTGTGTCGGAGATGCCGTTTCTGAACATTCATCGGTGTTTTCAGAATCATAAAATACCTGAAAAAGAAAACAAAATTAGAAATTACAAGCAATGAATCTTTCATCAAGTTAATTAATTTACATTTTAAATAGTCATTTTAATTTGCACTTACCTCTGACATTATACTTTGCATAGTCTTTTTTCCGTCATAATGCTCGGAGTCGTTCTGGTTTGCCCCTTCGATTTTAGTATAACGTCGATTTTTGTCACTGTACATGTGTACGAGAGCTCGATTGATCCTTTCTCCATACTTTGAGTTGTTAGCTGTTTTCGTAACCTGAAAGAAAAGTAATATTTACTATAAATTACAAAGCTAATTATGAACATAAACAGATAAAAGAAATAATTGAAATCATAAAGGCTTACCTTGCAGGATGCAAGACCAGTTGCTGCAGTTGAAGCTGGTGTCTTGTCCGTAGATATCCTTGAATTAGTCGGTGGGTGTTCTACCGTACTTCGTCCTGTCACCGACGCGTGTGTCTTAAAATTCTTTGCTGTCGTCGATGGGTCCACAGATTGTTTTTCCCAGGAATCGCGTCCAATACCTGGAGTAAGGCATGGTCACATGTGAGTTGAACTGCTTGCAGAAGTCGATGTGTGTTCTATATAACTCCGTCCTGTCGCCGACTCTTTCGGCTTAAAAGTAGTTCCTGAAATCGATGGGCCCATAAATGCTCTTTTCCAGGCCTCGTGGTCAATACTTGAATTTGAGGATGATCCCTCGTCCGTAGAACTCCCATCAGTCGTCGATGAGTCGGTCAAATGACTCCTTCCAAGTTTCGATGGATATGCCGAAGACATAATAGAGCAGTTCAAAAATAGCACCTACCAGGCCTATAGCAAAACTAGAAATGCTACAGGTGATATGGTGTGGCTAACGGCACGATAAGAACAACGACCAATCAGAAGCTTAAGTGTTCGCAGTCAGTTGATTATACACAAACTTCATGATTGACAATCCCGTAAATAACTGGTTCTTTGTGTGGTGCACTTCTTTTCCCCTTCTTGAACCCATCTGTAGCAGGGATTAAAATTTTAACTCTAAGCGTGCAGTAACAATAGGGCTCACTACCTGTGTGCCCTATTGTTACCCTATTGTCGCTGTCCATAAAAGGAGGGGAGTAAATCACAGGTGCAAACGTGCAGAACACAGGTGCAGAGCCATTCGAAGAAAAATGATTTTGAGGGGGAGGCAAGAGCAACAGGAAATGAGGGATATAATATATTTATTCATGGTGTCATCTACGCATGGCTTCTTTTTAAATTTGTTGAATTATCTATTCCTACATGTCAGGTTCAATTATTACTTAAACAATACAATTTTTCTAAATCTGTTAAAATATCTATTCCTTCAAGTGAGTTTAAAATATTATCAGAACAATCCAATTTTCCTAAATTTGTCAAATTATCTAACCATTCAAGTTAGGTTGAAGTATTATCAGAACAATTTAATTTTATTATTTCTCCAGAATTTCTAATTTTTCGGAAACAATTAAAATATTTTTGTTTCCAATTACTATATATAACAATCACTTAATAGTAAACACTCTTTCAATTTGTTTACTCTTCAGATGTGTCGTGTTTAATAATAATTTGTTTTAAAAGATAAACACATCCTCTCAAGGATTTTTTAACTTCACAAAACCATTCAAAAATTTTTTCTCTCTAATGTTCTTCTTCACAATGACCAAACTTTTCATTTAATTCACTTATCTGTACAGCCTGCATTTTTCGACAAATAACATTAAGGTAGTAGATTAAATTTGTAATTGACCATATAAAAAATCTAATTTATTCATACATTTTTCTATAAATGTTTCACCAAATGTCTGATATCTAACTATATACAGCCAATTTAAATCATCTTCCAATTCTCTCATTGTAACTTCGGAAAGATTTCGAAAGATTGATACTTTATAAAAATTAGGATTTATTTCTCCATCTGGAGCGGTGAGACATAGTTTTGTAATATAAAGAAACAGAGCACTTCTCGCAGCAGCTACGGTTTCATAATTAAGTTTCGGGTTTTGTTTTGATATTAGCTTAATGATTTTGTTGGTGCATTATAGGAATGTAAGAGATTATTTTGTTTATGTTTGGGTTTTAGAAGAATGTGTCGGAGAAAAATTATCAGGTTATTTCGGATAAAAGAATGGTTGGGCCAGGACGTTTACTTTCTGTGGAAGTATATAATAGTACGAGAAACGAACCGGGCAGTAATGAAAGTGATGCAGATAGTAAAGATTCGTGGAACTGTGGTATTTCTGAAGATGAATATGAACATGCAGGTGATTCTTCAGATTCTGATATTACAACTCCGCCAGCTTCAGTAGCTGTTTCCTCAAATAATATTTACGTAGGAGATTTGAAAGATCTGAATTCTTTTGAGTTTTGAGCATACTTGAAATCAATCCCTATATTATGCCGCCTAATTCAGTTTAGGAAATAAAATTTAGCATATTTTTCGATGGTGAATAGTAGAATTCACAGTAAAAGCAACTAAAGAGTACTTTGTTTTGAGATTCGAATGAAAAATATACATCAAGTATAAAATCAGTATTTCAATTATTCCTGACAAAAATTATTCACTCTCAATCAATATTCAATTAATCAAAATCAAAGTTTCAATTATTCCTGCGTTAAAGAGGTGATTTTTTGAGGATTGATTTCGAGAGATAGGCTTAGCACAACAAATTAGCCCTGTTTTGATAACAATTCGGAAGCGAAACGCTCCTTCGTTTGGGCCAAGTTAGTTCCGGACTGCCGCCGTCCGGAAAGGGTTAATGACAATTTTGCGGTAGCAATATATATAATCCACAATAACATGTGTTGTAACTTTCAATGGCCCTAACTCAGGTTTGAACATCTTATTTTCAATATATTGAAATTTATATAGGCAATTCCTTTCTGAATTGAGTATGCTTTACAGTAAGCTGACGTTTTACCACTAAATTAAAAATAGCAATTATTTAAACACTTTCATATAACTGCAAGATATCTAGCCATTTTACTGCACGCAAAAGTAAGGCAAAAGTTTTTTGCAAATAACTCGAGAAGCGATGCAGTTTGCAATCTCAAATTTGGCATATGAATGCTTATTGTGTTATATTTTCATTCTTCGTATAAAGATCTCGGCTAAAATCCTTCCCGGAAAAAGCATGATAAATAAATTTCAATTTAAATATTTGCATCTGAAATTACTCTAATCGTCAAAACATATATTTAAATGTAACTCGAGGATATTATTTAAAAAATAAAAATAAAACTACCTATATATCTCCATTTCAAAAAAGGTTTAAACTCCGAAATAAACTGTGTTTCCCTTTCCCAGCGACAGATGTTGACAAAAATTTTTATTTATTTTCGAAAATTTTTCTCTCGGCAGGGCCTGGAAATTTACTTATAAGTATTAACTATTTGATTCGGAATAACTAAGTTGGAACATGTGTTTGCAAAAGCTAGTTTATTTCTTCGACGTTTCTATTATACAAAGAAAATTATTCGATTTGGGGAATACGACTTTAAAATCTCTGAAAAATAAAAAGTAAATATTTTATTTATCATCTTCTGCGTCTGATCTTATTTTTTGTAAAAAACCCTCCTCTTTTCTCAACCGGGCTTGGGACCGGCTATGGCAGAGTTAAAAATATTTTTTACTTTTGGTCCAAAACATTGTCTTTGGACGATATGAAGAAGTCACGGTAATAATAAAGTACCGCATATCTACTTGTGTGATTGGCTCTGAAAAGAGCCTTTTTTATGTTCTCGATACCATTCGAGTGATCTTCAGAAAGGAGCTTTTGGAGTTACAATTTTTGTGTCTACTGCTGTGTCGGAGATGCCGTTTCTGAACATTCATCGGTGTTTTCAGAATCATAAAATACCTGAAAAAGAAAACAAAATTAGAAATTACAAGCAATGAATCTTTCATCAAGTTAATTAATTTACATTTTAAATAGTCATTTTAATTTGCACTTACCTCTGACATTATACTTTTCATAGTCTTTTTTCCGTCATAATGCTCGGAGTCGTTCTGGTTTGCCCCTTCGATTTTAGTATAACGTCGCTTTTTGTCACTGTACATGTGTACGAGAGCTCGATTGATCCTTTCTCCATACTTTGAGTTGTTAGCTGTTTTCGTAACCTGAAAGAAAAGTAATATTTACTATAAATTACAAAGCTAATTATGAACATAAACAGATAAAAGTAATAATTGAAATCATAAAGGCTTACCTTGCAGGATGCAAGACCAGTTGCTGCAGTTGAAGCTGGTGTCTTGTCCGTAGATATCCTTGAATTAGTCGGTGGGTGTTCTACCGTACTTCGTCCTGTCACCGACGCGTGTGTCTTAAAATTCTTTGCTGTCGTCGATGGGTCCACAGATTGTTTTTCCCAGGAATCGCGTCCAATACCTGGAGTAAGGCATGGTCTCATGTGAGTTGAACTGCTTGCAGAAGTCGATGTGTGTTCTATATAACTCCGTCTTGTCGCCGACTCTTTCGGCTTAAAAGTAGTTCCTGAAATCGATGGGCACATAAATGCTCTTTTCCAGGCCTCGTGGTCAATACTTGAATTTGAGGATGATCCCTCGTCCGTAGAACTCCCATCAGTCGTCGATGAGTCGGTCAAATGACTCCTTCCAAGTTTCGATGGATATGTCGAAGACATAATAGAGCAGTTCAAAAATAGCACCTACCAGGCCTATAGCAAAACTAGAAATGCTACAGGTGATATGGTGTGGCTAACGGCACGATAAGAACAACGACCAATCAGAAGCTTAAGTGTTCGCAGTCAGTTGATTATACACCAACTTCATGATTGACAATCCCGTAAATAACTGGTTCTTTGTGTGGTGCACTTCTTTTCCCCTTCTTGAACCCATCTGTAGCAGGGATTAAAATTTTAAACCTAGGCGTGCAGTAACAATAGGGCTCACTACCTGTGTGCCCTATTGTTACCCTATTGTCGCTGTCCATAAAAGGAGGGGAGTAAATCACAGGTGCAAACGTGCAGAACACAGGTGCAGAGCCATTCGAAGAAAAATGCTTTTGAGAGGGAGGCAAGAGCAACAGGAAATGAGGGATATAATATATTTATTCATGGTGTCATCTACGCATGGCTTCTTTTTAAATTTGTTGAATTATCTATTCCTACATGTCAGGTTCAATTATTACTTAAACAATACAATTTTTCTAAATCTGTTAAAATATCTATTCCTTCAAGTGAGTTTAAAATATTATCAGAACAATCCAATTTTCCTAAATTTGTCAAATTATCTAACCATTCAAGTTAGGTTGAAGTATTATCAGAACAATTTAATTTTATTATTTCTCCAGAATTTCTAATTTTTCGGAAACAATTAAAATATTTTTGTTTCCAATTACTATATATAACAATCACTTAATAGTAAACACTCTTTCAATTTGTTTACTCTTCAGATGTGTCGTGTTTAATAATAATTTGTTTTAAAAGATAAACACATCCTCTCAAGGATTTTTTAACTTCACAAAACCATTCAAAAATTTTTTCTCTCTAATGTTCTTCTTCACAATGACCAAACTTTTCATTTAATTCACTTATCTGTACAACCTGCATTTTTCGACAAATAACATTAAGGTAGTAGATTAAATTTGTAATTGACCATATAAAAAATCTAATTTATTCATACATTTTTCTATAAATGTTTCACCAAATGTCTGATATCTAACTATATACAGCCAATTTAAATCATCTTCCAATTCTCTCATTGTAACTTCGGAAAGATTTCGAAAGATTGATACTTTATAAAAATTAGGATTTATTTCTCCATCTGGAGCGGTGAGACATAGTTTTGTAATATAAAGAAACAGAGCACTTCTCGCAGCAGCTACGGTTTCATAATTAAGTTTCGGGTTTTGTTTTGATATTAGCTTAATGATTTTGTTGGTGCATTATAGGAATGTAAGAGATTATTTTGTTTATGTTTGGGTTTTAGAAGAATGTGTCGGAGAAAAATTATCAGATTATTTCGGATAAAAGAATGGCTGGGCCAGGACGTTTACTTTCTGTGGAAGTATATAATAGTACGAGAAACGAACCGGGCAGTAATGAAAGTGATGCAGATAGTAAAGATTCGTGGAACTGTGGTATTTCTGAAGATGAATATGAACATGCAGGTGATTCTTCAGATTCTGATATTACAACTCCGCCAGCTTCAGGAGCTGTTTCCTCAAATAATATTTACGTAGGAGATTTGAAAGATCTGAATTCTTTTGAGTTTTGAGCATACTTGGAATCAATCACTATATTATGCCGCCTAATTCAGTTTAGGAAATAAAATTTAGCATATTTTTCGATGGTGAATAGTAGAATTCACAGTAAAAGCAACTAAAGAGTATTTTGTTTTGAGATTCGTATGAAAAATATACATCAAGTATAAAATCAGTATTTCAATTATTCCTGACAAAAATTATTCACTCTCAATCAATATTCAATTAATCAAAATCAAAGTTTCAATTATTCCTGCGTTAAAGAGGTGATTTTTTGAGGATTGATTTCGAGAGATAGGCTTAGCACAACAAATTAGCCTTGTTTTGATAACAATTCGGAAGCGAAGCGCTCCTTCGTTTGGGCCAAGTTAGTTCCGGACTGCCGCCGTCCGGAAAGGGTTAATGACAATTTTGCGGTAGCAATATATATAATCCACAATAACATGTGTTGTAACTTTCAATGGCCCTAACTCAGGTTTGAACATCTTATTTTCAATATATTGAAATTTATATAGGCAATTCCTTTCTGAATTGAGTATGCTTTACAGTAAGCTGACGTTTTACCACTAAATTAAAAATAGCAATTATTTAAACACTTTCATATAACTGCAAGATATCTAGCCATTTTACTGCACGCAAAAGTAAGGTATAAGTTTTTTGCAAATAACTCGAGAAGCGATGCAGTTTGCAATCTCAAATTTGGCATATGAATGCTTATTATGTTATATTTTCATTCTTCGTATAAAGATCTCGGCGAAAATCCTTCCCGGAAAAAGCATGATAAATAAATTTCAATTTAAATATTTGCATCTGAAATTACTCTAATCGTCAAAACATATATTTAAATGTACCTCGAGGATATTATTTATAAAATAAAAATAAAACTACCTATATATCTCCATTTCAAAAAAGGTTTAAACTCCGAAATAGACTGTGTTTCCCTTTCCCAGCGACAGATGCTGACAAAAAATTTTATTTACTTTCGAAAATTTTTCTCTCGGCAGGGCCTGGAAATTTACTTATAAGTATTAACTATTTGATTCGGAATAACTAAGTTGGAACATGTGTTTGCAAAAGCTAGTTTATTTCTTCGACGCTTCTATTATACAAAGAAAATTATTCGATTTGGGGAATACGACTTTAAAATCTCTGAAAAATAAAAAGTAAATATTTTATTTATCATCTTCTGCGTCTGATCTTATTTTTTGTAAAAAACCCTCCTCTTTTCTCAACCGGGCTTGGGACCGGCTATGGCAGAGTTAAAAATATTTTTTACTTTTTGTCCAAAACATTGTCTTTGGACGATATGAAGAAGTCACGGTAATAATAACCTACCGCATATCTACTTGTGTGATTGGCTCTGAAAAGAGCCTTTTTTATGTTCTCGATACCATTCGAGTGATCTTCAGACAGGAGCATTTGGAGTTACAATTTTTGTGTCTACTGTTGTGCCGGAGATGCCGTTTCTGAACATTCATCGGTGTTTTCAGAATCATAAAATACCTGAAAAAGAAAACAAAATTAGAAATTACAAGCAATGAATCTTTCATCAAGTTAATTAATTTACATTTTAAATAGTCATTTTAATTTGCACTTACCTCTGACATTATACTTTGCATAGTCTTTTTTCCGTCATAATGCTCGGAGTCGTTCTGGTTTGCCCCTTCGATTTTAGTATAACGTCGCTTTTTGTCACGGTACATGTGTACGAGAGCTCGAATGATCCTTTCTCCATACTTTGAGTTGTTAGCTGTTTTTGTAACCTGAAAGAAAAGTAATATTTACTATAAATTACAAAGCTAATTATGAACATAAACAGATAAAAGTAATAATTGAAATCATAAAGGCTTACCTTGCAGGATGCAGGACCAGTTGCTGCAGTTGAAGCTGGTGTCTTGTCCGTAGATATCCTTGAATTAGTCGGTGGGTGTTCTACCGTACTTCGTCCTGTCACCGACGCGTGTGTCTTAAAATTCTTTGCTGTCGTCGATGGGTCCACAGATTGTTTTTCCCAGGAATCGCGTCCAATACCTGGAGTAAGGCATGGTCTCATGTGAGTTGAACTGCTTGCAGAAGTCGATGTGTGTTCTATATAACTCCGTCCTGTCGCCGACTCTTTCGGCTTAAAAGTAGTTCCTGAAATCGATGGGCCCATAAATGCTCTTTTCCAGGCCTCGTGGTCAATATTTGAATTTGAGGATGATCCCTCGTCCGTAGAACTCCCATCAGTCGTCGATGAGTCGGTCAAATGTCTCCTTCCAAGTTTCGATGGATATGCCGTAGACATAATAGAGCAGTTCAAAAATAGCACCTACCAGGCCTATAGCAAAACTAGAAATGCTACAGGTGATATGGTGTGGCTAACGGCACGATAAGAACAACGACCAATCAGAAGCTTAAGTGTTCGCAGTCAGTTGATTATACACCAACTTCATGATTGACAATCCCGTAAATAACTGGTTCTTTGTGTGGTGCACTTCTTTTCCCCTTCTTGAACCCATCTGTAGCAGGGATTAAAATTTTAACGCTAGGCGTGCAGTAACAATAGGGCTCACTACCTGTGTACCCTATTGTCGCTGTCCATAAAAGGAGGGGAGTAAATCACAGGTGCAAACGTGCAGAACACAGGTGCAGAGCCATTCGAAGAAAAATGCTTTTGAGGGGGAGGCAAGAGCAACAGGAAATGAGGGATATAATATATTTATTCATGGTGTCATCTACGCATGGCTTCTTTTTAAATTTGTTGAATTATCTATTCCTACATGTCAGGTTCAATTATTACTTAAACAATACAATTTTTCTAAATCTGTTAAAATATCTATTCCTTCAAGTGAGTTTAAAATATTATCAGAACAATCCAATTTTCCTAAATTTGTCAAATTATCTAACCATTCAAGTTAGGTTGAAGTATTATCAGAACAATTTAATTTTATTATTTCTCCAGAATTTCTAATTTTTCGGAAACAATTAAAATATTTTTGTTTCCAATTACTATATATAACAATCACTTAATAGTATACACTCTTTCAATTTGTTTACTCTTCAGATGTGTCGTGTTTAATTATAATTTGTTTTAAAAGATAAACACATCCTCTCAAGGATTTTTTAACTTCACAAAACCATTCAAAATTTTTTCTCTCTAATGTTCTTCTTCACAATGACCAAACTTTTCATTTAATTCACTTATCTGTACAGCCTGCATTTTTCGACAAATAACATTAAGGTAGTAGATTAAATTTGAAATTGACCATATAAAAAATCTAATTTATTCATACATTTTTCTATAAATGTTTCACCAAATGTCTGATATCTAACTATATACAGCCAATTTAAATCATCTTCCAATTCTCTCATTGTAACTTCGGAAAGATTTCGAAAGATTGATACTTTATAAAAATTAGGATTTATTTCTCCATCTGGAGCGGTGAGACATAGTTTTGTAATATAAAGAAACAGAGCACTTCTCGCAGCAGCTACGGTTTCATAATTAAGTTTCGGGTTTTGTTTTGATATTAGCTTAATGATTTTGTTGGTGCATTATAGGAATGTAAGAGATTATTTTGTTTATGTTTGGGTTTTAGAAGAATGTGTCGGAGAAAAATTATCAGGTTATTTCGGATAAAAGAATGGCTGGGCCAGGACGTTTACTTTCTGTGGAAGTATATAATAGTACGAGAAACGAACCGGGCAGTAATGAAAGTGATGCAGATAGTGAAGATTCGTGGAACTGTGGTATTTCTGAAGATGAATATGAACATGCAGGTGATTCTTCAGATTCTGATATTACAACTCCGCCAGCTTCAGTAGCTGTTTCCTCAAATAATATTTACGTAGGAGATTTGAAAGATCTGAATTCTTTTGAGTTTTGAGCATACTTCGAATCAATCACTATATTATGCCGCCTAATTCAGTTTAGGAAATAAAATTTAGCATATTTTTCGATGGTGAATAGTAGAATTCACAGTAAAAGCAACTAAAGAGTATTTTGTTTTGAGATTCGTATGAAAAATATACATCAAGTATAAAATCAGTATTTCAATTATTCCTGACAAAAATTATTCACTCTCAATCAATATTCAATTAATCAAAATCAAAGTTTCAATTATTCCTGCGTTAAAGAGGTGATTTTTTGAGGATTGATTTCGAGAGATAGGCTTAGCACAACAAATTAGCCTTGTTTTGATAACAATTCGGAAGCGAAGCGCTCCTTCGTTTGGGCCAAGTTAGTTCCGGACTGCCGCCGTCCGGAAAGGGTTAATGACAATTTTGCGGTAGCAATATATATAATCCACAATAACATGTGTTGTAACTTTCAATGGCCCTAACTCAGGTTTGAACATCTTATTTTCAATATATTGAAATTTATATAGGCAATTCCTTTCTGAATTGAGTATGCTTTACAGTAAGCTGACGTTTTACCACTAAATTAAAAATCGCAATTATTTAAACACTTTCATATAACTGCAAGATATCTAGCCATTTTACTGCACGCAAAAGTAAGGCATAAGTTTTTTGCAAATAACTCGAGAAGCGATGCAGTTTGCAATTTCAAATTTGGCATATGAATGCTTATTGTGTTATATTTTCATTCTTCGTATAAAGATCTCGGCTAAAATCCTTCCCGGAAAAAGCATGATAAATAAATTTCAATTTAAATATTTGCATCTGAAATTACTCTAATCGTCAAAACATATATTTAAATGTACCTCGAGGATATTATTTATAAAATAAAAATAAAACTACCTATATATCTCCATTTCAAAAAAGGTTTAAACTCCGAAATAGACTGTGTTTCCCTTTCCCAGAGACAGATGCTGACAAAATTTTTTATTTATTTTCGAAAATTTTTCTCTCGGCAGGGCCTGGAAATTTACTTATAAGTATTAACTATTTGATTCGGAATAACTAAGTTGGAACATGTGTTTGCAAAAGCTAGTTTATTTCTTCGACGTTTCTATTATACAAAGAAAATTATTCGATTTGGGGAATACGACTTTAAAATCTCTGAAAAATAAAAAGTAAATATTTTATTTATCATCTTCTGCGTCTGATCTTATTTTTTGTAAAAAACCCTCCTCTTTTCTCAACCGGGCTTGGGACCGGCTATGGCAAAGTTAAAAATATTTTTTACTTTTTGTCCAAAACATTGTCTTTGGACGATATGAAGAAGTCACGGTAATAATAACCTACCGCATATCTACTTGTGTGATTGGCTCTGAAAAGAGCCTTTTTTATGTTCTCGATAACATTCGAGTGATCTTCAGACAGGAGCTTTTGGAGTTACAATTTTTGTGTCTACTGCTGTGTCGGAGATGCCGTTTCTGAACATTCATCGGTGTTTTCAGAATCATAAAATACCTGAAAAAGAAAACAAAGTTAGAAATTACAAGCAATGAATCTTTCATCAAGTTAATTAATTTACATTTTAAATAGTCATTTTAATTTGCACTTACCTCTGACATTATACTTTGCATAGTCTTTTTTCCATCATAATGCTCGGAGACGTTCTGGTTTGCCCCTTCGATTTTAGTATAACGTCGCTTTTTGTCACTGTACATGTGTACGAGAGCTCGATTGATCCTTTCTCCATACTTTGAGTTGTTAGCTGTTTTCGTAACCTGAAAGAAAAGTAATATTTACTATAAATTACAAAGCTAATTATGAACATAAACAGATAAAAGAAATAATTGAAATCATAAAGGCTTACCTTGCAGGATGCAAGACCAGTTGCTGCAGTTGAAGCTGGTGTCTTGTCCGTAGATATCCTTGAATTAGTCGGTGGGTGTTCTACCGTACTTCGTCCTGTCACCGACGCGTGTGTCTTAAAATTCTTTGCTGTCGTCGATGGGTCCACAGATTGTTTTTCCCAGGAATCGCGTCCAATACCTGGAGTAAGGCATGGTCTCATGTGAGTTGAACTGCTTGCAGAAGTCGATGTGTGTTCTATATAACTCCGTCCTGTCGCCGACTCTTTCGGCTTAAAAGTAGTTCCTGAAATCGATGGGCCCATAAATGCTCTTTTCCAGGCCTCGTGGTCAATACTTGAATTTGAGGATGATCCCTCGTCCGTAGAACTCCCATCAGTCGTCGATGAGTCGGTCAAATGACTCCTTCCAAGTTTCGATGGATATGCCGAAGACATAATAGAGCAGTTCAAAAATAGCACCTACCAGGCCTATAGCAAAACTAGAAATGCTACAGGTGATATGGTGTGGCTAACGGCACGATAAGAACAACGACCAATCAGAAGCTTAAGTGTTCGCAGTCAGTTGATTATACACCAACTTCATGATTGACAATCCCGTAAATAGCTGGTTCTTTGTGTGGTGCACTTCTTTTCCCCTTCTTGAACCCATCTGTAGCAGGGATTAAAATTTTAACGCTAGGCGTGCAGTAACAATAGGGCTCACTACCTGTGTGCCCTATTGTTACCCTATTGTCGCTGTCCATAAATGGAGGGGAGTAAATCACAGGTGCAAACGTGCAGAACACAGGTGCAGAGCCATTCGAAGAAAAATGCTTTTGAGAGGGAGGCAAGAGCAACAGGAAATGAGGGATATAATATATTTATTCATGGTGTCATCTACGCATGGCTTCTTTTTAAATTTGTTGAATTATCTATTCCTACATGTCAGGTTCAATTATTACTTAAACAATACAATTTTTCTAAATCTGTTAAAATATCTATTCCTTCAAGTGAGTTTAAAATATTATCAGAACAATCCAATTTTCCTAAATTTGTCAAATTATCTAACCATTCAAGTTAGGTTGAAGTATTATCAGAACAATTTAATTTTATTATTTCTCCAGAATTTCTAATTTTTCGGAAACAATTAAAATATTTTTGTTTCCAATTACTATATATAACAATCACTTAATAGTAAACACTCTTTCAATTTGTTTACTCTTCAGATGTGTCGTGTTTAATAATAATTTGTTTTAAAAGATAAACACATCCTCTCAAGGATTTTTTAACTTCACAAAACCATTCAAAAATTTTTTCTCTCTAATGTTCTTCTTCACAATGACCAAACTTTTCATTTAATTCACTTATCTGTACAGCCTGCATTTTTCGACAAATAACATTAAGGTAGTAGATTAAATTTGAAATTGACCATATAAAAAATCTAATTTATTCATACATTTTTCTATAAATGTTTCACCAAATGTCTGATATCTAACTATATACAGCCAATTTAAATCATCTTCCAATTCTCTCATTGTAACTTCGGAAAGATTTCGAAAGATTGATACTTTATAAAAATTAGGATTTATTTCTCCATCTGGAGCGGTGAGACATAGTTTTGTAATATAAAGAAACAGAGCACTTCTCGCAGCAGCTACGGTTTCATAATTAAGTTTCGGGTTTTGTTTTGATATTAGCTTAATGATTTTGTTGGTGCATTATAGGAATGTAAGAGATTATTTTGTTTATGTTTGGGTTTTAGAAGAATGTGTCGGAGAAAAATTATCAGGTTATTTCGGATAAAAGAATGGCTGGGCCAGGACGTTTACTTTCTGTGGAAGTATATAATAGTACGAGAAACGAACCGGGCAGTAATGAAAGTGATGCAGATAGTGAAGATTCGTGGAACTGTGGTATTTCTGAAGATGAATATGAACATGCAGGTGATTCTTCAGATTCTGATATTACAACTCCGCCAGCTTCAGTAGCTGTTTCCTCAAATAATATTTACGTAGGAGATTTGAAAGATCTGAATTCTTTTGAGTTTTGAGCATACTTCGAATCAATCACTATATTATGCCGCCTAATTCAGTTTAGGAAATAAAATTTAGCATATTTTTCGATGGTGAATAGTAGAATTCACAGTAAAAGCAACTAAAGAGTATTTTGTTTTGAGATTCGTATGAAAAATATACATCAAGTATAAAATCAGTATTTCAATTATTCCTGACAAAAATTATTCACTCTCAATCAATATTCAATTAATCAAAATCAAAGTTTCAATTATTCCTGCGTTAAAGAGGTGATTTTTTGAGGATTGATTTCGAGAGATAGGCTTAGCACAACAAATTAGCCTTGTTTTGATAACAATTCGGAAGCGAAGCGCTCCTTCGTTTGGGCCAAGTTAGTTCCGGACTGCCGCCGTCCGGAAAGGGTTAATGACAATTTTGCGGTAGCAATATATATAATCCACAATAACATGTGTTGTAACTTTCAATGGCCCTAACTCAGGTTTGAACATCTTATTTTCAATATATTGAAATTTATATAGGCAATTCCTTTCTGAATTGAGTATGCTTTACAGTAAGCTGACGTTTTACCACTAAATTAAAAATCGCAATTATTTAAACACTTTCATATAACTGCAAGATATCTAGCCATTTTACTGCACGCAAAAGTAAGGCATAAGTTTTTTGCAAATAACTCGAGAAGCGATGCAGTTTGCAATTTCAAATTTGGCATATGAATGCTTATTGTGTTATATTTTCATTCTTCGTATAAAGATCTCGGCTAAAATCCTTCCCGGAAAAAGCATGATAAATAAATTTCAATTTAAATATTTGCATCTGAAATTACTCTAATCGTCAAAACATATATTTAAATGTACCTCGAGGATATTATTTATAAAATAAAAATGAAACTACCTATATATCTCCATTTCAAAAAAGGTTTAAACTCCGAAATAGACTGTGTTTCCCTTTCCCAGAGACAGATGCTGACAAAAATTTTTATTTATTTTCGAAAATTTTTCTCTCGGCAGGGCCTGGAAATTTACTTATAAGTATTAACTATTTGATTCGGAATAACTAAGTTGGAACATGTGTTTGCAAAAGCTAGTTTATTTCTTCGACGTTTCTATTATACAAAGAAAATTATTCGATTTGGGGAATACGACTTTAAAATCTCTGAAAAATAAAAAGTAAATATTTTATTTATCATCTTCTGCGTCTGATCTTATTTTTTGTAAAAAACCCTCCTCTTTTCTCAACCGGGCTTGGGACCGGCTATGGCAAAGTTAAAAATATTTTTTACTTTTTGTCCAAAACATTGTCTTTGGACGATATGAAGAAGTCACGGTAATAATAACCTACCGCATATCTACTTGTGTGATTGGCTCTGAAAAGAGCCTTTTTTATGTTCTCGATACCATTCGAGTGATCTTCAGACAGGAGCTTTTGGAGTTACAATTTTTGTGTCTACTGCTGTGTCGGAGATGCCGTTTCTGAACATTCATCGGTGTTTTCAGAATCATAAAATACCTGAAAAAGAAAACAAAGTTAGAAATTACAAGCAATGAATCTTTCATCAAGTTAATTAATTTACATTTTAATAGTCATTTTAATTTGCACTTACCTCTGACATTATACTTTGCATAGTCTTTTTTCCATCATAATGCTCGGAGACGTTCTGGTTTGCCCCTTCGATTTTAGTATAACGTCGCTTTTTGTCACTGTACATGTGTACGAGAGCTCGATTGATCCTTTCTCCATACTTTGAGTTGTTAGCTGTTTTCGTAACCTGAAAGAAAAGTAATATTTACTATAAATTACAAAGCTAATTATGAACATAAACAGATAAAAGAAATAATTGAAATCATAAAGGCTTACCTTGCAGGATGCAAGACCAGTTGCTGCAGTTGAAGCTGGTGTCTTGTCCGTAGATATCCTTGAATTAGTCGGTGGGTGTTCTACCGTACTTCGTCCTGTCACCGACGCGTGTGTCTTAAAATTCTTTGCTGTCGTCGATGGGTCCACAGATTGTTTTTCCCAGGAACCGCGTCCAATACCTGGAGTAAGGCATGGTCTCATGTGAGTTGAACTGCTTGCAGAAGTCGATGTGTGTTCTATATAACTCCGTCCTGTCGCCGACTCTTTCGGCTTAAAAGTAGTTCCTGAAATCGATGGGCCCATAAATGCTCTTTTCCAGGCCTCGTGGTCAATACTTGAATTTGAGGATGATCCCTCGTCCGTAGAACTCCCATCAGTCGTCGATGAGTCGGTCAAATGACTCCTTCCAAGTTTCGATGGATATGCCGAAGACATAATAGAGCAGTTCAAAAATAGCACCTACCAGGCCTATAGCAAAACTAGAAATGCTACAGGTGATATGGTGTGGCTAACGGCACGATAAGAACAACGACCAATCAGAAGCTTAAGTGTTCGCAGTCAGTTGATTATACACAAACTTCATGATTGACAATCCCGTAAATAACTGGTTCTTTGTGTGGTGCACTTCTTTTCCCCTTCTTGAACCCATCTGTAGCAGGGATTAAAATTTTAACGCTAAGCGTGCAGTAACAATAGGGCTCACTACCTGTGTGCCCTATTGTTACCCTATTGTCGCTGTCCATAAAAGGAGGGGAGTAAATCACAGGTGCAAACGTGCAGAACACAGGTGCAGAGCCATTCGAAGAAAAATGCTTTTGAGAGGGAGGCAAGAGCAACAGGAAATGAGGGATATAATATATTTATTCATGGTGTCATCTACGCATGGCTTCTTTTTAAATTTGTTGAATTATCTATTCCTACATGTCAGGTTCAATTATTACTTAAACAATACAATTTTTCTAAATCTGTTAAAATATCTATTCCTTCAAGTGAGTTTAAAATATTATCAGAACAATCCAATTTTCCTAAATTTGTCAAATTATCTAACCATTCAAGTTAGGTTGAAGTATTATCAGAACAATTTAATTTTATTATTTCTCCAGAATTTCTAATTTTTCGGAAACAATTAAAATATTTTTGTTTCCAATTACTATATATAACAATCACTTAATAGTAAACACTCTTTCAATTTGTTTACTCTTCAGATGTGTCGTGTTTAATAATAATTTGTTTTAAAAGATAAACACATCCTCTCAAGGATTTTTTAACTTCACAAAACCATTCAAAAATTTTTTCTCTCTAATGTTCTTCTTCACAATGACCAAACTTTTCATTTAATTCACTTATCTGTACAGCCTGCATTTTTCGACAAATAACATTAAGGTAGTAGATTAAATTTGAAATTGACCATATAAAAAATCTAATTTATTCATACATTTTTCTATAAATGTTTCACCAAATGTCTGATATCTAACTATATACAGCCAATTTAAATCATCTTCCAATTCTCTCATTGTAACTTCGGAAAGATTTCGAAAGATTGATACTTTATAAAAATTAGGATTTATTTCTCCATCTGGAGCGGTGAGACATAGTTTTGTAATATAAAGAAACAGAGCACTTCTCGCAGCAGCTACGGTTTCATAATTAAGTTTCGGGTTTTGTTTTGATATTAGCTTAATGATTTTGTTGGTGCATTATAGGAATGTAAGAGATTATTTTGTTTATGTTTGGGTTTTAGAAGAATGTGTCGGAGAAAAATTATCAGGTTATTTCGGATAAAAGAATGGCTGGGCCAGGACGTTTACTTTCTGTGGAAGTATATAATAGTACGAGAAACGAACCGGGCAGTAATGAAAGTGATGCAGATAGTGAAGATTCGTGGAACTGTGGTATTTCTGAAGATGAATATGAACATGCAGGTGATTCTTCAGATTCTGATATTACAACTCCGCCAGCTTCAGTAGCTGTTTCCTCAAATAATATTTACGTAGGAGATTTGAAAGATCTGAATTCTTTTGAGTTTTGAGCATACTTCGAATCAATCACTATATTATGCCGCCTAATTCAGTTTAGGAAATAAAATTTAGCATATTTTTCGATGGTGAATAGTAGAATTCACAGTAAAAGCAACTAAAGAGTATTTTGTTTTGAGATTCGTATGAAAAATATACATCAAGTATAAAATCAGTATTTCAATTATTCCTGACAAAAATTATTCACTCTCAATCAATATTCAATTAATCAAAATCAAAGTTTCAATTATTCCTGCGTTAAAGAGGTGATTTTTTGAGGATTGATTTCGAGAGATAGGCTTAGCACAACAAATTAGCCTTGTTTTGATAACAATTCGGAAGCGAAGCGCTCCTTCGTTTGGGCCAAGTTAGTTCCGGACTGCCGCCGTCCGGAAAGGGTTAATGACAATTTTGCGGTAGCAATATATATAATCCACAATAACATGTGTTGTAACTTTCAATGGCCCTAACTCAGGTTTGAACATCTTATTTTCAATATATTGAAATTTATATAGGCAATTCCTTTCTGAATTGAGTATGCTTTACAGTAAGCTGACGTTTTACCACTAAATTAAAAATCGCAATTATTTAAACACTTTCATATAACTGCAAGATATCTAGCCATTTTACTGCACGCAAAAGTAAGGCATAAGTTTTTTGCAAATAACTCGAGAAGCGATGCAGTTTGCAATTTCAAATTTGGCATATGAATGCTTATTGTGTTATATTTTCATTCTTCGTATAAAGATCTCGGCTAAAATCCTTCCCGGAAAAAGCATGATAAATAAATTTCAATTTAAATATTTGCATCTGAAATTACTCTAATCGTCAAAACATATATTTAAATGTACCTCGAGGATATTATTTATAAAATAAAAATGAAACTACCTATATATCTCCATTTCAAAAAAGGTTTAAACTCCGAAATAGACTGTGTTTCCCTTTCCCAGAGACAGATGCTGACAAAAATTTTTATTTATTTTCGAAAATTTTTCTCTCGGCAGGGCCTGGAAATTTACTTATAAGTATTAACTATTTGATTCGGAATAACTAAGTTGGAACATGTGTTTGCAAAAGCTAGTTTATTTCTTCGACGTTTCTATTATACAAAGAAAATTATTCGATTTGGGGAATACGACTTTAAAATCTCTGAAAAATAAAAAGTAAATATTTTATTTATCATCTTCTGCGTCTGATCTTATTTTTTGTAAAAAACCCTCCTCTTTTCTCAACCGGGCTTGGGACCGGCTATGGCAAAGTTAAAAATATTTTTTACTTTTTGTCCAAAACATTGTCTTTGGACGATATGAAGAAGTCACGGTAATAATAACCTACCGCATATCTACTTGTGTGATTGGCTCTGAAAAGAGCCTTTTTTATGTTCTCGATACCATTCGAGTGATCTTCAGACAGGAGCTTTTGGAGTTACAATTTTTGTGTCTACTGCTGTGTCGGAGATGCCGTTTCTGAACATTCATCGGTGTTTTCAGAATCATAAAATACCTGAAAAAGAAAACAAAGTTAGAAATTACAAGCAATGAATCTTTCATCAAGTTAATTAATTTACATTTTAATAGTCATTTTAATTTGCACTTACCTCTGACATTATACTTTGCATAGTCTTTTTTCCATCATAATGCTCGGAGACGTTCTGGTTTGCCCCTTCGATTTTAGTATAACGTCGCTTTTTGTCACTGTACATGTGTACGAGAGCTCGATTGATCCTTTCTCCATACTTTGAGTTGTTAGCTGTTTTCGTAACCTGAAAGAAAAGTAATATTTACTATAAATTACAAAGCTAATTATGAACATAAACAGATAAAAGAAATAATTGAAATCATAAAGGCTTACCTTGCAGGATGCAAGACCAGTTGCTGCAGTTGAAGCTGGTGTCTTGTCCGTAGATATCCTTGAATTAGTCGGTGGGTGTTCTACCGTACTTCGTCCTGTCACCGACGCGTGTGTCTTAAAATTCTTTGCTGTCGTCGATGGGTCCACAGATTGTTTTTCCCAGGAACCGCGTCCAATACCTGGAGTAAGGCATGGTCTCATGTGAGTTGAACTGCTTGCAGAAGTCGATGTGTGTTCTATATAACTCCGTCCTGTCGCCGACTCTTTCGGCTTAAAAGTAGTTCCTGAAATCGATGGGCCCATAAATGCTCTTTTCCAGGCCTCGTGGTCAATACTTGAATTTGAGGATGATCCCTCGTCCGTAGAACTCCCATCAGTCGTCGATGAGTCGGTCAAATGACTCCTTCCAAGTTTCGATGGATATGCCGAAGACATAATAGAGCAGTTCAAAAATAGCACCTACCAGGCCTATAGCAAAACTAGAAATGCTACAGGTGATATGGTGTGGCTAACGGCACGATAAGAACAACGACCAATCAGAAGCTTAAGTGTTCGCAGTCAGTTGATTATACACAAACTTCATGATTGACAATCCCGTAAATAACTGGTTCTTTGTGTGGTGCACTTCTTTTCCCCTTCTTGAACCCATCTGTAGCAGGGATTAAAATTTTAACGCTAAGCGTGCAGTAACAATAGGGCTCACTACCTGTGTGCCCTATTGTTACCCTATTGTCGCTGTCCATAAAAGGAGGGGAGTAAATCACAGGTGCAAACGTGCAGAACACAGGTGCAGAGCCATTCGAAGAAAAATGCTTTTGAGAGGGAGGCAAGAGCAACAGGAAATGAGGGATATAATATATTTATTCATGGTGTCATCTACGCATGGCTTCTTTTTAAATTTGTTGAATTATCTATTCCTACATGTCAGGTTCAATTATTACTTAAACAATACAATTTTTCTAAATCTGTTAAAATATCTATTCCTTCAAGTGAGTTTAAAATATTATCAGAACAATCCAATTTTCCTAAATTTGTCAAATTATCTAACCATTCAAGTTAGGTTGAAGTATTATCAGAACAATTTAATTTTATTATTTCTCCAGAATTTCTAATTTTTCGGAAACAATTAAAATATTTTTGTTTCCAATTACTATATATAACAATCACTTAATAGTAAACACTCTTTCAATTTGTTTACTCTTCAGATGTGTCGTGTTTAATAATAATTTGTTTTAAAAGATAAACACATCCTCTCAAGGATTTTTTAACTTCACAAAACAATTCAAAAATTTTTTCTCTCTAATGTTCTTCTTCACAATGACCAAACTTTTCATTTAATTCACTTATCTGTACAGCCTGCATTTTTCGACAAATAACATTAAGGTAGTAGATTAAATTTGTAATTGACCATATAAAAAATCTAATTTATTCATACATTTTTCTATAAATGTTTCACCAAATGTCTGATATCTAACTATATACAGCCAATTTAAATCATCTTCCAATTCTCTCATTGTAACTTCGGAAAGATTTCGAAAGATTGATACTTTATAAAAATTAGGATTTATTTCTCCATCTGGAGCGGTGAGACATAGTTTTGTAATATAAAGAAACAGAGCACTTCTCGCAGCAGCTACGGTTTCATAATTAAGTTTCGGGTTTTGTTTTGATATTAGCTTAATGATTTTGTTGGTGCATTATAGGAATGTAAGAGATTATTTTGTTTATGTTTGGGTTTTAGAAGAATGTGTCGGAGAAAAATTATCAGATTATTTCGGATAAAAGAATGGCTGGGCCAGGACGTTTACTTTCTGTGGAAGTATATAATAGTACGAGAAACGAACCTGGCAGTAATGAAAGTGATGCAGATAGTAAAGATTCGTGGAACTGTGGTATTTCTGAAGATGAATATGAACATGCAGGTGATTCTTCAGATTCTGATATTACAACTCCGCCAGCTTCAGTAGCGGTTTCCTCAAATAATATTTACGTAGGAGATTTGAAAGATCTGAATTCTTTTGAGTTTTGAGCATACTTGGAATCAATCACTATATTATGCCGCCTAATTCAGTTTAGGAAATAAAATTTAGCATATTTTTCGGTGGTGAATAGTAGAATTCACAGTAAAAGCAACTAAAGAGTACTTTGTTTTGAGATTCGAATGAAAAATATACATCAAGTATAAAATCAGTATTTCAATTATTCCTGACAAAAATATTCACTCTCAATCAATATTCAATTAATCAAAATCAAAGTTTCAATTATTCCTGCGTTAAAGAGGTGATTTTTTGAGGATTGATTTCGAGAGATAGGCTTAGCACAACAATCTAGCCTTGTTTTGATAACAATTCGGAAGCGAAACGCTCCTTCGTTTGGGCCAAGTTAGTTCCGGACTGCCGCCGTCCGGAAAGGGTTAATGACAATTTTGCGGTAGCAATATATATAATCCACAATAACATGTGTTGTAACTTTCAATGGCCCTAACTCAGGTTTGAACATCTTATTTTCAATATATTGAAATTTATATAGGCAATTCCTTTCTGAATTGAGTATGCTTTACAGTAAGCTGACGTTTCACCACTTAATTAAAAATAGCAATTATTTAAACACTTTCATATAACTGCAAGATATCTAGCCATTTTACTGCACGCAAAAGTAAGGTATAAGTTTTTTGCAAATAACTCGAGAAGCGATGCAGTTTGCAATCTCAAATTTGGCATATGAATGCTTATTGTGTTATATTTTCTTTCTTCGTATAAATATCTCGGCGAAAATCCTTCCCGGAAAAAGCATGATAAATAAATTTCAATTTAAATATTTGCATCTGAAATTACTCTAATCGTCAAAACATATATTTAAATGTACCTCGAGGATATTATTTATAAAATAAAAATAAAACTACCTATATATCTCCATTTCAAAAAAGGTTTAAACTCCGAAATAGACTGTGTTTCCCTTTCCCAGAGACAGATGCTGACAAAAATTTTTATTTATTTTCGAAAATTTTTCTCTCGGCAGGGCCTGGAAATTTACTTATAAGTATTAACTATTTGATTCGGAATAACTAAGTTGGAACATGTGTTTGCAAAAGCTAGTTTATTTCTTCGACGTTTCTATTATACAAAGAAAATTATTCGATTTGGGGAATACGACTTTAAAATCTCTGAAAAATAAAAAGTAAATATTTTATTTATCATCTTCTGCGTCTGATCTTATTTTTTGTAAAAAACCCTCCTCTTTTCTCAACCGGGCTTGGGACCGGCTATGGCAGAGTTAAAAATATTTTTTACTTTTTGTCCAAAACATTGTCTTTGGACGATATGAAGAAGTCACGGTAATAATAACCTACCGCATATCTACTTGTGTGATTGGCTCTGAAAAGAGCCTTTTTTATGTTCTCGATACCATTCGAGTGATCTTCAGACAGGAGCTTTTGGAGTTACAATTTTTGTGTCTACTGCTGTGTCGGAGATGCCGTTTCTGAACATTCATCGGTGTTTTCAGAATCATAAAATACCTGAAAAAGAAAACAAAGTTAGAAATTACAAGCAATGAATCTTTCATCAAGTTAATTAATTTACATTTTAAATAGTCATTTTAATTTGCACTTATCTCTGACATTATACTTTGCATAGTCTTTTTTCCATCATAATGCTCGGAGACGTTCTGGTTTGCCCCTTCGATTTTAGTATAACGTCGCTTTTTGTCACTGTACATGTGTACGAGAGCTCGATTGATCCTTTCTCCATACTTTGAGTTGTTAGCTGTTTTCGTAACCTGAAAGAAAAGTAATATTTACTATAAATTACAAAGCTAATTATGAACATAAACAGATAAAATAAATAATTGAAATCATAAAGGCTTACCTTGCAGGATGCAAGACCAGTTGCTGCAGTTGAAGCTGGTGTCTTGTCCGTAGATATCCTTGAATTAGTCGGTGGGTGTTCTACCGTACTTCGTCCTGTCACCGACGCGTGTGTCTTAAAATTCTTTGCTGTCGTCGATGGGTCCACAGATTGTTTTTCCCAGGAATCGCGTCCAATACCTGGAGTAAGGCATGGTCTCATGTGAGTTGAACTGCTTGCAGAAGTCGATGTGTGTTCTATATAACTCCGTCCTGTCGCCGACTCTTTCGGCTTAAAAGTAGTTCCTGAAATCGATGGGCCCATAAATGCTCTTTTCCAGGCCTCGTGGTCAATACTTGAATTTGAGGATGATCCCTCGTCCGTAGAACTCCCATCAGTCGTCGATGAGTCGGTCAAATGACTCCTTCCAAGTTTCGATGGATATGCCGAAGACATAAAAGAGCTGTTCAAAAATAGCACCTACCAGGCCTATAGCAAAACTAGAAATGCTACAGGTGATATGGTGTGGCTAACGGCACGATAAGAACAACGACCAATCAGAAGCTTAAGTGTTCGCAGTCAGTTGATTATACACAAACTTCATGATTGACAATCCCGTAAATAACTGGTTCTTTGTGTGGTGCACTTCTTTTCCCCTTCTTGAACCCATCTGTAGCAGGGATTAAAATTTTAACGCTAAGCGTGCAGTAACAATAGGGCTCACTACCTGTGTGCCCTATTGTTACCCTATTGTCGCTGTCCATAAAAGGAGGGGAGTAAATCACAGGTGCAAACGTGCAGAACACAGGTGCAGAGCCATTCGAAGAAAAATGCTTTTGAGGGGGAGGCAAGAGCAACAGGAAATGAGGGATATAATATATTTATTCATGGTGTCATCTACGCATGGCTTCTTTTTAAATTTGTTGAATTATCTATTCCTACATGTCAGGTTCAATTATTACTTAAACAATACAATTTTTCTAAATCTGTTAAAATATCTATTCCTTCAAGTGAGTTTAAAATATTATCAGAACAATCCAATTTTCCTAAATTTGTCAAATTATCTAACCATTCAAGTTAGGTTGAAGTATTATCAGAACAATTTAATTTTATTATTTCTCCAGAATTTCTAATTTTTCGGAAACAATTAAAATATTTTTGTTTCCAATTACTATATATAACAATCACTTAATAGTAAACACTCTTTCAATTTGTTTACTCTTCAGATGTGTCGTGTTTAATAATAATTTGTTTTAAAAGATAAACACATCCTCTCAAGGATTTTTTAACTTCACAAAACCATTCAAAAATTTTTTCTCTCTAATGTTCTTCTTCACAATGACCAAACTTTTCATTTAATTCACTTATCTGTACAGCCTGCATTTTTCGACAAATAACATTAAGGTAGTAGATTAAATTTGTAATTGACCATATAAAAAATCTAATTTATTCATACATTTTTCTATAAATGTTTCACCAAATGTCTGATATCTAACTATATACAGCCAATTTAAATCATCTTCCAATTCTCTCATTGTAACTTCGGAAAGATTTCGAAAGATTGATACTTTATAAAAATTAGGATTTATTTCTCCATCTGGAGCGGTGAGACATAGTTTTGTAATATAAAGAAACAGAGCACTTCTCGCAGCAGCTACGGTTTCATAATTAAGTTTCGGGTTTTGTTTTGATATTAGCTTAATGATTTTGTTGGTGCATTATAGGAATGTAAGAGATTATTTTGTTTATGTTTGGGTTTTAGAAGAATGTGTCGGAGAAAAATTATCAGATTATTTCGGATAAAAGAATGGCTGGGCCAGGACGTTTACTTTCTGTGGAAGTATATAATAGTACGAGAAACGAACCTGGCAGTAATGAAAGTGATGCAGATAGTAAAGATTCGTGGAACTGTGGTATTTCTGAAGATGAATATGAACATGCAGGTGATTCTTCAGATTCTGATATTACAACTCCGCCAGCTTCAGTAGCGGTTTCCTCAAATAATATTTACGTAGGAGATTTGAAAGATCTGAATTCTTTTGAGTTTTGAGCATACTTGGAATCAATCACTATATTATGCCGCCTAATTCAGTTTAGGAAATAAAGTTTAGCATATTTTTCGGTGGTGAATAGTAGAATTCACAGTAAAAGCAACTAAAGAGTACTTTGTTTTGAGATTCGAATGAAAAATATACATCAAGTATAAAATCAGTATTTCAATTATTCCTGACAAAAATATTCACTCTCAATCAATATTCAATTAATCAAAATCAAAGTTTCAATTATTCCTGCGTTAAAGAGGTGATTTTTTGAGGATTGATTTCGAGAGATAGGCTTAGCACAACAATCTAGCCTTGTTTTGATAACAATTCGGAAGCGAAACGCTCCTTCGTTTGGGCCAAGTTAGTTCCGGACTGCCGCCGTCCGGAAAGGGTTAATGACAATTTTGCGGTAGCAATATATATAATCCACAATAACATGTGTTGTAACTTTCAATGGCCCTAACTCAGGTTTGAACATCTTATTTTCAATATATTGAAATTTATATAGGCAATTCCTTTCTGAATTGAGTATGCTTTACAGTAAGCTGACGTTTCACCACTTAATTAAAAATAGCAATTATTTAAACACTTTCATATAACTGCAAGATATCTAGCCATTTTACTGCACGCAAAAGTAAGGTATAAGTTTTTTGCAAATAACTCGAGAAGCGATGCAGTTTGCAATCTCAAATTTGGCATATGAATGCTTATTGTGTTATATTTTCTTTCTTCGTATAAATATCTCGGCGAAAATCCTTCCCGGAAAAAGCATGATAAATAAATTTCAATTTAAATATTTGCATCTGAAATTACTCTAATCGTCAAAACATATATTTAAATGTACCTCGAGGATATTATTTATAAAATAAAAATAAAACTACCTATATATCTCCATTTCAAAAAAGGTTTAAACTCCGAAATAGACTGTGTTTCCCTTTCCCAGAGACAGATGCTGACAAAAATTTTTATTTATTTTCGAAAATTTTTCTCTCGGCAGGGCCTGGAAATTTACTTATAAGTATTAACTATTTGATTCGGAATAACTAAGTTGGAACATGTGTTTGCAAAAGCTAGTTTATTTCTTCGACGTTTCTATTATACAAAGAAAATTATTCGATTTGGGGAATACGACTTTAAAATCTCTGAAAAATAAAAAGTAAATATTTTATTTATCATCTTCTGCGTCTGATCTTATTTTTTGTAAAAAACCCTCCTCTTTTCTCAACCGGGCTTGGGACCGGCTATGGCAGAGTTAAAAATATTTTTTACTTTTTGTCCAAAACATTGTCTTTGGACGATATGAAGAAGTCACGGTAATAATAACCTACCGCATATCTACTTGTGTGATTGGCTCTGAAAAGAGCCTTTTTTATGTTCTCGATACCATTCGAGTGATCTTCAGACAGGAGCTTTTGGAGTTACAATTTTTGTGTCTACTGCTGTGTCGGAGATGCCGTTTCTGAACATTCATCGGTGTTTTCAGAATCATAAAATACCTGAAAAAGAAAACAAAGTTAGAAATTACAAGCAATGAATCTTTCATCAAGTTAATTAATTTACATTTTAAATAGTCATTTTAATTTGCACTTATCTCTGACATTATACTTTGCATAGTCTTTTTTCCATCATAATGCTCGGAGACGTTCTGGTTTGCCCCTTCGATTTTAGTATAACGTCGCTTTTTGTCACTGTACATGTGTACGAGAGCTCGATTGATCCTTTCTCCATACTTTGAGTTGTTAGCTGTTTTCGTAACCTGAAAGAAAAGTAATATTTACTATAAATTACAAAGCTAATTATGAACATAAACAGATAAAATAAATAATTGAAATCATAAAGGCTTACCTTGCAGGATGCAAGACCAGTTGCTGCAGTTGAAGCTGGTGTCTTGTCCGTAGATATCCTTGAATTAGTCGGTGGGTGTTCTACCGTACTTCGTCCTGTCACCGACGCGTGTGTCTTAAAATTCTTTGCTGTCGTCGATGGGTCCACAGATTGTTTTTCCCAGGAATCGCGTCCAATACCTGGAGTAAGGCATGGTCTCATGTGAGTTGAACTGCTTGCAGAAGTCGATGTGTGTTCTATATAACTCCGTCCTGTCGCCGACTCTTTCGGCTTAAAAGTAGTTCCTGAAATCGATGGGCCCATAAATGCTCTTTTCCAGGCCTCGTGGTCAATACTTGAATTTGAGGATGATCCCTCGTCCGTAGAACTCCCATCAGTCGTCGATGAGTCGGTCAAATGACTCCTTCCAAGTTTCGATGGATATGCCGAAGACATAAAAGAGCTGTTCAAAAATAGCACCTACCAGGCCTATAGCAAAACTAGAAATGCTACAGGTGATATGGTGTGGCTAACGGCACGATAAGAACAACGACCAATCAGAAGCTTAAGTGTTCGCAGTCAGTTGATTATACACAAACTTCATGATTGACAATCCCGTAAATAACTGGTTCTTTGTGTGGTGCACTTCTTTTCCCCTTCTTGAACCCATCTGTAGCAGGGATTAAAATTTTAACGCTAAGCGTGCAGTAACAATAGGGCTCACTACCTGTGTGCCCTATTGTTACCCTATTGTCGCTGTCCATAAAAGGAGGGGAGTAAATCACAGGTGCAAACGTGCAGAACACAGGTGCAGAGCCATTCGAAGAAAAATGCTTTTGAGGGGGAGGCAAGAGCAACAGGAAATGAGGGATATAATATATTTATTCATGGTGTCATCTACGCATGGCTTCTTTTTAAATTTGTTGAATTATCTATTCCTACATGTCAGGTTCAATTATTACTTAAACAATACAATTTTTCTAAATCTGTTAAAATATCTATTCCTTCAAGTGAGTTTAAAATATTATCAGAACAATCCAATTTTCCTAAATTTGTCAAATTATCTAACCATTCAAGTTAGGTTGAAGTATTATCAGAACAATTTAATTTTATTATTTCTCCAGAATTTCTAATTTTTCGGAAACAATTAAAATATTTTTGTTTCCAATTACTATATATAACAATCACTTAATAGTAAACACTCTTTCTATTTGTTTACTCTTCAGATGTGTCGTGTTTAATAATAATTTGTTTTAAAAGATAAACACATCCTCTCAAGGATTTTTTAACTTCACAAAACCATTCAAAAATTTTTTCTCTCTAATGTTCTTCTTCACAATGACCAAACTTTTCATTTAATTCACTTATCTGTACAGCCTGCATTTTTCGACAAATAACATTAAGGTAGTAGATTAAATTTGTAATTGACCATATAAAAAATCTAATATATTCATACATTTTTCTATAAATGTTTCACCAAATGTCTGATATCTAACTATATACAGCCAATTTAAATCATCTTCCAATTCTCTCATTGTAACTTCGGAAAGATTTCGAAAGATTGATACTTTATAAAAATTAGGATTTATTTCTCCATCTGGAGCGGTGAGACATAGTTTTGTAATATAAAGAAACAGAGCACTTCTCGCAGCAGCTACGGTTTCATAATTAAGTTTCGGGTTTTGTTTTGATATTAGCTTAATGATTTTGTTGGTGCATTATAGGAATGTAAGAGATTATTTTGTTTATGTTTGGGTTTTAGAAGAATGTGTCGGAGAAAAATTATCAGATTATTTCGGATAAAAGAATGGCTGGGCCAGGACGTTTACTTTCTGTGGAAGTATATAATAGTACGAGAAACGAACCTGGCAGTAATGAAAGTGATGCAGATAGTAAAGATTCGTGGAACTGTGGTATTTCTGAAGATGAATATGAACATGCAGGTGATTCTTCAGATTCTGATATTACAACTCCGCCAGCTTCAGTAGCGGTTTCCTCAAATAATATTTACGTAGGAGATTTGAAAGATCTGAATTCTTTTGAGTTTTGAGCATACTTGGAATCAATCACTATATTATGCCGCCTAATTCAGTTTAGGAAATAAAATTTAGCATATTTTTCGGTGGTGAATAGTAGAATTCACAGTAAAAGCAACTAAAGAGTACTTTGTTTTGAGATTCGAATGAAAAATATACATCAAGTATAAAATCAGTATTTCAATTATTCCTGACAAAAATATTCACTCTCAATCAATATTCAATTAATCAAAATCAAAGTTTCAATTATTCCTGCGTTAAAGAGGTGATTTTTTGAGGATTGATTTCGAGAGATAGGCTTAGCACAACAATCTAGCCTTGTTTTGATAACAATTCGGAAGCGAAACGCTCCTTCGTTTGGGCCAAGTTAGTTCCGGACTGCCGCCGTCCGGAAAGGGTTAATGACAATTTTGCGGTAGCAATATATATAATCCACAATAACATGTGTTGTAACTTTCAATGGCCCTAACTCAGGTTTGAACATCTTATTTTCAATATATTGAAATTTATATAGGCAATTCCTTTCTGAATTGAGTATGCTTTACAGTAAGCTGACGTTTCACCACTTAATTAAAAATAGCAATTATTTAAACACTTTCATATAACTGCAAGATATCTAGCCATTTTACTGCACGCAAAAGTAAGGTATAAGTTTTTTGCAAATAACTCGAGAAGCGATGCAGTTTGCAATCTCAAATTTGGCATATGAATGCTTATTGTGTTATATTTTCTTTCTTCGTATAAATATCTCGGCGAAAATCCTTCCCGGAAAAAGCATGATAAATAAATTTCAATTTAAATATTTGCATCTGAAATTACTCTAATCGTCAAAACATATATTTAAATGTACCTCGAGGATATTATTTATAAAATAAAAATAAAACTACCTATATATCTCCATTTCAAAAAAGGTTTAAACTCCGAAATAGACTGTGTTTCCCTTTCCCAGAGACAGATGCTGACAAAAATTTTTATTTATTTTCGAAAATTTTTCTCTCGGCAGGGCCTGGAAATTTACTTATAAGTATTAACTATTTGATTCGGAATAACTAAGTTGGAACATGTGTTTGCAAAAGCTAGTTTATTTCTTCGACGTTTCTATTATACAAAGAAAATTATTCGATTTGGGGAATACGACTTTAAAATCTCTGAAAAATAAAAAGTAAATATTTTATTTATCATCTTCTGCGTCTGATCTTATTTTTTGTAAAAAACCCTCCTCTTTTCTCAACCGGGCTTGGGACCGGCTATGGCAGAGTTAAAAATATTTTTTACTTTTTGTCCAAAACATTGTCTTTGGACGATATGAAGAAGTCACGGTAATAATAACCTACCGCATATCTACTTGTGTGATTGGCTCTGAAAAGAGCCTTTTTTATGTTCTCGATACCATTCGAGTGATCTTCAGACAGGAGCTTTTGGAGTTACAATTTTTGTGTCTACTGCTGTGTCGGAGATGCCGTTTCTGAACATTCATCGGTGTTTTCAGAATCATAAAATACCTGAAAAAGAAAACAAAGTTAGAAATTACAAGCAATGAATCTTTCATCAAGTTAATTAATTTACATTTTAAATAGTCATTTTAATTTGCACTTATCTCTGACATTATACTTTGCATAGTCTTTTTTCCATCATAATGCTCGGAGACGTTCTGGTTTGCCCCTTCGATTTTAGTATAACGTCGCTTTTTGTCACTGTACATGTGTACGAGAGCTCGATTGATCCTTTCTCCATACTTTGAGTTGTTAGCTGTTTTCGTAACCTGAAAGAAAAGTAATATTTACTATAAATTACAAAGCTAATTATGAACATAAACAGATAAAATAAATAATTGAAATCATAAAGGCTTACCTTGCAGGATGCAAGACCAGTTGCTGCAGTTGAAGCTGGTGTCTTGTCCGTAGATATCCTTGAATTAGTCGGTGGGTGTTCTACCGTACTTCGTCCTGTCACCGACGCGTGTGTCTTAAAATTCTTTGCTGTCGTCGATGGGTCCACAGATTGTTTTTCCCAGGAATCGCGTCCAATACCTGGAGTAAGGCATGGTCTCATGTGAGTTGAACTGCTTGCAGAAGTCGATGTGTGTTCTATATAACTCCGTCCTGTCGCCGACTCTTTCGGCTTAAAAGTAGTTCCTGAAATCGATGGGCCCATAAATGCTCTTTTCCAGGCCTCGTGGTCAATACTTGAATTTGAGGATGATCCCTCGTCCGTAGAACTCCCATCAGTCGTCGATGAGTCGGTCAAATGACTCCTTCCAAGTTTCGATGGATATGCCGAAGACATAAAAGAGCTGTTCAAAAATAGCACCTACCAGGCCTATAGCAAAACTAGAAATGCTACAGGTGATATGGTGTGGCTAACGGCACGATAAGAACAACGACCAATCAGAAGCTTAAGTGTTCGCAGTCAGTTGATTATACACAAACTTCATGATTGACAATCCCGTAAATAACTGGTTCTTTGTGTGGTGCACTTCTTTTCCCCTTCTTGAACCCATCTGTAGCAGGGATTAAAATTTTAACGCTAAGCGTGCAGTAACAATAGGGCTCACTACCTGTGTGCCCTATTGTTACCCTATTGTCGCTGTCCATAAAAGGAGGGGAGTAAATCACAGGTGCAAACGTGCAGAACACAGGTGCAGAGCCATTCGAAGAAAAATGCTTTTGAGGGGGAGGCAAGAGCAACAGGAAATGAGGGATATAATATATTTATTCATGGTGTCATCTACGCATGGCTTCTTTTTAAATTTGTTGAATTATCTATTCCTACATGTCAGGTTCAATTATTACTTAAACAATACAATTTTTCTAAATCTGTTAAAATATCTATTCCTTCAAGTGAGTTTAAAATATTATCAGAACAATCCAATTTTCCTAAATTTGTCAAATTATCTAACCATTCAAGTTAGGTTGAAGTATTATCAGAACAATTTAATTTTATTATTTCTCCAGAATTTCTAATTTTTCGGAAACAATTAAAATATTTTTGTTTCCAATTACTATATATAACAATCACTTAATAGTAAACACTCTTTCTATTTGTTTACTCTTCAGATGTGTCGTGTTTAATAATAATTTGTTTTAAAAGATAAACACATCCTCTCAAGGATTTTTTAACTTCACAAAACCATTCAAAAATTTTTTCTCTCTAATGTTCTTCTTCACAATGACCAAACTTTTCATTTAATTCACTTATCTGTACAGCCTGCATTTTTCGACAAATAACATTAAGGTAGTAGATTAAATTTGTAATTGACCATATAAAAAATCTAATTTATTCATACATTTTTCTATAAATGTTTCACCAAATGTCTGATATCTAACTATATACAGCCAATTTAAATCATCTTCCAATTCTCTCATTGTAACTTCGGAAAGATTTCGAAAGATTGATACTTTATAAAAATTAGGATTTATTTCTCCATCTGGAGCGGTGAGACATAGTTTTGTAATATAAAGAAACAGAGCACTTCTCGCAGCAGCTACGGTTTCATAATTAAGTTTCGGGTTTTGTTTTGATATTAGCTTAATGATTTTGTTGGTGCATTATAGGAATGTAAGAGATTATTTTGTTTATGTTTGGGTTTTAGAAGAATGTGTCGGAGAAAAATTATCAGATTATTTCGGATAAAAGAATGGCTGGGCCAGGACGTTTACTTTCTGTGGAAGTATATAATAGTACGAGAAACGAACCGGGCAGTAATGAAAGTGATGCAGATAGTGAAGATTCGTGGAACTGTGGTATTTCTGAAGATGAATATGAACATGCAGGTGATTCTTCAGATTCTGATATTACAACTCCGCCAGCTTCAGTAGCGGTTTCCTCAAATAATATTTACGTAGGAGATTTGAAAGATCTGAATTCTTTTGAGTTTTGAGCATACTTGGAATCAATCACTATATTATGCCGCCTAATTCAGTTTAGGAAATAAAGTTTAGCATATTTTTCGGTGGTGAATAGTAGAATTCACAGTAAAAGCAACTAAAGAGTACTTTGTTTTGAGATTCGAATGAAAAATATACATCAAGTATAAAATCAGTATTTCAATTATTCCTGACAAAAATATTCACTCTCAATCAATATTCAATTAATCAAAATCAAAGTTTCAATTATTCCTGCGTTAAAGAGGTGATTTTTTGAGGATTGATTTCGAGAGATAGGCTTAGCACAACAATCTAGCCTTGTTTTGATAACAATTCGGAAGCGAAACGCTCCTTCGTTTGGGCCAAGTTAGTTCCGGACTGCCGCCGTCCGGAAAGGGTTAATGACAATTTTGCGGTAGCAATATATATAATCCACAATAACATGTGTTGTAACTTTCAATGGCCCTAACTCAGGTTTGAACATCTTATTTTCAATATATTGAAATTTATATAGGCAATTCCTTTCTGAATTGAGTATGCTTTACAGTAAGCTGACGTTTTACCACTAAATTAAAAATCGCAATTATTTAAACACTTTCATATAACTGCAAGATATCTAGCCATTTTACTGCACGCAAAAGTAAGGCATAAGTTTTTTGCAAATAACTCGAGAAGCGATGCAGTTTGCAATTTCAAATTTGGCATATGAATGCTTATTGTGTTATATTTTCATTCTTCGTATAAAGATCTCGGCTAAAATCCTTCCCGGAAAAAGCATGATAAATAAATTTCAATTTAAATATTTGCATCTGAAATTACTCTAATCGTCAAAACATATATTTAAATGTACCTCGAGGATATTATTTATAAAATAAAAATAAAACTACCTATATATCTCCATTTCAAAAAAGGTTTAAACTCCGAAATAAACTGTGTTTCCCTTTCCCAGAGACAGATGCTGACAAAAAATTTTATTTATTTTCGAAAATTTTTCTCTCGGCAGGGCCTGGAAATTTACTTATAAGTATTAACTATTTGATTCGGAATAACTAAGTTGGAACATGTGTTTGCAAAAGCTAGTTTATTTCTTCGACGTTTCTATTATACAAAGAAAATTATTCGATTTGGGGAATACGACTTTAAAATCTCTGAAAAATAAAAAGTAAATATTTTATTTATCATCTTCTGCGTCTGATCTTATTTTTTGTAAAAAACCCTCCTCTTTTCTCAACCGGGCTTGGGACCGGCTATGGCAGAGTTAAAAATATTTTTTACTTTTTGTCCAAAACATTGTCTTTGGACGATATGAAGAAGTCACGGTAATAATAACCTACCGCATATCTACTTGTGTGATTGGCTCTGAAAAGAGCCTATTTTATGTTCTCGATACCATTCGAGTGATCTTCAGACAGGAGCTTTTGGAGTTACAATTTTTGTGTCTACTGCTGTGTCGGAGATGCCGTTTCTGAACATTCATCGGTGTTTTCAGAATCATAAAATACCTGAAAAAGAAAACAAAGTTAGAAATTACAAGCAATGAATCTTTCATCAAGTTAATTAATTTACATTTTAAATAGTCATTTTAATTTGCACTTATCTCTGACATTATACTTTGCATAGTCTTTTTTCCATCATAATGCTCGGAGACGTTCTGGTTTGCCCCTTCGATTTTAGTATAACGTCGCTTTTTGTCACTGTACATGTGTACGAGAGCTCGATTGATCCTTTCTCCATACTTTGAGTTGTTAGCTGTTTTCGTAACCTGAAAGAAAAGTAATATTTACTATAAATTACAAAGCTAATTATGAACATAAACAGATAAAATAAATAATTGAAATCATAAAGGCTTACCTTGCAGGATGCAAGACCAGTTGCTGCAGTTGAAGCTGGTGTCTTGTCCGTAGATATCCTTGAATTAGTCGGTGGGTGTTCTACCGTACTTCGTCCTGTCACCGACGCGTGTGTCTTAAAATTCTTTGCTGTCGTCGATGGGTCCACAGATTGTTTTTCCCAGGAATCGCGTCCAATACCTGGAGTAAGGCATGGTCTCATGTGAGTTGAACTGCTTGCAGAAGTCGATGTGTGTTCTATATAACTCCGTCCTGTCGCCGACTCTTTCGGCTTAAAAGTAGTTCCTGAAATCGATGGGCCCATAAATGCTCTTTTCCAGGCCTCGTGGTCAATACTTGAATTTGAGGATGATCCCTCGTCCGTAGAACTCCCATCAGTCGTCGATGAGTCGGTCAAATGACTCCTTCCAAGTTTCGATGGATATGCCGAAGACATAAAAGAGCTGTTCAAAAATAGCACCTACCAGGCCTATAGCAAAACTAGAAATGCTACAGGTGATATGGTGTGGCTAACGGCACGATAAGAACAACGACCAATCAGAAGCTTAAGTGTTCGCAGTCAGTTGATTATACACAAACTTCATGATTGACAATCCCGTAAATAACTGGTTCTTTGTGTGGTGCACTTCTTTTCCCCTTCTTGAACCCATCTGTAGCAGGGATTAAAATTTTAACGCTAAGCGTGCAGTAACAATAGGGCTCACTACCTGTGTGCCCTATTGTTACCCTATTGTCGCTGTCCATAAAAGGAGGGGAGTAAATCACAGGTGCAAACGTGCAGAACACAGGTGCAGAGCCATTCGAAGAAAAATGCTTTTGAGGGGGAGGCAAGAGCAACAGGAAATGAGGGATATAATATATTTATTCATGGTGTCATCTACGCATGGCTTCTTTTTAAATTTGTTGAATTATCTATTCCTACATGTCAGGTTCAATTATTACTTAAACAATACAATTTTTCTAAATCTGTTAAAATATCTATTCCTTCAAGTGAGTTTAAAATATTATCAGAACAATCCAATTTTCCTAAATTTGTCAAATTATCTAACCATTCAAGTTAGGTTGAAGTATTATCAGAACAATTTAATTTTATTATTTCTCCAGAATTTCTAATTTTTCGGAAACAATTAAAATATTTTTGTTTCCAATTACTATATATAACAATCACTTAATAGTAAACACTCTTTCTATTTGTTTACTCTTCAGATGTGTCGTGTTTAATAATAATTTGTTTTAAAAGATAAACACATCCTCTCAAGGATTTTTTAACTTCACAAAACCATTCAAAAATTTTTTCTCTCTAATGTTCTTCTTCACAATGACCAAACTTTTCATTTAATTCACTTATCTGTACAGCCTGCATTTTTCGACAAATAACATTAAGGTAGTAGATTAAATTTGTAATTGACCATATAAAAAATCTAATTTATTCATACATTTTTCTATAAATGTTTCACCAAATGTCTGATATCTAACTATATACAGCCAATTTAAATCATCTTCCAATTCTCTCATTGTAACTTCGGAAAGATTTCGAAAGATTGATACTTTATAAAAATTAGGATTTATTTCTCCATCTGGAGCGGTGAGACATAGTTTTTTAATATAAAGAAACAGAGCACTTCTCGCAGCAGCTACGGTTTCATAATTAAGTTTCGGGTTTTGTTTTGATATTAGCTTAATGATTTTGTTGGTGCATTATAGGAATGTAAGAGATTATTTTGTTTATGTTTGGGTTTTAGAAGAATGTGTCGGAGAAAAATCATCAGGTTATTTCGGATAAAAGAATGGCTGGGCCAGGACGTTTACTTTCTGTGGAAGTATATAATAGTACGAGAAACGAACCGGGCAGTAATGAAAGTGATGCAGATAGTAAAGATTCGTGGAACTGTGGTATTTCTGAAGATGAATATGAACATGCAGGTGATTCTTCAGATTCTGATATTACAACTCCGCCAGCTTCAGGAGCTGTTTCCTCAAATAATATTTACGTAGGAGATTTGAAAGATCTGAATTCTTTTGAGTTTTGAGCATACTTGGAATCAATCACTATATTATGCCGCCTAATTTAGTTTAGGAAATAAAATTTAGCATATTTTTCGATGGTGAATAGTAGAATTCACAGTAAAAGCAACTAAAGAGTATTTTGTTTTGAGATTCGTATGAAAAATATACATCAAGTATAAAATCAGTATTTCAATTATTCCTGACAAAAATTATTCACTCTCAATCAATATTCAATTAATCAAAATCAAAGTTTCAATTATTCCTGCGTTAAAGAGGTGATTTTTTGAGGATTGATTTCGAGAGATAGGCTTAGCACAACAAATTAGCCTTGTTTTGATAACAATTCGGAAGCGAAGCGCTCCTTCGTTTGGGCCAAGTTAGTTCCGGACTGCCGCTGTCCGGAAAGGGTTAATGACAATTTTGCGGTAGCAATATATATAATCCACAATAACATGTGTTGTAACTTTCAATGGCCCTAACTCAGGTTTGAACATCTTATTTTCAATATATTGAAATTTATATAGGCAATTCCTTTCTGAATTGAGTATGCTTTACAGTAAGCTGACGTTTTACCACTAAATTAAAAATAGCAATTATTTAAACACTTTCATATAACTGCAAGATATCTAGCCATTTTACTGCACGCAAAAGTAAGGCATAAGTTTTTTGCAAATAACTCGAGAAGCGATGCAGTTTGCAATTTCAAATTTGGCATATGAATGCTTATTGTGTTATATTTTCATTCTTCGTATAAAGATCTCGGCTAAAATCCTTCCCGGAAAAAGCATGATAAATAAATTTCAATTTAAATATTTGCATCTGAAATTACTCTAATCGTCAAAACATATATTTAAATGTACCTCGAGGATATTATTTATAAAATAAAAATAAAACTACCTATATATCTCCATTTCAAAAAAGGTTTAAACTCCGAAATAGACTGTGTTTCCCTTTCCCAGAGACAGATGCTGACAAAAATTTTTATTTATTTTCGAAAATTTTTCTCTCGGCAGGGCCTGGAAATTTACTTATAAGTATTAACTATTTGATTCGGAATAACTAAGTTGGAACATGTGTTTGCAAAAGCTAGTTTATTTCTTCGACGTTTCTATTATACAAAGAAAATTATTCGATTTGGGGAATACGACTTTAAAATCTCTGAAAAATAAAAAGTAAATATTTTATTTATCATCTTCTGCGTCTGATCTTATTTTTTGTAAAAAACCCTCCTCTTTTCTCAACCGGGCTTGGGACCGGCTATGGCAGAGTTAAAATATTTTTTACTTTTTGTCCAAAACATTGTCTTTGGACGATATGAAGAAGTCACGGTAATAATAACCTACCGCATATCTACTTGTGTGATTGGCTCTGAAAAGAGCCTTTTTTATGTTCTCGATACCATTCGAGTGATCTTCAGACAGGAGCTTTTGGAGTTACAATTTTTGTGTCTACTGCTGTGTCGGAGATGCCGTTTCTGAACATTCATCGGTGTTTTCAGAATCATAAAATACCTGAAAAAGAAAACAAAGTTAGAAATTACAAGCAATGAATCTTTCATCAAGTTAATTAATTTACATTTTAAATAGTCATTTTAATTTGCACTTACCTCTGACATTATACTTTGCATAGTCTTTTTTCCATCATAATGCTCGGAGACGTTCTGGTTTGCCCCTTCGATTTTAGTATAACGTCGCTTTTTGTCACTGTACATGTGTACGAGAGCTCGATTGATCCTTTCTCCATACTTTGAGTTGTTAGCTGTTTTCGTAACCTGAAAGAAAAGTAATATTTACTATAAATTACAAAGCTAATTATGAACATAAACAGATAAAAGAAATAATTGAAATCATAAAGGCTTACCTTGCAGGATGCAAGACCAGTTGCTGCAGTTGAAGCTGGTGTCTTGTCCGTAGATATCCTTGAATTAGTCGGTGGGTGTTCTACCGTACTTCGTCCTGTCACCGACGCGTGTGTCTTAAAATTCTTTGCTGTCGTCGATGGGTCCACAGATTGTTTTTCCCAGGAATCGCGTCCAATACCTGGAGTAAGGCATGGTCTCATGTGAGTTGAACTGCTTGCAGAAGTCGATGTGTGTTCTATATAACTCCGTCCTGTCGCCGACTCTTTCGGCTTAAAAGTAGTTCCTGAAATCGATGGGCCCATAAATGCTCTTTTCCAGGCCTCGTGGTCAATACTTGAATTTGAGGATGATCCCTCGTCCGTAGAACTCCCATCAGTCGTCGATGAGTCGGTCAAATGACTCCTTCCAAGTTTCGATGGATATGCCGAAGACATAATAGAGCAGTTCAAAAATAGCACCTACCAGGCCTATAGCAAAACTAGAAATGCTACAGGTGATATGGTGTGGCTAACGGCACGATAAGAACAACGACCAATCAGAAGCTTAAGTGTTAGCAGTCAGTTGATTATACACAAACTTCATGATTGACAATCCCGTAAATAACTGGTTCTTTGTGTGGTGCACTTCTTTTCCCCTTCTTGAACCCATCTGTAGCAGGGATTAAAATTTTAACGCTAAGCGTGCAGTAACAATAGGGCTCACTACCTGTGTGCCCTATTGTTACCCTATTGTCGCTGTCCATAAAAGGAGGGGAGTAAATCACAGGTGCAAACGTGCAGAACACAGGTGCAGAGCCATTCGAAGAAAAATGCTTTTGAGGGGGAGGCAAGAGCAACAGGAAATGAGGGATATAATATATTTATTCATGGTGTCATCTACGCATGGCTTCTTTTTAAATTTGTGGAATTATCTATTCCTACATGTCAGGTTCAATTATTACTTAAACAATACAATTTTTCTAAATCTGTTAAAATATCTATTCCTTCAAGTGAGTTTAAAATATTATCAGAACAATCCAATTTTCCTAAATTTGTCAAATTATCTAACCATTCAAGTTAGGTTGAAGTATTATCAGAACAATTTAATTTTATTATTTCTCCAGAATTTCTAATTTTTCGGAAACAATTAAAATATTTTTGTTTCCAATTACTATATATAACAATCACTTAATAGTAAACACTCTTTCTATTTGTTTACTCTTCAGATGTGTCGTGTTTAATAATAATTTGTTTTAAAAGATAAACACATCCTCTCAAGGATTTTTTAACTTCACAAAACCATTCAAAAATTTTTTCTCTCTAATGTTCTTCTTCACAATGACCAAACTTTTCATTTAATTCACTTATCTGTACAGCCTGCATTTTTCGACAAATAACATTAAGGTAGTAGATTAAATTTGTAATTGACCATATAAAAAATCTAATTTATTCATACATTTTTCTATAAATGTTTCACCAAATGTCTGATATCTAACTATATACAGCCAATTTAAATCATCTTCCAATTCTCTCATTGTAACTTCGGAAAGATTTCGAAAGATTGATACTTTATAAAAATTAGGATTTATTTCTCCATCTGGAGCGGTGAGACATAGTTTTGTAATATAAAGAAACAGAGCACTTCTCGCAGCAGCTACGGTTTCATAATTAAGTTTCGGGTTTTGTTTTGATATTAGCTTAATGATTTTGTTGGTGCATTATAGGAATGTAAGAGATTATTTTGTTTATGTTTGGGTTTTAGAAGAATGTGTCGGAGAAAAATTATCAGGTTATTTCGGATAAAAGAATGGCTGGGCCAGGACGTTTACTTTCTGTGGAAGTATATAATAGTACGAGAAACGAACCGGGCAGTAATGAAAGTGATGCAGATAGTGAAGATTCGTGGAACTGTGGTATTTCTGAAGATGAATATGAACATGCAGGTGATTCTTCAGATTCTGATATTACAACTCCGCCAGCTTCAGTAGCTGTTTCCTCAAATAATATTTACGTAGGAGATTTGAAAGATCTGAATTCTTTTGAGTTTTGAGCATACTTCGAATCAATCACTATATTATGCCGCCTAATTCAGTTTAGGAAATAAAATTTAGCATATTTTTCGATGGTGAATAGTAGAATTCACATTAAAAGCAACTAAAGAGTATTTTGTTTTGAGATTCGTATGAAAAATATACATCAAGTATAAAATCAGTATTTCAATTATTCCTGACAAAAATTATTCACTCTCAATCAATATTCAATTAATCAAAATCAAAGTTTCAATTATTCCTGCGTTAAAGAGGTGATTTTTTGAGGATTGATTTCGAGAGATAGGCTTAGCACAACAAATTAGCCTTGTTTTGATAACAATTCGGAAGCGAAGCGCTCCTTCGTTTGGGCCAAGTTAGTTCCGGACTGCCGCCGTCCGGAAAGGGTTAATGACAATTTTGCGGTAGCAATATATATAATCCACAATAACATGTGTTGTAACTTTCAATGGCCCTAACTCAGGTTTGAACATCTTATTTTCAATATATTGAAATTTATATAGGCAATTCCTTTCTGAATTGAGTATGCTTTACAGTAAGCTGACGTTTTACCACTAAATTAAAAATCGCAATTATTTAAACACTTTCATATAACTGCAAGATATCTAGCCATTTTACTGCACGCAAAAGTAAGGCATAAGTTTTTTGCAAATAACTCGAGAAGCGATGCAGTTTGCAATTTCAAATTTGGCATATGAATGCTTATTGTGTTATATTTTCATTCTTCGTATAAAGATCTCGGCTAAAATCCTTCCCGGAAAAAGCATGATAAATAAATTTCAATTTAAATATTTGCATCTGAAATTACTCTAATCGTCAAAACATATATTTAAATGTACCTCGAGGATATTATTTATAAAATAAAAATAAAACTACCTATATATCTCCATTTCAAAAAAGGTTTAAACTCCGAAATAAACTGTGTTTCCCTTTCCCAGAGACAGATGCTGACAAAAAATTTTATTTATTTTCGAAAATTTTTCTCTCGGCAGGGCCTGGAAATTTACTTATAAGTATTAACTATTTGATTCGGAATAACTAAGTTGGAACATGTGTTTGCAAAAGCTAGTTTATTTCTTCGACGTTTCTATTATACAAAGAAAATTATTCGATTTGGGGAATACGACTTTAAAATCTCTGAAAAATAAAAAGTAAATATTTTATTTATCATCTTCTGCGTCTGATCTTATTTTTTGTAAAAAACCCTCCTCTTTTCTCAACCGGGCTTGGGACCGGCTATGGCAAAGTTAAAAATATTTTTTACTTTTTGTCCAAAACATTGTCTTTGGACGATATGAAGAAGTCACGGTAATAATAACCTACCGCATATCTACTTGTGTGATTGGCTCTGAAAAGAGCCTTTTTTATGTTCTCGATACCATTCGAGTGATCTTCAGACAGGAGCTTTTGGAGTTACAATTTTTGTGTCTACTGCTGTGTCGGAGATGCCGTTTCTGAACATTCATCGGTGTTTTCAGAATCATAAAATACCTGAAAAAGAAAACAAAGTTAGAAATTACAAGCAATGAATCTTTCATCAAGTTAATTAATTTACATTTTAAATAGTCATTTTAATTTGCACTTACCTCTGACATTATACTTTGCATAGTCTTTTTTCCATCATAATGCTCGGAGACGTTCTGGTTTGCCCCTTCGATTTTAGTATAACGTCGCTTTTTGTCACTGTACATGTGTACGAGAGCTCGATTGATCCTTTCTCCATACTTTGAGTTGTTAGCTGTTTTCGTAACCTGAAAGAAAAGTAATATTTACTATAAATTACAAAGCTAATTATGAACATAAACAGATAAAAGAAATAATTGAAATCATAAAGGCTTACCTTGCAGGATGCAAGACCAGTTGCTGCAGTTGAAGCTGGTGTCTTGTCCGTAGATATCCTTGAATTAGTCGGTGGGTGTTCTACCGTACTTCGTCCTGTCACCGACGCGTGTGTCTTAAAATTCTTTGCTGTCGTCGATGGGTCCACAGATTGTTTTTCCCAGGAATCGCGTCCAATACCTGGAGTAAGGCATGGTCTCATGTGAGTTGAACTGCTTGCAGAAGTCGATGTGTGTTCTATATAACTCCGTCCTGTCGCCGACTCTTTCGGCTTAAAAGTAGTTCCTGAAATCGATGGGCCCATAAATGCTCTTTTCCAGGCCTCGTGGTCAATACTTGAATTTGAGGATGATCCCTCGTCCGTAGAACTCCCATCAGTCGTCGATGAGTCGGTCAAATGACTCCTTCCAAGTTTCGATGGATATGCCGAAGACATAATAGAGCAGTTCAAAAATAGCACCTACCAGGCCTATAGCAAAACTAGAAATGCTACAGGTGATATGGTGTGGCTAACGGCACGATAAGAACAACGACCAATCAGAAGCTTAAGTGTTCGCAGTCAGTTGATTATACACAAACTTCATGATTGACAATCCCGTAAATAACTGGTTCTTTGTGTGGTGCACTTCTTTTCCCCTTCTTGAACCCATCTGTAGCAGGGATTAAAATTTTAACGCTAAGCGTGCAGTAACAATAGGGCTCACTACCTGTGTGCCCTATTGTTACCCTATTGTCGCTGTCCATAAAAGGAGGGGAGTAAATCACAGGTGCAAACGTGCAGAACACAGGTGCAGAGCCATTCGAAGAAAAATGCTTTTGAGGGGGAGGCAAGAGCAACAGGAAATGAGGGATATAATATATTTATTCATGGTGTCATCTACGCATGGCTTCTTTTTAAATTTGTTGAATTATCTATTCCTACATGTCAGGTTCAATTATTACTTAAACAATACAATTTTTCTAAATCTGTTAAAATATCTATTCCTTCAAGTGAGTTTAAAATATTATCAGAACAATCCAATTTTCCTAAATTTGTCAAATTATCTAACCATTCAAGTTAGGTTGAAGTATTATCAGAACAATCTAATTTTATTATTTCTCCAGAATTTCTAATTTTTCGGAAACAATTAAAATATTTTTGTTTCCAATTACTATATATAACAATCACTTAATAGTAAACACTCTTTCAATTTGTTTACTCTTCAGATGTGTCGTGTTTAATTATAATTTGTTTTAAAAGATAAACACATCCTCTCAAGGATTTTTTAACTTCACAAAACCATTCAAAAATTTTTTGTCTCTAATGTTCTTCTTCACAATGACCAAACTTTTCATTTAATTCACTTATCTGTACAGCCTGCATTTTTCGACAAATAACATTAAGATAGTAGATTAAATTTGTAATTGACCATATAAAAAATCTAATTTATTCATTCATTTTTCTATAAATGTTTCACCAAATGTCTGATATCTAACTATATACAGCCAATTTAAATCATCTTCCAATGATCTCATTGTAACTTCGGAAAGATTTCGAAAGATTGATACTTTATAAAAATTAGGATTTATTTCTCCATCTGGAGCGGTGAGACATAGTTTTGTAATATAAAGAAACAGTGCACTTCTCGCAGCAGCTACGGTTTCATAATTAAGTTTCGGGTTTTGTTTTGATATTAGCTTAATGATTTTGTTGGTGCATTATAGGAATGTAAGAGATTATTTTGATTATGTTTGGGTTTTAGAAGAATGTGTCGGAGAAAAATTATCAGGTTATTTCGGATAAAAGAATGGCTGGGCCAGGACGTTTACTTTCTGTGGAAGTATATAATAGTACGAGAAACGAACCGGGCAGTAATTAAAGTGATGCAGATAGTAAAGATTCGTGGAACTGTGGGATTTCTGAAGATGAATATGAACATGCAGGTGATTCTTCAGATTCTGATATTGCAACTCCGCCAGCTTCAGGAGCTGTTTCCTCAAATAATATTTACGTAGGAGATTTGAAAGATCTGAATTCTTTTGAGTTTTGAGCATACTTGGAATCAATCACTATATTATGCCGCCTAATTTAGTTTAGGAAATAAAATTTAGCATATTTTTCGATGGTGAATAGTAGAATTCACAGTAAAAGCAACTAAAGAGTATTTTGTTTTGAGATTCGTATGAAAAATATACATCAAGTATAAAATCAGTATTTCAATTATTCCTGACAAAAATTATTCACTCTCAATCAATATTCAATTAATCAAAATCAAAGTTTCAATTATTCCTGCGTTAAAGAGGTGATTTTTTGAGGATTGATTTCGAGAGATAGGCTTAGCACAACAAATTAGCCTTGTTTTGATAACAATTCGGAAGCGAAGCGCTCCTTCGTTTGGGCCAAGTTAGTTCCGGACTGCCGCCGTCCGGAAAGGGTTAATGACAATTTTGCGGTAGCAATATATATAATCCACAATAACATGTGTTGTAACTTTCAATGGCCCTAACTCAGGTTTGAACATCTTATTTTCAATATATTGAAATTTATATAGGCAATTCCTTTCTGAATTGAGTATGCTTTACAGTAAGCTGACGTTTTACCACTAAATTAAAAATAGCAATTATTTAAACACTTTCATATAACTGCAAGATATCTAGCCATTTTACTGCACGCAAAAGTAAGGTATAAGTTTTTTGCAAATAACTCGAGAAGCGATGCAGTTTGCAATCTCAAATTTGGCATATGAATGCTTATTGTGTTATATTTTCATTCTTCGTATAAAGATCTCGGCGAAAATCCTTCCCGGAAAAAGCATGATAAATAAATTTCAATTTAAATATTTGCATCTTAAATTACTCTAATCGTCAAAACATATATTTAAATGTACCTCGAGGATATTATTTATAAAATAAAAATAAAACTACCTATATATCTCCATTTCAAAAAAGGTTTAAACTCCGAAATAGACTGTGTTTCCCTTTCCCAGCGACAGATGCTGACAAAAATTTTTATTTATTTTCGAAAATTTTTCTCTCGGCAGGGCCTGGAAATTTACTTATAAGTATTAACTATTTGATTCGGAATAACTAAGTTGGAACATGTGTTTGCAAAAGCTAGTTTATTTCTTCGACGTTTCTATTATACAAAGAAAATTATTCGATTTGGGGAATACGACTTTAAAATCTCTGAAAAATAAAAAGTAAATATTTTATTTATCATCTTCTGCGTCTGATTTATTTTTTGTAAAAAACCCTCCTCTTTTCTCAACCGGGCTTGGGACCGGCTATGGCAGAGTTAAAAATATTTTTTACTTTTTGTCCAAAACATTGTCTTTGGACGATATGAAGAAGTCACGGTAATAATAACCTACCGCATATCTACTTGGGTGATTGGCTGTGAAAAGAGCCTTTTTTATGTTCTCGATACCATTCGAGTGATCTTCAGACAGGAGCTTTTGGAGTTACAATTTTTGTGTCTACTGCTGTGTCGGTGATGCCGTTTCTGAACATTCATCGGTGTTTTCAGAATCATAAAATACCTGAAAAAGAAAACAAAATTAGAAATTACAAGCAATGAATCTTTCATCAAGTTAATTAATTTACATTTTAAATAGTCATTTTAATTTGCACTTACCTCTGACATTATACTTTGCATAGTCTTTTTTCCGTCATAATGCTCGGAGTCGTTCTGGTTTGCCCCTTCGATTTTAGTATAACGTCGCTTTTTGTCACTGTACATGTGTACGAGAGCTCGATTGATCCTTTCTCCATACTTTGAGTTGTTAGCTGTTTTCGTAACCTGAAAGAAAAGTAATATTTACTATAAATTACAAAGCTAATTATGAACATAAACAGATAAAAGTAATAATTGAAATCATAAAGGCTTACCTTGCAGGATGCAAGACCAGTTGCTGCAGTTGAAGCTGGTGTCTTGTCCGTAGATATCCTTGAATTAGTCGGTGGGTGTTCTACCGTACTTCGTCCTGTCACCGACGCGTGTGTCTTAAAATTCTTTGCAGTCGTCGATGGATCCACAGATTGTTTTTCCCAGGAATCGCGTCCAATACCTGGAGAAAGGCATGGTCTCATGTGAGTTGAACTGCTTGCAGAAGTCGATGTGTGTTCTATATAACTCCGTCCTGTCGCCGACTCTTTCGGCTTAAAAGTAGTTCCTGAAATCGATGGGCCCATAAATGCTCTTTTCCAGGCCTCGTGGTCAATACTTGAATTTGAGGATGATCCCTCGTCCGTAGAACTCCCATCAGTCGTCGATGAGTCGGTCAAATGACTCCTTCCAAGTTTCGATGGATATGCCGAAGACATAATAGAGCAGTTCAAAAATAGCACCTACCAGGCCTATAGCAAAACTAGAAATGCTACAGGTGATATGGTGTGGCTAACGGCACGATAAGAACAACGACCAATCAGAAGCTTAAGTGTTCGCAGTCAGTTGATTATACACCAACTTCATGATTGACAATCCCGTAAATAGCTGGTTCTTTGTGTGGTGCACTTCTTTTCCCCTTCTTGAACCCATCTGTAGCAGGGATTAAAATTTTAACGCTAGGCGTGCAGTAACAATAGGGCTCACTACCTGTGTGCCCTATTGTTACCCTATTGTCGCTGTCCATAAATGGAGGGGAGTAAATCACAGGTGCAAACGTGCAGAACACAGGTGCAGAGCCATTCGAAGAAAAATGCTTTTGAGAGGGAGGCAAGAGCAACAGGAAATGAGGGATATAATATATTTATTCATGGTGTCATCTACGCATGGCTTCTTTTTAAATTTGTTGAATTATCTATTCCTACATGTCAGGTTCAATTATTACTTAAACAATACAATTTTTCTAAATCTGTTAAAATATCTATTCCTTCAAGTGAGTTTAAAATATTATCAGAACAATCCAATTTTCCTAAATTTGTCAAATTATCTAACCATTCAAGTTAGGTTGAAGTATTATCAGAACAATTTAATTTTATTATTTCTCCAGAATTTCTAATTTTTCGGAAACAATTAAAATATTTTTGTTTCCAATTACTATATATAACAATCACTTAATAGTAAACACTCTTTCAATTTGTTTACTCTTCAGATGTGTCGTGTTTAATAATAATTTGTTTTAAAAGATAAACACATCATCTCAAGGATTTTTTAACTTCACAAAACCATTCAAAAATTTTTTCTCTCTAATGTTCTTCTTCACAATGACCAAACTTTTCATTTAATTCACTTATCTGTACAGCCTGCATTTTTCGACAAATAACATTAAGGTAGTAGATTAAATTTGAAATTGACCATATAAAAAATCTAATTTATTCATACATTTTTCTATAAATGTTTCACCAAATGTCTGATATCTAACTATATACAGCCAATTTAAATCATCTTCCAATTCTCTCATTGTAACTTCGGAAAGATTTCGAAAGATTGATACTTTATAAAAATTAGGATTTATTTCTCCATCTGGAGCGGTGAGACATAGTTTTGTAATATAAAGAAACAGAGCACTTCTCGCAGCAGCTACGGTTTCATAATTAAGTTTCGGGTTTTGTTTTGATATTAGCTTAATGATTTTGTTGGTGCATTATAGGAATGTAAGAGATTATTTTGTTTATGTTTGGGTTTTAGAAGAATGTGTCGGAGAAAAATTATCAGGTTATTTCGGATAAAAGAATGGCTGGGCCAGGACGTTTACTTTCTGTGGAAGTATATAATAGTACGAGAAACGAACCGGGCAGTAATTAAAGTGATGCAGATAGTAAAGATTCGTGGAACTGTGGGATTTCTGAAGATGAATATGGACATGCAGGTGATTCTTCAGATTCTGATATTGCAACTCCGCCAGCTTCAGGAGCTGTTTCCTCAAATAATATTTACGTAGGAGATTTGAAAGATCTGAATTCTTTTGAGTTTTGAGCATACTTCGAATCAATCACTATATTATGCCGCCTAATTTAGTTTAGGAAATAAAATTTAGCATATTTTTCGATGGTGAATAGTAGAATTCACAGTAAAAGCAACTAAAGAGTATTTTGTTTTGAGATTCGTATGAAAAATATACATCAAGTATAAAATCAGTATTTCAATTATTCCTGACAAAAATTATTCACTCTCAATCAATATTCAATTAATCAAAATCAAAGTTTCAATTATTCCTGCGTTAAAGAGGTGATTTTTTGAGGATTGATTTCGAGAGATAGGCTTAGCACAACAAATTAGCCTTGTTTTGATAACAATTCGGAAGCGAAGCGCTCCTTCGTTTGGGCCAAGTTAGTTCCGGACTGCCGCCGTCCGGAAAGGGTTAATGACAATTTTGCGGTAGCAATATATATAATCCACAATAACATGTGTTGTAACTTTCAATGGCCCTAACTCAGGTTTGAACATCTTATTTTCAATATATTGAAATTTATATAGGCAATTCCTTTCTGAATTGAGTATGCTTTACAGTAAGCTGACGTTTTACCACTAAATTAAAAATAGCAATTATTTAAACACTTTCATATAACTGCAAGATATCTAGCCATTTTACTGCACGCAAAAGTAAGGTATAAGTTTTTTGCAAATAACTCGAGAAGCGATGCAGTTTGCAATCTCAAATTTGGCATATGAATGCTTATTGTGTTATATTTTCATTCTTCGTATAAAGATCTCGGCGAAAATCCTTCCCGGAAAAAGCATGATAAATAAATTTCAATTTAAATATTTGCATCTGAAATTACTCTAATCGTCAAAACATATATTTAAATGTACCTCGAGGATATTATTTATAAAATAAAAATAAAACTACCTATATATCTCCATTTCAAAAAAGGTTTAAACTCCGAAATAGACTGTGTTTCCCTTTCCCAGCGACAGATGCTGACAAAAATTTTTATTTATTTTCGAAAATTTTTCTCTCGGCAGGGCCTGGAAATTTACTTATAAGTATTAACTATTTGATTCGGAATAACTAAGTTGGAACATGTGTTTGCAAAAGCTAGTTTATTTCTTCGACGTTTCTATTATACAAAGAAAATTATTCGATTTGGGGAATACGACTTTAAAATCTCTGAAAAATAAAAAGTAAATATTTTATTTATCATCTTCTGCGTCTGATTTATTTTTTGTAAAAAACCCTCCTCTTTTCTCAACCGGGCTTGGGACCGGCTATGGCAGAGTTAAAAATATTTTTTACTTTTTGTCTAAAACATTGTCTTTGGACGATATGAAGAAGTCACGGTAATAATAACCTACCGCATATCTACTTGTGTGATTGGCTCTGAAAAGAGCCTTTTTTATGTTCTCGATACCATTCGAGTGATCTTCAGACAGGAGCTTTTGGAGTTACAATTTTTGTGTCTACTGCTGTGTCGGAGATGCCGTTTCTGAACATTCATCGGTGTTTTCAGAATCATAAAATACCTGAAAAAGAAAACAAAGTTAGAAATTACAAGCAATGAATCTTTCATCAAGTTAATTAATTTACATTTTAATAGTCATTTTAATTTGCACTTACCTCTGACATTATACTTTGCATAGTCTTTTTTCCATCATAATGCTCGGAGACGTACTGGTTTGCCCCTTCGATTTTAGTATAACGTCGCTTTTTGTCACTGTACATGTGTACGAGAGCTCGATTGATCCTTTCTCCATACTTTGAGTTGTTAGCTGTTTTCGTAACCTGAAAGAAAAGTAATATTTACTATAAATTACAAAGCTAATTATGAACATAAACAGATAAAAGAAATAATTGAAATCATAAAGGCTTACCTTGCAGGATGCAAGACCAGTTGCTGCAGTTGAAGCTGGTGTCTTGTCCGTAGATATCCTTGAATTAGTCGGTGGGTGTTCTACCGTACTTCGTCCTGTCACCGACGCGTGTGTCTTAAAATTCTTTGCTGTCGTCGATGGGTCCACAGATTGTTTTTCCCAGGAACCGCGTCCAATACCTGGAGTAAGGCATGGTCTCATGTGAGTTGAACTGCTTGCAGAAGTCGATGTGTGTTCTATATAACTCCGTCCTGTCGCCGACTCTTTCGGCTTAAAAGTAGTTCCTGAAATCGATGGGCCCATAAATGCTCTTTTCCAGGCCTCGTGGTCAATACTTGAATTTGAGGATGATCCCTCGTCCGTAGAACTCCCATCAGTCGTCGATGAGTCGGTCAAATGACTCCTTCCAAGTTTCGATGGATATGCCGAAGACATAATAGAGCAGTTCAAAAATAGCACCTACCAGGCCAATAGCAAAACTAGAAATGCTACAGGTGATATGGTGTGGCTAACGGCACGATAAGAACAACGACCAATCAGAAGCTTAAGTGTTCGCAGTCAGTTGATTATACACAAACTTCATGATTGACAATCCCGTAAATAACTGGTTCTTTGTGTGGTGCACTTCTTTTCCCCTTCTTGAACCCATCTGTAGCAGGGATTAAAATTTTAACGCTAAGCGTGCAGTAACAATAGGGCTCACTACCTGTGTGCCCTATTGTTACCCTATTGTCGCTGTCCATAAAAGGAGGGGAGTAAATCACAGGTGCAAACGTGCAGAACACAGGTGCAGAGCCATTCGAAGAAAAATGCTTTTGAGAGGGAGGCAAGAGCAACAGGAAATGAGGGATATAATATATTTATTCATGGTGTCATCTACGCATGGCTTCTTTTTAAATTTGTTGAATTATCTATTCCTACATGTCAGGTTCAATTATTACTTAAACAATACAATTTTTCTAAATCTGTTAAAATATCTATTCCTTCAAGTGAGTTTAAAATATTATCAGAACAATCCAATTTTCCTAAATTTGTCAAATTTTCTAACCATTCAAGTTAGGTTGAAGTATTATCAGAACAATTTAATTTTATTATTTCTCCAGAATTTCTAATTTTTCGGAAACAATTAAAATATTTTTGTTTCCAATTACTATATATAACAATCACTTAATAGTAAACACTCTTTCAATTTGTTTACTCTTCAGATGTGTCGTGTTTAATAATAATTTGTTTTAAAAGATAAACACATCCTCTCAAGGATTTTTTAACTTCACAAAACCATTCAAAAATTTTTTCTCTCTAATGTTCTTCTTCACAATGACCAAACTTTTCATTTAATTCACTTATCTGTACAGCCTGCATTTTTCGACAAATAACATTAAGGTAGTAGATTAAATTTGTAATTGACCATATAAAAAATCTAATTTATTCATACATTTTTCTATAAATGTTTCACCAAATGTCTGATATCTAACTATATACAGCCAATTTAAATCATCTTCCAATTCTCTCATTGTAACTCCGGAAAGATTTCGAAAGATTGATACTTTATAAAAATTAGGATTTATTTCTCCATCTGGAGCGGTGAGACATAGTTTTGTAATATAAAGAAACAGAGCACTTCTCGCAGCAGCTACGGTTTCATAATTAAGTTTCGGGTTTTGTTTTGATATTAGCTTAATGATTTTATTGGTGCATTATAGGAATGTAAGAGATTATTTTGTTTATGTTTGGGTTTTAGAAGAATGTGTCGGAGAAAAATTATCAGGTTATTTCGGATAAAAGAATGGCTGGGCCAGGACGTTTACTTTCTGTGGAAGTATATAATAGTACGAGAAACGAACCTGGCAGTAATGAAAGTGATGCAGATAGTAAAGATTCGTGGAACTGTGGTATTTCTGAAGATGAATATGAACATGCAGGTGATTCTTCAGATTCTGATATTACAACTCCGCCAGCTTCAGTAGCGGTTTCCTCAAATAATATTTACGTAGGAGATATGAAAGATCTGAATTCTTTTGAGTTTTGAGCATACTTGGAATCAATCACTATATTATGCCGCCTAATTCAGTTTAGGAAATAAAATTTAGCATATTTTTCGGTGGTGAATAGTAGAATTCACAGTAAAAGCAACTAAAGAGTACTTTGTTTTGAGATTCGAATGAAAAATATACATCAAGTATAAAATCAGTATTTCAATTATTCCTGACAAAAATATTCACTCTCAATCAATATTCAATTAATCAAAATCAAAGTTTCAATTATTCCTGCGTTAAAGAGGTGATTTTTTGAGGATTGATTTCGAGAGATAGGCTTAGCACAACAATCTAGCCTTGTTTTGATAACAATTCGGAAGCGAAACGCTCCTTCGTTTGGGCCAAGTTAGTTCCGGACTGCCGCCGTCCGGAAAGGGTTAATGACAATTTTGCGGTAGCAATATATATAATCCACAATAACATGTGTTGTAACTTTCAATGGCCCTAACTCAGGTTTGAACATCTTATTTTCAATATATTGAAATTTATATAGGCAATTCCTTTCTGAATTGAGTATGCTTTACAGTAAGCTGACGTTTCACCACTTAATTAAAAATAGCAATTATTTAAACACTTTCATATAACTGCAAGATATCTAGCCATTTTACTGCACGCAAAAGTAAGGTATAAGTTTTTTGCAAATAACTCGAGAAGCGATGCAGTTTGCAATCTCAAATTTGGCATATGAATGCTTATTGTGTTATATTTTCTTTCTTCGTATAAATATCTCGGCGAAAATCCTTCCCGGAAAAAGCATGATAAATAAATTTCAATTTAAATATTTGCATCTGAAATTACTCTAATCGTCAAAACATATATTTAAATGTACCTCGAGGATATTATTTATAAAATAAAAATAAAACTACCTATATATCTCCATTTCAAAAAAGGTTTAAACTCCGAAATAGACTGTGTTTCCCTTTCCCAGAGACAGATGCTGACAAAAATTTTTATTTATTTTCGAAAATTTTTCTCTCGGCAGGGCCTGGAAATTTACTTATAAGTATTAACTATTTGATTCGGAATAACTAAGTTGGAACATGTGTTTGCAAAAGCTAGTTTATTTCTTCGACGTTTCTATTATACAAAGAAAATTATTCGATTTGGGGAATACGACTTTAAAATCTCTGAAAAATAAAAAGTAAATATTTTATTTATCATCTTCTGCGTCTGATCTTATTTTTTGTAAAAAACCCTCCTCTTTTCTCAACCGGGCTTGGGACCGGCTATGGCAGAGTTAAAAATATTTTTTACTTTTTGTCCAAAACATTGTCTTTGGACGATATGAAGAAGTCACGGTAATAATAACCTACCGCATATCTACTTGTGTGATTGGCTCTGAAAAGAGCCTTTTTTATGTTCTCGATACCATTCGAGTGATCTTCAGACAGGAGCTTTTGGAGTTACAATTTTTGTGTCTACTGCTGTGTCGGAGATGCCGTTTCTGAACATTCATCGGTGTTTTCAGAATCATAAAATACCTGAAAAAGAAAACAAAGTTAGAAATTACAAGCAATGAATCTTTCATCAAGTTAATTAATTTACATTTTAAATAGTCATTTTAATTTGCACTTATCTCTGACATTATACTTTGCATAGTCTTTTTTCCATCATAATGCTCGGAGACGTTCTGGTTTGCCCCTTCGATTTTAGTATAACGTCGCTTTTTGTCACTGTACATGTGTACGAGAGCTCGATTGATCCTTTCTCCATACTTTGAGTTGTTAGCTGTTTTCGTAACCTGAAAGAAAAGTAATATTTACTATAAATTACAAAGCTAATTATGAACATAAACAGATAAAATAAATAATTGAAATCATAAAGGCTTACCTTGCAGGATGCAAGACCAGTTGCTGCAGTTGAAGCTGGTGTCTTGTCCGTAGATATCCTTGAATTAGTCGGTGGGTGTTCTACCGTACTTCGTCCTGTCACCGACGCGTGTGTCTTAAAATTCTTTGCTGTCGTCGATGGGTCCACAGATTGTTTTTCCCAGGAATCGCGTCCAATACCTGGAGTAAGGCATGGTCTCATGTGAGTTGAACTGCTTGCAGAAGTCGATGTGTGTTCTATATAACTCCGTCCTGTCGCCGACTCTTTCGGCTTAAAAGTAGTTCCTGAAATCGATGGGCCCATAAATGCTCTTTTCCAGGCCTCGTGGTCAATACTTGAATTTGAGGATGATCCCTCGTCCGTAGAACTCCCATCAGTCGTCGATGAGTCGGTCAAATGACTCCTTCCAAGTTTCGATGGATATGCCGAAGACATAAAAGAGCAGTTCAAAAATAGCACCTACCAGGCCTATAGCAAAACTAGAAATGCTACAGGTGATAATGGTGTGGCTAACGGCACGATAAGAACAACGACCAATCAGAAGCTTAAGTGTTCGCAGTCAGTTGATTATACACAAACTTCATGATTGACAATCCCGTAAATAACTGGTTCTTTGTGTGGTGCACTTCTTTTCCCCTTCTTGAACCCATCTGTAGCAGGGATTAAAATTTTAACGCTAAGCGTGCAGTAACAATAGGGCTCACTACCTGTGTGCCCTATTGTTACCCTATTGTCGCTGTCCATAAAAGGAGGGGAGTAAATCACAGGTGCAAACGTGCAGAACACAGGTGCAGAGCCATTCGAAGAAAAATGCTTTTGAGGGGGAGGCAAGAGCAACAGGAAATGAGGGATATAATATATTTATTCATGGTGTCATCTACGCATGGCTTCTTTTTAAATTTGTTGAATTATCTATTCCTACATGTCAGGTTCAATTATTACTTAAACAATACAATTTTTCTAAATCTGTTAAAATATCTATTCCTTCAAGTGAGTTTAAAATATTATCAGAACAATCCAATTTTCCTAAATTTGTCAAATTATCTAACCATTCAAGTTAGGTTGAAGTATTATCAGAACAATTTAATTTTATTATTTCTCCAGAATTTCTAATTTTTCGGAAACAATTAAAATATTTTTGTTTCCAATTACTATATATAACAATCACTTAATAGTAAACACTCTTTCTATTTGTTTACTCTTCAGATGTGTCGTGTTTAATAATAATTTGTTTTAAAAGATAAACACATCCTCTCAAGGATTTTTTAACTTCACAAAACCATTCAAAAATTTTTTCTCTCTAATGTTCTTCTTCACAATGACCAAACTTTTCATTTAATTCACTTATCTGTACAGCCTGCATTTTTCGACAAATAACATTAAGGTAGTAGATTAAATTTGTAATTGACCATATAAAAAATCTAATTTATTCATACATTTTTCTATAAATGTTTCACCAAATGTCTGATATCTAACTATATACAGCCAATTTAAATCATCTTCCAATTCTCTCATTGTAACTTCGGAAAGATTTCGAAAGATTGATACTTTATAAAAATTAGGATTTATTTCTCCATCTGGAGCGGTGAGACATAGTTTTTTAATATAAAGAAACAGAGCACTTCTCGCAGCAGCTACGGTTTCATAATTAAGTTTCGGGTTTTGTTTTGATATTAGCTTAATGATTTTGTTGGTGCATTATAGGAATGTAAGAGATTATTTTGTTTATGTTTGGGTTTTAGAAGAATGTGTCGGAGAAAAATCATCAGGTTATTTCGGATAAAAGAATGGCTGGGCCAGGACGTTTACTTTCTGTGGAAGTATATAATAGTACGAGAAACGAACCGGGCAGTAATGAAAGTGATGCAGATAGTAAAGATTCGTGGAACTGTGGTATTTCTGAAGATGAATATGAACATGCAGGTGATTCTTCAGATTCTGATATTACAACTCCGCCAGCTTCAGGAGCTGTTTCCTCAAATAATATTTACGTAGGAGATTTGAAAGATCTGAATTCTTTTGAGTTTTGAGCATACTTGGAATCAATCACTATATTATGCCGCCTAATTTAGTTTAGGAAATAAAATTTAGCATATTTTTCGATGGTGAATAGTAGAATTCACAGTAAAAGCAACTAAAGAGTATTTTGTTTTGAGATTCGTATGAAAAATATACATCAAGTATAAAATCAGTATTTCAATTATTCCTGCGTTAAAGAGGTGATTTTTTGAGGATTGATTTCGAGAGATAGGCTTAGCACAACAAATTAGCCTTGTTTTGATAACAATTCGGAAGCGAAGCGCTCCTTCGTTTGGGCCAAGTTAGTTCCGGACTGCCGCCGTCCGGAAAGGGTTAATGACAATTTTGCGGTAGCAATATATATAATCCACAATAACATGTGTTGTAACTTTCAATGGCCCTAACTCAGGTTTGAACATCTTATTTTCAATATATTGAAATTTATATAGGCAATTCCTTTCTGAATTGAGTATGCTTTACAGTAAGCTGACGTTTTACCACTAAATTAAAAATAGCAATTATTTAAACACTTTCATATAACTGCAAGATATCTAGCCATTTTACTGCACGCAAAAGTAAGGTATAAGTTTTTTGCAAATAACTCGAGAAGCGATGCAGTTTGCAATCTCAAATTTGGCATATGAATGCTTATTGTGTTATATTTTCATTCTTCGTATAAAGATCTCGGCGAAAATCCTTCCCGGAAAAAGCATGATAAATAAATTTCAATTTAAATATTTGCATCTGAAATTACTCTAATCGTCAAAACATATATTTAAATGTACCTCGAGGATATTATTTATAAAATAAAAATAAAACTACCTATATATCTCCATTTCAAAAAAGGTTTAAACTCCGAAATAGACTGTGTTTCCCTTTCCCAGCGACAGATGCTGACAAAAATTTTTATTTATTTTCGAAAATTTTTCTCTCGGCAGGGCCTGGAAATTTACTTATAAGTATTAACTATTTGATTCGGAATAACTAAGTTGGAACATGTGTTTGCAAAAGCTAGTTTATTTCTTCGACGTTTCTATTATACAAAGAAAATTATTCGATTTGGGGAATACGACTTTAAAATCTCTGAAAAATAAAAAGTAAATATTTTATTTATCATCTTCTGCGTCTGATTTATTTTTTGTAAAAAACCCTCCTCTTTTCTCAACCGGGCTTGGGACCGGCTATGGCAGAGTTAAAAATATTTTTTACTTTTTGTCTAAAACATTGTCTTTGGACGATATGAAGAAGTCACGGTAATAATAACCTACCGCATATCTACTTGTGTGATTGGCTCTGAAAAGAGCCTTTTTTATGTTCTCGATACCATTCGAGTGATCTTCAGACAGGAGCTTTTGGAGTTACAATTTTTGTGTCTACTGCTGTGTCGGTGATGCCGTTTCTGAACATTCATCGGTGTTTTCAGAATCATAAAATACCTGAAAAAGAAAACAAAATTAGAAATTACAAGCAATGAATCTTTCATCAAGTTAATTAATTTACATTTTAAATAGTCATTTTAATTTGCACTTACCTCTGACATTATACTTTGCATAGTCTTTTTTCCGTCATAATGCTCGGAGTCGTTCTGGTTTGCCCCTTCGATTTTAGTATAACGTCGCTTTTTGTCACTGTACATGTGTACGAGAGCTCGATTGATCCTTTCTCCATACTTTGAGTTGTTAGCTGTTTTCGTAACCTGAAAGAAAAGTAATATTTACTATAAATTACAAAGCTAATTATGAACATAAACAGATAAAAGTAATAATTGAAATCATAAAGGCTTACCTTGCAGGATGCAAGACCAGTTGCTGCAGTTGAAGCTGGTGTCTTGTCCGTAGATATCCTTGAATTAGTCGGTGGGTGTTCTACCGTACTTCGTCCTGTCACCGACGCGTGTGTCTTAAAATTCTTTGCAGTCGTCGATGGATCCACAGATTGTTTTTCCCAGGAATCGCGTCCAATACCTGGAGTAAGGCATGGTCTCATGTGAGTTGAACTGCTTGCAGAAGTCGATGTGTGTTCTATATAACTCCGTCCTGTCGCCGACTCTTTCGGCTTAAAAGTAGTTCCTGAAATCGATGGGCCCATAAATGCTCTTTTCCAGGCCTCGTGGTCAATACTTGAATTTGAGGATGATCCCTCGTCCGTAGAACTCCCATCAGTCGTCGATGAGTCGGTCAAATGACTCCTTCCAAGTTTCGATGGATATGCCGAAGACATAATAGAGCAGTTCAAAAATAGCACCTACCAGGCCTATAGCAAAACTAGAAATGCTACAGGTGATATGGTGTGGCTAACGGCACGATAAGAACAACGACCAATCAGAAGCTTAAGTGTTCGCAGTCAGTTGATTATACACAAACTTCATGATTGACAATCCCGTAAATAACTGGTTCTTTGTGTGGTGCACTTCTTTTCCCCTTCTTGAACCCATCTGTAGCAGGGATTAAAATTTTAACGCTAAGCGTGCAGTAACAATAGGGCTCAGTACCTGTGTGCCCTATTGTTACCCTATTGTCGCTGTCCATAAAAGGAGGGGAGTAAATCACAGGTGCAAACGTGCAGAACACAGGTGCAAAGCCATTCGAAGAAAAATGCTTTTGAGGGGGAGGCAAGAGCAACAGGAAATGAGGGATATAATATATTTATTCATGGTGTCATCTACGCATGGCTTCTTTTTAAATTTGTTGAATTATCTATTCCTACATGTCAGGTTCAATTATTACTTAAACAATACAATTTTTCTAAATCTGTTAAAATATCTATTCCTTCAAGTGAGTTTAAAATATTATCAGAACAATCCAATTTTCCTAAATTTGTCAAATTATCTAACCATTCAAGTTAGGTTGAAGTATTATCAGAACAATTTAATTTTATTATTTCTCCAGAATTTCTAATTTTTCGGAAACAATTAAAATATTTTTGTTTCCAATTACTATATATAACAATCACTTAATAGTAAACACTCTTTCAATTTGTTTACTCTTCAGATGTGTCGTGTTTAATTATAATTTGTTTTAAAAGATAAACACATCCTCTCAAGGATTTTTTAACTTCACAAAACCATTCAAAAATTTTTTCTCTCTAATGTTCTTCTTCACAATGACCAAACTTTTCATTTAATTCACTTATCTGTACAGCCTGCATTTTTCGACAAATAACATTAAGGTAGTAGATTAAATTTGAAATTGACCATATAAAAAATCTAATTTATTCATACATTTTTCTATAAATGTTTCACCAAATGTCTGATATCTAACTATATACAGCCAATTTAAATCATCTTCCAATTCTCTCATTGTAACTTCGGAAAGATTTCGAAAGATTGATACTTTATAAAAATTAGGATTTATTTCTCCATCTGGAGCGGTGAGACATAGTTTTGTAATATAAAGAAACAGAGCACTTCTCGCAGCAGCTACGGTTTCATAATTAAGTTTCGGGTTTTGTTTTGATATTAGCTTAATGATTTTGTTGGTGCATTATAGGAATGTAAGAGATTATTTTGTTTATGTTTGGGTTTTAGAAGAATGTGTCGGAGAAAAATTATCAGGTTATTTCGGATAAAAGAATGGCTGGGCCAGGACGTTTACTTTCTGTGGAAGTATATAATAGTACGAGAAACGAACCGGGCAGAAATGAAAGTGATGCAGATAGTGAAGATTCGTGGAACTGTGGTATTTCTGAAGATGAATATGAACATGCAGGTGATTCTTCAGATTCTGATATTACAACTCCGCCAGCTTCAGTAGCTGTTTCCTCAAATAATATTTACGTAGGAGATTTGAAAGATCTGAATTCTTTTGAGTTTTGAGCATACTTCGAATCAATCACTATATTATGCCGCCTAATTCAGTTTAGGAAATAAAATTTAGCATATTTTTCGATGGTGAATAGTAGAATTCACAGTAAAAGCAACTAAAGAGTATTTTGTTTTGAGATTCGTATGAAAAATATACATCAAGTATAAAATCAGTATTTCAATTATTCCTGACAAAAATTATTCACTCTCAATCAATATTCAATTAATCAAAATCAAAGTTTCAATTATTCCTGCGTTAAAGAGGTGATTTTTTGAGGATTGATTTCGAGAGATAGGCTTAGCACAACAAATTAGCCTTGTTTTGATAACAATTCGGAAGCGAAGCGCTCCTTCGTTTGGGCCAAGTTAGTTCCGGACTGCCGCCGTCCGGAAAGGGTTAATGACAATTTTGCGGTAGCAATATATATAATCCACAATAACATGTGTTGTAACTTTCAATGGCCCTAACTCAGGTTTGAACATCTTATTTTCAATATATTGAAATTTATATAGGCAATTCCTTTCTGAATTGAGTATGCTTTACAGTAAGCTGACGTTTTACCACTAAATTAAAAATCGCAATTATTTAAACACTTTCATATAACTGCAAGATATCTAGCCATTTTACTGCACGCAAAAGTAAGGTATAAGTTTTTTGCAAATAACTCGAGAAGCGATGCAGTTTGCAATCTCAAATTTGGCATATGAATGCTTATTGTGTTATATTTTCATTCTTCGTATAAAGATCTCGGCGAAAATCCTTCCCGGAAAAAGCATGATAAATAAATTTCAATTTAAATATTTGCATCTGAAATTACTCTAATCGTCAAAACATATATTTAAATGTACCTCGAGGATATTATTTATAAAATAAAAATAAAACTACCTATATATCTCCATTTCAAAAAAGGTTTAAACTCCGAAATAGACTGTGTTTCCCTTTCCCAGCGACAGATGCTGACAAAAATTTTTATTTATTTTCGAAAATTTTTCTCTCGGCAGGGCCTGGAAATTTACTTATAAGTATTAACTATTTGATTCGGAATAACTAAGTTGGAACATGTGTTTGCAAAAGCTAGTTTATTTCTTCGACGTTTCTATTATACAAAGAAAATTATTCGATTTGGGGAATACGACTTTAAAATCTCTGAAAAATAAAAAGTAAATATTTTATTTATCATCTTCTGCGTCTGATTTATTTTTTGTAAAAAACCCTCCTCTTTTCTCAACCGGGCTTGGGACCGGCTATGGCAGAGTTAAAAATATTTTTTACTTTTTGTCTAAAACATTGTCTTTGGACGATATGAAGAAGTCACGGTAATAATAACCTACCGCATATCTACTTGTGTGATTGGCTCTGAAAAGAGCCTTTTTTATGTTCTCGATACCATTCGAGTGATCTTCAGACAGGAGCTTTTGGAGTTACAATTTTTGTGTCTACTGCTGTGTCGGAGATGCCGTTTCTGAACATTCATCGGTGTTTTCAGAATCATAAAATACCTGAAAAAGAAAACAAAGTTAGAAATTACAAGCAATGAATCTTTCATCAAGTTAATTAATTTACATTTTAATAGTCATTTTAATTTGCACTTACCTCTGACATTATACTTTGCATAGTCTTTTTTCCATCATAATGCTCGGAGACGTACTGGTTTGCCCCTTCGATTTTAGTATAACGTCGCTTTTTGTCACTGTACATGTGTACGAGAGCTCGATTGATCCTTTCTCCATACTTTGAGTTGTTAGCTGTTTTCGTAACCTGAAAGAAAAGTAATATTTACTATAAATTACAAAGCTAATTATGAACATAAACAGATAAAAGAAATAATTGAAATCATAAAGGCTTACCTTGCAGGATGCAAGACCAGTTGCTGCAGTTGAAGCTGGTGTCTTGTCCGTAGATATCCTTGAATTAGTCGGTGGGTGTTCTACCGTACTTCGTCCTGTCACCGACGCGTGTGTCTTAAAATTCTTTGCTGTCGTCGATGGGTCCACAGATTGTTTTTCCCAGGAACCGCGTCCAATACCTGGAGTAAGGCATGGTCTCATGTGAGTTGAACTGCTTGCAGAAGTCGATGTGTGTTCTATATAACTCCGTCCTGTCGCCGACTCTTTCGGCTTAAAAGTAGTTCCTGAAATCGATGGGCCCATAAATGCTCTTTTCCAGGCCTCGTGGTCAATACTTGAATTTGAGGATGATCCCTCGTCCGTAGAACTCCCATCAGTCGTCGATGAGTCGGTCAAATGACTCCTTCCAAGTTTCGATGGATATGCCGAAGACATAATAGAGCAGTTCAAAAATAGCACCTACCAGGCCAATAGCAAAACTAGAAATGCTACAGGTGATATGGTGTGGCTAACGGCACGATAAGAACAACGACCAATCAGAAGCTTAAGTGTTCGCAGTCAGTTGATTATACACAAACTTCATGATTGACAATCCCGTAAATAACTGGTTCTTTGTGTGGTGCACTTCTTTTCCCCTTCTTGAACCCATCTGTAGCAGGGATTAAAATTTTAACGCTAAGCGTGCAGTAACAATAGGGCTCACTACCTGTGTGCCCTATTGTTACCCTATTGTCGCTGTCCATAAAAGGAGGGGAGTAAATCACAGGTGCAAACGTGCAGAACACAGGTGCAGAGCCATTCGAAGAAAAATGCTTTTGAGAGGGAGGCAAGAGCAACAGGAAATGAGGGATATAATATATTTATTCATGGTGTCATCTACGCATGGCTTCTTTTTAAATTTGTTGAATTATCTATTCCTACATGTCAGGTTCAATTATTACTTAAACAATACAATTTTTCTAAATCTGTTAAAATATCTATTCCTTCAAGTGAGTTTAAAATATTATCAGAACAATCCAATTTTCCTAAATTTGTCAAATTTTCTAACCATTCAAGTTAGGTTGAAGTATTATCAGAACAATTTAATTTTATTATTTCTCCAGAATTTCTAATTTTTCGGAAACAATTAAAATATTTTTGTTTCCAATTACTATATATAACAATCACTTAATAGTAAACACTCTTTCAATTTGTTTACTCTTCAGATGTGTCGTGTTTAATAATAATTTGTTTTAAAAGATAAACACATCCTCTCAAGGATTTTTTAACTTCACAAAACCATTCAAAAATTTTTTCTCTCTAATGTTCTTCTTCACAATGACCAAACTTTTCATTTAATTCACTTATCTGTACAGCCTGCATTTTTCGACAAATAACATTAAGGTAGTAGATTAAATTTGTAATTGACCATATAAAAAATCTAATTTATTCATACATTTTTCTATAAATGTTTCACCAAATGTCTGATATCTAACTATATACAGCCAATTTAAATCATCTTCCAATTCTCTCATTGTAACTTCGGAAAGATTTCGAAAGATTGATACTTTATAAAAATTAGGATTTATTTCTCCATCTGGAGCGGTGAGACATAGTTTTGTAATATAAAGAAACAGAGCACTTCTCGCAGCAGCTACGGTTTCATAATTAAGTTTCGGGTTTTGTTTTGATATTAGCTTAATGATTTTATTGGTGCATTATAGGAATGTAAGAGATTATTTTGTTTATGTTTGGGTTTTAGAAGAATGTGTCGGAGAAAAATTATCAGGTTATTTCGGATAAAAGAATGGCTGGGCCAGGACGTTTACTTTCTGTGGAAGTATATAATAGTACGAGAAACGAACCTGGCAGTAATGAAAGTGATGCAGATAGTAAAGATTCGTGGAACTGTGGTATTTCTGAAGATGAATATGAACATGCAGGTGATTCTTCAGATTCTGATATTACAACTCCGCCAGCTTCAGTAGCGGTTTCCTCAAATAATATTTACGTAGGAGATATGAAAGATCTGAATTCTTTTGAGTTTTGAGCATACTTGGAATCAATCACTATATTATGCCGCCTAATTCAGTTTAGGAAATAAAATTTAGCATATTTTTCGGTGGTGAATAGTAGAATTCACAGTAAAAGCAACTAAAGAGTACTTTGTTTTGAGATTCGAATGAAAAATATACATCAAGTATAAAATCAGTATTTCAATTATTCCTGACAAAAATATTCACTCTCAATCAATATTCAATTAATCAAAATCAAAGTTTCAATTATTCCTGCGTTAAAGAGGTGATTTTTTGAGGATTGATTTCGAGAGATAGGCTTAGCACAACAATCTAGCCTTGTTTTGATAACAATTCGGAAGCGAAACGCTCCTTCGTTTGGGCCAAGTTAGTTCCGGACTGCCGCCGTCCGGAAAGGGTTAATGACAATTTTGCGGTAGCAATATATATAATCCACAATAACATGTGTTGTAACTTTCAATGGCCCTAACTCAGGTTTGAACATCTTATTTTCAATATATTGAAATTTATATAGGCAATTCCTTTCTGAATTGAGTATGCTTTACAGTAAGCTGACGTTTCACCACTTAATTAAAAATAGCAATTATTTAAACACTTTCATATAACTGCAAGATATCTAGCCATTTTACTGCACGCAAAAGTAAGGTATAAGTTTTTTGCAAATAACTCGAGAAGCGATGCAGTTTGCAATCTCAAATTTGGCATATGAATGCTTATTGTGTTATATTTTCTTTCTTCGTATAAATATCTCGGCGAAAATCCTTCCCGGAAAAAGCATGATAAATAAATTTCAATTTAAATATTTGCATCTGAAATTACTCTAATCGTCAAAACATATATTTAAATGTACCTCGAGGATATTATTTATAAAATAAAAATAAAACTACCTATATATCTCCATTTCAAAAAAGGTTTAAACTCCGAAATAGACTGTGTTTCCCTTTCCCAGAGACAGATGCTGACAAAAATTTTTATTTATTTTCGAAAATTTTTCTCTCGGCAGGGCCTGGAAATTTACTTATAAGTATTAACTATTTGATTCGGAATAACTAAGTTGGAACATGTGTTTGCAAAAGCTAGTTTATTTCTTCGACGTTTCTATTATACAAAGAAAATTATTCGATTTGGGGAATACGACTTTAAAATCTCTGAAAAATAAAAAGTAAATATTTTATTTATCATCTTCTGCGTCTGATCTTATTTTTTGTAAAAAACCCTCCTCTTTTCTCAACCGGGCTTGGGACCGGCTATGGCAGAGTTAAAAATATTTTTTACTTTTTGTCCAAAACATTGTCTTTGGACGATATGAAGAAGTCACGGTAATAATAACCTACCGCATATCTACTTGTGTGATTGGCTCTGAAAAGAGCCTTTTTTATGTTCTCGATACCATTCGAGTGATCTTCAGACAGGAGCTTTTGGAGTTACAATTTTTGTGTCTACTGCTGTGTCGGAGATGCCGTTTCTGAACATTCATCGGTGTTTTCAGAATCATAAAATACCTGAAAAAGAAAACAAAGTTAGAAATTACAAGCAATGAATCTTTCATCAAGTTAATTAATTTACATTTTAAATAGTCATTTTAATTTGCACTTATCTCTGACATTATACTTTGCATAGTCTTTTTTCCATCATAATGCTCGGAGACGTTCTGGTTTGCCCCTTCGATTTTAGTATAACGTCGCTTTTTGTCACTGTACATGTGTACGAGAGCTCGATTGATCCTTTCTCCATACTTTGAGTTGTTAGCTGTTTTCGTAACCTGAAAGAAAAGTAATATTTACTATAAATTACAAAGCTAATTATGAACATAAACAGATAAAATAAATAATTGAAATCATAAAGGCTTACCTTGCAGGATGCAAGACCAGTTGCTGCAGTTGAAGCTGGTGTCTTGTCCGTAGATATCCTTGAATTAGTCGGTGGGTGTTCTACCGTACTTCGTCCTGTCACCGACGCGTGTGTCTTAAAATTCTTTGCTGTCGTCGATGGGTCCACAGATTGTTTTTCCCAGGAATCGCGTCCAATACCTGGAGTAAGGCATGGTCTCATGTGAGTTGAACTGCTTGCAGAAGTCGATGTGTGTTCTATATAACTCCGTCCTGTCGCCGACTCTTTCGGCTTAAAAGTAGTTCCTGAAATCGATGGGCCCATAAATGCTCTTTTCCAGGCCTCGTGGTCAATACTTGAATTTGAGGATGATCCCTCGTCCGTAGAACTCCCATCAGTCGTCGATGAGTCGGTCAAATGACTCCTTCCAAGTTTCGATGGATATGCCGAAGACATAAAAGAGCAGTTCAAAAATAGCACCTACCAGGCCTATAGCAAAACTAGAAATGCTACAGGTGATATGGTGTGGCTAACGGCACGATAAGAACAACGACCAATCAGAAGCTTAAGTGTTCGCAGTCAGTTGATTATACACAAACTTCATGATTGACAATCCTTTAAATAACTGGTTCTTTGTGTGGTGCACTTCTTTTCCCCTTCTTGAACCCATCTGTAGCAGGGATTAAAATTTTAACGCTAAGCGTGCAGTAACAATAGGGCTCACTACCTGTGTGCCCTATTGTTACCCTATTGTCGCTGTCCATAAAAGGAGGGGAGTAAATCACAGGTGCAAACGTGCAGAACACAGGTGCAGAGCCATTCGAAGAAAAATGCTTTTGAGGGGGAGGCAAGAGCAACAGGAAATGAGGGATATAATATATTTATTCATGGTGTCATCTACGCATGGCTTCTTTTTAAATTTGTTGAATTATCTATTCCTACATGTCAGGTTCAATTATTACTTAAACAATACAATTTTTCTAAATCTGTTAAAATATCTATTCCTTCAAGTGAGTTTAAAATATTATCAGAACAATCCAATTTTCCTAAATTTGTCAAATTATCTAACCATTCAAGTTAGGTTGAAGTATTATCAGAACAATTTAATTTTATTATTTCTCCAGAATTTCTAATTTTTCGGAAACAATTAAAATATTTTTGTTTCCAATTACTATATATAACAATCACTTAATAGTAAACACTCTTTCTATTTGTTTACTCTTCAGATGTGTCGTGTTTAATAATAATTTGTTTTAAAAGATAAACACATCCTCTCAAGGATTTTTTAACTTCACAAAACCATTCAAAAATTTTTTCTCTCTAATGTTCTTCTTCACAATGACCAAACTTTTCATTTAATTCACTTATCTGTACAGCCTGCATTTTTCGACAAATAACATTAAGGTAGTAGATTAAATTTGTAATTGACCATATAAAAAATCTAATTTATTCATACATTTTTCTATAAATGTTTCACCAAATGTCTGATATCTAACTATATACAGCCAATTTAAATCATCTTCCAATTCTCTCATTGTAACTTCGGAAAGATTTCGAAAGATTGATACTTTATAAAAATTAGGATTTATTTCTCCATCTGGAGCGGTGAGACATAGTTTTTTAATATAAAGAAACAGAGCACTTCTCGCAGCAGCTACGGTTTCATAATTAAGTTTCGGGTTTTGTTTTGATATTAGCTTAATGATTTTGTTGGTGCATTATAGGAATGTAAGAGATTATTTTGTTTATGTTTGGGTTTTAGAAGAATGTGTCGGAGAAAAATCATCAGGTTATTTCGGATAAAAGAATGGCTGGGCCAGGACGTTTACTTTCTGTGGAAGTATATAATAGTACGAGAAACGAACCGGGCAGTAATGAAAGTGATGCAGATAGTAAAGATTCGTGGAACTGTGGTATTTCTGAAGATGAATATGAACATGCAGGTGATTCTTCAGATTCTGATATTACAACTCCGCCAGCTTCAGGAGCTGTTTCCTCAAATAATATTTACGTAGGAGATTTGAAAGATCTGAATTCTTTTGAGTTTTGAGCATACTTGGAATCAATCACTATATTATGCCGCCTAATTTAGTTTAGGAAATAAAATTTAGCATATTTTTCGATGGTGAATAGTAGAATTCACAGTAAAAGCAACTAAAGAGTATTTTGTTTTGAGATTCGTATGAAAAATATACATCAAGTATAAAATCAGTATTTCAATTATTCCTGCGTTAAAGAGGTGATTTTTTGAGGATTGATTTCGAGAGATAGGCTTAGCACAACAAATTAGCCTTGTTTTGATAACAATTCGGAAGCGAAGCGCTCCTTCGTTTGGGCCAAGTTAGTTCCGGACTGCCGCCGTCCGGAAAGGGTTAATGACAATTTTGCGGTAGCAATATATATAATCCACAATAACATGTGTTGTAACTTTCAATGGCCCTAACTCAGGTTTGAACATCTTATTTTCAATATATTGAAATTTATATAGGCAATTCCTTTCTGAATTGAGTATGCTTTACAGTAAGCTGACGTTTTACCACTAAATTAAAAATAGCAATTATTTAAACACTTTCATATAACTGCAAGATATCTAGCCATTTTACTGCACGCAAAAGTAAGGTATAAGTTTTTTGCAAATAACTCGAGAAGCGATGCAGTTTGCAATCTCAAATTTGGCATATGAATGCTTATTGTGTTATATTTTCATTCTTCGTATAAAGATCTCGGCGAAAATCCTTCCCGGAAAAAGCATGATAAATAAATTTCAATTTAAATATTTGCATCTGAAATTACTCTAATCGTCAAAACATATATTTAAATGTACCTCGAGGATATTATTTATAAAATAAAAATAAAACTACCTATATATCTCCATTTCAAAAAAGGTTTAAACTCCGAAATAGACTGTGTTTCCCTTTCCCAGCGACAGATGCTGACAAAAATTTTTATTTATTTTCGAAAATTTTTCTCTCGGCAGGGCCTGGAAATTTACTTATAAGTATTAACTATTTGATTCGGAATAACTAAGTTGGAACATGTGTTTGCAAAAGCTAGTTTATTTCTTCGACGTTTCTATTATACAAAGAAAATTATTCGATTTGGGGAATACGACTTTAAAATCTCTGAAAAATAAAAAGTAAATATTTTATTTATCATCTTCTGCGTCTGATTTATTTTTTGTAAAAAACCCTCCTCTTTTCTCAACCGGGCTTGGGACCGGCTATGGCAGAGTTAAAAATATTTTTTACTTTTTGTCTAAAACATTGTCTTTGGACGATATGAAGAAGTCACGGTAATAATAACCTACCGCATATCTACTTGTGTGATTGGCTCTGAAAAGAGCCTTTTTTATGTTCTCGATACCATTCGAGTGATCTTCAGACAGGAGCTTTTGGAGTTACAATTTTTGTGTCTACTGCTGTGTCGGTGATGCCGTTTCTGAACATTCATCGGTGTTTTCAGAATCATAAAATACCTGAAAAAGAAAACAAAATTAGAAATTACAAGCAATGAATCTTTCATCAAGTTAATTAATTTACATTTTAAATAGTCATTTTAATTTGCACTTACCTCTGACATTATACTTTGCATAGTCTTTTTTCCGTCATAATGCTCGGAGTCGTTCTGGTTTGCCCCTTCGATTTTAGTATAACGTCGCTTTTTGTCACTGTACATGTGTACGAGAGCTCGATTGATCCTTTCTCCATACTTTGAGTTGTTAGCTGTTTTCGTAACCTGAAAGAAAAGTAATATTTACTATAAATTACAAAGCTAATTATGAACATAAACAGATAAAAGTAATAATTGAAATCATAAAGGCTTACCTTGCAGGATGCAAGACCAGTTGCTGCAGTTGAAGCTGGTGTCTTGTCCGTAGATATCCTTGAATTAGTCGGTGGGTGTTCTACCGTACTTCGTCCTGTCACCGACGCGTGTGTCTTAAAATTCTTTGCAGTCGTCGATGGATCCACAGATTGTTTTTCCCAGGAATCGCGTCCAATACCTGGAGTAAGGCATGGTCTCATGTGAGTTGAACTGCTTGCAGAAGTCGATGTGTGTTCTATATAACTCCGTCCTGTCGCCGACTCTTTCGGCTTAAAAGTAGTTCCTGAAATCGATGGGCCCATAAATGCTCTTTTCCAGGCCTCGTGGTCAATACTTGAATTTGAGGATGATCCCTCGTCCGTAGAACTCCCATCAGTCGTCGATGAGTCGGTCAAATGACTCCTTCCAAGTTTCGATGGATATGCCGAAGACATAATAGAGCAGTTCAAAAATAGCACCTACCAGGCCTATAGCAAAACTAGAAATGCTACAGGTGATATGGTGTGGCTAACGGCACGATAAGAACAACGACCAATCAGAAGCTTAAGTGTTCGCAGTCAGTTGATTATACACAAACTTCATGATTGACAATCCCGTAAATAACTGGTTCTTTGTGTGGTGCACTTCTTTTCCCCTTCTTGAACCCATCTGTAGCAGGGATTAAAATTTTAACGCTAAGCGTGCAGTAACAATAGGGCTCAGTACCTGTGTGCCCTATTGTTACCCTATTGTCGCTGTCCATAAAAGGAGGGGAGTAAATCACAGGTGCAAAGCCATTCGAAGAAAAATGCTTTTGAGGGGGAGGCAAGAGCAACAGGAAATGAGGGATATAATATATTTATTCATGGTGTCATCTACGCATGGCTTCTTTTTAAATTTGTTGAATTATCTATTCCTACATGTCAGGTTCAATTATTACTTAAACAATACAATTTTTCTAAATCTGTTAAAATATCTATTCCTTCAAGTGAGTTTAAAATATTATCAGAACAATCCAATTTTCCTAAATTTGTCAAATTATCTAACCATTCAAGTTAGGTTGAAGTATTATCAGAACAATTTAATTTTATTATTTCTCCAGAATTTCTAATTTTTCGGAAACAATTAAAATATTTTTGTTTCCAATTACTATATATAACAATCACTTAATAGTAAACACTCTTTCAATTTGTTTACTCTTCAGATGTGTCGTGTTTAATTATAATTTGTTTTAAAAGATAAACACATCCTCTCAAGGATTTTTTAACTTCACAAAACCATTCAAAAATTTTTTCTCTCTAATGTTCTTCTTCACAATGACCAAACTTTTCATTTAATTCACTTATCTGTACAGCCTGCATTTTTCGACAAATAACATTAAGGTAGTAGATTAAATTTGAAATTGACCATATAAAAAATCTAATTTATTCATACATTTTTCTATAAATGTTTCACCAAATGTCTGATATCTAACTATATACAGCCAATTTAAATCATCTTCCAATTCTCTCATTGTAACTTCGGAAAGATTTCGAAAGATTGATACTTTATAAAAATTAGGATTTATTTCTCCATCTGGAGCGGTGAGACATAGTTTTGTAATATAAAGAAACAGAGCACTTCTCGCAGCAGCTACGGTTTCATAATTAAGTTTCGGGTTTTGTTTTGATATTAGCTTAATGATTTTGTTGGTGCATTATAGGAATGTAAGAGATTATTTTGTTTATGTTTGGGTTTTAGAAGAATGTGTCGGAGAAAAATTATCAGGTTATTTCGGATAAAAGAATGGCTGGGCCAGGACGTTTACTTTCTGTGGAAGTATATAATAGTACGAGAAACGAACCGGGCAGAAATGAAAGTGATGCAGATAGTGAAGATTCGTGGAACTGTGGTATTTCTGAAGATGAATATGAACATGCAGGTGATTCTTCAGATTCTGATATTACAACTCCGCCAGCTTCAGTAGCTGTTTCCTCAAATAATATTTACGTAGGAGATTTGAAAGATCTGAATTCTTTTGAGTTTTGAGCATACTTCGAATCAATCACTATATTATGCCGCCTAATTCAGTTTAGGAAATAAAATTTAGCATATTTTTCGATGGTGAATAGTAGAATTCACAGTAAAAGCAACTAAAGAGTATTTTGTTTTGAGATTCGTATGAAAAATATACATCAAGTATAAAATCAGTATTTCAATTATTCCTGACAAAAATTATTCACTCTCAATCAATATTCAATTAATCAAAATCAAAGTTTCAATTATTCCTGCGTTAAAGAGGTGATTTTTTGAGGATTGATTTCGAGAGATAGGCTTAGCACAACAAATTAGCCTTGTTTTGATAACAATTCGGAAGCGAAGCGCTCCTTCGTTTGGGCCAAGTTAGTTCCGGACTGCCGCCGTCCGGAAAGGGTTAATGACAATTTTGCGGTAGCAATATATATAATCCACAATAACATGTGTTGTAACTTTCAATGGCCCTAACTCAGGTTTGAACATCTTATTTTCAATATATTGAAATTTATATAGGCAATTCCTTTCTGAATTGAGTATGCTTTACAGTAAGCTGACGTTTTACCACTAAATTAAAAATCGCAATTATTTAAACACTTTCATATAACTGCAAGATATCTAGCCATTTTACTGCACGCAAAAGTAAGGCATAAGTTTTTTGCAAATAACTCGAGAAGCGATGCAGTTTGCAATTTCAAATTTGGCATATGAATGCTTATTGTGTTATATTTTCATTCTTCGTATAAAGATCTCGGCTAAAATCCTTCCCGGAAAAAGCATGATAAATAAATTTCAATTTAAATATTTGCATCTGAAATTACTCTAATCGTCAAAACATATATTTAAATGTACCTCGAGGATATTATTTATAAAATAAAAATAAAACTACCTATATATCTCCATTTCAAAAAAGGTTTAAACTCCGAAATAGACTGTGTTTCCCTTTCCCAGAGACAGATGCTGACAAAAATTTTTATTTATTTTCGAAAATTTTTCTCTCGGCAGGGCCTGGAAATTTACTTATAAGTATTAACTATTTGATTCGGAATAACTAAGTTGGAACATGTGTTTGCAAAAGCTAGTTTATTTCTTCGACGTTTCTATTATACAAAGAAAATTATTCGATTTGGGGAATACGACTTTAAAATCTCTGAAAAATAAAAAGTAAATATTTTATTTATCATCTTCTGCGTCTGATCTTATTTTTTGTAAAAAACCCTCCTCTTTTCTCAACCGGGCTTGGGACCGGCTATGGCAAAGTTAAAAATATTTTTTACTTTTTGTCCAAAACATTGTCTTTGGACGATATGAAGAAGTCACGGTAATAATAACCTACCGCATATCTACTTGTGTGATTGGCTCTGAAAAGAGCCTTTTTTATGTTCTCGATACCATTCGAGTGATCTTCAGACAGGAGCTTTTGGAGTTACAATTTTTGTGTCTACTGCTGTGTCGGAGATGCCGTTTCTGAACATTCATCGGTGTTTTCAGAATCATAAAATACCTGAAAAAGAAAACAAAGTTAGAAATTACAAGCAATGAATCTTTCATCAAGTTAATTAATTTACATTTTAAATAGTCATTTTAATTTGCACTTACCTCTGACATTATACTTTGCATAGTCTTTTTTCCATCATAATGCTCGGAGACGTTCTGGTTTGCCCCTTCGATTTTAGTATAACGTCGCTTTTTGTCACTGTACATGTGTACGAGAGCTCGATTGATCCTTTCTCCATACTTTGAGTTGTTAGCTGTTTTCGTAACCTGAAAGAAAAGTAATATTTACTATAAATTACAAAGCTAATTATGAACATAAACAGATAAAAGAAATAATTGAAATCATAAAGGCTTACCTTGCAGGATGCAAGACCAGTTGCTGCAGTTGAAGCTGGTGTCTTGTCCGTAGATATCCTTGAATTAGTCGGTGGGTGTTCTACCGTACTTCGTCCTGTCACCGACGCGTGTGTCTTAAAATTCTTTGCTGTCGTCGATGGGTCCACAGATTGTTTTTCCCAGGAATCGCGTCCAATACCTGGAGTAAGGCATGGTCTCATGTGAGTTGAACTGCTTGCAGAAGTCGATGTGTGTTCTATATAACTCCGTCCTGTCGCCGACTCTTTCGGCTTAAAAGTAGTTCCTGAAATCGATGGGCCCATAAATGCTCTTTTCCAGGCCTCGTGGTCAATACTTGAATTTGAGGATGATCCCTCGTCCGTAGAACTCCCATCAGTCGTCGATGAGTCGGTCAAATGACTCCTTCCAAGTTTCGATGGATATGCCGAAGACATAATAGAGCAGTTCAAAAATAGCACCTACCAGGCCTATAGCAAAACTAGAAATGCTACAGGTGATATGGTGTGGCTAACGGCACGATAAGAACAACGAACAATCAGAAGCTTAAGTGTTCGCAGTCAGTTGATTATACACAAACTTCATGATTGACAATCCCGTAAATAACTGGTTCTTTGTGTGGTGCACTTCTTTTCCCCTTCTTGAACCCATCTGTAGCAGGGATTAAAATTTTAACGCTAAGCGTGCAGTAACAATAGGGCTCACTACCTGTGTGCCCTATTGTTACCCTATTGTCGCTGTCCATAAAAGGAGGGGAGTAAATCACAGGTGCAAACGTGCAGAACACAGGTGCAGAGCCATTCGAAGAAAAATGCTTTTGAGGGGGAGGCAAGAGCAACAGGAAATGAGGGATATAATATATCTATTCCTGGTGTCATCTACGCATGGCTTCTTTTTAAATTTGTTGAATTATCTATTCCTACATGTCAGGTTCAATTATTACTTAAACAATACAATTTTTCTAAATCTTTTAAAATATCTATTCCTTCAAGTGAGTTTAAAATATTATCAGAACAATCCAATTTTCCTAAATTTGTCAAATTATCTAACCATTCAAGTTAGGTTGAAGTATTATCAGAACAATTTAATTTTATTATTTCTCCAGAATTTCTAATTTTTCGGAAACAATTAAAATATTTTTGTTTCCAATTACTATATATAACAATCACTTAATAGTAAACACTCTTTCAATTTGTTTACTCTTCAGATGTGTCGTGTTTAATAATAATTTGTTTTAAAAGAGAAACACATCCTCTCAAGGATTTTTTAACTTCACAAAACCATTCAAAAATTTTTTCTCTCTAATGTTCTTCTTCACAATGACCAAACTTTTCATTTAATTCACTTATCTGTACAGCCTGCATTTTTCGACAAATAACATTAACCCTTTCGGGACGGCGGCATTCCGAAACTACCGTGGCCCAAAGGACGAAGCGCTTCGTTTCCGAAATGTGCGTAAAAGACGGCTACTTTTTTGCGCTAAGCCTTACTCTCGAAAAAAATTCACTAAAAATCACCCGTTCAACACAGCATTCTACTTTTTTCAGGAAGAAAGGAAATACTTATTTTCTATTTGATGTATATTTTTATTCAAATTTTCTTTTATCAAAATATTAAAAATTTTAGTGTATATATGTTTTAGGTACAGATGGATAATTCTTTGGCATGTCCTTCCGATTTTTTAAAACTGTACCACATATATGCGTATTCTTAGACAACAAATACTTTGCAAGTACAGGAGAGGTAAAAAATTTATCCAAATACAAAGTATATCCTTTTCCTGAAAGTTCACTTAGAAGTGTTTTCACAACGCGTTCTCCATACCCACCATCAGAGCTTGATAATCCCGTGTCCTTTCCAGTATACACAAGGAAATTCCATTTATGGCCTCATTCCGATTCTGACGATTTATATATTTTTATTCCATATCTGGACCTTTTCGATGGGATATATTAACGAAATCCCAGACTTCCTTTCCATGAGAACATAAATAGCCTAATCATTTCATTGCCGCACATTCCTTTCCCCCCCCCCCCTCCCCCACCCGCTCAAAAAAAAACCTCTCTTATATTCCTCTAATTCAACAACCAAATCAATAAAAGACAAAATCAGTACGAGACCCGGAACTCAATTATAAAATTGTTGATGCTACGAGAAGTGCTATGTTTACTTTACAGAACCATGTGTTTCACCGCTCCAAATGGAGAAATAATTCATTGGATTCTCCTTGTGCCAAGGTCAAACATCTACAAAATACATTTAAGTTGCTTCCACGGGCATTTAGCGCCATCTAGGAGACAAATACATTCAAACTAAAACGTTCCACATAGAAACACACATACGTGCCAGTCGTCCTTTAGGGTAAAATTTCCTCCGGCCCGCGGGAGTGCCGTTCGTCCTTGACTGCAACTTCACAGCTGGCGCGTATGCGTGCCACTCGTCGCGAAAGGGTTAAGGTAGTAGATTAAATTTGTAATTGACCATATAAAAAGTCTAATTTATTCATACATTTTTCTATAAATGTTTCACCAAATGTCTGATATCTAACTATATACAGCCAATTTAAATCATCTTCCAATTCTCTCATTGTAACTTCGGAAAGATTTCGAAAGATTGATACTTTATAAAAATTAGGATTTATTTCTCCATCTGGAGCGGTGAGACATAGTTTTGTAATATAAAGAAACAGAGCACTTCTCGCAGCAGCTACGGTTTCATAATTAAGTTTCGGGTTTTGTTTTGATATTAGCTTAATGATTTTGTTGGTGCATTATAGGAATGTAAGAGATTATTTTGTTTATGTTTGGGTTTTAGAAGAATGTGTCGGAGAAAAATTATCAGGTTATTTCGGATAAAAGAATGGCTGGGCCAGGACGTTTACTTTCTGTGGAAGTATATAATAGTACGAGAAACGAACCGGGCAGTAATGAAAGTGATGCAGATAGTAAAGATTCGTGGAACTGTGGTATTTCTGAAGATGAATATGAACATGCAGGTGATTCTTCAGATTCTGATATTACAACTCCGCCAGCTTCAGTAGCTGTTTCCTCAAATAATATTTACGTAGGAGATTTGAAAGATCTGAATTCTTTTGAGTTTTGAGCATACTTGGAATCAATCACTATATTATGCCGCCTAATTCAGTTTAGGAAATAAAATTTAGCATATTTTTCGATGGTGAATAGTAGAATTCACAGTAAAAGCAACTAAAGAGTATTTTGTTTTGAGATTCGTATGAAAAATATACATCAAGTATAAAATCAGTATTTCAATTATTCCTGACAAAAATTATTCACTCTCAATCAATATTCAATTAATCAAAATCAAAGTTTCAATTATTCCTGCGTTAAAGAGGTGATTTTTTGAGGATTGATTTCGAGAGATAGGCTTAGCACAACAAATTAGCCTTGTTTTGATAACAATTCGGAAGCGAAGCGCTCCTTCGTTTGGGCCAAGTTAGTTCCGGACTGCCGCCGTCCGGAAAGGGTTAATGACAATTTTGCGGTAGCAATATATATAATCCACAATAACATGTGTTGTAACTTTCAATGGCCCTAACTCAGGTTTGAACATCTTATTTTCAATATATTGAAATTTATATAGGCAATTCCTTTCTGAATTGAGTATGCTTTACAGTAAGCTGACGTTTTACCACTAAATTAAAAATAGCAATTATTTAAACACTTTCATATAACTGCAAGATATCTAGCCATTTTACTGCACGCAAAAGTAAGGTATAAGTTTTTTGCAAATAACTCGAGAAGCGATGCAGTTTGCAATCTCAAATTTGGCATATGAATGCTTATTGTGTTATATTTTCATTCTTCGTATAAAGATCTCGGCGAAAATCCTTCCCGGAAAAAGCATGATAAATAAATTTCAATTTAAATATTTGCATCTGAAATTACTCTAATCGTCAAAACATATATTTAAATGTACCTCGATGATATTATTTATAAAATAAAAATAAAACTACCTATATATCTCCATTTCAAAAAAGGTTTAAACTCCGAAATAGACTGTGTTTCCCTTTCCCAGCGACAGATGCTGACAAAATTTTTTATTTATTTTCGAAAATTTTTCTCTCGGCAGGGCCTGGAAATTTACTTATAAGTATTAACTATTTGATTCGGAATAACTAAGTTGGAACATGTGTTTGCAAAAGCTAGTTTATTTCTTCGACGTTTCTATTATACAAAAAAAATTATTCGATTTGGGGAATACGACTTTAAAATCTCTGAAAAATAAAAAGTAAATATTTTATTTATCATCTTCTGCGTCTGATTTATTTTTTGTAAAAAACCCTCCTCTTTTCTCAACCGGGCTTGGGACCGGCTATGGCAGAGTTAAAAATATTTTTTACTTTTTGTCCAAAACATTGTCTTTGGACGATATGAAGAAGTCACGGTAATAATAACCTACCGCATATCTACTTGTGTGATTGGCTCTGAAAAGAGCCTTTTTTATGTTCTCGATACCATTCGAGTGATCTTCAGACAGGAGCTTTTGGAGTTACAATTTTTGTGTCTACTGATGTGTCGGTGATGCCGTTTCTGAACATTCATCGGTGTTTTCAGAATCATAAAATACCTGAAAAAGAAAACAAAATTAGAAATTACAAGCAATGAATCTTTCATCAAGTTAATTAATTTACATTTTATATAGTCATTTTAATTTGCACTTACCTCTGACATTATACTTTGCATAGTCTTTTTTCAGTCATAATGCTCGGAGTCGTTCTGGTTTGCCCCTTCGATTTTAGTATAACGTCGCTTTTTGTCACTGTACATGTGTACGAGAGCTCGATTGATCCTTTCTCCATACTTTGAGTTGTTAGCTGTTTTCGTAACCTGAAAGAAAAGTAATATTTACTATAAATTACAAAGCTAATTATGAACATAAACAGATAAAAGAAATAATTGAAATCATAAAGGCTTACTTTGCAGGATGCAAGACCAGTTGCTGCAGTTGAAGCTGGTGTCTTGTCCGTAGATATCCTTGAATTAGTCGGTGGGTGTTCTACCGTACTTCGTCCTGTCACCGACGCGTGTGTCTTAAAATTCTTTGCAGTCGTCGATGGATCCACAGATTGTTTTTCCCAGGAATCGCGTCCAATACCTGGAGTAAGGCATGGTCTCATGTGAGTTGAACTGCTTGCAGAAGTCGAAGTGTGTTCTATATAACTCCGTCCTGTCGCCGACTCTTTCGGCTTAAAAGTAGTTCCTGAAATCGATGGGCCCATAAATGCTCTTTTCCAGGCCTCGTGGTCAATACTTGAATTTGAGGATGATCCCTCGTCCGTAGAACTCCCATCAGTCGTCGATGAGTCGGTCAAATGACTCCTTCCAAGTTTCGATGGATATGCCGAAGACATAATAGAGCAGTTCAAAAATAGCACCTACCAGGCCTATAGCAAAACTAGAAATGCTACAGGTGATATGGTGTGGCTAACGGCACGATAAGAACAACGACCAATCAGAAGCTTAAGTGTTCGCAGTCAGTTGATTATACACCAACTTCATGATTGACAATCCCGTAAATAGCTGGTTCTTTGTGTGGTGCACTTCTTTTCCCCTTCTTGAACCCATCTGTAGCAGGGATTAAAATTTTAACGCTAGGCGTGCAGTAACAATAGGGCTCACTACCTGTGTGCCCTATTGTTACCCTATTGTCGCTGTCCATAAATGGAGGGGAGTAAATCACAGGTGCAAACGTGCAGAACACAGGTGCAGAGCCATTCGAAGAAAAATGCTTTTGAGAGGGAGGCAAGAGCAACAGGAAATGAGGGATATAATATATTTATTCATGGTGTCATCTACGCATGGCTTCTTTTTAAATTTGTTGAATTATCTATTCCTACATGTCAGGTTCAATTATTACTTAAACAATACAATTTTTCTAAATCTGTTAAAATATCTATTCCTTCAAGTGAGTTTAAAATATTATCAGAACAATCCAATTTTCCTAAATTTGTCAAATTATCTAACCATTCAAGTTAGGTTGAAGTATTATCAGAACAATTTAATTTTATTATTTCTCCAGAATTTCTAATTTTTCGGAAACAATTAAAATATTTTTGTTTCCAATTACTATATATAACAATCACTTAATAGTAAACACTCTTTCAATTTGTTTACTCTTCAGATGTGTCGTGTTTAATAATAATTTGTTTTAAAAGATAAACACATCCTCTCAAGGATTTTTTAACTTCACAAAACCATTCAAAAATTTTTTCTCTCTAATGTTCTTCTTCACAATGACCAAACTTTTCATTTAATTCACTTATCTGTACAGCCTGCATTTTTCGACAAATAACATTAAGGTAGTAGATTAAATTTGAAATTGACCATATAAAAAATCTAATTTATTCATACATTTTTCTATAAATGTTTCACCAAATGTCTGATATCTAACTATATACAGCCAATTTAAATCATCTTCCAATTCTCTCATTGTAACTTCGGAAAGATTTCGAAAGATTGATACTTTATAAAAATTAGGATTTATTTCTCCATCTGGAGCGGTGAGACATAGTTTTGTAATATAAAGAAACAGAGCACTTCTCGCAGCAGCTACGGTTTCATAATTAAGTTTCGGGTTTTGTTTTGATATTAGCTTAATGATTTTGTTGGTGCATTATAGGAATGTAAGAGATTATTTTGTTTATGTTTGGGTTTTAGAAGAATGTGTCGGAGAAAAATTATCAGGTTATTTCGGATAATAGAATGGCTGGGCCAGGACGTTTACTTTCTGTGGAAGTATATAATAGTACGAGAAACGAACCGGGCAGTAATGAAAGTGATGCAGATAGTGAAGATTCGTGGAACTGTGGTATTTCTGAAGATGAATATGAACATGCAGGTGATTCTTCAGATTCTGATATTACAACTCCGCCAGCTTCAGTAGCTGTTTCCTCAAATAATATTTACGTAGGAGATTTGAAAGATCTGAATTCTTTTGAGTTTTGAGCATACTTCGAATCAATCACTATATTATGCCGCCTAATTCAGTTTAGGAAATAAAATTTAGCATATTTTTCGATGGTGAATAGTAGAATTCACAGTAAAAGCAACTAAAGAGTATTTTGTTTTGAGATTCGTATGAAAAATAGACATCAAGTATAAAATCAGTATTTCAATTATTCCTGACAAAAATTATTCACTCTCAATCAATATTCAATTAATCAAAATCAAAGTTTCAATTATTCCTGCGTTAAAGAGGTGATTTTTTGAGGATTGATTTCGAGAGATAGGCTTAGCACAACAAATTAGCCTTGTTTTGATAACAATTCGGAAGCGAAGCGCTCCTTCGTTTGGGCCAAGTTAGTTCCGGACTGCCGCCGTCCGGAAAGGGTTGATGACAATTTTGCGGTAGCAATATATATAATCCACAATAACATGTGTTGTAACTTTCAATGGCCCTAACTCAGGTTTGAGCATCTTATTTTCAATATATTGAAATTTATATAGGCAATTCCTTTCTGAATTGAGTATGCTTTACAGTAAGCTGACGTTTTACCACTAAACTAAAAATAGCAATTATTTAAACACTTTCATATAACTGCAAGATATCTAGCCATTTTACTGCACGCAAAAGTAAGGTATAAGTTTTTTGCAAATAACTCGAGAAGCGATGCAGTTTGCAATCTCAAATTTGGCATATGAATGCTTATTGTGTTATATTTTCATTCTTCGTATAAAGATCTCGGCGAAAATCCTTCCCGGAAAAAGCATGATAAATAAATTTCAATTTAAATATTTGCATCTGAAATTACTCTAATCGTCAAAACATATATTTAAATGTACCTCGAGGATATTATTTATAAAATAAAAATAAAACTACCTATATATCTCCATTTCAAAAAAGGTTTAAACTCCGAAATAGACTGTGTTTCCCTTTCCCAGCGACAGATGCTGACAAAAATTTTTATTTATTTTCGAAAATTTTTCTCTCGGCAGGGCCTGGAAATTTACTTATAAGTATTAACTATTTGATTCGGAATAACTAAGTTGGAACATGTGTTTGCAAAAGCTAGTTTATTTCTTCGACGTTTCTATTATACAAAGAAAATTATTCGATTTGGGGAATACGACTTTAAAATCTCTGAAAAATAAAAAGTAAACATTTTATTTATCATCTTCTGCGTCTGATCTTATTTTTTGTAAAAAACCCTCCTCTTTTCTCAACCGGGCTTGGGACCGGCTATGGCAGAGTTAAAAATATTTTTACTTTTTGTCCAAAACAATGTCTTTGGACGATATGAAGAAGTCACGGTAATAATAACCTACCGCATATCTACTTGTGTGATTGGCTCTGAAAAGAGCCTTTTTTGTGTTCTCGATACCATTCGAGTGATCTTCAGACAGGAGCTTTTGGAGTTACAATTTTTGTGTCTACTGCTGTGTCGGAGATGCCGTTTCTGAACATTCATCGGTGTTTTCAGAATCATAAAATACCTGAAAAAGAAAACAAAATTAGAAATTACAAGCAATGAATCTTTCATCAAGTTAATTAATTTACATTTTAAATAGTCATTTTAATTTGCACTTACCTCTGACATTATACTTTGCATAGTCTTTTTTCCGTCATAATGCTCGGAGTCGTTCTGCTTTGCCCCTTCGATTTTAGTATAACGTCGTTTTTTGTCACTGTACATGTGTACGAGAGCTCGATTGATCCTTTCTCCATACTTTGAGTTGTTAGCTGTTTTCGTAACCTGAAAGAAAAGTAATATTTACTATAAATTACAAAGCTAATTATGAACATAAACAGATAAAAGTAATAATTGAAATCATAAAGGCTTACCTTGCAGGATGCAAGACCAGTTGCTGCAGTTGAAGCTGGTGTCTTGTCCGTAGATATCCTTGAATTAGTCGGTGGGTGTTCTACCGTACTTCGTCCTGTCACCGACGCGTGTGTCTTAAAATTCTTTGCAGTCGTCGATGGATCCACAGATTGTTTTTCCCAGGAATCGCGTCCAATACCTGGAGTAAGGCATGGTCTCATGTGAGTTGAACTGCTTGCAGAAGTCGATGTGTGTTCTATATAACTCCGTCCTGTCGCCGACTCTTTCGGCTTAAAAGTAGTTCCTGAAATCGATGGGCCCATAAATGCTCTTTTCCAGGCCTCGTGGTCAATACTTGAATTTGAGGATGATCCCTCGTCCGTAGAACTCCCATCAGTCGTCGATGAGTCGGTCAAATGACTCCTTCCAAGTTTCGATGGATATGCCGAAGACATAATAGAGCAGTTCAAAAATAGCACCTACCAGGCCTATAGCAAAACTAGAAATGCTACAGGTGATATGGTGTGGCTAACGGCACGATAAGAACAACGACCAATCAGAAGCTTAAGTGTTCGCAGTCAGTTGATTATACACAAACTTCATGATTGACAATCCCGTAAATAACTGGTTCTTTGTGTGGTGCACTTCTTTTCCCCTTCTTGAACCCATCTGTAGCAGGGATTAAAATTTTAACGCTAAGCGTGCAGTAACAATAGGGCTCACTACCTGTGTGCCCTATTGTTACCCTATTGTCGCTGTCCATAAAAGGAGGGGAGTAAATCACAGGTGCAAACGTGCAGAACACAGGTGCAGAGCCATTCGAAGAAAAATGCTTTTGAGGGGGAGGCAAGAGCAACAGGAAATGAGGGATATAATATATTTATTCCTGGTGTCATCTACGCATGGCTTCTTTTTAAATTTGTTGAATTATCTATTCCTACATGTCAGGTTCAATTATTACTTAAACAATACAATTTTTCTAAATCTGTTAAAATATCTATTCCTTCAAGTGAGTTTAAAATATTATCAGAACAATCCAATTTTCCTAAATTTGTCAAATTATCTAACCATTCAAGTTAGGTTGAAGTATTATCAGAACAATTTAATTTTATTATTTCTCCAGAATTTCTAATTTTTCGGAAACAATTAAAATATTTTTGTTTCCAATTACTATATATAACAATCACTTAATAGTAAACACTCTTTCAATTTGTTTACTCTTCAGATGTGTCGTGTTTAATAATAATTTGTTTTAAAAGAGAAACACATCCTCTCAAGGATTTTTTAACTTCACAAAACCATTCAAAATTTTTTTCTCTCTAATGTTCTTCTTCACAATGACCAAACTTTTCATTTAATTCACTTATCTGTACAGCCTGCATTTTTCGACAAATAACATTAAGGTAGTAGATTAAATTTGTAATTGACCATATAAAAAGTCTAATTTATTCATACATTTTTCTATAAATGTTTCACCAAATGTCTGATATCTAACTATATACAGCCAATTTAAATCATCTTCCAATTCTCTCATTGTAACTTCGGAAAGATTTCGAAAGATTGATACTTTATAAAAATTAGGATTTATTTCTCCATCTGGAGCGGTGAGACATAGTTTTGTAATATAAAGAAACAGAGCACTTCTCGCAGCAGCTACGGTTTCATAATTAAGTTTCGGGTTTTGTTTTGATATTAGCTTAATGATTTTGTTGGTGCATTATAGGAATGTAAGAGATTATTTTGTTTATGTTTGGGTTTTAGAAGAATGTGTCGGAGAAAAATTATCAGGTTATTTCGGATAAAAGAATCGCTGGGCCAGGACGTTTACTTTCTGTGGAAGTATATAATAGTACGAGAAACGAACCGGGCAGTAATGAAAGTGATGCAGATAGTAAAGATTCGTGGAACTGTGGTATTTCTGAAGATGAATATGAACATGCAGGTGATTCTTCAGATTCTGATATTACAACTCCGCCAGCTTCAGTAGCTGTTTCCTCAAATAATATTTACGTAGGAGATTTGAAAGATCTGAATTCTTTTGAGTTTTGAGCATACTTGGAATCAATCACTATATTATGCCGCCTAATTCAGTTTAGGAAATAAAATTTAGCATATTTTTCGATGGTGAATAGTAGAATTCACAGTAAAAGCAACTAAAGAGTATTTTGTTTTGAGATTCGTATGAAAAATAGACATCAAGTATAAAATCAGTATTTCAATTATTCCTGACAAAAATTATTCACTCTCAATCAATATTCAATTAATCAAAATCAAAGTTTCAATTATTCCTGCGTTAAAGAGGTGATTTTTTGAGGATTGATTTCGAGAGATAGGCTTAGCACAACAAATTAGCCTTGTTTTGATAACAATTCGGAAGCGAAGCGCTCCTTCGTTTGGGCCAAGTTAGTTCCGGACTGCCGCCGTCCGGAAAGGGTTGATGACAATTTTGCGGTAGCAATATATATAATCCACAATAACATGTGTTGTAACTTTCAATGGCCCTAACTCAGGTTTGAGCATCTTATTTTCAATATATTGAAATTTATATAGGCAATTCCTTTCTGAATTGAGTATGCTTTACAGTAAGCTGACGTTTTACCACTAAACTAAAAATAGCAATTATTTAAACACTTTCATATAACTGCAAGATATCTAGCCATTTTACTGCACGCAAAAGTAAGGTATAAGTTTTTTGCAAATAACTCGAGAAGCGATGCAGTTTGCAATCTCAAATTTGGCATATGAATGCTTATTGTGTTATATTTTCATTCTTCGTATAAAGATCTCGGCGAAAATCCTTCCCGGAAAAAGCATGATAAATAAATTTCAATTTAAATATTTGCATCTGAAATTACTCTAATCGTCAAAACATATATTTAAATGTACCTCGAGGATATTATTTATAAAATAAAAATAAAACTACCTATATATCTCCATTTCAAAAAAGGTTTAAACTCCGAAATAGACTGTGTTTCCCTTTCCCAGCGACAGATGCTGACAAAAATTTTTATTTATTTTCGAAAATTTTTCTCTCGGCAGGGCCTGGAAATTTACTTATAAGTATTAACTATTTGATTCGGAATAACTAAGTTGGAACATGTGTTTGCAAAAGCTAGTTTATTTCTTCGACGTTTCTATTATACAAAGAAAATTATTCGATTTGGGGAATACGACTTTAAAATCTCTGAAAAATAAAAAGTAAACATTTTATTTATCATCTTCTGCGTCTGATCTTATTTTTTGTAAAAAACCCTCCTCTTTTCTCAACCGGGCTTGGGACCGGCTATGGCAGAGTTAAAAATATTTTTACTTTTTGTCCAAAACAATGTCTTTGGACGATATGAAGAAGTCACGGTAATAATAACCTACCGCATATCTACTTGTGTGATTGGCTCTGAAAAGAGCCTTTTTTGTGTTCTCGATACCATTCGAGTGATCTTCAGACAGGAGCTTTTGGAGTTACAATTTTTGTGTCTACTGCTGTGTCGGAGATGCCGTTTCTGAACATTCATCGGTGTTTTCAGAATCATAAAATACCTGAAAAAGAAAACAAAATTAGAAATTACAAGCAATGAATCTTTCATCAAGTTAATTAATTTACATTTTAAATAGTCATTTTAATTTGCACTTACCTCTGACATTATACTTTGCATAGTCTTTTTTCCGTCATAATGCTCGGAGTCGTTCTGCTTTGCCCCTTCGATTTTAGTATAACGTCGTTTTTTGTCACTGTACATGTGTACGAGAGCTCGATTGATCCTTTCTCCATACTTTGAGTTGTTAGCTGTTTTCGTAACCTGAAAGAAAAGTAATATTTACTATAAATTACAAAGCTAATTATGAACATAAACAGATAAAAGTAATAATTGAAATCATAAAGGCTTACCTTGCAGGATGCAAGACCAGTTGCTGCAGTTGAAGCTGGTGTCTTGTCCGTAGATATCCTTGAATTAGTCGGTGGGTGTTCTACCGTACTTCGTCCTGTCACCGACGCGTGTGTCTTAAAATTCTTTGCAGTCGTCGATGGATCCACAGATTGTTTTTCCCAGGAATCGCGTCCAATACCTGGAGTAAGGCATGGTCTCATGTGAGTTGAACTGCTTGCAGAAGTCGATGTGTGTTCTATATAACTCCGTCCTGTCGCCGACTCTTTCGGCTTAAAAGTAGTTCCTGAAATCGATGGGCCCATAAATGCTCTTTTCCAGGCCTCGTGGTCAATACTTGAATTTGAGGATGATCCCTCGTCCGTAGAACTCCCATCAGTCGTCGATGAGTCGGTCAAATGACTCCTTCCAAGTTTCGATGGATATGCCGAAGACATAATAGAGCAGTTCAAAAATAGCACCTACCAGGCCTATAGCAAAACTAGAAATGCTACAGGTGATATGGTGTGGCTAACGGCACGATAAGAACAACGACCAATCAGAAGCTTAAGTGTTCGCAGTCAGTTGATTATACACAAACTTCATGATTGACAATCCCGTAAATAACTGGTTCTTTGTGTGGTGCACTTCTTTTCCCCTTCTTGAACCCATCTGTAGCAGGGATTAAAATTTTAACGCTAAGCGTGCAGTAACAATAGGGCTCACTACCTGTGTGCCCTATTGTTACCCTATTGTCGCTGTCCATAAAAGGAGGGGAGTAAATCACAGGTGCAAACGTGCAGAACACAGGTGCAGAGCCATTCGAAGAAAAATGCTTTTGAGGGGGAGGCAAGAGCAACAGGAAATGAGGGATATAATATATTTATTCCTGGTGTCATCTACGCATGGCTTCTTTTTAAATTTGTTGAATTATCTATTCCTACATGTCAGGTTCAATTATTACTTAAACAATACAATTTTTCTAAATCTGTTAAAATATCTATTCCTTCAAGTGAGTTTAAAATATTATCAGAACAATCCAATTTTCCTAAATTTGTCAAATTATCTAACCATTCAAGTTAGGTTGAAGTATTATCAGAACAATTTAATTTTATTATTTCTCCAGAATTTCTAATTTTTCGGAAACAATTAAAATATTTTTGTTTCCAATTACTATATATAACAATCACTTAATAGTAAACACTCTTTCAATTTGTTTACTCTTCAGATGTGTCGTGTTTAATAATAATTTGTTTTAAAAGAGAAACACATCCTCTCAAGGATTTTTTAACTTCACAAAACCATTCAAAATTTTTTTCTCTCTAATGTTCTTCTTCACAATGACCAAACTTTTCATTTAATTCACTTATCTGTACAGCCTGCATTTTTCGACAAATAACATTAAGGTAGTAGATTAAATTTGTAATTGACCATATAAAAAGTCTAATTTATTCATACATTTTTCTATAAATGTTTCACCAAATGTCTGATATCTAACTATATACAGCCAATTTAAATCATCTTCCAATTCTCTCATTGTAACTTCGGAAAGATTTCGAAAGATTGATACTTTATAAAAATTAGGATTTATTTCTCCATCTGGAGCGGTGAGACATAGTTTTGTAATATAAAGAAACAGAGCACTTCTCGCAGCAGCTACGGTTTCATAATTAAGTTTCGGGTTTTGTTTTGATATTAGCTTAATGATTTTGTTGGTGCATTATAGGAATGTAAGAGATTATTTTGTTTATGTTTGGGTTTTAGAAGAATGTGTCGGAGAAAAATTATCAGGTTATTTCGGATAAAAGAATCGCTGGGCCAGGACGTTTACTTTCTGTGGAAGTATATAATAGTACGAGAAACGAACCGGGCAGTAATGAAAGTGATGCAGATAGTAAAGATTCGTGGAACTGTGGTATTTCTGAAGATGAATATGAACATGCAGGTGATTCTTCAGATTCTGATATTACAACTCCGCCAGCTTCAGTAGCTGTTTCCTCAAATAATATTTACGTAGGAGATTTGAAAGATCTGAATTCTTTTGAGTTTTGAGCATACTTGGAATCAATCACTATATTATGCCGCCTAATTCAGTTTAGGAAATAAAATTTAGCATATTTTTCGATGGTGAATAGTAGAATTCACAGTAAAAGCAACTAAAGAGTATTTTGTTTTGAGATTCGTATGAAAAATATACATCAAGTATAAAATCAGTATTTCAATTATTCCTGACAAAAATTATTCACTCTCAATCAATATTCAATTAATCAAAATCAAAGTTTCAATTATTCCTGCGTTAAAGAGGTGATTTTTTGAGGATTGATTTCGAGAGATAGGCTTAGCACAACAAATTAGCCTTGTTTCGATAACAATTCGGAAGCGAAGCGCTCCTTCGTTTGGGCCAAGTTAGTTCCGGACTGCCGCCGTCCGGAAAGGGTTAATGACAATTTTGCGGTAGCAATATATATAATCCACAATAACATGTGTTGTAACTTTCAATGGCCCTAACTCAGGTTTGAGCATCTTATTTTCAATATATTGAAATTTATATAGGCAATTCCTTTCTGAATTGAGTATGCTTTACAGTAAGCTGACGTTTTACCACTAAATTAAAAATAGCAATTATTTAAACACTTTCATATAACTGCAAGATATCTAGCCATTTTACTGCACGCAAAAGTAAGGTATAAGTTTTTTGCAAATAACTCGAGAAGCGATGCAGTTTGCAATCTCAAATTTGGCATATGAATGCTTATTGTGTTATATTTTCATTCTTCGTATAAAGATCTCGGCGAAAATACTTCCCGGAAAAAGCATGATAAATAAATTTCAATTTAAATATTTGCATCTGAAATTACTCTAATCGTCAAAACATATATTTAAATGTACCTCGAGGATATTATTTATAAAATAAAAATAAAACTACCTATATATCTCCATTTCAAAAAAGGTTTAAACTCCGAAATAGACTGTGTTTCCCTTTCCCAGCGATAAATGCTGACAAAAATTTTTATTTATTTTCGAAAATTTTTCTCTCGGCAGGGCCTGGAAATTTACTTATAAGTATTAACTATTTGATTCGGAATAACTAAGTTGGAACATGTGTTTGCAAAAGCTAGTTTATTTCTTCGACGTTTCTATTATACAAAGAAAATTATTCGATTTGGGGAATACGACTTTAAAATCTCTGAAAAATAAAAAGTAAATATTTTATTTATCATCTTCTGCGTCTGATCTTATTTTTTGTAAAAAACCCTCCTCTTTTCTCAACCGGGCTTGGGACCGGCTATGGCAGAGTTAAAAATATTTTTTACTTTTTGTCCAAAACAATGTCTTTGGACGATATGAAGAAGTCACGGTAATAATAACCTACCGCATATCTACTTGTGTGATTGGCTCTGAAAAGAGCCTTTTTTGTGTTCTCGATACCATTCGAGTGATCTTCAGACAGGAGCTTTTGGAGTTACAATTTTTGTGTCTACTGCTGTGTCGGAGATGCCGTTTCTGAACATTCATCGGTGTTTTCAGAATCATAAAATACCTGAAAAAGAAAACAAAATTAGAAATTACAAGCAATGAATCTTTCATCAAGTTAATTAATTTACATTTTAAATAGTCATTTTAATTTGCACTTACCTCTGACATTATACTTTGCATAGTCTTTTTTCCGTCATAATGCTCGGAGTCGTTCTGGTTTGCCCCTTCGATTTTAGTATAACGTCGCTTTTTGTCACTGTACATGTGTACGAGAGCTCGATTGATCCTTTCTCCATACTTTGAGTTGTTAGCTGTTTTCGTAACCTGAAAGAAAAGTAATATTTACTATAAATTACAAAGCTAATTATGAACATAAACAGATAAAAGTAATAATTGAAATCATAAAGGCTTACCTTGCAGGATGCAAGACCAGTTGCTGCAGTTGAAGCTGGTGTCTTGTCCGTAGATATCCTTGAATTAGTCGGTGGGTGTTCTACCGTACTTCGTCCTGTCACCGACGCGTGTGTCTTAAAATTCTTTGCAGTCGTCGATGGATCCACAGATTGTTTTTCCCAGGAATCGCGTCCAATACCTGGAGTAAGGCATGGTCTCATGTGAGTTGAACTGCTTGCAGAAGTCGATGTGTGTTCTATATAACTCCGTCCTGTCGCCGACTCTTTCGGCTTAAAAGTAGTTCCTGAAATCGATGGGCCCATAAATGCTCTTTTCCAGGCCTCGTGGTCAATACTTGAATTTGAGGATGATCCCTCGTCCGTAGAACTCCCATCAGTCGTCGATGAGTCGGTCAAATGACTCCTTCCAAGTTTCGATGGATATGCCGAAGACATAATAGAGCAGTTCAAAAATAGCACCTACCAGGCCTATAGCAAAACTAGAAATGCTACAGGTGATATGGTGTGGCTAACGGCACGATAAGAACAACGACCAATCAGAAGCTTAAGTGTTCGCAGTCAGTTGATTATACACCAACTTCATGATTGACAATCCCGTAAATAGCTGGTTCTTTGTGTGGTGCACTTCTTTTCCCCTTCTTGAACCCATCTGTAGCAGGGATTAAAATTTTAACGCTAGGCGTGCAGTAACAATAGGGCTCACTACCTGTGTGCCCTATTGTTACCCTATTGTCGCTGTCCATAAATGGAGGGGAGTAAATCACAGGTGCAAACGTGCAGAACACAGGTGCAGAGCCATTCGAAGAAAAATGCTTTTGAGAGGGAGGCAAGAGCAACAGGAAATGAGGGATATAATATATTTATTCATGGTGTCATCTACGCATGGCTTCTTTTTAAATTTGTTGAATTATCTATTCCTACATGTCAGGTTCAATTATTACTTAAACAATACAATTTTTCTAAATCTGTTAAAATATCTATTCCTTCAAGTGAGTTTAAAATATTATCAGAACAATCCAATTTTCCTAAATTTGTCAAATTATCTAACCATTCAAGTTAGGTTGAAGTATTATCAGAACAATTTAATTTTATTATTTCTCCAGAATTTCTAATTTTTCGGAAACAATTAAAATATTTTTGTTTCCAATTACTATATATAACAATCACTTAATAGTAAACACTCTTTCAATTTGTTTACTCTTCAGATGTGTCGTGTTTAATAATAATTTGTTTTAAAAGATAAACACATCCTCTCAAGGATTTTTTAACTTCACAAAACCATTCAAAAATTTTTTCTCTCTAATGTTCTTCTTCACAATGACCAAACTTTTCATTTAATTCACTTATCTGTACAGCCTGCATTTTTCGACAAATAACATTAAGGTAGTAGATTAAATTTGAAATTGACCATATAAAAAATCTAATTTATTCATACATTTTTCTATAAATGTTTCACCAAATGTCTGATATCTAACTATATACAGCCAATTTAAATCATCTTCCAATTCTCTCATTGTAACTTCGGAAAGATTTCGAAAGATTGATACTTTATAAAAATTAGGATTTATTTCTCCATCTGGAGCGGTGAGACATAGTTTTGTAATATAAAGAAACAGAGCACTTCTCGCAGCAGCTACGGTTTCATAATTAAGTTTCGGGTTTTGTTTTGATATTAGCTTAATGATTTTGTTGGTGCATTATAGGAATGTAAGAGATTATTTTGTTTATGTTTGGGTTTTAGAAGAATGTGTCGGAGAAAAATTATCAGGTTATTTCGGATAAAAGAATGGCTGGGCCAGGACGTTTACTTTCTGTGGAAGTATATAATAGTACGAGAAACGAACCGGGCAGTAATGAAAGTGATGCAGATAGTGAAGATTCGTGGAACTGTGGTATTTCTGAAGATGAATATGAACATGCAGGTGATTCTTCAGATTCTGATATTACAACTCCGCCAGCTTCAGTAGCTGTTTCCTCAAATAATATTTACGTAGGAGATTTGAAAGATCTGAATTCTTTTGAGTTTTGAGCATACTTCGAATCAATCACTATATTATGCCGCCTAATTCAGTTTAGGAAATAAAATTTAGCATATTTTTCGATGGTGAATAGTAGAATTCACAGTAACAGCAACTAAAGAGTATTTTGTTTTGAGATTCGTATGAAAAATATACATCAAGTATAAAATCAGTATTTCAATTATTCCTGACAAAAATTATTCACTCTCAATCAATATTCAATTAATCAAAATCAAAGTTTCAATTATTCCTGCGTTAAAGAGGTGATTTTTTGAGGATTGATTTCGAGAGATAGGCTTAGCACAACAAATTAGCCTTGTTTTTATAACAATTCGGAAGCGAAGCGCTCCTTCGTTTGGGCCAAGTTAGTTCCGGACTGCCGCCGTCCGGAAAGGGTTAATGACAATTTTGCGGTAGCAATATATATAATCCACAATAACATGTGTTGTAACTTTCAATGGCCCTAACTCAGGTTTGAACATCTTATTTTCAATATATTGAAATTTATATAGGCAATTCCTTTCTGAATTGAGTATGCTTTACAGTAAGCTGACGTTTTACCACTAAATTAAAAATCGCAATTATTTAAACACTTTCATATAACTGCAAGATATCTAGCCATTTTACTGCACGCAAAAGTAAGGCATAAGTTTTTTGCAAATAACTCGAGAAGCGATGCAGTTTGCAATTTCAAATTTGGCATATGAATGCTTATTGTGTTATATTTTCATTCTTCGTATAAAGATCTCGGCTAAAATCCTTCCCGGAAAAAGCATGATAAATAAATTTCAATTTAAATATTTGCATCTGAAATTACTCTAATCGTCAAAACATATATTTAAATGTACCTCGAGGATATTATTTATAAAATAAAAATAAAACTACCTATATATCTCCATTTCAAAAAAGGTTTAAACTCCGAAATAGACTGTGTTTCCCTTTCCCAGAGACAGATGCTGACAAAAATTTTTATTTATTTTCGAAAATTTTTCTCTCGGCAGGGCCTGGAAATTTACTTATAAGTATTAACTATTTGATTCGGAATAACTAAGTTGGAACATGTGTTTGCAAAAGCTAGTTTATTTCTTCGACGTTTCTATTATACAAAGAAAATTATTCGATTTGGGGAATACGACTTTAAAATCTCTGAAAAATAAAAAGTAAATATTTTATTTATCATCTTCTGCGTCTGATCTTATTTTTTGTAAAAAACCCTCCTCTTTTCTCAACCGGGCTTGGGACCGGCTATGGCAAAGTTAAAAATATTTTTTACTTTTTGTCCAAAACATTGTCTTTGGACGATATGAAGAAGTCACGGTAATAATAACCTACCGCATATCTACTTGTGTGATTGGCTCTGAAAAGAGCCTTTTTTATGTTCTCGATACCATTCGAGTGATCTTCAGACAGGAGCTTTTGGAGTTACAATTTTTGTGTCTACTGCTGTGTCGGAGATGCCGTTTCTGAACATTCATCGGTGTTTTCAGAATCATAAAATACCTGAAAAAGAAAACAAAGTTAGAAATTACAAGCAATGAATCTTTCATCAAGTTAATTAATTTACATTTTAAATAGTCATTTTAATTTGCACTTACCTCTGACATTATACTTTGCATAGTCTTTTTTCCATCATAATGCTCGGAGACGTTCTGGTTTGCCCCTTCGATTTTAGTATAACGTCGCTTTTTGTCACTGTACATGTGTACGAGAGCTCGATTGATCCTTTCTCCATACTTTGAGTTGTTAGCTGTTTTCGTAACCTGAAAAAAAAGTAATATTTACTATAAATTACAAAGCTAATTATGAACATAAACAGATAAAAGAAATAATTGAAATCATAAAGGCTTACCTTGCAGGATGCAAGACCAGTTGCTGCAGTTGAAGCTGGTGTCTTGTCCGTAGATATCCTTGAATTAGTCGGTGGGTGTTCTACCGTACTTCGTCCTGTCACCGACGCGTGTGTCTTAAAATTCTTTGCTGTCGTCGATGGGTCCACAGATTGTTTTTCCCAGGAATCGCGTCCAATACCTGGAGTAAGGCATGGTCTCATGTGAGTTGAACTGCTTGCAGAAGTCGATGTGTGTTCTATATAACTCCGTCCTGTCGCCGACTCTTTCGGCTTAAAAGTAGTTCCTGAAATCGATGGGCCCATAAATGCTCTTTTCCAGGCCTCGTGGTCAATACTTGAATTTGAGGATGATCCCTCGTCCGTAGAACTCCAATCAGTCGTCGATGAGTCGGTCAAATGACTCCTTCCAAGTTTCGATGGATATGCCGAAGACATAATAGAGCAGTTCAAAAATAGCACCTACCAGGCCTATAGCAAAACTAGAAATGCTACAGGTGATATGGTGTGGCTAACGGCACGATAAGAACAACGACCAATCAGAAGCTTAAGTGTTCGCAGTCAGTTGATTATACACCAACTTCATGATTGACAATCCCGTAAATAACTGGTTCTTTGTGTGGTGCACTTCTTTTCCCCTTCTTGAACCCATCTGTAGCAGGGATTAAAATTTTAACGCTAGGCGTGCAGTAACAATAGGGCTCACTACCTGTGTGCCCTATTGTTACCCTATTGTCGCTGTCCATAAATGGAGGGGAGTAAATCACAGGTGCAAACGTGCAGAACACAGGTGCAGAGCCATTCGAAGAAAAATGCTTTTGAGAGGGAGGCAAGAGCAACAGGAAATGAGGGATATAATATATTTATTCATGGTGTCAGCTACGCATGGCTTCTTTTTAAATTTGTTGAATTATCTATTCCTACATGTCAGGTTCAATTATTACTTAAACAATACAATTTTTCTAAATCTGTTAAAATATCTATTCCTTCAAGTGAGTTTAAAATATTATCAGAACAATCCAATTTTCCTAAATTTGTCAAATTATCTAACCATTCAAGTTAGGTTGAAGTATTATCAGAACAATTTAATTTTATTATTTCTCCAGAATTTCTAATTTTTCGGAAACAATTAAAATATTTTTGTTTCCAATTACTATATATAACAATCACTTAAAAGTAAACACTCTTTCAATTTGTTTACTCTTCAGATGTGTCGTGTTTAATTATAATTTGTTTTAAAAGATAAACACATCCTTTCAAGGATTTTTTAACTTCACAAAACCATTCAAAAATTTTTTCTCTCTAATGTTCTTCTTCACAATGACCAAACTTTTCATTTAATTCACTTATCTGTACAGCCTGCATTTTTCGACAAATAACATTAAGGTAGTAGATTAAATTTGTAATTGACCATATAAAAAATCTAATTTATTCATTCATTTTTCTATAAATGGTTCACCAAATGTCTGATATCTAACTATATACAGCCAATTTAAATCATCTTCCAATGATCTCATTGTAACTTCGGAAAGATTTCGAAAGATTGATACTTTATAAAAATTAGGATTTATTTCTCCATCTGGAGCGGTGAGACATAGTTTTGTAATATAAAGAAACAGTGCACTTCTCGCAGCAGCTACGGTTTCATAATTAAGTTTCGGGTTTTGTTTTGATATTAGCTTAATGATTTTGTTGGTGCATTATAGGAATGTAAGAGATTATTTTGTTTATGTTTGGGTTTTAGAAGAATGTGTCGGAGAAAAATTATCAGGTTATTTCGGATAAAAGAATGGCTGGGCCAGGACGTTTACTTTCTGTGGAAGTATATAATAGTACGAGAAACGAACCGGGCAGTAATTAAAGTGATGCAGATAGTAAAGATTCGTGGAACTGTGGGATTTCTGAAGATGAATATGAACATGCAGGTGATTCTTCAGATTCTGATATTGCAACTCCGCCAGCTTCAGGAGCTGTTTCCTCAAATAATATTTACGTAGGAGATTTGAAAGATCTGAATTCTTTTGAGTTTTGAGCATACTTGGAATCAATCACTATATTATGCCGCCTAATTTAGTTTAGGAAATAAAATTTAGCATATTTTTCGATGGTGAATAGTAGAATTCACAGTAAAAGCAACTAAAGAGTATTTTGTTTTGAGATTCGTATGAAAAATATACATCAAGTATAAAATCAGTATTTCAATTATTCCTGACAAAAATTATTCACTCTCAATCAATATTCAATTAATCAAAATCAAAGTTTCAATTATTCCTGCGTTAAAGAGGTGATTTTTTGAGGATTGATTTCGAGAGATAGGCTTAGCACAACAAATTAGCCTTGTTTTGATAACAATTCGGAAGCGAAGCGCTCCTTCGTTTGGGCCAAGTTAGTTCCGGACTGCCGCCGTCCGGAAAGGGTTAATGACAATTTTGCGGTAGCAATATATATAATCCACAATGACATGTGTTGTAACTTTCAATGGCCCTAACTCAGGTTTGAGCATCTTATTTTCAATATATTGAAATTTATATAGGCAATTCCTTTCTGAATTGAGTATGCTTTACAGTAAGCTGACATTTTACCACTAAATTAAAAATAGCAATTATTTAAACACTTTCATATAACTGCAAGATATCTAGCCATTTTACTGCACGCAAAAGTAAGGTATAAGTTTTTTGCAAATAACTCGAGAAGCGATGCAGTTTGCAATCTCAAATTTGGCATATGAATGCTTATTGTGTTATATTTTCATTCTTCGTATAAAGATCTCGGCGAAAATCCTTCCCGGAAAAAGCATGATAAATAAATTTCAATTTAAATATTTGCATCTGAAATTACTCTAATCGTCAAAACATATATTTAAATGTACCTCGAGGATATTATTTATAAAATAAAAATAAAACTACCTATATATCTCCATTTCAAAAAAGGTTTAAACTCCGAAATAGACTGTGTTTCCCTTTCCCAGCGACAGATGCTGACAAAAATTTTTATTTATTTTCGAAAATTTTTCTCTCGGCAGGGCCTGGAAATTTACTTATAAGTATTAACTATTTGATTCGGAATAACTAAGTTGGAACATGTGTTTGCAAAAGCTAGTTTATTTCTTCGACGTTTCTATTATACAAAGAAAATTATTCGATTTGGGGAATACGACTTTAAAATCTCTGAAAAATAAAAAGTAAATATTTTATTTATCATCTTCTGCGTCTGATCTTATTTTTTGTAAAAAACCCTCCTCTTTTCTCAACCGGGCTTGGGACCGGCTATGGCAGAGTTAAAAATATTTTTTACTTTTTGTCCAAAACAATGTCTTTGGACGATATGAAGAAGTCACGGTAATAATAACCTACCGCATATCTACTTGTGTGATTGGCTCTGAAAAGAGCCTTTTTTGTGTTCTCGATACCATTCGAGTGATCTTCAGACAGGAGCTTTTGGAGTTACAATTTTTGTGTCTACTGCTGTGTCGGAGATGCCGTTTCTGAACATTCATCGGTGTTTTCAGAATCATAAAATACCTGAAAAAGAAAACAAAATTAGAAATTACAAGCAATGAATCTTTCATCAAGTTAATTAATTTACATTTTAAATAGTCATTTTAATTTGCACTTACCTCTGACATTATACTTTGCATAGTCTTTTTTCAGTCATAATGCTCGGAGTCGTTCTGGTTTGCCCCTTCGATTTTAGTATAACGTCGCTTTTTGTCACTGTACATGTGTACGAGAGCTCGATTGATCCTTTCTCCATACTTTGAGTTGTTAGCTGTTTTCGTAACCTGAAAGAAAAGTAATATTTACTATAAATTACAAAGCTAATTATGAACATAAACAGATAAAAGTAATAATTGAAATCATAAAGGCTTACCTTGCAGGATGCAAGACCAGTTGCTGCAGTTGAAGCTGGTGTCTTGTCCGTAGATATCCTTGAATTAGTCGGTGGGTGTTCTACCGTACTTCGTCCTGTCACCGACGCGTGTGTCTTAAAATTCTTTGCAGTCGTCGATGGATCCACAGATTGTTTTTCCCAGGAATCGCGTCCAATACCTGGAGTAAGGCATGGTCTCATGTGAGTTGAACTGCTTGCAGAAGTCGATGTGTGTTCTATATAACTCCGTCCTGTCGCCGACTCTTTCGGCTTAAATGTAGTTCCTGAAATCGATGGGCCCATAAATGCTCTTTTCCAGGCCTCGTGGTCAATACTTGAATTTGAGGATGATCCCTCGTCCGTAGAACTCCCATCAGTCGTCGATGAGTCGGTCAAATGACTCCTCCCAAGTTCCGATGGATATGCCGAAGACATAATAGAGCAGTTCAAAAATAGCACCTACCAGGCCTATAGCAAAACTAGAAATGCTACAGGTGATATGGTGTGGCTAACGGCACGATAAGAACAACGACCAATCAGAAGCTTAAGTGTTCGCAGTCAGTTGATTATACACCAACTTCATGATTGACAATCCCGTAAATAGCTGGTTCTTTGTGTGGTGCACTTCTTTTCCCCTTCTTGAACCCATCTGTAGCAGGGATTAAAATTTTAACGCTAGGCGTGCAGAAACAATAGGGCTCACTACCTGTGTGCCCTATTGTTACCCTATTGTCGCTGTCCATAAATGGAGGGGAGCAAATCACAGGTGCAAACGTGCAGAACACAGGTGCAGAGCCATTCGAAGAAAAATGCTTTTGAGAGGGAGGCAAGAGCAACAGGAAATGAGGGATATAATATATTTATTCATGGTGTCATCTACGCATGGCTTCTTTTTAAATTTGTTGAATTATCTATTCCTACATGTCAGGTTCAATTATTACTTAAACAATACAATTTTTCTAAATCTGTTAAAATATCTATTCCTTCAAGTGAGTTTAAAATATTATCAGAACAATCCAATTTTCCTAAATTTGTCAAATTATCTAACCATTCAAGTTAGGTTGAAGTATTATCAGAACAATTTAATTTTATTATTTCTCCAGAATTTCTAATTTTTCGGAAACAATTAAAATATTTTTGTTTCCAATTACTATATATAACAATCACTTAATAGTAAACACTCTTTCTATTTGTTTACTCTTCAGATGTGTCGTGTTTAATAATAATTTGTTTTAAAAGATAAACACATCCTCTCAAGGATTTTTTAACTTCACAAAACCATTCAAAAATTTTTTCTCTCTAATGTTCTTCTTCACAATGACCAAACTTTTCATTTAATTCACTTATCTGTACAGCCTGCATTTTTCGACAAATAACATTAAGGTAGTAGATTAAATTTGTAATTGACCATATAAAAAATCTAATTTATTCATTCATTTTTCTATAAATGGTTCACCAAATGTCTGATATCTAACTATATACAGCCAATTTAAATCATCTTCCAATGATCTCATTGTAACTTCGGAAAGATTTCGAAAGATTGATACTTTATAAAAATTAGGATTTATTTCTCCATCTGGAGCGGTGAGACATAGTTTTGTAATATAAAGAAACAGTGCACTTCTCGCAGCAGCTACGGTTTCATAATTAAGTTTCGGGTTTTGTTTTGATATTAGCTTAATGATTTTGTTGGTGCATTATAGGAATGTAAGAGATTATTTTGTTTATGTTTGGGTTTTAGAAGAATGTGTCGGAGAAAAATTATCAGGTTATTTCGGATAAAAGAATGGCTGGGCCAGGACGTTTACTTTCTGTGGAAGTATATAATAGTACGAGAAACGAACCGGGCAGTAATTAAAGTGATGCAGATAGTAAAGATTCGTGGAACTGTGGGATTTCTGAAGATGAATATGAACATGCAGGTGATTCTTCAGATTCTGATATTGCAACTCCGCCAGCTTCAGGAGCTGTTTCCTCAAATAATATTTACGTAGGAGATTTGAAAGATCTGAATTCTTTTGAGTTTTGAGCATACTTGGAATCAATCACTATATTATGCCGCCTAATTTAGTTTAGGAAATAAAATTTAGCATATTTTTCGATGGTGAATAGTAGAATTCACAGTAAAAGCAACTAAAGAGTATTTTGTTTTGAGATTCGTATGAAAAATATACATCAAGTATAAAATCAGTATTTCAATTATTCCTGACAAAAATTATTCACTCTCAATCAATATTCAATTAATCAAAATCAAAGTTTCAATTATTCCTGCGTTAAAGAGGTGATTTTTTGAGGATTGATTTCGAGAGATAGGCTTAGCACAACAAATTAGCCTTGTTTTGATAACAATTCGGAAGCGAAGCGCTCCTTCGTTTGGGCCAAGTTAGTTCCGGACTGCCGCCGTCCGGAAAGGGTTAATGACAATTTTGCGGTAGCAATATATATAATCCACAATGACATGTGTTGTAACTTTCAATGGCCCTAACTCAGGTTTGAGCATCTTATTTTCAATATATTGAAATTTATATAGGCAATTCCTTTCTGAATTGAGTATGCTTTACAGTAAGCTGACATTTTACCACTAAATTAAAAATAGCAATTATTTAAACACTTTCATATAACTGCAAGATATCTAGCCATTTTACTGCACGCAAAAGTAAGGTATAAGTTTTTTGCAAATAACTCGAGAAGCGATGCAGTTTGCAATCTCAAATTTGGCATATGAATGCTTATTGTGTTATATTTTCATTCTTCGTATAAAGATCTCGGCGAAAATCCTTCCCGGAAAAAGCATGATAAATAAATTTCAATTTAAATATTTGCATCTGAAATTACTCTAATCGTCAAAACATATATTTAAATGTACCTCGAGGATATTATTTATAAAATAAAAATAAAACTACCTATATATCTCCATTTCAAAAAAGGTTTAAACTCCGAAATAGACTGTGTTTCCCTTTCCCAGCGACAGATGCTGACAAAAATTTTTATTTATTTTCGAAAATTTTTCTCTCGGCAGGGCCTGGAAATTTACTTATAAGTATTAACTATTTGATTCGGAATAACTAAGTTGGAACATGTGTTTGCAAAAGCTAGTTTATTTCTTCGACGTTTCTATTATACAAAGAAAATTATTCGATTTGGGGAATACGACTTTAAAATCTCTGAAAAATAAAAAGTAAATATTTTATTTATCATCTTCTGCGTCTGATCTTATTTTTTGTAAAAAACCCTCCTCTTTTCTCAACCGGGCTTGGGACCGGCTATGGCAGAGTTAAAAATATTTTTTACTTTTTGTCCAAAACAATGTCTTTGGACGATATGAAGAAGTCACGGTAATAATAACCTACCGCATATCTACTTGTGTGATTGGCTCTGAAAAGAGCCTTTTTTGTGTTCTCGATACCATTCGAGTGATCTTCAGACAGGAGCTTTTGGAGTTACAATTTTTGTGTCTACTGCTGTGTCGGAGATGCCGTTTCTGAACATTCATCGGTGTTTTCAGAATCATAAAATACCTGAAAAAGAAAACAAAATTAGAAATTACAAGCAATGAATCTTTCATCAAGTTAATTAATTTACATTTTAAATAGTCATTTTAATTTGCACTTACCTCTGACATTATACTTTGCATAGTCTTTTTTCAGTCATAATGCTCGGAGTCGTTCTGGTTTGCCCCTTCGATTTTAGTATAACGTCGCTTTTTGTCACTGTACATGTGTACGAGAGCTCGATTGATCCTTTCTCCATACTTTGAGTTGTTAGCTGTTTTCGTAACCTGAAAGAAAAGTAATATTTACTATAAATTACAAAGCTAATTATGAACATAAACAGATAAAAGTAATAATTGAAATCATAAAGGCTTACCTTGCAGGATGCAAGACCAGTTGCTGCAGTTGAAGCTGGTGTCTTGTCCGTAGATATCCTTGAATTAGTCGGTGGGTGTTCTACCGTACTTCGTCCTGTCACCGACGCGTGTGTCTTAAAATTCTTTGCAGTCGTCGATGGATCCACAGATTGTTTTTCCCAGGAATCGCGTCCAATACCTGGAGTAAGGCATGGTCTCATGTGAGTTGAACTGCTTGCAGAAGTCGATGTGTGTTCTATATAACTCCGTCCTGTCGCCGACTCTTTCGGCTTAAAAGTAGTTCCTGAAATCGATGGGCCCATAAATGCTCTTTTCCAGGCCTCGTGGTCAATACTTGAATTTGAGGATGATCCCTCGTCCGTAGAACTCCCATCAGTCGTCGATGAGTCGGTCAAATGACTCCTCCCAAGTTCCGATGGATATGCCGAAGACATAATAGAGCAGTTCAAAAATAGCACCTACCAGGCCTATAGCAAAACTAGAAATGCTACAGGTGATATGGTGTGGCTAACGGCACGATAAGAACAACGACCAATCAGAAGCTTAAGTGTTCGCAGTCAGTTGATTATACACCAACTTCATGATTGACAATCCCGTAAATAGCTGGTTCTTTGTGTGGTGCACTTCTTTACCCCTTCTTGAACCCATCTGTAGCAGGGATTAAAATTTTAACGCTAGGCGTGCAGAAACAATAGGGCTCACTACCTGTGTGCCCTATTGTTACCCTATTGTCGCTGTCCATAAATGGAGGGGAGCAAATCACAGGTGCAAACGTGCAGAACACAGGTGCAGAGCCATTCGAAGAAAAATGCTTTTGAGAGGGAGGCAAGAGCAACAGGAAATGAGGGATATAATATATTTATTCATGGTGTCATCTACGCATGGCTTCTTTTTAAATTTGTTGAATTATCTATTCCTACATGTCAGGTTCAATTATTACTTAAACAATACAATTTTTCTAAATCTGTTAAAATATCTATTCCTTCAAGTGAGTTTAAAATATTATCAGAACAATCCAATTTTCCTAAATTTGTCAAATTATCTAACCATTCAAGTTAGGTTGAAGTATTATCAGAACAATTTAATTTTATTATTTCTCCAGAATTTCTAATTTTTCGGAAACAATTAAAATATTTTTGTTTCCAATTACTATATATAACAATCACTTAATAGTAAACACTCTTTCTATTTGTTTACTCTTCAGATGTGTCGTGTTTAATAATAATTTGTTTTAAAAGATAAACACATCCTCTCAAGGATTTTTTAACTTCACAAAACCATTCAAAAATTTTTTCTCTCTAATGTTCTTCTTCACAATGACCAAACTTTTCATTTAATTCACTTATCTGTACAGCCTGCATTTTTCGACAAATAACATTAAGGTAGTAGATTAAATTTGTAATTGACCATATAAAAAATCTAATTTATTCATACATTTTTCTATAAATGTTTCACCAAATGTCTGATATCTAACTATATACAGCCAATTTAAATCAACTTCCAATTCTCTCATTGTAACTTCGGAAAGATTTCGAAAGATTGATACTTTATAAAAATTAGGATTTATTTCTCCATCTGGAGCGGTGAGACATAGTTTTGTAATATAAAGAAACAGAGCACTTATCGCAGCAGCTACGGTTTCATAATTAAGTTTCGGGTTTTGTTTTGATATTAGCTTAATGATTTTGTTGGTGCATTATAGGAATGTAAGAGATTATTTTGTTTATGTTTGGGTTTTAGAAGAATGTTTCGGAGAAAAATTATCAGGTTATTTCGGATAAAAGAATGGCTGGGCCAGGACGTTTACTTTCTGTGGAAGTATATAATAGTACGAGAAACGAACCGGGCAGTAATGAAAGTGATGCAGATAGTAAAGATTCGTGGAACTGTGGTATTTCTGAAGATGAATATGAACATGCAGGTGATTCTTCAGATTCTGATATTACAACTCCGCCAGCTTCAGTAGCTGTTTCCTCAAATAATATTTACGTAGGAGATTTGAAAGATCTGAATTCTTTTGAGTTTTGAGCATACTTGGAATCAATCCCTATATTATGCCGCCTAATTCAGTTTAGGAAATAAAATTTAGCATATTTTTCGATGGTGAATAGTAGAATTCACAGTAAAAGCAACTAAAGAGTACTTTGTTTTGAGATTCGAATGAAAAATATACATCAAGTATAAAATCAGTATTTCAATTATTCCTGACAAAAATTATTCACTCTCAATCAATATTCAATTAATCAAAATCAAAGTTTCAATTATTCCTGCGTTAAAGAGGTGATTTTTTGAGGATTGATTTCGAGAGATAGGCTTAGCACAACAAATTAGCCCTGTTTTGATAACAATTCAGAAGCGAAACGCTCCTTCGTTTGGGCCAAGTTAGTTCTGGACTGCCGCCGTCCGGAAAGGGTTAATGACAATTTTGCGGTAGCAATATATATAATCCACAATAACATGTGTTGTAACTTTCAATGGCCCTAACTCAGGTTTGAACATCTTATTTTCAATATATTAAAATTTATATAGGCAATTCCTTTCTGAATTGAGTATGCTTTACAGTAAGCTGACGTTTCACCACTTAATTAAAAATAGCAATTATTTAAACACTTTCATATAACTGCAAGATATCTAGCCATTTTACTGCACGCAAAAGTAAGGTATAAGTTTTTTGCAAATAACTCGAGAAGCGATGCAGTTCGCAATCTCAAATTTGGCATATGAATGCTTATTATGCTATATTTTCATTCTTCGTATAAAGATCTCGGCGAAAATCCTTCCCGGAAAAAGCATGATAAATAAATTTCAATTTAAATATTTGCATCTGAAATTACTCTAATCGTCAAAACATATATTTAAATGTACCTCGAGGATATTATTTATAAAATAAAAAAAAAACTACCTATATATCTCCATTTCAAAAAAGGTTTAAACTCCGAAATAGACTGTGTTTCCCTTTCCCAATAACAGATGCTGACAAAATTTTTTATTTATTTTCGAAAATTTTTCTCTCGGCAGGGCCTGGAAATTTACTTATAAGTATTAACTATTTGATTCGGAATAACTAAGTTGGAACATGTGTTTGCAAAACCTAGTTTATTTCTTCGACGTTTCTATTATACAAAGAAAATTATTCGATTTGGGGAATACGACTTTAAAATCTCTGAAAAATAAAAAGTAAATATTTTATTTATCATCTTCTGCGTCTGATCTTATTTTTTGTAAAAAACCCTCCTCTTTTCTCAACCGGGCTTGGGACCGGCTATGGCAGAGTTAAAAATATTTTTTACTTTTTGTCCAAAACATTGTCTTTGGACGATATGAAGAAGTCACGGTAATAATAACCTACCGCATATCTACTTGTGTGATTGGCTCTGAAAAGAGCCTTTTTTATGTTCTCGATACCATTCGAGTGATCTTCAGACAGGAGCTTTTGGAGTTACAATTTTTGTGTCTACTGCTGTGTCGGAGATGACGTTTCTGAACATTCATCGGTGTTTTCAGAATCATAAAATACCTGAAAAAGAAAACAAAATTAGAAATTACAAGCAATGAATCTTTCATCAAGTTAATTAATTTACATTTTAAATAGTCATTTTAATTTGCACTTACCTCTGACATTATACTTTGCATAGTCTTTTTTCCATCATAATGCTCGGAGTCGTTCTGGTTTGCCCCTTCGATTTTAGTATAACGTCGCTTTTTGTCACTGTACATGTGTACGAGAGCTCGATTGATCCTTTCTCCATACTTTGAGTTGTTAGCTGTTTTCGTAACCTGAAAGAAAAGTAATATTTACTATAAATTACAAAGCTAATTATGAACATAAACAGATAAAAGAAATAATTGAAATCATAAAGGCTTACCTTGCAGGATGCAAGACCAGTTGCTGCAGTTGAAGCTGGTGTCTTGTCCGTAGATATCCTTGAATTAGTCGGTGGGTGTTCTACCGTACTTCGTCCTGTCACCGACGCGTGTGTCTTAAAATTCTTTGCTGTCGTCGATGGGTCCACAGATTGTTTTTCCCAGGAATCGCGTCCAATACCTGGAGTAAGGCATGGTCTCATGTGAGTTGAACTGCTTGCAGAAGTCGATGTGTGTTCTATATAACTCCGTCCTGTCGCCGACTCTTTCGGCTTAAAAGTAGTTCCTGAAATCGATGGGCCCATAAATGCTCTTTTCCAGGCCTCGTGGTCAATACTTGAATTTGAGGATGATCCCTCGTCCGTAGAACTCCCATCAGTCGTCGATGAGTCGGTCAAATGACTCCTTCCAAATTTCGATGGATATGTCAAAGACATAATAGAGCAGTTCAAAAATAGCACCTACCAGGCCTATAGCAAAACTAGAAATGCTACAGGTGATATGGTGTGGCTAACGGCACGATAAGAACAACGACCAATCAGAAGCTTAAGTGTTCGCAGTCAGTTGATTATACACCAACTTCATGATTGACAATCCCGTAAATAACTGGTTCTTTGTGTGGTGCACTTCTTTTCCCCTTCTTGAACCCATCTGTAGCAGGGATTAAAATTTTAAACCTAGGCGTGCAGTAACAATAGGGCTCACTACCTGTGTGCCCTATTGTTACCCTATTGTCGCTGTCCATAAAAGGAGGGGAGTAAATCACAGGTGCAAACGTGCAGAACACAGGTGCAGAGCCATTCGAAGAAAAATGCTTTTGAGAGGGAGGCAAGAGCAACAGGAAATGAGGGATATAATATATTTATTCATGGTGTCATCTACGCATGGCTTCTTTTTAAATTTGTTGAATTATCTATTCCTACATGTCAGGTTCTATTATTACTTAAACAATACAATTTTTCTAAATCTGTTAAAATATCTATTCCTTCAAGTGAGTTTAAAATATTATCAGAACAATCCAATTTTCCTAAATTTGTCAAATTATCTAACCATTCAAGTTAGGTTGAAGTATTAACAGAACAATTTAATTTTATTATTTCTCCAGAATTTCTAATTTTTCGGAAACAATTAAAATATTTTTGTTTCCAATTACTATATATAACAATCACTTAATAGTAAACACTCTTTCAATTTGTTTACTCTTCAGATGTGTCGTGTTTAATAATAATTTGTTTTAAAAGATAAACACATCCTCTCAAGGATTTTTTAACTTCACAAAACCATTCAAAAATTTTTTCTCTCTAATGTTCTTCTTCACAATGACCAAACTTTTCATTTAATTCACTTATCTGTACAGCCTGCATTTTTCGACAAATAACATTAAGGTAGTAGATTAAATTTGTAATTGACCATATAAAAAATCTAATTTATTCATACATTTTTCTATAAATGTTTCACCAAATGTCTGATATCTAACTATATACAGCCAATTTAAATCATCTTCCAATTCTCTCATTGTAACTTCGGAAAGATTTCGAAAGATTGATACTTTATAAAAATTAGGATTTATTTCTCCATCTGGAGCGGTGAGACATAGTTTTGTAATATAAAGAAACAGAGCACTTCTCGCAGCAGCTACGGTTTCATAATTAAGTTTCGGGTTTTGTTTTGATATTAGCTTAATGATTTTGTTGGTGCATTATAGGAATGTAAGAGATTATTTTGTTTATGTTTGGGTTTTAGAAGAATGTGTCGGAGAAAAATTATCAGGTTATTTCGGATAAAAGAATGGCTGGGCCAGGACGTTTACTTTCTGTGGAAGTATATAATAGTACGAGAAACGAACCGGGCAGTAATGAAAGTGATGTTGATAGTAAAGATTCGTGGAACTGTGGTATTTCTGAAGATGAATATGAACATGCAGGTGATTCTTCAGATTCTGATATTACAACTCCGCCAGCTTCAGTAGCTGTTTCCTCAAATAATATTTACGTAGGAGATTTGAAAGATCTGAATTCTTTTGAGTTTTGAGCATACTTGGAATCAATCACTATATTATGCCGCCTAATTCAGTTTAGGAAATAAAATTTAACATATTTTTCGATGGTGAATAGTAGATTTCACAGTAAAAGCAACTAAAGAGTACTTTGTTTTGAGATTCGTATGAAAAATATACATCAAGTATAAAATCAGTATTTCAATTATTCCTGACAAAAATTATTCACTTTCAATCAATATTCAATTAATCAAAATCAAAGTTTCAATTATTCCTGCGTTAAAGAGGTGATTTTTTGAGGATTGATTTCGAGAGATAGGCTTAGCACAACAAATTAGCCTTGTTTTGATTACAATTCGGAAGCGAAGCGCTCCTTCGTTTGGGCCAAGTTAGTTCCCGACTGCCGCCGTCCGGAAAGGGTTAATGACAATTTTGCGGTAGCAATATATATAATCCACAATAACATGTGTTGTAACTTTCAATGGCCCTAACTCAGGTTTGAACATCTTATTTTCAATATATTGAAATTTATATAGGCAATTCCTTTCTGAATTGAGTATGCTTTACAGTAAGCTGACGTTTTACCACTAAATTAAAAATAGCAATTATTTAAACACTTTCATATAACTGCAAGATATCTAGCCATTTTACTGCACGCAAAAGTAAGGTATAAGTTTTTTGCAAATAACTCGAGAAGCGATGCAGTTTGCAATCTCAAATTTGGCATATGAATGCTTATTATGTTATATTTTCATTCTTCGTATAAAGATCTCGGCTAAAATCCTTCCCGGAAAAAGCATGATAAATAAATTTCAATTTAAATATTTGCATCTGAAATTACTCTAATCGTCAAAACATATATTTAAATGTACCTCGAGGATATTATTTATAAAATAAAAATAAAACTACCTATATATCTCCATTTCAAAAAAGGTTTAAACTCCGAAATAAACTGTGTTTCCCTTTCCCAGCGACAGATGTTGACAAAAATTTTTATTTATTTTCGAAAATTTTTCTCTCGGCAGGGCCTGGAAATTTACTTATAAGTATTAACTATTTGATTCGGAATAACTAAGTTGGAACATGTGTTTGCAAAACCTAGTTTATTTCTTCGACGTTTCTATTATACAAAGAAAATTATTCGATTTGGGGAATACGACTTTAAAATCTCTGAAAAATAAAAAGTAAATATTTTATTTATCATCTTCTGCGTCTGATCTTATTTTTTGTAAAAAACCCTCCTCTTTTCTCAACCGGGCTTGGGACCGGCTATGGCAGAGTAAAAAATATTTTTTACTTTTGGTCCAAAACATTGTCTTTGGACGATATGAAGAAGTCACGGTAATAATAAAGTACCGCATATCTACTTGTGTGATTGGCTCTGAAAAGAGCCTTTTTTATGTTCTCGATACCATTCGAGTGATCTTCAGACAGGAGCTTTTGGAGTTACAATTTTTGTGTCTACTGCTGTGTCGGAGATGCCGTTTCTGAACATTCATCGGTGTTTTCAGAATCATAAAATACCTGAAAAAGAAAACAAAATTAGAAATTACAAGCAATGAATCTTTCATCAAGTTAATTAATTTACATTTTAAATAGTCATTTTAATTTGCACTTACCTCTGACATTATACTTTGCATAGTCTTTTTTCCATCATAATGCTCGGAGTCGTTCTGGTTTGCCCCTTCGATTTTAGTATAACGTCGCTTTTTGTCACTGTACATGTGTACGAGAGCTCGATTGATCCTTTCTCCATACTTTGAGTTGTTAGCTGTTTTCGTAACCTGAAAGAAAAGTAATATTTACTATAAATTACAAAGCTAATTATGAACATAAACAGATAAAAGAAATAATTGAAATCATAAAGGCTTACCTTGCAGGATGCAAGACCAGTTGCTGCAGTTGAAGCTGGTGTCTTGTCCGTAGATATCCTTGAATTAGTCGGTGGGTGTTCTACCGTACTTCGTCCTGTCACCGACGCGTGTGTCTTAAAATTCTTTGCTGTCGTCGATGGGTCCACAGATTGTTTTTCCCAGGAATCGCGTCCAATACCTGGAGTAAGGCATGGTCTCATGTGAGTTGAACTGCTTGCAGAAGTCGATGTGTGTTCTATATAACTCCGTCCTGTCGCCGACTCTTTCGGCTTAAAAGTAGTTCCTGAAATCGATGGGCCCATAAATGCTCTTTTCCAGGCCTCGTGGTCAATACTTGAATTTGAGGATGATCCCTCGTCCGTAGAACTCCCATCAGTCGTCGATGAGTCGGTCAAATGACTCCTTCCAAGTTTCGATGGATATGCCGAAGACATAATAGAGCAGTTCAAAAATAGCACCTACCAGGCCTATAGCAAAACTAGAAATGCTACAGGTGATATGGTGTGGCTAACGGCACGATAAGAACAACGACCAATCAGAAGCTTAAGTGTTCGCAGTCAGTTGATTATACACCAACTTCATGATTGACAATCCCGTAAATAGCTGGTTCTTTGTGTGGTGCACTTCTTTTCCCCTTCTTGAACCCATCTGTAGCAGGGATTAAAATTTTAACGCTAGGCGTGCAGTAACAATAGGGCTCACTACCTGTGTGCCCTATTGTTACCCTATTGTCGCTGTCCATAAATGGAGGGGAGTAAATCACAGGTGCAAACGTGCAGAACACAGGTGCAGAGCCATTCGAAGAAAAATGCTTTTGAGAGTTAGGCAAGAGCAACAGGAAATGAGGGATATAATATATTTATTCATGGTGTCATCTACGCATGGCTTCTTTTTAAATTTGTTGAATTATCTATTCCTACATGTCAGGTTCAATTATTACTTAAACAATACAATTTTTCTAAATCTGTTAAAATATCTATTCCTTCAAGTGAGTTTAAAATATTATCAGAACAATCCAATTTTCCTAAATTTGTCAAATTATCTAACCATTCAAGTTAGGTTGAAATATTATCAGAACAATTTAATTTTATTATTTCTCCAGAATTTCTAATTTTTCGGAAACAATTAAAATATTTTTGTTTCCAATTACTATATATAACAATCACTTAATAGTAAACACTCTTTCAATTTGTTTACTCTTCAGATGTGTCGTGTTTAATAATAATTTGTTTTAAAAGATAAACACATCCTCTCAAGGATTTTTTAACTTCACAAAACCATTCAAAAATTTTTTCTCTCTAATGTTCTTCTTCACAATGACCAAACTTTTCATTTAATTCACTTATCTGTACAGCCTGCATTTTTCGACAAATAACATTAAGGTAGTAGATTAAATTTGAAATTGACCATATAAAAAATCTAATTTATTCATACATTTTTCTATAAATGTTTCACCAAATGTCTGATATCTAACTATATACAGCCAATTTAAATCATCTTCCAATTCTCTCATTGTAACTTCGGAAAGATTTCGAAAGATTGATACTTTATAAAAATTAGGATTTATTTCTCCATCTGGAGCGGTGAGACATAGTTTTGTAATATAAAGAAACAGAGCACTTCTCGCAGCAGCTACGGTTTCATAATTAAGTTTCGGGTTTTGTTTTGATATTAGCTTAATGATTTTGTTGGTGCATTATAGGAATGTAAGAGATTATTTTGTTTATGTTTGGGTTTTAGAAGAATGTGTCGGAGAAAAATTATCAGGTTATTTCGGATAAAAGAATGGCTGGGCCAGGACGTTTACTTTCTGTGGAAGTATATAATAGTACGAGAAACGAACCGGGCAGTAATGAAAGTGATGCAGATAGTAAAGATTCGTGGAACTGTGGTATTTCTGAAGATGAATATGAACATGCAGGTGATTCTTCAGATTCTGATATTACAACTCCGCCAGCTTCAGTAGCTGTTTCCTCAAATAATATTTACGTAGGAGATTTGAAAGATCTGAATTCTTTTGAGTTTTGAGCATACTTGGAATCAATCCCTATATTATGCCGCCTAATTCAGTTTAGGAAATAAAATTTAGCATATTTTTCGATGGTGAATAGTAGAATTCACAGTAAAAGCAACTAAAGAGTACTTTGTTTTGAGATTCGTATGAAAAATATACATCAAGTATAAAATCAGTATTTCAATTATTCCTGACAAAAATTATTCACTTTCAATCAATATTCAATTAATCAAAATCAAAGTTTCAATTATTCCTGCGTTAAAGAGGTGATTTTTTGAGGATTGATTTCGAGAGATAGGCTTAGCACAACAAATTAGCCTTGTTTTGATTACAATTCGGAAGCGAAGCGCTCCTTCGTTTGGGCCAAGTTAGTTCCCGACTGCCGCCGTCCGGAAAGGGTTAATGACAATTTTGCGGTAGCAATATATATAATCCACAATAACATGTGTTGTAACTTTCAATGGCCCTAACTCAGGTTTGAACATCTTATTTTCAATATATTGAAATTTATATAGGCAATTCCTTTCTGAATTGAGTATGCTTTACAGTAAGCTGACGTTTTACCACTAAATTAAAAATAGCAATTATTTAAACACTTTCATATAACTGCAAGATATCTAGCCATTTTACTGCACGCAAAAGTAAGGTATAAGTTTTTTGCAAATAACTCGAGAAGCGATGCAGTTTGCAATCTCAAATTTGGCATATGAATGCTTATTATGTTATATTTTCATTCTTCGTATAAAGATCTCGGCTAAAATCCTTCCCGGAAAAAGCATGATAAATAAATTTCAATTTAAATATTTGCATCTGAAATTACTCTAATCGTCAAAACATATATTTAAATGTACCTCGAGGATATTATTTATAAAATAAAAATAAAACTACCTATATATCTCCATTTCAAAAAAGGTTTAAACTCCGAAATAAACTGTGTTTCCCTTTCCCAGCGACAGATGTTGACAAAAATTTTTATTTATTTTCGAAAATTTTTCTCTCGGCAGGGCCTGGAAATTTACTTATAAGTATTAACAATTTGATTCGGAATAACTAAGTTGGAACATGTGTTTGCAAAACCTAGTTTATTTCTTCGACGTTTCTATTATACAAAGAAAATTATTCGATTTGGGGAATACGACTTTAAAATCTCTGAAAAATAAAAAGTAAATATTTTATTTATCATCTTCTGCGTCTGATCTTATTTTTTGTAAAAAACCCTCCTCTTTTCTCAACCGGGCTTGGGACCGGCTATGGCAGAGTTAAAAATATTTTTTACTTTTGGTCCAAAACATTGTCTTTGGACGATATGAAGAAGTCACGGTAATAATAAAGTACCGCATATCTACTTGTGTGATTGGCTCTGAAAAGAGCCTTTTTTATGTTCTCGATACCATTCGAGTGATCTTCAGACAGGAGCTTTTGGAGTTACAATTTTTGTGTCTACTGCTGTGTCGGAGATGCCGTTTCTGAACATTCATCGGTGTTTTCAGAATCATAAAATACCTGAAAAAGAAAACAAAATTAGAAATTACAAGCAATGAATCTTTCATCAAGTTAATTAATTTACATTTTAAATAGTCATTTTAATTTGCACTTACCTCTGACATTATACTTTGCATAGTCTTTTTTCCATCATAATGCTCGGAGTCGTTCTGGTTTGCCCCTTCGATTTTAGTATAACGTCGCTTTTTGTCACTGTACATGTGTACGAGAGCTCGATTGATCCTTTCTCCATACTTTGAGTTGTTAGCTGTTTTCGTAACCTGAAAGAAAAGTAATATTTACTATAAATTACAAAGCTAATTATGAACATAAACAGATAAAAGAAATAATTGAAATCATAAAGGCTTACCTTGCAGGATGCAAGACCAGTTGCTGCAGTTGAAGCTGGTGTCTTGTCCGTAGATATCCTTGAATTAGTCGGTGGGTGTTCTACCGTACTTCGTCCTGTCACCGACGCGTGTGTCTTAAAATTCTTTGCTGTCGTCGATGGGTCCACAGATTGTTTTTCCCAGGAATCGCGTCCAATACCTGGAGTAAGGCATGGTCTCATGTGAGTTGAACTGCTTGCAGAAGTCGATGTGTGTTCTATATAACTCCGTCCTGTCGCCGACTCTTTCGGCTTAAAAGTAGTTCCTGAAATCGATGGGCCCATAAATGCTCTTTTCCAGGCCTCGTGGTCAATACTTGAATTTGAGGATGATCCCTCGTCCGTAGAACTCCCATCAGTCGTCGATGAGTCGGTCAAATGACTCCTTCCAAGTTTCGATGGATATGCCGAAGACATAATAGAGCAGTTCAAAAATAGCACCTACCAGGCCTATAGCAAAACTAGAAATGCTACAGGTGATATGGTGTGGCTAACGGCACGATAAGAACAACGACCAATCAGAAGCTTAAGTGTTCGCAGTCAGTTGATTATACACCAACTTCATGATTGACAATCCCGTAAATAGCTGGTTCTTTGTGTGGTGCACTTCTTTTCCCCTTCTTGAACCCATCTGTAGCAGGGATTAAAATTTTAACGCTAGGCGTGCAGTAACAATAGGGCTCACTACCTGTGTGCCCTATTGTTACCCTATTGTCGCTGTCCATAAATGGAGGGGAGTAAATCACAGGTGCAAACGTGCAGAACACAGGTGCAGAGCCATTCGAAGAAAAATGCTTTTGAGAGTTAGGCAAGAGCAACAGGAAATGAGGGATATAATATATTTATTCATGGTGTCATCTACGCATGGCTTCTTTTTAAATTTGTTGAATTATCTATTCCTACATGTCAGGTTCAATTATTACTTAAACAATACAATTTTTCTAAATCTGTTAAAATATCTATTCCTTCAAGTGAGTTTAAAATATTATCAGAACAATCCAATTTTCCTAAATTTGTCAAATTATCTAACCATTCAAGTTAGGTTGAAGTATTATCAGAACAATTTAATTTTATTATTTCTCCAGAATTTCTAATTTTTCGGAAACAATTAAAATATTTTTGTTTCCAATTACTATATATAACAATCACTTAATAGTAAACACTCTTTCAATTTGTTTACTCTTCAGATGTGTCGTGTTTAATAATAATTTGTTTTAAAAGATAAACACATCCTCTCAAGGATTTTTTAACTTCACAAAACCATTCAAAAATTTTTTCTCTCTAATGTTCTTCTTCACAATGACCAAACTTTTCATTTAATTCACTTATCTGTACAGCCTGCATTTTTCGACAAATAACATTAAGGTAGTAGATTAAATTTGAAATTGACCATATAAAAAATCTAATTTATTCATACATTTTTCTATAAATGTTTCACCAAATGTCTGATATCTAACTATATACAGCCAATTTAAATCATCTTCCAATTCTCTCATTGTAACTTCGGAAAGATTTCGAAAGATTGATACTTTATAAAAATTAGGATTTATTTCTCCATCTGGAGCGGTGAGACATAGTTTTGTAATATAAAGAAACAGAGCACTTCTCGCAGCAGCTACGGTTTCATAATTAAGTTTCGGGTTTTGTTTTGATATTAGCTTAATGATTTTGTTGGTGCATTATAGGAATGTAAGAGATTATTTTGTTTATGTTTGGGTTTTAGAAGAATGTGTCGGAGAAAAATTATCAGGTTATTTCGGATAAAAGAATGGCTGGGCCAGGACGTTTACTTTCTGTGGAAGTATATAATAGTACGAGAAACGAACCGGGCAGTAATGAAAGTGATGCAGATAGTAAAGATTCGTGGAACTGTGGTATTTCTGAAGATGAATATGAACATGCAGGTGATTCTTCAGATTCTGATATTACAACTCCGCCAGCTTCAGTAGCTGTTTCCTCAAATAATATTTACGTAGGAGATTTGAAAGATCTGAATTCTTTTGAGTTTTGAGCATACTTGGAATCAATCCCTATATTATGCCGCCTAATTCAGTTTAGGAAATAAAATTTAGCATATTTTTCGATGGTGAATAGTAGAATTCACAGTAAAAGCAACTAAAGAGTACTTTGTTTTGAGATTCGAATGAAAAATATACATCAAGTATAAAATCAGTATTTCAATTATTCCTGACAAAAATTATTCACTCTCAATCAATATTCAATTAATCAAAATCAAAGTTTCAATTATTCCTGCGTTAAAGAGGTGATTTTTTGAGGATTGATTTCGAGAGATAGGCTTAGCACAACAAATTAGCCCTGTTTTGATAACAATTCGGAAGCGAAACGCTCCTTCGTTTGGGCCAAGTTAGTTCCGGACTGCCGCCGTCCGGAAAGGGTTAATGACAATTTTGCGGTAGCAATATATATAATCCACAATAACATGTGTTGTAACTTTCAATGGCCCTAACTCAGGTTTGAACATCTTATTTTCAATATATTGAAATTTATATAGGCAATTCCTTTCTGAATTGAGTATGCTTTACAGTAAGCTGACGTTTTACCACTAAATTAAAAATAGCAATTATTTAAACACTTTCATATAACTGCAAGATATCTAGCCATTTTACTGCACGCAAAAGTAAGGCATAAGTTTTTTGCAAATAACTCGAGAAGCGATGCAGTTTGCAATTTCAAATTTGGCATATGAATGCTTATTGTGTTATATTTTCATTCTTCGTATAAAGATCTCGGCTAAAATCCTTCCCGGAAAAAGCATGATAAATAAATTTCAATTTAAATATTTGCATCTGAAATTACTCTAATCGTCAAAGCATATATTTAAATGTACCTCGAGGATATTATTTATAAAATAAAAATAAAACTACCTATATATCTCCATTTCAAAAAAGGTTTAAACTCCGAAATAGATTGTGTTTCCCTTTCCCAGAGACAGATGCTGACAAAAATTTTTATTTATTTTCGAAAATTTTTCTCTCGGCAGGGCCTGGAAATTTACTTATAAGTATTAACTATTTGATTCGGAATAACTAAGTTGGAACATGTGTTTGCAAAAGCTAGTTTATTTCTTCGACGTTTCTATTATACAAAGAAAATTATTCGATTTGGGGAATACGACTTTAAAATCTCTGAAAAATAAAAAGTAAATATTTTATTTATCATCTTCTGCGTCTGATCTTATTTTTTGTAAAAAACCCTCCTCTTTTCTCAACCGGGCTTGGGACCGGCTATGGCAGAGTTAAAAATATTTTTTACTTTTTGTCCAAAACATTGTCTTTGGACGATATGAAGAAGTCACGGTAATAATAACCTACCGCATATCTACTTGTGTGATTGGCTCTGAAAAGAGCCTTTTTTATGTTCTCGATACCATTCGAGTGATCTTCAGACAGGAGCTTTTGGAGTTACATTTTTGTGTCTACTGCTGTGTCGGAGATGCCGTTTCTGAACATTCATCGGTGTTTTCAGAATCATAAAATACCTGAAAAAGAAAACAAAGTTAGAAATTACAAGCAATGAATCTTTCATCAAGTTAATTAATTTACATTTTAAATAGTCATTTTAATTTGCACTTACCTCTGACATTATACTTTGCATAGTCTTTTTTCCATCATAATGCTCGGAGACGTTCTGGTTTGCCCCTTCGATTTTAGTATAACGTCGCTTTTTGTCACTGTACATGTGTACGAGAGCTCGATTGATCCTTTCTCCATACTTTGAGTTGTTAGCTGTTTTCGTAACCTGAAAGAAAAGTAATATTTACATTAAATTACAAAGCTAATTATGAACATAAACAGATAAAAGAAATAATTGAAATCATAAAGGCTTACCTTGCAGGATGCAAGACCAGTTGCTGCAGTTGAAGCTGGTGTCTTGTCCGTAGATATCCTTGAATTAGTCGGTGGGTGTTCTACCGTACTTCGTCCAGTCACCGACGCGTGTGTCTTAAAATTCTTTGCTGTCGTCGATGGGTCCACAGATTGTTTTTCCCAGGAATCGCGTCCAATACCTGGAGTAAGGCATGGTCTCATGTGAGTTGAACTGCTTGCAGAAGTCGATGTGTGTTCTATATAACTCCGTCCTGTCGCCGACTCTTTCGGCTTAAAAGTAGTTCCTGAAATCGATGGGCCCATAAATGCTCTTTTCCAGGCCTCGTGGTCAATACTTGAATTTGAGGATGATCCCTCGTCCGTAGAACTCCCATCAGTCGTCGATGAGTCGGTCAAATGACTCCTTCCAAGTTTCGATGGATATGCCGTAGACATAATAGAGCAGTTCAAAAATAGCACCTACCAGGCCTATAGCAAAACTAGAAATGCTACAGGTGATATGGTGTGGCTAACGGCACGATAAGAACAACGACCAATCAGAAGCTTAAGTGTTCGCAGTCAGTTGATTATACACAAACTTCATGATTGACAATCCCGTAAATAACTGGTTCTTTGTGTGGTGCACTTCTTTTCCCCTTCTTGAACCCATCTGTAGCAGGGATTAAAATTTTAAGGCTAAGCGTGCAGTAACAATAGGGCTCACTACCTGTGTGCCCTATTGTTACCCTATTGTCGCTGGCCATAAAAGGAGGGGAGTAAATCACAGGTGCAAACGTGCAGAACACAGGTGCAGAGCCATTCGAAGAAAAATGCTTTTGAGGGGGAGGCAAGAGCAACAGGAAATGAGGGATATAATATATTTATTCCTGGTGTCATCTACGCATGGCTTCTTTTTAAATTTGTTGAATTATCTATTCCTACATGTCAGGTTCAATTATTACTTAAACAATACAATTTTTCTAAATCTGTTAAAATATCTATTCCTTCAAGTGAGTTTAAAATATTATCAGAACAATCCAATTTTCCTAAATTTGTCAAATTATCTAACCATTCAAGTTAGGTTGAAGTATTATCAGAACAATTTAATTTTATTTTTTCTCCAGAATTTCTAATTTTTCGGAAACAATTAAAATATTTTTGTTTCCAATTACTATATATAACAATCACTTAATAGTAAACACTCTTTCAATTTGTTTACTCTTCAGATGTGTCGTGTTTAATAATAATTTGTTTTAAAAGATAAACACATCCTCTCAAGGATTTTTTAACTTCACAAAACCATTCAAAAATTTTTTCTCTCTAATGTTCTTCTTCACAATGACCAAACTTTTCATTTAATTCACTTATCTGTACAGCCTGCATTTTTCGACAAATAACATTAAGGTAGTAGATTAAATTTGAAATTGACCATATAAAAAATCTAATTTATTCATACATTTTTCTATAAATGTTTCACCAAATGTCTGATATCTAACTATATACAGCCAATTTAAATCATCTTCCAATTCTCTCATTGTAACTTCGGAAAGATTTCGAAAGATTGATACTTTATAAAAATTAGGATTTATTTCTCCATCTGGAGCGGTGAGACATAGTTTTGTAATATAAAGAAACAGAGCACTTCTCGCAGCAGCTACGGTTTCATAATTAAGTTTCGGGTTTTGTTTTGATATTAGCTTAATGATTTTGTTGGTGCATTATAGGAATGTAAGAGATTATTTTGTTTATGTTTGGGTTTTAGAAGAATGTGTCGGAGAAAAATTATCAGGTTATTTCGGATAAAAGAATGGCTGGGCCAGGACGTTTACTTTCTGTGGAAGTATATAATAGTACGAGAAACGAACCGGGCAGTAATGAAAGTGATGCAGATAGTAAAGATTCGTGGAACTGTGGTATTTCTGAAGATGAATATGAACATGCAGGTGATTCTTCAGATTCTGATATTACAACTCCGCCAGCTTCAGTAGCTGTTTCCTCAAATAATATTTACGTAGGAGATTTGAAAGATCTGAATTCTTTTGAGTTTTGAGCATACTTGGAATCAATCCCTATATTATGCCGCCTAATTCAGTTTAGGAAATAAAATTTAGCATATTTTTCGATGGTGAATAGTAGAATTCACAGTAAAAGCAACTAAAGAGTACTTTGTTTTGAGATTCGAATGAAAAATATACATCAAGTAAAAAATCAGTATTTCAATTATTCCTGACAAAAATTATTCACTCTCAATCAATATTCAATTAATCAAAATCAAAGTTTCAATTATTCCTGCGTTAAAGAGGTGATTTTTTGAGGATTGATTTCGAGAGATAGGCTTAGCACAACAAATTAGCCCTGTTTTGATAACAATTCGGAAGCGAAACGCTCCTTCGTTTGGGCCAAGTTAGTTCCGGACTGCCGCCGTCCGGAAAGGATTAATGACAATTTTGCGGTAGCAATATATATAATCCACAATAACATGTGTTGTAACTTTCAATGGCCCTAACTCAGGTTTGAACATCTTATTTTCAATATATTGAAATTTATATAGGCAATTCCTTTCTGAATTGAGTATGCTTTACAGTAAGCTGACGTTTTACCACTAAATTAAAAATAGCAATTATTTAAACACTTTCATATAACTGCAAGATATCTAGCCATTTTACTGCACGCAAAAGTAAGGCATAAGTTTTTTGCAAATAACTCGAGAAGCGATGCAGTTTGCAATTTCAAATTTGGCATATGAATGCTTATTGTGTTATATTTTCATTCTTCGTATAAAGATCTCGGCTAAAATCCTTCCCGGAAAAAGCATGATAAATAAATTTCAATTTAAATATTTGCATCTGAAATTACTCTAATCGTCAAAGCATATATTTAAATGTACCTCGAGGATATTATTTATAAAATAAAAATAAAACTACCTATATATCTCCATTTCAAAAAAGGTTTAAACTCCGAAATAGATTGTGTTTCCCTTTCCCAGAGACAGATGCTGACAAAAATTTTTATTTATTTTCGAAAATTTTTCTCTCGGCAGGGCCTGGAAATTTACTTATAAGTATTAACTATTTGATTCGGAATAACTAAGTTGGAACATGTGTTTGCAAAAGCTAGTTTATTTCTTCGACGTTTCTATTATACAAAGAAAATTATTCGATTTGGGGAATACGACTTTAAAATCTCTGAAAAATAAAAAGTAAATATTTTATTTATCATCTTCTGCGTCTGATCTTATTTTTTGTAAAAAACCCTCCTCTTTTCTCAACCGGGCTTGGGACCGGCTATGGCAGAGTTAAAAATATTTTTTACTTTTTGTCCAAAACATTGTCTTTGGACGATATGAAGAAGTCACGGTAATAATAACCTACCGCATATCTACTTGTGTGATTGGCTCTGAAAAGAGCCTTTTTTATGTTCTCGATACCATTCGAGTGATCTTCAGACAGGAGCTTTTGGAGTTACATTTTTGTGTCTACTGCTGTGTCGGAGATGCCGTTTCTGAACATTCATCGGTGTTTTCAGAATCATAAAATACCTGAAAAAGAAAACAAAGTTAGAAATTACAAGCAATGAATCTTTCATCAAGTTAATTAATTTACATTTTAAATAGTCATTTTAATTTGCACTTACCTCTGACATTATACTTTGCATAGTCTTTTTTCCATCATAATGCTCGGAGACGTTCTGGTTTGCCCCTTCGATTTTAGTATAACGTCGCTTTTTGTCACTGTACATGTGTACGAGAGCTCGATTGATCCTTTCTCCATACTTTGAGTTGTTAGCTGTTTTCGTAACCTGAAAGAAAAGTAATATTTACTATAAATTACAAAGCTAATTATTAACATAAACAGATAAAAGAAATAATTGAAATCATAAAGGCTTACCTTGCAGGATGCAAGACCAGTTGCTGCAGTTGAAGCTGGTGTCTTGTCCGTAGATATCCTTGAATTAGTCGGTGGGTGTTCTACCGTACTTCGTCCAGTCACCGACGCGTGTGTCTTAAAATTCTTTGCTGTCGTCGATGGGTCCACAGATTGTTTTTCCCAGGAATCGCGTCCAATACCTGGAGTAAGGCATGGTCTCATGTGAGTTGAACTGCTTGCAGAAGTCGATGTGTGTTCTATATAACTCCGTCCTGTCGCCGACTCTTTCGGCTTAAAAGTAGTTCCTGAAATCGATGGGCCCATAAATGCTCTTTTCCAGGCCTCGTGGTCAATACTTGAATTTGAGGATGATCCCTCGTCCGTAGAACTCCCATCAGTCGTCGATGAGTCGGTCAAATGACTCCTTCCAAGTTTCGATGGATATGCCGTAGACATAATAGAGCAGTTCAAAAATAGCACCTACCAGGCCTATAGCAAAACTAGAAATGCTACAGGTGATATGGTGTGGCTAACGGCACGATAAGAACAACGACCAATCAGAAGCTTAAGTGTTCGCAGTCAGTTGATTATACACAAACTTCATGATTGACAATCCCGTAAATAACTGGTTCTTTGTGTGGTGCACTTCTTTTCCCCTTCTTGAACCCATCTGTAGCAGGGATTAAAATTTTAAGGCTAAGCGTGCAGTAACAATAGGGCTCACTACCTGTGTGCCCTATTGTTACCCTATTGTCGCTGGCCATAAAAGGAGGGGAGTAAATCACAGGTGCAAACGTGCAGAACACAGGTGCAGAGCCATTCGAAGAAAAATGCTTTTGAGGGGGAGGCAAGAGCAACAGGAAATGAGGGATATAATATATTTATTCCTGGTGTCATCTACGCATGGCTTCTTTTTAAATTTGTTGAATTATCTATTCCTACATGTCAGGTTCAATTATTACTTAAACAATACAATTTTTCTAAATCTGTTAAAATATCTATTCCTTCAAGTGAGTTTAAAATATTATCAGAACAATCCAATTTTCCTAAATTTGTCAAATTATCTAACCATTCAAGTTAGGTTGAAGTATTATCAGAACAATTTAATTTTATTATTTCTCCAGAATTTCTAATTTTTCGGAAACAATTAAAATATTTTTGTTTCCAATTACTATATATAACAATCACTTAATAGTAAACACTCTTTCAATTTGTTTACTCTTCAGATGTGTCGTGTTTAATAATAATTTGTTTTAAAAGATAAACACATCCTCTCAAGGATTTTTTAACTTCACAAAACCATTCAAAAATTTTTTCTCTCTAATGTTCTTCTTCACAATGACCAAACTTTTCATTTAATTCACTTATCTGTACAGCCTGCATTTTTCGACAAATAACATTAAGGTAGTAGATTAAATTTGTAATTGACCATATAAAAAATCTAATTTATTCATTCATTTTTCTATAAATGTTTCACCAAATGTCTGATATCTAACTATATACAGCCAATTTAAATCATCTTCCAATTCTCTCATTGTAACTTCGGAAAGATTTCGAAAGATTGATACTTTATAAAAATTAGGATTTATTTCTCCATCTGGAGCGGTGAGACATAGTTTTGTAATATAAAGAAACAGTGCACTTCTCGCAGCAGCTACGGTTTCATAATTAAGTTTCGGGTTTTGTTTTGATATTAGCTTAATGATTTTGTTGGTGCATTATAGGAATGTAAGAGATTATTTTGTTTATGTTTGGGTTTTAGAAGAATGTGTCGGAGAAAAATTATCAGGTTATTTCGGATAAAAGAATGGCTGGGCCAGGACGTTTACTTTCTGTGGAAGTATATAATAGTACGAGAAACGAACCGGGCAGTAATTAAAGTGATGCAGATAGTAAAGATTCGTGGAACTGTGGGATTTCTGAAGATGAATATGAACATGCAGGTGATTCTTCAGATTCTGATATTGCAACTCCGCCAGCTTCAGGAGCTGTTTCCTCAAATAATATTTACGTAGGAGATTTGAAAGATCTGAATTCTTTTGAGTTTTGAGCATACTTGGAATCAATCACTATATTATGCCGCCTAATTTAGTTTAGGAAATAAAATTTAGCATATTTTTCGATGGTGAATAGTAGAATTCACAGTAAAAGCAACTAAAGAGTATTTTGTTTTGAGATTCGTATGAAAAATATACATCAAGTATAAAATCAGTATTTCAATTATTCCTGACAAAAATTATTCACTCTCAATCAATATTCAATTAATCAAAATCAAAGTTTCAATTATTCCTGCGTTAAAGAGGTGATTTTTTGAGGATTGATTTCGAGAGATAGGCTTAGCACAACAAATTAGCCTTGTTTTGATAACAATTCGGAAGCGAAGCGCTCCTTCGTTTGGGCCAAGTTAGTTCCGGACTGCCGCCGTCCGGAAAGGGTTAATGACAATTTTGCGGTAGCAATATATATAATCCACAATAACATGTGTTGTAACTTTCAATGGCCCTAACTCAGGTTTGAACATCTTATTTTCAATATATTGAAATTTATATAGGCAATTCCTTTCTGAATTGAGTATGCTTTACAGTAAGCTGACGTTTTACCACTAAATTAAAAATAGCAATTATTTAAACACTTTCATATAACTGCAAGATATCTAGCCATTTTACTGCACGCAAAAGTAAGGTATAAGTTTTTTGCAAATAACTCGAGAAGCGATGCAGTTTGCAATCTCAAATTTGGCATATGAATGCTTATTGTGTTATATTTTCATTCTTCGTATAAAGATCTCGGCGAAAATCCTTCCCGGAAAAAGCATGATAAATAAATTTCAATTTAAATATTTGCATCTGAAATTACTCTAATCGTCAAAACATATATTTAAATGTACCTCGAGGATATTATTTATAAAATAAAAATAAAACTATCTATATATCTCCATTTCAAAAAAGGTTTAAACTCCGAAATAGACTGTGTTTCCCTTTCCCAGCGACAGATGCTGACAAAAATTTTTATTTATTTTCGAAAATTTTTCTCTCGGCAGGGCCTGGAAATTTACTTATAAGTATTAACTATTTGATTCGGAATAACTAAGTTGGAACATGTGTTTGCAAAAGCTAGTTTATTTCTTCGACGTTTCTATTATACAAAGAAAATTATTCGATTTGGGGAATACGACTTTAAAATCTCTGAAAAATAAAAAGTAAATATTTTATTTATCATCTTCTGCGTCTGATCTTATTTTTTGTAAAAAACCCTCCTCTTTTCTCAACCGGGCTTGGGACCGGCTATGGCAGAGTTAAAAATATTTTTTACTTTTTGTCCAAAACATTGTCTTTGGACGATATGAAGAAGTCACGGTAATAATAACCTACCGCATATCTACTTGTGTGATTGGCTCTGAAAAGAGCCTTTTTTATGTTCTCGATACCATTCGAGTGATCTTCAGACAGGAGCTTTTGGAGTTACATTTTTGTGTCTACTGCTGTGTCGGAGATGCCGTTTCTGAATATTCATCGGTGTTTTCAGAATCATAAAATACCTGAAAAAGAAAACAAAGTTAGAAATTACAAGCAATGAATCTTTCATCAAGTTAATTAATTTACATTTTAAATAGTCATTTTAATTTGCACTTACCTCTGACATTATACTTTGCATAGTCTTTTTTCCATCATAATGCTCGGAGACGTTCTGGTTTGCCCCTTCGATTTTAGTATAACGTCGCTTTTTGTCACTGTACATGTGTACGAGAGCTCGATTGATCCTTTCTCCATACTTTGAGTTGTTAGCTGTTTTCGTAACCTGAAAGAAAAGTAATATTTACTATAAATTACAAAGCTAATTATGAACATAAACAGATAAAAGAAATAATTGAAATCATAAAGGCTTACCTTGCAGGATGCAAGACCAGTTGCTGCAGTTGAAGCTGGTGTCTTGTCCGTAGATATCCTTGAATTAGTCGGTGGGTGTTCTACCGTACTTCGTCCTGTCACCGACGCGTGTGTCTTAAAATTCTTTGCTGTCGTCGATGGGTCCACAGATTGTTTTTCCCAGGAATCGCGTCCAATACCTGGAGTAAGGCATGGTCTCATGTGAGTTGAACTGCTTGCAGAAGTCGATGTGTGTTCTATATAACTCCGTCCTGTCGCCGACTCTTTCGGCTTAAAAGTAGTTCCTGAAATCGATGGGCCCATAAATGCTCTTTTCCAGGCCTCGTGGTCAATACTTGAATTTGAGGATGATCCCTCGTCCGTAGAACTCCCATCAGTCGTCGATGAGTTGGTCAAATGACTCCTTCCAAGTTTCGATGGATATGCCGTAGACATAATAGAGCAGTTCAAAAATAGCACCTACCAGGCCTATAGCAAAACTAGAAATGCTACAGGTGATATGGTGTGGCTAACGGCACGATAAGAACAACGACCAATCAGAAGCTTAAGTGTTCGCAGTCAGTTGATTATACACAAACTTCATGATTGACAATCCCGTAAATAACTGGTTCTTTGTGTGGTGCACTTCTTTTCCCCTTCTTGAACCCATCTGTAGCAGGGATTAAAATTTTAACGCTAAGCGTGCAGTAACAATAGGGCTCACTACCTGTGTGCCCTATTGTTACCCTATTGTCGCTGGCCATAAAAGGAGGGGAGTAAATCACAGGTGCAAACGTGCAGAACACAGGTGCAGAGCCATTCGAAGAAAAATGCTTTTGAGGGGGAGGCAAGAGCAACAGGAAATGAGGGATATAATATATTTATTCCTGGTGTCATCTACGCATGGCTTCTTTTTAAATTTGTTGAATTATCTATTCCTACATGTCAGGTTCAATTATTACTTAAACAATACAATTTTTCTAAATCTGTTAAAATATCTATTCCTTCAAGTGAGTTTAAAATATTATCAGAACAATCCAATTTTCCTAAATTTGTCAAATTATCTAACCATTCAAGTTAGGTTGAAGTATTATCAGAACAATTTAATTTTATTATTTCTCCAGAATTTCTAATTTTTCGGAAACAATTAAAATATTTTTGTTTCCAATTACTATATATAACAATCACTTAATAGTAAACACTCTTTCAATTTGTTTACTCTTCAGATGTGTCGTGTTTAATAATAATTTGTTTTAAAAGATAAACACATCCTCTCAAGGATTTTTTAACTTCACAAAACCATTCAAAAATTTTTTCTCTCTAATGTTCTTCTTCACAATGACCAAACTTTTCATTTAATTCACTTATCTGTACAGCCTGCATTTTTCGACAAATAACATTAAGGTAGTAGATTAAATTTGTAATTGACCATATAAAAAATCTAATTTATTCATTCATTTTTCTATAAATGTTTCACCAAATGTCTGATATCTAACTATATACAGCCAATTTAAATCATCTTCCAATTCTCTCATTGTAACTTCGGAAAGATTTCGAAAGATTGATACTTTATAAAAATTAGGATTTATTTCTCCATCTGGAGCGGTGAGACATAGTTTTGTAATATAAAGAAACAGTGCACTTCTCGCAGCAGCTACGGTTTCATAATTAAGTTTCGGGTTTTGTTTTGATATTAGCTTAATGATTTTGTTGGTGCATTATAGGAATGTAAGAGATTATTTTGTTTATGTTTGGGTTTTAGAAGAATGTGTCGGAGAAAAATTATCAGGTTATTTCGGATAAAAGAATGGCTGGGCCAGGACGTTTACTTTCTGTGGAAGTATATAATAGTACGAGAAACGAACCGGGCAGTAATTAAAGTGATGCAGATAGTAAAGATTCGTGGAACTGTGGGATTTCTGAAGATGAATATGAACATGCAGGTGATTCTTCAGATTCTGATATTGCAACTCCGCCAGCTTCAGGAGCTGTTTCCTCAAATAATATTTACGTAGGAGATTTGAAAGATCTGAATTCTTTTGAGTTTTGAGCATACTTGGAATCAATCACTATATTATGCCGCCTAATTTAGTTTAGGAAATAAAATTTAGCATATTTTTCGATGGTGAATAGTAGAATTCACAGTAAAAGCAACTAAAGAGTATTTTGTTTTGAGATTCGTATGAAAAATATACATCAAGTATAAAATCAGTATTTCAATTATTCCTGACAAAAATTATTCACTCTCAATCAATATTCAATTAATCAAAATCAAAGTTTCAATTATTCCTGCGTTAAAGAGGTGATTTTTTGAGGATTGATTTCGAGAGATAGGCTTAGCACAACAAATTAGCCTTGTTTTGATAACAATTCGGAAGCGAAGCGCTCCTTCGTTTGGGCCAAGTTAGTTCCGGACTGCCGCCGTCCGGAAAGGGTTAATGACAATTTTGCGGTAGCAATATATATAATCCACAATAACATGTGTTGTAACTTTCAATGGCCCTAACTCAGGTTTGAACATCTTATTTTCAATATATTGAAATTTATATAGGCAATTCCTTTCTGAATTGAGTATGCTTTACAGTAAGCTGACGTTTTACCACTAAATTAAAAATAGCAATTATTTAAACACTTTCATATAACTGCAAGATATCTAGCCATTTTACTGCACGCAAAAGTAAGGTATAAGTTTTTTGCAAATAACTCGAGAAGCGATGCAGTTTGCAATCTCAAATTTGGCATATGAATGCTTATTGTGTTATATTTTCATTCTTCGTATAAAGATCTCGGCGAAAATCCTTCCCGGAAAAAGCATGATAAATAAATTTCAATTTAAATATTTGCATCTGAAATTACTCTAATCGTCAAAACATATATTTAAATGTACCTCGAGGATATTATTTATAAAATAAAAATAAAACTATCTATATATCTCCATTTCAAAAAAGGTTTAAACTCCGAAATAGACTGTGTTTCCCTTTCCCAGCGACAGATGCTGACAAAAATTTTTATTTATTTTCGAAAATTTTTCTCTCGGCAGGGCCTGGAAATTTACTTATAAGTATTAACTATTTGATTCGGAATAACTAAGTTGGAACATGTGTTTGCAAAAGCTAGTTTATTTCTTCGACGTTTCTATTATACAAAGAAAATTATTCGATTTGGGGAATACGACTTTAAAATCTCTGAAAAATAAAAAGTAAATATTTTATTTATCATCTTCTGCGTCTGATCTTATTTTTTGTAAAAAACCCTCCTCTTTTCTCAACCGGGCTTGGGACCGGCTATGGCAGAGTTAAAAATATTTTTTACTTTTTGTCCAAAACATTGTCTTTGGACGATATGAAGAAGTCACGGTAATAATAACCTACCGCATATCTACTTGTGTGATTGGCTCTGAAAAGAGCCTTTTTTATGTTCTCGATACCATTCGAGTGATCTTCAGACAGGAGCTTTTGGAGTTACAATTTTTGTGTCTACTGCTGTGTCGGAGATGCCGTTTCTGAACATTCATCGGTGCTTTCAGAATCATAAAATACCTGAAAAAGAAAACAAAATTAGAAATTACAAGCAATGAATCTTTCATCAAGTTAATTAATTTACATTTTATATAGTCATTTTAATTTGCACTTACCTCTGACATTATACTTTGCATAGTCTTTTTTCCTTCATAATGCTCGGAGTCGTTCTGGTTTGCCCCTTCGATTTTAGTATAACGTCGCTTTTTGTCACTGTACATGTGTACGAGAGCTCGATTGATCCTTTCTCCATACTTTGAGTTGTTAGCTGTTTCCGTAACCTGAAAGAAAAGTAATATTTACTATAAATTACAAAGCAAATTATGAACATAAACAGATAAAAGAAATAATTGAAATCATAAAGGCTTACTTTGCAGGATGCAAGACCAGTTGCTGCAGTTGAAGCTGGTGTCTTGTCCGTAGATATCCTTGAATTAGTCGGTGGGTGTTCTACCGTACTTCGTCCTGTCACCGACGCGTGTGTCTTAAAATTCTTTGCTGTCGTCGATGGGTCCACAGATTGTTTTTCCCAGGAATCGCGTCCAATACCTGGAGTAAGGCATGGTCTCATGTGAGTTGAACTGCTTGCAGAAGTCGATATGTGTTCTATATAACTCCGTCCTGTCGCCGACTCTTTCGGCTTAAAAGTAGTTCCTGAAATCGATGGGCCCATAAATGCTCTTTTCCAGGCCTCGTGGTCAATACTTGAATTTGAGGATGATCCCTCGTCCGTAGAACTCCAATCAGTCGTCGATGAGTCGGTCAAATGACTCCTTCCAAGTTTCGATGGATATGCCGAAGACATAATAGAGCAGTTCAAAAATAGCACCTACCAGGCCTATAGCAAAACTAGAAATGCTACAGGTGATATGGTGTGGCTAACGGCACGATAAGAACAACGACCAATCAGAAGCTTAAGTGTTCGCAGTCAGTTGATTATACACCAACTTCATGATTGACAATCCCGTAAATAACTGGTTCTTTGTGTGGTGCACTTCTTTTCCCCTTCTTGAACCCATCTGTAGCAGGGATTAAAATTTTAACGCTAGGCGTGCAGTAACAATAGGGCTCACTACCTGTGTGCCCTATTGTTACCCTATTGTCGCTGTCCATAAATGGAGGGGAGTAAATCACAGGTGCAAACGTGCAGAACACAGGTGCAGAGCCATTCGAAGAAAAATGCTTTTGAGAGGGAGGCAAGAGCAACAGGAAATGAGGGATATAATATATTTATTCATGGTGTCATCTACGCATGGCTTCTTTTTAAATTTGTTGAATTATCTATTCCTACATGTCAGGTTCAATTATTACTTAAACAATACAATTTTTCTAAATCTGTTAAAATATCTATTCCTTCAAGTGAGTTTAAAATATTATCAGAACAATCCAATTTTCCTAAATTTGTCAAATTATCTAACCATTCAAGTTAGGTTGAAGTATTATCAGAACAATTTAATTTTATTATTTCTCCAGAATTTCTAATTTTTCGGAAACAATTAAAATATTTTTGTTTCCAATTACTATATATAACAATCACTTAAAAGTAAACACTCTTTCAATTTGTTTACTCTTCAGATGTGTCGTGTTTAATTATAATTTGTTTTAAAAGATAAACACATCCTCTCAAGGATTTTTTAACTTCACAAAACCATTCAAAAATTTTTTCTCTCTAATGTTCTTCTTCACAATGACCAAACTTTTCATTTAATTCACTTATCTGTACAGCCTGCATTTTTCGACAAATAACATTAAGGTAGTAGATTAAATTTGTAATTGACCATATAAAAAATCTAATTTATTCATTCATTTTTCTATAAATGGTTCACCAAATGTCTGATATCTAACTATATACAGCCAATTTAAATCATCTTCCAATGATCTCATTGTAACTTCGGAAAGATTTCGAAAGATTGATACTTTATAAAAATTAGGATTTATTTCTCCATCTGGAGCGGTGAGACATAGTTTTGTAATATAAAGAAACAGTGCACTTCTCGCAGCAGCTACGGTTTCATAATTAAGTTTCGGGTTTTGTTTTGATATTAGCTTAATGATTTTGTTGGTGCATTATAGGAATGTAAGAGATTATTTTGTTTATGTTTGGGTTTTAGAAGAATGTGTCGGAGAAAAATTATCAGGTTATTTCGGATAAAAGAATGGCTGGGCCAGGACGTTTACTTTCTGTGGAAGTATATAATAGTACGAGAAACGAACCGGGCAGTAATTAAAGTGATGCAGATAGTAAAGATTCGTGGAACTGTGGGATTTCTGAAGATGAATATGAACATGCAGGTGATTCTTCAGATTCTGATATTGCAACTCCGCCAGCTTCAGGAGCTGTTTCCTCAAATAATATTTACGTAGGAGATTTGAAAGATCTGAATTCTTTTGAGTTTTGAGCATACTTGGAATCAATCACTATATTATGCCGCCTAATTTAGTTTAGGAAATAAAATTTAGCATATTTTTCGATGGTGAATAGTAGAATTCACAGTAAAAGCAACTAAAGAGTATTTTGTTTTGAGATTCGTATGAAAAATATACATCAAGTATAAAATCAGTATTTCAATTATTCCTGACAAAAATTATTCACTCTCAATCAATATTCAATTAATCAAAATCAAAGTTTCAATTATTCCTGCGTTAAAGAGGTGATTTTTTGAGGATTGATTTCGAGAGATAGGCTTAGCACAACAAATTAGCCTTGTTTTGATAACAATTCGGAAGCGAAGCGCTCCTTCGTTTGGGCCAAGTTAGTTCCGGACTGCCGCCGTCCGGAAAGGGTTAATGACAATTTTGCGGTAGCAATATATATAATCCACAATGACATGTGTTGTAACTTTCAATGGCCCTAACTCAGGTTTGAGCATCTTATTTTCAATATATTGAAATTTATATAGGCAATTCCTTTCTGAATTGAGTATGCTTTACAGTAAGCTGACATTTTACCACTAAATTAAAAATAGCAATTATTTAAACACTTTCATATAACTGCAAGATATCTAGCCATTTTACTGCACGCAAAAGTAAGGTATAAGTTTTTTGCAAATAACTCGAGAAGCGATGCAGTTTGCAATCTCAAATTTGGCATAAGAATGCTTATTGTGTTATATTTTCATTCTTCGTATAAAGATCTCGGCGATAATCCTTCCCGGAAAAAGCATGATAAATAAATTTCAATTTAAATATTTGCATCTGAAATTACTCTAATCGTCAAAACATATATTTAAATGTACCTCGAGGATATTATTTATAAAATAAAAATAAAACTACCTATATATCTCCATTTCAAAAAAGGTTTAAACTCCGAAATAGACTGTGTTTCCCTTTCCCAGCGACAGATGCTGACAAAAATTTTTATTTATTTTCGAAAATTTTTCTCTCGGCAGGGCCTGGAAATTTACTTATAAGTATTAACTATTTGATTCGGAATAACTAAGTTGGAACATGTGTTTGCAAAAGCTAGTTTATTTCTTCGACGTTTCTATTATACAAAGAAAATTATTCGATTTGGGGAATACGACTTTAAAATCTCTGAAAAATAAAAAGTAAATATTTTATTTATCATCTTCTGCGTCTGATCTTATTTTTTGTAAAAAACCCTCCTCTTTTCTCAACCGGGCTTGGGACCGGCTATGGCAGAGTTAAAAATATTTTTTACTTTTTGTCCAAAACAATGTCTTTGGACGATATGAAGAAGTCACGGTAATAATAACCTACCGCATATCTACTTGTGTGATTGGCTCTGAAAAGAGCCTTTTTTGTGTTCTCGATACCATTCGAGTGATCTTCAGACAGGAGCTTTTGGAGTTACAATTTTTGTGTCTACTGCTGTGTCGGAGATGCCGTTTCTGAACATTCATCGGTGTTTTCAGAATCATAAAATACCTGAAAAAGAAAACAAAATTAGAAATTACAAGCAATGAATCTTTCATCAAGTTAATTAATTTACATTTTAAATAGTCATTTTAATTTGCACTTACCTCTGACATTATACTTTGCATAGTCTTTTTTCAGTCATAATGCTCGGAGTCGTTCTGGTTTGCCCCTTCGATTTTAGTATAACGTCGCTTTTTGTCACTGTACATGTGTACGAGAGCTCGATTGATCCTTTCTCCATACTTTGAGTTGTTAGCTGTTTTCGTAACCTGAAAGAAAAGTAATATTTACTATAAATTACAAAGCTAATTATGAACATAAACAGATAAAAGTAATAATTGAAATCATAAAGGCTTACCTTGCAGGATGCAAGACCAGTTGCTGCAGTTGAAGCTGGTGTCTTGTCCGTAGATATCCTTGAATTAGTCGGTGGGTGTTCTACCGTACTTCGTCCTGTCACCGACGCGTGTGTCTTAAAATTCTTTGCAGTCGTCGATGGATCCACAGATTGTTTTTCCCAGGAATCGCGTCCAATACCTGGAGTAAGGCATGGTCTCATGTGAGTTGAACTGCTTGCAGAAGTCGATGTGTGTTCTATATAACTCCGTCCTGTCGCCGATTCTTTCGGCTTAAAAGTAGTTCCTGAAATCGATGGGCCCATAAATGCTCTTTTCCAGGCCTCGTGGTCAATACTTGAATTTGAGGATGATCCCTCGTCCGTAGAACTCCCATCAGTCGTCGATGAGTCGGTCAAATGACTCCTCCCAAGTTCCGATGGATATGCCGAAGACATAATAGAGCAGTTCAAAAATAGCACCTACCAGGCCTATAGCAAAACTAGAAATGCTACAGGTGATATGGTGTGGCTAACGGCACGATAAGAACAACGACCAATCAGAAGCTTAAGTGTTCGCAGTCAGTTGATTATACACCAACTTCATGATTGACAATCCCGTAAATAGCTGGTTCTTTGTGTGGTGCACTTCTTTTCCCCTTCTTGAACCCATCTGTAGCAGGGATTAAAATTTTAACGCTAGGCGTGCAGTAACAATAGGGCTCACTACCTGTGTGCCCTATTGTTACCCTATTGTCGCTGTCCATAAATGGAGGGGAGTAAATCACAGGTGCAAACGTGCAGAACACAGGTGCAGAGCCATTCGAAGAAAAATGCTTTTGAGAGTTAGGCAAGAGCAACAGGAAATGAGGGATATAATATATTTATTCATGGTGTCATCTACGCATGGCTTCTTTTTAAATTTGTTGAATTATCTATTCCTACATGTCAGGTTCAATTATTACTTAAACAATATAATTTTTCTAAATCTGTTAAAATATCTATTCCTTCAAGTGAGTTTAAAATATTATCAGAACAATCCAATTTTCCTAAATTTGTCAAATTATCTAACCATTCAAGTTAGGTTGAAGTATTATCAGAACAATTTAATTTTATTATTTCTCCAGAATTTCTAATTTTTCGGAAACAATTAAAATATTTTTGTTTCCAATTACTATATATAACAATCACTTAATAGTAAACACTCTTTCAATTTGTTTACTCTTCAGATGTGTCGTGTTTAATAATAATTTGTTTTAAAAGATAAACACATCCTCTCAAGGATTTTTTAACTTCACAAAACCATTCAAAAATTTTTTCTCTCTAAAGTTCTTCTTCACAATGACCAAACTTTTCATTTAATTCACTTATCTGTACAGCCTGCATTTTTCGACAAATAACATTAAGGTAGTAGATTAAATTTGAAATTGACCATATAAAAAATCTAATTTATTCATACATTTTTCTATAAATGTTTCACCAAATGTCTGATATCTAACTATATACAGCCAATTTAAATCATCTTCCAATTCTCTCATTGTAACTTCGGAAAGATTTCGAAAGATTGATACTTTATAAAAATTAGGATTTATTTCTCCATCTGGAGCGGTGAGACATAGTTTTGTAATATAAAGAAACAGAGCACTTCTCGCAGCAGCTACGGTTTCATAATTAAGTTTCGGGTTTTGTTTTGATATTAGCTTAATGATTTTGTTGGTGCATTATAGGAATGTAAGAGATTATTTTGTTTATGTTTGGGTTTTAGAAGAATGTGTCGGAGAAAAATTATCAGGTTATTTCGGATAAAAGAATGGCTGGGCCAGGACGTTTACTTTCTGTGGAAGTATATAATAGTACGAGAAACGAACCGGGCAGTAATGAAAGTGATGCAGATAGTAAAGATTCGTGGAACTGTGGTATTTCTGAAGATGAATATGAACATGCAGGTGATTCTTCAGATTCTGATATTACAACTCCGCCAGCTTCAGTAGCTGTTTCCTCAAATAATATTTACGTAGGAGATTTGAAAGATCTGAATTCTTTTGAGTTTTGAGCATACTTGGAATCAATCCCTATATTATGCCGCCTAATTCAGTTTAGGAAATAAAATTTAGCATATTTTTCGATGGTGAATAGTAGAATTCACAGTAAAAGCAACTAAAGAGTACTTTGTTTTGAGATTCGAATGAAAAATATACATCAAGTATAAAATCAGTATTTCAATTATTCCTGACAAAAATTATTCACTCTCAATCAATATTCAATTAATCAAAATCAAAGTTTCAATTATTCCTGCGTTAAAGAGGTGATTTTTTGAGGATTGATTTCGAGAGATAGGCTTAGCACAACAAATTAGCCCTGTTTTGATAACAATTCGGAAGCGAAACGCTCCTTCGTTTGGGCCAAGTTAGTTCCGGACTGCCGCCGTCCGGAAAGGGTTAATGACAATTTTGCGGTAGCAATATATATAATCCACAATAACATGTGTTGTAACTTTCAATGGCCCTAACTCAGGTTTGAACATCTTATTTTCAATATATTGAAATTTATATAGGCAATTCCTTTCTGAATTGAGTATGCTTTACAGTAAGCTGACGTTTTACCACTAAATTAAAAATAGCAATTATTTAAACACTTTCATATAACTGCAAGATATCTAGCCATTTTACTGCACGCAAAAGTAAGGCATAAGTTTTTTGCAAATAACTCGAGAAGCGATGCAGTTTGCAATTTCAAATTTGGCATATGAATGCTTATTGTGTTATATTTTCATTCTTCGTATAAAGATCTCGGCGAAAATCCTTCCCGGAAAAAGCATGATAAATAAATTTCAATTTAAATATTTGCATCTGAAATTACTCTAATCGTCAAAACATATATTTAAATGTACCTCGAGGATATTATTTATAAAATAAAAATAAAACTACCTATATATCTCCATTTCAAAAAAGGTTTAAACTCCGAAATAGATTGTGTTTCCCTTTCCCAGAGACAGATGCTGACAAAAATTTTTATTTATTTTCGAAAATTTTTCTCTCGGCAGGGCCTGGAAATTTACTTATAAGTATTAACTATTTGATTCGGAATAACTAAGTTGGAACATGTGTTTGCAAAAGCTAGTTTATTTCTTCGACGTTTCTATTATACAAAGAAAATTATTCGATTTGGGGAATACGACTTTAAAATCTCTGAAAAATAAAAAGTAAATATTTTATTTATCATCTTCTGCGTCTGATCTTATTTTTTGTAAAAAACCCTCCTCTTTTCTCAACCGGGCTTGGGACCGGCTATGGCAGAGTTAAAAATATTTTTTACTTTTTGTCCAAAACATTGTCTTTGGACGATATGAAGAAGTCACGGTAATAATAACCTACCGCATATCTACTTGTGTGATTGGCTCTGAAAAGAGCCTTTTTTATGTTCTCGATACCATTCGAGTGATCTTCAGACAGGAGCTTTTGGAGTTACATTTTTGTGTCTACTGCTGTGTCGGAGATGCCGTTTCTGAACATTCATCGGTGTTTTCAGAATCATAAAATACCTGAAAAAGAAAACAAAGTTAGAAATTACAAGCAATGAATCTTTCATCAAGTTAATTAATTTACATTTTAAATAGTCATTTTAATTTGCACTTACCTCTGACATTATACTTTGCATAGTCTTTTTTCCATCATAATGCTCGGAGACGTTCTGGTTTGCCCCTTCGATTTTAGTATAACGTCGCTTTTTGTCACTGTACATGTGTACGAGAGCTCGATTGATCCTTTCTCCATACTTTGAGTTGTTAGCTGTTTTCGTAACCTGAAAGAAAAGTAATATTTACTATAAATTACAAAGCTAATTATGAACATAAACAGATAAAAGAAATAATTGAAATCATAAAGGCTTACCTTGCAGGATGCAAGACCAGTTGCTGCAGTTGAAGCTGGTGTCTTGTCCGTAGATATCCTTGAATTAGTCGGTGGGTGTTCTACCGTACTTCGTCCTGTCACCGACGCGTGTGTCTTAAAATTCTTTGCTGTCGTCGATGGGTCCACAGATTGTTTTTCCCAGGAATCGCGTCCAATACCTGGAGTAAGGCATGGTCTCATGTGAGTTGAACTGCTTGCAGAAGTCGATGTGTGTTCTATATAACTCCGTCCTGTCGCCGACTCTTTCGGCTTAAAAGTAGTTCCTGAAATCGATGGGCCCATAAATGCTCTTTTCCAGGCCTCGTGGTCAATACTTGAATTTGAGGATGATCCCTCGTCCGTAGAACTCCCATCAGTCGTCGATGAGTCGGTCAAATGACTCCTTCCAAGTTTCGATGGATATGCCGTAGACATAATAGAGCAGTTCAAAAATAGCACCTACCAGGCCTATAGCAAAACTAGAAATGCTACAGGTGATATGGTGTGGCTAACGGCACGATAAGAACAACGACCAATCAGAAGCTTAAGTGTTCGCAGTCAGTTGATTATACACAAACTTCATGATTGACAATCCCGTAAATAACCGGTTCTTTGTGTGGTGCACTTCTTTTCCCCTTCTTGAACCCATCTGTAGCAGGGATTAAAATTTTAACGCTAGGCGTGCAGTAACAATAGGGCTCACTACCTGTGTGCCCTATTGTTACCCTATTGTCGCTGTCCATAAATGGAGGGGAGTAAATCACAGGTGCAAACGTGCAGAACACAGGTGCAGAGCCATTCGAAGAAAAATGCTTTTGAGAGGGAGGCAAGAGCAACAGGAAATGAGGGATATAATATATTTATTCATGGTGTCATCTACGCATGGCTTCTTTTTAAATTTGTTGAATTATCTATTCCTACATGTCAGGTTCAATTATTACTTAAACAATACAATTTTTCTAAATCTGTTAAAATATCTATTCCTTCAAGTGAGTTTAAAATATTATCAGAACAATCCAATTTTCCTAAATTTGTCAAATTATCTAACCATTCAAGTTAGGTTGAAGTATTATCAGAACAATTTAATTTTATTATTTCTCCAGAATTTCTAATTTTTCGGAAACAATTAAAATATTTTTGTTTCCAATTACTATATATAACAATCACTTAAAAGTAAACACTCTTTCAATTTGTTTACTCTTCAGATGTGTCGTGTTTAATTATAATTTGTTTTAAAAGATAAACACATCCTCTCAAGGATTTTTTAACTTCACAAAACCATTCAAAAATTTTTTCTCTCTAATGTTCTTCTTCACAATGACCAAACTTTTCATTTAATTCACTTATCTGTACAGCCTGCATTTTTCGACAAATAACATTAAGGTAGTAGATTAAATTTGTAATTGACCATATAAAAAATCTAATTTATTCATTCATTTTTCTATAAATGGTTCACCAAATGTCTGATATCTAACTATATACAGCCAATTTAAATCATCTTCCAATGATCTCATTGTAACTTCGGAAAGATTTCGAAAGATTGATACTTTATAAAAATTAGGATTTATTTCTCCATCTGGAGCGGTGAGACATAGTTTTGTAATATAAAGAAACAGTGCACTTCTCGCAGCAGCTACGGTTTCATAATTAAGTTTCGGGTTTTGTTTTGATATTAGCTTAATGATTTTGTTGGTGCATTATAGGAATGTAAGAGATTATTTTGTTTATGTTTGGGTTTTAGAAGAATGTGTCGGAGAAAAATTATCAGGTTATTTCGGATAAAAGAATGGCTGGGCCAGGACGTTTACTTTCTGTGGAAGTATATAATAGTACGAGAAACGAACCGGGCAGTAATTAAAGTGATGCAGATAGTAAAGATTCGTGGAACTGTGGGATTTCTGAAGATAAATATGAACATGCAGGTGATTCTTCAGATTCTGATATTGCAACTCCGCCAGCTTCAGGAGCTGTTTCCTCAAATAATATTTACGTAGGAGATTTGAAAGATCTGAATTCTTTTGAGTTTTGAGCATACTTGGAATCAATCACTATATTATGCCGCCTAATTTAGTTTAGGAAATAAAATTTAGCATATTTTTCGATGGTGAATAGTAGAATTCACAGTAAAAGCAACTAAAGAGTATTTTGTTTTGAGATTCGTATGAAAAATATACATCAAGTATAAAATCAGTATTTCAATTATTCCTGACAAAAATTATTCACTCTCAATCAATATTCAATTAATCAAAATCAAAGTTTCAATTATTCCTGCGTTAAAGAGGTGATTTTTTGAGGATTGATTTCGAGAGATAGGCTTAGCACAACAAATTAGCCTTGTTTTGATAACAATTCGGAAGCGAAGCGCTCCTTCGTTTGGGCCAAGTTAGTTCCGGACTGCCGCCGTCCGGAAAGGGTTAATGACAATTTTGCGGTAGCAATATATATAATCCACAATGACATGTGTTGTAACTTTCAATGGCCCTAACTCAGGTTTGAGCATCTTATTTTCAATATATTGAAATTTATATAGGCAATTCCTTTCTGAATTGAGTATGCTTTACAGTAAGCTGACATTTTACCACTAAATTAAAAATAGCAATTATTTAAACACTTTCATATAACTGCAAGATATCTAGCCATTTTACTGCACGCAAAAGTAAGGTATAAGTTTTTTGCAAATAACTCGAGAAGCGATGCAGTTTGCAATCTCAAATTTGGCATAAGAATGCTTATTGTGTTATATTTTCATTCTTCGTATAAAGATCTCGGCGAAAATCCTTCCCGGAAAAAGCATGATAAATAAATTTCAATTTAAATATTTGCATCGGAAATTACTCTAATCGTCAAAACATATATTTAAATGTACCTCGAGGATATTATTTATAAAATAAAAATAAAACTACATATATATCTCCATTTCAAAAAAGGTTTAAACTCCGAAATAGACTGTGTTTCCCTTTCCCAGCGACAGATGCTGACAAAAATTTTTATTTATTTTCGAAAATTTTTCTCTCGGCAGGGCCTGGAAATTTACTTATAAGTATTAACTATTTGATTCGGAATAACTAAGTTGGAACATGTGTTTGCAAAAGCTAGTTTATTTCTTCGACGTTTCTATTATACAAAGAAAATTATTCGATTTGGGGAATACGACTTTAAAATCTCTGAAAAATAAAAAGTAAATATTTTATTTATCATCTTCTGCGTCTGATCTTATTTTTTGTAAAAAACCCTCCTCTTTTCTCAACCGGGCTTGGGACCGGCTATGGCAGAGTTAAAAATATTTTTTACTTTTTGTCCAAAACAATGTCTTTGGACGATATGAAGAAGTCACGGTAATAATAACCTACCGCATATCTACTTGTGTGATTGGCTCTGAAAAGAGCCTTTTTTGTGTTCTCGATACCATTCGAGTGATCTTCAGACAGGAGCTTTTGGAGTTACAATTTTTGTGTCTACTGCTGTGTCGGAGATGCCGTTTCTGAACATTCATCGGTGTTTTCAGAATCATAAAATACCTGAAAAAGAAAACAAAATTAGAAATTACAAGCAATGAATCTTTCATCAAGTTAATTAATTTACATTTTAAATAGTCATTTTAATTTGCACTTACCTCTGACATTATACTTTGCATAGTCTTTTTTCAGTCATAATGCTCGGAGTCGTTCTGGTTTGCCCCTTCGATTTTAGTATAACGTCGCTTTTTGTCACTGTACATGTGTACGAGAGCTCGATTGATCCTTTCTCCATACTTTGAGTTGTTAGCTGTTTTCGTAACCTGAAAGAAAAGTAATATTTACTATAAATTACAAAGCTAATTATGAACATAAACAGATAAAAGTAATAATTGAAATCATAAAGGCTTACCTTGCAGGATGCAAGACCAGTTGCTGCAGTTGAAGCTGGTGTCTTGTCCGTAGATATCCTTGAATTAGTCGGTGGGTGTTCTACCGTACTTCGTCCTGTCACCGACGCGTGTGTCTTAAAATTCTTTGCAGTCGTCGATGGATCCACAGATTGTTTTTCCCAGGAATCGCGTCCAATACCTGGAGTAAGGCATGGTCTCATGTGAGTTGAACTGCTTGCAGAAGTCGATGTGTGTTCTATATAACTCCGTCCTGTCGCCGATTCTTTCGGCTTAAAAGTAGTTCCTGAAATCGATGGGCCCATAAATGCTCTTTTCCTGGCCTCGTGGTCAATACTTGAATTTGAGGATGATCCCTCGTCCGTAGAACTCCCATCAGTCGTCGATGAGTCGGTCAAATGACTCCTCCCAAGTTCCGATGGATATGCCGAAGACATAATAGAGCAGTTCAAAAATAGCACCTACCAGGCCTATAGCAAAACTAGAAATGCTACAGGTGATATGGTGTGGCTAACGGCACGATAAGAACAACGACCAATCAGAAGCTTAAGTGTTCGCAGTCAGTTGATTATACACCAACTTCATGATTGACAATCCCGTAAATAGCTGGTTCTTTGTGTGGTGCACTTCTTTTCCCCTTCTTGAACCCATCTGTAGCAGGGATTAAAATTTTAACGCTAGGCGTGCAGTAACAATAGGGCTCACTACCTGTGTGCCCTATTGTTACCCTATTGTCGCTGTCCATAAATGGAGGGGAGCAAATCACAGGTGCAAACGTGCAGAACACAGGTGCAGAGCCATTCGAAGAAAAATGCTTTTGAGAGGGAGGCAAGAGCAACAGGAAATGAGGGATATAATATATTTATTCATGGTGTCATCTACGCATGGCTTCTTTTTAAATTTGTTGAATTATCTATTCCTACATGTCAGGTTCAATTATTACTTAAACAATACAATTTTTCTAAATCTGTTAAAATATCTATTCCTTCAAGTGAGTTTAAAATATTATCAGAACAATCCAATTTTCCTAAATTTGTCAAATTATCTAACCATTCAAGTTAGGTTGAAGTATTATCAGAACAATTTAATTTTATTATTTCTCCAGAATTTCTCATTTTTCGGAAACAATTAAAATATTTTTGTTTCCAATTACTATATATAACAATCACTTAATAGTAAACACTCTTTCAATTTGTTTACTCTTCAGATGTGTCGTGTTTAATAATAATTTGTTTTAAAAGATAAACACATCCTCTCAAGGATTTTTTAACTTCACAAAACCATTCAAAAATTTTTTCTCTCTAATGTTCTTCTTCACAATGACCAAACTTTTCATTTAATTCACTTATCTGTACAGCCTGCATTTTTCGACAAATAACATTAAGGTAGTAGATTAAATTTGAAATTGACCATATAAAAAATCTAATTTATTCATACATTTTTCTATAAATGTTTCACCAAATGTCTGATATCTAACTATATACAGCCAATTTAAATCATCTTCCAATTCTCTCATTGTAACTTCGGAAAGATTTCGAAAGATTGATACTTTATAAAAATTAGGATTTATTTCTCCATCTGGAGCGGTGAGACATAGTTTTGTAATATAAAGAAACAGAGCACTTATCGCAGCAGCTACGGTTTCATAATTAAGTTTCGGGTTTTGTTTTGATATTAGCTTAATGATTTTGTTGGTGCATTATAGGAATGTAAGAGATTATTTTGTTTATGTTTGGGTTTTAGAAGAATGTTTCGGAGAAAAATTATCAGGTTATTTCGGATAAAAGAATGGCTGGGCCAGGACGTTTACTTTCTGTGGAAGTATATAATAGTACGAGAAACGAACCGGGCAGTAATGAAAGTGATGCAGATAGTAAAGATTCGTGGAACTGTGGTATTTCTGAAGATGAATATGAACATGCAGGTGATTCTTCAGATTCTGATATTACAACTCCGCCAGCTTCAGTAGCTGTTTCCTCAAATAATATTTACGTAGGAGATTTGAAAGATCTGAATTCTTTTGAGTTTTGAGCATACTTGGAATCAATCCCTATATTATGCCGCCTAATTCAGTTTAGGAAATAAAATTTAGCATATTTTTCGATGGTGAATAGTAGAATTCACAGTAAAAGCAACTAAAGAGTACTTTGTTTTGAGATTCGAATGAAAAATATACATCAAGTATAAAATCAGTATTTCAATTATTCCTGACAAAAATTATTCACTCTCAATCAATATTCAATTAATCAAAATCAAAGTTTCAATTATTCCTGCGTTAAAGAGGTGATTTTTTGAGGATTGATTTCGAGAGATAGGCTTAGCACAACAAATTAGCCCTGTTTTGATAACAATTCGGAAGCGAAACGCTCCTTCGTTTGGGCCAAGTTAGTTCTGGACTGCCGCCGTCCGGAAAGGGTTAATGACAATTTTGCGGTAGCAATATATATAATCCACAATAACATGTGTTGTAACTTTCAATGGCCCTAACTCAGGTTTGAACATCTTATTTTCAATATATTAAAATTTATATAGGCAATTCCTTTCTGAATTGAGTATGCTTTACAGTAAGCTGACGTTTCACCACTTAATTAAAAATAGCAATTATTTAAACACTTTCATATAACTGCAAGATATCTAGCCATTTTACTGCACGCAAAAGTAAGGTATAAGTTTTTTGCAAATAACTCGAGAAGCGATGCAGTTCGCAATCTCAAATTTGGCATATGAATGCTTATTGTGCTATATTTTCATTCTTCGTATAAAGATCTCGGCGAAAATCCTTCCCGGAAAAAGCATGATAAATAAATTTCAATTTAAATATTTGCATCTGAAATTACTCTAATCGTCAAAACATATATTTAAATGTACCTCGAGGATATTATTTATAAAATAAAAATAAAACTACCTATATATCTCCATTTCAAAAAAGGTTTAAACTCCGAAATAGACTGTGTTTCCCTTTCCCAGAGACAGATGCTGACAAAATTTTTTATTTATTTTCGAAAATTTTTCTCTCGGCAGGGCCTGGAAATTTACTTATAAGTATTAACTATTTGATTCGGAATAACTAAGTTGGAACATGTGTTTGCAAAACCTAGTTTATTTCTTCGACGTTTCTATTATACAAAGAAAATTATTCGATTTGGGGAATACGACTTTAAAATCTCTGAAAAATAAAAAGTAAATATTTTATTTATCATCTTCTGCGTCTGATCTTATTTTTTGTAAAAAACCCTCCTCTTTTCTCAACCGGGCTTGGGACCGGCTATGGCAGAGTTAAAAATATTTTTTACTTTTTGTCCAAAACATTGTCTTTGGACGATATGAAGAAGTCACGGTAATAATAACCTACCGCATATCTACTTGTGTGATTGGCTCTGAAAAGAGCCTTTTTTATGTTCTCGATACCATTCGAGTGATCTTCAGACAGGAGCTTTTGGAGTTACAATTTTTGTGTCTACTGCTGTGTCGGAGATGCCGTTTCTGAACATTCATCGGTGTTTTCAGAATCATAAAATACCTGAAAAAGAAAACAAAGTTAGAAATTACGAGCAATGAATCTTTCATCAAGTTAATTAATTTACATTTTAAATAGTCATTTTAATTTGCACTTACCTCTGACATTATACTTTGCATAGTCTTTTTTCCATCATAATGCTCGGAGACGTTCTGGTTTGCCCCTTCGATTTTAGTATAACGTCGCTTTTTGTCACTGTACATGTGTACGAGAGCTCGATTGATCCTTTCTCCATACTTTGAGTTGTTAGCTGTTTTCGTAACCTGAAAGAAAAGTAATATTTACTATAAATTACAAAGCTAATTATGAACATAAACAGATAAAAGAAATAATTGAAATCATAAAGGCTTACCTTGCAGGATGCAAGACCAGTTGCTGCAGTTGAAGCTGGTGTCTTGTCCGTAGATATCCTTGAATTAGTCGGTGGGTGTTCTACCGTACTTCGTCCTGTCACCGACGCGTGTGTCTTAAAATTCTTTGCTGTCGTCGATGGGTCCACAGATTGTTTTTCCCAGGAATCGCGTCCAATACCGGGAGTAAGGCATGGTCTCATGTGAGTTGAACTGCTTGCAGAAGTCGATGTGTGTTCTATATAACTCCGTCCTGTCGCCGACTCTTTCGGCTTAAAAGTAGTTCCTGAAATCGATGGGCCCATAAATGCTCTTTTCCAGGCCTCGTGGACAATACTTGAATTTGAGGATGATCCCTCGTCCGTAGAACTCCCATCAGTCGTCGATGAGTCGGTCAAATGACTCCTTCCAAGTTTCGATGGATATGCCGAAGACATAATAGAGCAGTTCAAAAATAGCACCTACCAGGCCTATAGCAAAACTAGAAATGCTACAGGTGATATGGTGTGGCTAACGGCACGATAAGAACAACGACCAATCAGAAGCTTAAGTGTTCGCAGTCAGTTGATTATACACCAACTTCATGATTGACAATCCCGTAAATAGCTGGTTCTTTGTGTGGTGCACTTCTTTTCCCCTTCTTGAACCCATCTGTAGCAGGGATAAAAATTTTAACGCTAGGCGTGCAGTAACAATAGGGCTCACTACCTGTGTGCCCTATTGTTACCCTATTGTCGCTGTCCATAAATGGAGGGGAGTAAATCACAGGTGCAAACGTGCAGAACACAGGTGCAGAGCCATTCGAAGAAAAATGTTTTTGAGAGGGAGGCAAGAGCAACAGGAAATGAGGGATATAATATATTTATTCATGGTGTCATCTACGCATGGCTTCTTTTTAAATTTGTTGAATTATCTATTCCTACATGTCAGGTTCAATTATTACTTAAACAATACAATTTTTCTAAATCTGTTAAAATATCTATTCCTTCAAGTGAGTTTAAAATATTATCAGAACAATCCAATTTTCCTAAATTTGTCAAATTACCTAACCATTCAAGTTAGGTTGAAGTATTATCAGAACAATTTTATTTTATTATTTCTCCAGAATTTCTAATTTTTCGGAAACAATTAAAATATTTTTGTTTCCAATTACTATATATAACAATCACTTAATAGTAAACACTCTTTCAATTTGTTTACTCTTCAGATGTGTCGTGTTTAATAATAATTTGTTTTAAAAGATAAACACATCCTCTCAAGGATTTTTTAACTTCACAAAACCATTCAAAATTTTTTTCTCTCTAATGTTCTTCTTCACAATGACCAAACTTTTCATTTAATTCACTTATCTGTACAGCCTGCATTTTTCGACAAATAACATTAAGGTAGTAGATTAAATTTGAAATTGACCATATAAAAAATCTAATTTATTCATACATTTTTCTATAAATGTTTCACCAAATGTCTGATATCTAACTATATACAGCCAATTTAAATCATCTTCCAATTCTCTCATTGTAACTTCGGAAAGATTTCGAAAGATTGATACTTTATAAAAATTAGGATTTATTTCTCCATCTGGAGCGGTGAGACATAGTTTTGTAATATAAAGAAACAGAGCACTTCTCGCAGCAGCTACGGTTTCATAATTAAGTTTCGGGTTTTGTTTTGATATTAGCTTAATGATTTTGTTGGTGCATTATAGGAATGTAAGAGATTATTTTGTTTATGTTTGGGTTTTAGAAGAATGTGTCGGAGAAAAATTATCAGGTTATTTCGGATAAAAGAATGGCTGGGCCAGGACGTTTACTTTCTGTGGAAGTATATAATAGTACGAGAAACGAACCGGGCAGTAATGAAAGTGATGCAGATAGTAAAGATTCGTGGAACTGTGGTATTTCTGAAGATGAATATGAACATGCAGGTGATTCTTCAGATTCTGATATTACAACTCCGCCAGCTTCAGTAGCTGTTTCCTCAAATAATATTTACGTAGGAGATTTGAAAGATCTGAATTCTTTTGAGTTTTGAGCATACTTGGAATCAATCCCTATATTATGCCGCCTAATTCAGTTTAGGAAATAAAATTTAGCATATTTTTCGATGGTGAATAGTAGAATTCACAGTAAAAGCAACTAAAGAGTACTTTGTTTTGAGATTCGAATGAAAAATATACATCAAGTATAAAATCAGTATTTCAATTATTCCTGACAAAAATTATTCACTCTCAATCAATATTCAATTAATCAAAATCAAAGTTTCAATTATTCCTGCGTTAAAGAGGTGATTTTTTGAGGATTGATTTCGAGAGATAGGCTTAGCACAACAAATTAGCCCTGTTTTGATAACAATTCGGAAGCGAAACGCTCCTTCGTTTGGGCCAAGTTAGTTCCGGACTGCCGCCGTCCGGAAAGGGTTAATGACAATTTTGCGGTAGCAATATATATAATCCACAATAACATGTGTTGTAACTTTCAATGGCCCTAACTCAGGTTTGAACATCTTATTTTCAATATATTGAAATTTATATAGGCAATTCCTTTCTGAAATGAGTATGCTTTACAGTAAGCTGACGTTTCACCACTTAATTAAAAATAGCAATTATTTAAACACTTTCATATAACTACAAAATATCTAGCCATTTTACTGCACGCAAAAGTAAGGTATAAATTTTTTGCAAATAACTCGAGAAGCGATGCAGTTTGCAATCTCAAATTTGGCATATGAATGCTTATTGTGTTATATTTTCATTCTTCGTATAAAGATCTCGGCGAAAATCCTTCCCGGAAAAAGCATGATAAATAAATTTCAATTTAAATATTTGCATCTGAAATTACTCTAATCGTCAAAACATATATTTAAATGTACCTCGAGGATATTATTTATAAAATAAAAATAAAACTACCTATATATCTCCATTTCAAAAAAGGTTTAAACTCCGAAATAGACTGTGTTTCCCTTTCCCAGAGACAGATGCTGACAAAAATTTTTATTTATTTTCGAAAATTTTTCTCTCGGCAGGGCCTGGAAATTTACTTATAAGTATTAACTATTTGATTCGGAATAACTAAGTTGGAACATGTGTTTGCAAAACCTAGTTTATCTCTTCGACGTTTCTATTATACAAAGAAAATTATTCGATTTGGGGAATACGACTTTAAAATCTCTGAAAAATAAAAAGTAAATATTTTATTTATCATCTTCTGCGTCTGATCTTATTTTTTGTAAAAAACCCTCCTCTTTTCTCAACCGGGCTTGGGACCGGCTATGGCAGAGTTAAAAATATTTTTTACTTTTTGTCCAAAACATTGTCTTTGGACGATATGAAGAAGTCACGGTAATAATAACCTACCGCATATCTACTTGTGTGATTGGCTCTGAAAAGAGCCTTTTTTATGTTCTCGATACCATTCGAGTGATCTTCAGACAAGAGCTTTTGGAGTTACAATTTTTGTGTCTACTGCTGTGTCGGAGATGACGTTTCTGAACATTCATCGGTGTTTTCAGAATCATAAAATACCTGAAAAAGAAAACAAAATTAGAAATTACAAGCAATGAATCTTTCATCAAGTTAATTAATTTACATTTTAAATAGTCATTTTAATTTGCACTTACCTCTGACATTATACTTTGCATAGTCTTTTTTCCATCATAATGCTCGGAGTCGTTCTGGTTTGCCCCTTCGATTTTAGTATAACGTCGCTTTTTGTCACTGTACATGTGTACGAGAGCTCGATTGATCCTTTCTCCATACTTTGAGTTGTTAGCTGTTTTCGTAACCTGAAAGAAAAGTAATATTTACTATAAATTACAAAGCTAATTATGAACATAAACAGATAAAAGAAATAATTGAAATCATAAAGGCTTACCTTGCAGGATGCAAGACCAGTTGCTGCAGTTGAAGCTGGTGTCTTGTCCGTAGATATCCTTGAATTAGTCGGTGGGTGTTCTACCGTACTTCGTCCTGTCACCGACGCGTGTGTCTTAAAATTATTTGCTGTTGTCGATGGGTCCACAGATTGTTTTTCCCAGGAATCGCGTCCAATACCTGGAGTAAGGCATGGTCTCATGTGAGTTGAACTGCTTGCAGAAGTCGATGTGTGTTCTATATAACTCCGTCCTGTCGCCGACTCTTTCGGCTTAAAAGTAGTTCCTGAAATCGATGGGCCCATAAATGCTCTTTTCCAGGCCTCGTGGTCAATACTTGAATTTGAGGATGATCCCTCGTCCGTAGAACTCCCATCAGTCGTCGATGAGTCGGTCAAATGACTCCTTCCAAGTTTCGATGGATATGTCGAAGACATAATAGAGCAGTTCAAAAATAGCACCTACCAGGCCTATAGCAAAACTAGAAATGCTACAGGTGATATGGTGTGGCTAACGGCACGATAAGAACAACGACCAATCAGAAGCTTAAGTGTTCGCAGTCAGTTGATTATACACCAACTTCATGATTGACAATCCCGTAAATAACTGGTTCTTTGTGTGGTGCACTTCTTTTCCCCTTCTTGAACCCATCTGTAGCAGGGATTAAAATTTTAAACCTAGGCGTGCAGTAACAATAGGGCTCACTACCTGTGTGCCCTATTGTTACCCTATTGTCGCTGTCCATAAAAGGAGGGGAGTAAATCACAGGTGCAAACGTGCAGAACACAGGTGCAGAGCCATTCGAAGAAAAATGCTTTTGAGAGGGAGGCAAGAGCAACAGGAAATGAGGGATATAATATATTTATTCATGGTGTCATCTACGCATGGCTTCTTTTTAAATTTGTTGAATTATCTATTCCTACATGTCAGGTTCTATTATTACTTAAACAATACAATTTTTCTAAATCTGTTAAAATATCTATTCCTTCAAGTGAGTTTAAAATATTATCAGAACAATCCAATTTTCCTAAATTTGTCAAATTATCTAACCATTCAAGTTAGGTTGAAGTATTAACAGAACAATTTAATTTTATTATTTCTCCAGAATTTCTAATTTTTCGGAAACAATTAAAATATTTTTGTTTCCAATTACTATATATAACAATCACTTAATGGTAAACACTCTTTCAATTTGTTTACTCTTCAGATGTGTCGTGTTTAATAATAATTTGTTTTAAAAGATAAACACATCCTCTCAAGGATTTTTTAACTTCACAAAACCATTCAAAAATTTTTTCTCTCTAATGTTCTTCTTCACAATGACCAAACTTTTCATTTAATTCACTTATCTGTACAGCCTGCATTTTTCGACAAATAACATTAAGGTAGTAGATTAAATTTGTAATTGAATATATAAAAAATCTAATTTATTCATACATTTTTCTATAAATGTTTCACCAAATGTCTGATATCTAACTATATACAGCCAATTTAAATCATCTTCCAATTCTCTCATTGTAACTTCGGAAAGATTTCGAAAGATTGATACTTTATAAAAATTAGGATTTATTTCTCCATCTGGAGCGGTGAGACATAGTTTTGTAATATAAAGAAACAGAGCACTTCTCGCAGCAGCTACGGTTTCATAATTAAGTTTCGGGTTTTGTTTTGATATTAGCTTAATGATTTTGTTGGTGCATTATAGGAATGTAAGAGATTATTTTGTTTATGTTTGGGTTTTAGAAGAATGTGTCGGAGAAAAATTATCAGGTTATTTCGGATAAAAGAATGGCTGGGCCAGGACGTTTACTTTCTGTGGAAGTATATAATAGTACGAGAAACGAACCGGGCAGTAATGAAAGTGATGCAGATAGTAAAGATTCGTGGAACTGTGGTATTTCTGAAGATGAATATGAACATGCAGGTGATTCTTCAGATTCTGATATTACAACTCCGCCAGCTTCAGTAGCTGTTTCCTCAAATAATATTTACGTAGGAGATTTGAAAGATCTGAATTCTTTTGAGTTTTGAGCATACTTGGAATCAATCCCTATATTATGCCGCCTAATTCAGTTTAGGAAATAAAATTTAGCATATTTTTCGATGGTGAATAGTAGAATTCACAGTAAAAGCAACTAAAGAGTACTTTGTTTTGAGATTCGAATGAAAAATATACATCAAGTATAAAATCAGTATTTCAATTATTCCTGACAAAAATTATTCACTCTCAATCAATATTCAATTAATCAAAATCAAAGTTTCAATTATTCCTGCGTTAAAGAGGTGATTTTTTGAGGATTGATTTCGAGAGATAGGCTTAGCACAACAAATTAGCCCTGTTTTGATAACAATTCGGAAGCGAAACGCTCCTTCGTTTGGGCCAAGTTAGTTCCGGACTGCCGCCGTCCGGAAAGGGTTAATGACAATTTTGCGGTAGCAATATATATAATCCACAATAACATGTGTTGTAACTTTCAATGGCCCTAACTCAGGTTTGAACATCTTATTTTCAATATATTGAAATTTATATAGGCAATTCCTTTCTGAAATGAGTATGCTTTACAGTAAGCTGACGTTTCACCACTTAATTAAAAATAGCAATTATTTAAACACTTTCATATAACTACAAAATATCTAGCCATTTTACTGCACGCAAAAGTAAGGTATAAATTTTTTGCAAATAACTCGAGAAGCGATGCAGTTTGCAATCTCAAATTTGGCATATGAATGCTTATTGTGTTATATTTTCATTCTTCGTATAAAGATCTCGGCGAAAATCCTTCCCGGAAAAAGCATGATAAATAAATTTCAATTTAAATATTTGCATCTGAAATTACTCTAATCGTCAAAACATATATTTAAATGTACCTCGAGGATATTATTTATAAAATAAAAATAAAACTACCTATATATCTCCATTTCAAAAAAGGTTTAAACTCCGAAATAGACTGTGTTTCCCTTTCCCAGAGACAGATGCTGACAAAAATTTTTATTTATTTTCGAAAATTTTTCTCTCGGCAGGGCCTGGAAATTTACTTATAAGTATTAACTATTTGATTCGGAATAACTAAGTTGGAACATGTGTTTGCAAAACCTAGTTTATCTCTTCGACGTTTCTATTATACAAAGAAAATTATTCGATTTGGGGAATACGACTTTAAAATCTCTGAAAAATAAAAAGTAAATATTTTATTTATCATCTTCTGCGTCTGATCTTATTTTTTGTAAAAAACCCTCCTCTTTTCTCAACCGGGCTTGGGACCGGCTATGGCAGAGTTAAAAATATTTTTTACTTTTTGTCCAAAACATTGTCTTTGGACGATATGAAGAAGTCACGGTAATAATAACCTACCGCATATCTACTTGTGTGATTGGCTCTGAAAAGAGCCTTTTTTATGTTCTCGATACCATTCGAGTGATCTTCAGACAAGAGCTTTTGGAGTTACAATTTTTGTGTCTACTGCTGTGTCGGAGATGACGTTTCTGAACATTCATCGGTGTTTTCAGAATCATAAAATACCTGAAAAAGAAAACAAAATTAGAAATTACAAGCAATGAATCTTTCATCAAGTTAATTAATTTACATTTTAAATAGTCATTTTAATTTGCACTTACCTCTGACATTATACTTTGCATAGTCTTTTTTCCATCATAATGCTCGGAGTCGTTCTGGTTTGCCCCTTCGATTTTAGTATAACGTCGCTTTTTGTCACTGTACATGTGTACGAGAGCTCGATTGATCCTTTCTCCATACTTTGAGTTGTTAGCTGTTTTCGTAACCTGAAAGAAAAGTAATATTTACTATAAATTACAAAGCTAATTATGAACATAAACAGATAAAAGAAATAATTGAAATCATAAAGGCTTACCTTGCAGGATGCAAGACCAGTTGCTGCAGTTGAAGCTGGTGTCTTGTCCGTAGATATCCTTGAATTAGTCGGTGGGTGTTCTACCGTACTTCGTCCTGTCACCGACGCGTGTGTCTTAAAATTATTTGCTGTTGTCGATGGGTCCACAGATTGTTTTTCCCAGGAATCGCGTCCAATACCTGGAGTAAGGCATGGTCTCATGTGAGTTGAACTGCTTGCAGAAGTCGATGTGTGTTCTATATAACTCCGTCCTGTCGCCGACTCTTTCGGCTTAAAAGTAGTTCCTGAAATCGATGGGCCCATAAATGCTCTTTTCCAGGCCTCGTGGTCAATACTTGAATTTGAGGATGATCCCTCGTCCGTAGAACTCCCATCAGTCGTCGATGAGTCGGTCAAATGACTCCTTCCAAGTTTCGATGGATATGTCGAAGACATAATAGAGCAGTTCAAAAATAGCACCTACCAGGCCTATAGCAAAACTAGAAATGCTACAGGTGATATGGTGTGGCTAACGGCACGATAAGAACAACGACCAATCAGAAGCTTAAGTGTTCGCAGTCAGTTGATTATACACCAACTTCATGATTGACAATCCCGTAAATAACTGGTTCTTTGTGTGGTGCACTTCTTTTCCCCTTCTTGAACCCATCTGTAGCAGGGATTAAAATTTTAAACCTAGGCGTGCAGTAACAATAGGGCTCACTACCTGTGTGCCCTATTGTTACCCTATTGTCGCTGTCCATAAAAGGAGGGGAGTAAATCACAGGTGCAAACGTGCAGAACACAGGTGCAGAGCCATTCGAAGAAAAATGCTTTTGAGAGGGAGGCAAGAGCAACAGGAAATGAGGGATATAATATATTTATTCATGGTGTCATCTACGCATGGCTTCTTTTTAAATTTGTTGAATTATCTATTCCTACATGTCAGGTTCTATTATTACTTAAACAATACAATTTTTCTAAATCTGTTAAAATATCTATTCCTTCAAGTGAGTTTAAAATATTATCAGAACAATCCAATTTTCCTAAATTTGTCAAATTATCTAACCATTCAAGTTAGGTTGAAGTATTAACAGAACAATTTAATTTTATTATTTCTCCAGAATTTCTAATTTTTCGGAAACAATTAAAATATTTTTGTTTCCAATTACTATATATAACAATCACTTAATGGTAAACACTCTTTCAATTTGTTTACTCTTCAGATGTGTCGTGTTTAATAATAATTTGTTTTAAAAGATAAACACATCCTCTCAAGGATTTTTTAACTTCACAAAACCATTCAAAAATTTTTTCTCTCTAATGTTCTTCTTCACAATGACCAAACTTTTCATTTAATTCACTTATCTGTACAGCCTGCATTTTTCGACAAATAACATTAAGGTAGTAGATTAAATTTGTAATTGAATATATAAAAAATCTAATTTATTCATACATTTTTCTATAAATGTTTCACCAAATGTCTGATATCTAACTATATACAGCCAATTTAAATCATCTTCCAATTCTCTCATTGTAACTTCGGAAAGATTTCGAAAGATTGATACTTTATAAAAATTAGGATTTATTTCTCCATCTGGAGCGGTGAGACATAGTTTTGTAATATAAAGAAACAGAGCACTTCTCGCAGCAGCTACGGTTTCATAATTAAGTTTCGGGTTTTGTTTTGATATTAGCTTAATGATTTTGTTGGTGCATTATAGGAATGTAAGAGATTATTTTGTTTATGTTTGGGTTTTAGAAGAATGTGTCGGAGAAAAATTATCAGGTTATTTCGGATAAATGAATGGCTGGGCCAGGACGTTTACTTTCTGTGGAAGTATATAATAGTACGAGAAACGAACCGGGCAGTAATGAAAGTGATGCAGATAGTAAAGATTCGTGGAACTGTGGTATTTCTGAAGATGAATATGAACATGCAGGTGATTCTTCAGATTCTGATATTACAACTCCGCCAGCTTCAGTAGCTGTTTCCTCAAATAATATTTACGTAGGAGATTTGAAAGATCTGAATTCTTTTGAGTTTTGAGCATACTTGGAATCAATCACTATATTATGCCGCCTAATTCAGTTTAGGAAATAAAATTTAACATATTTTTCGATGGTGAATAGTAGATTTCACAGTAAAAGCAACTAAAGAGTACTTTGTTTTGAGATTCGTATGAAAAATATACATCAAGTATAAAATCAGTATTTCAATTATTCCTGACAAAAATTATTCACTTTCAATCAATATTCAATTAATCAAAATCAAAGTTTCAATTATTCCTGCGTTAAAGAGGTGATTTTTTGAGGATTGATTTCGAGAGATAGGCTTAGCACAACAAATTAGCCTTGTTTTGATTACAATTCGGAAGCGAAGCGCTCCTTCGTTTGGGCCAAGTTAGTTCCCGACTGCCGCCGTCCGGAAAGGGTTAATGACAATTTTGCGGTAGCAATATATATAATCCACAATAACATGTGTTGTAACTTTCAATGGCCCTAACTCAGGTTTGAACATCTTATTTTCAACATATTGAAATTTATATAGGCAATTCCTTTCTGAATTGAGTATGCTTTACAGTAAGCTGACGTTTTACCACTAAATTAAAAATAGCAATTATTTAAACACTTTCATATAACTGCAAGATATCTAGCCATTTTACTGCACGCAAAAGTAAGGTATAAGTTTTTTGCAAATAACTCGAGAAGCGATGCAGTTTGCAATCTCAAATTTGGCATATGAATGCTTATTATGTTATATTTTCATTCTTCGTATAAAGATCTCGGCTAAAATCCTTCCCGGAAAAAGCATGATAAATAAATTTCAATTTAAATATTTGCATCTGAAATTACTCTAATCGTCAAAACATATATTTAAATGTACCTCGAGGATATTATTTATAAAATAAAAATAAAACTACCTATATATCTCCATTTCAAAAAAGGTTTAAACTCCGAAATAAACTGTGTTTCCCTTTCCCAGCGACAGATGTTGACAAAAATTTTTATTTATTTTCGAAAATTTTTCTCTCGGCAGGGCCTGGAAATTTACTTATAAGTATTAACTATTTGATTCGGAATAACTAAGTTGGAACATGTGTTTGCAAAACCTAGTTTATTTCTTCGACGTTTCTATTATACAAAGAAAATTATTCGATTTGGGGAATACGACTTTAAAATCTCTGAAAAATAAAAAGTAAATATTTTATTTATCATCTTCTGCGTCTGATCTTATTTTTTGTAAAAAACCCTCCTCTTTTCTCAACCGGGCTTGGGACCGGCTATGGCAGAGTTAAAAATATTTTTTACTTTTGGTCCAAAACATTGTCTTTGGACGATATGAAGAAGTCACGGTAATAATAAAGTACCGCATATCTACTTGTGTGATTGGCTCTGAAAAGAGCCTTTTTTATGTTCTCGATACCATTCGAGTGATCTTCAGACAGGAGCTTTTGGAGTTACAATTTTTGTGTCTACTGCTGTGTCGGAGATGCCGTTTCTGAACATTCATCGGTGTTTTCAGAATCATAAAATACCTGAAAAAGAAAACAAAATTAGAAATTACAAGCAATGAATCTTTCATCAAGTTAATTAATTTACATTTTAAATAGTCATTTTAATTTGCACTTACCTCTGACATTATACTTTGCATAGTCTTTTTTCCGTCATAATGCTCGGAGTCGTTCTGGTTTGCCCCTTCGATTTTAGTATAACGTCGCTTTTTGTCACTGTACATGTGTACGAGAGCTCGATTGATCCTTTCTCCATACTTTGAGTTGTTAGCTGTTTTCGTAACCTGAAAGAAAAGTAATATTTACTATAAATTACAAAGCTAATTATGAACATAAACAGATAAAAGAAATAATTGAAATCATAAAGGCTTACCTTGCAGGATGCAAGACCAGTTGCTGCAGTTGAAGCTGGTGTCTTGTCCGTAGATATCCTTGAATTAGTCGGTGGGTGTTCTACCGTACTTCGTCCTGTCACCGACGCGTGTGTCTTAAAATTCTTTGCTGTCGTCGATGGGTCCACAGATTGTTTTTCCCAGGAATCGCGTCCAATACCTGGAGTAAGGCATGGTCTCATGTGAGTTGAACTGCTTGCAGAAGTCGATGTGTGTTCTATATAACTCCGTCCTGTCGCCGACTCTTTCGGCTTAAAAGTAGTTCCTGAAATCGATGGGCCCATAAATGCTCTTTTCCAGGCCTCGTGGTCAATACTTGAATTTGAGGATGATCCCTCGTCCGTAGAACTCCCATCAGTCGTCGATGAGTCGGTCAAATGACTCCTTCCAAGTTTCGATGGATATGTCGAAGACATAATAGAGCAGTTCAAAAATAGCACCTACCAGGCCTATAGCAAAACTAGAAATGCTACAGGTGATATGGTGTGGCTAACGGCACGATAAGAACAACGACCAATCAGAAGCTTAAGTGTTCGCAGTCAGTTGATTATACACCAACTTCATGATTGACAATCCCGTAAATAACTGGTTCTTTGTGTGGTGCACTTCTTTTCCCCTTCTTGAACCCATCTGTAGCAGGGATTAAAATTTTAAACCTAGGCGTGCAGTAACAATAGGGCTCACTACCTGTGTGCCCTATTGTTACCCTATTGTCGCTGTCCATAAAAGGAGGGGAGTAAATCACAGGTGCAAACGTGCAGAACACAGGTGCAGAGCCATTCGAAGAAAAATGCTTTTGAGAGGGAGGCAAGAGCAACAGGAAATGAGGGATATAATATATTTATTCATGGTGTCATCTACGCATGGCTTCTTTTTAAATTTGTTGAATTATCTATTCCTACATGTCAGGTTCTATTATTACTTAAACAATACAATTTTTCTAAATCTGTTAAAATATCTATTCCTTCAAGTGAGTTTAAAATATTATCAGAACAATCCAATTTTCCTAAATTTGTCAAATTATCTAACCATTCAAGTTAGGTTGAAGTATTATCAGAACAATTTAATTTTATTATTTCTCCAGAATTTCTAATTTTTCGGAAACAATTAAAATATTTTTGTTTCCAATTACTATATATAACAATCACTTAATAGTAAACACTCTTTCAATTTGTTTACTCTTCAGATGTGTCGTGTTTAATAATAATTTGTTTTAAAAGATAAACACATCCTCTCAAGGATTTTTTAACTTCACAAAACCATTCAAAAATTTTTTCTCTCTAATGTTCTTCTTCACAATGACCAAACTTTTCATTTAATTCACTTATCTGTACAGCCTGCATTTTTCGACAAATAACATTAAGGTAGTAGATTAAATTTGTAATTGAATATATAAAAAATCTAATTTATTCATACATTTTTCTATAAATGTTTCACCAAATGTCTGATATCTAACTATATACAGCCAATTTAAATCATCTTCCAATTCTCTCATTGTAACTTCGGAAAGATTTCGAAAGATTGATACTTTATAAAAATTAGGATTTATTTCTCCATCTGGAGCGGTGAGACATAGTTTTGTAATATAAAGAAACAGAACACTTCTCGCAGCAGCTACGGTTTCATAATTAAGTTTCGGGTTTTGTTTTGATATTAGCTTAATGATTTTGTTGGTGCATTATAGGAATGTAAGAGATTATTTTGTTTATGTTTGGGTTTTAGAAGAATGTGTCGGAGAAAAATTATCAGGTTATTTCGGATAAAAGAATGGCTGGGCCAGGACGTTTACTTTCTGTGGAAGTATATAATAGTACGAGAAACGAACCGGGCAGTAATTAAAGTGATGCAGATAGTAAAGATTTGTGGAACTGTGGGATTTCTGAAGATGAATATGAACATGCAGGTGATTCTTCAGATTCTGATATTGCAACTCCGCCAGCTTCAGGAGCTGTTTCCTCAAATAATATTTACGTAGGAGATTTGAAAGATCTGAATTCTTTTGAGTTTTGAGCATACTTGGAATCAATCACTATATTATGCCGCCTAATTTAGTTTAGGAAATAAAATTTAGCATATTTTTCGATGGTGAATAGTAGAATTCACAGTAAAAGCAACTAAAGAGTATTTTGTTTTGAGATTCGTATGAAAAATATACATCAAGTATAAAATCAGTATTTCAATTATTCCTGACAAAAATTATTCACTCTCAATCAATATTCAATTAATCAAAATCAAAGTTTCAATTATTCCTGCGTTAAAGAGGTGATTTTTTGAGGATTGATTTCGAGAGATAGGCTTAGCACAACAAATTAGCCTTGTTTTGATAACAATTCGGAAGCGAAGCGCTCCTTCGTTTGGGCCAAGTTAGTTCCGGACTGCCGCCGTCCGGAAAGGGTTAATGACAATTTTGCGGTAGCAATATATATAATCCACAATAACATGTGTTGTAACTTTCAATGGCCCTAACTCAGGTTTGAACATCTTATTTTCAATATATTGAAATTTATATAGGCAATTCCTTTCTGAATTGAGTATGCTTTACAGTAAGCTGACGTTTTACCACTAAATTAAAAATAGCAATTATTTAAACACTTTCATATAACTGCAAGATATCTAGCCATTTTACTGCACGCAAAAGTAAGGTATAAGTTTTTTGCAAATAACTCGAGAAGCGATGCAGTTTGCAATCTCAAATTTGGCATATGAATGCTTATTATGTTATATTTTCATTCTTCGTATAAAGATCTCGGCTAAAATCCTTCCCGGAAAAAGCATGATAAATAAATTTCAATTTAAATATTTGCATCTGAAATTACTCTAATCGTCAAAACATATATTTAAATGTACCTCGAGGATATTATTTATAAAATAAAAATAAAACTACCTATATATCTCCATTTCAAAAAAGGTTTAAACTCCGAAATAAACTGTGTTTCCCTTTCCCAGCGACAGATGTTGACAAAATTTTTTATTTATTTTCGAAAATTTTTCTCTCGGCAGGGCCTGGAAATTTACTTATAAGTATTAACTATTTGATTCGGAATAACTAAGTTGGAACATGTGTTTGCAAAACCTAGTTTATTTCTTCGACGTTTCTATTATACAAAGAAAATTATTCGATTTGGGGAATACGACTTTAAAATCTCTGAAAAATAAAAAGTAAATATTTTATTTATCATCTTCTGCGTCTGATCTTATTTTTTGTAAAAAACCCGCCTCTTTTCTCAACCGGGCTTGGGACCGGCTATGGCAGAGTTAAAAATATTTTTTACTTTTGGTCCAAAACATTGTCTTTGGACGATATGAAGAAGTCACGGTAATAATAAAGTACCGCATATCTACTTGTGTGATTGGCTCTGAAAAGAGCCTTTTTTATGTTCTCGATACCATTCGAGTGATCTTCAGACAGGAGCTTTTGGAGTTACAATTTTTGTGTCTACTGCTGTGTCGGAGATGCCGTTTCTGAACATTCATCGGTGTTTTCAGAATCATAAAATACCTGAAAAAGAAAACAAAATTAGAAATTACAAGCAATGAATCTTTCATCAAGTTAATTAATTTACATTTTAAATAGTCATTTTAATTTGCACTTACCTCTGACATTATACTTTGCATAGTCTTTTTTCCGTCATAATGCTCGGAGTCGTTCTGGTTTGCCCCTTCGATTTTAGTATAACGTCGCTTTTTGTCACTGTACATGTGTACGAGAGCTCGATTGATCCTTTCTCCATACTTTGAGTTGTTAGCTGTTTTCGTAACCTGAAAGAAAAGTAATATTTACTATAAATTACAAAGCTAATTATGAACATAAACAGATAAAAGAAATAATTGAAATCATAAAGGCTTACCTTGCAGGATGCAAGACCAGTTGCTGCAGTTGAAGCTGGTGTCTTGTCCGTAGATATCCTTGAATTAGTCGGTGGGTGTTCTACCGTACTTCGTCCTGTCACCGACGCGTGTGTCTTAAAATTCTTTGCTGTCGTCGATGGGTCCACAGATTGTTTTTCCCAGGAATCGAGTCCAATACCTGGAGTAAGGCATGGTCTCATGTGAGTTGAACTGCTTGCAGAAGTCGATGTGTGTTCTATATAACTCCGTCCTGTCGCCGACACTTTCGGCTTAAAAGTAGTTCCTGAAATCGATGGGCCCATAAATGCTCTTTTCCAGGCCTCGTGGTCAATACTTGAATTTGAGGATGATCCCTCGTCCGTAGAACTCCCATCAGTCGTCGATGAGTCGGTCAAATGACTCCTTCCAAGTTTCGATGGATATGCCGAAGACATAATAGAGCAGTTCAAAAATAGCACCTACCAGGCCTATAGCAAAACTAGAAATGCTACAGGTGATATGGTGTGGCTAACGGCACGATAAGAACAACGACCAATCAGAAGCTTAAGTGTTCGCAGTCAGTTGATTATACACCAACTTCATGATTGACAATCCCGTAAATAACTGGTTCTTTGTGTGGTGCACTTCTTTTCCCCTTCTTGAACCCATCTGTAGCAGGGATTAAAATTTTAAACCTAGGCGTGCAGTAACAATAGGGCTCACTACCTGTGTGCCCTATTGTTACCCTATTGTCGCTGTCCATAAAAGGAGGAGAGTAAATCACAGGTGCAAACGTGCAGAACACAGGTGCAGAGCCATTCGAAGAAAAATGCTTTTGAGAGGGAGGCAAGAGCAACAGGAAATGAGGGATATAATATATTTATTCATGGTGTCATCTACGCATGGCTTCTTTTTAAATTTGTTGAATTATCTATTCCTACATGTCAGGTTCTATTATTACTTAAACAATACAATTTTTCTAAATCTGTTAAAATATCTATTCCTTCAAGTGAGTTTAAAATATTATCAGAACAATCCAATTTTCCTAAATTTGTCAAATTATCTAACCATTCAAGTTAGGTTGAAGTATTATCAGAACAATTTAATTTTATTATTTCTCCAGAATTTCTAATTTTTCGGAAACAATTAAAATATTTTTGTTTCCAATTACTATATATAACAATCACTTAATAGTAAACACTCTTTCAATTTGTTTACTCTTCAGATGTGTCGTGTTTAATAATAATTTGTTTTAAAAGATAAACACATCCTCTCAAGGATTTTTTAACTTCACAAAACCATTCAAAAATTTTTTCTCTCTAATGTTCTTCTTCACAATGACCAAACTTTTCATTTAATTCACTTATCTGTACAGCCAGCATTTTTCGACAAATAACATTAAGGTAGTAGATTAAATTTGTAATTGAATATATAAAAAATCTAATTTATTCATACATTTTTCTATAAATGTTTCACCAAATGTCTGATATCTAACTATATACAGCCAATTTAAATCATCTTCCAATTCTCTCATTGTAACTTCGGAAAGATTTCGAAAGATTGATACTTTATAAAAATTAGGATTTATTTCTCCATCTGGAGCGGTGAGACATAGTTTTGTAATATAAAGAAACAGAGCACTTCTCGCAGCAGCTACGGTTTCATAATTAAGTTTCGGGTTTTGTTTTGATATTAGCTTAATGATTTTGTTGGTGCATTATAGGAATGTAAGAGATTATTTTGTTTATGTTTGGGTTTTAGAAGAATGTGTCGGAGAAAAATTATCAGGTTATTTCGGATAAAAGAATGGCTGGGCCAGGACGTTTACTTTCTGTGGAAGTATATAATAGTACGAGAAACGAACCGGGCAGTAATGAAAGTGATGCAGATAGTAAAGATTCGTGGAACTGTGGTATTTCTGAAGATGAATATGAACATGCAGGTGATTCTTCAGATTCTGATATTACAACTCCGCCAGCTTCAGTAGCTGTTTCCTCAAATAATATTTACGTAGGAGATTTGAAAGATCTGAATTCTTTTGAGTTTTGAGCATACTTGGAATCAATCACTATATTATGCCGCCTAATTCAGTTTAGGAAATAAAATTTAACATATTTTTCGATGGTGAATAGTAGATTTCACAGTAAAAGCAACTAAAGAGTACTTTGTTTTGAGATTCGTATGAAAAATATACATCAAGTATAAAATCAGTATTTCAATTATTCCTGACAAAATTATTCACTTTCAATCAATATTCAATTAATCAAAATCAAAGTTTCAATTATTCCTGCGTTAAAGAGGTGATTTTTTGAGGATTGATTTCGAGAGATAGGCTTAGCACAACAAATTAGCCTTGTTTTGATAACAATTCGGAAGCGAAGGGCTCCTTCGTTTAGGCCAAGTTAGTTCCCGACTGCCGCCGTCCGGAAAGGGTTAATGACAATTTTGCGGTAGCAATATATATAATCCACAATAACATGTGTTGTAACTTTCAATGGCCCTAACTCAGGTTTGAACATCTTATTTTCAATATATTGAAATTTATATAGGCAATTCCTTTCTGAATTGAGTATGCTTTACAGTAAGCTGACGTTTTACCACTAAATTAAAAATAGCAATTATTTAAACACTTTCATATACCTGCAAGATATCTAGCCATTTTACTGCACGCAAAAGTAAGGTATAAGTTTTTTGCAAATAACTCGAGAAGCGATGCAGTTTGCAATCTCAAATTTGGCATATGAATGCTTATTATGTTATATTTTCATTCTTCGTATAAAGATCTCGGCGAAAATCCTTCCCGGAAAAAGCATGATAAATAAATTTCAATTTAAATATTTGCATCTGAAATTACTCTAATCGTCAAAACATATATTTAAATGTACCTCGAGGATATTATTTATAAAATAAAAATAAAACTACCTATATATCTCCATTTCAAAAAAGGTTTAAACTCCGAAATGGACTTTGTTTCCCTTTCCCAGCGATAGATGCTGACAAAAAATTTTATTTACTTTCGAAAATTTTTCTCTCGGCAGGGCCTGGAAATTTACTTATAAGTATTAACTATTTGATTCGGAATAACTAAGGTGGAACATGTGTTTGCAAAAGCTAGTTTATTTCTTCGACGCTTCTATTATACAAAGAAAATTATTCGATTTGGGGAATACGACTTTAAAATCTCTGAAAAATAAAAAGTAAATATTTTATTTATCATCTTCTGCGTCTGATCTTATTTTTTGTAAAAAACCCTCCTCTTTTCTCAACCGGGCTTGGGACCGGCTATGGCAGAGTTAAAAATATTTTTTACTTTTTGTCCAAAACATTGTCTTTGGACGATATGAAGAAGTCACGGTAATAATAACCTACCGCATATCTACTTGTGTGATTGGCTCTGAAAAGAGCCTTTTTTATGTTCTCGATACCATTCGAGTGATCTTCAGACAGGAGCATTTGGAGTTACAATTTTTGTGTCTACTGTTGTGCCGGAGATGCCGTTTCTGAACATTCATCGGTGTTTTCAGAATCATAAAATACCTGAAAAAGAAAACAAAATTAGAAATTACAAGCAATGAATCTTTCATCAAGTTAATTAATTTACATTTTAAATAGTCATTTTAATTTGCACTTACCTCTGACATTATACTTTGCATAGTCTTTTTTCCGTCATAATGTTCGGAGTCGTTCTGGTTTGCCCCTTCGATTTTAGTATAACGTCGCTTTTTGTCACTGTACATGTGTACGAGAGCTCGAATGATCCTTTCTCCATACTTTGAGTTGTTAGCTGTTTTTGTAACCTGAAAGAAAAGTAATATTTACTATAAATTACAAAGCTAATTATGAACATAAACAGATAAAAGTAATAATTGAAATCATAAAGGCTTACCTTGCAGGATGCAAGACCAGTTGCTGCAGTTGAAGCTGGTGTCTTGTCCGTAGATATCCTTGAATTAGTCGGTGGGTGTTCTACCGTATTTCGTCCTGTCACCGACGCGTGTGTCTTAAAATTCTTTGCTGTCGTCGATGGGTCCACAGATTGTTTTTCCCAGGAATCGCGTCCAATACCTGGAGTAAGGCATGGTCTCATGTGAGTTGAACTGCTTGCAGAAGTCGATGTGTGTTCTATATAACTCCGTCCTGTCGCCGACTCTTTCGGCTTAAAAGTAGTTCCTGAAATCGATGGGCCCATAAATGCTCTTTTCCAGGCCTCGTGGTCAATATTTGAATTTGAGGATGATCCCTCGTCCGTAGAACTCCCATCAGTCGTCGATGAGTCGGTCAAATGACTCCTTCCAAGTTTCGATGGATATGCCGTAGACATAATAGAGCAGTTCAAAAATAGCACCTACCAGGCCTATAGCAAAACTAGAAATGCTACAGGTGATATGGTGTGGCTAACGGCACGATAAGAACAACGACCAATCAGAAGCTTAAGTGTTCGCAGTCAGTTGATTATACACCAACTTCATGATTGACAATCCCGTAAATAACTGGTTCTTTGTGTGGTGCACTTCTTTTCCCCTTCTTGAACCCATCTGTAGCAGGGATTAAAATTTTAACGCTAGGCGTGCAGTAACAATAGGGCTCACTACCTGTGTACCCTATTGTCGCTGTCCATAAAAGGAGGGGAGTAAATCACAGGTGCAAACGTGCAGAACACAGGTGCAGAGCCATTCGAAGAAAAATGCTTTTGAGAGGGAGGCAAGAGCAACAGGAAATGAGGGATATAATATATTTATTCATGGTGTCATCTACGCATGGCTTCTTTTTAAATTTGTTGAATTATCTATTCCTACATGTCAGGTTCAATTATTACTTAAACAATACAATTTTTCTAAATCTGTTAAAATATCTATTCCTTCAAGTGAGTTTAAAATATTATCAGAACAATCCAATTTTCCTAAATTTGTCAAATTATCTAACCATTCAAGTTAGGTTGAAGTATTATCAGAACAATTTAATTTTATTATTTCTCCAGAATTTCTAATTTTTCGGAAACAATTAAAATATTTTTGTTTCCAATTACTATATATAACAATCACTTAATAGTAAACACTCTTTCAATTTGTTTACTCTTCAGATGTGTCGTGTTTAATAATAATTTGTTTTAAAAGATAAACACATCCTCTCAAGGATTTTTTAACTTCACAAAACCATTCAAAAATTTTTTCTCTCTAATGTTCTTCTTCACAATGACCAAACTTTTCATTTAATTCACTTATCTGTACAGCCTGCATTTTTCGACAAATAACATTAAGGTAGTAGATTAAATTTGTAATTGACCATATAAAAAATCTAATTTATTCATACATTTTTCTATAAATGTTTCACCAAATGTCTGATATCTAACTATATACAGCCAATTTAAATCATCTTCCAATTCTCTCATTGTAACTTCGGAAAGATTTCGAAAGATTGATACTTTATAAAAATTAGGATTTATTTCTCCATCTGGAGCGGTGAGACATAGTTTTGTAATATAAAGAAACAGAGCACTTCTCGCAGCAGCTACGGTTTCATAATTAAGTTTCGGGTTTTGTTTTGATATTAGCTTAATGATTTTGTTGGTGCATTATAGGAATGTAAGAGATTATTTTGTTTATGTTTGGGTTTTAGAAGAATGTGTCGGAGAAAAATTATCAGGTTATTTCGGATAAAAGAATGGCTGGGCCAGGACGTTTACTTTCTGTGGAAGTATATAATAGTACGAGAAACGAACCGGGCAGTAATGAAAGTGATGCAGATAGTAAAGATTCGTGGAACTGTGGAATTTCTGAAGATGAATATGAACATGCAGGTGATTCTTCAGATTCTGATATTACAACTCCGCCAGCTTCAGTAGCTGTTTCCTCAAATAATATTTACGTAGGAGATTTGAAAGATCTGAATTCTTTTGAGTTTTGAGCATACTTGGAATCAATCACTATATTATGCCGCCTAATTCAGTTTAGGAAATAAAATTTAGCATATTTTTCGATGGTGAATAGTAGAATTCACAGTAAAAGCAACTAAAGAGTACTTTGTTTTGAGATTCGAATGAAAAATATACATCAAGTATAAAATCAGTATTTCAATTATTCCTGACAAAAATATTCACTCTCAATCAATATTCAATTAATCAAAATCAAAGTTTCAATTATTCCTGCGTTAAAGAGGTGATTTTTTGAGGATTGATTTCGAGAGATAGGCTTAGCACAACAAATTAGCCTTGTTTTGATAACAATTCGGAAGCGAAACGCTCCTTCGTTTGGGCCAAGTTAGTTCCGGACTGCCGCCGTCCGGAAAGGGTTAATGACAATTTTGCGGTAGCAATATATATAATCCACAATAACATGTGTTGTAACTTTCAATGGCCCTAACTCAGGTTTGAACATCTTATTTTCAATATATTGAAATTTATATAGGCAATTCCTTTCTGAATTGAGTATGCTTTACAGTAAGCTGACGTTTCACCACTTAATTAAAAATAGCAATTATTTAAACACTTTCATATAACTGCAAGATATCTAGCCATTTTACTGCACGCAAAAGTAAGGTATAAGTTTTTTGCAAATAACTCGAGAAGCGATGCAGTTTGCAATCTCAAATTTGGCATATGAATGCTTATTGTGTTATATTTTCATTCTTCGTATAAAGATCTCGGCGAAAATCCTTCCCGGAAAAAGCATGATAAATAAATTTCAATTTAAATATTTGCATCTGAAATTACTCTAATCGTCAAAACATATATTTAAATGTACCTCGAGGATATTATTTATAAAATAAAAATAAAACTACCTATATATCTCCATTTCAAAAAAGGTTTAAACTCCGAAATAGACTGTGTTTCCCTTTCCCAGAGACAGATGCTGACAAAAATTTTTATTTATTTTCGAAAATTTTCCTCTCGGCAGGGCCTGGAAATTTACTTATAAGTATTAACTATTTTATTCGGAATAACTAAGTTGGAACATGTGTTTGCAAAAGCTAGTTTATTTCTTCGACGTTTCTATTATACAAAGAAAATTATTCGATTTGGGGAATACGACTTTAAAATCTCTGAAAAATAAAAAGTAAATATTTTATTTATCATCTTCTGCGTCTGATCTTATTTTTTGTAAAAACCCTCCTCTTTTCTCAACCGGGCTTGGGACCGGCTATGGCAGAGTTAAAAATATTTTTTACTTTTTGTCCAAAACATTGTCTTTGGACGATATGAAGAAGTCACGGTAATAATAACCTACCGCATATCTACTTGTGTGATTGGCTCTGAAAAGAGCCTCTTTTATGTTCTCGATACCATTCGAGTGATCTTCAGACAGGAGCTTTTGGAGTTACAATTTTTGTGTCTACTGCTGTGTCGGAGATGCCGTTTCTGAACATTCATCGGTGTTTTCAGAATCATAAAATACCTGAAAAAGAAAACAAAGTTAGAAATTACAAGCAATGAATCTTTCATCAAGTTAATTAATTTACATTTTAAATAGTCATTTTAATTTGCACTTACCTCTGACATTATACTTTGCATAGTCTTTTTTCCATCATAATGCTCGGAGACGTTCTGGTTTGCCCCTTCGATTTTAGTATAACGTCGCTTTTTGTCACTGTACATGTGTACGAGAGCTCGATTGATCCTTTCTCCATACTTTGAGTTGTTAGCTGTTTTCGTAATCTGAAAGAAAAGTAATATTTACTATAAATTACAAAGCTAATTATGAACATAAACAGATAAAAGTAATAATTGAAATCATAAAGGCTTACCTTGCAGGATGCAAGACCAGTTGCTGCAGTTGAAGCTGGTGTCTTGTCCGTAGATATCCTTGAATTAGTCGGTGGGTGTTCTACCGTACTTCGTCCTGTCACCGACGCGTGTGTCTTAAAATTCTTTGCAGTCGTCGATGGATCCACAGATTGTTTTTCCCAGGAATCGAGTCCAATACCTGGAGTAAGGCATGGTCTCATGTGAGTTGAACTGCTTGCAGAAGTCGATGTGTGTTCTATATAACTCCGTCCTGTCGCCGACACTTTCGGCTTAAAAGTAGTTCCTGAAATCGATGGGCCCATAAATGCTCTTTTCCAGGCCTCGTGGTCAATACTTGAATTTGAGGATGATCCCTCGTCCGTAGAACTCCCATCAGTCGTCGATGAGTCGGTCAAATGACTCCTTCCAAGTTTCGATGGATATGCCGAAGACATAATAGAGCAGTTCAAAAATAGCACCTACCAGGCCTATAGCAAAACTAGAAATGCTACAGGTGATATGGTGTGGCTAACGGCACGATAAGAACAACGACCAATCAGAAGCTTAAGTGTTCGCAGTCAGTTGATTATACACCAACTTCATGATTGACAATCCCGTAAATAGCTGGTTCTTTGTGTGGTGCACTTCTTTTCCCCTTCTTGAACCCATCTGTAGCAGGGATTAAAATTTTAACGTGCAGTAACAATAGGGCTCACTACCTGTGTGCCCTATTGTTACCCTATTGTCGCTGTCCATAAATGGATTGGAGTAAATCACAGGTGCAAACGTGCAGAACACAGGTGCAGAGCCATTCGAAGAAAAATGCTTTTGAGAGGGAGGCAAGAGCAACAGGAAATGAGGGATATAATATATTTATTCATGGTGTCATCTACGCATGGCTTCTTTTTAAATTTGTTGAATTATCTATTCCTACATGTCAGGTTCAATTATTACTTAAACAATACAATTTTTCTAAATCTGTTAAAATATCTATTCCTTCAAGTGAGTTTAAAATATTATCAGAACAATCCAATTTTCCTAAATTTGTCAAATTATCTAACCATTCAAGTTAGGTTGAAGTATTATCAGAACAATTTAATTTTATTATTTCTCCAGAATTTCTAATTTTTCGGAAACAATTAAAATATTTTTGTTTCCAATTACTATATATAACAATCACTTAATAGTAAACACTCTTTCAATTTGTTTACTCTTCAGATGTGTCGTGTTTAATAATAATTTGTTTTAAAAGATAAACACATCCTCTCAAGGATTTTTTAACTTCACAAAACCATTCAAAAATTTTTTCTCTCTAATATTCTTCTTCACAATGACCAAACTTTTCATTTAATTCACTTATCTGTACAGCCTGCATTTTTCGACAAATAACATTAAGGTAGTAGATTAAATTTGAAATTGACCATATAAAAAATCTAATTTATTCATACATTTTTCTATAAATGTTTCACCAAATGTCTGATATCTAACTATATACAGCCAATTTAAATCATCTTCCAATTCTCTCATTGTAACTTCGGAAAGATTTCGAAAGATTGATACTTTATAAAAATTAGGATTTATTTCTCCATCTGGAGCGGTGAGACATAGTTTTGTAATATAAAGAAACAGAGCACTTCTCGCAGCAGCTACGGTTTCATAATTAAGTTTCGGGTTTTGTTTTGATATTAGCTTAATGATTTTGTTGGTGCATTATAGGAATGTAAGAGATTATTTTGTTTATGTTTGGGTTTTAGAAGAATGTGTCGGAGAAAAATTATCAGGTTATTTCGGATAAAAGAATGGCTGGGCCAGGACGTTTACTTTCTGTGGAAGTATATAATAGTACGAGAAACGAACCGGGCAGTAATGAAAGTGATGCAGATAGTGAAGATTCGTGGAACTGTGGTATTTCTGAAGATGAATATGAACATGCAGGTGATTCTTCAGATTCTGATATTACAACTCCGCCAGCTTCAGTAGCTGTTTCCTCAAATAATATTTACGTAGGAGATTTGAAAGATCTGAATTCTTTTGAGTTTTGAGCATACTTCGAATCAATCACTATATTATGCCGCCTAATTCTGTTTAGGAAATAAAATTTAGCATATTTTTCGATGGTGAATAGTAGAATTCACAGTAAAAGCAACTAAAGAGTATTTTGTTTTGAGATTCGTATGAAAAATATACATCAAGTATAAAATCAGTATTTCAATTATTCCTGACAAAAATTATTCACTCTCAATCAATATTCAATTAATCAAAATCAAAGTTTCAATTATTCCTGCGTTAAAGAGGTGATTTTTTGAGGATTGATTTCGACAGATAGGCTTAGCACAACAAATTAGCCTTGTTTTGATAACAATTCGGAAGCGAAGCGCTCCTTCTTTGGGCCAAGTTAGTTCCGGAAAGGGTTAATGACAATTTTGCGGTAGCAATTTATATAATCCACAATAACATGTGTTGTAACTTTCAATGGCCCTACCTCAGGTTTGAACATCTTATTTTCAATATATTGAAATTTATATAGGCAATTCCTTTCTGTATTGAGTTTGCTTTACAGTAAGCTGACGTTTTACCACTAAATTAAAAATAGCAATTATTTAAACACTTTCATATAACTGTAAAATATCTTGCCATTTTACTGCACGCAAAAGAAAGGTATAAGTTTTTTGCAAATAACTCGAGAAGCGATGCAGTTTGCAATCTCAAATTTGGCACATGCATGCTTATTGTGTTATATTTTCATTCTTCGTATAAAGATCTCGACGAAAATCTTTCGCGGAAAAAGCATAATAAATAAATTTCAATTTAAATATTTGCATCTGAAATTACTCTAATTGTCAAAACATATATTTAAATGTACCTCGAGGATATTATTTATAAAATAAAAATAAAACTACCTATTTGTCTCCATTTCAAAAAAGGTTTAAACTCCGAAGTAGACTGTGTTTTCCTTTCCCAGCGACAGATGCTGACAAAAATTTTTATTTATTTTCGAAAATTTTTCTCTCGGCAGGGCCTGGAAATTTACTTATAAGTATTAACTATTTGATTCGGAATAACTAAGGTGGAACATGTGTTTGCAAAAGCTAGTTTATTTCTTCGACGTTTCTATTATACAAAGAAAATTATTCGATTTGGGGAATACGACTTTAAAATCTCTGAAAAATAAAAAGTAAATATTTTATTTATCATCTTCTGCGTCTGATCTTATTTTTTGTAAAAACCCTCCTCTTTTCTCAACCGGGCTTGGGACCGGCTATGGCAGAGTTAAAAATATTTTTTACTTTTTGTCCAAAACATTGTCTTTGGACGATATGAAGAAGTCACGGTAATAATAACCTACCGCATATCTACTTGTGTGATTGGCTCTGAAAAGAGCCTTTTTTATGTTCTCGATACCATTCGAGTGATCTTCAGACAGGAGCTTTTGGAGTTACAATTTTTGTGTCTACTGCTGTGTCGGAGATGCCGTTTCTGAACATTCATCGGTGTTTTCAGAATCATAAAATACCTGAAAAAGAAAACAAAGTTAGAAATTACAAGCAATGAATCTTTCATCAAGTTAATTAATTTACATTTTAAATAGTCATTTTAATTTGCACTTACCTCTGACATTATACTTTGCATAGTCTTTTTTCCATCATAATGCTCGGAGACGTTCTGGTTTGCCCCTTCGATTTTAGTATAACGTCGCTTTTTGTCACTGTACATGTGTACGAGAGCTCGATTGATCCTTTCTCCATACTTTGAGTTGTTAGCTGTTTTCGTAATCTGAAAGAAAAGTAATATTTACTATAAATTACAAAGCTAATTATGAACATAAACAGATAAAAGTAATAATTGAAATCATAAAGGCTTACCTTGCAGGATGCAAGACCAGTTGCTGCAGTTGAAGCTGGTGTCTTGTCCGTAGATATCCTTGAATTAGTCGGTGGGTGTTCTACCGTACTTCGTCCTGTCACCGACGCGTGTGTCTTAAAATTCTTTGCAGTCGTCGATGGATCCACAGATTGTTTTTCCCAGGAATCGAGTCCAATACCTGGAGTAAGGCATGGTCTCATGTGAGTTGAACTGCTTGCAGAAGTCGATGTGTGTTCTATATAACTCCGTCCTGTCGCCGACACTTTCGGCTTAAAAGTAGTTCCTGAAATCGATGGGCCCATAAATGCTCTTTTCCAGGCCTCGTGGTCAATACTTGAATTTGAGGATGATCCCTCGTCCGTAGAACTCCCATCAGTCGTCGATGAGTCGGTCAAATGACTCCTTCCAAGTTTCGATGGATATGCCGAAGACATAATAGAGCAGTTCAAAAATAGCACCTACCAGGCCTATAGCAAAACTAGAAATGCTACAGGTGATATGGTGTGGCTAACGGCACGATAAGAACAACGACCAATCAGAAGCTTAAGTGTTCGCAGTCAGTTGATTATACACCAACTTCATGATTGACAATCCCGTAAATAGCTGGTTCTTTGTGTGGTGCACTTCTTTTCCCCTTCTTGAACCCATCTGTAGCAGGGATTAAAATTTTAACGTGCAGTAACAATAGGGCTCACTACCTGTGTGCCCTATTGTTACCCTATTGTCGCTGTCCATAAATGGATTGGAGTAAATCACAGGTGCAAACGTGCAGAACACAGGTGCAGAGCCATTCGAAGAAAAATGCTTTTGAGAGGGAGGCAAGAGCAACAGGAAATGAGGGATATAATATATTTATTCATGGTGTCATCTACGCATGGCTTCTTTTTAAATTTGTTGAATTATCTATTCCTACATGTCAGGTTCAATTATTACTTAAACAATACAATTTTTCTAAATCTGTTAAAATATCTATTCCTTCAAGTGAGTTTAAAATATTATCAGAACAATCCAATTTTCCTAAATTTGTCAAATTATCTAACCATTCAAGTTAGGTTGAAGTATTATCAGAACAATTTAATTTTATTATTTCTCCAGAATTTCTAATTTTTCGGAAACAATTAAAATATTTTTGTTTCCAATTACTATATATAACAATCACTTAATAGTAAACACTCTTTCAATTTGTTTACTCTTCAGATGTGTCGTGTTTAATAATAATTTGTTTTAAAAGATAAACACATCCTCTCAAGGATTTTTTAACTTCACAAAACCATTCAAAAATTTTTTCTCTCTAATGTTCTTCTTCACAATGACCAAACTTTTCATTTAATTCACTTATCTGTACAGCCTGCATTTTTCGACAAATAACATTAAGGTAGTAGATTAAATTTGAAATTGACCATATAAAAAATCTAATTTATTCATACATTTTTCTATAAATGTTTCACCAAATGTCTGATATCTAACTATATACAGCCAATTTAAATCATCTTCCAATTCTCTCATTGTAACTTCGGAAAGATTTCGAAAGATTGATACTTTATAAAAATTAGGATTTATTTCTCCATCTGGAGCGGTGAGACATAGTTTTGTAATATAAAGAAACAGAGCACTTCTCGCAGCAGCTACGGTTTCATAATTAAGTTTCGGGTTTTGTTTTGATATTAGCTTAATGATTTTGTTGGTGCATTATAGGAATGTAAGAGATTATTTTGTTTATGTTTGGGTTTTAGAAGAATGTGTCGGAGAAAAATTATCAGGTTATTTCGGATAAAAGAATGGCTGGGCCAGGACGTTTACTTTCTGTGGAAGTATATAATAGTACGAGAAACGAACCGGGCAGTAATGAAAGTGATGCAGATAGTGAAGATTCGTGGAACTGTGGTATTTCTGAAGATGAATATGAACATGCAGGTGATTCTTCAGGTTCTGATATTACAACTCCGCCAGCTTCAGTAGCTGTTTCCTCAAATAATATTTACGTAGGAGATTTGAAAGATCTGAATTCTTTTGAGTTTTGAGCATACTTCGAATCAATCACTATATTATGCCGCCTAATTCTGTTTAGGAAATAAAATTTAGCATATTTTTCGATGGTGAATAGTAGAATTCACAGTAAAAGCAACTAAAGAGTATTTTGTTTTGAGATTCGTATGAAAAATATACATCAAGTATAAAATCAGTATTTCAATTATTCCTGACAAAAATTATTCACTCTCAATCAATATTCAATTAATCAAAATCAAAGTTTCAATTATTCCTGCGTTAAAGAGGTGATTTTTTGAGGATTGATTTCGACAGATAGGCTTAGCACAACAAATTAGCCTTGTTTTGATAACAATTCGGAAGCGAAGCGCTCCTTCTTTGGGCCAAGTTAGTTCCGGAAAGGGTTAATGACAATTTTGCGGTAGCAATTTATATAATCCACAATAACATGTGTTGTAACTTTCAATGGCCCTACCTCAGGTTTGAACATCTTATTTTCAATATATTGAAATTTATATAGGCAATTCCTTTCTGTATTGAGTTTGCTTTACAGTAAGCTGACGTTTTACCACTAAATTAAAAATAGCAATTATTTAAACACTTTCATATAACTGTAAAATATCTTGCCATTTTACTGCACGCAAAAGAAAGGTATAAGTTTTTTGCAAATAACTCGAGAAGCGATGCAGTTTGCAATCTCAAATTTGGCACATGCATGCTTATTGTGTTATATTTTCATTCTTCGTATAAAGATCTCGACGAAAATCTTTCGCGGAAAAAGCATAATAAATAAATTTCAATTTAAATATTTGCATCTGAAATTACTCTAATTGTCAAAACATATATTTAAATGTACCTCGAGGATATTATTTATAAAATAAAAATAAAACTACCTATTTGTCTCCATTTCAAAAAAGGTTTAAACTCCGAAGTAGACTGTGTTTTCCTTTCCCAGCGACAGATGCTGACAAAAATTTTTATTTATTTTCGAAAATTTTTCTCTCGGCAGGGCCTGGAAATTTACTTATAAGTATTAACTATTTGATTCGGAATAACTAAGGTGGAACATGTGTTTGCAAAAGCTAGTTTATTTCTTCGACGTTTCTATTATACAAAGAAAATTATTCGATTTGGGGAATACGGTTTTAAAATCTCTGAAAAATAAAAAGTAAATATTTTATTTATCATCTTCTGCGTCTGATCATATTTTTTGTAAAAAACCCTCCTCTTTTCTCAACCGGGCTTGGGACCGGCTATGGCAGAGTTAAAAATATTTTTTACTTCTTGTCCAAAACATTGTCTTTGGACGATATGAAGAAGTCACGGTAATAATAACCTACCGCATATCTACTTGTGTGATTGGCTCTGAAAAGAGCCTTTTTTATGTTCTCGATACCATTCGAGTGATCTTCAGACAGGAGCTTTTGGAGTTACAATTTTTGTGTCTACTGCTGTGTCGGAGATGCCGTTTCTGAACATTCATCGGTGTTTTCAGAATCATAAAATACCTGAAAAAGAAAACAAAATTAGAAATTACAAGCAATGAATCTTCCATCAAGTTAATTAATTTACATTTTAAATAGTCATTTTAATTTGCACTTACCTCTGACATTATACTTTGCATAGTCTTTTTTCCGTCATAATGCTCGGAGTCGTTCTGGTTTGCCCCTTCGATTTTAGTATAACTTCGCTTTTTGTCACTGTACATATGTACGAGAGCTCGATTGATCCTTTCTCCATACTTTGAGTTGTTAGCTGTTTTCGTGACCTGAAAGAAAAGTAATATTTACTATAAATTACAAAGCTAATTATGAACATAAACAGATAAAAGTAATAATTGAAATCATAAAGGCTTACCTTGCAGGATGCAAGACCAGTTGCTGCAGTTGAAGCTGGTGTCTTGTCCGTAGATATCCTTGAATTAGTCGGTGGGTGTTCTACCGTATGTAACACAATATTTGTATTACATGTTATATTCCAATTACGGATGCCAACCTAGCCATTTCGAAATTCCAATTGCGGATGCCAACCTAGTTAATGAGCTATTTAAATGCTGCAGAGGGAGCCAATGGCAATACTAACATAAATAAGCAGCGCATCCCCTTCTTCACGTCAACGAATCAACAACGACACTACAATGGGAAAAGAAAAAGGTTTGAGAGAATGTTCTAGAACTTTCCAATAGATGCTATTTCGACAGCGTCCTAGACGCACCTGAAGTTTTTGGTAGTCGTCTTAAAACTTTCGAACGAGTCAGCATCATGTTTTTGGTTTTTGTGAAAAAATGTATGTAGATTGTGAGCAATAGAATGGTAGCCTGCGCAAGTACGCGAAGTGCAACGATGTTCCCACATCAGTGAGATGGCACGAATATGCACGTAACAAAGAGTAGAGGTAACCGATTTCAATTGTCACTATTAGCACGGAAGGCACACCTTTAACGAGTATTAAGATAATTAACTACCAGTTCGTATGAGTAGATCATATGAACGAGTTCGTAAATATTGAACTATAAGAATTATTCTTTATAGATTGTTTAAAGGAAACTGTTAGTTAAGAAATTAAAGCCAATGTGTTTTATGTGTGTAAATATATATTAATGTAATATTGTTAGTATTATGTGTCTTTAAATAATTGAATTAATCATAATATAATTACTCCAGATTATAGTGGATATATATTAAGCAAAATATTAAAAATAATTGAGCAATTAAGCATGTGTACTTCTTTATGTTTTGTGTATTCGTATTCCTAGCTTGAGAACCGGGAGCTTACATGCTCCACCCTTAGTGGCGGCATCATAGGTAAGCCCTATACAGGTCATTTTTGATAAGGACAATTTTACCTTATGACATGATGTCGCCGCGCGAATTGGTGCCGTATGTGGTCAAGCTCGGAGAGAAGTAATTTTCATAAGACAAAGTAAAAAAAATATAAGTAAAAGGCAAAATTAAATTTAATAATAAGTTTGAATATAATATTAAATTTAATAATGAGTTTGAATATAATAGTAAATTTAATAATGAGTTTGAATATAATAGTAAATTTAATAATGAGTTTGAATATAATAGTAAATTTAATAATGAGTTTGAATATAAAAGTGAATTTAATAATAAGTGGAATGTAATATTGAATTTAACAATGAATTTAATAATGAGATATAACTCAGTAGAACGATAAGAATATGCATGAAAATGATAATTTTAATACGTATTATATTATTGTGTATATATGTGTGTATTAGTGTAGATATTTAATATAGAGTCAGAATTGTATAACAGTGTATTAAATCATGGCGCCGAATAAAACTAGGCAAACAAATAAAAGAGCGAGGCAAGATCCGCCGATTAATGTAAATAGCAGTATAACAGATAGTTCGGCAAATAACGCGATCCAGATACAGATGCCCGCAAATCAAGCGCAGCAAAATACATCGTTGCCAATTATGCAGATGTTACCATCATTTGATGGACAAAAAGAAAATAATGTCAATTTCTTTATCATACAATTTAAGGAAATAGCGGAGTTAACATCATGGTCCGAACAAGAGAAAATTATAATTGTCAAATCAAGATTAAAGGGAAAGGCTCAGCAATTTCTAGCAGAAAATATTGCCCTGCAAAAGGAAAAATCATATGAAAAATTCATGGAGTTATTAAAAAACAAATTTGAAAGGAAACAAACATTAGTGCAAAAACACAACAATTTTAACAATCTGAAACATTTACCAAATATGACAATTAAGGAACTTGCACAAGAAATCGAAAACCAGGCGATAATTTTTCTAGAAGTAGATGAAACAATGGACGCAAATGTAAAAAAAATTACAGAGAAAATTAAACTCACCAAATTTTTACAGATAGTCAGAGAAGATTTAAGAACAGAAATAAAAAAAATGACCCGAAAACCTTTGACGAAGCAGTGAAAATAGCTGAGGTGATAGAATCCGCATTGGAGGAAGATAGTGATTGTATAAATAGTATTGAATTAGAAAATAAAATAATTGAGAATGTAGAAATAAATAATGTAAAAACTGAAAATAATGCAGAAAAGCCGCCACAGAAATTCTGTATAGCGTGCGGTCGCAACAATCACTGGGTGTCAGAATGTTTTACGCTGCAAAAAGTACAAAATAATTTAAAAAGGGCATTCACAAATGAAAACAGCAGTCAAGAAACTACCAATTTTCAACAAAGACCCACTATTCAAAATAATTATGCACACTATAGTTGGGCGAATTTCAGAAGAGGTAATTTCATAAATAACCGGGGAATACGGCGGCGTGCAGGAAATAACAGACAATTTCAAAGTAATAACAGAAGATCATATCAGAATAATGGACCACATTATGAAAGCAATCATAGGCAATATCAGAATAATGAATATTTAAACTAAGAAAGGGACCTCGAAATAAAAGACAAACAGAAAGTTATAAGGCATCAAATAAGGATTCGAGATCCCATAAAATTGCAAGCAAAATTAATAAGGATGCACAAAATTTAAATGAACATCTACTGAATTCAACATATGGACAGAGTGACGCATTGCCAATGATTAACATTAATTTAGAAAATATAAAAACAGTGGCTCTCATAGATAGTGGCGCAAGTGTCACTTTATTATCAGATAACATTTTTCAAAAAATCAAAAATAAAATTAAAATTAACTATTTATCTAGACAAGTAAAAATACAGACTATGACCAAAGAAAACATTCAATTTTCAAAATGCATCAGCTTTAGCTTTAAAATTGAAAACAAAAGATGCAAAAATTCTTTTTTCATAACTAAACAATTAAACAACACACCCTATGAAATAATCTTAGGATTTGATTTTCTCAAAAATCATCATGCCATAATTGACACAAATAAATTAATATTAAAGTTTGTCAAAGAATCCATATCTATACCATTTCAAGATAAATATCAGAAAAAATATGTACAAGTGATAAATAATACATACAATACCCCTCAATGTTCTAAAATAAAATAAACTAAGGTGTTAGAAAAAAGAAGGAGAGAGATAATTAAATGTCACTTACTTGCAATTTGTATTACTTGTACGGTGACTGATGAATTAAGGATAGGAGTGTCGTAATAGGGAGTTGACAATTCAAGAATCTTGATGGTCATGTGTATTTCTTGATAACAGATGATGAATGGCTGTAGAGGTCAACGAGGAAGTGGCAAATTGTGTTTCCAATGGTAACATGCTGATGAAGTATATGCACTGTTTCCTTTTCTTGTACGGGTTTTGAAAAAATTGTATAACATAATTAATAAAATTCAAAATAAAGTCATGGAACATGGTAAATGCAAGTATATAATATTCAAAATCATAAAAGTATTAATAATATACCTCATAAAAAGCTGACAGAATAAAAGCAAAATCATAAATAAATAAATAAATAAAAGTGTGAAGTCAAAATAAACACTCACAGATGATGTAAATAATAATTAGTAAATTAATAAATATATATTGCATAAATAGTGTATACAGACCTTTTACAAAAACACGCAATCTGGAAAACAAAATAAAAGTTAATTACATAAATGGATTAATTTCTCAGCCTTCACAGTCAGCGTAACAGCTCCATAGATGGCCATTGTACGGCGAAAGCTAGTCACCTTCAAAATAAAAAGCCAGGCTAAAAATAAACATCGGAGAAAATCTCCCCTGCATAGTACGTGAATAATACAAAAAAAAGTTCTATTGTAAGCATACAATCAATGTATCAAAATTTAAAATTATAATTGCAGGCAATTATAGTTATTTAAAAATACCGGCCGGTATATAAAAATAAAATACATTTAGGAAAATGCAGAAATTGTATGTAAATGATAAATGAATTATTTAGTATTAGTAAAAAATTAATTCATTAATTAAACTTCACTGTAAATAAAAAGAAATAACAGATAAAATTAAATATGAAAGAATTAGATTTAAATAAATAAATATGTAAAGTTATGCTGAAACGGGAACATAAAGTCAGTTATATCAGTAACATAACAAAAGCATGGTATATTCATAATACTACACATAAAATAATATATCACGCGTTGTTGCAACATGGGATAAATAAATCCAATAAATTAAAAGTACGTGAAATCAAAATAGTAATTCAACAGTCAGATCTGTGTTAAGGTTATAAGATAATAATAATAAAAAATATATATATATATTAAATTAAATAGAATTAATAACAACATATGTAAAATAAATATATAATATGATACACATAAAATATAAGTGTAATTAAATTCCTTAAAAGGATACACGTAAAACCTCTCACTTCAATGTGAGCGTAAGCCGTCAAGATCGGACAGTCTGAAAAGCCCGCGCTTGTGAAGAATATACCGCCAAAATCGCAAACGATAACGATTATTTGGGCAGAACAGGAGATTGAAAGTTGCAATCTTATGTAACGTTCCGTGCTTCGGGGGGTCGAGGCGCAGAAAATCGCCATGCATGACCGATTGTTCGCAGTTGCCTTGGAAACGCGTAGGAGAAGAGAGGAAAGCTACGGGTCAAGTGAAATCTTTTCTTTTTTTCTTTTTCTCCCCTTCCGCCAGCGCAGTTGTTTCACACTAAGGGGCAGCCGAAGAGGAAATTTAAAGGCATACTTGTTATTGTGGAGATGCAGTATGTTGGAGTAGCGAAATGAGTATATAGATTTGATATTTTAAATGCCGAGACGGAATATGATATAATTATGATGTGCAAAATACCCATGATTGATACACGCTTAAACAGTTATATAACATGTATGTGTATTACAAATAAGAAATATATACAGCTAAAAAATTGTCGAAAAATTATTTACGTCTGTGAAAATGAGAAATCAAGGTAATGAATTGTGTATAGTTTAATGTAATGTTGTGAAATTGTATATAAATAGAAATGCAAATAACAATTATGATATAGTCTTCATTTGAAGTGTACAATAGACTGTACGAAGCAACATAATGAAAATATAAATATTGAAGTACCGGAACTTTGAAAGTTAAGTCACAGGATGGTGACTTATTCTTCCATGCTCATGATAATTACATGTGACAATAAGGTGTCTTCCGTGCTCATGATAATTCAATGTGACAATAAGGTGTCTTCCGTGCTCGTGATAATTCCATGTGACAATATAGTGTGCCTTCCGAACAGTGATAATTTCTTCATGTACAGCAGTATATGTGTTACCAAGTACGATGGTGTATCTTCCGAACAGTGAGTGCCTTCATTTTAGTGACATGTCGGTTGTAATGCACCGATATATGTATGTCAATGTTACAATATAGTGTGTCTTACATGCGATGATCTGCATTTCTATGACAGATATATGTGCAGTGGATCAAAGCAACATTTCCACAGTAGCCGCAATGTGTACACATATGTATTCAGTGCAATGTTTACCGTGTGCTGAAATTTTCTCTCTGCAAGGGGGGATATCATGTAACACAATATTTGTATTACATGTTATATTCCAATTACGGATGCCAACCTAGCCATTTCGAAATTCCAATTGCGGATGCCAACCTAGTTAATGAGCTATTTAAATGCTGCAGAGGGAGCCAATGGCAATACTAACATAAATAAGCAGCGCATCCCCTTCTTCACGTCAACGAATCAACAACGACACTACAATGGGAAAAGAAAAAGGTTTGAGAGAATGTTCTAGAACTTTCCAATAGATGCTATTTCGACAGCGTCCTAGACGCACCTGAAGTTTTTGGTAGTCGTCTTAAAACTTTCGAACGAGTCAGCATCATGTTTTTGGTTTTTGTGAAAAAATGTATGTAGATTGTGAGCAATAGAATGGTAGCCTGCGCAAGTACGCGAAGTGCAACGATGTTCCCACATCAGTGAGATGGCACGAATATGCACGTAACAAAGAGTAGAGGTAACCGATTTCAATTGTCACTATTAGCACGGAAGGCACACCTTTAACGAGTATTAAGATAATTAACTACCAGTTCGTATGAGTAGATCATATGAACGAGTTCGTAAATATTGAACTATAAGAATTATTCTTTATAGATTGTTTAAAGGAAACTGTTAGTTAAGAAATTTAAGCCAATGTGTTTTATGTGTGTAAATATATATTAATGTAATATTGTTAGTATTATGTGTCTTTAAATAATTGAATTAATCATAATATAATTACTCCAGATTATAGTGGATATATATTAAGCAAAATATTAAAAATAATTGAGCAATTAAGCATGTGTACTTCTTTATGTTTTGTGTATTCGTATTCCTAGCTTGAGAACCGGGAGCTTACATGCTCCACCCTTAGTGGCGGCATCATAGGTAAGCCCTATACAGGTCATTTTTGATAAGGACAATTTTACCTTATGACATGATGTCGCCGCGCGAATTGGTGCCGTATGTGGTCAAGCTCGGAGAGAAGTAATTTTCATAAGACAAAGTAAAAAAAATATAAGTAAAAGGCAAAATTAAATTTAATAATAAGTTTGAATATAATATTAAATTTAATAATGAGTTTGAATATAATAGTAAATTTAATAATGAGTTTGAATATAATAGTAAATTTAATAATGAGTTTGAATATAATAGTAAATTTAATAATGAGTTTGAATATAAAAGTGAATTTAATAATAAGTGGAATGTAATATTGAATTTAACAATGAATTTAATAATGAGATATAACTCAGTAGAACGATAAGAATATGCATGAAAATGATAATTTTAATACGTATTATATTATTGTGTATATATGTGTGTATTAGTGTAGATATTTAATATAGAGTCAGAATTGTATAACAGTGTATTAAATCATGGCGCCGAATAAAACTAGGCAAACAAATAAAAGAGCGAGGCAAGATCCGCCGATTAATGTAAATAGCAGTATAACAGATAGTTCGGCAAATAACGCGATCCAGATACAGATGCCCGCAAATCAAGCGCAGCAAAATACATCGTTGCCAATTATGCAGATGTTACCATCATTTGATGGACAAAAAGAAAATAATGTCAATTTCTTTATCATACAATTTAAGGAAATAGCGGAGTTAACATCATGGTCCGAACAAGAGAAAATTATAATTGTCAAATCAAGATTAAAGGGAAAGGCTCAGCAATTTCTAGCAGAAAATATTGCCCTGCAAAAGGAAAAATCATATGAAAAATTCATGGAGTTATTAAAAAACAAATTTGAAAGGAAACAAACATTAGTGCAAAAACACAACAATTTTAACAATCTGAAACATTTACCAAATATGACAATTAAGGAACTTGCACAAGAAATCGAAAACCAGGCGATAATTTTTCTAGAAGTAGATGAAACAATGAACGCAAATGTAAAAAAAATTACAGAGAAAATTAAACTCACCAAATTTTTACAGATAGTCAGAGAAGATTTAAGAACAGAAATAAAAAAAAATGACCCGAAAACCTTTGACGAAGCAGTGAAAATAGCTGAGGTGATAGAATCCGCATTGGAGGAAGATAGTGATTGTATAAATAGTATTGAAATAGAAAATAAAATAATTGAGAATGTAGAAATAAATCATGTAAAAACTGAAAATAATGCAGAAAAGCCGCCACAGAAATTCTGTATAGCGTGCGGTCGCAACAATCACTGGGTGTCAGAATGTTTTACGCTGCAAAAAGTACAAAATAATTTAAAAAGGGCATTCACAAATGAAAACAGCAGTCAAGAAACTACCAATTTTCAACAAAGACCCACTATTCAAAATAATTATGCACACTATAGTAGGGCGAATTTCAGAAGAGGTAATTTCATAAATAACCGGGGAATACGGCGGCGTGCAGGAAATAACAGACAATTTCAAAGTCATAACAGAAGATCATATCAGAATAATGGACCACATTATGAAAGCAATCATAGGCAATATCAGAATAATGAATATTTAAACTAAGAAAGGGACCTCGAAATAAAAGACAAACAGAAAGTTATAAGGCATCAAATAAGGATTCGAGATCCCATAAAATTGCAAGCAAAATTAATAAGGATGCACAAAATTTAAATGAACATCTACTGAATTCAACATATGGACAGAGTGACGCATTGCCAAAGATTAACATTAATTTAGAAAATATAAAAACAGTGGCTCTCATAGATAGTGGCGCAAGTGTCACTTTATTATCAGATAACATTTTTCAAAAAATCAAAAATAAAATTAAAATTAACTATTTATCTAGACAAGTAAAAATACAGACTATGACCAAAGAAAACATTCAATTTTCAAAATGCATCAGCTTTAGCTTTAAAATTGAAAACAAAAGATGCAAAAATTCTTTTTTCATAACTAAACAATTAAACAACACACCCTATGAAATAATCTTAGGATTTGATTTTCTCAAAAATCATCATGCCATAATTGACACAAATAAATTAATATTAAAGTTTGTCAAAGAATCCATATCTATACCATTTCAAGATAAATATCAGAAAAAATATGTACAAGTGATAAATAATACATACAATACCCCTCAATGTTCTAAAATAAAATAAACTAAGGTGTTAGAAAAAAGAAGGAGAGAGATAATTAAATGTCACTTACTTGCAATTTGTATTACTTGTACGGTGACTGATGAATTAAGGATAGGAGTGTCGTAATAGGGAGTTGACAATTCAAGAATCTTGATGGTCATGTGTATTTATTGATAACAGATGATGAATGGCTGTAGAGGTCAACGAGGAAGTGGCAAATTGTGTTTCCAATGGTAACATGCTGATGAAGTATATGCACTGTTTCCTTTTCTTGTACGGGTTTTGAAAAAATTGTATAACATAATTAATAAAATTCAAAATAAAGTCATGTAACATGGTAAATGCAAGTATATAATATTCAAAATCATAAAAGTATTAATAATATACCTCATAAAAAGCTGACAGAATAAAAGCAAAATCATAAATAAATAAATAAATAAAAGTGTGGAGTCAAAATAAACACTCACAGATGATGTAAATAATAATTAGTAAATTAATAAATATATATTGCATAAATAGTGTATACAGACCTTTTACAAAAACACGCAATCTGGAAAACAAAATAAAAGTTAATTACATAAATGGATTAATTTCTCAGCCTTCACAGTCAGCGTAACAGCTCCATAGATGGCCATTGTACGGCGAAAGCTAGTCACCTTCAAAATAAAAAGCCAGGCTAAAAATAAACATCGGAGAAAATCTCCCCTGCATAGTACGTGAATAATACAAAAAAAAAGTTCTATTGTAAGCATACAATCAATGTATCAAAATTTAAAATTATAATTGCAGGCAATTATAGTTATTTAAAAATACCGGCCGGTATATAAAAATAAAATACATTTAGGAAAATGCAGAAATTGTATGTAAATGATAAATGAATTATTTAGTATTAGTAAAAAATTAATTCATTAATTAAACTTCACTGTAAATAAAAAGAAATAACAGATAAAATTAAATATGAAAGAATTAGATTTAAATAAATAAATATGTAAAGTTATGCTGAAACGGGAACATAAAGTCAGTTATATCAGTAACATAACAAAAGCATGGTATATTCATAATACTACACATAAAATAATATATCACGCGTTGTTGCAACATGGGATAAATAAATCCAATAAATTAAAAGTACGTGAAATCAAAATAGTAATTCAACAGTCAGATCTGTGTTAAGGTTATAAGATAATAATAATAAAAAATATATATATATATTAAATTAAATAGAATTAATAACAACATATGTAAAATAAATATATAATATGATACACATAAAATATAAGTGTAATTAAATTCCTTAAAAGGATACACGTAAAACCTCTCACTTCAATGTGAGCGTAAGCCGTCAAGATCGGACAGTCTGAAAAGCTCGCGCTTGTGAAGAATATACCGCCAAAATCGCAAACGATAACGATTATTTGGGCAGAACAGGAGATTGAAAGTTGCAATCTTATGTAACGTTCCGTGCTTCGGGGGGTCGAGGCGCAGAAAATCGCCATGCATGACCGATTGTTCGCAGTTGCCTTGGAAACGCGTAGGAGAAGAGAGGAAAGCTACGGGTCAAGTGAAATCTTTTCTTTTTTTCTTTTTCTCCCCTTCCGCCAGCGCAGTTGTTTCACACTAAGGGGCAGCCGAAGAGGAAATTTAAAGGCATACTTGTTATTGTGGAGATGCAGTATGTTGGAGTAGCGAAATGAGTATATAGATTTGATATTTTAAATGCCGAGACGTAATATGATATAATTATGATGTGCAAAATACCCATGATTGATACACGCTTAAACAGTTATATAACATGTATGTGTATTACAAATAAGAAATATATACAGCTAAAAAATTGTCGAAAAATTATTTACGTCTGTGAAAATGAGAAATCAAGGTAATGAATTGTGTATAGTTTAATGTAATGTTGTGAAATTGTATATAAATAGAAATGCAAATAACAATTATGATATAGTCTTCATTTGAAGTGTACAATAGACTGTACGAAGCAACATAATGAAAATATAAATATTGAAGTACCGGAACTTTGAAAGTTAAGTCACAGGATGGTGACTCATTCTTCCATGCTCATGATAATTACATGTGACAATAAGGTGTCTTCCGTGCTCATGATAATTCAATGTGACAATAAGGTGTCTTCCGTGCTCATGATAATTCCATGTGACAATAAGGTGTCTTCCGTGCTCGTGATAATTCCATGTGACAATATAGTGTGCCTTCCGAACAGTGATAATTTCTTCATGTACAGCAGTATATGTGTTACCAAGTACGATGGTGTATCTTCCGAACAGTGAGTGCCTTCATTTTAGTGACATGTCGGTTGTAATGCACCGATATATGTATGTCAATGTTACAATATAGTGTGTCTTACATGCGATGATCTGCATTTCTATGACAGATATATGTGCAGTGGATCAAAGCAACATTTCCACAGTAGCCGCAATGTGTACACATATGTATTCAGTGCAATGTTTACCGTGTGCTGAAATTTTCTCTCTGCAAGGGGGGATATCATGTAACACAATATTTGTATTACATGTTATATTCCAATTACGGATGCCAACCTAGCCATTTCGAAATTCCAATTGCGGATGCCAACCTAGTTAATGAGCTATTTAAATGCTGCAGAGGGAGCCAATGGCAATACTAACATAAATAAGCAGCGCATCCCCTTCTTCACGTCAACGAATCAACAACGACACTACAATGGGAAAAGAAAAAGGTTTGAGAGAATGTTCTAGAACTTTCCAATAGATGCTATTTCGACAGCGTCCTAGACGCACCTGAAGTTTTTGGTAGTCGTCTTAAAACTTTCGAACGAGTCAGCATCATGTTTTTGGTTTTTGTGAAAAAATGTATGTAGATTGTGAGCAATAGAATGGTAGCCTGCGCAAGTACGCGAAGTGCAACGATGTTCCCACATCAGTGAGATGGCACGAATATGCACGTAACAAAGAGTAGAGGTAACCGATTTCAATTGTCACTATTAGCACGGAAGGCACACCTTTAACGAGTATTAAGATAATTAACTACCAGTTCGTATGAGTAGATCATATGAACGAGTTCGTAAATATTGAACTATAAGAATTATTCTTTATAGATTGTTTAAAGGAAACTGTTAGTTAAGAAATTTAAGCCAATGTGTTTTATGTGTGTAAATATATATTAATGTAATATTGTTAGTATTATGTGTCTTTAAATAATTGAATTAATCATAATATAATTACTCCAGATTATAGTGGATATATATTAAGCAAAATATTAAAAATAATTGAGCAATTAAGCATGTGTACTTCTTTATGTTTTGTGTATTCGTATTCCTAGCTTGAGAACCGGGAGCTTACATGCTCCACCCTTAGTGGCGGCATCATAGGTAAGCCCTATACAGGTCATTTTTGATAAGGACAATTTTACCTTATGACATGATGTCGCCGCGCGAATTGGTGCCGTATGTGGTCAAGCTCGGAGAGAAGTAATTTTCATAAGACAAAGTAAAAAAAATATAAGTAAAAGGCAAAATTAAATTTAATAATAAGTTTGAATATAATATTAAATTTAATAATGAGTTTGAATATAATAGTAAATTTAATAATGAGTTTGAATATAATAGTAAATTTAATAATGAGTTTGAATATAATAGTAAATTTAATAATGAGTTTGAATATAAAAGTGAATTTAATAATAAGTGGAATGTAATATTGAATTTAACAATGAATTTAATAATGAGATATAACTCAGTAGAACGATAAGAATATGCATGAAAATGATAATTTTAATACGTATTATATTATTGTGTATATATGTGTGTATTAGTGTAGATATTTAATATAGAGTCAGAATTGTATAACAGTGTATTAAATCATGGCGCCGAATAAAACTAGGCAAACAAATAAAAGAGCGAGGCAAGATCCGCCGATTAATGTAAATAGCAGTATAACAGATAGTTCGGCAAATAACGCGATCCAGATACAGATGCCCGCAAATCAAGCGCAGCAAAATACATCGTTGCCAATTATGCAGATGTTACCATCATTTGATGGACAAAAAGAAAATAATGTCAATTTCTTTATCATACAATTTAAGGAAATAGCGGAGTTAACATCATGGTCCGAACAAGAGAAAATTATAATTGTCAAATCAAGATTAAAGGGAAAGGCTCAGCAATTTCTAGCAGAAAATATTGCCCTGCAAAAGGAAAAATCATATGAAAAATTCATGGAGTTATTAAAAAACAAATTTGAAAGGAAACAAACATTAGTGCAAAAACACAACAATTTTAACAATCTGAAACATTTACCAAATATGACAATTAAGGAACTTGCACAAGAAATCGAAAACCAGGCGATAATTTTTCTAGAAGTAGATGAAACAATGGACGCAAATGTAAAAAAAATTACAGAGAAAATTAAACTCACCAAATTTTTACAGATAGTCAGAGAAGATTTAAGAACAGAAATAAAAAAAAATGACCCGAAAACCTTTGACGAAGCAGTGAAAATAGCTGAGGTGATAGAATCCGCATTGGAGGAAGATAGTGATTGTATAAATAGTATTGAAATAGAAAATAAAATAATTGAGAATGTAGAAATAAATCATGTAAAAACTGAAAATAATGCAGAAAAGCCGCCACAGAAATTCTGTATAGCGTGCGGTCGCAACAATCACTGGGTGTCAGAATGTTTTACGCTGCAAAAAGTACAAAATAATTTAAAAAGGGCATTCACAAATGAAAACAGCAGTCAAGAAACTACCAATTTTCAACAAAGACCCACTATTCAAAATAATTATGCACACTATAGTAGGGCGAATTTCAGAAGAGGTAATTTCATAAATAACCGGGGAATACGGCGGCGTGCAGGAAATAACAGACAATTTCAAAGTAATAACAGAAGATCATATCAGAATAATGGACCACATTATGAAAGCAATCATAGGCAATATCAGAATAATGAATATTTAAACTAAGAAAGGGACCTCGAAATAAAAGACAAACAGAAAGTTATAAGGCATCAAATAAGGATTCGAGATCCCATAAAATTGCAAGCAAAATTAATAAGGATGCACAAAATTTAAATGAACATCTACTGAATTCAACATATGGACAGAGTGACGCATTGCCAATGATTAACATTAATTTAGAAAATATAAAAACAGTGGCTCTCATAGATAGTGGCGCAAGTGTCACTTTATTATCAGATAACATTTTTCAAAAAATCAAAAATAAAATTAAAATTAACTATTTATCTAGACAAGTAAAAATACAGACTATGACCAAAGAAAACATTCAATTTTCAAAATGCATCAGCTTTAGCTTTAAAATTGAAAACAAAAGATGCAAAAATTCTTTTTTCATAACTAAACAATTAAACAACACACCCTATGAAATAATCTTAGGATTTGATTTTCTCAAAAATCATCATGCCATAATTGACACAAATAAATTAATATTAAAGTTTGTCAAAGAATCCATATCTATACCATTTCAAGATAAATATCAGAAAAAATATGTACAAGTGATAAATAATACATACAATACCCCTCAATGTTCTAAAATAAAATAAACTAAGGTGTTAGAAAAAAGAAGGAGAGAGATAATTAAATGTCACTTACTTGCAATTTGTATTACTTGTACGGTGACTGATGAATTAAGGATAGGAGTGTCGTAATAGGGAGTTGACAATTCAAGAATCTTGATGGTCATGTGTATTTATTGATAACAGATGATGAATGGCTGTAGAAGTCAACGAGGAAGTGGCAAATTGTGTTTCCAATGGTAACATGCTGATGAAGTATATGCACTGTTTCCTTTTCTTGTACGGGTTTTGAAAAAATTGTATAACATAATTAATAAAATTCAAAATAAAGTCATGGAACATGGTAAATGCAAGTATATAATATTCAAAATCATAAAAGTATTAATAATATACCTCATAAAAAGCTGACAGAATAAAAGCAAAATCATAAATAAATAAATAAATAAAAGTGTGAAGTCAAAATAAACACTCACAGATGATGTAAATAATAATTAGTAAATTAATAAATATATATTGCATAAATAGTGTATACAGACCTTTTACAAAAACACGCAATCTGGAAAACAAAATAAAAGTTAATTACATAAATGGATTAATTTCTCAGCCTTCACAGTCAGCGTAACAGCTCCATAGATGGCCATTGAACGGCGAAAGCTAGTCACCTTCAAAATAAAAAGCCAGGCTAAAAATAAACATCGGAGAAAATCTCCCCTGCATAGTACGTGAATAATACAAAAAAAAGTTCTATTGTAAGCATACAATCAATGTATCAAAATTTAAAATTATAATTGCAGGCAATTATAGTTATTTAAAAATACCGGCCGGTATATAAAAATAAAATACATTTAGGAAAATGCAGAAATTGTATGTAAATGATAAATGAATTATTTAGTATTAGTAAAAAATTAATTCATTAATTAAACTTCACTGTAAATAAAAAGAAATAACAGATAAAATTAAATATGAAAGAATTAGATTTAAATAAATAAATATGTAAAGTTATGCTGAAACGGGAACATAAAGTCAGTTATATCAGTAACATAACAAAAGCATGGTATATTCATAATACTACACATAAAATAATATATCACGCGTTGTTGCAACATGGGATAAATAAATCCAATAAATTAAAAGTACGTGAAATCAAAATAGTAATTCAACAGTCAGATCTGTGTTAAGGTTATAAGATAATAATAATAAAAAATATATATATATATTAAATTAAATAGAATTAATAACAACATATGTAAAATAAATATATAATATGATACACATAAAATATAAGTGTAATTAAATTCCTTAAAAGGATACACGTAAAACCTCTCACTTCAATGTGAGCGTAAGCCGTCAAGATCGGACAGTCTGAAAAGCCCGCGCTTGTGAAGAATATACCGCCAAAATCCAAACGATAACGATTATTTGGGCAGAACAGGAGATTGAAAGTTGCAATCTTATGTAACGTTCCGTGCTTCGGGGGGTCGAGGCGCAGAAAATCGCCATGCATGACCGATTGTTCGCAGTTGCCTTGGAAACGCGTAGGAGAAGAGAGGAAAGCTACGGGTCAAGTGAAATCTTTTCTTTTTTTCTTTTTCTCCCCTTCCGCCAGCGCAGTTGTTTCACACTAAGGGGCAGCCGAAGAGGAAATTTAAAGGCATACTTGTTATTGTGGAGATGCAGTATGTTGGAGTAGCGAAATGAGTATATAGATTTGATATTTTAAATGCCGAGACGTAATATGATATAATTATGATGTGCAAAATACCCATGATTGATACACGCTTAAACAGTTATATAACATGTATGTGTATTACAAATAAGAAATATATACAGCTAAAAAATTGTCGAAAAATTATTTACGTCTGTGAAAATGAGAAATCAAGGTAATGAATTGTGTATAGTTTAATGTAATGTTGTGAAATTGTATATAAATAGAAATGCAAATAACAATTATGATATAGTCTTCATTTGAAGTGTACAATAGACTGTACGAAGCAACATAATGAAAATATAAATATTGAAGTACCGGAACTTTGAAAGTTAAGTCACAGGATGGTGACTCATTCTTCCATGCTCATGATAATTACATGTGACAATAAGGTGTCTTCCGTGCTCATGATAATTCAATGTGACAATAAGGTGTCTTCCGTGCTCATGATAATTCCATGTGACAATAAGGTGTCTTCCGTGCTCGTGATAATTCCATGTGACAATATAGTGTGCCTTCCGAACAGTGATAATTTCTTCATGTACAGCAGTATATGTGTTACCAAGTACGATGGTGTATCTTCCGAACAGTGAGTGCCTTCATTTTAGTGACATGTCGGTTGTAATGCACCGATATATGTATGTCAATGTTACAATATAGTGTGTCTTACATGCGATGATCTGCATTTCTATGACAGATATATGTGCAGTGGATCAAAGCAACATTTCCACAGTAGCCGCAATGTGTACATATATGTATTCAGTGCAATGTTTACCGTGTGCTGAAATTTTCTCTCTGCAAGGGGGGATATCATGTAACACAATATTTGTATTACATGTTATATTCCAATTACGGATGCCAACCTAGCCATTTCGAAATTCCAATTGCGGATGCCAACCTAGTTAATGAGCTATTTAAATGCTGCAGAGGGAGCCAATGGCAATACTAACATAAATAAGCAGCGCATCCCCTTCTTCACGTCAACGAATCAACAACGACACTACAATGGGAAAAGAAAAAGGTTTGAGAGAATGTTCTAGAACTTTCCAATAGATGCTATTTCGACAGCGTCCTAGACGCACCTGAAGTTTTTGGTAGTCGTCTTAAAACTTTCGAACGAGTCAGCATCATGTTTTTGGTTTTTGTGAAAAAATGTATGTAGATTGTGAGCAATAGAATGGTAGCCTGCGCAAGTACGCGAAGTGCAACGATGTTCCCACATCAGTGAGATGGCACGAATATGCACGTAACAAAGAGTAGAGGTAACCGATTTCAATTGTCACTATTAGCACGGAAGGCACACCTTTAACGAGTATTAAGATAATTAACTACCAGTTCGTATGAGTAGATCATATGAACGAGTTCGTAAATATTGAACTATAAGAATTATTCTTTATAGATTGTTTAAAGGAAACTGTTAGTTAAGAAATTTAAGCCAATGTGTTTTATGTGTGTAAATATATATTAATGTAATATTGTTAGTATTATGTGTCTTTAAATAATTGAATTAATCATAATATAATTACTCCAGATTATAGTGGATATATATTAAGCAAAATATTAAAAATAATTGAGCAATTAAGCATGTGTACTTCTTTATGTTTTGTGTATTCGTATTCCTAGCTTGAGAACCGGGAGCTTACATGCTCCACCCTTAGTGGCGGCATCATAGGTAAGCCCTATACAGGTCATTTTTGATAAGGACAATTTTACCTTATGACATGATGTCGCCGCGCGAATTGGTGCCGTATGTGGTCAAGCTCGGAGAGAAGTAATTTTCATAAGACAAAGTAAAAAAAATATAAGTAAAAGGCAAAATTAAATTTAATAATAAGTTTGAATATAATATTAAATTTAATAATGAGTTTGAATATAATAGTAAATTTAATAATGAGTTTGAATATAATAGTAAATTTAATAATGAGTTTGAATATAATAGTAAATTTAATAATGAGTTTGAATATAAAAGTGAATTTAATAATAAGTGGAATGTAATATTGAATTTAACAATGAATTTAATAATGAGATATAACTCAGTAGAACGATAAGAATATGCATGAAAATGATAATTTTAATACGTATTATATTATTGTGTATATATGTGTGTATTAGTGTAGATATTTAATATAGAGTCAGAATTGTATAACAGTGTATTAAATCATGGCGCCGAATAAAACTAGGCAAACAAATAAAAGAGCGAGGCAAGATCCGCCGATTAATGTAAATAGCAGTATAACAGATAGTTCGGCAAATAACGCGATCCAGATACAGATGCCCGCAAATCAAGCGAAGCAAAATACATCGTTGCCAATTATGCAGATGTTACCATCATTTGATGGACAAAAAGAAAATAATGTCAATTTCTTTATCATACAATTTAAGGAAATAGCGGAGTTAACATCATGGTCCGAACAAGAGAAAATTATAATTGTCAAATCAAGATTAAAGGGAAAGGCTCAGCAATTTCTAGCAGAAAATATTGCCCTGCAAAAGGAAAAATCATATGAAAAATTCATGGAGTTATTAAAAAACAAATTTGAAAGGAAACAAACATTAGTGCAAAAACACAACAATTTTAACAATCTGAAACATTTACCAAATATGACAATTAAGGAACTTGCACAAGAAATCGAAAACCAGGCGATAATTTTTCTAGAAGTAGATGAAACAATGGACGCAAATGTAAAAAAAATTACAGAGAAAATTAAACTCACCAAATTTTTACAGATAGTCAGAGAAGATTTAAGAACAGAAATAAAAAAAAATGACCCGAAAACCTTTGACGAAGCAGTGAAAATAGCTGAGGTGATAGAATCCGCATTGGAGGAAGATAGTGATTGTATAAATAGTATTGAAATAGAAAATAAAATAATTGAGAATGTAGAAATAAATCATGTAAAAACTGAAAATAATGCAGAAAAGCCGCCACAGAAATTCTGTATAGCGTGCGGTCGCAACAATCACTGGGTGTCAGAATGTTTTACGCTGCAAAAAGTACAAAATAATTTAAAAAGGGCATTCACAAATGAAAACAGCAGTCAAGAAACTACCAATTTTCAACAAAGACCCACTATTCAAAATAATTATGCACACTATAGTAGGGCGAATTTCAGAAGAGGTAATTTCATAAATAACCGGGGAATACGGCGGCGTGCAGGAAATAACAGACAATTTCAAAGTCATAACAGAAGATCATATCAGAATAATGGACCACATTATGAAAGCAATCATAGGCAATATCAGAATAATGAATATTTAAACTAAGAAAGGGACCTCGAAATAAAAGACAAACAGAAAGTTATAAGGCATCAAATAAGGATTCGAGATCCCATAAAATTGCAAGCAAAATTAATAAGGATGCACAAAATTTAAATGAACATCTACTGAATTCAACATATGGACAGAGTGACGCATTGCCAATGATTAACATTAATTTAGAAAATATAAAAACAGTGGCTCTCATAGATAGTGGCGCAAGTGTCACTTTATTATCAGATAACATTTTTCAAAAAATCAAAAATAAAATTAAAATTAACTATTTATCTAGACAAGTAAAAATACAGACTATGACCAAAGAAAACATTCAATTTTCAAAATGCATCAGCTTTAGCTTTAAAATTGAAAACAAAAGATGCAAAAATTCTTTTTTCATAACTAAACAATTAAACAACACACCCTATGAAATAATCTTAGGATTTGATTTTCTCAAAAATCATCATGCCATAATTGACACAAATAAATTAATATTAAAGTTTGTCAAAGAATCCATATCTATACCATTTCAAGATAAATATCAGAAAAAATATGTACAAGTGATAAATAATACATACAATACCCCTCAATGTTCTAAAATAAAATAAACTAAGGTGTTAGAAAAAAGAAGGAGAGAGATAATTAAATGTCACTTACTTGCAATTTGTATTACTTGTACGGTGACTGATGAATTAAGGATAGGAGTGTCGTAATAGGGAGTTGACAATTCAAGAATCTTGATGGTCATGTGTATTTATTGATAACAGATGATGAATGGCTGTAGAAGTCAACGAGGAAGTGGCAAATTGTGTTTCCAATGGTAACATGCTGATGAAGTATATGCACTGTTTCCTTTTCTTGTACGGGTTTTGAAAAAATTGTATAACATAATTAATAAAATTCAAAATAAAGTCATGGAACATGGTAAATGCAAGTATATAATATTCAAAATCATAAAAGTATTAATAATATACCTCATAAAAAGCTGACAGAATAAAAGCAAAATCATAAATAAATAAATAAATAAAAGTGTGAAGTCAAAATAAACACTCACAGATGATGTAAATAATAATTAGTAAATTAATAAATATATATTGCATAAATAGTGTATACAGACCTTTTACAAAAACACGCAATCTGGAAAACAAAATAAAAGTTAATTACATAAATGGATTAATTTCTCAGCCTTCACAGTCAGCGTAACAGCTCCATAGATGGCCATTGTACGGCGAAAGCTAGTCACCTTCAAAATAAAAAGCCAGGCTAAAAATAAACATCGGAGAAAATCTCCCCTGCATAGTACGTGAATAATACAAAAAAAAGTTCTATTGTAAGCATACAATCAATGTATCAAAATTTAAAATTATAATTGCAGGCAATTATAGTTATTTAAAAATACCGGCCGGTATATAAAAATAAAATACATTTAGGAAAATGCAGAAATTGTATGTAAATGATAAATGAATTATTTAGTATTAGTAAAAAATTAATTCATTAATTAAACTTCACTGTAAATAAAAAGAAATAACAGATAAAATTAAATATGAAAGAATTAGATTTAAATAAATAAATATGTAAAGTTATGCTGAAACGGGAACATAAAGTCAGTTATATCAGTAACATAACAAAAGCATGGTATATTCATAATACTACACATAAAATAATATATCACGCGTTGTTGCAACATGGGATAAATAAATCCAATAAATTAAAAGTACGTGAAATCAAAATAGTAATTCAACAGTCAGATCTGTGTTAAGGTTATAAGATAATAATAATAAAAAATATATATATATATTAAATTAAATAGAATTAATAACAACATATGTAAAATAAATATATAATATGATACACATAAAATATAAGTGTAATTAAATTCCTTAAAAGGATACACGTAAAACCTCTCACTTCAATGTGAGCGTAAGCCGTCAAGATCGGACAGTCTGAAAAGCCCGCGCTTGTGAAGAATATACCGCCAAAATCGCAAACGATAACGATTATTTGGGCAGAACAGGAGATTGAAAGTTGCAATCTTATGTAACGTTCCGTGCTTCGGGGGGTCGAGGCGCAGAAAATCGCCATGCATGACCGATTGTTCGCAGTTGCCTTGGAAACGCGTAGGAGAAGAGAGGAAAGCTACGGGTCAAGTGAAATCTTTTCTTTTTTTCTTTTTCTCCCCTTCCGCCAGCGCAGTTGTTTCACACTAAGGGGCAGCCGAAGAGGAAATTTAAAGGCATACTTGTTATTGTGGAGATGCAGTATGTTGGAGTAGCGAAATGAGTATATAGATTTGATATTTTAAATGCCGAGACGTAATATGATATAATTATGATGTGCAAAATACCCATGATTGATACACGCTTAAACAGTTATATAACATGTATGTGTATTACAAATAAGAAATATATACAGCTAAAAAATTGTCGAAAAATTATTTACGTCTGTGAAAATGAGAAATCAAGGTAATGAATTGTGTATAGTTTAATGTAATGTTGTGAAATTGTATATAAATAGAAATGCAAATAACAATTATGATATAGTCTTCATTTGAAGTGTACAATAGACTGTACGAAGCAACATAATGAAAATATAAATATTGAAGTACCGGAACTTTGAAAGTTAAGTCACAGGATGGTGACTCATTCTTCCATGCTCATGATAATTACATGTGACAATAAGGTGTCTTCCGTGCTCATGATAATTCAATGTGACAATAAGGTGTCTTCCGTGCTCATGATAATTCCATGTGACAATAAGGTGTCTTCCGTGCTCGTGATAATTCCATGTGACAATATAGTGTGCCTTCCGAACAGTGATAATTTCTTCATGTACAGCAGTATATGTGTTACCAAGTACGATGGTGTATCTTCCGAACAGTGAGTGTCTTCATTTTAGTGACATGTCGGTTGTAATGCACCGATATATGTATGTCAGTGTTACAATATAGTGTGTCTTACATGCGATGATCTGCATTTCTATGACAAATATATGTGCAGTGGATCAAAGCAACATTTCCACAGTAGCCGCAATGTGTACACATATGTATTCAGTGCAATGTTTACCGTGTGCTGAAATTTTCTCTCTGCAAGGGGGGATATCATGTAACACAATATTTGTATTACATGTTATATTCCAATTACGGATGCCTAGTTAATGAGCTATTTAAATGCTGCAGAGGGAGCCAATGGCAATACTAACATAAATAAGCAGCGCATCCCCTTCTTCACGTCAACGAATCAACAACGACACTACAATGGGAAAAGAAAAAGGTTTGAGAGAATGTTCTAGAACTTTCCAATAGATGCTATTTCGACAGCGTCCTAGACGCACCTGAAGTTTTTGGTAGTCGTCTTAAAACTTTCGAACGAGTCAGCATCATGTTTTTGGTTTTTGTGAAAAAATGTATGTAGATTGTGAGCAATAGAATGGTAGCCTGCGCAAGTACGCGAAGTGCAACGATGTTCCCACATCAGTGAGATGGCACGAATATGCACGTAACAAAGAGTAGAGGTAACCGATTTCAATTGTCACTATTAGCACGGAAGGCACACCTTTAACGAGTATTAAGATAATTAACTACCAGTTCGTATGAGTAGATCATATGAACGAGTTCGTAAATATTGAACTATAAGAATTATTCTTTATAGATTGTTTAAAGGAAACTGTTAGTTAAGAAATTTAAGCCAATGTGTTTTATGTGTGTAAATATATATTAATGTAATATTGTTAGTATTATGTGTCTTTAAATAATTGAATTAATCATAATATAATTACTCCAGATTATAGTGGATATATATTAAGCAAAATATTAAAAATAATTGAGCAATTAAGCATGTGTACTTCTTTATGTTTTGTGTATTCGTATTCCTAGCTTGAGAACCGGGAGCTTACATGCTCCACCCTTAGTGGCGGCATCATAGGTAAGCCCTATACAGGTCATTTTTGATAAGGACAATTTTACCTTATGACATGATGTCGCCGCGCGAATTGGTGCCGTATGTGGTCAAGCTCGGAGAGAAGTAATTTTCATAAGACAAAGTAAAAAAAATATAAGTAAAAGGCAAAATTAAATTTAATAATAAGTTTGAATATAATATTAAATTTAATAATGAGTTTGAATATAATAGTAAATTTAATAATGAGTTTGAATATAATAGTAAATTTAATAATGAGTTTGAATATAATAGTAAATTTAATAATGAGTTTGAATATAAAAGTGAATTTAATAATAAGTGGAATGTAATATTGAATTTAACAATGAATTTAATAATGAGATATAACTCAGTAGAACGATAAGAATATGCATGAAAATGATAATTTTAATACGTATTATATTATTGTGTATATATGTGTGTATTAGTGTAGATATTTAATATAGAGTCAGAATTGTATAACAGTGTATTAAATCATGGCGCCGAATAAAACTAGGCAAACAAATAAAAGAGCGAGGCAAGATCCGCCGATTAATGTAAATAGCAGTATAACAGATAGTTCGGCAAATAACGCGATCCAGATACAGATGCCCGCAAATCAAGCGCAGCAAAATACTTCGTTGCCAATTATGCAGATGTTACCATCATTTGATGGACAAAAAGAAAATAATGTCAATTTCTTTATCATACAATTTAAGGAAATAGCGGAGTTAACATCATGGTCCGAACAAGAGAAAATTATAATTGTCAAATCAAGATTAAAGGGAAAGGCTCAGCAATTTCTAGCAGAAAATATTGCCCTGCAAAAGGAAAAATCATATGAAAAATTCATGGAGTTATTAAAAAACAAATTTGAAAGGAAACAAACATTAGTGCAAAAACACAACAATTTTAACAATCTGAAACATTTACCAAATATGACAATTAAGGAACTTGCACAAGAAATCGAAAACCAGGCGATAATTTTTCTAGAAGTAGATGAAACAATGGACGCAAATGTAAAAAAAATTACAGAGAAAATTAAACTCACCAAATTTTTACAGATAGTCAGAGAAGATTTAAGAACAGAAATAAAAAAAAATGACCCGAAAACCTTTGACGAAGCAGTGAAAATAGCTGAGGTGATAGAATCCGCATTGGAGGAAGATAGTGATTGTATAAATAGTATTGAAATAGAAAATAAAATAATTGAGAATGTAGAAATAAATCATGTAAAAACTGAAAATAATGCAGAAAAGCCGCCACAGAAATTCTGTATAGCGTGCGGTCGCAACAATCACTGGGTGTCAGAATGTTTTACGCTGCAAAAAGTACAAAATAATTTAAAAAGGGCATTCACAAATGAAAACAGCAGTCAAGAAACTACCAATTTTCAACAAAGACCCACTATTCAAAATAATTATGCACACTATAGTAGGGCGAATTTCAGAAGAGGTAATTTCATAAATAACCGGGGAATACGGCGGCGTGCAGGAAATAACAGACAATTTCAAAGTAATAACAGAAGATCATATCAGAATAATGGACCACATTATGAAAGCAATCATAGGCAATATCAGAATAATGAATATTTAAACTTAGAAAGGGACCTCGAAATAAAAGACAAACAGAAAGTTATAAGGCATCAAATAAGGATTCGAGATCCCATAAAATTGCAAGCAAAATTAATAAGGATGCACAAAATTTAAATGAACATCTACTGAATTCAACATATGGACAGAGTGACGCATTGCCAATGATTAACATTAATTTAGAAAATATAAAAACAGTGGCTCTCATAGATAGTGGCGCAAGTGTCACTTTATTATCAGATAACATTTTTCAAAAAATCAAAAATAAAATTAAAATTAACTATTTATCTAGACAAGTAAAAATACAGACTATGACCAAAGAAAACATTCAATTTTCAAAATGCATCAGCTTTAGCTTTAAAATTGAAAACAAAAGATGCAAAAATTCTTTTTTCATAACTAAACAATTAAACAACACACCCTATGAAATAATCTTAGGATTTGATTTTCTCAAAAATCATCATGCCATAATTGACACAAATAAATTAATATTAAAGTTTGTCAAAGAATCCATATCTATACCATTTCAAGATAAATATCAGAAAAAATATGTACAAGTGATAAATAATACATACAATACCCCTCAATGTTCTAAAATAAAATAAACTAAGGTGTTAGAAAAAAGAAGGAGAGAGATAATTAAATGTCACTTACTTGCAATTTGTATTACTTGTACGGTGACTGATGAATTAAGGATAGGAGTGTCGTAATAGGGAGTTGACAATTCAAGAATCTTGATGGTCATGTGTATTTATTGATAACAGATGATGAATGGCTGTAGAGGTCAACGAGGAAGTGGCAAATTGTGTTTCCAATGGTAACATGCTGATGAAGTATATGCACTGTTTCCTTTTCTTGTACGGGTTTTGAAAAAATTGTATAACATAATTAATAAAATTCAAAATAAAGTCATGGAACATGGTAAATGCAAGTATATAATATTCAAAATCATAAAAGTATTAATAATATACCTCATAAAAAGCTGACAGAATAAAAGCAAAATCATAAATAAATAAATAAATAAAAGTGTGAAGTCAAAATAAACACTCACAGATGATGTAAATAATAATTAGTAAATTAATAAATATATATTGCATAAATAGTGTATACAGACCTTTTACAAAAACACGCAATCTGGAAAACAAAATAAAAGTTAATTACATAAATGGATTAATTTCTCAGCCTTCACAGTCAGCGTAACAGCTCCATAGATGGCCATTGTACGGCGAAAGCTAGTCACCTTCAAAATAAAAAGCCAGGCTAAAAATAAACATCGGAGAAAATCTCCCCTGCATAGTACGTGAATAATACAAAAAAAAGTTCTATTGTAAGCATACAATCAATGTATCAAAATTTAAAATTATAATTGCAGGCAATTATAGTTATTTAAAAATACCGGCCGGTATATAAAAATAAAATACATTTAGGAAAATGCAGAAATTGTATGTAAATGATAAATGAATTATTTAGTATTAGTAAAAAATTAATTCATTAATTAAACTTCACTGTAAATAAAAAGAAATAACAGATAAAATTAAATATGAAAGAATTAGATTTAAATAAATAAATATGTAAAGTTATGCTGAAACGGGAACATAAAGTCAGTTATATCAGTAACATAACAAAAGCATGGTATATTCATAATACTACACATAAAATAATATATCACGCGTTGTTGCAACATGGGATAAATAAATCCAATAAATTAAAAGTACGTGAAATCAAAATAGTAATTCAACAGTCAGATCTGTGTTAAGGTTATAAGATAATAATAATAAAAAATATATATATATATTAAATTAAATAGAATTAATAACAACATATGTAAAATAAATATATAATATGATACACATAAAATATAAGTGTAATTAAATTCCTTAAAAGGATACACGTAAAACCTCTCACTTCAATGTGAGCGTAAGCCGTCAAGATCGGACAGTCTGAAAAGCCCGCGCTTGTGAAGAATATACCGCCAAAATCGCAAACGATAACGATTATTTGGGCAGAACAGGAGATTGAAAGTTGCAATCTTATGTAACGTTCCGTGCTTCGGGGGGTCGAGGCGCAGAAAATCGCCATGCATGACCGATTGTTCGCAGTTGCCTTGGAAACGCGTAGGAGAAGAGAGGAAAGCTACGGGTCAAGTGAAATCTTTTCTTTTTTTCTTTTTCTCCCCTTCCGCCAGCGCAGTTGTTTCACACTAAGGGGCAGCCGAAGAGGAAATTTAAAGGCATACTTGTTATTGTGGAGATGCAGTATGTTGGAGTAGCGAAATGAGTATATAGATTTGATATTTTAAATGCCGAGACGTAATATGATATAATTATGATGTGCAAAATACCCATGATTGATACACGCTTAAACAGTTATATAACATGTATGTGTATTACAAATAAGAAATATATACAGCTAAAAAATTGTCGAAAAATTATTTACGTCTGTGAAAATGAGAAATCAAGGTAATGAATTGTGTATAGTTTAATGTAATGTTGTGAAATTGTATATAAATAGAAATGCAAATAACAATTATGATATAGTCTTCATTTGAAGTGTACAATAGACTGTACGAAGCAACATAATGAAAATATAAATATTGAAGTACCGGAACTTTGAAAGTTAAGTCACAGGATGGTGACTCATTCTTCCATGCTCATGATAATTACATGTGACAATAAGGTGTCTTCCGTGCTCATGATAATTCAATGTGACAATAAGGTGTCTTCCGTGCTCATGATAATTCCATGTGACAATAAGGTGTCTTCCGTGCTCGTGATAATTCCATGTGACAATATAGTGTGCCTTCCGAACAGTGATAATTTCTTCATGTACAGCAGTATATGTGTTACCAAGTACGATGGTGTATCTTCCGAACAGTGAGTGCCTTCATTTTAGTGACATGTCGGTTGTAATGCACCGATATATGTATGTCAATGTTACAATATAGTGTGTCTTACATGCGATGATCTGCATTTCTATGACAGATATATGTGCAGTGGATCAAAGCAACATTTCCACAGTAGCCGCAATGTGTACACATATGTATTCAGTGCAATGTTTACCGTGTGCTGAAATTTTCTCTCTGCAAGGGGGGATATCATGTAACACAATATTTGTATTACATGTTATATTCCAATTACGGATGCCAACCTAGCCATTTCGAAATTCCAATTGCGGATGCCAACCTAGTTAATGAGCTATTTAAATGCTGCAGAGGGAGCCAATGGCAATACTAACATAAATAAGCAGCGCATCCCCTTCTTCACGTCAACGAATCAACAACGACACTACAATGGGAAAAGAAAAAGGTTTGAGAGAATGTTCTAGAACTTTCCAATAGATGCTATTTCGACAGCGTCCTAGACGCACCTGAAGTTTTTGGTAGTCGTCTTAAAACTTTCGAACGAGTCAGCATCATGTTTTTGGTTTTTGTGAAAAAATGTATGTAGATTGTGAGCAATAGAATGGTAGCCTGCGCAAGTACGCGAAGTGCAACGATGTTCCCACATCAGTGAGATGGCACGAATATGCACGTAACAAAGAGTAGAGGTAACCGATTTCAATTGTCACTATTAGCACGGAAGGCACACCTTTAACGAGTATTAAGATAATTAACTACCAGTTCGTATGAGTAGATCATATGAACGAGTTCGTAAATATTGAACTATAAGAATTATTCTTTATAGATTGTTTAAAGGAAACTGTTAGTTAAGAAATTTAAGCCAATGTGTTTTATGTGTGTAAATATATATTAATGTAATATTGTTAGTATTATGTGTCTTTAAATAATTGAATTAATCATAATATAATTACTCCAGATTATAGTGGATATATATTAAGCAAAATATTAAAAATAATTGAGCAATTAAGCATGTGTACTTCTTTATGTTTTGTGTATTCGTATTCCTAGCTTGAGAACCGGGAGCTTACATGCTCCACCCTTAGTGGCGGCATCATAGGTAAGCCCTATACAGGTCATTTTTGATAAGGACAATTTTACCTTATGACATGATGTCGCCGCGCGAATTGGTGCCGTATGTGGTCAAGCTCGGAGAGAAGTAATTTTCATAAGACAAAGTAAAAAAAATATAAGTAAAAGGCAAAATTAAATTTAATAATAAGTTTGAATATAATATTAAATTTAATAATGAGTTTGAATATAATAGTAAATTTAATAATGAGTTTGAATATAATAGTAAATTTAATAATGAGTTTGAATATAATAGTAAATTTAATAATGAGTTTGAATATAAAAGTGAATTTAATAATAAGTGGAATGTAATATTGAATTTAACAATGAATTTAATAATGAGATATAACTCAGTAGAACGATAAGAATATGCATGAAAATGATAATTTTAATACGTATTATATTATTGTGTATATATGTGTGTATTAGTGTAGATATTTAATATAGAGTCAGAATTGTATAACAGTGTATTAAATCATGGCGCCGAATAAAACTAGGCAAACAAATAAAAGAGCGAGGCAAGATCCGCCGATTAATGTAAATAGCAGTATAACAGATAGTTCGGCAAATAACGCGATCCAGATACAGATGCCCGCAAATCAAGCGCAGCAAAATACATCGTTGCCAATTATGCAGATGTTACCATCATTTGATGGACAAAAAGAAAATAATGTCAATTTCTTTATCATACAATTTAAGGAAATAGCGGAGTTAACATCATGGTCCGAACAAGAGAAAATTATAATTGTCAAATCAAGATTAAAGGGAAAGGCTCAGCAATTTCTAGCAGAAAATATTGCCCTGCAAAAGGAAAAATCATATGAAAAATTCATGGAGTTATTAAAAAACAAATTTGAAAGGAAACAAACATTAGTGCAAAAACACAACAATTTTAACAATCTGAAACATTTACCAAATATGACAATTAAGGAACTTGCACAAGAAATCGAAAACCAGGCGATAATTTTTCTAGAAGTAGATGAAACAATGGACGCAAATGTAAAAAAAATTACAGAGAAAATTAAACTCACCAAATTTTTACAGATAGTCAGAGAAGATTTAAGAACAGAAATAAAAAAAAATGACCCGAAAACCTTTGACGAAGCAGTGAAAATAGCTGAGGTGATAGAATCCGCATTGGAGGAAGATAGTGATTGTATAAATAGTATTGAAATAGAAAATAAAATAATTGAGAATGTAGAAATAAATCATGTAAAAACTGAAAATAATGCAGAAAAGCCGCCACAGAAATTCTGTATAGCGTGCGGTCGCAACAATCACTGGATGTCAGAATGTTTTACGCTGCAAAAAGTACAAAATAATTTAAAAAGGGCATTCACAAATGAAAACAGCAGTCAAGAAACTACCAATTTTCAACAAAGACCCACTATTCAAAATAATTATGCACACTATAGTAGGGCGAATTTCAGAAGAGGTAATTTCATAAATAACCGGGGAATACGGCGGCGTGCAGGAAATAACAGACAATTTCAAAGTAATAACAGAAGATCATATCAGAATAATGGACCACATTATGAAAGCAATCATAGGCAATATCAGAATAATGAATATTTAAACTAAGAAAGGGACCTCGAAATAAAAGACAAACAGAAAGTTATAAGGCATCAAATAAGGATTCGAGATCCCATAAAATTGCAAGCAAAATTAATAAGGATGCACAAAATTTAAATGAACATCTACTGAATTCAACATATGGACAGAGTGACGCATTGCCAATGATTAACATTAATTTAGAAAATATAAAAACAGTGGCTCTCATAGATAGTGGCGCAAGTGTCACTTTATTATCAGATAACATTTTTCAAAAAATCAAAAATAAAATTAAAATTAACTATTTATCTAGACAAGTAAAAATACAGACTATGACCAAAGAAAACATTCAATTTTCAAAATGCATCAGCTTTAGCTTTAAAATTGAAAACAAAAGATGCAAAAATTCTTTTTTCATAACTAAACAATTAAACAACACACCCTATGAAATAATCTTAGGATTTGATTTTCTCAAAAATCATCATGCCATAATTGACACAAATAAATTAATATTAAAGTTTGTCAAAGAATCCATATCTATACCATTTCAAGACAAAAATCAGAAAAAAGCACAGGAACCAGAAAATAATTATACAAGAGTTGAACATATTCAATGCTTAAATGCAAGCTTAGCGCATAAAATTAAATTACTCCCTCAAGAAACAAAATCAATAAAATTAAAATTAAATGAAAACTATTTTGAGGATAAGGAGGTATTGTTAAATATTACAAATTCATTAAAAGATTTACACGCTGAGCATTCTTTACATTATGTAAATAATAGAAAATTTATTTCTACTCTTTTAACAAACAAAACAGAAGAAAAGATTCATCTAAATAAAAATATGATATTTGGTACTGTAACACCGCAGTTTGAAATTTATGAAGAGAAACATGATACTGATAAAATTTTACAGATTAACAATATCGAAAGCTTAAATGATCCACAAAAAATGGACATTTCAGCGTTACGAAAAGCGGAATTAACACCGCAAGATTTTAAACTAGATCACTTACAAGAAAATGAAAAACATATATTGCTAAAATTACTGTTACAAAATTATGATGTATTTTCGAAATCATACAAAACGCTGGGAATGACGGAAGAAATAGTACAGGAATTTAATTTACTACACCAATACCCAATTCAGTGTAAACCTTATCCCTTGCCAAAAATGTTAAAACCTGTACTCGAAAGTGAGATAAAACAATTGTGTGAAGCTGGAATTATACAAAAATCTACAAGTAATTATGCGTTCCCATGCTTATTGATAAAGAAGAAAGCCAGTATTAATAGTAATAATGCCAATAAAGAACAAAAATATCGTTTAGCCGTAGATTACAGGCTACTTAATCAAATTACTGAATTACTGCCCGTAAATATTGGTAAAATTAGCGACATTCTGCACAACATCGCAGGCCACAAATTATATACTGTAATTGATTTAAAAGCCGCGTTTTTTCAGATAAAAATCAAACCTGAATATGGGTCGATACTCACATTCGTAACGAAGGAAGCCGCCTATAGCCCTAATAGAATGCCTTTTGGCGCAAAAAACTCATCAGCCTATTTCTCATTACTAATAATGAAATGCTTAGGAGATTTAAAAGATCAGAAAATTGAATTTTATTTAGATGACATTGTAATTGCCGCAAATTCATTCGAGAAAATGTTGGAGAAATTAAAAACGGTATTTTCAAGATTAGCTAAATTTGGTTTAACCATTGACCCTTCAAAATTACAAATGTGTAAAGAGAACATTAAATTTCTAGGATTTAAGATAAGTAAGGAAGGCATAACACCTTCAGATGATAATGTACAAAAAATAACGAATTTCCCTGTGCCAACGACAGTAAAAAAAGTAAAATCATTTTTAGGTTTATGTAATTATTTTAGGCAGATCATACCAAATTTTTCTGAGCTATGCAATCCATTAATTGAATTAACAAAGAAGGATAAGAAATTTATATGGACGGAGAAATGCGAAGAAGCGTTTGTAACATTGCAAAACGCGATTTTATCGAAACCGGTAGTCAAGGCAGCTGATATGTCAAAGCCGTTCTTTTTGTCAACTGATTGTTCAAAAGTAGCCGCGTCAGGAATTTTACTTCAATCAGTGAATGGAAATTTTCATCCTATCGAGTATTATAGCAGGAAACTTTCAGACAGTGAAAAGAAATATCCGAGCATGAAGCTAGAATTGTTAGCAATTCATGATGCTATAATACATTTCAAAGATTTTTTATATGGTACGCATTTCACAATTTTGACCGACTCTAAAGCTTTAACTCATTTTATACATTTGGAAAATCAAAATTCTGATTTAATCGCAAGATGGTTATTAAATTTACAACAATATTCATTTGACATCAAATACATTAAAGGACAAGATAATCCCAGTGATTTTATGTCACGCCAAATTTTTTCTGAACAAACTAAGACTAAATTAATAAATAACATTATTGCTAATGACAGCGCGATAACAATAGCCAAAATTTTAGAAGAGCAAGCAAAAGATAGAGAGATAAAGAAAATTATTAACGGACTGAATGCAAAATCTAAACAGCCAATATATGTAAATAAATACTATAGAGATGTAAATACAGGATTAATTATGATAAAGACTGCTAGAAATATCAGAAATCCTATGCAAAAGGACAGAATTCTAATACCTCACAGTCTAAAATTCGCAGTTATTGAGTTAGCTCATACACCACATTTTGGAGTTGAAAAAACCTATCAAATTCTGAATAGAAAGTATTACTGGAAAGGAGCATACAGTGATGTAAAGAATTTTTGCGCATCATGTGATGCATGTTTATGTTACAAAAATAAGGCTATAAGACCTATGCCATTACAACATGTGCCACGTCCATGTCAACAAAATCACACGGTGGCATTAGACATTGTAGGGAAGCTACCGAGAAGTAACGGACAGCACGAGTACATCATAACGATGATAGACCATTACTCGAGATTCCTGGAGGCAGTACCCGTGAGAAATATTACAACTGCGAGTGTATTACAGGTCCTAACGAATTGGATCTCACAAAATGGCGTTCCTATGTGGCTGCTGACCGATAATGCTCGGCAACTGAAAAGCGAGGAATTTAAAAAATTCGCAGAGCAACATGGTATAAAATTGAAATATACTTCAATTTACAAACCCAGCTCAAATGCAATTTTAGAAAGAAGCCACTTGGGAATAAAAAATTCTTTGGCAGCAATGGCTGACGAAACATTTAATTGGCACAAAGTCTTGCCATATGTCAAATTATTTCATAATGCAACACCCAGCGCAAATATAGACCACAGTCCCGCTATTTTGTTTCTTACCAGAGATTTGAAATTACCCGGAGAAAATAATCTGGAAATAGCGGACCCTGATGACAGTCCGAATTTAACTAAAACTGAATATGATAATGACGTCAGTGAAGCACTTACTTTAGCGGAAAAAATTAATAGATATACAAAACGAAAACAAATTCAAGCCCAGAGTCGCCAAGAAAGAAATTTTAAAAGAGTTAGACAGCAGAAATTATTAAAAGGACAAATTGTGTACTTAAAAAATCTAAGACCCACCACAGCATTACAAAAAAAATTTCAAGGACCATTTCGCATCGTAAAGGTGATCCATAACAATAATTACGCTATCACACCTATGTACGATCCAAATAAAAAATGGATAGTGGTTCATGCAAATAAATTATATAAAGCAGAACCGCGTAAAAAGTATTTACAAAATAAACAAACACGGCGAACGGGTGACAGAAGTCAATCGCATGTAAACAAAGAATATAACGCCAATAATCATAATTATCAGAGTCCGAGACGTTATAATCTGAGGACACGCAAAAAATAGCATTCGAAAGCAAAATAATATAAAAAGTAAAAAAAAAATTTAAAATTGTCTGCTAAACTAAGTGGAAAAATTAAAATATTATAGAGCAGAAATAAATAGTAAGTGTATGCAAATAAATGCAGCACAAGGTGTAGAGCCAGTGAATTCAAAAATAAAATTTGGAAAAGTTTTACAGTATGTGTAATATTATACAATAATGTTAAAATTAATTCAAATGATATTCTGCAAAATAATTTTTTAGTATTCTACAATAGTTATTGAATATTTTAGAAGTTGTTCTGCAATAATTGGTTTTTACGATTCTACAATAAAATTAAAATTAATTGGAAAGCATTCTACAAGATGTGTAGCAGTCTATAATGATTTTTAAATTAAATTAGATGGTATTATAAAATATATTAGTTTCCTACAATATTTTGAAATTAAATTGGAAAGCATTTTGAAATAATTTTGGTAGTCTACAGTAAATGTAAAAATTAAGTTCGAAGGTAGTCTACAAATAGATATTTTGGTTAATGTAAAGAAAATGAATATAATTATAATAATAGAAAATTTATGTAGATAGAGCAACTCTCAAAATTAAGTGATAAATAAGTAAATAGACAACGAGTGTGTTACAAATAGCATAGTGCCACAATATGTGCAAAACATAGGGCAGCAAAAGTATATGGTTATTTTAGTATGTATTGTGTATTGTATATTATGTATGGTATATTGTGAAAACTGTAGTGTTGAGGAAAAGTGTGTAGTAGTGAAGACTTAATATGAGGATAACATACTTGTAAAATTAATATGAGGATAATATTTTTTGTAAATATGAGGATAATATTTTTTGTAAATATGAGGATAAAACAAAAATATAGGTAATAAATAAACATTTATGTATAGATACATAACTTATATATAGAGCAATAAATATCAGAAAAAATATGTACAAGTGATAAATAATACATACAATACCCCTCAATGTTCTAAAATAAAATAAACTAAGGTGTTAGAAAAAAGAAGGAGAGAGATAATTAAATGTCACTTACTTGCAATTTGTATTACTTGTACGGTGACTGATGAATTAAGGATAGGAGTGTCGTAATAGGGAGGTGACAATTCAAGAATCTTGATGGTCATGTGTCTTTATTGATAACAGATGATGAATGGCTGTAGAGGTCAACGAGGAAGTGGCAAATTTTGTTTCCAATGGTAACATGCTGATGAAGTATATGCACTGTTTCCTTTTCTTGTACGGGTCTTGAAAAAATAGTATAACATAATTAATAAAATGCAAAATAAAGTCATGGAACATGGTAAATGTAAGTACAGGATATTCAAAATCATAAAATTATAAATTAATAGTTCATAAAAAGCTGATAGATTACAAGCAAAATCATAAATAAATAAATAAATAAATAAAAGTGTGAAGTCAAAATAAACACTCACAGCTGATGTAAATAATAATTAGTAAATTAATAAATATATATTGCATAAATAGTGTATACAGACCTTTTACAAAAACACGCGATCTGGAAAACAAAATAAAAGTTAATTACATAAATGGATTAATTTCTCAGCCTTCACAGTCAGCGTGACAGCTCCATATATGGCCATTGTACGGCGAAAGCTAGTCACCTTCAAAATAAAAAGCCAGGCTAAAAATAAACATCGGAGAAAATCTCCCCTGCATAGTACGAGAATAATACGAAAAAATTTCTGTTGTAAGCATACAAGCAATGTATCAAAATTTAAAATTATAATTGCAGGCAATTATAGTTAGTTAAAAATACCGGCCGGTATATAAAAATAAAATACATTAGGAAAACACATTGATTTGTATGTAAATGATAAATGATTGAGTATTATTAATAAACTATAGCATTAATTAAGCATCACTGGAAATAAAAATAAATAACAGATAAAATTAAATATGAAAGAATTAGATTTAAATAAATAAATATGTAAAGTTATGCTGAAACGGGAACATAAAGTCAGTTATATCAGTAACATAACAAAAGCATGGTATATTCATAATACTACACATAAAATAATATATCACGCGTTGTTGCAACATGGGATAAATAAATCCAATAAATTAAAAGTACGTGAAATCAAAATAGTAATTCAACAGTCAGATCTGTGTTAAGGTTATAAGATAATAATAATAAAAAATATATATATATATTAAATTAAATAGAATTAATAACAACATATGTAAAATAAATATATAATATGATACACATAAAATATAATTGTAATTAAATTCCTTAAAAGGATACACGTAAAACCTCTCACTTCAATGTGAGCGTAAGCCGTCAAGATCGGACAGTCTGAAAAGCCCGCGCTTGTGAAGAATATACCGCCAAAATCGCAAACGATAACGATTATTTGGGCAGAACAGGAGATTGAAAGTTGCAATCTTATGTAACGTTCCGTGCTTCGGGGGGTCGAGGCGCAGAAAATCGCCATGCATGACCGATTGTTCGCAGTTGCCTTGGAAACGCGTAGGAGAAGAGAGGAAAGCTACGGGTCAAGTGAAATCTTTTCTTTTTTTTCTTTTTCTCCCCTTCCGCCAGCGCAGTTGTTTCACACTAAGGGGCAGCCGAAGAGGAAATTTAAAGGCATACTTGTTATTGTGGAGATGCAGTATTTTGGAGTAGCGAAATGAGTATATAGATTTGATATTTTAAATGCCGAGACGTAATATGATATAATTATGATGTGCAAAATACCCATGATTGATACACGCTTAAACAGTTATATAACATGTATGTGTATTACAAATAAGAAATATATACAGCTAAAAAATTGTCGAAAAATTATTTACGTCTGTGAAAATGAGAAATCAAGGTAATGAATTGTGTATAGTTTAATGTAATGTTGTGAAATTGTATATAAATAGAAATGCAAATAACAATTATGATATAGTCTTCATTTGAAGTGTACAATAGACTGTACGAAGCAACATAATGAAAATATAAATATTGAAGTACCGGAACTTTGAAAGTTAAGTCACAGGATGGTGACTCATTCTTCCATGCTCATGATAATTACATGTGACAATAAGGTGTCTTCCGTGCTCATGATAATTCAATGTGACAATAAGGTGTCTTCCGTGCTCATGATAATTCCATGTGACAATAAGGTGTCTTCCGTGCTCGTGATAATTCCATGTGACAATATAGTGTGCCTTCCGAACAGTGATAATTTCTTCATATACAGCAGTATATGTGTTACCAAGTACGATGGTGTATCTTCCGAACAGTGAGTGCCTTCATTTTAGTGACATGTCGGTTGTAATGCACCGATATATGTATGTCAATGTTACAATATAGTGTGTCTTACATGCGATGATCTGCGTTTCTATGACAGATATATGTGCAGTGGATCAAAGCAACATTTCCACAGTGGCCGCAATGTGTACACATATGTATTCAGTGCAATGTTTACCGTGTGCTGAAATTTTCTCTCTGCAAGGGGGGATATCATGTAACACAATATTTGTATTACATGTTATATTCCAATTACGGATGCCAACCTAGCCATTTCGAAATTCCAATTGAGGATGCCAACCTAGTTAATGAGCTATTTAAATGCTGCAGAGGGAGCCAATGGCAATACTAACATAAATAAGCAGCGCATCCCCTTCTTCACGTCAGCGAATCAACAACGACACTACAATGTGAAAAGAAAAAGGTTTGAGAGAATGTTCTAGAACTTTCCAATAGATGCAATTTCGACAGCGTCCTAGACGCACCTGAACTTTTTGGTAGTCGTCGTAAAACTTTCGAACGAGTCAGCATCATGTTTTTGGTTTTTGTGAAAAAATGTCTGTAGATTGTGAGCAATAGAATGGTAGCCTGCGCAAGTACGCGAAGTGCAACGATTTTCCCACATCAGTGAGATGGCACGAATATGCACGTAACAAAGAGTAGAGGTAACCGATTTCAATTGTCACTATTAGCACGGAAGGCACACCTTTAACGAGTATTAAGATAATTAACTACCAGTTCGTATGAGTGGATCATGAACGAGTTTCGTAAATATTGAACTATAAGAATTATTCTTTATAGATTGTTTAAAGGAAACTGTTATTTAAGAAATTTAAGCCAATGTTTTTTATGTGTGTAAATATATATTAATGTAATATTGTTAGTATTGTGTGTCTTTAAATAATTGATTTAATCATAATATAATTACTCCAGATTATAGTGGATATATATTAAGCAAAATATTAAAAATAATTGAGCAATTAAGCATGTGTACTTCTTTATGTTTTGTGTATTCGTATTCCTAGCTTGAGAACTGGGAGCTTACATGCTCCACCCTTAGTGGCGGCATCATAGGTAAGCCCTATACAGGTCATTTTTGATAAGGACAATTTTACCTTATGACACATAGGTAACAATTACACCCATACCATCTCCTTCCCCTACCACCAACCTCTCGGAAGCACTTACGGACCCACATGTTTAACGTAATCGTACTCCGCGTGAACACGGCGGCAGTTTTGGCAGTGTCGAGAATCGAACCCTGGACTACCGAGTGCAATTCCCGCGGGCTGACCACTGGGCTATGGTCCCCTACTGAATTCCAGTCTAAATTGGGTGGCATACCCCGGCCGTCCAAACAGTTACCTTACACCTTTCTGGTAGGTCGGACGGTCTCGGTCTTAACAACAACCCATACCATCTCGGGCGAATCCAAGAAATATCATCATAACTGCAGCGGATTACCCTTGTCGCGTGGATTTCGGCCGTTGATTCCTGGGACACAGTGCGAAGCAGCCATATTTTAAAACGACTGTGTTTTTCATCGATGAAGCATCCTTAGCACGTGATGGCACATTTAACACCCACAATGAACATGTGTAGGCGAGTGTAAACTCACATGCAACATACGACTACCGCCTAATAGGGCAGTATCTTATGCCGAAACGATTTGATGGGAGAATGTACAGTATTTACCTGCAGGATGTCTTGACCGAATTGCTGGAGGATGTTCCAACAGACATCCAGTGGTGTATGTGGTTCCAGCACGATAGAGTAGCAGATCATTTTGGGCAAGAAGTAAGGAACTGTCTGGACATCACTTTTCCAGGCTGATGAAATGGACGAGATAGTCTCATAGCTGGACGCAACGATCTCCCGATCTGTTGTGTCTTGGATTGTTTTTGTGGGAATATCTCAAGCTTTTTATCTATGACACTCCCCTTGAATCTGAAGAGGAAGTCATCATCAGAATTTTGATCGCTGCTGCCGAAGTGCGCGACATGCCTGGTCTGTTCGGGAGAGTTCGCCAATCCATCCATCGCCGCTGTGAGACGTCCATTTAGGTTGGAGATCCCTCTTTTGAGCCATTACTGTAATTATTGTTTATTAAATGTCATTTTATAACTGCTACGTCATTAGTGTGTTTTCGTCTCACCTCATCGGTTTCACCATTAAGCGCTTACTTTCGCCTTTGCGTTTCATTTTCGAAACGGTAAACTATGGCAAAAAATGCATGGTCTGATATGTACTACCACTTCGTAAAGTTTGGCCCATCTTTTCTTAATCACTCTGTATACTATAATCCATGTCAATAAGAAAATTTGTATTATTGGGGCAGTTTTAAGCTTAACATTTCATTGAAATATATATATATATATATATATATATATAATTCTTTCTCGCCATTTAAAAGTTACAGGCGCTTTTTAAGGCAGACATAAACCGTAATTATCGTTGATTTAGGAGTAGGTACAGAAAGATAAAGCTTATATAAAACATATACTCAGTGATTAAGTTGTATGTGTAACACAGTAAAGAAAATTTTTTCAAATGTTTTTCAAACTTGATATTAAAGCTACTTAATAGATCCTGCCTCATTCATTGCAGATTTATTATTTAATCACCTCTCTAAAATCGCAATGTCAGTATGTCAGAGCACCAAATGCAATCTCGATGGCTGAAAAATTTCATGTATACTAATGCTGAATCTGAATCTGAAATTCGTTTTTCAAATTAACTCTTGGATCTGGAGAAATAGCCTCACAAAGTTTGGTCACACAATGCAGGAGACTTAAAAAAAATGCTTTACATATCAGATTGCTACGATTTCTATAGAATTGTCATAGTGCATATAACAAACACGTTAGCAAAGCCCAGTTTTATCTGAGTGTAATCTGATTCAACATTACCAAAACTGTATCGAGTAAAAATACGGTTTCAAATTTTCTACGCTGTTTCATAAAAAATGCACTTATTTGTTATTTATGAATCCACAATATTCATGTTATTTGAGATTTTCAAACCATATTTTCTAAAATGTTCGTGTTTCTCAGTCGAAAGAAATTCATTTCGGAGTTCGGACTGAGAATGTTTCGCAATTTCTACGTAGCCACTCTGGTGTCGTTTTGATTTTTTTTACTACCCTCGTTTTTCATTCCCTTTATTCACGTAGTGCACAGGGGAAATAAGTTCAGAAAAATAGAGAAAGAACCTTTAAACTGTACGTTTGGAATATTTTTATTGTTTATTCACACAATTAATATTTAAATTTATATTTATATGACAAACATTGTTACTTTTCTTATATACATAATGTATAAGAAAAGTATTGTGACGGGGTCGAAAATTCGAATTCGAGTTTTCGACGGGAGATCACGTTTCAAGCATCCCTGATCACGAATCAAACAGTTTTGAAGTGATGTGTGTGTGTGTGTGTCAGTGAGTCTGTGGAGACGATAACAGACGAACGGAAGGACCGTTTCGAATGACATTTGGTACAAAACTACAAATGTTCAGAACTCCCCCTAAATTTTCGAGTGAAATTTTGAAAAAATCGTCAAAAAATCAAAATCGCTAATAAAGTTACGACACTAGACATTTATTACGTAATTTTTCATTAAAAACCAATTAACATAAATTTTAGAAAGCGAACATGAACCGTTCTCGAGATATTGCACATTTTTCAAAAAAATTATCAAAAATCATATAAAATAAAAAAAAATATATGTCTTATTGAGAAACATGTTCACTTTTCATATGTAATACGATGCGATAAATTGGGTGACATCCTTCTCTAGGATCTAGCTCGTTCTATTCATGAGAAAAGATACTTTGAGTAATACTTTTGTATTTGAACGCCAATAGTCATTTATCTGCTATAAGAATAAATTATTTCTCCGTCTGTAAAGCTTGGCGAGATTTTGGCGACGATTTTGGCGGAATGTCGCCAACTTGGCGACTTTCTGAAATGTTGTCAAATTAACGAAAATCTCACCAAATGGATTAAAATGACGCTATATCAATGAAAATGATGACTAATTGTCGAAAATTCAATATCTTGGAAAGAATATAAGTATCTACTATAAGAAAAACCTATTTTTTTATTGTAAAAGTAGTAAATTCATTGCATTATATAAGAAAAGTCATGTGTTGCCCACAATATGTTTTAATGCTAAGTAAGACTTTGCGCACAATCAACAATAAACTGGTTTACAACGTAAAAGTTAGACGGAATTAAGGTAAATATGTATACGTATGCTTTGGAAATCATTTTACGTTGCAAAACAGTCTATTATATCTAAATTATAGTATTTAAAATTCTTAAAAACAGGAAACAAACACTCTTAAAATAATTGTCAACATTATTTTAAATAAAGTTGTAAGATAAAGACGCATGTTGACTACAAAGTTGATAAGTTTTATTTTGCTTTGAAATGTATAGCGCATAACATTAATAATATAAACACATTCATTTATCTGTCTGATTATCTATCTATCTTTGGGTAAAACCTAAGAGTCCTTCTTAGCTAATTAAATTTTTACTTGAACGTGGTCCGTTTTTAACACTTTACAACAGAGTTGAAAAGTCTTTATGACTTTGTTCATTCTGTCTGTCTGTCTGTCTGTCTGTCCGTTAACATAACTGCCGTAAAAATGACTTTATTAAAATGAAATTTTAGTATGTTATTCAGACGCTCTGTGGAACCTATGGGAATATAAATGAATAATATCACCCAATTAGTTTTGGATTGAACCCGGGTTGAAAAAATGAAGTACATTGAACCTTATGGGACCTAATTTTTCAAAAAGTTTTTAAGCGAATTTAAAATTCACAAATTGCTTCGAAAGTTTTAGGAAATATTCAAATTATCTCATAGAAAAATCTAAAAGAAATTTCAGCAAAATATATTTAGTAGTTTTTAAATAAAAATTAAAATGTTAATTGCACCCTTTATATGAACAGATCACGTGACCATTATATGAAGAGATCACGTGACCCACTTCAAAATAAAAAATTGACATATATCTTGTATCAAAATCGTGATTTTAAAAGTTCTTTTTAATTCATATTTAGTGTTGCATCCGTCCAAAACCGCTTTAATTTTGCTAAAATTCTGTGCATCTACATACTGAAACAACGCAATTACAATATATTTGAGTTTAAGTGATCATCCAAATTTAATTATTTCTACAACGAAGCCTAATTTTATCTTATGGAGATTGTAAACACCAAAAGATATAGAATGAGTTGTATAAAAATTGCTACATTTCTTTAAAACAAAATTATTTAGCTTATGGAGTCCGCAATACAGCTGATATGAATGATTCATTGATTTTACCCAGGGAACAAACCAAACGATTTTTTTCTACGAAGTTTTAATCATAGAGTTAAATTACTTGTACCTCCATGATTTTAAGTTTTTAAAAAAAATAAATTATTATAGTATTGTGATGAATGAAATGATTGGAAAACAGTTTATGAATGAAATGATGCTTTTATAGACAGAGCCAGGCGTATAATAATTCGATGACGTCATTTGAATAAAGTTCATTTGTTTTCGATGAAGTTTTCAAATATAATAAATTTATGTAGTATTATGATAATTTTAAAAATATTACCGAGGAATGTATCGCATTTTACAGATGTTTAAACCAGAAAATTTATATTTCAATGCCGTCATTTGAATAACGTTCTTTTTTTTACGAAGTTTTAAGTTTTCAAATATAATAAATTAATGAAGTATTGTGATAATTTTAAAAATAATACAGAGGAATGCATCACAATTTAGAGATGTTTATATAAAAATTGCATTGAAGTTGGAAACTCTTTGATAACCAATGCTTTATGCATGATTGATCTCTCTTGTTCCTTTCTTTTCTTCAAAGGAATATTTTAAATGTAAATAATTATTCTGTTAAACCTTCTCACATCATTGTCGAAAACAATAAATGCCGAATAATTTATAACTTATCGAAGATATATGGATCTTATACGTTTGGTATTCTATGAAAACATCTTACATGATGGCAATGGATACTACCAACAGATTAAGGGCATTCCTATGGGAGGAGCTTGCTCATCCATACTAGCGGACTTATATCTGTCAAAATTTGTAAAAGCACACACATGGTATATGAAATGCCATACTTCCGTTACGTGGACGATGTTCTTTTGGGGCATTATGAACATTCACCGGGGTTTGATTTCACCTTCTTTCCCAAAGAATTGGAATTAATCGAAACCAACAATACAGAAGATAACGCTCTTAATTTTTTGGACATCACGATAAAATACCACAAACTATATGGTGTTTATACCTTATTACATGATAAGCGTGCTTATTACAAAATGAAGATCAATCACATCATAGACTGGAAGTTAAATTTAGCTAAAAATATTGTCAGGAATATAATTATTGGACACCTCAAGCGCAACCAAAACATCCATACCTTCAAAAACTATTTCATTGCAAGTAACAGAAGGATTGTGAATGAGGCTATTAAAAAACACTTCCCTATTAAATTCCTGAGAAGATATTATAATTCCATTTTCAATAATAATGAAGAATACAATTAATTTAATAAGGATATTACTTTATTTTAGTACCTCTGCGTAACATGTATTACCCAGCGCATGCGTAAGTGATGTTTATATAGCGCAGTTAATCTCTGTAATTTTCAGTCTGTAGGTTCCGTCTTTTCATACTTTGATGTTCTTGTTTGTCCTTTTCGCATTTCCTGGGGATTGACCATTGAATTGCATTGGTTCCGTGAGCGTTGCCCAAGTTGAACAGCTGCTTTAAACGGGAAATAGGGGTTGCAAACCCCCTCCACCATTTCATGCAATGCATTTGGTCTTCCCATTATTTTCGCTTCAAATTCCCTTTTTATTTTCTGCTTCAGAAATGTGAGCTGCATTGCGCCTTTTCCTTGGTAGTAGTGGTTATCGAGATTTGTTGGATGTTGTTATTATGATTTTGAATTCAACACGATCATGTTCATTTATAATATTTATATATATATATATATATATATATTATAAATGAACCTGGATGAAATTAATGATATATATATATATAATATATATATTATCATACTTATCCACCATAATTATCGGATACTTTACTTTCCATTGAGGACATCTGATTCCGCTGAAACTTTCAGTAACATGCTTGCAAATGCTGTACAGTGTACAAATTGAACTAAACATGACATACAACATCGTTTCAAAAAACACCAGAAATATCAAAAATATACAACAAAAATGCATAGTAAAGACAGCCAAGTTATGTGTTAAAAGGACTTTAATATTAGAACCATGTATGATGTACATTAAATTACAACATTACATATTCTATATCTTTAATAAAGATTTTACTAAGATGGTGTGTTTCCTATATTTATTATTTAATGTTGTAATTTACCGTATGTCATATATGGTGTTAACATTAAAGACTTTTTTACCAAACAACTTTGTTATCTTTACTATATCTTTTTAAAGTTTTTGTTAAAATGGCTCAAAATACTAATCAAGTTAATTTGTCTGACACAGTATTTCTCTGAATTATGTCGTGACCATTCATAATTCGTTTTTTGCAGTTTCATAAACAAATAAAAAATAGTTATACTGTTTAATCATCGTCTCATTTCTTGTTCTTTATTTGATATTTTTTATTTCTTAATTAATTGCTGTTTCTCATTTTTGTTGTTATATGTCACACTACGTGGCGTCCTCTATATCACAAATTATCTTTTTCACTAATATGTGCTGTTCATTTAACGCGTGTTGCTTATTCGGTTTGAAAAAGAAAAGCCAAGTATTTTTCATTGATTGTATTTTTTCCATTTTATCTAAAATTTAATTTCTAATTTATATATCCATACAGAACCAGTTTTAAATACCTTGATTTTATTTGACTGAAAATTTCCCCCAAAATGCAAAAATTTTACTTTATACTCTAAATTTTATGACATATCCCATACAGAGAGCAAACACTATCGTACAATGAAGCAATCTCTTATTTTTTAAAATACATTTTTCAAAGTTCAGATAAATTTTTTCCGCCATATATTCATCAAAAGTTATTTTACTTATTTTCTGGTCTTTCTTAAGGCACGAGTATAATACTTTGAAAAATTAAATTGTTGGAATATATTTGTAATCATGTAAGATATAAATAGTTGCTTTATTTTGTAACAGGGAAAAATGCCATTAAAATCATGATTAACTTGTGAAATTATGTATAATTTTACTATACAGAACAGGTTTATTCGCAGTTGTTAATCATTTTCTTCACACATATTTTATGAAAGCATTATACATATTTTTCTTCAGAAAAACATTGATAATTGGATATGTGATAAATAATATTAGATAAGTGATAATTATTGATAACTGATATGAGATAATGAATGAAATAATCAACGATAAATGATAATTTGGTATATGCATAAATGTTGATAAGATAATGGTTTGAAAAAGATTAGCATCGATTACAAATATTAAATTTATTTTTATGAAATATTCTATTATAGAGATAAGAAACCGTTTTTTCATGGACTTGTACTTTTCTGCAGCACATACATAATATGATGTAAGTGTTGGTATGAGATCAAAAACTCTATTTTCAGATGTATCTGTATGTTTTGAGCAACCCTGTTATCGAATCAACCATTTTAATCAGATATGTTTACATATGTATGTTTATTCGACAACGATTATTGCACCTCAGGTAGCTATGGACAATAATATGAAATATTCATTTAGATAACACTTAGGTATAAAATCTTCATTTGGTCTTCATTTATATTGAAATCTCATAGAAATTTCATTTTAACAACAATTTCAATCGCAAATTGTTTTGTTTCTTACTTATAAAAATTTAATATTTTTAACCCAAAATATATTTTTATTATTTAAAACAACTTGGAATCTAACACATGTAATGTTTATTCCTTAAAACATCTTTTAATTATTTTGAAAACATAAACACTAATATTTTTATCGATAAGGTTAGTAAAATTAAAAGGTGTTTTTATAGTGTGGATTAAACAGCGTCCTTGTGTGAAATTAATAACCACATTAAAAGAAAAAATATTGAAGGAAATATTATTATGTCTTTCAGTGGTTTTTTTATATCTTATCTTGTTTATTGATGAAAGATTTAATTATTAATTTTAAAATAAAATATCGGCATTGAATATATAGTAAAAGAAAAAATTTGCACAAATTAACACTTTGAATATTGCTAGAAGGAAAGTAGTTAAAATATTCAATTTGATAAAAAGTCAGACGATAATAAATTAGAGTAATTTCCCATGAAAGAAAAAGATAATAATCAATTTTTAAAGATAAAAACAATGTGTAAGAAAATGACAAAATAGATAGTATATAAATAAGGCTCTAGAATGTATATAATGTACTTGCTTATAAAAATAAGTATATTTTCCTTAAATATTTTTTTTCAGATTTTAAAACAATATTTTAAAGCCAGGTGCTATCTTTGAAAGCAAATCCTGAAAGATTTGATTTTAACAGTAGGTGAAAAATAATTATTTTAAAGACAAATTTAAGTGTCTATGCTTGCGTTTCTTGTTAAAAGCCAAATTTAAAGCATTACTAACTGTGAGACCAGAAATAGATCTCATATTTGATGAGACAGTTTTATGAAAATATTTATTGTGGCCAAAACGGCGAACAATACTTGTAGTCTGGCTGGCACAGAGTTTCACAACCCGTGAAACTAATGGTCAGAAAGCCACAAATATAGGGGTGCCATCACAGAGGGGGCCGAGCTGGGCCTTACGAGATGGGGAATGGTTCCATTGGTTAAAGGAGTAACTAATGGAAAAAGAAGATTGTTACGTCAAACCTGTGTGCCCTATTGTTACCCTATTGTCGCTGTCCATAAAAGGAGGGGAGTAAATCACAGGTGCAAACGTGCAGAACACAGGTGCAGAGCCATTCGAAGAAAAATGCTTTTGAGAGGGAGGCAAGAGCAACAGGAAATGAGGGATATAATATATTTATTCATGGTGTCATCTACGCATGGCTTCTTTTTAAATTTGTTGAATTATCTATTCCTACATGTCAGGTTCAATTATTACTTAAACAATACAATTTTTCTAAATCTGTTAAAATATCTATTCCTTCAAGTGAGTTTAAAATATTATCAGAACAATCCAATTTTCCAAAATTTGTCAAATTATCTATCCATTCAAGTTAGGTTGAAGTATTATCAGAACAATTTAATTTTATTATTTCTCCAGAATTTCTAATTTTTCGGAAACAATTAAAATATTTTTGTTTCCAATTACTATATATAACAATCACTTAATAGTAAACATTCTTTCAATTTGTTTACTCTTCAGATGTGTCGTGTTTAATAATAATTTGTTTTAAAAGATAAGCACATAATCTCAAGGATTTTTTAACTTCACAAAACCATTCAAAAATTTTTTCTCTCTAATGTTCTTCTTCACAATGACCAAACTTTTCATTTAATTCACTTATCTGTACAGCCTGCATTTTTCGACAAATAACATTAAGGTAGTAGATTAAATTTGAAATTGACCATATAAAAAATCTAATTTATTCATACATTTTTCTATAAATGTTTCAACAAATGTCTGATATCTAACTATATACAGCCAATTTAAATCATCTTCCAATTCTCTCATTGTAACTTCGGAAAGATTTCGAAAGATTGATACTTTATAAAAATTAGGATTTATTTCTCCATCTGGAGCGGTGAGACATAGTTTTGTAATATAAAGAAACAGAGCACTTCTCGCAGCAGCTACGGTTTCATAATTAAGTTTCGGGTTTTGTTTTGATATTATCTTAATGATTTTGTTGGTGCATTATAGGAATGTAAGAGATTATTTTGTTTATGTTTGGGTTTTAGAAGAATGTGTCGGAGAAAAATTATCAGGTTATTTCGGATAAAAGAATGGCTGGGCCAGGACGTTTACTTTCTGTGGAAGTATATAATAGTACGAGAAACGAACCGGGCAGTAATGAAAGTGATGCAGATAGTGAAGATTCGTGGAACTGTGGTATTTCTGAAGATGAATATGAACATGCAGGTGATTCTTCAGATTCTGATATTACAACTCCGCCAGCTTCAGTAGCTGTTTCCTCAAATAATATTTACGTAGGAGATTTGAAAGATCTGAATTCTTTTGAGTTTTGAGCATACTTCGAATCAATCACTATATTATGCCGCCTAATTCAGTTTAGGAAATAAAATTTAGCATATTTTTCGATGGTGAATAGTAGAATTCACAGTAAAAGCAACTAAAAAGTATTTTGTTTTGAGATTCGTATGAAAAATATACATCAAGTATAAAATCAGTATTTCAATTATTCCTGACAAAAATTATTCACTCTCAATCAATATTCAATTAATCAAAATCAAAGTTTCAATTATTCCTGCGTTAAAGAGGTGATTTTTTGAGGATTGATTTCGAGAGATAGGCTTAGCACAACAAATTAGCCTTGTGTTGATAACAATTCGGAAGCGAAGCGTATCCTTCGTTTGGGCCAAGTTAGTTCCGGACTGCCGCCGTCCGGAAAGGGTTAATGACAATTTTGCGGTAGCAATATATATAATCCACAATAACATGTGTTGTAACTTTCAATGGCCCTAACTCAGGTTTGAACATCTTATTTTCAATATATTGAAATTTATATAGGCAATTCCTTTCTGAATTGAGTATGCTTTACAGTAAGCTGACGTTTCACCACTTAATTAAAAATAGCAATTATTTAAACACTTTCATATAACTGCAAGATATCTAGCCATTTTACTGCACGCAAAAGTAAGGTATAAGTTTTTTGCAAATAACTCGAGAAGCGATGCAGTTTGCAATCTCAAATTTGGCATATGAATGCTTATTGTGTTATATTTTCATTCTTCGTATAAAGATCTCGGCGAAAATCCTTCCCGGAAAAGCATGATAAATAAATTTCAATTTAAATATTTGCATCTGAAATTACTCTAATCGTCAAAACATATATTTAAATGTACCTCGAGGATATTATTTATAAAATAAAAATAAAACTACCTATATATCTCCATTTCAAAAAAGGTTTAAACTCCGAAATAGACTGTGTTTCCCTTTCCCAGCGACAGATGCTGACAAAAATTTTTATTTATTTTCGAAAATTTTTCTCTCGGCAGGGCCTGGAAATTTACTTATAAGTATTAACTATTTGATTCGGAATAACTAAGTTGGAACATGTGTTTGCAAAAGCTAGTTTATTTCTTCGACGTTTCTATTATACAAAGAAAATTATTCGATTTGGGGAATACGACTTTAAAATCTCTGAAAAAAAAAAAGTAAATATTTTATTTATCATCTTCTGCGTCTGATCTTATTTTTTGTAAAAAACCCTCCTCTTTTCTCAACCGGGCTTGGGACCGGCTATGGCAGAGTTAAAAATATTTTTTACTTTTTGTCCAAAACATTGTCTTTGGACGATATGAAGAAGTCACGGTAATAATAACCTACCGCATATCTACTTCTGTGATTGGCTCTGAAAAGTGCCTTTTTTATGTTCTCGATACCATTCGAGTGATCTTCAGACAGGAGCTTTTGGAGTTACAATTTTTGTGTCTACTGCTGTGTCGGAGATGCCGTTTCTGAACATTCATCGGTGTTTTCAGAATCATAAAATACCTGAAAAAGAAAATAAAGTTAGAAATTACAAGCAATGAATCTTTCATCAAGTTAATTAATTTACATTTTAAATAGTCATTTTAATTTGCACTTACCTCTGACATTATACTTTGCATAGTCTTTTTTCCATCATAATGCTCGGAGACGTTCTGGTTTGCCCCTTCGATTTTAGTATAACGTCGCTTTTTGTCACTGTACATGTGTACGAGAGCTCGATTGATCCTTTCTCCATACTTTGAGTTGTTAGCTGTTTTCGTAATCTGAAAGAAAAGTAATATTTACTATAAATTACAAAGCTAATTATGAACATAAACAGATAAAAGTAATAATTGAAATCATAAAGGCTTACCTTGCAGGATGCAAGACCAGTTGCTGCAGTTGAAGCTGGTGTCTTGTCCGTAGATATCCTTGAATTAGTCGGTGGGTGTTCTACCGTACTTCGTCCTGTCACCGACGCGTGTGTCTTAAAATTCTTTGCAGTCGTCGATGGATCCACAGATTGTTTTTCCCAGGAATCGCGTCCAATACCTGGAGTAAGGCATGGTCTCATGTGAGTTGAACTGCTTGCAGAAGTCGATGTGTGTTCTATATAACTCCGTCCTGTCGCCGACTCTTTCGGCTTAAAAGTAGTTCCTGAAATCGATGGGCCCATAAATGCTCTTTTCCAGGCCTCGTGGTCAATACTTGAATTTGAGGATGATCCCTCGTCCGTAGAACTCCCATCAGTCGTCGATGAGTCGGTCAAATGACTCCTTCCAAGTTTCGATGGATATGCCGAAGACATAATAGAGCAGTTCAAAAATAGCACCTACCAGGCCTATAGCAAAACTAGAAATGCTACAGGTGATATGGTGTGGCTAACGGCACGATAAGAACAACGACCAATCAGAAGCTTAAGTGTTCGCAGTCAGTTGATTATACACCAACTTCATGATTGACAATCCCGTAAATAGCTGGTTCTTTGTGTGGTGCACTTCTTTTCCCCTTCTTGAACCCATCTGTAGCAGGGATTAAAATTTTAACGCTAGGCGTGCAGTAACAATAGGGCTCACTACCTGTGTGCCCTATTGTTACCCTATTGTCGCTGTCCATAAATGGAGGGGAGTAAATCACAGGTGCAAACGTGCAGAACACAGGTGCAGAGCCATTCGAAGAAAAATGCTTTTGAGAGGGAGGCAAGAGCAACAGGAAATGAGGGATATAATATATTTATTCATGGTGTCATCTACGCATGGCTTCTTTTTAAATTTGTTGAATTATCTATTCCTACATGTCAGGTTCAATTATTACTTAAACAATACAATTTTTCTAAATCTGTTAAAATATCTATTCCTTCAAGTGAGTTTAAAATATTATCAGAACAATCCAATTTTCCTAAATTTGTCAAATTATCTAACCATTCAAGTTAGGTTGAAGTATTATCAGAACAATTTAATTTTATTATTTCTCCAGAATTTCTAATTTTTCGGAAACAATTAAAATATTTTTGTTTCCAATTACTATATATAACAATCACTTAATAGTAAACACTCTTTCAATTTGTTTACTCTTCAGATGTGTCGTGTTTAATAATAATTTGTTTTAAAAGATAAACACATCCTCTCAAGGATTTTTTAACTTCACAAAACCATTCAAAAATTTTTTCTCTCTAATGTTCTTCTTCACAATGACCAAACTTTTCATTTAATTCACTTATCTGTACAGCCTGCATTTTTCGACAAATAACATTAAGGTAGTAGATTAAATTTGAAATTGACCATATAAAAAATCTAATTTATTCATACATTTTTCTATAAATGTTTCACCAAATGTCTAATATCTAACTATATACAGCCAATTTAAATCATCTTCCAATTCTCTCATTGTAACTTCGGAAAGATTTCGAAAGATTGATACTTTATAAAAATTAGGATTTATTTCTCCATCTGGAGCGGTGAGACATAGTTTTGTAATATAAAGAAACAGAGCACTTCTCGCAGCAGCTACGGTTTCATAATTAAGTTTCGGGTTTTGTTTTGATATTAGCTTAATGATTTTGTTGGTGCATTATAGGAATGTAAGAGATTATTTTGTTTATGTTTGGGTTTTAGAAGAATGTGTCGGAGAAAAATTATCAGGTTATTTCGGATAAAAGAATGGCTGGGCCAGGACGTTTACTTTCTGTGGAAGTATATAATAGTACGAGAAACGAACCGGGCAGTAATGAAAGTGATGCAGATAGTGAAGATTCGTGGAACTGTGGTATTTCTGAAGATGAATATGAACATGCAGGTGATTCTTCAGATTCTGATATTACAACTCCGCCAGCTTCAGTAGCTGTTTCCTCAAATAATATTTACGTAGGAGATTTGAAAGATCTGAATTCTTTTGAGTTTTGAGCATACTTCGAATCAATCACTATATTATGCCGCCTAATTCAGTTTAGGAAATAAAATTTAGCATATTTTTCGATGGTGAATAGTAGAATTCACAGTAAAAGCAACTAAAGAGTATTTTGTTTTGAGATTCGTATGAAAAATATACATCAAGTATAAAATCAGTATTTCAATTATTCCTGACAAAAATTATTCACTCTCAATCAATATTCAATTAATCAAAATCAAAGTTTCAATTATTCCTGCGTTAAAGAGGTGATTTTTTGAGGATTGATTTCGAGAGATAGGCTTAGCACAACAAATTAGCCTTGTTTTGATAACAATTCGGAAGCGAAGCGCTCCTTCTTTGGGCCAAGTTAGTTCCGGAAAGGGTTAATGACAATTTTGCGGTAGCAATTTATATAATCCACAATAACATGTGTTGTAACTTTCAATGGCCCTAACTCAGGTTTGAACATCTTATTTTCAATATATTGAAATTTATATAGGCAATTCCTTTCTGAATTGAGTATGCTTTACAGTAAGCTGACGTTTCACCACTTAATTAAAAATAGCAATTATTTAAACACTTTCATATAACTGCAAGATATCTAGCCATTTTACTGCACGCAAAAGTAAGGTATAAGTTTTTTGCAAATAACTCGAGAAGCGATGCAGTTTGCAATCTCAAATTTGGCATATGAATGCTTATTGTGTTATATTTTCATTCTTCGTATAAAGATCTCGGCGAAAATCCTTCCCGGAAAAGCATGATAAATAAATTTCAATTTAAATATTTGCATCTGAAATTACTCTAATCGTCAAAACATATATTTAAATGTACCTCGAGGATATTATTTATAAAATAAAAATAAAACTACCTATATATCTCCATTTCAAAAAAGGTTTAAACTCCGAAATAGACTGTGTTTCCCTTTCCCAGCGACAGATGCTGACAAAAATTTTTATTTATTTTCGAAAATTTTTCTCTCGGCAGGGCCTGGAAATTTACTTATAAGTATTAACTATTTGATTCGGAATAACTAAGTTGGAACATGTGTTTGCAAAAGCTAGTTTATTTCTTCGACGTTTCTATTATACAAAGAAAATTATTCGATTTGGGGAATACGACTTTAAAATCTCTGAAAAATAAAAAGTAAATATTTTATTTATCATCTTCTGCGTCTGATCTTATTTTTTGTAAAAAACCCTCCTCTTTTCTCAACCGGGCTTGGGACCGGCTATGGCAGAGTTAAAAATATTTTTTACTTTTTGTCCAAAACATTGTCTTTGGACGATATGAAGAAGTCACGGTAATAATAACCTACCGCATATCTACTTCTGTGATTGGCTCTGAAAAGTGCCTTTTTTATGTTCTCGATACCATTCGAGTGATCTTCAGACAGGAGCTTTTGGAGTTACAATTTTTGTGTCTACTGCTGTGTCGGAGATGCCGTTTCTGAACATTCATCGGTGTTTTCAGAATCATAAAATACCTGAAAAAGAAAACAAAGTTAGAAATTACAAGCAATGAATCTTTCATCAAGTTAATTAATTTACATTTTAAATAGTCATTTTAATTTGCACTTACCTCTGACATTATACTTTGCATAGTCTTTTTTCCATCATAATGCTCGGAGACGTTCTGGTTTGCCCCTTCGATTTTAGTATAACGTCGCTTTTTGTCACTGTACATGTGTACGAGAGTTCGATTGATCCTTTCTCCATACTTTGAGTTGTTAGCTGTTTTCGTAATCTGAAAGAAAAGTAATATTTACTATAAATTACAAAGCTAATTATGAACATAAACAGATAAAAGTAATAATTGAAATCATAAAGGCTTACCTTGCAGGATGCAAGACCAGTTGCTGCAGTTGAAGCTGGTGTCTTGTCCGTAGATATCCTTGAATTAGTCGGTGGGTGTTCTACCGTACTTCGTCCTGTCACCGACGCGTGTGTCTTAAAATTCTTTGCAGTCGTCGATGGATCCACAGATTGTTTTTCCCAGGAATCGCGTCCAATACCTGGAGTAAGGCATGGTCTCATGTGAGTTGAACTGCTTGCAGAAGTCGATGTGTGTTCTATATAACTCCGTCCTGTCGCCGACTCTTTCGGCTTAAAAGTAGTTCCTGAAATCGATGGGCCCATAAATGCTCTTTTCCAGGCCTCGTGGTCAATACTTGAATTTGAGGATGATCCCTCGTCCGTAGAACTCCCATCAGTCGTCGATGAGTCGGTCAAATGACTCCTTCCAAGTTTCGATGGATATGCCGAAGACATAATAGAGCAGTTCAAAAATAGCACCTACCAGGCCTATAGCAAAACTAGAAATGCTACAGGTGATATGGTGTGGCTAACGGCACGATAAGAACAACGACCAATCAGAAGCTTAAGTGTTCGCAGTCAGTTGATTATACACCAACTTCATGATTGACAATCCCGTAAATAGCTGGTTCTTTGTGTGGTGCACTTCTTTTCCCCTTCTTGAACCCATCTGTAGCAGGGATTAAAATTTTAACGCTAGGCGTGCAGTAACAATAGGGCTCACTACCTGTGTGCCCTATTGTTACCCTATTGTCGCTGTCCATAAATGGAGGGGAGTAAATCACAGGTGCAAACGTGCAGAACACAGGTGCAGAGCCATTCGAAGAAAAATGCTTTTGAGAGGGAGGCAAGAGCAACAGGAAATGAGGGATATAATATATTTATTCATGGTGTCATCTACGCATGGCTTCTTTTTAAATTTGTTGAATTATCTATTCCTACATGTCAGGTTCAATTATTACTTAAACAATACAATTTTTCTAAATCTGTTAAAATATCTATTCCTTCAAGTGAGTTTAAAATATTATCAGAACAATCCAATTTTCCTAAATTTGTCAAATTATCTAACCATTCAAGTTAGGTTGAAGTATTATCAGAACAATTTAATTTTATTATTTCTCCAGAATTTCTAATTTTTCGGAAACAATTAAAATATTTTTGTTTCCAATTACTATATATAACAATCACTTAATAGTAAACACTCTTTCAATTTGTTTACTCTTCAGATGTGTCGTGTTTAATAATAATTTGTTTTAAAAGATAAACACATCCTCTCAAGGATTTTTTAACTTCACAAAACCATTCAAAAATTTTTTCTCTCTAATGTTCTTCTTCACAATGACCAAACTTTTCATTTAATTCACTTATCTGTACAGCCTGCATTTTTCGACAAATAACATTAAGGTAGTAGATTAAATTTGAAATTGACCATATAAAAAATCTAATTTATTCATACATTTTTCTATAAATGTTTCACCAAATGTCTAATATCTAACTATATACAGCCAATTTAAATCATCTTCCAATTCTCTCATTGTAACTTCGGAAAGATTTCGAAAGATTGATACTTTATAAAAATTAGGATTTATTTCTCCATCTGGAGCGGTGAGACATAGTTTTGTAATATAAAGAAACAGAGCACTTCTCGCAGCAGCTACGGTTTCATAATTAAGTTTCGGGTTTTGTTTTGATATTAGCTTAATGATTTTGTTGGTGCATTATAGGAATGTAAGAGATTATTTTGTTTATGTTTGGGTTTTAGAAGAATGTGTCGGAGAAAAATTATCAGGTTATTTCGGATAAAAGAATGGCTGGGCCAGGACGTTTACTTTCTGTGGAAGTATATAATAGTACGAGAAACGAACCGGGCAGTAATGAAAGTGATGCAGATAGTGAAGATTCGTGGAACTGTGGTATTTCTGAAGATGAATATGAACATGCAGGTGATTCTTCAGATTCTGATATTACAACTCCGCCAGCTTCAGTAGCTGTTTCCTCAAATAATATTTACGTAGGAGATTTGAAAGATCTGAATTCTTTTGAGTTTTGAGCATACTTCGAATCAATCACTATATTATGCCGCCTAATTCAGTTTAGGAAATAAAATTTAGCATATTTTTCGATGGTGAATAGTAGAATTCACAGTAAAAGCAACTAAAGAGTATTTTGTTTTGAGATTCGTATGAAAAATATACATCAAGTATAAAATCAGTATTTCAATTATTCCTGACAAAAATTATTCACTCTCAATCAATATTCAATTAATCAAAATCAAAGTTTCAATTATTCCTGCGTTAAAGAGGTGATTTTTTGAGGATTGATTTCGAGAGATAGGCTTAGCACAACAAATTAGCCTTGTTTTGATAACAATTCGGAAGCGAAGCGCTCCTTCTTTGGGCCAAGTTAGTTCCGGAAAGGGTTAATGACAATTTTGCGGTAGCAATTTATATAATCCACAATAACATGTGTTGTAACTTTCAATGGCCCTACCTCAGGTTTGAACATCTTATTTTCAATATATTGAAATTTATATAGGCAATTCCTTTCTGTATTGAGTTTGCTTTACAGTAAGCTGACGTTTTACCACTAAATTAAAAATAGCAATTATTTAAACACTTTCATATAACTGTAAAATATCTTGCCATTTTACTGCACGCAAAAGAAAGGTATAAGTTTTTTGCAAATAACTCGAGAAGCGATGCAGTTTGCAATCTCAAATTTGGCACATGCATGCTTATTGTGTTATATTTTCATTCTTCGTATAAAGATCTCGACGAAAATCTTTCGCGGAAAAAGCATAATAAATAAATTTCAATTTAAATATTTGCATCTGAAATTACTCTAATTGTCAAAACATATATTTAAATGTACCTCGAGGATATTATTTATAAAATAAAAATAAAACTACCTATTTGTCTCCATTTCAAAAAAGGTTTAAACTCCGAAGTAGACTGTGTTTCCCTTTCCCAGCGACAGATGCTGACAAAAATTTTTATTTATTTTCGAAAATTTTTCTCTCGGCAGGGCCTGGAAATTTACTTATAAGTATTAACTATTTGATTCGGAATAACTAAGGTGGAACATGTGTTTGCAAAAGCTAGTTTATTTCTTCGACGTTTCTATTATACAAAGAAAATTATTCGATTTGGGGAATACGACTTTAAAATCTCTGAAAAATAAAAAGTAAATATTTTATTTATCATCTTCTGCGTCTGATCATATTTTTTGTAAAAAAACCCTCCTCTTTTCTCAACCGGGCTTGGGACCGGCTATGGCAGAGTTAAAAATATTTTTTACTTCTTGTCCAAAACATTGTCTTTGGACGATATGAAGAAGTCACGGTAATAATAACCTACCGCATATCTACTTGTGTGATTGGCTCTGAAAAGAGCCTTTTTTATGTTCTCGATACCATTCGAGTGATCTTCAGACAGGAGCTTTTGGAGTTACAATTTTTGTGTCTACTGCTGTGTCGGAGATGCCGTTTCTGAACATTCATCGGTGTTTTCAGAATCATAAAATACCTGAAAAAGAAAACAAAATTAGAAATTACAAGCAATGAATCTTCCATCAAGTTAATTAATTTACATTTTAAATAGTCATTTTAATTTGCACTTACCTCTGACATTATACTTTGCATAGTCTTTTTTCCGTCATAATGCTCGGAGTCGTTCTGGTTTGCCCCTTCGATTTTAGTATAACTTCGCTTTTTGTCACTGTACATATGTACGAGAGCTCGATTGATCCTTTCTACATACTTTGAGTTGTTAGCTGTTTTCGTGACCTGAAAGAAAAGTAATATTTACTATAAATTACAAAGCTAATTATGAACATAAACAGATAAAAGTAATAATTGAAATCATAAAGGCTTACCTTGCAGGATGCAAGACCAGTTGCTGCAGTTGAAGCTGGTGTCTTGTCCGTAGATATCCTTGAATTAGTCGGTGGGTGTTCTACCGTACTTCGTCCTGTCACCGACGCGTGTGTCTTAAAATTCTTTGCAGTCGTCGATGGGTCCACAGATTGTTTTTCCCAGGAATCGCGTCCAATACCTGGAGTAAGGCATGGTCTCATGTGAGTTGAACTGCTTGCAGAAGTCGATGTGTGTTCTATATAACTCCGTCCTGTCGCCGACTCTTTCGGCTTAAAAGTAGTTCCTGATATCGATGGGCCCATAAATGCTCTTTTCCAGGCCTCGTGGTCAATACTTGAATTTGAGGATGATCCCTCGTCCGTAGAACTCCCATCAGTCGTCGATGAGTCGGTCAAATGACTCCTTCCAAGTTTCGACGGATATGCCGAAGACATAATAGAGCAGTTCAAAAATAGCACCTACCTGGCCTATAGCAAAACTAGAAATGCTACAGGTGATATGGTGTGGCTAACGGCACGATAAGAACAACGACCAATCAGAAGCTTAAGTGTTCGCAGTCAGTTGATTATACACCAACTTCATGATTGACAATCCCGTAAATAACTGGTTCTTTGTGTGGCGCACTTCTTTTCCCCTTCTTGAACCCATCTGCAGCAGGGATTAAAATTTTAACGCAAGGCGTGCAGTAACAATAGGGCTCACTACCTGTGTGCCCTATTGTTACCCTATTGTCGCTGTCCATAAAAGGAGGGGAGTAAATCACAGGTGCAAACGTGCAGAACACAGGTGCAGAGCCATTCGAAGAAAAATGCTTTTGAGAGGGAGGCAAGAGCAACAGGAAATGAGGGATATAATATATTTATTCATGGTGTCATCTACGCATGGCTTCTTTTTAAATTTGTTGAATTATCTATTCCTACATGTCAGGTTCAATTATTACTTAAACAATACAATTTTTCTAAATCTGTTAAAATATCTATTCCTTCAAGTGAGTTTAAAATATTATCAGAACAATCCAATTTTCCTAAATTTGTCAAATTATCTAACCATTCAAGTTAGGTTGAAGTATTATCAGAACAATTTTATTTTATTATTTCTCCAGAATTTCTAATTTTTCGGAAACAATTAAAATATTTTTGTTTCCAATTACTATATATAACAATCACTTAATAGTAAACACTCTTTCAATTTGTTTACTCTTCAGATGTGTCGTGTTTAATAATAATTTGTTTTAAAAGATAAACACATCCTCTCAAGGATTTTTTAACTTCACAAAACCATTCAAAAAATTTTTCTCCCTAATGTTCTTCTTCACAATGACCAAACTTTTCATTTAATTCACTTATCTGTACAGCCTGCATTTTTCGACAAATAACATTAAGGTAGTAGATTAAATTTGAAATTGACCATATAAAAAATCTAATTTATTCATACATTTTTCTATAAATGTTTCACCAAATGTCTGATATCTAACTATATACAGCCAATTTAAATCATCTTCCAATTCTCTCATTGTAACTTCGGAAAGATTTCGAAAGATTGATACTTTATAAAAATTAGGATTTATTTCTCCATCTGGAGCGGTGAGACATAGTTTTGTAATATAAAGAAACAGAGCACTTCTCGCAGCAGCTACGGTTTCATAATTAAGTTTCGGGTTTTGTTTAGATATTAGCTTAATGATTTTGTTGGTGCATTATAGGAATGTAAGAGATTATTTTGTTTATGTTTGGGTTTAAGAAGAATGTGTCGGAGAAAAATTATCAGGTTATTTCGGATAAAAGAATGGCTGGGCCAGGACGTTTACTTTCTGTGGAAGTATATAATAGTACGAGAAACGAACCGGGCAGTAATGAAAGTGATGCAGATAGTAAAGATTCGTGGAACTGTGGTATTTCTGAAGATGAATATGAACATGCAGGTGATTCTTCAGATTCTGATATTACAACTCCGCCAGCTTCAGTAGCTGTTTCCTCAAATAATATTTACGTAGGAGATTTGAAAGATCTGAATTCTTTTGAGTTTTGAGCATACTTGGAATCAATCACTATATTATGCCGCCTAATTTAGTTTAGGAAATAAAATTTAGCATATTTTTCGATGGTGAATAGTAGAATTCACAGTAAAAGCAACTAAAGAGTATTTTGTTTTGAGATTCGTATGAAAAATATACATCAAGTATAAAATCAGTATTTCAATTATTCCTGACAAAAATTATTCACTCTCAATCAATATTCAATTAATCAAAATCAAAGTTTCAATTATTCCTGCGTTAAAGAGGTGATTTTTTGAGGATTGATTTCGAGAGATAGGCTTAGCACAACAAATTAGCCTTGTTTTGATAACAATTCGGAAGCGAAGCGTATCCTTCGTTTGGGCCAAGTTAGTTCCGGACTGCCGCCGTCCGGAAAGGGTTAATGACAATTTTGCGGTAGCAATATATATAATCCACAATAACATGTGTTGTAACTTTCAATGGCCCTAACTCAGGTTTGAACATCTTATTTTCAATATATTGAAATTTATATAGGCAATTCCTTTCTGAATTGAGTATGCTTTACAGTAAGCTGACGTTTTACCACTAAATTAAAAATAGCAATTATTTAAACACTTTCATATAACTGCAAGATATCTAGCCATTTTACTGCACGCAAAAGTAAGGTATAAGTTTTTTGCAAATAACTCGAGAAGCGATGCAGTTTGCAATCTCAAATTTGGCATATGAATGCTTATTGTGTTATATTTTCATTCTTCGTATAAAGATCTCGGCGAAAATCCTTCCCGGAAAAAGCATGATAAATAAATTTCAATTTAAATATTTGCATCTGAAATTACTCTAATCGTCAAAACATATATTTAAATGTACCTCGAGGATATTATTTATAAAATAAAAATAAAACTACCTATATATCTCCATTTCAAAAAAGGTTTAAACTCCGAAATAGACTGTGTTTCCCTTTCCCAGCGACAGATGCTGACAAAAATTTTTATTTATTTTCGAAAATTTTTCTCTCGGCAGGGCCTGGAAATTTACTTATAAGTATTAACTATTTGATTCGGAATAACTAAGTTGGAACATGTGTTTGCAAAAGCTAGTTTATTTCTTCGACGTTTCTATTATACAAAGAAAATTATTCGATTTGGGGAATACGACTTTAAAATCTCTGACAAATAAAAAGTAAATATTTTATTTATCATCTTCTGCGTCTGATCTTATTTTTTGTAAAAAACCCTCCTCTTTTCTCAACCGGGCTTGGGACCGGCTATGGCAGAGTTAAAAATATTTTTTACTTTTTGTCCAAAACATTGTCTTTGGACGATATGAAGAAGTCACGGTAATAATAACCTACCGCATATCTACTTGTGTGATTGGCTCTGAAAAGAGCCTTTTTTATGTTCTCGATACCATTCGAGTGATCTTCAGACAGGAGCTTTTGGAGTTACAATTTTTGTGTCTACTGCTGTGTCGGAGATGCCGTTTCTGAACATTCATCGGTGTTTTCAGAATCATAAAATACCTGAAAAAGAAAACAAAATTAGAAATTACAAGCAATGAATCTTTCATCAAGTTAATTAATTTACATTTTAAATAGTCATTTTAATTTGCACTTACCTCTGACATTATACTTTGCATAGTCTTTTTTCCGTCATAATGCTCGGAGTCGTTCTGGTTTGCCCCTTCGATTTTAGTATAACGTCGCTTTTTGTCACTGTACATGTGTACGAGAGCTCGATTGATCCTTTCTCCATACTTTGAGTTGTTAGCTGTTTTCGTAAGCTGAAAGAAAAGTAATATTTACTATAAATTACAAAGCTAATTATGAACATAAACAGATAAAAGTAATAATTGAAATCATAAAGGCTTACCTTGCAGGATGCAAGACCAGTTGCTGCAGTTGAAGATGGTGTCTTGTCCGTAGATATCCTTGAATTAGTCGGTGGGTGTTCTACCGTACTTCTTCCTGTCACCCACGCGTGTGTCTTAAAATTCTTTGCTGTCGTCGATGGGTCCACAGATTGTTTTTCCCAGGAATCGCGTCCAATACCTGGAGTAAGGCATGGTCTCATGTGAGTTGAACTGCTTGCAGAAGTCGATGTGTGTTCTATATAACTCCGTCCTGTCGCCGACTCTTTCCGCTTAAAAGTAGTTCCTGAAATCGATGGGCCCATAAATGCTCTTTTCCAGGCCTCGTGGTCAATACTTGAATTTGAGGATGATCCCTCGTCCGTAGAACTCCCATCAGTCGTCGATGAGTCGGTCAAATGACTTCTTCCAAGTTTCGACGGATATGCCGAAGACATAAGAGAGCAGTTCAAAAATAGCACCTACCAGGCCTATAGCAAAACTAAAAATGCTACAGGTGATATGGTGTGGCTAACGGCACGATAAGAACAACGACCAATCAGAAGCTTAAGAGTTCGCAGTCAGTTGATTATACACCAACTTCATGATTGACTATCCCGTAAATAACTGGTTCTTTGTGTGGTGCACTTCTTTTCCCCTTCTTGAACCCATCTGTAGCAGGGATTAAAATTTTAACGCTAGGCGTGCAGTAACAATAGTGCTCACTACCTGTGTGCCCTATTGTTACCCTATTGTCGCTGTCCATAAAAGGAGGGGAGTAAATCACAGGTGCAAACGTGCAGAACACAGGTGCAGAGCCATTCGAAGAAAAATGCTTTTGAGAGGGAGGCAAGAGCAACAGGAAATGAGGGATATAATATATTTATTCATGGTGTCATCTACGCATGGCTTCTTTTTAAATTTGTTGAATTATCTATTCCTACATGTCAGGTTCAATTATTACTTAAACAATACAATTTTTCTAAATCTGTTAAAATATCTATTCCTTCAAGTGAGTTTAAAATATTATCAGAACAATCCAATTTTCCTAAATTTGTCAAATTATCTAACCATTCAAGTTAGGTTGAAGTATTATCAGAACAATTTTATTTTATTATTTCTCCAGAATTTCTAATTTTTCGGAAACAATTAAAATATTTTTGTTTCCAATTACTATATATAACAATCACTTAATAGTAAACACTCTTTCAATTTGTTTACTCTTCAGATGTGTCGTGTTTAATAATAATTTGTTTTAAAAGATAAACACATCCTCTCAAGGATTTTTTAACTTCACAAAACCATTCAAAAAATTTTTCTCCCTAATGTTCTTCTTCACAATGACCAAACTTTTCATTTAATTCACTTATCTGTACAGCCTGCATTTTTCGACAAATAACATTAAGGTAGTAGATTAAATTTGAAATTGACCATATAAAAAATCTAATTTATTCATACATTTTTCTATAAATGTTTCACCAAATGTCTGATATCTAACTATATACAGCCAATTTAAATCATCTTCCAATTCTCTCATTGTAACTTCGGAAAGATTTCGAAAGATTGATACTTTATAAAAATTAGGATTTATTTCTCCATCTGGAGCGGTGAGACATAGTTTTGTAATATAAAGAAACAGAGCACTTCTCGCAGCAGCTACGGTTTCATAATTAAGTTTCGGGTTTTGTTTAGATATTAGCTTAATGATTTTGTTGGTGCATTATAGGAATGTAAGAGATTATTTTGTTTATGTTTGGGTTTAAGAAGAATGTGTCGGAGAAAAATTATCAGGTTATTTCGGATAAAAGAATGGCTGGGCCAGGACGTTTACTTTCTGTGGAAGTATATAATAGTACGAGAAACGAACCGGGCAGTAATGAAAGTGATGCAGATAGTAAAGATTCGTGGAACTGTGGTATTTCTGAAGATGAATATGAACATGCAGGTGATTCTTCAGATTCTGATATTACAACTCCGCCAGCTTCAGTAGCTGTTTCCTCAAATAATATTTACGTAGGAGATTTGAAAGATCTGAATTCTTTTGAGTTTTGAGCATACTTGGAATCAATCACTATATTATGCCGCCTAATTTAGTTTAGGAAATAAAATTTAGCATATTTTTCGATGGTGAATAGTAGAATTCACAGTAAAAGCAACTAAAGAGTATTTTGTTTTGAGATTCGTATGAAAAATATACATCAAGTATAAAATCAGTATTTCAATTATTCCTGACAAAAATTATTCACTCTCAATCAATATTCAATTAATCAAAATCAAAGTTTCAATTATTCCTGCGTTAAAGAGGTGATTTTTTGAGGATTGATTTCGAGAGATAGGCTTAGCACAACAAATTAGCCTTGTTTTGATAACAATTCGGAAGCGAAGCGTATCCTTCGTTTGGGCCAAGTTAGTTCCGGACTGCCGCCGTCCGGAAAGGGTTAATGACAATTTTGCGGTAGCAATATATATAATCCACAATAACATGTGTTGTAACTTTCAATGGCCCTAACTCAGGTTTGAACATCTTATTTTCAATATATTGAAATTTATATAGGCAATTCCTTTCTGAATTGAGTATGCTTTACAGTAAGCTGACGTTTTACCACTAAATTAAAAATAGCAATTATTTAAACACTTTCATATAACTGCAAGATATCTAGCCATTTTACTGCACGCAAAAGTAAGGTATAAGTTTTTTGCAAATAACTCGAGAAGCGATGCAGTTTGCAATCTCAAATTTGGCATATGAATGCTTATTGTGTTATATTTTCATTCTTCGTATAAAGATCTCGGCGAAAATCCTTCCCGGAAAAAGCATGATAAATAAATTTCAATTTAAATATTTGCATCTGAAATTACTCTAATCGTCAAAACATATATTTAAATGTACCTCGAGGATATTATTTATAAAATAAAAATAAAACTACCTATATATCTCCATTTCAAAAAAGGTTTAAACTCCGAAATAGACTGTGTTTCCCTTTCCCAGCGACAGATGCTGACAAAAATTTTTATTTATTTTCGAAAATTTTTCTCTCGGCAGGGCCTGGAAATTTACTTATAAGTATTAACTATTTGATTCGGAATAACTAAGTTGGAACATGTGTTTGCAAAAGCTAGTTTATTTCTTCGACGTTTCTATTATACAAAGAAAATTATTCGATTTGGGGAATACGACTTTAAAATCTCTGACAAATAAAAAGTAAATATTTTATTTATCATCTTCTGCGTCTGATCTTATTTTTTGTAAAAAACCCTCCTCTTTTCTCAACCGGGCTTGGGACCGGCTATGGCAGAGTTAAAAATATTTTTTACTTTTTGTCCAAAACATTGTCTTTGGACGATATGAAGAAGTCACGGTAATAATAACCTACCGCATATCTACTTGTGTGATTGGCTCTGAAAAGAGCCTTTTTTATGTTCTCGATACCATTCGAGTGATCTTCAGACAGGAGCTTTTGGAGTTACAATTTTTGTGTCTACTGCTGTGTCGGAGATGCCGTTTCTGAACATTCATCGGTGTTTTCAGAATCATAAAATACCTGAAAAAGAAAACAAAATTAGAAATTACAAGCAATGAATCTTTCATCAAGTTAATTAATTTACATTTTAAATAGTCATTTTAATTTGCACTTACCTCTGACATTATACTTTGCATAGTCTTTTTTCCGTCATAATGCTCGGAGTCGTTCTGGTTTGCCCCTTCGATTTTAGTATAACGTCGCTTTTTGTCACTGTACATGTGTACGAGAGCTCGATTGATCCTTTCTCCATACTTTGAGTTGTTAGCTGTTTTCGTAAGCTGAAAGAAAAGTAATATTTACTATAAATTACAAAGCTAATTATGAACATAAACAGATAAAAGTAATAATTGAAATCATAAAGGCTTACCTTGCAGGATGCAAGACCAGTTGCTGCAGTTGAAGATGGTGTCTTGTCCGTAGATATCCTTGAATTAGTCGGTGGGTGTTCTACCGTACTTCTTCCTGTCACCCACGCGTGTGTCTTAAAATTCTTTGCTGTCGTCGATGGGTCCACAGATTGTTTTTCCCAGGAATCGCGTCCAATACCTGGAGTAAGGCATGGTCTCATGTGAGTTGAACTGCTTGCAGAAGTCGATGTGTGTTCTATATAACTCCGTCCTGTCGCCGACTCTTTCCGCTTAAAAGTAGTTCCTGAAATCGATGGGCCCATAAATGCTCTTTTCCAGGCCTCGTGGTCAATACTTGAATTTGAGGATGATCCCTCGTCCGTAGAACTCCCATCAGTCGTCGATGAGTCGGTCAAATGACTTCTTCCAAGTTTCGACGGATATGCCGAAGACATAAGAGAGCAGTTCAAAAATAGCACCTACCAGGCCTATAGCAAAACTAAAAATGCTACAGGTGATATGGTGTGGCTAACGGCACGATAAGAACAACGACCAATCAGAAGCTTAAGAGTTCGCAGTCAGTTGATTATACACCAACTTCATGATTGACTATCCCGTAAATAACTGGTTCTTTGTGTGGTGCACTTCTTTTCCCCTTCTTGAACCCATCTGTAGCAGGGATTAAAATTTTAACGCTAGGCGTGCAGTAACAATAGTGCTCACTACCTGTGTGCCCTATTGTTACCCTATTGTCGCTGTCCATAAAAGGAGGGGAGTAAATCACAGGTGCAAACGTGCAGAACACAGGTGCAGAGCCATTCGAAGAAAAATGCTTTTGAGAGGGAGGCAAGAGCAACAGGAAATGAGGGATATAATATATTTATTCATATTGTCATCTACGCATGGCTTCTTTTTAAATTTGTTGAATTATCTATTCCTACATGTCAGGTTCAATTATTACTTAAACAATACAATTTTTCTAAATCTGTTAAAATATCTATTCCTTCAAGTGAGTTTAAAATATTATCAGAACAATCCAATTTTCCTAAATTTGTCAAATTATCTAACCATTCAAGTTAGGTTGAAGTATTATCAGAACAATTTAATTTTATTATTTCTCCAGAATTTCTAATTTTTCGGAAACAATTAAAATATTTTTGTTTCCAATTACTATATATAACAATCACTTAATAGTAAACACTCTTTCAATTTGTTTACTCTTCAGATGTGTCGTGTTTAATAATAATTTGTTTTAAAAGATAAACACATCCTCTCAAGGATTTTTTAACTTCACAAAACCATTCAAAAAATTTTTCTCTCTAATGTTCTTCTTCACAATGACCAAACTTTTCATTTAATTCACTTATCTGTACAGCCTGCATTTTTCGACAAATAACATTAAGGTAGTAGATTAAATTTGAAATTGACCATATAAAAAATCTAATTTATTCATACATTTTTCTATAAATGTTTCACCAAATGTCTGATATCTAACTATATACAGCCAATTTAAATCATCTTCCAATTCTCTCATTGTAACTTCGGAAAGATTTCGAAAGATTGATACTTTATAAAAATTAGGATTTATTTCTCCATCTGGAGCGGTGAGACATAGTTTTGTAATATAAAGAAACAGAGCACTTCTCGCAGCAGCTACGGTTTCATAATTAAGTTTCGGGTTTTGTTTTGATATTAGCTTAATGATTTTGTTGGTGCATTATAGGAATGTAAGAGATTATTTTGTTTATGTTTGGGTTTTAGAAGAATGTGTCGGAGAAAAATTATCAGGTTATTTCGGATAAAAGAATGGCTGGGCCAGGACGTTTACTTTCTGTGGAAGTATATAATAGTACGAGAAACGAACCGGGCAGTAATGAAAGTGATGCAGATAGTAAAGATTCGTGGAACTGGGGTATTTCTGAAGATGAATATGAACATGCAGGTGATTCTTCAGATTCTGATATTACAACTCCGCCAGCTTCAGTAGCTGTTTCCTCAAATAATATTTACGTAGGAGATTTGAAAGATCTGAATTCTTTTGAGTTTTGAGCATACTTGGAATCAATCACTATATTATGCCGCCTAATTTAGTTTAGGAAATAAAATTTAGCATATTTTTCGATGGTGAATAGTAGAATTCACAGTAAAAGCAACTAAAGAGTATTTTGTTTTGAGATTCGTATGAAAAATATACATCAAGTATAAAATCAGTATTTCAATTATTCCTGACAAAAATTATTCACTCTCAATCAATATTCAATTAATCAAAATCAAAGTTTCAATTATTCCTGCGTTAAAGAGGTGATCTTTTGAGGATTGATTTCGAGAGATAGGCTTAGCACAACAAATTAGCCTTGTTTTGATAACAATTCGGAAGCGAAGCGCTCCTTCGTTTGGGCCAAGTTAGTTCCGGACTGCCGCCGTCCGGAAAGGGTTAATGACAATTTTGCGGTAGCAATATATATAATCCACAATAACATGTGTTGTAACTTTCAATGGCCCTAACGCAGGTTTGAACATCTTATTTTCAATATATTGAAATTTATATAGGCAATTCCTTTCTGAATTGAGTATGCTTTACAGTAAGCTGACGTTTTACCACTAAATTAAAAATAGCAATTATTTAAACACTTTCATATAACTGCAAGATATCTAGCCATTTTACTGCACGCAAAAGTAAGGTATAAGTTTTTTGCAAATAACTCGAGAAGCGATGCAGTTTGCAATCTCAAATTTGGCATATGAATGCTTATTGTGTTATATTTTCATTCTTCGTATAAAGATCTCGGCGAAAATCCTTCCCGGAAAAAGCATGATAAATAAATTTCAATTTAAATATTTGCATCTGAAATTACTCTAATCGTCAAAACATATATTTAAATGTACCTCGAGGATATTATTTATAAAATAAAAATAAAACTACCTATATATCTCCATTTCAAAAAAGGTTTAAACTCCGAAATAGACTGTGTTTCCCTTTCCCAGCGACAGATGCTGACAAAAATTTTTATTTATTTTCGAAAATTTTTCTCTCGGCAGGGCCTGGAAATTTACTTATAAGTATTAACTATTTGATTCGGAATAACTAAGTTGGAACATGTGTTTGCAAAAGCTAGTTTATTTCTTCGACGTTTCTATTATACAAAGAAAATTATTCGATTTGGGGAATACGACTTTAAAATCTCTGAAAAATAAAAAGTAAATATTTTATTTATCATCTTCTGCGTCTGATCTTATTTTTTGTAAAAAACCCTCCTCTTTTCTCAACCGGGCTTGGGACCGGCTATGGCAGAGTTAAAAATATTTTTTACTTTTTGTCCAAAACATTGTCTTTGGACGATATGAAGAAGTCACGGTAATAATAACCTACCGCATATCTACTTGTGTGATTGGCTCTGAAAAGAGCCTTTTTTATGTTCTCGATAAAATTCGAGTGATCTTCAGACAGGAGCTTTTGGAGTTAAAATTTTTGTGTCTTCTGCTGTGTCGGAGATGCCGTTTCTGAACATTCATCGGTGTTTTCAGAATCATAAAATACCTGAAAAAGAAAACAAAATTATAAATTACAAGCAATGAATCTTTCATCAAGTTAATTAATTTATATTTTAAATAGTCATTTTAATTTGCACTTACCTCTGACATTATACTTTGCATAGTCTTTTTTCCGTCATAATGCTCGGAGTCGTTCTGGTTTGCCCCTTCGATTTTAGTATAATGTCGCTTTTTGTCACTGTACATGTGTACGAGAGCTCGATTGATCCTTTCTCCATACTTTGAGTTGTTAGCTGTTTTCGTAACCTGAAAGAAAAGTAATATTTACTATAAATTACAAAGCTAATTATGAACATAAACAGATAAAAGTAATAATTGAAATCATAAAGGCTTACCTTGCAGGATGCAAGACCAGTTGCTGCAGTTGAATCTGGTGTCTTGTCCGTAGATATCCTTGAATTAGTCGGTGGGTGTTCTACCGTACTTCGTCCTGTCACCGACGAGTGTGTCTTAAAATTCTTTGCTGTCGTCGATGGGTCCACAGATTGTTTTCCCCTGGAATCGCGTCCAATACCTGGAGTAAGGCATGGTCTCATGTGAGTTGAACTGCTTGCAGAAGTCGATGTGTGTTCTATATAACTCCGTCCTGTCGCCGACTCTTTCCGCTTAAAAGTAGTTCCTGAAATCGATGGGCCCATAAATGCTCTTTTCCAGGCCTCGTGGTCAATACTTGAATTTGAGGATGATCCCTCGTCCGTAGAACTCCCATCAGTCGTCGATGAGTCGGTCAAATGACTCCTTCCAAGTTTCGATGGATATGCCGAAGACATAATAGAGCAGTTCAAAAATAGCACCTACCAGGCCTATAGCAAAACTAGAAATGCTACAGGTGATATGGTGTGGCTAACGGCACGATAAGAACAACGACCAATCAGAAGCTTAAGTGTTCGCAGTCAGTTGATTATACACCAACTTCATGATTGACAATCCCGTAAATAGCTGGTTCTTTGTGTGGTGCACTTCTTTTCCCCTTCTTGAACCCATCTGTAGCATTGATTAAAATTTTAACGCTAGGCGTGCAGTAACAATAGGGCTCACTACCTGTGTGCCCTATTGTTACCCTATTGTCGCTGTCCATAAATGGAGGGGAGTAAATCACAGGTGCAAACGTGCAGAACACAGGTGCAGAGCCATTCGAAGAAAAATGCTTTTGAGAGGGAGGCAAGAGCAACAGGAAATGAGGGATATAATATATTTATTCATGGTGTCATCTACGCATGGCTTCTTTTTAAATTTGTTGAATTATCTATTCCTACATGTCAGGTTCAATTATTACTTAAACAATACAATTTTTCTAAATCTGTTAAAATATCTATTCCTTCAAGTGAGTTTAAAATATTATCAGAACAATCCAATTTTCCTAAATTTGTCAAATTATCTAACCATTCAAGTTAGGTTGAAGTATTATCAGAACAATTTAATTTTATTATTTCTCCAGAATTTCTAATTTTTCGGAAACAATTAAAATATTTTTGTTTCCAATTACTATATATAACAATCACTTAATAGTAAACACTCTTTCAATTTGTTTACTCTTCAGATGTGTCGTGTTTAATAATAATTTGTTTTAAAAGATAAACACATCCTCTCAAGGATTTTTTAACTTCACAAAACCATTCAAAAATTTTTTCTCTCTAATGTTCTTCTTCACAATGACCAAACTTTTCATTTAATTCACTTATCTGTACAGCCTGCATTTTTCGACAAATAACATTAAGGTAGTAGATTAAATTTGAAATTGACCATATAAAAAATCTAATTTATTCATACATTTTTCTATAAATGTTTCACCAAATGTCTGATATCTAACTATATACAGCCAATTTAAATCATCTTCCAATTCTCTCATTGTAACTTCGGAAAGATTTCGAAAGATTGATACTTTATAAAAATTAGGATTTATTTCTCCATCTGGAGCGGTGAGACATAGTTTTGTAATATAAAGAAACAGAGCACTTCTCGCAGCAGCTACGGTTTCATAATTAAGTTTCGGGTTTTGTTTTGATATTAGCTTAATGATTTTGTTGGTGCATTATAGGAATGTAAGAGATTATTTTGTTTATGTTTGGGTTTTAGAAGAATGTGTCGGAGAAAAATTATCAGGTTATTTCGGATAAAAGAATGGCTGGGCCAGGACGTTTACTTTATGTGGAAGTATATAATAGTACGAGAAACGAACCGGGCAGTAATTAAAGTGATGCAGATAGTAAAGATTCGTGGAACTGTGGGATTTCTGAAGATGAATATGGACATGCAGGTGATTCTTCAGATTCTGATATTGCAACTCCGCCAGCTTCAGGAGCTGTTTCCTCAAATAATATTTACGTAGGAGATTTGAAAGATCTGAATTCTTTTGAGTTTTGAGCATACTTCGAATCAATCACTATATTATGCCGCCTAATTCAGTTTAGGATATAAAATTTAGCATATTTTTCGATGGTGAATAGTAGAATTCACAGTAAAAGCAACTAAAAAGTATTTTGTTTTGAGATTCGTATGAAAAATATACATCAAGTATAAAATCAGTATTTCAATTATTCCTGACAAAAATTATTCACTCTCAATCAATATTCAATTAATCAAAATCAAAGTTTCAATTATTCCTGCGTTAAAGAGGTGATTTTTTGAGGATTGATTTCGAGAGATAGGCTTAGCACAACAAATTAGCCTTGTTTTGATAACAATTCGGAAGCGAAGCGTATCCTTCGTTTGGGCCAAGTTAGTTCCGGACTGCCGCCGTCCGGAAAGGGTTAATGACAATTTTGCGGTAGCAATATATATAATCCACAATAACATGTGTTGTAACTTTCAATGGCCCTAACTCAGGTTTGAACATCTTATTTTCAATATATTGAAATTTATATAGGCAATTCCTTTCTGAATTGAGTATGCTTTACAGTAAGCTGACGTTTTACCACTAAATTAAAAATAGCAATTATTTAAACACTTTCATATAACTGCAAGATATCTAGCCATTTTACTGCACGCAAAAGTAAGGTATAAGTTTTTTGCAAATAACTCGAGAAGCGATGCAGTTTGCAATCTCAAATTTGGCATATGAATGCTTATTGTGTTATATTTTCATTCTTCGTATAAAGATCTCGGCGAAAATCCTTCCCGGAAAAAGCATGATAAATAAATTTCAATTTAAATATTTGCATCTGAAATTACTCTAATCGTCAAAACATATATTTAAATGTACCTCGAGGATATTATTTATAAAATAAAAATAAAACTACCTATATATCTCCATTTCAAAAAAGGTTTAAACTCCGAAATAGACTGTGTTTCCCTTTCCCAGCGACAGATGCTGACAAAAATTTTTATTTATTTTCGAAAATTTTTCTCTCGGCAGGGCCTGGAAATTTACTTATAAGTATTAACTATTTGATTCGGAATAACTAAGTTGGAACATGTGTTTGCAAAAGCTAGTTTATTTCTTCGACGTTTCTATTATACAAAGAAAATTATTCGATTTGGGGAATACGACTTTAAAATCTCTGACAAATAAAAAGTAAATATTTTATTTATCATCTTCTGCGTCTGATCTTATTTTTTGTAAAAAACCCTCCTCTTTTCTCAACCGGGCTTGGGACCGGCTATGGCAGAGTTAAAAATATTTTTTACTTTTTGTCCAAAACATTGTCTTTGGACGATATGAAGAAGTCACGGTAATAATAACCTACCGCATATCTACTTGTGTGATTGGCTCTGAAAAGAGCCTTTTTTATGTTCTCGATACCATTCGAGTGATCTTCAGACAGGAGCTTTTGGAGTTACAATTTTTGTGTCTACTGCTGTGTCGGAGATGCCGTTTCTGAACATTCATCGGTGTTTTCAGAATCATAAAATACCTGAAAAAGAAAACAAAATTAGAAATTACAAGCAATGAATCTTTCATCAAGTTAATTAATTTACATTTTAAATAGTCATTTTAATTTGCACTTACCTCTGACATTATACTTTGCATAGTCTTTTTTCCGTCATAATGCTCGGAGTCGTTCTGGTTTGCCCCTTCGATTTTAGTATAACGTCGCTTTTTGTCACTGTACATGTGTACGAGAGCTCGATTGATCCTTTCTCCATACTTTGAGTTGTTAGCTGTTTTCGTAAGCTGAAAGAAAAGTAATATTTACTATAAATTACAAAGCTAATTATGAACATAAACAGATAAAAGTAATAATTGAAATCATAAAGGCTTACCTTGCAGGATGCAAGACCAGTTGCTGCAGTTGAAGATGGTGTCTTGTCCGTAGATATCCTTGAATTAGTCGGTGGGTGTTCTACCGTACTTCTTCCTGTCACACACGCGTGTGTCTTAAAATTCTTTGCTGTCGTCGATGGGTCAACAGATTGTTTTTCCCAGGAATCGCGTCCAATACCTAGAGTAAGGCATGGTCTCATGTGAGTTGAACTGCTTGCAGAAGTCGATGTGTGTTCTATATAACTCCGTCCTGTCGCCGACTCTTTCCGCTTAAAAGTAGTTCCTGAAATCGATGGGCCCATAAATGCTCTTTTCCAGGCCTCGTGGTCAATACTTGAATTTGAGGATGATCCCTCGTCCGTAGAACTCCCATCAGTCGTCGATGAGTCGGTCAAATGACTTCTTCCAAGTTTCGACGGATATGCCGAAGACATAATAGAGCAGTTCAAAAATAGCACCTACCAGGCCTATAGCAAAACTAAAAATGCTACAGGTGATATGGTGTGGCTAACGGCACGATAAGAACAACGACCAATCAGAAGCTTAAGAGTTCGCAGTCAGTTGATTATACACCAACTTCATGATTGACTATCCCGTAAATAACTGGTTCTTTGTGTGGTGCACTTCTTTTCCCCTTCTTGAACCCATCTGTAGCAGGGATTAAAATTTTAACGCTAGGCGTGCAGTAACAATAGTGCTCACTACCTGTGTGCCCTATTGTTACCCTATTGTCGCTGTCCATAAAAGGAGGGGAGTAAATCACAGGTGCAAACGTGCAGAACACAGGTGCAGAGCCATTCGAAGAAAAATGCTTTTGAGAGGGAGGCAAGAGCAACAGGAAATGAGGGATATAATATATTTATTCATATTGTCATCTACGCATGGCTTCTTTTTAAATTTGTTGAATTATCTATTCCTACATGTCAGGTTCAATTATTACTTAAACAATACAATTTTTCTAAATCTGTTAAAATATCTATTCCTTCAAGTGAGTTTAAAATATTATCAGAACAATCCAATTTTCCTAAATTTGTCAAATTATCTAACCATTCAAGTTAGGTTGAAGTATTATCAGAACAATTTAATTTTATTATTTCTCCAGAATTTCTAATTTTTCGGAAACAATTAAAATATTTTTGTTTCCAATTACTATATATAACAATCACTTAATAGTAAACACTCTTTCAATTTGTTTACTCTTCAGATGTGTCGTGTTTAATAATAATTTGTTTTAAAAGATAAACACATCCTCTCAAGGATTTTTTAACTTCACAAAACCATTCAAAAAATTTTTCTCTCTAATGTTCTTCTTCACAATGACCAAACTTTTCATTTAATTCACTTATCTGTACAGCCTGCATTTTTCGACAAATAACATTAAGGTAGTAGATTAAATTTGAAATTGACCATATAAAAAATCTAATTTATTCATACATTTTTCTATAAATGTTTCACCAAATGTCTGATATCTAACTATATACAGCCAATTTAAATCATCTTCCAATTCTCTCATTGTAACTTCGGAAAGATTTCGAAAGATTGATACTTTATAAAAATTAGGATTTATTTCTCCATCTGGAGCGGTGAGACATAGTTTTGTAATATAAAGAAACAGAGCACTTCTCGCAGCAGCTACGGTTTCATAATTAAGTTTCGGGTTTTGTTTTGATATTAGCTTAATGATTTTGTTGGTGCATTATAGGAATGTAAGAGATTATTTTGTTTATGTTTGGGTTTTAGAAGAATGTGTCGGAGAAAAATTATCAGGTTATTTCGGATAAAAGAATGGCTGGGCCAGGACGTTTACTTTCTGTGGAAGTATATAATAGTACGAGAAACGAACCGGGCAGTAATGAAAGTGATGCAGATAGTAAAGATTCGTGGAACTGGGGTATTTCTGAAGATGAATATGAACATGCAGGTGATTCTTCAGATTCTGATATTACAACTCCGCCAGCTTCAGTAGCTGTTTCCTCAAATAATATTTACGTAGGAGATTTGAAAGATCTGAATTCTTTTGAGTTTTGAGCATACTTGGAATCAATCACTATATTATGCCGCCTAATTTAGTTTAGGAAATAAAATTTAGCATATTTTTCGATGGTGAATAGTAGAATTCACAGTAAAAGCAACTAAAGAGTATTTTGTTTTGAGATTCGTATGAAAAATATACATCAAGTATAAAATCAGTATTTCAATTATTCCTGACAAAAATTATTCACTCTCAATCAATATTCAATTAATCAAAATCAAAGTTTCAATTATTCCTGCGTTAAAGAGGTGATCTTTTGAGGATTGATTTCGAGAGATAGGCTTAGCACAACAAATTAGCCTTGTTTTGATAACAATTCGGAAGCGAAGCGCTCCTTCGTTTGGGCCAAGTTAGTTCCGGACTGCCGCCGTCCGGAAAGGGTTAATGACAATTTTGCGGTAGCAATATATATAATCCACAATAACATGTGTTGTAACTTTCAATGGCCCTAACGCAGGTTTGAACATCTTATTTTCAATATATTGAAATTTATATAGGCAATTCCTTTCTGAATTGAGTATGCTTTACAGTAAGCTGACGTTTTACCACTAAATTAAAAATAGCAATTATTTAAACACTTTCATATAACTGCAAGATATCTAGCCATTTTACTGCACGCAAAAGTAAGGTATAAGTTTTTTGCAAATAACTCGAGAAGCGATGCAGTTTGCAATCTCAAATTTGGCATATGAATGCTTATTGTGTTATATTTTCATTCTTCGTATAAAGATCTCGGCGAAAATCCTTCCCGGAAAAAGCATGATAAATAAATTTCAATTTAAATATTTGCATCTGAAATTACTCTAATCGTCAAAACATATATTTAAATGTACCTCGAGGATATTATTTATAAAATAAAAATAAAACTACCTATATATCTCCATTTCAAAAAAGGTTTAAACTCCGAAATAGACTGTGTTTCCCTTTCCCAGCGACAGATGCTGACAAAAATTTTTATTTATTTTCGAAAATTTTTCTCTCGGCAGGGCCTGGAAATTTACTTATAAGTATTAACTATTTGATTCGGAATAACTAAGTTGGAACATGTGTTTGCAAAAGCTAGTTTATTTCTTCGACGTTTCTATTATACAAAGAAAATTATTCGATTTGGGGAATACGACTTTAAAATCTCTGAAAAATAAAAAGTAAATATTTTATTTATCATCTTCTGCGTCTGATCTTATTTTTTGTAAAAAACCCTCCTCTTTTCTCAACCGGGCTTGGGACCGGCTATGGCAGAGTTAAAAATATTTTTTACTTTTTGTCCAAAACATTGTCTTTGGACGATATGAAGAAGTCACGGTAATAATAACCTACCGCATATCTACTTGTGTGATTGGCTCTGAAAAGAGCCTTTTTTATGTTCTCGATAAAATTCGAGTGATCTTCAGACAGGAGCTTTTGGAGTTAAAATTTTTGTGTCTTCTGCTGTGTCGGAGATGCCGTTTCTGAACATTCATCGGTGTTTTCAGAATCATAAAATACCTGAAAAAGAAAACAAAATTATAAATTACAAGCAATGAATCTTTCATCAAGTTAATTAATTTATATTTTAAATAGTCATTTTAATTTGCACTTACCTCTGACATTATACTTTGCATAGTCTTTTTTCCGTCATAATGCTCGGAGTCGTTCTGGTTTGCCCCTTCGATTTTAGTATAATGTCGCTTTTTGTCACTGTACATGTGTACGAGAGCTCGATTGATCCTTTCTCCATACTTTGAGTTGTTAGCTGTTTTCGTAACCTGAAAGAAAAGTAATATTTACTATAAATTACAAAGCTAATTATGAACATAAACAGATAAAAGTAATAATTGAAATCATAAAGGCTTACCTTGCAGGATGCAAGACCAGTTGCTGCAGTTGAATCTGGTGTCTTGTCCGTAGATATCCTTGAATTAGTCGGTGGGTGTTCTACCGTACTTCGTCCTGTCACCGACGAGTGTGTCTTAAAATTCTTTGCTGTCGTCGATGGGTCCACAGATTGTTTTCCCCTGGAATCGCGTCCAATACCTGGAGTAAGGCATGGTCTCATGTGAGTTGAACTGCTTGCAGAAGTCGATGTGTGTTCTATATAACTCCGTCCTGTCGCCGACTCTTTCCGCTTAAAAGTAGTTCCTGAAATCGATGGGCCCATAAATGCTCTTTTCCAGGCCTCGTGGTCAATACTTGAATTTGAGGATGATCCCTCGTCCGTAGAACTCCCATCAGTCGTCGATGAGTCGGTCAAATGACTCCTTCCAAGTTTCGATGGATATGCCGAAGACATAATAGAGCAGTTCAAAAATAGCACCTACCAGGCCTATAGCAAAACTAGAAATGCTACAGGTGATATGGTGTGGCTAACGGCACGATAAGAACAACGACCAATCAGAAGCTTAAGTGTTCGCAGTCAGTTGATTATACACCAACTTCATGATTGACAATCCCGTAAATAGCTGGTTCTTTGTGTGGTGCACTTCTTTTCCCCTTCTTGAACCCATCTGTAGCATTGATTAAAATTTTAACGCTAGGCGTGCAGTAACAATAGGGCTCACTACCTGTGTGCCCTATTGTTACCCTATTGTCGCTGTCCATAAATGGAGGGGAGTAAATCACAGGTGCAAACGTGCAGAACACAGGTGCAGAGCCATTCGAAGAAAAATGCTTTTGAGAGGGAGGCAAGAGCAACAGGAAATGAGGGATATAATATATTTATTCATGGTGTCATCTACGCATGGCTTCTTTTTAAATTTGTTGAATTATCTATTCCTACATGTCAGGTTCAATTATTACTTAAACAATACAATTTTTCTAAATCTGTTAAAATATCTATTCCTTCAAGTGAGTTTAAAATATTATCAGAACAATCCAATTTTCCTAAATTTGTCAAATTATCTAACCATTCAAGTTAGGTTGAAGTATTATCAGAACAATTTAATTTTATTATTTCTCCAGAATTTCTAATTTTTCGGAAACAATTAAAATATTTTTGTTTCCAATTACTATATATAACAATCACTTAATAGTAAACACTCTTTCAATTTGTTTACTCTTCAGATGTGTCGTGTTTAATAATAATTTGTTTTAAAAGATAAACACATCCTCTCAAGGATTTTTTAACTTCACAAAACCATTCAAAAATTTTTTCTCTCTAATGTTCTTCTTCACAATGACCAAACTTTTCATTTAATTCACTTATCTGTACAGCCTGCATTTTTCGACAAATAACATTAAGGTAGTAGATTAAATTTGAAATTGACCATATAAAAAATCTAATTTATTCATACATTTTTCTATAAATGTTTCACCAAATGTCTGATATCTAACTATATACAGCCAATTTAAATCATCTTCCAATTCTCTCATTGTAACTTCGGAAAGATTTCGAAAGATTGATACTTTATAAAAATTAGGATTTATTTCTCCATCTGGAGCGGTGAGACATAGTTTTGTAATATAAAGAAACAGAGCACTTCTCGCAGCAGCTACGGTTTCATAATTAAGTTTCGGGTTTTGTTTTGATATTAGCTTAATGATTTTGTTGGTGCATTATAGGAATGTAAGAGATTATTTTGTTTATGTTTGGGTTTTAGAAGAATGTGTCGGAGAAAAATTATCAGGTTATTTCGGATAAAAGAATGGCTGGGCCAGGACGTTTACTTTCTGTGGAAGTATATAATAGTACGAGAAACGAACCGGGCAGTAATTAAAGTGATGCAGATAGTAAAGATTCGTGGAACTGTGGGATTTCTGAAGATGAATATGGACATGCAGGTGATTCTTCAGATTCTGATATTGCAACTCCGCCAGCTTCAGGAGCTGTTTCCTCAAATAATATTTACGTAGGAGATTTGAAAGATCTGAATTCTTTTGAGTTTTGAGCATACTTCGAATCAATCACTATATTATGCCGCCTAATTCAGTTTAGGATATAAAATTTAGCATATTTTTCGATGGTGAATAGTAGAATTCACAGTAAAAGCAACTAAAAAGTATTTTGTTTTGAGATTCGTATGAAAAATATACATCAAGTATAAAATCAGTATTTCAATTATTCCTGACAAAAATTATTCACTCTCAATCAATATTCAATTAATCAAAATCAAAGTTTCAATTATTCCTGCGTTAAAGAGGTGATTTTTTGAGGATTGATTTCGAGAGATAGGCTTAGCACAACAAATTAGCCTTGTTTTGATAACAATTCGGAAGCGAAGCGTATCCTTCGTTTGGGCCAAGTTAGTTCCGGACTGCCGCCGTCCGGAAAGGGTTAATGACAATTTTGCGGTAGCAATATATATAATCCACAATAACATGTGTTGTAACTTTCAATGGCCCTAACTCAGGTTTGAACATCTTATTTTCAATATATTGAAATTTATATAGGCAATTCCTTTCTGAATTGAGTATGCTTTACAGTAAGCTGACGTTTTACCACTAAATTAAAAATAGCAATTATTTAAACACTTTCATATAACTGCAAGATATCTAGCCATTTTACTGCACGCAAAAGTAAGGTATAAGTTTTTTGCAAATAACTCGAGAAGCGATGCAGTTTGCAATCTCAAATTTGGCATATGAATGCTTATTGTGTTATATTTTCATTCTTCGTATAAAGATCTCGGCGAAAATCCTTCCCGGAAAAAGCATGATAAATAAATTTCAATTTAAATATTTGCATCTGAAATTACTCTAATCGTCAAAACATATATTTAAATGTACCTCGAGGATATTATTTATAAAATAAAAATAAAACTACCTATATATCTCCATTTCAAAAAAGGTTTAAACTCCGAAATAGACTGTGTTTCCCTTTCCCAGCGACAGATGCTGACAAAAATTTTTATTTATTTTCGAAAATTTTTCTCTCGGCAGGGCCTGGAAATTTACTTATAAGTATTAACTATTTGATTCGGAATAACTAAGTTGGAACATGTGTTTGCAAAAGCTAGTTTATTTCTTCGACGTTTCTATTATACAAAGAAAATTATTCGATTTGGGGAATACGACTTTAAAATCTCTGACAAATAAAAAGTAAATATTTTATTTATCATCTTCTGCGTCTGATCTTATTTTTTGTAAAAAACCCTCCTCTTTTCTCAACCGGGCTTGGGACCGGCTATGGCAGAGTTAAAAATATTTTTTACTTTTTGTCCAAAACATTGTCTTTGGACGATATGAAGAAGTCACGGTAATAATAACCTACCGCATATCTACTTGTGTGATTGGCTCTGAAAAGAGCCTTTTTTATGTTCTCGATACCATTCGAGTGATCTTCAGACAGGAGCTTTTGGAGTTACAATTTTTGTGTCTACTGCTGTGTCGGAGATGCCGTTTCTGAACATTCATCGGTGTTTTCAGAATCATAAAATACCTGAAAAAGAAAACAAAATTAGAAATTACAAGCAATGAATCTTTCATCAAGTTAATTAATTTACATTTTAAATAGTCATTTTAATTTGCACTTACCTCTGACATTATACTTTGCATAGTCTTTTTTCCGTCATAATGCTCGGAGTCGTTCTGGTTTGCCCCTTCGATTTTAGTATAACGTCGCTTTTTGTCACTGTACATGTGTACGAGAGCTCGATTGATCCTTTCTCCATACTTTGAGTTGTTAGCTGTTTTCGTAAGCTGAAAGAAAAGTAATATTTACTATAAATTACAAAGCTAATTATGAACATAAACAGATAAAAGTAATAATTGAAATCATAAAGGCTTACCTTGCAGGATGCAAGACCAGTTGCTGCAGTTGAAGATGGTGTCTTGTCCGTAGATATCCTTGAATTAGTCGGTGGGTGTTCTACCGTACTTCTTCCTGTCACACACGCGTGTGTCTTAAAATTCTTTGCTGTCGTCGATGGGTCAACAGATTGTTTTTCCCAGGAATCGCGTCCAATACCTAGAGTAAGGCATGGTCTCATGTGAGTTGAACTGCTTGCAGAAGTCGATGTGTGTTCTATATAACTCCGTCCTGTCGCCGACTCTTTCCGCTTAAAAGTAGTTCCTGAAATCGATGGGCCCATAAATGCTCTTTTCCAGGCCTCGTGGTCAATACTTGAATTTGAGGATGATCCCTCGTCCGTAGAACTCCCATCAGTCGTCGATGAGTCGGTCAAATGACTTCTTCCAAGTTTCGACGGATATGCCGAAGACATAATAGAGCAGTTCAAAAATAGCACCTACCAGGCCTATAGCAAAACTAAAAATGCTACAGGTGATATGGTGTGGCTAACGGCACGATAAGAACAACGACCAATCAGAAGCTTAAGAGTTCGCAGTCAGTTGATTATACACCAACTTCATGATTGCACCTAAATATCCCGTAAATAACTGGTTCTTTGTGTGGTGCAATTCTTTTCCCCTTCTTGAACCCATCTGTAGCAGGGATTAAAATTTTAACGCTAGGCGTGCAGTAACAATAGGGCTCACTACCTGTGTGCCCTATTGTTACCCTATTGTCGCTGTCCATAAAAGGAGGGGAGTAAATCACAGGTGCAAACGTGCAGAACACAGGTGCAGAGCCATTCGAAGAAAAATGCTTTTGAGAGGGAGGCAAGAGCAACAGGAAATGAGGGATATAATATATTTATTCATGGTGTCATCTACGCATGGCTTCTTTTTAAATTTGTTGAATTATCTATTCCTACATGTCAGGTTCAATTATTACTTAAACAATACAATTTTTCTAAATCTGTTAAAATATCTATTCCTTCAAGTGAGTTTAAAATATTATCAGAACAATCCAATTTTCCTAAATTTGTCAAATTATCTAACCATTCAAGTTAGCTTGAAGTATTATCAGAACAATTTAATTTTATTATTTCTCCAGAATTTCTAATTTTTCGGAAACAATTAAAATATTTTTGTTTCCAATTACTATATATAACAATCACTTAATAGTAAACACTCTTTCAATTTGTTTACTCTTCAGATGTGTCGTGTTTAATAATAATTTGTTTTAAAAGATAAACACATCCTCTCAAGGATTTTTTAACTTCACAAAACCATTCAAAAATTTTTTCTCTCTAATGTTCTTCTTCACAATGACCAAACTTTTCATTTAATTCACTTATCTGTACAGCCTGCATTTTTCGACAAATAAAATTAAGGTAGTAGATTAAATTTGAAATTGACCATATAAAAAATCTAATTTATTCATACATTTTTCTATAAATGTTTCACCAAATGTCTGATATCTAACTATATACAGCCAATTTAAATCATCTTCCAATTCTCTCATTGTAACTTCGGAAAGATTTCGAAAGATTGATACTTTATAAAAATTAGGATTTATTTCTCCATCTGGAGCGGTGAGACATAGTTTTGTAATATAAAGAAACAGAGCACTTCTCGCAGCAGCTACGGTTTCATAATTAAGTTTCGGGTTTTGTTTTGATATTAGCTTAATGATTTTGTTGGTGCATTATAGGAATGTAAGAGATTATTTTGTTTATGTTTGGGTTTTAGAAGAATGTGTCGGAGAAAAATTATCAGGTTATTTCGGATAAAAGAATAGCTGGGCCAGGACGTTTACTTTCTGTGGAAGTATATAATAGTACGAGAAACGAACCGGGCAGTAATGAAAGTGATGCAGATAGTGAAGATTCGTGGAACTGTGGTATTTCTGAAGATGAATATGAACATGCAGGTGATTCTTCAGATTCTGATATTACAACTCCGCCAGCTTCAGTAGCTGTTTCCTCAAATAATATTTACGTAGGAGATTTGAAAGATCTGAATTCTTTTGAGTTTTGAGCATACTTCGAATCAATCACTATATTATGCCGCCTAATTCAGTTTAGGATATAAAATTTAGCATATTTTTCGATGGTGAATAGTAGAATTCACAGTAAAAGCAACTAAAACGTATTTTGTTTTGAGATTCGTATGAAAAATATACATCAAGTATAAAATCAGTATTTCAATTATTCCTGACAAAAATTATTCACTCTCAATCAATATTCAATTAATCAAAATCAAAGTTTCAATTATTCCTGCGTTAAAGAGGTGATTTTTTGAGGATTGATTTCGAGAGATAGGCTTAGCACAACAAATTAGCCTTGTTTTGATAACAATTCGGAAGCGAAGCGTATCCTTCGTTTGGGCCAAGTTAGTTCCGGACTGCCGCCGTCCGGAAAGGGTTAATGACAATTTTGCGGTAGCAATATATATAATCCACAATAACATGTGTTGTAACTTTCAATGGCCCTAACTCAGGTTTGAACATCTTATTTTCAATATATTGAAATTTATATAGGCAATTCCTTTCTGAATTGAGTATGCTTTACAGTAAGCTGACGTTTTACCACTAAATTAAAAATAGCAATTATTTAAACACTTTCATATAACTGCAAGATATCTAGCCATTTTACTGCACGCAAAAGTAAGGTATAAGTTTTTTGCAAATAACTCGAGAAGCGATGCAGTTTGCAATCTCAAATTTGGCATATGAATGCTTATTGTGTTATATTTTCATTCTTCGTATAAAGATCTCGGCGAAAATTCTTCCCGGAAAAAGCATGATAAATAAATTTCAATTTAAATATTTGCATCTGAAATTACTCTAATCGTCAAAACATATATTTAAATGTACCTCGAGGATATTATTTATAAAATAAAAATAAAACTACCTATATATCTCCATTTCAAAAAAGGTTTAAACTCCGAAATAGACTGTGTTTCCCTTTCCCAGCGACAGATGCTGACAAAAATTTTTATTTATTTTCGAAAATTTTTCTCTCGGCAGGGCCTGGAAATTTACTTATAAGTATTAACTATTTGATTCGGAATAACTAAGTTGGAACATGTGTTTGCAAAAGCTAGTTTATTTCTTCGACGTTTCTATTATACAAAGAAAATTATTCGATTTGGGGAATACGACTTTAAAATCTCTGACAAATAAAAAGTAAATATTTTATTTATCATCTTCTGCGTCTGATCTTATTTTTTGTAAAAAACCCTCCTCTTTTCTCAACCGGGCTTGGGACCGGCTATGGCAGAGTTAAAAATATTTTTTACTTTTTGTCCAAAACATTGTCTTTGGACGATATGAAGAAGTCACGGTAATAATAACCTACCGCATATCTACTTGTGTGATTGGCTCTGAAAAGAGCCTTTTTTATGTTCTCGATACCATTCGAGTGATCTTCAGACAGGAGCTTTTGGAGTTACAATTTTTGTGTCTACTGCTGTGTCGGAGATGCCGTTTCTGAACATTCATCGGTGTTTTCAGAATCATAAAATACCTGAAAAAGAAAACAAAATTAGAAATTACAAGCAATGAATCTTTCATCAAGTTAATTAATTTACATTTTAAATAGTCATTTTAATTTGCACTTACCTCTGACATTATACTTTGCATAGTCTTTTTTCCGTCATAATGCTCGGAGTCGTTCTGGTTTGCCCCTTCGATTTTAGTATAACGTCGCTTTTTGTCACTGTACATGTGTACGAGAGCTCGATTGATCCTTTCTCCATACTTTGAGTTGTTAGCTGTTTTCGTAAGCTGAAAGAAAAGTAATATTTACTATAAATTACAAAGCTAATTATGAACATAAACAGATAAAAGTAATAATTGAAATCATAAAGGCTTACCTTGCAGGATGCAAGACCAGTTGCTGCAGTTGAAGATGGTGTCTTGTCCGTAGATATCCTTGAATTAGTCGGTGGGTGTTCTACCGTACTTCTTCCTGTCACACACGCGTGTGTCTTAAAATTCTTTGCTGTCGTCGATGGGTCAACAGATTGTTTTTCCCAGGAATCGCGTCCAATACCTGGAGTAAGGCATGGTCTCATGTGAGTTGAACTGCTTGCAGAAGTCGATGTGTGTTCTATATAACTCCGTCCTGTCGCCGACTCTTTCCGCTTAAAAGTAGTTCCTGAAATCGATGGGCCCATAAATGCTCTTTTCCAGGCCTCGTGGTCAATACTTGAATTTGAGGATGATCCCTCGTCCGTAGAACTCCCATCAGTCGTCGATGAGTCGGTCAAATGACTTCTTCCAAGTTTCGACGGATATGCCGAAGACATAATAGAGCAGTTCAAAAATAGCACCTACCAGGCCTATAGCAAAACTAAAAATGCTACAGGTGATATGGTGTGGCTAACGGCACGATAAGAACAACGACCAATCAGAAGCTTAAGAGTTCGCAGTCAGTTGATTATACACCAACTTCATGATTGCACCTAAATATCCCGTAAATAACTGGTTCTTTGTGTGGTGCAATTCTTTTCCCCTTCTTGAACCCATCTGTAGCAGGGATTAAAATTTTAACGCTAGGCGTGCAGTAACAATAGGGCTCACTACCTGTGTGCCCTATTGTTACCCTATTGTCGCTGTCCATAAAAGGAGGGGAGTAAATCACAGGTGCAAACGTGCAGAACACAGGTGCAGAGCCATTCGAAGAAAAATGCTTTTGAGAGGGAGGCAAGAGCAACAGGAAATGAGGGATATAATATATTTATTCATGGTGTCATCTACGCATGGCTTCTTTTTAAATTTGTTGAATTATCTATTCCTACATGTCAGGTTCAATTATTACTTAAACAATACAATTTTTCTAAATCTGTTAAAATATCTATTCCTTCAAGTGAGTTTAAAATATTATCAGAACAATCCAATTTTCCTAAATTTGTCAAATTATCTAACCATTCAAGTTAGCTTGAAGTATTATCAGAACAATTTAATTTTATTATTTCTCCAGAATTTCTAATTTTTCGGAAACAATTAAAATATTTTTGTTTCCAATTACTATATATAACAATCACTTAATAGTAAACACTCTTTCAATTTGTTTACTCTTCAGATGTGTCGTGTTTAATAATAATTTGTTTTAAAAGATAAACACATCCTCTCAAGGATTTTTTAACTTCACAAAACCATTCAAAAATTTTTTCTCTCTAATGTTCTTCTTCACAATGACCAAACTTTTCATTTAATTCACTTATCTGTACAGCCTGCATTTTTCGACAAATAAAATTAAGGTAGTAGATTAAATTTGAAATTGACCATATAAAAAATCTAATTTATTCATACATTTTTCTATAAATGTTTCACCAAATGTCTGATATCTAACTATATACAGCCAATTTAAATCATCTTCCAATTCTCTCATTGTAACTTCGGAAAGATTTCGAAAGATTGATATTTATAAAAATTAGGATTTATTTCTCCATCTGGAGCGATGAGACATAGTTTTGTAATATAAAGAAACAGAGCACTTCTCGCAGCAGCTACGGTTTCATAATTAAGTTTCGGGTTTTGTTTTGATATTAGCTTAATGATTTTGTTGGTGCATTATAGGAATGTAAGAGATTATTTTGTTTATGTTTGGGTTTTAGAAGAATGTGTCGGAGAAAAATTATCAGGTTATTTCGGATAAAAGAATAGCTGGGCCAGGACGTTTACTTTCTGTGGAAGTATATAATAGTACGAGAAACGAACCGGGCAGTAATGAAAGTAATGCAGATAGTGAAGATTCGTGGAACTGTGGTATTTCTGAAGATGAATATGAACATGCAGGTGATTCTTCAGATTCTGATATTACAACTCCGCCAGCTTCAGTAGCTGTTTCCTCAAATAATATTTACGTAGGAGATTTGAAAGATCTGAATTCTTTTGAGTTTTGAGCATACTTCGAATCAATCACTATATTATGCCGCCTAATTCAGTTTAGGATATAAAATTTAGCATATTTTTCGATGGTGAATAGTAGAATTCACAGTAAAAGCAACTAAAACGTATTTTGTTTTGAGATTCGTATGAAAAATATACATCAAGTATAAAATCAGTATTTCAATTATTCCTGACAAAAATTATTCACTCTCAATCAATATTCAATTAATCAAAATCAAAGTTTCAATTATTCCTGCGTTAAAGAGGTGATTTTTTGAGGATTGATTTCGAGAGATAGGCTTAGCACAACAAATTAGCCTTGTTTTGATAACAATTCGGAAGCGAAGCGTATCCTTCGTTTGGGCCAAGTTAGTTCCGGACTGCCGCCGTCCGGAAAGGGTTAATGACAATTTTGCGGTAGCAATATATATAATCCACAATAACATGTGTTGTAACTTTCAATGGCCCTAACTCAGGTTTGAACATCTTATTTTCAATATATTGAAATTTATATAGGCAATTCCTTTCTGAATTGAGTATGCTTTACAGTAAGCTGACGTTTTACCACTAAATTAAAAATAGCAATTATTTAAACACTTTCATATAACTGCAAGATATCTAGCCATTTTACTGCACGCAAAAGTAAGGTATAAGTTTTTTGCAAATAACTCGAGAAGCGATGCAGTTTGCAATCTCAAATTTGGCATATGAATGCTTATTGTGTTATATTTTCATTCTTCGTATAAAGATCTCGGCGAAAATCCTTCCCGGAAAAAGCATGATAAATAAATTTCAATTTAAATATTTGCATCTGAAATTACTCTAATCGTCAAAACATATATTTAAATGTACCTCGAGGATATTATTTATAAAATAAAAATAAAACTACCTATATATCTCCATTTCAAAAAAGGTTTAAACTCCGAAATAGACTGTGTTTCCCTTTCCCAGCGACAGATGCTGACAAAAATTTTTATTTATTTTCGAAAATTTTTCTCTCGGCAGGGCCTGGAAATTTACTTATAAGTATTAACTATTTGATTCGGAACAACTAAGTTGGAACATGTGTTTGCAAAAGCTAGTTTATTTCTTCGACGTTTCTATTATACAAAGAAAATTATTCGATTTGGGGAATACGACTTTAAAATCTCTGAAAAATAAAAAGTAAATATTTTATTTATCATCTTCTGCGTCTGATCTTATTTTTTGTAAAAAACCCTCCTCTTTTCTCAACCGGGCTTGGGACCGCCTATGGCAGAGTTAAAAATATTTTTTACTTTTTGTCCAAAACATTGTCTTTGGACGATATGAAGAAGTCACGGTAATAATAACCTACCGCATATCTACTTGTGTGATTGGCTCTGAAAAGAGCCTTTTTTATGTTCTCGATACCATTCGAGTGATCTTCAGACAGGAGCTTTTGGAGTTAAAATTTTTGTGACTACTGCTGTGTCGGAGATGCCGTTTCTGAACATTCATCGGTGTTTTCAGAATCATAAAATACCTGAAAAAGAAAACAAAATTAGAAATTACAAGCAATGAATCTTTCATCAAGTTAATTAATTTATATTTTAAATAGTCATTTTAATTTGCACTTACCTCTGACATTATACTTTGCATAGTCTTTTTTCCGTCATAATGCTCGGAGTCGTTCTGGTTTGCCCCTTCGATTTTAGTATAATGTCGCTTTTTGTCACTGTACATGTGTACGAGAGCTCGATTGATCCTTTCTCCATACTTTGAGTTGTTAGCTGTTTTCGTAACCTGAAAGAAAAGTAATATTTACTATAAATTACAAAGCTAATTATGAACATAAACAGATAAAAGTAATAATTGAAATCATAAAGGCTTACCTTGCAGGATGCAAGACCAGTTGCTGCAGTTGAAGCTGGTGTCTTGTCCGTAGATATCCTTGAATTAGTCGGTGGGTGTTCTACCGTACTTCGTCCTGTCACCGACGAGTGTGTCTTAAAATTCTTTGCTGTCGTCGATGGGTCCACAGATTGTTTTCCCCTGGAATCGCGTCCAATACCTGGAGTAAGGCATGGTCTCATGTGAGTTGAACTGCTTGCAGAAGTCGATGTGTGCTCTATATAACTCCGTCCTGTCGCCGACTCTTTCCGCTTAAAAGTAGTTCCTGAAATCGATGGGCCCATAAATGCTCTTTTCCAGGCCTCGTGGTCAATACTTGAATTTGAGGATGATCCCTCGTCCGTAGAACTCCCATCAGTCGTCGATGAGTCGGTCAAATGACTTCTTCCAAGTTTCGACGGATATGCCGAAGACATAATAGAGCAGTTCAAAAATACCACCTACCAGGCCTATAGCAAAACTAAAAATGCTACAGGTGATATGGTGTGGCTAACGGCACGATAAGAACAACGACCAATCAGAAGCTTAAGAGTTCGCAGTCAGTTGATTATACACCAACTTCATGATTGCACCTAAATATCCCGTAAATAACTGGTTCTTTGTGTGGTGCAATTCTTTTCCCCTTCTTGAACCCATCTGTAGCAGGGATTAAAATTTTAACGCTAGGCGTGCAGTAACAATAGGGCTCACTACCTGTGTGCCCTATTGTTACCCTATTGTCGCTGTCCATAAAAGGAGGGGAGTAAATCACAGGTGCAAACGTGCAGAACACAGGTGCAGAGCCATTCGAAGAAAAATGCTTTTGAGAGGGAGGCAAGAGCAACAGGAAATGAGGGATATAATATATTTATTCATGGTGTCATCTACGCATGGCTTCTTTTTAAATTTGTTGAATTATCTATTCCTACATGTCAGGTTCAATTATTACTTAAACAATACAATTTTTCTAAATCTGTTAAAATATCTATTCCTTCAAGTGAGTTTAAAATATTATCAGAACAATCCAATTTTCCTAAATTTGTCAAATTATCTAACCATTCAAGTTAGCTTGAAGTATTATCAGAACAATTTAATTTTATTATTTCTCCAGAATTTCTAATTTTTCGGAAACAATTAAAATATTTTTGTTTCCAATTACTATATATAACAATCACTTAATAGTAAACACTCTTTCAATTTGTTTACTCTTCAGATGTGTCGTGTTTAATAATAATTTGTTTTAAAAGATAAACACATCCTCTCAAGGATTTTTTAACTTCACAAAACCATTCAAAAATTTTTTCTCTCTAATGTTCTTCTTCACAATGACCAAACTTTTCATTTATTTCACTTATCTGTACAGCCTGCATTTTTCGACAAATAACATTAAGGTAGTAGATTAAATTTGTAATTGACCATATAAAAAATCTAATTTATTCATACATTTTTCTATAAATGTTTCACCAAATGTCTGATATCTAACTATATACAGCCAATTTAAATCATCTTCCAATTCTCTCATTGTAACTTCGGAAAGATTTCGAAAGATAGATACTTTATAAAAATTAGGATTTATTTCTCCATCTGGAGCGGTGAGACATAATTTTGTAATATAAAGAAACAGAGCACTTCTCGCAGCAGCTACGGTTTCATAATTAAGTTTCGGGTTTTGTTTTGATATTAGCTTAATGATTTTGTTGGTGCATTATAGGAATGTAAGAGATTATTTTGTTTATGTTTGGGTTTTAGAAGAATGTGTCGGAGAAAAATTATCAGGTTATTTCGGATAAAAGAATGGCTGGGCCAGGACGTTTACTTTCTGTGGAAGTATATAATAGTACGAGAAACGAACCGGGCAGTAATGAAAGTGATGCAGATAGTAAAGATTCGTGGAACTGGGGTATTTCTGAAGATGAATATGAACATGCAGGTGATTCTTCAGATTCTGATATTACAACTCCGCCAGCTTCAGTAGCTGTTTCCTCAAATAATATTTACGTAGGAGATTTGAAAGATCTGAATTCTTTTGAGTTTTGAGCATACTTGGAATCAATCACTATATTATGCCGCCTAATTTAGTTTAGGAAATAAAATTTAGCATATTTTTCGATGGTGAATAGTAGAATTCACAGTAAAAGCAACTAAAGAGTATTTTGTTTTGAGATTCGTATGAAAAATATACATCAAGTATAAAATCAGGATTTCAATTATTCCTGACAAAAATTATTCACTCTCAATCAATATTCAATTAATCAAAATCAAAGTTTCAATTATTCCTGCGTTAAAGAGGTGATCTTTTGAGGATTGATTTCGAGAGATAGGCTTAGCACAACAAATTAGCCTTGTTTTGATAACAATTCGGAAGCGAAGCGCTCCTTCGTTTGGGCCAAGTTAGTTCCGGACTGCCGCCGTCCGGAAAGGGTTAATGACAATTTTGCGGTAGCAATATATATAATCCACAATAACATGTGTTGTAACTTTCAATGGCCCTAACTCAGGTTTGAACATCTTATTTTCAATATATTGAAATTTATATAGGCAATTCCTTTCTGAATTGAGTATGCTTTACAGTAAGCTGACGTTTTACCACTAAATTAAAAATAGCAATTATTTAAACACTTTCATATAACTGCAAGATATCTAGCCATTTTACTGCACGCAAAAGTAAGGTATAAGTTTTTTGCAAATAACTCGAGAAGCGATGCAGTTTGCAATCTCAAATTTGGCATATGAATGCTTATTGTGTTATATTTTCATTCTTCGTATAAAGATCTCGGCGAAAATCCTTCCCGGAAAAAGCATGATAAATAAATTTCAATTTAAATATTTGCATCTGAAATTACTCTAATCGTCAAAACATATATTTAAATGTACCTCGAGGATATTATTTATAAAATAAAAATAAAACTACCTATATATCTCCATTTCAAAAAAGGTTTAAACTCCGAAATAGACTGTGTTTCCCTTTCCCAGCGACAGATGCTGACAAAAATTTTTATTTATTTTCGAAAATTTTTCTCTCGGCAGGGCCTGGAAATTTACTTATAAGTATTAACTATTTGATTCGGAATAACTAAGTTGGAACATGTGTTTGCAAAAGCTAGTTTATTTCTTCGACGTTTCTATTATACAAAGAAAATTATTCGATTTGGGGAATACGACTTTAAAATCTCTGAAAAATAAAAAGTAAATATTTTATTTATCATCTTCTGCGTCTGATCTTATTTTTTGTAAAAAACCCTCCTCTTTTCTCAACCGGGCTTGGGACCGGCTATGGCAGAGTTAAAAATATTTTTTACTTTTTGTCCAAAACATTGTCTTTGGACGATATGAAGAAGTCACGGTAATAATAACCTACCGCATATCTACTTGTGTGATTGGCTCTGAAAAGAGCCTTTTTTATGTTCTCGATACCATTCGAGTGATCTTCAGACAGGAGCTTTTGGAGTTAAAATTTTTGTGTCTACTGCTGTGTCGGAGACGCCGTTTCTGAACATTCATCGGTGTTTTCAGAATCATAAAATACCTGAAAAAGAAAACAAAATTAGAAATTACAAGCAATGAATCTTTCATCAAGTTAATTAATTTATATTTTAAATAGTCATTTTAATTTGCACTTACCTCTGACATTATACTTTGCATAGTCTTTTTTCCGTCATAATGCTCGGAGTCGTTCTGGTTTGCCCCTTCGATTTTAGTATAATGTCGCTTTTTGTCACTGTACATGTGTACGAGAGCTCGATTGATCCTTTCTCCATACTTTGAGTTGTTAGCTGTTTTCGTAACCTGAAAGAAAAGTAATATTTACTATAAATTACAAAGCTAATTATGAACATAAACAGATAAAAGTAATAATTGAAATCATAAAGGCTTACCTTGCAGGATGCAAGACCAGTTGCTGCAGTTGAAGCTGGTGTCTTGTCCGTAGATATCCTTGAATTAGTCGGTGGGTGTTCTACCGTACTTCGTCCTGTCACCGACGAGTGTGTCTTAAAATTCTTTGCTGTCGTCGATGGGTCCACAGATTGTTTTCCCCTGGAATCGCGTCCAATACCTGGAGTAAGGCATGGTCTCATGTGAGTTGAACTGCTTGCAGAAGTCGATGTGTGCTCTATATAACTCCGTCCTGTCGCCGACTCTTTCCGCTTAAAAGTAGTTCCTGAAATCGATGGGCCCATAAATGCTCTTTTCCAGGCCTCGTGGTCAATACTTGAATTTGAGGATGATCCCTCGTCCGTAGAACTCCCATCAGTCGTCGATGAGTCGGTCAAATGACTCCTTCCAAGTTTCGATGGATATGCCGAAGACATAATAGAGCAGTTCAAAAATAGCACCTACCAGGCCTATAGCAAAACTAGAAATGCTACAGGTGATATGGTGTGGCTAACGGCACGATAAGAACAACGACCAATCAGAAGCTTAAGTGTTCACAGTCAGTTGATTATACACCAACTTCATGATTGACAATCCCGTAAATAACTGGTTCTTTGTGTGGTGCACTTCTTTTCCCCTTCTTGAACCCATCTGTAGCAGGGATTAAAATTTTAACGCTAGGCGTGCAGTAACAATAGGGCTCACTACCTGTGTGCCCTATTGTTACCCTATTGTCGCTGTCCATAAAAGGAGGGGAGTAAATCACAGGTGCAAACGTGCAGAACACAGGTGCAGAGCCATTCGAAGAAAAATGCTTTTGAGAGGGAGGCAAGAGCAACAGGAAATGAGGGATATAATATATTTATTCATGGTGTCATCTACGCATGGCTTCTTTTTAAATTTGTTGAATTATCTATTCCTACATGTCAGGTTCAATTATTACTTAAACAATACAATTTTTCTAAATCTGTTAAAATATCTATTCCTTCAAGTGAGTTTAAAATATTATCAGAACAATCCAATTTTCCTAAATTTGTCAAATTATCTAACCATTCAAGTTAGGTTGAAGTATTATCAGAACAATTTAATTTTATTATTTCTCCAGAATTTCTAATTTTTCGGAAACAATTAAAATATTTTTGTTTCCAATTACTATATATAACAATCACTTAATAGTAAACACTCTTTCAATTTGTTTACTCTTCAGATGTGTCGTGTTTAATAATAATTTGTTTTAAAAGATAAACACATCCTCTCAAGGATTTTTTAACTTCACAAAACCATTCAAAAATTTTTTCTCTCTAATGTTCTTCTTCACAATGACCAAACTTTTCATTTATTTCACTTATCTGTACAGCCTGCATTTTTCGACAAATAACATTAAGGTAGTAGATTAAATTTGTAATTGACCATATAAAAAATCTAATTTATTCATACATTTTTCTATAAATGTTTCACCAAATGTCTGATATCTAACTATATACAGCCAATTTAAATCATCTTCCAATTCTCTCATTGTAACTTCGAAAAGATTTCGAAAGATTGATACTTTATAAAAATTAGGATTTATTTCTCCATCTGGAGCGGTGAGACATAATTTTGTAATATAAAGAAACAGAGCACTTCTCGCAGCAGCTACGGTTTCATAATTAAGTTTCGGGTTTTGTTTTGATATTAGCTTAATGATTTTGTTGGTGCATTATAGGAATGTAAGAGATTATTTTGTTTATGTTTGGGTTTTAGAAGAATGTGTCGGAGAAAAATTATCAGGTTATTTCGGATAAAAGAATGGCTGGGCCAGGACGTTTACTTTCTGTGGAAGTATATAATAGTACGAGAAACGAACCGGGCAGTAATGAAAGTGATGCAGATAGTAAAGATTCGTGGAACTGTGGTATTTCTGAAGATGAATATGAACATGCAGGTGATTCTTCAGATTCTGATATTACAACTCCGCCAGCTTCAGTAGCTGTTTCCTCAAATAATATTTACGTAGGAGATTTGAAAGATCTGAATTCTTTTGAGTTTTGAGCATACTTGGAATCAATCACTATATTATGCCGCCTAATTTAGTTTAGGAAATAAAATTTAGCATATTTTTCGATGGTGAATAGTAGAATTCACAGTAAAAGCAACTAAAGAGTATTTTGTTTTGAGATTCGTATGAAAAATATACATCAAGTATAAAATCAGTATTTCAATTATTCCTGACAAAAATTATTCACTCTCAATCAATATTCAATTAATCAAAATCAAAGTTTCAATTATTCCTGCGTTAAAGAGGTGATCTTTTGAGGATTGATTTCGAGAGATAGGCTTAGCACAACAAATTAGCCTTGTTTTGATAACAATTCGGAAGCGAAGCGCTCCTTCGTTTGGGCCAAGTTAGTTCCGGACTGCCGCCGTCCGGAAAGGGTTAATGACAATTTTGCGGTAGCAATATATATAATCCACAATAACATGTGTTGTAACTTTCAATGGCCCTAACTCAGGTTTGAACATCTTATTTTCAATATATTGAAATTTATATAGGCAATTCCTTTCTGAATTGAGTATGCTTTACAGTAAGCTGACGTTTTACCACTAAATTAAAAATAGCAATTATTTAAACACTTTCATATAACTGCAAGATATCTAGCCATTTTACTGCACGCAAAAGTAAGGTATAAGTTTTTTGCAAATAACTCGAGAAGCGATGCAGTTTGCAATCTCAAATTTGGCATATGAATGCTTATTGTGTTATATTTTCATTCTTCGCATAAAGATCTCGGCGAAAATCCTTCCCGGAAAAAGCATGATAAATAAATTTCAATTTAAATATTTGCATCTGAAATTACTCTAATCGTCAAAACATATATTTAAATGTACCTCGAGGATATTATTTATAAAATAAAAATAAAACTACCTATATATCTCCATTTCAAAAAAGGTTTAAACTCCGAAATAGACTGTGTTTCCCTTTCCCAGCGACAGATGCTGACAAAAATTTTTATTTATTTTCGAAAATTTTTCTCTCGGCAGGGCCTGGAAATTTACTTATAAGTATTAACTATTTGATTCGGAATAACTAAGTTGGAACATGTGTTTGCAAAAGCTAGTTTATTTCTTCGACGTTTCTATTATACAAAGAAAATTATTCGATTTGGGGAATACGACTTTAAAATCTCTGAAAAATAAAAAGTAAATATTTTATTTATCATCTTCTGCGTCTGATCTTATTTTTTGTAAAAAACCCTCCTCTTTTCTCAACCGGGCTTGGGACCGGCTATGGCAGAGTTAAAAATATTTTTTACTTTTTGTCCAAAACATTGTCTTTGGACGATATGAAGAAGTCCCGGTAATAATAACCTACCGCATATCTACTTGTGTGATTGGCTCTGAAAAGAGCCTTTTTTATGTTCTCGATACCATTCGAGTGATCTTCAGACAGGAGCTTTTGGAGTTAAAATTTTTGTGTCTACTGCTGTGTCGGAGATGCCGTTTCTGAACATTCATCGGTGTTTTCAGAATCATAAAATACCTGAAAAAGAAAACAAAATTAGAAATTACAAGCAATGAATCTTTCATCAAGTTAATTAATTTATATTTTAAATAGTCATTTTAATTTGCACTTACCTCTGACATTATACTTTGCATAGTCTTTTTTCCGTCATAATGCTCGGAGTCGTTCTGGTTTGCCCCTTCGATTTTAGTATAATGTCGCTTTTTGTCACTGTACATGTGTACGAGAGCTCGATTGATCCTTTCTCCATACTTTGAGTTGTTAGCTGTTTTCGTAACCTGAAAGAAAAGTAATATTTACTAAAAATTACAAAGCTAATTATGAACATAAACAGATAAAAGTAATAATTGAAATCATAAAGGCTTACCTTGCAGGATGCAAGACCAGTTGCTGCAGTTGAAGCTGGTGTCTTGTCCGTAGATATCCTTGAATTAGTCGGTGGGTGTTCTACCGTACTTCGTCCTGTCACCGACGAGTGTGTCTTAAAATTCTTTGCTGTCGTCGATGGGTCCACAGATTGTTTTCCCCTGGAATCGCGTCCAATACCTGGAGTAAGGCATGGTCTCATGTGAGTTGAACTGCTTGCAGAAGTCGATGTGTGCTCTATATAACTCCGTCCTGTCGCCGACTCTTTCCGCTTAAAAGTAGTTCCTGAAATCGATGGGCCCATAAATGCTCTTTTCCAGGCCTCGTGGTCAATACTTGAATTTGAGGATGATCCCTCGTCCGTAGAACTCCCATCAGTCGTCGATGAGTCGGTCAAATGACTCCTTCCAAGTTTCGATGGATATGCCGAAGACATAATAGAGCAGTTCAAAAATAGCACCTACCAGGCCTATAGCAAAACTAGAAATGCTACAGGTGATATGGTGTGGCTAACGGCACGATAAGAACAACGACCAATCAGAAGCTTAAGTGTTCACAGTCAGTTGATTATACACCAACTTCATGATTGACAATCCCGTAAATAACTGGTTCTTTGTGTGGTGCACTTCTTTTCCCCTTCTTGAACCCATCTGTAGCAGGGATTAAAATTTTAACGCTAGGCGTGCAGTAACAATAGGGCTCACTACCTGTGTGCCCTATTGTTACCCTATTGTCGCTGTCCATAAAAGGAGGGGAGTAAATCACAGATGCAAACGTGCAGAACACAGGTGCAGAGCCATTCGAAGAAAAATGCTTTTGAGAGGGAGGCAAGAGCAACAGGAAATGAGGGATATAATATATTTATTCATGGTGTCATCTACGCATGGCTTCTTTTTAAATTTGTTGAATTATCTATTCCTACATGTCAGGTTCAATTATTACTTAAACAATACAATTTTTCTAAATCTGTTAAAATATCTATTCCTTCAAGTGAGTTTAAAATATTATCAGAACAATCCAATTTTCCTAAATTTGTCAAATTATCTAACCATTCAAGTTAGGTTGAAGTATTATCAGAACAATTTAATTTTATTATTTCTCCAGAATTTCTAATTTTTCGGAAACAATTAAAATATTTTTGTTTCCAATTACTATATATAACAATCACTTAATAGTAAACACTCTTTCAATTTGTTTACTCTTCAGATGTGTCGTGTTTAATAATAATTTGTTTTAAAAGATAAACACATCCTCTCAAGGATTTTTTAACTTCACAAAACCATTCAAAAATTTTTTCTCTCTAATGTTCTTCTTCACAATGACCAAACTTTTCATTTAATTCACTTATCTGTACAGCCTGCATTTTTCGACAAATAACATTAAGGTAGTAGATTAAATTTGTAATTGACCATATAAAAAATCTAATTTATTCATACATTTTTCTATAAATGTTTCACCAAATGTCTGATATCTAACTATATACAGCCAATTTAAATCATCTTCCAATTCTCTCATTGTAACTTCGGAAAGATTTCGAAAGATAGATACTTTATAAAAATTAGGATTTATTTCTCCATCTGGAGCGGTGAGACATAATTTTGTAATATAAAGAAACAGAGCACTTCTCGCAGCAGCTACGGTTTCATAATTAAGTTTCGGGTTTTGTTTTGATATTAGCTTAATGATTTTGTTGGTGCATTATAGGATTGTAAGAGATTATTTTGTTTATGTTTGGGTTTTAGAAGAATGTGTCGGAGAAAAATTATCAGGTTATTTCGGATAAAAGAATGGCTGGGCCAGGACGTTTACTTTCTGTGGAAGTATATAATAGTACGAGAAACGAACCGGGCAGTAATGAAAGTGATGCAGATAGTAAAGATTCGTGGAACTGGGGTATTTCTGAAGATGAATATGAACATGCAGGTGATTCTTCAGATTCTGATATTACAACTCCGCCAGCTTCAGTAGCTGTTTCCTCAAATAATATTTACGTAGGAGATTTGAAAGATCTGAATTCTTTTGAGTTTTGAGCATACTTGGAATCAATCACTATATTATGCCGCCTAATTTAGTTTAGGAAATAAAATTTAGCATATTTTTCGATGGTGAATAGTAGAATTCACAGTAAAAGCAACTAAAGAGTATTTTGTTTTGAGATTCGTATGAAAAATATACATCAAGTATAAAATCAGGATTTCAATTATTCCTGACAAAAATTATTCACTCTCAATCAATATTCAATTAATCAAAATCAAAGTTTCAATTATTCCTGCGTTAAAGAGGTGATCTTTTGAGGATTGATTTCGAGAGATAGGCTTAGCACAACAAATTAGCCTTGTTTTGATAACAATTCGGAAGCGAAGCGCTCCTTCGTTTGGGCCAAGTTAGTTCCGGACTGCCGCCGTCCGGAAAGGGTTAATGACAATTTTGCGGTAGCAATATATATAATCCACAATAACATGTGTTGTAACTTTCAATGGCCCTAACTCAGGTTTGAACATCTTATTTTCAATATATTGAAATTTATATAGGCAATTCCTTTCTGAATTGAGTATGCTTTACAGTAAGCTGACGTTTTACCACTAAATTAAAAATAGCAATTATTTAAACACTTTCATATAACTGCAAGATATCTAGCCATTTCACTGCACGCAAAAGTAAGGTATAAGTTTTTTGCAAATAACTCGAGAAGCGATGCAGTTTGCAATCTCAAATTTGGCATATGAATGCTTATTGTGTTATATTTTCATTCTTCGTATAAAGATCTCGGCGAAAATCCTTCCCGGAAAAAGCATGATAAATAAATTTCAATTTAAATATTTGCATCTGAAATTACTCTAATCGTCAAAACATATATTTAAATGTACCTCGAGGATATTATTTATAAAATAAAAATAAAACTACCTATATATCTCCATTTCAAAAAAGGTTTAAACTCCGAAATAGACTGTGTTTCCCTTTCCCAGCGACAGATGCTGACAAAAATTTTTATTTATTTTCGAAAATTTTTCTCTCGGCAGGGCCTGGAAATTTACTTATAAGTATTAACTATTTGATTCGGAATAACTAAGTTGGAACATGTGTTTGCAAAAGCTAGTTTATTTCTTCGACGTTTCTATTATACAAAGAAAATTATTCGATTTGGGGAATACGACTTTAAAATCTCTGAAAAATAAAAAGTAAATATTTTATTTATCATCTTCTGCGTCTGATCTTATTTTTTGTAAAAAACCCTCCTCTTTTCTCAACCGGGCTTGGGACCGGCTATGGCAGAGTTAAAAATATTTTTTACTTTTTGTCCAAAACATTGTCTTTGGACGATATGAAGAAGTCACGGTAATAATAACCTACCGCATATCTACTTGTGTGATTGGCTCTGAAAAGAGCCTTTTTTATGTTCTCGATACCATTCGAGTGATCTTCAGACAGGAGCTTTTGGAGTTAAAATTTTTGTGTCTACTGCTGTTTCGGAGATGCCGTTTCTGAACATTCATCGGTGTTTTCAGAATCATAAAATACCTGAAAAAGAAAACAAAATTAGAAATTACAAGCAATGAATCTTTCATCAAGTTAATTAATTTATATTTTAAATAGTCATTTTAATTTGCACTTACCTCTGACATTATACTTTGCATAGTCTTTTTTCCGTCATAATGCTCGGAGTCGTTCTGGTTTGCCCCTTCGATTTTAGTATAATGTCGCTTTTTGTCACTGTACATGTGTACGAGAGCTCGATTGATCCTTTCTCCATACTTTGAGTTGTTAGCTGTTTTCGTAACCTGAAAGAAAAGTAATATTTACTATAAATTACAAAGCTAATTATGAACATAAACAGATAAAAGTAATAATTGAAATCATAAAGGCTTACCTTGCAGGATGCAAGACCAGTTGCTGCAGTTGAAGCTGGTGTCTTGTCCGTAGATATCCTTGAATTAGTCGGTGGGTGTTCTACCGTACTTCGTCCTGTCACCGACGAGTGTGTCTTAAAATTCTTTGCTGTCGTCGATGGGTCCACAGATTGTTTTCCCCTGGAATCGCGTCCAATACCTGGAGTAAGGCATGGTCTCATGTGAGTTGAACTGCTTGCAGAAGTCGATGTGTGCTCTATATAACTCCGTCCTGTCGCCGACTCTTTCCGCTTAAAAGTAGTTCCTGAAATCGATGGGCCCATAAATGCTCTTTTCCAGGCCTCGTGGTCAATACTTGAATTTGAGGATGATCCCTCGTCCGTAGAACTCCCATCAGTCGTCGATGAGTCGGTCAAATGACTCCTTCCAAGTTTCGATGGATATGCCGAAGACATAATAGAGCAGTTCAAAAATAGCACCTACCAGGCCTATAGCAAAACTAGAAATGCTACAGGTGATATGGTGTGGCTAACGGCACGATAAGAACAACGACCAATCAGAAGCTTAAGTGTTCACAGTCAGTTGATTATACACCAACTTCATGATTGACAATCCCGTAAATAACTGGTTCTTTGTGTGGTGCACTTCTTTTCCCCTTCTTGAACCCATCTGTAGCAGGGATTAAAATTTTAACGCTAGGCGTGCAGTAACAATAGGGCTCACTACCTGTGTGCCCTATTGTTACCCTATTGTCGCTGTCCATAAAAGGAGGGGAGTAAATCACAGGTGCAAACGTGCAGAACACAGGTGCAGAGCCATTCGAAGAAAAATGCTTTTGAGAGGGAGGCAAGAGCAACAGGAAATGAGGGATATAATATATTTATTCATGGTGTCATCTACGCATGGCTTCTTTTTAAATTTGTTGAATTATCTATTCCTACATGTCAGGTTCAATTATTACTTAAACAATACAATTTTTCTAAATCTGTTAAAATATCTATTCCTTCAAGTGAGTTTAAAATATTATCAGAACAATCCAATTTTCCTAAATTTGTCAAATTATCTAACCATTCAAGTTAGGTTGAAGTATTATCAGAACAATTTAATTTTATTATTTCTCCAGAATTTCTAATTTTTCGGAAACAATTAAAATATTTTTGTTTCCAATTACTATATATAACAATCACTTAATAGTAAACACTCTTTCAATTTGTTTACTCTTCAGATGTGTCGTGTTTAATAATAATTTGTTTTAAAAGATAAACACATCCTCTCAAGGATTTTTTAACTTCACAAAACCATTCAAAAATTTTTTCTCTCTAATGTTCTTCTTCACAATGACCAAACTTTTCATTTATTTCACTTATCTGTACAGCCTGCATTTTTCGACAAATAACATTAAGGTAGTAGATTAAATTTGTAATTGACCATATAAAAAATCTAATTTATTCATACATTTTTCTATAAATGTTTCACCAAATGTCTGATATCTAACTATATACAGCCAATTTAAATCATCTTCCAATTCTCTCATTGTAACTTCGAAAAGATTTCGAAAGATTGATACTTTATAAAAATTAGGATTTATTTCTCCATCTGGAGCGGTGAGACATAATTTTGTAATATAAAGAAACAGAGCACTTCTCGCAGCAGCTACGGTTTCATAATTAAGTTTCGGGTTTTGTTTTGATATTAGCTTAATGATTTTGTTGGTGCATTATAGGAATGTAAGAGATTATTTTGTTTATGTTTGGGTTTTAGAAGAATGTGTCGGAGAAAAATTATCAGGTTATTTCGGATAAAAGAATGGCTGGGCCAGGACGTTTACTTTCTGTGGAAGTATATAATAGTACGAGAAACGAACCGGGCAGTAATGAAAGTGATGCAGATAGTAAAGATTCGTGGAACTGTGGTATTTCTGAAGATGAATATGAACATGCAGGTGATTCTTCAGATTCTGATATTACAACTCCGCCAGCTTCAGTAGCTGTTTCCTCAAATAATATTTACGTAGGAGATTTGAAAGATCTGAATTCTTTTGAGTTTTGAGCATACTTGGAATCAATCACTATATTATGCCGCCTAATTTAGTTTAGGAAATAAAATTTAGCATATTTTTCGATGGTGAATAGTAGAATTCACAGTAAAAGCAACTAAAGAGTATTTTGTTTTGAGATTCGTATGAAAAATATACATCAAGTATAAAATCAGTATTTCAATTATTCCTGACAAAAATTATTCACTCTCAATCAATATTCAATTAATCAAAATCAAAGTTTCAATTATTCCTGCGTTAAAGAGGTGATCTTTTGAGGATTGATTTCGAGAGATAGGCTTAGCACAACAAATTAGCCTTGTTTTGATAACAATTCGGAAGCGAAGCGCTCCTTCGTTTGGGCCAAGTTAGTTCCGGACTGCCGCCGTCCGGAAAGGGTTAATGACAATTTTGCGGTAGCAATATATATAATCCACAATAACATGTGTTGTAACTTTCAATGGCCCTAACTCAGGTTTGAACATCTTATTTTCAATATATTGAAATTTATATAGGCAATTCCTTTCTGAATTGAGTATGCTTTACAGTAAGCTGACGTTTTACCACTAAATTAAAAATAGCAATTATTTAAACACTTTCATATAACTGCAAGATATCTAGCCATTTTACTGCACGCAAAAGTAAGGTATAAGTTTTTTGCAAATAACTCGAGAAGCGATGCAGTTTGCAATCTCAAATTTGGCATATGAATGCTTATTGTGTTATATTTTCATTCTTCGCATAAAGATCTCGGCGAAAATCCTTCCCGGAAAAAGCATGATAAAAAAATTTCAATTTAAATATTTGCATCTGAAATTACTCTAATCGTCAAAACATATATTTAAATGTACCTCGAGGATATTATTTATAAAATAAAAATAAAACTACCTATATATCTCCATTTCAAAAAAGGTTTAAACTCCGAAATAGACTGTGTTTCCCTTTCCCAGCGACAGATGCTGACAAAAATTTTTATTTATTTTCGAAAATTTTTCTCTCGGGAGGGCCTGGAAATTTACTTATAAGTATTAACTATTTGATTCGGAATAACTAAGTTGGAACATGTGTTTGCAAAAGCTAGTTTATTTCTTCGACGTTTCTATTATACAAAGAAAATTATTCGATTTGGGGAATACGACTTTAAAATCTCTGAAAAATAAAAAGTAAATATTTTATTTATCATCTTCTGCGTCTGATCTTATTTTTTGTAAAAAACCCTCCTCTTTTCTCAACCGGGCTTGGGACCGGCTATGGCAGAGTTAAAAATATTTTTTACTTTTTGTCCAAAACATTGTCTTTGGACGATATGAAGAAGTCACGGTAATAATAACCTACCGCATATCTACTTGTGTGATTGGCTCTGAAAAGAGCCTTTTTTATGTTCTCGATACCATTCGAGTGATCTTCAGACAGGAGCTTTTGGAGTTAAAATTTTTGTGTCTACTGCTGTGTCGGAGATGCCGTTTCTGAACATTCATCGGTGTTTTCAGAATCATAAAATACCTGAAAAAGAAAACAAAATTAGAAATTACAAGCAATGAATCTTTCATCAAGTTAATTAATTTATATTTTAAATAGTCATTTTAATTTGCACTTACCTCTGACATTATACTTTGCATAGTCTTTTTTCCGTCATAATGCTCGGAGTCGTTCTGGTTTGCCCCTTCGATTTTAGTATAATGTCGCTTTTTGTCACTGTACATGTGTACGAGAGCTCGATTGATCCTTTCTCCATACTTTGAGTTGTTAGCTGTTTTCGTAACCTGAAAGAAAAGTAATATTTACTATAAATTACAAAGCTAATTATGAACATAAACAGATAAAAGTAATAATTGAAATCATAAAGGCTTACCTTGCAGGATGCAAGACCAGTTGCTGCAGTTGAAGCTGGTGTCTTGTCCGTAGATATCCTTGAATTAGTCGGTGGGTGTTCTACCGTACTTCGTCCTGTCACCGACGAGTGTGTCTTAAAATTCTTTGCTGTCGTCGATGGGTCCACAGATTGTTTTCCCCTGGAATCGCGTCCAATACCTGGAGTAAGGCATGGTCTCATGTGAGTTGAACTGCTTGCAGAAGTCGATGTGTGCTCTATATAACTCCGTCCTGTCGCCGACTCTTTCCGCTTAAAAGTAGTTCCTGAAATCGATGGGCCCATAAATGCTCTTTTCCAGGCCTCGTGGTCAATACTTGAATTTGAGGATGATCCCTCGTCCGTAGAACTCCCATCAGTCGTCGATGAGTCGGTCAAATGACTCCTTCCAAGTTTCGATGGATATGCCGAAGACATAATAGAGCAGTTCAAAAATAGCACCTACCAGGCCTATAGCAAAACTAGAAATGCTACAGGTGATATGGTGTGGCTAACGGCACGATAAGAACAACGACCAATCAGAAGCTTAAGTGTTCACAGTCAGTTGATTATACACCAACTTCATGATTGACAATCCCGTAAATAACTGGTTCTTTGTGTGGTGCACTTCTTTTCCCCTTCTTGAACCCATCTGTAGCAGGGATTAAAATTTTAACGCTAGGCGTGCAGTAACAATAGGGCTCACTACCTGTGTGCCCTATTGTTACCCTATTGTCGCTGTCCATAAAAGGAGGGGAGTAAATCACAGGTGCAAACGTGCAGAACACAGGTGCAGAGCCATTCGAAGAAAAATGCTTTTGAGAGGGAGGCAAGAGCAACAGGAAATGAGGGATATAATATATTTATTCATGGTGTCATCTACGCATGGCTTCTTTTTAAATTTGTTGAATTATCTATTCCTACATGTCAGGTTCAATTATTACTTAAACAATACAATTTTTCTAAATCTGTTAAAATATCTATTCCTTCAAGTGAGTTTAAAATATTATCAGAACAATCCAATTTTCCTAAATTTGTCAAATTATCTAACCATTCAAGTTAGGTTGAAGTATTATCAGAACAATTTAATTTTATTATTTCTCCAGAATTTCTAATTTTTCGGAAACAATTAAAATATTTTTGTTTCCAATTACTATATATAACAATCACTTAATAGTAAACACTCTTTCAATTTGTTTACTCTTCAGATGTGTCGTGTTTAATAATAATTTGTTTTAAAAGATAAACACATCCTCTCAAGGATTTTTTAACTTCACAAAACCATTCAAAAATTTTTTCTCTCTAATGTTCTTCTTCACAATGACCAAACTTTTCATTTATTTCACTTATCTGTACAGCCTGCATTTTTCGACAAATAACATTAAGGTAGTAGATTAAATTTGTAATTGACCATATAAAAAATCTAATTTATTCATACATTTTTCTATAAATGTTTCACCAAATGTCTGATATCTAACTATATACAGCCAATTTAAATCATCTTCCAATTCTCTCATTGTAACTTCGAAAAGATTTCGAAAGATTGATACTTTATAAAAATTAGGATTTATTTCTCCATCTGGAGCGGTGAGACATAATTTTGTAATATAAAGAAACAGAGCACTTCTCGCAGCAGCTACGGTTTCATAATTAAGTTTCGGGTTTTGTTTTGATATTAGCTTAATGATTTTGTTGGTGCATTATAGGAATGTAAGAGATTATTTTGTTTATGTTTGGGTTTTAGAAGAATGTGTCGGAGAAAAATTATCAGGTTATTTCGGATAAAAGAATGGCTGGGCCAGGACGTTTACTTTCTGTGGAAGTATATAATAGTACGAGAAACGAACCGGGCAGTAATGAAAGTGATGCAGATAGTAAAGATTCGTGGAACTGTGGTATTTCTGAAGATGAATATGAACATGCAGGTGATTCTTCAGATTCTGATATTACAACTCCGCCAGCTTCAGTAGCTGTTTCCTCAAATAATATTTACGTAGGAGATTTGAAAGATCTGAATTCTTTTGAGTTTTGAGCATACTTGGAATCAATCACTATATTATGCCGCCTAATTTAGTTTAGGAAATAAAATTTAGCATATTTTTCGATGGTGAATAGTAGAATTCACAGTAAAAGCAACTAAAGAGTATTTTGTTTTGAGATTCGTATGAAAAATATACATCAAGTATAAAATCAGTATTTCAATTATTCCTGACAAAAATTATTCACTCTCAATCAATATTCAATTAATCAAAATCAAAGTTTCAATTATTCCTGCGTTAAAGAGGTGATCTTTTGAGGATTGATTTCGAGAGATAGGCTTAGCACAACAAATTAGCCTTGTTTTGATAACAATTCGGAAGCGAAGCGCTCCTTCGTTTGGGCCAAGTTAGTTCCGGACTGCCGCCGTCCGGAAAGGGTTAATGACAATTTTGCGGTAGCAATATATATAATCCACAATAACATGTGTTGTAACTTTCAATGGCCCTAACTCAGGTTTGAACATCTTATTTTCAATATATTGAAATTTATATAGGCAATTCCTTTCTGAATTGAGTATGCTTTACAGTAAGCTGACGTTTTACCACTAAATTAAAAATAGCAATTATTTAAACACTTTCATATAACTGCAAGATATCTAGCCATTTTACTGCACGCAAAAGTAAGGTATAAGTTTTTTGCAAATAACTCGAGAAGCGATGCAGTTTGCAATCTCAAATTTGGCATATGAATGCTTATTGTGTTATATTTTCATTCTTCGCATAAAGATCTCGGCGAAAATCCTTCCCGGAAAAAGCATGATAAAAAAATTTCAATTTAAATATTTGCATCTGAAATTACTCTAATCGTCAAAACATATATTTAAATGTACCTCGAGGATATTATTTATAAAATAAAAATAAAACTACCTATATATCTCCATTTCAAAAAAGGTTTAAACTCCGAAATAGACTGTGTTTCCCTTTCCCAGCGACAGATGCTGACAAAAATTTTTATTTATTTTCGAAAATTTTTCTCTCGGCAGGGCCTGGAAATTTACTTATAAGTATTAACTATTTGATTCGGAATAACTAAGTTGGAACATGTGTTTGCAAAAGCTAGTTTATTTCTTCGACGTTTCTATTATACAAAGAAAATTATTCGATTTGGGGAATACGACTTTAAAATCTCTGAAAAATAAAAAGTAAATATTTTATTTATCATCTTCTGCGTCTGATCTTATTTTTTGTAAAAAACCCTCCTCTTTTCTCAACCGGGCTTGGGACCGGCTATGGCAGAGTTAAAAATATTTTTTACTTTTTGTCCAAAACATTGTCTTTGGACGATATGAAGAAGTCACGGTAATAATAACCTACCGCATATCTACTTGTGTGATTGGCTCTGAAAAGAGCCTTTTTTATGTTCTCGATACCATTCGAGTGATCTTCAGACAGGAGCTTTTGGAGTTAAAATTTTTGTGTCTACTGCTGTGTCGGAGATGCCGTTTCTGAACATTCATCGGTGTTTTCAGAATCATAAAATACCTGAAAAAGAAAACAAAATTAGAAATTACAAGCAATGAATCTTTCATCAAGTTAATTAATTTATATTTTAAATAGTCATTTTAATTTGCACTTACCTCTGACATTATACTTTGCATAGTCTTTTTTCCGTCATAATGCTCGGAGTCGTTCTGGTTTGCCCCTTCGATTTTAGTATAATGTCGCTTTTTGTCACTGTACATGTGTACGAGAGCTCGATTGATCCTTTCTCCATACTTTGAGTTGTTAGCTGTTTTCGTAACCTGAAAGAAAAGTAATATTTACTAAAAATTACAAAGCTAATTATGAACATAAACAGATAAAAGTAATAATTGAAATCATAAAGGCTTACCTTGCAGGATGCAAGACCAGTTGCTGCAGTTGAAGCTGGTGTCTTGTCCGTAGATATCCTTGAATTAGTCGGTGGGTGTTCTACCGTACTTCGTCCTGTCACCGACGAGTGTGTCTTAAAATTCTTTGCTGTCGTCGATGGGTCCACAGATTGTTTTCCCCTGGAATCGCGTCCAATACCTGGAGTAAGGCATGGTCTCATGTGAGTTGAACTGCTTGCAGAAGTCGATGTGTGCTCTATATAACTCCGTCCTGTCGCCGACTCTTTCCGCTTAAAAGTAGTTCCTGAAATCGATGGGCCCATAAATGCTCTTTTCCAGGCCTCGTGGTCAATACTTGAATTTGAGGATGATCCCTCGTCCGTAGAACTCCCATCAGTCGTCGATGAGTCGGTCAAATGACTCCTTCCAAGTTTCGATGGATATGCCGAAGACATAATAGAGCATTTCAAAAATAGCACCTACCAGGCCTATAGCAAAACTAGAAATGCTACAGGTGATATGGTGTGGCTAATGGCACGATAAGAACAACGACCAATCAGAAGCTTAAGTGTTCACAGTCAGTTGATTATACACCAACTTCATGATTGACAATCCCGTAAATAACTGGTTCTTTGTGTGGTGCACTTCTTTTCCCCTTCTTGAACCCATCTGTAGCAGGGATTAAAATTTTAACGCTAGGCGTGCAGTAACAATAGGGCTCACTACCTGTGTGCCCTATTGTTACCCTATTGTCGCTGTCCATAAAAGGAGGGGAGTAAATCACAGGTGCAAACGTGCAGAACACAGGTGCAGAGCCATTCGAAGAAAAATGATTTTGAGAGGGAGGCAAGAGCAACAGGAAATGAGGGATATAATATATTTATTCATGGTGTCATCTACGCATGGCTTCTTTTTAAATTTGTTGAATTATCTATTCCTACATGTCAGGTTCAATTATTACTTAAACAATACAATTTTTCTAAATCTGTTAAAATATCTATTCCTTCAAGTGAGTTTAAAATATTATCAGAACAATCCAATTTTCCTAAATTTGTCAAATTATCTAACCATTCAAGTTAGGTTGAAGTATTATCAGAACAATTTAATTTTATTATTTCTCCAGAATTTCTAATTTTTCGGAAACAATTAAAATATTTTTGATTCCAATTACTATATATAACAATCACTTAATAGTAAACACTCTTTCAATTTGTTTACTCTTCAGATGTGTCGTGTTTAATAATAATTTGTTTTAAAAGATAAACACATCCTCTCAAGGATTTTTTTACTTCACAAAACCATTCAAAAATTTTTTCTCTCTAATGTTCTTCTTCACAATGACCAAACTTTTCATTTAATTCACTTATCTGTACAGCCTGCATTTTTCGACAAATAACATTAAGGTAGTAGATTAAATTTGTAATTGACCATATAAAAAATCTAATTTATTCATACATTTTTCTATAAATGTTTCACCAAATGTCTGATATCTAACTATATACAGCCAATTTAAATCATCTTCCAATTCTCTCATTGTAACTTCGGAAAGATTTCGAAAGATAGATACTTTATAAAAATTAGGATTTATTTCTCCATCTGGAGCGGTGAGACATAATTTTGTAATATAAAGAAACAGAGCACTTCTCGCAGCAGCTACGGTTTCATAATTAAGTTTCGGGTTTTGTTTTGATATTAGCTTAATGATTTTGTTGGTGCATTATAGGAATGTAAGAGATTATTTTGTTTATGTTTGGGTTTTAGAAGAATGTGTCGGAGAAAAATTATCAGGTTATTTCGGATAAAAGAATGGCTGGGCCAGGACGTTTACTTTCTGTGGAAGTATATAATAGTACGAGAAACGAACCGGGCAGTAATGAAAGTGATGCAGATAGTAAAGATTCGTGGAACTGGGGTATTTCTGAAGATGAATATGAACATGCAGGTGATTCTTCAGATTCTGATATTACAACTCCGCCAGCTTCAGTAGCTGTTTCCTCAAATAATATTTACGTAGGAGATTTGAAAGATCTGAATTCTTTTGAGTTTTGAGCATACTTGGAATCAATCACTATATTATGCCGCCTAATTTAATTTAGGAAATAAAATTTAGCATATTTTTCGATGGTGAATAGTAGAATTCACAGTAAAAGCAACTAAAGAGTATTTTGTTTTGAGATTCGTATGAAAAATATACATCAAGTATAAAATCAGTATTTCAATTATTCCTGACAAAAATTATTCACTCTCAATCAATATTCAATTAATCAAAATCAAAGTTTCAATTATTCCTGCGTTAAAGAGGTGATCTTTTGAGGATTGATTTCGAGAGATAGGCTTAGCACAACAAATTAGCCTTGTTTTGATAACAATTCGGAAGCGAAGCGCTCCTTCGTTTGGGCCAAGTTAGTTCCGGACTGCCGCCGTAAGGAAAGGGTTAATGACAATTTTGCGGTAGCAATATATATAATTCACAATAACATGTGTTGTAACTTTCAATGGCCCTAACTCAGGTTTGAACATCTTATTTTCAATATATTGAAATTTATATAGGCAATTCCTTTCTGAATTGAGTATGCTTTACAGTAAGCTGACGTTTTACCACTAAATTAAAAATAGCAATTATTTAAACACTTTCATATAACTGCAAGATATCTAGCCATTTTACTGCACGCAAAAGTAAGGTATAAGTTTTTTGCAAATAACTCGAGAAGCGATGCAGTTTGCAATCTCAAATTTGGCATATGAATGCTTATTGTGTTATATTTTCATTCTTCGTATAAAGATCTCGGCGAAAATCATTCCCGGAAAAAGCATGATAAATAAATTTCAATTTAAATATTTGCATCTGAAATTACTCTAATCGTCAAAACATATATTTAAATGTACCTCGAGGATATTATTTATAAAATAAAAATAAAACTACCTATATATCTCCATTTCAAAAAAGGTTTAAACTCCGAAATAGACTGTGTTTCCCTTTCCCAGCGACAGATGCTGACAGAAATTTTTATTTATTTTCGAAAATTTTTCTCTCGGCAGGGCCTGGAAATTTACTTATAAGTATTAACTATTTGATTCGGAATAACTAAGTTGGAACATGTGTTTGCAAAATCTAGTTTATTTCTTCGACGTTTCTATTATACAAAGAAAATTATTCGATTTGGGGAATACGACTTTAAAATCTCTGAAAAATAAAAATAAATATTTTATTTATCATCTTCTGCGTCTGATCTTATTTTTTGTAAAAAACCCTCCTGTTTTCTCAACCGGGCTTGGGACCGGCTATGGCAGAGTTAAAAATATTTTTTACTTTTTGTCCAAAACATTGTCTTTGGACGATATGAAGAAGTCACGGTAATAATAACCTACCGCATATCTACTTGTGTGATTGGCTCTGAAAAGAGCCTTTTTTATGTTCTCGATACCATTCGAGTGATCTTCAGACAGGAGCTTTTGGAGTTAAAATTTTTGTGTCTACTGCTGTGTCGGAGATGCCGTTTCTGAACATTCATCGGTGTTTTCAGAATCATAAAATACCTGAAAAAGAAAACAAAATTAGAAATTACAAGCAATGAATCTTTCATCAAGTTAATTAATTTATATTTTAAATAGTCATTTTAATTTGCACTCACCTCTGACATTATACTTTGCATAGTCTTTTTTCTGTCATAATGCTCGGAGTCGTTCTGGTTTGCCCCTTCGATTTTAGTATAATGTCGCTTTTTGTCACTGTACATGTGTACGAGAGCTCGATTGATCCTTTCTCCATACTTTGAGTTGTTAGCTGTTTTCGTAACCTGAAAGAAAAGTAATATTTACTATAAATTACAAAGCTAATTATGAACATAAACAGATAAAAGTAATAATTGAAATCATAAAGGCTTACCTTGCAGGATGCAAGACCAGTTGCTGCAGTTGAAGCTGGTGTCTTGTCCGTAGATATCCTTGAATTAGTCGGTGGGTGTTCTACCGTACTTCGTCCTGTCACCGACGAGTGTGTCTTAAAATTCTTTGCTGTCGTCGATGGGTCCACAGATTGTTTTCCCCTGGAATCGCGTCCAATACCTGGAGTAAGGCATGGTCTCATGTGAGTTGAACTGCTTCCAGAAGTCGATGTGTGCTCTATATAACTCCGTCCTGTCGCCGACTCTTTCCGCTTAAAAGTAGTTCCTGTAATCGATGGGCCCATAAATGCTCTTTTCCAGGCCTCGTGGTCAATACTTGAATTTGAGGATGATCCCTCGTCCGTAGAACTCCCATCAGTCGTCGATGAGTCGGTCAAATGACTCCTTCCAAGTTTCGATGGATATGCCGAAGACATAATAGAGCAGTTCAAAAATAGCACCTACCAGGCCTATAGCAAAACTAGAAATGCTACAGGTGATATGGTGTGGCTAACGGCACGATAAGAACAACGACCAATCAGAAGCTTAAGTGTTCACAGTCAGTTGATTATACACCAACTTCATGATTGACAATCCCGTAAATAACTGGTTCTTTGTGTGGTGCACTTCTTTTCCCCTTCTTGAACCCATCTGTAGCAGGGATTAAAATTTTAACGCTAGGCGTGCAGTAACAATAGGGCTCACTACCTGTGTGCCCTATTGTTACCCTATTGTCGCTGTCCATAAAAGGAGGGGAGTAAATCACAGGTGCAAACGTGCAGAACACAGGTGCAGAGCCATTCGAAGAAAAATGCTTTTGAGAGGGAGGCAAGAGCAACAGGAAATGAGGGATATAATATATTTATTCATGGTGTCATCTACGCATGGCTTCTTTTTAAATTTGTTGAATTATCTATTCCTACATGTCAGGTTCAATTATTACTTAAACAATACAATTTTTCTAAATCTGTTAAAATATCTATTCCTTCAAGTGAGTTTAAAATATTATCAGAACAATCCAATTTTCCTAAATTTGTCAAATTATCTAACCATTCAAGTTAGGTTGAAGTATTATCAGAACAATTTAATTTTATTATTTCTCCAGAATTTCTAATTTTTCGGAAACAATAAAAATATTTTTGTTTCCAATTACTATATATAACAATCACTTAATAGTAAACACTCTTTCAATTTGTTTACTCTTCAGATGTGTCGTGTTTAATAATAATTTGTTTTAAAAGATAAACACATCCTCTCAAGGATTTTTTAACTTCACAAAACCATTCAAAAATTTTTTCTCTCTAATGTTCTTCTTCACAATGACCAAACTTTTCATTTAATTCACTTATCTGTACAGCCTGCATTTTTCGACAAATAACATTAAGGTAGTAGATTAAATTTGTAATTGACCATATAAAAAATCTAATTTATTCATACATTTTTCTATAAATGTTTCACCAAATGTCTGATATCTAACTATATACAGCCAATTTAAATCATCTTCCAATTCTCTCATTGTAACTTCGGAAAGATTTCGAAAGATAGATACTTTATAAAAATTAGGATTTATTTCTCCATCTGGAGCGGTGAGACATAATTTTGTAATATAAAGAAACAGAGCACTTCTCGCAGCAGCTACGGTTTCATAATTAAGTTTCGGGTTTTGTTTTGATATTAGCTTAATGATTTTGTTGGTGCATTATAGGAATGTAAGAGATTATTTTGTTTATGTTTGGGTTTTAGAAGAATGTGTCGGAGAAAAATTATCAGGTTATTTCGGATAAAAGAATGGCTGGGCCAGGACGTTTACTTTCTGTGGAAGTATATAATAGTACGAGAAACGAACCGGGCAGTAATGAAAGTGATGCAGATAGTAAAGATTCGTGGAACTGGGGTATTTCTGAAGATGAATATGAACATGCAGGTGATTCTTCAGATTCTGATATTACAACTCCGCCAGCTTCAGTAGCTGTTTCCTCAAATAATATTTACGTAGGAGATTTGAAAGATCTGAATTCTTTTGAGTTTTGAGCATACTTGGAATCAATCACTATATTATGCCGCCTAATTTAATTTAGGAAATAAAATTTAGCATATTTTTCGATGGTGAATAGTAGAATTCACAGTAAAAGCAACTAAAGAGTATTTTGTTTTGAGATTCGTATGAAAAATATACATCAAGTATAAAATCAGTATTTCAATTATTCCTGACAAAAATTATTCACTCTCAATCAATATTCAATTAATCAAAATCAAAGTTTCAATTATTCCTGCGTTAAAGAGGTGATCTTTTGAGGATTGATTTCGAGAGATAGGCTTAGCACAACAAATTAGCCTTGTTTTGATAACAATTCGGAAGCGAAGCGCTCCTTCGTTTGGGCCAAGTTAGTTCCGGACTGCCGCCGTAAGGAAAGGGTTAATGACAATTTTGCGGTAGCAATATATATAATTCACAATAACATGTGTTGTAACTTTCAATGGCCCTAACTCAGGTTTGAACATCTTATTTTCAATATATTGAAATTTATATAGGCAATTCCTTTCTGAATTGAGTATGCTTTACAGTAAGCTGACGTTTTACCACTAAATTAAAAATAGCAATTATTTAAACACTTTCATATAACTGCAAGATATCTAGCCATTTTACTGCACGCAAAAGTAAGGTATAAGTTTTTTGCAAATAACTCGAGAAGCGATGCAGTTTGCAATCTCAAATTTGGCATATGAATGCTTATTGTGTTATATTTTCATTCTTCGTATAAAGATCTCGGCGAAAATCATTCCCGGAAAAAGCATGATAAATAAATTTCAATTTAAATATTTGCATCTGAAATTACTCTAATCGTCAAAACATATATTTAAATGTACCTCGAGGATATTATTTATAAAATAAAAATAAAACTACCTATATATCTCCATTTCAAAAAAGGTTTAAACTCCGAAATAGACTGTGTTTCCCTTTCCCAGCGACAGATGCTGACAGAAATTTTTATTTATTTTCGAAAATTTTTCTCTCGGCAGGGCCTGGAAATTTACTTATAAGTATTAACTATTTGATTCGGAATAACTAAGTTGGAACATGTGTTTGCAAAATCTAGTTTATTTCTTCGACGTTTCTATTATACAAAGAAAATTATTCGATTTGGGGAATACGACTTTAAAATCTCTGAAAAATAAAAATAAATATTTTATTTATCATCTTCTGCGTCTGATCTTATTTTTTGTAAAAAACCCTCCTGTTTTCTCAACCGGGCTTGGGACCGGCTATGGCAGAGTTAAAAATATTTTTTACTTTTTGTCCAAAACATTGTCTTTGGACGATATGAAGAAGTCACGGTAATAATAACCTACCGCATATCTACTTGTGTGATTGGCTCTGAAAAGAGCCTTTTTTATGTTCTCGATACCATTCGAGTGATCTTCAGACAGGAGCTTTTGGAGTTAAAATTTTTGTGTCTACTGCTGTGTCGGAGATGCCGTTTCTGAACATTCATCGGTGTTTTCAGAATCATAAAATACCTGAAAAAGAAAACAAAATTAGAAATTACAAGCAATGAATCTTTCATCAAGTTAATTAATTTATATTTTAAATAGTCATTTTAATTTGCACTCACCTCTGACATTATACTTTGCATAGTCTTTTTTCTGTCATAATGCTCGGAGTCGTTCTGGTTTGCCCCTTCGATTTTAGTATAATGTCGCTTTTTGTCACTGTACATGTGTACGAGAGCTCGATTGATCCTTTCTCCATACTTTGAGTTGTTAGCTGTTTTCGTAACCTGAAAGAAAAGTAATATTTACTATAAATTACAAAGCTAATTATGAACATAAACAGATAAAAGTAATAATTGAAATCATAAAGGCTTACCTTGCAGGATGCAAGACCAGTTGCTGCAGTTGAAGCTGGTGTCTTGTCCGTAGATATCCTTGAATTAGTCGGTGGGTGTTCTACCGTACTTCGTCCTGTCACCGACGAGTGTGTCTTAAAATTCTTTGCTGTCGTCGATGGGTCCACAGATTGTTTTCCCCTGGAATCGCGTCCAATACCTGGAGTAAGGCATGGTCTCATGTGAGTTGAACTGCTTGCAGAAGTCGATGTGTGCTCTATATAACTCCGTCCTGTCGCCGACTCTTTCCGCTTAAAAGTAGTTCCTGAAATCGATGGGCCCATAAATGCTCTTTTCCAGGCCTCGTGGTCAATACTTGAATTTGAGGATGATCCCTCGTCCGTAGAACTCCCATCAGTCGTCGATGAGTCGGTCAAATGACTCCTTCCAAGTTTCGATGGATATGCCGAAGACATAATAGAGCAGTTCAAAAATAGCACCTACCAGGCCTATAGCAAAACTAGAAATGCTACAGGTGATATGGTGTGGCTAACGGCACGATAAGAACAACGACCAATCAGAAGCTTAAGTGTTCACAGTCAGTTGATTATACACCAACTTCATGATTGACAATCCCGTAAATAACTGGTTCTTTGTGTGGTGCACTTCTTTTCCCCTTCTTGAACCCATCTGTAGCAGGGATTAAAATTTTAACGCTAGGCGTGCAGTAACAATAGGGCTCACTACCTGTGTGCCCTATTGTTACCCTATTGTCGCTGTCCATAAAAGGAGGGGAGTAAATCACAGGTGCAAACGTGCAGAACACAGGTGCAGAGCCATTCGAAGAAAAATGCTTTTGAGAGGGAGGCAAGAGCAACAGGAAATGAGGGATATAATATATTTTTTCATGGTGTCATCTACGCATGGCTTCTTTTTAAATTTGTTGAATTATCTATTCCTACATGTCAGGTTCAATTATTACTTAAACAATACAATTTTTCTAAATCTGTTAAAATATCTATTCCTTCAAGTGAGTTTAAAATATTATCAGAACAATCCAATTTTCCTAAATTTGTCAAATTATCTAACCATTCAAGTTAGGTTGAAGTATTATCAGAACAATTTAATTTTATTATTTCTCCAGAATTTCTAATTTTTCGGAAACAATTAAAATATTTTTGTTTCCAATTACTATATATAACAATCACTTAATAGTAAACACTCTTTCAATTTGTTTACTCTTCAGATGTGTCGTGTTTAATAATAATTTGTTTTAAAAGATAAACACATCCTCTCAAGGATTTTTTAACTTCACAAAACCATTCAAAAATTTTTTCTCTCTAATGTTCTTCTTCACAATGACCAAACTTTTCATTTAATTCACTTATCTGTACAGCCTGCATTTTTCGACAAATAACATTAAGGTAGTAGATTAAATTTGTAATTGACCATATAAAAAATCTAATTTATTCATACATTTTTCTATAAATGTTTCACCAAATGTCTGATATCTAACTATATACAGCCAATTTAAATCATCTTCCAATTCTCTCATTGTAACTTCGGAAAGATTTCGAAAGATAGATACTTTATAAAAATTAGGATTTATTTCTCCATCTGGAGCGGTGAGACATAATTTTGTAATATAAAGAAACAGAGCACTTCTCGCAGCAGCTACGGTTTCATAATTAAGTTTCGGGTTTTGTTTTGATATTTGCTTAATGATTTTGTTGGTGCATTATAGGAATGTAAGAGATTATTTTGTTTATGTTTGGGTTTTAGAAGAATGTGTCGGAGAAAAATTATCAGGTTATTTCGGATAAAAGAATGGCTGGGCCAGGACGTTTACTTTCTGTGGAAGTATATAATAGTACGAGAAACGAACCGGGCAGTAATGAAAGTGATGCAGATAGTAAAGATTCGTGGAACTGGGGTATTTCTGAAGATGAATATGAACATGCAGGTGATTCTTCAGATTCTGATATTACAACTCCGCCAGCTTCAGTAGCTGTTTCCTCAAATAATATTTACGTAGGAGATTTGAAAGATCTGAATTCTTTTGAGTTTTGAGCATACTTGGAATCAATCACTATATTATGCCGCCTAATTTAATTTAGGAAATAAAATTTAGCATATTTTTCGATGGTGAATAGTAGAATTCACAGTAAAAGCAACTAAAGAGTATTTTGTTTTGAGATTCGTATGAAAAATATACATCAAGTATAAAATCAGTATTTCAATTATTCCTGACAAAAATTATTCACTCTCAATCAATATTCAATTAATCAAAATCAAAGTTTCAATTATTCCTGCGTTAAAGAGGTGATCTTTTGAGGATTGATTTCGAGAGATAGGCTTAGCACAACAAATTAGCCTTGTTTTGATAACAATTCGGAAGCGAAGCGCTCCTTCGTTTGGGCCAAGTTAGTTCCGGACTGCCGCCGTAAGGAAAGGGTTAATGACAATTTTGCGGTAGCAATATATATAATTCACAATAACATGTGTTGTAACTTTCAATGGCCCTAACTCAGGTTTGAACATCTTATTTTCAATATATTGAAATTTATATAGGCAATTCCTTTCTGAATTGAGTATGCTTTACAGTAAGCTGACGTTTTACCACTAAATTAAAAATAGCAATTATTTAAACACTTTCATATAACTGCAAGATATCTAGCCATTTTACTGCACGCAAAAGTAAGGTATAAGTTTTTTGCAAATAACTCGAGAAGCGATGCAGTTTGCAATCTCAAATTTGGCATATGAATGCTTATTGTGTTATATTTTCATTCTTCGTATAAAGATCTCGGCGAAAATCATTCCCGGAAAAAGCATGATAAATAAATTTCAATTTAAATATTTGCATCTGAAATTACTCTAATCGTCAAAACATATATTTAAATGTACCTCGAGGATATTATTTATAAAATAAAAATAAAACTACCTATATATCTCCATTTCAAAAAAGGTTTAAACTCCGAAATAGACTGTGTTTCCCTTTCCCAGCGACAGATGCTGACAGAAATTTTTATTTATTTTCGAAAATTTTTCTCTCGGCAGGGCCTGGAAATTTACTTATAAGTATTAACTATTTGATTCGGAATAACTAAGTTGGAACATGTGTTTGCAAAATCTAGTTTATTTCTTCGACGTTTCTATTATACAAAGAAAATTATTCGATTTGGGGAATACGACTTTAAAATCTCTGAAAAATAAAAATAAATATTTTATTTATCATCTTCTGCGTCTGATCTTATTTTTTGTAAAAAACCCTCCTGTTTTCTCAACCGGGCTTGGGACCGGCTATGGCAGAGTTAAAAATATTTTTTACTTTTTGTCCAAAACATTGTCTTTGGACGATATGAAGAAGTCACGGTAATAATAACCTACCGCATATCTACTTGTGTGATTGGCTCTGAAAAGAGCCTTTTTTATGTTCTCGATACCATTCGAGTGATCTTCAGACAGGAGCTTTTGGAGTTAAAATTTTTGTGTCTACTGCTGTGTCGGAGATGCCGTTTCTGAACATTCATCGGTGTTTTCAGAATCATAAAATACCTGAAAAAGAAAACAAAATTAGAAATTACAAGCAATGAATCTTTCATCAAGTTAATTAATTTATATTTTAAATAGTCATTTTAATTTGCACTCACCTCTGACATTATACTTTGCATAGTCTTTTTTCTGTCATAATGCTCGGAGTCGTTCTGGTTTGCCCCTTCGATTTTAGTATAATGTCGCTTTTTGTCACTGTACATGTGTACGAGAGCTCGATTGATCCTTTCTCCATACTTTGAGTTGTTAGCTGTTTTCGTAACCTGAAAGAAAAGTAATATTTACTATAAATTACAAAGCTAATTATGAACATAAACAGATAAAAGTAATAATTGAAATCATAAAGGCTTACCTTGCAGGATGCAAGACCAGTTGCTGCAGTTGAAGCTGGTGTCTTGTCCGTAGATATCCTTGAATTAGTCGGTGGGTGTTCTACCGTACTTCGTCCTGTCACCGACGAGTGTGTCTTAAAATTCTTTGCTGTCGTCGATGGGTCCACAGATTGTTTTCCCCTGGAATCGCGTCCAATACCTGGAGTAAGGCATGGTCTCATGTGAGTTGAACTGCTTGCAGAAGTCGATGTGTGCTCTATATAACTCCGTCCTGTCGCCGACTCTTTCCGCTTAAAAGTAGTTCCTGAAATCGATGGGCCCATAAATGCTCTTTTCCAGGCCTCGTGGTCAATACTTGAATTTGAGGATGATCCCTCGTCCGTAGAACTCCCATCAGTCGTCGATGAGTCGGTCAAATGACTCCTTCCAAGTTTCGATGGATATGCCGAAGACATAATAGAGCAGTTCAAAAATAGCACCTACCAGGCCTATAGCAAAACTAGAAATGCTACAGGTGATATGGTGTGGCTAACGGCACGATAAGAACAACGACCAATCAGAAGCTTAAGTGTTCACAGTCAGTTGATTATACACCAACTTCATGATTGACAATCCCGTAAATAACTGGTTCTTTGTGTGGTGCACTTCTTTTCCCCTTCTTGAACCCATCTGTAGCAGGGATTAAAATTTTAACGCTAGGCGTGCAGTAACAATAGGGCTCACTACCTGTGTGCCCTATTGTTACCCTATTGTCGCTGTCCATAAAAGGAGGGGAGTAAATCACAGGTGCAAACGTGCAGAACACAGGTGCAGAGCCATTCGAAGAAAAATGCTTTTGAGAGGGAGGCAAGAGCAACAGGAAATGAGGGATATAATATATTTATTCATGGTGTCATCTACGCATGGCTTCTTTTTAAATTTGTTGAATTATCTATTCCTACATGTCAGGTTCAATTATTACTTAAACAATACAATTTTTCTAAATCTGTTAAAATATCTATTCCTTCAAGTGAGTTTAAAATATTATCAGAACAATCCAATTTTCCTAAATTTGTCAAATTATCTAACCATTCAAGTTAGGTTGAAGTATTATCAGAACAATTTAATTTTATTATTTCTCCAGAATTTCTAATTTTTCGGAAACAATTAAAATATTTTTGTTTCCAATTACTATATATAACAATCACTTAATAGTAAACACTCTTTCAATTTGTTTACTCTTCAGATGTGTCGTGTTTAATAATAATTTGTTTTAAAAGATAAACACATCCTCTCAAGGATTTTTTAACTTCACAAAACCATTCAAAAATTTTTTCTCTCTAATGTTCTTCTTCACAATGACCAAACTTTTCATTTATTTCACTTATCTGTACAGCCTGCATTTTTCGACAAATAACATTAAGGAAGTAGATTAAATTTGTAATTGACCATATAAAAAATCTAATTTATTCATACATTTTTCTATAAATGTTTCACCAAATGTCTGATATCTAACTATATACAGCCAATTTAAATCATCTTCCAATTCTCTCATTGTAACTTCGAAAAGATTTCGAAAGATTGATACTTTATAAAAATTAGGATTTATTTCTCCATCTGGAGCGGTGAGACATAATTTTGTAATATAAAGAAACAGAGCACTTCTCGCAGCAGCTACGGTTTCATAATTAAGTTTCGGGTTTTGTTTTGATATTAGCTTAATGATTTTGTTGGTGCATTATAGGAATGTAAGAGATTATTTTGTTTATGTTTGGGTTTTAGAAGAATGTGTCGGAGAAAAATTATCAGGTTATTTCGGATAAAAGAATGGCTGGGCCAGGACGTTTACTTTCTGTGGAAGTATATAATAGTACGAGAAACGAACCGGGCAGTAATGAAAGTGATGCAGATAGTGAAGATTCGTGGAACTGTGGTATTTCTGAAGATGAATATGAACATGCAGGTGATTCTTCAGATTCTGATATTACAACTCCGCCAGCTTCAGTAGCTGTTTCCTCAAATAATATTTACGTAGGAGATTTGAAAGATCTGAATTCTTTTGAGTTTTGAGCATACTTCGAATCAATCACTATATTATGCCGCCTAATTCAGTTTAGGATATAAAATTTAGCATATTTTTCGATGGTGAATAGTAGAATTCACAGTAAAAGCAACTAAAACGTATTTTGTTTTGAGATTCGTATGAAAAATATACATCAAGTATAAAATCAGTATTTCAATTATTCCTGACAAAAATTATTCACTCTCAATCAATATTCAATTAATCAAAATCAAAGTTTCAATTATTCCTGCGTTAAAGAGGTGATTTTTTGAGGATTGATTTCGAGAGATAGGCTTAGCACAACAAATTAGCCTTGTTTTGATAACAATTCGGAAGCGAAGCGTATCCTTCGTTTGGGCCAAGTTAGTTCCGGACTGCCGCCGTCCGGAAAGGGTTAATGACAATTTTGCGGTAGCAATATATATAATCCACAATAACATGTGTTGTAACTTTCAATGGCCCTAACTCAGGTTTGAACATCTTATTTTCAATATATTGAAATTTATATAGGCAATTCCTTTCTGAATTGAGTATGCTTTACAGTAAGCTGACGTTTTACCACTAAATTAAAAATAGCAATTATTTAAACACTTTCATATAACTGCAAGATATCTAGCCATTTTACTGCACGCAAAAGTAAGGTATAAGTTTTTTGCAAATAACTCGAGAAGCGATGCAGTTTGCAATCTCAAATTTGGCATATGAATGCTTATTGTGTTATATTTTCATTCTTCGTATAAAGATCTCGGCGAAAATCCTTCCCGGAAAAAGCATGATAAATAAATTTCAATTTAAATATTTGCATCTGAAATTACTCTAATCGTCAAAACATATATTTAAATGTACCTCGAGGATATTATTTATAAAATAAAAATAAAACTACCTATATATCTCCATTTCAAAAAAGGTTTAAACTCCGAAATAGACTGTGTTTCCCTTTCCCAGCGACAGATGCTGACAAAAATTTTTATTTATTTTCGAAAATTTTTCTCTCGGCAGGGCCTGGAAATTTACTTATAAGTATTAACTATTTGATTCGGAACAACTAAGTTGGAACATGTGTTTGCAAAAGCTAGTTTATTTCTTCGACGTTTCTATTATACAAAGAAAATTATTCGATTTGGGGAATACGACTTTAAAATCTCTGAAAAATAAAAAGTAAATATTTTATTTATCATCTTCTGCGTCTGATCTTATTTTTTGTAAAAAACCCTCCTCTTTTCTCAACCGGGCTTGGGACCGCCTATGGCAGAGTTAAAAATATTTTTTACTTTTTGTCCAAAACATTGTCTTTGGACGATATGAAGAAGTCACGGTAATAATAACCTACCGCATATCTACTTGTGTAATTGGCTCTGAAAAGAGCCTTTTTTATGTTCTCGATACCATTCGAGTGATCTTCAGACAGGAGCTTTTGGAGTCAAAATTTTTGTGTCTACTGCTGTGTCGGAGATGCCGTTTCTGAACATTCATCGGTGTTTTCAGAATCATAAAATACCTGAAAAAGAAAACAAAATTAGAAATTACAAGCAATGAATCTTTCATCAAGTTAATTAATTTATATTTTAAATAGTCATTTTAATTTGCACTTACCTCTGACATTATACTTTGCATAGTCTTTTTTCCGTCATAATGCTCGGAGTCGTTCTGGTTTGCCCCTTCGATTTTAGTATAATGTCGCTTTTTGTCACTGTACATGTGTACGAGAGCTCGATTGATCCTTTCTCCATACTTTGAGTTGTTAGCTGTTTTCGTAACCTGAAAGAAAAGTAATATTTACTATAAATTACAAAGCTAATTATGAACATAAACAGATAAAAGTAATAATTGAAATCATAAAGGCTTACCTTGCAGGATGCAAGACCAGTTGCTGCAGTTGAAGCTGGTGTCTTGTCCGTAGATATCCTTGAATTAGTCGGTGGGTGTTCTACCGTACTTCGTCCTGTCACCGACGAGTGTGTCTTAAAATTCTTTGCTGTCGTCGATGGGTCCACAGATTGTTTTCCCCTGGAATCGCGTCCAATACCTGGAGTAAGGCATGGTCTCATGTGAGTTGAACTGCTTGCAGAAGTCGATGTGTGCTCTATATAACTCCGTCCTGTCGCCGACTCTTTCCGCTTAAAAGTAGTTCCTGAAATCGATGGGCCCATAAATGCTCTTTTCCAGGCCTCGTGGTCAATACTTGAATTTGAGGATGATCCCTCGTCCGTAGAACTCCCATCAGTCGTCGATGAGTCGGTCAAATGACTCCTTCCAAGTTTCGATGGATATGCCGAAGACATAATAGAGCAGTTCAAAAATAGCACCTACCAGGCCTATAGCAAAACTAGAAATGCTACAGGTGATATGGTGTGGCTAACGGCACGATAAGAACAACGACCAATCAGAAGCTTAAGTGTTCACAGTCAGTTGATTATACACCAACTTCATGATTGACAATCCCGTAAATAACTGGTTCTTTGTGTGGTGCACTTCTTTTCCCCTTCTTGAACCCATCTGTAGCAGGGATTAAAATTTTAACGCTAGGCGTGCAGTAACAATAGGGCTCACTACCTGTGTGCCCTATTGTTACCCTATTGTCGCTGTCCATAAAAGGAGGGGAGTAAATCACAGATGCAAACGTGCAGAACACAGGTGCAGAGCCATTCGAAGAAAAATGCTTTTGAGAGGGAGGCAAGAGCAACAGGAAATGAGGGATATAATATATTTATTCATGGTGTCATCTACGCATGGCTTCTTTTTAAATTTGTTGAATTATCTATTCCTACATGTCAGGTTCAATTATTACTTAAACAATACAATTTTTCTAAATCTGTTAAAATATCTATTCCTTCAAGTGAGTTTAAAATATTATCAGAACAATCCAATTTTCCTAAATTTGTCAAATTATCTAACCATTCAAGTTAGGTTGAAGTATTATCAGAACAATTTAATTTTATTATTTCTCCAGAATTTCTAATTTTTCGGAAACAATTAAAATATTTTTGTTTCCAATTACTATATATAACAATCACTTAATAGTAAACACTCTTTCAATTTGTTTACTCTTCAGATGTGTCGTGTTTAATAATAATTTGTTTTAAAAGATAAACACATCCTCTCAAGGATTTTTTAACTTCACAAAACCATTCAAAAATTTTTTCTCTCTAATGTTCTTCTTCACAATGACCAAACTTTTCATTTATTTCACTTATCTGTAAAGCCTGCATTTTTCGACAAATAACATTAAGGTAGTAGATTAAATTTGTAATTGACCATATAAAAAATCTAATTTATTCATACATTTTTCTATAAATGTTTCACCAAATGTCTGATATCTAACTATATACAGCCAATTTAAATCATCTTCCAATTCTCTCATTGTAACTTCGGAAAGATTTCGAAAGATAGATACTTTATAAAAATTAGGATTTATTTCTCCATCTGGAGCGGTGAGACATAATTTTGTAATATAAAGAAACAGAGCACTTCTCGCAGCAGCTACGGTTTCATAATTAAGTTTCGGGTTTTGTTTTGATATTAGCTTAATGATTTTGTTGGTGCATTATAGGAATGTAAGAGATTATTTTGTTTATGTTTGGGTTTTAGAAGAATGTGTCGGAGAAAAATTATCAGGTTATTTCGGATAAAAGAATGGCTGGGCCAGGACGTTTACTTTCTGTGGAAGTATATAATAGTACGAGAAACGAACCGGGCAGTAATGAAAGTGATGCAGATAGTGAAGATTCGTGGAACTGTGGTATTTCTGAAGATGAATATGAACATGCAGGTGATTCTTCAGATTCTGATATTACAACTCCGCCAGCTTCAGTAGCTGTTTCCTCAAATAATATTTACGTAGGAGATTTGAAAGATCTGAATTCTTTTGAGTTTTGAGCATACTTCGAATCAATCACTATATTATGCCGCCTAATTCAGTTTAGGATATAAAATTTAGCATATTTTTCGATGGTGAATAGTAGAATTCACAGTAAAAGCAACTAAAACGTATTTTGTTTTGAGATTCGTATGAAAAATATACATCAAGTATAAAATCAGTATTTCAATTATTCCTGACAAAAATTATTCACTCTCAATCAATATTCAATTAATCAAAATCAAAGTTTCAATTATTCCTGCGTTAAAGAGGTGATTTTTTGAGGATTGATTTCGAGAGATAGGCTTAGCACAACAAATTAGCCTTGTTTTGATAACAATTCGGAAGCGAAGCGTATCCTTCGTTTGGGCCAAGTTAGTTCCGGACTGCCGCCGTCCGGAAAGGGTTAATGACAATTTTGCGGTAGCAATATATATAATCCACAATAACATGTGTTGTAACTTTCAATGGCCCTAACTCAGGTTTGAACATCTTATTTTCAATATATTGAAATTTATATAGGCAATTCCTTTCTGAATTGAGTATGCTTTACAGTAAGCTGACGTTTTACCACTAAATTAAAAATAGCAATTATTTAAACACTTTCATATAACTGCAAGATATCTAGCCATTTTACTGCACGCAAAAGTAAGGTATAAGTTTTTTGCAAATAACTCGAGAAGCGATGCAGTTTGCAATCTCAAATTTGGCATATGAATGCTTATTGTGTTAGATTTTCATTCTTCGTATAAAGATCTCGGCGAAAATCCTTCCCGGAAAAAGCATGATAAATAAATTTCAATTTAAATATTTGCATCTGAAATTACTCTAATCGTCAAAACATATATTTAAATGTACCTCGAGGATATTATTTATAAAATAAAAATAAAACTACCTATATATCTCCATTTCAAAAAAGGTTTAAACTCCGAAATAGACTGTGTTTCCCTTTCCCAGCGACAGATGCTGACAAAAATTTTTATTTATTTTCGAAAATTTTTCTCTCGGCAGGGCCTGGAAATTTACTTATAAGTATTAACTATTTGATTCGGAACAACTAAGTTGGAACATGTGTTTGCAAAAGCTAGTTTATTTCTTCGACGTTTCTATTATACAAAGAAAATTATTCGATTTGGGGAATACGACTTTGAAAAATAAAAAGTAAATATTTTATTTATCATCTTCTGCGTCTGATCTTATTTTTTGTAAAAAACCCTCCTCTTTTCTCAACCGGGCTTGGGACCGCCTATGGCAGAGTTAAAAATATTTTTTACTTTTTGTCCAAAACATTGTCTTTGGACGATATGAAGAAGTCACGGTAATAATAACCTACCGCATATCTACTTGTGTGATTGGCTCTGAAAAGAGCCTTTTTTATGTTCTCGATACCATTCGAGTGATCTTCAGACAGGAGCTTTTGGAGTTAAAATTTTTGTGTCTACTGCTGTGTCGGAGATGCCGTTTCTGAAAATTCATCGGTGTTTTCAGAATCATAAAATACCTGAAAAAGAAAACAAAATTAGAAATTACAAGCAATGAATCTTCCATCAAGTTAATTAATTTATATTTTAAATAGTCATTTTAATTTGCACTTACCTCTGACATTATACTTTGCATAGTCTTTTTTCCGTCATAATGCTCGGAGTCGTTCTGGTTTGCCCCTTCGATTTTAGTATAATGTCGCTTTTTGTCACTGTACATGTGTACGAGAGCTCGATTGATCCTTTCTCCATACTTTGAGTTGTTAGCTGTTTTCGTAACCTGAAAGAAAAGTAATATTTACTATAAATTACAAAGCTAATTATGAACATAAACAGATAAAAGTAATAATTGAAATCATAAAGGCTTACCTTGCAGGATGCAAGACCAGTTGCTGCAGTTGAAGCTGGTGTCTTGTCCGTAGATATCCTTGAATTAGTCGGTGGGTGTTCTACCGTACTTCGTCCTGTCACCGACGAGTGTGTCTTAAAATTCTTTGCTGTCGTCGATGGGTCCACAGATTGTTTTCCCCTGGAATCGCGTCCAATACCTGGAGTAAGGCATGGTCTCATGTGAGTTGAACTGCGTGCAGAAGTCGATGTGTGCTCTATATATCTCCGTCCTGTCGCCGACTCTTTCCGCTTAAAAGTAGTTCCTGAAATCGATGGGCCCATAAATGCTCTTTTCCAGGCCTCGTGGTCAATACTTGAATTTGAGGATGATCCCTCGTCCGTAGAACTCCCATCAGTCGTCGATGAGTCGGTCAAATGACTCCTTCCAAGTTTCGATGGATATGCCGAAGACATAATAGAGCAGTTCAAAAATAGCACCTACCAGGCCTATAGCAAAACTAGAAATGCTACAGGTGATATGGTGTGGCTAACGGCACGATAAGAACAACGACCAATCAGAAGCTTAAGTGTTCACAGTCAGTTGATTATACACCAACTTCATGATTGACAATCCCGTAAATAACTGGTTCTTTGTGTGGTGCACTTCTTTTCCCCTTCTTGAACCCATCTGTAGCAGGGATTAAAATTTTAACGCTAGGCGTGCAGTAACAATAGGGCTCACTACCTGTGTGCCCTATTGTTACCATATTGTCGCTGTCCATAAAAGGAGGGGAGTAAATCACAGATGCAAACGTGCAGAACACAGGTGCAGAGCCATTCGAAGAAAAATGCTTTTGAGAGGGAGGCAAGAGCAACAGGAAATGAGGGATATAATATATTTATTCATGGTGTCATCTACGCATGGCTTCTTTTTAAATTTGTTGAATTATCTATTCCTACATGTCAGGTTCAATTATTACTTAAACAATACAATTTTTCTAAATCTGTTAAAATATCTATTCCTTCAAGTGAGTTTAAAATATTATCAGAACAATCCAATTTTCCTAAATTTGTCAAATTATCTAACCATTCAAGTTAGGTTGAAGTATTATCAGAACAATTTAATTTTATTATTTCTCCAGAATTTCTAATTTTTCGGAAACAATTAAAATATTTTTGTTTCCAATTACTATATATAACAATCACTTAATAGTAAACACTCTTTCAATTTGTTTACTCTTCAGATGTGTCGTGTTTAATAATAATTTGTTTTAAAAGATAAACACATCCTCTCAAGGATTTTTTAACTTCACAAAACCATTCAAAAATTTTTTCTCTCTAATGTTCTTCTTCACAATGACCAAACTTTTCATTTATTTCACTTATCTGTACAGCCTGCATTTTTCGACAAATAACATTAAGGTAGTAGATTAAATTTGTAATTGACCATATAAAAAATCTAATTTATTCATACATTTTTCTATAAATGTTTCACCAAATGTCTGATATCTAACTATATACAGCCAATTTAAATCATCTTCCAATTCTCTCATTGTAACTTCGGAAAGATTTCGAAAGATAGATACTTTATAAAAATTAGGATTTATTTCTCCATCTAGAGCGGTGAGACATAATTTTGTAATATAAAGAAACAGAGCACTTTTCGCAGCAGCTACGGTTTCATAATTAAGTTTCGGGTTTTGTTTTGATATTAGCTTAATGATTTTGTTGGTGCATTATAGGAATGTAAGAGATTATTTTGTTTATGTTTGGGTTTTAGAAGAATGTGTCGGAGAAAAATTATCAGGTTATTTCGGATAAAAGAATGGCTGGGCCAGGACGTTTACTTTCTGTGGAAGTATATAATAGTACGAGAAACGAACCGGGCAGTAATGAAAGTGATGCAGATAGTAAAGATTCGTGGAACTGGGGTATTTCTGAAGATGAATATGAACATGCAGGTGATTCTTCAGATTCTGATATTACAACTCCGCCAGCTTCAGTAGCTGTTTCCTCAAATAATATTTACGTAGGAGATTTGAAAGATCTGAATTCTTTTGAGTTTTGAGCATACTTGGAATCAATCACTATATTATGCCGCCTAATTTAGTTTAGGAAATAAAATTTAGCATATTTTTCGATGGTGAATAGTAGAATTCACAGTAAAAGCAACTAAAGAGTATTTTGTTTTGAGATTCGTATGAAAAATATACATCAAGTATAAAATCAGTATTTCAATTATTCCTGACAAAAATTATTCACTCTCAATCAATATTCAATTAATCAAAATCAAAGTTTCAATTATTCCTGCGTTAAAGAGGTGATCTTTTGAGGATTGATTTCGAGAGATAGGCTTAGCACAACAAATTAGCCTTGTTTTGATAACAATTCGGAAGCGAAGCGCTCCTTCGTTTGGGCCAAGTTAGTTCCGGACTGCCGCCGTCCGGAAAGGGTTAATGACAATTTTGCGGTAGCAATATATATAATCCACAATAACATGTGTTGTAACTTTCAATGGCCCTAACTCAGGTTTGAACATCTTATTTTCAATATATTGAAATTTATATAGGCAATTCCTTTCTGAATTGAGTATGCTTTACAGTAAGCTGACGTTTTACCACTAAATTAAAAATAGCAATTATTTAAACACTTTCATATAACTGCAAGATATCTAGCCATTTTACTGCACGCAAAAGTAAGGTATAAGTTTTTTGCAAATAACTCGAGAAGCGATGCAGTTTGCAATCTCAAATTTGGCATATGAATGCTTATTGTGTTATATTTTCATTCTTCGTATAAAGATCTCGGCGAAAATCCTTCCCGGAAAAAGCATGATAAATAAATTTCAATTTAAATATTTGCATCTGAAATTACTCTAATCGTCAAAACATATATTTAAATGTACCTCGAGGATATTATTTATAAAATAAAAATAAAACTACCTATATATCTCCATTTCAAAAAAGGTTTAAACTCCGAAATAGACTGTGTTTCCCTTTCCCAGCGACAGATGCTGACAAAAATTTTTATTTATTTTCGAAAATTTTTCTCTCGGGAGGGCCTGGAAATTTACTTATAAGTATTAACTATTTGATTCGGAATAACTAAGTTGGAACATGTGTTTGCAAAAGCTAGTTTATTTCTTCGACGTTTCTATTATACAAAGAAAATTATTCGATTTGGGGAATACGACTTTAAAATCTCTGAAAAATAAAAAGTAAATATTTTATTTATCATCTTCTGCGTCTGATCTTATTTTTTGTAAAAAACCCTCCTCTTTTCTCAACCGGGCTTGGGACCGGCTATGGCAGAGTTAAAAATATTTTTTACTTTTTGTCCAAAACATTGTCTTTGGACGATATGAAGAAGTCACGGTAATAATAACCTACCGCATATCTACTTGTGTGATTGGCTCTGAAAAGAGCCTTTTTTATGTTCTCGATACCATTCGAGTGATCTTCAGACAGGAGCTTTTGGAGTTAAAATTTTTGTGTCTACTGCTGTGTCGGAGATGCCGTTTCTGAACATTCATCGGTGTTTTCAGAATCATAAAATACCTGAAAAAGAAAACAAAATTAGAAATTACAAGCAATGAATCTTTCATCAAGTTAATTAATTTATATTTTAAATAGTCATTTTAATTTGCACTTACCTCTGACATTATACTTTGCATAGTCTTTTTTCCGTCATAATGCTCGGAGTCGTTCTGGTTTGCCCCTTCGATTTTAGTATAATGTCGCTTTTTGTCACTGTACATGTGTACGAGAGCTCGATTGATCCTTTCTCCATACTTTGAGTTGTTAGCTGTTTTCGTAACCTGAAAGAAAAGTAATATTTACTATAAATTACAAAGCTAATTATGAACATAAACAGATAAAAGTAATAATTGAAATCATAAAGGCTTACCTTGCAGGATGCAAGACCAGTTGCTGCAGTTGAAGCTGGTGTCTTGTCCGTAGATATCCTTGAATTAGTCGGTGGGTGTTCTACCGTACTTCGTCCTGTCACCGACGAGTGTGTCTTAAAATTCTTTGCTGTCGTCGATGGGTCCACAGATTGTTTTCCCCTGGAATCGCGTCCAATACCTGGAGTAAGGCATGGTCTCATGTGAGTTGAACTGCTTGCAGAAGTCGATGTGTGCTCTATATAACTCCGTCCTGTCGCCGACTCTTTCCGCTTAAAAGTAGTTCCTGAAATCGATGGGCCCATAAATGCTCTTTTCCAGGCCTCGTGGTCAATACTTGAATTTGAGGATGATCCCTCGTCCGTAGAACTCCCATCAGTCGTCGATGAGTCGGTCAAATGACTCCTTCCAAGTTTCGATGGATATGCCGAAGACATAATAGAGCAGTTCAAAAATAGCACCTACCAGGCCTATAGCAAAACTAGAAATGCTACAGGTGATATGGTGTGGCTAACGGCACGATAAGAACAACGACCAATCAGAAGCTTAAGTGTTCACAGTCAGTTGATTATACACCAACTTCATGATTGACAATCCCGTAAATAACTGGTTCTTTGTGTGGTGCACTTCTTTTCCCCTTCTTGAACCCATCTGTAGCAGGGATTAAAATTTTAACGCTAGGCGTGCAGTAACAATAGGGCTCACTACCTGTGTGCCCTATTGTTACCCTATTGTCGCTGTCCATAAAAGGAGGGGAGTAAATCACAGGTGCAAACGTGCAGAACACAGGTGCAGAGCCATTCGAAGAAAAATGCTTTTGAGAGGGAGGCAAGAGCAACAGGAAATGAGGGATATAATATATTTATTCATGGTGTCATCTACGCATGGCTTCTTTTTAAATTTGTTGAATTATCTATTCCTACATGTCAGGTTCAATTATTACTTAAACAATACAATTTTTCTAAATCTGTTAAAATATCTATTCCTTCAAGTGAGTTTAAAATATTATCAGAACACTCCAATTTTCCTAAATTTGTCAAATTATCTAACCATTCAAGTTAGGTTGAAGTATTATCAGAACAATTTAATTTTATTATTTCTCCAGAATTTCTAATTTTTCGGAAACAATTAAAATATTTTTGTTTCCAATTACTATATATAACAATCACTTAATAGTAAACACTCTTTCAATTTGTTTACTCTTCAGATGTGTCGTGTTTAATAATAATTTGTTTTAAAAGATAAACACATCCTCTCAAGGATTTTTTTACTTCACAAAACCATTCAAAAATTTTTTCTCTCTAATGTTCTTCTTCACAATGACCAAACTTTTCATTTAATTCACTTATCTGTACAGCCTGCATTTTTCGACAAATAACATTAAGGTAGTAGATTAAATTTGTAATTGACCATATAAAAAATCTAATTTATTCATACATTTTTCTATAAATGTTTCACCAAATGTCTGATATCTAACTATATACAGCCAATTTAAATCATCTTCCAATTCTCTCATTGTAACTTCGGAAAGATTTCGAAAGATAGATACTTTATAAAAATTAGGATTTATTTCTCCATCTGGAGCGGTGAGACATAATTTTGTAATATAAAGAAACAGAGCACTTCTCGCAGCAGCTACGGTTTCATAATTAAGTTTCGGGTTTTGTTTTGATATTAGCTTAATGATTTTGTTGGTGCATTATAGGAATGTAAGAGATTATTTTGTTTATGTTTGGGTTTTAGAAGAATGTGTCGGAGAAAAATTATCAGGTTATTTCGGATAAAAGAATGGCTGGGCCAGGACGTTTACTTTCTGTGGAAGTATATAATAGTACGAGAAACGAACCGGGCAGTAATGAAAGTGATGCAGATAGTAAAGATTCGTGGAACTGGGGTATTTCTGAAGATGAATATGAACATGCAGGTGATTCTTCAGATTCTGATATTACAACTCCGCCAGCTTCAGTAGCTGTTTCCTCAAATAATATTTACGTAGGAGATTTGAAAGATCTGAATTCTTTTGAGTTTTGAGCATACTTGGAATCAATCACTATATTATGCCGCCTAATTTAGTTTAGGAAATAAAATTTAGCATATTTTTCGATGGTGAATAGTAGAATTCACAGTAAAAGCAACTAAAGAGTATTTTGTTTTGAGATTCGTATGAAAAATATACATCAAGTATAAAATCAGTATTTCAATTATTCCTGACAAAAATTATTCACTCTCAATCAATATTCAATTAATCAAAATCAAAGTTTCAGTTATTCCTGCGTTAAAGAGGTGATCTTTTGAGGATTGATTTCGAGAGATAGGCTTAGCACAACAAATTAGCCTTGTTTTGATAACAATTCGGAAGCGAAGCGGTCCTTCGTTTGGGCCAAGTTAGTTCCGGACTGCCGCCGTAAGGAAAGGGTTAATGACAATTTTGCGGTAGCAATATATATAATTCACAATAACATGTGTTGTAACTTTCAATGGCCCTAACTCAGGTTTGAACATCTTATTTTCAATATATTGAAATTTATATAGGCAATTCCTTTCTGAATTGAGTATGCTTTACAGTAAGCTGACGTTTTACCACTAAATTAAAAATAGCAATTATTTAAACACTTTCATATAACTGCAAGATATCTAGCCATTTTACTGCACGCAAAAGTAAGGTATAAGTTTTTTGCAAATAACTCGAGAAGCGATGCAGTTTGCAATCTCAAATTTGGCATATGAATGCTTATTGTGTTATATTTTCATTCTTCGTATAAAGATCTCGGCGAAAATCATTCCCGGAAAAAGCATGATAAATAAATTTCAATTTAAATATTTGCATCTGAAATTACTCTAATCGTCAAAACATATATTTAAATGTACCTCGAGGATATTATTTATAAAATAAAAATAAAACTACCTATATATCTCCATTTCAAAAAAGGTTTAAACTCCGAAATAGACTGTGTTTCCCTTTCCCAGCGACAGATGCTGACAGAAATTTTTATTTATTTTCGAAAATTTTTCTCTCGGCAGGGCCTGGAAATTTACTTATAAGTATTAACTATTTGATTCGGAATAACTAAGTTGGAACATGTGTTTGCAAAATCTAGTTTATTTCTTCGACGTTTCTATTATACAAAGAAAATTATTCGATTTGGGGAATACGACTTTAAAATCTCTGAAAAATAAAAATAAATATTTTATTTATCATCTTCTGCGTCTGATCTTATTTTTTGTAAAAAACCCTCCTGTTTTCTCAACCGGGCTTGGGACCGGCTATGGCAGAGTTAAAAATATTTTTTACTTTTTGTCCAAAACATTGTCTTTGGACGATATGAAGAAGTCACGGTAATAATAACCTACCGCATATCTACTTGTGTGATTGGCTCTGAAAAGAGCCTTTTTTATGTTCTCGATACCATTCGAGTGATCTTCAGACAGGAGCTTTTGGAGTTAAAATTTTTGTGTCTACTGCTGTGTCGGAGATGCCGTTTCTGAACATTCATCGGTGTTTTCAGAATCATAAAATACCTGAAAATGAAAACAAAATTAGAAATTACAAGCAATGAATCTTTCATCAAGTTAATTAATTTATATTTTAAATAGTCATTTTAATTTGCACTCACCTCTGACATTATACTTTGCATAGTCTTTTTTCTGTCATAATGCTCGGAGTCGTTCTGGTTTGCCCCTTCGATTTTAGTATAATGTCGCTTTTTGTCACTGTACATGTGTACGAGAGCTCGATTGATCCTTTCTCCATACTTTGAGTTGTTAGCTGTTTTCGTAACCTGAAAGAAAAGTAATATTTACTATAAATTACAAAGCTAATTATGAACATAAACAGATAAAAGTAATAATTGAAATCATAAAGGCTTACCTTGCAGGATGCAAGACCAGTTGCTGCAGTTGAAGCTGGTGTCTTGTCCGTAGATATCCTTGAATTAGTCGGTGGGTGTTCTACCGTACTTCGTCCTGTCACCGACGAGTGTGTCTTAAAATTCTTTGCTGTCGTCGATGGGTCCACAGATTGTTTTCCCCTGGAATCGCGTCCAATACCTGGAGTAAGGCATGGTCTCATGTGAGTTGAACTGCGTGCAGAAGTCGATGTGTGCTCTATATATCTCCGTCCTGTCGCCGACTCTTTCCGCTTAAAAGTAGTTCCTGAAATCGATGGGCCCATAAATGCTCTTTTCCAGGCCTCGTGGTCAATACTTGAATTTGAGGATGATCCCTCGTCCGTAGAACTCCCATCAGTCGTCGATGAGTCGGTCAAATGACTCCTTCCAAGTTTCGATGGATATGCCGAAGACATAATAGAGCAGTTCAAAAATAGCACCTACCAGGCCTATAGCAAAACTAGAAATGCTACAGGTGATATGGTGTGGCTAACGGCACGATAAGAACAACGACCAATCAGAAGCTTAAGTGTTCACAGTCAGTTGATTATACACCAACTTCATGATTGACAATCCCGTAAATAACTGGTTCTTTGTGTGGTGCACTTCTTTTCCCCTTCTTGAACCCATCTGTAGCAGGGATTAAAATTTTAACGCTAGGCGTGCAGTAACAATAGGGCTCACTACCTGTGTGCCCTATTGTTACCCTATTGTCGCTGTCCATAAAAGGAGGGGAGTAAATCACAGATGCAAACGTGCAGAACACAGGTGCAGAGCCATTCGAAGAAAAATGCTTTTGAGAGGGAGGCAAGAGCAACAGGAAATGAGGGATATAATATATTTATTCATGGTGTCATCTACGCATGGCTTCTTTTTAAATTTGTTGAATTATCTATTCCTACATGTCAGGTTCAATTATTACTTAAACAATACAATTTTTCTAAATCTGTTAAAATATCTATTCCTTCAAGTGAGTTTAAAATATTATCAGAACAATCCAATTTTCCTAAATTTGTCAAATTATCTAACCATTCAAGTTAGGTTGAAGTATTATCAGAACAATTTAATTTTATTATTTCTCCAGAATTTCTAATTTTTCGGAAACAATTAAAATATTTTTGTTTCCAATTACTATATATAACAATCACTTAATAGTAAACACTCTTTCAATTTGTTTACTCTTCAGATGTGTCGTGTTTAATAATAATTTGTTTTAAAAGATAAACACATCCTCTCAAGGATTTTTTAACTTCACAAAACCATTCAAAAATTTTTTCTCTCTAATGTTCTTCTTCACAATGACCAAACTTTTCATTTATTTCACTTATCTGTACAGCCTGCATTTTTCGACAAATAACATTAAGGTAGTAGATTAAATTTGTAATTGACCATATAAAAAATCTAATTTATTCATACATTTTTCTATAAATGTTTCACCAAATGTCTGATATCTAACTATATACAGCCAATTTAAATCATCTTCCAATTCTCTCATTGTAACTTCGGAAAGATTTCGAAAGATAGATACTTTATAAAAATTAGGATTTATTTCTCCATCTGGAGCGGTGAGACATAATTTTGTAATATAAAGAAACAGAGCACTTCTCGCAGCAGCTACGGTTTCATAATTAAGTTTCGGGTTTTGTTTTGATATTAGCTTAATGATTTTGTTGGTGCATTATAGGAATGTAAGAGATTATTTTGTTTATGTTTGGGTTTTAGAAGAATGTGTCGGAGAAAAATTATCAGGTTATTTCGGATAAAAGAATGGCTGGGCCAGGACGTTTACTTTCTGTGGAAGTATATAATAGTACGAGAAACGAACCGGGCAGTAATGAAAGTGATGCAGATAGTAAAGATTCGTGGAACTGGGGTATTTCTGAAGATGAATATGAACATGCAGGTGATTCTTCAGATTCTGATATTACAACTCCGCCAGCTTCAGTAGCTGTTTCCTCAAATAATATTTACGTAGGAGATTTGAAAGATCTGAATTCTTTTGAGTTTTGAGCATACTTGGAATCAATCACTATATTATGCCGCCTAATTTAGTTTAGGAAATAAAATTTAGCATATTTTTCGATGGTGAATAGTAGAATTCACAGTAAAAGCAACTAAAGAGTATTTTGTTTTGAGATTCGTATGAAAAATATACATCAAGTATAAAATCAGTATTTCAATTATTCCTGACAAAAATTATTCACTCTCAATCAATATTCAATTAATCAAAATCAAAGTTTCAATTATTCCTGCGTTAAAGAGGTGATCTTTTGAGGATTGATTTCGAGAGATAGGCTTAGCACAACAAATTAGCCTTGTTTTGATAACAATTCGGAAGCGAAGCGCTCCTTCGTTTGGGCCAAGTTAGTTCCGGACTGCCGCCGTCCGGAAAGGGTTAATGACAATTTTGCGGTAGCAATATATATAATCCACAATAACATGTGTTGTAACTTTCAATGGCCCTAACTCAGGTTTGAACATCTTATTTTCAATATATTGAAATTTATATAGGCAATTCCTTTCTGAATTGAGTATGCTTTACAGTAAGCTGACGTTTTACCACTAAATTAAAAATAGCAATTATTTAAACACTTTCATATAACTGCAAGATATCTAGCCATTTTACTGCACGCAAAAGTAAGGTATAAGTTTTTTGCAAATAACTCGAGAAGCGATGCAGTTTGCAATCTCAAATTTGGCATATGAATGCTTATTGTGTTATATTTTCATTCTTCGTATAAAGATCTCGGCGAAAATCCTTCCCGGAAAAAGCATGATAAATAAATTTCAATTTAAATATTTGCATCTGAAATTACTCTAATCGTCAAAACATATATTTAAATGTACCTCGAGGATATTATTTATAAAATAAAAATAAAACTACCTATATATCTCCATTTCAAAAAAGGTTTAAACTCCGAAATAGACTGTGTTTCCCTTTCCCAGCGACAGATGCTGACAAAAATTTTTATTTATTTTCGAAAATTTTTCTCTCGGCAGGGCCTGGAAATTTACTTATAAGTATTAACTATTTGATTCGGAATAACTAAGTTGGAACATGTGTTTGCAAAAGCTAGTTTATTTCTTCGACGTTTCTATTATACAAAGAAAATTATTCGATTTGGGGAATACGACTTTAAAATCTCTGAAAAATAAAAAGTAAATATTTTATTTATCATCTTCTGCGTCTGATCTTATTTTTTGTAAAAAACCCTCCTCTTTTCTCAACCGGGCTTGGGACCGGCTATGGCAGAGTTAAAAATATTTTTTACTTTTTGTCCAAAACATTGTCTTTGGACGATATGAAGAAGTCACGGTAATAATAACCTACCGCATATCTACTTGTGTGATTGGCTCTGAAAAGAGCCTTTTTTATGTTCTCGATACCATTCGAGTGATCTTCAGACAGGAGCTTTTGGAGTTAAAATTTTTGTGTCTACTGCTGTGTCGGAGATGCCGTTTCTGAACATTCATCGGTGTTTTCAGAATCATAAAATACCTGAAAAAGAAAACAAAATTAGAAATTACAAGCAATGAATCTTTCATCAAGTTAATTAATTTATATTTTAAATAGTCATTTTAATTTGCACTTACCTCTGACATTATACTTTGCATAGTCTTTTTTCCGTCATAATGCTCGGAGTCGTTCTGGTTTGCCCCTTCGATTTTAGTATAATGTCGCTTTTTGTCACTGTACATGTGTACGAGAGCTCGATTGATCCTTTCTCCATACTTTGAGTTGTTAGCTGTTTTCGTAACCTGAAAGAAAAGTAATATTTACTATAAATTACAAAGCTAATTATGAACATAAACAGATAAAAGTAATAATTGAAATCATAAAGGCTTACCTTGCAGGATGCAAGACCAGTTGCTGCAGTTGAAGCTGGTGTCTTGTCCGTAGATATCCTTGAATTAGTCGGTGGGTGTTCTACCGTACTTCGTCCTGTCACCGACGAGTGTGTCTTAAAATTCTTTGCTGTCGTCGATGGGTCCACAGATTGTTTTCCCCTGGAATCGCGTCCAATACCTGGAGTAAGGCATGGTCTCATGTGAGTTGAACTGCTTGCAGAAGTCGATGTGTGCTCTATATAACTCCGTCCTGTCGCCGACTCTTTCCGCTTAAAAGTAGTTCCTGAAATCGATGGGCCCATAAATGCTCTTTTCCAGGCCTCGTGGTCAATACTTGAATTTGAGGATGATCCCTCGTCCGTAGAACTCCCATCAGTCGTCGATGAGTCGGTCAAATGACTCCTTCCAAGTTTCGATGGATATGCCGAAGACATAATAGAGCAGTTCAAAAATAGCACCTACCAGGCCTATAGCAAAACTAGAAATGCTACAGGTGATATGGTGTGGCTAACGGCACGATAAGAACAACGACCAATCAGAAGCTTAAGTGTTCACAGTCAGTTGATTATACACCAACTTCATGATTGACAATCCCGTAAATAACTGGTTCTTTGTGTGGTGCACTTCTTTTCCCCTTCTTGAACCCATCTGTAGCAGGGATTAAAATTTTAACGCTAGGCGTGCAGTAACAATAGGGCTCACTACCTGTGTGCCCTATTGTTACCCTATTGTCGCTGTCCATAAAAGGAGGGGAGTAAATCACAGGTGCAAACGTGCAGAACACAGGTGCAGAGCCATTCGAAGAAAAATGCTTTTGAGAGGGAGGCAAGAGCAACAGGAAATGAGGGATATAATATATTTATTCATGGTGTCATCTACGCATGGCTTCTTTTTAAATTTGTTGAATTATCTATTCCTACATGTCAGGTTCAATTATTACTTAAACAATACAATTTTTCTAAATCTGTTAAAATATCTATTCCTTCAAGTGAGTTTAAAATATTATCAGAACAATCCAATTTTCCTAAATTTGTCAAATTATCTAACCATTCAAGTTAGGTTGAAGTATTATCAGAACAATTTAATTTTATTATTTCTCCAGAATTTCTAATTTTTCGGAAACAATTAAAATATTTTTGTTTCCAATTACTATATATAACAATCACTTAATAGTAAACACTCTTTCAATTTGTTTACTCTTCAGATGTGTCGTGTTTAATAATAATTTGTTTTAAAAGATAAACACATCCTCTCAAGGATTTTTTAACTTCACAAAACCATTCAAAAATTTTTTCTCTCTAATGTTCTTCTTCACAATGACCAAACTTTTCATTTATTTCACTTATCTGTACAGCCTGCATTTTTCGACAAATAACATTAAGGTAGTAGATTAAATTTGTAATTGACCATATAAAAAATCTAATTTATTCATACATTTTTCTATAAATGTTTCACCAAATGTCTGATATCTAACTATATACAGCCAATTTAAATCATCTTCCAATTCTCTCATTGTAACTTCGAAAAGATTTCGAAAGATTGATACTTTATAAAAATTAGGATTTATTTCTCCATCTGGAGCGGTGAGACATAATTTTGTAATATAAAGAAACAGAGCACTTCTCGCAGCAGCTACGGTTTCATAATTAAGTTTCGGGTTTTGTTTTGATATTAGCTTAATGATTTTGTTGGTGCATTATAGGAATGTAAGAGATTATTTTGTTTATGTTTGGGTTTTAGAAGAATGTGTCGGAGAAAAATTATCAGGTTATTTCGGATAAAAGAATGGCTGGGCCAGGACGTTTACTTTCTGTGGAAGTATATAATAGTACGAGAAACGAACCGGGCAGTAATGAAAGTGATGCAGATAGTAAAGATTCGTGGAACTGTGGTATTTCTGAAGATGAATATGAACATGCAGGTGATTCTTCAGATTCTGATATTACAACTCCGCCAGCTTCAGTAGCTGTTTCCTCAAATAATATTTACGTAGGAGATTTGAAAGATCTGAATTCTTTTGAGTTTTGAGCATACTTGGAATCAATCACTATATTATGCCGCCTAATTTAGTTTAGGAAATAAAATTTAGCATATTTTTCGATGGTGAATAGTAGAATTCACAGTAAAAGCAACTAAAGAGTATTTTGTTTTGAGATTCGTATGAAAAATATACATCAAGTATAAAATCAGTATTTCAATTATTCCTGACAAAAATTATTCACTCTCAATCAATATTCAATTAATCAAAATCAAAGTTTCAATTATTCCTGCGTTAAAGAGGTGATCTTTTGAGGATTGATTTCGAGAGATAGGCTTAGCACAACAAATTAGCCTTGTTTTGATAACAATTCGGAAGCGAAGCGCTCCTTCGTTTGGGCCAAGTTAGTTCCGGACTGCCGCCGTCCGGAAAGGGTTAATGACAATTTTGCGGTAGCAATATATATAATCCACAATAACATGTGTTGTAACTTTCAATGGCCCTAACTCAGGTTTGAACATCTTATTTTCAATATATTGAAATTTATATAGGCAATTCCTTTCTGAATTGAGTATGCTTTACAGTAAGCTGACGTTTTACCACTAAATTAAAAATAGCAATTATTTAAACACTTTCATATAACTGCAAGATATCTAGCCATTTTACTGCACGCAAAAGTAAGGTATAAGTTTTTTGCAAATAACTCGAGAAGCGATGCAGTTTGCAATCTCAAATTTGGCATATGAATGCTTATTGTGTTATATTTTCATTCTTCGTATAAAGATCTCGGCGAAAATCCTTCCCGGAAAAAGCATGATAAATAAATTTCAATTTAAATATTTGCATCTGAAATTACTCTAATCGTCAAAACATATATTTAAATGTACCTCGAGGATATTATTTATAAAATAAAAATAAAACTACCTATATATCTCCATTTCAAAAAAGGTTTAAACTCCGAAATAGACTGTGTTTCCCTTTCCCAGCGACAGATGCTGACAAAAATTTTTATTTATTTTCGAAAATTTTTCTCTCGGCAGGGCCTGGAAATTTACTTATAAGTATTAACTATTTGATTCGGAATAACTAAGTTGGAACATGTGTTTGCAAAAGCTAGTTTATTTCTTCGACGTTTCTATTATACAAAGAAAATTATTCGATTTGGGGAATACGACTTTAAAATCTCTGAAAAATAAAAAGTAAATATTTTATTTATCATCTTCTGCGTCTGATCTTATTTTTTGTAAAAAACCCTCCTCTTTTCTCAACCGGGCTTGGGACCGGCTATGGCAGAGTTAAAAATATTTTTTACTTTTTGTCCAAAACATTGTCTTTGGACGATATGAAGAAGTCACGGTAATAATAACCTACCGCATATCTACTTGTGTGATTGGCTCTGAAAAGAGCCTTTTTTATGTTCTCGATACCATTCGAGTGATCTTCAGACAGGAGCTTTTGGAGTTAAAATTTTTGTGTCTACTGCTGTGTCGGAGATGCCGTTTCTGAACATTCATCGGTGTTTTCAGAATCATAAAATACCTGAAAAAGAAAACAAAATTAGAAATTACAAGCAATGAATCTTTCATCAAGTTAATTAATTTATATTTTAAATAGTCATTTTAATTTGCACTTACCTCTGACATTATACTTTGCATAGTCTTTTTTCCGTCATAATGCTCGGAGTCGTTCTGGTTTGCCCCTTCGATTTTAGTATAATGTCGCTTTTTGTCACTGTACATGTGTACGAGAGCTCGATTGATCCTTTCTCCATACTTTGAGTTGTTAGCTGTTTTCGTAACCTGAAAGAAAAGTAATATTTACTATAAATTACAAAGCTAATTATGAACATAAACAGATAAAAGTAATAATTGAAATCATAAAGGCTTACCTTGCAGGATGCAAGACCAGTTGCTGCAGTTGAAGCTGGTGTCTTGTCCGTAGATATCCTTGAATTAGTCGGTGGGTGTTCTACCGTACTTCGTCCTGTCACCGACGAGTGTGTCTTAAAATTCTTTGCTGTCGTCGATGGGTCCACAGATTGTTTTCCCCTGGAATCGCGTCCAATACCTGGAGTAAGGCATGGTCTCATGTGAGTTGAACTGCTTGCAGAAGTCGATGTGTGCTCTATATAACTCCGTCCTGTCGCCGACTCTTTCCGCTTAAAAGTAGTTCCTGAAATCGATGGGCCCATAAATGCTCTTTTCCAGGCCTCGTGGTCAATACTTGAATTTGAGGATGATCCCTCGTCCGTAGAACTCCCATCAGTCGTCGATGAGTCGGTCAAATGACTCCTTCCAAGTTTCGATGGATATGCCGAAGACATAATAGAGCAGTTCAAAAATAGCACCTACCAGGCCTATAGCAAAACTAGAAATGCTACAGGTGATATGGTGTGGCTAACGGCACGATAAGAACAACGACCAATCAGAAGCTTAAGTGTTCACAGTCAGTTGATTATACACCAACTTCATGATTGACAATCCCGTAAATAACTGGTTCTTTGTGTGGTGCACTTCTTTTCCCCTTCTTGAACCCATCTGTAGCAGGGATTAAAATTTTAACGCTAGGCGTGCAGTAACAATAGGGCTCACTACCTGTGTGCCCTATTGTTACCCTATTGTCGCTGTCCATAAAAGGAGGGGAGTAAATCACAGGTGCAAACGTGCAGAACACAGGTGCAGAGCCATTCGAAGAAAAATGCTTTTGAGAGGGAGGCAAGAGCAACAGGAAATGAGGGATATAATATATTTATTCATGGTGTCATCTACGCATGGCTTCTTTTTAAATTTGTTGAATTATCTATTCCTACATGTCAGGTTCAATTATTACTTAAACAATACAATTTTTCTAAATCTGTTAAAATATCTATTCCTTCAAGTGAGTTTAAAATATTATCAGAACAATCCAATTTTCCTAAATTTGTCAAATTATCTAACCATTCAAGTTAGGTTGAAGTATTATCAGAACAATTTAATTTTATTATTTCTCCAGAATTTCTAATTTTTCGGAAACAATTAAAATATTTTTGTTTCCAATTACTATATATAACAATCACTTAATAGTAAACACTCTTTCAATTTGTTTACTCTTCAGATGTGTCGTGTTTAATAATAATTTGTTTTAAAAGATAAACACATCCTCTCAAGGATTTTTTTACTTCACAAAACCATTCAAAAATTTTTTCTCTCTAATGTTCTTCTTCACAATGACCAAACTTTTCATTTAATTCACTTATCTGTACAGCCTGCATTTTTCGACAAATAACATTAAGGTAGTAGATTAAATTTGTAATTGACCATATAAAAAATCTAATTTATTCATACATTTTTCTATAAATGTTTCACCAAATGTCTGATATCTAACTATATACAGCCAATTTAAATCATCTTCCAATTCTCTCATTGTAACTTCGGAAAGATTTCGAAAGATAGATACTTTATAAAAATTAGGATTTATTTCTCCATCTGGAGCGGTGAGACATAATTTTGTAATATAAAGAAACAGAGCACTTCTCGCAGCAGCTACGGTTTCATAATTAAGTTTCGGGTTTTGTTTTGATATTAGCTTAATGATTTTGTTGGTGCATTATAGGAATGTAAGAGATTATTTTGTTTATGTTTGGGTTTTAGAAGAATGTGTCGGAGAAAAATTATCAGGTTATTTCGGATAAAAGAATGGCTGGGCCAGGACGTTTACTTTCTGTGGAAGTATATAATAGTACGAGAAACGAACCGGGCAGTAATGAAAGTGATGCAGATAGTAAAGATTCGTGGAACTGTGGTATTTCTGAAGATGAATATGAACATGCAGGTGATTCTTCAGATTCTGATATTACAACTCCGCCAGCTTCAGTAGCTGTTTCCTCAAATAATATTTACGTAGGAGATTTGAAAGATCTGAATTCTTTTGAGTTTTGAGCATACTTGGAATCAATCACTATATTATGCCGCCTAATTTAGTTTAGGAAATAAAATTTAGCATATTTTTCGATGGTGAATAGTAGAATTCACAGTAAAAGCAACTAAAGAGTATTTTGGTTTGAGATTCGTATGAAAAATATACATCAAGTATAAAATCAGTATTTCAATTATTCCTGACAAAAATTATTCACTCTCAATCAATATTCAATTAATCAAAATCAAAGTTTCAATTATTCCTGCGTTAAAGAGGTGATCTTTTGAGGATTGATTTCGAGAGATAGGCTTAGCACAACAAATTAGCCTTGTTTTGATAACAATTCGGAAGCGAAGCGCTCCTTCGTTTGGGCCAAGTTAGTTCCGGACTGCCGCCGTAAGGAAAGGGTTAATGACAATTTTGCGGTAGCAATATATATAATTCACAATAACATGTGTTGTAACTTTCAATGGCCCTAACTCAGGTTTGAACATCTTATTTTCAATATATTGAAAATTATATAGGCAATTCCTTTCTGAATTGAGTATGCTTTACAGTAAGCTGACGTTTTACCACTAAATTAAAAATAGCAATTATTTAAACACTTTCATATAACTGCAAGATATCTAGCCATTTTACTGCACGCAAAAGTAAGGTATAAGTTTTTTGCAAATAACTCGAGAAGCGATGCAGTTTGCAATCTCAAATTTGGCATATGAATGCTTATTGTGTTATATTTTCATTCTTCGTATAAAGATCTCGGCGAAAATCATTCCCGGAAAAAGCATGATAAATAAATTTCAATTTAAATATTTGCATCTGAAATTACTCTAATCGTCAAAACATATATTTAAATGTACCTCGAGGATATTATTTATAAAATAAAAATAAAACTACCTATATATCTCCATTTCAAAAAAGGTTTAAACTCCGAAATAGACTGTGTTTCCCTTTCCCAGCGACAGATGCTGACAGAAATTTTTATTTATTTTCGAAAATTTTTCTCTCGGCAGGGCCTGGAAATTTACTTATAAGTATTAACTATTTGATTCGGAATAACTAAGTTGGAACATGTGTTTGCAAAATCTAGTTTATTTCTTCGACGTTTCTATTATACAAAGAAAATTATTCGATTTGGGGAATACGACTTTAAAATCTCTGAAAAATAAAAATAAATATTTTATTTATCATCTTCTGCGTCTGATCTTATTTTTTGTAAAAAACCCTCCTCTTTTCTCAACCGGGCTTGGGACCGGCTATGGCAGAGTTAAAAATATTTTTTACTTTTTGTCCAAAACATTGTCTTTGGACGATATGAAGAAGTCACGGTAATAATAACCTACCGCATATCTACTTGTGTGATTGGCTCTGAAAAGAGCCTTTTTTATGTTCTCGATACCATTCGAGTGATCTTCAGAGCTTTTGGAGTTACAATTTTTGTGTCTACTGCTGTGTCGGAGATGCCGTTTCTGAACATTCATCGGTGTTTTCAGAATCATAAAATACCTGAAAAAGAAAACAAAATTAGAAATTACAAGCAATGAATCTTTCATCAAGTTAATTAATTTACATTTTAAATAGTCATTTTAATTTGCACTTACCTCTGACATTATACTTTGCATAGTCTTTTTTCCGTCATAATGCTCGGAGTCGTTCTGGTTTGCCCCTTCGATTTTAGTATAACGTCGCTTTTTGTCACTGTACATGTGTACGAGAGCTCGATTGATCCTTTCTCCATACTTTGAGTTGTTAGCTGTTTTCGTAACCTGAAAGAAAAGTAATATTTACTATAAATTACAAAGCTAATTATGAACATAAACAGATAAAAGTAATAATTGAAATCATGAAGGCTTACCTTGCAGGATGCAAGACCAGTTGCTGCAGTTGAAGCTGGTGTCTTGTCCGTAGATATCCTTGAATTAGTCGGTGGGTGTTCTACCGTACTTCGTCCTGTCACCGACGAGTGTGTCTTAAAATTCTTTGCTGTCGTCGATGGGTCCACAGATTGTTTTCCCCAGGAATCGCGTCCAATACCTGGAGTAAGGCATGGTCTCATGTGAGTTGAACTGCTTGCAGAAGTCGATGTGTGTTCTATATAACTCCGTCCTGTCGCCGACTCTTTCCGCTTAAAAGTAGTTCCTGAAATCGATGGGCCCATAAATGCTCTTTTCCAGGCCTCGTGGTCAATACTTGAATTTGAGGATGATCCCTCGTCCGTAGAACTCCCATCAGTCGTCGATGAGTCGGTCAAATGACTCCTTCCAAGTTTCGATGGATATGCTGAAGACATAATAGAGCAGTTCAAAAATAGCACCTACCAGGCCTATAGCAAAACTAGAAATGCTACAGGTGATATGGTGTGGCTAACGGCACGATAAGAACAACGACCAATCAGAAGCTTAAGTGTTCGCAGTCAGTTGATTATACACCAACTTCATGATTGACAATCCCGTAAATAACTGGTTCTTTGTGTGGTGCACTTCTTTTCCCCTTCTTGAACCCATCTGTAGCAGGGATTAAATTTTAACGCTAGGCGTGCAGTAACAATAGGGCTCACTACCTGTGTGCCCTATTGTTACCCTATTGTCGCTGTCCATAAAAGGAGGGGAGTAAATCACAGGTGCAAACGTGCAGAACACAGGTGCAGAGCCATTCGAAGAAAAATGCTTTTGAGAGGGAGGCAAGAGCAACAGGAAATGAGGGATATAATATATTTATTCATGGTGTCATCTACGCATGGCTTCTTTTTAAATTTGTTGAATTATCTATTCCTACATGTCAGGTTCAATTATTACTTAAACAATACAATTTTTCTAAATCTGTTAAAATATCTATTCCTTCAAGTGAGTTTAAAATATTATCAGAACAATCCAATTTTCCTAAATTTGTCAAATTATCTAACCATTCAAGTTAGGTTGAAGTATTATCAGAACAATTTAATTTTATTATTTCTCCAGAATTTCTAATTTTTCGGAAACAATTAAAATATTTTTGTTTCCAATTACTATATATAACAATCACTTAATAGTAAACACTCTTTCAATTTGTTTACTCTTCAGATGTGTCGTGTTTAATAATAATTTGTTTTAAAAGATAAACACATCCTCTCAAGGATTTTTTAACTTCACAAAACCATTCAAAAAATTTTTCTCTCTAATGTTCTTCTTCACAATGACCAAACTTTTCATTTAATTCACTTATCTGTACAGCCTGCATTTTTCGACAAATAACATTAAGGTAGTAGATTAAATTTGTAATTGACCATATAAAAAATCTAATTTATTCATACATTTTTCTATAAATGTTTCACCAAATGTCTGATATCTAAATATATACAGCCAATTTAAATCATCTTCCAATTCTCTCATTGTAACTTCGGAAAGATTTCGAAAGATTGATACTTTATAAAAATTAGGATTTATTTCTCCATCTGGAGCGGTAAGACATAATTTTGTAATATAAAGAAACAGAGCACTTCTCGCAGCAGCTACGGTTTCATAATTAAGTTTCGGGTTTTGTTTTGATATTAGCTTAATGATTTCGTTGGTGCATTATAGGAATGTAAGAGATTATTTTGTTTATGTTTGGGTTTTAGAAGAATGTGTCGGAGAAAAATTATCAGGTTATTTCGGATAAAAGAATGGCTGGGCCAGGACGTTTACTTTCTGTGGAAGTATATAATAGTACGAGAAACGAACCGGGCAGTAATGAAAGTGATGCAGATAGTAAAGATTCGTGGAACTGTGGTATTTCTGAAGATGAATATGAACATGCAGGTGATTCTTCAGATTCTGATATTACAACTCCGCCAGCTTCAGTAGCTGTTTCCTCAAATAATATTTACGTAGGAGATTTGAAAGATCTGAATTCTTTTGAGTTTTGAGCATACTTGGAATCAATCACTATATTATGCCGCCTAATTTAGTTTAGGAAATAAAATTTAGCATATTTTTCGATGGTGAATAGTAGAATTCACAGTAAAAGCAACTAAAGAGTATTTTGTTTTGAGATTCGTATGAAAAATATACATCAAGTATAAAATCAGTATTTCAATTATTCCTGACAAAAATTATTCACTCTCAATCAATATTCAATTAATCAAAATCAAAGTTTCAATTATTCCTGCGTTAAAGAGGTGATCTTTTGAGGATTGATTTCGAGAGATAGGCTTAGCACAACAAATTAGCCTTGTTTTGATAACAATTCGGAAGCGAAGCGCTCCTTCGTTTGGGCCAAGTTAGTTCCGGACTGCCGCCGTCCGGAAAGGGTTAATGACAATTTTGCGGTAGCAATATATATAATCCACAATAACATGTGTTGTAACTTTCAATGGCCCTAACTCAGGTTTGAACATCTTATTTTCAATATATTGAAATTTATATTGGCAATTCCTTTCTGAATTGAGTATGCTTTACAGTAAGCTGACGTTTTACCACTAAATTAAAAATAGCAATTATTTAAACACTTTCATATAACTGCAAGATATCTAGCCATTTTACTGCACGCAAAAGTAAGGTATAAGTTTTTTGCAAATAACTCGAGAAGCGATGCAGTGTGCAATCTCAAATTTGGCATATGAATGCTTATTGTGTTATATTTTCATTCTTCGTATAAAGATCTCGGCGAAAATCCTTCCCGGAAAAAGCATGATAAATAAATTTCAATTTAAATATTTGCATCTGAAATTACTCTAATCGTCAAAACATATATTTAAATGTACCTCGAGGATATTATTTATAAAATAAAAATAAAACTACCTATATATCTCCATTTCAAAAAAGGTTCCGAAATAGACTGTGTTTCCCTTTCCCAGCGACAGATGCTGACAAAAATTTTTATTTATTTTCGAAAATTTTTCTCTCGGCAGGGCCTGGAAATTTACTTATAAGTATTAACTATTTGATTCGGAATAACTAAGTTGGAACATGTGTTTGCAAAAGCTAGTTTATTTCTTCGACGTTTCTATTATACAAAGAAAATTATTCGATTTGGAGAATACGACTTTAAAATCTCTGAAAAATAAAAAGTAAATATTTTATTTATCATCTTCTGCGTCTGATCTTATTTTTTGTAAAAAACCCTCCTCTTTTCTCAACCGGGCTTGGGACCGGCTATGGCAGAGTTAAAAATATTTTTTACTTTTTGTCCAAAACATTGTCTTTGGACGATATGAAGAAGTCACGGTAATAATAACCTACCGCATATCTACTTGTGTGATTGGCTCTGAAAAGAGCCTTTTTTATGTTCTCGATACCATTCGAGTGATCTTCAGAGCTTTTGGAGTTACAATTTTTGTGTCTACTGCTGTGTCGGAGATGCCGTTTCTGAACATTCATCGGTGTTTTCAGAATCATAAAATACCTGAAAAAGAAAACAAAATTAGAAATTACAAGCAATGAATCTTTCATCAAGTTAATTAATTTACATTTTAAATAGTCATTTTAATTTGCACTTACCTCTGACATTATACTTTGCATAGTCTTTTTTCCGTCATAATGCTCGGAGTCGTTCTGGTTTGCCCCTTCGATTTTAGTATAACGTCGATTTTTGTCACTGTACATGTGTACGAGAGCTCGATTGATCCTTTCTCCATACTTTGAGTTGTTAGCTGTTTTCGTAACCTGAAAGAAAAGTAATATTTACTATAAATTACAAAGCTAATTATGAACATAAACAGATAAAAGTAATAATTGAAATCATGAAGGCTTACCTTGCAGGATGCAAGACCAGTTGCTGCAGTTGAAGCTGGTGTCTTGTCCGTAGATATCCTTGAATTAGTCGGTGGGTGTTCTACCGTACTTCGTCCTGTCACCGACGAGTGTGTCTTAAAATTCTTTGCTGTCGTCGATGGGTCCACAGATTGTTTTCCCCAGGAATCGCGTCCAATACCTGGAGTAAGGCATGGTCTCATGTGAGTTGAACTGCTTGCAGAAGTCGATGTGTGTTCTATATAACTCCGTCCTGTCGCCGACTCTTTCCGCTTAAAAGTAGTTCCTGAAATCGATGGGCCCATAAATGCTCTTTTCCAGGCCTCGTGGTCAATACTTGAATTTGAGGATGATCCCTCGTCCGTAGAACTCCCATCAGTCGTCGATGAGTCGGTCAAATGACTCCTTCCAAGTTTCGATGGATATGCTGAAGACATAATAGAGCAGTTCAAAAATAGCACCTACCAGGCCTATAGCAAAACTAGAAATGCTACAGGTGATATGGTGTGGCTAACGGCACGATAAGAACAACGACCAATCAGAAGCTTAAGTGTTCGCAGTCAGTTGATTATACACCAACTTCATGATTGACAATCCCGTAAATAACTGGTTCTTTGTGTGGTGCACTTCTTTTCCCCTTCTTGAACCCATCTGTAGCAGGGATTAAATTTTAACGCTAGGCGTGCAGTAACAATAGGGCTCACTACCTGTGTGCCCTATTGTTACCCTATTGTCGCTGTCCATAAAAGGAGGGGAGTAAATCACAGGTGCAAACGTGCAGAACACAGGTGCAGAGCCATTCGAAGAAAAATGCTTTTGAGAGGGAGGCAAGAGCAACAGGAAATGAGGGATATAATATATTTATTCATGGTGTCATCTACGCATGGCTTCTTTTTAAATTTGTTGAATTATCTATTCCTACATGTCAGGTTCAATTATTACTTAAACAATACAATTTTTCTAAATCTGTTAAAATATCTATTCCTTCAAGTGAGTTTAAAATATTATCAGAACAATCCAATTTTCCTAAATTTGTCAAATTATCTAACCATTCAAGTTAGGTTGAAGTATTATCAGAACAATTTAATTTTATTATTTCTCCAGAATTTCTAATTTTTCGGAAACAATTAAAATATTTTTGTTTCCAATTACTATATATAACAATCACTTAATAGTAAACACTCTTTCAATTTGTTTACTCTTCAGATGTGTCGTGTTTAATAATAATTTGTTTTAAAAGATAAACACATCCTCTCAAGGATTTTTTAACTTCACAAAACCATTCAAAAAATTTTTCTCTCTAATGTTCTTCTTCACAATGACCAAACTTTTCATTTAATTCACTTATCTGTACAGCCTGCATTTTTCGACAAATAACATTAAGGTAGTAGATTAAATTTGTAATTGACCATATAAAAAATCTAATTTATTCATACATTTTTCTATAAATGTTTCACCAAATGTCTGATATCTAAATATATACAGCCAATTTAAATCATCTTCCAATTCTCTCATTGTAACTTCGGAAAGATTTCGAAAGATTGATACTTTATAAAAATTAGGATTTATTTCTCCATCTGGAGCGGTAAGACATAATTTTGTAATATAAAGAAACAGAGCACTTCTCGCAGCAGCTACGGTTTCATAATTAAGTTTCGGGTTTTGTTTTGATATTAGCTTAATGATTTCGTTGGTGCATTATAGGAATGTAAGAGATTATTTTGTTTATGTTTGGGTTTTAGAAGAATGTGTCGGAGAAAAATTATCAGGTTATTTCGGATAAAAGAATGGCTGGGCCAGGACGTTTACTTTCTGTGGAAGTATATAATAGTACGAGAAACGAACCGGGCAGTAATGAAAGTGATGCAGATAGTAAAGATTCGTGGAACTGTGGTATTTCTGAAGATGAATATGAACATGCAGGTGATTCTTCAGATTCTGATATTACAACTCCGCCAGCTTCAGTAGCTGTTTCCTCAAATAATATTTACGTAGGAGATTTGAAAGATCTGAATTCTTTTGAGTTTTGAGCATACTTGGAATCAATCACTATATTATGCCGCCTAATTTAGTTTAGGAAATAAAATTTAGCATATTTTTCGATGGTGAATAGTAGAATTCACAGTAAAAGCAACTAAAGAGTATTTTGTTTTGAGATTCGTATGAAAAATATACATCAAGTATAAAATCAGTATTTCAATTATTCCTGACAAAAATTATTCACTCTCAATCAATATTCAATTAATCAAAATCAAAGTTTCAATTATTCCTGCGTTAAAGAGGTGATCTTTTGAGGATTGATTTCGAGAGATAGGCTTAGCACAACAAATTAGCCTTGTTTTGATAACAATTCGGAAGCGAAGCGCTCCTTCGTTTGGGCCAAGTTAGTTCCGGACTGCCGCCGTCCGGAAAGGGTTAATGACAATTTTGCGGTAGCAATATATATAATCCACAATAACATGTGTTGTAACTTTCAATGGCCCTAACTCAGGTTTGAACATCTTATTTTCAATATATTGAAATTTATATTGGCAATTCCTTTCTGAATTGAGTATGCTTTACAGTAAGCTGACGTTTTACCACTAAATTAAAAATAGCAATTATTTAAACACTTTCATATAACTGCAAGATATCTAGCCATTTTACTGCACGCAAAAGTAAGGTATAAGTTTTTTGCAAATAACTCGAGAAGCGATGCAGTGTGCAATCTCAAATTTGGCATATGAATGCTTATTGTGTTATATTTTCATTCTTCGTATAAAGATCTCGGCGAAAATCCTTCCCGGAAAAAGCATGATAAATAAATTTCAATTTAAATATTTGCATCTGAAATTACTCTAATCGTCAAAACATATATTTAAATGTACCTCGAGGATATTATTTATAAAATAAAAATAAAACTACCTATATATCTCCATTTCAAAAAAGGTTCCGAAATAGACTGTGTTTCCCTTTCCCAGCGACAGATGCTGACAAAAATTTTTATTTATTTTCGAAAATTTTTCTCTCGGCAGGGCCTGGAAATTTACTTATAAGTATTAACTATTTGATTCGGAATAACTAAGTTGGAACATGTGTTTGCAAAAGCTAGTTTATTTCTTCGACGTTTCTATTATACAAAGAAAATTATTCGATTTGGAGAATACGACTTTAAAATCTCTGAAAAATAAAAAGTAAATATTTTATTTATCATCTTCTGCGTCTGATCTTATTTTTTGTAAAAAACCCTCCTCTTTTCTCAACCGGGCTTGGGACCGGCTATGGCAGAGTTAAAAATATTTTTTACTTTTTGTCCAAAACATTGTCTTTGGACGATATGAAGAAGTCACGGTAATAATAACCTACCGCATATCTACTTGTGTGATTGGCTCTGAAAAGAGCCTTTTTTATGTTCTCGATACCATTCGAGTGATCTTCAGAGCTTTTGGAGTTACAATTTTTGTGTCTACTGCTGTGTCGGAGATGCCGTTTCTGAACATTCATCGGTGTTTTCAGAATCATAAAATACCTGAAAAAGAAAACAAAATTAGAAATTACAAGCAATGAATCTTTCATCAAGTTAATTAATTTACATTTTAAATAGTCATTTTAATTTGCACTTACCTCTGACATTATACTTTGCATAGTCTTTTTTCCGTCATAATGCTCGGAGTCGTTCTGGTTTGCCCCTTCGATTTTAGTATAACGTCGATTTTTGTCACTGTACATGTGTACGAGAGCTCGATTGATCCTTTCTCCATACTTTGAGTTGTTAGCTGTTTTCGTAACCTGAAAGAAAAGTAATATTTACTATAAATTACAAAGCTAATTATGAACATAAACAGATAAAAGTAATAATTGAAATCATGAAGGCTTACCTTGCAGGATGCAAGACCAGTTGCTGCAGTTGAAGCTGGTGTCTTGTCCGTAGATATCCTTGAATTAGTCGGTGGGTGTTCTACCGTACTTCGTCCTGTCACCGACGAGTGTGTCTTAAAATTCTTTGCTGTCGTCGATGGGTCCACAGATTGTTTTCCCCAGGAATCGCGTCCAATACCTGGAGTAAGGCATGGTCTCATGTGAGTTGAACTGCTTGCAGAAGTCGATGTGTGTTCTATATAACTCCGTCCTGTCGCCGACTCTTTCCGCTTAAAAGTAGTTCCTGAAATCGATGGGCCCATAAATGCTCTTTTCCAGGCCTCGTGGTCAATACTTGAATTTGAGGATGATCCCTCGTCCGTAGAACTCCCATCAGTCGTCGATGAGTCGGTCAAATGACTCCTTCCAAGTTTCGATGGATATGCCGAAGACATAATAGAGCAGTTCAAAAATAGCACCTACCAGGCCTATAGCAAAACTAGAAATGCTACAGGTGATATGGTGTGGCTAACGGCACGATAAGAACAACGACCAATCAGAAGCTTAAGTGTTCGCAGTCAGTTGATTATACACCAACTTCATGATTGACAATCCCGTAAATAACTGGTTCTTTGTGTGGTGCACTTCTTTTCCCCTTCTTGAACCCATCTGTAGCAGGGATTAAAATTTTAAAGCTAGGCGTGCAGTAACAATAGGGCTCACTACCTGTGTGCCCTATTGTTACCCTATTGTCGCTGTCCATAAAAGGAGGGGAGTAAATCACAGGTGCAAACGTGCAGAACACAGGTGCAGAGCCATTCGAAGAAAAATGCTTTTGAGAGGGAGGCAAGAGCAACAGGAAATGAGGGATATAATATATTTATTCATGGTGTCATCTACGCATGGCTTCTTTTTAAATTTGTTGAATTATCTATTCCTACATGTCAGGTTCAATTATTACTTAAACAATACAATTTTTCTAAATCTGTTAAAATATCTATTCCTTCAAGTGAGTTTAAAATATTATCAGAACAATCCAATTTTCCTAAATTTGTCAAATTATCTAACCATTCAAGTTAGGTTGAAGTATTATCAGAACAATTTAATTTTATTATTTCTCCAGAATTTCTAATTTTTCGGAAACAATTAAAATATTTTTGTTTCCAATTACTATATATAACAATCACTTAATAGTAAACACTCTTTCAATTTGTTTACTCTTCAGATGTGTCGTGTTTAATAATAATTTGTTTTAAAAGAGAAACACATCCTCTCAAGGATTTTTTAACTTCACAAAACCATTCAAAAATTTTTTCTCTCTAATGTTCTTCTTCACAATGACCAAACTTTTCATTTAATTCACTTATCTGTACAGCCTGCATTTTTCGACAAATAACATTAAGGTAGTAGATTAAATTTGTAATTGACCATATAAAAAATCTAATTTATTCATACATTTTTCTATAAATGTTTCACCAAATGTCTGATATCTAAATATATACAGCCAATTTAAATCATCTTCCAATTCTCTCATTGTAACTTCGGAAAGATTTCGAAAGATTGATACTTTATAAAAATTAGGATTTATTTCTCCATCTGGAGCGGTAAGACATAATTTTGTAATATAAAGAAACAGAGCACTTCTCGCAGCAGCTACGGTTTCATAATTAAGTTTCGGGTTTTGTTTTGATATTAGCTTAATGATTTTGTTGGTGCATTATAGGAATGTAAGAGATTATTTTGTTTATGTTTGGGTTTTAGAAGAATGTGTCGGAGAAAAATTATCAGGTTATTTCGGATAAAAGAATGGCTGGGCCAGGACGTTTACTTTCTGTGGAAGTATATAATAGTACGAGAAACGAACCGGGCAGTAATGAAAGTGATGCAGATAGTAAAGATTCGTGGAACTGTGGTATTTCTGAAGATGAATATGAACATGCAGGTGATTCTTCAGATTCTGATATTACAACTCCGCCAGCTTCAGTAGCTGTTTCCTCAAATAATATTTACGTAGGAGATTTGAAAGATCTGAATTCTTTTGAGTTTTGAGCATACTTGGAATCAATCACTATATTATGCCGCCTAATTTAGTTTAGGAAATAAAATTTAGCATATTTTTCGATGGTGAATAGTAGAATTCACAGTAAAAGCAACTAAAGAGTATTTTGTTTTGAGATTCGTATGAAAAATATACATCAAGTATAAAATCAGTATTTCAATTATTCCTGACAAAAATTATTCACTCTCAATCAATATTCAATTAATCAAAATCAAAGTTTCAATTATTCCTGCGTTAAAGAGGTGATCTTTTGAGGATTGATTTCGAGAGATAGGCTTAGCACAACAAATTAGCCTTGTTTTGATAACAATTCGGAAGCGAAGCGCTCCTTCGTTTGGGCCAAGTTAGTTCCGGACTGCCGCCGTCCGGAAAGGGTTAATGACAATTTTGCGGTAGCAATATATATAATCCACAATAACATGTGTTGTAACTTTCAATGGCCCTAACTCAGGTTTGAACATCTTATTTTCAATATATTGAAATTTATATTGGCAATTCCTTTCTGAATTGAGTATGCTTTACAGTAAGCTGACGTTTTACCACTAAATTAAAAATAGCAATTATTTAAACACTTTCATATAACTGCAAGATATCTAGCCATTTTACTGCACGCAAAAGTAAGGTATAAGTTTTTTGCAAATAACTCGAGAAGCGATGCAGTGTGCAATCTCAAATTTGGCATATGAATGCTTATTGTGTTATATTTTCATTCTTCGTATAAAGATCTCGGCGAAAATCCTTCCCGGAAAAAGCATGATAAATAAATTTCAATTTAAATATTTGCATCTGAAATTACTCTAATCGTCAAAACATATATTTAAATGTACCTCGAGGATATTATTTATAAAATAAAAATAAAACTACCTATATATCTCCATTTCAAAAAAGGTTCCGAAATAGACTGTGTTTCCCTTTCCCAGCGACAGATGCTGACAAAAATTTTTATTTATTTTCGAAAATTTTTCTCTCGGCAGGGCCTGGAAATTTACTTATAAGTATTAACTATTTGATTCGGAATAACTAAGTTGGAACATGTGTTTGCAAAAGCTAGTTTATTTCTTCGACGTTTCTATTATACAAAGAAAATTATTCGATTTGGAGAATACGACTTTAAAATCTCTGAAAAATAAAAAGTAAATATTTTATTTATCATCTTCTGCGTCTGATCTTATTTTTTGTAAAAAACCCTCCTCTTTTCTCAACCGGGCTTGGGACCGGCTATGGCAGAGTTAAAAATATTTTTTACTTTTTGTCCAAAACATTGTCTTTGGACGATATGAAGAAGTCACGGTAATAATAACCTACCGCATATCTACTTGTGTGATTGGCTCTGAAAAGAGCCTTTTTTATGTTCTCGATACCATTCGAGTGATCTTCAGAGCTTTTGGAGTTACAATTTTTGTGTCTACTGCTGTGTCGGAGATGCCGTTTTTGAACATTCATCGGTGTTTTCAGAATCATAAAATACCTGAAAAAGAAAACAAAATTAGAAATTACAAGCAATGAATCTTTCATCAAGTTAATTAATTTACATTTTAAATAGTCATTTTAATTTGCACTTACCTCTGACATTATACTTTGCATAGTCTTTTTTCCGTCATAATGCTCGGAGTCGTTCTGGTTTGCCCCTTCGATTTTAGTATAACGTCGCTTTTTGTCACTGTACATGTGTACGAGAGCTCGATTGATCCTTTCTCCATACTTTGAGTTGTTAGCTGTTTTCGTAACCTGAAAGAAAAGTAATATTTACTATAAATTACAAAGCTAATTATGAACATAAACAGATAAAAGTAATAATTGAAATCATGAAGGCTTACCTTGCAGGATGCAAGACCAGTTGCTGCAGTTGAAGCTGGTGTCTTGTCCGTAGATATCCTTGAATTAGTCGGTGGGTGTTCTACCGTACTTCGTCCTGTCACCGACGAGTGTGTCTTAAAATTCTTTGCTGTCGTCGATGGGTCCACAGATTGTTTTCCCCAGGAATCGCGTCCAATACCTGGAGTAAGGCATGGTCTCATGTGAGTTGAACTGCTTGCAGAAGTCGATGTGTGTTCTATATAACTCCGTCCTGTCGCCGACTCTTTCCGCTTAAAAGTAGTTCCTGAAATCGATGGGCCCATAAATGCTCTTTTCCAGGCCTCGTGGTCAATACTTGAATTTGAGGATGATCCCTCGTCCGTAGAACTCCCATCAGTCGTCGATGAGTCGGTCAAATGACTCCTTCCAAGTTTCGATGGATATGCCGAAGACATAATAGAGCAGTTCAAAAATAGCACCTACCAGGCCTATAGCAAAACTAGAAATGCTACAGGTGATATGGTGTGGCTAACGGCACGATAAGAACAACGACCAATCAGAAGCTTAAGTGTTCGCAGTCAGTTGATTATACACCAACTTCATGATTGACAATCCCGTAAATAACTGGTTCTTTGTGTGGTGCACTTCTTTTCCCCTTCTTGAACCCATCTGTAGCAGGGATTAAAATTTTAAAGCTAGGCGTGCAGTAACAATAGGGCTCACTACCTGTGTGCCCTATTGTTACCCTATTGTCGCTGTCCATAAAAGGAGGGGAGTAAATCACAGGTGCAAACGTGCAGAACACAGGTGCAGAGCCATTCGAAGAAAAATGCTTTTGAGAGGGAGGCAAGAGCAACAGGAAATGAGGGATATAATATATTTATTCATGGTGTCATCTACGCATGGCTTCTTTTTAAATTTGTTGAATTATCTATTCCTACATGTCAGGTTCAATTATTACTTAAACAATACAATTTTTCTAAATCTGTTAAAATATCTATTCCTTCAAGTGAGTTTAAAATATTATCAGAACAATCCAATTTTCCTAAATTTGTCAAATTATCTAACCATTCAAGTTAGGTTGAAGTATTATCAGAACAATTTAATTTTATTATTTCTCCAGAATTTCTAATTTTTCGGAAACAATTAAAATATTTTTGTTTCCAATTACTATATATAACAATCACTTAATAGTAAACACTCTTTCAATTTGTTTACTCTTCAGATGTGTCGTGTTTAATAATAATTTGTTTTAAAAGAGAAACACATCCTCTCAAGGATTTTTTAACTTCACAAAACCATTCAAAAATTTTTTCTCTCTAATGTTCTTCTTCACAATGACCAAACTTTTCATTTAATTCACTTATCTGTACAGCCTGCATTTTTCGACAAATAACATTAAGGTAGTAGATTAAATTTGTAATTGACCATATAAAAAATCTAATTTATTCATACATTTTTCTATAAATGTTTCACCAAATGTCTGATATCTAAATATATACAGCCAATTTAAATCATCTTCCAATTCTCTCATTGTAACTTCGGAAAGATTTCGAAAGATTGATACTTTATAAAAATTAGGATTTATTTCTCCATCTGGAGCGGTAAGACATAATTTTGTAATATAAAGAAACAGAGCACTTCTCGCAGCAGCTACGGTTTCATAATTAAGTTTCGGGTTTTGTTTTGATATTAGCTTAATGATTTTGTTGGTGCATTATAGGAATGTAAGAGATTATTTTGTTTATGTTTGGGTTTTAGAAGAATGTGTCGGAGAAAAATTATCAGGTTATTTCGGATAAAAGAATGGCTGGGCCAGGACGTTTACTTTCTGTGGAAGTATATAATAGTACGAGAAACGAACCGGGCAGTAATGAAAGTGATGCAGATAGTAAAGATTCGTGGAACTGTGGTATTTCTGAAGATGAATATGAACATGCAGGTGATTCTTCAGATTCTGATATTACAACTCCGCCAGCTTCAGTAGCTGTTTCCTCAAATAATATTTACGTAGGAGATTTGAAAGATCTGAATTCTTTTGAGTTTTGAGCATACTTGGAATCAATCACTATATTATGCCGCCTAATTTAGTTTAGGAAATAAAATTTAGCATATTTTTCGATGGTGAATAGTAGAATTCACAGTAAAAGCAACTAAAGAGTATTTTGTTTTGAGATTCGTATGAAAAATATACATCAAGTATAAAATCAGTATTTCAATTATTCCTGACAAAAATTATTCACTCTCAATCAATATTCAATTAATCAAAATCAAAGTTTCAATTATTCCTGCGTTAAAGAGGTGATCTTTTGAGGATTGATTTCGAGAGATAGGCTTAGCACAACAAATTAGCCTTGTTTTGATAACAATTCGGAAGCGAAGCGCTCCTTCGTTTGGGCCAAGTTAGTTCCGGACTGCCGCCGTCCGGAAAGGGTTAATGACAATTTTGCGGTAGCAATATATATAATCCACAATAACATGTGTTGTAACTTTCAATGGCCCTAACTCAGGTTTGAACATCTTATTTTCAATATATTGAAATTTATATTGGCAATTCCTTTCTGAATTGAGTATGCTTTACAGTAAGCTGACGTTTTACCACTAAATTAAAAATAGCAATTATTTAAACACTTTCATATAACTGCAAGATATCTAGCCATTTTACTGCACGCAAAAGTAAGGTATAAGTTTTTTGCAAATAACTCGAGAAGCGATGCAGTGTGCAATCTCAAATTTGGCATATGAATGCTTATTGTGTTATATTTTCATTCTTCGTATAAAGATCTCGGCGAAAATCCTTCCCGAAAAAAGCATGATAAATAAATTTCAATTTAAATATTTGCATCTGAAATTACTCTAATCGTCAAAACATATATTTAAATGTACCTCGAGGATATTATTTATAAAATAAAAATAAAACTACCTATATATCTCCATTTCAAAAAAGGTTCCGAAATAGACTGTGTTTCCCTTTCCCAGCGACAGATGCTGACAAAAATTTTTATTTATTTTCGAAAATTTTTCTCTCGGCAGGGCCTGGAAATTTACTTATAAGTATTAACTATTTGATTCGGAATAACTAAGTTGGAACATGTGTTTGCAAAAGCTAGTTTATTTCTTCGACGTTTCTATTATACAAAGAAAATTATTCGATTTGGAGAATACGACTTTAAAATCTCTGAAAAATAAAAAGTAAATATTTTATTTATCATCTTCTGCGTCTGATCTTATTTTTTGTAAAAAACCCTCCTCTTTTCTCAACCGGGCTTGGGACCGGCTATGGCAGAGTTAAAAATATTTTTTACTTTTTGTCCAAAACATTGTCTTTGGACGATATGAAGAAGTCACGGTAATAATAACCTACCGCATATCTACTTGTGTGATTGGCTCTGAAAAGAGCCTTTTTTATGTTCTCGATACCATTCGAGTGATCTTCAGAGCTTTTGGAGTTACAATTTTTGTGTCTACTGCTGTGTCGGAGATGCCGTTTTTGAACATTCATCGGTGTTTTCAGAATCATAAAATACCTGAAAAAGAAAACAAAATTAGAAATTACAAGCAATGAATCTTTCATCAAGTTAATTAATTTACATTTTAAATAGTCATTTTAATTTGCACTTACCTCTGACATTATACTTTGCATAGTCTTTTTTCCGTCATAATGCTCGGAGTCGTTCTGGTTTGCCCCTTCGATTTTAGTATAACGTCGCTTTTGGTCACTGTACATGTGTACGAGAGCTCGATTGATCCTTTCTCCATACTTTGAGTTGTTAGCTGTTTTCGTAACCTGAAAGAAAAGTAATATTTACTATAAATTACAAAGCTAATTATGAACATAAACAGATAAAAGTAATAATTGAAATCATGAAGGCTTACCTTGCAGGATGCAAGACCAGTTGCTGCAGTTGAAGCTGGTGTCTTGTCCGTAGATATCCTTGAATTAGTCGGTGGGTGTTCTACCGTACTTCGTCCTGTCACCGACGAGTGTGTCTTAAAATTCTTTGCTGTCGTCGATGGGTCCACAGATTGTTTTCCCCAGGAATCGCGTCCAATACCTGGAGTAAGGCATGGTCTCATGTGAGTTGAACTGCTTGCAGAAGTCGATGTGTGTTCTATATAACTCCGTCCTGTCGCCGACTCTTTCCGCTTAAAAGTAGTTCCTGAAATCGATGGGCCCATAAATGCTCTTTTCCAGGCCTCGTGGTCAATACTTGAATTTGAGGATGATCCCTCGTCCGTAGAACTCCCATCAGTCGTCGATGAGTCGGTCAAATAACTCCTTCCAAGTTTCGATGGATATGCCGAAGACATAATAGAGCAGTTCAAAAATAGCACCTACCAGGCCCATAGAAAAACTAGAAATGCTACAGGTGATATGGTGTGGCTAACGGCACGATAAGAACAACGACCAATCAGAAGCTTAAGTGTTCGCAGTCAGTTGATTATACACCAACTTCATGATTGACAATCCCGTAAATAACTGGTTCTTTGTGTGGTGCACTTCTTTTCCCCTTCTTGAACCCATCTGTAGCAGGGATTAAAATTTTAACGCTAGGCGTGCAGTAACAATAGGGCTCACTACCTGTGTGCCCTATTGTTACCCTATTGTCGCTTTCCATAAAAGGAGGGGAGTAAATCACAGGTGCAAACGTGCAGAACACAGGTGCAGAGCCATTCGAAGAAAAATGCTTTTGAGAGGGAGGCAAGAGCAACAGGAAATGAGGGATATAATATATTTATTCATGGTGTCATCTACGCATGGCTTCTTTTTAAATTTGTTGAATTATCTATTCCTACATGTCAGGTTCAATTATTACTTAAACAATACAATTTTTCTAAATCTGTTAAAATATCTATTCCTTCAAGTGAGTTTAAAATATTATCAGAACAATCCAATTTTCCTAAATTTGTCAAATTATCTAACCATTCAAGTTAGGTTGAAGTATTATCAGAACAATTTAATTTTATTATTTCTCCAGAATTTCTAATTTTTCGGAAACAATTAAAATATTTTTGTTTCCAATTACTATATATAACAATCACTTAATAGTAAACACTCTTTCAATTTGTTTACTCTTCAGATGTGTCGTGTTTAATAATAATTTGTTTTAAAAGATAAACACATCCTCTCAAGGATTTTTTAACTTCACAAAACCATTCAAAAATTTTTTCTCTCTAATGTTCTTCTTCACAATGACCAAACTTTTCATTTAATTCACTTATCTGTACAGCCTGCATTTTTCGACAAATAACATTAAGGTAGTAGATTAAATTTGTAATTGACCATATAAAAAATCTAATTTATTCATACATTTTTCTATAAATGTTTCACCAAATGTCTGATATCTAAATATATACAGCCAATTTAAATCATCTTCCAATTCTCTCATTGTAACTTCGGAAAGATTTCGAAAGATTGATACTTTATAAAAATTAGGATTTATTTCTCCATCTGGAGCGGTAAGACATAATTTTGTAATATAAAGAAACAGAGCACTTCTCGCAGCAGCTACGGTTTCATAATTAAGTTTCGGGTTTTGTTTTGATATTAGCTTAATGATTTTGTTGGTGCATTATAGGAATGTAAGAGATTATTTTGTTTATGTTTGGGTTTTAGAAGAATGTGTCGGAGAAAAATTATCAGGTTATTTCGGATAAAAGAATGGCTGGGCCAGGACGTTTACTTTCTGTGGAAGTATATAATAGTACGAGAAACGAACCGGGCAGTAATGAAAGTGATGCAGATAGTAAAGATTCGTGGAACTGTGGTATTTCTGAAGATGAATATGAACATGCAGGTGATTCTTCAGATTCTGATATTACAACTCCGCCAGCTTCAGTAGCTGTTTCCTCAAATAATATTTACGTAGGAGATTTGAAAGATCTGAATTCTTTTGAGTTTTGAGCATACTTGGAATCAATCACTATATTATGCCGCCTAATTTAGTTTAGGAAATAAAATTTAGCATATTTTTCGATGGTGAATAGTAGAATTCACAGTAAAAGCAACTAAAGAGTATTTTGTTTTGAGATTCGTATGAAAAATATACATCAAGTATAAAATCAGTATTTCAATTATTCCTGACAAAAATTATTCACTCTCAATCAATATTCAATTAATCAAAATCAAAGTTTCAATTATTCCTGCTTTAAAGAGGTGATCTTTTGAGGATTGATTTCGAGAGATAGGCTTAGCACAACAAATTAGCCTTGTTTTGATAACAATTCGGAAGCGAAGCGCTCCTTCGTTTGGGCCAAGTTAGTTCCGGACTGCCGCCGTCCGGAAAGGGTTAATGACAATTTTGCGGTAGCAATATATATAATCCACAATAACATGTGTTGTAACTTTCAATGGCCCTAACTCAGGTTTGAACATCTTATTTTCAATATATTGAAATTTATATTGGCAATTCCTTTCTGAATTGAGTATGCTTTACAGTAAGCTGACGTTTTACCACTAAATTAAAAATAGCAATTATTTAAACACTTTCATATAACTGCAAGATATCTAGCCATTTTACTGCACGCAAAAGTAAGGTATAAGTTTTTTGCAAATAACTCGAGAAGCGATGCAGTGTGCAATCTCAAATTTGGCATATGAATGCTTATTGTGTTATATTTTCATTCTTCGTATAAAGATCTCGGCGAAAATCCTTCCCGGAAAAAGCATGATAAATAAATTTCAATTTAAATATTTGCATCTGAAATTACTCTAATCGTCAAAACATATATTTAAGTGTACCTCGAGGATATTATTTATAAAATAAAAATAAAACTACCTATATATCTCCATTTCAAAAAAGGTTCCGAAATAGACTGTGTTTCCCTTTCCCAGCGACAGATGCTGACAAAAATTTTTATTTATTTTCGAAAATTTTTCTCTCGGCAGGGCCTGGAAATTTACTTATAAGTATTAACTATTTGATTCGGAATAACTAAGTTGGAACATGTGTTTGCAAAAGCTAGTTTATTTCTTCGACGTTTCTATTATACAAAGAAAATTATTCGATTTGGAGAATACGACTTTAAAATCTCTGAAAAATAAAAAGTAAATATTTTATTTATCATCTTCTGCGTCTGATCTTATTTTTTGTAAAAAACCCTCCTCTTTCCTCAACCGGGCTTGGGACCGGCTATGGCAGAGTTAAAAATATTTTTTACTTTTTGTCCAAAACATTGTCTTTGGACGATATGAAGAAGTCACGGTAATAATAACCTACCGCATATCTACTTGTGTGATTGGCTCTGAAAAGAGCCTTTTTTATGTTCTCGATACCATTCGAGTGATCTTCAGAGCTTTTGGGGTTACAATTTTTGTGTCTACTGCTGTGTCGGAGATGCCGTTTTTGAACATTCATCGGTGTTTTCAGAATCATAAAATACCTGAAAAAGAAAACAAAATTAGAAATTACAAGCAATGAATCTTTCATCAAGTTAATTAATTTACATTTTAAATAGTCATTTTAATTTGCACTTACCTCTGACATTATACTTTGCATAGTCTTTTTTCCGTCATAATGCTCGGAGTCGTTCTGGTTTGCCCCTTCGATTTTAGTATAACGTCGCTTTTTGTCACTGTACATGTGTACGAGAGCTCGATTGATCCTTTCTCCATACTTTGAGTTGTTAGCTGTTTTCGTAACCTGAAAGAAAAGTAATATTTACTATAAATTACAAAGCTAATTATGAACATAAACAGATAAAAGTAATAATTGAAATCATGAAGGCTTACCTTGCAGGATGCAAGACCAGTTGCTGCAGTTGAAGCTGGTGTCTTGTCCGTAGATATCCTTGAATTAGTCGGTGGGTGTTCTACCGTACTTCGTCCTGTCACCGACGAGTGTGTCTTAAAATTCTTTGCTGTCGTCGATGGGTCCACAGATTGTTTTCCCCAGGAATCGCGTCCAATACCTGGAGTAAGGCATGGTCTCATGTGAGTTGAACTGCTTGCAGAAGTCGATGTGTGTTCTATATAACTCCGTCCTGTCGCCGACTCTTTCCGCTTAAAAGTAGTTCCTGAAATCGATGGGCCCATAAATGCTCTTTTCCAGGCCTCGTGGTCAATACTTGAATTTGAGGATGATCCCTCGTCCGTAGAACTCCCATCAGTCGTCGATGAGTCGGTCAAATGACTCCTTCCAAGTTTCGATGGATATGCGGAAGACATAATAGAGCAGTTCAAAAATAGCACCTACCAGGCCTATAGAAAAACTAGAAATGCTACAGGTGATATGGTGTGGCTAACGGCACGATAAGAACAACGACCAATCAGAAGCTTAAGTGTTCGCAGTCAGTTGATTATACACCAACTTCATGATTGACAATCCCGTAAATAACTGGTTCTTTGTGTGGTGCACTTCTTTTCCCCTTCTTGAACCCATCTGTAGCAGGGATTAAAATTTTAACGCTACGCGTGCAGTAACAATAGGGCTCACTACCTGTGTGCCCTATTGTTACCCTATTGTCGCTTTCCATAAAAGGAGGGGAGTAAATCACAGGTGCAAACGTGCAGAACACAGGTGCAGAGCCATTCGAAGAAAAATGCTTTTGAGAGGGAGGCAAGAGCAACAGGAAATGAGGGATATAATATATTTATTCATGGTGTCATCTACGCATGGCTTCTTTTTAAATTTGTTGAATTATCTATTCCTACATGTCAGGTTCAATTATTACTTAAACAATACAATTTTTCTAAATCTGTTAAAATATCTATTCCTTCAAGTGAGTTTAAAATATTATCAGAACAATCCAATTTTCCTAAATTTGTCAAATTATCTAACCATTCAAGTTAGGTTGAAGTATTATCAGAACAATTTAATTTTATTATTTCTCCAGAATTTCTAATTTTTCGGAAACAATTAAAATATTTTTGTTTCCAATTACTATATATAACAATCACTTAATAGTAAACACTCTTTCAATTTGTTTACTCTTCAGATGTGTCGTGTTTAATAATAATTTGTTTTAAAAGATAAACACATCCTCTCAAGGATTTTTTAACTTCACAAAACCATTCAAAAATTTTTTCTCTCTAATGTTCTTCTTCACAATGACCAAACTTTTCATTTAATTCACTTATCTGTACAGCCTGCATTTTTCGACAAATAACATTAAGGTAGTAGATTAAATTTGTAATTGACCATATAAAAAATCTAATTTATTCATACATTTTTCTATAAATGTTTCACCAAATGTCTGATATCTAAATATATACAGCCAATTTAAATCATCTTCCAATTCTCTCATTGTAACTTCGGAAAGATTTCGAAAGATTGATACTTTATAAAAATTAGGATTTATTTCTCCATCTGGAGCGGTAAGACATAATTTTGTAATATAAAGAAACAGAGCACTTCTCGCAGCAGCTAAGGTTTCATAATTAAGTTTCGGGTTTTGTTTTGATATTAGCTTAATGATTTTGTTGGTGCATTATAGGAATGTAAGAGATTATTTTGTTTATGTTTGGGTTTTAGAAGAATGTGTCGGAGAAAAATTATCAGGTTATTTCGGATAAAAGAATGGCTGGGCCAGGACGTTTACTTTCTGTGGAAGTATATAATAGTACGAGAAACGAACCGGGCAGTAATGAAAGTGATGCAGATAGTAAAGATTCGTGGAACTGTGGTATTTCTGAAGATGAATATGAACATGCAGGTGATTCTTCAGATTCTGATATTACAACTCCGCCAGCTTCAGTAGCTGTTTCCTCAAATAATATTTACGTAGGAGATTTGAAAGATCTGAATTCTTTTGAGTTTTGAGCATACTTGGAATCAATCACTATATTATGCCGCCTAATTTAGTTTAGGAAATAAAATTTAGCATATTTTTCGATGGTGAATAGTAGAATTCACAGTAAAAGCAACTAAAGAGTATTTTGTTTTGAGATTCGTATGAAAAATATACATCAAGTATAAAATCAGTATTTCAATTATTGCTGACAAAAATTATTCACTCTCAATCAATATTCAATTAATCAAAATCAAAGTTTCAATTATTCCTGCTTTAAAGAGGTGATCTTTTGAGGATTGATTTCGAGAGATAGGCTTAGCACAACAAATTAGCCTTGTTTTGATAACAATTCGGAAGCGAAGCGCTCCTTCGTTTGGGCCAAGTTAGTTCCGGACTGCCGCCGTCCGGAAAGGGTTAATGACAATTTTGCGGTAGCAATATATATAATCCACAATAACATGTGTTGTAACTTTCAATGGCCCTAACTCAGGTTTGAACATCTTATTTTCAATATATTGAAATTTATATTGGCAATTCCTTTCTGAATTGAGTATGCTTTACAGTAAGCTGACGTTTTACCACTAAATTAAAAATAGCAATTATTTAAACACTTTCATATAACTGCAAGATATCTAGCCATTTTACTGCACGCAAAAGTAAGGTATAAGTGTTTTGCAAATAACTCGAGAAGCGATGCAGTGTGCAATCTCAAATTTGGCATATGAATGCTTATTGTGTTATATTTTCATTCTTCGTATAAAGATCTCGGCGAAAATCCTTCCCGGAAAAAGCATGATAAATAAATTTCAATTTAAATATTTGCATCTGAAATTACTCTAATCGTCAAAACATATATTTAAGTGTACCTCGAGGATATTATTTATAAAATAAAAATAAAACTACCTATATATCTCCATTTCAAAAAAGGTTCCGAAATAGACTGTGTTTCCCTTTCCCAGCGACAGATGCTGACAAAAATTTTTATTTATTTTCGAAAATTTTTCTCTCGGCAGGGCCTGGAAATTTACTTATAAGTATTAACTATTTGATTCGGAATAACTAAGTTGGAACATGTGTTTGCAAAAGCTAGTTTATTTCTTCGACGTTTCTATTATACAAAGAAAATTATTCGATTTGGAGAATACGACTTTAAAATCTCTGAAAAATAAAAAGTAAATATTTTATTTATCATCTTCTGCGTCTGATCTTATTTTTTGTAAAAAACCCTCCTCTTTTCTCAACCGGGCTTGGGACCGGCTATGGCAGAGTTAAAAATATTTTTTACTTTTTGTCCAAAACATTGTCTTTGGACGATATGAAGAAGTCACGGTAATAATAACCTACCGCATATCTACTTGTGTGATTGGCTCTGAAAAGAGCCTTTTTTATGTTCTCGATACCATTCGAGTGATCTTCAGAGCTTTTGGGGTTACAATTTTTGTGTCTACTGCTGTGTCGGAGATGCCGTTTTTGAACATTCATCGGTGTTTTCAGAATCATAAAATACCTGAAAAAGAAAACAAAATTAGAAATTACAAGCAATGAATCTTTCATCAAGTTAATTAATTTACATTTTAAATAGTCATTTTAATTTGCACTTACCTCTGACATTATACTTTGCATAGTCTTTTTTCCGTCATAATGCTCGGAGTCGTTCTGGTTTGCCCCTTCGATTTTAGTATAACGTCGCTTTTTGTCACTGTACATGTGTACGAGAGCTCGATTGATCCTTTCTCCATACTTTGAGTTGTTAGCTGTTTTCGTAACCTGAAAGAAAAGTAATATTTACTATAAATTACAAAGCTAATTATGAACATAAACAGATAAAAGTAATAATTGAAATCATGAAGGCTTACCTTGCAGGATGCAAGACCAGTTGCTGCAGTTGAAGCTGGTGTCTTGTCCGTAGATATCCTTGAATTAGTCGGTGGGTGTTCTACCGTACTTCGTCCTGTCACCGACGAGTGTGTCTTAAAATTCTTTGCTGTCGTCGATGGGTCCACAGATTGTTTTCCCCAGGAATCGCGTCCAATACCTGGAGTAAGGCATGGTCTCATGTGAGTTGAACTGCTTGCAGAAGTCGATGTGTGTTCTATATAACTCCGTCCTGTCGCCGACTCTTTCCGCTTAAAAGTAGTTCCTGAAATCGATGGGCCCATAAATGCTCTTTTCCAGGCCTCGTGGTCAATACTTGAATTTGAGGATGATCCCTCGTCCGTAGAACTCCCATCAGTCGTCGATGAGTCGGTCAAATGACTCCTTCCAAGTTTCGATGGATATGCTGAAGACATAATAGAGCAGTTCAAAAATAGCACCTACCAGGCCTATAGAAAAACTAGAAATGCTACAGGTGATATGGTGTGGCTAACGGCACGATAAGAACAACGACCAATCAGAAGCTTAAGTGTTCGCAGTCAGTTGATTATACACCAACTTCATGATTGACAATCCCGTAAATAACTGGTTCTTTGTGTGGTGCACTTCTTTTCCCCTTCTTGAACCCATCTGTAGCAGGGATTAAAATTTTAACGCTAGGCGTGCAGTAACAATAGGGCTCACTACCTGTGTGCCCTATTGTTACCCTATTGTCGCTTTCCATAAAAGGAGGGGAGTAAATCACAGGTGCAAACGTGCAGAACACAGGTGCAGAGCCATTCGAAGAAAAATGCTTTTGAGAGGGAGGCAAGAGCAACAGGAAATGAGGGATATAATATATTTATTCATGGTGTCATCTACGCATGGCTTCTTTTTAAATTTGTTGAATTATCTATTCCTACATGTCAGGTTCAATTATTTCTTAAACAATACAATTTTTCTAAATCTGTTAAAATATCTATTCCTTCAAGTGAGTTTAAAATATTATCAGAACAATCCAATTTTCCTAAATTTGTCAAATTATCTAACCATTCAAGTTAGGTTGAAGTATTATCAGAACAATTTAATTTTATTATTTCTCCAGAATTTCTAATTTTTCGGAAACAATTAAAATATTTTTGTTTCCAATTACTATATATAACAATCACTTAATAGTAAACACTCTTTCAATTTGTTTACTCTTCAGATGTGTCGTGTTTAATAATAATTTGTTTTAAAAGATAAACACATCCTCTCAAGGATTTTTTAACTTCACAAAACCATTCAAAAATTTTTTCTCTCTAATGTTCTTCTTCACAATGACCAAACTTTTCATTTAATTCACTTATCTGTACAGCCTGCATTTTTCGACAAATAACATTAAGGTAGTAGATTAAATTTGTAATTGACCATATAAAAAATCTAATTTATTCATACATTTTTCTATAAATGTTTCACCAAATGTCTGATATCTAAATATATACAGCCAATTTAAATCATCTTCCAATTCTCTCATTGTAACTTCGGAAAGATTTCGAAAGATTGATACTTTATAAAAATTAGGATTTATTTCTCCATCTGGAGCGGTAAGACATAATTTTGTAATATAAAGAAACAGAGCACTTCTCGCAGCAGCTAAGGTTTCATAATTAAGTTTCGGGTTTTGTTTTGATATTAGCTTAATGATTTTGTTGGTGCATTATAGGAATGTAAGAGATTATTTTGTTTATGTTTGGGTTTTAGAAGAATGTGTCGGAGAAAAATTATCAGGTTATTTCGGATAAAAGAATGGCTGGGCCAGGACGTTTACTTTCTGTGGAAGTATATAATAGTACGAGAAACGAACCGGGCAGTAATGAAAGTGATGCAGATAGTAAAGATTCGTGGAACTGTGGTATTTCTGAAGATGAATATGAACATGCAGGTGATTCTTCAGATTCTGATATTACAACTCCGCCAGCTTCAGTAGCTGTTTCCTCAAATAATATTTACGTAGGAGATTTGAAAGATCTGAATTCTTTTGAGTTTTGAGCATACTTGGAATCAATCACTATATTATGCCGCCTAATTTAGTTTAGGAAATAAAATTTAGCATATTTTTCGATGGTGAATAGTAGAATTCACAGTAAAAGCAACTAAAGAGTATTTTGTTTTGAGATTCGTATGAAAAATATACATCAAGTATAAAATCAGTATTTCAATTATTGCTGACAAAAATTATTCACTCTCAATCAATATTCAATTAATCAAAATCAAAGTTTCAATTATTCCTGCTTTAAAGAGGTGATCTTTTGAGGATTGATTTCGAGAGATAGGCTTAGCACAACAAATTAGCCTTGTTTTGATAACAATTCGGAAGCGAAGCGCTCCTTCGTTTGGGCCAAGTTAGTTCCGGACTGCCGCCGTCCGGAAAGGGTTAATGACAATTTTGCGGTAGCAATATATATAATCCACAATAACATGTGTTGTAACTTTCAATGGCCCTAACTCAGGTTTGAACATCTTATTTTCAATATATTGAAATTTATATTGGCAATTCCTTTCTGAATTGAGTATGCTTTACAGTAAGCTGACGTTTTACCACTAAATTAAAAATAGCAATTATTTAAACACTTTCATATAACTGCAAGATATCTAGCCATTTTACTGCACGCAAAAGTAAGGTATAAGTTTTTTGCAAATAACTCGAGAAGCGATGCAGTGTGCAATCTCAAATTTGGCATATGAATGCTTATTGTGTTATATTTTCATTCTTCGTATAAAGATCTCGGCGAAAATCCTTCCCGGAAAAAGCATGATAAATAAATTTCAATTTAAATATTTGCATCTGAAATTACTCTAATCGTCAAAACATATATTTAAGTGTACCTCGAGGATATTATTTATAAAATAAAAATAAAACTACCTATATATCTCCATTTCAAAAAAGGTTCCGAAATAGACTGTGTTTCCCTTTCCCAGCGACAGATGCTGACAAAAATTTTTATTTATTTTCGAAAATTTTTCTCTCGGCAGGGCCTGGAAATTTACTTATAAGTATTAACTATTTGATTCGGAATAACTAAGTTGGAACATGTGTTTGCAAAAGCTAGTTTATTTCTTCGACGTTTCTATTATACAAAGAAAATTATTCGATTTGGAGAATACGACTTTAAAATCTCTGAAAAATAAAAAGTAAATATTTTATTTATCATCTTCTGCGTCTGATCTTATTTTTTGTAAAAAACCCTCCTCTTTTCTCAACCGGGCTTGGGACCGGCTATGGCAGAGTTAAAAATATTTTTTACTTTTTGTCCAAAACATTGTCTTTGGACGATATGAAGAAGTCACGGTAATAATAACCTACCGCATATCTACTTGTGTGATTGGCTCTGAAAAGAGCCTTTTTTATGTTCTCGATACCATTCGAGTGATCTTCAGAGCTTTTGGGGTTACAATTTTTGTGTCTACTGCTGTGTCGGAGATGCCGTTTTTGAACATTCATCGGTGTTTTTAGAATCATAAAATACCTGAAAAAGAAAACAAAATTAGAAATTACAAGCAATGAATCTTTCATCAAGTTAATTAATTTACATTTTAAATAGTCATTTTAATTTGCACTTACCTCTGACATTATACTTTGCATAGTCTTTTTTCCGTCATAATGCTCGGAGTCGTTCTGGTTTGCCCCTTCGATTTTAGTATAACGTCGCTTTTTGTCACTGTACATGTGTACGAGAGCTCGATTGATCCTTTCTCCATACTTTGAGTTGTTAGCTGTTTTCGTAACCTGAAAGAAAAGTAATATTTACTATAAATTACAAAGCTAATTATGAACATAAACAGATAAAATTAATAATTGAAATCATGAAGGCTTACCTTGCAGGATGCAAGACCAGTTGCTGCAGTTGAAGCTGGTGTCTTGTCCGTAGATATCCTTGAATTAGTCGGTGGGTGTTCTACCGTACTTCGTCCTGTCACCGACGAGTGTGTCTTAAAATTCTTTGCTGTCGTCGATGGGTCCACAGATTGTTTTCCCCAGGAATCGCGTCCAATACCTGGAGTAAGGCATGGTCTCATGTGAGTTGAACTGCTTGCAGAAGTCGATGTGTGTTCTATATAACTCCGTCCTGTCGCCGACTCTTTCCGCTTAAAAGTAGTTCCTGAAATCGATGGGCCCATAAATGCTCTTTTCCAGGCCTCGTGGTCAATACTTGAATTTGAGGATGATCCCTCGTCCGTAGAACTCCCATCAGTCGTCGATGAGTCGGTCAAATGACTCCTTCCAAGTTTCGATGGATATGCTGAAGACATAATAGAGCAGTTCAAAAATAGCACCTACCAGGCCTATAGAAAAACTAGAAATGCTACAGGTGATATGGTGTGGCTAACGGCACGATAAGAACAACGACCAATCAGAAGCTTAAGTGTTCGCAGTCAGTTGATTATACACCAACTTCATGATTGACAATCCCGTAAATAACTGGTTCTTTGTGTGGTGCACTTCTTTTCCCCTTCTTGAACCCATCTGTAGCAGGGATTAAAATTTTAACGCTAGGCGTGCAGTAACAATAGGGCTCACTACCTGTGTGCCCTATTGTTACCCTATTGTCGCTTTCCATAAAAGGAGGGGAGTAAATCACAGGTGCAAACGTGCAGAACACAGGTGCAGAGCCATTCGAAGAAAAATGCTTTTGAGAGGGAGGCAAGAGCAACAGGAAATGAGGGATATAATATATTTATTCATGGTGTCATCTACGCATGGCTTCTTTTTAAATTTGTTGAATTATCTATTCCTACATGTCAGGTTCAATTATTTCTTAAACAATACAATTTTTCTAAATCTGTTAAAATATCTATTCCTTCAAGTGAGTTTAAAATATTATCAGAACAATCCAATTTTCCTAAATTTGTCAAATTATCTAACCATTCAAGTTAGGTTGAAGTATTATCAGAACAATTTAATTTTATTATTTCTCCAGAATTTCTAATTTTTCGGAAACAATTAAAATATTTTTGTTTCCAATTACTATATATAACAATCACTTAATAGTAAACACTCTTTCAATTTGTTTACTCTTCAGATGTGTCGTGTTTAATAATAATTTGTTTTAAAAGATAAACACATCCTCTCAAGGATTTTTTAACTTCACAAAACCATTCAAAAATTTTTTCTCTCTAATGTTCTTCTTCACAATGACCAAACTTTTCATTTAATTCACTTATCTGTACAGCCTGCATTTTTCGACAAATAACATTAAGGTAGTAGATTAAATTTGTAATTGACCATATAAAAAATCTAATTTATTCATACATTTTTCTATAAATGTTTCACCAAATGTCTGATATCTAAATATATACAGCCAATTTAAATCATCTTCCAATTCTCTCATTGTAACTTCGGAAAGATTTCGAAAGATTGATACTTTATAAAAATTAGGATTTATTTCTCCATCTGGAGCGGTAAGACATAATTTTGTAATATAAAGAAACAGAGCACTTCTCGCAGCAGCTAAGGTTTCATAATTAAGTTTCGGGTTTTGTTTTGATATTAGCTTAATGATTTTGTTGGTGCATTATAGGAATGTAAGAGATTATTTTGTTTATGTTTGGGTTTTAGAAGAATGTGTCGGAGAAAAATTATCAGGTTATTTCGGATAAAAGAATGGCTGGGCCAGGACGTTTACTTTCTGTGGAAGTATATAATAGTACGAGAAACGAACCGGGCAGTAATGAAAGTGATGCAGATAGTAAAGATTCGTGGAACTGTGGTATTTCTGAAGATGAATATGAACATGCAGGTGATTCTTCAGATTCTGATATTACAACTCCGCCAGCTTCAGTAGCTGTTTCCTCAAATAATATTTACGTAGGAGATTTGAAAGATCTGAATTCTTTTGAGTTTTGAGCATACTTGGAATCAATCACTATATTATGCCGCCTAATTTAGTTTAGGAAATAAAATTTAGCATATTTTTCGATGGTGAATAGTAGAATTCACAGTAAAAGCAACTAAAGAGTATTTTGTTTTGAGATTCGTATGAAAAATATACATCAAGTATAAAATCAGTATTTCAATTATTGCTGACAAAAATTATTCACTCTCAATCAATATTCAATTAATCAAAATCAAAGTTTCAATTATTCCTGCTTTAAAGAGGTGATCTTTTGAGGATTGATTTCGAGAGATAGGCTTAGCACAACAAATTAGCCTTGTTTTGATAACAATTCGGAAGCGAAGCGCTCCTTCGTTTGGGCCAAGTTAGTTCCGGACTGCCGCCGTCCGGAAAGGGTTAATGACAATTTTGCGGTAGCAATATATATAATCCACAATAACATGTGTTGTAACTTTCAATGGCCCTAACTCAGGTTTGAACATCTTATTTTCAATATATTGAAATTTATATTGGCAATTCCTTTCTGAATTGAGTATGCTTTACAGTAAGCTGACGTTTTACCACTAAATTAAAAATAGCAATTATATAAACACTTTCATATAACTGCAAGATATCTAGCCATTTTACTGCACGCAAAAGTAAGGTATAAGTTTTTTGCAAATAACTCGAGAAGCGATGCAGTGTGCAATCTCAAATTTGGCATATGAATGCTTATTGTGTTATATTTTCATTCTTCGTATAAAGATCTCGGCGAAAATCCTTCCCGGAAAAAGCATGATAGATAAATTTCAATTTAAATATTTGCATCTGAAATTACTCTAATCGTCAAAACATATATTTAAATGTACCTCGAGGATATTATTTATAAAATAAAAATAAAACTACCTATATATCTCCATTTCAAAAAAGGTTCCGAAATAGACTGTGTTTCCCTTTCCCAGCGACAGATGCTGACAAAAATTTTTATTTATTTTCGAAAATTTTTCTCTCGGCAGGGCCTGGAAATTTACTTATAAGTATTAACTATTTGATTCGGAATAACTAAGTTGGAACATGTGTTTGCAAAAGCTAGTTTATTTCTTCGACGTTTCTATTATACAAAGAAAATTATTCGATTTGGAGAATACGACTTTAAAATCTCTGAAAAATAAAAAGTAAATATTTTATTTATCATCTTCTGCGTCTGATCTTATTTTTTGTAAAAAACCCTCCTCTTTTCTCAACCGGGCTTGGGACCGGCTATGGCAGAGTTAAAAATATTTTTTACTTTTTGTCCAAAACATTGTCTTTAGACGATATGAAGAAGTCACGGTAATAATAACCTACCGCATATCTACTTGTGTGATTGGCTCTGAAAAGAGCCTTTTTTATGTTCTCGATACCATTCGAGTGATCTTCAGAGCTTTTGGAGTTACAATTTTTGTGTCTACTGCTGTGTCGGAGATGCCGTTTCTGAACATTCATCGGTGTTTTCAGAATCATAAAATACCTGAAAAAGAAAACAAAATTAGAAATTACAAGCAATGAATCTTTCATCAAGTTAATTAATTTACATTTTAAATAGTCATTTTAATTTGCACTTACCTCTGACATTATACTTTGCATAGTCTTTTTTCCGTCATAATGCTCGGAGTCGTTCTGGTTTGCCCCTTCGATTTTAGTATAACGTCGATTTTTGTCACTGTACATGTGTACGAGAGCTCGATTGATCCTTTCTCCATACTTTGAGTTGTTAGCTGTTTTCGTAACCTGAAAGAAAAGTAATATTTACTATAAATTACAAAGCTAATTATGAACATAAACAGATAAAAGTAATAATTGAAATCATGAAGGCTTACCTTGCAGGATGCAAGACCAGTTGCTGCAGTTGAAGCTGGTGTCTTGTCCGTAGATATCCTTGAATTAGTCGGTGGGTGTTCTACCGTACTTCGTCCTGTCACCGACGAGTGTGTCTTAAAATTCTTTGCTGTCGTCGATGGGTCCACAGATTGTTTTCCCCAGGAATCGCGTCCAATACCTGGAGTAAGGCATGGTCTCATGTGAGTTGAACTGCTTGCAGAAGTCGATGTGTGTTCTATATAACTCCGTCCTGTCGCCGACTCTTTCCGCTTAAAAGTAGTTCCTGAAATCGATGGGCCCATAAATGCTCTTTTCCAGGCCTCGTGGTCAATACTTGAATTTGAGGATGATCCCTCGTCCGTAGAACTCCCATCAGTCGTCGATGAGTCGGTCAAATGACTCCTTCCAAGTTTCGATGGATATGCTGAAGACATAATAGAGCAGTTCAAAAATAGCACCTACCAGGCCTATAGAAAAACTAGAAATGCTACAGGTGATATGGTGTGGCTAACGGCACGATAAGAACAACGACCAATCAGAAGCTTAAGTGTTCGCAGTCAGTTGATTATACACCAACTTCATGATTGACAATCCCGTAAATAACTGGTTCTTTGTGTGGTGCACTTCTTTTCCCCTTCTTCCCCCATCTGTAGCAGGGGTTGAACCCATCTGTAGCAGGGATTAAAATTTTAACGCTAGGCGTGCTGTAACAATAGGGCTCACTACCTGTGTGCCCTATTGTTACCCTATTGTCGCAGTCCATAAAAGGAGGGGAGTAAATCACAGGTGCAAACGTGCAGAACACAGGTGCAGAGCCATTCGAAGAAAAATGCTTTTGAGAGGGAGGCAAGAGCAACAGGAAATGAGGGATATAATATATTTATTCATGGTGTCATCTACGCATGGCTTCTTTTTAAATTTGTTGAATTATCTATTCCTACATGTCAGGTTCAATTATTACTTAAACAATACAATTTTTCTAAATCTGTTAAAATATCTATTCCTTCAAGTGAGTTTAAAATATTATCAGAACAATCCAATTTTCCTAAATTTGTCAAATTATCTAACCATTCAAGTTAGGTTGAAGTATTATCAGAACAATTTAATTTTATTATTTCTCCAGAATTTCTAATTTTTCGGAAACAATTAAAATATTTTTGTTTCCAATTACTATATATAACAATCACTTAATAGTAAACACTCTTTCAATTTGTTTACTCTTCAGATGTGTCGTGTTTAATAATAATTTGTTTTAAAAGATAAACACATCCTCTCAAGGATTTTTTAACTTCACAAAGCCATTCAAAAATTTTTTCTCTCTAATGTTCTTCTTCACAATGACCAAACTTTTCATTTAATTCACTTATCTGTACAGCCTGCATTTTTCGACAAATAACATTAAGGTAGTAGATTAAATTTGTAATTGACCATATAAAAAATCTAATTTATTCATACATTTTTCTATAAATGTTTCACCAAATGTCTGATATCTAACTATATACAGCCAATTTAAATCATCTTCCAATTCTCTCATTGTAACTTCGGAAAGATTTCGAAAGATTGATACTTTATAAAAATTAGGATTTATTTCTCCATCTGGAGCGGTAAGACATAATTTTGTAATATAAAGAAACATAGCACTTCTCGCAGCAGCTACGGTTTCATAATTAAGTTTCGGGTTTTGTTTTGATATTAGCTTAATGATTTCGTTGGTGCATTATAGGAATGTAAGAGATTATTTTGTTTATGTTTGGGTTTTAGAAGAATGTGTCGGAGAAAAATTATCAGGTTATTTCGGATAAAAGAATGGCTGGGCCAGGACGTTTACTTTCTGTGGAAGTATATAATAGTACGAGAAACGAACCGGGCAGTAATGAAAGTGATGCAGATAGTAAAGATTCGTGGAACTGTGGTATTTCTGAAGATGAATATGAACATGCAGGTGATTCTTCAGATTCTGATATTACAACTCCGCCAGCTTCAGTAGCTGTTTCCTCAAATAATATTTACGTAGGAGATTTGAAAGATCTGAATTCTTTTGAGTTTTGAGCATACTTGGAATCAATCACTATATTATGCCGCCTAATTTAGTTTAGGAAATAAAATTTAGCATATTTTTCGATGGTGAATAGTAGAATTCACAGTAAAAGCAACTAAAGAGTATTTTGTTTTGAGATTCGTATGAAAAATATACATCAAGTATAAAATCAGTATTTCAATTATTCCTGACAAAAATTATTCACTCTCAATCAATATTCAATTAATCAAAATCAAAGTTTCAATTATTCCTGCGTTAAAGAGGTGATCTTTTGAGGATTGATTTCGAGAGATAGGCTTAGCACAACAAATTAGCCTTGTTTTGATAACAATTCGGAAGCGAAGCGCTCCTTCGTTTGGGCCAAGTTAGTTCCGGACTGCCGCCGTCCGGAAAGGGTTAATGACAATTTTGCGGTAGCAATATATATAATCCACAATAACATGTGTTGTAACTTTCAATGGCCCTAACTCAGGTTTGAACATCTTATTTTCAATATATTGAAATTTATATTGGCAATTCCTTTCTGAAATGAGTATGCTTTACAGTAAGCTGACGTTTTACCACTAAATTAAAAATAGCAATTATTTAAACACTTTCATATAACTGCAAGATATCTAGCCATTTTACTGCACGCAAAAGTAAGGTATAAGTTTTTTGCAAATAACTCGAGAAGCGATGCAGTGTGCAATCTCAAATTTGGCATATGAATGCTTATTGTGTTATATTTTCATTCTTCGTATAAAGATCTCGGCGAAAATCCTTCCCGGAAAAAGCATGATAAATAAATTTCAATTTAAATATTTGCATCTGAAATTACTCTAATCGTCAAAACATATATTTAAATGTACCTCGAGGATATTATTTATAAAATAAAAATAAAACTACCTATATATCTCCATTTCAAAAAAGGTTCCGAAATAGACTGTGTTTCCCTTTCCCAGCGACAGATGCTGACAAAAATTTTTATTTATTTTCGAAAATTTTTCTCTCGGCAGGGCCTGGAAATTTACTTATAAGTATTAACTATTTGATTCGGAATAACTAAGTTGGAACATGTGTTTGCAAAAGCTAGTTTATTTCTTCGACGTTTCTATTATACAAAGAAAATTATTCGATTTGGAGAATACGACTTTAAAATCTCTGAAAAATAAAAAGTAAATATTTTATTTATCATCTTCTGCGTCTGATCTTATTTTTTGTAAAAAAACCCTCCTCTTTTCTCAACCGGGCTTGGGACCGGCTATGGCAGAGTTAAAAATATTTTTTACTTTTTGTCCAAAACATTGTCTTTGGACGATATGAAGAAGTCACGGTAATAATAACCTACCGCATATCTACTTGTGTGATTGGTTCTGAAAAGAGCCTTTTTTATGTTCTCGATACCATTCGAGTGATCTTCAGAGCTTTTGGAGTTACAATTTTTGTGTCTACTGCTGTGTCGGAGATGCCGTTTTTGAACATTCATCGGTGTTTTCAGAATCATAAAATACCTGAAAAAGAAAACAAAATTAGAAATTACAAGCAATGAATCTTTCATCAAGTTAATTAATTTACATTTTAAATAGTCATTTTAATTTGCACTTACCTCTGACATTATACTTTGCATAGTCTTTTTTCCGTCATAATGCTCGGAGTCGTTCTGGTTTGCCCCTTCGATTTTAGTATAACGTCGCTTTTTGTCACTGTACATGTGTACGAGAGCTCGATTGATCCTTTCTCCATACTTTGAGTTGTTAGCTGTTTTCGTAACCTGAAAGAAAAGTAATATTTACTATAAATTACAAAGCTAATTATGAACATAAACAGATAAAAGTAATAATTGAAATCATGAAGGCTTACCTTGCAGGATGCAAGACCAGTTGCTGCAGTTGAAGCTGGTGTCTTGTCCGTAGATATCCTTGAATTAGTCGGTGGGTGTTCTACCGTACTTCGTCCTGTCACCGACGAGTGTGTCTTAAAATTCTTTGCTGTCGTCGATGGGTCCACAGATTGTTTTCCCCAGGAATCGCGTCCAATACCTGGAGTAAGGCATGGTCTCATGTGAGTTGAACTGCTTGCAGAAGTCGATGTGTGTTCTATATAACTCCGTCCTGTCGCCGACTCTTTCCGCTTAAAAGTAGTTCCTGAAATCGATGGGCCCATAAATGCTCTTTTCCAGGCCTCGTGGTCAATACTTGAATTTGAGGATGATCCCTCGTCCGTAGAACTCCCATCAGTCGTCGATGAGTCGGTCAAATGACTCCTTCCAAGTTTCGATGGATATGCTGAAGACATAATAGAGCAGTTCAAAAATAGCACCTACCAGGCCCATAGAAAAACTAGAAATGCTACAGGTGATATGGTGTGGCTAACGGCACGATAAGAACAACGACCAATCAGAAGCTTAAGTGTTCGCAGTCAGTTGATTATACACCAACTTCATGATTGACAATCCCGTAAATAACTGGTTCTTTGTGTGGTGCACTTCTTTTCCCCTTCTTGAACCCATCTGTAGCAGGGATTAAAATTTTAAAGCTAGGCGTGCAGTAACAATAGGGCTCACTACCTGTGTGCCCTATTGTTACCCTATTGTCGCTTTCCATAAAAGGAGGGGAGTAAATCACAGGTGCAAACGTGCAGAACACAGGTGCAGAGCCATTCGAAGAAAAATGCTTTTGAGAGGGAGGCAAGAGCAACAGGAAATGAGGGATATAATATATTTATTCATGGTGTCATCTACGCATGGCTTCTTTTTAAATTTGTTGAATTATCTATTCCTACATGTCAGGTTCAATTATTACTTAAACAATACAATTTTTCTAAATCTGTTAAAATATCTATTCCTTCAAGTGAGTTTAAAATATTATCAGAACAATCCAATTTTCCTAAATTTGTCAAATTATCTAACCATTCAAGTTAGGTTGAAGTATTATCAGAACAATTTAATTTTATTATTTCTCCAGAATTTCTAATTTTTCGGAAACAATTAAAATATTTTTGTTTCCAATTACTATATATAACAATCACTTAATAGTAAACACTCTTTCAATTTGTTTACTCTTCAGATGTGTCGTGTTTAATAATAATTTGTTTTAAAAGATAAACACATCCTCTCAAGGATTTTTTAACTTCACAAAACCATTCAAAAATTTTTTCTCTCTAATGTTCTTCTTCACAATGACCAAACTTTTCATTTAATTCACTTATCTGTACAGCCTGCATTTTTCGACAAATAACATTAAGGTAGTAGATTAAATTTGTAATTGACCATATAAAAAATCTAATTTATTCATACATTTTTCTATAAATGTTTCACCAAATGTCTGATATCTAAATATATACAGCCAATTTAAATCATCTTCCAATTCTCTCATTGTAACTTCGGAAAGATTTCGAAAGATTGATACTTTATAAAAATTAGGATTTATTTCTCCATCTGGAGCGGTAAGACATAATTTTGTAATATAAAGAAACAGAGCACTTCTCGCAGCAGCTACGGTTTCATAATTAAGTTTCGGGTTTTGTTTTGATATTAGCTTAATGATTTTGTTGGTGCATTATAGGAATGTAAGAGATTATTTTGTTTATGTTTGGGTTTTAGAAGAATGTGTCGGAGAAAAATTATCAGGTTATTTCGGATAAAAGAATGGCTGGGCCAGGACGTTTACTTTCTGTGGAAGTATATAATAGTACGAGAAACGAACCGGGCAGTAATGAAAGTGATGCAGATAGTAAAGATTCGTGGAACTGTGGTATTTCTGAAGATGAATATGAACATGCAGGTGATTCTTCAGATTCTGATATTACAACTCCGCCAGCTTCAGTAGCTGTTTCCTCAAATAATATTTACGTAGGAGATTTGAAAGATCTGAATTCTTTTGAGTTTTGAGCATACTTGGAATCAATCACTATATTATGCCGCCGAATTTAGTTTAGGAAATAAAATTTAGCATATTTTTCGATGGTGAATAGTAGAATTCACAGTAAAAGCAACTAAAGAGTATTTTGTTTTGAGATTCGTATGAAAAATATACATCAAGTATAAAATCAGTATTTCAATTATTCCTGACAAAAATTATTCACTCTCAATCAATATTCAATTAATCAAAATCAAAGTTTCAATTATTCCTGCGTTAAAGAGGTGATCTTTTGAGGATTGATTTCGAGAGATAGGCTTAGCACAACAAATTAGCCTTGTTTTGATAACAATTCGGAAGCGAAGCGCTCCTTCGTTTGGGCCAAGTTAGTTCCGGACAGCCGCCGTCCGGAAAGGGTTAATGACAATTTTGCGGTAGCAATATATATAATCCACAATAACATGTGTTGTAACTTTCAATGGCCCTAACTCAGGTTTGAACATCTTATTTTCAATATATTGAAATTTATATTGGCAATTCCTTTCTGAATTGAGTATGCTTTACAGTAAGCTGACGTTTTACCACTAAATTAAAAATAGCAATTATTTAAACACTTTCATATAACTGCAAGATATCTAGCCATTTTACTGCACGCAAAAGTAAGGTATAAGTTTTTTGCAAATAACTCGAGAAGCGATGCAGTGTGCAATCTCAAATTTGGCATATGAATGCTTATTGTGTTATATTTTCATTCTTCGTATAAAGATCTCGGCGAAAATCCTTCAAGGAAAAAGCATGATAGATAAATTTCAATTTGAATATTTGCGTCTGAAATTACTCTAATCGTCAAAACATATATTTAAATGTACCTCGAGGATATTATTTATAAAATAAAAATAAAACTACCTATATATCTCCATTTCAAAAAAAGTTCCGAAATAGACTGTGTTTCCCTTTCCCAGCGACAGATGCTGACAAAAATTTTTATTTATTTTCGAAAATTTTTCTCTCGGCAGGGCCTGGAAATTTACTTATAAGTATTAACTATTTGATTCGGAATAACTAAGTTGGAACATGTGTTTGCAAAAGCTAGTTTATTTCTTCGACGTTTCTATTATACAAAGAAAATTATTCGATTTGGAGAATACGACTTTAAAATCTCTGAAAAATAAAAAGTAAATATTTTATTTATCATCTTCTGCGTCTGATCTTATTTTTTGTAAAAAACCCTCCTTTTTTCTCAACCGGGCTTGGGACCGGCTATGGCAGAGTTAAAAATATTTTTTACTTTTTGTCCAAAACATTGTCTTTGGACGATATGAAGAAGTCACGGTAATAATAACCTACCGCATATCTACTTGTGTGATTGGCTCTGAAAAGAGCCTTTTTTATGTTCTCGATACCATTCGAGTGATCTTCAGAGCTTTTGGAGTTACAATTTTTGTGTCTACTGCTGTGTCGGAGATGCCGTTTCTGAACATTCATCGGTGTTTTCAGAATCATAAAATACCTGAAAAAGAAAACAAAATTAGAAATTACAAGCAATGAATCTTTCATCAAGTTAATTAATTTACATTTTAAATAGTCATTTTAATTTGCACTTACCTCTGACATTATACTTTGCATAGTCTTTTTTCCGTCATAATGCTCGGAGTCGTTCTGGTTTGCCCCTTCGATTTTAGTATAACGTCGATTTTTGTCACTGTACATGTGTACGAGAGCTCGATTGATCCTTTCTCCATACTTTGAGTTGTTAGCTGTTTTCGTAACCTGAAAGAAAAGTAATATTTACTATAAATTACAAAGCTAATTATGAACATAAACAGATAAAAGTAATAATTGAAATCATGAAGGCTTACCTTGCAGGATGCAAGACCAGTTGCTGCAGTTGAAGCTGGTGTCTTGTCCGTAGATATCCTTGAATTAGTCGGTGGGTGTTCTACCGTACTTCGTCCTGTCACCGACGAGTGTGTCTTAAAATTCTTTGCTGTCGTCGATGGGTCCACAGATTGTTTTCCCCAGGAATCGCGTCCAATACCTGGAGTAAGGCATGGTCTCATGTGAGTTGAACTGCTTGCAGAAGTCGATGTGTGTTCTATATAACTCCGTCCTGTCGCCGACTCTTTCCGCTTAAAAGTAGTTCCTGAAATCGATGGGCCCATAAATGCTCTTTTCCAGGCCTCGTGGTCAATACTTGAATTTGAGGATGATCCCTCGTCCGTAGAACTCCCATCAGTCGTCGATGAGTCGGTCAAATGACTCCTTCCAAGTTTCGATGGATATGCTGAAGACATAATAGAGCAGTTCAAAAATAGCACCTACCAGGCCTATAGAAAAACTAGAAATGCTACAGGTGATATGGTGTGGCTAACGGCACGATAAGAACAACGACCAATCAGAAGCTTAAGTGTTCGCAGTCAGTTGATTATACACCAACTTCATGATTGACAATCCCGTAAATAACTGGTTCTTTGTGTGGTGCACTTCTTTTCCCCTTCTTGAACCCATCTGTAGCAGGGATTAAAATTTTAACGCTAGGCGTGCAGTAACAATAGGGCTCACTACCTGTGTGCCCTATTGTTACCCTATTGTCGCTTTCCATAAAAGGAGGGGAGTAAATCACAGGTGCAAACGTGCAGAACACAGGTGCAGAGCCATTCGAAGAAAAATGCTTTTGAGAGGGAGGCAAGAGCAACAGGAAATGAGGGATATAATATATTTATTCATGGTGTCATCTACGCATGGCTTCTTTTTAAATTTGTTGAATTATCTATTCCTACATGTCAGGTTCAATTATTTCTTAAACAATACAATTTTTCTAAATCTGTTAAAATATCTATTCCTTCAAGTGAGTTTAAAATATTATCAGAACAATCCAATTTTCCTAAATTTGTCAAATTATCTAACCATTCAAGTTAGGTTGAAGTATTATCAGAACAATTTAATTTTATTATTTCTCCAGAATTTCTAATTTTTCGGAAACAATTAAAATATTTTTGTTTCCAATTACTATATATAACAATCACTTAATAGTAAACACTCTTTCAATTTGTTTACTCTTCAGATGTGTCGTGTTTAATAATAATTTGTTTTAAAAGATAAACACATCCTCTCAAGGATTTTTTAACTTCACAAAACCATTCAAAAATTTTTTCTCTCTAATGTTCTTCTTCACAATGACCAAACTTTTCATTTAATTCACTTATCTGTACAGCCTGCATTTTTCGACAAATAACATTAAGGTAGTAGATTAAATTTGTAATTGACCATATAAAAAATCTAATTTATTCATACATTTTTCTATAAATGTTTCACCAAATGTCTGATATCTAAATATATACAGCCAATTTAAATCATCTTCCAATTCTCTCATTGTAACTTCGGAAAGATTTCGAAAAATTGATACTTTATAAAAATTAGGATTTATTTCTCCATCTGGAGCGGTAAGACATAATTTTGTAATATAAAGAAACAGAGCACTTCTCGCAGCAGCTAAGGTTTCATAATTAAGTTTCGGGTTTTGTTTTGATATTAGCTTAATGATTTTGTTGGTGCATTATAGGAATGTAAGAGATTATTTTGTTTATGTTTGGGTTTTAGAAGAATGTGTCGGAGAAAAATTATCAGGTTATTTCGGATAAAAGAATGGCTGGGCCAGGACGTTTACTTTCTGTGGAAGTATATAATAGTACGAGAAACGAACCGGGCAGTAATGAAAGTGATGCAGATAGTAAAGATTCGTGGAACTGTGGTATTTCTGAAGATGAATATGAACATGCAGGTGATTCTTCAGATTCTGATATTACAACTCCGCCAGCTTCAGTAGCTGTTTCCTCAAATAATATTTACGTAGGAGATTTGAAAGATCTGAATTCTTTTGAGTTTTGAGCATACTTGGAATCAATCACTATATTATGCCGCCTAATTTAGTTTAGGAAATAAAATTTAGCATATTTTTCGATGGTGAATAGTAGAATTCACAGTAAAAGCAACTAAAGAGTATTTTGTTTTGAGATTCGTATGAAAAATATACATCAAGTATAAAATCAGTATTTCAATTATTGCTGACAAAAATTATTCACTCTCAATCAATATTCAATTAATCAAAATCAAAGTTTCAATTATTCCTGCTTTAAAGAGGTGATCTTTTGAGGATTGATTTCGAGAGATAGGCTTAGCACAACAAATTAGCCTTGTTTTGATAACAATTCGGAAGCGAAGCGCTCCTTCGTTTGGGCCAAGTTAGTTCCGGACTGCCGCCGTCCGGAAAGGGTTAATGACAATTTTGCGGTAGCAATATATATAATCCACAATAACATGTGTTGTAACTTTCAATGGCCCTAACTCAGGTTTGAACATCTTATTTTCAATATATTGAAATTTATATTGGCAATTCCTTTCTGAATTGAGTATGCTTTACAGTAAGCTGACGTTTTACCACTAAATTAAAAATAGCAATTATATAAACACTTTCATATAACTGCAAGATATCTAGCCATTTTACTGCACGCAAAAGTAAGGTATAAGTTTTTTGCAAATAACTCGAGAAGCGATGCAGTGTGCAATCTCAAATTTGGCATATGAATGCTTATTGTGTTATATTTTCATTCTTCGTATAAAGATCTCGGCGAAAATCCTTCCCGGAAAAAGCATGATAGATAAATTTCAATTTAAATATTTGCATCTGAAATTACTCTAATCGTCAAAACATATATTTAAATGTACCTCGAGGATATTATTTATAAAATAAAAATAAAACTACCTATATATCTCCATTTCAAAAAAGGTTCCGAAATAGACTGTGTTTCCCTTTCCCAGCGACAGATGCTGACAAAAATTTTTATTTATTTTCGAAAATTTTTCTCTCGGCAGGGCCTGGAAATTTACTTATAAGTATTAACTATTTGATTCGGAATAACTAAGTTGGAACATGTGTTTGCAAAAGCTAGTTTATTTCTTCGACGTTTCTATTATACAAAGAAAATTATTCGATTTGGAGAATACGACTTTAAAATCTCTGAAAAATAAAAAGTAAATATTTTATTTATCATCTTCTGCGTCTGATCTTATTTTTTGTAAAAAACCCTCCTCTTTTCTCAACCGGGCTTGGGACCGGCTATGGCAGAGTTAAAAATATTTTTTACTTTTTGTCCAAAACATTGTCTTTAGACGATATGAAGAAGTCACGGTAATAATAACCTACCGCATATCTACTTGTGTGATTGGCTCTGAAAAGAGCCTTTTTTATGTTCTCGATACCATTCGAGTGATCTTCAGAGCTTTTGGAGTTACAATTTTTGTGTCTACTGCTGTGTCGGAGATGCCGTTTCTGAACATTCATCGGTGTTTTCAGAATCATAAAATACCTGAAAAAGAAAACAAAATTAGAAATTACAAGCAATGAATCTTTCATCAAGTTAATTAATTTACATTTTAAATAGTCATTTTAATTTGCACTTACCTCTGACATTATACTTTGCATAGTCTTTTTTCCGTCATAATGCTCGGAGTCGTTCTGGTTTGCCCCTTCGATTTTAGTATAACGTCGATTTTTGTCACTGTACATGTGTACGAGAGCTCGATTGATCCTTTCTCCATACTTTGAGTTGTTAGCTGTTTTCGTAACCTGAAAGAAAAGTAATATTTACTATAAATTACAAAGCTAATTATGAACATAAACAGATAAAAGTAATAATTGAAATCATGAAGGCTTACCTTGCAGGATGCAAGACCAGTTGCTGCAGTTGAAGCTGGTGTCTTGTCCGTAGATATCCTTGAATTAGTCGGTGGGTGTTCTACCGTACTTCGTCCTGTCACCGACGAGTGTGTCTTAAAATTCTTTGCTGTCGTCGATGGGTCCACAGATTGTTTTCCCCAGGAATCGCGTCCAATACCTGGAGTAAGGCATGGTCTCATGTGAGTTGAACTGCTTGCAGAAGTCGATGTGTGTTCTATATAACTCCGTCCTGTCGCCGACTCTTTCCGCTTAAAAGTAGTTCCTGAAATCGATGGGCCCATAAATGCTCTTTTCCAGGCCTCGTGGTCAATACTTGAATTTGAGGATGATCCCTCGTCCGTAGAACTCCCATCAGTCGTCGATGAGTCGGTCAAATGACTCCTTCCAAGTTTCGATGGATATGCTGAAGACATAATAGAGCAGTTCAAAAATAGCACCTACCAGGCCTATAGAAAAACTAGAAATGCTACAGGTGATATGGTGTGGCTAACGGCACGATAAGAACAACGACCAATCAGAAGCTTAAGTGTTCGCAGTCAGTTGATTATACACCAACTTCATGATTGACAATCCCGTAAATAACTGGTTCTTTGTGTGGTGCACTTCTTTTCCCCTTCTTCCCCCATCTGTAGCAGGGGTTGAACCCATCTGTAGCAGGGATTAAAATTTTAACGCTAGGCGTGCTGTAACAATAGGGCTCACTACCTGTGTGCCCTATTGTTACCCTATTGTCGCAGTCCATAAAAGGAGGGGAGTAAATCACAGGTGCAAACGTGCAGAACACAGGTGCAGAGCCATTCGAAGAAAAATGCTTTTGAGAGGGAGGCAAGAGCAACAGGAAATGAGGGATATAATATATTTATTCATGGTGTCATCTACGCATGGCTTCTTTTTAAATTTGTTGAATTATCTATTCCTACATGTCAGGTTCAATTATTACTTAAACAATACAATTTTTCTAAATCTGTTAAAATATCTATTCCTTCAAGTGAGTTTAAAATATTATCAGAACAATCCAATTTTCCTAAATTTGTCAAATTATCTAACCATTCAAGTTAGGTTGAAGTATTATCAGAACAATTTAATTTTATTATTTCTCCAGAATTTCTAATTTTTCGGAAACAATTAAAATATTTTTGTTTCCAATTACTATATATAACAATCACTTAATAGTAAACACTCTTTCAATTTGTTTACTCTTCAGATGTGTCGTGTTTAATAATAATTTGTTTTAAAAGATAAACACATCCTCTCAAGGATTTTTTAACTTCACAAAGCCATTCAAAAATTTTTTCTCTCTAATGTTCTTCTTCACAATGACCAAACTTTTCATTTAATTCACTTATCTGTACAGCCTGCATTTTTCGACAAATAACATTAAGGTAGTAGATTAAATTTGTAATTGACCATATAAAAAATCTAATTTATTCATACATTTTTCTATAAATGTTTCACCAAATGTCTGATATCTAACTATATACAGCCAATTTAAATCATCTTCCAATTCTCTCATTGTAACTTCGGAAAGATTTCGAAAGATTGATACTTTATAAAAATTAGGATTTATTTCTCCATCTGGAGCGGTAAGACATAATTTTGTAATATAAAGAAACATAGCACTTCTCGCAGCAGCTACGGTTTCATAATTAAGTTTCGGGTTTTGTTTTGATATTAGCTTAATGATTTCGTTGGTGCATTATAGGAATGTAAGAGATTATTTTGTTTATGTTTGGGTTTTAGAAGAATGTGTCGGAGAAAAATTATCAGGTTATTTCGGATAAAAGAATGGCTGGGCCAGGACGTTTACTTTCTGTGGAAGTATATAATAGTACGAGAAACGAACCGGGCAGTAATGAAAGTGATGCAGATAGTAAAGATTCGTGGAACTGTGGTATTTCTGAAGATGAATATGAACATGCAGGTGATTCTTCAGATTCTGATATTACAACTCCGCCAGCTTCAGTAGCTGTTTCCTCAAATAATATTTACGTAGGAGATTTGAAAGATCTGAATTCTTTTGAGTTTTGAGCATACTTGGAATCAATCACTATATTATGCCGCCTAATTTAGTTTAGGAAATAAAATTTAGCATATTTTTCGATGGTGAATAGTAGAATTCACAGTAAAAGCAACTAAAGAGTATTTTGTTTTGAGATTCGTATGAAAAATATACATCAAGTATAAAATCAGTATTTCAATTATTCCTGACAAAAATTATTCACTCTCAATCAATATTCAATTAATCAAAATCAAAGTTTCAATTATTCCTGCGTTAAAGAGGTGATCTTTTGAGGATTGATTTCGAGAGATAGGCTTAGCACAACAAATTAGCCTTGTTTTGATAACAATTCGGAAGCGAAGCGCTCCTTCGTTTGGGCCAAGTTAGTTCCGGACTGCCGCCGTCCGGAAAGGGTTAATGACAATTTTGCGGTAGCAATATATATAATCCACAATAACATGTGTTGTAACTTTCAATGGCCCTAACTCAGGTTTGAACATCTTATTTTCAATATATTGAAATTTATATTGGCAATTCCTTTCTGAAATGAGTATGCTTTACAGTAAGCTGACGTTTTACCACTAAATTAAAAATAGCAATTATTTAAACACTTTCATATAACTGCAAGATATCTAGCCATTTTACTGCACGCAAAAGTAAGGTATAAGTTTTTTGCAAATAACTCGAGAAGCGATGCAGTGTGCAATCTCAAATTTGGCATATGAATGCTTATTGTGTTATATTTTCATTCTTCGTATAAAGATCTCGGCGAAAATCCTTCCCGGAAAAAGCATGATAAATAAATTTCAATTTAAATATTTGCATCTGAAATTACTCTAATCGTCAAAACATATATTTAAATGTACCTCGAGGATATTATTTATAAAATAAAAATAAAACTACCTATATATCTCCATTTCAAAAAAGGTTCCGAAATAGACTGTGTTTCCCTTTCCCAGCGACAGATGCTGACAAAAATTTTTATTTATTTTCGAAAATTTTTCTCTCGGCAGGGCCTGGAAATTTACTTATAAGTATTAACTATTTGATTCGGAATAACTAAGTTGGAACATGTGTTTGCAAAAGCTAGTTTATTTCTTCGACGTTTCTATTATACAAAGAAAATTATTCGATTTGGAGAATACGACTTTAAAATCTCTGAAAAATAAAAAGTAAATATTTTATTTATCATCTTCTGCGTCTGATCTTATTTTTTGTAAAAAAACCCTCCTCTTTTCTCAACCGGGCTTGGGACCGGCTATGGCAGAGTTAAAAATATTTTTTACTTTTTGTCCAAAACATTGTCTTTGGACGATATGAAGAAGTCACGGTAATAATAACCTACCGCATATCTACTTGTGTGATTGGTTCTGAAAAGAGCCTTTTTTATGTTCTCGATACCATTCGAGTGATCTTCAGAGCTTTTGGAGTTACAATTTTTGTGTCTACTGCTGTGTCGGAGATGCCGTTTTTGAACATTCATCGGTGTTTTCAGAATCATAAAATACCTGAAAAAGAAAACAAAATTAGAAATTACAAGCAATGAATCTTTCATCAAGTTAATTAATTTACATTTTAAATAGTCATTTTAATTTGCACTTACCTCTGACATTATACTTTGCATAGTCTTTTTTCCGTCATAATGCTCGGAGTCGTTCTGGTTTGCCCCTTCGATTTTAGTATAACGTCGCTTTTTGTCACTGTACATGTGTACGAGAGCTCGATTGATCCTTTCTCCATACTTTGAGTTGTTAGCTGTTTTCGTAACCTGAAAGAAAAGTAATATTTACTATAAATTACAAAGCTAATTATGAACATAAACAGATAAAAGTAATAATTGAAATCATGAAGGCTTACCTTGCAGGATGCAAGACCAGTTGCTGCAGTTGAAGCTGGTGTCTTGTCCGTAGATATCCTTGAATTAGTCGGTGGGTGTTCTACCGTACTTCGTCCTGTCACCGACGAGTGTGTCTTAAAATTCTTTGCTGTCGTCGATGGGTCCACAGATTGTTTTCCCCAGGAATCGCGTCCAATACCTGGAGTAAGGCATGGTCTCATGTGAGTTGAACTGCTTGCAGAAGTCGATGTGTGTTCTATATAACTCCGTCCTGTCGCCGACTCTTTCCGCTTAAAAGTAGTTCCTGAAATCGATGGGCCCATAAATGCTCTTTTCCAGGCCTCGTGGTCAATACTTGAATTTGAGGATGATCCCTCGTCCGTAGAACTCCCATCAGTCGTCGATGAGTCGGTCAAATGACTCCTTCCAAGTTTCGATGGATATGCTGAAGACATAATAGAGCAGTTCAAAAATAGCACCTACCAGGCCCATAGAAAAACTAGAAATGCTACAGGTGATATGGTGTGGCTAACGGCACGATAAGAACAACGACCAATCAGAAGCTTAAGTGTTCGCAGTCAGTTGATTATACACCAACTTCATGATTGACAATCCCGTAAATAACTGGTTCTTTGTGTGGTGCACTTCTTTTCCCCTTCTTGAACCCATCTGTAGCAGGGATTAAAATTTTAAAGCTAGGCGTGCAGTAACAATAGGGCTCACTACCTGTGTGCCCTATTGTTACCCTATTGTCGCTTTCCATAAAAGGAGGGGAGTAAATCACAGGTGCAAACGTGCAGAACACAGGTGCAGAGCCATTCGAAGAAAAATGCTTTTGAGAGGGAGGCAAGAGCAACAGGAAATGAGGGATATAATATATTTATTCATGGTGTCATCTACGCATGGCTTCTTTTTAAATTTGTTGAATTATCTATTCCTACATGTCAGGTTCAATTATTACTTAAACAATACAATTTTTCTAAATCTGTTAAAATATCTATTCCTTCAAGTGAGTTTAAAATATTATCAGAACAATCCAATTTTCCTAAATTTGTCAAATTATCTAACCATTCAAGTTAGGTTGAAGTATTATCAGAACAATTTAATTTTATTATTTCTCCAGAATTTCTAATTTTTCGGAAACAATTAAAATATTTTTGTTTCCAATTACTATATATAACAATCACTTAATAGTAAACACTCTTTCAATTTGTTTACTCTTCAGATGTGTCGTGTTTAATAATAATTTGTTTTAAAAGATAAACACATCCTCTCAAGGATTTTTTAACTTCACAAAACCATTCAAAAATTTTTTCTCTCTAATGTTCTTCTTCACAATGACCAAACTTTTCATTTAATTCACTTATCTGTACAGCCTGCATTTTTCGACAAATAACATTAAGGTAGTAGATTAAATTTGTAATTGACCATATAAAAAATCTAATTTATTCATACATTTTTCTATAAATGTTTCACCAAATGTCTGATATCTAAATATATACAGCCAATTTAAATCATCTTCCAATTCTCTCATTGTAACTTCGGAAAGATTTCGAAAGATTGATACTTTATAAAAATTAGGATTTATTTCTCCATCTGGAGCGGTAAGACATAATTTTGTAATATAAAGAAACAGAGCACTTCTCGCAGCAGCTACGGTTTCATAATTAAGTTTCGGGTTTTGTTTTGATATTAGCTTAATGATTTTGTTGGTGCATTATAGGAATGTAAGAGATTATTTTGTTTATGTTTGGGTTTTAGAAGAATGTGTCGGAGAAAAATTATCAGGTTATTTCGGATAAAAGAATGGCTGGGCCAGGACGTTTACTTTCTGTGGAAGTATATAATAGTACGAGAAACGAACCGGGCAGTAATGAAAGTGATGCAGATAGTAAAGATTCGTGGAACTGTGGTATTTCTGAAGATGAATATGAACATGCAGGTGATTCTTCAGATTCTGATATTACAACTCCGCCAGCTTCAGTAGCTGTTTCCTCAAATAATATTTACGTAGGAGATTTGAAAGATCTGAATTCTTTTGAGTTTTGAGCATACTTGGAATCAATCACTATATTATGCCGCCGAATTTAGTTTAGGAAATAAAATTTAGCATATTTTTCGATGGTGAATAGTAGAATTCACAGTAAAAGCAACTAAAGAGTATTTTGTTTTGAGATTCGTATGAAAAATATACATCAAGTATAAAATCAGTATTTCAATTATTCCTGACAAAAATTATTCACTCTCAATCAATATTCAATTAATCAAAATCAAAGTTTCAATTATTCCTGCGTTAAAGAGGTGATCTTTTGAGGATTGATTTCGAGAGATAGGCTTAGCACAACAAATTAGCCTTGTTTTGATAACAATTCGGAAGCGAAGCGCTCCTTCGTTTGGGCCAAGTTAGTTCCGGACAGCCGCCGTCCGGAAAGGGTTAATGACAATTTTGCGGTAGCAATATATATAATCCACAATAACATGTGTTGTAACTTTCAATGGCCCTAACTCAGGTTTGAACATCTTATTTTCAATATATTGAAATTTATATTGGCAATTCCTTTCTGAATTGAGTATGCTTTACAGTAAGCTGACGTTTTACCACTAAATTAAAAATAGCAATTATTTAAACACTTTCATATAACTGCAAGATATCTAGCCATTTTACTGCACGCAAAAGTAAGGTATAAGTTTTTTGCAAATAACTCGAGAAGCGATGCAGTGTGCAATCTCAAATTTGGCATATGAATGCTTATTGTGTTATATTTTCATTCTTCGTATAAAGATCTCGGCGAAAATCCTTCAAGGAAAAAGCATGATAGATAAATTTCAATTTGAATATTTGCGTCTGAAATTACTCTAATCGTCAAAACATATATTTAAATGTACCTCGAGGATATTATTTATAAAATAAAAATAAAACTACCTATATATCTCCATTTCAAAAAAAGTTCCGAAATAGACTGTGTTTCCCTTTCCCAGCGACAGATGCTGACAAAAATTTTTATTTATTTTCGAAAATTTTTCTCTCGGCAGGGCCTGGAAATTTACTTATAAGTATTAACTATTTGATTCGGAATAACTAAGTTGGAACATGTGTTTGCAAAAGCTAGTTTATTTCTTCGACGTTTCTATTATACAAAGAAAATTATTCGATTTGGAGAATACGACTTTAAAATCTCTGAAAAATAAAAAGTAAATATTTTATTTATCATCTTCTGCGTCTGATCTTATTTTTTGTAAAAAACCCTCCTTTTTTCTCAACCGGGCTTGGGACCGGCTATGGCAGAGTTAAAAATATTTTTTACTTTTTGTCCAAAACATTGTCTTTGGACGATATGAAGAAGTCACGGTAATAATAACCTACCGCATATCTACTTGTGTGATTGGCTCTGAAAAGAGCCTTTTTTATGTTCTCGATACCATTCGAGTGATCTTCAGAGCTTTTGGAGTTACAATTTTTGTGTCTACTGCTGTGTCGGAGATGCCGTTTCTGAACATTCATCGGTGTTTTCAGAATCATAAAATACCTGAAAAAGAAAACAAAATTAGAAATTACAAGCAATGAATCTTTCATCAAGTTAATTAATTTACATTTTAAATAGTCATTTTAATTTGCACTTACCTCTGACATTATACTTTGCATAGTCTTTTTTCCGTCATAATGCTCGGAGTCGTTCTGGTTTGCCCCTTCGATTTTAGTATAACGTCGATTTTTGTCACTGTACATGTGTACGAGAGCTCGATTGATCCTTTCTCCATACTTTGAGTTGTTAGCTGTTTTCGTAACCTGAAAGAAAAGTAATATTTACTATAAATTACAAAGCTAATTATGAACATAAACAGATAAAAGTAATAATTGAAATCATGAAGGCTTACCTTGCAGGATGCAAGACCAGTTGCTGCAGTTGAAGCTGGTGTCTTGTCCGTAGATATCCTTGAATTAGTCGGTGGGTGTTCTACCGTACTTCGTCCTGTCACCGACGAGTGTGTCTTAAAATTCTTTGCTGTCGTCGATGGGTCCACAGATTGTTTTCCCCAGGAATCGCGTCCAATACCTGGAGTAAGGCATGGTCTCATGTGAGTTGAACTGCTTGCAGAAGTCGATGTGTGTTCTATATAACTCCGTCCTGTCGCCGACTCTTTCCGCTTAAAAGTAGTTCCTGAAATCGATGGGCCCATAAATGCTCTTTTCCAGGCCTCGTGGTCAATACTTGAATTTGAGGATGATCCCTCGTCCGTAGAACTCCCATCAGTCGTCGATGAGTCGGTCAAATGACTCCTTCCAAGTTTCGATGGATATGCTGAAGACATAATAGAGCAGTTCAAAAATAGCACCTACCAGGCCTATAGAAAAACTAGAAATGCTACAGGTGATATGGTGTGGCTAACGGCACGATAAGAACAACGACCAATCAGAAGCTTAAGTGTTCGCAGTCAGTTGATTATACACCAACTTCATGATTGACAATCCCGTAAATAACTGGTTCTTTGTGTGGTGCACTTCTTTTCCCCTTCTTGAACCCATCTATAGCAGGGATTAAAATTTTAACGCTAGGCGTGCAGTAACAATAGGGCTCACTACCTGTGTGCCCTATTGTTACCCTATTGTCGCTTTCCATAAAAGGAGGGGAGTAAATCACAGGTGCAAACGTGCAGAACACAGGTGCAGAGCCATTCGAAGAAAAATGCTTTTGAGAGGGAGGCAAGAGCAACAGGAAATGAGGGATATAATATATTTATTCATGGTGTCATCTACGCATGGCTTCTTTTTAAATTTGTTGAATTATCTATTCCTACATGTCAGGTTCAATTATTACTTAAACAATACAATTTTTCTAAATCTGTTAAAATATCTATTCCTTCAAGTGAGTTTAAAATATTATCAGAACCATCCAATTTTCCTAAATTTGTCAAATTATCTAACCATTCAAGTTAGGTTGAAGTATTATCAGAACAATTTAATTTTATTATTTCTCCAGAATTTCTAATTTTTCGGAAACAATTAAAATATTTTTGTTTCCAATTACTATATATAACAATCACTTAATAGTAAACACTCTTTCAATTTGTTTACTCTTCAGATGTGTCGTGTTTAATAATAATTTGTTTTAAAAGATAAACACATCCTCTCAAGGATTTTTTAACTTCACAAAACCATTCAAAAATTTTTTCTCTCTAATGTTCTTCTTCACAATGACCAAACTTTTCATTTAATTCACTTATCTGTACAGCCTGCATTTTTCGACAAATAACATTAAGGTAGTAGATTAAATTTGTAATTGACCATATAAAAAATCTAATTTATTCATACATTTTTCTATAAATGTTTCACCAAATGTCTGATATCTAAATATATACAGCCAATTTAAATCATCTTCCAATTCTCTCATTGTAACTTCGGAAAGATTTCGAAAGATTGATACTTTATAAAAATTAGGATTTATTTCTCCATCTGGAGCGGTAAGACATAATTTTGTAATATAAAGAAACAGAGCACTTCTCGCAGCAGCTACGGTTTCATAATTAAGTTTCGGGTTTTGTTTTGATATTAGCTTAATGATTTTGTTGGTGCATTATAGGAATGTAAGAGATTATTTTGTTTATGTTTGGGTTTTAGAAGAATGTGTCGGAGAAAAATTATCAGGTTATTTCGGATAAAAGAATGGCTGGGCCAGGACGTTTACTTTCTGTGGAAGTATATAATAGTACGAGAAACGAACCGGGCAGTAATGAAAGTGATGCAGATAGTAAAGATTCGTGGAACTGTGGTATTTCTGAAGATGAATATGAACATGCAGGTGATTCTTCAGATTCTGATATTACAACTCCGCCAGCTTCAGTAGCTGTTTCCTCAAATAATATTTACGTAGGAGATTTGAAAGATCTGAATTCTTTTGAGTTTTGAGCATACTTGGAATCAATCACTATATTATGCCGCCTAATTTAGTTTAGGAAATAAAATTTAGCATATTTTTCGATGGTGAATAGTAGAATTCACAGTAAAAGCAACTAAAGAGTATTTTGTTTTGAGATTCGTATGAAAAATATACATCAAGTATAAAATCAGTATTTCAATTATTCCTGACAAAAATTATTCACTCTCAATCAATATTCAATTAATCAAAATCAAAGTTTCAATTATTCCTGCGTTAAAGAGGTGATCTTTTGAGGATTGATTTCGAGAGATAGGCTTAGCACAACAAATTAGCCTTGTTTTGATAACAATTCGGAAGCGAAGCGCTCCTTCGTTTGGGCCAAGTTAGTTCCGGACTGCCGCCGTCCGGAAAGGGTTAATGACAATTTTGCGGTAGCAATATATATAATCCACAATAACATGTGTTGTAACTTTCAATGGCCCTAACTCAGGTTTGAACATCTTATTTTCAATATATTGAAATTTATATTGGCAATTCCTTTCTGAAATGAGTATGCTTTACAGTAAGCTGACGTTTTACCACTAAATTAAAAATAGCAATTATTTAAACACTTTCATATAACTGCAAGATATCTAGCCATTTTACTGCACGCAAAAGTAAGGTATAAGTTTTTTGCAAATAACTCGAGAAGCGATGCAGTGTGCAATCTCAAATTTGGCATATGAATGCTTATTGTGTTATATTTTCATTCTTCGTATAAAGATCTCGGCGAAAATCCTTCCCGGAAAAAGCATGATAAATAAATTTCAATTTAAATATTTGCATCTGAAATTACTCTAATCGTCAAAACATATATTTAAATGTACCTCGAGGATATTATTTATAAAATAAAAATAAAACTACCTATATATCTCCATTTCAAAAAAGGTTCCGAAATAGACTGTGTTTCCCTTTCCCAGCGACAGATGCTGACAAAAATTTTTATTTATTTTCGAAAATTTTTCTCTCGGCAGGGCCTGGAAATTTACTTATAAGTATTAACTATTTGATTCGGAATAACTAAGTTGGAACATGTGTTTGCAAAAGCTAGTTTATTTCTTCGACGTTTCTATTATACAAAGAAAATTATTCGATTTGGAGAATACGACTTTAAAATCTCTGAAAAATAAAAAGTAAATATTTTATTTATCATCTTCTGCGTCTGATCTTATTTTTTGTAAAAAAACCCTCCTCTTTTCTCAACCGGGCTTGGGACCGGCTATGGCAGAGTTAAAAATATTTTTTACTTTTTGTCCAAAACATTGTCTTTGGACGATATGAAGAAGTCACGGTAATAATAACCTACCGCATATCTACTTGTGTGATTGGTTCTGAAAAGAGCCTTTTTTATGTTCTCGATACCATTCGAGTGATCTTCAGAGCTTTTGGAGTTACAATTTTTGTGTCTACTGCTGTGTCGGAGATGCCGTTTTTGAACATTCATCGGTGTTTTCAGAATCATAAAATACCTGAAAAAGAAAACAAAATTAGAAATTACAAGCAATGAATCTTTCATCAAGTTAATTAATTTACATTTTAAATAGTCATTTTAATTTGCACTTACCTCTGACATTATACTTTGCATAGTCTTTTTTCCGTCATAATGCTCGGAGTCGTTCTGGTTTGCCCCTTCGATTTTAGTATAACGTCGCTTTTTGTCACTGTACATGTGTACGAGAGCTCGATTGATCCTTTCTCCATACTTTGAGTTGTTAGCTGTTTTCGTAACCTGAAAGAAAAGTAATATTTACTATAAATTACAAAGCTAATTATGAACATAAACAGATAAAAGTAATAATTGAAATCATGAAGGCTTACCTTGCAGGATGCAAGACCAGTTGCTGCAGTTGAAGCTGGTGTCTTGTCCGTAGATATCCTTGAATTAGTCGGTGGGTGTTCTACCGTACTTCGTCCTGTCACCGACGAGTGTGTCTTAAAATTCTTTGCTGTCGTCGATGGGTCCACAGATTGTTTTCCCCAGGAATCGCGTCCAATACCTGGAGTAAGGCATGGTCTCATGTGAGTTGAACTGCTTGCAGAAGTCGATGTGTGTTCTATATAACTCCGTCCTGTCGCCGACTCTTTCCGCTTAAAAGTAGTTCCTGAAATCGATGGGCCCATAAATGCTCTTTTCCAGGCCTCGTGGTCAATACTTGAATTTGAGGATGATCCCTCGTCCGTAGAACTCCCATCAGTCGTCGATGAGTCGGTCAAATGACTCCTTCCAAGTTTCGATGGATATGCTGAAGACATAATAGAGCAGTTCAAAAATAGCACCTACCAGGCCCATAGAAAAACTAGAAATGCTACAGGTGATATGGTGTGGCTAACGGCACGATAAGAACAACGACCAATCAGAAGCTTAAGTGTTCGCAGTCAGTTGATTATACACCAACTTCATGATTGACAATCCCGTAAATAACTGGTTCTTTGTGTGGTGCACTTCTTTTCCCCTTCTTGAACCCATCTGTAGCAGGGATTAAAATTTTAAAGCTAGGCGTGCAGTAACAATAGGGCTCACTACCTGTGTGCCCTATTGTTACCCTATTGTCGCTTTCCATAAAAGGAGGGGAGTAAATCACAGGTGCAAACGTGCAGAACACAGGTGCAGAGCCATTCGAAGAAAAATGCTTTTGAGAGGGAGGCAAGAGCAACAGGAAATGAGGGATATAATATATTTATTCATGGTGTCATCTACGCATGGCTTCTTTTTAAATTTGTTGAATTATCTATTCCTACATGTCAGGTTCAATTATTACTTAAACAATACAATTTTTCTAAATCTGTTAAAATATCTATTCCTTCAAGTGAGTTTAAAATATTATCAGAACAATCCAATTTTCCTAAATTTGTCAAATTATCTAACCATTCAAGTTAGGTTGAAGTATTATCAGAACAATTTAATTTTATTATTTCTCCAGAATTTCTAATTTTTCGGAAACAATTAAAATATTTTTGTTTCCAATTACTATATATAACAATCACTTAATAGTAAACACTCTTTCAATTTGTTTACTCTTCAGATGTGTCGTGTTTAATAATAATTTGTTTTAAAAGATAAACACATCCTCTCAAGGATTTTTTAACTTCACAAAACCATTCAAAAATTTTTTCTCTCTAATGTTCTTCTTCACAATGACCAAACTTTTCATTTAATTCACTTATCTGTACAGCCTGCATTTTTCGACAAATAACATTAAGGTAGTAGATTAAATTTGTAATTGACCATATAAAAAATCTAATTTATTCATACATTTTTCTATAAATGTTTCACCAAATGTCTGATATCTAAATATATACAGCCAATTTAAATCATCTTCCAATTCTCTCATTGTAACTTCGGAAAGATTTCGAAAGATTGATACTTTATAAAAATTAGGATTTATTTCTCCATCTGGAGCGGTAAGACATAATTTTGTAATATAAAGAAACAGAGCACTTCTCGCAGCAGCTACGGTTTCATAATTAAGTTTCGGGTTTTGTTTTGATATTAGCTTAATGATTTTGTTGGTGCATTATAGGAATGTAAGAGATTATTTTGTTTATGTTTGGGTTTTAGAAGAATGTGTCGGAGAAAAATTATCAGGTTATTTCGGATAAAAGAATGGCTGGGCCAGGACGTTTACTTTCTGTGGAAGTATATAATAGTACGAGAAACGAACCGGGCAGTAATGAAAGTGATGCAGATAGTAAAGATTCGTGGAACTGTGGTATTTCTGAAGATGAATATGAACATGCAGGTGATTCTTCAGATTCTGATATTACAACTCCGCCAGCTTCAGTAGCTGTTTCCTCAAATAATATTTACGTAGGAGATTTGAAAGATCTGAATTCTTTTGAGTTTTGAGCATACTTGGAATCAATCACTATATTATGCCGCCGAATTTAGTTTAGGAAATAAAATTTAGCATATTTTTCGATGGTGAATAGTAGAATTCACAGTAAAAGCAACTAAAGAGTATTTTGTTTTGAGATTCGTATGAAAAATATACATCAAGTATAAAATCAGTATTTCAATTATTCCTGACAAAAATTATTCACTCTCAATCAATATTCAATTAATCAAAATCAAAGTTTCAATTATTCCTGCGTTAAAGAGGTGATCTTTTGAGGATTGATTTCGAGAGATAGGCTTAGCACAACAAATTAGCCTTGTTTTGATAACAATTCGGAAGCGAAGCGCTCCTTCGTTTGGGCCAAGTTAGTTCCGGACAGCCGCCGTCCGGAAAGGGTTAATGACAATTTTGCGGTAGCAATATATATAATCCACAATAACATGTGTTGTAACTTTCAATGGCCCTAACTCAGGTTTGAACATCTTATTTTCAATATATTGAAATTTATATTGGCAATTCCTTTCTGAATTGAGTATGCTTTACAGTAAGCTGACGTTTTACCACTAAATTAAAAATAGCAATTATTTAAACACTTTCATATAACTGCAAGATATCTAGCCATTTTACTGCACGCAAAAGTAAGGTATAAGTTTTTTGCAAATAACTCGAGAAGCGATGCAGTGTGCAATCTCAAATTTGGCATATGAATGCTTATTGTGTTATATTTTCATTCTTCGTATAAAGATCTCGGCGAAAATCCTTCAAGGAAAAAGCATGATAGATAAATTTCAATTTGAATATTTGCATCTGAAATTACTCTAATCGTCAAAACATATATTTAAATGTACCTCGAGGATATTATTTATAAAATAAAAATAAAACTACCTATATATCTCCATTTCAAAAAAGGTTCCGAAATAGACTGTGTTTCCCTTTCCCAGCGACAGATGCTGACAAAAATTTTTATTTATTTTCGAAAATTTTTCTCTCGGCAGGGCCTGGAAATTTACTTATAAGTATTAACTATTTGATTCGGAATAACTAAGTTGGAACATGTGTTTGCAAAAGCTAGTTTATTTCTTCGACGTTTCTATTATACAAAGAAAATTATTCGATTTGGAGAATACGACTTTAAAATCTCTGAAAAATAAAAAGTAAATATTTTATTTATCATCTTCTGCGTCTGATCTTATTTTTTGTAAAAAACCCTCCTTTTTTCTCAACCGGGCTTGGGACCGGCTATGGCAGAGTTAAAAATATTTTTTACTTTTTGTCCAAAACATTGTCTTTGGACGATATGAAGAAGTCACGGTAATAATAACCTACCGCATATCTACTTGTGTGATTGGCTCTGAAAAGAGCCTTTTTTATGTTCTCGATACCATTCGAGTGATCTTCAGAGCTTTTGGAGTTACAATTTTTGTGTCTACTGCTGTGTCGGAGATGCCGTTTCTGAACATTCATCGGTGTTTTCAGAATCATAAAATACCTGAAAAAGAAAACAAAATTAGAAATTACAAGCAATGAATCTTTCATCAAGTTAATTAATTTACATTTTAAATAGTCATTTTAATTTGCACTTACCTCTGACATTATACTTTGCATAGTCTTTTTTCCGTCATAATGCTCGGAGTCGTTCTGGTTTGCCCCTTCGATTTTAGTATAACGTCGATTTTTGTCACTGTACATGTGTACGAGAGCTCGATTGATCCTTTCTCCATACTTTGAGTTGTTAGCTGTTTTCGTAACCTGAAAGAAAAGTAATATTTACTATAAATTACAAAGCTAATTATGAACATAAACAGATAAAAGTAATAATTGAAATCATGAAGGCTTACCTTGCAGGATGCAAGACCAGTTGCTGCAGTTGAAGCTGGTGTCTTGTCCGTAGATATCCTTGAATTAGTCGGTGGGTGTTCTACCGTACTTCGTCCTGTCACCGACGAGTGTGTCTTAAAATTCTTTGCTGTCGTCGATGGGTCCACAGATTGTTTTCCCCAGGAATCGCGTCCAATACCTGGAGTAAGGCATGGTCTCATGTGAGTTGAACTGCTTGCAGAAGTCGATGTGTGTTCTATATAACTCCGTCCTGTCGCCGACTCTTTCCGCTTAAAAGTAGTTCCTGAAATCGATGGGCCCATAAATGCTCTTTTCCAGGCCTCGTGGTCAATACTTGAATTTGAGGATGATCCCTCGTCCGTAGAACTCCCATCAGTCGTCGATGAGTCGGTCAAATGACTCCTTCCAAGTTTCGATGGATATGCTGAAGACATAATAGAGCAGTTCAAAAATAGCACCTACCAGGCCTATAGAAAAACTAGAAATGCTACAGGTGATATGGTGTGGCTAACGGCACGATAAGAACAACGACCAATCAGAAGCTTAAGTGTTCGCAGTCAGTTGATTATACACCAACTTCATGATTGACAATCCCGTAAATAACTGGTTCTTTGTGTGGTGCACTTCTTTTCCCCTTCTTGAACCCATCTGTAGCAGGGATTAAAATTTTAACGCTAGGCGTGCAGTAACAATAGGGCTCACTACCTGTGTGCCCTATTGTTACCCTATTGTCGCTTTCCATAAAAGGAGGGGAGTAAATCACAGGTGCAAACGTGCAGAACACAGGTGCAGAGCCATTCGAAGAAAAATGCTTTTGAGAGGGAGGCAAGAGCAACAGGAAATGAGGGATATAATATATTTATTCATGGTGTCATCTACGCATGGCTTCTTTTTAAATTTGTTGAATTATCTATTCCTACATGTCAGGTTCAATTATTACTTAAACAATACAATTTTTCTAAATCTGTTAAAATATCTATTCCTTCAAGTGAGTTTAAAATATTATCAGAACCATCCAATTTTCCTAAATTTGTCAAATTATCTAACCATTCAAGTTAGGTTGAAGTATTATCAGAACAATTTAATTTTATTATTTCTCCAGAATTTCTAATTTTTCGGAAACAATTAAAATATTTTTGTTTCCAATTACTATATATAACAATCACTTAATAGTAAACACTCTTTCAATTTGTTTACTCTTCAGATGTGTCGTGTTTAATAATAATTTGTTTTAAAAGATAAACACATCCTCTCAAGGATTTTTTAACTTCACAAAACCATTCAAAAATTTTTTCTCTCTAATGTTCTTCTTCACAATGACCAAACTTTTCATTTAATTCACTTATCTGTACAGCCTGCATTTTTCGACAAATAACATTAAGGTAGTAGATTAAATTTGTAATTGACCATATAAAAAATCTAATTTATTCATACATTTTTCTATAAATGTTTCACCAAATGTCTGATATCTAAATATATACAGCCAATTTAAATCATCTTCCAATTCTCTCATTGTAACTTCGGAAAGATTTCGAAAGATTGATACTTTATAAAAATTAGGATTTATTTCTCCATCTGGAGCGGTAAGACATAATTTTGTAATATAAAGAAACAGAGCACTTCTCGCAGCAGCTACGGTTTCATAATTAAGTTTCGGGTTTTGTTTTGATATTAGCTTAATGATTTTGTTGGTGCATTATAGGAATGTAAGAGATTATTTTGTTTATGTTTGGGTTTTAGAAGAATGTGTCGGAGAAAAATTATCAGGTTATTTCGGATAAAAGAATGGCTGGGCCAGGACGTTTACTTTCTGTGGAAGTATATAATAGTACGAGAAACGAACCGGGCAGTAATGAAAGTGATGCAGATAGTAAAGATTCGTGGAACTGTGGTATTTCTGAAGATGAATATGAACATGCAGGTGATTCTTCAGATTCTGATATTACAACTCCGCCAGCTTCAGTAGCTGTTTCCTCAAATAATATTTACGTAGGAGATTTGAAAGATCTGAATTCTTTTGAGTTTTGAGCATACTTGGAATCAATCACTATATTATGCCGCCTAATTTAGTTTAGGAAATAAAATTTAGCATATTTTTCGATGGTGAATAGTAGAATTCACAGTAAAAGCAACTAAAGAGTATTTTGTTTTGAGATTCGTATGAAAAATATACATCAAGTATAAAATCAGTATTTCAATTATTCCTGACAAAAATTATTCACTCTCAATCAATATTCAATTAATCAAAATCAAAGTTTCAATTATTCCTGCGTTAAAGAGGTGATCTTTTGAGGATTGATTTCGAGAGATAGGCTTAGCACAACAAATTAGCCTTGTTTTGATAACAATTCGGAAGCGAAGCGCTCCTTCGTTTGGGCCAAGTTAGTTCCGGACTGCCGCCGTCCGGAAAGGGTTAATGACAATTTTGCGGTAGCAATATATATAATCCACAATAACATGTGTTGTAACTTTCAATGGCCCTAACTCAGGTTTGAACATCTTATTTTCAATATATTGAAATTTATATTGGCAATTCCTTTCTGAATTGAGTATGCTTTACAGTAAGCTGACGTTTTACCACTAAATTAAAAATAGCAATTATTTAAACACTTTCATATAACTGCAAGATATCTAGCCATTTTACTGCACGCAAAAGTAAGGTATAAGTTTTTTGCAAATAACTCGAGAAGCGATGCAGTGTGCAATCTCAAATTTGGCATATGAATGCTTATTGTGTTATATTTTCATTCTTCGTATAAAGATCTCGGCGAAAATCCTTCCCGGAAAAAGCATGATAGATAAATTTCAATTTAAATATTTGCATCTGAAATTACTCTAATCGTCAAAACATATATTTAAATGTACCTCGAGGATATTATTTATAAAATAAAAATAAAACTACCTATATATCTCCATTTCAAAAAAGGTTCCGAAATAGACTGTGTTTCCCTTTCCCAGCGACAGATGCTGACAAAAATTTTTATTTATTTTCGAAAATTTTTCTCTCGGCAGGGCCTGGAAATTTACTTATAAGTATTAACTATTTGATTCGGAATAACTAAGTTGGAACATGTGTTTGCAAAAGCTAGTTTATTTCTTCGACGTTTCTATTATACAAAGAAAATTATTCGATTTGGAGAATACGACTTTAAAATCTCTGAAAAATAAAAAGTAAATATTTTATTTATCATCTTCTGCGTCTGATCTTATTTTTTGTAAAAAACCCTCCTCTTTTCTCAACCGGGCTTGGGACCGGCTATGGCAGAGTTAAAAATATTTTTTACTTTTTGTCCAAAACATTGTCTTTGGACGATATGAAGAAGTCACGGTAATAATAACCTACCGCATATCTACTTGTGTGATTGGCTCTGAAAAGAGCCTTTTTTATGTTCTCGATACCATTCGAGTGATCTTCAGAGCTTTTGGAGTTACAATTTTTGTGTCTACTGCTGTGTCGGAGATGCCGTTTCTGAACATTCATCGGTGTTTTCAGAATCATAAAATACCTGAAAAAGAAAACAAAATTAGAAATTACAAGCAATGAATCTTTCATCAAGTTAATTAATTTACATTTTAAATAGTCATTTTAATTTGCACTTACCTCTGACATTATACTTTGCATAGTCTTTTTTCCGTCATAATGCTCGGAGTCGTTCTGGTTTGCCCCTTCGATTTTAGTATAACGTCGATTTTTGTCACTGTACATGTGTACGAGAGCTCGATTGATCCTTTCTCCATACTTTGAGTTGTTAGCTGTTTTCGTAACCTGAAAGAAAAGTAATATTTACTATAAATTACAAAGCTAATTATGAACATAAACAGATAAAAGTAATAATTGAAATCATGAAGGCTTACCTTGCAGGATGCAAGACCAGTTGCTGCAGTTGAAGCTGGTGTCTTGTCCGTAGATATCCTTGAATTAGTCGGTGGGTGTTCTACCGTACTTCGTCCTGTCACCGACGAGTGTGTCTTAAAATTCTTTGCTGTCGTCGATGGGTCCACAGATTGTTTTCCCCAGGAATCGCGTCCAATACCTGGAGTAAGGCATGGTCTCATGTGAGTTGAACTGCTTGCAGAAGTCGATGTGTGTTCTATATAACTCCGTCCTGTCGCCGACTCTTTCCGCTTAAAAGTAGTTCCTGAAATCGATGGGCCCATAAATGCTCTTTTCCAGGCCTCGTGGTCAATACTTGAATTTGAGGATGATCCCTCGTCCGTAGAACTCCCATCAGTCGTCGATGAGTCGGTCAAATGACTCCTTCCAAGTTTCGATGGATATGCCGAAGACATAATAGAGCAGTTCAAAAATAGCACCTACCAGGCCTATAGCAAAACTAGAAATGCTACAGGTGATATGGTGTGGCTAACGGCACGATAAGAACAACGACCAATCAGAAGCTTAAGTGTTCGCAGTCAGTTGATTATACACCAACTTCATGATTGACAATCCCGTAAATAACTGGTTCTTTGTGTGGTGCACTTCTTTTCCCCTTCTTCCCCCATCTGTAGCAGGGGTTGAACCCATCTGTAGCAGGGATTAAAATTTTAACGCTAGGCGTGCAGTAACAATAGGGCTCACTACCTGTGTGCCCTATTGTTACCCTATTGTCGCTGTCCATAAAAGGAGGGGAGTAAATCACAGGTGCAAACGTGCAGAACACAGGTGCAGAGCCATTCGAAGAAAAATGCTTTTGAGAGGGAGGCAAGAGCAACAGGAAATGAGGGATATAATATATTTATTCATGGTGTCATCTACGCATGGCTTCTTTTTAAATTTGTTGAATTATCTATTCCTACATGTCAGGTTCAATTATTACTTAAACAATACAATTTTTCTAAATCTGTTAAAATATCTATTCCTTCAAGTGAGTTTAAAATATTATCAGAACAATCCAATTTTCCTAAATTTGTCAAATTATCTAACCATTCAAGTTAGGTTGAAGTATTATCAGAACAATTTAATTTTATTATTTCTCCAGAATTTCTAATTTTTCGGAAACAATTAAAATATTTTTGTTTCCAATTACTATATATAACAATCACTTAATAGTAAACACTCTTTCAATTTGTTTACTCTTCAGATGTGTCGTGTTTAATAATAATTTGTTTTAAAAGATAAACACATCCTCTCAAGGATTTTTTAACTTCACAAAGCCATTCAAAAATTTTTTCTCTCTAATGTTCTTCTTCACAATGACCAAACTTTTCATTTAATTCACTTATCTGTACAGCCTGCATTTTTCGACAAATAACATTAAGGTAGTAGATTAAATTTGTAATTGACCATATAAAAAATCTAATTTATTCATACATTTTTCTATAAATGTTTCACCAAATGTCTGATATCTAACTATATACAGCCAATTTAAATCATCTTCCAATTCTCTCATTGTAACTTCGGAAAGATTTCGAAAGATTGATACTTTATAAAAATTAGGATTTATTTCTCCATCTGGAGCGGTAAGACATAATTTTGTAATATAAAGAAACATAGCACTTCTCGCAGCAGCTACGGTTTCATAATTAAGTTTCGGGTTTTGTTTTGATATTAGCTTAATGATTTCGTTGGTGCATTATAGGAATGTAAGAGATTATTTTGTTTATGTTTGGGTTTTAGAAGAATGTGTCGGAGAAAAATTATCAGGTTATTTCGGATAAAAGAATGGCTGGGCCAGGACGTTTACTTTCTGTGGAAGTATATAATAGTACGAGAAACGAACCGGGCAGTAATGAAAGTGATGCAGATAGTAAAGATTCGTGGAACTGTGGTATTTCTGAAGATGAATATGAACATGCAGGTGATTCTTCAGATTCTGATATTACAACTCCGCCAGCTTCAGTAGCTGTTTCCTCAAATAATATTTACGTAGGAGATTTGAAAGATCTGAATTCTTTTGAGTTTTGAGCATACTTGGAATCAATCACTATATTATGCCGCCTAATTTAGTTTAGGAAATAAAATTTAGCATATTTTTCGATTTTGAATAGTAGAATTCACAGTAAAAGCAACTAAAGAGTATTTTGTTTTGAGATTCGTATGAAAAATATACATCAAGTATAAAATCAGTATTTCAATTATTCCTGACAAAAATTATTCACTCTCAATCAATATTCAATTAATCAAAATCAAAGTTTCAATTATTCCTGCGTTAAAGAGGTGATCTTTTGAGGATTGATTTCGAGAGATAGGCTTAGCACAACAAATTAGCCTTGTTTTGATAACAATTCGGAAGCGAAGCGCTCCTTCGTTTGGGCCAAGTTAGTTCCGGACTGCCGCCGTCCGGAAAGGGTTAATGACAATTTTGCGGTAGCAATATATATAATCCACAATAACATGTGTTGTAACTTTCAATGGCCCTAACTCAGGTTTGAACATCTTATTTTCAATATATTGAAATTTATATTGGCAATTCCTTTCTGAATTGAGTATGCTTTACAGTAAGCTGACGTTTTACCACTAAATTAAAAATAGCAATTATTTAAACACTTTCATATAACTGCAAGATATCTAGCCATTTTACTGCACGCAAAAGTAAGGTATAAGTTTTTTGCAAATAACTCGAGAAGCGATGCAGTGTGCAATCTCAAATTTGGCATATGAATGCTTATTGTGTTATATTTTCATTCTTCGTATAAAGATCTCGGCGAAAATCCTTCCCGGAAAAAGCATGATAAATAAATTTCAATTTAAATATTTGCATCTGAAATTACTCTAATCGTCAAAACATATATTTAAATGTACCTCGAGGATATTATTTATAAAATAAAAATAAAACTACCTATATATCTCCATTTCAAAAAAGGTTCCGAAATAGACTGTGTTTCCCTTTCCCAGCGACAGATGCTGACAAAAATTTTTATTTATTTTCGAAAATTTTTCTCTCGGCAGGGCCTGGAAATTTACTTATAAGTATTAACTATTTGATTCGGAATAACTAAGTTGGAACATGTGTTTGCAAAAGCTAGTTTATTTCATCGACGTTTCTATTATACAAAGAAAATTATTCGATTTGGAGAATACGACTTTAAAATCTCTGAAAAATAAAAAGTAAATATTTTATTTATCATCTTCTGCGTCTGATCTTATTTTTTGTAAAAAACCCTCCTCTTTTCTCAACCGGGCTTGGGACCGGCTATGGCAGAGTTAAAAATATTTTTTACTTTTTGTCCAAAACATTGTCTTTGGACGATATGAAGAAGTCACGGTAATAATAACCTACCGCATATCTACTTGTGTGATTGGCTCTGAAAAGAGCCTTTTTTATGTTCTCGATACCATTCGAGTGATCTTCAGAGCTTTTGGAGTTACAATTTTTGTGTCTACTGCTGTGTCGGAGATGCCGTTTTTGAACATTCATCGGTGTTTTCAGAATCATAAAATACCTGAAAAAGAAAACAAAATTAGAAATTACAAGCAATGAATCTTTCATCAAGTTAATTAATTTACATTTTAAATAGTCATTTTAATTTGCACTTACCTCTGACATTATACTTTGCATAGTCTTTTTTCCGTCATAATGCTCGGAGTCGTTCTGGTTTGCCCCTTCGATTTTAGTATAACGTCGCTTTTTGTCACTGTACATGTGTACGAGAGCTCGATTGATCCTTTCTCCATACTTTGAGTTGTTAGCTGTTTTCGTAACCTGAAAGAAAAGTAATATTTACTATAAATTACAAAGCTAATTATGAACATAAACAGATAAAAGTAATAATTGAAATCATGAAGGCTTACCTTGCAGGATGCAAGACCAGTTGCTGCAGTTGAAGCTGGTGTCTTGTCCGTAGATATCCTTGAATTAGTCGGTGGGTGTTCTACCGTACTTCGTCCTGTCACCGACGAGTGTGTCTTAAAATTCTTTGCTGTCGTCGATGGGTCCACAGATTGTTTTCCCCAGGAATCGCGTCCAATACCTGGAGTAAGGCATGGTCTCATGTGAGTTGAACTGCTTGCAGAAGTCGATGTGTGTTCTATATAACTCCGTCCTGTCGCCGACTCTTTCCGCTTAAAAGTAGTTCCTGAAATCGATGGGCCCATAAATGCTCTTTTCCAGGCCTCGTGGTCAATACTTGAATTTGAGGATGATCCCTCGTCCGTAGAACTCCCATCAGTCGTCGATGAGTCGGTCAAATGACTCCTTCCAAGTTTCGATGGATATGCCGAAGACATAATAGAGCAGTTCAAAAATAGCACCTACCAGGCCTATAGCAAAACTAGAAATGCTACAGGTGATATGGTGTGGCTAACGGCACGATAAGAACAACGACCAATCAGAAGCTTAAGTGTTCGCAGTCAGTTGATTATACACCAACTTCATGATTGACAATCCCGTAAATAACTGGTTCTTTGTGTGGTGCACTTCTTTTCCCCTTCTTCCCCCATCTGTAGCAGGGGTTGAACCCATCTGTAGCAGGGATTAAAATTTTAACGCTAGGCGTGCAGTAACAATAGGGCTCACTACCTGTGTGCCCTATTGTTACCCTATTGTCGCTGTCCATAAAAGGAGGGGAGTAAATCACAGGTGCAAACGTGCAGAACACAGGTGCAGAGCCATTCGAAGAAAAATGCTTTTGAGAGGGAGGCAAGAGCAACAGGAAATGAGGGATATAATATATTTATTCATGGTGTCATCTACGCATGGCTTCTTTTTAAATTTGTTGAATTATCTATTCCTACATGTCAGGTTCAATTATTACTTAAACAATACAATTTTTCTAAATCTGTTAAAATATCTATTCCTTCAAGTGAGTTTAAAATATTATCAGAACAATCCAATTTTCCTAAATTTGTCAAATTATCTAACCATTCAAGTTAGGTTGAAGTATTATCAGAACAATTTAATTTTATTATTTCTCCAGAATTTCTAATTTTTCGGAAACAATTAAAATATTTTTGTTTCCAATTACTATATATAACAATCACTTAATAGTAAACACTCTTTCAATTTGTTTACTCTTCAGATGTGTCGTGTTTAATAATAATTTGTTTTAAAAGATAAACACATCCTCTCAAGGATTTTTTAACTTCACAAAGCCATTCAAAAATTTTTTCTCTCTAATGTTCTTCTTCACAATGACCAAACTTTTCATTTAATTCACTTATCTGTACAGCCTGCATTTTTCGACAAATAACATTAAGGTAGTAGATTAAATTTGTAATTGACCATATAAAAAATCTAATTTATTCATACATTTTTCTATAAATGTTTCACCAAATGTCTGATATCTAACTATATACAGCCAATTTAAATCATCTTCCAATTCTCTCATTGTAACTTCGGAAAGATTTCGAAAGATTGATACTTTATAAAAATTAGGATTTATTTCTCCATCTGGAGCGGTAAGACATAATTTTGTAATATAAAGAAACATAGCACTTCTCGCAGCAGCTACGGTTTCATAATTAAGTTTCGGGTTTTGTTTTGATATTAGCTTAATGATTTCGTTGGTGCATTATAGGAATGTAAGAGATTATTTTGTTTATGTTTGGGTTTTAGAAGAATGTGTCGGAGAAAAATTATCAGGTTATTTCGGATAAAAGAATGGCTGGGCCAGGACGTTTACTTTCTGTGGAAGTATATAATAGTACGAGAAACGAACCGGGCAGTAATGAAAGTGATGCAGATAGTAAAGATTCGTGGAACTGTGGTATTTCTGAAGATGAATATGAACATGCAGGTGATTCTTCAGATTCTGATATTACAACTCCGCCAGCTTCAGTAGCTGTTTCCTCAAATAATATTTACGTAGGAGATTTGAAAGATCTGAATTCTTTTGAGTTTTGAGCATACTTGGAATCAATCACTATATTATGCCGCCTAATTTAGTTTAGGAAATAAAATTTAGCATATTTTTCGATTTTGAATAGTAGAATTCACAGTAAAAGCAACTAAAGAGTATTTTGTTTTGAGATTCGTATGAAAAATATACATCAAGTATAAAATCAGTATTTCAATTATTCCTGACAAAAATTATTCACTCTCAATCAATATTCAATTAATCAAAATCAAAGTTTCAATTATTCCTGCGTTAAAGAGGTGATCTTTTGAGGATTGATTTCGAGAGATAGGCTTAGCACAACAAATTAGCCTTGTTTTGATAACAATTCGGAAGCGAAGCGCTCCTTCGTTTGGGCCAAGTTAGTTCCGGACTGCCGCCGTCCGGAAAGGGTTAATGACAATTTTGCGGTAGCAATATATATAATCCACAATAACATGTGTTGTAACTTTCAATGGCCCTAACTCAGGTTTGAACATCTTATTTTCAATATATTGAAATTTATATTGGCAATTCCTTTCTGAATTGAGTATGCTTTACAGTAAGCTGACGTTTTACCACTAAATTAAAAATAGCAATTATTTAAACACTTTCATATAACTGCAAGATATCTAGCCATTTTACTGCACGCAAAAGTAAGGTATAAGTTTTTTGCAAATAACTCGAGAAGCGATGCAGTGTGCAATCTCAAATTTGGCATATGAATGCTTATTGTGTTATATTTTCATTCTTCGTATAAAGATCTCGGCGAAAATCCTTCCCGGAAAAAGCATGATAAATAAATTTCAATTTAAATATTTGCATCTGAAATTACTCTAATCGTCAAAACATATATTTAAATGTACCTCGAGGATATTATTTATAAAATAAAAATAAAACTACCTATATATCTCCATTTCAAAAAAGGTTCCGAAATAGACTGTGTTTCCCTTTCCCAGCGACAGATGCTGACAAAAATTTTTATTTATTTTCGAAAATTTTTCTCTCGGCAGGGCCTGGAAATTTACTTATAAGTATTAACTATTTGATTCGGAATAACTAAGTTGGAACATGTGTTTGCAAAAGCTAGTTTATTTCATCGACGTTTCTATTATACAAAGAAAATTATTCGATTTGGAGAATACGACTTTAAAATCTCTGAAAAATAAAAAGTAAATATTTTATTTATCATCTTCTGCGTCTGATCTTATTTTTTGTAAAAAACCCTCCTCTTTTCTCAACCGGGCTTGGGACCGGCTATGGCAGAGTTAAAAATATTTTTTACTTTTTGTCCAAAACATTGTCTTTGGACGATATGAAGAAGTCACGGTAATAATAACCTACCGCATATCTACTTGTGTGATTGGCTCTGAAAAGAGCCTTTTTTATGTTCTCGATACCATTCGAGTGATCTTCAGAGCTTTTGGAGTTACAATTTTTGTGTCTACTGCTGTGTCGGAGATGCCGTTTTTGAACATTCATCGGTGTTTTCAGAATCATAAAATACCTGAAAAAGAAAACAAAATTAGAAATTACAAGCAATGAATCTTTCATCAAGTTAATTAATTTACATTTTAAATAGTCATTTTAATTTGCACTTACCTCTGACATTATACTTTGCATAGTCTTTTTTCCGTCATAATGCTCGGAGTCGTTCTGGTTTGCCCCTTCGATTTTAGTATAACGTCGCTTTTTGTCACTGTACATGTGTACGAGAGCTCGATTGATCCTTTCTCCATACTTTGAGTTGTTAGCTGTTTTCGTAACCTGAAAGAAAAGTAATATTTACTATAAATTACAAAGCTAATTATGAACATAAACAGATAAAAGTAATAATTGAAATCATGAAGGCTTACCTTGCAGGATGCAAGACCAGTTGCTGCAGTTGAAGCTGGTGTCTTGTCCGTAGATATCCTTGAATTAGTCGGTGGGTGTTCTACCGTACTTCGTCCTGTCACCGACGAGTGTGTCTTAAAATTCTTTGCTGTCGTCGATGGGTCCACAGATTGTTTTCCCCAGGAATCGCGTCCAATACCTGGAGTAAGGCATGGTCTCATGTGAGTTGAACTGCTTGCAGAAGTCGATGTGTGTTCTATATAACTCCGTCCTGTCGCCGACTCTTTCCGCTTAAAAGTAGTTCCTGAAATCGATGGGCCCATAAATGCTCTTTTCCAGGCCTCGTGGTCAATACTTGAATTTGAGGATGATCCCTCGTCCGTAGAACTCCCATCAGTCGTCGATGAGTCGGTCAAATGACTCCTTCCAAGTTTCGATGGATATGCCGAAGACATAATAGAGCAGTTCAAAAATAGCACCTACCAGGCCTATAGCAAAACTAGAAATGCTACAGGTGATATGGTGTGGCTAACGGCACGATAAGAACAACGACCAATCAGAAGCTTAAGTGTTCGCAGTCAGTTGATTATACACCAACTTCATGATTGACAATCCCGTAAATAACTGGTTCTTTGTGTGGTGCACTTCTTTTCCCCTTCTTCCCCCATCTGTAGCAGGGGTTGAACCCATCTGTAGCAGGGATTAAAATTTTAACGCTAGGCGTGCAGTAACAATAGGGCTCACTACCTGTGTGCCCTATTGTTACCCTATTGTCGCTGTCCATAAAAGGAGGGGAGTAAATCACAGGTGCAAACGTGCAGAACACAGGTGCAGAGCCATTCGAAGAAAAATGCTTTTGAGAGGGAGGCAAGAGCAACAGGAAATGAGGGATATAATATATTTATTCATGGTGTCATCTACGCATGGCTTCTTTTTAAATTTGTTGAATTATCTATTCCTACATGTCAGGTTCAATTATTACTTAAACAATACAATTTTTCTAAATCTGTTAAAATATCTATTCCTTCAAGTGAGTTTAAAATATTATCAGAACAATCCAATTTTCCTAAATTTGTCAAATTATCTAACCATTCAAGTTAGGTTGAAGTATTATCAGAACAATTTAATTTTATTATTTCTCCAGAATTTCTAATTTTTCGGAAACAATTAAAATATTTTTGTTTCCAATTACTATATATAACAATCACTTAATAGTAAACACTCTTTCAATTTGTTTACTCTTCAGATGTGTCGTGTTTAATAATAATTTGTTTTAAAAGATAAACACATCCTCTCAAGGATTTTTTAACTTCACAAAGCCATTCAAAAATTTTTTCTCTCTAATGTTCTTCTTCACAATGACCAAACTTTTCATTTAATTCACTTATCTGTACAGCCTGCATTTTTCGACAAATAACATTAAGGTAGTAGATTAAATTTGTAATTGACCATATAAAAAATCTAATTTATTCATACATTTTTCTATAAATGTTTCACCAAATGTCTGATATCTAACTATATACAGCCAATTTAAATCATCTTCCAATTCTCTCATTGTAACTTCGGAAAGATTTCGAAAGATTGATACTTTATAAAAATTAGGATTTATTTCTCCATCTGGAGCGGTAAGACATAATTTTGTAATATAAAGAAACATAGCACTTCTCGCAGCAGCTACGGTTTCATAATTAAGTTTCGGGTTTTGTTTTGATATTAGCTTAATGATTTCGTTGGTGCATTATAGGAATGTAAGAGATTATTTTGTTTATGTTTGGGTTTTAGAAGAATGTGTCGGAGAAAAATTATCAGGTTATTTCGGATAAAAGAATGGCTGGGCCAGGACGTTTACTTTCTGTGGAAGTATATAATAGTACGAGAAACGAACCGGGCAGTAATGAAAGTGATGCAGATAGTAAAGATTCGTGGAACTGTGGTATTTCTGAAGATGAATATGAACATGCAGGTGATTCTTCAGATTCTGATATTACAACTCCGCCAGCTTCAGTAGCTGTTTCCTCAAATAATATTTACGTAGGAGATTTGAAAGATCTGAATTCTTTTGAGTTTTGAGCATACTTGGAATCAATCACTATATTATGCCGCCTAATTTAGTTTAGGAAATAAAATTTAGCATATTTTTCGATGGTGAATAGTAGAATTCACAGTAAAAGCAACTAAAGAGTATTTTGTTTTGAGATTCGTATGAAAAATATACATCAAGTATAAAATCAGTATTTCAATTATTCCTGACAAAAATTATTCACTCTCAATCAATATTCAATTAATCAAAATCAAAGTTTCAATTATTCCTGCGTTAAAGAGGTGATCTTTTGAGGATTGATTTCGAGAGATAGGCTTAGCACAACAAATTAGCCTTGTTTTGATAACAATTCGGAAGCGAAGCGCTCCTTCGTTTGGGCCAAGTTAGTTCCGGACTGCCGCCGTCCGGAAAGGGTTAATGACAATTTTGCGGTAGCAATATATATAATCCACAATAACATGTGTTGTAACTTTCAATGGCCCTAACTCAGGTTTGAACATCTTATTTTCAATATATTGAAATTTATATTGGCAATTCCTTTCTGAATTGAGTATGCTTTACAGTAAGCTGACGTTTTACCACTAAATTAAAAATAGCAATTATTTAAACACTTTCATATAACTGCAAGATATCTAGCCATTTTACTGCACGCAAAAGTAAGGTATAAGTTTTTTGCAAATAACTCGAGAAGCGATGCAGTGTGCAATCTCAAATTTGGCATATGAATGCTTATTGTGTTATATTTTCATTCTTCGTATAAAGATCTCGGCGAAAATCCTTCCCGGAAAAAGCATGATAAATAAATTTCAATTTAAATATTTGCATCTGAAATTACTCTAATCGTCAAAACATATATTTAAATGTACCTCGAGGATATTATTTATAAAATAAAAATAAAACTACCTATATATCTCCATTTCAAAAAAGGTTCCGAAATAGACTGTGTTTCCCTTTCCCAGCGACAGATGCTGACAAAAATTTTTATTTATTTTCGAAAATTTTTCTCTCTTCAGGGCCTGGAAATTTACTTATAAGTATTAACTATTTGATTCGGAATAACTAAGTTGGAACATGTGTTTGCAAAAGCTAGTTTATTTCATCGACGTTTCTATTATACAAAGAAAATTATTCGATTTGGAGAATACGACTTTAAAATCTCTGAAAAATAAAAAGTAAATATTTTATTTATCATCTTCTGCGTCTGATCTTATTTTTTGTAAAAAACCCTCCTCTTTTCTCAACCGGGCTTGGGACCGGCTATGGCAGAGTTAAAAATATTTTTTACTTTTTGTCCAAAACATTGTCTTTGGACGATATGAAGAAGTCACGGTAATAATAACCTACCGCATATCTACTTGTGTGATTGGCTCTGAAAAGAGCCTTTTTTATGTTCTCGATACCATTCGAGTGATCTTCAGAGCTTTTGGAGTTACAATTTTTGTGTCTACTGCTGTGTCGGAGATGCCGTTTTTGAACATTCATCGGTGTTTTCAGAATCATAAAATACCTGAAAAAGAAAACAAAATTAGAAATTACAAGCAATGAATCTTTCATCAAGTTAATTAATTTACATTTTAAATAGTCATTTTAATTTGCACTTACCTCTGACATTATACTTTGCATAGTCTTTTTTCCGTCATAATGCTCGGAGTCGTTCTGGTTTGCCCCTTCGATTTTAGTATAACGTCGCTTTTTGTCACTGTACATGTGTACGAGAGCTCGATTGATCCTTTCTCCATACTTTGAGTTGTTAGCTGTTTTCGTAACCTGAAAGAAAAGTAATATTTACTATAAATTACAAAGCTAATTATGAACATAAACAGATAAAAGTAATAATTGAAATCATGAAGGCTTACCTTGCAGGATGCAAGACCAGTTGCTGCAGTTGAAGCTGGTGTCTTGTCCGTAGATATCCTTGAATTAGTCGGTGGGTGTTCTACCGTACTTCGTCCTGTCACCGACGAGTGTGTCTTAAAATTCTTTGCTGTCGTCGATGGGTCCACAGATTGTTTTCCCCAGGAATCGCGTCCAATACCTGGAGTAAGGCATGGTCTCATGTGAGTTGAACTGCTTGCAGAAGTCGATGTGTGTTCTATATAACTCCGTCCTGTCGCCGACTCTTTCCGCTTAAAAGTAGTTCCTGAAATCGATGGGCCCATAAATGCTCTTTTCCAGGCCTCGTGGTCAATACTTGAATTTGAGGATGATCCCTCGTCCGTAGAACTCCCATCAGTCGTCGATGAGTCGGTCAAATGACTCCTTCCAAGTTTCGATGGATATGCCGAAGACATAATAGAGCAGTTCAAAAATAGCACCTACCAGGCCTATAGCAAAACTAGAAATGCTACAGGTGATATGGTGTGGCTAACGGCACGATAAGAACAACGACCAATCAGAAGCTTAAGTGTTCGCAGTCAGTTGATTATACACCAACTTCATGATTGACAATCCCGTAAATAACTGGTTCTTTGTGTGGTGCACTTCTTTTCCCCTTCTTGAACCCATCTGTAGCAGGGATTAAAATTTTAACGCTAGGCGTGCAGTAACAATAGGGCTCACTACCTGTGTGCCCTATTGTTACCCTATTGTCGCTGTCCATAAAAGGAGGGGAGTAAATCACAGGTGCAAACGTGCAGAACACAGGTGCAGAGCCATTCGAAGAAAAATGCTTTTGAGAGGGAGGCAAGAGCAACAGTAAATGAGGGATATAATATATTTATTCATGGTGTCATCTACGCATGGCTTCTTTTTAAATTTGTTGAATTATCTATTCCTACATGTCAGGTTCAATTATTACTTAAACAATACAATTTTTCTAAATCTGTTAAAATATCTATTCCTTCAAGTGAGTTTAAAATATTATCAGAACAATCCAATTTTCCTAAATTTGTCAAATTATCTAACCATTCAAGTTAGGTTGAAGTATTATCAGAACAATTTAATTTTATTATTTCTCCAGAATTTCTAATTTTTCGGAAACAATTAAAATATTTTTGTTTCCAATTACTATATATAACAATCACTTAATAGTAAACACTCTTTCAATTTGTTTACTCTTCAGATGTGTCGTGTTTAATAATAATTTGTTTTAAAAGATAAACACATCCTCTCAAGGATTTTTTAACTTCACAAAGCCATTCAAAAATTTTTTCTCTCTAATGTTCTTCTTCACAATGACCAAACTTTTCATTTAATTCACTTATCTGTACAGCCTGCATTTTTCGACAAATAACATTAAGGTAGTAGATTAAATTTGTAATTGACCATATAAAAAATCTAATTTATTCATACATTTTTCTATAAATGTTTCACCAAATGTCTGATATCTAACTATATACAGCCAATTTAAATCATCTTCCAATTCTCTCATTGTAACTTCGGAAAGATTTCGAAAGATTGGTACTTTATAAAAATTAGGATTTATTTCTCCATCTGGAGCGGTAAGACATAATTTTGTAATATAAAGAAACATAGCACTTCTCGCAGCAGCTACGGTTTCATAATTAAGTTTCGGGTTTTGTTTTGATATTAGCTTAATGATTTCGTTGGTGCATTATAGGAATGTAAGAGATTATTTTGTTTATGTTTGGGTTTTAGAAGAATGTGTCGGAGAAAAATTATCAGGTTATTTCGGATAAAAGAATGGCTGGGCCAGGACGTTTACTTTCTGTGGAAGTATATAATAGTACGAGAAACGAACCGGGCAGTAATGAAAGTGATGCAGATAGTAAAGATTCGTGGAACTGTGGTATTTCTGAAGATGAATATGAACATGCAGGTGATTCTTCAGATTCTGATATTACAACTCCGCCAGCTTCAGTAGCTGTTTCCTCAAATAATATTTACGTAGGAGATTTGAAAGATCTGAATTCTTTTGAGTTTTGAGCATACTTGGAATCAATCACTATATTATGCCGCCTAATTTAGTTTAGGAAATAAAATTTAGCATATTTTTCGATGGTGAATAGTAGAATTCACAGTAAAAGCAACTAAAGAGTATTTTGTTTTGAGATTCGTATGAAAAATATACATCAAGTATAAAATCAGTATTTCAATTATTCCTGACAAAAATTATTCACTCTCAATCAATATTCAATTAATCAAAATCAAAGTTTCAATTATTCCTGCGTTAAAGAGGTGATCTTTTGAGGATTGATTTCGAGAGATAGGCTTAGCACAACAAATTAGCCTTGTTTTGATAACAATTCGGAAGCGAAGCGCTCCTTCGTTTGGGCCAAGTTAGTTCCGGACTGCCGCCGTCCGGAAAGGGTTAATGACAATTTTGCGGTAGCAATATATATAATCCACAATAACATGTGTTGTAACTTTCAATGGCCCTAACTCAGGTTTGAACATCTTATTTTCAATATATTGAAATTTATATTGGCAATTCCTTTCTGAATTGAGTATGCTTTACAGTAAGCTGACGTTTTACCACTAAATTAAAAATAGCAATTATTTAAACACTTTCATATAACTGCAAGATATCTAGCCATTTTACTGCACGCAAAAGTAAGGTATAAGTTTTTTGCAAATAACTCGAGAAGCGATGCAGTGTGCAATCTCAAATTTGGCATATGAATGCTTATTGTGTTATATTTTCATTCTTCGTATAAAGATCTCGGCGAAAATCCTTCCCGGAAAAAGCATGATAAATAAATTTCAATTTAAATATTTGCATCTGAAATTACTCTAATCGTCAAAACATATATTTAAATGTACCTCGAGGATATTATTTATAAAATAAAAATAAAACTACCTATATATCTCCATTTCAAAAAAGGTTCCGAAATAGACTGTGTTTCCCTTTCCCAGCGACAGATGCTGACAAAAATTTTTATTTATTTTCGAAAATTTTTCTCTCGGCAGGGCCTGGAAATTTACTTATAAGTATTAACTATTTGATTCGGAATAACTAAGTTGGAACATGTGTTTGCAAAAGCTAGTTTATTTCTTCGACGTTTCTATTATACAAAGAAAATTATTCGATTTGGAGAATACGACTTTAAAATCTCTGAAAAATAAAAAGTAAATATTTTATTTATCATCTTCTGCGTCTGATCTTATTTTTTGTAAAAAACCCTCCTCTTTTCTCAACCGGGCTTGGGACCGGCTATGGCAGAGTTAAAAATATTTTTTACTTTTTGTCCAAAACATTGTCTTTGGACGATATGAAGAAGTCACGGTAATAATAACCTACCGCATATCTACTTGTGTGATTGGCTCTGAAAAGAGCCTTTTTTATGTTCTCGATACCATTCGAGTGATCTTCAGAGCTTTTGGAGTTACAATTTTTGTGTCTACTGCTGTGTCGGAGATGCCGTTTCTGAACATTCATCGGTGTTTTCAGAATCATAAAATACCTGAAAAAGAAAACAAAATTAGAAATTACAAGCAATGAATCTTTCATCAAGTTAATTAATTTACATTTTAAATAGTCATTTTAATTTGCACTTACCTCTGACATTATACTTTGCATAGTCTTTTTTCCGTCATAATGCTCGGAGTCGTTCTGGTTTGCCCCTTCGATTTTAGTATAACGTCGATTTTTGTCACTGTACATGTGTACGAGAGCTCGATTGATCCTTTCTCCATACTTTGAGTTGTTAGCTGTTTTCGTAACCTGAAAGAAAAGTAATATTTACTATAAATTACAAAGCTAATTATGAACATAAACAGATAAAAGTAATAATTGAAATCATGAAGGCTTACCTTGCAGGATGCAAGACCAGTTGCTGCAGTTGAAGCTGGTGTCTTGTCCGTAGATATCCTTGAATTAGTCGGTGGGTGTTCTACCGTACTTCGTCCTGTCACCGACGAGTGTGTCTTAAAATTCTTTGCTGTCGTCGATGGGTCCACAGATTGTTTTCCCCAGGAATCGCGTCCAATACCTGGAGTAAGGCATGGTCTCATGTGAGTTGAACTGCTTGCAGAAGTCGATGTGTGTTCTATATAACTCCGTCCTGTCGCCGACTCTTTCCGCTTAAAAGTAGTTCCTGAAATCGATGGGCCCATAAATGCTCTTTTCCAGGCCTCGTGGTCAATACTTGAATTTGAGGATGATCCCTCGTCCGTAGAACTCCCATCAGTCGTCGATGAGTCGGTCAAATAACTCCTTCCAAGTTTCGATGGATATGCCGAAGACATAATAGAGCAGTTCAAAAATAGCACCTACCAGGCCTATAGCAAAACTAGAAATGCTACAGGTGATATGGTGTGGCTAACGGCACGATAAGAACAACGACCAATCAGAAGCTTAAGTGTTCGCAGTCAGTTGATTATACACCAACTTCATGATTGACAATCCCGTAAATAACTGGTTCTTTGTGTGGTGCACTTCTTTTCCCCTTCTTGAACCCATCTGTAGCAGGGATTAAAATTTTAACGCTAGGCGTGCAGTAACAATAGGGCTCACTACCTGTGTGCCCTATTGTTACCCTATTGTCGCTGTCCATAAAAGGAGGGGAGTAAATCACAGGTGCAAACGTGCAGAACACAGGTGCAGAGCCATTCGAAGAAAAATGCTTTTGAGAGGGAGGCAAGAGCAACAGGAAATGAGGGATATAATATATTTATTCATGGTGTCATCTACGCATGGCTTCTTTTTAAATTTGTTGAATTATCTATTCCTACATGTCAGGTTCAATTATTACTTAAACAATACAATTTTTCTAAATCTGTTAAAATATCTATTCCTTCAAGTGAGTTTAAAATATTATCAGAACAATCCAATTTTCCTAAATTTGTCAAATTATCTAACCATTCAAGTTAGGTTGAAGTATTATCAGAACAATTTAATTTTATTATTTCTCCAGAATTTCTAATTTTTCGGAAACAATTAAAATATTTTTGTTTCCAATTACTATATATAACAATCACTTAATAGTAAACACTCTTTCAATTTGTTTACTCTTCAGATGTGTCGTGTTTAATAATAATTTGTTTTAAAAGATAAACACATCCTCTCAAGGATTTTTTAACTTCACAAAGCCATTCAAAAAATTTTTCTCTCTAATGTTCTTCTTCACAATGACCAAACTTTTCATTTAATTCACTTATCTGTACAGCCTGCATTTTTCGACAAATAACATTAAGGTAGTAGATTAAATTTGTAATTGACCATATAAAAAATCTAATTTATTCATACATTTTACTATAAATGTTTCACCAAATGTCTGATATCTAACTATATACAGCCAATTTAAATCATCTTCCAATTCTCTCATTGTAACTTCGGAAAGATTTCGAAAGATTGATACTTTATAAAAATTAGGATTTATTTCTCCATCTGGAGCGGTGAGACATAGTTTTGTAATATAAAGAAACAGAGCACTTCTCGCAGCAGCTACGGTTTCATAATTAAGTTTCGGGTTTTGTTTTGATATTAGCTTAATGATTTTGTTGGTGCATTATAGGAATGTAAGAGATTATTTTGTTTATGTTTGGGTTTTAGAAGAATGTGTCGGAGAAAAATTATCAGGTTATTTCGGATAAAAGAATGGCTGGGCCAGGACGTTTACTTTCTGTGGAAGTATATAATAGTACGAGAAACGAACCGGGCAGTAATGAAAGCGATGCAGATAGTAAAGATTCGTGGAACTGTGGTATTTCTGAAGATGAATATGAACATGCAGGTGATTCTTCAGATACTGATATTACAACTCCGCCAGCTTTAGTAGCTGTTTCCTCAAATAATATTTACGTAGGAGATTTGAAAGATCTGAATTCTTTTGAGTTTTGAGCATACTTGGAATCAATCACTATATTATGCCGCCGAATTTAGTTTAGGAAATAAAATTTAGCATATTTTTCGATGGTGAATAGTAGAATTCACAGTAAAAGCAACTAAAGAGTATTTTGTTTTGAGATTCGTATGAAAAATATACATCAAGTATAAAATCAGTATTTCAATTATTCCTGACAAAAATTATTCACTCTCAATCAATATTCAATTAATCAAAATCAAAGTTTCAATTATTCCTGCGTTAAAGAGGTGATCTTTTGAGGATTGATTTCGAGAGATAGGCTTAGCACAACAAATTAGCCTTGTTTTGATAACAATTCGGAAGCGAAGCGCTCCTTCGTTTGGGCCAAGTTAGTTCCGGACTGCCGCCGTCCGGAAAGGGTTAATGACAATTTTGCGGTAGCAATATATATAATCCACAATAACATGTGTTGTAACTTTCAATGGCCCTAACTCAGGTTTGAACATCTTATTTTCAATATATTGAAATTTATATAGGCAATTCCTTTCTGAATTGAGTATGCTTTACAGTAAGCTGACGTTTTACCACTAAATTAAAAATAGCAATTATTTAAACACTTTCATATAACTGCAAGATATCTAGCCATTTTACTGCACGCAAAAGTAAGGTATAAGTTTTTTGCAAATAACTCGAGAAGCGATGCAGTTTGCAATCTCAAATTTGGCATATGAATGCTTATTGTGTTATATTTTCATTCTTCGTATAAAGATCTCGGCGAAAATCCTTCCCGGAAAAAGCATGATAAATAAATTTCAATTTAAATATTTGCATCTGAAATTACTCTAATCGTCAAAACATATATTTAAATGTACCTCGAGGATATTATTTATAAAATAAAAATAAAACTACCTATATATCTCCATTTCAAAAAAGGTTCCGAAATAGACTGTGTTTCCCTTTCCCAGCGACAGATGCTGACAAAAATTTTTATTTATTTTCGAAAATTTTTCTCTCGGCAGGGCCTGGAAATTTACTTATAAGTATTAACTATTTGATTCGGAATAACTAAGTTGGAACATGTGTTTGCAAAAGCTAGTTTATTTCTTCGACGTTTCTATTATACAAAGAAAATTATTCGATTTGGAGAATACGACTTTAAAATCTCTGAAAAATAAAAAGTAAATATTTTATTTATCATCTTCTGCGTCTGATCTTATTTTTTGTAAAAAACCCTCCTCTTTTCTCAACCGGGCTTGGGACCGGCTATGGCAGAGTTAAAAATATTTTTTACTTTTTGTCCAAAACATTGTCTTTGGACGATATGAAGAAGTCACGGTAATAATAACCTACCGCATATCTACTTGTGTGATTGGCTCTGAAAAGAGCCTTTTTTATGTTCTCGATACCATTCGAGTGATCTTCAGAGCTTTTGGAGTTACAATTTTTGTGTCTACTGCTGTGTCGGAGATGCCGTTTCTGAACATTCATCGGTGTTTTCAGAATCATAAAATACCTGAAAAAGAAAACAAAATTAGAAATTACAAGCAATGAATCTTTCATCAAGTTAATTAATTTACATTTTAAATAGTCATTTTAATTTGCACTTACCTCTGACATTATACTTTGCATAGTCTTTTTTCCGTCATAATGCTCGGAGTCGTTCTGGTTTGCCCCTTCGATTTTAGTATAACGTCGCTTTTTGTCACTCTACATGTGTACGAGAGCTCGATTGATCCTTTCTCCATACTTTGAGTTGTTAGCTGTTTTCGTAACCTGAAAGAAAAGTAATATTTACTATAAATTACAAAGCTAATTATGAACATAAACAGATAAAAGTAATAATTGAAATCATGAAGGCTTACCTTGCAGGATGCAAGACCAGTTGCTGCAGTTGAAGCTGGTGTCTTGTCCGTAGATATCCTTGAATTAGTCGGTGGGTGTTCTACCGTACTTCGTCCTGTCACCGACGCGTGTGTCTTAAAATACTTTGCTGTCGTCGATGGGTCCACAGATTGTTTTCCCCAGGAATCGCGTCCAATACCTGGAGTAAGGCATGGTCTCATGTGAGTTGAACTGCTTGCAGAAGTCGATGTGTGTTCTATATAACTCCGTCCTGTCGCCGACTCTTTCCGCTTAAAAGTAGTTCCTGAAATCGATGGGCCCATAAATGCTCTTTTCCAGGCCTCGTGGTCAATACTTGAATTTGAGGATGATCCCTCGTCCGTAGAACTCCCATTAGTCGTCGATGAGTCGGTCAAATGACTCCTTCCATGTTTCGATGGATATGCCGAAGACATAATAGAGCAGTTCAAAAATAGCACCTACCAGGCCTATAGCAAAACTAGAAATGCTACAGGTGATATGGTGTGGCTAACGGCACGATATGAACAACGACCAATCAGAAGCTTAAGTGTTCGCAGTCAGTTGAATTTACACCAACTTCATGATTGACAATCCCGTAAATAACTGGTTCTTTGTGTGGTGCACTTCTTTTCCCCTTCTTGAACCCATCTGTAGCAGGGATTAAAATTTTAACGCTAGGCGTGCAGTAACAATAGGGCTCACTACCTGTGTGCCCCTATTGTTACCCTATTGTCGCTGTCCATAAAAGGAGGGGAGTAAATCACAGGTGCAAACGTGCAGAAGACAGGTGCAGAGCCATTCGAAGAAAAATGCTTTTGAGAGGGAGGCAAGAGCAACAGGAAATGAGGGATATAATATATTTATTCATGGTGTCATCTACGCATGGCTTCTTTTTAAATTTGTTGAATTATCTATTCCTACATGTCAGGTTCAATTATTACTTAAACAATACAATTTTTCTAAATCTGTTAAAATATCTATTCCTTCAAGTGAGTTTAAAATATTATCAGAACAATCCAATTTTCCTAAATTTGTCAAATTATCTAACCATTCAAGTTAGGTTGAAGTATTATCAGAACAATTTAATTTTATTATTTCTCCAGGATTTCTAATTTTTCGGAAACAATTAAAATATTTTTGTTTCCAATTACTATATATAACAATCACTTAATAGTAAACACTCTTTCAATTTGTTTATTCTTCAGATGTGTCGTGTTTAATAATAATTTGTTTTAAAAGATAAACACATCCTCTCAAGGATTTTTTAACTTCACAAAACCATTCAAAAATTTTTTCTCTCTAATGTTCTTCTTCACAATGACCAAACTTTTCATTTAATTCACTTATCTGTACAGCCTGCATTTTTCGACAAATAACATTGAGGTAGTAGATTAAATTTGTAATTGACCATATAAAAAATCTAATTTATTCATACATTTTACTATAAATGTTTCACCAAAAGTCTGATATCTAACTATATACAGCCAATTTAAATCATCTTCCAATTCTCTCATTGTAACTTCGGAAAGATTTCGAAAGATTGATACTTTATAAAAATTAGGATTTATTTCTCCATCTGGAGCGGTGAGACATAGTTTTGTAATATAAAGAAACAGAGCACTTCTCGCAGCAGCTACGGTTTCATAATTAAGTTTCGGGTTTTGTTTTGATATTAGCTTAATGATTTTGTTGGTGCATTATAGGAATGTAAGAGATTATTTTGTTTATGTTTGGGTTTTAGAAGAATGTGTCGGAGAAAAATTATCAGGTTATTTCGGATAAAAGAATGGCTGGGCCAGGACGTTTACTTTCTGTGGAAGTATATAATAGTACGAGAAACGAACCGGGCAGTAATGAAAGCGATGCAGATAGTAAAGATTCGTGGAACTGTGGTATTTCTGAAGATGAATATGAACATGCAGGTGATTCTTCAGATACTGATATTACAACTCCGCCAGCTTCAGTAGCTGTTTCCTCAAATAATATTTACGTAGGAGATTTGAAAGATCTGAATTCTTTTGAGTTTTGAGCATACTTGGAATCAATCACTATATTATGCCGCCGAATTTAGTTTAGGAAATAAAATTTAGCATATTTTTCGATGGTGAATAGTAGAATTCACAGTAAAAGCAACTAAAGAGTATTTTGTTTTGAGATTCGTATGAAAAAAATACATCAAGTATAAAATCAGTATTTCAATTATTCCTGACAAAAATTATTCACTCTCAATCAATATTCAATTAATCAAAATCAAAGTTTCAATTATTCCTGCGTTAAAGAGGTGATTTTTTGAGGATTGATTTCGAGAGATAGGCTTAGCACAACAAATTAGCCTTGTTTTGATAACAATTCGGAAGCGAAGCGCTCCTTCGTTTGGGTCAAGTTAGTTCCGGACTGCCGCCGTCCGGAAAGGGTTAATGACAATTTTGCGGTAGCAATATATATAATCCACAATAACATGTGTTGTAACTTTCAATGGCCCTAACTCAGGTTTGAACATCTTATTTTCAATATATTGAAATTTATATAGGCAATTCCTTTCTGAATTGAGTATGCTTTACAGTAAGCTGACGTTTTACCACTAATTTAAAAATAGCAATTATTTAAACACTTTCATGTAAATGCAAGATATCTAGCCATTTTACTGCACGCAAAAGAAAGGTATAAGTTTTTTGCAAATAACTCGAGAAGCGATGCAGTTTGCAATCTCAAATTTGGCACATGAATGCTTATTGTGTAATATTTTCATTCTTCGTATAAAGATCTCGAAGAAAGTCTTTCGCGGAAAGAGCTTGATATATAAATTTCTATTTAAATATTTGTACCTGAAATTACGGTAATCCTCAAAACATATATTTAAATGTACTTCGACGTTATTACTTGCAAAATAGAAATGAATACTTATCGTACATGAATGCTTATCGTGTTATATTTTCATTCTTCGTATAAAGATCTCGACGAAAATCTTTCGCGGAAAAAGCATGATAAATAAATTTCAATTTAAATATTTGCATCTGAAATTACTCTAATCGTCAAAACATATATTTAAGTGTACCTCAAGGATATTATTTATAAAATAAAAATAAAACTACCTATTTATCTCCATTTCAAAAAAGGTTTAAACTCCGAAATAGACTGTGTTTCCCTTTCCCAGCGACAGATGCTGACAAAATTTTTTATTTATTTTCGAAAATTTTTCTCTTGACAGGGCCTGGGAATTTACTTATAAGTATTAACTATTTTATTCGGAATAACTAAGGTGGAACATGTGTTTGCAAAAGCTAGTTTATTTCTTCCACCTTTCTATTATACAAAGAAAGTTATTCGATTTGGGGAATACGACTTTAAAATCTCTGAAAAATAAAAAAGTAAATATTTTATTTATCATCTTCTGCGTCTAATCATATTTTTTGTAAAAAACCCTCCTCCTTTCTGTACCGGGCTTGGGACCGGCTATGGCAGAGTTAAAAATACTTTTTACTTCTTGTCCAAAACATTGTCTTGTGACGATATGAAGAAGTCACGGTAATAATAACCTACCGCATATCTACTTGTGTGATTAGCTTTGAAAAGAGCCTTTTTTATGTTCTGGATACCATTCGAATTCCTATAGGCAAAAAAATTATAGCCTACTCTGTAATCATATACCCTTTTGCCCTCCCCCTTTTGTCCGGAGCTCGTTCCTTGCCGCTGATTACGGCGGATTTTCTATGCCCATTCAACTCTCGAGTCAAGAATCAGTGACTGTCTACAGCACGTCTTTCCCATGATATAACAAAGACCACCTCAAGTGCTTTCACAGACGTCGTTTTATTGCACAATACAAACAAAAATTTGGTGCAATTACGACTTGTAGAATAAAATATTTGTGTGGAATATTAGCCTTCTGGGGTGAATTAATTTTTCTCAAATGGCAACAATTATTAAAAATATATAAATGAACAGTTATGTCTTAGCGTTGAAAATAAATTCAAATAACTCTTTACATGGCAGAATTTGCGTAGTTTGTAGTATAACTGGACGTAATCCACGAGTCGTTGGTTCAATACCCAACTATGAACGAGTATTCTTTGTAGCTAAAATATATTACAATTAGCGCTTGAACCAAAATCTTTAATGTTTATAACCGCAGGGTGTTGGTGTCCCATTCTAGCATTGTTTAAAAGGAGAGAATGTATGCTAAATGAAGTAATTTCGTACATGGCACGAGTGGTGTATCTGATAGCACGCATGACCACGATCTACGAGGCTCTGCTTTTATCCTTATTGAATTCGTGAAATTTGAAGTTGGTTGCATGGCATGACTAACTTATCAATCATACAGTGGTTCACAAAATATCGGAATATAGCAAGTTCTCTTGCTGCAAATCTAATTATCGCCTACACCATGCTGAAGAGCGGTATAATGCTTTCCGAATGCTGGTTGCTACACTGGAAGCGCGATTCCAAACTTTGGGAATGCGTTTAATTGGTGGGTTCCTTAGTTATCGAAGTACTCTCACTCCTGAATGCAGATAACTATTCCTATTCTTCCGAAACATAGGCATGAGTTATTAAGCCGCAGTTGAGAATAGGACATTATAACTTAAAATAATTCTGTCAATTACAATTTGTCTTATATATCTTATTTTAAAAGGTATTCCAACAACATTTCTTTATATTATTTATTTATAATGGTTCCACTTTACAGTTATAAGATATTTTGCAAATTAAATATGATGTATAAATTATATCATACGGAAATGACATTTACGCAAATAATGATCACATAATGTAAAACATTTCACATGGTGGTTGTTTCGAAATATTGATTCGAATTTTTTTTATAAACTACAGTTTTTTATACAATTCAATACAAGAAATTAAAAATATTGAAATACCTCAAAATATTTATTATATTGGAAACGTTTCATTACTTATTTTTTTAGAGCTTTCCCATATTAAGTCTTGGCCTCGGTTTCTGCTTTGTGTACCAAAGAAAAACGTTAAATCAAGTCTTATTACTCTTCTTTTAATAAACAGCTCATCTTAAGGAGCTATTCCCCCCCCCTTCTCATAAAATCAGTTGCTCTAAGCATATTCTTTTTCTGCTCTTTTGGCTTCCAGGTGGTTTCTCACCTGACCGAAGTGGCGTATCTGAAAATATCGCTGAACAGATACCTAGATGATTATATTCGATTTTCCGTTTTAGCTTATATAGTTTTTGAAATAAAAATTTAAATAATATTTTACAGTGTATATATATCAAATGTATTTAAAAAAAAACCAAATATATTTATTATAAAATAAGTACATTTATTAAAATGTACATTAAACGTATTTTTTTTAAATGTATATTAAATGCATTTTATTAAGTTACAATGAGTACGAAAACGAATATTTGTAGAACTGCAATTATAATTTAACTAGTTTGTTGTAATTCAGCATTTAAAATTTTTGTTTAAATAAGTCCAACCATGTTTTTGGTTTATAAATCAAAAGTTATGAGAATTAAAAGCAATTAAATCATTATATGAATTTGTTACCTCTTTTCAGTATGTTTATGTTAGTATATTTTTTATCTAGTGCTTATATATGTACCGCTTTATTAAGATTTATATGCCAATACCTTTTAACTTTCAAAAGTGAGTATACATTATAATATTTTAATTAAAATATGTTTTGACTTTTATTGAGATAAATAACGTTGAGTGTTCAAATGGTCACACATGACTGTATTTACACGAAATAAAATCGTGTTTTACATCGATACGCTATTTTCATTTTTCCTGGTAAACACATAATTAGAATAAATATATTATACTTTATTAACCAAATATTTAAATCAAAGTTTCATGATCAGATACTTCAATTTGCGATCCCCCTAAACTTACTTTGTATTTTCAACAATTTTGTAATCCAGACAATGTAAAAAATGAGTTTAGCTAAGAATATTAGAATTCAAAAAATTACCATTTCCTTGAAAATTCATCATGAAATACATATAATACCAATTGGTTTGATAAATGTGTTTCTTTAAATAACGTTATGTGTAAGATAAACATGTAAAATATTTTAAACTGGTGAAATAAAGAGTTCATTTTTAATTGATTGAAGTTTTCAATTGGTAAAGGTGTGACTCCAAACAAAAATATTTGAAATATGTGTTTCATATATTTATTAAAGATATTTTTAAGACTTGTATAGCTGCAGTGATTCGAGAAATAACATATTACTCTTTATATTCCAAAAACGTTCATTAACAAGAAGAAATATACATTTAAAACATTCATTTCTTTTATTGTGTTAAAATTTAAAATTCCAATTTTCCCTGGAAAACAATATATTTTATTGTACATATTTTTACATTCTTATACTACAGTAAAGAAAAAGTATTGTTATTATAAAAAAAAATCGAGACTTTGTCGTATAAACAAGTTTAAATTCGTTGAAAGCATTTTGAATACTTTTGAAAAACTATCTGTAAGTATATATGTGCATGTCGAGTGTGATCATATGCTTGTCGGGTGTAGTCACAATAACTCAAGAAATAATACCTCTGTGAAATTTTAAGTGTATATACATTATGTGAAAAATTAAAACTAAAGAACTTTTAGATGTGCAATTATTGGAGTTTTAAAATTTCCATAGCATTTTCTTTAAAAACAATAATGATGTCCCTCCCATACTAAGAACTAACTACCTAGTCCTGGAGGGAAATTTATAATTTTGTAAATCGTATTGAAATAGTTTATATTAATACAGCTAAATTAAATCAATTGTAGAAAACTATTATGAATTGTTAATAAAATAAATTAATCAGATGAAACCAGGAATCTGACAAATATCTATAATAATTATCCCAATATATAAAATCTATGAAATGTTAACTTGAATGATTTTTCACAAAATATGTTAGTTTATTTGTATTATTAAAATATCTGATAAGTAATTTATGATTTAAAAAATTGAACTTCTATAATTTAAGAATCCAATTTCAAACATGTCGCGAAAGCTAGCTATTAAATATGAAAATGTCTATTATTATAGTATACTATAAATAGACGTTATAGTACATTATAAAAGTTTGTGAGTATACTGTTAAAAGAAATAGTATAAGGTAGTAGATTCCAATATGTTTTACCTAAGATTTGACTGCTTTTTTTACCGACTGCAAATTATTTTTCCTAGAAATAATTAAGTTGTTGATTAGAGATTTAAGAAGGCAATTAAGAAAAAATACGTTATTTTTTTATCGTCACTTAAAATAATATATAACCGAATGAATACCAATCTCAAAAAATTATTTTCCCAGCATTTGCTGCTCGCGAAATCGAACGATAGGCATGAAAACGAAACGTTGAGACAGATGTCGGAGCTTCGTTGGTGGGGAGCAGGCAAGATAAGCGTTCTTTGCGTCTCGGTCCTTACAATAACCGGCCATAAATCAGATTCTCAGAACATCCTCTTTTCTTTCCGACATTTGGGGCAATGAAACTGTTGTATTGTAAGAAAGCTAGTCTGCCCCTTTGAAGGGGCTGTCGAAGCTGGTGGTCTCACAGAATGTGTCGACGAGTTAACTCGTCTCCGGCTGGCGAACGCTGCCAATCTTTCACACGAGTTATCTCGTCATGGCCGCTCAACTGGTTAAAGGCATAACATACATTTTAACTTCATCACTTGGTTTACCTTCCGTTATAAAAGTTCTACTTATACTATGTTCTTAGGTAAAATCTGTATTTCTACTATGAATGTATTTTTCAACTATCTGAAGTGAAATTATAGGACGAATAGTTTCTTTAGATTCAAGATGTATGACAATTTTCATAAATATATCTGTTGTTAATTCCATATCTTTATTTAATAAATTGCCACTATATCTAGAAAACATTACTTTTTGTCTGTGATTTGCTTTAAAAAATGTTAAATAAATGTAGCATAAAATCTTTGTTACCTACATAAAAGTTAGTAACTACATCGGTATCAGAATTAGGATCAGACACATTCAATATTTTTTTATTATTTGCATCATAAACATCATTCTTTAAGTTTAAAACTTTCGTTCCTAAATATCTTTTAGTCACTAAATTTTTGCCTTCTACAGGAACTTTTACATTTCCTTTTCTTCTAGCTTTAGCATCCAAAACATGTCCATCATGTGAAATTATATATTTGTCAAATATTTCACCTCTATGATATTTATCGAATTCTAGAATTTTTTTTGCATTTTCCTTAATAAAATTTCAAAGACTGCCATCAATATAATCCTTAGTAATATCAATTGTTTCTTTCAAACGTTGATAATTTCTTTCTAATTCATTCAAATCATATCTTTATGTACTTGCATCATGATCATCTCTTGGATGTTTAAAATATTTTAAAATCTTATTTTCCATATCATAATTTCTATCATTTGTTAATTTATATCCTTTCTCAGAATGGCCTATAGAACCTCGCGGTAATACCTTACCAATAGGAGGACAGTCATTTATATAGTCCTAAAATTAAAGTATAGATAAAGGCATTTTAATTGTTTGATACTCCATATTTAGAGAACATCTTCCACGATCTTTTAAATATAATAAAAAGCAAAAAATTTTGAGTGTTATTTCTCAAAGTATATTCATTTGTAAATCATAATTTGCTTAACACGTTTATATATATTTTGCATGTTTAGATGGATCGAAACATATAACAGGATATAATTTACTAAAATTCGAATAATCTACCATACATTCTGTTTCAAAATTGACTTTATTTAAACCAGTCTCTGAAAATTTCACATAAGCAAGATTATAATCATTTATCGAAAAATCCATTTTAAAATGTTCGTCATTTAGTCTACAACCATTTATAAACACCATTCATTCTATCACATCTAAATTACTAAATATCATATTATTTTGATTAGGATTTTCATCTTTTGCTACATATTGAGCAACTATATAAACTTGAAGGTTCAGATGATGTCACTACTGAATCAGTTGTTTTTAAATTTTTTAATATAATATTGGATCGAATTATAGAATATTGATTCCAATTTATTTTAATTGGAGTATTATTATATATTAAATGATTACACCTGATAAGTGCATCATTTTTTAATTTAATATTAGCACTAAATGATATGTATCTTCAACATATTTTTTATAGTGTGCATTTTGTTCATTCATGTATGTCATATCTTTGCTATCATGTCTTTGAAAAGTTAATTCAAATGTATCTTCAGTAAATGATTTTCTATAGCCATTTAAGAAGCTAAATATTTTTCTTAATGGGTTATAACTATATACCACATTACTGCTTTTTGTATATTCATATTTTTTCGCAAATTTTTTAATATTACCTTTATTTGATTTAATATGTTTAGCAACGTCATCTATTTATGCAGGTGTAATTATATCATCACCTTTAAATTCTTGTATTTCTGTTTAATCTCATGAATCAATATATGAAAACCAATTTGTAGGTTGAGATACTGCAAAATCAGGTGTATTTTAATTCAAATTAATACTTGTTCCATTATATTAACGTTTTTTCATGCGTTTCATTGGTAGTAGCTCCTACTTTTAATGAACAACTATAGAAAAGGGCTATTCCGTTAATTAAAGTGATAATTTTATCACCAAAATCTGTTCCATCTTCATTTACAATCTTCCAGGAATAACAAAGTTGTACTCTTGAACAATTTTTAATTTTTTCCAAACTTGATCTAAAGAAAGTATAAGCATTCCTTTCTTCGTATCTATTAAGTGTTTTATCAAATTTTATTTTAACTAGATCTATTTTCTCAATATCATCATTATAGGAATAATTAACATCTCTGATTTCATGAATTTGTTCTATCTAGCTCTATCTACTCTATTTATTTAGGATGAATTTTTGAGGAATGCATCATTATTCCTGATACTTATAGTAACTTACTTAATGCGTCAGGGTTTATTTTATATTTTTTAAGTCGGAAAACTTTATCTTTGATAGGTCGTCCCGCCTGAGGTCCAAGTAAGAATTTCCGCCTGATATCCCTTCATAAAAACTCTTTACTTTCTATTTTTTAAATTTTTCTATATAATCTGTGCTCATTCATTTATTTAAGTCAAAATATTTATTATATTTTTTCACAAAATATAATAGTAAGTCATATATATATTTAAATAATTCTCGCTATAATCAGTTATGTTGAATATATATTTTACTTGCTTTTGATATAAATCCATTAATTTATAATCATCATTAGTTATTGTCATTCTAATATTTAATATTAATACGTTTAACATTAAAATATATATAGGATTTTCAAATTTTATAACAATTTTATTACCACGTATATTAGTATTTATATATGTATAATTTACTTCCGTTTCTTTATTATTTATTTGAATTCGTTTAATTCTATCATAATGAATGTAAATATCATCCACATTCTATTCTATATTACCTAGATATTCTCATCTTGTTCATATTAATTATATTCTTGTGGCTTAAATCCCAAAAGTTTATAAAACTTAGTTATTGAAAAATCAATTTGATAGTTTTCTTTAAATTTGATAGATATTCTTTTTCTAGTTCTATTAAAACCAAATTGAATAGGAGGAATATATTTTTTATATATTTCAGATCTGTCTTATCTTGAAAGATTTGTATTATTTTCATGTTTTTCACAAAAATAAGATTTTTAAAATATATTTATATCTTCGTTTGCTTAAAAGGCATTAAGAAAAGTTAATTCACATTATTCGGTTCCATCACAGTATTTGAATTTATTATTTTTAGATTTTTCAGATATGTTATCCCATGATATTTCCATGTACATTCTTTTAAAACTATTTTAGTAAATTTACAATAAGGATATAGTTCAATAGTGAAATCATCTGATTTCGGATAATTGTCTGAGTTTTGTACTAGTCGATTAATTTAATATGTAATACATTTTCATTATAATAACTTTGCTCTTGAGTAAATTCATATGTTGCATATGATGGAGAATTGCCTTTACTCTTTTCAGTAATATATTTCGTACAAATTAAATTGCATTTAACAGATGTAGGTTGTTGTGAAAAATAATATTTGTATAAAATTGATTTTCCTGATGTTTCTAAACATTTCTAAATATTTTAGGAATATATTCCTTCTTAAACTTTATATTTTTATATTTATATTTCGCGAAAGGATCAAAATATTCTACAATTTTATATTTAGAATCATTATAATAACATACCCAATGAGTACCCTGACCTGTTGATGTATCTAAATTAATGATTCCATTTTGAAATTTACGCATATATGATAATAATAAATCTGAAGTAAATACATCTCTATATCCTTTTCATTTTTTATATTTTTTCAATCATTGTTTCAGATATACATATTTAATTAAAGGTATTAGTTTTTATTCAACTTTGTTCCCGTAAACATTTTCTTATTCTAGATAATAGTAAATAATTAATTATAATTGTTTAATTAATTAACTAATTAATAATTGGTGATATTTATATTTTACAGACCTTTGACTTTATATATATCTTTAATAATATGTATATACCAGATATTATTTATGTTATTTTGGAACTATACAAGGCTTTTCTTTCCATTACTTTCGACCATATTAAAGTACTAAATTTTCCTAAATTTCCTAGTTTGTATAACTTAAAAATTATATTGTGGGACACATTTATAAAGAGAAACTTGCTTAAAGTTAAAGTTTTAAATATTAAATTCTTTAAGTAATTATTATTTTAATATTAAATTCATTAAGGTGTCCTGGCCGTTAATTCTCATATAGTGGATTAAGTTATTTAATCGTACTAGTTGTGCCGCTATAAACCCTCCAATTATTTTACCTTTGGTGTGAGTCCTGTAAAGGAATAATTAATTATTAGAATGCTAAATTGATCACACCATTTAAACTTAAACAATAAAACATTTATTAATAACATAAATCTTAATTAAATTGAATTACACTATTTAATTATATTATTTCAGCGGAGGGGACATGTGTGTGACCAAAACGGAAAATCCTAAATAATGTGTACGACCAGATATCATTTCAATGGGCACATACCATCAATTTCAGTCTTGGACTTTGTCAGCATCTGTATTTAATGTCGTTCATTTACTACATTAACTCCTGGTGTAATGCTCCCACACGTAAATTCGTCGAACATTTTGTCTGCTGTCACTCAGCACTCGCACTTATTTCATTCTCTTAATATATCAATTCATCGCTGTAGTATCTGCACAAGTCATAATGTCGAAGTTAACTGTTTCATGTCATGTTAGTATCCCTTTCTTCTCCAGTCTGCTCTTAAGCCAAATCTCCATTATTTCTACAGGTATGCTCTTAAGTCAAATCTCAATCGTTGTCTGTTGGTATGCTCCTAAGTCAAAATTCCATCGTTGTCTTTTCTAGTCTGCTCTTAAGTCAAAATCTCCATAGTTTCAACTCGATTCTCGGGTCACCGGCTGTGGTTTCCTCGGTGGTGGTGTTGGTGGTGGGGGGTAACTCCTCCTTTTCTTCCATTTGGCGCTTATTGGTTACTCCTTTACCCAATTGCACCATTCCACATTTCGTAAGTTCCAGCTCAGCCGCTCTGTCATGGCCCCCTAAATATATGGCCTTCTGACCTTCAGGTTCACGTAGTGATAAAATGCGGTGCCAGCCAGACTACAAGCTTTGTTCGCCGTTTTGACCACAATAAATTCAGACATAACAGTGTCTCATCAAATGTGAGATCTATTTCTGATCTCACATATATATTTCAGGGAAATAATTTATACCTACAATTTTCAGGAATATCGGAAGGTAGTTGCTGCAGCAGTCTTTCAGCTAATTTGTATCTTTATCTTTACTTTGATATATTAATAAATTTTTAGATATTTTGATGGTTTGAAACGTTTTTTCTACCCCACTATCTAATAACATCCACGTTGATTTCTATCCGGTTAATCACAAATCAATGGCAAACGAACATTCAATAGGTCAAGAAGGACATTTTGGTGGGATTTAAAATAAATTATTGACCCACCCAATAAGATCATACCTAATTTACATGATAAAAACCATTTTAATATTAATGAATCGTTACTATTGATTTTGTTGAAATATTTTCAATTGCTTCAAAATATAATAATAAATCAATTACATAGAATTTGCAGATATTATAATTTTAACTGTTTACTTAACGTTATATATTTCAGTTAATGTTTTGAAGTCAGTTAAATTTTGAAATTTTTCAAATGTAAATTGACGTATATAACCGTTTTATAAAATAAAATAATAATAGTTCAACCCTTTCCGGACGGAATCCCTTTCGACTGCAAACTTGCATTCAACGACGATTGTCACGGTCACGCATCTGCGTTGAGGAAAATTTTACCCTGAAAGACGACTTTCAAGGGAGCGCGTTTTCATACGGACTGTTTGTACTCGAATTTATTTGTCTACTAGATGGCGTTAAATGTCCATGCGAACAAATCCAATGTGTTTTGCAGATACTTGACCTTGGAATAGGGGATCCAATGAATTATTTCTCCATCTGGAGCGGTAAAACGTAGTTTTGTGATATAAACAAACAGAGCACTTCTCGCAGCATCTGCTGTTTTATAATTGAGTTTCGGGTTTGGTTTTGATATTAGCTTAATGATTTTGTTGGTGAATTATAGGAATGTAAGAGATTATTTTGTTTATGTTTGTGTTTTAGAAGAATGCGCCGCAGCGAAATTATCAGGTTATTTCGGATAAAAGAATGGCTGGGCCAGGACGTTTACTTTCTCTGAAAGTATATAATCGTACGGTAATCGAATCGGCAAGTAATGAAAGTGATGCAGATAGTAATGATTAGTGGAACTGTGGTATTTCTGAACATGAATATGAAAATGCAAGTGAGTCGTCATATTCTGAGCGGACTAATATTACAACGCCGCCAGCTTCAGAAGCTGTTTCCTCGAATAATGTTTGGATAGGAGATTTGAAAGATCTGAATTCTTTTGAGTTTTAAGCATACTTGGAATCAATTACTGTATTATGCCGCCTAATTTAGATAAGGACATAGCATATTTTTCAATGGTGAATAGTAGAATTCATAGTAAAAGCAACTAACGAGTCTTTTGTTTTGAGATTCGTATGAAAAATATACATCAAGTATAAAATCAGTATTTAAATTATTAAGAAAACAGATTTCTGTGTTGAAGAGGTGATTTTTAGGGAATTTATTTCGAGAGATAGGCATAGAGCAACAAATTTGCGTCCTTTGATAACAATTTGGAAGCGAAGCGCTCCGTCCTTTTGGCACTTTTTGTAGTTCCGGACTGCAGCTGTCCGGAAAAGTTTAATGAAATTTTTTCGCTCGAAATTTATGTAATCTACAATAACACAATAACATGTGTTGTAACTTTCAATGACACTATCTCAGGCTTGAACATTTTATTTTCAAGATATTGAAATTCATATTGGCAATTCTTTTCAGTATTGAGTAGGCTTTACACATTAATGATAAACTGGCGTTTTACCACTAATTTAAAAATAGCAATTATTTAAACACTTTTATATAAATGTAAGATATCTAGACATTTTACTGCACGCAAAAGGCAGGTATAAGTTTTTTGCAAATAACTCGAGAACCGATGCAGTTTGCAATCTCAAATTTGGCACATGAATGCTTATCGTGTTATATTTTCATTCTTCGTATGACTGGATACAATGTATGACTGTATATCTCGATGAAAATCTTTCGTGGAAAGAGCATGATAAATAATTTTCAATTTAAATATTTGTACATGAAATTACTGTAATTGTTAAATCATATATTTAAATGTACTTCGAGGATATTTCTTTATAAAATAAAAATATAACTACCTATTTGTCTCCAATTCAAAAAGGTTTAAACTCCGAAATAAGCGATATTTCCCTTTCCCACCAACAGATGGTGACAAAAAAATTTATTTATTTCCGAAAATTTTTCTTTCGGCAGAGTCTGAAAATTTATTTATAAGTAATATTTATTTGATTCGGAATAACTATGGTGGAATATGTGTTTGCAACAGCTAATTTATTTCTGTGACATTTCTAGTTTACAAAGAAAATTATTATACTTGGGGAATGTGGCTTTATAATCTCTGCAAAATAACCTGTAAAATATTTATCATTTTCTACCTCGGTTCGTATTTTTTGTAAAAAACCCTCCTCTTTTCTCAACCGGGATTGGGACCGGCTATGGCGGAATTAAAAATGTTTCTTACTTCTTATCCAAAACATTGCTTTTGGACAAGATAAAGAAGTCACAGTAATAATAATCTACCGCATATCTACTTGTGTGTTTGGCTCTGAAAAGAGCCTTTTTTATGTTCTCGATACCATTCGAGTGATCTCTTGACAGGAGCCTTTGGAGTTACGATTTTTGGAGTCTCCTGCGTTGCCAGAGATGCCGTTTCCGAACATTCCTCGGTGTTTTCAGGATCGAAAAAAAACTGAAAACGTAAACAAAATTTGAATCTACAAGCAATAAATACTTCATCCATTTAATATATTTACATTGTAAATAGTCATTATATATTGCATTTACCTCTGAAATTATAGTTTGAAAAGTTTTTGTCCCTTAATAATGCTCGGTGTCGTTCTGGTTGGATCCGTCGACCTTAGGATAGCGTTGCTTTTTATGGCTGTACGTGTGTAGGAGAGCTCCATTGATCCTTTCTTCATATTTAGAGTTGTTCGCTGTTTTCGTAACCTGAAAGAAAAGTAATATTTACTATAAATTACAAAGTTAATTATGAACATAAACAGATAAAAGTAATAATATAAAACGTAAAGCCTTACCTTGCAGGATACAAGTCTAGTTGCTGTAGTTGAAGCTGGTGTCTTGTCCGTAGATATCCTTACAGTAGTCGGTGGTTGTTCTATGGTACTCCTTCCAGTCACCGACGTGTGCATCTTAAAACTCTCTGCTGTCGTCGATGGTTTCAGGGATTCGTGTCCAATACTTGGAGTAAGGTATAATCTCTTATGCGTTGAACTGCTTGCAGTAGTCGATGGATGTTCCCTATAACTCCTTCTTGTCACCGACTCATGCGGCTTACAATTAGCTACTGAAGTCGGTGGGGCCAAATATGCTCTTTTCCAGGATTAGTGTCCAATCCTTGGTGTAGAACATGGTACTTTGCCCGTAGAACTCGTTGTAGTAGTCGACGGGTGATCAATAATATCTCCTCCAGTCCCCGACTCGTGTGCCTTAAAATTCCCTCTTGCTGTCGATGGTTACAAAATGTTTTTTACCAGGATTTGCGTCAATAACTTGGAGTTGAGCATGGTCCCTTATTCGTTGATCTCCCAGCAGACGTCGATGAATAGATCAAATGACTCCCTCTACGTTTCGATGGATATGCCGAAGACATAATATAGCAGATCAAATTGGCACTAACTAGGCCTATATTAAAACTAGAAATGGTACAGGTGAGACTCCCTGTCCAGAAAAAGGAGTAAAACACAGGTGCAAGCGTCGCTGGTGCAGAACACAGGTGCAGCGTCATTCCATGAAAGATGCTTTTGAGAGGGAGGCAATAGCAACAGGAAATGAGGGTTATGATATATTTATTCATGGTGTCATATACCCATGGTTTCTTTTTAAATTTATTGAATAATCTATTCCTACATGTGAGGAAGAAAAGTAATACTGAAAGAAAAGTAATATTTACTATAAATTACAAAGCTAATTATGAACATAAACAGATAAATGTAATAATTGAAATCACAAAGGCTTACCTTGCAGGATGCAAGACCAGTTGCTGCAGTTGAAGCTGGTGTCTTGTCCGTAGATATCCTTGAAGTAGTCGGTGGGTGTTCTAACGTACTTCGTCCTGTCACCGACGCGTGTGTCTTAAAATTCTTTGCTGTCGTCGATGGGTCCCCAGATTGTTTTTTCCAAGAATCGCGTCCAATACCTGGAGTAAGGCATGGTCTCATGTGAGTTGAACTGCTTGCAGAAGTCGATGTGTGTTCTATATAACTCCGTCCTGTTGCCGATTCTTTCGGCTTAAAAGTAGTTCCTGAAATCGATGGGCCCAAAAATGCTCTTTTCCAGGCCTCGTGGTCAATACTTGAATTTGGGGATGATCCCTCGTCCGTAGAACTCCCATCAGTCGTCAATGAGTCGTTCAAATGACTCCCTCCAAGTTTCGATGGATATGCCGAAGACATAATAGAGCAGTTCAAAAATAGCACCTACCTAGGCATATAGCAAAACTGGAAATGCTACAGGTGATATGGTGTGGCTAACGGCACGATAAGAACAACGACCAATCAGAAGCTTAAGTGTTCTCAGTCGGTTGATTATACACCAACTTCATGATTGACAATCCCGTAAATAACTGGTCCTTTGTGTGGTGCACTTCTTTTCCCCTTCTTGAACCCATCTGTAGCAGGGAATAAAATTTTAACGCTAATCGTGCAGTAACAATAGGGCACACTACCTGTGTAACACCATGTCCATAAAAGTGGGGAGTAAATCACAGGTGCAAACGTGCAGAACACAGGTGCAGAGCCATTCGAAGAAAAATGCTTTTGAGAGGGAGGCAAGAGCAACAGGAAATCAGGGATATAAGATATTTATTCATGGTGTCATCTACGCATGGCTTCTTTTTAAATTTGTTGAATTATCTATTCCTACATGTCAGGTTCAATTATTACTTAAACAATACAATTTTTCTAAATCTGTTAAAATATCTATTCCTTCAAGTGAGTTTAAAATATTATCAGAACAATCCAATTTTCCTAAATTTGTTAAATTATCTATCCATTCAAGTCAGGTTGAAGTATTATCAGAACAATTTAATTTTATTATTTCTCCAGAATTTCTAATTTTTCGGAAACAATTAAAATATTTTTGTTTCCCATTACTATATATAACAATCATTTAATAGTAAACACTCTTCCAATTTGTTTACTCTTCAGATGTGCCGTGTTTAATAATAATTTGTTTTAAAAGATAAACACATCCTCTCAAGGATTTTTTAACTTCACAAAACCCTTCAACAATTTTTTCTCTCTAATGTTCTTCTTCACAATGACCAAACTTTTTATTTAATTCACTCATCTGTACAGCCTGCATTTTTCGACAAATAACATTAAGGTAATAGATTAAATTTGTAATTGACCATATAAAAAAATCTAATTTATTCATACATTTTTCTATAAATGTTTCACCAAATGTCTGATATCTAACTATATACAGCCAATTTCAATCATCTTCCAATTCTCTAATTGTAACTTCGGAAAGATTTCGAAAGATTGATACTTTATAAAAATTAGGATTTATTTCTCCATCTGGAGCCGTGAGACATAGTTTTGTAATATAAAGAAACAGACAAATTCTCGCAGCAGCTACGGTTTCATAATTAAGTATCGGGTTTTGTTTTGATATTAGCTTAATGATTTTGTTGGTGCATTATAGGAATGTAAGAGATTATTTTGTTTATGTTTGGATTTTAGTAGAATGAGTCGGAGAAAAATTATCAGGTTATTTCGGATAAAAAAATGGCTGGGCCAGGACGTTTACTTTCTGTGGAAGTATATAATAGTACGATAAACGAACCGGGCAGTAATGAAAGTGATGCAGATAGTAAAGATTCGTGGTACAACGGTATTTCTGAAGATGAATATGAACATGCAGGTGATTCTTCAGATTCTGATATTACAACTCCGCCACCTTCAGTAGCTGTTTCCTCAAATAATATTTACGTAGGAGATTTGAAAGATCTGAATTCTTTTGAGTTTTGAGCATACTTGGAATCAATTACTATATTATGCCGCCTAATTTAGTTTAGGAAATAAAATTTAGCATATTTTTTTATGGTGAATAGTAGAATTCACAGTAAAAGCAACTAAAGAGTATTTTGTTTTGAGATTCGTATGAAAAATATACATCAAGTATAAAATCAGTATTTCAATTATTCCTGACAAAAATTATTCACTCTCAATCAATATTCAATTAATCAAAATCAAAGTTCCAATTATTCCTGTGTTAAAGAGGTGATTTTTAGAGGATTTATTTCGAGAGATAGTCTTAGCACAACAAATTAGCCTTGTTTTGATAACAATTCGGAAGCGAAGCGCTCCTTCGTTTGGGCCAAGATAGTTCCGGACTGCCGCCGTCCGGAAAGGGTTAATGACAATTTTGCGGTAGCAATATATATAATCCACAATAACATGTGTTGTAACTTTCAATGGCCCTAACTCTGGTTTGAACATCTTATTTTCAATATATTGAAATTTATATAGGCAATTCCTCTCTGTATTGAGTATGCTTTACAGTAAGCTGACGTTTTACCACTAAATTAAAAATAGCAATTATTTAAACACTTTCATATAACTGCAAGATATCTAGCCATTTTACTGCACGCAAAAGAAAGGTATAAGTTTTTTGCAAATAACTCGAAAAGCGATGCAGTTTGCAATCTCAAATTTGGCACATGAATGCTTATTGTGTTATATTTTCATTCTTCGTATAAAGATCTCGGCAAAAATTCTTCGCGGAAAAAGCATGATAAATAAATTTCAATTTAAATATTTGCATCTGAAATTACTCTAATCGTCAAAACATATATTTAAATGTACCTCGAGGATATTATTTATAAAATAAAAATAAAACTACTTTATTACCTCCATTTCAAAAAAGGTTTAAACTCCGAAATAGACTGTGTTTCCCTTTCCCAGCGACAGATGCTGACAAAAATTTTTATTTATTTTCGAAAATTTTTCTCTCGGCAGGGAAAATTACTTAAGGCCTGGAAATTTACTTATAAGTATTAACTATATGATTCGGAATAACTAAGGTGGAACATGTGTTTGCAAAATCTAGTTTATTTCTTCCACGTTTCTATTATACAAAGAAAATTATTCGATTTGGGGAATACGACTTTAAAATCTCTGAAAAATAAGTATTATCAGAACAATTCAAGTATTATCAGTTCAAGTATTATCAGAACAATTTAATTTTATTATTTCTTCTGATATTTTTATTTTTCGAAAACTCGTAAAATGTTTTTTTCCCATTACTATAAATAACAACCATTTATTAGTAAACAATATTTCAATTTTTCTACTTTTCAGATGTTTCTTGTTTATTAATAATTGGTTTTAATCGATAAACACATTCTCTCAAGGATTTTTTATCTTCACAAATCTCTTCAACAATTTTTTCTCTACAAATCTCTTCTTCTTCATAATGACCAAACTTTTTATTTAATTCACTCATCTGTATAGCCTGCATTTTTCGCCAAGGAACGTTAAGAAATAATCAGGTAATAGATTAAATTTGAAATGGAACAGATAAAAAAAATCTAATTTATTCATACATTCTTCTATAAACGTTTCACCAAATGTCTGATATCTAACTATATACAACCAATTTAAATCATCTTTCACTTCTCTCATTGTATCTTCGCAAAATTTACGAAAGTTTGAGACGTTATATAAATCAAAATTATCTCTATATTTTATATCAAATTTATTACTTAAAATCTGCTATTGAGAAATATTTACCTAATCAACTTTATTTTTATATTTTTCCTTAAAATATTGTGATAAATTTTTTATATCTTGAGATTTTATCCCTATTATCAGATTGAGCAATTTCTTCAATAAAAGATTCGGAGAGTTTTGAATATTGAATATATAATCAAAATTAAGATGGTCTTTCAGACTTCTAATTATATTTTCTGTTAAATTATTTCTCGAAATATCATTTCAATTGATATCCCTCCATATTGCATTATTTATTAGGAACGAATCTTTCAAACGAAATGAATTAAAGTTGAAACAACCGTTCAATTTCTAAAAGAATTTTAAGACTATTTGGATCAATACTAGTTAAAGACATAACATGCACTTTAACTTCATCTCGTTATTTATCTTCTGAAGTAAAAGTTTTGCTTATAATATGTTCGTAGGTAAAATCTGTATTTCTACTATGAATGTATTCTTCATCTACCTTAAGTGAAATTATAGGATGTATAGATTCTTTAGATTCAAGATGTATGACACTCAAGCAAGTCAATTTTCATAATCATATCAGTTGTTAATTTCATATTTCTATTTAATAAATTGCTACTATAACTTGAAAACATTACTTTTTGTTTGTGATTTGCTTTGAAAAATGTTAAATAAATGTAGCATTAAAACTTTGTTACCTACATAAAATTTAGTAACTACATCGGTATCAGAATTATCTTCAGACGCATTTTATATATTTTTATTATTTGCATCATAAGCATCATTCTTTAAGTTTATAGCTTTCTTTTCTAAATGTCTTTTATTCAGTACATTTTTGCCATCTACAGGATCGATCGTTCACATTTCCTTTCCTTCTATCTTTAGCATCAAAACATGTCCATTATGTGAAATTAAATATTTGCCACTTATTTCAGCTCTAAGAATTTTATCTAATTCTTGAATTTTTTTCTGCAGTTTCTTTAATGAAATTTAAGAAACTGCCTTCAATATAACCTTTAGTAATATCTATTTTTAACACTTTACAACAAAGTTGAAAAGTGTTTATGACTTTGTTCATTCTGTCTGTCTATTTGTCCGTTAGCACGATAACTGCCGTAAAAATGACTTAATCAAAATGAAATTTTAGCATGTTGTTCAGACGGTCTGTAGAACCTATGGGAATATAAATTAATAATATTACCCAATTAGTTTTGGAATGAACCCTGGTCGAAAAAATGAAATACAGTGAGCCCTATGGGACCTAATTTTTCAAACATTTTTTAAGCGGATTTAAAATTCACAAATTGCTTCGAAAATTTTAGGTAATATTCAAATTGTTCCATAAAATATATAAAAAAAATTCAGCGAAATATATTCAGTAGTTTTTTAAATAAAAATTAAAATAATAATTACACCTCTTATATGAAACGGTCACGTGACCATGATATGAAACGATCACATGACCCACTTCAAAATTATATATGGCATCCATCTTGTTTCAAAATCGTGATTTTTTAAAGTTCTTTTTAATTCATATTGAGTGTTGTACTGATGAAAATATAAAATTGAATAATAATAATGAATAATAATATTGATGAATAATAACATTGATGAAAATATGATATTGAATAATAATATTGATGAATAATAACATTGATGAAAATGTGATATTGAATAATAATATTGATGAATAATAACATTGATGAAAATATGTTTAGGCATATTTTTTACCCATTAAATGCTTACTTTGTACATTCGGAAAAAGTTTTATATACAATACAAATAAAACCAAACAAGTTTTACTATGGGATGTGACCTTCCCAGCTTCCATGGAACTTTCATCCCTTCAATCGGGTTATCCATAGTAACAGAAGGCAATAACTGCTATTCCTGTAGAAGGACAATTGTCATTTCTTGAAGAGTAGTTGGAGGGACCAGATGGGAAGAGGTGGCACTTCTAAGGACGTCCCACAGATTTCTGATAGGATTGTGATCCACGGAATCTGATAACCATTGCATATGAATAATATCTTCTTTGCCAAGGTACTCTTTCACCAAACCTACCGTGTGTGGACGAGCGTTACCGTCTATCAAAAGAGAAACTGCAGCTACTGCTGCAACGCAGAGTCTCATAAAGGGTTCACAGACTTGTTCCTGTTCATTTTCCACCATCACAGTGCTCCTGTGAACACTTGCAGTTCGGAGCAATAACTAAAAGAATATCCATTCCATACCAACACACTATCACTGCTAAAGGCGTGATGTTAAATGATGTTATTATGTTCGTTACGTATTTCTCGTAATCTTCAGATACTTACATGTTTATTGTCCGAATCCAGAATAAATCGTGACTCATCCGTGAAGAATACATCATATTATTGCGTATCAATCCAAGTCGCATGCTGACGACAACATTTTGTTTGTGCTACGCTTGCCTTAGGAACAAAGGGACAAAAACTTGTGGAACACGGACATGGAGCTCTTTAACTTTGCGTACTGGTGGATATTGATTATCCTGGTGTGGTAGCCATTGCTCGGAGAGCTGGTGCGTCGCTCAGCAATTGTGATTGGACAGGAAAGCCATATACGGTCCATCAGAGGATTTTACAGTCATAGGACGATCTGGAACTGGTCTCCATATAATTGCTCTACTTGTTTAGAGTAGTTTTCATGAAAAATAAATGCGGGCAGAATAATTCATGGAAAAGCAGTTATCCTTAATGTACTGCCAAGCCTTCCAACTCAAGCCTTCCAACTCAAGTCTCCCAACTCAAGTCTCCCAACTCAAGCCTCCCAACAACACGCCACTATTGAAAATCTTTCAAACGTATTCTTTGTTGTTGTTGTTGTTGTTGAGACCCAGACCGTCTGACATACCAGAAAGAAACGTATACTTTGTGTCACAACAAAACTAATCTAATCTAAAATCAAACCTAACAGTCTTCGAAAACTTTTCGTCCAGCATGAAACTTTTAGGCTCAAGCGAATGGTTTTTCATCCCGCGCCTAATTTTTAAATTTTTCGAGGAGCAAATCGCTATTGGACACATCACTTTGATATTTGCATATCTCTATGGATGACAACAGTAAGTTTCACCTAATAAAATCCACGTATGCTAAACGAAAATTTTCATCGAGCGCTTAACTGTTGGAAGACAGTGTATATGCAAAATGGCTGCGGACTGAGCGGGTTGTAGATAGAAATATCACCAGAACCTAAATATGTAATCCAAGTTTTGATAAAAAAAATATATGAAACATAATTAAAATCTTTCACCTGTCAATTTATACAATCCAGAAAAAATAAAATACTTAAGTATATTAAGAATTATTTTTTTATATGTTATTCATATTTGTCTGCTTCTGGGAAACTTGCTTAAAATACATGATTACTAAATATGTTGGTCATGTAGTGTATGACAGTATGGTTAAGTACCAGCACGCCAATTTGTGAATGGTTGAGTTTGCAGACTAATGCTCCAAGAAATATACAGTCGATCGCAAGGAAACAGGGGTATGAATTTGGATCTTCAATGAAGGTTTGATGTGATAAAGGCTTTAAAAGATCCTGTGATAACGACTGCGATGTGGGGTAGTGATACCCAATTTACACTGGAACTCAGTGAGGCGGCATCCACACGGATGTACCCTCATTCTTCTATCATAAACCTCTCAGAAGTACTTATGGGCTCAGATACTTAACGTGCCAGTTCTTCACGTGTACTCGGGGACATAGCCGGGAATCGAACTCGGGTCGTACGAGTGCAATTCCAGATCATTCACTACTGTGCTGCCCCATCCCTAAAATTCATGCTTAAATACATAAGCGTCTAAACCCTTAAAGTTCTGGTAAAAAGTCTGATTTCTAAAAATAACTTTGACATTATACCACATGGCATGCACTTTAACGATTGTTAAAATAGTTCGTAAAATAGTTTGCAAAAGCGTAACTACACTATAAGACAGTTCCTTCAATGCATTTTATATGATTCTGCTTTTTATTCACTTACTGCGAATAAGAAGTGAACACTTTTGAATAAGAAGTCTGCCAAATGAGCCATTCGGGGAGTTTTTCAATTTTGCATTCCAGATAATAATCTGCAAGAACACTTTAACGTCTTCTTGAATGCTATGCTGAATGAGGTACATTTACTTGAATTTTAGAAGAATGTATAGAAAGCAAATGGGATTCCTTGTGGATGTCATGTTTCTTTTCATTTCTGACACTTTGAAACAGCCCAGTGGAAAATATTCATAAGTTGTGTGGAAAACACGTCAAATAAGCAAAACTTGAAAAAAATCTGATGTGGACAACACATGACTTTCCTTATATAATGCAATGAATTTTCTACTTTTACAATTAAAAAATAGGTTTTTCTTATAGTAGATATTTATATTCTTTAAAGATATTGAATGTTCGTCAATTAGTCGTCATTTCCATTGATTTAGTGTCATTTTTATCCATTTGGTGAGATTTTCGTTAATTTGGCAGCATTTAAAAAATCGCCATGTTGGCGACATTCCGTCAAATTCGGCGCCAAAATCTCGCCAAGCGTTTTGGACGGAGAAATAAGTTATTCTTTTAGCAGATAAATAACTATTGGCGTTCAAATACAAAAGTATTACTCAAAGTATCTTTCCTCATGAATGGAACGAGCTAGATCAACGAGAATGATGTCACCAAATTTATCGCATGATATTATATATGAAAAGTGAACATGCTTCTCAACAGTTAATATATTTTCTTAATTTATGGGATTTTTTAATAAATATATTTAAAAATAATAATGTTTATGTCAATTGTTTGTTTTCTAAGAAAAAATTACATAAGAAAAGTTTATTTGCGTAACTTTATTAAAGATTTTAATTTTTTGAAGATTTTTTTAAATTTCATTCGAAAATTTAGGAGGGGGGTTCTGAGCATTCGATAGCGTTTAAGAACAATAGTCTTCCAGTATTCACGGACTGTGATATTTGTACCAAATTTCATTCTAATCGCTCTATTTGTTCATAAGATATCGTCTCCACAAACTCACCGACACACACACACACACACACACACACACACACACGCACATACACACACACATACACACATACACACATACATACATACACACACATACTTTCACACACACACAGACAGCACCTCAAAAATGTTTGATTCGTGATCAGGGATGGTTGAAAAGTGCTCTCCCGTCGAAAACTCGAATTCGAATTTTCGACCCCGTCATAATAATTTCTTTATACATTATGTATATAAGGAAAACAATAAAGACGACCAAAGTTGGCTATTATTAAATGTCTTTAATAAAATCCTCATACATGACGTACATTAAAATTATATAGCCAGAGCTCTTTTGAGCATTATTATAATACCCTTCATCAGTGGCAAAGTATAAATAGGTGGCGAACATGTGCTTCAATAGACAGGTCAGAACCGCGAGACAAAATTTGCATATTAATCATTTTAAATTTGATGCATTTACAAAAATATAATTTAATTATGAAATACAAAAATGTTAAAAAAACATAAATTACAGGGTAAGCAATAGATATGTTGTCAAAAATAACAGAAAATATGTACTAAATATCCAGAAATATCCATCATTGTTAAGCGTACTAACGGTATTCGTTCTGCTGAGTATGGTCGCGATGTTAAAAATAGAAAATGTCCACAGCTCTTGCGCATTTGGTTATTAACGATAATTTTCATCCTACCTTCGATAAGACTTTTCTCTTAATTAGTTGTAATAACCCGCGTAATATTTTACATTATGCATCCCTTTTCATTTATATTTACCGTGATTCTATTTGCAATTTTGATCCCGTGCAGACCCTCAGTTATGCTTGGCGTCTCGTTCTCTACTCACTGCGTGTTAAACCATTAAATGATTTTCTGGGTATTTAATACAATTTTTCTTTTGATTTTGACGACAAATCTATTGATTAAAATTTAATTAATAATTAATGTAATTTATGTAATATATGTTCTGTTATCATTTATGTATTTTATAATTAAATTATATTTTTTAAGTGTTTCGAATTTTAAATGATTAATATGCAAATTTTTTCTCGCGGTGTGTGGCCTGTCTATTAAAGCTTACTCACGTTCGCCACCTATTTTTACTTTGCCACTGATGAAGGGAATAAAAATGCCCGAAAGCAATTTGGTTATTAAATTTTACTGTACATGATGTATGGAGATTTTATTAGACATTTAATAATCAACTTATATAACAGAATGACAAATCAATAGATCACAAAAGTCATTTTATTAAAAACAGCCTTCAGACATATACATACAATTTTTTAAAAAGCCGGAGCGCTTTCGGGTATCATCATACCCTTTCTCAGTGGCGTTAAAATAAGAAAAATTGCTAACATACTTAAATACAATCCACTACCTGCAAGCTGAATTTGAATATATGCAAATTCAGCGTGCCGGTAGTGGGTTGTATTTAAGCATGTTGGAAAATTTTCTTCTTTTAACGCCACTGAGGAAGGGTATGATGATACCAGAAAGCGCTCTGGCTTTTTAAAAAATTGTATGTATACGTTTGAAGGATTTTTTTAATAAAATTACTTTGTGATTTATTGATTTGTTATTCTGTTATATAAGTTGATCGATTTGAGGATTTGAGGTGTAGCCGCCATTAGTACATTTAATAATACCCAACTTTGGTTGTCTTTACTTTGAAAAAAAAATACTCATCTTTTCTCCGATTATAAAATATGAATTTTTTATACAATTCTGAAAATTAAATTTTAAATACTAACACTATTTTGTTACACAATTGATGAATAATACTATCCGATTTTTATCCACATTATACATTTGCACATACATTTATGTTACATTTACCTTCAAATGTAAGCATTAAAAATGGATAAAATTAAAAACAAAAAGAATAATATCTTGAAACCATTTTCTTAAGTCTTAATATCTTTAAGACTTAATGTCTTAAGTCTTAAGTCTTAAACCATTTTCTAAGAACAGAGGAAAATAATTCCAAAATCTGGATCCAGTAGATTTGATGTTTAGGTATAAGCTGTTTGTGCGAGATAAAGTGGTAAAAGTTGATCTCAATTTCGAGAACTATAAATATGATCATGAAATTTCGGAAAAAATACTTCTATGAGTATAATAAATGTACTGAAACACAAAAAACCCAGACGATACTGAAAGATTAAGAAAAAATAAGAAAGATCAATCATGCATAAAGCATTGATTATAAAACACTTTCCAACTGAAAAACAATTTTATTTATACAACTTTAAAACACGATACATCTAGCGCTGATATTTTTAAATTATCATAGTACTACAGTAATTTATTATACTTGAAAACAAAAAACTTCATTGAAAAAGGCAATGATAATTACACAAAATGAACTTTGTTCAAATGCCATCATCGAAATATAAATCGTTTGCTTCTCTACGTAAAATCAACGAATATTTCATTCATATCACTTATATACCAGTTCCCAGAGTTTAATAATTTTGCTTGAAAGGAATTCAGCAATTCTTATACAACTCACCTTACAATCGCTTGACTTGTTTGCATGTTCTGCATGCTATAATAAACTGTAAAAAGTGGGCTTCGATGTAAGAAAAATCAAAGTTTAGTGATCATTTAAAATAAAAAAATATATTGTAATTGCGTTGGCACACAATTTAGATACACAGATAATACGCAAAAATAAAGCGCTTTTAACAGCAGCAAAATGGAAGCCATACTTTATTTTGCAATGAGTCCCATGATTTTTTTATAATTAATATTTCTATTTTTATTTAAAAAACCAACTCAACGTATTTTATTGAACTTATTTTAAGCATTTTACGTGATACTTTGAATATTTTCTAAAATTTTCGAAGCTAATTTATGAATTTTAACTTCACTCAAAAAATGTTTGAACAATTCAGTCTCACACGGTTCAATATATTTCATTTTTTCTTCTCGGATTAAATCCGAAACTAATTGGGTGATGTTATTCATTGTCATTCGCAGAGTGTTTCATCAACATACTAAAATGCATTTTCGATAAAGTTATTTTTATGGTAGTTATCGTGCGAACGGACAGACCAGGCAGACAGAATGACCAAAGTCATAAACATTTTTCCACTATGTTGCAAAGTGTTAAAACGAAACAAGTTACAACATAGCATTTAAAGAAACAGTTAGATTAAGAATTTTCCATGGCATATGATTTAAATACGGCAGTTCTTTAAAAGTTATCTTCTATTAAAAGTTCTTTACAAAAGTCAAGTCCTCTTGAAAGTATTTCTATATTTGACCCTTTCTTACTAAACTGAAGGACTAGAATCATTTAAATTCTTACTGTCAAAATACTGGAATGAAAGAAAAATATTCTAAATTACTTTGATATTATGCGACATCGCATAATCCTTAACGACAGTTGGAGAATTCTTAAAATGCCGGGAACAAGTTTAGAAACTTGACTGTGAGGCAATATCATTTATACGTGTTATTTTGCATCTAGTACACAATTTTTATATTCTAAATGTTTAATAAAACACTTGAATTTTGCCTATCAAACACACACAGTTGCTTTTATAGAATATCGCACTTTTGTATTCAAAAATGTAATGCATTAAAATACTTTAAAGTTTTATTGTATTTTATGCTAGATGGGGGTATATGCACTTGAATTTTAAATTTAAGATTTGTAGAGGGCGATGCGGTGTAACTTTTTGAATATTTTCTAACGTATTGAGGAAACGATGTGAAAAATATTTCTTTATACGGTTTATTATCATATTCTTTGAGCTGTTATAAATTCATTGAGCCGTTCCTGAGTTATGTGCAATATGTAAAGAACCTTGATGCCCTAAGCGGGAATTGAACCCAAGATCTTCGAGCTGGCCAGCCAACGGTCTCTTGTTGAGATATTGGGGAGGAATTGCACGCTCTTATTGTAGAAGTGGACTCTGTATTCAACACAATCTAATGTCAGATTGGTGAGCAACACCGACAATCTGGCTGACCCTCTCTTGCTACCTTTACCTCAGGTGAGCCTCCTGATACACTATTTTGACTTCGATTTTTTTTGTCTTATAGTGTATATGCAATAACCTACAGGGTCAGTATGTTCGCGAGTCAGAGTAAGGAACCTTGCTGCTCCATATGGGAATTGATATATATATATATATATATATATAATAAAAATAAATATAGTAAGGCTAATTTAAGACATGAGTAGTGGCATACCCTGGTTCAATAACATTAAAGAGGATAATATTGTAAAAGAGGAGATTTGGAAAATGATATCTAACAAAAGGAAACCAATGATAGCTGAGAATATTTTTTTTTATTTCCAATGGCAAGGCAATACAGGAGAAAAATACAAAAACACAACAAGGTACAGAAAAATACAACAAGCAACAGACTAAAAGTTCAACAAGTGTTGACCGAAGTCATTGCCTTAAAAGTTCTCTAGCACGCCAATACAATGCCGTCTCAGAGTCGCCAAGAAGTGCCGAGCAACGATGGAGGTGGGCACTGTTCATGGGTTCTGCCATATTACAAAGAGGGCAGTTTGGATGGGCAAAAATCCCGATGCGATGGAGATGTTCTCCCAAACAGTCATGACCCGTCAAAAGACGGAACTGGGCCACAGCTTTACGGCGTGGGCCGTTGGGAATGGTGAGGAGATCCTCAACTTTCCACCGCTTTGTCTGTAAACGGGGAAGTAGCTGCGATTCATAATTTTGAGACATAATCTGCCTAATATACAGCTTAATAGAATGTTAAGAAAGGGCCTAGCATCTAGACTGGAGCAATCTCGAGCCCTTTTTAGCAAAGAAATCAGCCTGTTCGTTCGCAGCAACTCCACGGTGTCCAGGTATTCCCTGTAGCGCCACACGCTTTTTCTTTAAAGCCAACTTCCGCAAATAATCCCGACACTGAAGGATTTCATCCGATGAAAGAGGACTAGTAGAACCAATGGCCTGGATTGCAGCTTGGGAGTCAGAAAACAGAACCACCCTATTAAATGTATCTTCAAATGCAAATAATTGTTTATCTTCAAAGCAAATAATTGTTTAAGAGCAATTCGAATGGCTTCCACCTCTCCATCGAAGGCGGTTCTATATTTAGAGTTATTATTTACCTGAGAATATATATATTAAATAGTGTTTTAAGGAATCATTTCAACTATTGAAAGCACTCCCGACGTAAGCCTAATTACGGTTTACTCCCCGGACAATTACAGCTTTTTCACACAAGTTCTCCAGCCAATTAGCAAAATGGTGAAAAATTAAGGGGGAGTTAATGAAAGTATTTTAAGATTTGAAGATGATATTAAAGTGAGAGGTCGAACAGTGAGCATGTGCCTAATAGTTAAAATTAACTGAGTTCAAGAGAACTTTGAGGATCCATGACCAAAGACTGCTGGTCTATAGACGCCAACAAATGACGAGGGATGCTGAGAAATAGGTACCCATTTTATTGTCCATGAAAAATAAAATTTTTGATAATGAAATTTACACTTATGTCACGCTGTCATCACACATGCTTGAAAACTTTATACTCTAAAAATACGAACTGATAAGTATGAAATATATTGTAAATGAAAATTTAATTAATTATACTAACAAATGTAATTAATTATATGAATATTTAATTAATAATCCACTAGTAATGTTTATTAAATAAGTAAAGTTTAAAATAACTGTGTTTTTGAAGGCTTCATTTACTGATTGTTTAGTAGAATTAATGTTATTTTAAGGTTGAAGCCGAACTACATACAACTGGTGGGTTTTGCTGAAACAAGCAATATACGTACTAAGCTTTTATTATGCAAAACCCCCGACCAAATAAACAAATAATCATTTTATCATCACATAAACTATTTTCTCTTTGCAAAATCGTCGAAAATTATTATATATATATATATGTCATAATAATCCAGTAATATTGCAGTATCCATTTAGTTGTCGACGCTACTAACATGAAATCAATTTAATAAATCAAATTTCAATCAAAAATACACTGTAAGACAGCTTTTATAATGCATTACAATACGATGCAATTCCCAAACAACCAGAAAATGGGTTCATGACGCAACGAGCGTCTGCTCTATTGCATTTTTATCCCTTCTAATAGCGGGTAAACTTTTTTGGATAAACAGACATACATGCATATATACAAATGTTCCAATTTGTATATATAGATTGATGAATTTCTATAACTGTTTAAGACAACTAAAAACCTCATTATATTTAACAATTTAGCTATACCCGATTTCAGAAAGCAACATTTAGTTTTATTATTCAAATTATTTTTTTTAATTGATAGAATAAAACAAATCCATTCCAATATTTGCTTTTATTTTTCCAACCAAAATCACTTTATTTAACTGATTGCATGCATACTTTTTTTATATAAAAACAAACCCAAATATATCTGAAGTAAAAACTTCATGTTCTTAAAATACATTACTATCATATCAGACGATAATGAAGAGAAAAAAAAATTCTCCACAGTTGTATAAAAAAGGACATAAGTTCAATAGGAAGATGAAAATATGTTTTCTTCATTAATAATATGGTTTTTTGGGGGGTTGTAAAAATATGGATAATGACTACTGTTTAACTAAGAAAGACGAGTTTCTTCAAGGGTAGAAATATACGTTACAGAGTACTCAGAAAATCACAAGATTAACGAAGTGTAGTGAGGTTTAGAATAAACAGTATCACTCCTCAGAGAATATATCCAGAGGTGCTGCTGGAAAGAACGCATAAGTAGAACATTTTAATCTTTTTTATGTACTTTGCATATTTGGTTAAAGAAATTTATGACAGCTGTTATGGAATCTAATATATATAGATCTCTCTCTCTCTCTCTCTCCCTATATATATATATATATATATATACAATAAGAATTAATATAATAAGAATATATATAATAAGAATTAATTATATGTAATTATAATAAGAATAATGTAATGAGAATTTTCATCTATGATACCTGCTCATTCTATTTACTCTATCTTAATTTTGGCTGTTCTGTCTTCTACACTTACTCCCTGCGTCAGTGTCCCTACTTCAGTGGACCTCCCTTCAACTCTTCGTTTTTTTTATCCATGGTTTATTTTCATTTTCTTCCACCTGGATGCTACTCAACTTTCTGTCATTCAATCTCAATTACTTACTTGCGAAATAAGTGGAATTCAGGAATTCTGCCTTAAGGTTAATGGTAATATTTAATTTCTTAATGATTTTAAATTTTTTATTTTCTATCCATATCCTTAGTCTGGGTTATGGTATTTATAGTAACGAATTATTGCCATATCCGAAATAAGCATTTGTTTGAGTTTATTTAAATTGTATGCTCAGACCTGAAGATAAATTTTATCTGATGTAACTTCCAAATTAAGGATATATATAATTCAATGTATTTTAAAATTAAAAAATAAAAATAATAAAAAATAATTTTTGAGTACATACGAGTGCATTAACGTATTTTCATAATAATAAAGTCTAGACGGAAAATTACTTTTTTCTCATGGAATCCACGCATTTTTTCTGAAATTACATTTTAGGGTTTGCCAAAAAGATATTTGCTTTAACTATTACTAGAACATTTAATTAAATAAGTTTCCGTCGAAGTGCTTTAATTAAAAGAATTCAATTTAAAATTTAATTATAATTGCCATTAATATAAAATCTTGCAAGTGATAGTTTAAATACTTTTAAAATGAAAGCTTCAAGTTTTTTTATATTATAAAATATTGAAAACTAAGTAGGAAGTACATGATTTTCACTACAGACTTAAAATTATGTTTTCTGTAATTAAGCATTATAAGAGTTTTATTGCAGAATATAACTTGAGTACTAAGATAATCCAAATAACATAGATTAAAATATGGAAGTATTTACTACACAGCAATGCACGGATTTGAGCTTTAACTTATTAATTCATTTAAATTAAAGTGTATATAGAGAGAGAAGCAGATAACAAAACCCAATTATACTGACACTAATGTAAAAAGTAAACACGAAATCATATAAAATTCTTAAAATTATTAAAGTTAACTATGGATGGTCCTCATTCTATATAAGTACTCAATTTTAAAATTATTATAAGACATGAAAAAAGCAACTCAGTCAAAACCTTTATTAAACAATTTATAAAATGAGTTGACGTAAAATTATTTGTAATATTTATTCTACATGAAACTTTATTAAATACCTCAGGTCCGACTCTTAAACAATTAATGCCAACATTAATAGGAAGGTTATCTAGAATATAATGACAATCTATAAGATTGTTTACTTGTATGTAAAAAATACCATTAATGATAATGTTCTACATATATTTAGATTATCAATGCAGAACAGGTTTCTTAACATGTTACTAGAGACAGAAACCGAATATAGTAGTATAATGACAATAGCCATAAACAGAAAACAATAGTTGTCTTAAAAGCTTAGGATGAACAAAGTCAATAAGCCTGTTATGAACGGTACAATTCGGGTAACAGATTACAAAATCATATTTTTGTTTTAGTCTCACTAAGAAATTAAATAAATTACTCCCATCTTGAAACTAAAACCACTAGAGTTCCTTAATCATAAACCCCATATTCATAAACAACTCAAAAACAAAGTTATGAATATGATTTTTAAAAGTTAATCTACAGTTAAAATTTGCACGCAAGTCAATAACATTCTGACAAGATTTTAATAAATTATCATTCAACGTATAATCATGACCAGCAATATTTCATTTGCAAGGACAGCACACAACAGAATATTGCCTAAAATTTAAATATATGAATGCACCAGAATATAACTTTCCACAGAGTAATATTTACACCTATTCTGGGTGCTATTTAAAATTCAACTTCAACTGAAAGCTATGCTTAATGATCTTTAATTTATTTTTAAATGTGTAACACCATCCAAATATTTACGAATGCAATCCTATAAAACTAAATGATCAAAACAGCAAATAAATGTTTTGCAATATATGCATGATATAGAAATTTTAATCTCAGATACCCACTTCTTTCCTAACACTTATTCCAAATTACCAAATTACTCGTATTTGATAAGATATGTCAGCCAATTATCTGGATCTTTGAAATTCTGTCTCACGCCCAAAATAATACCGTTAAAAAACGTATTACTTCCTGTCATTGATATTTGCATTTATTTCCGACAATATTGCCCATACAGTAAACTCTCTCACTGCGATATATATACTTAATGCAGATTTCCCAGCTTTGAATTGTTATAATCGTAATTAAACGACTAAATTTGCTTACAAGATAAGCTTTTTCACGAGTAAATCTATCCTTGTCACCTTCATTTTCTGTAGAAACCGCCCTGGTTCCATGTTTCTCATGCCTTGGTGAGAGTTAGTTCTTTTAAAATGCCCTATCATCAATCAAACATTTTGCAACTCAATCTCTCTCCGAAGTAAATGTTGAAGACCCAGACAGTCCGACTCATCCGAGGATACGGAGCATCTATTTGGACGACCGGTCCGAAGCAAGTGTTGAGACCCAGACCGTCCGACCTACCAGAAAGGTATAAGGCAACTGTATGGACGGCCGGGAAGTGCCGCCCAATTTAGACCGGATCCCAGTGGGGGAGGCATCCACAGGGACCGTACCCTCCTTCCCCTACCACCAACCTCTCGGAAGGACTTTCGGACCCACATGTTTAACGTGATCGTACTCCGACTGAACACGGCGGCAGTTTTGGCAGTGGCTGGAATCGAACCCGGGCCTACCGAGTGCAACTCCAGAGCGCTAACCAATGGGCTACCGCCCCCCCCGAAGCAAGTGTAGAAGACCCAGACCGTCCGACTCATCCAAAGGACACAAGCAACCATTTGGACGGCCGACCCCCGAAGCAAGTGTTGTTGTTGAGACCCAGACCGTCCGACCTACCAGAAAGGTGTAAGGTAACTGTTTGGACGGCCGGGATGTGCCACCCAATTTAGACCGGAACCCAGTGGGGGAGGCATCCACAGGGACCGTACCCTCCTTCCCCTACCACCAACCTCTCGGAAGGACTTACGGACCCACATGTTTAACGTGATCGTACTCCGCGTGAACACGGCGGCAGTTTTGGCAGTGGCTGGAATCGAACCCGGGGCTACCGAGTGCAACTCCAGCGCGCTAACCAATGGGCTACCGCCCCCCCCGAAGCAAGTGTAGAAGACCCAGACCGTCCGACTCATCCAAAGGACACGAGCAACCATTTGGACGGCCGACCCCCGAAGCAAGTGTGTAACTTTTCATATGAAATACGTGATGCTCTGAGAACTAGACGGTGATGCAGTAAAATGTGCAACTTGATACTGATGCACATCATTAGCAGGTTACACATATTCAACACACTACTCGAGATTGATAAATCTTTGCCAAAATAAAACAAATGACGTATAAAATTCAAAATATCAGTAATCCCCGTAATGTTTAAACCCGAAGGCTGTAATACATACCATCTAGTCAGAAATGCAATTCCGATAAGATTTATTTATATATATATTTTATTTTTTTAAATCGATAAAGATTTAATAATAATTGTCTGCTGTATAAACACAGGGGATTTTATTCTGTTGCTAAGCAATATGTTTTATTTGTCTTGAAATACATTTGCAGAAAAAATATCGTCTGCATAATGCTATCTCTATGGAGAGATCGTTTGATATTCATATCTCGATATCCTCTGCTCCTAGATACTCGAAACATGGAATAAATTTTAAATGGGGCTATTTCAAACATTATCCACAAAATTTCATGAAATTCGGTTCTGCTCTTCTCCTATGATGCTGAGACACATAGACACACACACAAGCACATACAGACATATTTTCATTTTTATTTATATAGATTATTGAATATTAATGAAGTTCGCCAATAATCATATTGTATGAAATTAATGCCTTCAGAAATAATTTTTAGCCAATTGGACAATGCTTTGCAGTTTCTATCTAGATTTTTTCGTCTATCTCGCTTTGTTGCAGAGTTCCTTATCTTAACTTTTAAAATTCTCCTCCAGGGACGCTGACATCCCTTTTGTTCAATCGGGTAGAGTCACTTTACTGTGGATAGACCTAACGTGTACACTTATGGACTTTTCCTTACAAGATTATTGGAGTGCTTAAGAATTTTACTTGCTGTGTGTGCAAATGGCATTTTACTAATATCAGATAATGTTTTCAATGTCGAACTATAATTGTGATCTGAAATTTTTTTGGTTCTATTTAGTTAATTAAGGAGATTAGAGTCAGACAATTATGACTAAGGAGATTATAATTACCTGAGAAAAAAGTCACCGGAAATTCTTAAAAAAAAGCTGTTCGGGTGTTTCAAATTGCATTGTTAATAGACCTTTGGGTAAAAACAGCGTTTCTAAATTTTTCTAGATTGTTGTTGAGGAAAAGAAAACTACGCTACAATGCTTTTCTTATGAGTAATGAGAAATAATATCGAATTACTAAGTAATATTAGTTTAAGGAAAACTTGAACAGCGTATTTAAGTTCAAATAGTTAAGTACTCTGATGAACATGACTTTAGCTACATGATGCAATGAAATGAGCAGCGTATTTAGGTACACATCGTTGAATACTCGGATGAACATGACTTTCACTACATAATGCACTGACATGAGCAGCACATTCCGATACACATAGTTGAATACGCTGATGAACATGCCTTTCGCCACAGAATTCAATGAATGACATGAGCAGCTCATTCAGGTACACATGGCACGCATTCAGGTATACACTGATGAATATAAATTTTGCTACATAATGCAAGAGCAACGTATTCAGATACACATAATTGAATACTCGGATAAACATGAATTTCGCTACATAATGCAATGACATGAGCAGCGTATTCAAGTACAGATAGTTGAATACTCTGATGAACATGACTTTCGCTACATAATGCAATGACATGAGCAGCGTATTCAAGTACACATAGTTGAATACTCTGATGAACATGGCTTTCGCTACATAATGCAATGACATGAGCAGCGTATTCAAGTACACATAGTTGAATACTCTGATGAACATGGCTTTCGCTACATAATGCAATGACATGAGCAGCGTATTCAAGTATACATTGTTCAAAACTCTGTTGAGCATGACTTTCGCTATATAATGCAATGACTTGAGCAGTGTATTCAGGTACACATAGTTGAATACTCTGATGAACATGACATTCGCTACATAATGTAATGAAATGAGCAGAATATTCAGGTACACATAGTTGAATACTCGGATGAACATGACTTTCCCTACATAATGCAGTGACATGAGCAGGCATTCCGGTACACATAGTTGGATATTCTGATGACCATGACTTTCACTGCATAATTCAATTACAAGAACAGCGCATTTAGGTACACATAGTTGGATACTCTGATTAACATGACTTTCACTACATAATGCAATGACATAACTTCTTTCGCAGTGATACAATTGTATATGAGATCCAGCATACTAATTTTGTCCTCACCATCAGCAAAAGGGGGACGTTCAGGGGCCATAATCGGCTAGGAACTCATGAAACCCATTGAATTTTGTAGAAATGATATATGAAAAAATGGAAAACAAAATATATGGTTTCCAAACTCCCTCAGCTTTTTTTCTGGCGACGCTAGCGGCTTTTGGTATTGAATTTATAACGAGTCATACACACCTTCTATTTAATATTATTGATTTTTATAGGAATCCCTACCAAAACACACATACTATACCACCCACTAACATTTCAATTTATCTACTATCCATTAGATCGTCTAACAAAATTTATTTAGTTTAATGTCTCAAATTTTTATATCAAGTTTTCAAATACTGGTTATACCTTGAAGGTAAAATAAGGACTAACTCTTCTTAACTTCATTAGTGATACAATTCAGCCCAAACTAATCTATCTATAAACCATTTTTGCATTAATTTCAATGTTTAAATATGAATTTTAAGATATAAGTGGAAGTAAGTTTCTCTAAATTCATGATTTTTATATTCAAATATTTTACTTTTCCTGCTATACATGGTAATGTATAGAGAAAGTATTGGAAACGTGCCGAAAATAGCAACTCGAGTTTTCGACGGATCTACATGTTTTGGGATCTCTAGAACACGAAAGAAATATTGTTAGCGTGACGTTTGTGTTTGTGACCGTGAGTCTGTATATCTGTGTGCCAGTATGTGCAATGTTTGCATCCACCCTATCTAAAAACTAATTGACCAAATTTCATAAAATTTTGTAGATAAGTCTTTTGGGGTGACCCTGGTGCTCATTAGATTTTGGTACGAATTAGAAAAAGGAACCTGTCTTTTTTGCGAAATGGCCCGCAAAAATCCGCGAAATCTAAAGTTAAAGATTACCCATTCACAATGTTCAATTTTCAATTAAATATAACTCGCTCAATTTTAAAAATACAGATATGCTGTTTTTTTAATGATCTTGTTGCATTAAAAATAAAAATTTTCTGATTGACCCAATTTGTCTAAGGGGGCCGTATAAAAATTTAAAAAGTGTAACATTTTGAAAATTAATGGGAGGACTATTTCATGAACGTAGTTTTATATTTCCTATTTTACTTTCAACATTTCTGCAATTTACATTGCCCACTTATCTCCAACAGGCAAAATATTAAAACGCTTTTCAATTTTTTTTGGGACATCCTGTATAGGAGAGGTATTGGAATCATGCCGAAGATCTCATCTCGAGTTTTCGATAGATATACACGTTTCGGGCATTTTAGAATGCAAGATAATTATTTTTAACGTCGCGTCTTTGTATGTGTGTCTGTCTGTCTCTGTATCTATATGTGTCTGCCTGTCTCTGTATGTATGTGTATCAGTTTGTCTCTGTATGTATGATTGTGTGCGTCTGATTGTATGTATGATTGTGTGTGTCTGATTGTATGTATGATTGTCTCTGTATGTATGTGTATATTGTTCTGACTGTGTGCCGGTGCAATATATGCATCCACTCTAGCTTAAGACTTAAATTGCTATACTCAAGACTTCATTGACCATAATTAAAAAAATGCTAGGTAAGTTACCCATGCGTTATTATGGTGCTGATTATATTTTGGTACAACTCGAAACAGTAGAACCCCCGGCTTTTCGTGAGATGGCCTGCAAAAAATTGTCAAAATATAAAATGAAAAACTATATATGCTTACATGTATTAATAAAATGTCTATTTCATACGTAATTTTAAACGACTATTATTCTAGGATGGATCATTCTCGAGTTATTTAAGTTTTTTGGACTTTTTTGAAATGCAAGACGTTTTACACTGTATTTAAAAACTATTTAATGACATTTCGTAAAATTTAGTAGTTAAGTTCCTTGCGACCCGTATTAGTCGTTAATACGGGTTACCGTGGTCCTGATAAAATTTTGGTGTAATTCTAAGAAATAAAAACAGCAGTTCTTTCTGCAAAATGGCCCACAGAACTCATCAAAATCAAAAATAAATGGCTGGAATTGCTGAAATATAAATACTATATAAATATATTACTATATAAATATAATACTACATAAATATATTAAATAATATTGCTGAAATATAAATACTATAATTATATATTATATAATTTTTGATGGCACGGTGAATAAAACCAACCCCTTTACTCTAGGATAGGAGATCTTTATATATTTTTGTTTATTGGAATTCTGTGGAGCTGAAGACGTTTAAAACTACAAGTTGCCAAATGAAACGGAGTTGCATAAAAAAGACCAATTGCATATAATATAAAATAAGTACCCATGTTCTTTCTGGAATTCAAGCCAACTTAATGATCATGAAATAAAAAAATCTGATATGGGTAGCACGTGACTTTTGTTATATAATGCAATGAATTTACTACTTTTACAGTAAAAAAATGATGTATACTGTACTTATTTACTCCTTTTACAGTAAAAAATAGTAATGCATACTGTATGAATTTACTCCTTTTACAGTAAAAAATAATGTATACCACGGTGCTGTGTTTTTAATGTTGAATTGCACATTTGGAGATTTTTTGGATGACAACATGTAATATTATTTCAAAGTAACAAATAAACTTATATTTCACCCAACTCTAAATTAACAATTATCAATATTGATAGTATTCTCAATAAGCGATATAGTCCATATATTGAAGTATTTTTAAATTAATTCATCAGTTAGGCGTCATTTTCATTAATTTAGCTCCATTTTTGCAATTTTGACGAAATTTTCGTTAATTGGGAGCGAAATGTCGCCAACTTGGCGGTACTTTGCTAAGTTATTTGCCAAGTTTGTCGAATACATCACCAAGTGTTACAGATAAACGGAGAGAAAAGCATTTTTTATATACAAGAATGTATGCCCGTCATATGACAGAAATCAGGATTTGCGAGACTGCACTTCTCATTTGACGTAATTTTTATCAATTTGGCGACATTTTTGTTCCTTTGGCAATATTTAAAACGTCGCGAATTCGGCGACGTTTCGCTACATTTCTCGCCAAGCGTTACGGACGGAGGAATGGGTTATTCTTATCGTTTATTCTGATAATATTTCCAAAATATTGAACTTTTATCCATTAGTTGTCATTTCATTAATTCAGCGTCAGTTTCATCAATTTCGGGAATTTTTATCAATTGGGTGACATTTTTGTCAATTTGGCAACATTTAAAAAGTCACTAATTTGAAGATATTCCAAAAAAAATCGTCACCAAAATTTTATCCAAACGTTACGGTCGGAAAAAAGGTTTTTCTTATAGTATTCGTAGATTCTTATATTCTTTCCAAGATATTGAATTTTCGTCAATTGTCGTCAAATTCATTGATTTAGTGTCACTTTTATCAATTTGGCGATATTTTTGTTAATTTGGCAAAATTTAAAAAACTCACCTTGTTGGCGACATTCTGCCATATTCGTCGCCAAAATCTCGTCAAGCGTATGCATGGAGAAATAAGCTATTCTTACAGCAGATAATTGACTATTGGCTCCAACTACAAAAGTTTAACCCAAAGTATCTTTTCTTATGAATGGAACGAGCCAGATCCACAAGAATGATGTCACTAAATTTATCGAATGATGTAACATATGAAAAGTGAACATATTTCACAATAGTTAATATTTTTTTTATTTTGTGACATTTTGTTGCATTTATTTGAAAAATGTGCAATATCTCGAGAACGGTTTACGTTGGCATTCTAAAGTTTGTGTCAGTCGTTTTCTAATAAAAAATTACTTCGGAAATGACTATTTGCTTAACATTATTAAAGGTTTTGATTTTTTGATGATTTTGCCAAAATTTCACTCGAAAATTTAATGCGGTTCTGAACATTCGATTGCGCTTATAAACAATAGATTTTCAGTATTCACAGGTTATATTTGTTGTATCAAATTTCTTTCGAATCGCTTCATTCCTTCTTCAGATATCGTCTCTACAGACTCACTGACACACACGCACACACAGACATCATTTCAAAAACGTTTGGTTCGTGTTCAGGGATGCTTGAAACGCTCCTCCCCGTTGAAAACTCGAGTTTTCGACCTCGTTACAATACTTTCCTTACATATTATACTATCTATATAAGTAAAGTAATAATGTGACTCGACTGCGTATATATATATACACACACACACGCACACATACACACACACACACACACACACACACACACACACACAGACATATATATATATATATGTATTATCACAAAATTTCTATCTCGGCATCATCTGAAGAACTCTCTCTCTCTAACGATGTTTGAACCGAACGAAAATGAAATATTAGAATAATTTTATACATTCGCAAAAAATTAATTTGGACGTATATCTTCGCATCCCGACAAGGAACATTTTTTTTAATTATTTCCTATGTTTTTCGAACAAATGCATAAAAATCGACATTTTAGATTCCGAGTACTGGCATAAAGAAAAGGCATAAAGAAGTAAACGGCATAAAGAAATTATGCCGTTTCTGGTCGTTTTGAACTTGGCTTAACTATGTGGAGAAATTTTTTGTGCCCAGTCATGGGTATTTCACAAATATATACAAAATTTCTGAAAAGCAACAATATTATGTATTTCATACAGAACAAAAATTAAAGCGTACATTCAAAATCACGAAATATCTTCTATGAAATTAAAAGAGTAGCAAAATTATGTTGATTACCGATACAATCTAATTTCACTAAAATGTTTATAAAATCTGCCAATAATCTACTAAATCACTAAGAAATTTAAACATCAAACTAAATATTCAATCACCAAAAAAGCTAAACTTCAGCCAAAATATAGTTACACTATTAAAAGGTATGAACAGACTTTGTTTGTTCTGCCTATTTTGATTGACTGCGGTGTTGTTTGACGCAGATTCCTAGATTTCATCATAAATTTACACTTGAAACGGATTAAAATAAATAATTTTTCATATAAAATATGCTTCTAAAATGTTATTGGTATCTATGGAAAGCACTGAAAATTATTTCACTTTTAATTCTTAAAATCTCATGTTCTGGGTGATAAAATAATGTAGCATAACCAAGCGCTGTAGTAAAACAATAAACTATGACCTGTCGGGTTATAAATAAAATAAAATGAAATTTAGACTTGAAATAGTGGAATTTGTATCAATATAAAATTTACATTAAAGAGTTATTTCAATTTTCGGGCTTTTTTTCTTTAGTCATTTTAGCACTTGCGAAAACAGTGATTTGGAATGAGACCTTTGCTTAAAAATACCCCCCTCTTTCATATTTATTGCATTTAAACACTGTTTAATGCCACAAGAAAACATCAAATACTGAAAATGGTAGTGGACAATTGCGGGCGTAGCAACTCGCAAATAAATCTTGTAGATAATTTCTACAGACAGATTTTTTTCTGTAATTAAACATATTGTCAGGATTCTCATTTTCCTTTAGGAAGTACAGCCGCCGAAAAACCTTGCTTTTGTTTCTGTATACAAAAGTACAGTACACGGTCTTTTTTTAACACTTTATAACATAGTTGAAAGTGTTTATGACTTTATTCATTCTGTCTGTCTGTCTGTCCGTTAGCACGATAACTGCCTTAAAAATGACTTTATCAAAATGAAATTTTAGTATGTTGTTCAGACGGTCTGTGGGACGTATGGGAATATAAATGATTAATATCACCCGATTAGTTTTGGATTGAACCCGGGTTGAAACAATGAAATACATTGAACCCTATCGGATCTAATTTTTAAACATTTTAAGCGAATTTAAAATTCACAAATTGATTCGAAAGTTTTAGAAAATATTCAAATTATTCCATAAAATACAGAGTGATTATAATTAAAGTTCCCAGTTTGAAAATGATCTCAAATAAAAAGCACTGGTCAGAATGATTTGAAATTTTGCGTGAACACTCGTGGAGCAATGGAATTTTGTTTGGTGAAGAAAAAAACAGTAGTTCAAAAAGTCGCCCCTAGGAGAATAATTTATATTTCAATGACGTCATTTGAATAAAGTTCACTTTTTTCCAAGAAGTTTTCAAGTATAATAAACTATTGTAGTATTGTGGTTATTTAAAAATTTTTACCACTGAATGTATCGCATTTTAGAGATGTTTAAATAAAATTGCATTGTAGTTGGAAAGTGTTTCATAATCAATGCTTTATGCATGATTGATCTTTCTTGTTTTATTTATTAAAGAGGATACATTGGCCTAACAAATTAAGGGCAGAAACAATAAATCGCACTTAATTCATATTTGTATATATTAATATTACTACAAAGACCTCGATTTATCTGTCTATCTGTCTCTGGGTGACGCTTGGTGAACATTTTGGTAACAAATTTGGCAAGATATCGCCAACTTGGCGAGTTTTTTAAACGTTGTGAAATTAACGAAAATGTCGCGAAATCGATAAAAATGACAACAAATTGATAAGAATGACGTCGAATCAACGAAATTAATTGAGTTTTAAAGGGAAGAGTAATTGTATTGATGTTTCGATATCGTTTGTCTGTCAAGTCAAACCATCTCACATGGCAACAAATTTGGCGACATTTTAAAATGTCGCCAAATTTGTTGCCATGTGAGATATTTTTATAGATTTGGCGACATTTTAAAATGTCGCCAAATCTATAAAAATGGCGGCAAATCGATAAAAATGTCGCCAAATTGATAAATATGATGCCAAATCAATGAAATTAATTCTGTTTTGAAAGGGGATAGTATTGTAATGATGTTTCGGAAGCATTTATCTGTCAGTCCATCAGTGCCACTTGGCGACACATTTGGCGAGTTCTTTAAATGTCGCCTTTTTCAAGATATCGCCAAATTGACGAAAATGTCGCCAATTTGATAAAATTGTCAACAAATCGTGTCAACAATATCAACAAAATTTTTCAAATTCGTAAATATGACGCAAAATTAATGAAATAAATTGTGTTTAAAGGTATAGTATTGCAATGATGTTTCGGTAGCGATTACCTGTCAGTGCAATCACTTCACTTGGCGACAAATTTTAGGATATTTTAAAATGTCGTTAAATTGATTAAAATATCGCCAAATCAGCGACAATGTTAGCAAATTGATAAAAATGTCTCCAAATTATTAAAACGTCTCCAAATTATTAAAATGACTCCAAATCAATTAATTATTTGTGTTTTGAAAGGGAATAGTATTGTAATGATATTTCGCGTTGTCTGCCAGTCCAACTGTCCCACTTGGCGACAGTTTTGGCGTGTTTTCTTAAATGTCTCAAAATTGAACAAAATATCAGAAAAATTAACGAAAATGTTACCAAATCGATGAAAATACTACATAGTTTTTCTACTCCAATATTTTTATTACTTCAGGTAAAATAAACTTTACAGCCATTTTATATATGAAGGTATTAATGTCTTGTTTAAAAGATTCTAAAGCGTTACCATATTCTTGGTAACGATATTTAGTTCCCAATTTAAAATAATTTTTTAATTGTGTAGTTTTTATTACATCTAAATTTCCCGTAACTACATGTCCCTGATATTCGTCATTAAAAGTTGTTTTTGATCCCGTAATTCATTGCTTATCCAATAATTTTTCATTATTATAATTATATAAAATTCTGCAAATTGGTGTAAGATACTTGTAAGTTGCACCACTTTACAACATAGTTGAAAAGTGTTTATGACTTTGTTCATTCTCTCTGTCTGTCTGTCTGTTAGTCTGTCTGTCAGCACGATAACTGCTGTGAAAATGACTTTATCAAAGTGAAATTTTAGTATGCGTGTATAGAAGAAAGAGAGGGGGTTATATACAGAAGACGTGGATTAAGAGCTCAATTGAGAGAGCTAATCAGAAAGCAGAGGGAAGAACTGATTGGATGGACTGTTTTTCCTTTTGCTTTCTGGTTGGCTGTCCTGTTTTTCTTTCTGCTTTCTGATTGGCTACCATGTTTTTTTTCTGCTTTCTGATTACCTGCTCTGTCTTTCCTTCTGCTTTCTGATTGGATGCCCTGTTTTTACTTCTGCCTCTGGATATAATGTATCCAGAATCAGAAGGAACAATTACCCTCAAACTTCTAAAAAATTACTAAATTTATTGCATTTTATATAAATGCAAGGTTATTACTCAACAAAAGAAAAATTTCTCACTTTTCTACGTTGAAACAAAAAATGATAATTAAAGAAATGGTTTATTTATTTATGTTTATCCAGAAATAAACAAATACATTATGTATTTGGCTTTCTCAAATGTGCTCTTAATCCACGTCTTGGGTATATACCTCATATGTATCTTCTATTCGCGCCCATTCCTTTTTTGAACTTCAGGTTTGTCGGCTCTCTTGCACTGACGAAAGAGATTCAGCGTATCCCCGAAACAGCTGAATGCTGCATTACTGTGTTACTTGTGCTTATATACGTTTACCAGAACGTATAATGTAGTCACCTACACGGATTAAAGTATAATCATGAAATTCTATTTCCAGAACCGTATTCAAATGGATACAATTTATAACATTAATAGATGGGAGGAGCTAGAAGTAAAATATGTATGAAAAATTGTAATTGTGAAAGTGAAATATAACTGCTCTAATAGTAGCTTATTAAAATTGAACGCTCACCAATATATAACAATAAAAGAAGATGTACTACGTCTGTATGTCTATATGTTCGTGTTTTCTGTAGAAGAAAATCTAAGGCGTCGCATGGAAATTAGATTTAGTGCACAGATATTTATAGACCCCAAAATGCGCCTAAGCGAGATTTTTTTTTAATTTGAATTAATTCTTCGAATGGGTATTTAATGTTTTAGCATGATGTTGGACTTCAGGTTTGCAGATTTTCACACAAATTGGCTCAGGGGCGCGGTAGCCCATTGGTTTGCGCGCTGGAGTTGCACTCGGTAGGCCCGGGTTCTATTCCAGCCACTGCCAAAACTGCCGCCGTGTTCACGCGGAGTACGATCACGTTAAACATGTGGGTCCGTAAGTCCTTCCGAGAGGTTGGTGGTAGGGGAAGGAGGGCACGGTCCCTGTGGATACCTCCCCCACTGGGTTCCGGTCCAAATTGTGTGGCACTTCCCGGCCGTCCAAACAGTTATCTTACACCTTTCTGGTAGGTCGGACGGCCTGGGTCTCAACAACAACACAAATTGGCTCCCTAGTGACCGAAAGTATTATCATGGAGTTCTCATCTTAACACCGTCATAGAGATCGAAAAATTCTGTTTCTGACAAATTTCAAACGGAACACATACCGTTAGTACCTGAATTTTCGCGAATTCCTACAAAATATATGCTTTTATGTGTTGAAAACGTAATATATTGCTATTCATATTAATAAAGTTGACTGCCTGTCCGTCTGTGTCGTCTGTAAATGAAAATCTATGTTATAAGTGGGCGCATTGCTAAAGCGTTATTTGGTTTTTGAGTCCTTTGAGAATCCCTTTTAATCAGAGATTTGCATTTTTATTCCCTGGCAAACGTCGAGTATATTTTTTAATCTCTTATATTGGACGAAAACAATATCTTGACTGTGTCTTGACTTAATATTCTCATACATTCGTATTCAATAGAGTTGAGTTCCACATATATCAAAATTTTTATCAGAATTTAGAAAAATCTGATGTGGGCATCACGTGACTTTCCTTATACAATGCAATGCGTTTACTACTTTTACAGTAAGAAATAATGTGTAAGTGGTACTGAGTTTTTATCGTTGAATTGTACATTTGGCGATTTTCAGGATGGCAACATATAAAACTATTTCAACATACCCAATTAGCTTATATTTCGCGCAACTCTAAATAAACAATTATCAATCTTGATGGCATCTTTAATAAGCGATATAGTCCATACATTAAAATATTTTAATAATTAATTCATGAATTATGCTTCATTCTTGCAATTTTGACGAAATTTTCGTCAATCTGGGCAAAACATCGCCAAGTTGGCGATACTTCGCTGGATTATTTGCCAAATTTGACAAATGCATCAACAAATGTTACAGACAAACGGAGACAAGAACATTTCTTATATAATAATAGAAGGTTTGCCCATCGCATGACGAAAATTAGAATTTGCGAAACATAACTTACTATTTGGCGTCATTTTTATCAATTTGGCAACATTTCTGTCACAATGGCAACATTTAAATAGTCGCCAAGTTGGTGACGTCCCGCTAAATTTCTCGCCAAGTGTTACTGACAGACGAACGGAGAAATGGGTTATTCTTATAGTCTACTCTTATATTCTTTCCAAGATATTGAACTTTCATCAATTAAATAGTCATCAAATTTATAGTCGTAAAATTATATAGTCGTCATTTTCATTGATTTAGAGCAATTTTTATCAATTGGCGATATTTTCGTTCATTTGGTAACATTTAAAAAGTCACCAAGTTGGCGACATTCCGCCAATATGTTGCCAAGAGTTATTGACGAAGAAATAAATTATTCTTATAGCAGATAGATGATTAGTGGCGTCCAAATGCAAAAGTATTAATCGAAGTATATTTTTCCTTGAATAAAACGAGCTAGATCCACGAGAATAATGTCATAAAATTTATCGCATGATATTACTTATAAAAAGTAAACATATTTCACAATAGTTAATATTTTTTTATTTTATATGATTTTTTGATAATTTTTTGAAAAATCTGCAATATTTTTAGAACTGTTCATGCTAGCGTTCTAAAATTTGTGTCTTTTGTTTTCTAATGAAAAACTATATCAGAAATGACTATTTACATAACTGTATGAAAGATTTTAATTTTTTGATTATTTCAAAATTTCATTTGAAAATATATCTGAGTTCTGAACATCCGATTGCGTATAAAACAATAGGCTTCCAGTATCCACGGACTGTAATTTCTGTACCAAATATCGTTCGAATCGCTCCATTTCTTCTTCAGATATCGTCTCAACACGCACATATACACACACACACAGACATAATCTCAAAAACGTTTGATAGGTGTTCAGGGATGCTTGAAACGTCCTTTACCGTCGAAAACTCGAATTCGAATTTTCGATCCCATCACAATACTTTCCTTATACGTTATACTATGTATGTAAGGAAAGTAAAAATAAGGAAATGAATTTAAGACTATAGGGAAAGTCATGTGCTGCCCACATAAGATTTTTTTTTGGGTGCCGCGTATTTGAGTGGAATATTTAAATAAGTTAGGCTAGACGAAAACATACTTTGATAATAAAAATTAACCATTTCACCCGATCTATGAAAATTACATTTCTTCCTCGAAATAAAATAAAAATAATTTTTCCAAATATTTGCTTCCTTAATATTCTAATCTCAGTCCTCTTTGGCTATTACTTACTTTATAGAAGAAATAATTACGAGAACATCAAAGTAACAAAATTTCTTTAAACAGGGCATGCTATCAAATTTCGCTCTTAATAAAAATTCTGATGAAAATATAGCCTAAATTGCTTCAAAGCCCGGTAAGAAAGTCCAAATTGAAAAGTAATGAATTTTTCCTTTTAAACGAAAACATATATTGGTATAAAATGAAATACGATATGTATTCCTGGAGTATTTAATCATGTAACATGAATGGTTCATGTTAATTCTTTGAGGTGGTTTATGCTATTTAAAATAGTTATTATCGATTTTACTTAAGTTCGAATGTCAACGAAATATACGTATTGCACTGAATTTTCATCACACTAAAAATGTTATCAGGATCTAGAAATATGATCTTCGAAGAAATTTCAGTGTTAAGTAACTATCATCTCTATAAAACCACAGTGTTAGAATTCAAGAACAGCATATGCAAGTTTGAGGCCTGAAACAATCAATTTAATCACGCTGAATCCAAATCTAAAATCAATTTTTCAAATTAACCCTTGGATCTGGAAAAGTAGCGTCTCAAAGTTTGGTATTTTTGCTACTTTTGTGTTTATAATGTCAAGTCTAAAGCGCTTATGTAACAAAATGCAATTGCATGGTTATGATATTTTAATGCCTGAAGAAATAAAAGAAAAACTGTATTAAGCTCATGGAGTTAGAGATGAAACCACTCCCATGATTCTGCTGAATAGGAAAGCTAATATTAAAAAGATTTCCAATTTAAAAATTCGGAATTTGAATATTCAAACCATGGAGTTAGAGAGGCTTGCTTGTTACTTTATCTTCAAATTTACGTTTTTGACAATGCAATAAATCCAAAAATAAATCCAAACCAATGCAATAAAAAACTTGATATGGCTCGCAGGTGTTTTCAAACACAAGAAAGCCATCTCAAGTTTAGTACATATCAGAAGTGGATGGGATAGTTGGCGGGAGTTGATGTTCGCTGGTTTCTGTTTCCAATGTATGTCCGTAGTGTATTTGGACGGGCAAAGTGCTCGAACTTTGCTGGTTTATGAGAACTGCTTTGCTTTCAAGTTGAAAGAAGCGCAACATACCATATAAATTGCATGTGATACATGAATAATTATATATTACGTAAATTATAATTATAGCGCACGGTAGAGAACCAGCCAAGTTGTTCAAAAATTTAAAGCACAATGTAAAAGCTCTGTTGCACACATTTTACATGAACCATCAAATGGTTCTTTTCACCACACTATTTCTCAGAAACTGAAATCAGTTGAATGCGGATTTTCAAATTTTTGGATAGGTAGGTGTGATGAGACAAGTTTTCTTTTCTTTTTTGTTTCTTTTTTTGTTTCTTTTTTTGTTTCTTCCTTTTTTCTCCAATCAATTCTTGTATCAATGGGCCAAAGATAGTGCATTTTGATTTTCTATGGATTTTCCACTTTTGCACTTAAACTCTATTATCGACTATTAAAATCACAAGCTTAATATCCGTCATGTTGAGTATACCATTGCTACTCTTAAAGAAAAACACAGAAAATGCAGACTCAGCAAATTTTAAATAATCGTAATGATTATTCGAAATCTCGCACATGTCGTAATTGCCAGTGTTTTCAGTTTTCTCTCAAAAAGTGTGATTTAAATCATATTTCTACAGAAAATCCGTTTATTATATACAGCTCAAATTCAGTATGATATAGCAATATATGTATAACGGAAAAATTATATTAACATTTTATGGACCCTTTATGACTATTCGAAAATTTGCAAAAATGTCTTTATCAGTTTTCTCATAAAAAAGATGACGTATAATCAAAATTCCACAGAAAATCTGTTTAAAATACACAGCTGAAATTCCGTATGCTGAATGTTCTGTAAAAATCAATAAATGCTAAATTACAAAGTGGTAATTTTAAAGTACCCTGATGAATGGTCAAAATTAATATTTTCTCAAAACATATCACTGTACATCAAAATTTTGCAGGAAATGTATTTAAGTTAGACAGTTGTAATTTGGTATGCTGCTTGGCATGTAGATTCTGTCATATCATTTTTTTAAAATTTGTTGATTTCTAAATTTTAGGAATCGTGCTAACAGGACAAATCTTACAAATCTCTTTATTGTGCCAAAATAGCGCACTGACAAAGTTCTGTAGAACACACGTTCACCATACACTGTTAGAATTCGATATAATGAGTGTACTAACCACCTCGAATGTCCAAAATAAAATCTATAAAATGACTAATAATCGATAGGAGAAAACAAGCTTATAAAAAAAAATCCCAGTTCTTCAGCTTTACAAAAAGTGTCAGCCATGAAAGTGATTACGATGAAGAGCTATTGCAAAGTTTATCAGACTTGAAATATATATGGAGTAAAAATTATTGGATGTATTTCGCAATAAAATTGGAAAAGTTACCTTTTTGATCCGAAGCAGTTTCGTGCTGTAAATAAAATGCAATTATATGTGAATAAAATGTGAAATAAAATTAAAATGTGAATAAAATATGAAATAAAATTAAAATGTGAACGTGTCCGGTTAAATAATCATCACATTGAAATATTGAATGTATTTACGAATTTTATTTTTATTAAAGATTTGAAAGGCTTTGTCTTGATAAATTTTCTTATTTATATATCCCCACTATTACGAACGTGTAAAATGCCCTCACTTTTGTCTCTTTCGAAGACCCGAGAGAGAAACTAACCGTCTAAGCAACCTCTTTTATGATGTGAATCTAGGTTTGTCATGTGCTAGAAAGGGCAGAAGGGTTGTTATGTCCTTCTCGCAGTTCGTAAGGGGTTGCCAGATTCAGCTATTTATCGCCAACTTGTTCGAAGATTCAACAAACACCTGGAAATAACGAATATCTACGAAATATGAGATATTTCTACAAGTTTCTACAGTGTATAGGAGTCATTATTCAGTTGGAGGGCAGTTGAAGTAATACAGGCTACATTAGAATACATGAGAACATTATTAGCTGTTTAGTTAAATTAGTGGAGTATTTAATTACTTTTTACTGTATTTGACAGTTTAGTGATCGTGTGAGATAGTTATTGAGCTATTTCCTGTGCATTGTTCCTGCTTACGCTGAGCTTGAAAATAAACGTGTTCTATTATAGAAAAACACAATATTTAGAAAATACTGATGATTTAATTGTGAATAGCAGGTAATTGTGAAAATACTGAATACAGCCACGCCTATATTTTGATCACTTCCATTTACACAATCGGAGATTTTTTTGAAGGAAGGGGTGGCACTTAGCATTTATCTGTCAGAAATATGAAAGAGGGCTTCAATTTTTAGCAGATGGTTTCATTACATATCACCATTTCTACAGGTGCTAAAATAACCAAGGGAAAATATTGAAATGGAAATATCCTCTTGGTGTGGATTTCACATTGGCATTCATTCTGTCTTTTCAAATATATATTTCATTTCATTTTATGTATGATCTGAGAAATCATAATTCAATTTTTTACGACGACAACCATGTAGAAGAACCTTAGCTAAGATCGAAAGGGATTACATAATTACACCGTCCCCACAGAAAATGATCTTTCGAAAAATCAAAAATGAAATATTTTCCCTCATACTATGCATATCTACCCATAGTATTTCAAAAGAATTCTTTATATGAAAAATTATTTAATTTCATTATCGAAAGTTTCACCAAACATTCAAAATCCAGGCAGTTGAGCCACGTAAGGCTGCAGCACAATAGAATCAGTGGACCATATAAACTTGAGCTATCCGTTCACAGATGACAATAATTGGCCATAAACGCTCATGTTTTGGCCCTCAAGAGTAGTAAGTAGCACGGCCTCACTCTATTACGCGACGAGCTCGTCGCGTAATTGAGTGGGGTCGTTTTCTATCATTTCACCTTTCAAAATGTTTTTATGTGGAGTAGTCACCCCCTTACATATTCATTTTTGAAACACTCCTTTCTTCTTGGGTTTTCTATCAGATGATTCGCCCATATATCAAATATCAAGTCGATATCACTTTTTAAAAAGGACATTTCTCCTTTAATCCGAAAATCGAACATTTTGGCACTCCCTAAGTAAATGTAAAGTAGTAAGTAGTAAGTACCCTAAGTAATGTAGTAAGTCCCATGTGGCACTCCCTAAAGTAAAAAATATTGGAAAACTGAAATTGTACACATTCTTCCTTCCAAACGCTTACACCAAATTTGATATCTCTATCTCATCCCGAGGTATGTTTTCTTATCAATTCACCTTTCGAACGTTTTTCTCTGGAACAACCTCTTAAACGAACATTTTGGTGTGGAGCACCCTCTTTTCGGAACATTTTCGGAAAATACGATTTCTCCAGGGTGTTTTATAGGACGATCGACCCATGTAGCAAATTGCAAGTTTCTACTATTCGGGAAGCGCCTAAAAAAGCGTGACAGACAAACAGGCGGTCAGATGGATACTTGGAAATTAGTATATTATATATATATATATATATATATAACTAGACAACAAAATCCACAGAATATGTAAAATTTTATCATATAAATGAAGGTATAGCAAGAATTGGGAAAGGAACTGCGGTAGAAGGCGCTTTAGTTGGACCTTGAGGGAATTAGAAAAACTATCAGATTGCGAGGATATACACCCTGATTTTTTCCAAACTAGAGAATTGTGCTAAACTTCATTTTCGAATGCGGCGAAATATTAATTATATTACCTAAGACATGCATATTTCGGTGCATGCAAAAATAAATAAATAAATATGAATGGGAAAGTCTTACGAATTCTGCTCAGAAGTCGGTGGAAAGGACCATCGATCTCTCCGATCGATCTTTCTGATCGATGTTTCCGATCGACCATCGATCTCTCCGATGGTGTGAAGATGGAAACTCTGTGATAACACTTCTGATCGCTAAGAAACCGATTTGTGTGAAAAGCGATCAAAATGATGCTTCTGCGTACAATAATTGAAAAACTAATTGAAATTTAACAAGAAAGTTTAATCCTGTATAAAGCACTGATTATGAAATACTTTCCAACTGAAATGCAATTTTATTTAAACAGCTCTAAAATGCGATACATTCAGCGGTGATATTTTTTAAATTATCACTGTACTACAGTAATCTATTTTACTTGGAAACTTAAAACTTCATCAGAAATGGCTCTGTTATAAAATCGTCTGCTTCTGAATGTAAAATGAATTAATATTTTATTCATATGATTTATATTCCAGACTCCAGAGCTAAATAAGTTGACTTCAAAAAAATTCAGCAATTCTTATACAACTCATGTTACAATTTGATTTGTTTACATTCTGCATACGATAAAATTAGGCTTCGTTGCAGAAATAATCAAAGTTTAATGATAATTTAAAAATCGAAATATTGTAATTACGTAGGCACAGGATTTAAATGCGGAGACAATATGCAAAAATAAAGCGGTTTTAGGACGGATGCATCACTAAATATAAATATAAGCTTCTCTTAAAAATCACGATTTTCACTAAGTGAGAAAAAAAATGGATGCCATATTTTATTTTGCAATGAGTCACGTGATCGCTTCATATAATATGCTTGCAATTATTATTTCAATTTTCTCTACGCTATTGTTTATGCATTTTGCGTGATACTTTGAATATTTGCCAAAATATTCAAAGCAATTTCTGACTTTTAACTCCGCTTGAATAATGTTTGAAAAATTAGGTCCCATAGGGTTCAATGTATTTCATTTTTGCAACCGGGCTAAAATTCGAAACGAATTGGGTGATATTATTCTTTCATATTCCCATATATCCCACAGACCTCATCAACAGCGTATTAACATTTCATTTTGATAATCTATACGACTGTTATGGTGCAAACGGGCAGATAGAATGAACAAAGTCATAAAACCTTTACAACTATGTTGGAAAGTGTTAAAATGAAACAACCAAAAAAATATTCAGAAGGTTTGTCGTACTGATAGTTCAGCTAACCCAGTATCGATATTCATGGCTGTTCAAAGCTTAGATTTTCCGATACAAACGCCCCCCTTCCCCGCTCCACACATACACGCTAACACATGCATCTTTTACTATGTATTAAATTTTAAAAATTTATATACTTTTCAATTAATGACACTTTTGATAAGTTATTTCTTAAAAACCTATTATTTTGCCATGCAAGAAAATAATTTAATGCTATATATGCAAATCATATCTTACTTGAGATATAAGAAATAAATACGGATTTTAAATATTTACTTCGTTAATATTCTAACCTAATATTCTAATCAGTTTTAATACCGGATAATCAAATCCCTTTTTGCCATTACTTTGTTGACTGAAGATATAGCTACACGAAGACCACCACCATACTTCTTTATTAGTTGGGTGGACTGTATCAAATTACAATTTTGTTAAAAGCACGGGAAAAAAAAAGTTAGTTTACTTTTAATTAAAAGACATTTTAAAATGAGAGGGGATGCTTTTTCTATTAATCAATGAATAATTGTAGTTTTAAAAGTAGAGAAAATTTTGGAAAATAAATCTTCGTTAATTTTGAATATTTCAATAAAAGTATTAGTTGTCTCCTTCTTTGAGACAGCACAGCCACCTCAGTCAAAGCAAAATATGTTTCTGTCAGAATTACATGAGTGACATAGTAGGGATAATATTACTGAATGGAAAAATAATTGAAAAATAAAAACCGATGAGTTACTTTCCGTTACTAAACCAAAAAACGTTGTTATTTAGGCGTCTGACAGACAAATAGATATTGTTTGCCGCTAGGTGAATATATAAATATTAAAACACGGGAGACGGAGTTGTCGTACAAAATCGGAGCAAAAAGAAGGGAGGGGGTTATAAAATGTTTACGGTGGCTTTAAAGATAGAATTAGCAGTCAATCCAAGATTTGAGTTTAGTTAAATTACAAATCTAAATAATAAGTGAATAATACTGTGAATTTAATATATTAAGGGGTAAAATAATAAAGAATTGCGTAGTGTAATAAAAAAAATCGTTCTGGGCATAATATATTTTCTTCATAACTCCCCAAGAGCAGCTTAAATGAAGATAATAAATCATAAAAAATAAATTTGATCAATGGTTAAATGGTTGAATTTTGGCGGTGTTTAACTTTTCAATTCCGTTTTACATAGATGGTGATACTAAAATTTTAGTTTTTACCGCTCATTAAAAGGTAGAATAAAATTTGAATATTGAAATTAAAATTGTATTGTGAATTACATTGAACGGATTTTATAAAGTAGATTATAATGATGTACGTATTATTTAGATTTCAATTGGAAAATTTATATTCCCCTATAATTTCGGAAAATTTGAACATGATTTTTTACAAAATCATCTAACGAATTAACTTTTCGATTGCTTATTACTTTCCTTGTAGTAAATGGTAATGTATAGGAAAAGTATTGGAATCGTGTCGAAAACCGCAACTCGACTTTTCGACGGATCTACACGTTTTGGAACCTCCAGAATACGAAAAATCTATTTTATCCTGACGTTTTTGTGTGTGTCTGTATGTATGTCTGTCCGTCTGTGTGTCTGTCTGCGCAATGTATGTATTCATTCCAGCTCAAAAACTAATGGACCGAATTTCACAAAATTTTATAAGTATGTCACTCGTGGGTTACTATGCTGGTGATTAGATTTGGGCACAATTCTGGATAAAAGAACCTGATATTTTGCGAAATGGTCAGCAAAAATAGTCAAAATCCAAAATGAAAGACTACGTATGCTCAAATGTTTCAATTAAATGCTTGTTTTAGACGTAATTTTTGACGATGAAAATAATAATACCAACGACATTACTCTAGGACTAGCCGTTCTTGTGATGTTTCAGTTTTTTTTCGCATGTTTGCTACGTCGGTTTTTAAAATACGTCCAAATACAAAATGAAACGAAATCTGAATAAAAAGTATAAATTCAGTGTGATTTTAAATAATTATGCGTGTCATTTAGTGCAATTAAACTCAATTCAATTAATTATTAATGAAATATTGAGAGAGAAAATGAATTTGAGTTTGTTGAGAGGAAGTCATGTTCTGCTAACATCAGATTTTTTAAAACTATTTTACAGCAATGGGATTTTTCGTACGTTAAAATCTTCCACTAGACAAAGCTGTGTACTACATTTCAGCTCTCTCGGACGTAAGCATTTATGCTAAAATACCAAAGGAGTTGAGACGAATAGATAGATACCCACACATTGAAAGCGAGTAAAAGACCACAGACATCAGACAGACAGGTGAACATCAGTTCAAAAATTGACAAAACGTGTTCAGGAGGGCTTGAAACATACATTGGCATCAGAATCTCGAATTCGAAAATTGTCATTAAAACAATAATTTTTCTATACTAATTACATAGTATGAGAAGGAAAATATTCTGCCAGCAAATTTTCATCGTTGCACTTTGAACATTATTTTGTTCCTGAAACATATTTGTGCACAAATATGTAAGAATATATTTTTTATTCTAAATACATACAAGTGGATTGGTTTTCATGTTAACTCCACAAATTGCAGTTTGTGTACATTTTAAATAAAAACTATTCGCAGTACAGTGTTTGAGAACACTTTTTCTTTGACTTTATTTGTTTCTTCCAAAGATGGCGCTTAGTTTTTTCTTTTTTGTTTAAGGAGGGAGGAGGGATGGCATGGAATAAAAATTGTCGATTTTAAAGATTTAAATCTACGTGAGCATGTCAATTCCCTGTCAACTCCATTCAGGATATATAGTATTTGTTAATGATGCTGAAATAAATTACTAATGGTAATTCTGCTTAGAGATATATTTTCTGTACATGTGACTGTATTCGTTGGGCTTAACAGATAATGTTGATAATTAAAAAAAACGCTATAATGTTAACTCCACATCTGTCATCTCAACAACCTTAAATTTGTTGTGGAGTCGTCAAACATTTGTGGAAGTGGCGATTAATAGATATGTCTAACAGTGGCGTAGCGTCCATTGATGGTAAAAAACTGAGCCTCTCCTGTTTGTAATGTAGTTTAAAGAATAATTTAAACAGTTATTATAATTTTTTAAAGAATTTTGCTTATTTAGAAAATTATTACATTTTACTTGCTTAAAGGTACATAATTCAAAGTATTTTCCCCATTAAACACATGCTTGAAGTTGAAATCATCCAGCCTTCATGGTCTATAGGAAGGAGCATGGCATTAAAACTACCTATTTGTTAAAAACCTCCCTAGCTGATTAACTAACACGGAAGATAGCTTATAGAAAGGTGTGACTATTGCTTCCTCCATTTTCAACCCTTTATAAACAATCAATGATTAGATGTGGGACCTGGCATTTAATCTATGATGGGTAGGTGAGGGTTTGTAGTGCAAGACTAATGGTGCCCCCATTTTGAGTCAAACGGGATTCTTAATTAGTATTAGTAGAAAATAATCATTATTTGTAATACTAAAGAATTTTAAACATTTTTCACGAATAACATAGCATTTACTCAACTTTAAACAATACCAAGACGACGAAATATACTAATAATGACTACCATTAAACTTAAGTAGTTTGCAAAGTATACTTAAGTAATTCGCAAAGTAAAATTAAAAGTTCTATATTGAGTTTGGAAGATACTTTTACCCGTATCAAGTCAAAAAGGCCACTGAACAATGGCGAGTTTATATACCATATCCTCTGTGAAAAGTTCTAGAAAAGCACGTAATTCGTACAGTTCTAATTACAAAATTTGAGAAATTTATAGAACTCGCTAAAAGCTGCCAAGATGGCGGTATTTCGTAAAATTTATCATCAAGTTACCGAATTTGCTTTCAAGGTTAATCGACCCAGATCTTTAAATTATAACAATGGTTTTCAGTTACGTATTCCTAACAATATGATATCACTTCCCTTACATACATTCATTTCATCCCTGTCTTATTTCTTTTTAGAAATAATGTTTCACATCAAAAATTATAAAAGAATGAATATGTTAAGAATTGCTACAACAATGGTTATTTTATGTATTTTTTTTATTTAGAAGTAAATGACTTCATTTAGATACACATTCGTTAGATACACATTCGTTATACATACACTCTAAGACAAAAAAATCGACGCACCAAGAAAGAATTACCCAAATAAGACAAAATTTGGTATGTGTAATGTGGATGTACAGAAAAAGAAATGATTAGAGTTTCAGAATAAGTGGATGATTTATTTCACTGAAAAATCTACACAAAGTGAGCACATCAATATGGCGTTGATCCACCTCAGGCCTTGATACAAGCGGTTACTCGACGTGGCATTGATGCATCAAGTTGCCGGATGGTGTTCTAAGGGATGTAGTTCCAAATGACCTCCAATTGACTAGCTAATTTGTCTACATTCTATGATGGTCGTATGCGACGTCCCATCTCAGCCCAAATGTACTCAATAGGCGACAGATCTGGGGATCTGGCTAGCCAAGGAAGTGTGTCGTAAGCACGCAGATAATTAATAGAGAGGCGTGCCGTGTGTGACCTGGTATTATCTTGTTGAAAAATTAGACCGGGATGTTGCGAAAGAAATGGCAATACAATGGGTCGTAGAATGTCGGCAACGTACCGCTGTGCTGTGATGGTGCCACGGAGGACTATCAAAGGGATCCGGCTATCAAACGTAATGGCACCCCAGACCATAACTCCCTGTTGTCGGGCAGTGTAGCGTATGACAGAAAGAGCAGGATTCTAACGATGGCCGGGCTGTGTACAGACACGTCTGCGCTGGTCGTCGGGACTCAGTTCGAAACGGGACTCATTATTGAAGACAATTCGTTCTCAAGTCGAACAATTCCACGTTGATCAGGTCCGGCGCCATTGCAATCGCTGTTGACGGTGCATGCTGGTCAGTGGTAATCGGCGTAATGGGCTCCGCGAGTATAGATTCCGCACCCGTAGTCTTCTATTAATGGTCCGGGTGGTCATTTCCGTGTTTGTCATACGTTGGATGGTTTAAAACGATGAATCTCGTACTGTCATAGCTGATCTGACAATCGCTCTATCTTCCTGTTCTGTCGTCATTCCAGACCGTCCGCTGCCCACTTGCCGCTGAAATCTACCATTCCGGACCCATTCCTGCCAACATCGTCTACTTGCTACATCGCTCCTTCAACGGTGTGCCTATCCAGCTTCATGCAGTCTGACCGCAAGTCCTCTTTCAAATTCCTTCATATGCTCGTTGTGGAAAAAAATTCAATATATAAGTCATCATATTTACCAAATTGTTGCCATCTTAATTTAGAAAACTGATATCAATCAGAACCTCATAAATGTATATATATTGTCCCACTCTGATGCTGTATTATCATGCAAATAGTTTAAAAAATATGGATTGTGAATGTTTGACAAAGACAAATGCACTCAAGATATATAACAACCTTTAGTTATTTCTATTTATTCTCTTCAGATTTAACTTTTTGATATGTACATATACTGATATATACATACAATATATACAAATATATATTTCCTGAAGAGGGAATAAAATATCTTATAGTAATCACGCAATATTCATATTAGTGCCTTTTTCGTGTAATATCGAAATAACAATATTTAATGTTAGCATTCTTTCTTTGGCACATAGTTTTTTCGGGTGGCTTTTTCTTTTTTTAACAGTTATTTTTTCGTGCGTGATGCAATCTAAGGTGTTTTGCAGTTTTTATAACGTTATTTAGATCTCAGAAAATAATTATATTTTGTTCCAGTACTTCGCACGGAAATAATTAATTACACATCAGTAACTTATTACAAGCGTCTAGTCTAAGCCTCCAGTTGACATTCTCGTACATTCCCATTTCAAATGTTTTTAGACCATTTGCGGGAATTAATATTTTTATATGCTGTTTGAAAGTTATCCTTTAAAATTATAAAAATTCTTTTGGAACTTGGAACTCCGTAACTGCTGGCTAATCTCGCCAATCTCGGAGAGAATTTTCACACTTCTTCATGATTTTCTGTTAAGTTTCAAAACTATATATCTCACTTAATTTCAAAGTTTATTTTATACCGAAAACAGTTTTAATTTTTTTTTTAAATTTTACAAATAACATTTTGAAAAGTCGGTATCGATGATCTGAATGAATACAATTATAGCGTGTTACCCTTTATTTTAAAGAGCTTGACAAAATTTTTCAATTATACTATACTTGACAATGTACCTCGGGGGGAGGAGGTGTAAATTTCTCTCTCGAGGAAAACCAATAAATTCACGAACACAAAAATGGCATCGCTATAATTTTTAACAACAATATGATTGAAAATATTAAGTCTGGTGATCGCTGAGTCATAACTAATCCCTTTTATGCATGATTATGTAAAATTTCGTTCTATGCTCCCATTTAAAAAAATATATATAATTTTGAATAAATTTCGAAGTTTTCGTTCGAATTAAAAGAAATTCTATCTAGTTTTAGATTTTTGATAGCAAAGGCAAGTTTCGTAAAATGAAATGAAATAATATTTGTAGCAGCTATATACGTATGAAATCGAGCACATACATCAACCAGACTGACAGACGGACGGACATCGCTCCAAAAATAGTCAAAACGTGTTTAGGAGGTCATAAAACAAAAATTGGCTTCAAAATCTCGAAACCGAAAATTTTCGTGAAAAAAAAAAAACAATTTTTTCTCAATACTACATATGATGTGATGATACTACATTTTACTTGAATAGCCTTTATTTGTGGTTAGACTTTCCTCCATTTTAGATATTTTGAAAAGTGTTCCAAATATTAAAATATCAAGATTAGAATCATATTTTCAGAATATTAAATTATCGAGATTATTATCACTATATTTTGAAAACTAAGAACCTGATCAGAAATCCGATGTTATATATCTTTGAGGGACTTTCAAAGCGTTAAAAATTACTCGCAAACTGTTAAGAGCTGGCAATTTTAGTTTTCGTTCCGATTTTAATCGAATATTCATATCATAGACTTTACATCAGAATATCAAACTATTTTACGAACTTGCTTATAAACTAAATGGATATTGCGAGTAGGATAAATGTAGGATATTACGAGTAGAATAAATGTAGGATATTACGAGTAGGATAAATGTAGCATATTACGAATAGCTTAAATGTAGGATATTACGAGTAAAGGCAAGTAAAGAGAAGCAAAAAATCACAGACTTTATAAAAGAATGTTTTAAATATTAAATTATTGAAATTATTTTTGCATATTCATAAATGAGACCGTATTTCAGGTAAAGCAGGTAAAATTGTTTACCCTTCTATGTATTAGAATAGGATATACAAGTGTCCAAAATTCTTTACATTTGTTGCATTTTCTTCTTCTGACCTACCCAGAGGTGTAAGTATCTGTTTAGACGGCTAGAAAGTGCCACCCAATTTAGAACCGAACCCATTCATAACATAGGCTTGCCAAGAAGGCTTAGAGCAGCTACGAGGTGAGGCCAGGAAAAATAACCTCCGACACGAAAAAGGATCAGCAGGACACCCGAGTCTGCCGGACAGACAATGCCGCCTACTCTCATGCAGCACGCTGGCTTCCAGGAGCATCAAGGCGACAACAGATCCCAACTTGGCGAGTGTTTCCAGCCCCCTCCAGCCCCCGCGAGAAACGCTGACGAGGACAATAGGCTGGAACCCAGTGAGGTCGGTATCTACAGGGACCATACCCTCCTTTCCCTACCACAAAACCCGTACTCCGCTGGAACACGGAGACAATTGTGGTCGAGCTAGGAATCAAACTCCGGTCATCCGAGTGCAATCCCCTCGCTCTAACCACTGGGCTGTCCTACCTCCATTTTTCATATCGCTCAGATTTCAAACCCCGACCATAAATGTTATTCACATGAATACTAGGATTTAACCTTTGAATTTTGCAAAATTGTGGTACGTCGCCCTCTGAATCTGAGCCCTAAACATAGAAAATACAAGGGAGGAGTAGTATGTTCTGATGTGTTTTCTGAAATGTTGACTTTTCTGATTATGCGAGCTTTTAACAATTTCTCCAGAAATTTTGGGTATTCATGCAGTAATGGTGGAATTTGTGCACAAGCTTGGTAACAACATGCATATTATGGACCTTTTTGCAATAGTTTAAAATACGCATTTCCACATTGTTGATATTTGACATTCATCTTTCCAATAGTGAACAAGATTTATACTAGTCATTTCAACCACGCTTTTGAATATTTGTTGGTTTATTTTTGCTACTTTTTGCTTTATGTGCTTTATAACGTCTTCTGCATATCCCACGTGTATCTCGCACACACAAACTCTTCGATAAATTTATGTGAAAGGTATGTTTAATTGCATAGTCGACTAGAAAATACAGGGTTAGTCAGAACTCATGGGCCAAACTTTAAGGGGTGATAAATTACATCTAAACAAGCCATTTTTGTCATACAAAGCAGGATCGCAACGCAAGAGGTGAACCGCTAGAGGACGGCAGGACATACTTCTTATTTTTACAGGAGGTATTGCCACAGTTACTACAACATATTCCTGCCAAGAAAAAAGAATGTATGTGGTTCTAACACGACGGAGCCCCACACCAATTCAGCGTGGATGTACGGCACACCTTGGATGCTACATTCCCAGGGCAATGGATTGGTCGGGGTGGTCTCATAACTTGGCCGGCACGATCGCCTGATCTCTCTGGTTTCGAATTTTTCTTATGGGACCATATGAAAAGTCTCATCTACGATAGCCCCATCGACTCCGACGAGGACCTTTTTGCTAGGACTGCTGTTGCTGGCGGCGTTGTCCAAGATATGCCAGGTGTTTTTTCTAACTTGAGCCGCTCGCTACGTCGCAGGTGTGAAACCTGCATTACTGCTGGTGGTCGAACTTTTGTGCAGTTTCTGTAACTTTTTCCATGCATTCTGCAATTTTTATCAGTAAACCGTACTTCGTGCCTACTCTGTCATTTTATTGTTTCCTCTTTTCACAAGACAGTCATCATTTCCTCATTTCATGAACTACCACATGGCGGTTCACCTCCTGCGTTACGACCCTGCTGTGTATGACAAAAACTGCTTGTTTAGGTGTGATTTATCACCCTTTAAAGTTTGGCCCAAGAGTTGTTGTTGAAACCCAGACCGTCCGACCTACCAGAAAGGTGTAAGGTAACAGTTTGGACGGTCGGGAAGTGCCACCCAATTTAGACCGGAACCCAGTGGGGGAGGCATCTACAGGGACCGTACCCTCCTTCCCCTACCACCAACCTCTCGGAAGGACTTTCGGACCCACATGTTTAACGTGATCGTACTCCGCATGAACACGGCGGCAGTTTTGGCAGCGGCTGGAATCGAACCCGGGCCTACCGAGTGCAATTCCAGCGCGCTAACCAATGGGCTACCGCGGCCCGGCCCAAGAGTTGTTGTTGTTGAGACCCAGACCGTCCGACCTACCAGAAAGGTGTAAGGTAACTGTATGGACGGCCGGGAAGTGCCACCCAATTTAGACCGGAACCCAGTGGGGGAGGCATCCACAGGGACCGTACCCTCCTTCCCCTACCACCAACCTCTCGGAAGGACTTACGGACCCACATGTTTAACGTGATCGTACTCCGCATGAACACGGCGGCATTTGTGGTAGCGTGCAAATCTAGCGCGCAAACCACGGGGATACCGCACCCGAGATGGCCAACAGCACGCGGTGTTCCGAGGTGGTCACCCACCAAGTACTAACCGCGCCCGATGCTGCTTGACTTCGGTGATCTAACGAGAACCGGTGTTTTCAGCACGGTACGGCCGTTGGCCCTGGCCCAAGAGTTGTGTAATTGTATTAGTCGATATGTTTAATTTTATGTAGTTGACTATATAATATGTTTAATTGTATGTTTAATTTTATTAGTCGACTAGAAATTTCACACGACTCCGCCTGGGATTTAAGATGTGTTTACATGATTTCTGATTAAAATTACACCGGAACTATCAGTAAATTCTTGAAAAACGAACTAGGCTTTTACAGTACACCCACTTAGAACAAAAATAATTGACTGGCTATGCGAGCGTAATAAGCCATATATAAACGTGTAGGTAAACGACATTTGCTAGCTCAAGCTGAAAAGTGTAGTATTTAATACTAAGTTCTAGCATAATTAGAAGCTGGTATTTAAAATTATAAAAATAGTATATTTAACCCAATAATTTGCAGGTGTATGCTGTAGACCAGTTTTTGTATATATGCTGTATTTACGTAGTTTTTATTTATTGCTTTAATATATGTTATTTTGGTTTCGGAATACCTGGCATCGAGAAAACTAAACAACATTAAAAAAAGTGTAGGTAGACGGTATTCGCTAGCTCAATCTAAAATGTATAGTCCTTAAATTCTTTGTCTTTAGTAAATAATCCTTAAATCCTTTGTCTTCAGAAAATAGTCCTTAAATGTATAGTTAAATCTAAGCTCTGACACAGTGAGAAACTGAGTCACAAAATTATAAATGTAGTACATTTTATGTCATTTTCAGAAAACTTCACATCCAGAAAACAAAATAAAGGTATAATTAATCCAAATGGAAAAACAAATAATTTCCTGAGAAGTAAAATTCAAAAACTTTAATTCTTTCTTAGTGATTTTTCACCAGATTTATGTCATTTTTGCACAATATTCATAATGATGATCTAATATCAAATTTAAAAATATAGAACAAAATAATGTAAATTTGCTGAGTTAGAATTTTGTATTTTAAATCCAGTTACTATGCTGACAACTGTCTAGAACGCCCACGAAAGAATCTTCTGTAGCTGCAAGAATCTTCTGTAGCTACAAGAAATAGTTGGTGAAATGTTGGAAATTGTACAGATTTCGAATTTAAAATGTCATAACCTTTAAACAAATTCGCATGTAATTTAAAAAATCAAACCGAACCGTGTCGTCCGGGAAACTGAGTATATCTGTACAGAATAAATCTGGACACTCTGATTTCCAGCTACAGATACATTGACACTCAAACACCCTTCTTTATTATAAACGATTAGAACGAATTACTCGGCGTTTCCAGGCCTTAAATACGGTTCCTCTACTTAAATAATGTATTTACAGAATCTCTTTTTCAAACCGCTTCAATATCTACGCTCCGCAACCGTGAAAAGTAGAAAAAAAACATAAAGGAATAAAAGGCGTAGCTTGAAACTCATCGTGAATTCTAAATAAAGCATACTCAGAAAAGTCAAACGGCTACTGGAGAAAGACGTGCTTTTGCGAATTAAATCAAAAATCTCAATTTGCATGCGTTTACTTAAAAAGTCACAAAAAATAAAATAATGTAGTAATTAAAAAATTGTTTTTGTTAGAGTGTTATGATAGACACACAGCTCTTTGACAAACTATAATATTGTGGTAATCTTACTTTTTCGGATATGGCGAATTGAGTATCAGGTCACACAAGATGTGCAAATTTCGATGTCTTTAAAAATAAATAAATAAATGTGAAAAAAAATTGCACTACGGATTCAGTTCAAACATCTTTAAAAATAACGTTCTTCGATGTGTCCCATAGCGTCAAGACGAAAACGCTATCATAATAATAATTTTGGTCGATAAATATTATTTTTTGTCGATTTTAAACCAATGTGTGTGAAAATCGCTAAAAATCGTGTTTAAACAAAGTAACATTAAACTTAATTAGAACTTTAAAAATATCTCACCGAAGTGTATTTTTTCAGGTCCTGAAATATCTTTATACCAAAATTATCCCGTTACAGAGCACAAGGGTACCCAGATATATAAACTTACTTTATTAACTGTATACATAAACTACTTCATAAATGCTTTAGAGTCAGTAAGATATTTACATTAAATAAATATATAAATGTATGCCGAGTAGATGAAAAGAAACATCACAAAAAATGATGATAGAAAAGAATACAGCTAAAAAGAAACTCAAAAAGACTGTATAGGATCCCGAAAATGAAACAAAATTTCGTTATGTGATGAACATTATGAAACATTTTCAAAAAATGAGAATTACTCTACGCATAGAGAGAGGAAAAAATCGTCTGCGAAGTAAAAATGCTTCTGAAGCGCTAGAAAGCACTTTTGATGGAACATAATATTTGAAGATGCTGCTAGGAAGCTAAAAGAATAGAGTTATCTTTGTTTTAATGGGTTTGGGACGATAACAAAATATTTGCACTTTCAAAGTTGTTCGATCTTGAAAAAGGCTCTAAAACCAGAGGCAGTCATGTGAAGAAAATATTTAATGTATTTGAGATTGAAATAATATGAATATTTTACGAATTTACAGTCATAAAAACGAAATTATTGTATTTAATTGAAATATGTTCTTGAAATTATTTGTGATCTTAATAATATGCAAAATATTACATTATTATAAATCTTACTTTTGTTCAAAATGACTTTGAGTATATAATTTAATAGAAGGATTGCAGAGGCTTTTGCTTCGGAATGCAGATCTTAATGATAACTATGTTCAAATATGAAATACATGTGTTGTATTGGTTTAATCAGCAGCTTAGGTAATGTTTTCTTGACATTAATTGCCATCGTGATGATATTCAAAATCTTATATTATTACAAATCCTATTTTTGTTCAAAACGACTTTGGAATATACAATTCAATAGAAGTATTAACCTTCTGATTCGGAATAAAACTCTTAAACAATAAATATGTTCAAATATGAAATATATGTGTTGTATTGGTTTAATCAATCTTGAAACGGCTTAAGTTATATGTTCTTGACATTAATTGCGATGGTGATAATATTTAAAATTTTACATTATTGTTCAAAAAGACTTTGAAATATATAATTCATTAGAAGAATTGCAGAACTTTTTGCATTGGAATGCAGATCTTAAGCGATAAATATGTTTAATTAAGAAATATATACGCTGTATAGGTTTAATTAATCTTGAAACAGATTAGCTAATCCTAAAATTTGTCGAATATATAATCCGTTGTCAAGTTGGTTAGGAATTTTTTTAACGCGATATCCAATATCAGTTTTTTAAGTTCTTAAAGGAAGACTTATCTAAATATGCAGATTTTATTTCATCTAAATATGCAGATTTTATTTCATCTAAATATGCAGATTTTATTTCCTCTAAATATGCAGATTTTATTTCTTCTAGGCTTATAAAATTTTAAAGTAATTAATTATATTGAAGTAGATTATCATAAATTTTTCATAACAATGTTCCAGACAAAGGTCACCGTTTTTATCGCTTTCAAATAGCATTATTTCTTTAGTTTCATGATATAGATATTCCAATTGTCCATGTTATTTTTGAATTTAATTTAATTTTTCATTTTTGAACTTTAATTAATTATTTTTAACAATATGAACTTTTGATAAATAATTCGCAGATTTTAAATCATACCATTTAATAATTCTTCTGATTTAGCTTATGATAAATTATTTGATAAAAATAAATGTTTAGTCAATAAAATATTTTCAGAAGATTAACAAAACGTTTGGAAACAAATTCACAATATTTGATAAAATTAATGACTTAAAATAATAGGAATACTCAAAAAGATTGCCAAAAAAATGGCCATATAAAAACTGAAAAAAAAATATCCTGATGTGATGCATTTTATGATGCTCGATGAAAAAATGAGAATCACTTCATGAAAGAATAAAAAAAAATCTACCGTAAAGTAAAACATCTTCTGAAAAACTCGAAAAACAATTTTGATGAAAAAATATTTGAAGATGCTGCTATGACGCTGAGAAGAAATAACTTTGGTTTTGTTTTAATGGCTTAAGAGATAGGAAAATATTTACACTTCAGCGTTGCCTTTATTCTTCAGGAATTTTTTTGAGACGAATAAGATATCCATAAAAAATATATCTGCTTTGTTTCAGATTAAGTAAAGTAATCATTACATTTACATTGTAAGAACATTATTAAAGGTAAATTGCAGAAGTGAATTTAGAAGAGGAATTGTAAAGAAACATTGTAGTAGAGCAATTGTAGAGGAGCATTGTAAAAGTACAATTACGGAAGTGCACTGTAGAAAAGAATTTAGAAGAGCAATTGCAGTAGGGCGTTGTAAAAGAGCATTTGTAAAAGAGCATTGTCGAAGCATAATTATAAAAGGGCTTTGTAGAGAAGCAATTGTAGAAGAGTGTTGTAGAAGAGAATTGTAGTAGAGCAATTATAGAAGAGCATTGTAGCAGGGCAAATGTAGAAGTGCATTGTAGAACAACAATTGTAGAAGAGTATTACATCTATTTTAGTGTTAATTTGCTTTAATATATAATGGATATATTTAAAAATAAATTTAAGGGTGTAGTTTCGGAACACGATCACTTAAATGTATAAGCGTTGCAAAAAATGATACTCAGAGTTGAGTCATTATATCAAATATTTTATATTAATAAAACTAAATGAGTCATTGATATTTTTGTAGTAATTTTGAATCAATATCGGGAAAGTAATGATCCGAATTCCTACAAATATGGCAGTGAAAGATAGCTTATCCTCACTTGTATTCATAGAAATTTCCAGACGATTGATTAATATATCAATTAAAATACTGATGAAACTGGGAGACGTTTACTCCCATTTTTTTGTTACCGAAACTAGGCATGAAGGAACTCGGCTGTGATAGATGTGTATAATTATTTCATAAGACGATTTCATTGGCATACAAAGCTTGAACCACGGAGAAGACTTGATGTCAGGATATTGGATGTGATGACATAGTTTCAGAATTATGAATATTAATTGACTATTATCAGCATATGTATAATAATATTTGTACATACGTAGTACTAAGCTCTTAACCTGTTTCTGATTCGCCACTTGGATTGACTTTTTGTAGATGTCTCGATTCTGCATTTTTTCAAATGTGGCAATTGAGACAATAAAATGTGTTGTTTTTAATGTCGCTTTATCGTCAAAATATTGTAAAGTTTGCAGAATACAAAAATATGATCCGTTTGGCGGCATGAACGATATTATAAAAGTATGCATTTTACAACCACCAGATAGTCAACTACATCTTCAGCTCTACTTGCAGATCCTCCCAGGCAACTCAAAGCACAATTATTGCGCCGGACAAGTGATGCTATACCTCCCATCATTAGAACCATTCAGAAACATCTATTACGAGCATCTATTAAAATATAGAAGATGCTAAGGATTCTACCAAAATGCGACTGCTAAAATAATCATTACATTTTTAGACTAGACTTCAATTCATAAAACACAAAATCAGCTTAAAATGGGCGTCCCCAAAATAGGACACTCCCATTGCAGATTCCATAGACACTGCCATTGCAGATACCATAGACATTCCCGTTACAGATACAAGTCCATGGGCAGGTTTTGCGCTATTATGCGCTCACCAGCTTGGATTAACCGATATCTGCAATGACAACAAGAATCTTGCTATGTACCAAAATTTTTATGGTAACTGTCAATTTCAGCTCTTTCCCGTAGCTGGAAAAAGTTCGTTAAATTTTTTGCTCATACTACACGAAGCTGCAGAGGCAAAGTTCATGACACAAAAATCCGCCTATAAAGGACGTTCCCAAAAATATGAAAACACTCCCATTGCAGATGCCAGAATCCAATGACTGGTTTCGCGCTTATTATGATCTTGTCATCATGAAATTGCCGATATTTGCAATGGCTGCAAGGAACTTGCTATAAGCCACGTTAAACTATAATCCACGTTCAACTATAAGCTACCTTTTCAACATCCAATTTCACTTCCACTTTATACGACGAAGGTTCTCACAATATATTGATTGTACAATTTATTGATTCAGCTTCGTGTATTGTGTACAGGGCCTTTAAGTAATATACCTAAAATTATTCATTCTTATATGATCCCTAATAAAAAGTATTTAATACATAAACCTCGAATGGAAATCGCATTTATTTTACGAACACTGAGCAAAAACCAGAATCGATAGTATAAAATAAACATGTCTGACAAAATGTAATTGTTAGACTCTCTATTGTAACTCGTGGCAGTAAGACAGAGTTCGGGTTTTATTGCATAATATTAGCAGAACTAGAAAATTCAAAATAAAATTTCCGACTTCATTATTATACGTTATGTACTGTATCCAAATCGAATATTTTCTTCCAAAATTATGAGCCAGGGTCGGGCTAAGATTCTTTGGAATCCTATAAGAGACAATTTTGGTGCTCCTAACCACTTAAGCTGATAATTCCTCAATTGACCCAAAACAATGCTATTATATGTCTCCATACGGTAGTCACAATATGTTATTATATGTCTCCATAGTAAACAAACTTCCACATTTGATTTTCGAATATCAATTTTCGAAGATTTTTGCAACACCTACGTCCTTAGATATATTTATCAAAATGCTTCTATGGTACGGCCTCAACAAATGTCTTTAAAATTACATTTAAATCATTTAAACAACTATTTTAAACAAACGATAAGGAATGGTTGAGGGAGTGCGGGATAGAGAAGAAGGCATTTCCTGTCTCATAAATATTGACAGAGAAGGAATCTGAACTGCTACTCTAACATAAAGACAATGGTCTTGCAGTCATAAAAACATCCTTAATTGGAAATAATAGGTGTGAAGGCTTTGAATTCTAAGCATCATCTTTGACTCTTATAGATATAGGATAATAAGATGAGAATGCAAAATGAAATAAGGTTCGAGTGTTCTTGTTCATTGTTCTTATCTTGTATAACTCTGACTGAAAAATTGTGAGAATCATCTTTTCCGAAAGATCACCTGCAAGTTGGTGAAGTTCTCCACATAGCAAAAAATATGTAGATGCAAATTAAAAAATAGCAAAAGAGTGTTTGTGTTTATTGTTTTTATTTTGAATACATCTGCCTGAAGTGTGAGAAACATGTTTTTCGAAAGACCAGCTGAAAATTGGGGAAGTTCTCCATATAGAAAAATAAAACGATTTAGGTACAAATAAAAAACAGCAAAAGTATGTTGTGCTGAGATTAAAATATAAACTCATCATGACAATTTCGTACTCGAAACAGTTTGTTCATTTATTTATTCTTAATGATGTTGCTTAAGATTTTACTCACTAAATCTAAGTATGATTTTTTTACTTATTTTAATTAACCGCACTCTCTGTTGGGTAAACTGTATTTAAAATAAGAAGCACCTTAGACCGGTTAGTCATTGAACGATTTTTTTTATTTAGGTTATATTAATTGAATATTATTGGTGTATATTTACAGTCCACATAAATATTTCATTTTATATATTTAGAAAATTTTTCATGATCTGTGGGAGAATAACTGTTATCTATTTAGAGCTTAACAAATCACTGTCCAGATGATTACCGTTGAAAATAATCTGGTATGAGCAGTACATGATTTTCTCTGCAAACACAAATTCATTTTCTCTTTATTTCTTTAATAATTCATTAAATTGAGTTTAATTGCACAAGTTTAATTGATTACATTGAGTTTAATTGCACACTAAATGCGCACTTTTAATTAAATGCTTGTTTTTATTAGGTAACTGGAAACTTTTTTCAAAACGGCGAAGCAAAAATTAGAAAAATTCAAATATCTCGAAAACAGGTAGCTCTAGAGTAATGGGATTTGTCTTATTCTTTTCCTCGTCAAAAATTACGTATAAAAAGAGCATTTAATTGATACTAATAGAAAAAGACACGCCGGAATATTGTTGCCCCGCCACCATTAAGTTGCATTAACCTGGCTTCCAAAATTTCGCCCTAGAGCTCACTCCACCTTACGGCAATATTTATACAGACTGATTATGTTGCTACTTGCTATGATACTGACCAATCGACTATATTAACATTGATGGGGTATAATAAAGTCACCATTGAAGGTAGCAACCTCTATATAATCCTGGAAGAAAGAAAAAAAAATAATGTCGGTCGGTTCCCATAAGTTTAATGGAGCCGATGATAGAAAATCCACTGCCCTCAATTATGGTATAAGCAATAAGTAAAAATATTCGAAAAGAAACACACACATATTGATTTTTATTAGTGCTTTCTAATTTGCTGGTGCAGTAAGCACGCGCTTAGTATGCCTATTGGGTAATCTACGCAAAATTGCCTTAAAAATGTACTTTAAATGTGGCTTTTTAAAAACGATATTTTTGAGATATCTATAGCTTTAAAATGTTTTATGCGTTTTATTTTTACCAATAACTGCATGAAATGTGTAATGTATGATTTTGTTGGATATTTGTGGTGAATGGCCGTTTGAGCGATATCAGACAATTTGTGATTCTCATTTTTCGCCAACCTCCTGCAACCCTTCATCTTCACGTCTCTCACATTATTAGCTGTTACCTGTCGGACACTCAATCTTGCAGGAGAACATTTTAAATATATCCGAAACTCTGTATATAAACCAATGTCGAAGGCCCAGACCGTCCGGTTCATCCGAGGACATAGAGCAGCAGTAAGGGGGGTCGGATATATACCAATGTAAAAGAATTGTGTTTTATTAAAATATAATTAAATAATTATAGTATTAGACATCCTTGCTGCAAAGTTGTCCTGTTGCCTGTTGTCCTTTTAATAAACCAAATACTCAAAGAGAAGGAAAAAACTACCGTGTCAACGCTGAAATAAAGGTAAGTGACTTTTACCTCACTACCTTATTTTACCTATTAAACAATTACTAATTTCAAGCAACTTAAATTTAGAGACATAAACTTTATGTCTATTTATAAAGCCCAAAAGTTTTATATTATATGCAAACAAAATTGTGGGTACAGGTTTGAATCAGAATCCTTTAAGTGACATAAATGTGTAGTAAAGCTGCGCTATAGGTGAAATTTTGATAAAAATTTACTTCTAACTTTGGAATACTTATGTTTTTCACTAACCTGAAGATGGAGTTAGAAATTGAAGTTTTTTTATTCAAATTACTCACTTAAATCTATGAATCTATGATGATAAATTAAAATTGGTGCACAAGAAGTATTTAAACTCTTTTTTTAATTATTATATTTTTTAAATTAAAAAAAATAAACAACATCGTCATTTTTTTTTTAAATTTGGTAACTGTACCCATACATTTATATAAATAAAATTGAAAATATTTTTTTTTTTCACATCGTCACGGGAGAAAGTCTTCCCCGAATTTCATGAAATTTTGTGGGAGCCTTGAAATAAATTCACTTAAGATTAAATCCAGTTCTTGATTTAAGTTTCCAGGACTTTGTATCCTGACTGTAAAGCGACGATTTAAGAGGATACGTTGTAACAATACGATTATAGGCAATATGTTATGCTATTCAGGAATGATACAAAAAAAAAAAAAAAAAAAAAAAAAAAAAAGGAATAAAACAGTATTTAGAAATCTGGAACATATAAATATGGATTAGAGTTTGTTTAAAACGCCTTGAGTTAATAGCAATACACATTTGAAATTGAGAAAGAATGTTATCGTGCACCATGAGAAGAATAACGGCTATCCCGTGTAACAGCACCCTGCAACCGATAAAGCATAGACGGTCATTATTGCCTTCCATGTACGCGTTTTGTGCGTTCCTGATACCGATTCATGCTAATTAGACAATGTTCTACAATTTTTGTAATTGACATTTTTTTCTACCTTGCTATGTTTCAGAGTTCTTGTTTCTAACTTCTTCAATTCTCTGCTCATGGCGCTGTAAACACTTTTATTCATTATAGCAAAGTCACATTTGTATGAATGGATCTAATGTGTAATCTTAGGGACTTTTCATGCCGACAGTTGCTTGGGTGTTCAAAGACTTTCCTAGGAACATTTTATGTTGCCCGGGTGTTAAAAGAGTGATACATTGAATTTATTGTTCTTAAAAAATAACAAAGAAGTTATCCGTATAAATAATAGCGAAAATTGTACGCTATGGACGTGATAAGACCCCACAACCAAATTATAAATACGATTCCTTGCAACTAAGTACCATTTGAAGGATTTTTTTTCTTTTTGAAGGTTGAAAATGTTCTGTCTTTACGCGCATGTGCAGTCGTGTTCAACTAACCGTAATAGGTTGAAACGTCCATACGGGAATCGACCGCAGGGGAGAAAAATGTTAACAGTTTGTTCGCTTAACAAATTTATATTTACTAAACGAATGGCTTCAAGAAGTTTTGTTATGGAGCAGTGTCTAATATTTAAAGGAAAAGCTAATAAATTATAAACATTAGAGTGTGAGTAACTTTTTTATATCTCAGAATAAAAATCGGATACATTTTAAACACGTCAAAAATATATATTCTTGAAAATGCGTCTATAAGACTTATTGTTTCTGTTCAATATTTGTTTGGAAAATGATTTTTCAATCTGTCCGATGGTGTTATGGTGGAAACGGTGTGATAATATTTTCAGTCACTAAGGAACCAACTTTTGTGAATATTGGTAAACTCAGGCTACAGCGTGCTAAAATATTTAAAAAAATCTGATGTGGACAGCTCATGACTTTCCCTATATAATGCAATGAATTTACTGCTTTTACAGTAAAAAAATAGATTAAATAGAATATTTTTATAGTAGATATTTATATTCTACTATAGATATTGAATTTTCGTCAATTAGTCGTTATTTTCTTTGATTTAGCGTCCTTTTAATTCATTTGACCCTTTTAATCCAGTTAATTTTGCAACATTTAAAAAAGTCGCCAAGTTTGCGATATTAGTCCAAATTCGTCGCCAAAATATCGCCAAGCGTTATGGATGGAGAAATAAGTTATTTTTACAGCAGATGAAAGATTATTAGCGTTCAAATACAAAAATTTTACTCAAAGTATCTTCATGAATGGAACGAGCTAGATCCACGAGAAGGATATCACCAAATTTATCGCATGGTATTACATATGCAAAATGAACATGTTTCTCAATAGGAAATACTTTTTTTTTTTAATTTTTTTTTGGAAAATATGCAATATCTCGAGAACGGTTCATGTTAGCGTTCTAAAATTTATGTCAATCGTTTTCTGATGAAAAATAAAATAAAAAATGTCTACTTGAGTAACTTTATTTGATGTTTTGATATTTTGACGAAGTTTTCAAAATTTCACTTGAAAATTTAGGGGGTAGGGGAGGGGTTGAACATTCGATTGCGTATAAAAACAATAGTCTTCCAGTATTCACGGATTGCAATTTTTGTACCAAATTTCATTGGAATCGGTCCATTCGTTCGTCAATTATCGGCTCCACAGACTCACTGACACACACTCACACACACACATACTTTCACACACATACACACACACATACTTTCACACACACACACGCACACACACGCATATGCACGCACACACACACACATATATACTTTCACACACATACACATACACACATACACAGACATCACCTCAAAAATGTTCGATTCGTGATCAGGGATGGTTGAAACGTGCTCTCCCGTCGAAAATTCGAAATCGAATTTTCGATCCCGTAACAATACTTTCCTTATATATTATTGCATATAGGGAAAGTAAAAACTAATCCGAATTAAAACAGTAATAACGCTGAGGTGCATCTTTTGGTGTTCTAATTGGCTGTATGACGCTTAGATTTACAGCTACGGGCGAAACATACATGAACACACACACACGCATATAATCACACAGACAGACATATTCCTTTATTATAACAGACGATATAAAAAAATTCTTGCAATTCTAGGCTATAGCAATATCGGGTTGTATACTTATTTCCATATTATTATTTTATTTAAAGTTAAATGTCATACATGACTGCACAACCTTACTTGCAAAAATAGAACAAGAGATTCGTACGAACTTCACTATTTGTCGAATTTTTACTGTTCGCATTTGAAATACTCTCAAGCATATCTTTCGGACATTTCTCAATGTGCGTTTCTCCTACTTTCATGAAGAAATTCTCCGAAATGAACGCTTGAAAAAAAAATTATTCAAAGAACACTTCTATTTTGCCAAAACTAGGAAATTTGAATGATTTAGTTTTGCAGGACGCTGATATATATTCAGATAGTCAAAAATTGCATTTTTTGATGCTTGTAAAATATGCTGGTGTTACTTTATTCCAAAATATATTTTTCGAAAAAAATGGCGTTGGACTTTATTAGTTTATCTGCACGTAATCAAATCAATGCTGGATTGTAGAACAGTACGTATTACACAATTTTTAACACTTTACAAGAAAGCAGAAAAGTGTTTATGACTTTGTTCATTCTATCTGTCTGTGTGTCTGTCTGTGTGTCTGTCTGTGTGTCTGTCTGCCTGTCTGTCTGTCTGTCCGTTAGCACGATAACTGCCGTAAAAATGACTTAATCAAAATGAAATTTTAGTATGTTGTTCAGACGGTCTGTAGGACCTATGGGAATATAAATGAATAATATCACCCAATTAGTTTTGGATTGAACCCGGGTTGAAAAAATGAAATACATTGTACCCTATGGGACCTAATTTTTCAAACATTTTTTAAGAGGATTTAAAATTCACAAATTGCTTCGAAAATTTTAGGTAATATTCAAATTGTTCCATAAAATATATAAAAAAAAAATCAGCGAAATATATTCAGTAGTTTTTTAAATAAAAATTAAAATAATAATAACACCTCTTAAATGAAGCGATCAGGTGACCATGATATGAAAAGATCGCGTGACCCACTTCAAAATGATATATGGCATCCATCTTGTCTCAAAATCTCAAAAACCTGATTTTTAACGTTCTTTTTAATGCAGATTGAGTGTTGTATCCGTTCTAAAATTACTTTATTTTTGCTTACATTCTGTGCATCTACATACTGAAACAACGCAATTACAAAATATTTGAGTTTAAATGCTCATCCAAATTTGATTATTTCTACAACGAAGCCTATTTTTCACTTATGTAAAATGTGAACAGCAAAATATGTAGAATGAGTTGTATTATAATTGCTGTATTTCTTTAACACAAATCATTTAGTTTATGGAGTCTGCATAGCTGATATAAATGAAATATTCATTGATTTTAGAGAGAAGGACGATTTTTTTCGATGAAGTTTTACGCATGGAGTTTAATTACTTGTAGCTCCATGGTCTTAATTTTTAAATGAAATAAATTATTATAGTATTGTGATGAATGGCAGTAACGGGAAATTATTTATGAATGAAATGCTGCTTTTATAGAGAGAGCCAGGCGTGTTATGACGTTCTATGACGTCATTTGATTGAATTTCAGTTGTTTTCGATGAAGTTTTTAAATATAATAAATCATCGTAGCATTATGATAATTATAAAATTATTACCGAGGAATGTAACACATTTTAGAGATGTTTAAGCCAGGCAATTATATTTCAATGCCGTCATTTGAATGAAGTTCATTTTTTTCGATGAAGGTTTTCAAATATAATAAATTAATGTAGTATTGTGATAAGTTTTAAAATATTACTTATGAATGTTTTGAATTTTACAGTTGTTTAAATAAAATTGCATTGAAGTTGGAAAGTGTTTCATAATCAATGCTTTAACCATGATTGATATTTCTTGCTTTTTTTTTTAATCAAGTAGCCAGGCACTTGACTTTCATCATTCGCCTTTGTCAGCGGCCAGAACGTGAACCATTTACCCGTCCTAGGACGTTGCCCCATGTGCACCAGAGGGGGGCGGAACACACTGCGCCCACAACACAAACATCCATGCCTTACGTGGGACGCGAACCCACAACGCGGCGATCGAGCGATTGCTGTGGAAACGCTCGCCTTGACCACTCGACCACCAAGATGATGGTAAAGATTGATGGTAAAGATATATTGATGGTAAAGATTTTTAAATGATTATTTCAAAAATCCAATCGAAAACTATACAATATCTCGAGAACGGCTCATGCCAGCGTTTTCATAATTGTATCATACGGTTTTTAATGAAAATTACGTGTGTAATGGTTATTTATTTCTTATTACTGAAAATCATGATATTTAATGAATATCCCAAAACTTGATTTGCAAATTGGTGGGGGCTTTAAAACAGTCGATTGTATTTCTTTTTCTTCTTCGACCTAGACAGTCCGACCTGCCAGAAAATGTAAGGTTTGGACAGCTGGCAAGTGGCACTAAATGTAGACCGGAACCCAGTGGAGGTGGCTCCACAGGGACTTCACCGTCCTCCCCCTTCCACCAACCTCACGATTCAAGGATTCAAGGACGTCCAATTAACGGAGTCCCCAAGCAACAGTCAGGCTGCCTTTATACTCCAATCTAAACGGAGGCTGGGAAATAGTGATAAAAAATATTTTATAGAAGAGAAATTTCAAAAAACGGGCGATGTTCTTCGATTCTGATTGTGACGAATAGCAATCAAGATCTGTCGAGTCGCAGAATTCGGAATAAGAGGTAAAATTCCTCGAAAAGAAAAGGAGGAATTTTAAGTGGGAGGGGTCCAGCTGAGTTCAGTGAAGCACCGGCTTTGAAACATTGAAAGACTGAGAACTCGGATCTTCAGAGTTGAATCCCCGCTCGTTAACAACTGGGCTGTTTCGCCCTCTGTCGATTGTATTTCTTCTTCTTCGGCCCAGACTTTGCGACCCGGCAACTAGACACAAGGCATCTTAGTGCGATAGTCGATTGTATTTCAATTTAATAGGGTTCCAGTAGTTACTGATTGTAATAATTATACCAAATTACACTCAAAACGGTCTATCTGTTTGTGAGACATCGCGCCTACAAACTCACGGATACACACAATGACACACGTACACATGCTAACACATGCGTACACATACGTCCACATACTAACACAGACATGCACACATTCACATGTGTACATATTCAAACGTAGAAACGCAAGCACGCACACATGCACACGCACATACGCACACTCACACGTACACACACACACTCAAATATACATATACACACAGACATGACCTGAAAAACTTTCGATTCGAGCTGAGAGATCTTTAAAATGTTTTTTTGCGTCGAAAACCTGAATTCCAATTTTAGATCCCATCGTTCATCAATGGACTGTCATTTAAAAATAACACTATTCATTCTATTTTGCATATAGAAAAAGTTGCAACTGCAATCCTATTTTGAAAAATATATAGTGCTAACTTCGTCTAAATCCTGATATTAGTGAATATAAAAATTCGGTTACATATGTATAAAACTAATATCAAATAAAATAGAATATGAATAAATATTTTATAACATCTTATTCTCCATCCGATAGCTGCGCACACGGCATGGAAATGGCGAAAATCGCACTCAAGTCGAGCGCTCGTGCATAAGTAAATGCAGAATGTTTTCAAAACTTCACTCTCTGGATTCTGAATCGACTTTTATGGATACACATCTTCCATATTTTATAGATTCTTTGGCGTCTCGCTTTGTAAGCTCTTTCTTACGAATGTATTTTTACTTTCCCTACAATACTTACTATATCCATGAGAAAAGTATTAAAGAAATTTATGAAGAAGGATACATAAGGTGCCAAGTGGTGTGTATACACATTATTTTTGAAGGAAATATTAAACAATTTTATTTCTCTTATGCATACTTGTATTGTACAGTCATAGGAATTTTCCGACATACTGGAAGTGGCACTTCAAGATCTGGAAATGAAAATCCTTAGTGAACCTGTCAATCCCTTCCAGAATTTAATGCTCAATTTATATGAGTCGTTCATCTAAGCTCTATTAATAAACAATCTTCAGAAATATATGTTTTAAGACTTTTTTGGGGGCTTGAAGTGAAAGTCCTTAGTGACACCCTCCTTTTACTGTCCTCCTTCTATTAATTACTGAATCTGTATCTATGACGATATAAATATATCTATAGCAGATCCTGAGAAATACATGTTTCAAGGAAAGTGTAAGTTTTTATATCGGATGTACCATTTCCAGAACTGGAAATGCAAACGCGTAGTAATTTCCTTTACCCCCTAAAGAATTTGATGGTGAATCATTATTATCCAATCATTAATGTCACTCATTATCCAAGCTCTATCTATCTCCAATTTGAGACATACATATTTAATGAAAAAATTTTGGACTAGAAGAGGAACGGAAATCGGAAGTAAAATTTCGTACTGATCTACCGTACTTCCTCCAAAATTTGATGATGAATCTATATCAGTTATCACCTAAGCTATATCTATAGCCAATCTGGAGAAATATATGTCAAAAATAAAATGAAAGTTTATGAACCGGAAATGAAAATAGAGCCCGAAATATTATTTCTCACTGAACACACCATTTTCCTCTGGCGTTTGTTGCTGAATCACTCATTATATGATCTCTGCCTGTATCAGATTCTGATAAATAGATGTTTTAAGGAAAATGTTTTCGAAAAAACAATGGTATATGGCAAAGCTTTTACCAATAATAATGGGCTATGAAAATTTGCAACCAATAATGGATTATGAATATTTGTCGTAATTACTTGCTTTGTATATCCGCGAACTAGAACGCGATGCTCGTGATTTCTATGCGATGTTTGTATATCTGTCAGTACTAGTATTTAAGTCTGCCGAAGAAAGAGATTATTAATCTACAAAAATTAAGATTCAACTTTATTTTAATAAGTTTTATTTTGTTTCACAGTTATGGCGTTTAGCGTCGAAAATTGCCCACTAAATCCATAATCGGGCTCAGGATATGTCACATGGCTGTCACTATAAATGTATAAAATTTCTGTATTCAGGGGGCAGTAGTGGGACAGCCCAGTGGTTAGCGTGTGGGAATTGCATTCGGACGACCCACGTTCGATTCCCGGCTCTGCGAAAACTGTCCCCGTGATCACGCAGAGTACGGACACGTTAAATATGTGGGTCCGAAAGTCTTTTCGAGTGGTTGGTGGTATGTGATGGAGGGTATGGTCCTTGTGGATGCCGCTCCCACATGGTTCCGATCAAAATTATGTAGCACTGCCCGGTCGGCTAAACAGTCTTACACCTTGGGTAGATTGGACGGTTTGGGTCAAAGAAGTAGAAGTTGTCGGGACCGCACATAGAAATTATGGGTCCCTGCGAACAGTTATCACGTCCCCCCTATACTTAATTTTCTCTTTCTGGTGACTTTCATGTCTTTCATAATAAAAAAAACATATTGGAAATCCATGCCCCTATGGAGCCCGGACTCCAATTCTAGTGGTGACTTCCCCCCCCCCCCCTAAGTATGGTCCTGCAGCATTCTGTGTTATAAGATGAGCTTTTAGAGCATTGGGATGGTATTTTCAACATTGGCATCCCTATAAGAAAAACTTGACTTCTGAAAGGGGTAGAGGAGTTTACTAAGGATTTTCATTTTCAGATCTTGAAGTATATAAACCCAAATAACGCAAGAATGCACCATACATCTGTTTCGAGAATACACTGGATACCCTTCGTCAGTGCAAGAGATGACGTATGTAAATATTCATTCTTCTAAGTCATCGTCGGATCTTTCGAAGGGTTTGAAAATACTTTTCGAATCTTCCTCATTTTCTTCGCTCCTAAAAAAAAATAATAATGAATAAAACCACGATATATTAAGTTCTGCCCAGTAGTTGATCGTATAAGTGTGCAAAGATTTAGTCTTCTAGCCTATATGGTGGACTTCTTTTGGAGTCTCGAAAGCCTTTTTCAACCCCCGCATTTTCTCTACTCATGGGAGAAAAAAAAAATCCGTTAGCTTTCATCCCGCGCTTGATACTATAAGTTTGGAAAGATTCAGTAATTTAGGCCACCGGCGCGCTTCAAGCCGGTCGGAGAAGGCAAAAACACGTTAGACAATTGTTATATAGATGCGGGTACGATACTGTAAGAACATATTTGGAGGAGTTTGGGAGCAATTTATAAATTCAGTGAAAATCCAGTGCGATTTATAAATACAGTGTAGCTATTTAATTCCAATTGCAAGTACTTATAAAGTGGTTACTTATTTATTAATTACAAATATATTTTTTCAGATTTTTTTTTTTCATTTTAGATTAAAAACATGCAATATCTCGTAATTGGCTTGTTAATGTTCTTCAAATGATGTCATTTGCTTTCAAACAGAAATATTACATAAGCAATGATTGGTTTAGTAGTGATATTTAACATATTTAATTTTGTATACATTTTTTAGATTTTTGGAAAACTATGTAAAAAAAAAAATTAAGGCGTTTCTCTTTGTCTGACTATCTTAAATTCGAGTTTAGTTAGTTATTTAAATCACTAAACAATCGTCTTTCTTTTTGTGGCAACCGAAATTAAATAGAACTTGAAGTTACACTTTTAATTATTAAATTCATTATTTTTAATCGCATTAACATTGCCGTAAATTCATATTTAGTGGAATTATTATTTAATGTACATTGCTATGTTGTTCCGCAATAAACCCTCCAATTATTTTTACCTTTTGAGTGAGTACTGAAAAGAATTATTAATTAATATAAAAGGATTAGTCCAATTTAAACTTAACAATAACATTTATTAATGATACAAAATACCTATTCAATTCCAATACATTAACTACTCTTCCTATTGATTATTTATTAAGATAGAATGTGAGAGGGGAGCACGTGAGGCCCTGAACCATATACCTAACATATTTAATAACCTGTGGATATTTGAGAAACACATACCTTCAATTTGGGCCTTTGGAATGGACCATAATGCTTGCAAATACTTGGTTGCACTGAACACATCCTAGATCTCCCTTATTTGGGAACTTCCACGCAATATTCTGCTTCTTTAGTATTGTCGTTCTATCTTAATGGCAGGCACGTCTCCGCCCAAGTCATAACGTCGCAGTCGTTGCACACATCTTATTTCAGTCAAAACTCATAATCGTCTCCTAAGTCAAAATCTAACTGTTTTCTCCAATGTCTGATATTCCATTCCTTCTTCGTCAAAGTCTGATCTCCATCTCTTTTGGTCTACATCTGATCTCGTTCAACTTTTCGTCTGTGGTTCCTTTGGTGGTGGTGGTGGTGTGTGTGTGGGGGTAGCTCCGCTTTTACTTCTTTGGCGCTCATAGGTTCTTCTTTATCCAATTGCACTATTGCATATTTAGTATGGACCAGCTCAGCCCTTGTGGTATTGCACCCCTAAATTTATAGTCTTTTGACCTTAAAGTTCAAGTCCTCATAAACCTTGGTGCCAGCCAGCCTACAGCTTTGTTCGCCGTTCTGGTCATCATAAATATTCACATAAAATTGTCTCATCAAATGTGAGAACACTTTCTGGTCTCACACTTTTGTTTAGTGATTTAAATAATTGTACAAAATTTCGTTCACTTTGTTCAATTAGTCCAATCGCGGACACAAACACATAGACCCAGGTCCCGAAGGACAACCAAACATCATTAAATTAAGTTGTCTCTTGCTAATATGAATGGAAATTTTATGAGTGGAATTGTTATATTTTCGTATTCTATTTGCAAGGTATATGTACGAATCCCACACCATAAGAATAATGATATCGATATATCCTATGTTTAAATTATAGATTGTATAAGAACATGAGTCTGAATATCCTTCAGTAAAACATCTCTTTCCCATTAAACATTTCTTTACCGAGAGCGCCTTGCTAGGATTTGAGTTAGAGTTCAGGCAATGACGTCACTGAGAGAGAACAGTATTTTTAATAGGGCTCATAAATACTGTACATATGAGCCTTAATTACTTTCACTTTGATGCATGGTAATATATAGGGAAAGTATTGGAATCATGCCGAAAATCGCAACTCGTGTTTTCGACGGATCTACACTTTTCGGGACCTATAGAACACGAAAACTCTCTTTTTAGCTTGACGTCCGTGTGTGTGTCTGTCTGTGCAATGTATGTATCCACTCTAAATTAAAAACTAATGGACTAAATTTCATTAAATTTGGTAGGTAAGTCACTTGTGTGTGACCATGGTGATGATTAGTTTTTGGTAAGAATCTGTAAAAAACAACCCGCTTTTTTTTTTTGCGAAATGACCCGCAAAAATTGCCTTTATCCACTCTCTGTGAAAAACTAATAGATCAAATTTCACAAAATTTGGTAGATAAGTCACTTGTGAGTGGTTACCTTGGTGTTGATTAGATTTTGGTACGTTTCGGAGAAAAGTAACCTACCTTTTTTGCGAAATGGCTCACAAAAATCGTCAAAATCTAAAATAAAATATTACGTATGCTCAAATATATCAATTAAATGTTTGTGTTATACAATGTTTAACAATGTAAGTAATAAGACCAACTCCATTACACTAGCGCTGACCTTTCTCGAGATATTTTAGTTTTTTCGCATTTACACTGCGCCATTTTTGAAAAAAGTCCAGTTACTAACTGAGAATAAAAATTAAATTAGAAGTGCCAATTCAGTGTCATTTTAAATAATTGTGGGCGTTATTCTATGCAATTAAACCGTTGTGCAATCCGTTCTCGAGATATTGTAGTTTTTTTCGCATATTTGCTATGCCGTTTAGAGTACATAATGTATATATGTTATTTAGTGCAATTAAACAAAATTTCATGAATTATTTATAAAATAAAGAGACAATGAATTTGAGTCTGCAAGGAAAGTCATGTGCTGCTCACATTAAATGTTCCTCCCTCACCAAACAACTTTGTTTATCCACGGACGTTGGTCTCTTGGGATCCGAACCTTAAGCGAAGCTAGTTATGACAACTAGGACATATGCTTCTAAAAAATATTAGAAATTAAAAAAGTTGCATCCAAATTAGTAAAAATTAAATAATTAATATAATTAATCTGCAAGACACTCTAGAATCTTGTATAATTGTACATGTGATATCCAACAAATCGAAAATTCTGTTTGGCCTCAGAATATTATGAAATTAATTTTCCTCAATTGACTTAATGTTTTCTGATATTTGACCTCAGATTTCTCAGTAAACATATAGGATTTGCACCATGACGCAAAATATGATTAGTTCAAGCCTCGTGCAAAATTATATTCGAATTAATTACTTCAATTTTACTATATCTAAGTAACTTTCACACACAACCAAATATGAATCGGTATAAAAGAAGTTACTCTCAGAATTCGCTTAGACACAAGATGAATGCCGTATTATATTTTGAAGTGGATCACGTGATATTTTCATATAATGGTCACGTGATTGCTTCATATAATGGTCACGTGATTGCTTCATATAAAGTGTGTAGTTATTATTTTAATTTTTATTTAAAAAACTACTGGATATATTTTGATGAATTTTTTTCATATATTTTATGGGATAATTTGAATATTTCATAAAACTTTCGAAAAATTTTAAATCCGCTTAAAAATGTTTGAAGAATTAGGTCCCATAGGGTTCATTGTATTTCGTTTTTTTAATCCGGTTTAATCCAAAAAGTAATTGGGTGATATTATTCATTTATTTTCCCGTAGGTTACACAGACCGTCTGAACAACATACTAAAATTTGATTTTTATAAAGTCAGTTTTACAACAGTTATGGTGCTAACGGACAGACAGACAGAATGAACAAAGTCATAAACACTTTTCAACTTTGTTGTAAAATGTTAAAAATGATTATAATATGGATTTCTCTATGAGCCTTTACGTAAAGAAATTATGTTTCCTTATTAACCCTTTACAACATAGTTGAAAAGTGCTTATGACTTTGTTCATTCTGTCTGTCTGTCTGTCTGTTAGCACGATAACTGCCGTAAAAATGACTTTATTAAAATGAAATTTAAGTATGTTTTTTAGACGATCTCTGGGACCTATGGGAATATAAATGAATAATATCACCCAATTAGTTTTGGATTGAACTCGGGTTGAAAAAATGAAATACATTGAACACTATGGGACCTAATTCTTTAAACATTTTGCAAGCAAATTTAAAATTCTCAAATTGCTTCGAAAATTTCAGAAAATATTCAAATTATCCCATAAAATATATAAAAAAAATTTCAGTAAAATATGTTAACTAGTCTTTTAAATAAAAATTATTTAATATAGAGAGAAAGACAAATTCAATAAAATTCTGATTCTTACTATGTCCTCCAGAAAGAAAAAAGGGATATATTATGTAATAAATATCTTTCCAAGAGTTAAATTATTTATAGGTAAGAGAGGTTTCACACTTTAAAATAAATATAGTAGATAACAATTTTTCAAACTTTCAAATAAAATAAATTATTATAGTATTGTGATGAATAAAACTATTCGAAAAATGTTAATGAATGAAATGCTGCTTTTATTGAGAGGCGATTTATATTTCTATGACGTCATTTGAATAATGTTCATTTGTTTTCAATGAAATTTTCAAATATAATAAATTATTGTAGTATTATGATAATTTTAAAAATATTACCCAGGAATGTATCGCATTTTAGATATGTTTAAACCAGACAATTTATATTTCAATGCTGTCATTTGAATGAAGTTCATTTTCTTCGATGAAGTTTTCAAATATAATAAATTAATGTAGTATTATGATAATTTTAAAAATATTACGGAAAAATGTATCGCATTTCGGAGATGTCTATATAAAATAACAATGAAGTTGGAAAGTGTTTCATAATCAATGCTTTATGCATGATTGATCTTTCTTGTTAAGACATTAGAGGAATATATCGAAGTAAAAGCAATTTTTCATTATTTAGAATTTTTGTGATATCAGATAAATATGTTCAAATGTTGAGATTATTTAACGAACTTAAAAACAGCAAATACGCAGCATAAATACGAAAGTAAGAGCAACTAATTTCAATTTACAAAGTATTGATTCAATACAACTACATATTTTATGAATATTACGTTTCTTTTAAAAAATATTATATTGTTAAAAGTGTAATTTAAAAGTGGTACGTCGAGAGGGTCATACAAGTATTTTACTCATAAAAACATAATCAGACAGTCTGATATATGGACAGATATTGAAAACATTTTTGATGTTTTATCTCATTCTGAGATTCTGCCCATATCGCAAAATTCACAAGTTGGACTTTTGTTTTCTGCATTTACAGGGTAAGTAATAAGTTCTCAAATGAAACTACTAAAAAGAAATAAATGATGCAATCACAATGAAAATTGCTGGGGAACTATCATTATTAAGTCGACTATCGTTTCCATAAATCATTATTAAGTGGACTATCGTTTTCTAAATCTTCATGCTTGCGAATAAATAAGGAGCTTTAGGACCTACGATCATTTAGGACCTACGATTTAGCAAAAATGCTGAACGGCAGCAATATAAATCCTTTAGTGGTAACATCATCTTGTGTGATGAAAGAGTTAATTAAAACGTATAACAATAATGAAAAGCATAAAAATGGCTCATCAGAACAGAAATTATACACGGATGAACAAATTGAATATGTTCATGCCGTAATTTTTAGAATATAATGTAACTGGCAAATCATGAATCAAACCGTTTAATTTTTTACTGATATGAAAATTTTTCCAACAATTCAAAATATAAACTGAAGAGTAGTTTTGGATAAGAGCTAAAAAGAAGAAGTAATAGTAAGAGTAAGTTAATAAGTAATAGTAAGAGGAAGTAATAGTAAGAGAAGTAATAGTAAGAGTAATAGTAAGAGTAAGAGTAATAGTAAGAGTAAGAGTAATAGTAAGGGTAATTTGACGGGTGACTAGTCATTAAACAGATATTTGCAATAGATAATAAGTTTTTTAATCTTTTCATATGTTGATGTTTATTTAAGTTTTGTACTAAGATACGTTTAGTTCTAGCAATATGCAGTAGTTCACATTGAAGAGAAATTTTATTAATACCTTAAATATTAACATTAGTATATACACTAACACATAATTCTCAATTAATAACAGGCCCTCTGGCTAGTCGAACTGAAGAAAAAATTTAAGACTTTTTGAAATGATATTTTAATAACTGTATTTGGATGGCAATTTACGCTGTGACTGCTTCTTTTGGTATTATAAATAATCTTCACTATAATACTAAAATAATTAAGTATTATTTCCTATGTATGTATTCATCACATCTTCTACATTACATGCTGCATATAAAGGAGACGTATTTTGAATTGATAAAATGTTCATGTATTCTTGGCATATTCGAATATGAATGAATATTTATATCAAATGAATCTTGTGTGTATGTGCGAATATATATCCTTGTGTCTGTAATTTCAACTCTAAATGCCGTCACTCTGAACTAATAACAAATTCTCTACTAATAACATATATAAAAATTTATATTAGTTATTCTCCTTTTTCTGCATTTACTAAGGAGTTAACTGAAACTTAATGACTCACAAATTGGTGACCTGGTCAATGCTGTGTCTACTAGCTATATTCCTTATTCTGCATTGACTAAACTATTGACTGAGTTCTAATGACTTACAAATTGGTGACCTTTCTAATATAGTGTACTAAGAGCTATTCTCGTTTTCTGCACTTAGTCACGAGTTACTTGAGGTCTAATGACTTACTAATTGAAGGTCTTGTAAATATAATGTATGGACTAACGCCAGTAGATATTTGGTTCTTCTCCAGGGCTAATTTCATAGTGAACGAACGTACTTAAGATAACTCAAGATTTTTCCTGACATAATAGGAGTGATGTGGTGTTCAGAACAACTTTGTGCAATCCATGAAACATTGGCACGATCTCCATTTCCGGATGATTGAGTTTTATACGGAAAATAAATCCGATGCTTCCGGAAAATGTGCTGAATTCTTCAACATTTAAAATTGTAGCAGAAAATTCAGTTATAAATGTAAAGACAAGTAAGTAATATAAAATGAATAAATATTCGACGAAATTATTCTCAAGGCGCTTGCTGGACAATGCATGAGAATGGCTGAAATTTCACTCAAATCGGGAGCTCGTGCAGAAAAAAAATGGGATATATTTTCAACCCTTTCTACAATGAAACGTGAAAAGAATCTACTCTAAGGAAAATAAAATAACAAAAGTCACATACATAACTTTTGATGATACATGTAACTTACATTTTATAATAGATTCCTTCGAATGATGTTTTGTTAGACAGTTTTTCTTTGTATTAAATAGTTTTCGTATTTTATCGAAGCAAAGCGAAGTGTGCCTTGATTTAAAGTACAAAATCGAGACTTTTACGTGACGTGCGCTTGTACAAGGAAAATCTACTGTCACACTAGAACTTTTAACTAATACAGAAATGATCATATCTTGGATATAAAAATATTTGTAATCAAAATATTTATTTTACGTTTAAAAAGGTATTTTTTTATATTTTGTAACATTAGACAAGAAACTACAGTTGATATAAAGTAATAATTTGGTGATTTTAACAAAATACATACAAAAATCATTTAAAGTCCTATGTATATCGACATACAAGTCATCTGAAAGTTATTCAAAAAAACGTTCTTTATTGAAACAATTTTATATTTGCCATTACAAAGAAAGGACTATTTTATTGGTTTAAATAATAAATAAATCTGATACGGGCAGCACATAATTTTCCCTACATAATGCAATGCATTTACTTCGTTTATAGTGAACAAAATGATGCATAACATCTAAAACAAAATGATTTTTGTGTTGTTTACTTTTGTTTCTATACTACTACTGAGCGCTGCTGACAGAAAAGTGTTTGAATAGTTTTACCATGTATTCTCTGGAATTACGGGTGTACTTTCAAGATACAATAATGAGTTTAAATTTCTGAAAAACTTACAATTTTATTTAAGATCACAAGCGTAAGCAGATTAATATACAGCGAATAAATCGATAAATCTATTACAAGATACAGCAATTAAATGTCCAGCTAAATCACAAAATATCCGGTACTATTCTCAAAACACTATCTTATCTCACAACTCAATACAGCTCTTATCACGTCTACTGCTCTCTAACTGTTCGATGAATTTTTCATATACACTTTGTAGAACCTTCCAGTAGGGACTTCTATCACCCAGAATAATGGTTATTTCGAGAAAGTTCTAGTACTCTAAAAGAGTCGAAAAATATAAGTATCAGATACATCGCCAAATCTGGCAACCCCGAAGAGAAATAAAATATTGGCAACCCTACATTCATGTAATAGAAATGGATGCCTGTAAAGGTGATTCTTCCTTGAATAGAGTAAAAGATTTGAAAGGAAGCAAAGGTTCGCTGTGTGTTATTTGGAAAACAGGAAAACATAGTTAAACTTTTAACATATTCGTAAAAGCAGATTTTTAACTATCGAACTTCGGAAAAGGGCTGTTATTGGTTATAAGGTATTCGAATATTTCTTTGCTACTATCGAGATTGTCGAATGATTTGAAACTATCCAGTCATTCGATCGTTTCATTCGAATTAATCCTATCAATACATATGCCAGTCATTAATACAAGATGTTGTGAATCATGTATCGCAGCCATTGATTTGCATTAGTTTTGCTTGTTATTAAACCAGTACAACCTCAAAAATGAGTGTCATATGAAGAACGATTTTTTCATCCTGTTTACAGAAATATAGATTACATCCGAAAACGATCACTATAAAGAACAATGTTCAGTCTCAAACATGCAAGTACTGTGCATTTAAGCCAATTTTGGATTGTTTGCGATTCTAATGATTATAGAATGATACTGTCGTGGATAATATTTATTTTCAAACTAGATCTGTACCGGATTTAAATGGCTTTAGTTTAGATTTTTCATTAATTATGAGTATTCTTTTATATTTAAATAAATGTATAGACAACTGAATCATACAAAATCTCATTATTGGAACCGTATTATACATTATATGATTTTGTTAAGGAATTTTAAACATATTATCTTGAATGTGCATATTTGAACCATATAAATTTGATATGTTGTATACCCTAATTGGTCGAATTTTATTAATCGAAAATACGTAGAATATTGCTTCTGATAATGCAATGGAGAAATGAAATTCAGAAAAGTACATATACTAAGTTAAGAAAATACTAATTCTTATTGTTTTAAGGGTGTAATAAATGTGCGACTTTAGGAATAACATCACTGTCAAACTTTATGGTTTAAACATCTTTAGTATTTTTTCCCTTATATTTAATTATTAATGACATATGGCAACAATTATCCATTTAAGGTGGCCACTTAATTTAGAAAGCAGTTTGTATTTTCCTTTCATTATTGAAATGTTCAAGTATAGTATACTAGCATACTCAATACTAGCAAATAATTTCCTACTATCTGTATACAACCACCATAATAATATACTGATTTTATACCCATCATGACTCACCATTAATACTATCCCTCCACATGATCGTAAAATAATTTTGGAATTGCTAACAAGAAATTACACATGACATGATAAACGAGAGTTTTATGTCACTAACATACACGCTTTATACTGTCAAAGTCGTTTTTGATTAAATCGCGCGGAATAACTTGGGAACCTTTTCTTTTTGTGGGCGAAGGCTGTTTTTGTGGCAGAATAATATATCAATTGTCTTTTGTTGGGCTCTCAAGAATCGATCTGCGGATTGGTAAACAACGTGTGTGTAGGGTTAGAATGTTGTGCATGAAAATGTCATTCCGTCTACTTTTTTTAATTGGGCTGTGGCCTTATTTGGCCCAGATTCCTAGAGTGATTTGAAACAAGGCAAATTTACTGTGATTAATTGAAACAGTATTAAATATAATTTAAAACTTCAAAATATTACCGGTTGTTACGGTTGTTATGGGGGATACTCACTTTTCTATTTCAGGGAAACTAATTCTATATGCACAAGAGCCAGCAACAATTTTACCTAACCAATCGAAGGCAAAAATTTTGAGCATTTTATGTGGTAGAACTTCGCGATGTCAAGCAGATCCGTGAGCCTGCCGCTCACTCCAGGTGGCCTTCGCCCTGGACGTATTTTTGAAATAGGCTATAATTAACATCTTATTAGCATATGCAATACATGGATGGAATTGGTGTCAACTGATAGGTTTTAACTGTCCATTAACGGATTTATGAGTCTGGCAGTCGTTACGGGTGGCTTACTGCATACCAGACGCCCCAAAAGTCGAAATTTTCAACTTCAAACATCTATACTTCAAAACTTACGAGTAGAATTCAACAAAATTGTATATTTAGAGTTTTTTCCAGATTAAGATTATGTAAAAACTTAGTATGTTATAATTCACTTCTTTCACGACCAGAATTTTATTTTTTTTTAAATTAAAAATTCTAAAATGTATAACTTTTAATTAAGAGTTTTTGTTTGAGGTGTTCTATTACATATTTAAAAGTAGAAGCGATATCAATAAGTACATACCTTTGTGAGATATAGCTGAAAACTTCTTGAGACAAATTGACATGGGAAAGTCCAAAATTGTATTGCCAACTGTTAGAAACATGTTGCGATAGAATTGTTTCCGAGTGGTATTTAGTGTAACAAATAGATTGGTGTACAAAAATACAGTTTTCACTCATCTTATTTTACATATTTGTCCCAAATTAACCCATCACTCCACAGAATACATAGATGGCACTTATGTCATTCGGTAGATTTTTAGAAGATAAATGTGACTTTACGAGTCTTGCATTTATCTGTGGTGTATATATTCGATAACAGACGTCAAAATGACGGATTTTTCCAACTTGCTTCCGAAATCGAAACATTTGTTTCAGGAAAGAGATAACTTTAAATCTAGCAACAGAACAGTTGTTATAGTAATAATAATAAATATTAAAGTTATGCTAAATGTTTTCTGTTGCATTATACAAGAGTTAATTAATCACATGTATATGTATATATATATATATGTATATATATATATATATATGTATATTTATAACAAATTCAAAAGAAAAATAGAAAGAAAATTAGGGTATTGCAAACAGGCAAAGTACGAAGTAGCCAAGGGGGATTGTGACCTCTTGTTCCCGGTTACAGCATGCTTTCACACCTAGGAAACACTCCCGGACACCAATACCTGTTTGAAGAATTTCCCCATCAACCATCGCAAAATAAAATGTGAAAACGTAATGAGATAACAATACGTATATGTATATATATATATATATAAAACTATATATATATAATACTATATATGTATATAACTATATATGTTACCGGCAATGTATGAAAGCGCCGGCATGCTATAGAACACCTAAATATTTTATAGAATACCGAAAACGTTAATCTAAGAAACAATTAACATTTCACGCACTTCCTAGGCATTCTATAGAATGCCAAATGACAAACCGGCAAAGTATTAAATACTTCTCCGATTCATTGTTTTTTTCATACTTTGCCTAAATATTATTTGTCATTCTATATGAATGTCTATGTATTATATACAATGGCTAGGAAAAGTATATAATAATTCTCATATTTCATACTTTGCCTGAAAACGACCGGTATTCTATAAAATGCCTAGGTATTCTATGGAATGCCGGCATTTGATACATTGCCGGTAACATAGATATAGTATATATATATACAGTCGAACCTGTTAGTAACGGAATCTGTAGGAAGCGGAATAGTGTAATAAGGGAAATATTTTTTTTCTCCGTCCAAAAATATAGGATATTCATCTTATTTTCCTCTGTGTGAAACAGAACCTGCATAACGCGGAACTGGACGGCCAATGTAAAATATTCTGTTAATAAAAGCGCCTGCTGTTACGAACAAAGAATGGGAAAATCATCCAAATATATTAGCGATTTTTTATAGAACTTTCTATTACATTACATCACTATTTTCTGAAAGCCATTTCAGAACTTTCTGTTAATCAGGGAGACTCTGAAATGTTAGAAATATTGAACAATACTCAATTTTATCTGAAAGTCACATTATTATTATTAAGACGCACATCCAAGAAACCATGTTAGATCATTTAGAAAGATCATCTCCTATTATTTTTTTAATTTATTATTTTTTGTTTTATGGTAAGCAGTAATATTTTGCCAGTTAAGGACATGGGGTACACTATATTTTTATTTACATATACTCTTGTGATTGCAGTATACAACAATGTAGCTATATAAATATTTAAAATAATTAAATTAGTTATTAAGGTATAATATAGTATTAAATAAAAATTGTATAAAATAGTATTATGGTATAATATAGATTCTGTCTAGCCAAGAAATACTATGTTTCGTAATTTTGTACTTAAGGGTTTGGAATTTGTGCGACGATTTTGTTCTTTTGTATATTTATATATATATATATATATGGTATCCCAAAACATTGACCTTGGCTTTTATTCCTTAAATATTAATTAAAATAACGGAATTAAATTTTAAGAAATGCAAAATTTAAATTTATATACAGCCGACGTACAAAAACATTTCCAGTTAGAAATAAAAACTTCACTCAAAAATTTGATTATCGGCCATTTAAATTTATGTTTCAAACAATCCATGCTTTCAGATATTGACTAATTAGAGCAAAAATACTGTACAAAACTCAGATATAAAGTTTTAATTCACTTTGAAGTTTCAAACAAACGATTTTCAACCTTTCCGTTTGGATAAACCACAGAGTTAGAGAGTAGAACTCCTAGGAAAAAATTCCGTTTTTCATTTAGAAACCCGAAACCAGGGCTAAATTTGGGGGGGGGGGGGGCTTTTTCAAAGCTATCCACAAAATTTCATTAAATTCGGTTCAGTCGTTCTCCAGTGATGATGTGACAAACGAAAGTTTTGTTTTTACTAATATCTCGAGAAACATTGTCGTAGAAACTCAAATTTAGGACTAGTTAAGTGGGACTATTTCCAGGCTATCCACAAAATTTCGTCAGATTCGGTTCAGCCGTTCTCCAGTGATGATGTGACAAACAGACAGACAGACAGACAGATTTTCAATTTTATTTATATAGATTAATTAAATTAAGAATAAAGGAATTCAAGTCTGTAGGGAAAGTCATGTGCTGCCCACATTGATAGTTTCTCTCGCCGGGGTGGGTCAAAATTAGTTTTTTCTGGGGTTCTTGGATGTGCAACACTCTATAACTACCCAAGATGTCTAAACAGTCCTTATTTCTCTAAAGTAAATATTTTAAGCTTTCAGAATAGGTATTTATGTTGTGTTTAGTTTTTTGTTTAACAAAGATAAATGAAGTTAACTTTATTCAGCTGATTTGAATTGCAAAGACGCCATTTTCCGGGGGATATAACTCCAGTAGGGCTAAAAACTAGGAACTAAAATTTTTTTCCTTGAAAAAACAGACAGTTTTTAACTTACCAAGAAAAACATTCTGATATGGGCAGCACATGACTTTTTCTGCAGACTCATATTCGAGTTCCCTTATATTATATTTGATATATTTGAGCTTACGTAGTCTTTTATTTTTAGATTTAATGATTTTTGCAGCCATTTCGCAAAAAAAAAGACATTTTCTTTTTTCGAATTATACCAAATCCAATCAGCATCAGGTTAACATGCAAGTGATTTACCTACTAAATTTTTTGAAATGTGGTCTATTAGTTTTTCAGCTAGAGTGGCAACAGATAATTTTTGCTGGCCATTTCGCAAAAGAGGAAATTTTTTTTATCACGAATCGTAATAACACCTAATCAGCATCAGGATCACCCACAAGGGATTTACCTACCAAATTTAATGAAATTCGGTTTTTCAGTTAGAGTGGACATAAAATCTGCAGAGACAGTCATACAGACAAACGCACACAGAGACACACACGCAAACGACACTCTATAAATAGTTTTTCATGTTCTACAAGTCCCAAAGCATGTAGAACCGTTGTAAACTCGAGTTGCGATTTTCAGCACGATCCCAATACTTTCCCTATACATTAGCTTGTCTTGTATAAGCGGTGCAATCACTTTTATTAACACTTCCCAACGTAGTGTTTCTTTCCAATAAAATGTTTATGACTTTGTTCATTCTGTCTGCCTGTCTGTCCGTTCGCACGATCACTGCCGTAAAATTGACTTTATCAAAATGAAATTTTAGCATGTTGTTTAGCATGTTAGCATTGTCTGTGGAACAAATGGAAATATAAAATAATAATGTCACCCAATTAGTTTTGGATTGAACCCGGGTTGAAAAAATGAAATACCTTGAATCCTTAAATTTTTTCAAAAAAATTTAAGGGGACGGTGGACGATGAAAATTTTTTTTTATTTATTTATTGACTTAGAAACTTGAAAATTTATATAAATATTCCTCTTAACATTACTATATACAATACTATTAAATTTTTTTCGATTTTGTAATAATTTTGTATTTTTTTTTTAATTTAATTTTTTTTACGAAAATTTGAAAATGCTCCTTGCGTGTCATTTGTTCACATTTTTGATTAATTTTAAGTTATGATCACTCAAAAACATATTATGAACACATTTGGGTATTTATTTTTAAATCCTCTAGAAAGTTAATTTTTTAAAAATATTTTTCTGCATTAAAACATGATTTTCATCATTTAATTAGGTTCTTATTCACTTTTAATTACCTTAATAAAGTCCAATTATGAAATGCATACCCAGTTTTATTAAAAAGTATGAGAGGTGTCTTCTTGCCAAATTTCATACATCTCAGTCAAAAATTAAGACGCATGGAGCATTTTAAAAATGTAAAACCTTTGAAAATTCCGCTTCGAAAAAAATACATTTAACCTTTTGCTTACAGGTGGGACAGCGTCCATCCCAAACAAAGAACCTCCCAAAAAGACAGGTATTTGACATACCCTATCCCAAACAGTTCGATCCTCTTTTGCAGGCATTGGCGTCCATGGAAATCGCCGACAGAAACATTGTACCTGTTGCAGCAGGTCCTACCCGTAAGCAAATGTTAAACGTGTAAAATAATGTTATATATTAAAACTTTTTTTAGTCGAGTTTTGCTCATTTCAACGTCCACCGTCCCCTTAAGCTGAGTTAAGATTCACAAGTCTTTGAAAATTTAGGAAATATTCAAATTATCAAGTAAAATGCATAAAAAAAATCATCATCAAAATATGTTAAAAAGCTTTTTAAATAAAATTGAAAAAGTAATTACACCCATTATATGAATAGATCACATGACTCATTGCAAAATAAAACATGGTATTCATTTGTATTCGTTTAGTGAAAATCCTGATATTTTGTAGGAAAGAACAGATATTTTAAATCCCGTTTTTCCGAATAGAGCAGTAAAACAATAATGCTTAAATCAGAATAATCCCCAGGACTCTGGTCCATAATATAAAAATCTTCAACGAAATAAATAAAGTATTTAAGGAAATTTGTGTATTTTCACATTTATAATTTTACACATTAACAAAGTCTGAAATAAATATAGTAACAACCCTTCTTCCATTTAAGCTTCAAAGTGTGAAGTTTGTAGATAAAATAGTAAGCAAAATAAAATATTAAGCAGTTCAGCCACTTTCCAGTTATAAAAAAGTCATTATATATATTCAAAACCAGGTATTTTTATTCTCATTGTACCGCAGCTAGATGAAGGGCATAAAAGTTATATCAAGGCATTACTTTGCAGAGTTCACTTCAAAAAACTGAGCTTGAAATTTCGCCCCAGTAGCTCAACGGTAGGGCATCGGCTGACCAGTTCAAAGATAAATGGTTCGATTCCCGGTTGAGGCAGCAAGGTTCGTTACAAAGGCGGCTGAACAAATTAACCCTGTAGGTTAGTGCAAAGATGTTGTAGGTCTGAAAGTGACCCTAATATGTTTAGCGCAGATTCAGTGGACTCTGAAATATAGAGAGCCTATTTCAAATCAAGTGGATGACGACCACGTAGGAAGCTAACCTGGAAGATAAAAATAGCATCAGGAGGCTAACCCGAGATAAAAACAGTAAGAGGTGGTCAGTCTGGTGGTCAGTTGCATGTCAATCTGACATTAGAAAGTGGAGAATGCAGAATCCACTTTGAAACTAAGAGCTTGCAATTTCATCACAAGAACTCAACGTAAGAGCCTTTCGAAGATCCAGGAACTGGTCAGTTCGAAGATCCATGGTTCGATTCCCGGTTGCGCCTTCACAACCTGTACTCTGTATCACTGCATGAACAAAAGTTTTGTTAAAATGATCACATATTTCACAGGTATATTTTTATCCAAAAAACTGTTCATATTTAAGATTAACAAAGCAGTTAAAATATGTCAATCGGTTAAAGGCTTTCAGAATGTGCCTGGTCATTACAGAAAAACGAAAACTGGTATTTTAATCTCTGTTGTTCTTTTGCAGATTTAGAAAAACTTAAACAAATAGTCTCTAGTCTGAGATTATTGTATGGAATATCTTGCAAGCAAATATACTTTTATATAAAAATGACCTGCAATACTTTCCTGTAAAAAGCAGACATATGTCAGGTAGCTGATTGCGATTGTTTCCAAGGCATTATAAGCTTCTTTTCTCAGGCCAAAAGAGCAGTATGTCCACTAAGCAACTAAGAATGAACTACCAAGGAAGTATTCGCAGAAACAGCAACATTCTAAGGAGGGGACTGCCCAGTGGTTAAGGAACGGGGATTGCACACGGAGGACCTGTGTTCGATTCCTGGCTCTGCCCAAACAGTCCCCATGTTCACGTGGAGAATGAGCATATATGGGCCTGAAAGCCTTTCCGAAAGTTTGGTGACAAGGGAAGGACTGTATTGTCCATGTGGATGTTGCCCCCACTAGGTTCTGGTCTAAATTTTGCGACACTGACCCTGCCGTTCAAGCAGATACCATACACCTTCCAGTAAGTCGGACTGTCTATGTCGAATGATTGTAGCAGTATTATGTATTGCGCCAAGTAGCGCCAGGTAAATAGAATTGAGTAGCTTTTGGCAATATATTAGTCTAACAAGATTACTTATTGCTACTCAAACCTCGAAATGTATTTGGTGGATAATTAATATCTTGTAAAATAAATGATTATTCGCAAATTGTTTGGTTGTTGTTGAAACCCAGACCGTCCGACCTACCAGAAAGGTGTAAGGTAACTGTTTGGACGGTCGGAAAGTGCCACCCAATTCAGACCGGAACCCAGTGGGGGAGACATCCACAGGGACCGTACCCTCCTTCCCCTACCACCAACCTCTCGGAAGGACTTTCGGACCCACATGTTTAACGTGATCGTACTCCGCATGAACACGGCGGCAGTTTTGGCAGTGGCTGGAATCGAACCCGGGCCCACCGAGTGCAACTCCAGCGCGCTAACCAATGGGCTACCGCGCCCGCAAATTGTTTGGTGTTAAAGTTTATGCGGGAGAATTCATATGGTGACAAATGGTGTATATGCACAGTGGCGTATCTTGAAATTCAATTAAGGGGGGTGTCAGTTTTAAATATCATTCTTAAGATAGTTTTGAATATCAATCTTAGAACGCTGTACGGGCGTGGAACTGGACCGTGGGCCTGGACGCGACCTATCCCATGCGCTCGGACTTGGCCCATAAACTTAGTCTCGGGTCGTACTAAGGCCACATTTTATTAAATTCAGGTTGGATTAGGCCAGGTCAGAGTAAATAGGAAAGCCAATTTACTTAAAATTTAACACTGATATTTCATTTCCAATTTTTTTCTGTGATTTTAATTTCCATTATTAGATTTCGAATGTTTCTAAATTACCAAATTAAATAAATGCTATTCTCTGAGTAAAACACTTCCGTGGATCTCTTTCCGATAACAAATATTGAATGAAAATTTATTTGAGAAAAGTGTTATAATTTAAATTTAATATATGGGTAGGCCAAATAATTGTCCTTGGATTTATTTATATTTGTATTCTAAACATCTACCACTTTAAATAATTAAATTTTAAAAATCTTTTTAATTATGTCATAATCAAAGACAAGATCATAAAAACTTTTCAACTATGTTGTAAAGTGTTTAAAACTGGATTGCTCTTTTTTTATCAAGTATCTAGCTGATGCTTTCGAAGTTAGGTGTCTCTAGACTGTATATGGACATTTAACAAAATCGATGGGCATCTAAAACTCCCAGCTTTCTATTAAACTTTTAAAATGGTGCATTTATTTACCATAAATATATTTTTAGGATATTTTACAAAATACAACATTTTGTTTTGTTATAGGTCTCATACTTAATTGCATACTTAATCATACTTAATCTCTGGCAATTCGCAAGAAGACTCAGGAAACCTCAAATTAAGCTCCCGCCTCTAATGGCTGGCGCTAAAATCGAGTACTCAGACGAGGAAAAAGCCGAGGCGCTCTCAAGCCATTATGAAAAACAATTCCAACCAAACCACGATCTAATGCGTCAGGACACCCTAAGAATGGTTAAACAAACTATAAATGACTTCAGGAATTCCCCGGTAACGGCTGAGATTGCCAGCCACTCCGCAGGAGATAGTAGAAATTATCAAAAACCGTAAAAGCTCAGGGTACGACAAAATCAGAGATATTGTAAAAAACCTACCCCTAAACGTAATATGTTACTTGACTACCTTAATAAATAAAATATTAAAACTAAACTATTTTCCCAAAGAATGGAAGGAAGCGATAATCATAACAATCCCTATGCCAGGTGAGGATGCCACAATTCCAGCCAACTACAGAACAATTAGCTTGCTACCGACACTTAGTAAAATTACTGAGAAAATAATTCTTAAGAGACTGAACACGCACCTTAGTGAGAATGACATTATCATTCCAGAGTAGTTTGGATTTCGGCCAAAGCATTCCACCACTCATCAATTGCTGAGAGTGGTAGAGTACATATCTTCTGGTCTCAATAACAAGACACCCACAGCTACGATTTTTCTGGACATACAAAAAGCCTTTGATAAAGTGTGGGACTGTGGATTAGCGTACAAATTGATCACCTTAAAAGTCCCTGATGCTCTTGTCAAACTTTTAATCTCATACTTAAATAACAGACACTTTCAAGTCACAGTAGGAGGTAACTTATCTACACCCAAGTTCATTAAAAGTAGTGTACCGCAAGGTTCTATCCTGGGCCCGACACTCTTTAATATATACTTGAACGACATCCCCAGGACTCCAAACACAGAGCTGGCACTCTACGCAGACGACAGTGCGATACTTGCAAAACACCCCTATGTCTCAGTAATGCACAGACAGTTACAACAACACTTAGACATACCCCAAACATGACTGGAAAAATGGCGAATAAAATAAAACCCCAATAAATGTCATTGGATCTATTTCTCGAAGAAAAACAAACCGCCGCCGCCACTGTATATAAACAATTACACCTTACGCGCGGAAAAATCTACTAAATACCTAGGTGTAACGATAGATTCCCACCTAACCTGGAAACAGCACGTAACGAACTTAATCAAAAAAGCGTATATAACTACAGGAGCCTTAAACCCAATGATAGGAAACGGAAATCTCAGTCATCAAAACAAAATGCTAATTTATAAATCGGTCATCCGCCCGGGAATGCTGTATGCAGCACCCGTATGGGGATATGCCTGTAAAACTACAATAGACCTCCTAGAGGCAAAACAAAACAAAATCTTACGGATTATCAGGAAAGCTCCCAGGTACTTAAGAAACTCGGTAATTAGGAATGACTTCAAAATAAAAATTGCTAGAGCCAAAATTAAAAAGCTAGCGCTTAAATTTTACAAAAATTTGCCACCCGTTCCAAATGAACTGTTATTCAATCTGCATGCCTATGATCATCGCAAGGCCAAATCTCGTAAGAGACCCCGCGTTGTTCTAAACATCGATAATCGGAATTAAAAATCCCACCTCAAACATCTGATATTAAATAAAACTCGCGACTAATGTTCAAAACTCTAAGCTGCCAAAATGCTAGATAATCCTTAGATCTGCATCAACCCCCCAAACTGCTTAAACTCTAAATCTGCAACAAACTGCCACACTAGGAGCTAGGACAAATAATAAAAAGTAGTAAATAAAAACCTTGAACCTCCAATTAGGGTCACTGAATTAATGTCACAGTTTGACGATAAGAACCACATATTGAAACTGGAGATTAAAGGCGCTTCGCGCCTGGTGCTCTGTTCTGTACGACTCTCGACTTTCAGTTATAGGTAATCAATCCATTTGTAACTAACTATTCAAGCAAGTAAGATGCTCTGAATAAGGTCGACTTACCACAAGAAATCAAAATGGTTGTTCTGAACTTCAAGAGTGCGAACAGAGACAATGATCGCTGCACATGGCTCCAAATCCAACGTACCCAAACAGAAATCTCTACTCTTTAATAATCCATCCTGTAGTGAAACGATGTTTTCTTTAGGGGAAGGATGAAACTTTTAATCACCGGTGCGGAAGTTCAACTTCCATGAGATGGATCTCCTTTTCAATTTAGAAGAACGTAAAGGAAAAACAAAAATAATTTTATTGAAACATTTTTTGGTGAGGCAAATCAAAATTATGCCTGCTCAAATTCGCTTTTCATTTTCTTGACACATTTACGCAAAATAATTTAAATTTTCAAAGTACAAATCTTGTAGAAATATAGGAGGCATGTTTTATATCCTAAAATCACACAAGATAAAAAAAAATTCGAATTTAACCTACGAAGCTCATTTCTCCATTTTCAAAATTAAAAAAAAAATCAATATGCATTTTTTTTTCTAAAAATGATAATTCTACTGAAATTTAGTAGGCATGTTTATTATCCCGAAACCGCACTTTATATATTTTAAAGGAATAGAATGCGAACATCATTCTTGTTAAAGTTCACTTTTTATTTGTTTGTTAAATTTCTAAAATATTAACAGATTTATTTTTTAAAATGCAAATCTTACAGTAATTTCGTTGGGGTGGTTAATATTTTCGAACCACGTACAGTTTCCCCAAACAATTAATTAATATTTTATAAAATAATTACTGTTTTCTAAAGAATACTAAATAATTATATTGTAGTTATAACAAGAGAGATCAATCATGCTTAAAGCATTGATTATGAAACACTTTCCAACTTCAATGCAATTTTATTTAAACATGTCTAAAATGCAATGCATTCCTCGGTAATATTTCGAAACTTATCACAATACTACATTAATTTCTTATATTTGAAAACTTAAACCTTCATCGAAAAAAATGAACTTCATTCAAATGACGGCATTGAAATATAAATTACCTGGTTTAAACATCTCTAAAATGTGATACATTCCTCGGTAATAATTTTAGAATTATCATAATACTACGATAATTTATTATATTTGAAAACTTCATCGAAAATAACTGAAATTAATTCAAATGACGTCATAGAAAAAATAAAGATTCATTTCATTCATTAATAATTTCCCATTCATGTCATTCATCACAATACTATAATAATTTATTCTATTTAAAAATTAAGACCATGGACCTACAAGTAATTAAACTCTATGCGTAAAACTTCATCGAAACAAATCGTCCTGCTGTTTGTAAAATCAATGAATATTTCATTCATATAGCTATGCAGACTCCATGAACTAAATGATTTTGTGTTAAAGAAATACAGCAATTCTAATGCAATGCATTCTACATATTTTGCTGTTTACATTTTACATAGGTGAAAAATAGGCTTCGTTGTAGAAATAATCAAATTTGGATGAGCATTTAAACTCAAATATATTGTCATTGAGTTGTTTCAGTATATAGATGCACAGAATTTAGGCAAAAATAAAGTGGTTTTAGGACGGATACAACACTCAATATGAATTAAAAAGAACTTTAACAAGAAAGATCAATCATGCTTAAAGCATTGATTATGAAACACTTTCCAACTTCAATGCAATTTTATTTAAAAAAGTCGAAAATGCAATACATTCCTCGGTAATATTTTAAAACATATCACAATACTACATTAATTTATTATAATTGAAAACTTAAACTTTCATTGAAAAAAATGAACTTCATTCAAATGACGGCATTGAAATATAAATTGCCTGGTTTAAATATCTCTAAAATGCGATACATTCCACGATAATATTTTTAAAACTATCATAATACTACGATAATATATTATATTTGAAAACTTCATCGAAAACAACTGAAATTAATTCAAATGACGTCATAGAAAAAATAACACGCCTGGATCTCTCTATAAAAACAGAATTTCATTCATAACTTTCTCCCATTCATTTCATTTATCACAATACTATAATAATTTATTTTATTTAAAAATTAAGACCATGGAGCCACGAGTAATTAAATTCTATGCTTAAAACTTCATCGAAAAAAATCGTCCTTCTTTTTATAAAATCAATTAATATTTCATTCATATCAGCCGTGCAGACTCCATGGACAAAATGATTTTGTTTTAAAAAAATACAGCAACTCTAATACAACTCATTCTATATATCTTGCTGTTTACATTTTACATAAGTGAAAAATAGGCTTAGTTGTAGAAATAATCAAATTTAGATAATCATTTAAACTGAAATATATTGTATTTGCGTTGTTTCGGTATGTAGATGCACAGAATTTAAGCGAAAATAAAGTAGTTTTAGGACGGATACAACACTCAATATGAATTAAAAAGAACTTAAAAAATCACGATTTTGAAACAAGATGGATGCCATATATCATTTTGAAGTGGGTCATGTGATCGTTTTATATCATGGTCACGTGATCGTTTCATATGAGAGGTGTAATTGTTATTTTAATTTTTATTTAAAGAACTACTGAATATGTTTCACTGAATTTTTTTATATATTTTATGGAACAATTTGAATATTACTTAAAATTTTCGAAGCAATTTGTGAATTTTAAATCCGCTTAAAACCTACTTGAAAAATTAGGTCTCATAGGGCTCAATGTATTTCATTTTTTCAACCCGGGTTCAATCCAAAACTAATTGGGTGATATTATTCATTTATATTCCCATAGGTCCTACAGACCGTCTGAACAACATACTAAAATTTCATTTCGATTAAGTCATTTTTACGGCAGTTATCGTGCTAACGGACAGAAAGACAGACAGACTGACAGAACAAACAAAGGCATAAACACTTTTCAACTTTGTTGTAAAGTGTTAAAAATCACGATTTTGAGACAAGATGGATGCCATATATCATTTTGAAGTGGGTAACGTGATCTTTTCATATCATGGTCACGTGATCGCTTCATATAAGAGGTGTTATTATTATTTTAATTTTTATTTAAAAAATTCCTGAATATATTTCGCTGAATTTTTTTTATATATTTTATGGATCAATTTGAATATTATCTAAAATTTTCGAAGCAATTTGTGGATTTTAAATCCGCTTAAAAAAATGTTTGAAAAATTAGGTTTTCGGGCTCCATGTATTTCATTTTTTCAACCAGGATTAAATCCAAATCTAATTTGATATTATTCATTTATATTCCCATAGGTCCTACAGACCGTCTGAACTGCATACTAAAATTTCATTTTGATTAAGTCATTTTTACGGCAGTTATCGTGCTAACGGACAGACAGACAGGCAGACAGAATAAACAAAGTCATAAACACTTTCCAACTTTGTTGTAAAGTGTTAAAAATACTATACTTGTATGCTTACATAGAAAGTTTAATCCTATTGAAATATTTTTAAATATACTAACAATTGTGGCATGAGACATATTTATTTTGCAACTACTGCAGTCTAGAATATTTGGTGCTGATGAGCTGTAAGAAAAGGACATTGCATTTTTCACTGTTAACTTAAATGGGTGAATGAATTATTTTTCTAAACATTATATGAAAGAACAGCCGTTTTCTCATATAATTTTAGATATTATCAAACCAAAATAATAAATAAATACACACTTTACAGTAATCGTTCCCGGTCACTCAAATTGCTGGTCATGCCTTAGGGCGAGTCGAGTGGTCTGGGTTTTTGACACTTTACATTTCGTTCTTGATTTGTACAGATTTTTCAAATTTTGTTGTTTTTAATTTATTATTATATGCAATATAACTTGCGCTTAATTCCTTAAATGTAAATATTGATCATAATACGGGCTTCCAATGCATTGCAAAAAAATTTTGGCGGCGCACTTTAGGCTGGCTTAGAGTGCTTTTGGACGGGTTAGGCTCGGGTGAACTATTTTAGAAAATTCTTGGGATTTGGTCGAGTTAAATCTTAATATTTTCGGGCCCGGTAAAAGTTTATGTTAGAACCGTGCAGTCCTCTAGTAACTAAATAACTGGCTTTTGTTCTTAGCTTCTTCTGCCAATTTTAGAAAACGGAATTTTTCCAAATTTTCAGACTTCGAGTTTTACTGCAATAGGAGAATTTTCCTCCTATTACGACGCACTTGTCCAAGCACTTCTTTCTGAATACTTAGTTTCTAAAATGCGAGCATGTATTTCATTATTATTATTATTATTATTATTATTATTATTATATTTTATTGCAGGTTAAAACTTGCTGTTTTTCTAGTTCAAGGATTTCAAAAAAACAAACTAAATGAGGATTCACTGCTTTCGTTTTCTTTATCATATGTGTGTTTAGAAATCATTTCGGAACTTTTTAATTTCGTGGGAGGGGAATTAACCCCCTAACACCCCTCCCTCCTGTGCATACACATTATGTTTGACTGAACAATTGAATATTTATATTACAAAAAGTATTTTCTATAGTGAATGGAGCGAACTAACATAGTGAGAATTATATTATCAGATTTATTGTATAATATGCATAGGTAAAATTAACATATTTGACGATACTTACTACTTTTCTTTCAATTTCGTGAAATTTTTTAATAAATTGACTTAAAAAACGTTTATTTACCAACTTTGATAATACAGATTTTTAAATGATTATTTCAAAAATCCAATCCCGAAAACCATACAATATCTTGAGAACGGTTCATGCTAGCGTTTTCGTAATTGTATTATTCGAATTTTAATGAAAATTACGTGTGTAATGATTATTTCTTATTACTGAAAATCATGATATTTAATGAATATTACAAAAATTCATTTGTAAATTGGTGGAAGCTTTAAAACAGTAGATTGTATTTCTACTTCTTCGACCCAGACCGTCCAACCTGCCAGAAAGTATAAGCTAACTGTTTGGACGGCTGTCAAATGCCACTCAATTTAGACCCAAACCCAGTGGGGGTGGCTATACAGGGACTGAACCCTCCTCCCTCTTCCACCAACCTCACGATTCAAGGATTCAATGAACTCCAATTAACGAAGTTCCCAGGCAACCGTCAGGTTGCTTTTATACTCCAGTCTAAAGGGCGGCTGGGAAATAGTGATAAAATATACTTTACAGAAGAGAAATTTAAAAAAACGGGTGATGCTCTTCGATTCTGATTGGGACGAATCGCAATCAAGATATGTCGAGTCGCAGAAATTGGAATAAGAGGTAAAATTCCACTAACAGAAAAGGAGAAATTTTTAGTGGGAGGGGTCTAGCTGTGCTCCGTGGGGCACTGACTATGAATCATTGTGCTATAAAAACGCTGGGATTTTTGGTTCATAGGGTTCGACCAATCAGGAGACAGATATTCATTTCTGAACTGAAAGTTTGACCAACATCTCGAAAGGACTTACGAACCCATATATTTAACGTGCCCGTATTCCGAGTGGAGACGGAAACAGCTTCGGCAGGCCGGAAATCGAACTCGGACCTTCAGTGTTGAATCCCTGCGCTTTAACAACTGGGCTGTTTCGCCCCCTATCGATTGTATTTCCTCTTCTTCTTCGGCCCAGACTTTATGGTCTAGTAGTTACTGATTGTAATAATTGTACCAAATTTCATTCAAAATGCTCTATTTGTTTGTGAGATATCGCGCCGATAAACTCACGGATACACACAATGACACACGTACACATGCTAACACAATTGTACACATACGTACACATACATACACATACTAACACAGACATGCACACATTCACTTATGTATATATTCTAACGTAGAAACGCAAGAACGTACGCATGCAGACGTACGCACACGCGCATACGTACACACACACGCACTCAAACATACATATGCACACAGACATGGCCTGAAAAATTTTCGTTTCGAGCTCAGAGATCTTTGAAACGTTCTTTTATGTCGAAAACCTGAATTCGAATTTTTGATTCCATCGTTCATCAGTGGATAGTTATTCACAAATAACACTATTCATTCTATTTTGAATGTAGAAAAAGTAGCAACTGAAATCCTATTTTGAAAAATATATATTGCTAACTTCGTCTTAATCCTGATATTTGTAAATATAAAAATTCGGTTACACAGGCATAAAACTAATGTCAAATAAAAAAATCTGATGTGGGCAACACATGACTTTCCTTATATAATGTAATGAATTTACTGCTTTTACAGTAAAATAAATAGGTTTTTCTTATAGTAGATACTAATATTTTTTCCAAGATATTGAATTCTCAACAATTAGTCGTCATTTTCATTGATTTAACGTCATTTTTATCCATTTGGCGAAATTTTCATTAATTTGGCAACATTTTAAAAAGTCGCCAAGTTGGCGATATTCCGCCAAATTTGTCGCCAAAATCTCGCCAAGCGTTATGGACGAAGAAATAAGTTGTTTTTACAGCAGATAAATGACTATTGGCGTTCAAATACAAAAGTATTACTCAAAGTATCTTTTTCCATGAATGGAACGATCTAGATCCACGAGAATGATGTCACCCAATTTATCGCATGGTATTACAAATGAAAAGTGAACATGTTTCTCAATAGGAAATTTTTTTTTTCATTTTATATGACTTTTTAATAATTTTTTTGAAAAATGTGCAATATCTCGAAAACGGTTCATGTTAGCGTTCTAAAATTTATGTCAATCGTTTTCTAATGAAAAATTACATAAGAAATGTCTGTTTGCGTAACTTTATTAGTGGTTTTGATTTTTTGACGATTTTTCAAAATTTTATTCGAAAATTTAGGGGGTTCTGAACATTCGATTACGTATAAAAACAATAGACTTCCTGTGTTTATGGATTGTGATTTTTGTACCAAATTTGGTTCGAATCGGTCCATTCGTTCGTCAGTTATCGTCTCCAAAGACTCACTGATACTCACACACACACACACACACACACACACACAGACATCACTTCAAAAATGTTTGATTCGTGATCAGGGATACTTGACACGTGCTCTCCCGTCGAAAACTCGATTTCGAATTTTCGACCCCGTCACAATACTTTCCTCATACATTATGTATATAAGGAAAGTAATAAAATATGAGTAAATATTCTATAACATCTTATTCTCCATCCGATAGCTGCGCACACGGCATGGAAATGGCGAAAATCGCACTCAAGTCGAGCGCTCGTGCATAAGTAAATGCAGAATATTTTCTAAACTTCTCTCTCTGGAATCTGAATCGACTTTTGTGGATACGGTTCTTTCATATTTTATAGATTCTTTGGCGTCTCGCTTTGTAAGCTCTTTCTTACGAATGGATTTTTTCTTTCCCTACAATACATACTATATCCATGAGAAAAGTATTAAAGAAATTTATGAAGGAGGATTGATAAGGTGGCGAGTGGTGTGTATACACATTATTTTTGAAGGAAATATTAAACAGCTTTATTTCTCTTATGCATACTTGTATTGTACAGTCATAGGAATTTTCCGACAAACTGGAAGTGACACCTCAAGATCTGGAAATAAAAGTCCTTAGTGAACTCCTCAACCACTTCCTGAATTTAATGCTCAATTTATATGAGTCGTATATCTAAGCTCTATTAATAAACAATCTTCAGAAATAAATGTTTTAAGATTTTTTTTAGTCTTGAAGTGGAAGTCCTTAGTGGTACCCTCTCTTTACTGTCCTCCTCCTATAAATTACTGAATATGTATCAATGACGATATGAATATATCTATAGTAGATGCTGTATAGTTGATTGTATATATCTATAGTTGATGCTGAATCTATATCAGTTATCACGTAAGCACTATCTATAGCCACTCTTGAGAAATATATGTCAAAAATAAAATGAAAGTTTATGAACCGGAAATGAAAATAGAGCCGGAAGTATTATTTCTCACTGAACACACCATTTTCCTCTGGCGTTTGTTGCTGAATCACTCATTATATGACCTCTGTCTGTATCAGATCCTGATAAATAGATGTTTCAAGGAAAAATTTTTCGAAAAAACAATAGTATATGACAAAGCTTTTACCAATAATAATGGGTTATGAAAATTTGCAACCAATAATGGGTTATGAAAATTTGCAACCAATAATGGGTTATGAAAATTTGCAACCAATAATGGGTTATGAAAATTTGCCGTGATTACTCGCTTTGTATATCCGTAAACCAAAACGTGATGTTCATGATTTCTACGTGAAATGTGTGTATATGTCAGTACTAGTATTTAAGTCTGCCGAAGAAAGAGATTATTAATCTACAAAAATTAAAATTCAACTTTATTTTAATAAGTTTTATTTTGCTTTACAGTGAATGGCGTTTAACCTCAAAAATCGCAGACTAAATACAAAATGGGGCTCAGGATATATCCCATGGCTGACACTAGAAGTGTACAAAATTTCAGTATTCAGGGGACAGTGGTGGGGCAGCCTTGTGGTTAGCGTGTGGGAATTGCACTCGGACGACCTACGCTCGATTCCCGGCTCTGCGAAAACTGTCCCCGTGTTCACGCGGAGTACGGACACGTTAAATATGTGGATCCGAAAGTCTTTTCGAGTGGTTGGTGGTAGGTAAAGGAGGGTATGGTCCTTGTGGATGCCGCCCCCATTGGGTTTCGGTCTAAATTGTTTAGGACTGTCCTGCCGTTCAAATAGTCTTATGCCTTGGGCAGATCGTACGGTTTGGATCGAAGAAGAAGAAGCTGTCAGAGTCGTACATAGAAATTATGTGTCCCTACAAACATTTACCACGTCCCCGCCCTTTATACAAAATTCTCTATTTCTCATGACTTTCATGTCTTTTATAATCAGAAAAAACATATTGGAAATCCGTGTCCCTATGGAGCTCGGACTCCTCCTCTAGTGGTACCCCCCCCCCTCCCTACGTTTGGTTCAGCAGCATTCGGTATTACAAGTCGAGCTTTTAGAGTGTCGGGATTGTATTTTCAACATTTTAATCCCTATAAGAGAAACATGGGTTCTGTAAGATGTGGAGGGGTTCACTAAGGATTTTCGTTTCCATATCTTGAAGTATATAAGCACTAATAACGCAAGAATGCACAATACAGCTGTTTCGAGGATACGCTGGATCCCCTTCGTCAGTGTAAGAGAACCAACAAACCCGAACTCTAAAAAAGTCCAGAGAGTCATTCATCTATTGAACTTCGGGTTTGTTGGTACTCTAGCACTGACAATGGGGGTACAACAGATCCTCGAAACAGCTGTATGTCGCATTATTGTGTTATTTCTGCTTATTTACCTTGCTCAAGTTTTCCTCATCTTACGTAGAAAGTGCACTTTTACTTAATGATTCTCATCTCGTTATTTTGCCCTCTCTAATAAATCTAAAATCTAGCTTCATTTTATTGTGTCTCAAGGTTGATATATTACGTATGTAAATATTTATTCTAAGTCACCGGGGGGTCTTTCGAAGGGTTTGAAAAGACTTTTCGAACCTTCCCCATTTTTGTCGCTCCTAAATAAATTAATAATAATGAATAAAACCATGATATATTAAGTTCTGCCCAGTAGTTGATCGTATAAGTGTGCAAAGGTTTAGCCTTCTAGCCCATTTGGTGGGCTTCTTTGGGGGTCTCGAAAGCTTTTTTCAACCCCCGCATGTTCTCCACTCATGCGAGAATAAAAAATCCGGCTCCGTTAGCTTTTATCCCGCGGTTGATACTATAAGTTTGGAAAGTTTCAGCAATTTAGGTCACCGGCGCGCTTCAAGCCGGTCTGAGAAGACAAAAACCCGTTAGGCAATTGTTATAGATATGCGGATACAATACTGTAAGAACATATCTGAAGGAGTTTGGGCGCAATTTATAAATTCAGTGAAAATCCAGCGCAACTTATAAATACAGTGTAGCTATTTAATTCTAATTGCAAGTACTTATAAAGTGGTTACTTATTTATTAATTACAAATATATATTTTTAAGAATTTTGTTTCATTTTAGATTAAAAACATGCAACATATCGGCATGTGAATGTTCTTTAAATGATGTCATTTGCTTTCAAACAGAAAAATGACATAAGACATGACTGGTTTAGTAGCGACATTTTACATAATTAATTTTGTATACATTTTTTCGATTTTTGAAAAACTATGTTAAAAAAATGAAGGCATTCCTCTCTGTCCGACTATCTTAAAAACGAGTTTATTTAGTTATTGAAATTACTAAACAAAAGTCTTTCTTTTGCTTAGTGATTTAAATAATTGTACAAAATTTCGTGCAATTTGTTCAATTGGTTCTATCGTGGACACAGACATATAGACCCAGATCCAGAGGGACAGACAAACATCATTTATCTAGGCTGTCTCTTGGTAATATTAATGACACTTTTATGAGTGGAAACGTTATATTTTCGGATTCTATTTGCACGGTATATGTACGAATCCCGCACTATAAGAATAATTATATCGATATATCCTATGTTTAAATTATAGATTGTATAAGAACATGAGTGTGAATACCCTTCAGTAAAATATTTCTTTCCCATTAAACATTTCTTTACCGAGAGCGCATTGCTAGGACTTGAGTTAGAGTTCAGGCAATGACGTCATTGAGAGAGAACAGTATTTTTAATAGGTCTCACAAATACCGTACATATGAGCCTTAATTACTTTCACTTTAATGCATGGTAATATATAGGGAAAGTATTGGAATCATGCCGAAAATCGCAACTCGTTTTTTCGACGGATCTACACTTTTCGGAACCTTTAGAACACGAAAACTCTCTTTTTAGCTTGACGTCCGTGTGTGTGTCTGTCTGTGCAATGAATGTATCCACTCTAAATTAAAAACTAATGGACTAAATTTCATTAAATTTGGTAGGTAAGTCACTTGTGTGTGACCCTGATGCTGATTAGTTTTTGGTAAGAATCTGTAAAACACAACCCGCTTTTTTATTGCGAAATGACCCGCAAAAATTGAATTTATCCACTCTAGCTGAAAAACTAATAGATCAAGTTTCACAAAATTTGGTAGATAAGCCACTTGTGGCTTACCGTGGTGCCGATTAGATTTTGGTACGATTCAGAAAAAAGTAACCTGCCTTTTTAGCGATGACTCACAAATATGATCAAAACCTAAAATAAAATATCTCGTATGCTCAAATATATAAATTAAATGCTTGTTTTATACATAATTTTTAACAATGAAAAGAATAAGACCTACCCCATTACACTAGGGCTAGCCTCTTCCCCGCCATTCAAACAGTTACCTTACACCTTTCTGGTAGGTCGAACGGTCTGGGTTTCAACAACAACACTAGGGCTAGCCGTTCTCGAGATAGTTTCTTCGCATTTACGCTGTGCCACCTTTGCAAAAAAAGTGCAGTTACCAACTGAGAATGAAAACTGAATTAAAAGTGCAATTCATTGTTATTTTAAATAATTGTGGACGTTATTTTGTGCAATTAAATCATTGTGCAATCCGTTCTCAAGATATTGTGGGGTTTTTTCGCATTTTTGCTATGCCATTTTTGAATCCATTATTTATGTGTGTTACTTAGTGCATTTAAATCAAACATCATGATTTATTTATAATATAAAGAGACAATGAATTTAAGTCTGTACAGAAAATGTGCTGCTCACATTAGATGTTTCTCTCTTTTCGAACAACCTTGTTAATCCACGGACGTTGGTCTCTTGCAATCCGAATCTTAAGCGAAGCTGGTTATGTTTAATATCTGCATGTTTAGCAACTAGGATATATATTTCTTGAAAATATTAGAAATTGAAAAAGTTACATCCAAATTAGTAAAAATTAAATAATTAATATAATTATTCTGCAAGACAGTCTATGTATAACTGTACATGTGATATTATCTTGTATAATTGTACATGTGATATCAAACAAATCGAAAATTCTGTTTGGCCTTAGAATATTATGAAATTAATTTTCCTCCATTGACTTAATGTTTTCTGATATTTGACCTCAGATTTCTCAGTACACATATAGGATTTGCACCATGGCGCAAAATATGTTTAGTTCAAGCCTTTTGCAAAATTCTATTCGAATTAATTACTTCAATTTTACTATATCTACGTGACTTTCGCACACAACCGAAAATGAGTCGGTATAAAAGAAGTTACTATCAGAATTCGCTTAGCTTTTAAAACGGCTGATTCCTAATAATGAACGTTCAAAATATGTAGATCTATCTAAATTTAAAGAGCAGATTTTTGACTCAAATACAATACTTCAGGGTCGTTTATGAAGCGGGGGGTGGGGGGCACGTTAGAAATTTTAACCTGAGCGCAAGCGCGGGCACAGATTGTCAATAATTTTTCTTTTAGGCTGGAGAAGACACGAACAATACGCGAAAAGAGGAAATAAGGTATGGGGGGAATCCCGCGATAAATGCTTGTAGGGGACATAAAATTTCTATGGGTGGCTCTAAATTATTTTCTTATACTTTATACTATAAAGAAATAAATTGAAGTCAATAGCATAAAGTAATAATATACATTCATTTTAAAGTAATTTACATGCAAATTAAAAAATGATTATAATATGACTTTCTGTATGAGCCTTTACGTAAATTTTTTTTCCTTATTAACACTTTACCACATAGTTGAAAAGTGTTTATGACTTTGTTCATTCTGTCTGTCTGTCTGTCCGTTAGCACGATAACTGCCGCAAAAATGACTTTATCAAAATTAAATTTTAGTATGTTTTTCAGACGGTCTGTGGGACCTACGGAAATATAAATGAATAATATCACCCAATTAGTGTTGGAATAAACCCGGGTAGAAAAAATGAAATACATTGAACACTATGGGACCTAATTCTTCAAACATTTTTTAAGCGAATTTAAAATTCACAAAATGCTTCAAAAATTTCAATAAATATTCAAATTATTCCATAAAATATATGAAAATTTTTTTAGTAAAATATGTTAAGTAGTTTTTTAAATAAAAATTATTTTATATAGGGAGAAAAACAAATTCAATTAAATTCTGATTCTTACTATATCCTCCACAAAGATAAAAGAGCTATATTATATAATAAATACTTTCCAAGAGTTGAATTATTCATATGTAAAAGCGATTTCACATTTCAAAATAAATACGGTAGATAACAATTTTTCAAATTTTTAAATAAAACAAATTATTATAGTATTGTGATGAATGAAAAGCTGTTTTTTCAGAGAGGCGATTTGTATTTCGATGACGTTTATTTGAATAAAGTTCATTTGTTTTCGATGAAGTTTTCAAATATAATAAATTATTGTAGTATTATGATAATTTTAAAAATATTACCTAGAAATGTATCGCATTTTAGAGATGTTTAAAAAAGACAATTTATATTTCTATTTATTAATCGAAAATACATAGAATACTGCTTCTGATAATGCAATGGCGAAATGAAATTCAGAAAAGTACATATTCTATGTTAAGAAAATACTACTTCTTAATGTTTTACTGGTGTAATAAATGTGTGACTTTAGGAATAACATCACTGTGAAACTTTATGGTTTAAACATCTTTAGTATTTTTTCTTTTATATTTCATTATTAATGACATATGGCAATATTTATCCATTTCAGATGGCCACTTAATTTAGAAAGCAGTTTGTATTTTCCGTTTATTATTGAAATGTTCAAGTATAGCATACTCAATACTAGCAATTTGTTTCCTACGATCTGCTATCAGATGTATAAAACCATCCACAAAATAATATACTCATTTTATACCCATCAGGATTCTCCATGAATACTGTCCCTCCACATGATAGTAAAATAATTTTGGAATTGCAGACATGCTAACATGAAATTACACATGGCATGATAAACGACAGATTTATGTCACTAACATACTCTCTTTATACTATCAAACTCGTTTTTGATTAAATCGCACGGAATTACATGTGAACTTTTTCTTTTTCTGGGCGAACACGGTTTTTGTAACAGAAAAATATTTCAATTGTCTTTTGTAGGGCTCTCAAGAATATCAAGAATAGATTTACGAATTGGTAAACAACGTGTGAGTAGGGTTAGCTAATGTTGCGCATAAAATATCATTCCGTCTACTTCTTTTCATTGCGCTATGGCCTTATTTGGCCCAGCTTCCTAGAGGATTACCAGGAGGACCTGTTTCTGAGATTAAACGAAACAGTATTTAATATAATTTAAAACTTCATAATATTACCGGTCGTTATGGTTGCTATGGGGATATTCACTTTTCTATGTCAGGGAAACTAATTCTATTTGTACAAGAGCCAGCAACAATTTTACATAGCAAATAGAAGGCAAATATTTTGAGCATTACATGTTGTTGTTGTTGAGACCCAGACCGTCCGACCTACCAGAAAGGTGTAAGGTAACTGTATGGACGGCCGGGAAGTGCCACCCAATTTAGACCGGAACCCAGTGGGGGAGGCATCCACAGGGACCGTACCCTCCTTCCCCTACCACCAACCTCTCGGAAGGACTTACGGACCCACATGTTTAACGTGATCGTACTCCGCATGAACACGGCGGCATTTGTGGCAGCGTGCAAATCTAGATGGCCAACAGCACGCGGCGTTCCGAGGTGGTCACCCACCAAGTACTAACCGCGCCCGATGCTGCTTCACTTCGGTGATCTAACGAGAACCGGTGTATTCAGCACGGTACGGCCGTTGACCCTGAGCATTACATGTGGTAGAACTTAGCGATGTTAGGCTATAATTAACATCTACTTAGCATATCGAGTACATGGATGAAATTGGTGTCAACTGATAAGTTTTAACTCTCCATTAACGGATTTATGAGTGTGGCAATCGTTACAGGTGGCTTACTGCATGCCAGACGCCCCAAAAGTCGAAATTTTGCAACTTCAAACATCTATACTTCAAAAATCACGAGTAGAATTCGACAAAATTTTATATTTAGAGTTTTTATCAGATTAAGATTATGTAAAAAATTAGTATGTTATAATTCACTTTTCTCACGACCAAAATTTAATTTTTTTTCAAATTAAAAATTCTAAAATTTAAAATTTTAATTAAGAGTTTTTGTTTCAGGTGTTCTATTACATATTTAAAAGTAGAAGCGATATCAATAAGTACATATTTTAGTGAGATATAGCTGAAAACTCCTTGAGACAAATTGACATGGGAAAGTCCAAAATTTTTTTGCCAACTGTTAGAAACATGTTGTGATGGAAACGTTTCTGAGTGGTATTTAGTGTAACAAATAGATTGGTGTATAAAAATACAATTTTCACTAATATTATTTTATATTTTTGTCCCAAATTAACCCATCACCCCACAGAATACATAGATGACACTTATGTCATTCGGTAGATTTTTAGAAGATAAATGTGACTTTACGGGTCTTGCATTTATCTGTCTTGGTATATATTTGATAACAGACGTCAAAATGACCGATTTTTCCAACTTGCTTCCGCATTGTAGCGGGAAATCGAAACTTTTGCTTCAGGAAGGAAATAACATTACATCGAGCAACAGAGCAGTTGTTATTGTAATAATAATAAATATTAAAGTTATGTTAAATGTTTTCTATTGCATTATCCAAGAGTTAACTAATCACATGTATATATATATATATATATATATATTTATAGCAAATTCAAACGAAAAATAGAAAGAAAAGTAGGGTATTGCAAGCAGGTAAAGTACGAAATAACAAAGGGGGATTGTGACCCCTTGTTCCCGGTTACAGCATGCTTTCACACCTAGGAAAGCCTCCCGGACACCAATACCTTCCTGAAGCATTTCCCTATCAACCATCACAAAAGGAAATGTGAAAACGTAATGAGAAAACAATATATATATATATATATATATATATATATATATATATATATGTGTGTGTGTGTGTGTGTGTGTGTGTGTGTTACCGTCAATGTTTGAAAGCCGGCATGCTATAGAACACCTAGGTATTTTATAGAATATCGAAAATTGTTATTTAATTTATGAAACAATTAACATTTCACGCATTTCCTAGGCATTCTATAGAATGCCAAATGACAAACCGGCAAAGTATTAAATACTTCTCCGATTAATTCCTTTTTTCATACTTAGCCTAAATATCATTTGTCATTCTATATGAATGTCTAGGTATTATATACAATGCCTAGGAAAAGTATATAATAATTCTATTATTTCATACTTTGCCTGAAAACGACCGGTATTCTATAAAGTGCCTAGGAATTCTATGGAATGCCGACGTTTGATACATTGCCGGTAACATATATATTGTATATATATATACAGTCGAACCTGCTAGTAACGTAACCTGTAGGAAGTGGAATAGTGTAATAAGGGAAATATTTTTATCTCCGTCCATAAATATAGGACATTCATCTTATTTTCCTCTGTGTGAAACAGAACCTGCACAACGCGGAAACGGACGGCCAATGTAAAATATTTTGTTAATAAAAGCGCCTGCTGTTACGAACAAATACTGGAAAAATCATCCAAATATTTTAGCCATTTTTATAGAACTATCTATTACATTTTATCACGATTTTCTGAAAGCCATTTCAGAACTTTCTGCTAATCAGGAAGACTCTGAAATGTTAGAAATATTGAACAATACTTGATTTTATCTGAAAGTCGCATTATTATTAGTAAGACGCACGTCCAAGAAACCATGTTGGATCATTTAGAAAGATCATCTCCTATTATTTTTTTAATTTATTTTTTTTGTTTTATGGTAAGCAGTAATATTTTGCCAGTTAAGAAAAAGGGGGACACTATATTTTTATTTACATATACTCTTGTGTTCGCAGTATACAAAAATATTTAAATTTATTATTTTAAATTTATTAATTTATATTTATTATTTTAAATATATAAATATTTAAAATAATTAAATTATTTATTATGGTATAATATATTATTAAATAATAATTGTATAATATAGTATTATGGTATAATATAGATTCTGTTTAACCAAGAAATACTATGTTTCGTAATTTTATAATTAAGGGTTTAGAATTTGTGCGACAATTTTGTTTGTTTGTATATATATAGGGTGTCCCAAAATATTGACCTCGGCTTTTATTCCTTAAATATTAATTAAAATTTTCAAGGGAATTAAATTGTAAGAAATACAAATTTAAGTGTTTATACGGCCGACGTACAAAAACATTTCCAATGAGTAAAATGTGCTCCATACACTAACGTGATGTACAAAATTTCAGCAATTTTTCATAAAAAGACCAGAGATATGAAAAGACAAAAATGCTGACTTAAATCGCTTTTCGATGCATCAACATGGGTTGGTTCTCAGAGGGGGAAAATCATGTCGGCAGATCGCGTTTCAGGGGTCACACAAATTACGAAAGAAAATAATGATTACATAAATAAATAATAAATTTGCTATTTATTGGTACAAAAGTATCTACACTGTGTAGAAATAATAACTTCACACAAGGTTTTAATTATTGGCCATTTAAATTCATGTTTCAAACAATTCATGCTTTCAGATAGTGACTAATTAGCGCAAAAATACTGCACCAAACTCAGAGATAAAGTTTTAATTCAATTTGACGTTTCAAACAATCGATTTTCAACCTTTCCGTTTGGATAAACCACTGAGTGAGGGAGTAGAACTCCTGGGAAAATATTCCGTTTTTCATTTAGAAACCCAAAACCAGGACAAAATTTATGGGGGGCTACTTCAAAGCTATTCACAAAATTTCATTAAATTCGGTTCAGCTGTTCTCCCGTGATGATGTGATGAACGAAAGTTTCGTTTTTACTAATATCTCGAGAACCATTGTCATAGAAACTCAAATTTAGGACTTAATTTTAAGTGGGGCTATTTCCAGGCTACCCACAAAATTTCTTCAATTTCGGTTCAGCCGTTCTCCCGTGATGATGTGACAAACAGACAGACAGACAGACATATTTTCAATTTTATTTATATAGATTAATGAAATTAAGAAAAAAGGAACTCAAGTATGTAGGGAAAGCCGTGTGCTGCCCACATCGATAGTTTTTCTTGCAGGGGTGGGTCAAAATTAGTTTTTCCTGGGGTTCTTGAATGTGCAACACTCTATAACTACCCAAGATAACTAAACACTCCTTATTTCTCTAAAGTAAATATTTTAAGCTTTCAGAATAGGTAATTAACTTGTGTTTAGTTTTTAGTTTAACAAAGATAAATAAAGTTAACTTTATTCCGCTGATTTGAATTGTAAAGTCGGCATTTTCTGGTGGCTATAACTCCAGAAGGGCTAAAAACTAGGATCTAAAATTTTTTCCTTAAAAACTAACAGGTAGACAGTTTTTAACTTACCAAGAAAAACTTTCTGATATGGGCAACACACGACTTTCTCTGCAGACTCTTATTCGCGTTCCCTATAATTCTTCAATTTTTAATTATATTGAGTTTAATTGCACAAAATAACAGCTATAATTATTTTAAATTGCACAATTTTTGGGTATATGACTTATCTTAAAAAGTGGCGTAGCGAAAATGTGAAAAAAATAAAATTTCTTGAGAACAGCTAGTTCTAGTGTAACTGGGTTGGCCTTATTCTTTTCACCGTAAAAAATTACGTATGAAATAAGCATATTATTGATATATTTGAGCTTACGTAGTCTTTTATTTTTAGATTTAATGATTTTTGCGAGCCATTTCGCAAAAAAAAAAAAAAACATTTTCTTTTTCCGAATCACACCAAAATCGAATCAGCACCAGGTAAACATGCAAGTGATTTATTTACTAAATTTTTTGAAATGTGGTCTATTATTTTTTCAGCTAGAGTGAATACAGATAATTTTTGCTGGCCATTTCGCAAAAGAGGAATTTCTTTTTTATCACGAATCGTAACCATATCTAATCAGCATCAGGATCACCCCACAAGGGATTTACCCACTAAATTTAATGAAATTCGGTTTTTCAGTTAAAGTGGATACAAAATCTGCAGAGACAGATATACAGACAAACGCACACAGAGACACACACACAAACGGCACTCTTTAAATAGTGTTTCATGTTCTACAAGTCCCAAAACATGTAGAACCGTTGGAAACTCGAGTTGCGATTTTCAGCATGAATACACTACTTTCCCTATACATTACCATGCGTTGTATAAGCTGTGCAATCACTTTTATTAACACTTTCCAACATAGAGTTTCTTTCCAATAAAATGTTTATGACTTTGTTCATTCTGTCTGCCTGTCTGTCCGTTCGCACGATCACTGCCGTAAAATTGACTTTTCCAAAATGAAATTTTAGTATGTTGTTGAGATTGTCTGTGAAACATATGGAAATATAAAATAATAATGTCACCCAATTAGTTTTGGATTAAACCCGGGTTGAAAAAATGAAATATCTTGAACCTTTCGAGATCTATTTTTTCAAAAAATTTTAAGCTGAGTTAAAAATCACAAGTCTTTAAGAATTTAGGAAATATTCAAATTATCAAGTAAAATGCATAAAAATAATCATCAAAATATGTTGAAAATCTTTTTAAATAAAAATGAAATAGTAATTGCACCCAAATTTTATGAATAGATCACATGAATTATTGCAAAATAAAGTATGGTATTCATTTGTATTCGTTTAGTGAAAATCCTAAACAGATATTTTAAATCCCGTTATTTTGAATAGAGGTGTAAAACAATAATGCTTAAATGAGAATAATCCCAGGGCTCTGGTCCATAACATAAAAATCTTAACGGAATAAATACAGTATTTAAGGAAAGTTGTGTATTTTCACGTTTATAACTTTACATATTAACAGTGTCTGAAATAATTATACTAATAATCCTTTTTCTATTTAAGCTTCAAAGTTTGCAGATTGTAGATAAAACTGTAAGAAAAATAAAATATTAAGCAATTCAGCCCTTTTCCAGTTATAAAAAGTCATTATATATAAGCAAAATGAGGTATTTTTATTCTCATTGTACCGCAGCTAGATGAAGGACATAAAAGTTATATCAAGACATTACCTAGCAGAGTTCACTTCAAAAAATGAGCTTGAAATTTCGTCCCAGTAGATCAACGGAAGGGCATCGGCTGACCAGTTTGCAGATAAAGGTTCGATTCTCGGTTGAGGCAGCAAGATTTTGTAAAATAGCGCCCGAACAGATTAACCCTGTAGGTTAGTGTAAAGATGTTGTAGGTCTGAAATTGTCCCTAATATGACTAGCACAGATTCAGTGTACTCTGGAATATAGAGCTCCTAATTCAAATCAAGTGGATGACGATCACGTGGGAAGCCAACCTGGAGGATAAAAATGACAGCAGGGGACCAGCTTGAGCTAAAAATAGCAGGAGGTGATCAGTCAGATGGTCAACTGCACGCCAATCTGTCATTAGAGAGTGGAGAATGCAAAGCCCACTTTGAAAATAAGAGCTTGCAATTTTGTCCCAGGAGCTCAACGGTAGAACCGTTCGAAGATCAAGGAACTGACCAGTTCGAAGATCCAGAGTTCGATTCCCGGTTGCGGCAGCAAGGTTCTTTGCAGTCTGTACTCAGTATCACTGCATGAACAAGAGTTTTGTTAAAAAGATCATATATTTCGCAGGTATATTTTTACTTATAAAACTGTTATCATTTATGCTTAACAAAGGAGTTAAAATATGCCTATCTTTTAAAGGCTTTCGAAATATACCTGATCATTACAGGAAAACAATATCTGGTATTTCAATACCTGTTGTTTCTTTTGCAGACTTAGAAAGACAAAACATAAACAAATACTCTCTAGCCTGAGATTATTGTCTGGAATACCTTGCAAGCAAATAGACCTTTGTATAAAAATAACATGCAATACTTTCCTGAAAAAGGAAGACATATACAAGCTGATACATACAGCTGATTGCGATTGTCTCCAAGGCATTATACGCCTCTTTTCTCAGACCAAAAGAGCAGTATGCGTACTTAGCAACTGCTGAGAATGATCTATCAAGGAAGCATTGTACGTTATCTTCACAGAAACAGCAACATTTTAAGATTGCCCAGTGGTTAAGGAACGGGGATTGCACACGGAGGACACGTGTTCGATTCCAGGCTCTGCCCAAACTGTCTCCGTGTTCCCGTGGAGAATGGGCATATATGTGCCTGAAAGACTTTCCGAAATTTTGGTGGTAAGAGGAGGAGAGTACGGTCTCTCTGGATGTCGCCCCTCCCCCCTAGGTTCTGGTCTAAATTTGGCGACATTGACCCTGCAGTCCAAACAGATATCGAACACCTTCCAGTAAGTCGGACGGTCTAATCGGACGGTAAGTCGGACGGTCGAATGATAGTAACAGGATTATGTATTGCGCCATGTAGCGCTACGTAAATAGAAATGAGGAGCTTTTGGCAACATATCAGTCTAACAATATTACTTACTCCTACTCAAGTCTCAAAATGCATATGGTGGCTAATTAATATCTTGTAAAATAAATGATTATTGGCAAATTGTTTGGTGAAAGCCCCAGGCCGTCCGGCTCGTCCAGAGGACTTAGAGTATCAAAATGGAAGACAAATTGTTTGGTGTCAAAGTTTATGTGGGAGAATTCATATGGTGACAAATGGTGTATATATACAGTTGTGTATCTTGAAATTCAATTTAGAGGGGGCGAGTCAGTTTTAAATATCAATCTTAAGAGGTTCGAGTTAGAGCGCTGTACGGGCGGGGGACTGGGCCGTGGCCTTGGTCCCGCCCCGGCCCACGGGCTCGGGCTTGGCCCGTATACTTAGGTTCGGGTCGTACTCAGGCCACATTTCATTAAATTCGGGTTGGATTGGGCCAGGTCAAAAGAAACAGAAAAGCCAATTTACTTAAAATTTAACAGTGATATTTTATTTTCAATTTTTTCTGCGATTTTTATTTCCATTATCAGATTCCGAATTTTTCTAAATTATCAAATTAAATAAATGCTATTCTAAGAGTAAAACACTTCTGTAGATTCTTTTCCGATAACAAGTACTGAATGAAAATTTATTTGAGCAAAGTGTTATAATTTAAAATTAAGATATGGATAAGACGAATAATAATTGTCCTTGAATTTATTTATATTTGTATTCTAAACATCTACCACTTTAAATATAGATTAATTAAATAAAAAATAAATCGAGTTTTAGATCCTATCGTTCATCAATGGACTGTTATTCACAAAGAACGCTATTCATTCTATTTTGCATGTAGAAAAAGTAGCAACTGAAATCCTATTTTGTAAAACATATAGTGCTAACTTCATCTTAATCCTGATATTAGTGAATATAAAAATTCGGTTCCACATGCATAAAACTAATGTCAAATAAAATAAAATATGAATAAATATTCCATAACATCTTATTCTCCATCCGATATCTGCGTACACGGCATGGGAATGGCGAAAATCGCACTCAAGCCGAGCTCTCGAGCATAAGTAAATGCAGAATATTTTCTAAACTTCTCTCTCTGGAATCTGAATCGACTTTTGTGGATACGGTTCTTTCATATTTTATAGATTTTTTGAACTATCGCTTTCCAAGATCTTTGTTACGAATGGATTTTTACTTTCCCGACAATACATAGTATATCCATGAGACAAGTATTACAAGGAATTTGTGAAGGGGGATTCATAAGGTGACAAATGATGTGTATACATATTATTTTTGACGGAGCTATTAAACAATGTTATTTCTTATATGCATACTTATATTATACACACATAGGAATTTCCCGACAAACTGGAAGTGGCACGTCAAAATCTGGAAATGAAAATCCTTAGTGAACCCTTTAACCCCTTCCAGAATTTAATGGTCAGTTTATATGAGTCGTTCATCTAAGCTTTATTAATAAACAATCTTCAGAAATAATTGTTTTAAGAAGTTTTTGAGTCTTCAAGTGGAAGTGCTTAGTGATATCCTCCCTTTACTGTCCTCCTCCTATTAATTACTGAATCTGTATCAATGACCATATAAGAATACCTACGTATACTAGATTCTGAGATATAGATATTTCAAGGAAAGTGTAAGTTTTTATATCGGATATACCTTTTCCAGAACTGGAAATGCAAACACTTAGTAATTCCCTTTACCCAACTTTACTTTTCGGAATTTGTTGGTGGATCATTATTATCCAATCATTAATGTCACTCATTATCCAAGCTCTATCTAACTCCAATTTGAGAAATAGATATTTAAAGAAAAAATTTTGGACTGGAACAGGAACGGAAATCGGAAGTAAAATTTCTTACTGATCTACCGCACTTCCTCCTGAATTTGTTGCTGAATCTATATCAGTTATCACCTAAGCTCTATCTATAGCCAATCTTGAGAAATATATGTCAAAAATAAAATGAAAGTTTATGAACGGGAAATAAAAATAGAACCGGAAGTACAATTTCTTGCTGGACACACTATTTGCCTTTTGCGTTTGTTGCTGAATCAGTCATTATATGAACTCTGTCTATATCAGATTCGGATAAATAGAAGTTTTAAGGAAAAAATTTTCGAAAAATCAATAGCATATGGCAAAGCTTTTACCAATAATAATGGGTTATGAAAATTTGCAACAAATAATGGGTTATGAATATTTGCCGTAATAACTCGTTCTGCATATCCATGAACCAGAACGTGATGCTCGTGATTTCTATGCGAAGTGTGTATATATGTCAGTACTAGTATTTAACCCTGTCGAAGAAAGGGATTATTAATCTACAAAAATTAAGATTCAACTATATTTTAATAAGTTTCACTCTGTTTTACAGTGTATGGGGTATAGCGTCAAAAATCGCCGATTAAATCCAAAATGGGGCTCAGGATATGTCCCATAACTGACACTATAACTGTACAAAATTTCAGTATTCAGTGGATAGTGGTGGGACAGCCCAGTGGTTAGCTTGTGGGATTTGCACTCGGACGACCCAAGTTCGATTCCCGGCTCTGCGAAAACTGTCCCTGTGTTCTCGCAGGGTAAGGACACGTTAAATATGTGGGTCAGATAGTCTTTCCGGGTGGTTGATGGTAGGAGAAGGAATGTATGGTCCCTGTGGATGTCGCCCCCACTGGATTCCCGTCTAAATGGTGTAGCACTGTGCGGTCGCCTAAACAGTCTTACACCTTGGGTAGATTGGACGGTTTGGGTCGAAGCAGTAGAAGCTGTTAGGGCCGCACATACAAATTATGTGTCTCTACAAACATTTATCACGTTCACCCTATACATAATTTTCTATTTCTTCTAATGGACTCCTCCTCTAGTGGTGCCCGCCCCCCCCCCCCCCCTATGTATGGTCCTGCAGCATTCTGTGTTACAAGTCGAGCTTCGTCCATGAAGCGGCGAGCACAGACTGTCAATATATGTTTTTTCGGCTGGAGATGACATGAACAATACGAGAAAAGAGGAAATAAAGTATGAAGGGTGTGGCAACCTTAATAAACATATTTAACTTTTAAAGTTATAATTAACCTTATTATACTACTACATTGTGCTCGCAATAACCCTCCAATTATTTAACTTTCGCGCGAGTTCTGTAAAGGAATATTATAAGAATAATATTAAATTGATTACTCCATTTAAGCTTTAACAATAAAACATTTATTAACAACATAAACACTTATGAATTCATTACAAAATTAATTGTTAGTTTTGGCGGGGGGAAATGTGAGACATGTTAGACCAGTATGACTAAAACTACTTAACATGTATCTACGACTTTTGATTATTGATGAACACTTACCTTCAAGGCTGTCTTGGACTATAATCATATATCAAAATGCTGGCATCAGTAATTCGTACTCGCCATAACTCGCGGTGTGTGGCTCTTTCTCGTACTCTGATCGCACTCACGCATCAATATATCTCGCCATTATTTGGAACATTTACGGAACACAAGTCTGTATTCACCAATCCAAGTCCTTGCATTCTAAGTCATCTCTAAGTCATAATGCCGCCCGAGTATTAGCGCAAGTGTCATGCACACGTCTACTCAAGTCAAGATCCAAGTTATCTGCCCAGTCTCGACCAGTGTTCTTGTTAGGTAACAGGTTGTGGTTCTCCTTTTCTCGGGGGTGTCATTTCCTCCCTGGTTTTCATTTGTAGCATTGAGAGTGACGCAACAAGCACCCTTTTCCATTGAATAACTTTTATCCAATGGTATGGTTCACATCCTCGTAAGGGCCCGCTCGACCCCCTTTGTCTTGGCGCCCCTAAATTCCTGATTTTGTGACATTTTTGATCCGCGTGTTGTGAAACTCGGCGCCACCCAGACTGGCAGTATTGTTTGCCGTTTTGTACACAATAAATTACACATATAAACTTGTCTCATCAAAGTGTGAGATTTATTTCTGGTCTCACAGAGGGGATCCAGCGATAAATGCTCGTAGGGGGCACACAAATTCAATATGTAGCTCTGAATTATTTTCTTATACTTTATATGAAGAAATAAATTGAAGTCAATCGTATAAAGTAATAATATACATTCATTTTGAAGTAATTTACATGAAAATTATAAAATGATTATAGTATGACTTTCTCTATGAGCCTTTACGTAAGAAAATTATGTTTCCTTGTTAAGATATTAGAGGAATATATTGAAGTAAAAGCAATTTTTCATTATTTAGTATTTTTGCGATATCAGATAAATTTGTTCACCTGTTGAGATTATTTAAAAAAAACTTAACAACAGCAAATGCGCTGCATAAATACGAAAATAAGAGCAACTAATTTCAATTTACAAGGTATTGATTCAATACAATTACATATTTTATGAATATTACGCTTCTTTTAAAAATATTATATTGTTAAAAGTGTAATTTAAAAGCGGTACGTCGAGAGGGTCATAACATTATTCTACCCATAAGCACATAATCAGACAGTTAGATATATGGACAGTTATTGAAAACATTTTAGATTTTCTATCTCATTCTGAGATTCTGCCCTTATGTATATCCACAAAATTGTCAAGTTAGATTTTTGTTTTCTGCATTTACAGGGTAAGTAATAAGTTCTCAAATGAAACTTCGAAAAATAAATAAATGGGGCGATCACAATGAAAATTACTGGGGAGCTATCATTATTAAGTCGACTATCGTTTCCATAAATCTAAGTTTCCTTCATACGTGTGAATAAATAAGGAGCTTAGGATCATTTGGGACCTACGTTTTAGCAAACATGCTGAACGGCAGCAATATAAATCCTTTAGTGGTAAAATCCTCTTGTGTGATGAAAGAGTTAAGTGAAACGTATAATAATAATGGAAAGCATAAAAATGGGTCATCAGAATAGAAATTATACACAGATAAACAAATTAAATATGTTCATGCCGTAATTTTTAGAATATAATATAACTGGCAAATCATTAATCAAACCGTTTGATTTTTTACTGATATAAAACTTTTTCCCAACAATTCAAACTATAAACTGAAGAGCAGTTTTGGATAATGAAGGTATAAGAGTAATTTAACGGGTGGCAAATCATTCAACAGTTATTTACAATAGATAAGAAGTTTTTTAATTTTTTCATATGTTGATGTTTATTTAAGTTTTGTACTAAAATACGATTAGTTCTAGCAATATGTGGTAGTTCACATTGAAAAGGAATTTGATGAATACCTTAAATATTAACATTAATATATTCACTAACACATAATTCTCAATTAATAACAGGCCCTCTGTCTATTCGAAGTGAAGAAAAAAAAATAAGACTTTTCGAAATGATATTTTAATAACTGTATTTGGATTGGTAATTTATGTTGTGACTGCTTCATTTGGTATTATAAATAATCTTCACTGTAATACTAAAATAATTAAGTATTATTTCCTATGTATGTATTCATCACATGTTCTACATTACATGCTGAATATAAAGGAGAAGTATTTTGAATTGATAAAATGTTGATGTGGTTTTGGCATATTCGAAGGTGAATAAATGTTTATATCAAATGATTCTTTTGTGTGTGTGTGCGAATGTACACCCTTGTGTCTGTAATTTCAATTCTAAATAACTTCACTCTGAACTAATAACAAATTCTCTACTAATATTATAGATAAAAATTTATATTAGTTATTCTCCTTTTTCTGCATTTACAAAGAGTTAACTGAAGCTTAATGACTCGCAAATTGGTGACCTGGCCATTGTTGTGTCTACTAGCAATACTCCTTATTCTATATTGACTGAGTTCAATTACTTACACATTGGGGATATTTCCAATATAGTACACAATTTGCCATTCCCTTTTTACTGCTTTCTTAGGAGTTAGCCGAAGTCCAATGACTTGCAAAGTAGTGACTGTACTAACTAAGGAATTGATTTGAGTTCTAATGACTTACAAATTGGTGTCCTTTCTAATATAGTGCACTAAGAGCTATTATCGTTTTCTGCACTTAGTCAGGAGTTACTTGAAGTCTAATGACTTACTATTTGGATGCCTTGTAAATATAATGTATGCACTAACGCCAGTAGAGGTTTGGCTCTTCTCCAGGGCAAAATGCATAGGGAACTTATTTAAGACAACTCAAGATATTTCCTGACATAACCGGAGTAATGTGGTGTTCAGAACAACTGTGTGCAATCCATGAAACATGCGCACGATCTCCATTTCCGGATGATTAAGTTTTATTCCGAAAATAAATCTGATGTTTCAGGAAAATGTTGTGCTAAATTCTTCAACATTTGAAAGTGTAGCAGAGAATTCAGTTATAAATGTAAAGACAAATAAGTAAAATAGAATGAATAAATATTCGACGAAATTATTCTCAAGGCGCTTGCTGAACAATGCATGAAAATGGCTAAAATTTCACTCAAATCGGGAGCTCGTGCGGAAAAAAAATGGGAAATATTTTCAACCCTTTCTACAATGAAACGTGACACGAATCTACTCTAAGGAAAATAAAATAACAAAAGTCACATACATAACTTTTGATGATACATATAACATACATTTTATAATAGATTCCTTCGAATGATGTTTTGTCAGACAGGTTTTCTTTGTATTAAATAGTTTTCGTATTTTATCAAAGCAAATTGAAGTGTGCCTTGATTTAAAGTACAAAATCGAAATGCTTATGTGGCGTGCGCTTGTACAAGGAAAATCTACTGTCACAGTAGAACTATTAACTAATACAGAAATGATCATATCTTAGATATAAAAAAAATTTGAAATCAAAATATTTATTTTACTTTTAAAAAGGTATTTTTTTTATATTTCGCAACATTAAAAAAAACTACAGTTGGTATAAAGTAATAATTTGGTGATTTTAGCAAAAGGCGTACAGAAATCATTTAATGCCGTGTATCGACTTACAAGTCAACTGAAAATTATTCAATGAAACGTTCTTTATTGAAACAAGTTTATATTTACCATGCCAAAGAAAGGAATATTTTATTGATTTTAATAATAAAAAAATCTGATGAGGGCAGCACATAATTTTCCTTACATAATGCATTTACTTCCTTTATAGGGAAAAATGATGCACAACATCTACGACAAAATGATTTTTGTGCTATTTACTTGAGTTTCTATACTACTACTGAGCGCTGCTGACAGAAAAAAGTGTTTGAATAGTTTTACAACGTATTCTCTGGAATCATGGGTGTACTTTCAAGATAAAATAGTGAGTTTAAATTTCTGAATAACTTTCACTTTTATTTAAGATCACAAGCGTAAGTAGGAATAATATACAGCGAATAGATCGATAACTCCATTACAAGATCACTAAACAACTGATAGATACAATAAAACAGCAATTAAATGTCCAGCTGTTCACAAAATATTCGGTACTATTCTCAAAACCTACCGTATCTCACAATTTAATACAGCTCTTATCACGTCTACTGTTCTCTAACTGTTCGATGAATTTTTCATATTCACTTTGTAGAACCTTACAGAAGGGACTCCTATCACCTAGAATAATGATTATTTTGCGATAGTTCTAGTACAGTAAAAATGTCGCCAAATATAAACAACAGATACATTGCCAAATATGTCAACCCCGACGTAAAATGTAATATTGGCAACCCTACATTCATGTAATAGGAATGACTGCCTGTAAAGGTGTTTCATTCTAGAATAGAGTAAAGGAATTGAAAGGAAGCAAAGGTTCGCTGAGTGTTATTTGAAAAACAGGAAAGCATAGTAAATAAACTTTTTACATTTTCGTAAAAGCAGTTTTTTAACTATCGAACTTCGGAAAAGGGCTGTTATTGGTTATAAGGTATTCGAATATTTCTTTCTGCTATCGAGATTGTCGAATGATTTGAAAGTATCCAGTCATTCGATCGTTTCATTCGAATTAATCCTATCACTACATATTCCAGTCATTAATACAAGATGTTGTGAATCATGTATCGCAGTCATTGATTTGCATTAGTTTTGCTCGTTATTAAACCTGTACAACCTCAAATATGAGGGTCATATGAAGAACGATTTTTTCATCCTGTTCACAGAAATATAGATTACGTCCGAAAACGACCACTATAAAGAACAGTGTCCAGTCTCAAACATGCAAGTACTGTGCCTTTAAGCCAATTTTGGATTGTTTGCGATTCTAATGATTCTAGAATGATACTGTTCTGGATAATATTTATTTTCAAACTAGATAAGTACCGGATTTAAATGGCTTTAGTTTAGATTTTTCGTCAATTATGAGTATTCCCTTATATTTAAATAAATGTATAGACAACTGAATGATACAAAATATCATTATTGGAACCGTATTGTACATTATATGATTTTGTTAAGAAATTTTAAACATATTTCTTGAATGTGCGTATTTAAACCATATAAATTTGATATGCTGTATTCCCTAATTGGTCTAATTGTATTATTCGAAAATACGTAGAATACTGCTTCTGATAATGTAATGAATAAATGAAATTCAGAAGAGTACATATACTAAGTTAAGAAAGTACTACTTCTTATTGTTATACGGGTGTAATAAATGTGTGAGTATAGGAATAGCATCATTATAAAACTTCAATTTTTAAACATCTTTAATATTTTTTCTCTTATATTTCATTATTAATGACATATGGAAATGTTTATCCATTTTAGGTGGCCACTTAATTTATAAAGCAGCTTGAATTTTCGGTTTATTATTGAAATACTAGCAATTAGTTTTCTACGATTTGCTATCAGATGTTTAAAGCCACTATAACATACTGATTTTATACCCATCATGACTCACCATTAATGCTATCCCTCCATATGATAGTAAAATAATTTAGGAATTGCAGACATGCTAACAAGACATAATAAACGACTGTTTTTTGTCACTAACATACACTCATTCTACTGTCAAAGTCGGTGTGATAAAATCGCGCGGAATTACTTGTGGATTTTTTCTTTTTGGGGGCGAAGGCGGTTTTTGTAACGCAATAATATTTCAGTTGTATTTTGTTGCGCTTTCAAGAATCGATTTGCGGCTTAGTATACAACGTCTATGTAGGGCCAGCTAATGTTGTGCATGAAAATATCATTCTGTTTACTTATCTTTCACTGCGCTATGACCTTATTTGGCCAAGCTTTCTAGACGGTTTTCCAACAGTGTTTTGCGCAAAGATTAAACGAAAAAGTATTTAATATAACTTAAAACTTTAAAATATTACCGGTAGCTCTAGTTGTTACGGGATACTCCTTTTTATATTTCAGGAAAGCTAATTCAATTTGCACAAGAGCCAGAAACAATTTTACCTAACCAATCAAAGGCAAAAATTTTGAGCATTGCATGTGGTAGAACTTCGCGATATCAACTGAAATCCGTGCGCCTGGCATTTATTTCAGGTGGCCTACGCCCTTTGTGTACTTTTGAAATAGGCTATAATTAACATCTACTTACCATATCCAGTACATGGATAAAATTAGTGTCAACTGATAAGTTTTAGCGGACCATTAACGGATTTATAAGTCTGGCAGATGTTACAGCTGGCATATTGCATGCCAGATGCCTCAAAAGTTGAAATTTTGCAACTTTAAACATCTATACTTCAAAAACTTACGAGTGGAATTCGACAAAATTTTATATTCAGAGTTTTTAACAGTTTAAGATTATGTAAAAAATTAGGATGTTATAATTCACTATTTCCCGACCATTTAATTTTTTTCAAAATTAAAAATACTAAAATTTAAAACTTTTAATTAAGAGTTTTTGTTTGGGTTGTTCTATTACTTATTTAAAAGTAGAAGCGATATCAATAAGTACATATTTTAGTGAGATATGGCTGAAAATTTCTTGAGAACAAATAGGCATGGGAGGGTTCAAAATTCTATTACCAAATATTAGAAAAATGTTGCCAAACTTTTCTGAGTGATATTTAATGTAACGAATTGATTGGTGTACAGAAATTCAATTTTCTCTCATCTTATTTTGCATTTTTGTCCCAACTTACCCCATCCCAACTTACCATCTTTGTCCCAACTTACCAACAAACAGAACACATAGGTGAAACATGCAATTCAGTAGCTTTTAAAAAGATAAATGTGACTTTACGAATCTTGCATTTATCTAACGTGGTATATATTCGATAACAGACGTCAAAATGACCGATTTCTCCAACTTGCTTTCGCATTGCAGCGGGAAATCGAAACTTTTGCTTCAGGAAATAGATAACATTAAATCGAGCAACAGAACATAATTTATAGTAATAATAATAAATATTAAAGTTACGTTAAATGTTTTCCATTGCATTATCAAAGAGTTAATTAATTACATGTATATATATATATATATATATATATATATATATATATATATATATATATATACATATACATATATATATGTGTCTGTGTGTGTGCGTATGTTACCCGCAATGTATGAAAGCCGGTATTCTATAGAACATCTAGGCATTTTATAAAATACCGTCAAATGGGCGGCAATCTGTGAAACGATTAACATTTCACACATTTCCAAGGCATTCTATAGAATGCCAAATGTATGACAAATGATCGACAAAGTATTAAATACATCTCCAATTCAATCCTTTTTTCATACTTTGACTAAATAGCATTTGTCATTCTATAGAATGTCTAGGTATTATATACAATGCCTAGGAAAAGTATATAATAAATCTCCTATTTCATACTTTGCCTAAAACTGACCGGTATTCTATACTATGGAATGCCAGCATTTCATACACTGCAGGGAACACCCACACACACACACAGATATATATATATATATATATATATATATATATATATATATATATATATAATAGTAGTAAATCCAAAGGTAGAATGGAAGAAGTAACTCATAATATACTATCTTATAAATTTGCCTGCTGAATACAATGAAATAAAGTGAAATTCAACCATAAAAAGGAAATTATAATGCATATTACAGTACAGAAAGCTAAAGATAATCAACAAAAGTCAATGGAGAGGAATCGAAAAAAGGAATACCAAAATAATCAAGCATTAAAGCTCGCACGTGAAAGAGCTCTAAGCTATATATATATATATATATATATATATATATAAATATATATATATATATATATATAAATATATATATATATATATATATATATATATATATATATATATATATATATATATATATATATATATATATATATATATATATATATATATATATATATATATATATATATAAATATATATATATATATAAAAATATAAATATATATAAAAATATAAATATATATATATATATAAATATATATATATATATATATATATATATATATATATATATATATATATATATATATATATATATATATATATATATATATATATATATATATATATATAAACTATTTCGAAAATGAATTTATAACATAAGAAATTTGTAGTTTCTTTGTTAGTTTTAGATTTTATTTTACCAAAACATGTCATGTTTCATATATTTTTTTAAAATTTGGAATTTGTGCAACGATTTTGTTTGTTTAATTTTGAATAACATATTATAATTATCTGAAAATTAAAACACTTTGTCAATATTATTAACTTAATAAGATCATAAGACAGTTGATATAATGCATCAACCTGTTTCGAAGGGAAAAAAGTTCTATGATGGTTTTTTACGTATGATTAAAAGACAACATTTGTTCTTACCTTCAAACCAAAAAAAGTAAAAATTAGTTTCCTAAAAAATATTATTGGGTGGACTTTATATAATACTAGCAGAAATTAACCGACGTCGCTCGGGATTTACGATTCAAAACTCTGATAAAAATTACAATGGAACATATAGTGTCGTCAATCTTACGCATTGTTTTTTCACCGTGAAAGAATATTTATTGAAAGAAATCCATAGTATAATGATTGGCCAATCTTTGGACAACCAGATCCATCAGATCATACATACATATTTTCTTCTTTATATATATATAGATAGATAGATATTTTTATAATCATTTATTTATTATTCAAACAAATAAAATTTATCGAGTAAGTCTGGGAAAAATAAACCAGGATGATAGAGTTTCCGTGTAAATTCATATTTCAAACATATGATTTTCAAAAGTGACTACTACGTTCAATAAACTGCCACAAAACTCATAGATTTAGTTGACTTTCATGCTTTAAGCAAACGATTTCCAATCATTTTCGTTGAGAATCATGGAGTTAGAGAGTTGAACTCCTAGGAAAAAGTTTCGTTTTCAATTAATATCTCGACAACTCTTGGTCTTAGAAACTCGAAACATGAACTAAAATTATAGGGGGCTACTTTAAACCTATACATAAAATTTCATTAAATTCGGTGCAGCTGTGATTGGGAGATAAACGAAAGTTTCGTTTTTCAGTAATATCGCGATAACCCCTGGTGTTAGAAACTCTAAACATGGACTAAATTTTAAATGGGGCTATTTCAAAACTACCTACCAAATTTCATCAAATTCGATTGAAACCTTGCGTGATGTTGGATCACACACACACATATATATATATATATACATACATAATTTTCTTCTTTATCTATATACATATATACATACAAAATTTTCTTCTTTATCTATATATATATATCTAATATATATATATAGATTAGAATTTTCAATTCTGCATACATGATTTATGCATAGAAGATTTTGTCATCGAACTCTCGAGTATGGATTCAAGCCGCTAGAATACAAACATTTTAGTTTCTTTAGGTACTTACTGCTTGGTGTTTATTTTAAGCTTTTATTCCTAACTGAATACGACTGATATGATTGATATGAACACTTGTTCCAAAAGATGTAATTCCGATTGAGATAAAATATTTCTCTCTGGTATTTGGGGGAGGGGATTTTTTTCCTTATGGAATACGTTATGTAATCCCATTGATTCCTCCAAATTTTGATCCAATTTTAGAACAATTAATAAATTTTGGAGTGTTTATGATGCTAACTCCAATTTTGAATTGAAATTTATTTTAAATTGTAGCAAATTTTATGGTAAAATTTAAAAACACCATGACCCGATTACTACATACAAAAGGTGCAGTTTAAATCTCATAACGAGACCTTTCTGTTGGAAAGACAGAAATTGCTTGTTCTGTCAAATGCCCTAGACCCACATGAAAGACGTCATACCAAATTTGGACTTCTCCTGTTCTCGAGTTATTTACCAAGAGCGAATGCATTCTTATGTCGGTCCCGGAACGAATTATCCCAATAAGATGGTTCAAAATCCCAAGAATTAAAATATACCACAAAAAATAGCTACATACCAAATTTGGGACTTCTTATATAATTCAATTTTCTTGTTATTCTCTCAAAACTTATGCATTTCCATGGCGAGCTCAGGACGGGCTATCCCGATAAGGTTGTAATAATATTAATATTAGTTAGTTCAATTTTTAGCTTCACTATTATTATCACAGGTTAAAAAAGATGTCTTATATCTATCTATATATATATATAGATAGATAGAAATGAAAACGAAGCTGAATATTGAATTTTTGACTATCTTACAACAATGGTTATTTGTATGACCATTGTTGCAAACAACCTGACTTATTCACCGAACCACTGACTTTTATGTCAGTGAACCCAACTGAAAGGTCTTGCAAAGAATTGAAAAACGAGTACATTCTATAGAAGGCCCAAGACAGGTTGACCCGATAATGATACAATTCTAAAGAATAAAAATTTACCATTCAAAGAACAACGACTTAACCATATTTCATGTCGTTACCATTAGTGGAACCTGATTAGTTAGCGTTTAAAAGATTTGAAACACGACAAATATACATATATACAATATATATCTCGTTTGAAGTTAAATAGAATGTTGTAAATGTGTGAACGAAAAGTATTACTACGTGACTGATCAGGATCTAAAGGTGCGATTTCCCACTGTAATGTACGCTTTGGAAAATTCGATATTTATGTCCCTTGACATCAAATAGATCTCGGGCAGATGCCAGACTAATAAATTCGCATTTTTCTTGTAAAAAGCTAACGAATGATACAAGTTTCGTCCATCTTTCCCCCGTTAATTTGTCCTAAGATATTTTCAGAGAGATATACCTCACTAAAATATGTATTTATTGATATCGCATTTATTACTTTCTTTATATAGTATAAGGAAAGTATATTGTTGTTGTTGTTGTTGAGACCCAGACCGTCCGACCTACCAGAAAGGAGTAAGGTAAACCGTTTGGACGGCCGGGAAGTGCCACCCAATTTAGACCGGAACCCAGTGGGGGAGGCATCCACAGGGACCGTATGGAAAGTAAGGAAAGTATTGTGACAGAGCCGAAAATTCGAATTCGAGTTTTTGACCGTTAAGCACGTTTCAAGCATACCTGATCACGAATCAGACACTTTTGAGATGATGTCTGTCTCTCTCTCTCTGTGTGTATGTGTCAGTGAGACGTGGAGACTATAAGTGATGAATAAATGAACCGATTCGAATGGAATTTGGTACAAAAATTACAATCCACGACTACTGGAAGCCTGTTGCTTTTATATGTAATCGAATGTTCAGAAACCCTCCCCCCTAAATTTTCGAGTGAAATTTTGAAGAGACCATTAAAAAATTAAAACAATTAATAAAGTTACGTAAACAGTCATTTCTTATGTAAAACGATTGACACAAATTTTAGAACCTTAGTATAAAAAAAAAGTTTTCATTTTTCTGTTTTAACTTGTACAAGTACCACGAGACCTACTGAAGTTCAGCTGCCTAATGCTGAAATGGGCGTTGACAGTCACACAACACGGGTTTCGGAACGTTTAAAAAGTAAGCAATCGCGTTTGAATTGCATATATCAGTGTTCATGATGAGTTTTGTGGATATTGGTGACTTTATCTTAAGTTTAGATGGTTTACAATATGTCTGCTATCTTAGCCTAACACATCGAATGAATGCGGCACACTTGTTTGTCAATAATAAATTACTGTATTATATGAACCATACTTAATAAAACGCCATTAACAATGTCATGAAAAAGAAGGACAAATTTTGATCACTCCTTTTACGTCACTAGTTTTTATGACTTTCATCTAAAGCATAAAAATGATATCTACTATAAAAAGTGGAAGGTATTAATGCTCTAATTTTTTTTTAATGTTACTGGAGATTATTTTTCCATTGTGTTACTTTAGAAATTTTTTCAAAGGTTTACTAAGTTTCTAAGACTTTGTCATTATCTCTCGTTCATCCTTTTAAACCTGCAAGGATGTGGTATTTTTTATAGGATTGCATTGATTGCATTTAAGGGCGTAGAAAAATTATCCGATGCGTTAAGTAATCGATGAATATTTATTACTCATTCAGATGTAGTGAAGGATTTATTTTTGATAAAAATGTTTTCAAACTACTTAAAAAAATAATTTTTAAGAAAAACAGATTAAGCCATACTTTGCTTTCTCTGTATAACTTTTTTTAACAAATTATTATTATTATAATTTGTACTTTTCCTACAGAATACGGCTTTAAATTTTGATGCATTTCTTTTTTTGAGCATCCGTGAATACGAATCCCTATTTTTCACTTTCTCCCCTTTAGTCACTGAGCATAGCATACCAACTCATATGTATGTTTGATATTTAATGAGGTACGCAACAAAGAGTCAAGGGAAAAAAGTGGTCAAAAGGCATTAATGCATTTGAAATTTTAAATATTTTGTATATAAGTATAAAAATTTAAGTTCGTAAATAAGTGGATTTTCATGGAGCAAATATAAAAAAAATTAACAAATTTTTGCATTTTTTTTTAATGTATTGCGCATCCATGAACACGAATCCTTATTTTCCAAACTCCATCTTTTAGTCTGTGGGCGCCAAGTACGGGCTTATAGTGTAATGGGCACGGCACCATCTCTTTTGTAATATATGTTTAATATTTAATCAGTTACGTTACAAACAGTACATCCAAAGACATTAATGTTTTTGAAATTTGAAAAATTGTGTATATTAAATATAAATATTTCAATTCTCAAGATAATTGGACATGATCAGGAAACAAACTTACAAATATTCTAACACATTTTTACATTTTAATTTATTCGCAGGATTCGAAACAAAATAAAGCTTTCTTCATAAATACACTTTGAAAATAACTATTAATTTATTAAAATTAAAGTATAAACAGAAAAAAAAATACACTAAGCGCAAAGAAAACATGAGGAAGGTTATTTTTCTTTATTTTCTTTCAAACCAAACCGTCCGTCCGTCTCGAAGGTGTGAGGTAACTGTTTGGAGCGTGGAGTCAATTCCACCGAATGTTGATCGGAACCCAATGGGCTGGCAACTACAGGAACCGTACCATCCTTCCTCTAACACATCACCTCTCGTATAGAATGCCCATACTCAGCGTAGTTACGGAATTAATTTTGGGCGTCGGGGATCAAAAGCTGTTCCATCGTATGCGACAATAAATAAATGTTATTTTAATTATAGTTAAATAACTGAAATGAAAGCAAGATTTATTTCTACATTGATACTAGCCACGCCCACTTAGATCACGCCCTACAGACTATAATTTACAAACTTTTTTCCTTCAGGAAAAGCAGTGTAGAAGACCCTGATCTTACGACCAATCCTAAGGCTTATGGCAGCTTAATGTGTGGCCGGGGGAAACGCAGTGTATAATTTTTGATGGAAGTAATAAGGAGTATGAATGCATTTGAAAGTCGAGTGGAGCCTCTTACTCCAGATACTTATTTTAATCTACCAAGCGTATACAGCTGTTCTTCCACCCATCTGCAGTTTTGGGAAGAATAAAGTCGAAAATCAAAAAATAAAATCAAAAAGATAAATATTCTGATTGAATTTTCTCGCATGCGTGGACTGCATAATACAAGGAAATGGTCAAAATCGCACTCAACTTGAGCGCTCATGCCGAAGAAAATGCAGCATCCTATTTTCTGCATTTTATGCCTAGAATGAACAATTTGGAATCGATAGGTAAATCATCTGTCGACCATATTTGTCTTTTACCCTTTTTTGGAAAACCCTCAACTATTTTAAAATGTTCATGCATTTATTTGACATGGATATATTAAAATTTATTGATTCATACGGTTGCTTATGATTCGGCGGCTATTTGGAGTAAACTTTAGAAAATTAAAATAAATTATTTTATTAAAATTATTCCCAACAAGTATTTAAGCCGAGAGTGTAGAGTACTGTGTACTCAACGGCAGCAATTTCCAGTTCTTTAAGAATTCATAGCAAGCATGTCTTATTTTGTATAATTGAGTTTATGGTTTTCCTTTCTCAGAGCAGATATGAATGAATTTTTTTCAATTATTTCTGCGTAATGGAAGAGTTTTCATGGGTTGAAGAACCCCCCAGGTAGTCATTCCTAATTTCCCACTATTGTGAAAGAACTCGTTTCGTTTCAAACTGTTGAAGTGCGTTTCTGTTAGATTATGAGGAATGTATTTTATGGTATATTTCTTTATAGCATTTATTTAGAGAATGCATTTTTATATAATTTTGCGTAATTTGCAATTATTACAAAAAGTGAAAATGCTTACTCTTAATGGATATTACATATGTTTTAGGCACTAAATATATTCAATGCATTGAGTTCATTTTATTAATTATCTCATTTTATTGAAAACCGGTGTATTTATTACCCCGCATGGTCGTATGCGTAAGTAAAGCAGGCGTGATATATATATATATATATATATATATATATATATATATATTTATATATATATATATATATATATACAGGGTGTCCCAAAAACATTCACCTCGGTTTTTATTCCTTAAATATTGATTTTATACATATATAAATTACAAAGTTGCGTAGAAAAGGTACAGAATTTTATTAAATCGATAAAAATTTTCAGGGACTTAAATTGGAAGAAATACAAACTTTAAATTTTTTACGGCCCCCGTACAAAAACATTTCCAATGAGTGAAATGTGCCCGATACATTAATAAGGTGATGTTGAGACCCAGACCGTCCGTCCTACCAGAAAGGTGTAAGGTAACTGTAAGGACGGTCGGGAAGTGCCACCCAATTTAGACCGGAACCCAGTGGGGGAGGCATCCACAGGGACCGTACCCTCCTTCCCCTACCACCAACCTCTCGGAAGGACTTACGGACCCACATGTTTAACGTGATCGTACTCCGCATGAACACGGCGGCATTTGTGGCAGCGTGCAAATCTAGCGCGCAAACCACGGGGATACCGCACCCGAGATGGCCAACAGCACGCGGTGTTCCGAGGTGGTCACCCACCAAGTACTAACCGCGCCCGATGTTGCTTGACTTCGGTGATCTAACGAGAACCGGTATTTTCAGCACGGTACGGCCGTTGGCCCCTAATAAGGTGATGTGTAAAATTTTTGCATTTTGTCATAAAAAGTCCTAGAGATATGTTTAAACAATGTTGGTGAGGGATTAATCACAGATTATAATGTAAATGACTTCCAGAGTGCAAATGACGCAACGCAGAAATGCATCATAGGCAAATAATATCTACCTCTTATCTTTAATGGATCTTTGGCATGGATAGAAAACATTTTGAACAAGCTTTGTAATCTTTGTTTATAAGTACGAAGTTATTATTTCTACACATAGTAGATACTTTTGAACCAATAAATAGCAAAATGATTATTTACTTATGTAATCATTGTTTTTTTTCGTAAATTGTGCATGACCCCTTAAATGCGCACTGCTGCTATGATTTTTCTCCTCTGTGAAGCCATGTTGATGCATCGAAAAGTAGTTTAAGTCAGCATTTTTGTCTTTTCACATCTCTGGGACTTTTTATGATAAAATGCTGAAATTTTGTACTTCACCTTATTAGTGTATGGGGTACATTTTACACATTAGAACGTACCCCCCTTCTTGGAAAATTTAAAATCTACCAAACAGGTGGGTATTATTGCCGTTTTGTCTGGAAATATTATGCAGAAAGGAAATCTTACATTTTTAGCTTTCCGCATTCATTATCCTGAGAGAAGGACAAGGCACATTACTTAATAAAGTGAAGAGAGAGAGATAATGAAGTGAAGCTCATCGTAACTTACTGATTTTTTGCGTTTAGATTTGGAAAACACTACTACCAGAAATATAAACCGACTTCGCATTCTACAAAATAAGTATATATCTCTTCTTAAAGATTCTTTTGATTTGAATGTTCATCACCACAATATTTGTTCTCGTCACAAAATTTTATCCACCACTAAGATTTTTCACTATCTTTCGGCTTTATTTATGCTTCAGCATATTCATCATAATCAGCTCTGTATTATCTTTTACGCTAATTTTCACGATCATACCTATAATATTCGGAATTCGAATCAATTGTTACCCTCTTTTTTTCGTACAGCTTATACCTAAATATCAATTACACTGGCACAAGATCATGGAGTTATTTTCCTCTTTCCTTAAAATCGTTGAATCCTGAGAATAGTTTTAAGAAGTACTTAAAGCAGGGGTCGGCAAGTAATTTTAGGTGGGGTCCGGATACTTTTGAAATTTTTTATCGAGGTCCAGAAAAAAAACTCATATTCCTTACTAGTTTTTTATTTTAATTTTCACTCACAAAATAATATGAAATACAGTAGATAGGCAGATTTTTATTTAAAAATCAATGGGCAATTTGCGGTCTTGAGCCAATTTTTTAAGTTAGGTTCACGCAGGGAGTAGCTTATGTGAAGAATGTCTTCAAGGTGGGCGGCTGGTAATCTTGAGCGATATTCGTTCTTCAAAAAATTCATTTTTGAAAATGAAGTTTCACAGATATATGTGGAGCCTGGAGCCAAACAGAGTAGCCAGGTAAATGGCTAATTTTTTGCAATTTCCATATTTTTCTGGGACATGTTTACTCCAAAATTCTTCGGATGCAGTTTTATACGTTTGCAAGGAAATGTCTTCCTGCAAGTCTATTATCTCCATTTGGAGTAAAGGCTTTGAAAGGCGGAACAACTTCGCAGCCACATCTGTCCATTCTGCCGCTGGAAAAACTTCAAAAGGCGATTTTAAGAATCGCGACAACTTCTATATCTCTGCAAAGTCTTGGAATCTTGTTGCAAATTCCTTCTCAAGTTCTGACATAAAATTTGAAAATACTGCAATATCTAATTCAGAATTATTTTTATATTCAAAAATTGTTGGAAAGTGAATAAATTCTTGACTTGTAATGTCTTTATCAAAGATATCCAGCTTGCGACGGAAAGAACTTTGTATCAGATCACATATTAATTTCCCATTTCTTTGTAGCTCGGTATTGAGGGCATTTAAATGTTTATTGGTGTCTTTCAGAAAAGCCACAGCTAGCATATTGCGTTCGTTTGCTAGGAACTCCAAATGGTTTCTTGCTTTTTGTGTATCCAAGAGGAGGTTACTTCTTCTTTTATTTCCCAAAAATGTTCAATCGCTTGACCTTTACTTAGCCAACGAACATTGTTGTATTGCAGTAAGTCAGAATGCGCTAAATCACACTCAGATAGAAACTCTTTGAACTGTCTGTGCTGAAGAGCAGAATGAGACCTCATAAAATTAATCAACCTGATCAAGCTGTCCATTCCTTCTTTCAGAGTGACACTAAGTTTTCCACAAAGGGCTGCCTGGTGAATTATGCACTGATAAGATAGTAGCCCAGCATTCTTATCCTTGATTCTCTTTACTAGTCCCTTTTCTTTGCAGATCATCGCTGGGGCCCCGTCAGTTGAAAGAGACACCATTTTATCATAACTAAAGTTTGATTTTGTCATGAAGTCATCAAAAGTCTTGAATAAATCTTCTCCGCGAGTCTTGCCTTTAAACGGCAATATTGCTAGTAATTCTTCTCTAAATGATTTACTTTCAACGGAGTAGACCCGCCCGAAAGATAAGTTTCATAAAGTGGCGTTAGGCTTTCTTTCGTTCGAGTTACACCTGCTCTGATTAAATAAAAATAATTTCATTAAATAAAAATAATAAGGGTGGCGCTCAAACTTACAGATTCTATAAGTTTGATTCTAAAATATTTTACTATAATATAGAAAAATATTTTTTAAATAATTTGATTAATTTATTTTATACTGTCAAAAAATTTTTGACGGTCCAGTTTTTGACCTTCCGCGGTCCGGATCTGGACCGAGGTCCGCCAGTTGCCGACCCCAGACTTAAAGATATTTTCTTACAGCTCTGATCGATTTGCTGACCTATTATTTATTTGTTTTGCTACTTGTATTACTGCTAGTTGATTCTTATTTATTTTGTTATTGTTTTTGTTCTGCCACTGACCATTGTTTTAATGCTAGCGTGTTGCCAGTTTGTTTGGGGTCTGTGGATCCGTCAGGCCTATTTAAAGCCCATTTTTCGCAGTTCCTTGCCTCACTGTTAAACATTTACTTATTAGTAGAAACTGCATGTATTGTGTATATTATGTGGCAAAATAAAGTTTATTAATACTGTTTTTTTTTCGGGAAAGATCAGCCAATATTCTGCATTCTGCACTTCATTCAGCGATCATTCATATGATTACGGAGATAGAAGTCCTACTTATTGGACTACCTAAATAGTATACACATAGAACATTCTGCAAGTGATATTTGATGATGAGCGTTTTTTGTCCAGTTTGGCTCCGAGAAAGATTGGTGGATTGGTTTTGAGAAACTACAACTTCGTCTATTGAGATCTGTCTGGAGTACGAAAGTTATTGTTTTAGTACTCGTTACTAGTCATAAATTTGGTAATAAATTTATTTATTTTGTAAGATACTATAGTATCATCTCTCTGATCTAACTATAAATAAGGTTCTGTATCCCTGTCTCTCCCTATGACAATGATTGTGAAAGAGCTCACTATGCGTGTTCATCAAGTGTCAGAGAGTAGTGGCAAAAACCTCTCCCGAATCCAACAGCGTTAAGTGGGTTAGCAAGCGTTGAGAGAAAGAGAAGAGCCTCCTAGTTTTATTTAATGATGTATGGACGTAGAAAATGTTCGTCGTAATCAAACATTGCTCAGTTAGACTCTGTTCCTTGGTTTATTCTATAATTAAGCAATTTCAGCTTTCTTAGTAACCGCGAAACTTCAATGGGGTTTGGAAAACTTTCCACTTCCCTTTCTATTTTGTGTACTCTCGAGGCTTCTGAATGATATAGAATAAACTCACAAAATTACATTACAAAACCTATATTATCTCCGCCCCCGGCAGGTGGAAAATTAAAACTCCAGCTTCCTTAGTTTCTGTCGCTTGGTTAGTACTATAAGTGGGTTAGGATTCAGTCTTTAAAATCAAAATTACCGATGGAGGTGTCCAAAATTTCTGGAAAGAAAAGGACACGTTAGGTAAAAATTATATATCTGAACTGGCCTTCACTTTTAGAAATTAAGGATTTCCATAAAGACTATTTCTTTAGCTTTCGAAATAACTAGACGATCATTTTGTTAGATATAAATTTATTCAGTAACACAGTTGCAAAAGAATAAATTTGAAAATGTTCGAATGTTTGAAGTAAAATTAAAAAATATCCCAAAACATAAAAGTAGTTTCTTTGAGTCAAACATTGATTTTACCGGTAAAAAAAACAAGTATTTTTTTAAACTGTGGAAAAATCAGAATTAAAAATACCACAGAACTAAAAAAAAAATTTTAGATGGAACATCATACTTAATGCCGCCATTTAAAGATCAAACACTCTTTTTTTAGGAGATGTTTTATGTTCTTTTGAGAGTAGGAAATATTTAGTTTCAGGTCGATCTTTAGTCTTAAAAGATTTTTTTCCTTGCAAAAAGTCAAATGTAATTTACAGGAAAAATATTTGCATATTTGGAAATAAAAACAGCATATATATATACATATATATATATATGTGTGTGTGTATATATATATATATATGTGTGTGTGTGTATGTATATATAGAGAGAGAGGCGTACATGAATATAGGGCTATTTTTAACTATTCATTTGCTTTACAATATGAATATTGGACTCATTTTTAACTATCTTCCAACAATGGGATTATATATATAGCGAGAAAGAGCCGCAGATAAATTTTGGTCTCTCTTTAGCTATTTTACAATAAACATATTATATATAGAGAGAGAGGCGAAGCTGAATTATGAACTCATTCTTAAAATCTTGCAACCTTGGGATTTTTTCAGACCATTTTAGGTATGAATTCGAGGGGGGAAAAATAATCAACTAAAATTTGATAAAATATTTTATTGTCATCCAAAATACTTATGTACAGCTATTTCTCAGAATTTTCTATACGTATAACTAAAATAAAAATTGATATGGAAACACTCTCAAATGCGGATGAGTGTTATGGTATTTACAAAGCATTTCCACTTCCGGTCTAAAAACTTTCTTTATACGTCTACTTCTCAGGAATGGCTTTAGATAAAGTTCAGATGACGACTGATGTTGCATAGTTAATATCTAACAATATATAACATCTTAAGCTTTGGAAGGATCACCAACTATGAAGATGGTCCTTGTACGTTTTATGCAATGAATATAAGTTTCCCCGGACAGCCACCTGGAACGGAAATAGACGAGAGTCCCTTTCACCCCGAGAACGGATGCGGTAGGATTATAGATGGCGTCGGGACGGGGGGTGGAGCAACAAGAAAAGTGACTTCTTGACCGCCATTGGACACATGTGCGCCTTAGGAGCGTGTGAAGCTGAGCCAGCGGACACATTAATGCCAGTATTCCTAAACAAATCTTTGTGATGGCATTAACTAATAACGCACACATGTTACCCTATGCTGTCCAATTGCATAGCAGTTGTTATACTGTCAGACCAATTGCAACCAGGGACGTAGAAGTTTAGCAGGTAACAATTTTCAGATGTTCGAGACAGAGGAAGAATTTGAGAGAAGTATAGATACTTGATTTTCAATTTCCGAAGTGTGCAGAAGTCCCAAAATAACTGTGGAGATATCGCAAAACCGGGGGACGAGCCCGGTTGCCGAAGCCTTCGTGAAAAAGACGAGGTAGGCCAACACTTGTCACTTTCTACATATTTGATATCACTTCTCTCTCTCGCTTGAGGATCAAACTGCAAGATAAAGTATTTTTAATCAATGAGCAAAGGATCACATTTTATGCAAATAATATTGATTGAATTTTTAAGGCAGTATATAATTATATAATTTACTTATGTATAGTTGTACGAATTAACTTTGAAGGATGAGAAATGATACTGTTTTATTGAAATTAATTGCGTAATCTAACATTGTTTTTAAAGAAAGTAGTTTTGTGAGATTGCGTTATGTGTTTTTATATTAAGTTAGAATGTTAATTGGGTTTTTCCCCTTATTTTGATCTTTGTAAATAAATTTACTATTATTTTATATTTTACTCGGTGTCCTCATTGTCCTCTCATATAGTATAGCAGATTTTTATGTTGCCATACGGCCAGTGTCGTTTGAGTAAAATGATGACTAACAATGATTTATGCGTTCTTACCGGACATGTGGCGGAGATCCACCCAACAATTGTATGAATTTAGCAATAAATACCGGAGAAAGTCATGGGGTTCACTATAATTTTTCTCTTTATTTCCGATTTAAAGAAATTCTAACAATATTTATTTCAAAGGATTGGTTATTCATAGAGTTTTCAAGCATGCTAAAGATGCTCTGTGATTTTATAAATAATTATTAGCAATTCATTAACGTAACATTCAATTGAAGATTGTTTTCGTGCTGATCTCTTTAAAATTGACTTTCTTTGAAAATAAAAGAATGTTTTATGGTTTATCTTGAAAACGTTATCAATCTGTTTTTTAAGCTACTTCCCCGAAAAGTTTTTTTGTACAGGTTTGTTTTTACTTTCAGCAGTTAGTAGTTTTTAAAGAGTTATGCACTTTTCAATTTTATGTTGACCTGTGTTCAATTATTTGACATTACATATTAAACAATGTGATTCAAAATAGATGTTACTATGGGGGAGATTAAATTTTTTAAATATTGCCGTAGAAATTAATATCCAATTAGAAAAAGTGGTGAAAGGAGGTACAGATATTATATATATCCTTTACATCACAAGCGGTTGTATAAATATTAATAAAATGTAATTCAATTAGGTAATTTAATAATGGTTTTAATTGGACTTGTGCGTTTAAAGTGTGCAAACTGTAGAAAATTTCAAATTGAAACTTCATGTAATTTAACAAATAAATTGAGAAATTAATACTATAAAAATCTACTTTCAATATTTGAGAATCTTAATACAAATTCTATATAAATAAAATTGAAAGCCTGTCTGTCTGTCTCTGTGTGTTTGTCTCATCATTACGGAAAAACTGCTGCATCGAATTTTATGAAGTGTTGTGGTAGAAATGAAATAGCCCTACTTAAAATATTTTCTGTGTTTCGAGTTTCTAGGACCATGAGTTGTCTTAATATTAAGTAAAAACGCACAGTTAAACAAACCTTTCATGACGTAGCGTTATAAAGACAATATGTTTTTCGCTAATTTATTTGAAGAAAATGACATCATGCCGCTTAACAACGGATTTAAATCCAATGTGTTTATATAGTAGACGATTTTTATTAAATATTTACCGATTTAAATTAGGAAATGTATATGAAATTAATTTTATAGGAATTGTCTTATTAATTGGATTATATCAATTACGGCCTACAGGTTTAAAGATTATGGGATTATTCTTCTAATCTACGAGGATATATGTAGTACGGGTAAATCTTCACATTCAATTTTAGCGCTTTCATTTTGACATATATTGGAATCAATTACGGCTTTTGGGTGTAAAGATTACTGGGATTATTGATATTTTTAATCTATTACGTCATCTGTTTAATAGCAAATATTTTTAAAACTGATATATTATAGTACGGGTAATTTTCTTTTAATACACGGGTATATATCATCTAAAAATTCAGAATAAGGGATTACAAAAAGGGATCAGGATGTTTTAATTTTCAAATCTGCCTGTGAAGATAAGACCAAAGATTTTTAAACTTCTTTTAAGGAGTATTAATTTAAATATTTTAATAGAATGTTTGAATAATCATGTCATTTAACGTACTATAGGAATTTGCATATGATTACGAATTTTAAGTTTGTTTATAATGTATATTCCGTGCGAAGAACGGACATACTGCTAGGAATATAATAAAATAATATAACTACATTTCTACGAGTAAACAACACTACTAATAATAAATTGATGATATCGAATGATGTTTTGTTAGATAAATTTCTTTGTATTAAATAATTGTGTTTTATCAAAGTAAAGCGAAGTGTACATTGATTTAGAGTACAAAATCAAAACTCTTATGTGACGTGTGCTTGTACCAGGAAAATCAACAATTACACTAAAACTATTAACTAACACAAAAATGATCTTTGATATAAAAAAATTTGAAATCCAAATATTTATTTTACTTTTAAAAAGATATTTTTTATATTTCGTAATATTAAACAAAAAACTACAGTTGGTATAAAATAATAATTTGGTGATTTTAACAAAATTCGTACAAAAATCATTTAAAGTTCTATATCGACAAGTAAACTGAAAGTTATTCAAAGAAACGTTCTTCATTGAAACAATTTTATATTTGCCATTCCAAAGAAAGGAATGTTTTATTGATTTAAATAATAATAAAATCTGATGGAAGCAGCACATAATTATCCCTACATAATGCAATGCATTTACTTCGTATATAGTGAAAAAATGATTTATAACATCTACGACAAAATTATTTTTGTGTTATTTACTTGTGTTTCTATACTACTATTGAGCGTTGCTGACAAAAAAAGTGTCTGAATAGTTTTACAATGTATCCTATGGAATCATGGGCGTAATTTCAATATACAATAATGAATTTAAATTTCTGAATAACTTTCACTTTTATTTAAGATCACAAGTGTAAGCAGGAATAATATACAGCGAATAGACCGATAACTCTATTATAAGATCACTAAAAAACTGATATATACAATAAAACAGCAATTAAATGTTCAGCTAATTCACAAAATATCCGGTACTATTCTGAAGACACTAACGTATCTCGCAATTCAGTACAGCTCATATCACGTGCATCCTCTCCAACTGGTCGATGAATTTTTTATATACACTTTGTAGAACCTCCCAGAAGGGAATCATATCTCCCAGAATAATGATTATTTCGAGAAAGTTCTAGTATATTAAAAAAGTTGCCAAATATAAGTATCAGATACATCGCCAAATCTGCCAACCCCGTCACGAAATGAAATATTGGCAACCCTATATTCATGAAATAAAAATGGCTGCCTGTAAAGATGTTTTATCCTTGAATAGAGGAAAGAAATATGAAAAGAAACATAGGTTCGCTGTGTGTTATTTGAAAAGAAGCAAAACATGGTTAAACTTTTTACATATTAGTAAAAGCAGTTTTTTAACTATCGAACTTCGGAAAAGGGCTGTTATTGGTTATAAGGTATTCGAATATTTCTTTGCTACTATCGAGATTGTCGAATGATTTGAAACTATCCAGTCTTTCGATCATTTCATACTAATTAATTCCATCCCTACATATGCCAGTCGTTAATACAAGATGTTGTGAATCATGTATCGCAGCCATTGATTTGCATTAATTTTGCTTGTTATTAAACCAGTACAACCTCAAAAATGAATGTCATATGAAGAACGATGTTTTTTCCTGTTCACAGAAATATAGATTACATCCAACAACGACCACTATAAATAACAATGTCCAGTCACAAACATGCAAGTACTGTGCCTCCAAGTCAATTTAGGATTGTTTGCGATTCTAATGATTCTAGAGTGATACTGTTCTGGATAATATTTAATTTCAAACTAGATCAGTACCGGAATTAAATGGCTTTACTTTAGATTTTTCACCAATTATGAGTATTCTTTTACATTTAAATAAATGTATAGACAAATGAATGATATAAAATCTCATTATTGGAACCGTATTATACATTATATGATTTTGTTAAGAAATTTTAAACATATTATCTTGAATGTGCATAATTGAACCATATAAATTTGACATGTTGTACACCCTAATTGGCCTAATTTTATTAATCGAAGACACGTGGAATAATGCTTCCGACAAAGCAATGGAGAAATGAAGTTTAGAAAAGTACATATACGAATTTAAGAAAATACTACTTCTTAATGTTTTACGGGTATAATAAATGTGTGAGTTTAGGAAAAGCATCATTATGAAACTTTAATTTTTAAACATCTTTAGTATTTTTTCTCTTATATTTCATTATTAATGACATGTGGTGATATTTCTCCCTTTCAGGCGGCCACTTAATTTAGAAGGCAGTTTGTACTTTTTGTTTATTATTGAAATGTTCAAGTATAGCATGCTCAATACAAGCAATCAGTTTCCTACGATTTGCTATCAGATGTATAAAACCATCATAATATACTGATTTTATACCCATCATGACTCATCATTAATACTATCCCTCCACATGATAGTAAAATAATTTTGAAATTACAGACATGCTAACAATAAATTACACATGACATGATAAACGACAGTTTTATGTCACTAAATACACTCTTTATACTGTCAAAGTCGATTTTGATTAAATCGCTCGGAATTACTTGTGAACTATTTTTTTTTTGTGGGCGAAGGCGATATTTGTATCAGAATAATATTTCAACGGTATTTTGTTGCGCTCTCAAGAATCGATTTGCGGCTTAGTATACAACGTGTGTGCAGGGTCAGCTAATGTGCATGAAAATACCCTTCCGTTTATTTTTTTTCATTGCGCTATGGCCTTATTTGGCCCAGCTTCCTAGACCGATTTTCAAAAGGATGTAACATCTATATATTAAACAAAACGAAACAGTATATAATACAGCATAAAACTTTAAAATATTACCGGTAGTTGTGGTTGTTACGGGATACTCCCTTTTGTATTTCAGGAAAGCTAATTCTATTTGTTCAGGAGCCAGCAACAATGTTACCTAACCAATCAAAGGCAAACATTTTGATCATTGCATGTTGTTGAACATCGCGATGTCAACTGAGATCCGTGACCCTGGCATTCACTTCAGGTGGCCTTCGCCCCTTGCGTACTTTTGAAATTCGCTGTAATTAACATCTACTTAGCATATCGAGAACATGGATGAAATTGGTGTCAACTGATAGGTTTTAACGTTCCATTAACGGATTTATGAGTCTGGCGGTCGTTACAGCTGGCATACTGCATGCCAGATGCCTCAAAAGTCGAAATTTTGCAACTTTAAACATCTATACTTCAAAAACTTACGAGTAGAATTCGACAAAATTTTATATTTACAGTTTTTAACAGTTTAAGATTATGTAAAAAATTAGTATGTTATAATTCACTTTTTTTCCGACCATTTAATTTTTTTAAAATTAAAAATAATGAAATGTAAAACTTTTAATTAAGAATTTTTTTGAGTTGTTCTACTACATATTTTAAAGTTGAAGCGATATCAATAAGTACATATTTTAGTGAGATATAGCTGCGAACTTGAGAACAAATTGGCACAGGAGGGTCCAAAATTCTATTGCAAACTGTTAGAAAAATGTTGCCAAACTTTTCTGAGTGATATTTAATGTAACGAATAGGTTGGTGTACAAAATACGATTTTCTTTCATCTTATTTTGCATTTTTGTCCCAAATTACAACATCAACCTACAGAATACATAGATGAAACTTATGCCATTCGGTAGCTTTTTAGAAGATAAATGTGACTTTACGAGTCTTGCATTTATCTGTCGTGGTATATATTCGATAACAGATGTCAAAATGAACGATTTTTCCAACTTGCTTCCGCATTGCAGCTGGAAATCAAAACTTTTGCTTCGATAATTAGTAATTTCATACATTAGGATTTATATGGCGATAATGATGCCAATAGGCCTTGTATCCAATTTTTAAATATAACTTCTCTGACTTGGATTTCATTAGTCTTGAATATATTGTTTTTAAAGTATTAAATTACCATGAGCGAAGTAATTTCATACATCAGTATTTATATGGCGATAATGCTGCCAATAGGTCTTGTATCCATATTTAAAAAAACAACCACTCTGACTTGTACTTCAAACATTAGTTTTTGAATATATAGTTTTTAAAGGATTAAATAACCACGAGTGAATTAATTTCATTCATTGTTATTTTTATGGCAATAAAGTTGTTAATAGGTCTTATATCCAATTTTAAATTAACCTCTCGGACTTGGATTTCATTAGTCTTGAATATATTGATTTTAAAGTATTAAATAACCACGAGTGAAGTAAATTCATACAATTGTATTTATATGGTGATAGTGTTGCCAATTGGTCTTGTATCCGAATTTTTAAATATAACCTCTCTGACTTGGATTTCAAACATTATTTTTTGAATATATTGATATTGGGATATTAAATAACCACGTGTGAAGTGATTTCATACATTAGTATTTTAAATTAAATGTTGTATTTTTATAGTGTGGCCATTTTGATTTGTTTTAGAGTATTATAGTAAACATTTGGATTTTTACAAGTTATTGAAAGTGTATATGCATGTATGTAATTTTTTACGGTTTTATAAGAGTCATGAAGAAAATAGTGTAGGGAGTATCGGCTACCGGGAGCGTTTGCCATGGCGGAAAAAAGCTTTAACCGGAGTGTTGGGGTCGCAACTCCCTCGGCCGTTACTTCCGTCACTTATCTAGAAATTTTACGAGTACATTGCTACTTGTCCTATTTGGGAATTTATATATATATATATATATATAAAAATATATATACATATATGTATATGCATCTCCAATTCACTCCTTTTGTCATACTTTGCCTAAATAGCATTTGTCATTCTATAGAATGTCTAGGTATTATATACAATGCCTAGGATATTAAACGAATTGCCGTATTTCCGTTTTGTGGATGATATACTTGTGGCACATCAAAAAACCAATATTAAATTTAACTTCGACTTTTACCCTGCACAATTGGATTTAATTGAAACTCCTGCAGATTCTGCCGATGAAATTAATTACTTGGATATTATCATTCACTTCGCTGAAGATGAACCCTTATATACGATACTTTATGATAAAAGACGACATTTCAAGATTAAAGTGAATTATGTTATCAATTGGAGGTCTAATTTAAGTCAGAAAGTTTTTCGTAATATCGTAATGAATCACTTTATACGGAACGCCCGCTTGCATACTTATAAAAAAGACCGTATAAAAAGTGATGTTATATTTATCAAGGAGGCTATCAAACAAGACTATCCCCTTGGATTCCTCAGACATATTTATAATACCTATCATAATAAAACAGTCAACGCATTTGAAAATGATTTTGGCAAACGTTTCGTTTTGGGTTATAAATGGCAACGATGAGGTTAGTCCTATACACTCTACTCCCTTCTCTCTTTTGACTGAGGGATTTCAGTTGGCCGTTTTACTTTTCTTGTGTGTTGTCACTCTGAATTCTGACTTTGTATGTATACCCTTGCTTTTACAACTTCGTAATGGAGTCCATTTGTTCCTTGTTCGGACTGTTTTGTGCGTCTTTTGCTTTGACGTTTGTACGGAGATTGGCCTCAGGTATTTTTCGGCTCCGGGAGTGTTTCCTATGGAATAAAAGTCGACTTTTAACCGGGGAACTAGGGGTCACCACCCCCCTAGGCCTTTTCAAATTTCCCTGTTGGCTTTTCTCCACCCCCCCCCTTTTTTGAGATTTCTTTGTAGAATTTTTCTCTTTTATATATATATATATATATACATATATATACACAGACGAACCTGTTAGAAGCGGAACTTGAAGGAAGCAGAGTAGTGTAATAAGGGAAATATATTTATCTCCGTCCAAAAATATAGGAGATTCATCTTATGTTTCCCTGTGTGAAACAGAACCTGCACAGCGCGTAAACTTACAGCCAATGTAAAATATTTTGATAATAAAAGCACCTTCTGTTACGAACAAAGAATGGAAAATCATTCAAATATTTTAGCCATTTTTTTCCATAAACATTTTTCATAGAACTTTCTATTAAATTATATCACGATTTTCAAGAAGCCATTTCAGAAATGTCCGTTAAACAGGGAGACTCTGAAATGTTAGAATTATTAATCAATACACGATTTTTAACTGAAAGTCCCATCATTAGTTGGATACATGTGCAAGAACCCATGTTAGATCATTTAGAAAGATCATCTCCTATTATTTATTTTATTTTATTTTTTTGTTTTATGGTACGCAGTTATATTTTGCCAGTTAAGGACATGGGGTACATTATACTTTTATTTACATATACTCTTGTGATTGCAGTATGCAAAAATGTACATATATAAATATTTAACGTAATTAAATTAATTATCATGGTATAATATAGTGTTAAATAATAATGGTATATAGTAATATGGTATAATATAGATTCTGTTTAACCAATAAATACTATGTTTCATAATTTTGTATTTAAAGGTTTGGAATTTGTGCGACGATTTTGTTTGGTTGTATATTTATAGATATATGAGGTGTCTCAAAACATTGACCCCCGCTTTTAATCCTTAAATATTAAAAAAAATTTCAAGGGAATTAAATTTAAGTAATAAAATATTTAAATTTTTTATACGATCCCCGTGCAAAAACATTTTCACTGAGTAAAATGCGCCCCATACTCTAATAAAATGATGTACAAAATTGCAGCAGATAGAGCTCAATATAATATTTAATACATGTAAATTTATAATTGGACACTATTTTATCAGTGTATGTTATAGCAAAATTCTTGACTACTTGTTCCAGAGTTCTTTATTTAATTTATATAAGTCATAGTTCTTATTTGAAAAACGATAGCAAAGGTTAAAATCTTCTAAAATGTGATATTTCCATTCGTTGAAGGTAGTTAATGTCATACTGTATTTTACAGCCAGTTTATATATAAAATCGTTTAGCTCTTAGTTAAAAAATTGTCAACATTGTGAAATGCATCATGCAAATGAACTTCTAGTAGTTTTGTTAATGGCGATCACGCCCACATTATTACCGGAGATTTAGATCTAATTGAATATAATGATTTTAAAACCGTATTAACACTGGGAACTCAATTCAGAACCCAAGAATTTCACAATGTTGACAAGTTTTTTAACCAAGAACTTAACGATTTTATATATAAACTGGCTGTAAAATACAGTATGGCTTTAACTACCTTCAACGAATGGAAATATCACATTTTAGAAGATTTTAACCTTTTGTATCGTTTTTCAAATAAGAACTATGACTTATATAAATTAAATACACTGATAAAGCAATGTCCAACTATACATTTACATGTATTAAATATTATATTGAGCTCTTGGTTAATAATTACAATAATACAACTATGTATACCCTATTAAAAATACTAAAAAGGGAAATTGAAAATAAAATTTGTGCTATGTATAAACGAATCGGAATCGAAATCAAGCATATCAGATTTCCTTTCTTGGTGATGATTCCCAAACTACACAAGACTGCTATTAAGTACCGTCCCGTAACAGTGGGATTTCGAACATATATGACCATTGCTAATACAAAACTATTATTACTGTTAAAACCAATTACGTTACAGATAATGAAGAATGGATTAATCATGGTTAAAAATAGTTATGATGTAATAAGTAGTTTACGTAATAGGTCCGAACATATGATCTACAAGAGTTTTGACTTCAAAGATCTATTTAATAATATAAATCTGGATGACCGTTTTGATATAATGATTAAGATTTATAACACCTATGATATGCAAAGATACATAGCAATGTACAAATATAAAACCATATTGAATATCGTTTTGAATGAAAATATTGTATATAATGGTATTAATTTCTAATCTAAACAGTAAAATGGCATTCCTATGGGAGGGGGTTGCTCCTCTATGTTAGCGGACCTCTACCTAAACTACTACGAAAAATGTACCCATATTCTGAACGACATGCCTTACTTCAGATTCGTGGACGATAACCTTATTGGCCAAACAATAAACAGCAGCGATTTTGAATTTAGTTTCAACCCATCCAACTTAGAACTTATGGAAACTAATAGGAATCATGATAACGAGATCAATTATCTTGATATTAGTATCAATTTTTGTGAAAATGAAGAATTATATGTAAAACTATATGATAAGAGAAACTCATTCGACATCAATATAAATTACATTGTTGACTGGTATTCGAATTTGAGCTCTACCATATTTCGCAATATAATCAAAAATCATTTCCTTTGCAACTTGAGAATGCATACTTATAAACGTGATCGCATCATTTGTGACAGAAAATTCATCATGGAGGCCTTACGACAGCATTATCCAGTGAACTACATCAAACACTACTATAATGCACTACACAGCAATGTTATAAACGCCTTTTACTAAGATTTTGGCAACATCATTAATCCATACATTTTATTGGCAATGTATGTATTTTAAGCATCTCTATAAATGCAGTTGATTCGGAAACTTTTCAGATGATGTGAAATTAGCACCTTCATTGTCATCGGGAATTCTTTTCCCTCCCTTTAATCAACATTCCTCTTTCCATTTTTATCCTTTTAAATTTAAACGTGGTCTTTGCTTCCATTCCTGGATTAGGCCTTTTGTTTGGACGTTTTATGGAGATTAGGCCACAGGAAGGTATCGGCTCCGGAATTGTTTCCTAGGAGTAATTAGCTGGCTATAACCGGGAACAAGGGGTCACAATCCCCCTTGGCCTATTTGTATCTTACCTGTTGGCACTTTCCCATATTATACTTTTGACTTTCTTATATATATCCGGCATTCGTGAGCAGCTTTGCGCCTATATGCTGGGTCACTTATTTTATTTGTATATTGTACAATTTCATACTTTTGAATATTCACTTATATATATATATATATATATATATATATATATATATATATGTATATATATAAACTATTTCGAAAATGAATTTATAAGACAAGAAATGTATATATACTTTGTTAGTTTTAGATTTTATTTTACGAAGATATGTCATGTTTCATATATTTTTTTAAAAATTTGGAATTTGCGGAAAGATTCTGTTTGCTTAATTTTGAATAACATATTATAATTATCTGAAAATTAAAACACTTTGTCAATATTATTAACTTTAAGATCATAAGACAGTTGATATAATGCATCAACATGTTTCGAACGGTAAAAAATTCTATGTTCGTTTTTTACGTATGGTTAAAAGACAACATGCGTTCTTAACTTCAAACCAAAAAAAGTAAAAATTAATTTCCTAAAAAATGTTATTGGGTCATAGGTGGACTTATCTGGCAGAGATAATACTGGCAGAGATTAACCGGCGTTGCTCGGGATTTACATCTCAAAACACTGATAAAAATTACACCGGAACTTATAGGGTCGTGAATCTTCTACATTTTTTTTCACTGTGAAAGAAGCAAATTCATTGCATTATGGAAGAAAAAAAATGGATCTGATTGGCTACTCTTTGGCAAACCAGATCCATCGGATCATATATACATACTTTTCTTCTTTAAATATATATATATATAGATAGATAGATATTTTTATATTCATTTATTTTTTATTCAAATTAATAAAATTTGTCGAGTAAGCCTATGAAAAATAAACCAGAATGATAGAGCTTCCGTTTAAATTCATATTTCCAACCTGTGATTTTCAAAAGTGACTAATACGTTCAATAATCTCCCACAAATCTCAGAGATTTAATTGACTTTCATGTTTTAAGCCAAAGATTTCCAATCTTTTTACTTGAGAATCAGGGACTTAGAGAGTTGAACTCCTAGGAAAAAGTTTCGTTTTCCATTAATATCTCGATAACTTCTAGCCTTAGAAACTCGAAACATGAACTAATATTATGGGGGCTATTGCAAGCCTACACATAAAATTTCATTAAATTCGGTGCAGCTGTTCTCCCGTGATGAGGAGATAAGCGAAAGTTCCGTTTTTCATTAATATCGCAACAATCCCTGGTGTTAGAAATTCGAAACATGGACTCAATTTTATGTGTGTCTCATTCAAAACAACGCACCAAATTTCATCAAATTCGGTTGAGCTCTTCTCCCGTGATGTTGGATCATACATAGATATATATATACATTCATACTTTTCTTCTTTATATATATAGATTAGAACTTTCAATTCTGAATACATGATTTATGCATAGAAGTTTTTGTCATCGAACTCTCGAGTATAGATTTAAGCCGCTAGTATACAAATATTTTAGTTTCTTTAGGTATTGCTTGGTGTTTATTTTAAGCTTTTATTCCTAACTGAATACGACTGATCTGACTGATATGAACACTTGTTCCAAATGACGAAATGCCGATTGAGATAAAATGTTTCTCTCTAGTATTTGGGGGGAGGGGATAATTTTTTTCTTGTGGAGTACGTTATGTAATCCTTTTGATTTCTCCAAATTGTTTCGTAATCCCATTGATTTCTCCAAATTGTTTCGTAATCCCATTGATTCCTCCAAATTTTGATCTAATTTTATAACAATTAATAAATTTGGTGTGTTTATGATGCTAACACCAATTTTGAATTGAAATTTATTTTAAAATTTTAGCAAATTTTATGGTAAAATTATAAAAACACCATGACCCGGTTGCTACATACAAAAGGCGCAGTTCAAATCTCATAAAAATACCATTCTATTGAAAAGATTGAAATTGCTTATTCTGACAAATGCCCTACGCCCACAAACTTTGTACCACGCAAAATGCATTTATTAAAATGTATGTAACTAAAATACATGAAAGACGTCATACCAAATTTCGATTTTATAGCTTCTCCGGTTCTTGAGTTATTTACCAAGAACTAATGCATTCTAATGTCGGTCCCGGAACGAGTTATCCCAATAAGATGGATCAAAATCCCAAGAATTAAAATATATAACAATAAATAGCTGCATACGAAATTTTGGACTTCCTATATAATTCAAATTTCAAGTTATTCTCCCAAAACTTGTACATTCCTATGGCGTGCCCAGGACGGGCTATCCCGATAATGTTGTAATAATAATAATAATAGTTAGTTCAATTTTTAGCTTCACTATTATTATCACAGGTTAAGAAAGATGTTATATATATATATATATATATATAGATAGATGGATAGAAATGAAAACGAAGCTGAATATTGAATTTTTGACTGTCTTACAACAATGGTTATTTGTATGACCATTGTTGCAAATAACCTGACTTATTCACCGAACCACTGACTTTTATGTTAGTGAACCCAACTGAAAGGTCCTGCAAAGATTTGAAAAATAAGTACATTCTATAGCAGGCCCAAGACAGGCTGACCCAATAATGTTACAATTCTAAAGAATTAAAATTTGTCATACAAAAAACAACGACATACCATACTTCATGTCGTTACCATTAGTGGAACCTGATTAGTTAGCGTTTAAAAGATTTGAAACACGATAAATATACATATATACAATATATACCCCGGTTGAGGTTAAATAAAGGTTGTAAATGTGTAAATGGAAAGCATTACTACGTGACTGATCAGGATCTAAAGGTACGATTTCCCGCGGTTATGTATGCTTTGGAAAATTCGATATTTATGTCCCTTGGCATCATATAGATCTCGGATAGATGCGAGACTGATAAATTTGCATTTTTCTTGTAAAAGCTAACGAATGATACAAGTTTCGTCCATCTTTTCCCCATTAATTTGTCCTAAGTTATTTTCAGATATATCTCTGTAAAATATGTATTTAATGATATAGCATTTACTACTTTTCTTATATAGTATAAGGAAAGTATTGTGACGGAGCCGAAAAATCGAATTCGAGTTTTCGACAGGAGAGCACGTTTCAAGCATCCCTGATCACAAATCAGACGTTTTTGAAATGATGACTATCTCTCCCCCCCTCTCTCTCTCTCTGTGTGTGTGTATGTGTGTGGAGATGGTAACTGACGAACAAATGGACCGATTCGAACGGAATTTGGTACAAAAATTACAATCAATGAATACTGGAAGCCTGTCGTTTTTATATGCAACCGAATGTACAGAACACCCCTAAATTTTCGTCTGAAGTTTTGAAGAAATCATCAAAAAATTAAAACAATTAATAAAGTTACTCAAACAGTCATTTATGTAATTTTTCATTAGTAAACTATTGACATAAATTTTAGAACCCTAGTATGAAAAGGAAAGTGTCCATTTTTCTGTTTTAACAGGTACAATTACCACGAGAACCACTGAAACTCAGCTGCCCAATGCTGAAAGGGGCCTTGACAGCCACACAACAGGGGTTTTCGTACGTTTACAAAGTAGGAATCACGTTTTCATTGCAGATATCAGCGTTCATGCCGAGTTTTGTGGATATTGGTGACTTTGGCTAATGCTTGGATTGTTTACAATTTGTCTGCTATCTTAGCCTAACACATCGAATGAATGCGGCACAATTGTTTGCCAATAATAAATGACTGTATTATATGAACCATACTTAATGAAACGCCATTAACAATGTCATAAAAAGAAAGGACCAATTTTGATCACTCTTCTAACCGTCACTAGTTTTTATGACTTTCATCTAAAGCATAAAAATGATATCTACTATAAAAAATCGAAGGTATTAATGCTGTAATTTTTTTTAATATTACTGGAGATTATTTTTCCATTGTGTTACTTTAGAAATTTTTTCAAAGGTTTACTAAGTTTCTAAGACTTTGTCATTATCTCTCTTTCATCCTTTTAAACCTGCAAGGATGTGGTAATTTTTATAGGATTGCATTGAGTGCATTTAAGGGCGTAGAAAAATTATCCGATGCGTTAAGTAATCGATGAATATTAATTACTCATTCAGCTGTAGTGAAGGATTTATTTTTGATAAAAATGTTTTCAAACTACTTAAAACTTAATTTTTAAGAAAAACAGATTAAGCGATACTTTGCTTTCTTTATATAACTTTTTTTCAACAAATTATTATTATTATAATTTGTACTTTTTCTATAAAATGCGGCTTTAAATTTTGATGCATTTCTTCTTTTTGAGCATCCGTGAATACGAATTCCTATTTGTCACTTTCTCCCGTTTTGTCTCTGGGAATAGCATACCAACGCTTTGGTAATATATATGTCTGATATTTAATGAGGTACGCAACAAACAGTCAAGGAAAAAAGTGGTCCCAAGGCATTAAAACATTCGAAATTTTTAATATTTTGTATATAAGTATAAAAATGTAAATTCGTAAATGAGTGGGCTTTCATGGAGCAAGTATAAAAATGGTAACATATGTTTACATTTTTTTAATGTATTGCGTATCCATGAACACGAATCTTTATTTTTCAAACTCGATCTTTGAGTTTGTGGGCGCCAAGTACGGACTTACAGTGTAATGGGAATGGCATAATCTCTTTGGTAATATATGTCTAATATTTAATCAGTTACGTTACAAACAGTGCCTCCAAAGACATTAATGTATTTCAAATTTTAAAAATTGTGTATACTAAGTATAAATATTTAAATTCTCAAGATAATTGGAGTTGATCAGGAAACAAACTACAAATATTCTAACACATTTTCACATATTAAATTATTCGCAAAATTCGAAACAAAATATAGCTTTCTTCATAAATACGCATGAAAACAATTATTAATTTATTAAAATTAAGGTATAAACAGAACAAAAAATACACTAAGCGCAAAGAAAATTTGAGGAAGGTTATTGTTTTTTTCACTTTCTTTCAAACTAAACCGTCCGACCGTCTCGAAGGTGTGGGGTAACTGTTTGGACAGTTGACACAATGCCACCGAAAGTTGAACGGAACTCAATGGGTTGGCAAGTGCAGCAACCGTACCAACCTTCCTCTAACACATCATCTCTCGTATAGAATGTTCATACTCAGCGTAGTCACGGAGTTAATTTTGGGCGTCGAAGATCAAAAGCGGTTCCATCTTATGCGATAATAAATAAATTTTATTGTATTTATAGTTAAATAACTGAAATGAAATCAGGATTTGTTTCTACATTGATACTAGCCACGTCCACTTAGACCAAGCCCTTCAGACTAGAATTTACACACATATTTCCTTGAGGAAAATAAGTGTATAATTTTTGATGGAAGTAATAAGAAGTATGAATGCATTTGAAAGTTGAGTGGAGCTTTTTATTCCAGATACTTATTTTAATCTACCAAGCGTATGCAGATGCGCTTCCACTCATCTGCAATTTTGGGAAGAATAAAGTTGAAAAGAGCAAAGTAAAATCAAAAAGAAAAATAAATATCTTGATAGAATTTTCTCGCATGCATAGACTTCATAATACAAGGAAATGGTCAAAATCGAACTCAACTCGAGCGCTCATGCCGAAGAAAATGCAACATCCTATTTTCTGCATTTTATGTCTACAATAAACAATTTGGAATCGATAGGTAATTTATATGTCGGTCATATTTCTTTTTTAACCTTTTTCGGAAAATCCTCAACTATTTTAAATTGTTCAAGCATTTATTTGACCTGGATATATTAACATTTATTGATACATACGGTTGCTTATGAATCGGCGGTTATTTAGAGTAAACTTTAGAGAATTGAAATAATTTTTTTTATTAAGATTATTCCCAACAAGTATTTATCTCGGGTGTACGCGCGTAGAGTACTGTGTACTCAACGATAGCAATTTCCAGTCCTTAAGAATTCCTAGCAATCATGTCCCTTTTTTGAATAATTGGGTTTATGGTTTTCCTTTCTCAGAGCAGACATGAATGGCATTTTTTGAGTTTTCATGGGTTGAAGAACCCAGGTTGTCATTATTAATTTCCCACTGTTGTGAATGAACTTGTTTCGTTTCAATCTGTTGAAGTGCATTTCTGTTAGATTATGAGGAATTTATTTAATGGTACATTTATTTATAGCATACATATTTATATAATTTTGCGTAATTTGCAATTACCACAAAAATTGAAAATCCCTACTCTTAATGGATATTACATATGTTTCATGCACTAAATAGATTCAATGCATTGCGAAAACCGCTGTATTTATTACCCCGCATGGTCGTCTGCGTAAATAAAGCTGGCTTGCTATATATATATATATATATATATCTCGGTTTTTGTGACCTAAATATTGATCTTAGACATATGTAATGCATTACAAAGTTGCGTAAAAAAGGTACAGAACTTTATGAAATCTAGAAAAATTTTCAGGGGATTAAATATGAAGAAATACAAAATTTAAATTTTTATACGAACCCCGTACAAAAACATTTCCATTGCACCCTATAAACTAATAAGATGATGTGCAAAATTTTAGCATTTTATCATAAAATGTTCCAGAGATAAGTTGGTGAGGGATTAATCACACATTAAAATGTAAATGTTTACGGCAAGAGTGCAAATGACGCAACGCAGAAATGCATCATAGGCAAATAATATCTGCCTCTTATCTTTAATGGAACTTTGGTATAGATAGAAAACATTTTGAACAAGCTTTGTAATATTTTTGTGAAGTAGTTATTTCTACACATTGTAGATATTTTTGTACCAATAAATAGCAAAATTATTATTTATTTATGCAATCATAGTTTTCTTTCGTAATTTGTGTATGACCCCGGAAATGTGAATTACTGCTATGATTTTTCCCTGTGAAAACCCATGTTGATGAAGTAGGTTTGATGTAGATGAAGTAGAACCCATGTAGATGAAGTAGATGAAAGTAGGTTAAATCAGAATTTTTGTATTTTCAAATGTCTGGGACTTTTTATGATAAAATGCTGAAATTTTGTAAATCACCTTATATACTGTATGGGGCACATTTTACTCATTAGAAAGTACCCTTTTAGAAATTTGAAATCTTACAAACAGGTAGGTATTTTTGCCTTTTTGGCTGTAAATATTATGCAGAAAGGAAATCTTTTATTTTAAACTTTCCTCATTCATTTTCCTGAGAGAAGGACAAGGAACATTGCTCAATAAAGTGAAGAGACTGAAATAATGAAGTGAAGCTCATCGTAACTTACGGATCTTTTTGCGTTTAGGTTTGGGGAAGCAATACTATCAGAAATGTAAACAGACTTCGTATTCTACAAAATAAGTATATATCTCTTCTTAAAGATGCCTTTGATTTGAATTTTCATCAGCATGATATTTGTTCTCGTTATAAAATTTTGCCCATCACTAAGATTTTTCACAATTGTTTGGCTTTGTTTATGCTTCAGCATATTCATTATAATCAGAACTGCAGTGTTAATTTCGATAATTTTCATGATCATACTTATAATACTCGGAAAATGAATCATTTGTTACCCTCTTTTTCTCGTACAAACAGCTTATACCAAAATATCAATTCCACTGGCATAAGTTCATGGAATTATTTTCCACTTTTCTTAAAATTGTTGAACCATGAGAATAGTTTTAAGAAGTACTTAAATATGTTTATATTACAGGTCTGAGTAATTTGCTGATCTGTTATTTATTTGTTTTGCTACTTGCATTCCTGCTAGTTGATTCTTGTTTATTTTGTTATGGTTTTTGTTCGGCCACTGACCATTGTTTTAATGCTAGCGTGTTGCCAGTTTGTTTGGGGGCTGTGGAGCCGTCACGCCGATTTAAAGCTCCTTTTTTCGCAGTTCCTTGCCCCACTGTTCAACCTTTACTTATAAGTAGAAAGTGTATGTAATGTATATATTGGGTGTCAAAGTAAAGTTTATTAATATTATTTTTTTTCGGGAAAGATCGGCCAATCTTCTGCATTGTGAACTTCATTCAGCGATCATTCAAATGATTACGGAGATAGAAGTCCTACTTTATGTACTACCTAAATAGTATAAACATAGAACATTCTGCAAGTGATTTTTGATGATGAGCGTTTTTTGTCCAGTTTGGCCCCCAGAGAGATTGGCGGATTGGTTTTGAAAAACTACACCTTCGTCTACTGAGGTCTTTCTGGAGTACGAAAGTTATTGTTTTAGCACTCGTTACTAGTCATAAATTTGGTAATAAATTGATTTATTTTGTAAGATACTATAGTATAATCTCTCCGGTCTGACTATCAATAAGGTTCTGTATCCCTGTCAATCCCTGTGAAAATGATTATGAGACAGCTCACTATGCGAGTTCATCAAGTGTCAGAGAGTAGTGGCAAAAATCTCTCCCGAATCTAACAGCGTTAAGTGGGTTAGCAAGCGTTGAAATAAAGACCATGAGCCTCCCAATTTTATTTAATAATGTATGGACGTTGCAATTTTTCGTCGTAATCAAACATTGCTCAGTTAGACTCTGGTGCTTGATTTATACTATAATTAAGCACTTTCTGCTTTATTACTGATTGGGGAACTTAAATTGGGTTTGGAAATCTTTCCACTTCCCTTTCTAATTTGTGTACCCTCGAGGCTTCTGAATGATCTGGAATAAACTCACATAATTACATTATAAAACCTATATTATATCCGCATCCGGCAGCTGGAAAATTAAAACTCCTGCTCCCTTAGTTTCTGTCGCGTGGTTAGTACTATAAGTGGGTAAAGATTCGGTCTTCTAAAATCAAAATTACCGACGGGGATGCCCAAAATTTCTGGAGAGAGAAGTACACGTTAGATAAAAATTATATATACGAACTGGCCTTCACTTTTACACATCAAGGATTTCCACAAAGACTATTTCTTAAGCTTTCAAAATAAATAGATCGTTTTTTTAGATATAAATTTATTCAGTAACACAGTGTAAAAAGAATAAATTTGAAAATGTTCAAATGTTTGAAGTAAAATTAAAAAATACCTTAAAACATAAAAGTAGTTTCTTTGAGTCAAACATTGATTTAGCGGTGAAAAAAAAATCAAGTATTTTTTTAAACTGTAGAAAAAGCAGAATTAAAAATACCACAGAACAAAAAAAAAATCTTTGAAGGAACATCATACTTAATGCCGCCATTATAAAGATGAAACACTATTTTTTTAGGAGATGTTTTATGTTCTTTTGAGAGAAGGAAATATTTAGTTTCAGGTCGATCTTTAGTCTTAAAAGACTTTTTTTCTTGCAAGAAGTCAAATGTAATTTATAAGAAAAATATTTGCTTATTTGGAATTAAAATCAGTATATATATATATATATATATATATATATATATATATATATATATATATATATATATATATATATATATATATATATATATAGCGTAGTTATTATATAAGATTAAAATTAATTCCACAGTTATCCAATTATTCTCCAGAAGTTGGCGCAAAGACGCACACACTCCTAAAGTAACATACAAGATTCATATGAAAAAAGGGGGGGAAACCCTTCCCGCCTTTTTTCATATGAATGTTATATATATATATATATATGTGTGTGTGTGTGTGTATACAGAGAGAGAAAGGCTGAGATGAATATAGGGCTGTTTTTCAGTATTTAACTACCTAACAATATGAATATTGGTTTCATTTTTAACTCTCTTCCAACAATGGGATTATATATATAGCGAGAAAGAGGCACAGATAAATATTGGTCTTTATTTAGCGATTTTACATTAAAGAGATTATATATAGAGGGAGGTGAAGCTGAATATTGGACTCATTTTTAACTATCTTGCAATCTTGGGATTTTGCAGACCATTCTACGTATGCATTCGTGGGGGAAAGTTTATCAACTCAAATTTGATAAAATATTTTAGTGTCATCCAAAATACCTATGTACACCTATTTCTCAGAATTTTCTATACGTATACCTTAAATAAAGATTGATATGCATACACTCTCAAATGCGGATGAAGCTTATGGTATTTACAAAGCTTGTCCACTTCCGGTCTAAAAAACCGTCTTTATACGTCTATTTCTCAGGAATGGCTTTGGATAAAGCTCAGATGATTACTGATGTTACATTGTTAATATCTAAAAATACGTAACATTGTAAGGTTTGAAAGAATCGTCAAATGTGAAGATGGTCCCTGTATGTTTTATGCAATGACCTCTTGACCGCCACTGGACACAAGTGCACCTTGGGAGCGTGAGAAGCTGAGCCAGCTGTTACATTATATCCAGGATCCTTTACCAAACCTTTGTGATGACATTAACCAATAACGCATACATTTAACCCAATGCTGACCAATTACATAGCAGTTGGTACACTGTTAGACCAATTTCAACCAGGGGCTTAGTGTAGGCGGTAACAATTTTGCAGATGTTCGAGACAGAGTCAGAATTTAAGAGAAATATCGATACTGGATTTTCAATTTCCGAAGTGTGCAGAAGTCCCAAAATAACTGAGGAGATATCGTAAAACCGGGGGACGAGCCCGGTCGTCGAAGCCGTCTTGAAAGACACGGGGTAGGACTCCGGCCACACACTTAGCTACAGTAAACCTTCGGGTCGTGTGGTCTGGGTTTTCTACGGGGTAGGCCTATGCGTGTCGCTTACTGCATTTTTGGTATCACTTTTCTCTCTTTCTCTCGAGCGTCAAACTGTCAAAGTATTTTTAATCAATGAGCAAAGACTCATATTTTAGGCAAATAATATTGATTGCATTTTTAAGGGCGAATATAATTACATGATTTAATTATGTATAGTTGTACGAATTAACATTGAGGAATGAGAGATGATACTGTTTTTATGAAATTAATTGTGTAACCAAACATTGTTTTTAAAGAAAGTAGTTTTGTGGGATTGCGTTATGTGTTTTTATATTTAGTTAGAATGTTAATTGGTTTTTTTCCCCTTATTTTAACCTTTGTAAATAAATTTATTATTATTACTTTCCCTGCAATACTTGGTAATGTATAGGGAAAGTATTGAAATCATGCTGAAAATCGCAACTCGAGTTTTCGACGGATCTACATGTTTCGAGACTTCTAAAAAATGAAAATATTATTTTTAACGTGACATTTGTGTGGTGTGTGTCTGTCTGTGTGTCTGTGCAATGTATGTATCCACTCTAACTAAAATACTAATAGACCGAATTTCATAAAATTTGGTAGGTATGTACTTGGATGAGACCATGGTGCTGATTAGTTTTTGGTAGGAATCTCTGCAGTATACTCTGGTGCTGATTGGATTTTGGTACGATTCGGAATAAAACAACCTGCCTTTTTTTGCAAAATGGTCCTCAAAAATCGTCAAATTCTAAATTAAAAAACTACGTATGCTCAAATGTATCCATTATGGCTTGTTTTATATGTAATTGTCAACGAAGAAAAGAATGAGATCAACCCCATTACACTAGGACTAGCCGTTCTCGAGATATTTTAGACTTTTCGTATTTTCTCTACGCCACCCATGAAAATAAGTCCAGTTACCAAACGAGAACGAAAATTGAATTAAATGGGAATTAAATTTAATTAAAATAAAGAGAAAGTGGATATAAGTCAGCAGGGACAGTCATGTGCTGCCCATATCAGATTTTTATTTTGCAATGTACGATATGGACAGTGCCGAGTTTGAGTAAAATGAAGACTAACAATGATTTATGCGTTCTGTCGGGACGTGTGGCTAATATCCACGCAACAACTGATATGAATTTAGCATTAAATACCGGAGAAAGTCAGGAGTTCACTAAAATTTATTTCCGATTTAAATAAATAACCGCCAAAAAAGTGGTCCAAAGGCATTAAAGCATTCGAAATTTTAAATATTTTGTATATAAGTATAAAAATGTAAGTTCGTAAATGGGTGGGCTTTCATGGCGCAAGTATAAAAATGGTAGCATATTTTTGCATTTTTTTAATGTATTGCGTATCCATGAACACGAATCTCTATTTTTCAAACTCCATCTTTGAGTTTGTGGGCGCCAAGTACGGACTTACAGTGTAGTGGGAATGGCATAATCTCTTTGGTAATATATGTCTAATATTTAATAAGTTACGTTACAAACAGTGCCTCCAAAGACATTAATGTATTTCAAATTTTAAAAATTGTGTATATTAAGTATAAATATTTAAATTCTCAAGATAATTGGAGTTGATCAGGAAACAAACTACAAATATTCTAACACATTTTTACATATTAAATTATTCGTAAGATTCGAAGCAAAATAAAGCTTTCTTCGTAAATACACATGAAAACAATTATTAATTTATTAAAATTAAAGTGTAAACAGAACAAAAAATACACTAACCGCAAAGAAAACTTGAGGAAGGTTATTGTTTTTTTCATTTTCTTTCAAACAAAACCGTCCGACCGTCTCGAAGGTGTGGGGGTAACTGTTTGGACAGTTGACACAGTGCCACCGAAAGTTGAACGAAACTCAATGGCTTGGCAAGTGCAGCAACCGTACCATCCTTCCTCTAACACATCATCTCTCGTATAGAATGTTCATACTCAGCGTAGTCACGCAGTTAATTTTGGGCTTCGGAGATCAAAAGCGGTTCCATCGTACGCGATAATAAATAAATGTTATTGTAATTATAGTTAAATAACTGAAATGAAATCGGGATTTTTTTCTACATTGATACTAGCCACGTCCACTTAGACCACGCCCTTCAGACTAGAATTTACACACATATTTCGTTGAGGAAAACCAGTGTATAATATTTGATGGAAGTAATAAGAAGTATGAATGCATTTGAAAGTTGAGTGGAGCTTTTTATTCCAGATACTTATTTTAATCTACCAAGCGTATGCAGCTGCGTTTCCACTCATCTGCAATTTTGGGAAGAATAAAGCTGAAAAGCACAAAGTAAAATCAAAAAGATAAATAAATATCTTGATAGAATTTTCTCGCATGCATAGACTTCATAATACAAGGAAATGGTCAAAATCGCACTCAACTGGAGCGCTCATGCCGAAGAGAATGCAACATCAAATTTTCTGCATTTTATGTCTAGAATGAACAATTTGGAATAGATAGGTAATTTATATGTCGGTCATATTTCTTTTTTAACCTTTTTTGGAAAATCCTCAACTATTTTAAATTGTTCAAGCATTTATTTGACCTGGATATATTAACATTTATTGATACATACGGTTGCTTATGAATCGGCGGTTATTTAGAGTAAACTTTAGAGAATTGAAATAATTTTTTTTATTAAGATTATTCCCAACAAGTATTTATCTCGGGTGTACGCGCGTAGAGAACTGTGTACTAAACGGTAGCAATTTCCAATCCTTAAGAATTCCTAGCAATCATGTCCTTTTTTTGTATAATTGGGTTTATGGTTTTCCTTTCTCAGAGCAGACATGAATGGCATTTTTTCAATTATTTCTGCGTAATGGAAGAGTTTTCATGGGTTGAAGAACCCAGGTTGTCATTATTAATTTCCCACTGTTGTGAAAGAACTTGTTTCGTTTCAAACTGTTGAAGTGCGTTTCTGTTATATTATGAGGAATGTATTTTATATTACATGTATTTATAGCATGCATATTTATATAATTTTGCGTAATTTGCAATTACCACAAAAATTGAAAATCCCTACTCTTAATGGATATTACATATGTTTCATGCACTAAATAGATTCAATGCATTGCGATTGCGAAAACCGGTGTATTTATTACCCCGCATGGTCGTCGGCGTAAGTAAAGCAGGCGTGCTATATATATATATATATATATATATATATATATATATATATATATATATATATACAGGGTGTCCCAAAACATTCCCCTCGGTTTTTGTGCCTTAAATATTGATCTTAGACATATGTAATGCATTACAAAGTTGCGTAAAAAAGGTACAGAACTTTATGAAATGGATAAAAATTTTCAGGGGATAAAATATGAAGAAATACAAAATTTAAATTTTTATACGAACCCCGATCAAAAACATTTCCAATGCACCCTATAAACTAATAAGATGATGTGCAAAATTTTAGCATTTTATCATAAAATGTCCCAGAGATAAGTTGGTGAGGGATTAATCACAAATTAAAATGTAAATGTTTACGGCAAGAGTGCGAATGACGCAACACAGAAATGCATCGTAGGCAAATAATATCTGCCTCTTATCTTTAATGGAACTTTGGTATAGATAGAAAACATTTTGAACAAGCTTTGTAATATTTTTGTGAAGTAATTATTTCAACACAGTGTAGATACTTTTGTACCAATAAATAGCAAAATTATTATTTATTTATGCAATCATAGTTTTCTTTCGTAATTTGTGTATAACCCCGGAAATGTGAATTACTGCTATGATTTTTCCTTGTGAGAACCCATGTTGATGCATCGAAAAGTAGGTTAAATCAGAATTTTTGTATTTTCACATGACTGGGACTTTTTATGATAAAATGCTGAAATTTTGTAAATCACCTTATATACTGTATGGGGCAGATTTTACTCATTAGAAAGTACCCTCTTGGAAATTTAAAATCTTCCATACAGGTAGGTATTTTTGCCGTTTTGGCTGTAAATATTATGCAGAAAGGAAATCTTACTTTTTAAACTTTCCTCATTCATTTTCCTGAGAGAAGGACAAGGAACATTGCTTAATAAAGTGAAGAGAGAGAAATAATGAAGTGGAGCTCATCGTAGCTTACGGATCTTTTTGCGTTTAGGTTTGGGGAAGCAATACTATCAGAAATGTAAACAGACTTCGTATTCTACAAAATAAGTATATATCTCTTCTTAAAGATGCCTTTGATTTGAATTTTCATCAGCATGATATTTGTTCTCGTTATAAAATTTTGCCCATCACTAAGATTTTTCACAATTGTTTGGCTTTGTTTATGCTTCAGCATATTCATTATAATCAGAACTGCAGTGTTAATTTCGCTAATTTTCATGATCATACTTATAATACTCGGAAAATGAATCATTTGTTACCCTCTTTTTCTCGTACAAACAGCTTATACCAAAATATCAATTCCACTGGCATAAGTTCATGGAATTATTTTCCACTTTTCTTAAAATTTTTGAACCATGAGAATAGTTTTAAGAAGTACTTAAATATGTTTATATTACAGGTCTGAGTAATTTGATGATCTGTTATTTATTTGTTTTGCTACTTGCATTCCTGCTAGTTGATTCTTGTTTATTTTGTTATTGTTTTTGTTCGGCCACTGACCATTGTTTTAATGCTAGCGTGTTGCCAGTTTGTTTGGGGGCTGTGGAGCCGTCACGCCGATTTAAAGCTCCTTTTTTCGCAGTTCCTTGCTCCACTGTTCAACCTTTACTTATAAGTAGAAAGTGTATGTAATGTATATATTGGGTGTCAAAGTAAAGTTTATTAATATTATTTTTTTTCGGGAAAGATCGGCCAATCTTCTGCATTGTGAACTTCATTCAGCGATCATTCAAATGATTACGGAGATAGAAGTCCTATTTTTTGGACTACCTAAATTGTATGCACACAGCACTTCCTGCAAGTCAAGTGATTTTTGAATATGAGAGTTTTTTCACAGTTTGGCCCCCAGAGAGATTGGCGGATAGGTTTTGAAAAAGTACACCTTCGTCTGCTGCCGGCCACACATATTGCTACCATAAACCCTAGGGTTGGTCGTGTGGTCTGTGTCTTCAACCTTCGTCTACTGAGGTCTTTCTGGAGTACGAAAGTTATTGTTTTAGTACTCGTTACTAGTCATAAATTTGGTAATAAATTGATTTATTTTGTAAGATACTATAGTATAATCCCTCCGGTCTGACTATCAATAAGGATCTGTATCCCTGTCAATCGCTGTGACAATGATTTTGAAACAGCTCACTATGCGGGTTCATCAAGTGTCAGAGAGTAGTGGCAAAAACCTCTCCCGAATCTAACAGCGTTAACTGGGTTAGCAAACGTTGAGAGAAAGACCATGAGCCTCCTAGTTTTATTTAATAATGTATGGACGTTGCAATTTTTCGTCGTAATCAAACATTGCTCAGTTAGACTCTGGTGCTTGATTTATACTATAATTAAGCAATTTCTGCTTTATTAGTGATTGGGGAACTTAAATGGGGTTTGGAAATCTTTCCACTTCCCTTTCTAATTTGTGTACCCTCGAGGCTTCTGAATGATCTGGAATAAACTCACAAAATTACATTATAAAACCTATATTATATCCGCATTCGGCAGCTGGAAAATTAAAACTCCAGATCCCTTAGTTTCTGTCGCGTGGTTAGTACTGTAAGTGGGTAAAGAATCGGTCTTCTAATATCAAAATTTCCGACGGGGATGTCCAAAATTTCTGGAAAGAGAAGTACACGTTAGGTAAAAATTATATATACGAACTGGCCTTCACATTTACACATCAAGGATTTCCACAAAGACTATTTCTTAAGCTTTCAAAATAAATAGATCGTTTTTTTAGATATAAATTTATTCAGTAACACAGTGTCAAAAGAATAAATTTGAAAATGTTCAAATGTTTGAAGTAAAATTAAAAAATACCCTAAAACTTAAAAGTAGTTTCTTTGAGTCAAACATTGATTTTAGCGGTGAAAAAAAATCAAGTATTTTTTTAACCTGTAGAAAAAGCAGAATTAAAAATACCACAGAACAAAAAAAAAATCTTTGATGGAACATCATACTTAATGCCGCCATTATAAAGATGAAATACTGTTTTTTTAGGAGATGTTTTATGTTCTTTTGAGAGAAGGAAATATTTAGTTTCAGGTCGATCTTTAGTCTTAAAAGATTTTTTTTCTTGCAAGAAGTCAAATGTAATTTATAAGAAAAATATTTGCTTATTTGGAATTAAAATCAGTATATATATATATATATATGTGTGTGTGTGCGTGTGTGTGTGTGTGTATACAGAGAGAGAAATGCTGAGATGGATATAGGGCTTTTTTTAACTATTAAACTACCTTACAATATGAATATTGGTTTCATTTTTAAGTCTCTTTCAACAATGGGATTATATATATAGCGAGAAAGAGCCGCAGATAAATATTGGTCTTTCTTTAGTTATTTTACAATAAAGAGATTATATATAGAGGGAGGCGAAGCTGAATATTGGACTCATTTTTAACTATCTTGCAACCTTGGGATTATGCAGACTATTCTGCGTATGCATTCATGGGGGAAAGTTTATCAACTCAAATTTGCTAAAATATTTTATTGTCATCCAAAATACTTATGTACACCCATTTCTCAGAATTTTCTATACGTATACCTTAAATAAAGATTGATATGCATACACTCTCAAATTCGGATGAAGGTTATGGTATTTACAAAGCATGTCCACTTCCGGTCTAAATAACTGTCTTTATACGTCTATTTCTCAGGAATGGCTTTGGATAAAGCTCAGATGATTACTGATGTTACATTGTTAATATCTAAAAATACGTAACATTGTAAGGTTTGAAAGAATCGTCAAATATGAAGATGGTCCCTGTATGTTTTATGCAACGACCTCTTGACCGCCACTGGACACACGTGCATCTTGGGAGCGTGAGAAGCTGAGCCAGCTGACACATTAATTCCAGGATCCATTGTCAAACCTTTGTGATGACATTAACCAATAACGCATACATATAACCCAATGCTGACCAATTACATAGCAGTTGGTACACTGTTAGACCAATTGCAACCAGGGGCGTAGAAGTGTAGGAGGTAACAATTTTGCAGATGTTCGAGACAGAGTCAGAATTTAAGAGAAGTATCGATAGTGGATTTTCAATTTCCGAAGTGTGCAGAAGTCCCAAAATAACTGTGGATATATCGCAAAACCGGGGGCCAAGCTCGGTCATCGATGCCGTCTTGAAAGACACGGGGTAGGCCTATGCGCGTCGCTTACTGCATTTTTGGTATCACTTTTCTCTCTCTCTCTCGAGCGTCAAACTGCCAGACAAAGTATTTTTAATCAATGAGCAAAGGCTCATATTTTAGGCAAATAATATTGATTGCATTTTTAAGGGTGAATATAATTACATTATTTAACTATGCATAGTTGTGCGAATTAACATCGAGGAATGAGAGATGATACAGTTTTAATGAAATTAATTGTGTAACCAAACATTGTTTTTAAAGAAAGTAGTTTTGTGAGATTGCGTTATGTGTTTTTATATTAAGTTGGAATGTTAATTGGTTTTTTCCCCTTATTTTAACCTTTGTAAATAAATTTATTCTTATTACTTTCCCTGCAATACATGGTAATGTATAGGGAAAGTATTGGAATCATGCTGAAAATCGCAACTCGAGTTTTCGACGGATCTACATGTTTCGAGACTTCTAGAAAACGAAAAACTATTTTTAACGTGACATCTGTGTGGTGTGTGTCTGTCTGTGTATCTGTGTGTCAGTCTGTGTGTCTGTGCAATGTATGTATCCACTCTAACTAAAATACTAATGGACCTAATTTCATAAAATTTGGTAGGTAAGTACTTGGGTGAGACCCTGGTGCTCATTAGTTTTTGGTAGGATTCTCTGCAGGATACTCTGGTGCTTATTGGATTTTGGTACGATGCGGAATAAAACAACCTGCCTTTTTTTGCAAAATGTCCCCAAAAATCGTCAGATTCTAAATTTAAAAACTACGTATGCTCATATGTATCCATTAAATGCTTGTTTTATATGTAATTTTTAACGAAGAAAAGAATAAGACCAAACCCATTACACTAGGACTAGCCTTTCTCGAGATATTTTTGAGTTTTCGTATTTCCTCTATGAAAATAAGTCGAGTTACGAAACGAGAACGAATATTGAATTAAATGTGAATTAAATTTAATTAAAATAAAGAGAACGTGGATATAAGTCTGCAGGGACAGTCATGTGCTGCTCACATCAGATTTTTATTTTGCAATGTACGATACGGACAGTGTCGAGTTTGAGTAAAATGAAGACTAACAATGTACGTTCTGACCGGACGTGTGGCTAAGATCCGCGGAACAACTGACATGAATTTAGCATTAAATACCGGAGAAAGTCAGGAGTTCACTAAAATTTATTTCCGATTTAAAGAAATCCTAACAATATGTATGTCAATGGATTAGATATTCATAGAGTTTTCAAGTTTGTTAAAGATTCGACCCACGGAGCATTTAGATGCGGCCCGAGACCTAAATTATTCATACTCGAATTTCATGAATAATTTGTCTATACAATAAACACTATTTTGTATACATTTTCTATATATTGAAGGTACAGATTACAGATATCTATAGAATAAGCATTTACCTTTGTCTAAATTGGGTATTCCTTTTAAATTGAGCAATCCTATAATTATTTTATAATGCAGTATGCCTGCGTTCAATACTTACAGATGAGCCATCTTCAACCAATTTTCAAAATCAGTGTTACTGCTTTGACGCCAAGCATCAATGGCATAATGAAGTTGAAAAGATGTCACATATCTGGATCTTGGAAATAATGCGCTGTTTTATAATGTCTGTGGCTTAGTGCCATTTAAATTTTGATGCATACTTTAAATTTAAATTAAAATATTTTTTATATAAAATCAGTGTTTCTGGAGTGTGGCTCAACTCGACTTTCTCATACCAGAATTCATTATTTCTTTTCAAATTTTATAAGAAAATTTTTGACAAATAGGTGTCATGGGTTCAAATGACTACAATTATAGCGTGCTGAGCTTTACTTTAAAGGGCTTGAAAAATTTTTTCGATTGATACCATACTTGAGGATGTATATCCCCGAGGGGCTACTTGCCCCCCAAAGGGGCGTTAATGACTTCACGAACCAAAAAAAATTTATCGCGGCAATTTTTCAAAATCTCTCTGCCCTAAATAATCTCTTCTATGCAGGATTCGGTCAAGTTTTGTCCTATGCTGCCATGCTAAAAAAATATAAAATTTCGAATAAAATTTAAAGTTTTCGTCGAATTTGTAATAACTCTATCAAGTTTTAGATGTTTTGATCACAAACCAGAATGTAATGATTCGTGAAAATATTTTTGGCTGCCATCGTGTACAAAACATAGATCGCGGAGAGATAGACAGATATCACTCTAAAAATAGTCAAAACATGTTTAGAAAGTCTTAAAACATATATCGTCGTTTAAATCTCGAAATCGAAAATTTTCGTGAAAAAAAAAGCACTATTTTCTTAATACTTCGTATGAGAATGTACAAATATACAATTTCAAATAAAATTCCAATTTTTTCCCTCAAATTAAGAGAAATTCTATTTAGTTATAAACTATTTTTTTTTTCATAATAAAGAAGGATGTAAAGTTTTGTGAGAATCCTTTAATATTTGTAGCTGCTATCATGCACACAACAAATCGACTCCAGACATCACACAGACAGACAGGCATGAATCTAAAGATAGTCGAAATGTGTTTAGGAGCTCTTAAAACATATATTGGCATCAAAATGTCGAAATAGAAAATTTTCCTGAAAAAATAATGCTGTCTCAATACTACGTATGAGAAATTAAAATTTGCCATTTTACAAAATTGATTTTGACACTCCTGGTCTGATAATAATTGATGTAGATTCAATATCTAATTTCACAGTGTCTAAGGTGTACGCTAAGAAATTCCGTTTTCAATTATGGAGGTGACCGTTTTTTTTTAAAAATTAGATCGACTGTACGAAATAACTTTGCAAAAGGGAATAAAACAGTTTAATATTTGCATAGAAATGTAAGTATACACACTATTATGAAGACGCCGTCATAAATTTCTTGTTATTATCGTTTTCTATAGAAAAATGTATAAAAAGCTTTACTGCTCCTACCAGGAATTAAACCTTAAATCTCTAAACTGATCAGCTGACGCTCTACCGCTAAGCAATTCGGACGAAATTTCAAGCTCTTGTCGTCGAAGTGGACTCTGCATTCTCCACCCTCTAATGTCAGATTGGCGTGTGACTGACAATATGACTGACCACCTCCTGATATTTCAACCCCAGGTTAGCCTCCTGCTACGACTATTTTTACCCAGGTTAGTATCCTGCGTGGTCGCTATTTTCTCAATTTGAAATCGCAGCTCAGTCTTCCAGAGTCCACGGAATCCGTATTAGTCGTAATAAGGTCACTTTCTGACCTCCGAAATATTTGCACTAACCTACAGTGTTGATTGGTTCGGGTGACAATGTGGAGGACCTCGCTGCTTCAACCGGGAATCGAACCGTGGATCTCCGAACTGGCCAGCCGATGCTCTACCGTTGAGCTACTGGGAGGAAATTGCAAGCTCTTATTGTCGAAGCGAACTCTGCAAGTGCTAAAAAGTGAAAATATTTTTAATCCTAAATTTCAAATTTTTTGCATTCTATTCATTCGAATTACCATATAATACTTTCCCTTTACAGTACACTCTGTATGTAGGAAAAGTTAAAAGCACCATTAGATTATTAAATTTCGTTAAGCATACAACTTTTCCCCAGAACGGAGTTTCTGTGTCCTCAGGTAAGAAAATGTATAGTTTTGTTTTAGTAAATATAAATGTCTCCAGAAATTTGCATGCTCTGTGATTTTATAAATAATTATTCGCAATTCATTAACGTAACATTCAATTGAAGATTGTTTTCGTGCTGATCTCTTTAAAATTGACTCTCTGGGAAAATAAAATAATGTTTTATGGTTTATCTTGAAAACGTTATCAATATGTTTTTTAAGCTATTTCCCCGAAAAGTTTTTTGTACAGGTTTATTTTTATTTTCAGAAGTTTTTAAAGAGTTATGCACTTTTCAATTTTATGTTGATCTGTGTTCAATTATTTGACATTACATATTAAACAATGTGATTCAAAATAGATGTTACTATGGGGGAGATTATATTTTTTAAATATTGCCGTAGAAATTAATATCCAATTAGAAAAAGTGGTGAAATGAGGTACAGATATTATATATATCCTTTACATCACAAGCGGTTGTATAAATATTAATAAAAGGTAATTTAATTAAGTAATTTAATAATGGTTTTAATTGGACGTGTGCGTTTAAAGTGTGCAAACTGTAGAAGATTTCAAATTGAAACTTTATGTAATTTAACAAATAAATTGAGAAATTAATACTCTAAAAATCTGCTTTCAATATTTGAGATTCTCAATACAAAATCAATATAAATAAAATTGAAAGCCTGTCTGCTTGTCTCTATGTGTGTTTGTGTCATTACGGAAAAACTGCTGCATCGAATTTTATGAAATGTTGTGGCAGCAATGAAATAGCCCTACTTAAAATGTTTTCTGTGTTTCGAGTTTCTAGGATCATGAGTTGTCTCAATATTAAGTAAAAACGCACAGTTAAACAAATCTTTCATAGACATAGCCTTATACAGACAATATGTTTTTCGCCAATTTATTTGAGGAAAATGACATTATGTCGCTTAGCAACGGATTTAAATCCAATGTGTTTATGTAGTAGACGATTTTTATTAAATAGTTACCGATTTAAATAAAGAAATGCATATAAAATAAGTTTTATAGAAATTGTCTTATTGATTGGATTATATTAATTACGGCCTTCCAGTTTAAAGATTGCGGGATTATTCTTCTAATCTACGAGGATATATGTAATACGGGTATGTCTTCCCATTCAATTTTAGCGCTTTCATTTTGACATATATTGGAATCAATTACGGCCTTTGGGTTTAAAGATAACGGGGATTATTGATATTTTTAATCTATTACGTCATTTGTTTTTATAGCAAATATTTTTGAAACTGATATATTATAGAATGGGTAATTTTCTTATAAGATACTGATTCTAATACTCCAGAATATAAGTATATATACTTCCCATACAATTTTAGAGCTTTTAATTTGGCATATGTTGATTCAATTTTATATTTTTTTTTTGTAAATTTGTTTACAAAAAGGGACCAGGGTGTTTTAATTTTCAAATCTGTCTGTGAAGATAAGCGAGAACAGAGATATTTAAACTTCTTTTAAGGAGCATTAATTTAAATATTTTAATAGAATGTTTGAATAACAGTGTCATTTAAAATACTGTAGGAATTTGCATATGGTTGAGAATTTTAAGTTTCTTTATAATGTATATTCCGTACGAAGAACGGATATGTTGCTAGTAATATAATAAAATAAAATGGCTACATTTCTACGAGTAAACAACTCTACATTTCCAGTTACCTTACACCTTTCTGGTAGGTCAGACGGTCTGGGTCTCAACAATAACTACACTACATTTCTAATAATAAAGTGATGACCTTTATCATTACACAACTTATAAAGGACAGACAGAGAGTGAATTCTGTGCCAATAGAATAGATATTGTTCAATCAGAAATCGGAGAGAAGATTTTCAAGTCATGAACATAAAATAAGATCAGTTTTTAAAACAATCATCAAGATCATTAATCACGAGAAACAAGGGCGCTGCATACACCCCGGCCTTATTTAAAGAGTTACATTATATAATTTATCTGTACGGATACGACTGAAGATTAAAATAAAAGTAGAATAAGGAGGTTTAAAGTTAAATTCACGATAGAACTGTACTAAATGGCGAAATTTTTTACGATTATAAGGAAGACTAGTTCTGAATAGTAATTTAACAGGAGAGGTGGCTAGAGAGGAATTGAAAGAAGGGTATTTTGAACGAAAACAAAATAGATTTTACAGATAAAGTTATGCCAATACGCACCTTCATACACGAGACCAGGAAAGGATAAATTTTTTTATAGGATGGCCAAATGAAAAAAAAAAGGTTGGTAGGCAAAACACTTTTATTCGTTATTTTTTCTTAAAAATTCATTTTTGAAATGTTTAAATATTCAGAATACAAAAAGATGATAAATACCTCTTAAACTATTGTTACATTTATTCAAAAACCTTGCATTTAAACATATAAAATGAGGTGCAGCAAGAGTGAAACTGTGATTGGAAATCCAGATCTCTGGGTTAAATTGTGGGAAGGTAATTTTATAATTGATAGAGGAGTTAATTAGGTAATAGGAAGAGGAGAGAGAAGACACATGATGTTCATCAGCCAGACGGTTTCTAAGATTACTTTTCCTATGTTTTATGATTGAAAACTCTTGTTCGCATTAATATGATGATGTCAATATTTTTGTCAATGTATTAAACATTGTCATATATTTTTGGCATCATTTATCAAGTTCGGAAACGTTAAATTTGCTATGGCTTTGAAATAATCCAGTTTTACTCTATGTAAAAAACCTGCTGAAAGAGGCTTTTTTGTATTTTCCCAAAAGGACACTAGATGGCAGCACTGAGCCAGAGTGAGAATATTTTGTTTTGTTTAGCAAACATTCGAGTTCGAGAATGACTTTGTAAGCACGTAGATCCGAAGCACGCACATTTAGCTAATCCTACAGAGTGTCCCAAAAATTATCGACCTAATTGAAAAATAAATAAAAACTAATCGGGCAGCGATAGAAATGCACCGTTTGCTGCAATGTGCTTGGGACAACAGTACATTTTAGTCGGACAGATTTTCGAAATTGGTTACAAAGTTTGGTAACAGATGGCGCTGCAGGCAATGTGCGCGAGCTATGGGAAAACTCAATCCGTCAGATCTCCATTATGTAAGTCGTCTTTCTGCTGTTAGCGTCTGCTGTTCACGGATTGCAAGTTTGCTGTGAAAAAATGGTTTATGCCTTGGAACAGCGAATATTTATTTCTTCTGTTGGAATTTCACCGCCTGAATCATAGTGTTGTTGAAAAGTACATATCTGCTGCATGTGAAGTAATTCCGGCGGAAACGTTTGCACGGGTGTCTGCTAATTTTGTTCTGAGACTGCGCCATGTTGCTGCTGTGGATGTTGGATATGTGAAAGTATCGTATTTTAATTTTTACAGACTGCAGCGCCATCTATTGCCGACTTGATAACTAATTTCGAAAGTCTGACTGACTGAAAATGTACTGTTGCCCCAAGCACATTGCAGCAAACGCTGCATTTCGATCACTTCCCATTTAGTTTTTATTTATTTTTCAAATAGGCCGGTCATTTTTGGGACACCCTGTAGCTATGCTTTGTAAAATATTTGTAATTTTTATGTATAATTAAATGTTGTGAAGTTCTGTGGAGTCTTCAATGGCGATTGAGTATTTTCCTAACATAAACACCAGAAAAAGGCTTATACTGCTTCATTTTGGAACTGTAGCGCAGTTCAATCAATTGAAGGCGTGAGGTAGTTATCGCATTTTTCTGACATTAAATGGCATCGCAAAAACATCCAGGTTCAGTTATTTATTCCTAAAATCTTGAAAACGCAGTTAAAATTCAGCAATTAGTTTTCATAACGGAACAAAATGCACATATTAGTACAAATCGCAACACATTTTATCTCGCAGGTTTTGTTGAAGATACAAGAGATTCATAGTTTTCCCATCCCTGCCTCATACGGGAGATAAAATACACTCAAGTGCCAAAAGTCATGGGATACCTCTCTAATATCGTGATGGGCCTCCTTTAGCTCAGCGAAGTGCAGCAACTCGACGTGGCATGAACTCAACTAGTCGACAGAAGTTTCCAGGAGAAATGTTCAGCCATGGTATCTTGGTAGCAGCTCATAATTGCGTGGATATGGTAGGTGCTAGAATTTGGGCACGAATGGCGATCATATCACAGATTTGCTCCAAGGGTTTCACGTCTGATGATCTAAGTGGTCAAGTCATGTGCTGGAATTATCCAGAAGGTTCTTAAAACCAATCGAGAGCAATATGGGCTCTGTGACACGGGGCATAATCATCCTGGAACATTCCACCATTATTGGGGTAAGTGAAGTTTCATAGACGGCTGCAAATGCTCATCAAGCAGCTTAACATAGCAATCTTCTGTTAATAACAAGTTTAATATGACCAGAGAACCAAATCCATGCCAAGTAAATACTCCCCACACCATTATGGAACCTCCAACAGATTGCATAGTGCCTTGCTGACAAGATGGATCTATAATCTCACGGGGCTTGAGCCACACCCGAACGCGATCAACTCGTACCAGCTGGAAACGTCACTCAGCGGATCAAGCTACCTTCTTCCAGTGATCTAGGATATATTGCACGTGTTTGCGAGAGCAGGTGATGCGCTGAAACCGAGGATGTGCTGTGAGTAAAGACACTCGAATCGGACTTTTGCTACCATATCACATCAACGCCAAATTTCGCTGAACATTTACTCTTCTAGTGCGTCTCTCATTGTATATAGTAATTAGTTGACAGTATTGTTCGCCTTCTTGGACGGACGCTTCGTTTTAGACGTCGTTGGTCTCGATCATTAAGCAGACGTGGCCGCCCACTGAGCCGTCCCTTGTAGGATCTAATGTCTTCCATTGGGTACTCTCGATACTCCCTTGATACAGTCGAGCAAGAAATCTTCAAGTTCTCAACAACTTCTGAAATGATATCCCCAATGCTCTATCAACCTACGTTCAATCTCCGTTAATTCCTGTCGAGTAGACATTATCACGTTATTTAACGTTTCACAAGACATTTAAGAGTCCAACAGACAACAGTGACAATCATCTGACTCTTTATATCCTCTTAACGCGATGTGTGCGTCACTTGTAAATTTGTTTACTGCTATCCCATGAATTTTGTCACTAGGATGTAGATTCCATCGCTAAGATATTTCGATCACGATCAGTCGCGCTCAATCAAATAGCATCTGTGCATTACAGTATTTTTATAAGTCTAATATTGTTACATTCATTATACTCTCACATTGCGTTATAATTATTTTTACACTATATATAACGTATATATAGTTTGTTAAAGAATTAAAACTTTACTTTCTAATTTAATATTTATCTATTTTAACTACAAAATTGCAAAACTCAAGATTAAAAAAATTAATAAGTTTCGCTGGAATATTAATGAACTTGATACAGTACTGACAGAATGATAGCCATCATCATATAAATAGCAGTATTCTGGGGTTCTACTTTGTATATGTTATCAGATATGGAAAACAAAGTTGGATATTGAACTTTTATCTAATTCACAGCAATGGAGAAGTCTAGAGCTTTACTTTGCATATGATATCAGTTACTGAAAATGAAGCTGGATTATGGACTTATTGTTAATTTATTGACAACAATTTATATTATAATATCTCCTTTTGTGTTATGGCTACGCAGACAGTGATCGAGTGTTGTTTTCCATTATAGTAAAATATCCCATGAATGAAAAGGTTTATGTAAGTAACTTACTAGCAGGATGCATGTAGACCTCTCTAGTTTTTATAAGGAGGGATCATTAAATAGTACGTATCAATCATCACAAAAGCTTTCTAATAGTAAAGACTCCGATTTCAGATGCTGTTATGTTTAAATGGGGTTGTGCAAATTTTATATAATTTCCTTTTAACAAATTTCTTGACAAAATTACAGTCAACATATAAAGACAGGTGGAACACTTCATTTTTGATGGAACTATTAAGAATTTTCTGAAAAACCGGGACAGACATCTGCAGAACCGGAAATGTAAATTCTTGGTTAACTCCCCAACCCATTTTGGAATTTGATGCTGAATACACATCAGTCATTGTTTAAGTTTTACGTAGTAAATCCGGTGAAATAGAAGTTTCAAGGAAATATTTATAAGTTAAAAATAAACTTAAGTAGAAATATTTAATGAACCTCCTACATCCTCTGGAGTTTAATGCTGGAAGCATATCACTTATCATCTAATCTCAATGTATTTCCCATCCTGAGAAATAGATGTTTAAAAACAAATTATTATTAGGACGTTTAATATAAATCAGATTTAAAAATTCGTAATGAATCAACCAACATCCTTCAGAATATGATGTTGAATCCATATTAGTTACCACCTAAGCTTTATCTATAGCCAATTTTGAGAAATATATGTTTCAGGTAAAATGAAATGTTTTGAACAAGAAATTAAAAAAAAAATGGAAGTGAAAAACCTTAGTGAACTCCTTGTTCTCCCCTGGAATTTGATGCTGAATTCAAGCACTGTGCATCTGAGTTTTATTTATGATCAGTTCTGAGAAATAGATGTTTTAAGGAAAACTTTTCACGTATGGCAAAATTTTTGCCACTAATGTTCTGAGGTCTTTCTGTATTATGTAAGATGGAAACTTTTTATCTCTATATTAGGAAACGCAATCTTACCTCAAACTTTGTTAATGTGGTTATTATTAATGCAACATTTTCGTTTCTGAATCACTACACTTTTGTCTTCAGTAAATTAATGGATTCGCCTAGGGTAACCCAGACGTTTTTCATACCATTTATGCAACTTCCTATCGCGTTATTCAAATTAGTTTTAACATTGTTGGCATATAATGAGTGTTTTTTACGGGTAGTGCATTTTGATTACAAATTCGTGCAATGCCTTAAGTAGGTAAATATTCTTGCAATTTGATATTGTGATAGAAGTATTATTTATTGTGCAGGATACTCATTATTTATATACATACATGGTAATTAAATATAAAATATCCTTATTCAGTGCAATACTATAACCAAGAGACAAATACCCTCAAACTTAGGGATAAGTCATCAAATGAAGCGGAAACGATGGTGATAATTGAAAGTAATTAGTTCAGAAAGTTTTGTCACTAACCAAATCAAATGGTTATAGGACCCTTAACATGTGAAAAAGTGAGAAAATTCACCATATTCCTTATGTTATATTCTTTTAACTACGCAATTTAGGAAAGCGTTTCTTATTTCTATTGATAAAATCGTTATCTTTCCTACAATTTTATATTAAAAGATGATATAAAAACATATTTTATAGAACTGAAAACGATGAACCATTTATCAAACAAACATTTCACTTGACAGATTACGTGCAACATTAGTCAGAAAATTTTACATTCAAAACAAAATTTGTGAAATTTAACTATACTCCAGGAACAATTTCTTATTGTGAACCTAAATCAATTTGTCTTTAAAGTACATTTATATTTTATGCAAAGTTGCATTGAACTTTCATAAAATTTTTGAAATTTAAAAAACATAGCCACAACAAGAAAACATGACAAAATGCAGGTTCTTTTTATATAGACTAACATACATTATATATTCTGAAAATTCCGTGAATTGTATTGAAAAGTTTCAGAACTGGCTTGCGTGCAATATAAAAAATCTCATTCTGAAAAAAGCGAATTTAAAGCTATTCCCCATTTATGATCTAATACTGTGATACAGGTTTTTACAGTTTTTAAAGGTGATAGTTTTCAGTAATAAATACAAGGCGACAAGTAGCCAACAAAAAGGCGCCATACTTGATGCTATGGGCAGACAACGATTTAAGATATCACATCACATCACATCACATCACATAATGTCTGCGAACTCAAGTCGGTAAAGGTTGATGACATATGAGGAGTCGATTTCGTGGGTAATAAGAGATTGTCTAATGAAATCTTGGACCAAGCCACTCACAGACGCTTCCGATCCAATAGGCGGCTAGAGTGGACTTAATAGAAAACCTTGTGCAAGAGTTGGAATGATAAGATGGAGAGTCATTACAGACATTTAGTTGCCAGAAGTTGGTGAACCACATTATGCAGATACAGATGTGAAAAGTTGGTGAGTTAACTTGTAGAACATTAATATAGAGATGTAGTACTTGAAAATTGGTACGTTAACAGGTCATGGAGTGCAAACGTTAAAAATGTACTAGTGCAGAAAATGTTAACTACGGTCTAAAACAAGACGTCGATCCCCAAGAACCAGCATTGCAAGCGTAACAAGAGTGAAGGTAAACATGTTTGTTATCAGTTACGTGGAAAGGTAGTCAAATTTGGACTCTAAATCACTCGAAAATAATCCTGTATTACACTAATTAACTGCCAGCAGAATACTTTTTAAATTAATATAATAATCAATGATAAGTACAATGCTAAATATTAATGTGAAAATAATAATAAGAATGCTTACATTTCAAATAGTAATTAAAATAAAAATAAATTAGAACAGAAAATGCCTCTTCATTGTTTAAAGTTAAATATGTTAATATATGTATATTAATCAATTTATTTTCAGTTTAATAACCGGATAAGTCATATTGGGGTGGGTTATGACAACAGTAAAATTCATATGTGAGAAATACGTTTTTTGCCATAACTCCTGTAATTATAGCAATATTTTCATTTTGATATTAATTTTCAAAAATATTTATATTTGTGAGACTTCTATCTATTCTACATATATATATTTAAAAATAGCTACATATATATATATATTTTTAAATGTATTCTATTTAAAAAAATATATTTTTTAAATAGAATTTTTTTAAAGTTTAAAAGTCTTATAACCTTTTAATGAGACGGAAATTTGACAAAAATATAATTAGTTCAAATTATTACGACAATATAAACCTACGAAATCAAAAAAATTACAATAATGTGAAACTGATGGTCTCTAAATTAAATCTGAAAGAGAGTCAATGTCAAAGTTATTCGACGAGTTACTAAATGTGCCGAAAACGCATCATGGAATAACTTTTTGACATTGACTCTGGACTACACAACCACGTAGAATCCGGTTCACATTAATGTAACTGTCTCTTCACAGTGCCAAATTCTTTATTGGTCATATTTGAATATTTTTTTAATTGCAAAAATGAATTCTTCTTGATCTGGTTAACACGTTTCATAAAAATTATATAATACGTTGATATTATACAGCTTTAATTTTGGTTTCCTGTGAGATTAATAGTATACATTACTTTAAAAGTATTAACCCAAGTAGCAATCCAATATTGGCTTAATATTGGCTTTTTATTGGCTCCAATATTGGATCATTATCAAAATGTTGACATTTTGACACAATTGGTCCAATGTTGACTTAAAACATTTGGATAATATTACGCCAATATTTCCAATGTAACAGCAATATTGGCGTATTATTCTAATGAAAATATCAGCCAATATGGGAGGGCAATGTTACCCCAGTATTTGCCCAAAGTGGGATTACATTGAAAATATATCCAATGTAATGCCAAGGTATCTAATATTGTTCTGATATTAAATGCTACAATGATATATGTTGATAATAACTAAGTTTGAGGATATTTAGAGCATTTTGTTTTCTCTGATTATCGCTCTGAATGAGATTCATTTAATTTAAATCATTTTTATTTAGATTATACAATTTGCTCTACCGCACACACTTGAATATCTATATTTTGTGCAAGACCAATCACCCCTCCGGCAGGTAGTACGCCTCCAATCAACATCACAACAGCATTGTCCATGTTTTAAATGCTATTATTAATGAAAAAAATAATTTCTTAAGTTCAACCACACCGATTCCTGACAATAAATCTTGTCCTGACAATAATTCTTGTCGAAAAAATTTTTCTCATATTTTTTCGACATTGTAAAATATATTTTCCAAGAACAGTTTTGTTGTTTTTAACCGAATTAACCGATAGAGTCCACAGACCGTGCAGCTAGAAAACATTATTCTACCCCTTTTATTTCAGGGGGAAAGCTACGTAAAATTTGATGTGTTCAGGTTGTAAAAACGTAACAGACGTGTAAATAAAATTTTAGGTTGCGTTTTAAATTGTTATTAAACACAAAGTGTTACAAAGGATACTCCACTCAGGGCACGAATAATAAATTGTGCTTCATGCGGATTTTTATTTCAGAAGACTAATATTAAGAAGATAGGTATTTTTAACCAATAAAACCGAATTCAGGACAAATACTATAAACAGCACTTACATGATTCTGGTGTTGAAACAATAGAGCATGGACACGTGACGCCACATGGAGATTGTTGCCCTTGCGTTTCCGAAGCAAAGTACTCATATGATTAGCAGTATAGAAATTTTCATTACTTTTGCATTAGAAACAGCTACTTTAGAAATTTACAATCGTTCAACCTCTAATTTTGATTGGATATATCTAAATTAATCATCTTTTATGGGTATTTTTAATTTACCAGAAAATAAAATATTCACTTTTAATAACATATATACACGAGTTTTTTTAAGAAAATCCGTTATGTACATTTCATTTCTCACTCGAATATGCACTGCAGAATTTTCTGATAAATGTATACATTTTCAGACAGTTAGCTAGTGACTACGGTAAAAATGAGTAGTAGTGCGTATTCACTTAAAATCACTTAAAGTGCACTTTAGAAAAAGGAATCTTTCAAGATATAAATTTTTAAACATACAATATAAATATGAAATCTTTAAATATATTTCAAAGATAAATTTCGAAGTTTAATGGGTTTAGTTTCAATTTTTATTTGCAATCATCGTCAGTCTACCATTACAAGCTATGACAAAAATAATGTCCTTTGCTATTACGTTTCTGAGCATTCTGTTACGCCAGCTGTTTATAGTAAGAAGGTTGAGCTTTTTGTATCTCCACTAAAATAATATGTCCAATTAACAATTGACCTTGTTGATTTTATTACATGATTAATCGTTGTGCCAAATTGAAAGCCCGTTGCTTAATAAATGTGGACTTTCATGTTCATTTTACCCGAAAATTCGAACATTTTTGCTTATGACTGACTATCTTTAAAAAAATTGTATTTTAAAATATCAATTTCCGATGTTAGATGTTAGATGTATGAAAGAAGTAAATTAATTGCATTATGTAGAAAAATCATTTGCTGCCCCCTTCAACTTTTTTATTATTTAAATGACTAAAATATTCCTTTCTCTGGAATAGAAAATATAAAATTATTTTCAATAAAGAAAGTTTCTTTGAATAGTTTTCAAATGACATGTATGTCGAATAATTCGAAATCATCATAAGCCAATGTTAAAAATATATTGTTACGAAACATATTCTCTAGAAGCATGGGTGTATACGCAGGATACAAAAACGAGTCCATGTTTCTGGATAACTTAAGTTTAATCACAAGCACAAAGTAAAACAGGAACAGTATACAATCAAATAGCACTTAAATGCTCAAATAATTTCACAGATTAACTGATATTTTTCACAGAATATTGACGAAAGTAATTTCACAAAACAGCTGCTACTATTCTCAAAAGTTCGTGTCACGTCCGTTCGTCAAATCCACTGCAACGGAGGAGTGAGTTCTTTCTGTAGTCAAAAAATGTCTATCAAAAAATAATCTTTCTATCGAGAAATTTCTGAAGCATTCTGGATGGCGCCAAAATGTCGCCAATTTGGCGATAAATCGCCAAACCTGGAAACCCTTCTTCTATTTAGGAAAGTCTAGCAACCTTGAACCCACGTCATCCTTACGTCATGCTGACGTCAAACACTGCATTTTCTTCGCCTGGCCTTCGAGACAGGCGAAAGAGGAGAATAGTATTAATGCATCTGCAGATTTCAATGATTATTGCAGCTTTCAATTCAGGGCTTTCAATGATTAGTGTACGTCATTTGCTAAATTCACCAAATAATTACATTTTAGCATGTATGGTTTTTTGGTTAATGTTACAAAATATAAAAAAAATTAACTTTTAAAAATTAAAATAAATGATATTTTAATTTCAAATTTTTTTAGATCTAAAACATAATCATTCTTTTATTAGATAATAGTCTAAGTGTAACAGTACATTTTTCTTGTACAAGCATATGGTACATACAAGCTTAGATTTTGTACTCTTATTCAGTGTACACTTCGCTGAGTTTCGATAAAATACAAAAACTATCTATTACAAGAAAAAATTTCTAACAAAACATATCGAAAGAATCTATTACAAAAAGTAAGTGACATATATAATCAAAAGTTATGCATGTGATTTTTGTTATTTTATTTCCTTAACGCAGTTTCACGTCAGGTTTCGCTGTAGAAAGCGTTGAAATTATTTCCCATTTTCATCCTCACGGACCCTGGATTTGAGTGAAATTTTAACCATTTTCTTGCATTGTTCAGCAAACGCGTTGAGAAGAATTCCGTCGAATATTTCATTTTATTTTACTTACTTTACATTTATAATTGAATTATCTGATATAATTTAAGATGTTGAAGAATTTAACACAACATTTTTCGAAAGCATCACGCATATTTTCGGAATAAAACTTAATCATCTCGAAATGGAGATCGTGCGCATGTTTCATGGATTGCACAGAATTGTTCTGAACATTACATCACTCCGGTTATGTCAGGAAAAAGTACGTTCTCTATGAAATTAGCCCTGGAAAAGAGCCAAACCTCAAAAAAATGTAAGCCAAACCTTTATTTTACTTACTTGGTATTACATTTATAATTGAATTATCTGATATAATTTAAGATGTTGAAAAATTTAGTTCAATATTTTTCGAAAGCATCAGATTTATTTTCGGAATAAAACTTAATCATCTCGAAATGGAGATCGTGCTCATGTTTCATGGATTACACAGAGTTGTTCTGACCACTACATCACTCCGATTATGTCAGGAAAAAGTACGTTCTTTATGAAATTAGCCCTGGAGAAGAGCCAAACCTCAAAAAAATGTAAGCCAAACCTTTATTTCACTTACTTGGTATTACATTTATAATTGAATTATCTGATATAATTTAAGATGTTGAAGAATTTAGTTCAATATTTTTCGAAAGCATCAGATTCATTTTCGGAATAAAACTTAATCATCTCGAAATGGAGATCGTGCGCATGTTTCATGGATTGCACAGAATTGTTCTGAACATTACATCACTCCGGTTATGTCAGGAAAAATCTTGAGTTGTCTTAAGTACGTTCCCTGTTAAATTAGCCCTGGAAACGAGCCAAATCTCTACTGGCGTTAACACATACATGTATTTACAAGACCTCCAATTAGTAAGTCATTGGACCTCAAGTAACTCCTAACTAAGTGCATAAAACGAGAATGGCTCTTAGTACACTATATTATTAAGGTCACCAATTTTTAAGTCATTAGATCTCAAAATAACTCCTTAGCTAGTACAGTGAATACTTGTCATTGGATTTCAGTTAACTCTTAAGGGAAAGCAGTAAAATGAGAATAATAAATAATACACTATATTGGAAATATCACCAATTTGAAAATCATTAGAACTTTGTCAACGTTTCAGTCAATGTGGTATAAGCAGTACAGCTAATATAAGCAATATTGGCAATGTCACCAATTATGAGTCATTAGGCTTCAGTTAACTCCTTAGTAAAAGCAGAAAAAGGAGAATAACTAACAGAAATTTTTGCATTTGTTATTAGTAAATCAGTTTTTCGAATTCTTTATTTAAGGTTTTTATTACATATACTTATGTAAAAATAAAAGAATAGTTAAACTATTGCTTAAGTCAGAATTCGAAGAAGTATATTACAGTTTCCCTTTAGCCATTCAGAGTAAAGGTATTTAGAGTTGAAATTACAGACCCAAAGGTGTACACCCCCCCCCCCATTTGATATAAGCAATTATTTACCTTCAAATATGCCAAGAATACATCAAAATTTTATCAATTCCAAATACTTCTACTTTACATGAAGCATATAATGTAGAGAACGTGATGGATAGATAAATAGAAAATAATACTTAATTATTTAAGTATTATAGTGAAGATTATTTATAATACCAAATGAAGCAGTCACAACGTAAATTGCCATCCAAATATAATTATTAAAATATCATTTCGAAAAGTCTTATTTTTTTTCTTCAGTGCGAATAACCAGAGGGCCTGTCATTAAATGAGAATAATCTGCTAGTGAATATGGAAATGTAATATGTAAGATATTTATAAAATTTCTTTTCAATGTGAACCACCTCGTATTGCTAGAACTAAACGTGTCTTAGTATAAAATTTAAATAAACGTCAACATATGAAAAGATTTAAAAGCTTATCCATTACAAATAACTACTGAATGACTAGTCACCCGTGAGGTTACTCTTATACCTATATTATTCAAAACTGATCTTCAGTTTATAGTTTGAATTTTTGAAAAAATGTTTCATATCAGTAAAAATTCAAACTGTTTGAATAATGACTTGCCGAATAATGAATAATTGTTTGAATAATGACTTACATTATATTCGAAAAGTTATGGCATGAACAAATTTAACTTGAATATCTATCATCTAACATCGGATCCTTATTTGGCCCAGCTTCCTAGACCGATTTCAAGCAGAACATTCCAGCAGGAGATTAAACGAAACATTATTTAATATAACTTAAAACTTTAAAATATTACCGGTAGTTATGGTTGTTATGGGATACTCTCTTTTCTATTTCGGGAAAGCTTATTCAATTTGTACAAGAGCGAGGAAAAATATTGCCTAATCAATCGAAGGCAAAAATTTTGAGCATTGCATGTGCTAGAACTTCGCGATGTCAACGGAAATCCGTGAGTCTGGCATTCACTTCAGGTGGCCTTCGCCCTGAGAGTATTTTTGAAATAGTCTGTAATTAACATCTATTTACCATATCGAGTACATGGATGGAATTGGTGACAACCGATAGGTTTCAGCGATCCATTAACGGATTTATGAGTATGGCAGTCGTTACAGCTGGCATACTGCATGTCAGACGCCTCAAAAGTCGAAATTTTGCAACTTTAATCATCTATACTTCAAAAACTTACGAGTAGAATTCGACAAAATTTTATATATAGGGTTTTAACACACAGATGGAGATTATGTAAAAAATTAGTATGTTATAATTCACTTTTTTCTCGACCAAAATTTTATTTTTTTTTAAATTAAAAATACTAAAATAAAAGAGTTTTATTTAAGAATATTTGTTAGTGTTGCTCTATTACATATTTAAAAGTAGAAACGATGTCAATAAGTACATATTTTAGTGAGATATAGCTGAAAACTTCTGGGGAACAAATTGACATGGGAGATCCAAAATTCCATTACCAACTGTTAAAAAATGTAGAGACGGAAACTTTTCTGGGTGGTATTTAATGTATTAAATCGATTGGTGTAAAAAATACAATTTTCATCTTATTTTGTATTTTTGTCCCAACTCACCCCATCAAACCACAGAATATATAGAAGAAACTTATGTCATTCGGTAGCTTTTTAGAAATTAAATGCGACTTTATGAGTCTTGCATTTATCAGTCGTGGCGCATTTGATAACAGACGTCAAAATGACCGATTTTTCCAACTTGCTTCCGCATTGCAGCGGGAAATCGAAACTTTTGATTCAGGAAATAGATAACATTAAATCGAGTAACAGAACCGTTGTTATAGTAATAACAAAAAACATTAAAGTTACGTTAACTGTTTTCTATTGCATTATTCAAGAGTTAATTAATCACGAATTAAATAACCACACACATACTTGAAATACATAAGATATACAAGATATATATATATATATATATATATATATATATTTATATACAATCGAACCTGTATGAAGCGGAACACTGTAATATGGGAAATATTTTTATCTCCGTCCAAAAATATAGGAAATTCATGTTATTTTCCTGTGTTTGAAACGGAACATACACAACGCGGAAACGGACACCAATGTAAAATATCAGCCTGTACTTTATCAAATATGAGTGTCATATGAAAAACGATTTTTTTACTCTGTTCACAGAAATATAGATTACATTCGGCAACGACCATTATAAAGAAAAATGTCCAGTCACAAACATGCAGGCACAGTGTTTCTAAGTCAATTTAGGATTGTTTGCGATTCTAATGATTCTAGAGTGATACTGTTCTGGATAATATTTAATTTCAAACTAGATCAGTACCGGAATTAAATGGCTTTAGCTTAGATATTTCATCAATTATGAGTATTCTTTTAGATGTAAATAAATGTATTGACAAATGAGTAATACAAAACCTCATTATTGGAACAGTATCATACAGTGTATGATTTTGTTAGGAAATATTAAACCTTTTTTCTTAAAAACGCATATTTGAACCATATAAATTTGATATGTTTTATAACCCAATTGGTCTAATTTTATTAATCAAAAATACGTAGCATACTGTTTCTGATAATACAATGGGGAAATTAATTTTTTAATAGTATATATACTAAGTTAAGAAAATACTACATTTTGTTGTTTTACGGGTGTATTAAATTTGTGAGTTTAGGAATAACATCACTATGAAATTTTAATTTTTAAACATCTTCAGTATTTTTTCTCTTATATTTCATCATTAATGACATATGGTAAAATTTATACATTTCAGGTGGCCACTTAACTTAGAAAGCAGTTTGTATTTTCCTTTTATTATTGAAATGTTCATGTATAGCATGCTCAATACTAAAAAATTGTTTCCTATGATCTGCTATCAGATGTATAAAACCATCTACTAAATAGCACACTAATTTTATACCTATCATGATTCTCCATGAATACTATCCCTCAGCGTGATAGCAAAATAATTTTGGAAATGCAAACATGCTAACATGAAATAACACATGACACGATAAACGACAGTTTTAGATCACTACCCATTGCACAATCAAAGTCATTCTTGATTAAATCGTGCAGAAGTACTTGTGACCATTTTTTTGTTTCTGGGCGAAGGGGATTTTTGTGACAGAATAATATTTCAATCGTCTTTTGCTACGATCTGAAGAAACGATTTGCAGCTTGGTAAACAGCTTGTGTGTTGGGTCAGCTAACGTTGTGCATGATAGATTCTTTATATCTATCTTTTTATTGCGCTGTGGCCTTATTTTGCCCCAGCTTTCTAGATTTCTTTTCGCTAAAACAGCTATTATGGATTAAACGAAATAATTTTTTATATAGTTTATACCTTCAAAATATTACCGGTAGTTACGGATGTTATGGAAGAAGATTACGAAAGCTCATTCTGTTTGTACAAGAGCCAGCAACAATTTTAACTATCCTATCGAGTGCAAAAGGTTTGAGCATTATGTGATCGAACCATGAAGGCTAAAATGAAGAAGGGGAAACGAAATAGGCTGCTCCGCATAAAAGTGACAAATGATGTCTCGGAAGAAAGATTCCGGTTTAGTGGCGCTGCTGTTAATACCGTCCTTATTGTTCCATTCAAATAGCATTAGGTTGATTAGAAATTTATTTGATTTTTACTTATTCCTTTATGATCAATACTTCTATTTTATCAAAATATGGTTTCTAGTGCATGTTGTTAGTGCTGGTTGTAAATCGGGGTAGGTCAGTGACAAAAAAAAAATGTAAAATTGAAGGTAAAAAACGTTCAAAACATTAACGTATAACAAATTTGGGACTCAAGATCATAGCTCCGGAGGCCGTTTGGTGCATGCAGAGAACTTCCAAACTTTATAAATGAATAATATATTAAGACTTTAAAAAATGTAAATTTTTTAAACTATTTACATATTTTTTAATTTAAAATAAAAACCTATATTATCAGTTTTAAATTAATTAAAATTTTATTTCTGTTTAAAATTTTTATCACATACAAAATGTAGGGGTCCTGTAAAATTTGGGGCCTCAGGGTAGCGGCCCCGAATGCCCGTACGTTAATCAGTAACTGTCTATGAGAGGTTCGTTTTACATGAATGTCTCGATAACCCCTGGTCCTAGAAACTCGAGACATGGACTAAAGGACTAAATTCTAATTTATGACTATCCACAAACTTTCATGAAATTCGGTGAACAAGTTAGATGAGGCCATAAAAAATGTCATAAAAATTCTCTGTTCCCGTTCTCTCAAATGGTGTCTATGGGAATTTTTTTACATAAATGTCTTGATAACCCCTGGTCCTAGAAACTCGAAACATGGATTAAATTTTAAGTAGAACTATTTTAGGACTAAGCAAAGAATTTCATGAAATTCGGTGCACCAGTTCTCCTGTGATGAAACAAACACACAAGCAGATTCTCAACTTAATATAGATAACAGCTTACAATTTTTTATTTTCCGTAACATTTTTCTCTGTTTGCTTGTAATTAATACATATTCCTAAAAACAGTGCATAGATTGAAATATAGATTATATTTTAAAACTAATATCCTATTAATTGCAGAGTGCTACTTTTTATAAATATATTCTAAACTGAGTTATTAAAATTCGAAATTTCTGATAATAGAAAATATAATGTTACAGATTTGGATAAAATTATTGGACATAAATGAGTTCAAATATTAAAAATTTTGCATTATTTCAAGGTAAAGGTAATTTTGCAGTGTTTCAAATTGAATATAAGCATTTTAACAGTGGTATATTTGAAATATCCTCAAAAATACAAACTTAAAAGTAAACTTTCTAAAGCATTGTTAAGCACTTAAAATAAATTGTAATTGTGTAATTATTGCAATTTGTTTTATGTGTTTAACAATATGCATATTCTTATTATTTTTGTGACAAAAATGGATTAGAACTTCAATGCAGGAAAATATCAATCAAGAAAATAAAAACTAGAAATATATTATTATTATTATTATTCTTTTATCAAATGGCCAGGCATTTGACATTCGTCATTCGCCTTTGTCAGCGGCCAGAACGTGAACCATTTAGCCGCCCTAGGCCGTTGCCCCAGGTGCACCAGAGGGCGGCGGAACACACTGCACCCCCAACACAAACATCCATGCCTTACGCAGGACTCGAACCCACAACGCGGCGGTCGAGCGTGTGCTGTGGAAACGCTCACCTTGACCATACAACCACCACGTCGGCTAAAAATATATTAAAGATAATGTTACATTTTAACGATTTATAGATAATAGATAAATTATCTATACATTTTAATAATTTATTATATTTAATTGCATTTAATTAATTTATTTTATTTAATCACATTTTAATAATTTATAGATAATATTACACGGGATATGAACGCATTAAAAAGAAATATATTATAGATAATGTTACATTTTAATGCATTCATATCCCGAAATTTATACATCCGTATTTTAAAATTAATAAACAAGTGCAATAATTCTATTATAATTCTTATGAAAAAGGAAATTAACACGTCTTGCATTTTTTTAAATGAAACACGAATGAATACCTCTGTCACATGTACGTATTCCATATAAATTGATTAATCCTTTAATAATATTATAATGCGGTATGCCTGTTTTCAAGACTTACAGATGCGCATCTTAAGTCAATTCTCAAAATCAGTGCAACCGTTTTGACACCAAGTGTCAAAACGGTTGACACCAAGTGTCAAATGTTTGACACCAAGTGTCAAGGTTTGACACCAAGTGTCAAATAGATTATCATAATGAAGCAGAAAAGGTGCCAGGCATCTGGATCATGGAAATAATGAGCTGTTTTCTAACTGTTATGCGTTAGTGCCATTTTAATTTTGATGTATACTTTAAATTTCAATTAATATATTTTTTATATAAAATCAGTGTTTAATTGAATCCTGGCCTGTTGATATCCTTTAGAAGAATTTACTGGAGTGTGGCTGAACTCGACTTCCTCATACCAGAATTCATTATTTTTTTCAAATTTTACAACACAAATTTTGATAAATAGGTAAGGTGGGTCCAAATGATTACAATTATAGCATAATCACAATGATTACATGATTACAATTATAGCTTCACTTAAAAGGGCTTGAAAATATCTTTCGATTGATAACATACTTGACAATGTACATCCGCGGGAGGTAAATTGCCCCCCACCCAAGGGGAGTTAATGCTGTCACGAACAAAAAAAAATTGTATCGCGGCCATTTACAACAATGATTGAAATTATTAAGACAGGTGATCTTTCAGCCTTAAATAAACTCCTTTATGCATGATTAGGTCAAGTTTGGTCCTATTCTCCAATGTTATCAAATATAAAAAATTCCGAATAAAATTCAAGAAAAATTTCGAATAAAATTCAAATTTTTGCTCGAATGTAAAATAATTCTATCTAGTTCTACATCTATTGATCACAAAGCCGGATATGAAGTTTCGTGAAAATCTATTGATATTTGTGGCTGCCATCCTACACACCGTATTCTTGTTAGAACTCATAAATCCACATATAAACCTATCTAAATATATCCTGGTCTCACAATTAGATTTATCCTTTACATCACAAGCGGTTGTGTAAATATTAATAAAAGGTAATTTAATTAGATAATTTAATAAAGGTTTTGATTGAACTCGTGCGTTTAAAGTATGCAAACTGTAGAAGATTGCACATTGAAACTTCATGAAACTTAACAAGTAAATTAAGAAATTAATATTATTAAAATTTTATTTCAATATCTGACAATCTTAATACAAAATCTATAGAAATAAAATTAAAAGTCTGTCTGTCTGTATGTGTGTTCGTCTCATCAACACGGGAAAACGGCTGTATTGAATTTCATGAAATTGTGTGGTAGCCGTGAAATAGCCCCACTTAAAATTTTATCTATGTTTCGAGTTTCTAGGAACAGAGGCTTTCGAAATATTAAGTAAAAACGTACAGTTAAACCTTCCATAGACATTGCGTTATACAGATGGTATTTTTTTCGCTAATTTATTTGAAAAAAATGATATCATGTCGCTTATCAACGGATTTAAATCCAATGTGTTTATACAGTTGACGATTTTTATTATGTCTTTACCGATTTAAATAATTAAGAAATGTATATAAAATAAGTTTTATCGAAATTGGATTTTTGACGAGATTATATCAATTACGGCCTTCAGGTTTAAAGATTAGGGGATTATCATTTTAATCTGCAAGGATATAAGTAGTACTTCCCATACAATTTTAACGCTTCCATTTTGACATATATTGAAACCAATTGCGGTCTTTGGGCTTAAAGATTACGGGGATTAGTGATATTTTTACTTTATTACGTTATCTGTTTCCTATTGGCAAACATTTTTGATACTCATATATTATAGTACGGGTAATTTTCTTCTAATACACGGGTATATCTTCTAATATTCCAGAATATAAGTAGCACGTGCATATATATTTCCCATACAAATATAGCGTTTTTATGTTGGCATATATTGATTCAATGTCATTTTTTGTAAATTTATTTACAAAAAGAGACCATCAAGCAGCATCGGGCGCGGTTAGTACTTGGTGGGTGACCACCTCGGAACACCGCGTGCTGTTGGCCTTCTCGGGTGCGGTATCCCCGTGGTTTGCGCGCTAGATTTGCACGCTGCCACAAATGCCGCCGTGTTCATGCGGAGTACGATCACGTTAAACATGTGGGTCCGTAAGTCCTTCCGAGAGGTTGGTGGTAGGGGAAGGAGGGTACGGTCCCTGTGGATGCCTCCCCCACTGGGTTCCGGTCTAAATTGGGTGGCACTTCCCGGCCGTCCATACAGTTACCTTACACCTTTCTGGTAGGTCGGACGGTCTGGGTCTCAACAACAACAACAAAAAGAGACCAGGATATTTTATTTTTCAAATCTTCATGTGAAGATAAGCGAGAACAGAGATTTTTAAACTTCTTTTTAGGAGTATTAATTTAAATATGTTAATGGAATGTTTGAATAGCAATGTCATTTAAAATACTATAGGAATTTGCATATGACTGAGAATTTTAAGTTTCTTTATAATGTATATTTTGCAAGAAGAACGGGTATACTGTTAGTAATATAATAAAATATATTGGCTACAGTTCTACGAGTAAAAAACACTGCATTTCTAATATGAAGGTGAAGGCGATTATCATTACACCACTTATAAAGGACAGAGAAATAGTGAACACTGTTCCAAAAGAATAGATATTGTTCCATCAGAGAGCGGACAGAATATTTTCCAGTCATGGACATAAAATAAGTTCAGATTTTAAAACAATCAACAAGATCATTAATCATGAGAGACAAGGGCACTGCATACACCCCGACCTGATTTAAGTAATGACATTATAATTTATCTGTACGGATACGATTGAAGATGAAAATAAAAGTAGAATAAGAAAGTTTAAATTAATTTTGCGATAGAACTCAACTAAACGGCAACATTTTTTTACGATTATAATGAATACTAGATCTTGATAGTAATTTAACAGAGGAGGCGGCCAGAGAGGGATTCGGGGAAGGATTTTTTGAACGAATACAAAATAAATTTTACAGATAAAGTTATGCAGATATGCAACTTCATACCCCAAACCAGGGAAAGACAAATGTATTTGCTGGATAGTCAAATGAAAAAAAAAAATATTGGCATGCCGAACACTTTTATTCTTTACTTTTTTCTTAATTCATTTTTTAAAAGTTTAAATATTCGGAATACAGAACGATGATGAATACGTATTAAATTGTTTTTAAATTTATTCAACAGCCTTACATTTAAAATGAAGTGCGACATGAGTGAAACTGTGTTTGAGAATCAGCCAATTTTCTATAATCTGTGTTACATTGTGGGAAGGTAATTGGATAATTGATTGATACGTTGATTAGGCAATTTGGTGAGGAAAGGGAAGACATATGTTCATCAACAAGACGGATTCTAAGATTGCTCTTCCTATGTTTTATGATTGAAGGTACTTGTTAGCATCCATATGAGGTTGCAAACATTGTCATATTTTGGGCATCATCTTTGAGAGTCAGAGTGAGAATATTTTGTTTTGTTTACCAGACATTCGAGTTCGAGATTGGCGTTGCTAACGTGTTGCAAGTTATAGCTAATCCTGGATATTCTTTGTAAAATATTTGTAATTTTTTTTGTATAATTAAATGTTTCCACATTCTGTGGAGTCTTAAATGAAGATTGAGTGTTTTTCTAATATAAACACCAAGAAAAGGCTTGTACTGTTGCATTTAAGAACTGTACTGCAGTTCAATCAACTAAAGATGTGGGGTAGTTATTACTTTTCCCTGACATTAAATGGCATCGTAAGAACATCCAGGTTCAGTTCGATATTCTTAAAAACTTGAAAACGTTGTTAAAATTCAGCAAGCAGTTTTGTTAGTTTTCATAACCGAACAAAATGTACATAGTGGTACAAAACACAACCCATTTAAATTATTCATCTGACAGGTATTATTGAACACACAAAAGGATCATAGTTTGCCCATCCCTGCCCTAGACGGAAGATAAAATAGATTCCATCAATGGAATATTTCAACCACGATCAGTCCCGCTCAATCAAATAAGCGTCTATATATCTTTTTACTTTCCTTATATACATAATGTATAAGGAAAGTATTAGAGTCGAAAATTCGAAATCGAGTTTTCGACGGGAGAGCACGTTTCAAGCATCCCTGATCACGAATCAAACATTTTTGAAGTGATGTCTGTGTGTGTGTGTGTTTGTGTGTGTGTGTGTGTGTTTGTGTGTGTGTGTGAAAGTATGTGTGTGTGTCAGTGGGTCTGTGGAGACGATGACTGACGAACGAATGGACCGATTCGAACCAAATTTGGTACAAAAAACACAATCTGTAAACACTGGAAGCCTATTGTTTTTATACGCAATCGAATGTTCAGAACCCCCCTAAATTTTCGAATGAAATTTTGAAAAAATCGTCAAAAAATCAAAACCAATAATAAAGTTACGTAAATAGACATTTCTTATGTAATTTTTCATTAGAAAACGATTGACATAAATTTTAGAACGCTAACATGAACCGTTCTTGAGATATTGCACATTTTTTAAAACAATTATCAAAAAGTCATATAATATAGAAAAAAAATATTTCCTATTGAGAAACATGTTCACTTTGCATATATAATATCATACGATAAATTGGATGACATCATTCTCGTGGATCTAGCTCGTTCCATTCATGAAAAAAGATTCTTTGAGTAATACTTTTGCATTTGAACGCCAATGTATCTGCTGTAAGAATAACTTATTTCTTCGTCCATAACGCTTGGCGAGATTTTGGCGACGAAATTGGCGGAATGTCGCCAACTTGTCGACTTTTTGAAATGTTGCCAAATTAACGAAAATTTCAATATCTTGGAAAGGATATTAGTATCTACTAGAAGAAAAACCTATTTATTTTACTGTAAAAGTAGTAAATTCATTTCATTATATAAGGAAAGTCATGTGTTACCCACATCAGATTTTTTTTTACTAATTCCCCCGTTGTGAAGGGACACCTACGCACCACGTCCACAAGACCCCACAGGGTATCCCATGGCGAAGGGGATAAGAATTACAGCTTCACTTTTATAGAAGCACCCTGAAGGACGGAGGTCTGACTTGGCTTCGACATGACAACATCCATGCCCGCTGGCGGGATTCGAACTCGCAACCCGGCAATCCAGCGACCAGATGGAAACGCATGCCCCTGACCGCTCGACCACCGGATCGGCATCTGTACACTACTGCAGTTATGTAAGTCTAAGTGGTCTAATATTGTTGCAATCATTATAATCTCAAATTGCGTTATAACTATATATATATGACGTGTATATAGTTTGTTAAATAATTTTAAATTTATTTTCTAATTTAATATTTACCGATTTTAACTATAAAATTGCAAAACGCAAGATTAAAAAAATTTAATAATTTTCGCTAGAATATTAATGAACTTGATATCATACAGTACTGACACAATGATAGCTATTAATATATAAAGGGCAGTATTCTGGTGTTCTACGTTGTATATGATACTAGGCACGAAAAACGATGTTGGATATTGGACTCATTTTTATTTAATTCACAGCAATGGAGAATTCTAGAGCTTTACTTTGCATATGGAATCAGATAATTAAAATGAAGCTGGATCTTGGACTTAATGTTAATTTATTGACAACAATGGGTATTATAATATCTCCTTTTGTGTTGTGGCTACGCAGACAGTGATTGAGTGTTGTTTTTCATTATAGTAAAATATTCTATGAATGAAAAGGTTTTTTCTAAATAACTTACGAACAGGATGCACGCGAACCTCACTAGTATTGATAAGGTGGGAATATATCATTAGTAAAGACTCAGAATTCAGATGATTTAATGTTTAAATGGGATTCTGCAAGTTTTATAGAATTTCCTTTTAACAAGTTCCTTGACAAAATTATAGTCAAATTATATATGGTGTAAAATTATAACGACAGATGGTACACTTCATTTTTAACTGAACTATTAAGAATTGATACGAATTTTCGGAAAAACCGGCAGAGACATCTTCAGAACCGGAAATGGTAATCTCTAGTTAACTCCCCTAACCCCCTTCGGAATTTGATGCTGTATACATATCAGTCATTATCTAAGCTTTATGTAGTAAATCCTGTGGAATATAAGTTTCAAGGAAATATTTTGAAGAACTTAAAAATATACTTATGTAGAAATATTTAATGAATCACTTACATCCTCCGGAATTTAATGCTGAAATCATATCACTTATCATCTAATCTTAATATATTGTCCATCCTGAGAAATAGATGAAGTAAGAAAAATTTATTATCAGGAAATTTTAAAATAAACCAGATTTAAAATTTCGTAATGAATCAGTCTACATCCTTCAGAAATTGATTCTAGATTAGGAGGTTGCGTGTTCAAATCACGTCCGTGTTACCACTGAAATGACGAAGGAGCGATGTATAACTGTATCAGAAGGGCATACATAAAATATAACTTTATTTACAAATAACATAAATAAAACTGTGTTGCATTATACCCCGCGTACACGTAGCCATCAGAACTAAGAATGAACTGAAAGTGTTCTGAGCTTTCTTTTATGTACCTGCGCAGAGGCGTTGCGCATACGTCGTATGTAAGTTTTAGTCGTATGTAAATTATGCAAATCTCAGTCAAGTTCAAGAAAGTTTTATGTTCGTCAATTTATCTGAAGGAGTGTAACCATAAATTCATATTAATTACCGACTAAGCTTTATCTATAGCTAATTTTGAGAAATATGTGTTTCAGGTAAAAGGGGAATTTTTGAACAGGAAAAAAATGGAAGTGGAAACCCATAGTGAACTCCTTAACCTCCCCTGGAATTTGATGCTGAATCCAAATGCTGTTCATCTGAGCTCTGGTCATACCCAGTCCTGAGAAATAGATGTTTTAAGGAAAACTTTTAATAAACACAATAGTATGGCAAAAATTTTGCCGCTAATATATCCTGAGGTCTTTTAATATTATGTAAGATGGAAAATGTTTATCTCTATATTAGGAAACGCAATCTTGCCTCAAACTTTGTTAATGTAGTTATTTTTAATGCAACACATCCGCGTCTGAATCACTACACTTTTGTCTTCAGTAGATTAATGGATTCGCCTAGGGTAACAAGTTTTTCATAACAATTCTATGACTTTCCATCACGTTATTTAAATGAGTTTGTTGGCATATAATGAGTGTTTCTTAAGGGCAGTGTACTTTTATTACAAATTCTTTCAGTGCCGTAAGTAGGTAAATATTCTTGCAATTTGATATTGTGATAGAAGTATTAATTATTGTTCCAGGATACACAGTATTTATATGCATGGCAATTCGACCCAAAGTATACTTATTCAGTGAAATCTATAATCAAGAGACAGAATGCCCTCAAACTTAGGGATAAGTCATCACATTAAGTGGAAACGATGCTGATAATAAAAGTAATTAGTTCAAAAAGTGTTGTCACTAAACAAATTAAATGGTTATAGCATGAGAGAAAGTGACAACTTTTAGTGACCCATAACATGTGAAAAAGTGAAAAAAATTCACCATATTTCTCATCTTATACCTTTTCAACTATTTAATTAATAAAAGCGTTTTTTCATTGATAAATCTGTATTCTTTAAATATACAATTTTAATTTTAAAACATGCTATAAAGACATATTTTATTGAGAGATGAAAACCATTAACCATTTGCCAAACTAACATTTGACATAATAGGTTGCGTGCAACATTACTTAAAAATTTTAACATTCAAACTAAAATCTGTGAAATCTAACTATACTCCAGGAACAATTGCTTGTTGTGAACCTAAATCAATTTGTATTTGAAGTACATTTATAATTTATGCAAAGTTGCATTTAACTTTAACTTTAGTTACATTTACTAACGCCTATTCAGGTCCTGAAGTACCTGTGTACAAAAATTCATTGTCATACGATGCTTAAAATCCCCGCTACAGACTGCACAGGCAGACAGACACCTTTCTTATTAAGTAAGATATTTTGATGTTACTGCTATGCAGTGACAAACAATATTAAATTTTAAACTGTAGGGGGAGGAGAGTCAAATGATATTTAAAAATCCTGTTGTGTAACGAAATGATATAGTGGAATTCAGGCTCCCCTTAATAAAAATGTCTGGCTTTCCCAATCTGTATAAGTGATTTATCTAGTGTGGTATTGAGAAAAACGTTTGGTATTCTGGAATTAAATATTAGAAGACAATTATATTTAATTATTCTCCTTTATAATATTTTTAATAATCATTGATTGTTCGCAGATCTTGAATAAAATGTATTTTAATGTTGCGAAAATGGCCATGAGACGTAGATCGATAACTTTTAGAGCAAATTCTTGAAAGCTAAATGTTGTGAAGAAACGTTTTGGCTCTTCAATCCTCTTTAGATGCCATTGTAAAGTATTTTCTATTATCTATCTAAAGAAGCTTAACTCTAACTGAAATTAACTTGATATCTAGGACCTTTCGACTCAGGCCAATGACATACGCATGCGCACTGATTTAATCAAAATAGAATTATTGTGTACTTCACATAATTACAGCAGTTGGCAGTTTAAAGCAACTGACCACATGGACAATAACTGATATTACATAAGCCTATAATGATGCACAATTATAGAATGGGATACACATTACGGACCTGTTGATAATGCTTGCTTCGTTGACGAGTTATAAAGCTTTTATGCTTACCTAAAACACTTCCTCGCTTTCTTTTGCCTCGCACCGTATTGCTGCCAACGCAGGATACTAGACAAATCCAGTCATAGTGGTATCCAAGTGGGTTTCATTTAAAAAGGCTGCCATCCAACTTCCGCACTCCACTTTATGATCCAATTCATAATGCATCCTTCAGTCCAACACACAATAGACCCCCTACCTTATTCGCAATTCGGAACTTTATCCTGTTCTATATTAGGGAGGCAGAAATGTTAATTAGCTTGGTGATTGATCAATCTAACCGAACTAGTAAGAATTGTTAGTTTAAAGAAAACATAAATTATAATGGAAACTGAGGTAAATAATTATCGAAAGGTTATTTAGACTTTCCAAAGTGACTAGTAATTTCGCCCGTCATAAATGTAAATTGTTTAATATTTGTTGTAATGAGTTAATTATTTTTGTCATGTCCATAAGTTTAGTAAAAGGTATGTATGTAACTCATTGATTTCTTACCTCGATGTAAGTTGAATTGTTTGTCTCTTCCCATTTGCAGGTTATGGAGCTTTTATACTTTGTGTCTTTTTATTTATGTGTATGTTGTGTCTTTTTATTTATGTATGTTTTGTGACATTTTATTTATGTATATTTCGTGTTTTTGAGTTATTTTATATGTTTCCTCTTTATTTGTGCTCCAGAAAAATTGGGTAATATGTAATATGTTCTGTGGTTTAAGTTGAATAAATAAATAAACATTGTGAAATTTTAATGTATGAGAATTTCGAATTGATAGTCACAATCTAAACTTTTCGTCCAATATTTATGTTTAACTTTTATCCAGACGATATCAAGTTTGTTGAATTGTTTTTACTTTAAATAATTTCTACTTTTCTATACAAATTACATAAATGATATGATTGTACCTTAATGTATAAGGATAAAAATGTGTGTTGATTACGTGTGATCACTAAATAAAATAACGTAATCTTTCCTAATGATTTCATAAAGTAGTTATTGGTTACAGTAATGCAATAAAACCAATTCTGATTCACGATATTTTTCATATTTCACTTCAGCAGATTAATGAATTCGCCTAAGGAAACAAAAGGACTTCGGAAATTTATACTTTGTGCTAATTATGGAATGATAAAGTGAGCTCATTATGTCAGAACAATGGAATGGAAACTTTGTTATGTTTATTTGATGGAATTGTTTTTCTTTAAAAATGATGAGATAATTGATAAATGTGAAAGGTAATTATGTATATATATTCATATCTACAGGTAAATATACTGTTCAGTTGGTAGAAATTTTTCTTAAAGATAAGATTTTTTGCTACTTGTGCAAAGGTCATTATATACCGATACCAACATACACACACACACACTTGCATTATAATGTACTGTACTGTATTGTATTGTTTTTATGTTTTGTTTCGTCGTTGCCAATCCTTTGCTTGTCTTGATGTAACTATTTGTTATGAGATTCAATTTTAATATGTAATGTAACTTCTTGAATCTAAAATAAAGTTCCCGGCCATACACTTAGCAACAGTAAGCCTTCGGGTCTGTCGTGTGGTCTGGGTTTTCAACACTTCAACACACACACACACACACACATTTATATATATATGTATATATATATATATATACAGGGTGTCCCAAAACCATTGACCACGGCTTTTAATTCCTTAAATATTGATCTTAGACATATGTAATAAATTACAAAGTTGCGTAAAAAAGGTACAGCATTTTATGAAATCGTTAAAAATTTTCAAGGGATTAAAATTGAAGAAATACAAAATTAAAATTTTTATACGGTCCCCGTACAAAAACATTTCTAATCAGTAAAATGTGTCCCATACACTAATAAGGTGATGTACAAAATTTCAGCATTTTATCGTAAAAAGTCCCAGAGATATGTTTAAACAAATTTGGTGAGGGATTAATCACAAATTGAAATGTAAATATTTACAGCAAGCGTGCAAATAACGCCACGCAAAAATGCATCATAGGTCAATAATATCTGCCTCTTATCTTTAATTGATTTTTGGCATGGATGGAAAACATTTCGAATAAGTTTCGTAATCTTTGGGTAAAGTTATTATTTCTACACAGTGTAGATGCTTTTGCACCAACAAATTGCAAAATTATTATTTATTTATTTATGTAATCAATGTTTGTTCTCGTAATTTGTGTATGGCCCCTGACACGCGATCTGTCGACATGATTCTTCCCCTCTGAGAACCCATATCGATGTATTGAAAAGTGGTTTAAGTCAGCATTTTTGTCTTTTCATATCTCTGGAAATTTCCATGGTAAACTGCTGAACTTTTGTACATCACCTTTGTGTATGGCGCACATTTTATTCGTTGTTTTTTTTATAAGGGAGCCGTATGAAAATTTAAATTTTGTATCTCTTAAAATTTTATTCCCTTGAAAATTTTAATCGATTTCATAAAAATATGTACCTTTTTTGCGCAACTTTTTAATTTATTATATATGTTTAAGATCAATATTTAAGGAATAAAAGCGGAGCTCAATGTTTTTGGGACACCCTGTATATATATATGTGTGTATATATATATACATAAATATAAATATAAGTATATATATATACATATATATATATATATATATACATATATATCTTTATATATATATATATATATATATATATATACAAGGTGTCCCAAAAACAATGACTTCGGCTTTTATTCCTTAAATGTTGATCTTAGACATCTATATAAATGAAATTGAAAATCTGTTTGTCTGTCTGTTTGTTTGTCCCATCATCACAGGAGAACGACTGAACCGAATTGGATGAAATTTTGTGGATAGCCTTGAGATAGCGCCACTTAATATTTAGTCCATGCATAGAGTCTTAATGACCAGCGGTTCTCAAGACATTAGTAAAAAACAAAACTTTCGTTTGTATGATCATGCCGGATGAACAGTTGAACCGAATTTAATGAAATTTTGTGGGTAGCCTTAAAATAGTCCCACTTAAATGTAATCCTAGTTCTGTGTTTCTAAGACCAGGAGTTGTTGAGATATTAGTGAAAAACTAAACATTTTCTTAGGAGTTTTATTCTCTAACTCCCTGGTTGCTGCAAACGAAAAGGTTGGAAACCGTTTGTTTGAAACATGAGAGTCCATTAAAAGTTTATCTCTGAATTTGGTGGCAGATTTTTACTCAAAATAGTCACTTTCTGAAATCCTGAATCGTTTAAAAACATGAATTTAATTGGACAATCTATCAGCATGGTTTATTTTTCACAAGCTTTTACTCAACGATGAAAAGTAGTATTAACAAATCAAAATGGTTAATTAATTTTAACACTTTATGAGGATATATCATGTTGCTCGACAACGTAATTAAATAAAATGTGTTTGTTAATGTTATTATTTTTTCAATTATTATTTTTTCGATTGCAATAATAAAAAATCTGATGTGGGCAACACATGACTTTCCTTATATAATGTAATGAATTTACTACTTTTACAGTAAAAAAATAGGTTTTTCTTATAGTAGATACTAATATTCTTTCCAAGATATTGAACTTTCGACAATTAGTCGTCATTTTCATTGATTTAGCATCATTTTTATCCATTTGGCGAGATTTTCGTTAATTTGGCAACATTTCAAAAAAGTCGCCAAGTTGGCGACATTCCGCCAAATTCGTCGCCAAAATCTCGCCAAGCGTTATGCACGAAGAAAAAAGTTATTCTTACAGCAGATAAATGACTATTGGCGTTCAAATACAAAAGTATTATTCAAAGTATGTTTTTTCATGAATGGAACGAGCTAGATCCACGAGAATGATGTCACTCAATTTATCGCATGGTATTACATATGAAAAGTGAACATGTTTCTCAATAGGATTTTTTTTTTTTTAAGTGACTTTTTCATAATTTTTTTTAAAAATGCACAATATCTCGAGAACGGTTCATGTTAGCGTTCTAAAATTTATGCCAATCGTTTTCTAATGAAAAATTACATAAGAAATGTCTATTTGCGTAACTTTATTAGCGGTTTTGATTTTTTGACGATTTTTTCAAAATTTCATTCGAAAATTTAGGGGGGTTCTGAACATTCGATTACGTATAAAAACAATAGGCTTCCAGTGTTTACGGATTGTGATTTTTGTACCAAATTTGGTTTGAATCGGTCCATTCGTTCGTCAGTTATCGTCTCCACAGACTCACTGACACACACACACACACACACACACACACACACACACACACACACACAGACATCACTTCAAAAATGTTTGATTCGTGATCAGGGATGCTTGAAACGTGCTCTCCCGTCGAAAACTCGAATTCGGATTTTCGACCCCGTCACAATACTTTCCTTATACATTATGTATATAAGGAAAGTAATAAATGGATATAAAATATACAATCTTATAAATAAAAGGTTTGATTTTTCTTTTAATTATATTAATTACAGACTGTGTATACAACTTTCATTTATTTTGGCAAAGAGTTTTCAAGTTTATATATTGTGTTTAGCCAATACATTCATTTATCCGATTGTTGAAACAGAAAAAGCGTAGAACGGGTATATCTTCTAATACAATTGTAGTGTTTTCACTTAGTAAACGGGATCTGGATGTTTTACCCATATCTCCAAATTCAGAGCTACGAATTTGACGGGATATCGCTAACTTGGCAACTTTTCTTTTTTGCCAAATTGAGGAAATGTCGCCAAATTGTTAAAAACGACGCCAATCAATGAAATTTATTTTATTTTGTTAGAATAGAGTACTGAAATGATGTTTCGTTAGCATTTGTCTATCAATCTAAACGTCCTACTTAGTTACACGTTTAGCAAATTTTTAAAATGTCACCAAATTCATAAAAATGTTATATATCCATAAACATATCATGAAATTGATAAAATTGGGCTTAATAAATGAAATTAATTGTGTTTGGTTAGGGGGCAGTATTGTGATGTTTCGGCAATTTGTTGCTAAGTTGGATAGTCAGTTCTACAGTCTCACTTGGCGATAAATTTGACGACTTTTTAAAATGTCGCTAAATTGACGAAAATGTCGCCAAACCTTTCATAGAGATAGCATTATTAGCCGAGATTTTCCCACCAATTTATTTGAAGGAAATAATATCATGTTGCTTAGTAGTGGATTTAAATCCAATCTTTTTATGCGGCAAACGATTTTTATTAAATCTTTTCCGATATGATTAATGAAGATATGTATATAAAATAAATTTCATTGACATTTCACTTTTGACTAGATAATATTAATTACGGTCTTGAAGTTTAAACATTATTATTATTGATAATATCGAGATTATTGATTCAGATATTATCGATATTTTCATGTTATTATGCCATGATTTTATTGCGGCAAAAATTGTTGAAACTCATATATTGTACGTTGTAAGAGTAATCTTCTACAAATGCAAGGGTATATTTTATAATTTACGAGAATATAAATATTGCAGGTATATTGGCATACATTTTGACATATATTGGCATATATTGGAATCCAGTACGGCCTTTTTGTATGAAGGTTACGGGGATAATTGATATTTTCAATTTATTACGTCATCTGTTTTATTTTGAAGATATTTGAGATTCATATTGTAATACTGGTAATCTTCTACTAGCACTCGGACATATCTTCTAATCTACGACATTATAAGTAGTACGGGTATATCTTGCCATATAATTGTAGACCTTTCATTTTGGCATATATTGGAATCAATTTCTGTCTTCAGGTTTAAAGATTACGGCTTTATTGATATTTTCAATTTATACATGTAATCTACTAATACAGGTTATATCTTCTGATATTCGCCTATATAAGTAGTACGGGTTCCATACAATTTTAACGCTTTTATTTTGCATATATGGATTCAATTCCATATTTTTTGTAAATTTTCTTACAAATGGGTCTAGGATGTTTTATTCTTCATATCTCCCCGTGAGGATCATTTTGTATAGCGAGAACAGAGATTCTTAAATTTTTTTTATGAGCATTAAATTAAATATTTTAACAGAATATTTTGATTATAAATATCATTTAGTATACTATAGGAATTTACACATGATTGTGAATTTTAAGGTCCTTTATATTATATACTCCGTACGAAGAACGGGTATGCTGCTTGTATATAATAAATTACAAAGTTGCGTAAATAAAGATACAGAATTTTATGAAATCGATTAAAATTTTCAAGGGAATTAAATTTTAAGAAATACAAAATTTAAATTGTTATACGGTTCCCATACAAAAACATTTGCAATGAGTAAAATGCGCCCCATACACTAATAAGGTGATGTACAAAATTTCAGCATTTTATCATAAAAAGTTCCAGCGATATAAGACAAAATGCTGTCTTAAACCACTTTTCAATGCATCGACATGGGTTCTCAGAGGGGAAAAATCATGTCGGCGGATAGCATTTCAGGCAAATGAAGCAAATGAAGTACGATTCCAAAGCAAATGAAGTACGCTTCCAAAGCTAATGGAGTACGGTTCCAAAGCTAATGAAGTACGATTCCAAAGCTAATGAAGTACGATTCCAAAGCTAATGGAGTACGATTCCAAAGCTAATGAAATACGATTCCAAAGCTAATGGAGTACGGTTCCAGAGCTAATGAAGTACGGTTCCAAAGCTAATGAAGTACGATTCCAAAGCTAATGAAGTACGATTCCAAAGCTAATGGAGTACGATTCCAAAGCTAATGAAATACGATTCCAAAGCTAATGGAGTACGGTTCCAGAGCTAATGAAGTACGGTTCCAAAGCTAATGAAGTACGATTCCAAAGCTAATGAAGTACGATTCCAAAGCTAATAAAGAGCTATTCCAAAGTTAATGAAGTTCGATTCTAATGCCAATGAAGTACGATTCCAAAGCTAATGAAGTACGATTCAAAAGCTAATGAAGTACGATTCCAAAGCTAATGAAGTACGGTTCCAAAGCTAATGGAGTACGATTCTAAAGCTAACGAAGTACGATTCCAAAGCTAATGGAGTACGATTCCAAAGCTAATGCAGTACGATTCCAAAGCTAATGAAGTTCGGTTCCAATGCTAATGAAGTACGATTACAAAGTTAATGAAGTTCGGTTCCAGGAATGCGACAAAGCGTGGCTATTCAACCCTCGACGGCGAACAGGATTTCCGCTAAAATTACGGCACAATGGGGTGGGGAAGCTTCATACGTTATCAAGAAAAGAATAACCAGCTTCATTTATCGAATCTAGAAATCGGTTTCAACCAAGCCAAAAGTCGTCCATATCATCAGATTTGTTCCATATTTTGGACCACAGTTGATTGATACTGACTGAGACGTGCAGTCTTAAGGCGGGGTCAGCATTGCAAACGGGCAACATTCCCTCGTTGGCGCCTTCTCTTTCGTCTGTCTTGAATACCAGGCGAAGAAAACACAGTCCATGACGTCAGCATGACGTGACAATAACGTGAACACATGGTTTCCAAGATGTTCCATTTAGAAGAAGGGTTTCCAGATTTGGAGATTTATTTCCACTTTGGCTACATTTGGCGACTTTCGGAATGTTCCAGAAACTTCCAAAAATAACGATTATACTTTGAGATATAGAGATTTACAGAAGTTTCTGAGGCTATAAAAGAACTCCCCCCCCCCCCGCTTCAATGAAATTGACGAGTTTGTGTGACTGTTTGTTGACGGGACTGTGACTTTTGTCAATGTTTTGAGAATAGTAGCAGCTATTTTGTTGTTGTTGTTGAGACCCAGACCGTCCGACCTACCAGAAAGGTGCAAGGTAACTGTTTGGACGGAGGGGAAGTGACACCCAATTTAGACCGGAACCCAGTGGGGGAGGCATCCACAGAGACCGTACCCTCCTTCCCCTACCACCAACCTCTCGGAAGAACCTACGGATCCACATGTTTAACGTGATCGTACTCTGCGTGAACACGGCGGCAATTTTGGCAGTGGCTGGAATCGAACCCGGGCCTACCGAGTGTAATACCAACGCACTAACCACTGGGCTACCACGCCCAAAGCAGCTGTTTTGTGAAATTACTTTCGTCAACATTCTGTGAATAATATCAGTTATTCTGTGAAATTATTGGAGCATTTAAATGCTGTTTAGTTGTATATTGTTTCTGTTTACGTTTTGCTTCTGAATATCCAGAAACTAAAAAATATTGGTTTATAATGTTTAACAGAAAGTAATTCCCTGATAAAATCGACAATTTGTTTCGAAAAACATGTCAATATGAGAATATTTCCGAAAACAAAAGAAAATTGTAAAATTTCTGCAAATATTCGTTCTATCAAACAATGAACAATATGTTCCATTACTGTGTGCGTATGAATACGAAATGCTTACAAGCTTGGATGATTTAGTCAGTATTAATCCGGTTGAAAATTATCAGATCTTTATTTTAAGTTATCCAGTTAAGATATTTTTCAGTCATACTTAAACCTAATACATTTACTGAATATTCTTTTAACTTTCAAGCTAGTTTGGCACTTAATACGATGGCATTTGGTTCAATTAATCATAAACAGAATACTTGCACATGTAGAAGAGGATTCTGGCTCATAATGACACACGATCTCCTTTCATCTCTGAATAATGAGGTATTTGCACGTATAGCAGAAGAATATTCTGGATCATATTGTCACGTAACCTCGTGCAATCTGTAGGGAAGTCATGTGCTGCACATATTACATTTTTCTATTTTGTGTACATAAAACTATCTAAATTTGATCCCTATTATCCTAAATAAAATGTAGTATTAGCCAAAGATTCTGTAAATGCATCTGAGAGATATAACAGTATACTAAGATTAAACTATTTCTTATTTTGTAGCTTGTTTGGTAATGTACAGGTGTATCAAAATACATCCTCAATCCATCATTAAATATTTTTTAAAATATTATTATTATTATTTTCTTTTTTGTAAATATATCTTATTAATAGTAGCGGCAATACGGCGGATTATTTTTCTAATTATAAACTATTATTATTTTTCTAAACTAATTATTATTTTTCTTAACAATTAGTTTATAGGAGACGTCTCCTGAGGTCGTAGATGGCGGCTGGGGGCTTTCTCCTCGGGGGCACTAATACTAAGTCTATGAGAGGGTAGTCGAAAAGGCGGGGTCTATAAAAGAGCTTAAGATATAAGAATATAGTCCATTTCTCCTATATTATTTTAATTATATTAAAGAAGCTCTACAACACTCCCTTCCTCCTAACTATATATATATATCATTATATATATATATATAGAGATAGAGAGCCAACTGTCCCCCTTTGGGGGGGGACTTTTATAAAGCGAAATATTTTCCAGAGCGGAGGAGGGAGGAAGGTAGGCCCGCAAAGCTAGCTTTAACACACAGACAGCTTTTCAATAATCTATTTAAGCTCTTTGAAGGGAGGAAGGGAGGCGCCCAAAGCAAGCTTACACAAACACACACAGCTTTTAAAAAAAAAAAAAGCTATTGCATCGATCGAAGCGCCATCACGTGATCACCACATGTCATAACGTGATCACCCGATATCGAATGTTCGAACACGTCATGCATCAAATCAGACAGTTCTATAGACACCACGTGATCATCCATTGTCCCAATCCATATCTCAAGTTCGAACCACGCATGCATCCCAGAGTATATAAACCTCAACCCAGCCAAACACGCTCCGAAGAGCACAGAAAGATATTCACCAACCCTACACGTTACATTCAATACTCTAATAAAAATATTCTCATGTATATAAGTTATTCGATTCTCTCAAAGACTTTTTAACATAAACGAACCAAATCAATTGCAATCACGCTATATAATATATATATAAACAAACTCTACAAACCTCCAATATACATATCTCTCTTTCAATATACATATATATCTCTCTTTCAATATATAATATATAATATATACATATATATCTCTCTATATCTTTCAATTCTTAATAAATATAAACAAACTCTACAAACCTCCTACATACATATCTCTCTCTATATATACGAGCATATATATCTCGTACATATATATCTTTCAGTATATACATATATAATATATACATATATATCTCACTATATATCTGTCTATACCACACTTTCTTCTCTCGGTAAATGCCTGTCTTCTCCGAACAAGTTATTACAAAAGACATGAGAGACATTTATGAAACAAGTTGTTTAACATATAAGTATATACACAGAAAAGTTTCTTAATATATATAATAAATATAAACAAGCTCTACAACACTCCCTTCCTCCTATATATGTATCAAATATATATATATAGGACACAGAGTCTCATGTCTTTCAGACAAACCAGAAGAAACTGAATGACTAGACCTGAAAACAAATATATATAGTATTGTTTTACAAAATGGTCTATAAAAATGATACTTTCGTGTCATTATAACTTGAATAATCTTCACTGAATTCATCAACCCGATATGAAACATATAAAAACTGTTGAATACATTATAACCATATATAAAGACATATATAAAGATTATAAAAAAACATATAAAGATTATAAATGACATGTATACATAAACATTGAAAGACCATATTAGAAAGAATCAATTTTAAATGACACATGTTGAAAAACATATCATAAGATCATTTACAGCTATAAATGAACCAAATAAGATATACTCCATTAAAAAATGTAAAGTATCTATAAAAGATACTAATAATAGACTCCAACACACTCATCCGAAATCATTAAATTTATAAAACATATGAAATGGTATACAAAAACGTATATAAACTTTTGAATATTATATATAAAACATAAAGAAAGAATCTGAAGCGTTTACTATTAGAACATATGAATATATATAAAAGAATGAATGATAAAAACAAAAACAAAAGATTGAAAATAAAAGAATGAAAGATAAAAACAAAAGTAAAATATTGAATGTATAAAGATAAAAGATATATATAAATGTAAAAAGATTGAATATATAAAGAAAGTACAAATATGAAAACTATAAAATGATACAAATGAAAAGACACATGAAAAGACACACAGTAACTTATAAAACATACTGAAAGAGTCTGAATCGTTTACTATTAAAACGATACAGTAAACATTAAGAATACAAGATTGAATATATATAACAATAAAAGCAAAAGATTAATTGTTTAAAGATAAAAGAATGAATGTATAAAAAGACTGAATGCAAAAAGATATAATATACCATATAAAACAATATATTCTAAATGTACAAGTGTCTGAAAAAGGAAAACAGCAGGCAACCATTATCTGAAACATATAAAAAACAAGTACTAAATATATATAAAGTATAAAAGATAAAAGATAAAAGAGTGAAAAAAAGAAAAAAAAATGCAAATGTTTATGACATGACAATTTTCGAAATCGTGACCAAACAAATGTTCATTTTTTGCATTCTGTTTTGAGTATTAATGTGCGCAAGGTATCTTTTCGTACTAAATCGAGAGTACTCTACAACTTTCTAATTGACTTTTTTCACGTATTACGCTTTTTTCACGACTTTTTTCACGTATTATTATTTCACCGTTTACGAGATGGTACCACTAATTCCAAAATTTGCCGGTAGATGGCGTTGTAAGTTGTCTCATCGATTAGCGCATACCCTTTTTACTATACCTAAACACCAACTTTATGGCCTAAGCTGTTACCGTTCAGAAGTTAAGGGGGGTGTAAAGGACATAAGTGGGCACCTTGTATATGTCGTTTTAAAAACAACCATAAGTTTTAAATAAATAAAGGAATAAGGAAAAATATGATTTTAAAATATATATAATACATAAAGATAATATTAAATTAGAGACGTTTTGTTTTGCAGTCTGAAAACCTTCCTTGATCAGACATCCGAATGACTCAGATCATGTAATGCGATTCAGTGATGCAACAGAACCTATGTCTCAGTGCTCTGAGCTTCTTTGTAGGTAATTACCATTGGCTGTACTGGAAGAATTTGCTATGTAGCAATGGCTGTATTAACTGTACAAATCTGAAAAACCACTCTAATGATGATATTTTGAGGTACATTTATTTCCATGTTACTATAGTTGATGACAATATCTTGCTTCTGAAATTTAGTAATAGCAGACCCGATACAGTGTTGATGTCTGCTTCACTATAAACAGGATTCTAAAATTTTATTTCAGTTGGCTAAATTTATGTTCTGTTTTTAATTTGAAGTTGTTGAACATGTACATAAGTGTTTCCGGTTCACGTTCGTTTGTAAGCAAATTTAAATCATGCTGCATCTAAGTAGGCGTATCTGCATCTATGCATACAAACCGTGACGGCTCGCCAGGTGAAGCAGGTGAAGCGCTGCTTCACCTAACATTATCAGTTGAAAGCTTTTTCTTATTTCTAATTTATTTATTTTTCAAATTCAAATTTGTTCGAAAAAATAAAATTCAAAATTTTAATTTCGACCTTAGCTGAAATTATGTTTCACTTTCAAACATAGTTAAAAAGTGTTTATGACTTTGGTAATTTTGTCTGTCTTATCCTTTCGTACGATAACTGCCGTAAAAATGGCTTTATCAAAATAAAATTTTAGTATGTTGTTGAGACCATCAGTGGACCATATGGGAATGAAAATGAATAATATCACCCAAGTAGTTTCCGATTTAACTCGCGTTGAAGAAATGAAAAGAATCCTACGGGACATAATTTTGTAAATATGTTTTAAACAAAATTAAAATTAACAAATTGCTTTGAAAATTTTAGAAAATATTTAAATTATTATTATTACATAAAATGTATAAAAACATTTTCATCAAAATGTGTTAAGTAGTTTTTAAAATAAAAGTTGAGTTAATAATCCCACCTGTGATATATGAAGAGATCACTTGACTCATAGCAACACAAAATAAGGCATCCATTTTTTTGCTGTGCAAACATCGTGATGTTTAAAGATCGTTTAAATTTATATTTAGTGTTGCATCCATCATAAAACCGCTTTATTTTTGCATATTATCTGTGTATTTAAATTCTGCGCCAACTCAATTACAATATTTTTTATTTTGAATAGTCATTAAACTTTGATTATTTCTACAACAAAGCCTAATTTTAACGCATGCAGAATGTAAACAAATCAGTCGATTGTGAGTTGAGTTGTATAAGAATTGCTGAATTTGTTTGCTTCAGCTAGGTGTCTGACAATCTCTTTTATTTCATCGAGTATTTCATTGGGTATCACTTTACATATACCTAACGTATACATTCATGATCCTTTTCTTATAAAGTTATTGGGGTGCTAAGGACTTTCTTTGGAAACTTGTATTAATACAGATACACCCAAATGCATCCATCGGTATCACTAAGCTTTTACCACATACGAAAATTAAATTATTAAAGAATTTTATGAAATATTTTAAAAGAATAACTTGGATAAGTATATGAAAACAAAAGTCTTTGGTGGCTGCAGTCCGACGAAACCAAATTGGCTTTGCACGAATAATATTTTGTAAAATGAAACTCCGGTAAAGTTCAATAAGTTTATTTGATTTTTCGGATTCGTTTGTTTCGTTTACAGGCTTTCAAAGCGCTACTCATTACTGGCTGACTGTTTATAGCTATCTTAGCACTTTTTAACACTTTACAACAAAGTTGAAAAGTGTTTATGACTTTGTTCATTCTGCCTGTCTGTCTGTCTGTCTGTCTGTCAGCACGATAACTGCTGTAAAAATGACTTTGTCAAAATGAAATTTTAGTATGTTGTTTAGACGGTCTGTAGGACCTACGGGAATATAAAGGAATATCACCCAACTAGTTTTGGATTGAACCCTGATTGAAAAAATGAAATACCTTGAACCCTATGGGACCTAGATTTTCAAACATATCTTAAGCGGATTTGAAATTCACAAATTGCTTCCAAAGCTTTAGGGAATATTCAAATTATCCCCAAAAATATGTAAAAAAAAAATTCAGCAGAATATATTCAGTAGTTTTTTAAATAAAATTTAAAATAATAATTACACCTTTATATGAAGCGATCACGTGACCATGATATGAAAAGATCACGTGACCCACTTCAAAATAAAATATGGCATCCATCTTGCGTCAAAATTGTGATTTTTAAAGTTATTTTTAATTCATATTGAGTGTTGTATCCGTTCTAAAACCGCTTTACTTTTGCTTACATTCTCTGCATCTACATCCTGAAACATCGCAATTACACTATAGTTGAGTTTAAATGATCATCCAACTTTGATTATTTCTACAACGAAGCCTACTTTTCCCTTATGGAGGATGTAAATACCAAAAGATGTAGAATGAGTTGTATAAGAATTGCTGCATTTCTTTAACGCAAAATTATTTAGCTCATGGAGTCTGCAATATTGCTGATATGAATAAAATATTCATTGATTTTACACAGAGAAGGACTATTTTTTCGATGAAGTTTTAAGCATAGAGTTTAATTACTTATACCTCCATGGTCTTAAGTTTTTAAATAAAATAAATTATTATAGTATTGTGATAAATGAAATGAATGGAAGGAAGTTATGAATAAAATGCTGCTTTTATAGAGAGAGCCAAGCGTGTTATATTTCGATGACGGCATTGGAATAAATTTCATTTGTTTTCGATGAAGTTTTCAAATATAACAAATTATCGCAGTATTATGATAATTTTACGAATATTACCGAGAAATGTATCGCATTTTAGAGATGTTTAAACCAGACAACTTATATTTCAATGTCGTCATTTGAAGTTCATTTTTTTCGATGAAGTTTTATGTTTTCAAATATAATAAATTAATGTAGTATTGTGATAATTTGATAAATATTACCGAGGAATGTATCGCATTTTAGAGATGTTAAAATAAATATGCATTGAAGTTGGAATATGTTTCATAATCAATGCCTTATGCATGATTGAATTTTCTTATTGCTTTTATTCCGATTCCATCTGGAACATAGATTCCTCATAAAAATATCACATTATTTTACTAACTTGTATAGAAATTAAACTTACATCTGACGAGATTTTACATTCAATTTAATGTGTACACTTGCCCCGAGACACATTAAATACGCTTTTGATACACACACATTTTAGCCACTGTTTCTCGAAAACTCTATATAAAATTAATTATATACACTTTTAGGGCTTTGAAAGAGCTACATATTCTTGCATATAATAGTAAGAGATAAAATTATGTATTAGGTAGCACATTTAGTTTTTGAGATATAAGCATTACAAACTTGAAAAATCTGATATGGGCAGCACATGACTTTCCCTGCAGACTTATATCCACGTTCTCTTTATTTAAATTAAATTTATTTCACTTTTAGTTCAATTTTCGTTCTCATTCGGTAACCGGACTTATTTTCAAAGGTGGCGCAGAGAAAATACGAAAAACTAAAATATCTCGAGAACGGCTGGTCCTAATGTAATGGGGTTGATCTTATTCTTTTCTTCGCTAAAAATTACGTATTAAACCAGCATTTAATGGCTATATTTGAGCATACGTAGTTCTTAAATTTATATTTTGAGGATTTTTGCGGGCCATTTTGCATAAAAAGGCAGGTTATTTTTTACCGAATTATACCAAAATCTTATCAGCACCAGGATGGCCTACAAGCGACTTATTTACCAAATTTTGTGAAATTCGGTCCATTAGTTTTTCAGTTAGAGTGGATACAAGCTTTTGCGGGCCATTTTGCAAAAAAAGGCGGATTCTTTTAACCCGAGTCATGCCCAAAACTAATCAGCACCAGATTCGTGCATAAGTGATTTACCTACCAAATTTTATGAAATTCGGTCAATTAGTTTTTTAGTTAGAGTGGATACAAAATCTGCACAGACAGACAGACACACAGACAGACACACAGACAGACAGACACACACACATACGTCACGCTAAAAATGGTTTTTTCGTATTCTAGAGGTCTCGAAACATGTAGATCCGTCGAAAACTCGATTTGCGATTTTCGACATGATTCCAATACTTTCCCTATACATTACCATGTATTGCAGGGAAAGTAAAAAGGAAAATTTTCAATTTTCAACATGATAAGGCGATTACTTGAAAACAACAATAGCTTTTCTTAATAATCAATATAGATTTAGAAACTATATTTTCTAATACATATTTTTGTCTCTTACTATTATATTTATGTTTTGTAGTTTCGAAGATAATTCGACAGAAAGTAAGAAAAATGAAAAAAAGAACTCGCTCGGATATATTCTGTTTTAAGTTATATCGAAAGAAAAGTTCAAATTATTAAAATATATAAATTATTTTTCCATATTCATAATCTTTAACATATTTCCGACAAAGCAAAATAAATTGTTTAAATTTATACAAATTAGATGTCCGAGTGATAACCGCCTTGGCGTTGAACTCGCTTTTGGCGGATTTGGGTTGCTCTTACAGAGCCAAGAGATAATAAATTATTATTTGAATATTAATGAAAAAGGTCATACCATCCAGCACTAAAGCTTGGGTAAATTCATATGACCTCAGAACCACATATTTGTTACTTAATTTGTATAGAAGATGTACATAATGTATATATGTGTATATACTGTAATACATCATATAAAAAAGCTTAAAATCTACAGCCCACTAACTAGCTATCGTCGGTCATTAGGTTTGGAGATGTAAGCCTCCAAAGTGTTTACATTTTTCACAGATTCCGTTACAGATAGCTCAAGCATAGATGTTATTTATATATAATTTTGTTTTTACTTTCCTTATTTACATAGTAATGTATAAGGAAAGTATTGTGACAGGATCGAAAATTCGAATTCGAGTTTACGACGGGAGAGCACGTTTCAAGCATCCCTGATCGCGAATCGAACATTTTTGAGGTGATGACTGTGTGTGTGTGTGTGTGTCAGTGAGTCTGTGGAGACGATATCTTATGAACGATTCGAACAAAATTTGCGACAAAAATCACAGTCCGTGAATATTGGAAGCCTATTGTTTTAAAACACAATCGGATGTTCAGAACCCCCCTAAATTTTCGAGTGAAATTTAAAAAAAAATCATCAAGAAATCAAAACCTTTAATAAAGTTACGCAAATAGACATTTTTTATGTAATTGTTCCTTAGAAAACGATTGACATAAACTTTCGAAGGCTAGCATGAACCGTTCTAGAGATATTGCATATTTTTCAAATAAATTTATCAAAAAATCCCATAAATTAAAAAAATGTATTAACTGTTAAGAAATATGTTCACTTTTCATATGCAATATCATGCGATAAATTGGGTGAGATCATTCTCGTGGATCAAACTCGTTCTATTCACGAGAGAAGATACTTTGGGTAATACTTTTGTATTTGAATGCCAATAGTCATTTATCTGCTGGAAGAATAACTTATTTCTCCATCCATAACGCTTGGCGAGATTTTGACAACGAATTTACTGGAATGTCGCCGACTTGGCGGTATTTTTAAATGTTGCCAAATTAACGAAAACCTATCTAGCCAAATGAATAAAAATGACTCTAAATCAATGAAAGTGACGACTAATTGAAGGAAAATCAATATCTTGGAAAGAATAAAAGTATCTACTATAAGAATAACATTTTTCAACTGTAAAAGTAGTAAATTCATTGTATTATATAAAAAAAGTCATGTGCTGCCCACATCAGATTTTTCTTAATTCTGATAATGAATGCGATACAAGTAGAATTAAGCACCACGGTATATGAATGTATGAGAACGTAGTGGAGTCCACTACTTTCAACTACTTCCAATACTTAGTGGAGTCATCAAATTTATACCACTCAAATATTTACTTAATTTATTCTCTTTGAAATTACACAATATGCTGCAAAGGATTATATTATTTCGCCCAAGCTTGTCATAACTAATTTCTAAAATTTTGTCCATTACTTAATAACATCTTAATATTGTTCCAATGATTATTAAAATAATCCTTCTCTGGAAAAATAGGGATAAATGATTAAAATTGCCGAATTAACACGGTATATTCGAACGCAACCCTATTCCTTCACGTTGATTTGCACTCGCCTTTGACTAATGCGAATATTTCTACTTCAGTTCCAAATGACTAAGTCTGTGTTAATTAAATTATTGCAGTGCAGAACATCCAATAAGTTTGAACCACTGGCGGAGAAAAATTTGGTTCCCGTGCGGATGAATGAGTCGGAGAGAGGTGAGACAGGCTTTGAGTATTAAATATGTCGTTTCGGGTGTTAATAAACTAAACTAATGCCGTATTGTGTGATATGTAACATTAACAATGTATGAATATGAAAGTATTTTGAATATTTATTCTTACTGCCTAATCATGTAAGGGTTCCTAGGAAATTCTCAAGGCCGTTCAATAACTATGTAAAGAAAAAGTTCCATGATTGTAAACGTTAGGTCTATCTACAAAAAACTGCGTAGCGCTCAAAATGCTGTTAAAATAAAATTTAAATAATTTCTTTAAAAGTAGCATATAATACACAAGTAATAGCACTGACCAGTTTCGAAGGCAAAAATAGCCCGCTTCGTCAGGACGTAAGAAATGCAACAACCTTCAATCAAAATCCACTAATGCAAGAACAGAAAACTTTGCAAAAGCAAGGGAAAAGTGTTGATAACGATGAGAGAAGAAAAACAGGGGCGGGGGAGTAAAATCCCAGGAGGTATGAACAAGTCCTTCCTCTGTTGGGTGTCAATTCTTGTTCCTTCCTCCTGGGATTTTTATCTCCTTTTATCTTCTCATGTCGTTGGCAGCTGTCTTTTTATGCTTCCGCCACATTTGCTATTCTTGCATCAGTCGCCGTTCTTTCTCTGACAAGTGAAGGAGGGCTGCGCTTCTTATGTGCCGTGATAAAGAAGGCATTTTTAACCCCTTTTATATTCTCATGTCGTTAGCAGCTGTCTTTTTATGCTTTCGCCACGTTTGCTATTCTCGCATCAGTCGCCGTTCTTTCTCTGACAAGTGAAGGAGGGCTGCGCTTCTTGTGTGCCGTGATAAAGAAGGAATTTTTACCCCCCTTTTATCTTCTCATGTCGTTAGCAGCTGTCTTTTTATGCTTCCGACACGTTTGCTATTCTTGCATCAGTCGCCGTTCTTTCTCTGACAAGTGAAGAAGGGCTGCGCTTCTTGTGTGCCGTGATAAAGAAGGCTATTTCTGCTTTTGCAACCGGTCGATATTATTCATTCTGTATGCCACTTTTAACGAAAATATTTTAATTTTACAGTAAAGTGACCATGTGCGATTGAACAAAAGCGATTGCAGAGCCCCAAGTGCTTTAAAGGTTAAGGTATGGAAATCAGAAACAAGCGAAAAAAAACACACTAAGTTATAGGTAATTGCAATTCATTAGAGATCTGTACCAGCAATGGCAGAAACGCTTATATAGATGACAATAAATACCCGTCAAAAAGTTGTATCATCAGGACCTGTAACACGTTAACATGTATAATGTTTGCCAAAATACGCAGTAACATTCGATCTGGAGTTTAAATGTGCATTATCTCCGATGGAGGGCATTTAAAACAGACTATACATTATATTTGTTTTCTCATACGTAGTATTGAAAAAGTATTCAGAGTTTTATTTCGAGATTTTGATACCAATACATGTTGTAAGTTCTCTTGAACATGTTTTGATTATTTTTGGAGGGATGTCCGTCTGTCTCTATATTTTTTGGTCAATTTTTTGTGTACACGAAAATGGCTACAAATAATAATGGATTTTCACTAGAATTTATATTTGGATTTGTTTTACAATCCAACATTAAAAACATTGAGACATGAATCTTAAACATTTTTCACTGTGAAAGAATAAATGCAATACATTACATAGAGAAAATCATGTGCTGGCCATATAATGTGTTTTGAAAATAATTTGGTTTGTTTTAAATAATATACTTAAATAGATAAATATTAAATAATATATTTAAATAGATAAATATTAAATAATATTTTTAAAGAATATATTAATTAGTTTTGACAGGTCTGTCATGCAGATGAATTAAAATCATTTGTCGACTATTTACTCGTGTTATACCACTTACATTTATATTTATCTTATTCAAACAATAATTTACCAGTACTTATTATATCACGATCATAGTTCTGAGAACTACCATCCTTTTCCGATAGGGCATACAATGACGATCATACATTGCGATTCGTTTGCGTTCTAATTATCGAAATTTCGAAATATTCTATTAAGTTAAACATACATTGCGATTAGTTTGAATTCTAGTTATCGAAATTTCTAAACATTCTATTAAGTTCTGATTTTATTTTTTAGCGCTCAGGTACAGGAAACTATTGTGATAGTGATTGTTATTTGTACCACTTTTCTTAATAAATATGATTTTTGCAGTAAATTAAGAATATCTTGTTAATTTAACTGCTGTAGTCAATGAAAGGGATGGTTTAATCATGATTACTAGTCGAGGTTTCACAGCAAATACATCGGTGATGTTCCTAGATATCAAAACAAACTTTAGCTGATCTGTGAATGGGTGTGTATAATACCGTTAGCCCTTTGTAATATCGAAATTCAGTGGTTCGATATGGACCAAATTTGGAAGGCCAGTTTCATACATCAAGTAGATGTAAACGCTGAACAATTGCACAAAATGCATATATTTTAGTCATTAAAAGTTAAAAGTCAAAATCCGGAATCTTGAAAACCACCAAGGGTCATTCCACGATTGACTATTTTATTATTTTTTCATATTTCTACCCATATGAGTATCCTTCGTGTGTAGCCAAATTAGTTTTCAGCTTTTTTATTTACTCCTACTTTAGACCTGGGCTTATTTTTACTGCCTGAGTCGTACTAGAATTCGAGTATCCTGGGGTTCGCACATATGGCTTTTACCCTATAACTCTCCATGATAAATAAACATCCCCTCCCTCCTAAAAGTAGACATGTTAAGCTTTTAAAATAGTTACATAAGTATCATCAAGTTTTTAGCTTAACAATATTGAAATTGATTTAATTTCAGCTAATATGAATTGCAAAATCGCTATTTTTCAGATGGCTATAACTCCAGCAAGGCAGAAAACAAAGCACTAATATTATTTCCATCACAAACTAGTTGAACACGACTTTTAGCGTATCATAAAAAAATTCCATTTTTTACACCCTTTTTTTTACACAAAACTTGCCAAAATTTCAAGACTTGCGCATTTCAAGGTATTTTTATTTTGCCAAAAATTTGAAAATATTCGTGTTAATTACTTTGTTTGTACTCTATAAGTCGTGTGAATTTCGTTTTGTGGTTTTGTTTGGTTTTAGAATTATGAAGAATCAAAAAACGGGTAAGAAAATAACTCTCACGACAAACAAGTAGTTACGAAATCAGGTCATTAGTACCGGAAAATGTAATACATACCATTAAAAATTATATAAATTATATTTTGAAATGTTATGTGTTGAACATGCTTTACTGGTCATAATGCATAAAAGATTTCCCCCATCTATAAAAGTAAAACATAAACTTTATTTCTGGTGTTATACAGCTTTAGTTGATTATGGTGATGACTTTAGTTTGACGGAGCGTGATAAGCGACGGCGTGATAAGTGACGGAGCAATTGATCACCAGAAACAAGCAAAAAGGGAAATAATTTGTCATTTACACAATTTTGCTATTTTGCTACATATAGCCATTCTTTTTGTCCAATCATCTGAAACTAACATTTGGATTGACTTACGTGAAAATCATAATTACTCTGAATTCGCATACGCATTTGTTAGCCTTCAAATTCATTTTCAGCGTTTTTGCGTCAAAAGCTTTTGTGAAAACGTCTTTTATTCAATTATGCATTACCTCTGGAAACAAGTGTATGTAGATGTGAATGTAGAAAACATTTTTTAAAAAACGTGTATAGTTTGGCTCAGAGGACGGATGACCAATTGTTTAATATGGAAAATTACTGTATTGCCCGATTCTCAAGTTCATAAAATGTATCTACACATAAATTTTAATTTTATAACGGTAAGTGTATTCGTTCTTGAGTTATCTTTTACACACATACACACACACACACATGCAAATGACATATTTCCAAAAGTGTTCCAAAATGATTTTTGTGAAAACAGTACTTTTATATATACGTATATACATGAAATAGTATTTTAAACGGAAAAGTATAAGAAACCATGAGAACTGAATAAAAACCTTGAGCAACGTATAAAAGCACAAATAACAATAATTCAGCAGCTGTTTCGAGGATACGCTGGATCCCCTTCGTCAGTGAAAGAGAACCATTGGATAGAGGAATGGCTCTTTTTACTCGTTTGGACTTCGGGTTTGTTGATTCTATTGCACTGACGAAGGGGATCCAGCGTATCCTCAAAACAGCTGCTGAATAATTGTGTTTTCATACATTATTTAAGTTTTTCTCATCTTTTGAACAACGTGTATTGTACTTATGAGAGTTCTATATTGTATAATATTATGAGTCAAATCCGAAATGCAGCTTTGAATGTACATTAAAGGGCAATTAAAGTACAACTATTTATAACTAATTTACCATTCTCTGTTGCACCATAAAAATCCCATAAAATAAATATCCACTTCCCATTTCCACCTGATTTATAAAGTCACTTGGAGAAACAAAGGCGCACTGGGGATTGAGAGGCTGCGTTAATTAGAAAATGATAAAAGAGCACTCAATAATGCAACACATTGGAGTGTTGATATTTCTTGTTTCTCCCCCTTTTCAACAGAACATCATTTTTCTTTTAATGGGAAACGTAAATCATGCAGTGAATCACACCGAACAAATAAATCATTTGTTCTTCTAATTATTCAGTTACATAATTTTGACAGTAATTTTATGGCATTACTCTCAGACGTAGACAATTCAATACTGTTAGATATTTTTCACAACTGGCGGCATTCACCGCCAAATCATGCTTGGGTAGTGAAGCGAATTTGCCAATTGGTCACTTTTTTGATTTTATTCTTATTACACGTAAGTATTTAGTTCATTTTTCATAAAATAACGGCAGCGAAACTTTTAAAAACAACTATGTTTAAAAGGCAATAAGTTCTAACATTATCTGGTTATCTATCAGAGCTGATAGTTGATTAGTGCAATGTTGTTGTTTATCGTTGGTGCTTGTTAACCTGTCGTGATTTTTCAGGAGGTGGATATTGGACATATTCATAGAGGCATAGCGGATTTCTCAGTATTGTGGAGGGTGGATATTTTCCAATTACAGTAAACTTCCATTTATCAGGTATCTAATGGTTTGATACGCCCGATAGTCCAGCACTCCTCATAAACGGTCTTATTGGATATATTGAAGTACATTTACTGTAATAGACTAAATGATTTTATCTGCAGATTTCTGTTTATAATTATTAAATATTGCTGTTCATAATTATTGCAGATTTCTGTTCATAATTATTAAATATTGCTGTTTATAATTATTGCAGATTTCTGTTCATAATTATTAAATGTTGCTGTTGATATTTATTGCAAGATTTCTGCTCATTTATTGAAGTCTATAATTTTTAAATCAATTTACATGTTTTTTTTACATACTGTGACATTATAATCCAGTCTGTCTAACGTTATAGGCAAAAAAAGTAGCACATTTATTGTCCATTATTTTGTTTTAAATAAATTTATCCCATTTTGACCACATTTTAGTTTGCTGATCGATAATCCAATAAACTTGATAATTCGGTACCGATAAAGTACCAAATTATGCTGGATTATTGTAAATTTACTATATCAGGTCTTGAGATCCAATATTAGTAGTATTGATAAAAATGGTTAGTCGTGGCCTGTCTGTGTAGAAGGCGTAAACATTTCGACTTACAACGGCCTAAGTGGGTTTATTATAACTACATCAGCTATTGCAATTTAAAAAGTTTTACAAAAAGTAACTCCGTTGGTGTCTTCAGGTGATTATATGGATGTAATTCGATGAGCGAAACATCTCTCTGACATATACAGTATAATGTATGAAAGAGAAAATTTAATTACTTCCTTCTCTTCTTATTTGATGTGAGCCATAATATGAATCTAATACGATCAACTTCTAATATTTAACCTTTAGCAGCTGCTACAAGGTAAAGAATTTCATTCATTAATGCATTACGCTTTATCCACGGTAATATTATAATCAGATTATGTAGGAATGTAATTGCCGATACGGTATAGAATCCGCAAAGACGAAAATAATATTGCACATGAAGAAGAGTTAATACACTTAACTGAATGTTAAACAAATTCTAAGTCAATTCGGATCAAACTTTAGTTGCATATTCTTTGGAAATATGTTAGCAAAATAGGAATTTAGCGCATATATAAGATAACTCATCAGATTACAGAAGATATGTGAAAGAAATAAAATCTAAAGACTTCCAATCTTGTAACATATATAAGATAAATTTAAAAATGATGATGTTTGTGCTTGCAAAATTGTTTGACAAGGATTTTATGTGCAAAATAAGATTATATACACTATTATCAAAAAGAGTGTATCAATAAAATTAAATTTATTTTTCGGAGATATTAAAGGGTCACTAATTTTTAATTTGGTTATATAGCGATAAATTTATCATTGAGCTTACTAAATATGATACCAAGCCTCTGGAGAGGTGTCAAAGTTGCAGTTTTATACAGGGCATATTTGACTTGTGAAATTGGCTTTCTACAGAGTGTCAAGAGAAGTCATGAACAAGGCAAATACCTCAAGAAGTATTAGAATAACGTATATTATTTTATGTAGGTGTACAGGATAATCTATAGCGCTACACAGTAAGACAACTTTATGGGGACTGGCCCCCCTTTTTAGTCAGGTATGTGGGGCTATCTCGTTTCAGTTAGAGATAGAGAAAAGTCAATTACAAAGATGTAAAGAGCTTTAAAATTAGCACCAATTATTTTTGACCTACAGCGAAAGTTGCACAATATCTCTCTAAATAACGATTTTTATAGATAATATTTTATTAATCTGCGTGCAATAGTATAAACGGTGATACATTGGGAAACACGCGGTGACATTTTACTACACATCTGCAAAGAGGCATCATTGTGAAAGTGGACATTTTGAACTTTGCGTATAAAAAATATTATTCTGTCGTATGGTATAAATGCTTGATTTTTTTGGGGGGAGAGTGGGAAGTTAGCTTGTATACACTGATTTTTAGGATTGCTTTCCATCTTTATGGAAGAGGGTGACAAAAATGTTCAGTACTAATTTTTCAAAGCTTAACAACTTTGAAATTGTCTTTTTTCTCCTATCTTTAACAGAAGACGCGGTAGCCCCAGTACCACTTAAAGTTATCTCATCGTGCAGCGCCGTTGAGGTTTCCTATATACTCGCATAAAAATAGACGATATTCTTAATACTTCTCGAATTCGTAATTTGATCCATAGCTTTCATGGACACAGTGTGTGTAATCTTGCTGCAATGTCACCTTGACTCTAATGTTTAGACATAAGCAAAGTGATTGTTTAAGTCGATTTCCTTTAATACATTTTTGCGAACACATTATACTGTCCAAGAATACAATACATAATATTAAGAGGCTTGGACTAGGAAAACACAGCTTCGGACTTGAAAAACTGCGATATACGTTTTCGTTACATTGGACTTTCCATTTTGTGTTAGAATTCTTTCTATAGTGGGTAATTTTCCGAATTCAATGTTATCGACTCCTTATGGTGTAAGCAAAAAATTTTCTCCGAGTAATCCTTTAAGAGCGTATTTTTTAAATAATATTTATCATTTATAAATAGAGTAAACTTAATTTGATAACTGTATTATTTTTCTTTCAATACATGGTGATGTATAGGGAAATTATTGGATTCGGGTCACAAATTGCAAACCGAATTTTCGACGAATCTACACATTTCGATCAATTTTGAACCTGAAAACACTAAATGTTGCGTGACGTCATTGTGTGACTGTAGAATGTATGTTAACAGTCTAACTAAAAGTCTAATGGATCAATTCTCACAAAATGTGGTAGACAAGTTGTATGTGGTTTAACCTGAGGCTGATTAGATTTTGATGCGATTCGGAGAAAAAAAACTTGCATTTTTTGCAAAATGACCAGCAAAAATATATATTTTCACTCCAGCTGAAAGCTTAATAGCCTGAATTTCACAAAATTTGGTAGATAAATCACGTGTGGGTTATTCTGGTGCTGATCAGAGTCTGGAAACAAAGAACCTGTATTTTCTGCAAATGGGCCCCGCAAAAATCATCAAAATCTGAAGTAAAAGACTGCATATGCTCAAATGTATCAATTAAATGCTTGATTTTACGGAATTTTTGACGCCGAAAAGAATAAGGTCAACCACAAATACTAGGACTAACCGCTCTCCATATATTTTTGTTTTTTCTCAATTTTGCCATGTTGCCTTTGAAACTACATGCATTCTCCAAATGAAAATAAAACTTTAATTAAAACTGAAAATTCAGTGTGAGTTCAAATACTTGTTCGGGTAACTTTCTGCAATTAAACTTCATTTAATAAATTATGAAGAAAGAAGTAGAAAATGAATTGGAGTCTGTATGGAAAATTTTGCGCTGCCCACATCAAATATTGTTATTATAACAGCATTTCATAGGAATACTAAATTCGGTGTAATAAAAAAAAATCGGTCTAATAAAATTCGGAAAAATAATGTGGAGTTGAAAAATGCACATACTCATATAGTCTCCGAAATAGGCACGTGTTCCATAAACAATAGCGTGCCAGGCTGCTATTATGTCACATCGTTTGACTTAGTTTTGATTTCAGTCGAACAGTTTCAAATAGTTTTCTTTCATGCATACTTCCGGAGGTGCTTATCACCCCACCCCCCCTCGGATACGAGTATTCGCCCTAGCCAGAGACATTTTATGCTAACCTAGTTTCCATTTATGTGATACAAGCATTTAGATATATTTATATAGGACAAGTAGTAAATTCCCCCACCCCTAAAATTTCATTCGCCTCCCTGCCAAAATGTCCTGAAAGAAACACTGGTTTCAGTGCGAATGTTATTCGATAACTCGTATATAAGCCTATCAAAAACAGGAAAATTAACACTCTTAAAATTAAATCGCAATTTTTCTAATTTTAAATTAATTTTATTTAACCATGTATGGCACTTAGTGCACTCGTCCGGACATCGCCAATACTTTCAGCAGCTTCAGTGTGGCTATGGAGGACAACCTACACTATATGGATTGTATGTCTTGTAAACAGTTAGACAATAGATCTCCAGTCATTTACTATTAAGGAGAACCATCACTATGTTAAATTCTATCAGGAAGCACCCGAACTTTACTACATTCTAGCAAGAAGCAATAATTAAATTTTTGCCGCGAATTACTAATGAATATTTTTATACACGAGTATGTGCATAGCATTTTCAAATATAAAATTAATATTTGAACACAAAATTAAGCAATCTTTGTAAAATTAGGCAGGCATGTCAATTATTAGCAAAATATTACTTTGACAAAAATAACACTACAATAAATATCGCGAGCTCTACTATAATTATCTTGAGCATTACGATAATTATTTGGAGTATTACGATAAAAGCACCACGAAACTGTGTTTTATTAGTACTTTTATAGTTGTTCTATTGTTATTTCTGTTGTTTTATTTTTATTTTCCTCGTCAGCTTTTCTACGCCCTTTGGTTGGGCCAACGGCCCTACCGTACTGAAAATACCGGTTCTCATTAGATCACCGAAGTCAAGCAGCATCGGGCGCTGTTAATATTTGGGTGGGTGACCACCTGGGAACACCGAGTGCTGTTGGCACTTTTCGGGCGCGGTAGCCCGGTGGTTTGCGCGCTGGATTTGCACGCTGCCACAACTACCGCCGTGTTCATGAGGAGTACGATCACGTTAAACATGGGGGTCCGTAAGTTCGTCCAAGAGGTTGGTGGTAGGGGAAGGAGGGTACGGTCCCTGTGGATGCCTCCCTCACTGGGTTCCGGTCTAAATTGGGTGGTACTTGCCGGCCGTCCAAACAGTTACCTTACACCTTTCTGGTAGGTCGGACGGTTTGGATCTCAACAACAACGCCCTTTGGTTGAACTGGGTGGTCTAGGTATACTAGGATAATTATAGCGAGCACGACACGACCATCATTATTGCAACCACTACGATAACTGTCACGTGCACTACGATAATTGTCACGATCACTATGGTATTATCGTGAGCAATACGATAATTATCGTGAGAACTACGATAACTATTACGAGCACTACGCTAATCACCGTGAGCCTTGTGGTGTTCGCGAGAAATATGTCAGTTATAACAAAATATATATTTAGATCCTATTATTTAAAGATGAAATAAATAAAATTGGCATCACGTCTGATTTCAACCAGCAGAAATAACAAGCACACAACTATAATAGAAGGTCTTTTATTTCACTTCTTTAAGACGTACAAAACTTAAAAAGACCAGAGCGCTTTCGAGCGTAAATACGCTCTTCATCAGTGGCTACATGGAAATAGGAATGATCGTTCATATATAGACCAGAAAAGGTGACAACATAAAACAATATAGATAAACGTAAGTTTATTGATAATTGTATTTATGCAAATTTGTCACCTTTTCTGGTCTGTATGTGAACGATCATTCCTATTTCCTTGTAGCCACTAATGAAGAGCGTATTTGCGCTCGAAAGCGCTCTGGCCTTTTTAAGTTTTGTACGTCTTAAAGAAGTGAAATAAAAGACCTTCTATTATAGTTGTGTGCTTGTTGTTTCTGCCTATTATTTAATTCAATATGTCTTTCTCGTGGAAAGTTGAACGAATTGAAATGGCGAAAGAACTGTTACCACAGAATTTTCACAAATATGTCAATCGACCGGGTTGCAAATGAGCATAGGCAATTCAATAAAGTAAATGTATTGACATTTTCATTTAAATACAAAGCCGCATTAACCCTTTGTAGGACCCCTAAGTAAATTCTAAGGACTCCGTAATGCTTTATAGTAACAAAAAGTACTGTAGTGCCAAAAAGTATATTGAGCACGGAAAATAGATTCTTCGAGCTTTGCTGGCTCCCAGTATTTTAATAATTTGACTATAGTTAAAAGCGGCAATGTTTTAATAACATTTTCAGCTGAATTTCTAATCTGTAATGCATATTCTCAGCTTAAGTAAAAATTTTCGTACAATAATATTCTTAATTCGAGTTACTAGTTAAGTTCCAGAATAATACGTACAAATAGTTCACAGTGATATTTCTAAATAATTTTCTTTCAACGTTCATATCATTATATAGGACCATTAAGCGTGTGATTTCATTAATCAAAGCATAAAGCGTCTTTCACCCTCAGATCTGAAATGATTTAATTAGCGCTGATTTAATGGCAACGTAGCCAAGTGGAAAAATTCCATTTTAAAAGAAAATACCCATTAGTGGCTAAGCGAATGTTAATTTGTGTCTGAACTTGCTATTTCATGCTTCAGTTGCTAAAAGTTGTATGTCATGAAATAAGATTATTCAAAATATATAAATCTTAACAGATTTAAGTGACAGTGTAATAATGTATTTATGATGATGAGGAGAACACATTTTCTATCTATATGGTGTTCGGAAATATTTTGAAGCGCTATTAGTTCTGCCTATGAAGATATAGTTGTAACAAAGTACAAAACAATTACCAAAGGGAATAATCGGGAATTACAATATTTACACTGTTGGGAATAATTAGATAAATACATGTTATTAAAAATAAATATATAAAACCTAGAGTGAAGGTTTCCGCTCGTGTTCTATTAACATCTATATTGCACATTATATGTATATATATATATATATATGTATATATATATATATATATATATATATATGTATGTATGTATGTTTGTATGTATATATATATATATATATATATATATATGATAAAATTAGTTTAATATAAGATATATTATAGATCATTTGTAATGCATATATAAAACCATAACTAAATAAAAACCGTAAATAAAATAATATTGAAACGAATTTGAAACACTTCTCTATAATCTGCTGCAAGGGAAAGCTTGGCAAGTAAGCACTATGATTTTCTGATATGTAAACAATAGAGATTCAACAATCAAGGGGAGAATAAAACTAATACAATACAAATTTTCAGTCGCCAAGCAATGATTATTCAACAAGTATCAATGGTGAGATTTCGAAAATATAAAAAAGAAAAAGACGAAGTATTAAAGCCAAACATGTGCAACAGCGCTAGGTTTAAAAAGCAGATAATTTTGATATAGATTCCTCTTCAAAGCCGAGTATCTATCGAAAATGATCAAGAAGTAACGCTTGTTTCAGAAAATGAAGATATATAATGTCAATAAATTCCATTTACCGACCAACAAGCTTAGAAATTGAAATATAAAAAGGAATAGACCTTTTTACCTGAGATAAATGCACGTACTAACGCTATAAGAGAAGAAGTAAAACAAAGTCATATGTTTCCACTCGCAAGAGATAAATTATGAATTAAACTGTGGCCACTCGTAAGAAATAATTAGTTTAAAAATACCTGGCAGCTTTGCCAGTAGGTAGAAAAAGTTAGAAAAACCTCTATAAGTAATAGGAGGAAAAGTAAAGACACCGAATTAAAAGTTAAGAAGTTAATACCATGTAATGCACACACACATACACATATATATATATAGAGAGAAATATATATACTAGTAAAAACACCCGACTATGTCTGAGATACTTCTACAATAAATTTAACTCGGCAGCATCGTTTGAGGAGATATGCAACTTTTTAGAATTCGGGAGCTCAAAAGGAAACGCCTTATTAAGATGCGGTGACAACAAGAAGATGACATTTTAGTAAATTGTAAATCATCCCCTGGCAGCTATACAAACCGTCATTTGGTGCATAATAGAGTTGCTTATATCCCTCTGTGGAAGATTCTGCCACAAATGTTGCAGCTGGTCAACCAATTCAGTGGGGCTCTAAGAAGGCTGCAATTGCCGTCATAGCATATCTCAGACGTATTTTAATCATGATACGTCTGGGGATCTGATTGACCATGGGAGGGTATTAAATCCTCGAAAACATTGTTGAGAAAGTCATGCAGTATGTGATCGAGCGTTGTCTTTTATCTATTCAAAATAATTCAAGTTATAGTATAAAATCCCAGAAGCAGCTGTTAAGCGAAAATTTAATACAAAAGTCTACAGATTAAAAAAATGTGAAATACATTAATATATAAAATATTAACAGTAAAGGATTTTTAAAAGCCCTTTCGGATGAATATATGACATCAAGATTATCCAGAAAGTTATTGACAAGTTTACAAAAGTTTTTAATGGCATAATAACAACCAATATTAGTTCTAAATTTCTTTTCTGCTAATAAAATTATAGTCCTAGTTGAATACTGAGGAACATGAAACCCGATCTCATTCAAGATAGAAATGCAATTAATGCAGTTATTGAACAGAGTTTCGAAGAAAGAAATATAATGAAATATCTTCTATTTTATAAGATTTTAAACATTAAACATATCACAAGAAAAGATAGCAGATAAAGTATTATAGGAGTTAGTACCAGTTTTTTCTATAATATAAATACCTAAAAAATTTATTTTGAATAATTTCAATATTGTTTACACGAACAGCATGAAAAGACCTCAGCACCATAAATGGTTATTCCAGGCTGGACCTCATGAAGGCATTTAAAAGAACAATAATGGCATCCACAATTATAAAATCATGAGTAATCCTACTAATCTAACCAAACAAGTAGTACAGATGTTAAAAATATGAGGCGAAAAGAAGAAGTCAGAAGTATAAATAATACTAGAATCAGTAATAGAGAAGTTCCAAGCCAAATCAGAGTTTTGAATACCATAAGAAAATAAAATAAGCACTTTTCTAGGAGTAAAAGAAACAACACTACATTTACTAATATTAAGAGGAAGACAATTATCATTACACCATTTAAAGAGGACAAGCATCTCAGATTAAATATCGATACAAGAACTGACATCAAAAATCGAATAGAAAATTTTCGAATCGTCGGCATAAAATAGGCAATTTTTAAAACAATCAACAAAATCAATAATAAAAATAATAAATAACAAATGCCCAAGAATAAGGCTATAGGGCACCTCAGAAGTATCCGAAAAACGTTTAGTCAATCAAGAACTATAATTAACACATTGCAATCTCGAAGTTAAATAAGATTTTAATAACATAACCAAATAAAAACAAAAACCGATACTCTGAATCAAAATACTATGATCTACCGAATTAAAGTCTATAGAAGAATCAGTATAAATAACATCCAACTGACTTCTGGAATTAATCACGTTAATCACACACGAATTAAAGCAAAGCAGATTAGTGACAGCGGGTCTGCCATTCATAAAACCGCGTTGATTAATAACAATAAAGGCCGAACTTGACTGTAAATGCACTCCTGTAAAATAAATTCAAAAGCAAACGGAGAAATAATAGAAATAAGCTTGTAATTTTCAATACGACATTTGTCATCCTACTTAAAAATATAAATAACACGAGATCTTTTCACGAAAAAGAATATAACTGATAGATAAGTTTAAAATGATAAGCAAAGGAAACAGAAGATATGTAGAACATGATTTAATTATAAAGGGTGAATTAAAAAAGATCGGCCAAACTTTACGAGGTAGTAGTGTACACCAAACCAAGCATTTTCCGCCATAGTTTACCGGGTCGGAAATGAAATTTAAAGGCGTTACAGGGCGCTTCGCCTACTCGTTGGGAAGCGGCCGCTCCGCAGACATAAAAGCGTCATTCTGGTTGTTATTTTCCAGTTGAAAAAGAAAACCATGTATGCATATTTCATCTGGGAAAGAAAAAGAACCCTTATGCAAATTTTCGTAACACCGAATGCATGGCCTAATCAATGTGCAGCAATTATTCGCAGCTCCAACTTTTCAGACGATGGAGGGCTTTGCAAAAAGGGAAAAAGCAGATATGCATTTCATTTATAGAGCTGCAAATGGAAATGGCAGAGAGGTATGACGACTGTACAGTGAACGCTTCCCCCGTAGGTGATTGCCCAATCGTAAAATATTCGAACACTTGCATCGGCAGCTCTGGCGATCGGCAGATTGGGCAAGGTGGTCCCATAGCTTGGCACCACGATCGACCGATCTGTCGTGTCTTGGCTTCTTTTTGTGTGGATATCTCAAGAGTCTCGTCTATGATATAGCTACAAGTCCCTTTTCAGATTAATCTCCTTGAATCTGAAAAGAAACTTGTCGCCAGAATTTCGTCCCCTGTTGCTGGAGTGCACGACATGCCTGGTCTGTTCAAGATAGTTTTCTAACCCCTCCATCGCCGTTGTGAGACGTGCATTCAGGTTTGCGGTCGCTCCTTTGAGCCATTACTTTAATTATTGTGTATTAAATGTCATCTTATGACTTCAAAGTCATTCTTGTGTTTTCACCTCCCCTCATCGGTTTCATCATCAAGCGCCCACTGGTGCCTTTACGTTTCATTTCCGATCTGATGAACTATGATGAACTATGACGAGAAATGCTTGTTTTGGTGTGTATATTACCATCTCGTAAAGTTTGACCTATATTTAATTAGTCACCCCGTATACTCAGGAATACCATCAAAACAGAAAGAAGAATAACCCTAACCGTCCAAAATATCATTCAGTGTTACATGGTTACAAATAAACTACATCAGAAATCGCACTCATTGGAAAATTGGCAGGAACGATATCAGCATAAAAGCAACTGTCAATAAACTTAAAACTAAAAACTAAAAACTCAGCAATAGCATTGGAAATAGTTTTGTCTGTAGAATATAAAGTATTATTGAAATTCATAGTATTGGATGAAATCTCATGTTTATCCTTATTGAACGACCAGAAACGCTTAAGATTACTCTGCAAATAACTCCACAAATCTAATATAAGATTTACATAGTCGCTATATAGCAGTTTTAATTTTAAATCCATAGAATTTGCATTGTAGAAGGTCATAGATCAAATCACGAAATCTATAATTCTTATGAAACTTGTCCTTGAGTCTGATATTGCAGATTGTGCCACGACTAATCACGTGGTTAGTTACTATTTTTAGCAAAAGCTTTGGGAATACTAACATAAAAATATGATAATGTTGAAGATAAAACACATAATAAATATTTTTAAAGTTATATTAAAAATTATAATTTAAATTACTTAACTTTTTATACAAAAGTGCAAAATTAGCATATTAAAAATCATAATGCATATAATTGGAATGAATATTTCTATTAATCTTTACTCTGAACATTTTAGTTTTGTCTAGAGTAAAGTAATAAGGATTGGTAAGTAATAAGTCCAAGGAATCACCAACCTCCAATAAGGATTGGAGGTTGGTGAACATCTTCCGGGAGTAAAATACCATCAATACTTGCTCTTTGAATATTTACCACAATTTCATTATAGTTCGAAATAACCAAATCTAAAACTCTGTCATTATTAATATCTTAATGGTATTCAATTGATTCAATACATACAAGTTTAAAAAATTAAGAAGTAACGTCTCAATAGTGTAATTTACTTCATATGACATGATAAAAGGCCAGACAATACTTGGTATATTACACTCACCCATAACTATAATGTCATATTTAAAAAAATCATAATTATCATCGAACAGATAAAAACTCACCATATTGATAAACTTGGAAAACAATTTCATTATATTGTAAAATTTGATTAAAAAACTCGCTATACATAACAAGATTGGAAGCACGTCTGATGTATACCACACAAAGAAACAAGTATCTACCAAAAGCAATTTTAATTTTTAACCAAACCGATTGTCATTGACTTTCACCCAAGGATGGCTTATTAAACACAATGTTAAAATTAAGTGTTATTAACATGCCCCCACCACTAACATCTCGATCATCTTTATTGGTTCTATTTCTCAGTATAACAGTATATCGGTTATTAAACAGTTTCACACTGATTATACTTTCATAAAACGAGGTCTCGGTTAAACATGCTATTATAGTTCTGGATTAATGATGATAAGAATAACTTGTTTGTTTTTGTCTGATAACCCACTAACATTTTATAACAAATTCTTATGTAACAGTTTGCATCATATCCACCAGTGATCGAAGATTCATCAAATAGTCACTTTCCGGCTTTCTTCATGACGACGCGTTTCACAATATTGAAAATCCTTCTTATTATTAAGTTTGTTAAAATATTTGGTTATGGAACATCCTTCTTTAACAACTTAGCCATATTTTGTTCTTACTATGTTCATTCACTTCCGTCCTTATGATTACATTTATACTATTACTGACTAAATATGTTTTTTTTTCAATACCAGCCAATTTTCTAAGAAGGTCGGTGGGATTATCTTGCACTTTCGATCCGAAGCTGAACTACTGAAGTCAGCCGTGACGAAACCGAGAACAACTGTCAAATCAAAGAAATATATCAAATCTGATATTATACTCAATTCCACTCAGCAATGTTAACTAATTATGCCACATCAGAGATTCAGCAGCGAAATATGACGTCATTTAGATGTAAGAAGGTGTTCCACAACATGGCAGCAGATGTATCAAGCAATTGTTAGAACATCATTTCAATAACAGAATTCTAGTTCGCCATTTTGCATTTCTCTGGCAAGCACGGTCTTCTGACCAAACAGCGATATATTTCTGGCTTTGGGAATTTCCTAAACCTAGAGTGTACAGAGTGAATCTCAGAATTTTTTCTCATGTGAAAGAAAACCATTAAACGGGGGATTGTTTGTTTATACTCCATGTCATACGTTACATGCTTCAGTAATAACTACAACTTCCATATGTAATGTGATATTGCCTGTGTGGGGTGGATACATCGATCATTTGCTATAGAAGTTTCTTGTCGATTTTATAGATCTATGGGATCGTAAATAGGGCAAGTTATGTTATGATAACTCTGTGAAAAATGCATATATTCCATTCCATTTCCATATACATATGCACTAGGCTTTAGATCTTATTGTACTCACAGATAAGAATTAATGTATTTGTGGCACGCTGTCCGCTTTAATTTTCTTCCCACCTTTCAGAAATCATATTTACCCGCTAGAGTCAGAAATCCATTTATGCATATGTACTCTTTCCTTTCTACGCTGCGATGATTTGATTAGCAGACCCAAAGGCAGCGAACTCCTCTGTTAATATTTCACGTTCAAAGAAAATGATCTCGAGCAGATAAGGAAATAATAATTAATGTCTGGGCTTGTCATTTTATATGTCAGTTGACACAGGTACCCCTTATTAATGCCTTTATGGAAATTGCATTTATAGGATGTAAAGTAATTAAAATAATTCCTTACGAATCCGAAATGTTATAGCAGAAAGTTAATACTGGCATAATCTAGTAAACATGAGTTGAATCCGTGGTTCTGGATAGATTCTGGTGAGTGTAAAGTATATCATTCAGTACTTAAAACACGTGATTTTGCGCACTGTCTTTAATAAACTGGTTTACACTGTTAATTCAGGGAAAATCAAGATAAAAAAGCATATGTACGATTTATAATTTTCTACTGCATTTTCTTCTTCCATGCAAAAAGTTTGTCTGTTTGTTCTACCCAGACCGTCCGACCTACCCGAAAGTGTAAGGTATCTGTTTGAAATTTGACGGCCGGGATCTGACGGACGGGAAGTGTCATCCAATTTTGACCGGAACTCAGTGGGGAAGGCACCCACAGGAACAGTATCCTCCTTCCCCTACCACCAACCTCTCGAACGACTTACGGATCCACATGTTTAAAGTGATCATACTCTGCGGAACACGGTAACACTTTGGACAGTGGCGAGAATCGAATTCGGGTCGCCCGAGTGCAACCCCTTCACACTAGCCTTTGGGCTGTAGCGCTAATGAAAAATGTTTGGACATGAACACCCAAATGATCGCATACTGTGTCAGTCAAATTGGCTTCCGTCTAAATGACTAAACGACATCTCAATTTAGTTGCGCCACCTAGTAGAACAAAAAGGAAGTTAAACAAGAAAAATAGAATAAAATTATATATGAACATGAGACACAAACCAGAAAAATAGTTTTTTGAGTTTGTTTTATGAATTTGTATAGTTCAAATGATGACCGTCCAATAATAATTTTTATCTACGTACACAATCACTTTATCTGTTTTTATCTATGTACATAATCACTTTACCTACTTTTATCTATGTACACAATCAATCTATCTATTTTTATCTATGTACAAAATCACTTTATCTATTTTTATCTATGTACACAATCAATCTATTTTTATCGATGAAAACAATCAGTTTTTGAATTCTTTCAGTTCGTTTTATAAAATTGTATAGTTCAAATTATGTTCATCTAGTATAAATATTTAACTATGTACACAATCTCCTGAATTGATGGTAAGGGTCAGCGTGTCTCTTCTATTTCATTAGCCTTCTACTATTGGAGTGTATGTATTGTGTGGTGTATTTATGAGATAAACTTCGTTAACTACCAGTTAACTGATGACTGTTTTCATTCTTGCCATTGTTGATGAGTTTTTCAGAACTCTGTCAGTCCAGCGGGCCATACTGTTGGGCTATACTGTCTGTTGACGCGCGAACGACTTAATCCTGTCGATTAAATGGAGTGATTTTAAGATCAGAAAAAGACAACATTGTGATTTTTCAATGTATCATACGATTTTAACAATTCACGAAACTCACAGGATACAACATTGTACTACATAAATAGTATGTTTTGAGAACTCGTTCAGAACAGAAGTTTCATTTCAATTTAAAATCTGAAGATGAAATCACTTACACTATAACAGAAAATCTGATGTAGGCAGCACATGACTTTCCTTATATAATGCAATGCATTTACTACTTTTACAGCAAAAAAAGTAGGTTATTCTTATAGTAGATATTTTATATTCTTTCCAAGGTATTGAATTTTCCTGAATTAGTCGTCATTTTTATTGATTTAGCGTCATTTTCATCCATTTGTCGACATTTTCGTTAATTTGGCAACATTTAAAAAAGTCGCCGAGTTGGCGACATTCCGCTAAATTTGTCGCCAAAATACCGCCAAGCGTTATGGAAGGAGAAATAGGTTATTCTTATAGCAGATAAATGAGTTTTGGCGTTTAAATACAAAAGTATCACTCAAAGTACCTTTTCTCATGAATGGAATAAGCTAAATCCACGAGAATGATATCACTCAATTTCTCGCATGATATTACATATAGAAAGTGTTAAAAAATGCGCACTATCTCGAGAACGGTTCATTCTAGCGTTCTAAAGTTTATGTCCATTGTTTTCTAAGGAAAAATTATATAAAAAAGTCTATTTGCGTAACTTTGTTAAAGGTTTTGATTTTTTGGATGATTTTTTCAAAATTTCACTCGAAAATTTAGGGTGGTTCTGAACATTCGGTTGCGTTTAAAAACAATAGGCTTCCAGTATTCACGGATTGTGATTTTTAAACGAAATTTCATTTGAATCGCACCATTCGTTCGTGAGATATCGTCTTCACAGACTCACTGACACACACACACACACACATGTCACGGAGGAAAAAGGTGTGACGCACTAGAAAAGTGGCGTCAATGAAAAGCATCGAGGTTAGGCATACAAATACGATGTCTAGTTCCTCGTTTAAGCTCGATTACAAGATTTTAATTTGAAGCAAACCATAATCACGTGGTGGAGTCGGTAAGTGGTGGAGTCGGCGGCTTTATCTGACCGGTGGGGCGGGGTGGCTCGTTGTCTGAGCTCGTGCTGGGGATCACGCTTTCTCTCGGCCGTGCAGCAAAATCCTTGAAGCCCACAGCTTGGGTCGCGTAAACCGTAATCACGAGGTAGCTTACTAGACGGAGTAACATTTTGAGAGTATAAAAGTATACTCTCAAAAAGAGTATAAAAGTATTTTAGAAGTATAAAAGGGATCTTTATGTACTTACAATGACACTGTTTTTTTAGAGCTCAACGACACCAACCTTTTTCTCTAACATCTGACTCACAACTGTGTAACCTAACCCGAATGGTCAAATAACCCGAGTTTATCCTAAAATGTTGTCCTATGCTGCCATGTTAAGTAAATATAAAATGTATAAGAAATTTTGGAGTTTTCACTCGAATTTCAAAAACTTCTATCTTGATCTAGATGTTTTATTAACAAAACCTGATGTAGAGTTTCATGAATATGCATTAATATTTGTGGCAGCTATAGTGTTCATAAGAAATCGACCACAGACGGACATCACTCTAAATTGGTCAAAACATGTACAGGCTGTCCTAAAACTTATATTGGCCTCAAAATCTCGAAATAGCAAATATTCGTGAAAACAATACTTTCTCTGAACTATATTCTACAGTAGGAGAAAGTAGAAATGCCGCACATTGTTTGGATTTGTTAATATGTAAATTGCCCTATGTAAAAGAATGTAGGTTGCCTCATTTTCAAAGTTTTCAGACATTTTAATCTAAAAATAAATTATTAATGATACACGTTTTCAACAGTTTGATTCGAAGAATAGATAGCAGTAAATTTGGTATTTCACGAAAAATTATATTACTATAATTACAGATGGAATCAAAAACTTTAAGAAAAAACAATTTTAACGTATAATTAAAAAAATCCTCGGCTGTATTTGTGAATAAAAGTATCTCATTAACGGCCACTTGTACAACAATAAAGCTAATTGAGAAAATTTCCAACAGTTTTTTTCTTCAGATGCCGGCATAAAACTGAATTTTTTGTGTCACGAATTTTGTGTTTTCAAGTTATACTTAGAACAATATTGAAATGATAAATTCGAGATTCATAAATCTAAGTAAAATATCAAAATTTTAGAGTTTTCTCACTACTTATACATTCATTCCGGCGTATATGCAAAATTTGATATGTTTCTTATCAGCAGTATTAGTCGTAAACTTATCACTTTCTTAAGGAGTCTCACTAAGCTATATTTTGCAGATATTTTGTACTGTTTAATATTCAATTTTACCATAGTTTTTAGTTTCTCATTTTATATAATATAATGAAAAGTTATTGTTTTCAGGAACATTTTTGACTTAAATATTTTGATGCTAATATATGTTTTAAGAAATCCTGAATACTATTTGTATATTTTTAGAGTGATGTTTGCCTGCCTATCTCTCGTCTGTCTGTGGTCGATTTCTTCTGTACAATATAACTGCCACAAATATTTATGGATTTTCACGAAGCTTTGCTACACGGCTTTGCTATCGAAAAATCTAGAACTAAACTGATGTTTTAAGTTTGAAAGAGAACTTAGAAAGACATTTATATATTTTCTTAACATGGCAGCATAGAACAAAATTTGAAATTATTATGCATAAAAAGGGTTATTTACGGCCCAGTAATTGTGGTAGTGAAAAATAGCAGATATAGATTTTGTATTCGTAACATCATTCGTCCCCTCAGATGGAATTACCTCCTCCTGAAGGGGTGGTACATTCTCAAACTTAGTATTCATCGAAATATTTTTCAAACCCTTTAAAATGATGAGTAACGTGTTATGATTGTGATTATTTCCACTAACGATACAAATTTCTTAAATTTTTTCTTACAAAAAAATAAATAAAACGTGGAAAATCTAGCATGACACGATGGAGGTATAGGAAAAACTATAAGCCTCCTCTATGTTATAATGCAGTCCATTTGATAATTTCTATTTATAATTAAAAATTAAAATTCGCTTTAAAAAAAACTGATAGTTTGAGTTTAAATCACGATTTCTATAAGAAGCATTCAAAAGTCTACTAAAATTATATAATTTTCAAGAGAAAATGTGTTCAAAGTTGATATTTAAAAGAAATTTTGTTTCTTTCCTAACCAGCTGCTCAATGTGCGCTTAATGGTCGTATGAAGACAAAGCTGGATTATAAGCCAGTCATAGCGTATTCACTGTATTCAAGTTATCCTTGCCTCGAATATAGATTAAAAAGAGGCACTTTGGTAGTAATATGGCAAAGTAATTATATTTGTCATAATTAATAATTCAAAATTAAATCAATATTTATTAATTTATTAATTTAAAGAAATGGATTTAGTATGCATCAAACAATACGAATTCGAATTTAATGAGGCATCTGAAATTTTCTATCATTTGAAGTCTTAACTAATTTTAGTATTAAATTAATAAGCTTTCAGTTACTTTTAATTAACTGTCTTTGATTAAAGCTTCTGTATGTAAATAAACCCATATCATCCCCGACTGAGCATGACAAACATTTCCCCCGACGTTCAAATATTAATACTTTTTAATTTTGAATAATTTGTTGAAATCTTGAATAAATGAAAGATATACAGCAATTAGGATTTAAAATGTATTAGCCTGAGGTTTCAAGACAATCAGTAGAAAGTGAGTTAAATGAATTGAGTTATTGTTTTCGAATTTCGGTCTCGCTTTCTGTAAGGAACTGAAGTTCTAACTTGCATCCAAGCCATGTTCAAATTAATCAGGGGACGCTCTATTCATTAAGTCACCGGGACAGAATCATTATTACTTTCCTTATATACATAATGTATAAAGAAAGTATTGTGACGGGGTCGAAAATTCGAATTCGAGTTTTCAACGGAAGAGCACGTTTCAAGCATCCCTCATCACGAATCGAATGTTTTTGAAGTGGTGTCTGTGTGTGTGTGACAGTAATGTGTGTGTGTGTGAAAGCATGTGTGTGTTGTGACGAGATTTCATAATCTCCCCAAACCCTTGTAAAAAGCGGAAATTATATATTAATTTTCAAGATTCTATATTTTTACATCATTTTAAACCCTGTTTTAATTATCCCTCTTGTCTTTTAAATTCATTATTACACATAATGTTCTATACTGAAAGGAAAGCTTTTTAGCCATTTTATTAATCTGCGAAAAACGCATTCAGAGAGAAGTTTCGTTATTATTTGACCGTTAAAGTCAAGGTCTTTATTCCCGGGCAGAGCGGATGTCTGGCTTTGCTTGCGGCCTGGTAATGTTAGTGCCAGGCATGCACTTCTCTGCACAATGGTTTTGGAGTGAAACTTCTGGAAATAATTTGAGACCTCTTGGAGAGGGTATGTTTCATTTTTCGAGACCCCGCTCTAGGCTGGCGAGGCTATATCTTGGAAGTTTTTGATTGGTCAAAAACTGTAAATAAGCTCTCTGGCAGGTCCAAATGATTCTGGGGCCTGAATCCGTCTGGTTACATAAAGGATGTTGCAAAGAATATTCGTGGCTCTCTTTTCTGTCTGGTTGTCGACAGTCACAGGTTGGCCGGGACCATTTTTCAATGCTGCTTACCACGGAGTGCGGGATTCGGCCCAAGTCGACTCCTGGCCTCCCGTGGGCATGGGAAGGAGAGCCGAAGATGCCTACATCGCCGAAGAACATCAATGAAGAGCCCGAAGCCTATCTGAGAGAGTTGCGACGAGGAAGGTACGATGGGGCCCGAGGTCTATGTGCAGGGTCGAGATGTTGAAATGGTACGGAATGCAACTATGAAGCCAAATTCCCTGCGATAGGAGGCGGATGTCTGATTCCGAACCTTCTGCAACTCCGAATGGGGAGGTAAGGGTTGACTGCTCTCTGCAAAATACTTCCAAATTACTTTTATACTCTTTTTGAGAGTATAAAAGTATCCCGTCCATCTATCCCGTCTGTTAAGTCTAGATGACCCATACTTCTCAGGGTTACTTGGCCAGTCTACCTGTTAGATTATTTCGGCACGTATGTTTAGCAGCTCCTCGCATTCTTTTCCGAAGCCAACTATATATGTTAAGAAAGGGGCAAGCAACCGTGGGGAGTGGACGCAAGATGATTTGTGTAAAGCAATTAAAGCAATGCATAATGGCACGTCAGTCCGACAAACTTCCATTGAATTTCGTGTCACTAGAAAAACATTGGGAAGGAGATGGGAAACGTAGTCAAAGGCTCGATAGGCTGAGTCTAGCCCGTTGAATCTACTAGCTCTACACAGAAAGATTCTGAACCATAGCCCAGCAGTTCCAAGCAGAAAGGGACGAATGGGCGGTCCCTCACAAAATTGTTAGCCAATATTGCACCTGCTCCATTGATCGGCAAAACTCGCACTGCACCCAAACGTCAGAGACGCCACGCTACTATTCTAATGTCATCCAAAAATATGGATGAAGTAAAGAAAAAAACAAAAATTAAGAACTTTAGGACTCTGCCGAGGAAGAATCAAAATAAGAAGAAACGCACACGAACACACTTTCTCCAACAGCAGTTCTGAAGAGGAAATCAAGATTCAATATTCATCCAGTGGCATATCCAGTGATTATTTTGATCACTCTAATACATGTGTAGGATGCGAAGATTATCGTAGCACAAAGATTAAAACTGACAGGATTAATTGTGTTCGTTGCCATCCCTGGTTGCACGAAACATGCTTATCATTTATCGATGTATGTTAGTCCTGTGGCATTATTATATCTAAAAAGAAGTGACATTTATAAAATTTTCCAGTAATGTTTATATTTTAGTTAATATTTTTGGAAGTAATCATCTAACGTATTTTTGTAATACATTATCTGTAGTATTTTGTTCTAGAATTAAAATTGTATTTTCAAATTAAATGCGAATACTTCCATAAGCTTAACTAGCACATATTTACCATTAAAATAGACATGGAAAACTCATAATCATATGACCATCTAACCCTAATTCCAATGGATAGAAGGCCAACTACATAGTTTTAAGATTTCGGAATTTTTGATTTTCTATCAATTGTTTTGACAAAAGTCCACACAAATATAAAACATTCAACTGTACTGAGTGTGTTAACATTTTAGTGATCATGTATTTTAATAATACATGCTCGTAATCTTCAATTTAAAAAACAATGTTCATCTAACCAGGATTTACCCTATATAATTATGCATGAAAAGTTTTATTTACAGCTCATTCATCGCGAAACTCAACAATTTCAATCATTGTCGTAAAAAGTAACCACGGTGCAATTTTGGTGTTCATGACATCATTAATCACCCTACAGGCAAGTTTATTTATTTATTTATTTACATCTCAACAGGCACAACAAGCGCAATTACAGAGAGGGGCAAAAAACTACACATAAACTTACAAAAACACATAAAAAGTACACAAATAAAAATTTCATACATTAAAACACAATTAAAATTTACATTAAACAAGATCTAAAAACCGTTGGCGTATCACTAAAAATGTCAAAACTAAAAAGTAACTCATTGACCGTTCTGACGAACTGCGCTATTGGTTGATTTTTGAATAAAATCACATCTATTTCTCCAGTTACCTTACACATTTCTGGTAGGTCGGACGGTCTGGGTCTCAACTACAACAACAACAAAAACATCTATTTCTTATCCTATAAGCAGGTACATCGATATTTCACTTTAAAGTCCGGACAATCAATATTATTGTGAATTGACTTATAAAAAAACAAAAAGACAAAATACAACCGTCTACATTCTAGAGATCTAATACCATCAGGAGAAATGTGTTAGACATTTCATGGTTATAAATAACATTACACTTATAACAAAGATATCTCAAAAATGTATTTTGAACCTTCTCAATTTTACTATTAGCACAATCATAGTCATAATCATAATATGGATTCCAAACCACATACCAGTACTCCAAAATAGGCCATACAAAATAATTAAAAGATAAATAAGCACAGAAAAATCCGTAAAATACCTGCACATTCAACTCAAAAAGCCCAATTTCCTGCAAGCCTTTTTGGCAATATCCTGTATATGCATATATTAAAAGTAAAATTCGAATCGTGCATAACTTCAAGATCGGAAATATTAAATTATCTTTCCAAGGGGGTACACTGTCAAACTTGGTCCTAATCGAAATATTTTTTCAAGTTTTTTAAAATGAAGGGTAACGTGCTATAAAAATGACCAATGATACAGATTTTTCGAAATTTTTGTTACAAAATTTGCCTTAAAAAATCACAAGTTACTTCAAAATGGATTCTGGTATGAAAAAGTCGAATTAAATCACACTCCGGTTAATTGAGATTGGCTTTGAATCGATTTTATTATTAACACTTTACAACAAAGTTGAAAAGTGTTTATGACTCTGTTCATTCTGTCTGTCTGTCTGTCTGTCGATTGCACGATAACTTCCGTAAAAATGACTTAATCAAAATGAAATTTTAGTATGTTGTTCAGACGGTATGTGAGACCTATGGGAATATAAATGAATTATATCACCCAATTATTTTTGGGTTGAACCCGGGTAATCGTGCTCTATTCTATCTTTGGATTTACATACTATTATATATATATAAATATATATATATATATATATATATATATATATATATATATATATATATATATATATATATATATATATATATATATATATTTATATATATATTTTATATATATATATATATTTATTTATATATATATTTATATATATATATATATATATATTCATTTATATATATATTTATATATATATATATATATATATATAAATATACAGTGCAACTTTTATAATTCGAAGCTGAAGGACCACTAAAAAAATTCGAATTATCCAAGACTTCGATTTAAATAGTTACATATTTTAACTTTAGTTTCAGGTCCACTGAATGCTTGAAAAGGTTATTCTGTCAATAAGTAAATATTGAGAAATATCATGGTATGAAAGACTTAAACACTGTATGTATGTAAACAAAATTAGATTTACGCAAGCTACATACATGTACGCATTACATTCAATACAAAAAATTTTAGGTTTAGAAAAAAATGTGCAATGTCTGATTACTTTGACGAGTTCAGTCGTTTAAGGTTAGCAAAATCATCAAGCATGTTTAGTAAACGGGAAACAGCTTTTTTAACGCTTGTTTGTCCTTCAATGTATCAATGAAATTCGCCTAGATGAAAAGCGTATCCGACGATGTAGGGATTGGCGTCTCTTCTTCTTCCTTCTGTATGTCATCCTCGATATCGTACTCCTCTGCACTCGTCTTATTTAACACTTCTGATAAAATGTCTTGATCTGACAGTTATCCACAAACTTCCACGTTTTCGTCCAAATTGAGGTATTCGTCGATTGTCACGCCCATATTGTTACCCCATGCATCTGGTGGGGGGACATTTTCTTCTATGAACTCAGCTGGGTCAGTTTTATTGATAAATCCTGTCTTTCAAAAACAATTTGCTATTGTTGTTTCCGCTACTTAAGACCATGCATTGTGACACAATCGTGCTGCGTCAAGGACACTTATTACTGAATTTTTTGTTATTGTCCAAGAGGTTTCGAACGAAATGGCATCTGTAAAAATGCTTGAGAAATTTTATAATGCTCTGGTCCATCGGTTGCACAACTGAAGTCATATTCGGTGGGGAAAATGTAACTTTTATATTGTCCATATGTGGAATAGAGTTATGCGCAGTGCAATTGCCAATAAACAAGAGAATTTTTCTGTTCTTTTGTCAATAAGTTTTATAAAGTTTCAGCAGCCAATCTTTAAACATATCTGCAGTCATCCAAGCTTTTTATTTGATCTATACTCTACTGGTTTTTATCTGACATTTTTGAAACATCTTGGATTAGCAGATTTGCCTATCAAGAGCAAAGGCAGCTTTTCACTGCCATCCAAGTTAGCCCCAACCCAAAAAGTGACTCTTTCTTTACTGTTCTTTCCCCCACTGCAACGCTCCCCCTTAAAGGCTAATGTCTTGCCTGGAACACATTTGAAAAACAACCCAGAAAAACAACCCCCCCCCTCAAGGCTAGCCTGGAAATCACTTTTTCCGAAACCGGCAGAAAATTCTTCCGCTTTTGCTCGAATAAGGGGCCGCAGGCATGTTTTTGTCCCTTGCTTGTTTAAATCAATTCAACACCCACTCGTCGAATTATCCGGTTCTCTAGCTCCCTTGCGATCCTTTCCATTTCCACGCGTAGCAGCAGAGTTACTCAGAGTTTCGTCCTTATTTTTTAAAAAAGTAGACAAAGTGTTCGTCGCTATCCCGTACTCGTTGGTGATTTGGCATTTTCTATTCACACATTTTTCGACATCGCGAATGGCGGCGACCTTTTCAGCAAACGTTAAATTCTTGTATTGAACGCGTGGTGTACTCAAAGACATCGTGAATGTTCACTAGCGAAACTCTCACAACACTACAGACACACTGACAGTAGGAAGCTCAAATGACGTCTAAAGCCGGTTGAACCAACACCCTCGGTTGGTTGAACACTCGAATCGGTTGAACAGGTAGCGGGAAGAGGGGTTTCAGCTGTCATATGCCGAACAGGTGGGGATTTTCCGACGATGATTTCTTAACGATGAAAGGTCGAAAAGTTGTTATGGTTCGAAAGTTCTCATAAAAACTTAATTATCCACGATTTTTTAACATTGATGTAATACAAAGTTTAAGGGACCAAGAGAAATCTTCGAATTAATGACGATTACGAATTAGAGACGTTCGTTTTATCTAAGTTGCACTATATATATATATATATATATATATATATATATATATATATATATATATATATATATATATATATATATATATATATATATATATATATATATATATATATATTAATTAGAACATACGATAACTCAAAAATACAGCATATAACGTAAATTGAGCAAACATGTAAATAGCGATAAGCCATTGTGAAAAGTTTATATGTGTGTATTTCTGAAGATTGTTTTAAAGCCCTGATATAATTAATTGTAATCTGATAATCTGTCACATCTTTGAATAAATTTAGATTCAAGCAAATAAGTCAGGACTGAAATATATCTAAATTTATATGTCGTGAGAAATATTTGTCATGTTTAATCAGGGATAAGTTTAATGTATTTACGTAAGGGAGAATTAATTAAATTTCGGGCGAAAAACTTATTAGAAAACTTATTAATTTAACACTAAAAGTGGTTTAAAACTGATTAAGTGGAGGAAATGTATGCTTAGCTATTAAAACCGCACTTGGATTGATTTATACGCATTTAGTTAAATCACTTAAAGTAATAAATAAGATAGAAGGACAAGTCATTTGTTAAAACTTTTAGCAATTTAGCGTTTTCCTAAAAATCCATACTTAAGTTCTGATGATGTATGAGTCTCGAGTAAATTATTGGAATCTGTTTAGTGAATTTTCCCAATATTTTGGACTAAATTGAGAACTAACGCATTCAAATTTGAATTATGACCATTCATTGGATTTGTCAATGACCCCCGGCGTGTTCTCGATATATACTCGACGCATTTTCATATATTATTTTTTGACAAAAGGACTCGATATTTATATTTTCCCAAGAGTTTTGCTTAATTGGAGAATGCATTCAAATTTTAAATGTGACCATTTATTGAATTTATTTATGTCCTTAAATTGTTTTCGAACTAAACTTGTAACTTGGCCCATTTCTATAATTTTTATTTTAAACATAAAAATATACTTGTCGTTGCCAGGGATTCAAGAATAAAACCTCTGTTTAAAATTGCACAGGAACATGTAGCAAATTCGAAACCCACAACGCTTTTACGATACGCTAATTTAGAGGTGGAACAGCCCAGTGATTAGCGCACTGGGTTTGCACTTCGAGGATCCGAGTTCGATTCAAGCTTCTGCCCAAACTGGCCCTGTGTTCACACGAAGTACTGACACGTTAAACATGCGGGTCCGTAAGTCTTCCCGAGTGGTTGGTTGTAGGGGAAGGAGGGTATGGTCTCTGTGGATGCCCTCCACTGGGTTCCAGTCTAAATTGAGGGCGCCTTCCCGGCCGTCTAAATAGATAGACAAATGGATAGACCTTATACCGTACAAATAGATAGACCTTACACATTCTTTCGGGTAGGTCGGACAGTCTGGGTCGAAGAAGAAGATACATTCGCATAAAACAGCAATATTTTTTTTGCGCGGTCATAAAACGGCCTACATATATTTACAGGTCACCTACAATATGAGCATACTTAAAAGTATTCTTTAGCACAGGTTGAAATGCATAGCTCTTAAAATTAAACTCTAGCATAAGTAGAAAATTAAATATGATAAAATTAGTAAAATATCTAAAATTAGGAATCCTTTAGTTTCAGTGTATGTGCAGAAGCGTGAAAAAACTACCCATACACTGCGCATAAACGGATATTTCGTCGATCACAAATCGTTAGCTGGCGTACAAATAAATGCGTCACTGCTCCCCATATAGCAGCTATCCCAGGTTAAGGCTCTTGTACAGAGAGCTGGCACGTAAAATGAATATCCTACTGTTCCATTGGGTTCTATTGCGCAGTGGCATCGAGCATTGTGGTATAAATTCGAGTTAAAATCACAGGATGTTCGGACGTAAATTGCTTTAATAATTCCCGAAACGGGATCTAATATTAAGATTCCTGAATAAACAAGAAAGAGGAGGAAAGATAAATAAATTTTTGAAGACATGAATGCAAGAATATAAGTTTTCGCCGCAGTTGGAGATAATGGCTCTAAAACAAGTGTATTCCAATGTGCTTTCCAAAGAGACCGGCGGTGGTTGATTCTCATGAACAAATGCAGTTTTTTCGAATGAAATGTGGTACGAATATTAAAATTGGCGAATACTGTGACCATATTGATTTCAAACGCAATCGAATGTTGGGAAGACTCCCAAATTTTCGAATGAAATTTTGTAAAAACCATTAAAAAATCAGAAATGTCAAAAATGTTATGTAAATGATTATTTGGTATGCGATTTTTTATTAACAAATGAATAACACAAACTTTAGAGCGTTAGCATAAACCGTTCTTGAGATAATGCATATTTTACAAATAAATTCATCACATAAACTGGAAAAAGTATTAACTGATGTGAAACACGTTCATTTTTAACACTTTACAACATAGTTGAAAAGTGTTTATGACTTTGTTCATTCTGTCTGTCTGTCCATTAGCACGATAACTGCCGTAAAAATGGCTTTATCAAAATGAAATTTTAGTATGATGTTCAGACGGTCTGTGGAACCTATGGGAATATAAATGAGTAATATCACCCAATTAGTTTTGGATTGAACCCGGATTGAAAAAATGAAATACATTGAACCCTATGGAACCTAATTTTTCAAACATTTTTTAAGCGAATTTAAAATTCACAAATTGCTTCGAAAATTTTAGGAAATATTCATATTATCCCATAAGATATAGAAAAAAAAATTCAAAATATATTCAGTAGTTTTTAAAATAAAAATTAAAATAATAATTACACCCTTTATATGAAGAGATCACGTGACCATAATATGAAGAGATCACGTGACCCACTTCAAAATAAAATATTGCATCCATCTAGTGTCAAAATTGTGATTTTTAAAGTTCTTTTTACTTCATATTTAGTGCTGTATCCGTCCTAAAACCGCTTTTTTGTGCATAAATTCTGTGCATTTACATAATGAAACAACCCAGTTACAATATATTTGAGTTTAAATGATCATCAAACTTTGATTATTCCTACAACGAAGCCTAATTTTCACTTATGAGGAATGTAAACACCAAAAGATGTAGAATGAGTTGTATAAGAATTGCTGCTTTTCTTTCACGCAAAATTATTTAGCTCATGGAGTCTGCAATATAGCTGATAGGAATGAAACATTTATTTATTTTACACACAAAATAAGACGATTTTTTCGATGAAGTTTTAAGCATAGAGTTACATTACATCTACCTCCATGGTTTTAAGATTTTAAATAAAATAAATTATTATAGTATTGTGATGAATGAAATGTATGGAAAAATGGTTATTAATGAAACGCTGCTTTTATAGAGAGAGCCTGACGTGTTATATTTCGATGACGTAATTTGAATAAATGTCATTTGTTTTCCATGAAATTTTCAAATATAATAAATTATTGTAGTATTATGATAATTTAAAAAATATTTTCGTGGAATGTATCTCATTTTAGAGATGTTTAAACCAGGCAATTTATATTTCAATATTTCAATGTCGTCATTTGAATGAAGTTCATTTTTTTTCGATGAAGTTTTAAGTTTTCAAATATGATAAATTAATGTAGCATTGTGATAATTTTAAAAGTATTACCGAGGAATGTATCGCATTTTGGAAATGTTTAAAAAAAATTGCATTGAAGTTGGAAAGTGTTTCATAATCAATGCTTTATGCATGATTGATCTTTCTTGTTCATATGTAATATTGTTAGACAAATTTGTTGACATTATTCTTGTATATCTAGTTCGCTCTTTTCACGAGAGAAGATTTTTTGGGTACTGGTTTTGTACGCCAAATAATTCGTAAATTGTTATTTATATATCTTTACATCTTAGTGATGAATTTGGTAAGTTTGGCGACTAATATCTTCTATTAGAGTTTGAGTGTTTTCATTTAGTATATGCGAACGGGATCACGATGTTTTATTATTCAGATCTACGAATTTGGCGGGATATCTCTAACTTAGCAACTTTCTTAAGCTTTACCAAACTGACGGAAATGACGCCAAATTGATAGAAACGACGCTACATCAATGAAATTAATTTTGGTTTGTTAGAAGAGAGTACTGAAATGATGTTTCGGTAGCATTTGTCTGTCTGTCCAATCATCCTACATTTAGCGAATTTTTAAAATGTCGCCAAATTGATAAAAATCTGTATAAATTCATAAAAATATCTTAAAATTGATAAAATTGCACTAAATAAATGAAATTAATTGTGTTTTTTTAGGGGATAGTATTGTGATCATGTTTCGTCAATTTGTCGCAAGTGAGCTGTCAGTTCTATAGTCCCAGTTGGCGATAACATTGATGATTTTTAAAATATCGCTTAATGGACGAAAATGTCTCAAAATTACTTAAATGAAGAAAATTTATCAAAATAACATCAAATCGATGGAACTTCAATATTCTGCATAATTAAGTACGATTTTCTAGATAATATCTGTCATTTTGTGAGAATTAAAAAATATGTTTTCTACATTTGTTTGCAAACTGCACCAGGATGCCTTATTCTTCAGATTTGCCTGTGAAGATAATTTTGTATATCGAGCCTGGAGATTCTTATACATTTTTTAGAAGAATTAAATTAAATATTTTAATTGAATATTTTGAATAACAAAGTCATTTTGAATACGATAGGAATTTGCACATGATTGTGAATGTTAAATTTCTTTATATTATATTTTCGAAGAAAGGGTATATTGCTAGTCTAAAATAAAAAACTACGCATGCTCAATTGTATCCATTAACTTCTTGTTTTATATATAATTTTTGAAATTGAAAAGAATAAGACCAACCTCATATATATAGGACTATCTGCCTTCAACATATTGCAGGTTTTTCGTATTTTTATAGCGTCAACTTAGAAAACTCACCTAGTCGCCAAATCACATGAACGGAGAAATAAGTTGTTGTTATAACAGATAAAAGACTATTGATGTCCAACTATAAAAGTATTACCTAAAGTATCTTGTCTCATGAATGGAACGAGCTAGATTCACGAGAATGATGTCACAAAATTTATCGCATGATATTACATATGAAAAGTGAACATATTTCACAATAGATAATATTTTTTTTTTATTTTATGAGATATTTTAGTTCACTCAAAACTTTAGTGGGGTTCTGAACATTCGATTGCGACTAAAAAAATAGTTTTCAGTATTCACGGATTGTAATTTTTGCACCGAATTTCGTTCGAATCGCTCCAAGCGTTAGTCAGATATCGTCTTCACACAGACATAGGCATCACCTCTAAAACTCTCTGATTCATGTTCAGGGATAATTGAAACTTGCTCTCCTGTCGAAAACTCGAATTTGAATTTTCGACCCCAGTCACAATACTTTCCTTGTACAGTATACTATGCATATAAGGAAAGTAATAATACCTGCTTTTTCTTAGCGAAATGCCTCTAAAATATCGCCAAAATCTGAAATATAGACTAAGTTTTCTAAACTGTATTTACTAAATGCTTGTTTTGTACGAAATTATTAATGCCAAAACGCAAAAAGTCACTTTTATAACTCTAGAAAGAGCCGTTATCGAGATATAGGGGGTTTGGGAATTTTGAGGAGGTGGCGATGTTTGTCACTGTATTTAAAAAGCTATCTTATGACATTTCCTAAAATTTGGTAAGCACATTTCCTGGGGATTTCCCTGGTACGATTCGGAAAATTGAACCAACTGTTTCTACAAAATGGTCCTCGAAACCGCCAAAATCAGAAACAAAACACTAAATTTGTTTACTTAAAAGCATTAATTAGCTACTTATTAATTATAATTTTTAACGGCGAAACGAGTAAGAACATTTTTATTACCCTAGTGCGAATCGTTTATAACATATTTAAATTTTGGGGATTTTGGAAAGATGATGACGTTTCAAAATGGGGTTAGTTGCCTTATGACTAAAATGACGTATTAAATTGAACGATATATTAATATCAAGTATCCGTATCAATCTGAGTAATTAAACTCAATTTAAGGGATTATGATTTTGAGATTGTAGTGAAAGTCATGCGCTGTCTACATCAGTTTTATTTTATGAAACCTATTGATACCTTTATTTAACCTATGAATTATGTGAAAAGCATTTGTGATTGGGATATATCTGTTTGAAATCGGAGCTTTATGTAAAATGTAAAAAAATCGGATGTTTACATCTCCTAACCTAGTAGATAAAAAATGGAAACAAGTTTTACTTATTTTGTAGGAAATAGTATTCTATTTATGATAATTTAAAATAATTTCGATATTTTAAACTGTTTTTTTTTCGAAAAAAAAAAACTTTTTGTCCTATCCAATTGTTGCTTCACTTTGCTTCATTTCATATGAAATGTCTTCTAAACTATAAAATATATATGTAAACAGTAAATAACAAAAGTGTTTAGTAGAAAATCTAATTTTGATATCAATAATTTGTTTTCACAAACCCATTATAATTTCCGAGGCATCGTTTTTTCAAGTTCAAAAAAGATTGAAAATTTGTAATGCTTAAGTTTGTAATGCTGATATCTCAAAAACTAAGCAGACTAGCTATAAACTATATAAAGTAATTTTTAGCCCATTATGAGGCCTATAAAGATAAATAATTTGATTTTAAATAAGGTTTTTGAAATAGACTGGTTGTAATTTCGATATTTTATTATTTTGACCCATTTTGAAAAGGTGATTCTAATATCGATATTTTAATATTTTGAACTAATTTTGAAAACCTTAAAAACAAATAACTTACAAAGAAAGATATTATTTAAAACCATTTCGGCTCCGTCGCATTGAAACCATTGCTGATATTTTCCGTAGGAAGATCGATCGAATTTCTACATTTATATGAAACACCATGTTTCTTAAAACATTCTTTTTTACATTTCCATCGAATATTTACATTTGAGTATATATAAAAAAATTCCATTTAACTTCTTTCACTGTTTAAATACATCCCGTTCGAATGGAAGTCACCCTAATCAAATTAGAATCTTAGGAATGGCTTTTCCATGTTCGAATTCGAAATCCTCCACGGAAGTTTAAAGCACACAAAATGTAAAGAGTTGAAAATCAAAGGCATCAAAGGTGCTGCGCTGAGACATAATTGAAAACATAAAATAAATTTTGGGTTTTTCTTGAATTCCATTTATTTTAAAATCGAGAATAAATGAGAAATCACTTTTTGTGTGATTCAGAAGAAATTAGTATTTACCGTTTTCTAAGAGTTATTTGAATGGGTTATAGAAATGTTTAAAGAGTTTTAATGTATTTGCTAGGTATTTTGTTAAGAACACTTGCGCACAAATGACATACAATTCTTAATATTCAATTTACATTTCACTCAAGAAAAAGGAAACTGTCCAAACGCTAATTTTGTGTATCCTAAAAATGACATTTACGCATTATATTTTATTTTAAGACAAATTGTTTGATTTTTTTTTAATTAATAGCTGTGGTGCCCAGCTAGCCATCACTATTTTATCGCAGTTATTTCTTCATTAATCATTTTCCTTTTCGTAAATAAATGATATAAAAATATAAAATGATCTAAAAATGAAAAAAAAGCACTATTAAAGCAGTGCCTGCAGACTAAATTCTCGCAAATCATAGATTCTGTGAACACAATAAATTGTGAGTGAAGATAGCTATAAAAATGTAAATAAATTATTATATTTAGTAAGAATATTCAGTTGAATAAATTGAAAATTTGTTAAATTACTAAACAGAATGAGAATATATATATATATATATATATATATATATATATGAAATACATGCATAACATTTCGTTAAAAGTCCGATAATAAGATAATAAATTTTATCACAATAACTGGATATATCTTGTAAAGAACCTTGCTGTTTCAGCCGGGGTTTAAACCGCAAATCTTCGTACAGATAACTAGCTCCACCATCAGAACTTAGCTAAACTACCGGAACATAGTTGTAAGCTCTTATCGTTAAATTTGTCTCTGCATTCTCCTCCCTCTAACGATAGATTGAAGTGCAACTTGACAATCTGACTAAGCACTTCTTGCTATTTTTACGTCATCTTAGCCCCATGACGCTAATTTTATCCTCTATATTAGCTTTTTATATTGGAATTATCCTCCTGATTTTAAATCGGCGCTCAATATCCAACAAACCACTGAATTTGTTCTAGTCGTATTAGGGTCACTTTCATACCGCTGACATCATTGCACTTACCTGTTGGGTTGATTTGTTGCGTCATTGTAAAGAATCTTGCAGCCTCAGTCGAAACGTGAACCACGGATCTTCGTACTGGCCAGCCAAACACTCTCCCAATTGAACTACTAGGACGGAATTACAAGTTCTTATCATCAAAGTGGACCTAGAATTACTGATGTGTCGCAGTAAAATGACAGACTTTAAAGTTACCTTTAAGAAACGTATTTAATTAATCTCAGAACATGGCCAAAATTATCGTATTCGTGGAACAATATTACGCATTGCGTTGTGTGCAGCTGATAAACCTCCAATTTTTATCTTTAGCGCGAGTTATGCAAAATAATATTAATTAACATATTACTAAATTGATTGCACCATATTAACTTTAAAATAAAACAACATGGATCAATTAATAACTCAATTACAGCAATGATTACCATTAATTGTGCCGGAGCGTGAAAGTCTGAGACCATTGGTAAATTAAAAGTCTAACTTGCAATAATGACCTTCAACAATATTTGACTCGCACATACCTGTTGGTGGTCATTAATCATTTCCACAACTCTTGTACTTTGGTTCTGTATCATCAGTGTAGGCCGTACAATACCAACTCGGAGTGTGGTATGTCGTTTCGTATGGCTGTCGCTCACTGAACACAAGACATTTTCCGTAATCTGGCTGCACTTTGATTCTTATCTCTGGAACTCTCTATCTAATTTTATTTTGAAAGAACTATTTCTGTTGTGCATAACTATTTATGTTGTTCATAATTTTATTTTTCAAAGACGTACTTTCTACTAACGAATTTTCACAGTGTTTTCTACTTTCAAAATTTCGCAAATGTAAGTTTTGAACTAATAAAAAAACCAACAAATGGGATTTTTTATGTGTTTAAACACTTCAAATGTGTTATTTTTTCCTATGGGAAATAACATACGTTTTCGCACTTGGGTAAATTTTTTTGACGATTTTTCACAAAAAACATGTTTTCTTCTAAAGAAATTTCACAAATGTATGTTTCAGCACTTCAAAAACCAACAAATCCGATTTTCATGCCTTTAAATATCGCATATGTGTTATTTTCCTATGGGAAATAACATACATTTTCACACATGTGTAAATTTTAGCTAAATTTTCAAAAAACGTATTTTCTACTAATGAAATTTCACAAATACGTGTTTTTGACTTTTTACTTGTAAATTTAACAATTACACGTTTTCAACTTTACAAAAACTAACAAATGTAATTTTCGAAGTTTAAAATACACCATGTGTGCTATTTTTTCCTATGGAAAATGACATACGTTTTCAAAAGTGTACTAATTTCAAAAGTGTAATAATCAAAATTTAACCAATATCTGCTTTCAACTATGAAAATTTAACAAATGTATGTTTTCAACATTTCAAAAACCAACAAATATGGGTTTTGAGCACTTAAAACAAGTACTTACCCAATCTTGTTCAAAGATGCAACATTAGTTAGGTATAGAATCACCAGTAATACTAGATGTAGCATCTACAATATTACTATTTAAGGAAAACATATTAATACACAAATGGGAGAGACCACTATAACCGCAAGCTAATGACATGAAATTCTCTTCTAGAATGATTAAATTACAGTTTGAAAGCTACCTATACCCTTCCGCTCTCATCTCTAAAGAAAAAAATAGTTCTTGCAATATCTCTACGTCAAGCTTATTCCAAGGTTGTGACAAGGTCACACATTAAACGCATCCATCTCTAAAGAAAAAAATAGTTCTTGGAATATCCCTCCCCCAATATTATACAATGGTTACCCTTAAATTGATATTTAAACAAAGTGTGGAAAATGACAGGACGCGAAACTGAAATCTACGACAATATTTTACACTTCTTACAGAATAAATCCAAACTTTTGCGGATTTTTAGGAAACTAGGGTTGAATTTTCAGTAATTATTTGTGGTTTCAGGAATTCTTTGTGAATGTGGAGTTTCTAACCCCACATTCTTTATGAATCTTCATACTTTTTAGAGAATGGAACATAACTTAGCATTTATTTTTAATGAATAAGGTATATAATTTCAGAATTTTAACAGTAAATATAAATTTCATGAATTTAACTCTGTAAGGTGTAAATATCTTTCATTACGAAAGTTACATTATAGATATTTGACATGATTCGAATGAATTTATTTTTAAATTTTTCATATTTTATTTTAAAAAGCGAGATTAGTAAATCCAATACACTCGATTGTTTAGATACATAACTCACAAGGGCATACCATTTTAATTACCACATGTTAAAAATGAGTTGATGAATGTAAATAAGAAGTTCACTTTGAAACATAGAAAAACATTTAATGAATCCATTCTTCATAAAATACACATTAACCATTATTTGTTGCACATTTAAACAGATAATTTAAAATAATTTTCTTATCGCACATTCATAGTCCTCTAATTTGAATGACTTGAAAAAATTTCGATCATATCAGTGACTCCTTCCCCACGCAGCAAAACTTTCTTTGCTATGTTATTAAATATCAAGATTTAGAAGTCTAGTTCATGCATGTTGTACATGTCTTATGGAGTACTGTGATGATATTCATGGTAATTTTGATCTTCAATTTGGGTATCACAAATAACGCATTTCACTCTCATGCATACAAGAGATTAAATGATATAATGCAGATTTTCTGTCACAAATAGCTGATGTTAGAAATATTATAGTGTCTTTTATTTTTAATATTTGAGTAGGAAGCCATTCTATGAATAAACTTTCAGGAAGTTTATTACTAATGCTGTGAACACAATTTTTTAAACACGTTATATGATTTTTATCTAAGACGTGCAAGATTTTGAATCACATAATTTAATTATCTTTTGCAAATGCAGTTTTCCATTGTCATTGAAACAAAACAACTCGTTGCGACTGACGAAACAGGTATCAGTATATAGAGACTGGCCATAATTGAAGAGTTTGCTGCTAAAAGGAGGTTGCTCCATCTTGGGGGAGTTTGGAGTTACATGTACTATCTTGTAGCAAAAAAAACCTCTTTCATTTAGTGCAAAAAAGATGTAGATGCGATCGTTAGTTCTCGTGTTTCTCAACAGATGGAGATGCCTGTCTCGTTAGTTTATTGCAAGATATAGGTAGCTCCTGGAGTTTCCTCCTTTTTCCCTCAAACCACTGACGTGGTTGTTTACAGGAAGCTTAAACAACACTTATCAACAGTGACATGTTTTTGCTCGTGTCTCATGTTTTTGATTCTAATAAATATAATAATGTATATTGTTTAAAGAATTATGAGTGATTCGGAAGAAGAAAGACTATTTAGCTCTGGGTCTAGTGATTTATTTGAGCCTGCTGAAGGCGAGGAAATCACTTCCAACGAAGATGATGGAAACAACAATCGCATTCCTGTTAGGACAATGCGGAAAGTTTTTCATAACGAAATGTAGAGTTTTCACTTATCAAAAAACTCACATCGATGCAGGAAACATCTTATGTAGTGAGAGTGTTTGATCACTCAGTAACAAAACAGTAAGAATGTTCAATATTCAAATCAGTACCCCTTTAATGTTAAACAACCTTCAGCAAGCATACTTCAACTCCTTACCGCTAAACACTGTAAAATATAAAGATGTAATGGAACTAGCCCGCAAATACGTCGAACAAAATGATATGTGGCTTCACGATGGATTACAACCAGACAACGCACCAGATGAGCCAGACGTAACAGAAGGGAATGTGACGATTGAAAAATGAATTGTATTTTCTTTAAATAAAATATTATGATAGTAGATTGTATTTTTTTGTGAAATGTTTTCCCTAGAAGTAGGTAGAACATCCATTTTGTGGCAAGAAAGAGGTAGCTCCAACAATCACACGTGTTACATCCCTTTCTGGTAGGTAGGGCTGTCTAGGTCTCAACAACAACAAGTGTCACATCATCTGGAAGATATATTTTTGAGTGCAAATACTGTCCTAATATCAAAGAACAATAAGGAAATTCATCAAAAGAAGATTTTCACGCAACTTAGAATTTTGAATTTTAAAACGTTTTTTACGGTTTTCTGAAAAATTGGACCCACTTCTTTTCTATAGCAGACCTTCAATTTTTGAAAAAATTCACTCCATGTAGCAGGTGACAATGTAACATCTTCACAGGTGGAAAGTAGTTCATTTTGTTCATTAGGGAGATATTTTCAGATATGCACTTTCAGCTTCCCATGGCGGAGTTTCAAATATCCATACGCGCCTGAACTTAAATGCCACCGATGAAGTGTAACAAGCACGGAATCTGAAGAAGTAGATTCAGTCGAAACAGATTCTGTAGTGGAGGATAAAACTCCGCTGTGTGCTAGAGCACAAGAAAGCAGATCTTTAGTCGAGTTTCAAACCTCGGTGAGGAGTTGAGAAATGACAGTGTTTCTGTTGGGGGTATGAAAGACATAAGATAGGTGTCTAACCAATCTCACAGCAAACTTTGGTGAGGTTTAATTTAACACATCTGAGACAATAACCATGGATTTTTTCTCATCTAGGGCAAGAAGTGACAACTCCATAGTATTTCAACTAGAAATTAACCGTTCGTGTGATGGCATACTTTGAATTTTAGATATTATTTGTAGATTGTGACATCCAAGTATCATATCTGCGGTATAATATTTATTTTTAAAACACTATAAATTTGTCACAGCTATGAAGGATCCAAACCTATCCACGCAAACACCAAGCTCATAATGTCTTATCGGTTCACGTCATAAGTTAATCACGTGACCTAAATCGAGTGTCTTGTGCAAACAGATTACATATGAACTGGCTAGAGCTTGTAATTTTCAATGAATTGTACAACATTGGATAGTGCTAAACGCAATTTTTATTCACAGGGGGAATTTCTACATTATTTTATTCATCTTTGAAATCATAAAGCGAAAATATTTAGCAAACTTAGTTAAAGTTCTTAATGTTTAATCACAGCGACATTAAATACTTAGGAATATTTTGTATATTTTTATAATTTTTGGAGATATATTTGCCAAATCGCGTGGAAAATACAAAAATAGTTACCAAAAACATGAAAATAACTTACAGAATCTGGTCTTAGGACGACTTGGATGGTCTGAGTCTTCAACATGTGTGAAAATGTATGTTATTTCCCATAGGAAAAACAAGAAAGATCAATCATGCTTAAAGCATTGATTATGAAACACTTTCCAACTTCAATGCAATTTTATTTAAACAAGTCTAAAATGCAATACATTCCTCGGTAATATTTTGAAACTTATCACAATACTGCATTAATTTATTATATTTGAAAACTTAAACCTTTATTGAAAAAAATGAACTTCATTCAAATGACGGCATTGAAATATAAATTGCCTGGTTTAAACATCTCTAAAATGTTATACATTCCTCGATAATAGTTTTAGAATTATCATAATACTACGATAATTTATTATATTTGAAAACTTCATCGAAAACAACTGAAATTAATTCAAATGACGTCATAGAAAAAATAACACGCCTGGATCTCTCTATAAAAACAGGATTTCATACATAACTATCTCCCATTCATTTCATTCATCACAATACTATAATAATTTATTTTATTTAAACATTTTGTTTAAGACCATGGAGCTACAAAAAATTAAACTCTATGCTTGAAACTTCATCGAAAAAAAATCGTCCTTCTCTTTATGAATTCAATTAATATTTCATTCATATCAGCCATGCAGACTCCATGGACTAAATTATTTTGTGTTATAAAAATACAGGAATTCTAATACAACTCATTCTATATATTTTACTGTTTACATTTTACATAGGTGAAAAATAGGCTTAGTTGTAGAAATAATCAAATTTAGATGAGCATTTAAACTCAAATATATTGTCATTGCGTTGTTTCAGTATGTAGATGCACAGAATTTAAGCAAAAATAAAGTAGTTTTAGGACGGATACAACACTCAATATGAATTAAAAAGAACTTAAAAAAATCACGATTTTGAAACAAAATGGATGCCATATATCATTTTGAAGTGGGTCATGTGATCGTTTCATATCATGGTCACGTGATCGTTTCATATAAGATGTGTAATTATTATTTTAATTTTTATTTAAAAAACTACTGAATATATTTCGCTGAATTTTTTTTTACATATTTTATGGAACAATTTGAATATTACCTAAAATTTTCGAAGCAATTTGTGAATTTTAAATTCGCTCAAAAAATGTTTGAAAAATTAGGTCCCATAGGGCTCAATGTATTTCATATTTTCAACCCGGGTTAAATCCAAAACTAATTGGGTAATATTATTCATTTATATTCCCATAGGTTCTACAGACCGTCTGAACAACATACTAAAATTTCACTTTGATTAAGTCATTTTTACGGCAGTTATCGTGCTAACGGACAGACAGACAGACAGACAGACAGAATGAACAAAGTCATAAACACTTTTCAACTTTGTTGTAAAGTGTTAATAAAAGGCATAAAAAATCGTTTTTAAACACATAAAAAATCCCATTTGTTGTTGTTTTTAAGTTCACAGCTTACATTTGCGAAATTTTGGAAGTAGAAAACACACATTTGTGAAAATTCGTTAGTAGCAAACACGTCTTTGTAAAAAAAAAAATTATGAGCCCCATAGAGTCTTACATTTTCTACGCTTCTATTATTCACACAATTCACTACAATCCACCACAATAATAAAATTTTAGGATCCTAAACTCCGTGCAACATTAAAAACGTACCTTTAATTTCTTAGTCGTACAGAAAATATCGTGCATTTCAATAAATTAATAAATTTTAGAGGGCCCATTCATTCAGAAAGTATCACGCATTTAATTAAAATAATGAAATTTTAGATGGTGCATGAAATATGGAATGGTAAGTTGTAATAGGTTTAAAAAACATGTGTTTGTAGATTTCATAATTTTTTTGCTAATAGGATTATTAAAATAAAAAATAAGTGTTTCTAAATGATAGAATTTAAAACAAAAAAAATCCAGATAGATTGTGGCACTGAAATGTCTTAGATAATTTTCCCATTCATCCGGTAAATATCATGTAATACACTCAATTATAATTAAAAACATACCTTTTATTTTCCCATCCATTCAGAAAATATCGCGCATTTAAATAAAATAATGAAATTTTAGAGGATCCATGAAATATGGAATGGTAAGTTGTGATAGGTTTAAAAAGGCATGTCCTTGTTTATTTTATAATTATTTTCCTTATATACATAATGTATAAGGAAAGAATTGTGACGGGGTCAAAAATTCGAATTCGAGTTTTCGACGGGAGAGCACGTTTCAAGCATCCCTGATCACGAATCAAACATTTTTGAAACGATGTCTGTGTGTGTGTGTGTGAAAGTATGTGTGTGTGAGTCTGTGGAGACGATAACTGACGAACGAATGGACCGATTCGAACCAAATTTGGTACAAAAATCACAATCCATAAACACTGGAAGTCTACTGTTTTTATACACAATCGAATGTTCAGAGCACGCCTAAATTTTCGAAAGAAATGTTGAAAAAATCGTCAAAAAATCAAAACCACTAATAAAGTTACACAAGTAGACATTTCTTATGTAATTTTTCATTAGAAAACGATTGACATAAATGCTAGAACGCTAATATGAACCGTTCTCGAGATATTGCGCATTTTTCAAAAAAATTATCAAAAAGTCATAATATAAAAAGAAAATATTTCCTATTGAGAAACATGTTTACTCTTCATATGTAATACCCTGCGATAAATTTGGTGACATCATTCTCGCGGATCTAGCTCGTTCCATTCATGGAAAAAGATACTTTTAATAATACTTTTGTATTTGAACGCCAATAGTCATTTATCTGCTGTAAGAATAACTTATTTCTTAGTGCATAACGCTTGGCGAGATTTTGGCGACGAATTTGACGGAATGTCGCCAACTTGGCGACTTTTTGAAATGTTGCCAAATTAACGAAAATCTCGCCAAATGGATAAAAATGACGCTAAACCAATGAAAATGACGACCATATGTCGAAAATTCAATATCTTGGAAAGAATATTTGTATCTACTATAAGAAAAACCTATTTTTTTTACTGTAAAAGTAGTAAATTCATCACATTATATAAAGAAAGTCATGTGTTGCCCACATCAGATTTTTTTTTGTTAATAGGATAATTTAGTTAAACAATTATAAATAATAACTGCTTCTAAATGGAAGAAGTTGAAAAAGATCCCGATAAATAGTGGCACTAAAAATTTCTTTAAATATTTCCCCCATACATTCACTAAATATTGTATAATACACTCAATCATTATTAAAAACGTACCCTTAACTTCCACTTCGTTCAGGAGATATCGTGCATTTCAATAAAATAGTGAAATTTTAGAAGCCCCATGGAATATCCAGTTGTGTCAAGTTTGAAAAGTAACTTTCTTGTCTATTTCATAATTTTTGCTAAGCACATTATTTAAATAAATTTTAATCTAAAAAATATAACAGTAAAAACAACTTAATCATGTATTCTCTGTGATCCAGCATTGTCGTTCACTGAATGTAACTTCTTCATCACATTTTAATGAATACAATTAAAAAAATCTGATTTGGGCAACACATGACTTTCCTTTGCAATGAATTTACTACTTTTACAGTTTAAAAAAACGTTATTCTTGTAGTAGATACTTATATTCTGTCCAAGATATTGAATTTTCTTCAATTAGCCGTCATTTTCATTGATTTAGAGTCAATTTTATCCATTTGGTGAGATTTTTCTCAATTTGGCAACAATTTAAAATTTCGCCAAGATGGCTACATTCCGCCAAATTCGTCGCCAGAATCTCGTCAAGCGTTATGGACGAAGAGATAAGTTATTCTTACAGCAGATAAATGACTATTGGCGTTCAAATACAAAAGTATTACGCAAAGTATATTTTTTCATGAATGGAACGAGCTAGATCCACGAGAATGATGTCACCCAATTTATCGCATGGTATTACATATGAAAAGTGAACATGTTTCTCAATAGGAAATATTTTTTTTTTATTTTAGGTGACTTTTTGATAATTTTTTTTTGAAAAATATGCAATATCTCGAGAACGGTTCATGTTAGCGTTCTAAAATTGATGCCAATCGTTTTCTAATGAAAAATTACATAAGAAATGTTGGTTGGTGTAACTTTACTAGCGGTTTTGATTTTTTGGCGATTTTTTTAAATTTTACTCGAAAATTTAGGGGGGTTCTGAACATTTGATTGCATTTAAAAAAAATAGGCTTCCAGTGTTTACGATTGGGATTTTTGTACCAAATTTGGTTCAAATCGGTCCATTCGTTCGTCAGTTATCGTCTCCACATTCTCACTGACACACACACACACACACACTGACATCACTTCAAAAATGTTTGATTCCTGATCAGGGATGCTCAAAACGTGCTCTCCCGTCGAAAACTCGAATTCGAATTTTCGACCCCGTCACAATACTTTCTTTATACATTATGTATATAAGGAAAGTAAAAATTGAATGGCAAGTTGCGATAGCTATGAATATCACTTTCAGGTTTATTAATAATTTTTGTTATGCAGATTATTTAATTTAAGAAAATATAATCAACTGTTTCATTACATTCTAATGAATACAATTAAAAAAATCGGATGTGGGCAGCACATAACTTTCCTTATATAATGCAATGGATTTACTACTTTTACAGTAAAAATATAGGTCATTCTTATAGTAGATGCTTATATCCTGTCCACGGTGTTGAATATTCGTCAATTAGTCGCTATTTTCTTTTATGTAGCGACATTTTTATCCATTTGGCAAGATTTTTATTAATTTATCAACATTTAAAAAAGTCGCCAAGTTGGCGACATTCCACCAAATTGGTCGCCAAAATCTCGCCAAGCGTTATGGATGGAGGAATAAGTTATTCTTGCTGCAGATAAATGACTATTGGCAATCAAATACAAAAGTATTACTCAAAGTATATTTTTTCTTGAATGGAACGAGCTAGATTCACGAGAATAATGTCACCCAATTTATGGCATGATATTACATATGAAAAGTGAACATATTTCTCAATAGACAGTATTTTTTTTTATTTCAAATGATTTTTTGATAATTTTTTGAAAAATATGCAATATCTCGAGAACGGTTTATGTTAGCGTTCTAAAATTTATGTTTATCGTTTTCTAATGAAAAATTACATAAGAAATGTCTATTTGCGTTACTTTATTAAAGATTTTGATTTTTTGATCATTTTTTCAAAATTTCACTCGAAAATTTAGGGGGGTTCTGAACATTCGATTGCGTATAAAAGCAATAGGCTTCCAATTTTCATGGATTGTAATTTGTGTAACAAATTTCGTTCGAATCGGTCCATTCGTTCGTCTGTTATCGTCTCCACAGATTCACTGACACACACACAGAGATGGGCAAGACCTGTATAACGAGGACGCTGTGTGTATCCTATCAAACTGAGAACCAACCCTAATAAGGAATATATTTTTGGTGAAAACTTTAATGATTTCCCAGTTCAAATACAATATACTTTTCATTTGTACTTCGTAATTTAAAAAAATTTAATTATTTCAAAGCATGTTTTTACTTTCCTTATATACATAATGTATAAGGAAAGTATTGTGACGGGGTCGAAAATTCGAATTCGAGTTTTCTGCGGGAGAACACGCTTCAAGCAACCCTGATCACGAATAAAACATTTTTGAAGTGATGTGTGTGTGTGTGTGTGTGTGTGTGTGAGTGTGTGTGTGTCAGTGAGCCTGTGGAGACGAGAACTGACGAACGAATGGACCGATTTGAACCAAATTTGGTACAAAAATCACAATCCGTAAACAATGGAAGCCTCTGGTTTTTATACGCAATCGAATGTTCAGAACCCCCCTAAATTTTCGAATGAAATTTTGAAAAAATCGTCAAAAAATCGAAACCACTAATAAAGCTACGCAAATGGACATTTCTTATGTACTTTTTCATTAGGAAACGATTGGCATGAATTTTAGAACGCTAACATGAACCGTTCTCAAGATATTGTACATTTTTCAAAAAAATTAGCAAAAAGTCATATAAAATAAAAAAAAAATATTTCCTATTGAGAAACATGTTCGCTTTTCTTATGTAATACCATACGATAAATTGGGTGACCTCATTCACGTGAATCTAGCTCGTTCCATTCATGAAAAAAGATACTTTGGGTAATACATTTATATTTGAACGCCAATAGTCATTTATCTGCTGTAAGTATAACTTATTTCTTAATGCATAACGCTTGGCGAGATTTTGGCGACGAATTTGGGGGAATGTCACCAACTTGGCGACTTTATGAAATGTTGCCAAATTAACGAAAATGTCGCCAAATGGATAAAAATGACGCTAAATCAATGAAAATGATGACTATTTGTCGAAAATTCAATATCTTGAAAAGAATATTAGTATCTAAGAAAAAGCTATTTTTTTACTGTAAAAGTAGTAAATTCATTACATTATATAAGGAAAGTCATGTGTTGCCCACATCAGATTTTTTTCAACCAAAATGGGGACCTGCTGTTACATTTCTAATATTTACTTCACAGAAACACACACATACACATAGACATCACCTCAAAAATTTTCGATTCGTGATCAGGGTAAATCGTGCTCTCCCGTCAAAAACTCGAATTCGAATTTTCGACCACGTCACAATATTTTCCTTATACATTGTATATATAAGGAAAATAATATTTAATAAACCAGAATTTTATGAAATCGATAAAAATTTTCAGGGGATTAAATTTTAAGATATACAAAATTTAAATTTTTATACGGCCCCCGTACAAAAACATTTCCAATGAGTAAAATGTTCCCCATACACTAATAAGGTGATGTACAAAATTTCAGCATTTTGTCATAAAAAGTCCCAGAGATATGTTTAAACAAATTTGGTGAGGGATTAATCAAAAATTAAAATGTAAATCTTTACAGCAAGAATGCAAATGACGCAACGCAGAAATGCATCATGAGCTTGTTAACAGGCGAATGCAGCTTTTTATTGGCATGGATGGAAAACATTTTGAACAAGCTTTGTAATCGTTGTGTAAAGTTATTATTTCTACACAGTGTAGCTATACTTTTGTACCAATAAATAGCAAAATTATTATTTATTTTTGCAATCATTGTTTTCTTTCGTATTTGTGTATGATCCCTGAAACGCGATCTACCGACATGATTTTTCCTCTCTGAGAACCCATGTCGATGCATCGAAAAGTGGTTTAAGTCAAAACTTTTGTCTTTTCATATCTCTGGGACTTTTTATGATAAAATGCTAAAATTTTGTACAGCACCTTATTAGTATATGTGGCACATTTTACTCATTTGAAATGTTTTTGTACGGGAGCCGTATAAAAATTTAAATTTTCAATTTCTTAAAATTTAATTCTCTTGACAATTTTAATCGATTTCATAAAATGCTGTGCCTTTTTTAAGCAACTTTGTAATTTATTATACAAGTCTAAGCTCAATATTTAAGGAATAAAAGCCGAGGCCAATGTTTTTGGGACACCCTGTGTATGCAGATATATCATATTAACGAGAAAACGCAGAGAATAGCAAAACATTTCATGCTATAAACCTTTCAAAATAATGAAGAAAATTAAATATTTTCGATTGCAAATTAGGGAATTTAATGTTTTTTTACGATAAGTCGTTTATTTTTGAGTAAATTAAGTAATCTAAAAACCATAGTATAAATTTGTTCCAATAAAGTACGGAACTTCTAAATAGAACACGAGAAACGCATTTTTTATATTCTTACTTTTTATTAAATAGTGGCCGCAGAAACAATAAAAAACCTTTAAGAAATCTTCAAAAGCTATAAAAGAACTCACACTACTGTAGAGAGAAAAAGTAAAAAAAGAAAACTTATAAAACTAACTCTAATGGAAATAGACAAATAATTATTTATTTATTTGTTCTCTATCAATACCTAACAATAAACTTTTCCCAAAGATAGAAAAAAAAATCCTTTTTTATTATCCTTTTGTTTTGCACTCAAACCTAAAGAATGGTTTCGTAAAGTAAAAAATGTTTCGGAACTTCAATAAAAGAAACAGTAAGACATCTTTCTTTATTTTACAATACACCTAAAAAAATGAATTAAAAGTTATATATGCTGAAAATGAAGACAATAGAAAGGGGGAAAAATGAAAAAAAACAAAAGCATTATCTATAATAACAAATAAATATATGTATATTTTTGGTTTCACGTAATGGAAATATAAGCGACACACAGACATGAAATTTGATGCAAGGGTACTTTGACTCCGAAAGGGAACATCTTGTGAAATTTATTTTTTTTTCGAATTATATATATAGTTTTTGAATATGGAATTGCCATTTAAAGTAATTTCTCACATATCTGTTTGTTCCCTAGCCATCAAAATTACCATTTCAATGTTTCCATTTTGACATCATTGAAACAATCGAAGAAAGATTTCTTCAACGAGTTTAAAACTGAATCCGCAGGATAATTTCTCTATATTTAATAAAATCTGATGCGTGCAACGCATGACTTTCCTTGTATAATACAATAAATTTATTCCTTTTACAATCCAAAAATGATCTAAAAGATCCCCTGAAAGATCCACGGTACATTAGATTATTCGCAAAGTTTGCCAAATGCGTCACCAAGGGTTAAAGACAAAGGGAAAGGTGAGCATTTCTTATATACTAGAAGGTATGCCCGATATATGGACGGAAAACAGAATATCCGATATATTACCTGCCAATTGGCGTCATTTTTATAAAGTTTACGATATTTTTGTAATTTTGGCAACATTTAAAAAGTCGCCAGATTGGCGACGTCTCACTAAATTTCTCGCCAAGCGTTATAGGCATACGGAAGGAGAAATGGGTTATTTTTTTGACCAATTTTTATGCTCTTTGCAAGATACTGAACTTTCACCAATTAATCGTTAATTGTTTCATTAATTTAGCATCAGTTTCATCAATTTTGTGAATTTTTTCGTTAATTTAGCAACATTTAAAAGTCACCAAGTTAGAGATATTCCGACAAAAATGTCACCAAAATTTTGCTAAAAATTACGGATGGAAATTCTTATAGTAGATTCTTATATATTTCCAATATATTGAATTTTCGTCAATTAGTCGTCATTCTCATTGATTTAGCGTCATTTTATCAATTTGGAGACATTTTCCTTAATTTGGCAACATTTAAAAATGTCGTCATGTTTTCAACATTCCACCAGATTCGTCGCCAAAATCTCGCTAAGCTTTATGGACGGAGAAATAAGTTATTCTCATACTAGGTAAACGACTAATTGTGTTCAATTACAAAACTATTACCCAAAGTACCTCTTGAATGGAACGAGCTAGATCCATCAGAATGATGTCAACAAATTTATCGCATGATATTATATACGAAAAGTGAACATATTTTACAATAGTTAATATTTTTTTTATTTTAATTGAAATTTTGATAAATTCATTTTTGAAAAATATGCAATATCTCGAAAATGGTTCATGCTAGCGTTCTATAATTTGTGGCAATGGTTTTCTAATTAAAAATTACATAACAAATCTTTATTTGAGTAACTTTATTGTTATTTTTATTTTTTGATGATTTTTCAAAATTTCACTCGAAAGTGTGGGTTGGGGGGGGGGCTGAACATTCGAATACGCTTTAAAACAATAAGCTTACGGTATTTATGGATTGTAATTTTCGTACCAAATTTCGTTCGAATCATGCCATGCGTTCGTGAGATATCGTCTCCCCAGACTCACTGACTCAAACATACACATCACCTCAATAGCGTTTGATTCGTGTTCAGGGATGCTTGAGACGTGTTCTACCGTCGAAATCTGAAATTCGAATTTTCGACCCCGTCACAATACTTTCCTTATACATTATACTTTGTACATAAGGAAAGTAAAATTTAGAAATTCATAAAAATATGAAAGTTGGTGATGTTTCATATGCAGTTTGGAACATACTAAAAAAATCTGATGTGGGCAACACATGACTTTCCTTATATAATGTAATGAATTTACTACTTTTACAGTAAAAAAATAGGTTTTTCTTATAGTAGATACTAATATTCTTTCCAAGATATTGAATTTTCGACAATTAGTCGTCATTTTTATTGAATTAGCATCATTTTTATCCATTTAGCGAGATTTTCATTAATTTGGCAACATTTCAAAAAAGTCGCCAAGTTGGCGACATTCCGCCAAAATCTCGCCAAGCGTTATGCACTAAAAAAAAGTTATTCTTACAGCAGATAAATGACTATTTGCGTTCAAATACAAAAGTATTATTCAAAGTATATTTTTTCATGAATGGAACGAGCTAGATCCACGAGAATGATGTCACTCAATTTATCGCATGGTGTTACATATGAAAAGTGAACATGTTTCTCAATAGGAATTTTTTTTTTATGTGACTTTTTCATAATTTTTTAGAAAAATGCACAATATCTCGAGAACGGTTCATGTTAGCGTTCTAAAATTTATGCCAATCGTTTTCTAATGAAAAATTACATAAGAAATGTGTATTTGCGTAACCTTATTAGAGGTTTTAATTTTTTGACGATTTTTTCAAAATTTCATTCGAAAATTTAGGGGGGTTCTGAACATTCGATTACGTATAAAAACAATAGGCTTCCAGTGTTTACGGATTGTGATTTTTGTTCCAAATTTGGTTGGAATCGGTCCATTCGTTCGTCAGTTATCGTCTCCACAGACTCACTGACACACACACACACACACATACTTTCCCACACACACACACACACACACACACACACACACACACACATACACACACACAGACATCACTTCAAAAATGTTTGATTCGTGATCAGAGATGCTTGAAACGTGCTCTTCCCTCGAAAACTCGAATTCGAATTTTCAACCCCGTCACAATACTTTCCTTATACATTATGTATATAAGGAAAGTAATTAAAGAATCGCACAATTCAAATTTTTGGTATAAATATAGTGCGATATCTTTGCATCCTAGTGAGAAAAAGTATTTACTTTATTACAGAAATTTTTCATGAGTTTTAATGTGAAACGCCTCACTAATTTTCAAAGCATAACTTTTATTTTCAGAACAGGGTTTTCCCCCTGCTTCTTATACTGGTCACTGATAGAGCAGGGATATGATAAGGAGACGGCACAGAATCTGCAACAAGTCTTGATAGTGTTTGACATTTGTTTGGCAGCTGAGATAACGTCTGAAATTTTTGCCGCGCAAAAAAACGGTTTACTTTAAAGGAACTGAGAGATACGTCACATAATTTTTTAGGAATGCAAGTATTTTCATTTAGAAAATATACTGCTGATTTTAAGCGTTTAGCATTCCTCATTTGAATGCGTGGTGTTTTTTGGAGCACATTTCCCCCTTTAATTCGTTTCCTTTATTTCTTGAAGAGAAATTACTCTTCTTTTCCAAATTAAGAGACTCTAGGGCTTTTGATTTGGGACTTGCCCCAAACCTTACCCGGGAGCACTGCTCCGATTCAATAAACTATCTCTTGTTAATATCTTACGTTATGATTTCCCAACCTCTCTCTAGATGGAGCTTAAGGGCAGTTTTTCTCGCTGACCTGGGTTCTCCCATAAATTGTGTCTCGAGGTTCTAAAGGTTCATTTGAATGCGCCACGCTCACTTATTTAGGGCGTATTAAAGGAGATTATTTAAGGCGTATCAAAGGGAATTATTTAGGGCATATCGAATGAGCTTATTACTTTCCTTATATACATAATGTATAAGGAAAGTATTGTGACGGGGTCGAAAATTCGAATTCGAGTTTTCGACGGGAGAGCACGTTTCAAGCATCCCTGATCACGAATCAAACATTTTTGAAGTGATGTCTGTGTGTGTGTGTGTGTGTGTGTGTGTGTGTGTGTGTGTGTGTGTGTGTGTGTGTCAGTGAGTCTGTGGAGACGATAACTGACGAACGAATGGACCGATTCGAACCAAATTTGGTACAAAAATCACAATCCGTAAACACTGGAAGCCTATTGTTTTTATACGCAATCGAATGTTCAGAACCCCCCTAAATTTTCGAATGAAATTTTGAAAAAATCGTCAAAAAATTAAAACCACTAATAAAGTTACGCAAATAGACATTTCTTATGTAATTTTTCATTAGAAAACGATTGACATAAATTTTAGAACGCTAACGTGAACCGTTCTCGAGATATTGTACATTTTTAAAAAAAATTATCAAAAAGTCATATAAAATAAAAAGAAAAATATTTCCTATTGAGAAACATGTGTACTTTTCATATGTAATACCATGCGATAAATTGAGTGACATCCTTCTCGTGGATCTGGCTCGTTCCATTCTTGAAAAAAGATACTTTGAATAATACTTTTGTATTTGAACGCCAATAGTCATTTATCTGCTTTAAGAAAAACTTATTTCTTAGTGCATAACGCTTGGCGAGATTTTGGCGACCAATTTGGCGGAATGTCGCCAACTTGGCGACTTTTTGAAATGTTGCCAAATTAACGAAAATCTCGCCAAATGGATAAAAATGACGCTAAATCAATGAAAATGACGACTAATTGTCGAAAATTCAATATCTTGGAAAGAATATTAGTATCTACTACAAGAAAATCCTATTTTTTTACTGTAAAAGTAGTAAATTCATTACATTATATAAGGAAAGTCATGTGTTGCCCACATCAGATTTTTTAGATTGTATTAAGTCCACGCAAAGGGTGAAATAAGTATTTGTATCAAAAGAGCTTATTTAGGTTGATTCAAAAACTTTTACTGCGTTATCGATTCCCCTCAGAGGTTTCATGTCATATGTAAGGCGTATAAAATTAATTTGTATAGAGTATATCAAATGAGCTTATTTAGTGCATGTTAGACAAGCGCAGTGAGAGAAAGGCGTATTTAGAACATAATATGCAGTCATCCTATTTGGACGTAGCTCAGAGACGGACCCAAGATGTATTACGCAACCGCTCAGCATGCTAAGGTGGTTTAAGTGCTTATTTAGGGCGTATAACTTATGCTTAGAGAACGGGAGTTCAGCATTGCGTGTTCTCACGCAGTTTACGACTGCGTCTTTTAAAATATTGAATTTATGAATTTAATTAATACCTACATTAAATCCTGAGCAATGACGGGTACATTTTCTAATGGACATATATTGGAAAGGGAGAATATAATTGACTTATTATGATTACACGATGTATGAAGGTTTTATTATTGTATAATTTAGTCAGTCATTTCAAAATCATCGTAAGTCACATTTTTTTACGATAGCCTGAATAGTGCGGTTTTGAAGTCTTTGAACATAGTTTCATATGTTGTGCAAAAACAGCAAAAGTCTTAATCGAGTAATACAGGCCCTCCATTTTTACCGTTAGAACAAGATTATGCTACCAATGACCAATAACTAAAATGCTCCAATAAATATTGGCCATATAAAAGAAATTAAGAGTAGCATTCTAGATGAACGTCAAAACTTTTATGAGGACATACAAAACTACATAACTAAAAAATCTGATGTGGGCAGCACATGACTTTCCTTATATAAGGCAATGAATTTAGTACTTTTACAGTTAAAAAATGTTATTCTTATAGTAGATACTTATATTCTTTCCAAGATATTGAATTTTCTTCAATTAGTCGTCATTTTCATTGTTTTAGCGTCATTTCTATCCATTTGGCGAGATTTTCGTTACTATCGCAACATTTAAAAATGTCACCAAGTTAGCGACATTAAGCTAAATTCGTCGCCAAAATCTCGCCACGTGTTATGGACGGAGAAATAGTTATTCTTACAGCGGATAAGTGACTATTGGAGTTCAAATACAAAAGTAGTAATCAAAGTATCTTTTCTCGTGAATGGAACAAGTTAGATCCACCAGAATGATGTCACCAAATTTATCGCAAGATATTACATATGACAAGTGAACATGTTTCTTAACAGTTAATATCTTTTTTTAATTTATGGGAAGTTTTGAAAAATTTATTTGAAAAATGTGCAATATCTCGAAAAATGTTCGTGGTGTGTTTTACAGTTTATGTCAATCGTTTTCTAAGGAAAAATTACATAAGAAATGTCTTTTTGCGTAACTTTATTAAAGGTTTTAATTTTTGATGATTTTTTCAAAATTTCACTCGAAAATTTAGGAGGGTTCTGAACGTTCAATTGTATCTGAAAACAATAGGTTTCCAGTATTCACGGATTGTGAATTTTGTACCAAATTTCATTCGAATCACTCCATTCGTTCGTAAGATATCGTCTCCACAGGCTCACTGTCGCACACACACACACACACACACACACACACACACACACACACACACACACACACACACACACACACACACACACTCACACACACATACTTTCACACACACACACACATATACTTTCACACACACACAGACATCACTTCAAAAATGTTCGATTCGTGATCAGGGATGCTTGAAACCTGCTCTGCCGTCGAAAACTCGGCTTCGAGTTTTCGACCCCGTCACAATACTTTCCTCATACATTATGTATATAAGGAAAGTAAAAATCTGATGTGGGCAGCACATGACTTTCCTTATATAATGCCATGAATTTACTTCTTTAACGTGGAAATAGTGATGAAACGTTCCACGGCACAGTGTTTGTAACATTAAATTGTACATTTGGCTCGGTAAATCGTATATCCGGATGACAACATCTAAAACTATTCCGTATCCAATTAACTTATACATTATTATTATTATTATTATTATTATTATTATTATTACATTTATTATAATTTATTATTTTTTATTTATTTATTTATTATATTATATTATTATATTTATTGTATTTTACGTAGCTCTAAATTAACAATTATCAATATTGATAGCATCCTCAATAACCAATATAGTCCATATATATAAATATTTTAGAAATAAATCATCTATTAGGCGTCATTTTCATTAACTTGGCGTCATTTTTGCAATTTTGAAGATATTCTCGTCAATGTGGGGCCAAATATCGCCAAGTTAGCGATATTCAGAAAGGCACATTTTATATAATAAAAGATGTGCTCATCATATGACGGAATTTTTAAACTATTACATCCTATTTGGCGTTGTTTTTATCAATTTGGCGATATTTTTATCAATTTGATAACACTTTTATCAATTTGGCAATAGTTTCTCCCATCTGGCAGCATTTAAAATGTCGCCAAGTTGACAATATGCTGCCAAAATTCGTTGCCAGAATTTTGCCATGAGTTACAGACTGAGTCTTAATTTCTTTCCAAAATATTGAATTTTAATCAATTAGTTAGCACTTTCATTGTTTTAGTGTTATTCTTATTAATTTGCGACATTTTTATCATTTTGGCGACATTTTCATCAATGCTGCGACATTTTCATCAATGTTGGATATTTTTATCAATATGGCGATATATAAAGAACCCGCCAAGTTGTCGTTATTCCTCCAAATTCGTCGCTAAAATTTCGTCAAGCATTATTGTCAGAGAAATAGGTTATTCTTGTAGCAGATAAACGACTAATGGTGTCCAAATACGAAACTATTACCCAAGTTATCTTCTCTTATAGTAGATTCTTATTCTTTTCAAGGATTGTGTATTGGATTTTCATCCATTAGTCTTCATTTTCATTGATTTAGCGTCATTTTTATCAATTTGGGAACATTTTTATCATTTTGGTGATATTTTCGTCAATTTAACCATATTAAAAAAACTCGGCAAGTTGGTGATATTTCACCATATTCGCCGCTAAAATTTCGCCAAGCATTGTTTATGGAGAAATAGGTTAATCTTATGGTAAATAAACGACTAATGGCAACAAATTGCAAATCTATTACCCAAAGTGTCTTCTTTCGTGAATAGCAAAATCTACGGGATTGGTGATAATAAATTTGACGCATTGTATTACATATGAAAAATGAACAGATTTTATAATAGTTAATATATTTTTTTTAATTTTATGTGCTTTTTTGATAAATTTATTTTAAAAATGTGCAAAATCTGGAGAACGGTTCATGCTAGCGTTCTAAAGTTTATATCAATCGTTTTCAAATGAAAAATTACATAAGACATAAATTTTTATGTAACTTTATTGAATGTTTTAATTTTTTGATGATTTTCTTAAAATTTAATTTCAAAATTTAGGAGAGTTTTGTATATTCGATTGCGTGTAAAAATAATAGGCTTCCAGTATTCACTGATTGTGATTTTTGTACTAAATTTTGTTCTAATCGATTGATAATCGTGATAATCGTGAGATATCCTCTCCACAGACTCACTGATACTCACACACACAGACATCACCTCAAAAACATTTGATTCATGTTCAGGGATGTTTGAAACATGCTCTCCCGTGGAAAACTCTAATTTGAGTTTTCGACCCAGTCGTAATACTTTTCTTTGTATATAAGGAAAGTAATGAGCGGAAGGTGCAGACACAAATGAGGCGGAATCCAAGGATGAATACAACTATGCCTTAAACAAATGCAAATATTGTAAACTTCTCAAAAATATCTTACTATAATAATGCTACAAAATAAACAGATATTTTGTATTTGTTTTTTACTTCCCTGCAGTACATGGTAATGTATAGGGAAAGTATTGGAAGCATGCCGAAAACCGCAACTCAAGTTTTCGACGGATCTACACGTTTCGAGACCTCTGGAATACGAAAAAACTATCTTTAGCGTGACGTCTGTGAGTGTGTGTGTGTGTCTGACTGTGTGTCTGTCTGTGTGCCTGTCTGTCTGTCTATGCAGAATTTGGATCCACTCTAACTCAAAAACTAATGGACCGAATTTCAAAAAATTTGGTAGGTAAGTCACGTGTGGGCGAATCTGGTGCTGATTAGTTTTGGATATGAATCGTGATAAAAGAACCCGCCTTTTTTTGCGAAATGGCCTGCAAAAGTTTGTATCCACTCTAGATAGAAAACTAATGGACCGAATTTCACAAACATTGGTTGATAAGTCACCTGTGGGATACCCTGGTGCTGATTAGATTTAGGTACGATTCGAAAAAACATGACCTACCTTTTTTTGCGAAATGGCCCTCAAAATTCGTCAAAATCTAAAATAAATACATACATATGCTCAAATATATCCATTAAATGATTCTTTTATACGTAATTTTTAACGATGAAAAGAATAAGACCAACCCCATTACACTAGGACTGCCGTTCTCGAGATATATTGTTTTTTCTTATTTTCTCTACCTTACCTTTGAAAATAAGTCCACTTAATAAATGAGAACGAAAAATGAATTAAAAGTGAATTAAATTGAATTAAAATAAAGAGAAGGTGTATATAAGTCTGCAGGGAAAGTCATAGGCTGCCCACATCAGATTTTTTATAATATAGTCACTTTCGAAAAGTATTTTCGAACTTTGTTCTGCCGTTTCTTGCAAAAGCGTCATAAGTCAGTGAGCTTAAAAATTATATATTTTAATGTTTCTAACAAAATTTCTTGTAACAAGAGCAAAAATTATAACTAAATATGCTGACAGTCAGCATATTTAGTAATAATTTTTGGTGTAGAGAAAAACGAAAAAACGAAAATATCTCGAGAACGGCTAGTCCTAGTGTAATGGGGTTGGTCTTATTCTTTTCTTCGTTAAAAATTACGTATAAAACATACATTTAATGGATATATTTCAGCATACGTAGTTTTTATTTTAAATTTTATCTATTTTAGCCGGCCATTTTGCAAAAAGAGGCAGGTTATGTTTTTTCGAAATGTACCAAAATCTAATCAGCACCAGGATGACCTACAAGCGACTTATCAACAAACTTTTGTGAAATTCGGTCCATTAGATTTTCAGCTAGAGTGGATAAATGCTTTTGCGGGCCATTTCGCAAAAAAGGCGGGTTCTTTTACCCCGAATCGTACCCAAAGCTAATCAGCATCATATTCGCCCACAAGTGACTTATCTGCCAAATTTTATGAAACTCGGTCAATTAGTATTTTAGTTAGAGTAGATACAAAATCTGCACGGACAGACAGACAGACACACAGATACACAGACTCAGACACACACACAGACGTCAAGCTAAAAATAGTTTTTTCGTATTCTAGAGCTCTCGAAACGTGTGGATCCGTCGAAAACTCGAGTTGCGATTTTCGACATGATTCCAATAATTTCCCTATACATTACCATGTATTGCAGGGAAAGTAACACATACAAAATATCTGTTTATTTTGTAGCATTATTATAGGAAGATATTTTTGAGAAGTTTACAGCATTTGCATTTGATTAAGGCATAGTTGTATCTATTGTATTCGATTCCGCCTCATTTGTATCTGCACCTTCCTCTCGTTGTAAAAGCATATGTTGAATATTTATTTTTGCTATATTTTATGTCGATTTATACATTTTTTTTTATTCCTGAAAGAATTTGCAGAAGTGACTTATTCTGTTTTTTCAATGACCGATTCAATTTGAGTTACAATTTCATCTGTTGGCAGGGGAAATTGCAGTTAAATCTGCTATTTACGAACACCACCATGGATACTTAATGTTTTGTTACTTAAGAAGTGTATAACATCTACCCTACCTGGACTCTAATTTGACCTCTACCATACCTGGACGCTACTATGACCTCTACCATACGTGGACTCTACTATGACCTCTACCATACCTGGACTGCATTTTGTGCCTAAAGTTCGAGAAAATTGAATACCATAGTACTTAACCTATGCCCATATAATTCCAAAGCAAGCCTCATCTGCCCGCGCTTTCAGGGGTTGAACAGTAGTTGGAACATGGGTGTTCTGCGCCGAAGGAGGAGCAGTGAGGAGCGAGGAGCAAAATGGCCGCCATCTTGAATTCCGAAATTCTGGACGGGGGTGTAAAAGGGGGAAAAATGAAAAAATGAGGAGGTGAAAATTTTTTAGAAACTTTTTTTCGGGTGACAACGATTTCGTAGTCTTGTACGAGGAGTCAAGCAAGAAATAATTTTTTTTGGAATGACTTTTTTCTAAGTATGGAAGAAACTTTTTGGGGGGTGGCAACGGCTGAGGTTCTGCATGGAAGGAGGAGCAGTGTCATCATCGCCTCCTAACGGCAGAAAGTGAAACTATCGAGGATGGAACTTCGGTTTTTCTACGTAGGGAAGAAACTTTTTTCGGGGTGACAACACCTCCGCCTCCGCACGGGAGGAGGAGCAGTTGCCATCAGCGCCCCCTAGCGGCGGAAAGTGGAATTAAAATTGAAATTGGTTAATTTTTTGCCTTAATGGTAATTTTCTTTTTTCTAAATAAGGATACTTAAATAAAGTTATTAAGTATAACAGGAGCGTGCCAAGAGCATGCAAAAGGTATGTCAGAGGCGTGCCAAGGCCATGCCAAGGGTGTACCAAAGCCTTTGTTCTTAGAACAACCCTCCACCTCCTAAGAAAAGAGTGCTTACCCAATATGACGGTTACGAAGAGATACGTGAGAATCTTGTATGATGAATTGAAATAACATAGATTTTTAAACGTGTGTCATTTTTAGCGTTTCTTCACAAAAAGTTTCAAAAACGATAAAAAACAACAAAAATGTGCGTTTTTTTTAACAAGTTGTAGTTTTGAGATTGTTTTATTTCTCTATGGAAAATAGCATGGGTTTTCACACTTTTGTGAATTTTTTAGAAAAAAAATGCGCGTTTTTGCAAAAGTGTTACTAAAATGCATTTTTTGAAAAATGTGACATTTTGCGATTTTTTTCAAAATGTCTGATTTCTCTATGGGAATTAACAAAAGTTTTCGCACTTTTGCATTTAAAAAAAAAAGTGCGTTTTTGCAAAAGTGTTACCAAAAATGCGTGTTTTGAAAAATGTAACATTTCACGATTTTTTTCAAAACATACTTTTTACTTGTAAAAACTAAGAAAAACAGGTTTTCAAAGTAGTAAAATTGCATGAATTGTGTGTATTGGTGGGGGGGGGGGGGGTGTTTCCCCAATCGTTTTGGCCCTAGATTTTTAGAATTTTAAAAAAATAAATATTTTCAATAAATATTTTTAATAATAAATATTTTAATGCCTGGCCATTTAAAAAATAATAATAATAATAATAAATATTTTAAAGCAGATACCTGTTTATCTGCAAAATACTTAAGTAAGGAGTGTTTCCAAAAACAAATATTTTCAATAAATATTTTTAATAATAAATATTTTAGTGCCTGGCCATTTAAAAAATAATAATAATAATAATAAATATTTTAAAGCAGATACCTGTTTATCTGCAAAATACTTAAGTGAGAAGTGTTTCCAAAAATAAATATCTTCAATAATAGCAGATACCTGCTTATCTGCAAAATATTTACGTGTTACGAATCTTGCAAGTTAATTAAAGGATGTTAATTAAATTAGTATTATGAATCGTGTAAGTTAATTAAAGGATGTTAATTAAATTAGTGTTATGAATCTCACAAGTTAATTAAAGGATGTTAATTAAATTAAGTGATTAAGTCTTGGAATTTAAATAATATAAGATACTCATTTCTGCATAGGAGCGTGTTTTTACACTGGTATGTTTTAATACGTGCGTTATTTTATACGTGTACTATTCCCATAGGGGTATCTCTAAACCAACATGTTTTAATACGTATGTTATTTTAATACGTGTGTTATTTTATACGAGGGTATCTTTAAACCAACATGTTTTAATACGTATGTTATTTTTTAAACGTGTGTTATTCCCATAGGGGTATCTTTAAACCAGCATGTTTTAAAAAAAGAGTACAATGTGCTTTAAAATGAAGCCAGAGACACGGCTTATGCCTACAAAAACCACATAGTACATTAAATTATGATGACAGAAGGTAATACACCCCCCTTGTGCGGTTTTCCCGGCCGCCCACTTTTGCTGCTCTATGTCTTCGGATGAGTCGGACGGCCTGGGTTTTCGACCCCCTTTGTGCGGGGCAGTGACAGAAAAGAATGTTGTTTTTTGGCTGAGTTGAAAAGAATGCTGTTCTAGGTTGAAAAGATACCCCCATGAAAGGCTATTATATTATCGGCTGGGAGTTGTAAGAGAGAGACTCGCTTGTATTTCTAGAATGCGTATGCATTTCCGTTTAAATAGCTTGCTTATGTAATTATTCTCAATTAGAAAAAATAAAATTACCATTAAGGCAAAAAATTACCAAGTTTCAATTTTAATTCCACTTTTCACCGCTAGGGGGAGCTGATGGCACTGCTCCTCCTTCCGTGCAGAACCTCTGCCGTTGCCACCCTCAAAAAAGTTTCTCCCATACTTAGAAAAATACTCATTCCAAAAAAAATTATTTCTCTCCTGACCCCTCGCACAAGACTACGAAATCGTTGCCACCCGAAAAAAGTTTCTAAAAAATTTTCACCCCCCTCATTTTTTTTCATTTTCCCTCTTTTGCACCCCCGTCCAGGATTACGGAATTCAAGATGGCAGCCATTTTGTTTCTCGCTCCTCAATGCTCCTCCGTCGGCGTAGAACACCCATGTTCCAACTACTTTGTACTGTTAATTGGGGCAATGGTGATCTCTATAATTGGGACGTCTAACGCTGATTTTAACTTATTTTATTCCACGCGTGACAGTAAAAAGGTTATAGATAGTCCAGTCCTAGTAGAGGCCATTTTGTATACCTACTGAGATGATGAATACCAAATATATATAATGGAAAGAAAATACTTCATTTAAAATATCGTGCATCGATCAACTGATGATTTAAACGATTCTATTTTTTAACTTTCTCATACGAAGTATTGAAAATGTATTATTTATACGAAAATTTTCGATTTCGAGACTTTGATGCCACTGCATATGTTTTACAACCTCCTGAACACGTTTTGATTAATTTCAGAATGATGTCCGTCTGCCTATCAGAATGTCTGTTATTCGATTTTTGGTGTACACGTTAGATGCTATATATATTAATGAATTTTCACGAAACTTCATATTCGGCTTTGTTAGCAAAAAATCTGGTACTGGATAAAATTTTTTGAAACTCGAGTGAAAACTTCGAGATTTATTCGAAATAATACATTTCCTTAACATGGGAGCATAGTACAAAATTTGATATTATCGTTCCCAATAAGGGTTGTTTATAGCTCACAATCACAAAAACGTGAAGTTTCAGTAACTAAAGTGATAAATAACTGTGATACAATTTTTACTTTCCTTATATACATAATGTATAAGGAAAGTATTGTGACGGGGTCGAAAATTCGAATTCGAGTTTTCGACGGGAGAGCACGTTTCAAGCATCCCTGATCACGAATCAAACATTTTTGAAGTGATGTCTGTGTGTGTGTGTGTGTGTGTGAGTGTGTGTGTGTGTGTGTGTGTGTGTGTGAAAGTATGTGTGTATGTGTGTGTGTGTGTCAGTGAGCCTGTAGAGACGATAACTGACGAACGAATGGACCGATTCGAACCAAATTTGGTACAAAAATCACAATCCGTAAACACTGGAAGCTTATTGTTTTTATACGCAATCGAATGTCCAGAACCCCCCTAAATTTTCGAATGAAATTTTGAAAAAATCGTCAAAAAATTAAAACCACTAATAAAGTTACGCAAATAGAGATTTCTTATGTAATTTTTCATTAGAAAACGATTGACATAAATTTTAGAACGCTAACGTGAACCGTTCTCGAGATATTGTACATTTTTTTAAAAAATTATCAAAAAGTCATATAAAATAAAAAGAAAAATATTTCCTATTGAGAAACATGTTTACTTTTCATATGTAATACCATGCGATAAATTGAGTGACATCCTTCTCGGGGATCTAGTTCGTTCCATTCTTGAAAAAAGATACTTTGAATAATACTTTTGTATTTGAACGCCAATAGTCATTTATCTGCTTTAAGAAAAACTTATTTCTTAGTGCATAACGCTTGGCGAGATTTTGGCGACGAATTTGGCGGAATGTTGCCAACTTGGCGACTTTTTTGAAATGTTGCCAAATTAACAAAAATCTCGCCAAATGGATAAAAATGACGCTAAATCAAAGAAAATGACGACTCATTGTCGAAAATTCAATATCTTGGAAAGAATATTAGTATCTACTACAAGCCCACATCATATTTTTTTATTTCAGTTTCTATCAAATTTTGTGGTCCTTTGAAAAAGGGCCAGTTCCGTTTTTCCACGAATAAATTTTAAAAACTTTTGTTATAGCTTTTAGATCTAGTTAGTCATTTAGAATGGATAGAAACAGACCTACACGTACTCAGGGCGACAAAAAACAATAAAAAAAAATCTGATGTGGGCAACACATGACTTTCCTTATATAACGTAATGAATTTACCACTTTTACAGTAAAATAAATAGGTTTTTCTTATAGTAGATACTAATATTCTTTCCAAGATATTGAATTTTCGACAATTAGTCGTCATTTAATTGATTTAGCGTCATTTTTATCCATTTGGCGAGATTTTCGTTAATTTGTCAACATTTCAAAAAGTCGACAAGTTGGCGACATTCCGCCAAAATTCGTCGCCAAAATCTCGCCAAGCATAATGGACAAAGAAATAAGTTATTCTTACAGCAGATAAATGAATATTGGCGTTCAAATACAAAAGTATTACTCAAAGTATCTTTCTTCATGAATGGAACGAGCTAGATCCACGAGAATGATGTCATCCAATATATTGCCTGGTATTACTGAAAAGTGAACATGTCTCTCAAGAGGAAATATTTTTTTTTATTTTATATGACTTTCTGATAATTTTTTTGAAAAATGTGCAATATCTCGAGAACGGTTCATGTTAGCGTTCTAAAATTTATGTCAATCGTTTTCTAATGAAAAATTACATAAGAAATGTCTATATGCGTAACTTTATTAGTGGTTTTGATTTTTTGACTATTTTTTCCAAATTTCATTTGAAAATTTAGGGTTGTTCTTAACATTCGATTGTTTATAAAAACAATAGGCTTCCAGAGTTTACGGATTGTGATTTTTGTATCAAATGTGGATCGAATCGGTCCATTCGTTTGTCAGTTATCGTCTTCACAGGCTCTCACGCGCACTCATACACACACACACACACACACACACACACAGACATCACTTCAAAAATGTTTGATTCGTGATCAGGGATGCTTGAAACGTGCTCGTCGAAAACTCGATTTTGAATTTTCGACCCCGTCACAATACTTTCCTTATACATCATGTATATAAGGAAAGTAATAGGATTTTCTTATAGTAGATACTAATATTCTTTCCAAGATATTGAATTTTCGACAATTAGTCGTCATTTTCATTGATTTAGCATCATTTTTATCCATTTGGCGAGATTTTCATTAATTTGGCAGCATTTCAAAAAAGTCGCCATGTTGGCGACATTCCGCCAAATTCGTCGCCAAAATCTCGCCAAGCGTTATGCACTAAGAAAAAAGTTATTCTTACAGCAGATAAATGACTATTGGCGTCCTAATACAAAAGTATTATTCAAAGTATATTTTTTCATGAATGCAACGAGCTAAATCCACGAGAATGATGTCACTCAATTTATCGCATGGTATTACATATGAAAAGTTAACATGCTTCTCAATAGGAATTTTTTTTTTTTTATGTGACTTTTTCATAATTTTTTTGAAAAATGTACAATATCTCGAGAACGGTTCATATTAGAGTTCTAAAGTTTATGCCAATCGTTTTCTAATGAAAAATTACATAAGAAATGTCTATTTGCGTAACTTTATTAGCGGTTTTGATTTTTTAACGATTTTTTCAAAATTTTATTCGAAAATTTAGGGGGGTTCTGAACATTCGATCACGTATAAAAACAACAGGCTTCCAGTGTTTGCGGATTGTGATTTTTGTACCAAATTTCGTTCGAATCGGTCCATTCGTTCGTCAGTTATCGTCTCCACAGACTCACTGACACACACACATACTTTCACACACACACACACACACACACACACACACACACACACACATACACACACACAGACATCACTTCAAAAATGTTTGATTCGTGATCAGGGATGCTTGAAACGTGCATTCCCGTCGAAAACTCGAATTCGAATTTTCGACCCCGTCACAATACTTTCCTTATACATTATGTATATAAGGAAAGTAAAAATGGTGGATTCCTTTTTACGAGTATCCAAAGCAAATATCTAATCTACTGAAATTCTAATTTTCGACCCCTTTTTACTTTCCTTATATACATAATGTATAAGGAAAGTATTGTGACGGGGTCGAAAATTCGAATTCGAGTTTTCGACGGGAGAGCACGTTTCAAGCATCCCTGATCACGAATCAAACATTTTTGAAGTGATGTCTGTGTGTGTGTATGTGTGTGTGTGTGTGTGTGTGTGTGTGTGTGTGTGAAAGTATGTGTGTGTGTCAGTGAGTCTGTGGAGACGATAACTGACGAACGAATGGACCGATTCGAACCAAATTTGGTACAAAAATCACAATCCGTAAACACTGGAAGCCTATTGCTTTTATATGAAATCGAATGTTAAGAACCCTCCTAAATTTTCGAATGAAATTTTGAAAAAATGGTCAAAAAATCAAAACCACTTATAAAGTTACGCAAATAGACATTTCGTATGTAATTTTTCATTAGAAAACGATTAACATAAATTTTAGAACGCTAACATGAACCGTTCTCGAGATATTGCTCATTTTTAAAAAAAAAATTATCAAAAAGTCATATAAAAAAAAATTCCTATTGAGAAACATGTTCACTTTTCATATGTAATACCATGCGATAAATTGGGTTACACCATTCTCGTGGAACTAGCTCATTCCATTCATGAAAAAATATTCTTTTAGTAATACTTTTGTGTTTGAACGCCAATAGTCATTTATCTGCTGTAAGAATAACTTATTCCTTAGTGCATAACGCTTGGCGAGATTTTGGCGACGAATTTGGCGGAATGTCGCCAACTTGGCGACTTTTTGAAATGTTGCCAAATTCACGAAAATCTCGCCAAATGGATAAAAATGACGACTAATTGTCGAAAATTTAATATCTTGGAAAGAATATTAGTATCTACTATAAGAAAAACCTACTTTTTACTTTCCTTATATACATAATGTATAAGGAAAGTATTGTGACGGGGTCGAAAATTCGAATTCGGGTTTTCGACGGGAGAGCACGTTTCAAGCATCCCTGATCACGAATCAAACATTTTTGAAGTGATGTCTGTGTGTGTGTATGTGTGTGTGTGTGTGTGTGTGTGTGAAAGTATGTGTGTGTGTCAGTGAGTCTGTGGAGTCGATAACTGACGAACGAATGGACCGATTCGAACCAAATTTGGTACAAAATACACAATCCGTAAACACTGGAAGCCTATTGCTTTTATATGCAATCGAATGTTAAGAACCCTCCTAAATTTTCGAATGAAATTTCGAAAAAATCGTCAAAAAATCAAAACCACTAATAAAGTTACGCAAATAGACATTTCGTATGTAATTGTTCATTAGAAAACGATTGAAATAAATTTTAGAACGCTAACATGAACCGTTCTCGAGATATTGCTCATTTTAAAAAAAAAAATTATCAAAAAGTCATATAAAAAAAAATTCCTATTGAGAAACATGTTCACTTTTCATATGTAATACCATGCGATGAATTGGGTTACATCATTCTCGTGGAACTAGCTCATTCCATTCATGAAAAAATATACTTTTAGTAATACTTTTGTGTTTGAACGCCAATAGTCATTTATCTGCTGTAAGAATAACTTATTTCTTAGTGCATAACGCTTGGCGAGATTTTGGCAAAGAATTTGGCGGAATGTCGCCAACTTGGCGACATTTTGTAATGTTGCCAAATTCACGAAAATCTCGCCAAATGGATAAAAATGACGACTAATTGTCAAAAATTTAATATCTTGGAAAGAATATTATTATCTACTATAAGAAAAACCTACTTTTTACTTTCCTTATATACATAATGTATAAGAAAAGTATTGTGACGGGGTCGAAAATTCGAATTCGGGTTTTCGACGGGAGAGCACGTTTCAAACATCCCTGATCACGAATCAAACATTTTTGAAGTGATGTCTGTGTGTGTGTATGAGTGTGTGTGTGTGTGTGAAAGTATGTGTGTGTGTGTGTGTGTCAGTGAGTCTGTGGAGACGATAACTGACGAACGAATGGACCGATTCGAACCAAATTTGATACAAAAATCACAATCCATAAACACTGGAAGCCTATTGTTTTTATACGTAATCGAATGTTCAGAACCCCCCTAAATTTTCGAATGAAATTTTGAAAAAATCGTCAAAAATTCAAAACCGCTAATAAAGTTACGCAAATGCACATTTCTTATGTAATTTTTCATTAGAAATCGATTTGCATAAATTTTAGAACGATAATATGAACCGTTCTCGAGATATTGTACATTTTTCAAAAAAATTATGAAAAAGTCGCATAAAAAAAAAAAAATTCCTATTGAGAAACATGTTCACTTTTCATATGTAATACCGATAAATAGAGTGACATCATTCTCGTGGATCTAGCTCGTTCCATTCATGAAAAAATATACTTTGAATAATACTTTTGTATTTGAACGCCAATAGTCATTTATCTGTTGTAAGAATAACTTTTTTCTTAGTGCATAACGCTTGGCGAGATTTTGGCGACGAATTTGGCGGAATGTCGCCAACTTGGCGACTTTTTTGAAATGTTGCCAAATTAATGAAAATCTCGCCAAATGGATAAAAATGATGCTAAATCAATGAAAATGACGACTCATTGTCGAAAATTCAATATCTTGGAAAGAATATCAGTATCTACTATAAGAAAATCCTATTTTTTTACTTTAAAAGTAGTAAATTCATTACATCATATAAGGAAAGTCATGTGTTGCCCACATCAGATTTTTTTGTTTGTGACGTCATTAGCTCCTTCATGGGGTGGATTGGGGGTAGTTACCCTTTGGAGAGAACATTGTCAAGTTTGGTATCAAATGAAAGATGCTTTAAAGCCCTTTTAAATGAAAGATGCTGTAATTGTGATTAATTTGGATCAGCGATAAAGATTTTTCAAATTTCTTCTTATAAAATTTAAAAAACAAACATTATAAACTACTTGAAAATGGATTCTGGTATGGGAATATATATACAGGGTCTTTCAAAAGTCCGTATAAATTTTAAAAATTCATTAAAACTCGAAAAATCATAGCATTGAGATGCGGTTTGTACCGTAAGTATTGTCAGGATTGGGTTTTATTTTTTTGACGTGAAAAAATTTTGTAGTTTAAAAAATCACCTACAGGTCGTGCTGAACGCATTGGAAAGACAAAGAAAATAACTTACTGTACGCTCAGTACCTTTATTATAGCATCATATGTTCGACATGTCCTCCTCCACAAGGTATGACACAATTCAGGCGAGTGAAAATACCAGTAACTGCAGAATGCAGTACGTCTGGGTGGATAATCTTTTAGTTCCGACAATGTGGAAGGACCTGAATGATACACTGGTGACTTTAAATACCCCCATAACCAAAAATCAACTGGTGTCAAATCTGGAGACCGAGGTGGCCATGTGATCTTGCAATGCCTACTGATAAGTCTGTCTTCCCCGAAAGTGTCAATTAGAAATTTCTTTACTGGATTTCCGATCGGGGATGGTGCTCCATCCTGCATAAATGTTACAGTAGATATCACATTTCGTTCTCGCAAAGACGGCAGGACTTGTTCATGCAGAAGAGTCAAATAACGCTGTGCGTTTACTGTGCAAGTTTCCCAACCAGTACTTGAGCTAAACTCCTCGAAGAAAGAGGGTCCCAGAATGTAAGAGCCACACCAAACTGTCACTCGTGGTGAATGAAGTGGCTGCTTTATGTACTCACGTGGATTAGGAGTCGCCCATATACGACAGTTGTGTGTGTTCACATTCCCATGCAGTGAAAAGTGGGCTTCGTCTGTCCACAAAACTTTAAATAACCACTGTGGCTCCTGTGCGATTTTTGACATAGCCCATTTGGCAAACGTTTCTCGCTGTGCGGTATCTACCGGTAAAAGCTGATGGAGTGAGTAAACTTTCGAGGTTCTTCTTTAATGCACCATTTCATTTTGGAACACTAACCTCGAAAACTTTCATTTCATTACACTTGAATAAAAGCACTCGAAAAAAAGGCCAACTGTAATTAAACCATCCGCACTTCACACAAAGCACATTTATTTAGACGAAAGCACAAAACATAACAAACAATTTTTTTCAAATGGCCAGGCACTTTGACCTTTGTCATTCGTCTTTATTACAGCGGCCAGAGTGTGAACCATTTAGCCGTCCATTGACGTTGCCCCAGGCGCACCAGAGGGGGGCGGAGCACATTGCGCCCACAACACAAACATCCATGCCTTACGTGGGGCTCGAACTCACAACGTGGCGACCGAGCGATTCCTACGGAAACGCTTGCCTTTGAGCACTCGACAACCACGTCGGCACATAACAAGCACTTAAACATTTAATTCACTGGTTAGCACTTTAAAATGTTCACGACGTCGGATGCGCCTTGCTTTCCACCTCCAATCTCTATCTATCTTTCTCTCTCTTCTGTGCTCGCGCTCTGCTGCTCTGGCAACCCTTATATGCTTGCCTGTTGAGTCTTCATCGCTGATTTGGCGATGTGGAAAAATAAATTGTTGGAGTCTTACTGAGTGGTTGCAATTTGTAAGGATACAGATTTAAGATACCGTGAAGGATACCCCATACCGAGGATACAGGAATATCCAATCGCCTTTCAGCTTCAGAAGCGCTGCTAGTCCCAGCCGCTGTTTCAGTTGCTAGGTTTTCAATTTCAGATGCCACAGCACTGGCACGGGAGTCCGTTAACGATGGTCTTCTGCTTCGTGGACGATCCTCCAAATATCCAGTTTCTTCAAATCGTGTGACAAGCTTCAGTAACCCAGAACAGGTGATAGGACATTTTCCTTTCTTTAGATTTTTCCTAAATCGAAATTTTCGCAAAGCATCTGATGCTGATTCTCCGCTCACGTAATACAGCTTCACTAACAAGGCTTTCTCGATCAAAGTTAACATTCTCGCAAAAACTTCTTCTTTGCACCGTTTACTAATGAATCAAATGAAGAATCTACAGAGCACTACAGCTCTTTTATAACAGCCTCATTTACATATTTCGGGAAGATTTTTTCGGGTAAGCGCCAACTATAAGGGATTTTTTAAACTACAAAATTTTTTTCATGTCAAAAAAAAAACCGCGTCCTGACAATACTTATGGTACAAACCGTATTTCAATGAGATGATTTTTCGATTTTTAATGAATTTTTGAAATTTATACGGACTTTTGAAAGACCCTGTATATATATATATATATATACATTATCATAACTATCAGGAACCTTACTCTCCATGAAGGACAGCTGATTCCCTTGAAACTTTCAGTAACATTCTTTCAAATGTTCTACAGTGTAGAATAACCATAATACAAGAAATCATACATCAATGTAAAATCTTCAAACATGCATTTTTTTTTTAAAAATTCAGACATAGTGAACAAATCAATACGATTTGAACATAGATTACATGACATATAAAATTTAAAAACAGAAAAGTTTCGCAAAAAATTGCGATTAACATTAGCTGGAGTGTAAAATAACGTATTACACCTTAACTTTGCTGGCATAAAAATCGATCACATTTAAATGTGCACTACAATCAATCTGATTGCTGAGTAATATTCTAAACAACACCATACACAACATGTCCTGCCCTTTTAATCCTTTCTATTCTTATTCTTACTACATTTTAATAATATATAGAAAACGTCTAACACTTAAATTTCAAAATGTTATTCATTAATCTGACCAGATGTTTAACATCCGGAATACATTCTCCTTTCATCCGCCTTCAAACCAGACGTTTATGGGACATCCAATGGCAAGCCTCGCTTGTGTCCTTAGTTCCAACCATTGTAATTTCACACACCCTTCTATGATACTTCCCGGCCGTCCAAACAGTTACCTTACACCTTTCTGGTAGGTCGGGCGGTCTGGGTTTCAACAACAACCCCCTTCTATGGAGCACGTCAGGTTATTTCACAAGTTGGAGCTGCATAAACCTGAACTGGGAGATACAGCCTTTATGGCTAGGCTCTCCGGAATTTGATCCCCCAGACAGGTAGGCCAGGTAGGTAGGAATTGCATTGTATTTATTGTATAAAGAGAATTACAATAAAAACATTATGAGATGGGCCAGCCCAGTGATTAGCGCGAGGATTGCGTCAGTGAGTCTGTGGAGACGATAGCGCGAGGATGGTGTCAGTGAGTCTGTGGAGACGATAACTGACGAACGAATGGACCGATTCGAACCAAATTTGGTACAAAAATCACAATCCGTAAACACTGGAAGCCTATTGCTTTTATATGCAATCGAATGTTAAGAACCCTCCTAAATTTTCGAATGAAATTTTGAAAAAATGGTCAAAAAATCAAAACCACTTATAAAGTTACGCAAATAGACATTTCGTATGTAATTTTTCATTAGAAAACGATTGACATAAATTTTAGAACGCTAACATGAACCGTTCTCGAGATATTGCTCATTTTTAAAAAAAAAAAATTATCAAAAAGTCATATAAAAAAAAATTCCTATTGAGAAACATGTTCACTTTTCATATGTAATACCATGCGATAAATTGGGTTACATCATTCTCGTGGAACTAGCTCATTCCATTCATGAAAAAATATTCTTTTAGTAATACTTTTGTGCTTGAACGCCAATAGTCATTTATCTGCTGTAAGAATAACTTATTTCTTAGTGCATAACGCTTGGCGAGATTTTGGCGACGAATTTGGCGGAATGTCGCCAACTTGGCGACTTTTTGAAATGTTGCCAAATTCACGAAAATCTCGCCAAATGGATAAAAATGACGACTAATTGTCGAAAATTTAATATCTTGGAAAGAATATTAGTATCTACTATAAGAAAAACCTACTTTTTACTTTCCTTATATACATAATGTATAAGGAAAGTATTGTGACGGGGTCGAAAATTCGAATTCGAGTTTTCGACGGGAGAGCACGTTTCAAGCATCCCTGATCACGAATCAAACATTTTTGAAGTGATGTCTGTGTGTGTGTATGTGTGTGTGTGTGTGTGTGTGAAAGTATGTGTGTGTGTCAGTGAGTCTGTGGAGTCGATAACTGACGAACGAATGGACCGATTCGAACCAAATTTGGTACAAAATACACAATCCGTAAACACTGGAAGCCTATTGCTTTTATATGCAATCGAATGTTAAGAACCCTCCTAAATTTTCGAATGAAATTTTGAAAAAATGGTCAAAAAATCAAAACCACTTATAAAGTTACGCAAATAGACATTTCGTATGTAATTTTTCATTAGAAAACGATTGACATAAATTTTAGAACGCTAACATGAACCGTTCTCCAGATATTGCTCATTTTTAAAAAAAAAATTATCAAAAAGTCATATAAAAAAAAATTCCTATTGAGAAACATGTTCACTTTTCATATGTAATACCATGCGATAAATTGGGTTACATCATTCTCGTGGAACTAGCTCATTCCATTCATGAAAAAATATTCTTTTAGTAATACTTTTGTGTTTGAACGCCAATAGTCATTTATCTGCTGTAAGAATAACTTATTTCTTAGTGCATAACGCTTGGCGAGATTTTGGCGACGAATTTGGCGGAATGTCGCCAACTTGGCGACTTTTTGAAATGTTGCCAAATTCACGAAAATCTCGCCAAATGGATAAAAATGACGACTAATTGTCGAAAATTTAATATCTTGGAAAGAATATTAGTATCTACTATAAGAAAAACCTACTTTTTACTTTCCTTATATACATAATGTATAAGGAAAGTATTGTGACGGGGTCGAAAATTCGAATTCGGGTTTTCGACGGGAGAGCACGTTTCAAGCATCCCTGATCACGAATCAAACATTTTTGAAGTGATGTCTGTGTGTGTGTGTGTGTGTGTGTGTGTGTGTGAAAGTATGTGTGTGTGTCAGTGAGTCTGTGGAGTCGATAACTGACGAACGAATGGACCGATTCGAACCAAATTTGGTACAAAATACACAATCCGTAAACACTGGAAGCCTATTGCTTTTATATGCAATCGAATGTTAAGAACCCTCCTAAATTTTCGAATGAAATTTTGAAAAAATCGTCAAAAAATCAAAACCACTAATAAAGTTACGCAAATAGACATTTCGTATGTAATTTTTCATTAGAAAACGATTGAAATAAATTTTAGAACGCTAACATGAACCGTTCTCGAGATATTGCTCATTTTTAAAAAAAAAATTATCAAAAAGTCATATAAAAAAAAATTCCTATTGAGAAACATGTTCACTTTTCATATGTAATACCATGCGATGAATTGGGTTACATCATTCTCGTGGAACTAGCTCATTCCATTCATGAAAAAATATACTTTTAGTAATACTTTTGTGTTTGAACGCCAATAGTCATTTATCTGCTGTAAGAATAACTTATTTCTTAGTGCATAACGCTTGGCGAGATTTTGGCAAAGAATTTGGCGGAATGTCGCCAACTTGGCGACATTTTGTAATGTTGCCAAATTCACGAAAATCTCGCCAAATGGATAAAAATGACGACTAATTGTCAAAAATTTAATATCTTGGAAAGAATATTAGTATCTACTATAAGAAAAACCTACTTTTTACTTTCCTTATATACATAATGTATAAGAAAAGTATTGTGACGGGGTCGAAAATTCGAATTCGGGTTTTCGACGGGAGAGCATGTTTCAAGCATCCCTGATCACGAATCAAACATTTTTGAAGTGATGTCTGTGTGTGTGTATGTGTGTGTGTGTGTGTGTGAAAGTATGTGTGTGTGTGTGTGTGTGTGTCAGTGAGTCTGTGGAGACGATAACTGACGAACGAATGGACCGATTCGAACCAAATTTGATACAAAAATCACAATCCGTAAACACTGGAAGCCTATTGTTTTTATACGTAATCGAATGTTCAGAACCCCCCTAAATTTTCGAATGAAATTTTGAAAAAATCGTCAAAAATTCAAAACCGCTAATAAAGTTACGCAAATACACATTTCTTATGTAATTTTTCATTAGAAATCGATTTGCATAAATTTTAGAACGATAATATGAACCGTTCTCGAGATATTGTACATTTTTCAAAAAAATTATGAAAAAGTCGCATAAAAAAAAAAAAATTCCTATTGAGAAACATGTTCACTTTTCATATGTAATACCGATAAATAGAGTGACATCATTCTCGTGGATCTAGCTCGTTCCATTCATGAAAAAATATACTTTGAATAATACTTTTGTATTTGAACGCCAATAGTCATTTATCTGTTGTAAGAATAACTTTTTTCTTAGTGCATAACGCTTGGCGAGATTTTGGCGACGAATTTGGCGGAATGTCGCCAACTTGGCGACTTTTTTGAAATGTTGCCAAATTAATGAAAATCTCGCCAAATGGATAAAAATGATGCTAAATCAATGAAAATGACGACTCATTGTCGAAAATTCAATATCTTGGAAAGACTATCAGTATCTACTATAAGAAAATCCTATTTTTTTACTTTAAAAGTAGTAAATTCATTACATCATATAAGGAAAGTCATGTGTTGCCCACATCAGATTTTTTTGTTTGTGACGTCATTAGCTCCTTCATGGGGTGGAGTGGGGGTAGTTACCCTTTGGAGAGAACATTGTCAAGTTTGGTATCAAATGAAAGATGCTTTAAAGCCCTTTTAAATGAAAGATGCTGTAATTGTGATTAATTTGGATCAGCGATAAAGATTTTTCAAATTTCTTCTTATAAAATTTAAAAAACAAACATTATAAACTACTTGAAAATGGATTCTGGTATGGGAATATATATACAGGGTCTTTCAAAAGTCCGTATAAATTTTAAAAATTCATTAAAACTCGAAAAATCATAGCATTGAGATGCGGTTTGTACCGTAAGTATTGTCAGGATTGGGTTTTATTTTTTTGACGTGAAAAAATTTTGTAGTTTAAAAAATCACCTACAGGTCGTGCTGAACGCATTGGAAAGACAAAGAAAATAACTTACTGTACGCTCAGTACCTTTATTATAGCATCATATGTTCGACATGTCCTCCTCCACAAGGTATGACACAATTCAGGCGAGTGAAAATACCAGTAACTGCAGAATGCAGTACGTCTGGGTGGATAATCTTTTAGTTCCGACAATGTGGAAGGACCTGAATGATACACTGGTGACTTTAAATACCCCCATAACCAAAAATCAACTGGTGTCAAATCTGGAGACCGAGGTGGCCATGTGATCTTGCAATGCCTATTGATAAGTCTGTCTTCCCCGAAAGTGTCAATTAGAAATTTCTTTACTGGATTTCCGATCGGGGATGGTGCTCCATCCTGCATAAATGTTACAGTAGATATCACATTTCGTTCTCGCAAAGACGGCAGGACTTGTTCATGCAGAAGAGTCAAATAACGCTGTGCGTTTACTGTGCAAGTTTCCCTACCAGTACTTGAGCTAAACTCCTCGAAAAAAGAGGGTCCCAGAATGTAAGAGCCACACCAAACTGTCACTCGTGGTGAATGAAGTGGCTGCTTTATGTACTCACGTGGATTAGGAGTCGCCCATATACGACAGTTGTGTGTGTTCACATTTCCATGCAGTGAAAAGTGGGCTTCGTCTGTCCACAAAACTTTAAATAACCACTGTGGCTCCTGTGCGATTTTTGACATAGCCTATTTGGCAAACGTTTCTCGCTGTGCGGTATCTACCGGTAAAAGCTGATGGAGTGAGTAAACTTTCGAGGTTCTTCTTTAATGCACCATTTCATTTTGGAACACTAACCTCGAAAACTTTCATTTCATTACACTTGAATAAAAGCACTCGAAAAAAAGGCCAACTGTAATTAAACCATCCGCACTTCACACAAAGCACATTTATTTAGACGAAAGCACAAAACATAACAAACAATTTTTTTCAAATGGCCAGGCACTTTGACCTTCGTCATTCGTCTTTATTACAGCGGCCAGAGTATGAATCATTTAGCCGTCCATTGACGTTGCCCCAGGCGCACCAGAGGGGGGCGGAGCACATTGCGCCCACAACACAAACATCCATGCCTTACGTGGGGCTCGAACTCACAACGTGGCGACCGAGCGATTCCTACGGAAACGCTTGCCTTTGAGCACTCGACAACCACGTCGGCACATAACAAGCACTGAAACATTTAATTCACTGGTTAGCACTTTAAAATGTTCACGACGTCGGATGCGCCTTGCTTTCCACCTCCAATCTCTATCTATCTTTCTCTCTCTTCTGTGCTCGCGCTCTGCTGCTCTGGCAACCCTTATATGCTTGCCTGTTGAGTCTTCATCGCTGATTTGGCGATGTGGAAAAATAAATTGTTGGAGTCTTACTGAGTGGTTGCAATTTGTAAGGATACAGATTTAAGATACCGTGAAGGATACCCCATACCGAGGGTACAGGAATATCCAATCGCCTTTCAGCTTCAGAAGCGCTGCTAGTCCCAGCCGCTGTTTCAGTTGCTAGGTTTTCAATTTCAGATGCCACAGCACTGGCACGGGAGTCCGTTAACGATGGTCTTCTGCTTCGTAGACGATCCTCCAAATATCCAGTTTCTTCAAATCGTGTGACAAGCTTCAGTAACCCAGAACAGGTGATAGGACATTTTCCTTTCTTTAGATTTTTCCTAAATCGAAATTTTCGCAAAGCATCTGATGCTGATTCTCCGCTCACGTAATACAGCTTCACTAACAAGGCTTTCTCGATCAAAGTTAACATTCTCGCAAAAACTTCTTCTTTGCACCGTTTACTAATGAATCAAATGAAGAATCTACAGAGCACTACAGCTCTTTTATAACAGCCTCATTTACATATTTCGGGAAGATTTTTTCGGGTAAGCGCCAACTATAGGGGATTTTTTAAACTACAAAATTTTTTTCATGTCAAAAAAAAAACCGCGTCCTGACAATACTTATGGTACAAACCGTATTTCAATGAGATGATTTTTCGATTTTTAATGAATTTTTGAAATTTATACGGACTTTTGAAAGACCCTGTATATATATATATATATATACATTATCATAACTATCAGGAACCTTACTCTCCATGAAGGACAGCTGATTCCCTTGAAACTTTCAGTAACATGCTTTCAAATGTTCTACAGTGTAGAATAACCATAATACAAGAAATCATACATCAATGTAAAATCTTCAAACATGCATTTTTTTTTTTAAAATTCAGACATAGTGAACAAATCAATACGATTTGAACATAGATTACATGACATATAAAATTTAAAAACAGAAAAGTTTCGCAAAAAATTGCGATTAACATTAGCTGGAGTGTAAAATAACGTATTACACCTTAACTTTGCTGGCATAAAAATCGATCACATTTAAATGTGCACTACAATCAATCTGATTGCTGAGTAATATTCTAAACAACACCATACACAACATGTCCTGCCCTTTTAATCCTTTCTATTCTTATTCTTACTACATTTTAATAATATATAGAAAACGTCTAACACTTAAATTTCAAAATGTTATTCATTAATCTGACCAGATGTTTAACATCCGGAATACATTCTCCTTTCATCCGCCTTCAAACCAGACGTTTATGGGACATCCAATGGCAAGCCTCGCTTGTGTCCTTAGTTCCAACCATTGTAATTTCACACACCCTTCTATGATACTTCCCGGCCGTCCAAACAGTTACCTTACACCTTTCTGGTAGGTCGGGCGGTCTGGGTTTCAACAACAACCCCCTTCTATGGAGCACGTCAGGTTATTTCACAAGTTGGAGCTGCATAAACCTGAACTGGGAGATACAGCCTTTATGGCTAGGCTCTCCGGAATTTGATCCCCCAGACAGGTAGGCCAGGTAGGTAGGAATTGCATTGTATTTATTGTATAAAGAGAATTACAATAAAAACATTATGAGATGGGCCAGCCCAGTGATTAGCGCGAGGATTGCAATCGGACTACCCGAGTTCGATTCCGGTCTCTGCCCAAACTGTTTCAGTGTTCACGCTGAGTGCTGGCATATTAAATATGTGAGTTCGTAAGTTTTTCCGAGAGCTTGGTGGTCGAGGTAGGAGGGTACAATCCCCGTGGATGTCGCCCCCCCCCCTGAGTTCTAGTCTAAATTGGGTGGCATTCCCCTGCCGTTTAACACATACCTTACACCTTCGGGTAGCTCGGACTCTCTGGAAGAAGAAAACGGACGAATAATAAGAAGAATTAAAACGCTTTTTGAGTTTTATTGATTTCTATAACCTTACCTAAAATAACGAAACTGGAGATTATAAATTTTGCAGTTAGCCCTTAATTGATACCAAACCAGTTCGAGTTACAGGAATGCTTTAATTTTTGTTGTTATACCAAAACATTAAATATATTTTAAATATTCGCCAAATTTCTGATGTATTCCATGAAAAATGTGCTGGTACATTTATAAAGAATGTCGTACTGGGCATTTCAAATTTATTAGTTTCTACTACAAAAATTCAGTCATCATTTCATATCATTATCCAGCGATATGTAAAAAAATATTGTTTCATCCATCCACAATCCTATACATCTAGTCAGAATTTATTAAACCAAAAATAAATTGGACGAATGAGATATGGGCGTCTTGTACATTTCATAAAATAAGAACGCAATTGAAGTATTTGTCGAATAGCCTGATAAACGAAATTCTTATTCGCAGAAAGGGATAACTGGAAATGGAAAACTGTCAGATGTTTTGTGATATATTTTCGAACACCTTATTTCAAATGTCTGTTATAAAGGAGTGCAATTCATCATTGGGAATTGTATTATATAATAAACATCTTGTAGATTGCACTAGTGTATTTAGAGTCTATATCATACAAGTGAGACTGAATAACTGACTATGTGATGAATTAGACAGTTGATAGTAAAAATATGTCTTTCTTTCTTTTTACTTTCGACCGAGAGTTTCAGACTTACCGAAAAGTGTAATTAAGGTGTTTGTTTGGACGGCCGGGACAGTGTCGCCCAATTTCGACCGGAACCCAGTTAGGCTACATTCATGGGAACCGTACACTTCTTCTTTACCACCAAACTCTCGGAATAACTTTCAAACCCACACATTTTATGTGCCTGTACTCGGCGTGAACACGGCGAGAGTTTGGGCAGAACCGGGAATCGAACTCGGGAGGGGGGGGGGGTTAACGAGTGCAATTCACGTGTGTGCAGTCTATAGCAGGTATCTTTTTTTTCTTTTCTCCAATGGCCAGATATTGATTTTCATCATTCGCCTATACACCGTCCTGAACCGTGAACCTGTTGCCCTAGCGCACCATGGGGGTCAGAACGCATCGTGCCCAACGACACAACATCCATGCCTGAAGGTGGGATTCGAACCCACAACGCGGCAGCCGAACGATCACTAGGAAACGTTTGTCTTGACCGTTCGACCACCGCGTCGGCATAGCGGGTATCTAAATATATATAAAAAAATAACTCCGAGGTGCACCTTCCCAGGTATTAAAGTGCCTGTGTAGTAAATTTTGTGCCTGTATGACGCTTGGATTTCCTGCTACCGACTGCACACACAAGGACACTTTCTTTAATTAAGATTATTTGATTTACTAAGGCCTCAATAAAAATTCAAAGTCCATCTAGACATCTAAACGAGATCATGAGTCTATATTCAGTTTATATTCAGAACTGTACATTTTTACGTCAATTCACATTCCAGAGTTGAACATTCGTAGGATTTCTTGTAATACGAAAAAAAAAGAAAATCTGACGTGCGCAACACAGGATTTTGCTGAGAAAAAATCACTACATAATGCAATGACTTTATTTTTTCACAGCAAAATGATGGCATACTCAGCACAATATTTTTGGAATTGATTTAATACCACGTCAATTAAAATTAGACACTTTGGGCAATTTATTAATAACCAAACGAATAACTTTTTACTTTCCCTGCAATACATGGTAATGTATAGGGAAAGTATTGGAATCATGCCGAAAATCGCAACTCGAGTTTTCGACGGATCTACACGTTTCGAGACCTCTAGAATATGAAAAAACCATTTTTAGCGTGACGTCTGTGTGTGTGTCTGTGTGTCTGTCTGTGTGTCTGTGTGTCTGTGTGTCTGTCTGTCTGTGCAGATTTTGTATCCACTCTAACTAAAAAACTAATGGACCGAATTTCACTAAATTTTGTAAGTAAGTCACTTGTGGGCGGGGCTAGTGCTGATTAGTTTTGGGTACGAGTCGGAATAAAAGAACCCGCCTTTTTTTGCGAAATGGCCCGCAAAAGCTTGTATCCACTCTAGCTGAAAAACTAATGGACCGAATTTCACAAAATTATGGTAGATAAGTCGCTTGTAGGCCACCCTACTGGTGCTGATTAGATTTTGGTTTAATTCGAAAAAAAATAACCTGCCTTTTTTTGCAAAATGGCCCGCAAAAATCATCAAAATCTAAACTTAAGAACTACGTATGCTCAAATATAGCCATTAAATGCTTGTTTAATACGTAATTTTTAGCGAAGAAAAGAATAAGACCAACCCCATTACACTAGGACTAGCCGTTCTCGAGATATTTTAGTTTTTCTTATTTTTCCTACATCATTTTTGAAAATAAGTCCAGTTTCAAATGAGAACTAAAATTGAATTAAAAATGAATTAAATTTAATTTAAATAAATAGAACGTGAATATAAGTCTGCAGGGAAAGTTATGTGCTGCCCACATCAGATTTTTACTTTCCCTGCAATACATGGTAATGTATAGGGAAAGTATTGGAATCAGGCCGAAAATCACAACTCGAGTTTTCGACGGATCTACACGTTTCGAGACCTCTAGAATACGAAAAAACTATTTTTAGCGTGACGTCTGAGTGTGTATCTGTGTGTCTGTCTGTGTGCCTGTGTGTCTGTCTGTCTGTGCAGATCTTGTATCCACTGTAACTAACTTGTATCCACTCTATCGTCCAAATCTAAACTAAAGAACTGAGTATACTCAAATATATCCATTAAATGCTGATTTAATACGTAATTTTTAACGACGAAAGGAATAAGACCAACCCTATTACACTAGGACTAGCCGTTCTCGAGATATTTTTGTTTTTCGTACTTTCTCTACGCCACCTTTGAAAATAAGCCCGGTTACCGAATGAGAATGAAAATTGAATTAAAAGTGAAATAAATTTATTTAAAATAAAGAGAACGTTATTATAAGTCTGCTGGGAAAGTCATGTGCTGCCCACATCAGATTTTTACTTTCCCTGCAATACATTGTAATGTAGTATAGGGAAAGTATTGGAATCTTGCCGAAAATCGCAACTCGAGTTTTCGACGGATCTACACGTTTCTAGAACTCTAAAATACGAAAAAACTATTTTAGCGTGACGTCTGTGTGTGTGTTTGTGTGTCTGTGTGTCTGTCTGTGTGTCTGTCTATGTGCCTGTGTGTCTGTCTGTCTGTGCAGATCTTGTATCTACTCTAACTAAAAAACTAATGAACAGAATTTCATAAAATTTGATAGGTAAGTCACTTGTGGGCAAATCTGGTGCTGATTGGTTTTGGGTACGATTTGGGATAAAAGAACCCGCCTTTTTTTTACGAAATGACCCGCAAAAGGTTGTATCCACTCTAGTTGAAAAACTAATGTACCGTATTTCACAATATTCGGTAGATAAGTCACTTGCGTGTCACTTTGATGCTGATTAGATTTTGGTATGATTTGGAAAAAAATAACCTGCTCCTTTTTTGCCAAATGGCCCGCAAAACTAGTCAAAATCAAGAATAAAAAACTACGTATGCTCAAATATATTCAATAATGCTTGTTTCGTACTTAACTTTTAACGAAGAAAAGAATAAGACCAACCCCATTACACTAGGACTAGCCGTTCTCGAGATATTTTTGGTTTTTCGTATTTTCTCTACGGCACCTTTGAAAATAAGTCCAGTTACCAAAATGAGAACGAAAATTGAATTAAAAGTGAATATAAAGATAATGTAAATATAAGTCTGCAGGGAAAGTCATGTGCTGCCCACATCAGATTTTTTATATTCACATGACAGATCCTTATCGAAATGCAAATTAACATTTACCTAATGTAAATTTATAAATAAGTGACTATCAGCGAATTCTTGAATCTAAATTTACGAGAATGATGTTGCATAATATTACATATGGAAAGTGATCATATGCTGAAGACCCAGACCGTCCTAGCCGTCCGGAAAATTGAGCAGCTGTTTGGATGGCTTGGAGAGAAAAGTCATCATATGTGCCAATACTTACTACTTTTTCTTATTTTATATAAATATATTTCAAAAATCTGCAGTGGGTTCATATTAGCATTTAAAAGTCAGTATCAAACGTTTTTATTTTCCTTATATACAATAATGTATAAGTATTGTCACAGCGTCAGAAATTCGAATTCGAGTTTTCGACGGGAGAACACGTTTCAAGCATCCCTGATCACGAATCGACCATTTTTGTAGTGATGTCTGTGTGTGTGTGTGAAAATATATGTGTGTCTGTAAGCCTGTGGAGACGATAACTGACGAACGAATGGACCGATTCGAACGAAATTTGGTACACAAATTACAATCCGTAAACACTGGAAGCCTATTGTTTTTATACGTAATCGAGTGTTCAGAACCCTCTACATTTTCAAGTGAAATTTTGAAGAAATCGTCAAAAAATCATAACCTCTAATAAAGTTACGGGAATGGCCATTTTTTATGTAAATTTTCATTAGAAAATGATTGACATAAATTTTAGAACGCTAACATGAACCGTTCTCGAGATATTGCACATTTTTCAAAACAATTATCAAAAAATCATATAAAATAAAAAAAAAATATTTCCTATTGAGAAACATGTTCACTTTTCATATATAATACCATGCGATAAATTTGGTGACATCATTTCCGTGGATCTAGCTCGTTCCATTTATGAAATAAGATACTTTGAGTGAAAGTTTTTATTTGAACGCCAATAGTCATTTATCTGCTGTAAGAATAACTTATTTTTCCGTCTATAACGCTTGGCGAGATTTTGGCGACAAATTTGGTGGAATGTCGTTCATTTGGCGACGTTTTTAAATGTTGCTAAATTAACAAAAAGCTCCCAAATGGATAAAAATGACACCAAATCAATGAAAATGACGAGTCATTGACGAAAATTCAATATCTTGGAAAGAATATAAGTATCTACTATAAGAATAACATTTTTTTAACTGTGAAAGCAGTAAATTCATTGCATTATATAAGGAAAGTAATGTGCTTCCCACATTAGATTTTTGAAATTATTATTTATTTAACAGTATTCTGAATCCTGATATTTTAATAATGTTTAGACATCTGATCAAAAATCGTGCAATATCTTGAGAACGACTCTTGCAACTGTTATAGTGTTTATATCATTCATTTTGTAGTGAAATATAACGTCTGAAATATGTAAGTCTTTCTTAAAGGTTCTGATTTTTAATGATTTTTTAAAATTTCGTTAAATAATTGGGAGGTCTTTTGAAATTTCAGTTGTGTTTAAAATTAATAGAGTTTCAATATTCACTGATTGTCATGAACGTATCAAATTATATTCAAATCGTTCCATTTGTTCGTTAGATATTTCATCAATAGATCACACACACATGCACACACTAGCATACATACTAACACACTCATACACACACACAAATATACACATGCATAGACATTCCTTCGAAAAAAAATATCCTCAAATTTAAAGGAATGTCCCCAAATATCCACCAAATTCTGCTTTGGCTTATTTATGCTTCTGAAAAGAATGATTATTAAAAATCGTTAAATACCCTTAAAACTTCCAAAATCCCGGAATTTGAATTGATTTGCACAAAGTCAAAAATATTTATTTGCTGCGTATGTTCATTTTTTGTTGTAGAAAATACGCATATGCTGCATATTAAGAAATCATTAATCTTTGTTTCTAACCGATAATATATATATTTTTAAATGTATATTTTTGTATCAAAATTTTGATTTTAGTTTTGCATTTAATAGTGTTATATTATTTGTACATATTAGTAAATACATAGTCTGAATTTAAATTGTAATTTACTATATCATATTGTCTTTTATTTAGCCTCATTTAGTAAGGTTCAGCTGTGGATTATTTTTAGATAATTTACATATTTACCCTGGCGCTTGTTAAACTATATTTGCAAGTTAAATGCATGCTCAGATAATTTCTGCTTTTTTCCAATTTAAAAAATTCAAAAAATTCATAATTTTTTCTGTTTCAAGGTATATAATAAGGTGAGTTTTATAAAATGCATTATGATAGGTAAAAATGCGTTTACTGTTGAAATTAATGTCCCCAAATTTCATCAAATTTGTGTTCCCAAGTGATTCCTTGATTCAAGGACATGACGCTGTTTTTTTTCCAAATCCTATTTCACTTTACCCTCGATTGCAAATGTGAATTGTTACGACAAAACATTGTAAATTCTGATTATTCAATAGGCTGTTTTTGAGATAACGACATGTAAAATTATTTCAAAGCACCAAATTAACTTATATTTTCTTCAAATATAACTTGACACTTGGAAATACTATAAACATCTGCTAAGCAATATACTCAATTCAAAATATGTTAATTATTAATACATCCATTTGGCATCATTTTCGTAACTTTGTAAAGAACCTTGCTTCCCCAACCGGGAATCGAACCCTGGATTTCCGAAATGGCCAGCCGATGCTCTATCGCTGAGCTACTGGGACAAAATTGCAAGCTCTTGTCATCGAAATGGACTCTGCATTCTCCGCCTTCTAATTTCAGAATGGCAGGCAACTGATAATCCGACCGACTACCTTCTTTTATCTTACCTCAAATAAGCCTAATGCTACTACTATTTTCATCCAGGTTAGTGTGCTGTGTGGTCGTTATCCTCTCAATTGGAAATCGACGCTCAATCTTCCAGAGTCCATTGAATCCGCACTAGTCGTACTAGGGTCACTTTAAGACCTCCGGCATCTTTGTTCTAACCTACAGGGTTCATTTATTCGGGCCCTATTGTAAAGAGCTTTGCTGCCCCAACCGGGAATCGAACCCTGGATTTCTGAACTGACCAGCAGACGCCTTACCGTGCAGCTGCTGGGACGAAATTGCAAGCTATTGTCGTCGAAGTGGACTCTGGCTTGTCTGGCAACATTTTTGTCAATTTGGCACTACATTAAAGATTTCATGAACTTGGCGATATTTCGCGAAATTGATTGCCAAGACCGACAAATTCATCGTCAAGTGTTACATATTTTGTGACTGTTCAATTTTATTTAATTACATTTATTTGAACAACGTGCAATATCTCGAAAATGCTTTTAGTTAGCTTTCTAAAATGTATGCCATTTGTTTAGAAATAAATTTTTGTAATAACATTATTGATTATATAACATTATTGATTATATAATATTATTGACTGCCCTGATTTTTTTTATTATTTTCAAAAATTCATTCGAAAATTTAGGGGTTTATCAAACGTTCAATCGCGTTTAAAATTAATAGGGTTCCAGCACTCACGGATAACAATAATGGTACCAAATTACGTTTGAAACGCTCCATTTGTTCATGACATCTTGCATCAACAGACTCACGGATACGTACACACTGACATCACTTCAGAAATGTTCGATGTGAGTTTAGGGACGCCTAAAAATTTCTATTCCGCCGAAAATTCGAATTCCAAATTTCGATCCCGTTACAATCCTTTCCCTTATACATTATACTATGTATGTAGGGAAAGTAATAAACCAAACATGGTGTTCGATTCAACGATATTTCCAGCTGAAATTTATTAAAGCAAAAATTGAACGAAAACTGGTGAGTAAAACATGTATTGCTGGATCTACTTTAAGAAATAAATTCACAGCTCAGTTATTCTGTCGATTGACCTGGATTCCAAACTCAACCTAACTCAAGACCCACCCGTTCATGAAAAAGAAAAAGTTGTAATGGGTAAATGTCAGATATTACCTATAATACCTTCCGAACATCTCCTTTTGATTTTTCAATTGTAAGAGAGTGTAATACATCATCAGGGTTTGCAAGACGTAAATGGAAGGCAATAGTGTTATTTGCAGATTTCATTTGTGCATCTCACAACTTTTTTAGGTTCATTAATCATTCGCTATATGAATGACACACTGCTCCATCTGCCCGTAAGTAACGCTTGGCGAAAAATTCAGCGGAATATCGCCAGTTTGGCAATTTTTCTTTAATATTGTCGAATTGACGAAAATATCATCATATTGGTGAAAAAATGTCGCTAAATTGATAAGAGTGGCGCTAAATCAATGAAAATGACGCCAAATCGATAAAACTGCAATATCTCGGAAACATAAGTTCAATTTCTTTGATAATCCCTGTCGGTTTGTGTTTTGTTAGGCGATGACATAGTCTGCATGTTTCCATAGGAAGTCGTATAGTAAATAATAATTATATTGATTGAGAGAGGTGTATGACTGGCATGTGTCTGTGAATAGTAGGAGTGCAAGCACTGCCGGCATGTGGATTGAAGGTAAGATTTCGCAACATTTTGAACCCCGTCATATGACGAGCATACCTTCCAGTCACTACATGAACACACACCTGCCAGTGAATTAGAAACCTGGGAACATGTATGCAAATGTAGGTCATAGGCGGATTAATACAAATTACATTTGTCATGGGAGGTACACGTGATTGCAACATAGCTATAAGAATGCTGTCGGTGTGTTACAAGACAAGTGGAGCCAAATGGGGGAAAATGAGAGATTTGTCTCTGTCTGAGAAAGGTCTTATTGTGGGGGCAAGAACCACGATTGCCAGAATAGAACAATTAACAGGTTTCTCGAAAGGTGAGATTCCAAAGTGTTGAACAATTTAAAACAGAACGCCTAGGCGTTATCTAAAAGGCGGAACTGCCGATCGAAAATCAACAATCAAGCCCCTTGTCGGCAGTGTCTCAGAAATCTTGTCCGGCAAAATACGGAATCGACTGTGCAGCAACTGACGGAAGACTTCAATGAAGATTGTACCCAAACCGATCTGTACCCGAACATTGCGCAAGAAATTGCAGCGAATCGGAGTAACCAGTCGCATGCCTGTGCGGAAACCACTCATTTCAGGGTTGCGGTGGGGGTATCATAGCACGGGGCATATTCTGCTGGTTTGGTACTGGTTCCCTGGTGTTTCTGGAAGGTCGAATGTCATCCATGGAGTACTTGAACAATCTTGCCGATTGTTAAAGTACTCCAACGTCCACCTGCAATGTTGCATGTTTACCACACAGGCCCCCGGTCTTTCATGAACGATAATGTTCCCACCCACCGCACAAGAACCGGGCAACAGTGGTTCAAAGAACATAACTCTGACTTCCACCATATATCCTGGCAACAACAAAGTCCAACTTAAACTCCATTGAGAACATTTTGAGACACGTTGGAAAGATGCATCCGACAACAATCAACTCTGCCATCAACTGCACATTAAATTACGATCTGCTTGTCCAAGACCTGGTATTTTCTTGACTTAAATTCACTCTAGCACCACCGTGTAGAATCCATGCATACTCGTATATGTGCTATTATTCGGTCTAAAGGTGGTCCAATGAAATATTGAACCCGGGTTTTTAATTCACTGGCCGGTGTGTTGTTGTTGTTGAGACCCAGACCGTCCGACCTACCAGAAACGTGTAAGGTAACTGTTTGGATGGCCGGGAAGAGCCACCCAATTTAGACCGGAACCCAGTGGGGGTGGCATCCACAGGGACCGTACCCTCCTTCCCCTACCACCAACCTCTCGGAAGGACTTACGGACCCACATGTTTAACGTGATCGTACTCCGCATGAACACGGCGGCAGTTGTGGCAGCGTGCAGAACCAGCGTGCAAACCACCGAGCTGCCGCGCCCAAAATGTGCCAACAACACGCGGTGTTCCCAGGTGGACTGGCCGGTGTGTGTAATTGTTTTAAAGTTTTCGATGTGTTTTTCAGTTTTCGCACCCTTCAAAAACTCCCTGATGACCTAGAAGATTGAATATTTATAGTATATTTTATTTTACACATTCAACGGGACCGGAATTTCTATTTACACCCACCCCGCTGATATGGAAAAAAATGAAAGTTCTAAAAAATTTTTCTGACCTTCCACAAGCCCCCACCCTTCACTTGTTCACCTAAAAGACTAAATCATTGTACACTTATAGAATAGGCCATTGAACAGAACTTAACAAAGCCGGATGTTCAATGTAATAGCAGGAATTTTGTTTTTTTTGGAAATGCTTTTTGTAAATACGTCATGCCAAATCTAGCATTATGCTTTATGCAGTTGAAACACTCAGTAAGGTTAGGTCAGTTATCCTTCTTGTGATATTTTTTGATACAATTTTTACATGGACGAGTCGGACGGTCTGGGTCTTCTACACTCTTCTACACCCGTCAACAACAACAACAACAACAACAACAACACATCAGTCGCTGGGGCGCGGTAGCCCATTGGTTAGCGCGCTGGAGTTGCACTCGGTAGGCCCGGGTTCGATTCCAGCCACTGCCAAAACTGCCGCCGTGTTCATGCGGAGTACGATCACGTTAAACATGTGGGTCCGAAAGTCCTTAAGAGAGGTTGGTGGTAGGGGAAGGAGGGTACGGTCCCTGTGGATGCCTCCCCCACTGGGTTCCGGTCTAAATTGGGTGGCACTTCCCGACCGTCCAAACAGTTACCTTACACCTTTCTGGTAGGTCGGACGGTCTGGGTTTCAACAACAACACATCAGTCGCTAGGGCACTGTAACCCTGTGGTTAGAGCGCGGGAATTGCATTCTTTAGACCCGGGTTCGATTCCCGCCACTGTCAAAACTGCCGCCGTGTTCACGCGGCGTACGATCACAATAAACATGTGGGTCTGTAAGTCTTTCCGAGAGGTTGGTGGTAGGGGACGAAGGGTACGCTCCCTTTGGATGCCTCCCCCAGTGGGTTCCGGTCTAAATTGGGTGGCACTTCCCGACCATCCAAACAGTTACCTTACACCTTTCTGGTAGATCGGACGGTTTGGGTCTCAACAACAACAACAAAATTTCAGTCGCTCCCGGCCACTCAACCAGCTGCTCATACCCTAAGGTGAGTCGAGTGGCCTTTGTCTTTCACACTTCAGTCGCTGAGCAGTATTTACAAATGTCCATAGTCTCTGCATTTGTAGTGACTCTAATGTACTCCTTAGCGTCAACTCTTGACCATCCCATGTTACCATTACATTTATCGAACAGAATAATAAACGTTTTTCGATCCACCGAACTATTTGGTTCGCTTTCTCATTTGGAAGTAGCATTCAACTTCAACTTGGGCTGTTTAAGCTTTTTATTTGGGGAAATTAGCTTTCCTATAACCATCTTTTTGGTAAGCTCTTTCTCTATAATATAGAGTTTGATCTGTGGCTGCTTTTTAGTATGTTTATTAAATATTGAAATCTGATCGTAACTCGTCTTGTTCTTCCAACTCCCTAATCAGGGTATCAATATCTTCCTGGGATTTGGTCTCCATTAACATACCACCTTTTTTTAACACTTTACAACAAAGTTGAAAAGTGTTTATGACTTTGTTCATTCTGCCTGTCTGTCTGTCTGTCTGTCTGTCTGTCTGTCTGTCTGTCTGTCTGTCTGTCCGTTAGCACGATAACTGCCGTAAAAATGAGTTTATCAAAATGAAATTTTAGTATGTTGTTCAGACGGTCTGTAGGACCTATGGGAATATAAATAAATAATATCACCCAATTAGTTTTTTATTGAACCCGGGTTGAAAAAATGAAATACATTGAACCCTATGGGACCTAATTTTTCAAACATTTTTTAAGTAAATTTAAAATTCACGAATTGCTTCGAAATTTTTAGGAAATATTCACATTATCCCATAGAATATATAAAAAAAAATTCAGTAAAATATGTTAAGTAGTTTTTTAATTAAAAAAATTATTTAATATAGGGAAAAAAACAAATTCAATTAAATTCTGACTTTGGGATATCTTCCAGAAAGAAAAGAGAGAGATATTTTATAATAAATATCTCTCCATTTGTTTAAAAGTTTTGCATATGGGAGTGGCTTCATATTTTAAAATAAATTTGGTAGATAACAATTTTTCATTGTTTTTAAATTTTATATAACTCTTCATGATAAATTTAATTGATGGCATTTTAAATGCACTTTCCTACGTCCTAGAGAGTTAAAATTTGGTACACAGCTTAAATTTGTTGAACATTTTATTCGACAAAAATTTGATGGATCTTTAAATATAGATCATACATTTTTTTCGAAATGGCCTGAAAATAATCCCCGTTCACTTCTATAAATCATTGTTGTAATATTGTTAAAAATTCTGATGTGGACAGCACATGTCTTTCTCTGCAGATTCATATTCGTTCTCTTTATTTATTCAATGATAATTTGAGTTTATCTGCACAACATAAGTATTTTAAATGACATTGAATTTACACGTTAAACTTAAATTTGGTTCTCATTTGATAGCTGGACTTATTGTCAAAGGTGGCGTAGCGAAAACGCGAAAAAACTAGAATATCTCAAGAACGGCTAGTCCTAGAGTAATGGGGTTAGTCTTATTCTTTTTGTTGTCAAAAATCACATATAAAATAGGAATTTAATTGATATAATTGAGCACACGTAGTCTTTTATTTTTATATATAACGATTTTTGCTGGCCATTTCGCAAAAATAGCCCGTTCCTTTTTCCCGAATCGTAGTAGAATAACCTACAAATGATTTATATACAGATTTTTGTTAAATTTGGTATATAAATCACTTGTAGGTTATTGAAATATTATACACCAAATTTTGTTAAATTTGGTTCATTAGTTTTTAGCTAGAGTGGATAAAGGGAATTTCTGCGGCCATTTCGCAAAGAAGGCAGATCCTTTTATTACGAATCGTACTATAATCTAATGAACATCAGGATTTCCCACAAAAAACATACCTTCCAAATTGTATGAAATTCGGTCATTAGTTTTTCAATTAGATTGGATGTAATATCCACACAGACACACAGAAATATACACAGATACACCCTTACACACACAGACGTCTTCCTAAAACTAGTTTTTTCGTGTTCTAGAAGTCCCAAAACGTGTAGATCCTTTGAAAATTCGAGTTCCGATCTTTGGCACGATCCCAATACTTTGAGTACATACACATACACATATATATTATCTGTGTATATAAATTCCGTGCCTATGCAATTACAATAGTTGTGATTTTAAATGATCCCTAAACTTTTATTATTTCTTCAAGGAAGCCTAATTTTAACATATGCAGAATGCAAATATCTCAAGCGATTGTAAGATGAATTACATAAGAATTGCTGAATTTTTTTCACACAAAATTATTTAGCTCTGGAGTCTGGAATACAAGTTATATGAATGAAATATTCATTGATTTTGCATAAAGAATCAGATGATTTATATTTCGATACAGTTTTAAATATTTAAGTATAATAAATTACTGTAGTACTGTGATAATGTAAAAGATATTACCACTGAATGAATCACATTTTAGAAATTTTTAAATGAAATTACATTTCAGTTGGAAAGTGTTTCATAATCAATGCTTATGCATGATTGATCTTTCTTGTTTGTTCTCTTGCATTTTTCACTCTGATATTCAGTTTAAAGGGATTTACAAATCCTTAGATCGTGGCATTTGTTTTATCCGAAGATTGTTCGTTTTGGGTCAGAACAGGTACAAATTTAGAGTCGTTCTCTAGGCACTAGGGAAGGAGCTTTTCTACCAACTGAGGGTATCAATATCTTCTTGAGATTTGGTCTCGATTAATATACCACCTTCTTTGGTTGTAACTTAGATATTCTGTTTAAAGAGATTAACAAATCCTTAGATCTCGGCCTTTGAATTATCCAAAGATTGTTCATTATTTTCCTTATATACATAATGTATAAGGAAAATATTGTGACGGGGTCGAAAATTCGAATTCGAGTTTTCGACGGGAGAGCACGTTTCAAGCATCCCTGATCACGAATCAAACATTTTTGAAGTGATGTCTGTGTGTGTATGTGTGAAAGTATGCATGTGTGTGTGTGTGTGTGTCAGTGAGACTGTGGAGACGATAACTGACGAACGAATGGACCGATTCGAACCAAATTTGGTACAAAAATCACAATCCGTAAACACTGGAAGCCTATTGTTTTTATATGTAATCGAATGTTCAGAACCCCCCTAAATTTTCGAATAAAATTTTGAAAACATCGTCAAAAAATCTAAACCGCTAATAAAGTTACGCAAATAGACAATTCTTATGTAATTTTTCATAAGAAAACGATTGGCATAAATTTTAGAACGCTAACATGAACCGTTCTCGAGATATTGTACATTTTTCAAAAAATTATGAAAAAGTCACATAAAAAAATTCCTATTGAGAAACATGTTCACTTTTCATATGTAATACCTTGAGATAAATTGAGTGACATCATTCTCGTGGATCTAGCTCGTTCCATTCATGAAAAAATATACTTTGAATAATACTTTTGTATTTGAACGCCAATAGTCATGTATCTGCTGTAAGAATAACTTTTTTCTTAGTGCATAACGCTTGGCGATATTTTGGCGACGAATTTGGCGGAATGTCGCCAACTTGGCGACTTTTTTGAAATGTTGCCAAATTCATGAAAATCTCGCCAAATGGATAAAAATGATGCTAAATCAATGAAAATGACGACTAATTGTCGAAAATTCAATATCTTGGAAAGAATATTAGTATCTACTATAAGAAAAACCTATTTTTTCACTGTAAAAGTAGTAAATTCATTACATTATATAAGGAAAGTCATGTGTTGCCCACATCAGATTATTTTGGATCAGAACAGAGACCACTTTAGAATCATTCTCTATGCCCAAGAGAAGGAGCTTTTCTACCAACTGAGGGTATTAATATCCTCTTGGGATTTGGTCTCGATTAATATACATCTCTTTTGGTTCGTTTGCATTTTTAACTTAGATATTCAGTTTAAATTATTATGCAAATCGTTAGATCTCGGCCTTTGTTTTATCCGAAGATTGTTTATTTTGGGTTAGATAATAGACCACTTTAGAATAGTTCTCTAGGCCTAAGAGAAGGATATTTTCTATCAACTGAGACCAGGTCCACGTGTTCGTTGTTGTCACATACTTTAAACACAGATCACAGGGGATTTTTAGCAAGCTGTGAAGTGTTTATATAGCCATTGTCAAATTGAGCTATACAATTGACTTGATTTCAAATGAGAAAAACTGAGTGCGGGAATGATTTTAGTTCAAAACAGGCATTTTGGAATGTGTTATTTTATATAACTGTCTTGTTTTAACTTCCAGGTAACACCGGCTACAATTTCTGGCAAAACTCATGTTAATGAAATTATGAAAGAAACTAAGAGAAAAATGAATTTAACTTTGTAGCTAAAGTCATGTGTTGCCCACATCAAATTATCACTTTTTACATAAACATTAAGTATTTAACTTCATTCAGGTCTGAAAGAGAATTACCATCATAAAAGATCGGCCTTTTTTTGCTTAAAACTTGAAAAGACTAATCCGGATAATCTACAGACTGAATGCATGAAATGTTGTTGAAAGAATTTGTTTAGAATACAGTTTGTTAAATCATCTGAAAAAAGAAACGGATTATCACAGTTGATTAAATTGATGATCGCTGAAGTATAAAAAAAATCAATGTGGACAGCACATAACTTTCCCTACAAACTCAACTTCATTTTCTCTTTCATAGTTCATAAAATGAAGTTCATTTATACGAAATTTCAAGAATACTTATTTGATATTATATTCGATTCGCCGATTTAATACATCTTTTTGACTTGCCAACTTAATTTTTAAACATCGATAGGTAGCAATTCGAATTAAAAAAAAAATCTCCGGAACAATTACTTCATTCTAGGTCGTATATTAATTTTGTGTTCGAAAATTACGTATAAAACAAGCATTTAACCATTGCCTTCATATTAATTCTTTTATTTAAGATTTTGACGATTTTTGTTGGTTATTAAAAAAAGCTGTTTCCATTTTTTTTCAAATCGATCCAAAATATAATCAGCAGCAGAAAAATTTTCAAGTCACATGATTACGAAATTTTAAGAAATGTTATTGAATTATATTTGAACTGTAGTGTAAAATGTCGTTAGCTCCTAAAAATTCCAAGAAATTTTATATCTCAAGAACGGTTTATACAAGAGTAATGCGGTTGACCTTATTCGCTTTGCCGTTAGAAATGAAGTGCAAAACAAACATGTCATTTATACTTTTGTTCATGCTTATTCTATTATTTCAGGTTTTAACGATTTTCGTTGGTTATTAAAAAAAGCGTTTTCCATTTTTTTCCAAATCAAACCCCAATCAGCACCAGATAAACTCACACGTCACTTGACTACAAAGTCTTGAAAAATGTCATTGAATAGTATTTGAGACACAGTGTAAAATGGCGTCAGCTCCAAAAAGTTTCAGGAGATTTGATATCACAAGAACGGTTTATACAAGAGTAATGAGGATGGTCTTATTCCTTTTGCTTCAAATGAAGTACAAAATAAGCATTCAATTTATACTGTCATGCATACTTAATCCTTTATTTCAGATTTTGACGAATTTTGCTGGCCATTTTGTAAAACTAAGATCGATTCTATTTTACCGAATAGTATGACATTTTAATCAGCCCCAGGATAACCCACAAGAGTCTTACCTATCAAATTTTGTTAAATTTTGGAGAAAAGTTTTCGAGCCAGATCGCATATATACATTGCAGAGGCGCTCAAATGTACATATACAGAGACGCACTCACAGATATCACGTTAAAAATAAGTTTTACGTCGTTCCAAAGTTCTGGAAAAGTGTAGATCCGTCGATAACTCTAGTTTCGATTTTGACACGATTTCAGTACTTCTTTGTACTATGTATCGTAAAGTACTGTGTATAGTATTACATATCTTTATTACATATCTTATTATCTCTGTACTATGTATCGTATTACATATCTTTATTTATTTAAAATACACTTCATATTTTTCTGATGCAATGTTAGATGACGAAAACAAATAGTATAAGTTTTAATTTAGTAATCTGAAAATTAAAATACTAAATTGGTAATAGAATAAGACAGTTGATGAAACATATCAACCTATTTCAAAGACAAAAAAATTAATTTTTTCGTTATGATAATTGAACAATAAAGAAGAAATTCAAAAATATGTCCAAAAAATCAACTGTGATCCCAGTTCGATGGAGTCGAAATGATTTTACGTGAATAACATTTTGCAAAATAAAACTTCAGTTAAGTTCAATATGATTATTCGATTTTTCAGATTCATTTACTTCGTTTATGGGTTTCCAAAACTATACTAATTACACGCTAATTTTTTATAGCAAGCTAGCACTTCTAGTTTTCGCACCGATTTCATCTCGATGATGCACTTCACGTCAAAATATCAATTTACTTTACTAACTTACTTTTCGGTATATAAATTAAACTTATACATCTGACGAAATTTTACTTTCAAGTTAACTTACGTTTATAAACTTACCTGGAAACACATTAGTACTCAATTGAATGCGTATGCTTTCATCTATTCTGTTCACACCTCACCAATCATTAATCATCTTTAGAATACCCAAATGCATTTAATCTCCTAACTTTTTTAAATAAAATAAAATATCTCGTGTTTATACGCCACTATTTCACTAAGGAGTAAGTTAACAGATTGAGGTGCAACAGTGGTGACATTTTAAATTGCGCTGCACTTTATGTTGTAATCCAATTTATTATTGATCGTGTACAATGTCACATAATGTGTTTAGAATAATTGAATGTACACTCGCGAACCTTTCCTTATAACTTTATTGGGGTGACAAAGGACATTTATAGAAATCCCATTTATTGAAAAGCTTAAAATAAAAGTTACATTGTCCCTTTTTATACTAATGCTATTACAATGTTTTATACTGAAGACAAATGCAATTCATGAACATACTGTCGTATTTTCGGAAACAAGTATTTCAAGAACTGAAAATTAGAAATTCAAATGTCGTCTTATCTCGAAATTAACTATTGTGAGTTTTTTCGTATTTCCAATGCCCGCTAACGTCTGAAATTTATATAAAAAAAAAGAAATGTGCCATTGCTTAACAGTTTCAATTCGATTAAGCTGACATCAATTCAAATCAGAGTGGTTTTTAAACCGAAAATAAAAGAATAAAATTTTTCTTTTTGCGTTTGATTAGGAAATGCTTTAAGAGATGATGCAAAAAGAGTAAATAAATTTAATTAAAAGGTAATTCATCATGCATAGCAAATTGGATAGACTATTGATGCCAAATTCCCGTTTTAGAGAATTTAAGAATTTAGGGCAATTTCTTGATAAAGGTCATATTCTACATTCAGTAGAAAATCAGTATTATAGTACTCTATTTCGCCAATATTGGTATTTGATAAAATAACTACTTAATATTTAAACTAAACTGGTGTCCAAAATTAAAGTCCAGATGTTATTGTTGGAGAAAAATATAGGCAATGGCCCTAATCCAATGATGGCGAAATGATTTTGAGAAAATCAAGTATTCACTACAAGAATAACTCTTTTATCCGTCCGTTTGATCTTGACTTGGGTTTTGTACTTTGCGCAAATTTTGCAGCTGTGTATATACCGCTTAAATAACTTATTGAAACTTATCAGCCAGTTTCGGAGGTAAACAGCAGAATTTCTTATTTTGCAAATAAAAACATGCTTTTTGCCTCGAAAGCCAGCTTGATATTCATAATCAATTACTTACACCGTTACTAAAGAAGCAATTTTTAACACATCCTTTCTCGCTTATTGTGATGCGGTTGCTCTGTCTTTTTATCCTTACAAAGAATGATGCAAGATGCCGGATCTAAAAAATATGTTATATATTTAATCAGCTCCATATGCTGCTACTAAGTATTTTTATTACTTTCTCATACGTAGTAGTGAGAAAATATTGTTTTAATGAACATTTTCGATTTCGAGATTTTATACCAATATATGTGTTAAGACATCCTGCCACACGTTTTGGCTATTTTTAGAGTTATGTCCGTCTGTATGTCTGTGGTGGATTTCTTGTATACCCGATAGCGTCCACAAATAGTGGATTTTCACGAAACTTTATATTCCAGTTTGTTGTAAAAAACCATAGACCTAGATAACATTATTTAAAATTCGAGCAAAAACTTCGAAATTTATTTGAAATTTTATATTTTTTTAATATGGCAGCATAGAACAAAATTTGACATAATGATGCATAAAAAGGTTTATTTATGGTTCAATGATCATGAGACTTTATAGTTTCAATCATTGTTGTGAAGAATAGCCGGGATACAATTTTTTTGTCCGTGACGTCATTATCCCCCTCGGGGAGGTTGGAGATTTGCCAGTCCCCAGGGAATACATAGCCAAGCACGGCATCAATCGAAATATTTCTTTTCCAGCCCTTTGAAGGGATGGATAACACCCTATAATTGTAATGCCAAAGGCCCTACCCTGCTGATAACACCGGTTCTCGTTAGATCACCGAAGTCAAGCAGCATCGGGCGCGGTTAGTACTTGGGTGGGTGACCACCTGGGAACACCGCGTACTGTTGGCACATTTCGGGCGCGGTAGCAGGGTGGTTTGCGCGCTGGATTTGCACGCTGTCACAACTGCCGCCGTGTTCATGCGGAGTACGATCACGTTAAACATGTGGGTCTGTAAATCCTTCCGAGAGGTTGGCGGTAGGGGAAGGAGGGTACGGTCCCTGTGGATGCCTCCCCCACTGGGTTCCGGTCTAAATTGGGTGGCACTTCCCGGCCGTCCAAACGGTTACCTTACACCTTTCTGGTAGGTCGGACGGTCTGGATCTCAATAACAACAACCCTATAATTGTAATAATTTGAACCCATGATACCGATTTTTTAAAAATATTCTTGTAAAATTTGACAAAAAAAAAAGCCACTGAAAATATATTCTAGTACGAGAAGGTCGAGTTGAGTTACACACCAGGTAATTTAATATTATATGATCTTTTATAAAAATTCCTTCATATACCCTAGATTTAAAATATTTAAAATATTTATTGCAGCGCGGAGGCAATAACTAGCCTATAAAGTGTAGACTTTTCGAAAACTTTTTATGAACAAGTTTTTCTGAAAGTGCTATAGCCATTCAATGAAAACCGAAGGTACGCAATAGCTTTATTGAAAAAACAAAAGAATGTTTTCTTTCCATTAAGAACTAAGAATAAACTATGAAAACCAAATGCGTCTGTAAAAATTACCAGAACATTTCTTTATCATCCTTTTGTTTCGTTACGGCGATCGATAAAATTACTGTTCGAGGTTGAAAAACTTTTAAAAGGTTTTATGGACGAGGTTTTAGAAAAAAAGAAAAACATTACATACAAAAAATTTAAACACTTTTCGGTTTTTACTGACTTCTAACAAATCTCAGATTATCTTCAAAAACAGAAATCCTATGTGATGTCTTGCAAACAGGTAGGAATCAAATTAATTCAATTAGAAGAAATACACTTTGACAAAGCTGGAATTTTTGTAAATTTCAAGCTTTTATTAAGAAATAGAAGTAACAGCCAAACGAAGTTTGAAAAGGATCAACTTCGCAATAGATCGAATTTAATCAATGTCAATTGATTGGATTGTGTCAATGTATATTGATTTGTGTTGGATAAAAGTAAATTGAATGAGATCTAAGTTGACTGAAATCAATTGAGACAGAGGCCTATAAGGTTTGTATACAGGATGTCCCAAAAAGATTGAAACGGGCTTTAATTGTTTACCTGTTAGAGATAAGCGGGCAATGCAAATTGCAAAAATGTTGAAAGTAAGGTAGTAAATAAGACTACGTTAATGAAATAGTCCTCTCATTCATTTTCGAAAAGTTACACTTTTTAAATTTTAATACGACCCCCTTAGAAAAATTAGGTCAATCAGAAAATTTTTATTTTTAATGCAAGAAGATCATTAAAAAAAACAGCATATCTGTATCTTTAAAATCAATTGAATTATGATAAAGGAATAAATATGACTTATGCCACTTTTCCGTACCATGTGAAAGGCTGTTTCTTCAGTGAAAATAGGGATCACATACAAATTGACGATGGAGATTGTTTCGATCAAAAATACGTTAGTATGTATCAATATTTTTATCACAAATGCATCTAAATAAAGCATTACACAGACATAGATCATATAAAACAGTGGTACTCACTAAGCGGTTCGGTATCCTATGTATTATCATCCAGTTTTATTTTTTTTATGATATGTCACAAATTTACATTTCTAATTTGATAAATGGTCCCCATTCACAATGTTCAATTTTCAATTAAATATCCCTCGCCCAATTTTAAAGATACAGGTATGCGGTTTTTTAATGATCTTGTTGCATTAAAAATTAAAATTTTCTGATTGACCAAATGTATCTAAGGGGGTCGTATATAAAATTAAAATGTGAAATTTTGAAAATGAATGGGAGGACTATTTCATTAACGTAGCCTTATTTCCTATCTTACTTTCAACATTTTTGCAATTTACATTGCCCACTTATCTCCAACAGGTGAAGAAGTAAAGCGCGTTTCAATCTTTTTGGGACATCCTGTATAGAAGAAGTCAAGGTTTGTCTATAAAAGTTTGCACCTTTACAATTTTGGCTAATCTGTATTTGTAGCGGCTCTAAATAGTTATTGATGACGTGGCCGGAATTTCAGGTTTTGATTGGCGACTCTAACCGAACTTATTACCATTGCTTGTTGTTTTGTCTCCAACCCAGGAAGCTGTTTTTACCCAAAAGTTCATGAACAAATGTCTGCGCGATTAAAACTCCTGATAATCAGAATTTGGTGGATTTTAGTGGAATGAAAGTCAATCTGAAAGAGCCTAATAGCAGAAATTAGAATGCAGAACAGTCCAGCCAATTCGAAACGAGAACTAACACTCAATATAAGCGTACGCTGAAACAGAATAGGGGTAATTTTTTTTTCTCAAATGGCCAGGCACTTTGACCTTCGTCATTCGCCTTTATTACAGCCGCCAGAGTGTGAACCATTTAGCCGTCCATTGACGTTGCCCCAGGCGCACCAGAGGGGGGCGGATCACATTGCGCCCACAACACAAACATCCACGCCTTACGTGGGGCTCGAACCCACAACGTGGCGGTCGAGCGATTGCTACGGAAACGCTTGCCTTGACCACTCGACAACCACGTCGGCGAATAGGGGTAATAAAAGAACAGAAAATATAACAGAACAGGATTAATAAGCAATACGAGTCAAATTCGAACATGAATACATGAGGCCTAACAAGAGGTACTTAAAAAGAACTGAACAAGCATTTCCATACATTGACATGTAAAATTTAATAGAGTTCGGTGCTTTTACGAGAAAAATTTCCAGTGATATAGTAACTCATATTTACAGTAGGTTTTTTTTTAATAAATTGGGTGTTGTACACAAATAGAATTGCGGGACTTATCAATTTGTCAGCTAATCGCTGAAAAGGAACCTGGTCTTCTAAACAAAGTATTAGGTGTTAAATGGCTTTCTTTGACACTTTGATAAAATCTAAAGACATGTCATCAAATAAAATGTACAACAAATGTCTTGGAATGTTTTATTTTTAACACTTTCCAACATAGTTGAAAGTGTTTATGTCTTTGGTCATTCTATCTGTCTGGCTGTCTGTCCGTTAGCACGATAGCTGTCGTAAAAGTGACTTTATCAAAATAAAATTTTAGTATGTTGTTCCGACGATCTGTGGAACATATGGGAATGTAAATGAAGAATATCACCCAATCAGCTTTGGATTGATCCCGGGGTGAAAAAGTGAAATACATTAACGCAATTACAATATTTTTAAGTTTAAATGATCATCAAACTTTGATTATGTCTACAACGATGTCCAATTTTAACGTATGTAGAATGTAAACAAATCAAGCTATAAGATGAGTTGTTTAAGAATTGATGAATTTTTTTTAACGCAAAACTATTTAGCTATGATATCTGGAATATAAGTGATATGAATGAAATATTCATTTATTTTACTTAGATCAGCAGACGATTTTATAGATTTGATGAAGTTTTAAGCATGAAATTAGAAAGTTCTTTTACCTCCATGGTTTTAAGGTTCTACGTAAAATAAATTATTGTAGTACTGTGATAATTTAAAAAATATCCCCCCTGAATGTATCGCATTTTAGAGATGTTTAAATAAAATTGCATTGCAGTTGGAAAGTATTTCATAATCAATGCTTTATGTATGATTGATATTTCTTGTTACTTCATGCAGACCTTCAACGCTAGGCCGAAATGATTGATTCGTATACGGGGAAAAGCGATTTAAGTCATAAACTTCAATGTTTCATATATCAAGTAAATCTTGTTCGTAAAAGAAACAAATGCATTTCAGTTTTATATGTTATTGTATGAAGAGATTTTTACTAATAAGAAAATATTGGATTGAGAAACAGCATAAAAAGTAAAATTTCGCATATTTCAGACAAATACATTTCCTCATTTAAAATGGTTATAATATATTTATATTACCTCATTTAAAACATTTCTTAAAATTGCAACTATATACGGCTAACGTTGGAGGAAATAAAAGTTTTTTTAAAAACTTTGAGACACAATGTATATCTTCAATGAACAAACTAGACAAATTCTCGAGATATTTTACTGCATATATTTTTATTAAAATAAGCAATTTAAGTAAGCTTTCAATCGAAAACTATACCACCATTAGAGATTTTGCCCTTTTTTTATATTCTTGGATGATAACTTTTAGGTACTAGCATATAGAGTATAAGATTTAAACATATTTATAAAATATCTGACAGATTTGAAGTTTACCTTACCCCAAATGAAAATATACTTTATTTGTCGTATCATATTAGCTGACAGAAATGTCGGAATAAAAAGGATTTCTCACTTATATCAATATTTAACTTCCTGAGATGGAAATATTTCACGTTTTGTTTAATCTTTTATTTTTACTTCGCAAAAAACAGGTTCAATGTCAATATACCAATTTTTAGAAAATTAAGGACATGTATTTTAAAACTATTGACAGAGTTGTATAACATTTGTCTTCATTTGTGCAAATTCTACAAATGCTGGTAGTGAAATGCATTCGCCAGACATACAAGTCTTAAAATCGAAGTGAGAAAATACAAATTTTAAAATTTATTATCAATGTTAAAACAAAAATAAAGAACGCTTTTGTAAAATGTGACTTTTTCATGTATTTTACTTGTGTTTGTTAGAGCTTTTCAAAATTTGAGTCCAAAGTGGAAATACAGATAATTCAAGACTTATTAAAAGAAATGAAAAAAAAAATTAAATGTAAATGTTTCTTCTATATAAAATATTAATGTATTCAAAACGCTGAAAATAGATTCAAATTTAGTAAAATTGATAAAGCAACTTTAAATCCTTTCATAGCACAGGGTTGTTATAATATATATCCCCAGGGCTCTGCTGTAAGACTTGCAATAAAGAGTTGTAAGACTTGTAATAAAAATAATTTCGCATAACATGTACATCTAATAATGCGATCACAATTTATTGGAAAAACTTGCAGGGGTGCTTGTAGCCAGCGGTCACTCATTTTATAGCAACACCAGTTTTTCACCAATCATTTACTTCTTTTAGCCTTTCTTTTCTCTCTATGTTAAAAAAGTAACTGACGCCACCGCTGTTTGACAAACTTCTCGTTCCTCGTGATTCTCTACTTCATACCACAAGAATTATAGCATATAAAAATATATAATTTGGTACACTTGTAGAGAAATATTTGAGGGGATACGCTAAAATAAATCGTTTTTCGAGTTAGACTTTAGTTTAAGAAATATTCAATGTCAAAATCAATGATAAAATATTTCAGCTATGAATTCGCGTCCTTGACAGGCAGACCAACAATAGCAAAACCACGAATATTTACAAGAATGTACCTACATAGTTGATTTTTTGCGGGACGGAGCTCTTTTTTTATTTCGATTTTGTGTAAGAGTTATTCTACTTTTGACGTGAAACATATCCTTTCGTATCAGCTCTTCTCTCTAATTTCTCTGTCTCGTACCGTAAAAACTATAACATACAAAAATATAAAATTTGGCACATTTATAGAGAAATAGTAGCGAACCACTATTACCTAAACTTATTTTCGATTTAATAAGTTAATTTGGCTTGAAATAGCTTGTGAAGTGATAAATAGCTCGTCTATAAGCGAAAGCCAGTAGGAGGCGAAGCTCCGAGACTATCTAAGTAAGTTACGGGGGTTGGTGAAACGTAGCGAGCAGAGGGTGGATCCCCCTAGTGTTTTAAAAAATAAATGTAAAAATAATGCGGGCGCAAGGTTCTTAAGCAATACATAAGCCTCTTTGATTCTTCTTTGACTAGCTTTTGACGTGATACACCTTAAATAACATTAAAAAATGCTTGCAATCCGTGAATATACGGGTAGCGAATGTGATACGAAGTACCAAAAATCAGAAATTGTTCCCTGCCCCTGATCGACACACCTGTCACTTGATGAGATTCTTTGTGTAACATGACACATTCTAAAGAAAAGTGGAAATTGCATGCAATCCGTATACACTCGCGTAACGGGTGTGATATCCCTTAAATATCAGTGAAAATGACTTGTTCATTGGCGCTGCAAGGGCTAAGCTAGATCAAAACGCCGACGAAAAAATTAAGAAAGATAAATCATGCATAAAGCATTGATTATGAAACACTTTCCAACTAAAATGCAATTTTATTTAAACAGCCCTAAAATGCGATACGTTCAGCGGTTATATGTTTTTAATTACCACAGTACTACAATAATTTATTTTATTTGGAAACTTAAAACTTCATCAATAAAGGCAATGCTATAAAATTGTTTGTTTCTCTATGTAAAATCAATGACAATTTCATACATGACATTTATATTCCAGACTCCAGAGCTAAATAATTTTTCGTTAAAAGAATCGGCAATTCTTATACAACTCATCTTACAATTATTCTGTTTACATTCTGCATACGTTAAAATAAGGCTTCGTTATAGAAATAATCAAAGTTTATTGATCATTTAAAATAAAAAATATTGTAATTGCCTAGGCGTAAAATATAGATACAAGGATAATATGCAAAAAAAAAGCGATTTCAGGACAGATGCAACACTAAATATAAATATAAGCGTACCTTAAAAAATCACGATTTCACTAAGCAAGAAAAAAAAATGGATGCCATGTTTTGTTTTGCAAAGAGTCATGGGATCTCTTTATATAATATGGGTGCACTTATTATTTTAACTTTTATTTAAAAAACTACTAAATATATTTTGATGAAATTATTTTGCACAGTTTACGTGCTAATTTGAATTCCTAAAATTTTCAAAGTAATTTGTGAATTTTAACTCCCCGTTTAAAAAATATTTGAAAACTTATGCCCCATAGAGTTCAATATATTTCATTTTTTTTAACCCGGGATAAATGCAAAATTAATTTGGTGATATTATTCTTTTATATTCCCATATGACCCACAGACCGTCTCAAAAACAAAAAATTCTGATGTGGGCAACAGATGACTTTCCTTATATAATGTAATGAATTTACTACTTTTACAGTAAAAAAAATAGGTTTCTCTTATAGTAGATACTAATATTATTTCCAAGATTTTGAATTTTCGACAATTAGTCGTCATTTTCATTGATGTAACGTTATTTTTATCCATTTGGCGAGATTTTCGTTAATTTGGCAACAATTCAAAAAGTCGCCAAGTTGGCGACATTCCGTCAAATTCGTCGCCAAAATCTCGCCAAGCGTTATGGACGAAAAAATAAGTTATTCTTACAGCAGATAAATGACTATTGGCGTTCAAATAGAAAAGTATTACTTAAAGTAACTTTTTTCATGAATGGAACGAGCAAGATCCACGAGAATGATGTCACCCAATTTATCGCATGGTATTACATAAGAAAAGTGAACATGTGTCTCTATAGGAAATATTTTTTTTATTTTATATGACTTTTTGATATTTTTTTTTAAATGTACAATATCTCGAGAACGGTTCATGTTAGTGTTCTAAAATTTATGTCAATCGTTTTCCAATGAAAAATTACATAAGAAATGCCTATTTGCGTAACTTTATTAAAAGTTTTGATTTTTTGACGATTTTTTCAAAATTTCATTCGAAAATTTAGGGGGGGGGGGGGTTCTGAACATTCGATTGCATATAAGAACAATAGTCTTCCAGTGTTTATGGATTGTGATTTTTGTACCAAATTTGTTCGAATCGGTCCATTCCGTCGTCAGTTATCGTCTCCACAGACTCACTGACACACACACACACACACACACACACATACTTTCACACACACACACACACACACACACAGACATCACTTCAAAAATGTTTGATTCGTGATCACGGATGCTTAAAATGTGCTATCCCGTCGAAAACTCGAATTCGAATTTTCGATCCCGTCACAATACTTTCCTTATACATTATGTATATAAGGAAAGTAATAAAAATTTCATTTTGATAAAGTCATTTTTACGGCAGTTATCGTGCGAACGGACATACTGGCAGACAGACAGATTGACAGAATGGACAAAGTCATCATAAACACTTTACAACTATGTCGGAAAGTGTTAAAAATGTAGTTTATAATCTGAGTTAATGTCCCTAAAACGGGTACAAATTAAAGCGCAATGTTGACAATCATAATGCAATTAGACCAATTTATATATTTGTATTATTTTCCACAAACAACCTATTGGATTATAGTCTGAACCTATTGGTAAATAGAAATTGCAAATTGTTTCCAAAAGTCTCAATGCAGCACTGCTCATTACATCATTCGCCAACGATAAGGAAAGTCTCATCGATAGCTTCTGTGTTAGAGCTCTGAATAAGAAATTTATTTTTAATTATGTTGTTGTTGTTGAGACCCAGACCGTCCAACCTACCAGAAAGGTGTAAGGTAACTATTTTTAATTGTGTAAATCATTTAAATGTTACTTCTCTTAAAATGGCAATAACGTTTCCAAATATTATAAATAAGCTTATCAATATCATGAGATTTAGTTCCCCCCCCCTTTAAATTATCAAACACCAAATAAAGTTTTTCAACCTTAACTCTCCCAAGGCTTTAGTAAAATAAATATATTTATCAGGGAAGAAAACAAATTCATCATTATCTTTTAAAAACCATGGAGCTTTATAAGCGTATGACATGAGATACAGAAAGTGAGTCCATGATGTGGGCTACTCGTTTCCTACAAAATAAACTGACTATACATATTTCACAGCGATGTAATACGATGACTATACTTCTTTCATAGCGAAAACCTCCGATGTAACCATGGAACTTTACGTATCGTATGACATCAGATACTGAAAGTGAGACCATGATGGTCTTTCACTTCTTGTCATGAATGCCCACGGGTCTCACTAGTAATCTAATAAACGAGAAATATTTCTCAGCGTAAGTAAGATTCAAATCATCTTTATATTACAAATTTGTATTCTCATTTTTACTCAATTTGTTAAAAAAACATTTGAATTGAGTTTTGAATTTATCGTTAGAATCTGTACAAAAATCCCTTTAAGATTGTAATTTTGTCTTATTGGTTATAATTTTGTATTTATCCCTGCTTATGATTGTTAAAATTTCTTCTAAAGAAGCTGAATTGAAGGCAAGTTATTTTATTCATTATGATAGAACAGTGGTGAAATTCCTAAATTTGGCTAAGTCTGTGATCCACCAAGTCAATCATTTGAAATTTCTTTTTAACACTTTCCATTATAGTCGAAAATTAAGATCCACTAAGTAAGAACTTTCTATGAAAGTTTCGCAATTATCCATGTTCATGTTCACTTGAAAAACAGTTCCAGAAGATATTTTTCTATTTCTAAATACTATCCGTATTATTCAGCAGTCATTTTTTAGATTGTTGTACAGTCAATTAAATATCAAACTAAATATTTGCCTGATTATGGAATTATTGAGGCAGCTCAGAATTAATTCCTTTATTAAAAAATGCCCTCAAAGTGACACTGTCTAATCGAATTAGGAAAAAAAATATAAAACGCCCTAGGGTTTATGATAAACTATCTTAAAAAGCTTGAAGAGCTCCCTGAGGATAGTGAGCATACCGAGCAGTGGCGGAGCCCCAAGTATGGAAAAGGTGATTCTACATTGTACGCATACACACACATAATGAGTTATCATATACCCCTACAGACAATGAATTTCTGTGCCCGCACATACACAATGAGTTATCGTGTACATATACACACGCACATATACATACACATACGCATATATACATACACATGCACATACATACAAGCACACATGCATACACACATGCACACGCCCATGAGCATTTTCCGTAAAGTGTTCAAAATGCGATTAGCAGGTCTTAATGAGTCTTAATGAATTGTCAAAATCTTAATTTGCAAATTTTTGGAAAACTTTATGTCCTTGATACAATTGTATGAGAATGTAAAATTACAGACTCATAACTAAATCTTTGATTAAAACTTATTAAAGCAAACTTAAAGAAATTACAATCAAAGAAAGATATTTTTCACATCCAAATCCTATTATTCTATATATATAACATTAAACTGAGAATCTATAAATAATGTTTATACTCAGGATATTATTTAAAACTTCAGTTTTCATCCTTCACTTCTTATCAGCCTTATTTTTTTACCGTCATGAGAGGTTTGAGAAACAAATTATTTTTCTGGTTTTTGTGGACAATCCATATCTATCGTCTTTCTTTGCACAGCCAACAGCTATCCATTACGAGGCGGGATACTTAAAAATCTCCTGAACTTATTTCGTGAAATCTTGACAGTCCTCTATTTTCTTTTATCACATACAAATAAATTGTTTTAGATCATGTGACAAGGCGTGAATGGTCTACTTTGTTATAAAATGATTGAACAGAACGTATGAAATACATTTATTTCAGCATATAGATTTGTATTGTGTGATATCACGTTCTTGTAAAGTTGCTCAGGTTTCGATTAAAAACATAAAAATCTGTTCCCCGACCATGACTTTCACTTCTCTAACGGTGACAGGATGGTGTACAATAGATATTCTCAACCAGTGGTAAGATTACCATTGACGGTAGGTGAGAAGATGATAGGAGGTATGTGGATAATTCGTACAATATACATTATAAAAATTTTACCATCCAAAATTTGTGCACATTTTCTTTGCTAGAATAGGCAGTTACCTCAAATCTACTACATTACCTAAACTTACATGAACTGCGGCCAGTTTATATACTTCGGGATTAAACAAAAGAAAGATTTTGAAGACATTTAAAAAAAAGAGCAATTATATTTTTAATGCAATTTCGTTCGACGTACTTATATGAAGCGGAATTTTCTTTAATGGTGTGTTTAGAAAATAAATATAGAACGAAGTTAAATTTGGAGCTAAATTTACATTTAAAATTAAGTAAAGGTCAATTCCACATTGAAGTTACATTTTTGCCCCAAAATAAATATTCAAATCATTGCCTATTTTCAGAGGATTTTACATTTTAACCTTTACGTTACAGCTCCCAGAATCCATTTTTTCAACTCCAGAATGGCAAAATAACTAAAATTTCCACCCTCTAAATAAACACCTTCAATGACCTTGTCTTTTGTTCGTAACTCGATCCCCCTTTAATCAGGAGGAACTTGAAGAAGGGGCTGCAGGCATTCTCCAAGGCACTCAACTGGGTACAATAGGCGCTCTCCTCATTTCCCAGAAAAATGGGGGTGAAAAAGACTGGTACAGCAGTTGAACCAGCGCCGTTCTAGAAGAGATTTTCAGTGGTACAACTGTTGTACCGCCGTAAGGAAAAGGTTAAAATTGTCCTTGTGTATTAGTAAAAAGCTTTAGATTTCATATAACACTATCGAAGAATAAAAATGCGCTACAAAAATAACTGGCATCTTAAGAAATTGACAATGTTACATCAGTTACAAAAGCATGTTTTTCCTCAGTTAGAAAATATATTGTAATTTTTGAAATTATAGCTGATAAATAAAATATAAATAGGTATGCATTTAGTATATTATTTATGTAGTATTGTTTAGAAGTAAAAAATACTATTCTAACTTTAATATTTTGATAGTATTTAACTTTTTACTGATCAGCAATTACATCTTGTCCAATTGCGTTACGTCAGTTATGCAATTTTAAAATGAAATTTTAGAGGTATATTCATAGCAAGAAATTTTTTTTTAAGTTTCTATATAATATCCTTAGATAGTAAATATTTTAAGGCATACAGTTTTATTTTGTCATTTTTAGCAAATATTTCCGAGTACAAAGAATCTATAAATCTTGTATTGATTGCTACGTCAGTTTCAGTGGAACAGACTTGAACTAAAACCATATACATATAAAAATTAATTTAAAAAAATCACAAATATCACTTTAAACTAATCGGATTTTTAACCATATTGTTTGTTAATAATATTGCTAATCGCATTTTCTAATAAATTATTTTTGTTCATTCTCTTTTATTAGAAACGAAATAAAATATGGGACAGTAATTTAAGTAGCTGTCTTGACTTCGAAAGTTAGGTGTCTTGACAAAATTGTTCGAATTGGATTCAAGAAATCTTAAATATTGAGCCTATACGTCAAATCCTAATTCGTGAATTTCCAGAAAATCATTTTTTCTTTAGACATTAGTATGAAAATTTGAAAATATCTTCGAGATAGAAGAAATTATAATCAAAGAAGAATAATGTTGCATATCTAGAGCCATATGCCCCGTGTATTTAACATAAAGCTGACACTATCTAAACAACGTTTTAGCATAGGATTTTATTTTAAACTTCAATCTTCATCCTTCATTTCTTATCAGTTTTCTTTCTTTTTACAGTCAGGAGAGGTTTGAAAAACAAATTATTTTTCTGGTTTATGTGGGCAATCCATAACTATCGTCTTTCTTTGCACAGTCCACAGCGATCCATTACAAGGCATGATACTTAAAAAAACTCCTGAAAGTATTTTGTGAAAACATTGCAATCATCTACTTTTTTTTATCGTTAACAAACAAATTGCTTTAGATCAAGTGACAAGACATGATTGCATACTTTAAGGTGATAAAATGATTGAATAACACGTGTTAAAAATATTTATGTGGCCATGTAGTTTCGTATTGTGTGATATGTTCTTGTAAAGTTGTTCACTTTTTGATTACAAATATATAAAAATCTGATATGACCAGAACATGACTTTCCCTGCAGATTCGAATTCATTTTGTAATTTCCAAATTCATTATGCTTAAAAATATAGTTTAATTGCCGAAAATAACATGGATACTTTTCTGATGTTATATCCAATTCGTCCTTTTATCTTATCTTCGTTGCATTTGGCAACTTAATTCACTTTAAATAGTTCAGGTAGTCAAAATTCCAAAAAATAAAAAATATATCGAGAACGGCTCATCTTACAGTCATGGGGTCAGTCTTGTTCTCTTGTCAAAATTTACCTACAAAACAAGTGTTTCATGAATATATTTTAACAATTTTATTCAATTATTTCAGATTTTCATTATCTTTGCGGGACTTTTTGAGAAAAAGAAGTGTCGGTTATACTTATCCGAGTTATATCAAAATCTAATAAGCATCTAGATAATTATCAGGGGACTTAACTGTTAAGTTTTAAGAAATTTTATTAAATAGTTTTCTAACTACAGTGAAAATCGTTTTTTTATTCCTTTTATCTTCAAAAATTACGTATAAAACAAGCATTTATTTGATGCATTTAAACATATGTAGTATTTCATTTTAGATCTGATAGTTTCGATTTGCTGTCCATTTCGCAAAAAAAGGCAGGGTTTTTTTGCCAATTCTGGTATGAGAAAGTACAGTTTAGCTACACTCTAGTTCAGGGCGCGGTAGCCCAGTGGTTAGCGAGCGGGAGTTGCACTCGGCAGGCCCGGGTTCGATTCCCTCCGCTGCCAAAATTGCCGCCGCTTTCAAACGGAGTACGATCACGTTAAACATGTGGATCGTAAGTTCTTCCGAGATGTTGGTGGTAGGGAAAGGAGGGTAAGGTCCTTGTGGATGCCTCCCCCACTGGGTTCTGGTCTAAATTGGGTGGCACTTCCCAGCCGTCCAAACAGTTACCTTACACCTTTTTGGTAGGTCGGACGGTCTGGGTCTCAACAACAACGCTCCAGTTCAAGGAATATATTTACTTTTCAACTGCTAATGTACTTCTTATTTGCTTCTAATTGAAAGTTGTCTGCAGTGTTAAGTATTTATACTGATTTCGAGTTTAATTTATATTTTTTAAGCTCTTACTTTTTCCCGCATGTTGTCTTGTCTATTCATAAACTTTAATCGAACTATGTATTTGAATGAATGTTTCGTATGCAAATGAAAATTCGACCACATTTATTACAAGACATTTATGAAGGAGCTTCATATAGTGGCAAGTGGTGTGTATGCATTGCATTTTTGAAACAACTACTAAGCATTTTTATTCCCCTTGCATACTTATTTCGTACAATGATACGAATTTTCGAAAAAACGGAAGTGGCTTTAAAAATGCGTTTCTAACACTTTCCAACATAGTTAAAAAGTCCTTATAACTTTAGTCATTCTATCTGTCTGTCTGTCTGCCCGATCACACGATAACTACCGCAAAAATAATTTTATCGAAATGCATTTTAGTATGTTGCTGAGACGGTCAGTGGGACGTATGGGAATCAAAATAAATAATATCACCCAATCAATTTCGGATTTAAGCCGGGCTGAAAATATGAAATACACGGAACCCCATGAAGCTTAATTTTTCCAACAAATTTTGAGCAGAGTTAAAATTCACAAATTGCTTTGAAAATTTTAGGAAATATTCAAATTATCACGTAAAATGTTTTGAAAAAATTTCAGTAAAATATGTTGGGTAGATTTTTAAATTAAAATTTTAATAGTAATTATACCAATATCATATGACGATTGCAAGCAATATGCAATATAGCTTCCATTTTTCTTTCCGCTGTGTGTTTTGTTCCGTAGATGTTTTAAAATCGTTTAAATTTATATTTAGAGTTGCATTCATCATAAAACCACTTTATTTTTGCGTATTATCTTTGTATCTGAATTCTGTCCCAACGCAATTACAATATTTTTTGCTATATATGATCACTAAACTTCCTTTATTCGAACAAAGAAGCCTAATTTTAACGATAAACTATTACATCCAGAATGTACATAGATCAAACAATTGTAAGGTGAGTTGTATAAGAATTGCTGATTTTTTTTTCGCGCAAAATTATTGAACTCTGGAGTCTGGAATATAAGTGATATAAATGAAATGTTCATTGATTTTATAGAGAGGGAGACGATTTATAATATGAAAAGATTCGACATAGGTATAACAATTTCGAAGAACTAATGTAAGAGATAAGCAAACAATATAGTTTCTATAATAATGAAATATTGCAATTGTGACATAAAATGAACAACAAAAGCATTGTAAACATTTCGCAAATTATACTTTCGATGACGTCATTTGAATAAAGTTAATTTTGAAAAATTAGCATCGTCTTTTTCGACGAAATTTAAAGATTTATTGTGTTGACGGCAATTTTCGGAGCAGCTTCAAATGCAAATAAAATTGAATTTCAGTTGGAAAGTATTTCATAACCAATGCTTTATGCACGACTGATCTTTCTTGTTTAAAATTTTGTTGACACAAAAATTAGGTGAGCATTCTTAATTACTTACTCAATATGCAAATGACAAAAAAAGTTATTCTTATCTGATTGGACTTTCGTAGTTCGGATTTTGATGCACATACACATGTTGAGCATTTCTAAATACAATTCAACTTTCTGTGAATCTGGGAGTAACTAATTAAATAATTTGATTTTTACTTTCCTTATATACATAATGTATAAGGAAAGTATTGTGACGGGATCGAAAATTCGAATTCGAGTTATCGACGGGAGAGCACGTTTCAAGCATCCCTGATCACGAATCAAACATTTTTGAAGTGATGTCTGTGTGTGTGTGTGTGTGTGTGTATGTGTGTGTGTCAGTGAGTCTGTGGAGACGATAACTGACGAACGAATGGACCGATTCGAACGAAATTTGGTGCAAAAATCACAATCCATAAACACTAGAAACTTATTGTTTTCATACGCAATCGAATGTCCAGAACCCCCTAAATTTTCGAGTGAAATTTTGAAAAAATCGCCAAAAAATCAAAAACGCTAATAAAGTTACGCAAATAGACAATTCTTATGTAATTTTTTATTAGAAAACGATTGACATAATTTTTAGAACGCTAACATAAATCGTTCTCGAGATATTACACATTTTTCAGAAAAATTATCAAAAAGTTATATAAAATAAAAAAAAATATATTTCCTACTGAGAAACATGTTCACTTTTCTTATGTAATACCATGCGATAAATTTGGTGACATTCTCGTGGATCTAGCTCGTTCCATTCATGGAAAAAGATACTTTCATTAATACTTTTGTATTTGAGCGCCAGTAGTCATTTATCTGCTGTAAGAATAACTTAGTTCTCCGTCCATAACGCTTGGCGAGATTTTGGCGACGAATTTGGCAGAATGTCGCCAACATGGCGACATTTTTAATTGTTGCCAAATTAACAAAAATCTCACCAAATTGATAAAAAGGACTCTAAATCAATGAAAATGACGACTAATTGAAGAAAAGTCAATATTTTGGAAAGAATATAAGTATCTACTATAAGAATAAATAGTAGTAAATTCAGTGCATTATATCAGGAAAGTCATGTGTTGTCCACATCAGATTTTTTTTACTATTGATTCAAATGGTTCAGCATGTTTTATTCCAAGGTTGCATCATATTAGCAAATCCGCAATCTAGAAGTTGAAAAATTCCCTTTGTTTCCACGTGCCATTTTTACTATCTGAAGTAAACTTCCTTTTTCTCAGCATGCATTTTCTTTTTATCTATATTCGTTCCTTTATCTCAAAAACAAACAATTGAGCATACTTTAAAATTCACATGGTATACTAGCAGTATATCGGTCCTTCGTACGGAATATACGATATAAAGAATCTAAAATTCAATATTATGTGCAAATTTTAATATAGTATTCTAAACGACATTGTTATTCTAAACATTCTAATAAAATATTCTAATTAATGCTCCTAAACAGAAGTTTAACAAACTATATTCTCGCTATACAGAATTATCTTTACAGAATGAAACATCCTGGTTCCGTTTGTAACTAATTTACAAAAAATTTGAAATTGAAACACTATATGCCAAAATGAAAGTTCTAAAATTGTATTTGAAGTACTATTATATTCTAGTATATTAAAAGGTATAGCCGTATATATTATAAGATATATCTGTACTACAATATATGCATTTGAAAAATCTTTGCAAAATAAATTAGATGACGTAAGAAATTGAAAATATCAATAATCTCAGTAATGTTTAAACCCAAAGGCCGTAATGGATATAATCCAATCAAAAATGAAATTTCGATAAAATCTATTTTATATACATTTCTTCATTATTAACCGTATTACTTATATTCTCTTAGATTAAAAGATATTCCATATATAATAAAATATACCAATATATTAAAAGATATACAAGTACTACAATATATGAATGTGAAAAATATTTGCTAAAATAAAATATATGACGTAAGAAATTTAAAATATCAATAATCTTCCTAATCTTTAAACCTGAAGGTCGTAATTGATATAATCCACACGAAAATGCAATTTCGATAAAATTTATTACTTTCCTTATATACATAATGTATAAGGAAAGTATTGTGACGGGGTCGAAAATTCGAAATCGAGTTTTCGACGGGAGAGCACGTTTCAAGCATCCCTGATCACGAGTCAAACATTTTTGAAGTGATGTCTGTGTGTGTGTGTGTGTGTGTGTGAAAGTATGTGTGTGTGTGTGTCAGTGAGTCTGTGGAGACGATAACTGACGAACGAATGAACCGATTCGAACCAAATTTGGTACAAAAATCACAATCCGTAAACACTGGAAGTCTATTGTTTTTATACGTAATCGAATGTTCAGAACCCCCCTAAATTTTCGAATAAAATTTTGAAAAAATCATCAAAAAATCAAAACCACTAATAAAGTTACGCAAATAGACATTTCTTATGTAATTTTTCATTAGAAAACGATTGACATAAATTTTAGAACGCTAACATGAACCATTTTCGAGATATTGCACATTTTTCAAAAAAAAAATATTAAAAAGTCATATAAAATGAAAAAAAAAATTTCATATTGAGAAACATGTTCACTTTTCATATGTAATACCATGCGATAAATTGGATGACACCATTCTCGTGGATCTAGCTCGTTACATTCATGAAAAAAGATACTTTGAGTAATACTTTTGTATTTGAACGCCAATAGTCATTTACTTGCTGTAAGAACAACTTATTTCTTCGTCCATAACGCTTGGCGAGATCTTGGCGAAGAATTTAGCGGAATGTCGCCAATTTAGCGACATTTTTAAATGTTACCAAATTAACGAAAATCTCGCCAAATGGATAAAAATGACGCTAAATCAATGAAAATGACGACTAATTGTCGAAAATTCAATATCTTGGAAAGAATATTAGTATCTACTATAAGAAAAACCTATTTTTTTACTATAAAAATAGTAAATTCATTACATTATATAAGGAAAGTCATGTGTTGCCCACATCAGATTTTTTTTATATACATTTCTACATTATTGAAATCGCAAAGGATTTAACAAGAAAGATGAATCATGCATAAAGCATTGATTATGAAACACTTCCCAACTGAAATTCAATTTTACTTAAACATCTCTGAAATGCGATTCATTCAGCTGTGATATATTTGAGTGGGAGTTCTTGTAATATAAACTCTCATAGGTATTATAAAAAGATCCATTTCCATGGTTGCTGTGTTACCTGTAAAATAAGTTAGTGTAGATTGTTTATATGTTATTTATATTTATCATATGTTGCTTGTAGGTTTAACTCCGGGTTTCAAATTATATCCAAAATATATTTCTCACTCGATTAAATGTTAAAATTTGGGATATTATCATATATCTGTACTACAATATATTCTTGAAATGTGTCATATAAGTGTTTATGCTGTTTTGTTTCAAAATGTTATTCATTTTCAAATGTATTTTTATATCATTTTCAAATACAATATATGTTTTTCTAATTATTTTTATAAACTCTCACAGGTATTATAAAAAGATCCATTTCCAAGGTTGCTGTGTTACCTGTAAAATAAGTTAGTGTAGATTATTTATATGTTATTTTTGTTTATCATATATTGCTTATAGGTTTAACCCCTGATTTCAAATTATATCCAAAATATATTTCTCACTCGATTAAATGTTAAAATTTGGGATATTATCATATATCTGTACTACAATATATTCTTGAAATGTGTCATATAAGTGTTTATGCTGTTTTGTTTCAAAATATTATTCATTTTCAAATGCATTTTTATATCATTTTCAATTACAATATGTGCTTTTCAAACTATTGAAATTCAAGTTTCAAGGTCGGGCAGGATGTGAGGACGAAAACCGACCTTGGCGTCAAACTCTCTCTTGGCGGGTTTATTTTTCGCCTACCGCGCTAAGAATTACTCAGTTATGTTTTAGATATGGAGTAAAGAGGTAATACCATCGAGGTAGTATATATGGAGAGAGCTTAAGGGTTGCAATCGTCGTCAAAGATAAAGGCAGGTGTTGCACGGACGAATTTCCCGAGAACGCGTTTTCTCCCGACTGTGACCCTATATATTTCAATGGCGATTTCAGACCGAGAGAGTACTTGAGAAATATAAATGGTAAAATAATGGTTATGTACTGTTGTACTTATGGCTGCAAGTAAAAGGAGGGCTTTACTCTTTTCATGGATAAAATTTGTTTTCATTATATATTACTTTCCTTATATACATAATGTATGAGGAAGTATTGTGGCGGGGGCGAAAATTCGAATTCGAGTTTTCGACGGGAGAGCACGTTTCAAGCATCCCTGATCACGAATCAAACATTTTTGAAGTGATGTCTGTGTGTGTGTCTGTGTGTGTGTCAGTGAGTCTGGAGACGATAACTGACGAACGAATGGACCGATTCGAACCAAATTTGGTACAAAAATCACAATCTGAAAACACTGGAAGCCTGTTGTTTTTATACATAATCGAATGTTCAGAACCCCCCTAAATTTTCGAATGAAATTTTGAAAAATGCGTCAAAAAATCAAAACCGCTAATAAAGTTACGCAAATAGACATCTCTTATGTAATTTTTCATTAGAAAACGATTGGCATAAATTTTAGAACGCTAACATGAACCGTTCTCGAGATATTGTACATTTTTCAAAAAAATTATGAAAAAATCACATAAAAAAAAATTCCTATTGAGAAACATGTTCACTTTTCATGTGTAATACCATGCGATAAATTGAGTGACATCATTCTCGTGGATCTAGCTCGTTCCATTCATGAAAAAATATACTTTGAGAAATACTTTCGTATTTGAACGCCAATAGTCATTTATCAGCTGTAAGAATAACTTTTTTCTTAGTGCATAACGCTTGGCGAGATTTTGGCGACGAATTTGGCGGAATGTCGCCAACTTGGTGACTTTTTTTAAATGTTGCCAAATTAATGAAAATCTCGCCAAATGGACAAAAATGATGCTAAATCAATGAAAATGACGACTAATTGTCGAAAATTCAATATCTTGGAAAGAATATTAGTATCTACTATAAGAAAAACCTAATTTTTTACTGTAAAAGTAGTAAATTCATTACATTATATAAGGAAAGTCATGTGTTGCCCACATCAGATTTTCTTACAAATGTAGTTAAAAATTAATTTTGCTAGATTTTAGCTATGGTGCATTTCATTTGGCTATTAATTTCATTGCTTTTAATGCTGTATAATTAGAAGTTTTACTTTATTTTTGGTGTTTGTGATATTGCAAAAGACTTATAATGTCATTCTAATACTTTAAGAAACATTTGAAGTACTTTGCTAATAGTTATAGAGTTATTTTCGGTATCCTCGTGTGTTTTCCCTTCGAGGTAGAACTTGGCGACGGTTGGCGACTAGCAAGATTTGGTGGCTAGGGAAGAAAAATAGGAGTTTAGATAATGAGAGTAAAGACGTGTCGTATGACAAAATTTTACATTCATAATAAAATATAATAATAGCTTACATTCATTGAAAATGTCAGCTAGATTTTACATCGTAACTTTTCAGTGCATTTTATATAAAGATATATGATATATGAGCATAATCTCATTTCTAGTTTAGAGTAAATCGTACTTAATAAGTATTATTAGTTAGCATGGACGCCCATAGGGGAAGACAAGGGGGCACTTCAAAATCACAAAGGCAACATCAAACAAGCCGATATTGTTAATCTTATCCTTGAATCCCTCCGGATAAATTCTATAGGTGCCGATGCTGGTTAGAATTAATTTCATATAAACATCTCGATTAAAAAGATATATCTTTCCCCGTTCACAAAATAAAAATCAAAGAATGTATCATCAAACTCCCAGTGTTTTCAAGAAGTATTTTGGTATAATACTCTTTTTAAGTTTTGCGCGGTAGCCCAGTGGTTAGCACGCGGGAATTGCACTCGGTAGGCCTGGGTTCGATTCCCTTCGCTGCTAAAACTGCCGCCGTGTTCACGCGGAGTACGATCACGTGAAACATGTGGGCAGATTGTGTGATAGATATGTGTGATAGATTGATCTGCAGTTTTTACTAGTTTATAGTTTTAATATTTAATATGTACAATATTTAATATTTTTAATATTTAATATGTACAACATTTAATATTTTTATGCCACATTGAGTCAGACCATTGTAATTGTGTTTACGTTCAATGTAATTCTGGATGCGAATTTCACAATATGTATTTAAAGCATTTTTCAAACGAATTATTAGCAACCAAATCTCTGAAACTATTATAATGAAATGCAATTTTTGTATTTTGTGCCATAATATTTTATAATCTTATTTATTTCCTATACTTTATACAAATTTTTTTTTGAAAAAGTTTCAAATTCTATATCCATTAAACATGCAAAAACCTTCCGAACACGTTTTGACAATTTAAAAATCATGGCTACTTCAATAGAGCCCCTATTTATGAATTTAGACATAATTCTGTATTTTATTATGAAATGTCATTTTATGAACAAAAAAAAATATAAAGAAGAAAGATCAATCATGCATAAAGCATTGATTATGAAACACTTTCCAACTTCAATGCAATTTCATTTAAACATCTCTAAAATGCGATACATTTCTCTGTAATACTTTAAAAATTATTACAATATTACATTAATTTTATTATATTTGAAAACTTAAAAGTTCATCGAAAAAAAATGAACTTCATTCAAATGACGTCAATTAAATATAAATCGCCTGGCTCATCGGTAATGTTTTAACATTATCATAATGCTACAATAATCTATTATATTTGAAAACTTCATCAAAAGTAATTGAAATTTATTCAAATGACGCCATCGAAATATAACATGCCTGGTTCTCTCTATAAAAACAGCATTTCATTCATAACATTTCCCCATTCATTTCATTCATCACAATACTATAATAATTTATTTTATTTAAAAACCATGGAGACCATGGATGAACAAGTAATTAAACACTATGCTTAAAACTTCATCGAACAAAATCGCCCTTCTCTCTGTGAAATCAATGAATATTTCATTCATATCAGCTATGCAGACTCAATGAGCTAAATAATTTTGTGTTAAAGAAATGCAGCAATTCTGATACAACTCATTCTACATATTTTGCTGTTTGCATTTTACATAAGTGAAAAATAGGCTTCGTAGTAGAAATAATCGAAGTAAGATGGTCATTTAGACTCAAATATATTGTAATTGTGTTGTTGCAGTATGTAAATGCACAAAATTTAAGCAAAAATAAAGCGGTTTTAGGACGAATGCAACACTCAATGTGAATTAAAAAGAACTTTAAAAATCACGATTTTGAGACAAGACGGATGCCATATTTTATTTTGAAGTGGGTCACGTGATCTTGTCATATCATGATCACGTGATCGCTTCATATAAGAGGTGTAATTATTATTTTACTTTTAATTTAAAAAACTACTGAATATATTTTGATGAATATTTTTTTATATATTTTATGGAATAATTTGAGTATTACCTAATATATTTGAAGCAATTTGTGAATTTTAAATCTGCTTAAAAAAGTGTTTGAAGAATTAGATCCCATAGGGTTCAATGTATTTCATTTTTTCAACCCGGGTTCAATCCAAAACTAATTGCGTGATATTATTCATTTATATTCCCATAGGTCCTACAGACCGTCTGAACAACATACTAAAATTTCATTTTTATTAAGTCATTTTTACGGCAGTTATCGTGCTAACGGACAGACAGACAAACAGACAGAATGAACAAAGTCATAAACACTTTAAGTGTTAACAAGAAAGATCAATCATGCTTAAAGTATTGATTGTGAAACACTTTCCAACTTCAATGCAATTTTATTTAAACATGTCTAAAATGCAATACATTCCTCGGTAATTTTTAAAACTTATCACAATACTACATTAATTTATTATATTTGAAAATTTCATCGAAAACAACTAAAATTCGTTCAAATGACGCCATAGAAAGAATAACACGCCTGGCTCTCTCTATAAAAGCAGCATTTCATTCATAAATAATTTCTAATTCATGTCATTCATCACAATACTATAATAATTTATTTTATTTAAAAATTAAGACCATGGTGCTACAAGTAATTAAACTCTATGCGTAAAACTTCATCGAAAAAATCGTCCTTTTCTTTGTAAAATCAATGAATATTTGATTCATATCAGCTATGCAGACTCCATGAACTAAATGATTCTGTGTTAAAGAAATACAGCAATTCTAATACAACTCATTCTACATATTTTGCTGTTTACATTTTACATAGGTGAAAAATAGGCTTCGTTGTAGAAATAATCAAATTTGGATGAGCATTTAAACTCAAATATATTGTAATTGCGTTGTTTCAGTATGTAGATGCACAGAATGTAAGCAAAAATAAAGTAGTTTTAGGACAGATACAACAATCAATATGAATTAAAAAGAACTTTAAAAATCACGTTTTTGAGATAAGATGGATGCCATATATCATTTTGAAGTTGGTCACGTGATCTTTTCGTATCATAGTCACGTGATCGATCCATATAAGTGGTGTTATTATTATTTGAATTTTTATTTAAAAAACTACTGAATATATTTCGCTGAATTTTTAGGTCCCATAGTGCTCAATGTATTTCATTTTTTCAACCCGGGTTCAATCCAAAACTAATTAGATGATATTATTCATTTATATTCCCATAGGTCCTACAGACCCTCTGAACAACATACTAAAATTTCATTTTGATTAAGTCATTTTTACGGCAGTTATCGTGCTAACGGACAGACAGACAGACAGACAGACATAATGAACATAGTCATAAACACTTTTCAACTTTGTTATAAAGTGTTAAAAATAGAACAGTTATAAAGTGTTAAAAATAGAAGGTACACTACACAGTTTAAGCGATAAATCGTCAAATCATGAATTTTCTCGTCCTCCTCGACCAACTCCACCTGCTCTATGTTTCGGTTACCTTACACCTTTCTGGTAGGTCGGACGGTCTGGGTCTCAACAACAACAACAACAACAACAACCTTCTCTGTGTTTGACCATGTTACTAACATGGGGAAGATTGGACCGCGCTCCCTCCATATATACTAACTCGTTGGGTAATACCATCCAGCACTGAAGCCCGTGTAATATTATGAAATCTCAGATACCATTAATGATTTTGTATAAATTGTAAATAATAAGTTGTAAATAGTGTATATAGTTTGTATATACTATAATAAATCATATTAAAAAGTTTAACATATGCAGTCCATTACTGAACTATCATCGGATAATTTTGTTTTCCTTTATTCAATCCTAAATACATATTTACTCTCTCATAAACAGTATTGAGAATGTGTTGTTTTCCCGAATATGTAGTCGGGAAAACCATACTTTCTCAATGCTATGTATAAGAAAGTAAATATGTTTTATTGGCATCAAAATTTCGATTTCGAGATTTAAATTTCAATATATGTTTTAATACCTTTTGAACACGTTTTGACTATTTTTGGAATGACGATCCTCTATCTGTCTGATGTCTGTAGTCGATTTCCTGTCTACACAATAGCTGCCCCAAATATTAATGGATTTTCACGAAACTGTGTATATGTCTCTGTTAACGAAAAATCTAGAACTATATAGATACAAATTTTTGAACTTAGAATGAAAACTTCGAAATTGAATCGAAATTTATATTTTCTTAACATGGCAGCATGACAATTAGGCATAATTATGCATAAATATGTTATGTATGGGTCTATGATCACGAAACTGAACAGTTTCAATCATTGTAGTAAAAAATTACTAAGATACAATTCTTGTGTTCATGACGCCATTAGCCACCTGCGTGGGGGGGGGGGGGGAAACTACTCCATGGGTGCATTATTAAACTTGGATACAATTTTTTTTGTTTTAAACGTTATTCGCTCCTTTCGGAGTAGGAGGCAAGCTACGCACTCGAAGGGTAGGGTACATTATCAGACTTAGTTTTAATTGAAATATTTTTCAAGCTCCTTGAAATTAAAGGTAACTAACTATAATTGAGAACATTTTGATCAATGATATGGGTGTTTTAAAGTTTTTCTTGCAAAATTAGCAAAATTTGCAGAAAAAAATTCCCAAGCTACTTTAAATTAGTTTCTAGTATGAGAAAATCGAGTTGAGTTACTCTACAGTTAATTTTAATTTCCTTATATACATACTGTATAAGGAAAGTATTGTGACGGGGTCGAAAATTCGAATTCGAGTTTTCGACGGGAGAGCACGTTTCAAGAATCCCTAATCACGAATCAAACATTTTTGAAGTGATGTGTGTGTGTGAAAGTATGTGTGTGTGTGTGTGTGTCGGTGAACCTGTGGAGACGATAACTGACGAACGAATGGATCGATTCGAACAAAATTTGGAACAAAAATCACAATCCATAAACACTGGAAGCCTATCGTTTTTATACGCTATCGAATGGTCAGAACCCCCCTAAATTTTCGAGTGAAATTTTGAAAAAATCGTCAAAAAATCAAAACCGCTAATAAAGTCACGCAAATAGACATTTCTTATGTAGTTTTTCATTAGTAAACGATTGACATAAATTTTAGAACGCTAACATGAACCGTTCTTGAGATATTTCACATTTTTAAAAAAAAATATCAAAAAGTCATATATAAATAAAAAAAATATTTCCTATTGAGAAACATGTTCACTTTTCATATGTAATACCATGCGATAAATTGGGTGACATCATTCTCGTGGATCTAGCTCGTTCCATTCATGAAAAAATATACTTTGACGAATACTTTTGTATTTGAACGCCAATAGTCATTTATCTGCTGTAAGAATAACTTATTTCTCCGTCCATAACGCTTGGCGAGATTTTGGCGATGAATTGGGCGGAATGTCGCCAAGTTGGCGACATTTTTAATTGTTGCCAAATCAAGAAAAATCTCGATAAATGGATAAAAATGATGCTAAATCAATGAATATGGCGACTATTTGAAGAAAATTCAATATCTAGGAAAGCATATTAGTATCTACTATAAGAATAACATTTTTTTAACTGTAAAAGTAGTAAATTCATTGCATTATATAAGGAAAGTCATGTGTTGCCCACATCAGATTTTTTTGTTTTAATTTCAGAAATAATTTATTAGATTATAAAGAAAGTTGTGTTTACGTGTTGGGTGCATAATATTATTAGTTATTTACACGGTACAATCTGAAAAGAAATGTTTAAAGAATCCGAAATATTGTCAACATAATAGCATTTGTCTTCCGTATTATATTTTGATGTCAAAACGGTTGGAAACTGTTTTGATTTATTAGATTTTATCACAGAGTGAAATACACGAAGCAATTTTGGGCAAAACATTATCTAATACATATAATATGAAGGTCGGTCGCCTATAAGACGTCGTCTTCGATATTTTCTGGCTTTTATACATTATAAAGTGTCACCGTTTGTAACGAATTGCGTGTCAGGATGAAATTTTATGCATCACATGAAATAAAATCTTTTCATCTTATAGAAAACGTTGTCACTTCTAGACAACAATACGTAGATATTTATTGACATTGTGAAATTTGACAAGGTTTTAAAGAATAGATGGAGCTTTTTTCAGTAACATAATAATAAATCTGACATGGGCGCTTTTCTAGATAATAGCGTGTAATTTTATTTTGAAGTAACCAATTAACATATATTTCGCGCAGCTATAATTTGACAATTAGAGATATTGTTAAAATCTGCTAATCAATTCATTAAAGTACGTTAAGTATTATTATTCCATTAATTTATGTCATTTTCGTAACTGTAGAATCATTTTTGCCAATTTGGACGCATTATCGTCAAATTGGTACTAAATTTAAAAAGTCGCCAAGTTGGTAATATCTCGCCAAATTTGTCGCCAAGTATTACATATTTGATATGGTACTACTGTTCATTTTCGTGCAATTCTTTAGATATATTTATTTTAAAAACATGCAATATGTCGTGAATGGATCAAACAAGCTTTCTAATATTTGTGTTATTCGTTTTAGAATAAAAATTCCGCCTACAATTTTTATTTGTTTATCAGTATTGAATAGCTGAATTTTTCAGGATTTTTTTTTTTCAAAAATTTATTCCATACCTTGTGGGTCTTTCCGCCGTTGAAATCAAAAGAAGTATTTTCAAAGGCGGCGTATCAAAAACGTGAGAAACTAAAATATTTCAAGAACTTCTAGTCCTAGAGAAATGTGATTAGTCTTATTCTTTTTATCATCGAAAATTATGTATAAAACAAGCATTTGATTAATATACTTGAACATACCGAGTCCTTTATTTTAGATTTCGACGAGTTCTTTATCCCATTTTTCAAAAGAAGGCAGGTTCTTTTTTCCCGAATTATACCGAAATCTAGTCAGCATCATGATATAACCTCAAACGACATATCTACCAAATTTTGTGAAATTCGACTAATTAGTTTTGAGCCTGAGTAGATAAATTCGATTTTTGTTGGCCATTTTGCAAAAAAAGTCAATTTCTTTTATCCTGATATGTACCAAAATCTACCAGTACCAGGGTAACTCACAAGTAACTTACCCATAAAATGTTGTGAAATTTGGTAAATTAGGTTTTGTATTACCATAGCCGAAATTGTTACTTATTTTGCACCACCCAGGAGGCACGTGTGAATTAAGGTATATCACAGACGCCAGTAACATTGCCCTGAAGAATTGGTCTACAGACAATAATATGGTTATTAATAAAACCAAAACGATATACCAGTTTTTCTCTTTCAGAGAGGTAAATGCTGACCTCGCTCTGAGATTGGATAATTCTTTTGCCAAGGTTTTTGAGTTTGTGTTGCATAGATATATATACAGACAAGTTAGGTCTTTTATTTCTGTCAATCAGCATGGTTTCATGAGAGGCAGGTCAACTGTTACAAATCTTCTTTGTTTTAATTCGTATGTAATTGATGCCATTGATGCTGGGGGTCAATTAGATGTTGTTTACACAGATTTTGCGAAGGCTTTTGATTCGGTTGATCACGGTATTCTGATACATAAATTGCAGAATATTGGGTTCTGTCCTAATTTGGTTATGTTGTTGAAGTCATATTTGGGTTCTAGGTATTCATGTGTAAATTTTGGTTCGTCATCGAGTAGGAGCTTTTCGGCTACTTCTGGTGTGCCCCAGGGCTCTATTCTTGGTCCCCTGTTGTTTATTATCTTTATTAATGATCTTGCTGATTGTTTTGGAAATTGCCTTTTTTATGCGGACGATCTGAAGATTTTGTGTCCTATTTTTGATGCTATTTCGTGTAATAATATTCAGTCGGAGCTGCTTGTCCTTTCTGATTGGTGTGGCAAAAATCGTTTGCATCTCAATATCAGTAAATGTAGAGTGGTTTCTTATACTCGTAAAAAAGTGCCTATTTTATTTTCGTATGCTATTAGCAACTCTGTTTTGACTAGAAGGTTTTCTATTGCTGATCTTGGGGTCACGTATACATCTGATTTTTCTTTTTCCACACATGTCTCCAATATTTGTACTAAATCATACAGAAATCTAGGCTACATCAGGAGAATTACGCATGATTTTGTAAATGAGGATTCCAGAATAGTTCTTTTCAATGCCTTGGTCAGGTCTGGGCTGGAGTATGCGTCTGTGGTTTGGAGGCCGTTCACTCTAGAAGGATTGAGGTCATCCAGAATAGTTTCTTGAGATATCTTTATTTTAGGAAAACTGGCATTAGTTGTTATGCATTGTCTTCTGCTTTTTTGCGTGGTTTGTTTGGTGTTGTAAGCTTACAGAGAAGAAGGGAATTTATTCTGTGTTCTTTTTTCAGGAGTTTGTTTCGTGGCCGAGTAGACTGTTCCCATGTCTTGGGTGGGATTGGTTTTCATGTCCCACAGTATAGAACTAGAAGCTTGAATTTATTTGCCATTAGGAAGTTTGGGTCTAGTATTGGCAATAATTGTGCTATAAATTGCTTTTCTAAATTACACAATGGTTTCCCTGATTATCTTGATATTTTTTATTCTTCTGAGAAGGATTTTAAAGAGCATTTGTTGTGAACATCTTGCGTTTTATTACATGTATTCTTGTGAAGTGTTTTTTTTTTAATTTTAATGTTTTAACTTTTTAATGTATTTTAACTTTTTTAATGTATGTCATGGTATTTTGAATGTAGTTTTGCTCGTGCATGCTGTAACTGGGACTACGTCCTGTTGCTTGCAGTCTTTGTAAATAAATAAATAAATAAATAAATAAATAAAAAATAATGTCTTACTTCAAAAGAGCACCAGTACTACATATTTGGGCTATACTTAAAATCCACCAATTGCAACAGAGATAAAGAAACCGGCTGTGAGTACTTTCATTAAAAGGAAAGCGTCGCATAAAGCGAATTTGATGGAGGGAAGCGGATTTAGCTCTCTAAAAACCCAAATTTCCCCTATTGAAGTTTGTAATAAATTTATACAAGAACTTGATGTTAATAAACCTTTAGATAGTAGCAAGACGTTGTTTCATCCCCTTAAGTATATGGACATTGAAAACAAACTAGAAGTTAATGACTCGGGTAAGAAATACGTTCCCAATGTAATCCTGAGGCCAACTTCGCTGTGCATGTTAAACGGTTACCCTGACGGTTCTAAGACACAAGATAATGCTGGAGCAGGCAAATATAGTAACTTTTTTAACTACTGCGCTCCTGTAGGACGATACATGGCACATTTTGATGCCGAAATTTTTACTAATACTTTGGCCGAAATTTTTACTATCCTTTCATTTGAATTTAACAATCACTTACATTACTGAAACGGTATTAATGTGGTAGCGTGGCCGAGTGGTCTAAGGCGCTGGTATTATCCACCGATTTCTCTGGAAGTGTGGATTCGAATCCCAACACTGCCATGAAATTGTGTTTTTAGCTTTAATTAGGCTATATAAATTATCGTTTTCTTATTTATATTCTCTAATTGGAATTTGAAAATAACTTACCTTATGAAATTCCTTGTAAAGTGGTAGCATGGCCGAGCGGTCGAAGGCACTGGTTTTAGGTGCCAGTCTCTCTGGGGGCGTTTCATCGAATCCCACCGCGACCATGAAATTTTGTTTAGGCTATATAAATTTTCCTCTTCTTATTTATATCCTCTAATTTCAATGTAAAAATATTTTACATTTCGGAAATTTAATAACGTGGTAGCGTGGCCGAGTGGTCTAAGGCACTGGTTTTAGGTACCAGACTCTCTGGGGGCGTTTCATCGAATCCCACCGCTACCATGAAATTCTGTTTAGGCTATAAAAATTGTGCCTTTCTTGTTTATGGCCTCTAATTTGAATTTAAAAATATCTTACATTATGGAAACGGTAGTAATGTGGCCGAGTTGTCTGAGGTGCTGGTTTAGGCGCCAGTCTCTCAGGAGGCGTGGGTTCGAATCCCACCGCGGCCATAAAATTTTGTTCCGGCTATATAAATTTTCCTTTTCTTATTTATATCCTCTAATTTGAATTTAAAAATAACTTACATAATGGAAACGGTTGTAAAGTGGTAGCGTGGCCGAGTGGTCTAAGGCTCTGGTTTTAGACACCAATCTACGTGGAGGCGTTGGATCGAAACCCAAAGCTTCCACGAAATTTTTTTAGGATATATAAATTTTCATTTTGTTATTTATACCCTTTAATATGAATTTAAGTGTGACATACATTACTGAAGCAAGATTAATGTGGTAGCGTGGCCGAGTGGTCTGAAGGGGTGGTTTTCGGCACCAGTCTCTCTGGAGGCGTGGGTTCGTATTCTACTATGAAATTTTGTTTAGGTTATATAAATTTGTCTTTTCTTATTTTTATCCTCTAATTTGAATTTTAAAATAACTTACATAATGGAAATGGTTGTAAAGTGGTCGCGTGGCCGAGTGGTCTAAGGCGCTGGTTTTAGACACCGGTCTCTCTGGAGGCGTGGTTTCGTATCCCACCACTACAATGAGATTTTGTTTAGGGTATACAAATTCTTCTTTCCGTAATTATATCCTATAATTTAAAATATTCAAATTATCTTACATTATGGAAACCGTATTAATGTGGTAGCGTGGCGGAGTGGTCTAAGGCACTGGTTATAGGCATCAGTCTCTCTGGAGGCGAGGGTTCGAATCCCACCGCTACCATGAAATTTTGTTTAGGCTATATAAAATATCCTATTCTTATTTATATCCTCTAATTTGAATTTAAAAATAAATTACATTATGGAAACGGTTGTAATGTGGTCGTGTGGCCGAGTGATCTAAGGCAATGGCTTTAGACACCAATATCTGTGGAGACGTTGGTTCGAATCCCACAGCTCCCATGAAATTTTGTTTAGGCTATATAAATTTGCCTTTTCTTATTTATATCCTCTAATTTGTGTTTAAAAATAATTTACATTATGTAAACGGTAGTAATGTGGTAGTGGGACCGAGTGGTCTAAGGCGTTGGTTTTGGCAAGAGTCTCTCTGGCGGCGTGGGTTCGAATCCCACCGCTAACATGATATTTTGTTTAGGCTATATAAATTTTCATTTTCTTATTTATATACTTTCAATTGAATTTACCTGTGACTTATATTACTGAAACGGCATTAATGTGGTAGCGTGGCCGAGTGGTCTAAGGCGCTGGTATTAGTCACCAATCTCTCTGGAAGTGCGGATTCGAATCCCAACACTGCCATAAAATTGTGTTTTTAGATTTAATTAGGCTATATAAATATTTATTTTCTTTTTTATATTCTCTAATTTGAATTTAAAAATATCTTACCTTATGGAATTGTTTATAATGTGGTATCGTGCCCGAGTGGTCGAAGGCGCTGGTTTTAGGTACCAGTCTCACTGGGGGCGTTTGTTCGAATCCCACCGCTACCATGAAATTTTGTTTAGGCTATAAAATTCTTGTTTTCTTATTTACATCCTCTAATTTGAATTTATATATAACTTACATTTTGGAATTTTAGTAATGTGGTAGCGTGGCCGAGTGGTCTAAGGGGTTTGTCTTAGGCACCAGTCTCTCTGGAGGCGTGGGATCGTATCCCACACCTACCATGAAATTTTGTTTAGGCTATATAAAAATTTCTATACTTATTTATATCCTATAATTTGTATTTAAAAACATCTTACATTATAGAAACAGCAGAAAGGTGGTAGCGTGGCCGAGTGGTCTAAGGCGCTAGTTATCGTCACCAGTCTCTCTGAAGGCGTGGGTTCGTATCTTACCGTGAAATTTTGTTTAGGTTATATAAATTTTTCTATACTTATTTATATCCTATAATTTGTATTTAAAAAAAAATCGTATATTATGGAAACGGTAGAAATGTGGTAGCGTGGCCGAGTGGTCTGAGGCGCTGGTTTTCGTCACCACTCTCTCTGGAGGCGTGGGTTCGTATCCTACCGTGAAATTTGTTTAGGTTATATAATTTTTTTTCCTTATTTATATCCAGTAATTTGAATTTAAAAATAACTTGCATTATGGAATCGGTTGTAATGTTGTCGCCTCGCCGAGAGGTCTAAAGCAATCGTATTAGACACCAATCTCTGTGGAGACCTTGGTTCGAATCCCACAGCTTCCATGAAATTTTGTTTAGGCTATATAAATTTTCCTTTTCATACATATACCCTCTAATTTGATTTTAAAAATAATTTACATTATGTAAAATGTTGTAATGTGGTAGGGCGCCCGAGAAGCCTAAGGCACTGGTTCATGTTATAAAATTTCCTATACAATAATAGCCAAAATAAAATTTCATGGTAGCGATGGGTTTCGAAACCACGCAGCCAGAGAGCCTGGTGCCTAAAACCAGCCCCTTAGGCGCTTCTCGGCCACGCTACCACATTACTAGCGTTTACATAATGTAAATTATTCTTGGATTCAAATTAGCGAATATAAAAACGAAAAGAAAAATTTTTATAGCCTGAACAAAATTCCATGGCAGCGGTGGGATTCGCCTCCAGAAAGACTGGTGCCTAAAACTAGCGCCATTAGTAAAATTCCAAAATGTGAGTTATTTTATAATTGAATTTAGAGGATATAATAAAGAAATGGAAAATTTATATAGCCTAAACAAAATTTGATGGTAGGGATGGGATACGAACTTACGCTCCCAGAGATACTGGTGCCTAAAACCAGCGCCTTAGACCACTCTGTCACATTATTAAAATTCCAAAATGCAAGTTAGTTTTAAATTAAAATTAGAGGATATAAATAAGGAAAGCAAAATTTTTATAGCCTAAACAAAATTTCATGGTAGCGGTGGGATTCGAACCCACGCCTCCAGAGAGACTGGTGCCTAAACCCAGCGCCTGAGACTACTCGGCCATGCTACCTCATTATGAAAATTCCAAAATATAAGTTATTTTAAAATTCAAAATAGAGGATATATATAAGAAAAGGAAAATTTAAATGGCCTAAACAAAATTTCATGGAAGATGTGGGTTTCGAACAAACGCTTCCAGAGAGATTAGTATCTAAAACCAGTGCCTTAGACCACTCGGCCACGCGATCACATTACAACAGTTTCCAATATTTAAGTTATTTTTAAATTTAAATTGGGGGATGTAAATTAGAAAGGAAAAATTTATATAGCCTAATTAAAATTAAAAATCCAATTTCATGGCAGTGTTGGGATTCGAATCCACACTTCCAGAGAGATTGGTGACTAATACCAGCGCCTTAGATATACTCGGCCACGCTACCACATTAATACCGTTTCAGTAATGTACGTCACAGCTAAATTCATATGAAAGGCTATAAATAAGAAAATGAAAATTTATATAGACTAAACAAAATGTCATGTTAGCAGTGGAATTCGAACCCACGCAGCCAGAGAGAACCACGCTCGGCCACGCTACCACATTAACACGCTTTCCATATTGTAAGATGTTTTAAATTCAAATTATAGGATATAAATAAGGAAAGAAAAATTTATATAGCCTAAACAAAATTTCATGGTAGGGGTGTGATACGAATACATTACAACCGTTTCCATAATGTGAATTATTTTTAAATTCAAATTAGACGATATAAATAAGAAAAGGCAATTTCATATAGCCGACTGCTATTCAATAATCCGAATTCAATTCCGAATTTCATATAGCAAAATATCATGATAGCTGTGGAATTCGAACCCACGCCTCTAGAGAGACTGGTGCCTTAAACCAGCTCCTTAGACCACTCGGCCACGCTAGCACATTACTACAGTTTCCATAATGTAAGATGTTTTTAAATTCACATTATAGGATATAAATAAGGAAAGAAAAATTTATATAGCCTAAACAAAATTTCATGGTAGGTGTGGGATAGGAACCCATGCCTCCAGAGATACGGGGGCCTAAAACCACCGCCTTAGACCACTCGGTCACGCTAACACCCTTATCCTGTTTAAGTAATGTAAGTCACAGTTAAATTCAAATTAAAATATATAAATAAGAAAATGAAAATTTATATAGCTTAAAAAAATTTCATGGAAGCTGTGGGCTACGAACCAACGCATCCACATAGATTGGTGTCTAAAACCAGTGCTTTAGACCACTCGGCCGCTCGACCACATTGCAAACGTTTCCATTATGTAAGTCATTTTTAAATTCAAATTAGAGGAAATAAATAAGAAAAGGAAAATGTATATAGCCTAAACAATATTTCATGGTAGCGGTCGGATTCGAACCCACGCTTCCAGATATACTGGAGCCTAAAACCAGCCGCTTTGGCCACTCGGTAACGCTACCACATTATGAAAATTCCAAAATGTAAGTTATTTTAAAATTCAAAATAGAGGATATAAAAAAGAAAACGAAAAATTAAATTGCGTAAACAAAATTTCATGGAAGCAGTAGGATTCGATCCAACGCTTTTACAGAGATTAGTATCTAAAACCAGTGCCTTAGGCCACTCGGCCACGCGACCACTTTACAACAGTTTCCAATATGTAAGTTATTTTTAAATTTAAATTGGAGGATGTAAATTAGAAAAGGAAAATTTATATAGCCTAATTAAAATTAAAAATCCAATTTCATGGCAGTGTTGGGATTCAAATCCACACTTCCAGAGAGTTTGGTGACTAAAACCAGCGTCTTAGACCAATCGGCCAAGCAACCACATTAATCCCGTTTCAGTAATATAATTAAAATTTAAATTCAAATGAAAGGATATAAATAAGAAAATGAAAATTTATATAGCCTAAACAAAATTTCATGTTAGCTGTGGGATTCGAACCCACGCAGCCAGAGAGACTGGTGCCTAAAACCAGAGCCTTAGACTTCTCGACCACGCTGCCACATTACTAGCGTTTACATAATGTAAATTATTTTTAAATTCATATTCGAGGATATAAATAAGAAAAGCAAAATTTTAAAGCCTATACAAAAATTCATGTTAGTGGTGGGATTCGGACCCACGCCTCCAGAGAGACTGGTGCCTAAAACCAGCGCCTTTGACCTCTCGGCAACGCTACCACATTAGAATTGTTTCAGAAATGTAAATCACAGTTAAATTCAAATGAAATGATATAAATAAGAAATTGAAAATTTGTATAGCCTAAACAAAATTTCATGTTAGCGGTGGTATTCGAACCCACGCCGCCTGAGAGACTGGCGCCTAAACCCAGCGGCTTAGACCACTCGGCCCAGCTACCACATTACTAAAATTCCAAAATGTAAGTTATTTTTAAATTCAAATTAGAGAAAATAAATAAGAAAAGGAAAATTTATATAGCCTGAACAAAATTTCATGGCAGGGATGGTATACGAACACACGCCCCCAGAGATATTGGTGCCTAAAACCAGCGCCTTAGACCACTCTGTCACATTATTAAAATTCCAAAATATACGTTATTCTTAAATTCGAATTAGAGGATATAAAAAGGAAACATCATTTTTATAGCCAAAACAAAATTTCAAGGTAGCGGTGGGATTCGAACCCACGCCTCCAGAGAGACTGGTGCCTAAAACCAGCGCCTTTGACCACTCGGCCACGTTACCACATTATTAAAATTCCAAAATATAAGTTATTTTTAAATGCAAATTAGAATATATTAATAAGAAAAGCAAAATTTTTATAGCCTAAAAAAATTTCATGGTAGGGATGGGATTCGAACCCACGCCTCCAGAAAGACTGGTGCCTAAATCCAGCACCTTAGACCAAACGGCCACGCTACCACATTACTACAGTTTCCATAATGTAAGATGTTTTTAAATTCACATTATAATATATAAAAAAGGAAAGACAAATTTATATAGCCTAAACAAAATTTCATGGTAGGTGTGGGATACGAACCCATGCCTGCAGAGATACTGGTGCTTAAAACCAGCGCCTTAGACCACTCGGTCACGCTACCACATTACTACAGTTTCCATAATGTAAGATGTTTTTAAATTCACATTATAATATATAAATAAGAAAAGGAAATTTCATATAGCTTAAATAAAATATCATTATAGCGGTGGGATTCGAACCCACCGCACTAGAGAGACTGGTGCCTAAACCAGCGCCTTAGACCACTCGGACACGCTACCACATTACTGCAGTTTCCATAATGTAAGATGTTTTTAAATTCACATTATAATATATAAATAAGAAAAGGAAATCTCATATAGCCTGAACAAAATATCATGATAGCGGTGGGATTCGAACCCACGCCTCCAGAGTTACTGGTCCCTAAAACCAGCGCCTTAGACCACGCGACCACATTAATTCTGTTTCAGTAATGTAAGTCACAGTTAAATTCAAACTAAAAGATATAAATAAGAAAATGAATATTTATATAGCTTAAAAAATTTCAAGGAAGCTGTGGGATACGAACTAACGCCTCCACATAGATTGGTGTCTAAAGCCAGTGCTTTAGACCACTCGGCCGCTCGACCACATTGCAAACTTTTCCATTATGTAAGTCATTTTTAAATTCAAATTAGAGGAAATAAATAAGAAAAGGAAAATGTATATAGCCTAAACAATATTTCATGGTAGCGGTCGGATTCGAACCCACGCCTCCAGATATACTGGAGCCTAAAACCAGCCGCTTTGGCCACTCGGTAACACTACCACATTATGAAAATTCCAAAATGTAAGTTATTTTAAAATTCAAAATAGAGGACATAAATAAGAAAAGGAAAATTTATATAGCCTGAACAAAATTTCATGGTAGGGATGGTATACGAATACACGCCCCCAGAGATATTGGTGCCTAAAACCAGCGTCTTAGACCACTCTGCCACATTATTAAAATTCCAAAATATACGTTATTCTTAAATTCGAATTAGAGGATATAAAAAGGAAACACCATTTTTATAGCCAAAACAAAATTTCAAGGTAGCGGTGGGATTCGAACCCACGCCTCCAGAGAGACTGGTGCCTAAAACCAGCGCCTTAGATCACTCGGCCACGTTACCACATTATTAAAATTCCAAAATATAAATTATTTTTAAATGCAAATTAGAAGATATTAATAAGAAAAGCAAAATTTTTATAGCCTAAAAAAAATTTCATGGTTTCGATGGGATTCGAACCCACGCCTCCACAAAGACTGGTGCCTAAATCCAGCATCTTAGACCAATCGGCCACGCTACCACATTACTGCAGTTTCCATAATGTAAGATGTTTTTTAATTCACATTATAATATATAAATAAGGAAAGAAAAATTTATATAGCCTAAACAAAATTTCATGGTAGGTGTGGGATACGAACCCATGCCTAAAGAGATACTGGTGCCTAAAACCAGCGTCTTAGACCACTCGGACACGCTACCACATTACTACAGTTTCCATAATGTAAGATGTTTTTAAATTCACATTATAATATATAAATAAGAAAAGGAAATTTCATATAGCCTAAATAAAATATCATTATAGCGGTGAGATTCGAACCCACGCCTCTAGAGAGACTGGTGTCTAAAACAACGCCTTAGACCACTCGGCCACGGTACCACAATATTAACGTTTCAAAATGTAAATAACTTTTAAATTTAAATTAGAGGATATAAATAAGAAAAGGAAAATTTATACAGTCTAAACAAAATTTCATGGTAGCGGTGGGATTCGAACCCACGCCTCCAGAGAGACTGGTGCCTAAAACCAGCGCCTTAGACCACTCGGCCACGCTACCACATTATGAAATTTCCAAAATGTAAGTTATTTTAAAATTCAAAATAGAGGATATAATTTGGAAAAAAAATTTAAACAGCCTAAACAAGATTTCATACAAGCTGTGGGATTCGAACCAACGCCTCCACAGAGATTAGTATCTAGAACCAGTGGCTTAGACCACTCGGCCACGCCACCACATATCAACCGTTTCCATAATGTAAGTTATTTTTAAATTCAAGTTAGAAGATATAAATATGAAAAGGAAAATTTACATAGCCTAATTAAAACTAAAAATCCAATTTCATGGCAGAGTTGGGATTCGTATCCACACTTCCAGAGAGATTGGTGAGTAATACCAGCGCCTTTGACCGCTCGGCCACGCTACCACATTACTTCAGTTTCCTTAATGTAAGTTATATTTAAATTCAAATTAGAAGATCTAAATAAGAAAAGGAAATTTCATATAGCCTAAACAAAATATCATGATAGCGGTGGGATTCGAACCCACGCCTCCAGAGAGACTGGTGCCTAAAACCAGCGCCTTAGACCACTCGGCCACGCTACCACATTACTACAGTTTCCATAATGAAAGATGTTTTTAAATTCACATTATAGGATATAAATATGGAAAAAAAAATTTATATAGCCTAAAGTAAATTTCATGGCAGGTGTGGGATACGAACCCACGCCTCAAGAGAGACTGGTGCCTAAAACCAGCGACTTAGACCACTCGGCCACGCTACCACATTACTGCAGTTTCTATAATGTAAGATGTATTTAAATTCAAATTATAGTATATAAATAAGGAAAGAAAATTTATATAGCCTAAACAAAATTTCATGGTAGGGGTGTGATACCTGCCCACACGTCCAGATAGACTGGTGCCTAAAACCAGCGCCTTAGATCGCTCGGCCACGTTACCACATTATTAAAATTCCAAAATGTAAGTCATTTTTAAATCCAAATAAGAGGATATAAATAAGAAAAACAAATTTTCATAGCCTAAACAAAATTTCAAGGTAGCGGTGGGATTCGAACCCACGCATCCAGAGAGACTGGTGCCTAAAACCAGCGCCATAGACCACTCGGCCACGCTACCACTTTACTACAGTTTCCATAATGAAAGATGTTTTTAAATTCACATTATAGGATATAAATATGGAAAAAAATTTTTATATAGCCTAAACAAAATTTCATGGCAGGTGTGGGATACGAACCCATGCCTCCAGAGATACTGGTGCCTAAAACCAGCGCCTTAGACCACTCGGCCACGGTACCACAATATTAACGTTTCAAAATGTAAGTTATTTTAAAATTTAAATTAGAGGATATAAATAAGAAAAGGAAAATTTATACAGCCTAAACAAAATTTCATGGTAGAGGTGGGATTCGAACCCACGCCTCAAGAGAGACTGGTGCCTAAAACCAGCGCCTTAGACCACTCGGCCACGTTACCACATTATTAAAATTAAAAAATGTAAGTTATATTTAAATTCAAATTAGAAGATCTAAATAAGAAAAGGAAATTTCATATAGCCTAAACAAAATATCATGATAGCGGTGGGATTCGAACACACGCCTCCAGAGATACTGGTGCCTAAAACCAGCGCCTGAGACCACTCGGCCACGGTACCACAATATTAACGTTTCAAAATGTAAGTAACTTTTAAATTTAAATTAGAGGATATAAATAAGAAAAGGAAAATTTATACAGTCTAAACAAAATTTCATGGTAGCGGTGGGATTCGAGCCCACGCCTCCAGAGAGACTGGTGCCTAAAACCAGCGCCTTAGACCACTCGGCCACGCTACCACATTATGAAATTTCCAAAATGTAAGTTATTTTAAAATTCAAAATAGAGGATATAAATTGGAAAAAAATTTTAAACAGCCTAAACAAGATTTCATAAAAGCTGTGGGATTCGAACCAACGCCTCCACAGAGATTAGTATCTAGAGCCAGTGGCTTAGACCACTCGGCCACGCCACCACATATCAATCGTTTCCATAATGTAAGTTATTTTTAAATTCAAGTTAGAAGATATAAATATGAAAAGGAAAATTTACATAGCCTAATTAAAACTAAAAATCCAATTTCATGGCAGAGTAGGGATTCGTATCCACACTTCCAGAGAGATTGGTGACTAATACCAGCGCCTTTGACCGCTCGGCCACGCTACCACATTACTTCAGTTTCCATAATGTAAGTTATATTTAAATTCAACTTAGAAGATATAAATATGAAAAGGAAAATTTACATAGCCTAATTAAAACTAAAAATCCAATTTCATGGCAGAGTAGGGATTCGTATCCACACTTCCAGAGAGACTGGTGCCTAAAACCAGCGCCTTAGACCATTCGGCCACGCTTCCACATTACTACAATTTCCATAATGAAAGATGTTTTTAAATTCACATTATAGGATATAAATATGGGAAAAAAATTTATATAGCCTAAACTAAATTTCATGGTACGTGTGGGATACGAACCCATGCCTCCAGAGATACTGGTGCCTAAAACCAGCGCCTGAGACCACTCGGCCACGGTACCACAATATTAACGTTTCAAAATGTAAGTTACTTTTAAATTTAAATTAGAGGATATAAATAAGAAAAGGAAAATTTATATAGCCTAAACAAAATTTCATGGTAGCGGTGGGATTCGAACCCACGCCTCCAGAGAGACTGGTGCCTAAAACCAGGCCTTTGACCACTCGGCCTCGCTACAACATTACGAAATTTCCAAAATGTAAGTTATTTTAAAATTCAAAATAGAGGATATAAGTAGGAAAATAAATTTGAACAGCCTAATCCAGATTTCATAGAAGCTGTGGGATTCGAACCAATGCCTCCACAGAGATTAGTATCTAGAACCAGTGGCTTAGACCACTCGGCCACGCCACCACATATCAACCGTTTCCATAATGTAAGTTATTTTTAAATTCAAGTTAGAAGATATAAATATGAAAAGGAAAATTTACATAGCCTAATTAAAACTAAAAATCCAATTTCATGGCAGAGTTGGGATTCGTATCCACACTTCCAGAGAGATTGGTGACTAATACCAGCGCCTTTGACCGCTCGGCCACGCTACCACATTACTTCAGTTTCCTTAATGTAAGTTATATTTAAATTCAAATTAGAAGATCTAAATAAGAAAAGGAAATTTCATATAGCCTAAACAAAATATCATGATAGCGGTGGGATTCGAACACACGCCTCCAGAGATACTGGTGCCTAAAACCAGCACCTGAGACCACTCGGCCACGGTACCACAATATTAACGTTTCAAAATGTAAGTAACTTTTAAATTTAAATTAGAGGATATAAATAAGAAAAGGAAAATTTATACAGTCTAAACAAAATTTCATGGTAGCGGTGGGATTCGAACCCACGCCTCCAGAGAGACTGGTGCCTAAAACCAGCGCCTTAGACCACTCGGCCACGCTACCACATTATGAAATTTCCAAAATGTAAGTTATTTTAAAATTCAAAATAGAGGATATAAATTGGAAAAAAAATTTAAACAGCCTAAACAAGATTTCATAAAAGCTGTGGGATTCGAACCAACGCCTCCACAGAGATTAGTATCTAGAGCCAGTGGCTTAGACCACTCGGCCACGCCACCACATATCAATCGTTTCCATAATGTAAGTTATTTTTAAATTCAAGTTAGAAGATATAAATATGAAAAGGAAAATTTACATAGCCTAATTAAAACTAAAAATCCAATTTCATGGCAGAGTAGGGATTCGTATTCACACTTCCAGAGAGATTGGTGACTAATACCAGCGCCTTTGACCGCTCGGCCACGCTACCACATTACTTCAGTTTCCATAATGTAAGTTATATTTAAATTCAACTTAGAAGATATAAATAAGAAAAGGAAATTTCATATAGCCTAAACAAATTATCATGATAGCGGTGGGATTCGAACCCACGCCTCTAGAGAGACTGGTGCCTAAAACCAGCGCCATTGACCACTCGGCCACGCTACCACGTTTCTACGGTTTCCATAATGTCAGATGTTTTAAAATTCACATTATAGGATATAAATATAGAAAGAAAAATTTATATAGCCTAAACAAATTTTCATGGCATGTGTGGGATACGAACCCAAGCCTCCAGAGGTACTGGTGCCTAAAACCAGCACCTTAGACCACTCGGCCACGCGACCACGTTAATTCTGTTTCAGTAATGTAAGTCATAGCAAAATTCAAATTAAAAGATATAAATAAGAAAATGAAAATTTATATAGCTTAAAAAAATTTCAAAGAAGCAGTGGGATACGAACTAATGCCTCCACATAGATTGGTGTCTTAAATCAGTGCTTTACACCAGTCAGGCACGCGACCACATTCCAACCGTTTCCATTATGTAAGTTATTTTTAAATTTAAATTAGAAGATATAAATAGGAAAAGGAAAATGTATATAGCCTAAACAAAATTTCATGGTAGAGGTGGGACTCGAACCCACGCCTCCCGAGGGACTGGTGCCCAAAACCAGCGCCTTAGACCACTCGGCCACGCTACCACTTTATGAAAGTTCCAAAATATAAGTTATTTTAAAATTCAAAATAGAGGATATAAATAAGAAAAAGAAAAATTAAATAGCCTAAACAAAATTTCATGGAAGGTGTGGGATTCGAACCAACGTCTCCACAGAGATTAGTATCTAAAACCAGCGCCTTAGACCACTCGGCCACGCCACCACATTACAACCGTTTCCATAATGTAAGTTATTTTAAATTTCAAAATAGAGGATATAAATACGAAAAGGAAAATTTAAATAGCCTAAACAAAATTTCATAGAAGCTGTGGGATTCGAACCAACGTCTCCACAGAGATTAGTATCTAAAACCAGCGCCTTAGACCACTCGGCCACGCTACCACTTTACTACACTTTACATATTGTTAATTATTTTTAAAATCAAATTAGAGGATATAAAAAAGAAAAGGAAAATTTAAATAGCCTAAACAAAATTTCATTGAAGCTGTGGGATTCGAACCAACGCCTCCAGAGTGATTAGTATCTAGAACCAGTGGCTTAGACCACTCGGCCACGCCACCAGATTACAACCGTTTCCATAATGTAAGTATTTTTTAATTCAATTAGAAGATATAAATAACAAAAGGAAAATTTACATAGCCTAATTAAAACTAAAAATCCTACCCTAGATCACTCGGCCAATCTACCACATTAATACCGTTTCAGTAATGTAAGTCACATTTAAATTCAAATGAAAGAAAATAAATAAGAAACTGAAAATTTATATAGCCAAAACAAAATTTCATGTTAGCGGTGGGATCCGAACCCACGCAGCCCCAGAGACTGGTGCCTAAAACCAGAGCCTTAGACTTCTCGGCCACGCTGAAACATTACTAGCGTTTGCATAATGTAAATTATTTTTAAATTCATATTCGAGGATTTAAATAAGAAAAGCAAAATTTTAAAGCCTATACAAAATTTCATGGTAGCGGTGGGATTCGGACCCACGCCACCACAGAGACTGGTGCCTAAAACCACCGCATTAGACCACTCGGCCACGCTACCACATTAATATAGTTTCAGTAATATAAGTCACAGTTAAATTCATATGACATGATACAAATAAAAAATTGAAAATTTATATAGCCTAAACAACATTTCATGTTAGCGGAGGTATTCGAACCCATGCCGCCAGAGAGACTGGTGCCTAAAACCAGCGCCTTAGATCACTCGGCCACGTTACCACATTATTAAAATTCCAAAATATAAATTATTTTTAAATGCAAATTAGAAGATATTAATAAGAAAAGCAAAATTTTTATAGCCTAAAAAAAATTTCATGGTTTCGATGGGATTCGAACCCACGCCTCCAGAAAGACTGGTGCCTAAATCCAGCATCTTAGACCAATCGGCCACGCTACCACATTACTGCAGTTTCCATAATGTAAGATGTTTTTTAATTCACATTATAATATATAAATAAGGAAAGAAAAATTTATATAGCCTAAACAAAATTTCATGGTAGGTGTGGGATACGAACCCATGCCTAAAGAGATACTGGTGCCTAAAACCAGCGTCTTAGACCACTCGGACACGCTACCACATTACTACAGTTTCCATAATGTAAGATGTTTTTAAATTCACATTATAATATATAAATAAGAAAAGGAAATTTCATATAGCCTAAATAAAATATCATTATAGCGGTGAGATTCGAACCCACGCCTCTAGAGAGACTGGTGTCTAAAACAACGCCTTAGACCACTCGGCCACGGTACCACAATATTAACGTTTCAAAATGTAAATAACTTTTAAATTTAAATTAGAGGATATAAATAAGAAAAGGAAAATTTATACAGTCTAAACAAAATTTCATGGTAGCGGTGGGATTCGAACCCACGCCTCCAGAGAGACTGGTGCCTAAAACCAGCGCCTTAGACCACTCGGCCACGCTACCACATTATGAAATTTCCAAAATGTAAGTTATTTTAAAATTCAAAATAGAGGATATAAATTGGAAAAAAAATTTAAACAGCCTAAACAAGATTTCATACAAGCTGTGGGATTCGAACCAACGCCTCCACAGAGATTAGTATCTAGAACCAGTGGCTTAGACCACTCGGCCACGCCACCACATATCAACCGTTTCCATAATGTAAGTTATTTTTAAATTCAAGTTAGAAGATATAAATATGAAAAGGAAAATTTACATAGCCTAATTAAAACTAAAAATCCAATTTCATGGCAGAGTTGGGATTCGTATCCACACTTCCAGAGAGATTGGTGAGTAATACCAGCGCCTTTGACCGCTCGGCCACGCTACCACATTACTTCAGTTTCCTTAATGTAAGTTATATTTAAATTCAAATTAGAAGATCTAAATAAGAAAAGGAAATTTCATATAGCCTAAACAAAATATCATGATAGCGATGGGATTCGAACCCACGCCTCCAGAGAGACTGGTGCCTAAAACCAGCGCCTTAGACCACTCGGCCACGCTACCACATTACTACAGTTTCCATAATGTAAGATGTTTTTAAATTCACATTATAGGATATAAATATAGAAAGAAAAATTTATCTAGAATAAACAAATTTTCATGGCATGTGTGGGATACGAACCCAAGCCTCCAGAGGTACTGGTGCCTAAAACCAGCACCTTAGACCACTCGGCCACGCGACCACATTAATTCTGTTTCAGTAATGTAAGTCATAGCAAAATTCAAATTACAAGATATAAATAAGAAAATGAAAATTTATATAGCTGAAAAAAATTTCAAGGAAGCAGTGGGATACGAAATAATGCCTCCACATAGATTGGTGTCTTAAACCAGTGCTTTACACCAGTCAGGCACGCGACCACATTCCAACCGTTTCCATTATGTAAGTTATTTTTAAATTTAAATTAGAAGATATAAATAGGAAAAGGAAAATGTATATAGCCTAAACAAAATTTCATGGTAGCGGTGGGACTCGAACCCACGCCTCCAGAGGGACTGGTGCCTAAAACCAGCGCCTTTGACCACTCGGCCAAGCTCCCACATTATGAAAGTTCCAAAATATAAGTTATTTTAAAATTCAAAATAGAGGATATAAATAAGAAAAAGAAAAATTAAATAGCCTAAACAAAATTTCATAGAAGGTGTGGGATTCGAACCAACGTCTCCACAGAGATTAGTATCTAAAACCAGCGCCTTAGACCACTCGGCCACGCCACCACATTACAACCGTTTCCATAATGTAAGTTATTTTAAATTTCAAAATAGAGGATATAAATAAGAAAAGGAAAATTTAAATAGCCTAAACAAAATTTCATAGAAGCTGTGGGATTCGAACCGACGTCTCCACAGAGATTAGTATCTAAAACCAGCGCCTTAGACCACTCGGCCACGCTACCATTTTACTACAGTTTACATATTGTTAATTATTTTTAAAATCAAATTAGAGGATATAAAAAAGAAAAAGAAAAATTAAATAGCCTAAACAAAATTTCATGGAAGCTGTGGGTTTCGAACCAACGCCTCCAGAGTGATTAGCATCTAGAACCAGTGGCTTAGACCACTCGGCCACGCCATCGGATTACAACCGTTTCCATAATGTAAGTATTTTTGAATTCAAATCGAAGATATAAATAACAAAAGGAAAATTTACATAGCCTAATTAAAACTAAAAATCCTAGCCTAGATCACTCGGCCAATCTACCACATTAATACCGTTTCAGTAATGTAAGTCACATTTAAATTCAAATGAAAGATAATAAATAAGAAACTGAAAATTTATATAGCCTAAACAAAATTTCATGTTAGCGGTGGGATCCGAACCCACGCAGCCCCAGAGACTGGTGCCTAAAACCAGAGCCTTAGACTTCTCGGCCACGCTGAAATATTACTAGCGTTTGCATAATGTAAATTATTTTTAAATTCATATTCGAGGATTTAAATAAGAAAAGCAAAATTTTAAAGACTATACAAAATTTCATGGTAGCGGTGGGATTCGGACCCACGCCACCAGAGAGACTGGTGCCTAAAACCACCGCATTAGACCACTCGGCCACGCTACCACATTAATATAGTTTCAGTAATGTAAGTCACAGTTAAATTCATATGACATGATACAAATAAGAAATTGAAAATTTATATAGCCTAAACAACATTTCATGTTAGCGGTGGTATTCGAACCCATGCCGCCTGAGAGACTGGCGCCTAAAACCAACGCCTTAGACCACTCGGCCCTGCTACCACATTACTAAAATTCCAGAATATAAGTTATTTTTAAATTCAAATTAGAGAATTTAAATAAGTAAAAGAAAACTTATGTAGCCTGAAAAAAATTTCATGGTAGCGGTGGGATTCGAACCCACGCCTCCAGAGAGACTGGTGCCTAAAAGCAGCGCCTGAGACCACTCGGCCACGGTACCACAATATTAACGTTTCAAAATGTAAGTTACTTTTAAATTTAAATTAGAGGATATAAATAAGAAAAGGAAAATTTATATAGCCTAAACAAAATTTCATGGTAGCGGTGGGATTCGAACCCACGCAGCCCCAGAGACTGGTGCCTAAAACCAGAGCCTTAGACTTCTCGGCCACGCTGAAACATTACTAGCGTTTGCATAATGTATATTATTTTTAAATTCATATTCGAGGATTTAAATAAGAAAAGCAAAATTTTAAAGCCTATACAAAATTTCATGGTAGCGGTGGGATTCGGACCCACGCCACCAGAGAGACTGGTGCCTAAAACCACCGCATTAGACCACTCGGCCACGCTACCACATTAATATATTTTCAGTAATGTAAGTCACAGTTAAATTCATATGACATGATACAAATAAGAAATTGAAAATTTATATAGCCTAAACAACATTTCATGTTAGCGGTGGTATTCGAACCCATGCCGCCTGAGAGACTGGCGCCTAAAACCAACGCCTTAGACCACTCGGCCCCGCTACTACATTACTAAAATTCCAGAATATAAGTTACATTTAAATTTAAATTAGAGGATATAAATAAGAAAAGGAAAATTTATATAGCCTAAACAAAATTTCATGGTAGCGGTGGGATTCGAACCCACGCCTCCAGAGAGACTGGTGCCTAAAACCAGCGCCTTAGACCACTCGGCCACGCTACCACATTACTACAGTTTCCATAATGAAAGATGTTTTTAAATTCACATTATTGAATATAAATATGGGAAAAAAAATTTATATAGCCTAAAGTAAATTTCATTGCAGGTGTGGGATACGAACCCATGCCTCCAGAGATACTGGTGCCTAAAACCAGCGCCTTAGACCACTCGGCCACGGTACCACAATATTAACGTTTCAAAATGTAAGTAACTTTTAAATTTAAATTAGAGGATATAAATAAGAAAAGGAAAATTTATATAGCCAAAACAAAATTTCATGGTAGCGGTGGGATTCGAACCCACGCCTCCAGAGAGACTGGTGCCTAAAACCAGCGCCTTAGACCACTCGGCCACGGTACCACATTAAGAAATTTCCAAAATGTAAGTTATTTTAAAATTCAAAATAGAGGATATAAATTGGAAAAAAAATTTAAACAGCCTAAACAAGATTTCATAGAAGCTGTGGGATTCGAACCAACTCCTCCACGGAGATTAGTATCTAGAACCAGTGGCTTAGACCACTCGGCCACGCTACCACATATCAATCGTTTCCAAAATGTAAGTTATTTTTAAATTCAAGTTAGAAGATATAAATATGAAAAGGAAAATTTACATAGCCTAATTAAAACTAAAAATCCAATTTCATGGCAGAGTTGGGATTCGTATCCACACTTCCAGAGAGATTGGTGACTAATACCAGCGCCTTTGAACGCTCGGCCACGCTACCACGTTACTTCAGTTTACATAATGTAGGTTATATTCAAATTCAAATTAGAAGATATAAATAAGAAAAGGAAATTTCATATAGCCTAAACAAATTATCATGATAGCGGTGGGATTCGAACCCACGCCTCTAGAGAGACTGGTGCCTAAAACCAGCGCCATAGACCACTCGGCCACGCTACCACGTTTCTATGGTTTCCATAATGTAAGATGTTTTTAAATTCACATTATAGGATATAAATATAGAAAGAAAAATTTATCTAGAATAAACAAATTTTCATGGCATGTGTGGGATACGAACCCAAGCCTCCAGAGGTACTGGTGCCTAAAACCAGCACCTTAGACCACTCGGCCACGCGACCACATTAATTCTGTTTCAGTAATGTAAGTCATAGCAAAATTCAAATTAAAAGATATAAATAAGAAAATGAAAATTTATATAGCTGAAAAAAATTTCAAAGAAGCAGTGGGATACGAAATAATGCCTCCACATAGATTGGTGTCTTAAACCAGTGCTTTACACCAGTCAGGCACGCGACCACATTCCAACCGTTTCCATTATGTAAGTTATTTTTAAATTTAAATTAGAAGATATAAATAGGAAAAGGAAAATGTATATAGCCTAAACAAAATTTCATGGTAGCGGTGGGACTCGAACCCACGCCTCCAGAAGGACTGGTGCCTAAAACCAGCGCCATTGACCACTCGGCCACGCTACCACGTTTCTACGGTTTCCATAATGTCAGATGTTTTTAAATTCACATTATAGGATATAAATATAGAAAGAAAAATTTATATAGCCTAAACAAATTTTCATGGCATGTGTGGGATACGAACCCAAGCCTTCAAATTATAGTATATAAATAAGGAAAGAAAATTTATATAGCCTAAACAAAATTTCATGGTAGGGGTGTGATACCTGCCCACACGTCCAGATAGACTGGTGCCTAAAACCAGCGCCTTAGATCACTCGGCCACGTTACCACATTATTAAAATTCCAAAATATAAATTATTTTTAAATGCAAATTAGAAGATATTAATAAGAAAAGCAAAATTTTTATAGCCTAAAAAAAATTTCATGGTTTCGAACCCACGCCTCCAGAAAGACTGGTGCCTAAATCCAGCATCTTAGACCAATCGGCCACGCTACCACATTACTGCAGTTTCCATAATGTAAGATGTTTTTTAATTCACATTATAATATATAAATAAGGAAAGAAAAATTTATATAGCCTAAACAAAATTTCATGGTAGGTGTGGGATACGAACCCATGCCTAAAGAGATACTGGTGCCTAAAACCAGCGTCTTAGACCACTCGGACACGCTACCACATTACTACAGTTTCCATAATGTAAGATGTTTTTAAATTCACATTATAATATATAAATAAGAAAAGGAAATTTCATATAGCCTAAATAAAATATCATTATAGCGGTGAGATTCGAACCCACGCCTCTAGAGAGACTGGTGTCTAAAACAACGCCTTAGACCACTCGGCCACGGTACCACAATATTAACGTTTCAAAATGTAAATAACTTTTAAATTTAAATTAGAGGATATAAATAAGAAAAGGAAAATTTATACAGTCTAAACAAAATTTCATGGTAGCGGTGGGATTCGAACCCACGCCTCCAGAGAGACTGGTGCCTAAAACCAGCGCCTTAGACCACTCGGCCACGCTACCACATTATGAAATTTCCAAAATGTAAGTTATTTTAAAATTCAAAATAGAGGATATAAATTGGAAAAAAAATTTAAACAGCCTAAACAAGATTTCATACAAGCTGTGGGATTCGAACCAACGCCTCCACAGAGATTAGTATCTAGAACCAGTGGCTTAGACCACTCGGCCACGCCACCACATATCAACCGTTTCCATAATGTAAGTTATTTTTAAATTCAAGTTAGAAGATATAAATATGAAAAGGAAAATTTACATAGCCTAATTAAAACTAAAAATCCAATTTCATGGCAGAGTTGGGATTCGTATCCACACTTCCAGAGAGATGGGTGAGTAATACCAGCGCCTTTGACCGCTCGGCCACGCTACCACATTACTTCAGTTTCCTTAATGTAAGTTATATTTAAATTCAAATTAGAAGATCTAAATAAGAAAAGGAAATTTCATATAGCCTAAACAAAATATCATGATAGCGGTGGGATTCGAACCCACGCCTCCAGAGAGACTGGTGCCTAAAACCAGCGCCTTAGACCACTCGGCCACGCTACCACATTACTACAGTTTCCATAATGTAAGATGTTTTTAAATTCACATTATAGGATATAAATATAGAAAGAAAAATTTATCTAGAATAAACAAATTTTCATGGCATGTGTGGGATACGAACCCAAGCCTCCAGAGGTACTGGTGCCTAAAACCAGCACCTTAGACCACTCGGCCACGCGACCACATTAATTCTGTTTCAGTAATGTAAGTCATAGCAAAATTCAAATTACAAGATATAAATAAGAAAATGAAAATTTATATAGCTGAAAAAAATTTCAAGGAAGCAGTGGGATACGAAATAATGCCTCCACATAGATTGGTGTCTTAAACCAGTGCTTTACACCAGTCAGGCACGCGACCACATTCCAACCGTTTCCATTATGTAAGTTATTTTTAAATTTAAATTAGAAGATATAAATAGGAAAAGGAAAATGTATATAGCCTAAACAAAATTTCATGGTAGCGGTGGGACTCGAACCCACGCCTCCAGAGGGACTGGTGCCTAAAACCAGCGCCTTTGACCACTCGGCCAAGCTCCCACATTATGAAAGTTCCAAAATATAAGTTATTTTAAAATTCAAAATAGAGGATATAAATAAGAAAAAGAAAAATTAAATAGCCTAAACAAAATTTCATAGAAGGTGTGGGATTCGAACCAACGTCTCCACAGAGATTAGTATCTAAAACCAGCGCCTTAGACCACTCGGCCACGCCACCACATTACAACCGTTTCCATAATGTAAGTTATTTTAAATTTCAAAATAGAGGATATAAATAAGAAAAGGAAAATTTAAATAGCCTAAACAAAATTTCATAGAAGCTGTGGGATTCGAACCGACGTCTCCACAGAGATTAGTATCTAAAACCAGCGCCTTAGACCACTCGGCCACGCTACCATTTTACTACAGTTTACATATTGTTAATTATTTTTAAAATCAAATTAGAGGATATAAAAAAGAAAAAGAAAAATTAAATAGCCTAAACAAAATTTCATGGAAGCTGTGGGTTTCGAACCAACGCCTCCAGAGTGATTAGCATCTAGAACCAGTGGCTTAGACCACTCGGCCACGCCATCGGATTACAACCGTTTCCATAATGTAAGTATTTTTGAATTCAAATCGAAGATATAAATAACAAAAGGAAAATTTACATAGCCTAATTAAAACTAAAAATCCTAGCCTAGATCACTCGGCCAATCTACCACATTAATACCGTTTCAGTAATGTAAGTCACATTTAAATTCAAATGAAAGATAATAAATAAGAAACTGAAAATTTATATAGCCTAAACAAAATTTCATGTTAGCGGTGGGATCCGAACCCACGCAGCCCCAGAGACTGGTGCCTAAAACCAGAGCCTTAGACTTCTCGGCCACGCTGAAATATTACTAGCGTTTGCATAATGTAAATTATTTTTAAATTCATATTCGAGGATTTAAATAAGAAAAGCAAAATTTTAAAGACTATACAAAATTTCATGGTAGCGGTGGGATTCGGACCCACGCCACCAGAGAGACTGGTGCCTAAAACCACCGCATTAGACCACTCGGCCACGCTACCACATTAATATAGTTTCAGTAATGTAAGTCACAGTTAAATTCATATGACATGATACAAATAAGAAATTGAAAATTTATATAGCCTAAACAACATTTCATGTTAGCGGTGGTATTCGAACCCATGCCGCCTGAGAGACTGGCGCCTAAAACCAACGCCTTAGACCACTCGGCCCCGCTACCACATTACTAAAATTCCAGAATATAAGTTATTTTTAAATTCAAATTAGAGAATTTAAATAAGTAAAAGAAAACTTATGTAGCCTGAAAAAAATTTCATGGTAGCGGTGGGATTCGAACCCACGCCTCCAGAGAGACTGGTGCCTAAAAGCAGCGCCTGAGACCACTCGGCCACGGTACCACAATATTAACGTTTCAAAATGTAAGTTACTTTTAAATTTAAATTAGAGGATATAAATAAGAAAAGGAAAATTTATATAGCCTAAACAAAATTTCATGGTAGCGGTGGGATTCGAACCCACGCCTCTAGAGAGACTGGTGCCTAAAACCAGCGCCATAGACCACTCGGCCACGCTACCACGGTTCTATGGTTTCCATAATGTAAGATGTTTTTAAATTCACATTATAGGATATAAATATAGAAAGAAAAATTTATATAGAATAAACAAATTTTCATGGCATGTGTGGGATACGAACCCAAGCCTCCAGAGGTCCTGGTGCCTAAAACCAGCACCTTAGACCACTCGGCCACGCGACCACATTAATTCTGTTTCAGTAATGTAAGTCATAGCAAAATTCAAATTAAAAGATATAAATAAGAAAATGAAAATATATATAGCTTAAAAAAATTTCAAAGAAGCAGTGGGATACGAACTAATGCCTCCACATAGATTGGTGTCTTAAACCAGTGCTTTACACCAGTCAGGCACGCGACCACATTCCAACCGTTTCCATTATGTAAGTTATTTTTAAATTTAAATTAGAAGATATAAACAGGAAAAGGAAAATGTATATAGCCTAAACAAAATTTCATGGTAGCGGTGGGACTCGAACCCACGCCTCCAGAGGGACTGGTGCCTAAAACCAGCGCCTTAGACCACTCGGCCACGCTACCACTTTATGAAAGTTCCAAAATATAAGTTATTTTAAAATTCAAAATAGAGGATATGAATAAGAAAAAGAAAAATTAAATAGCCTAAACAAAATTTCATAGAAGGTGTGGGATTCGAACCAACGTCTCCACAGAGATTAGTATCTAAATCCAGTGCCTTAGACCACTCGGCCACGCCACCACATTACAACCGTTTCCATAATGTAAGTTATTTTAAATTTCAAAATAGAGGATATAAATAAGAAAAGGAAAATTTAAATAGCCTAAACAATGTTTCATAGAAGCTGTGGGATTCGAACCAACGTCTCCACAGAGATTAGTATCTAAAACCAGCGCCTTAGACCACTCGGTCACGCTACCACTTTACTACACTTTACATACTGTTAATTTTTTTTAAAATCAAATTAGAGGATATAAAAAAGAAAATGAAAATTTAAATAGCCTAAACAAAACTTCATGGAAGCTGTGGGATTCGAACCAACGCCTCCAGAGTGATTAGTATCTAGAACCAGTGGCTTAGACCACTCGGCCACGCCACCAGATTACAACCGTTTCCATAATGTAAGTATTTTTGAATTCAATTAGAAGATATAAATAACAAAAGGAATATTTACATAGCCTAATTAAAACTAAAAATCCTAGCCTAGATCACACGGCCAATCTACCACATTAATACCGTTTCTGTAATGTAAGTCACATTTAAATTCAAATGAAAGAAAATAAATAAGAAACTGAAAATTTATATAGCCTAAACAAAATTTCATGTTAGCGGTGGGATCCGAACCCACGCAGCCCCAGAGACTGGTGCCTAAAACCAGAGCCTTAGACTTCTCGGCCACGCTGAAACATTACTAGCGTTTGCATAATGTATATTATTTTTAAATTCATATTCGAGGATTTAAATAAGAAAAGCAAAATTTTAAAGCCTATACAAAATTTCATGGTAGCGGTGGGATTCGGACCCACGCCACCAGAGAGACTGGTGCCTAAAACCACCGCATTAGACCACTCGGCCACGCTACCACATTAATATATTTTCAGTAATGTAAGTCACAGTTAAATTCATATGACATGATACAAATAAGAAATTGAAAATTTATATAGCCTAAACAACATTTCATGTTAGCGGTGGTATTCGAACCCATGCCGCCTGAGAGACTGGCGCCTAAAACCAACGCCTTAGACCACTCGGCCCCGCTACTACATTACTAAAATTCCAGAATATAAGTTACATTTAAATTTAAATTAGAGGATATAAATAAGAAAAGGAAAATTTATATAGCCTAAACAAAATTTCATGGTAGCGGTGGGATTCGAACCCACGCCTCCAGAGAGACTGGTGCCTAAAACCAGCGCCTTAGACCACTCGGCCACGCTACCACATTACTACAGTTTCCATAATGAAAGATGTTTTTAAATTCACATTATTGAATATAAATATGGAAAAAAAAATTTATATAGCCTAAAGTAAATTTCATTGCAGGTGTGGGATACGAACCCATGCCTCCAGAGATACTGGTGCCTAAAACCAGCGCCTTAGACCACTCGGCCACGGTACCACAATATTAACGTTTCAAAATGTAAGTAACTTTTAAATTTAAATTAGAGGATATAAATAAGAAAAGGAAAATTTATATAGCCAAAACAAAATTTCATGGTAGCGGTGGGATTCGAACCCACGCCTCCAGAGAGACTGGTGCCTAAAACCAGCGCCTTAGACCACTCGGCCACGGTACCACATTAAGAAATTTCCAAAATGTAAGTTATTTTAAAATTCAAAATAGAGGATATAAATTGGAAAAAAAATTTAAACAGCCTAAACAAGATTTCATAGAAGCTGTGGGATTCGAACCAACGCCTCCACGGAGATTAGTATCTAGAACCAGTGGCTTAGACCACTCGGCCACGCTACCACATATCAATCGTTTCCAAAATGTAAGTTATTTTTAAATTCAAGTTAGAAGATATAAATATGAAAAGGAAAATTTACATAGCCTAATTAAAACTAAAAATCCAATTTCATGGCAGAGTTGGGATTCGTATCCACACTTCCAGAGAGATTGGTGACTAATACCAGCGCCTTTGAACGCTCGGCCACGCTACCACGTTACTTCAGTTTACATAATGTAGGTTATATTCAAATTCAAATTAGAAGATATAAATAAGAAAAGGAAATTTCATATAGCCTAAACAAATTATCATGATAGCGGTGGGATTCGAACCCACGCCTCTAGAGAGACTGGTGCCTAAAACCAGCGCCATAGACCACTCGGCCACGCTACCACGTTTCTATGGTTTCCATAATGTAAGATGTTTTTAAATTCACATTATAGGATATAAATATAGAAAGAAAAATTTATCTAGAATAAACAAATTTTCATGGCATGTGTGGGATACGAACCCAAGCCTCCAGAGGTACTGGTGCCTAAAACCAGCACCTTAGACCACTCGGCCACGCGACCACATTAATTCTGTTTCAGTAATGTAAGTCATAGCAAAATTCAAATTAAAAGATATAAATAAGAAAATGAAAATTTATATAGCTGAAAAAAATTTCAAAGAAGCAGTGGGATACGAAATAATGCCTCCACATAGATTGGTGTCTTAAACCAGTGCTTTACACCAGTCAGGCACGCGACCACATTCCAACCGTTTCCATTATGTAAGTTATTTTTAAATTTAAATTAGAAGATATAAATAGGAAAAGGAAAATGTATATAGCCTAAACAAAATTTCATGGTAGCGGTGGGACTCGAACCCACGCCTCCAGAGGGACTGGTGCCTAAAACCAGCGCCTTTGACCACTCGGCCAAGCTCCCACATTATGAAAGTTCCAAAATATAAGTTATTTTAAAATTCAAAATAGAGGATATAAATAAGAAAAAGAAAAATTAAATAGCCTAAACAAAATTTCATAGAAGGTGTGGGATTCGAACCAACGTCTCCACAGAGATTAGTATCTAAAACCAGCGCCTTAGACCACTCGGCCACGCCACCACATTACAACCGTTTCCATAATGTAAGTTATTTTAAATTTCAAAATAGAGGATATAAATAAGAAAAGGAAAATTTAAATAGCCTAAACAAAATTTCATAGAAGCTGTGGGATTCGAACCGACGTCTCCACAGAGATTAGTATCTAAAACCAGCGCCTTAGACCACTCGGCCACGCTACCATTTTACTACAGTTTACATATTGTTAATTATTTTTAAAATCAAATTAGAGGATATAAAAAAGAAAAGGAAAATTTAAATAGCCTAAACAAAATTTCATGGAAGCGGTGGGATTCAAACCCACGCCTCCAGAGAGACTGGTGCCTAAAACCAGCGCCTTAGACCACTCGGCCACGCAACCACATTACTGCAGTTTCTATAATGTAAGATGTATTTAAATTCCAATTATAGTATATAAATAAGGAAAGAAAATTTATATAGCCTAAACAAAATTTCATGGTAGGAGTGTGATACCTGCCCACGCGTTCAGATAGACTGGTGCCTATAACCAGCGCCTTAGATCACTCGGCAACGTTGCCACATTATTAAAATTCCAAAATATAAGTCATTTTTGAATTCAAATAAGAGGATATAAATAAGTAAAACAAATTTTCATAGCCTAAACAAAATTTCAAGGTAGCGGTGGGATTCGAACCCACGCCTCCAGAGAGACTGGTGCCTATAACCAGCGCCTCAGACCACTCGGCCACGCTACCACATTACTACAATTTCCATAATGAAAGATGTTTTTAAATTCACATTATAGGATATAAATATGGAAAAAAAATTTATATAGCCTAAACTAAATTTCATGGCAGGTGTGGGATACGAACCTATGCCTCCAGAGATACTGGTGCCTAAAACCAGCGCCTGAGACCACTCGGCCACGGTACCACAATATTAACGTTTCAAAATGTAAGTTACTTTTAAATTTAAATTAGAGGATATAAATAAGAAAAGGAAAATTTATATAGCCTAAACAAAATTTCATGGTAGCGGTGGGATTCGAACCCACGCCTCCAGAGAGACTGGTGCCTAAAACCAGGCCATAGACCACTCGGCCACGCTACAACATTATGAAATTTCCAAAATGTAAGTTATTTTATAATTCAAAATAGAGGATATAAGTAGGAAAAAAAATTTAAACATCCTAATAAAGATTTCATAGAAGCTGTGGGATTCGAACCAATGCCTCCACAGAGATTAGTATCTAGAACCAGTGGCTTAGACCACTCGGCCACCCCACCACATATCAACCGTTTCCATAATGTAAGTTATTTTTAAATTCAAGTTAGAAGATATAAATATGAAAAGGAAAATTTACATAGCCTAATTAAAACTAAAAATCCAATTTCATGGCAGAGTTGGGATTCGTATCCACACTTCCAGAGAGATTGGTGAGTAATACCAGCGCCTTTGACCGCTCGGCCACGCTACCACATTACCTCAGTTTCCTTAATGTAAGTTATATTTAAATTCAAATTAGAAGATCTAAATAAGAAAAGGAAATTTCATATAGCCTAAACAAAATATCATGATAGCGGTGGGATTCGAACCCACGCCTCCAGAGAGACTGCTGCCTAAAACCAGCGCTTTAGACCACTCAGCCACGCTACCACATTACTACAGTTTCCATAATGAAAGATGTTTTTAAATTCACATTATAGGATATAAATATGGAAAAAAAAATTTATATAGCCTAAAGTAAATTTCATGGCAGGTGTGGGATACGAACCCACGCCTCAAGAGAGACTGGTGCCTAAAACCAGCGCCTTAGACCACTCGGCCACGCTACCACATTAATGCAGTTTCTATAATGTAAGATGTATTTAAATTCAAATTATAGTATATAAATAAGGAAAGAAAATTTATATAGCCTAAACAAAATTTCATTGTAGGAGTGTGATACCTGCCCACGCGTCCAGATAGACTGGTGCCTAAAACCAGCGCCTTAGATCACTCGGCCACGTTACCACATTATTAAAATTCCAAAATGTAAGTCATTTTTAAATCCAAATAAGAGGATATAAATAAGAAAAACAAATTTTCATAGCCTAAACAAAATTTCAAGGTAGCGGTGGGATTCGAACCCACGCCTCCAGAGAGACTGGTGCCTAAAACCAGCGCCATGGACCACTCGGCCACGCTACCACTTTACTACAGTTTCCATAATGAAAGATGTTTTTAAATTCACATTATAGGATATAAATATGGAAAAAATTTTTTATATAGCCTAAACAAAATTTCATGGCAGGTGTGGGATACGAACCCATGCCTCCAGAGATACTTGTGCCTAAAACCAGCCCCTTAGACCACTCGGCCACGGTACCACAATATTAACGTTTCAAAATGTAAGTTATTTTTAAATTTAAATTAGAGGATATAAATAAGAAAAGGAAAATTTATACAGCCTAAACAAAATTTCATGGTAGCGGTGGGATTCGAACCCACGCCTCCAGAGAGACTGGTGCCTAAAACCAGCGCCTTAGACCACTCGGCCACGCTACCACATTATGAAATTTCCAAAATGTAAGTTATTTTAAAATTCAAATTAGAGGATATAAATTGGAAAAAAAATTTAAACAGCCTAAACAAGATTTCATAGAAGCTGTGGGATTCGAACCAACGCCTCCACAGAGATTAGTATCCAGAACCAGTGGCTTAGACCACTCGGCCACGCCACCTCATAACAATCGTTTCCATAATGTAAGTTATTTTTAAATTCAAGTTAGAAGATATAAATATGAAAAGGAAAATTTACATAGCCTAATTAAAACTAAAAATCCAATTTCATGGCAGAGTTGGGATTCGTATCCACACTTCCAGAGAGATTGGTGACTAATACCAGCGCCTTTGACCGCTCGGCCACGCTACCACATTACTTCAGTTTCCATAATGTAAGTTATTTATATCTTCTAAGTTGAATTTAAATATAAGAAAAGGAAATTTCATATAGCCTAAACAAAATATCATGATAGCGGAGGGATTCGAACCCACGCCTCCAGAGAGACTGGTGCCTAAAACCAGCGCCTTAGACCACTCGGCCACGCTCCCACATTACTACAGTTTCCATAATGAAAGATGTTTTTAAATTCACATTATAGGATATAAATATGGAAAAAAAAATTTATATAGCCTAAAGTAAATTTCATGGCAGGTGTGGGATACGAACCCATGCCTCCAGAGATACTGGTGCCTAAAACCAGCGCCTTAGACCACTCGGCCACGGTACCACAATATTAACGTTTCAAAATGTAAGTAACATTTAAATTTAAATTAGAGGATATAAATAAGAAAAGGAAAATTTATATAGCCAAAACAAAATTTCATGGAAGCGGTGGGATTCGAACCCACGCCTCAAGAGAGACTGGTGCCTAAAACCAGCGCCTTAGACCACTCGGCCACGCTACCACATTACTGCAGTTTCTATAATGTAAGATGTATTTAAATTCAAATTATAGTATATAAATAAGAAAAGAAAATTTATATAGCCTAAACAAAATTTCATGGTAGGAGTGTGATACCTGCCCACGCGTTCAGATAGACTGGTGCCTATAACCAGCGCCTTAGATCACTCGGCTACGTTGCCACATTATTAAAATTCCAAAATATAAGTCATTTTTGAATTCAAATAAGAGGATATAAATAAGTAAAACAAATTTTCATAGCCTAAACAAAATTTCAAGGTAGCGGTGGGATTCGAACCCACGCCTCCAGAGAGACTGGTGCCTATAACCAGCGCCTTAGACCACTCGACCACGCTACCACATTACTACAATTTCCGTAATGAAAGATGTTTTTAAATTCACATTATAGGATATAAATATGGAAAAAAAATTTATATAGCCTAAACTAAATTTCATGGCAGGTGTGGGATACGAACCTATGCCTCCAGAGATACTGGTGCCTAAAACCAGCGCCTGAGACCACTCGGCCACGGTACCACAATATTAACGTTTCAAAATGTAAGTTACTTTTAAATTTAAATTAGAGGATATAAATAAGAAAAGGAAAATTTATATAGCCTAAACAAAATTTCATGGTAGCGGTGGGATTCGAACCCACGCCTCCAGAGAGACTGGTGCCTAAAACCAGGCCATAGACCACTCGGCCACGCTACAACATTAGGAAATTTCCAAAATGTAAGTTATTTTATAATTCAAAATAGAGGATATAAGTAGGAAAAAAAATTTAAACATCCTAATAAAGATTTCATAGAAGCTGTGGGATTCGAACCAATGCCACACAGAGATTAGTATCTAGAACCAGTGGCTTAGACCACTCGGCCACGCCACCACATATCAACCGTTTCCATAATGTAAGTTATTTTTAAATTCAAGTTAGAAGATATAAATATGAAAAGGAAAATTTACATAGCCTAATTAAAACTAAAAATCCAATTTCATGGCAGAGTTGGGATTCGTATCCACACTTCCAGAGAGATTGGTGAGTAATACCAGCGCCTTTGACCGCTCGGCCACGCTACCACATTACTTCAGTTTCCTTAATGTAAGTTATATTTAAATTCAAATTAGAAGATCTAAATAAGAAAAGGAAATTTCATATAGCCTAAACAAAATATCATGATAGCGGTGGGATTCGAACCCACGCCTCCAGAGAGACTGCTGCCTAAAACCAGCGCCTTAGACCACTCGGCCACGCTACCACATTACTACAGTTTCCATAATGAAAGATGTTTTTAAATTCACATTATAGGATATAAATATGGAAAAAAATTTTTATATAGCCTATACAAAATTTCATGGCAGGTGTGGGATACGAACCCATGCCTCCAGAGATACTGGTGCCTAAAACCAGCGCCTTAGACCACTCGGCCACGGTACCACAATATTAACGTTTCAAAATGTAAGTTATTTTTAAATTTAAATTAGAGGATATAAATTGGAAAAAAAATTTAAACAGCCTAAACAAGATTTCATAGAAGCTGTGGGATTCGAACCAACGTCTCCACAGAGATTAGTATCTAGAACCAGTGGCTTAGACCACTCAGCCACGCCACCACATATCAACCGTTTCCATAATGAAAGTTATTTTTAAATTCAAGTTAGAAGATATAAATATGAAAAGGAAAATTTACATAGCCTAATTAAAACTAAAAATCCAATTTCATGGCTGAGTTGGGATTCGTAACCACACTTCCAGAGGGAATGGTGACTAATACCAGCGCCTTTGACCGCTCGGCCACGCTACCACATTACTTCAGTTTCCATAATGTAAGTTATATTTAAATTCAAATTAGAAGATATAAATAAGAAAAGGAAATTTCATATAGCCTAAACTAAATATCATGATTGCGGTGGGATTCGAACCCACGCCTCCAGAGAGACTGGTGCCTAAAACCAGCGCCTTAGACCACTCGGCCACGCTACCACATTATGAAATTTCCAAAATGTAAGATGTTTTTAAATTCACATTATAGGATATAAATATAGAAAGTAAAATTTATATAGCCTAAACAAATTTCATGGTATGTGTGGGATACGAACCCAAGCCTCCAGAGGTACTGGTGCCTAAAACCAGCACCTTAGACCACTCGGCCACGCGACCATATTAATTCTGTTTCAGTAATGTAAGTCATAGCAAAATTCAAATTAAAAGATATAAATAAGAAAATGAAAAGTTACATAGCTTAAAAAAATTTCAAAGAAGCAATGGGATACGAACTAATGCCTCCACATAGATTGGTGTCTTAAACCAGTGCTTTACACCAGTCAGGCACTCGACCACATTCCAACCGTTTCCATTATGTAAGTTATTTTTAAATTTAAATTAGAAGATATAAATAGGAAAAGTAAAATGTATATAGCCTAAACAAAATTTCATGGTAGCGGTGGGACTCGAACCCACGCCTCCAGAGGGACTGGTGCCTAAATCCAGCGCCTTAGACCACTCGGCCACGCTACCACATTATGAAAGTTCCAAAATATAAGTTATTTTAAAATTCAAAATAGAGGATATAATTAAGAAAAGAAAAATTAAATAGCCTAAACAAAATTTCATAGAAGGTGTGGGATTCGAACCAACGTCTCCACAGAGATTAGTATCTAAATCCAGTGCCTTAGACAACTCAGCCACGCCACCACATTACAACCGTTTCCATAATGTAAGTTATTTTAAATTTCAAAATAGAGGATATAAATAAGAAAAGGAAAATTTAAATAGCCTAAACAAAATTTCAAAGAAGCTGTGGGATTCGAACCAACGTCTCCACAGAGATTAGTATCTAAAACCAGCGCCTTAGACCACTCGGCCACGCTAACATTTTACTACAGTTTACATATTGTTAATTATTTTTAAAATCAAATTAGAGGATATAAAAAAGAAAAGGAAAATTTAAATAGCCTAAACAAAATTTCATGGATGCGGTGGGATTCAAACCCACGCCTCCAGAGAGACTGGTGCCTAAAACCAGCGCCTTAGACCACTCGGCCACGCTACCACATTACTGCAGTTTCTATAATGTAAGATGTATTTAAATTCCAATTATAGTATATAAATAAGGAAAGAAAATTTATATAGCCTAAACAAAATTTCATGGTAGGAGTGTGATACCTGCCCACGCGTTCAGATAGACTGGTGCCTATAACCAGCGCCTTAGATCACTCGGCAACGTTGCCACATTATTAAAATTCCAAAATATAAGTCATTTTTGAATTCAAATAAGAGGATATAAATAAGTAAAACAAATTTTCATAGCCTAAACAAAATTTCAAGGTAGCGGTGGGATTCGAACCCACGCCTCCAGAGAGACTGGTGCCTATAACCAGCGCCTCAGACCACTCGGCCACGCTACCACGTTACTACAATTTCCATAATGAAAGATGTTTTTAAATTCACATTATAGGATATAAATATGGAAAAAAAATTATATAGCCTAAACTAAATTTCATGGCAGGCGTGGGATACGAACCTATGCCTCCAGAGATACTGGTGCCTAAAACCAGCGCCTGAGACCACTCGGCCACGGTACCACAATATTAACGTTTCAAAATGTAAGTTACTTTTAAATTTAAATTAGAGGATATAAATAAGAAAAGGAAAATTTATATAGCCTAAACAAAATTTCATGGTAGCGGTGGGATTCGAACCCACGCCTCCAGAGAGACTGGTGCCTAAAACCAGGCCATAGACCACTCGGCCACGCTACAACATTAAGAAATTTCCAAAATGTAAGTTATTTTATAATTCAAAATAGAGGATATAAGTAGGAAAAAAAATTTAAACATCCTAATAAAGATTTCATAGAAGCTGTGGGATTCGAACCAATGCCTCCACAGAGATTAGTATCTAGAACCAGTGGCTTAGACCACTCGGCCACGCCACCACATATCAACCGTTTCCATAATGTAAGTTATTTTTAAATTCAAGTTAGAAGATATAAATATGAAAAGGAAAATTTACATAGCCTAATTAAAACTAAAAATCCAATTTCATGGCAGAGTTGGGATTCGTATCCACACTTCCAGAGAGATTGGTGAGTAATACCAGCGCCTTTGACCGCTCGGCCACGCTACCACATTACCTCAGTTTCCTTAATGTAAGTTATATTTAAATTCAAATTAGAAGATCTAAATAAGAAAAGGAAATTTCATATAGCCTAAACAAAATATCATGATAGCGGTGGGATTCGAACCCACGCCTCCAGAGAGACTGCTGCCTAAAACCAGCGCCTTAGACCACTCGGCCACGCTACCACATTACTACAGTTTCCATAATGAAAGATGTTTTTAAATTCACATTATAGGATATAAATATGGAAAAAAAATTTATATAGCCTAAAGTAAATTTCATGGAAGGTGTGGGATACGAACCCACGCCTCAAGAGAGACTGGTGCCTAAAACCAGCGCCTTAGACCACTCGGCCACGCTACCACATTACTGCAGTTTCTATAATGTAAGATGTATTTAAATTCAAATTATAGTATATAAATAAGGAAAGAAAATTTATATAGCCTAAACAAAATTTGATGGTAGGAGTGTGATACCTGCCCACGCGTCCAGATAGACTGGTGCCTAAAACCAGCGCCTTAGATCACTCGGCCACGTTACCACATTATTAAAATTCCAAAATGTAAGTCATTTTTAAATCCAAATAAGAGGATATAAATAAGAAAAACAAATTTTCATAGCCTAAACAAAATTTCAAGGTAGCGGTGGGATTCGAACCCACGCCTCCAGAGAGACTGGTGCCTAAAACCAGCGCCATGGACCACTCGGCCACGCTACCACTTTACTACAGTTTCCATAATGAAAGATGTTTTTAAATTCACATTATATTATATAAATATGGAAAAAAAATTTTATATAGCCTAAACAAAATTTCATGGCAGGTGTGGGATACGAACCCATGCCTCCAGAGATACTGGTGCCTAAAACCAGCCCCTTAGACCACTCGGCCACGGTACCACAATATTAACGTTTCAAAATGTAAGTTATTTTTAAATTTAAATTAGAGGATATAAATAAGAAAAGGAAAATTTATACAGCCTAAACAAAATTTCATGGTAGCGGTGGGATTCGAACCCACGCTTCCAGAGAGACTGGTGCCTAAAACCAGCGCCTTAGACCACTCGGCCACGCTACCACATTATGAAATTTCCAAAATGTAAGTTATTTTAAAATTCAAATTAGAGGATATAAATTGGAAAAAAAATTTAAACAGCCTAAACAAGATTTCATAGAAGCTGTGGGATTCGAACCAACGCCTCCACAGAGATTAGTATCCAGAACCAGTGGCTTAGACCACTCGGCCACGCCACCTCATAACAATCGTTTCCATAATGTAAGTTATTTTTAAATTCAAGTTAGAAGATATAAATATGAAAAGGAAAATTTACATAGCCTAATTAAAACTAAAAATCCAATTTCATGGCAGAGTTGGGATTCGTATCCACACTTCCAGAGAGATTGGTGACTAATACCAGCGCCTTTGACCGCTCGGCCACGCTACCACATTACTTCAGTTTCCATAATGTAAGTTATATTTAAATTCAACTTAGAAGATATAAATAAGAAAAGGAAATTTCATATAGCCTAAACAAAATATCATGATAGCGGAGGGATTCGAACCCACGCCTCCAGAGAGACTGGTGCCTAAAACCAGCGCCTTAGACCACTCGGCCACGCTCCCACATTACTACAGTTTCCATAATGAAAGATGTTTTTAAATACACATTATAGGATATAAATATGGAAAAAAAAATTTATATAGCCTAAAGTAAATTTCATGGCAGGTGTGGGATACGAACCCATGCCTCCAGAGATACTGGTGCCTAAAACCAGCGCCTTAGACCACTCGGCCACGGTACCACAATATTAACGTTTCAAAATGTAAGTAACATTTAAATTTAAATTAGAGGATATAAATAAGAAAAGGAAAATTTATATAGCCAAAACAAAATTTCATGGAAGCGGTGGGATTCGAACCCACGCCTCAAGAGAGACTGGTGCCTAAAACCAGCGCCTTAGACCACTCGGCCACGCTACCACATTACTGCAGTTTCTATAATGTAAGATGTATTTAAATTCAAATTATAGTATATAAATAAGAAAAGAAAATTTATATAGCCTAAACAAAATTTCATGGTAGGAGTGTGATACCTGCCCACGCGTTCAGATAGACTGGTGCCTATAACCAGCGCCTTAGATCACTCGGCTACGTTGCCACATTATTAAAATTCCAAAATATAAGTCATTTTTGAATTCAAATAAGAGGATATAAATAAGTAAAACAAATTTTCATAGCCTAAACAAAATTTCAAGGTAGCGGTGGGATTCGAACCCACGCCTCCAGAGAGACTGGTGCCTATAACCAGCGCCTTAGACCACTCGACCACGCTACCACATTACTACAATTTCCGTAATGAAAGATGTTTTTAAATTCACATTATAGGATATAAATATGGAAAAAAAATTTATATAGCCTAAACTAAATTTCATGGCAGGTGTGGGATACGAACCTATGCCTCCAGAGATACTGGTGCCTAAAACCAGCGCCTGAGACCACTCGGCCACGGTACCACAATATTAACGTTTCAAAATGTAAGTTACTTTTAAATTTAAATTAGAGGATATAAATAAGAAAAGGAAAATTTATATAGCCTAAACAAAATTTCATGGTAGCGGTGGGATTCGAACCCACGCCTCCAGAGAGACTGGTGCCTAAAACCAGGCCATAGACCACTCGGCCACGCTACAACATTAGGAAATTTCCAAAATGTAAGTTATTTTATAATTCAAAATAGAGGATATAAGTAGGAAAAAAAATTTAAACATCCTAATAAAGATTTCATAGAAGCTGTGGGATTCGAACCAATGCCACACAGAGATTAGTATCTAGAACCAGTGGCTTAGACCACTCGGCCACGCCACCACATATCAACCGTTTCCATAATGTAAGTTATTTTTAAATTCAAGTTAGAAGATATAAATATGAAAAGGAAAATTTACATAGCCTAATTAAAACTAAAAATCCAATTTCATGGCAGAGTTGGGATTCGTATCCACACTTCCAGAGAGATTGGTGAGTAATACCAGCGCCTTTGACCGCTCGGCCACGCTACCACATTACTTCAGTTTCCTTAATGTAAGTTATATTTAAATTCAAATTAGAAGATCTAAATAAGAAAAGGAAATTTCATATAGCCTAAACAAAATATCATGATAGCGGTGGGATTCGAACCCACGCCTCCAGAGAGACTGCTGCCTAAAACCAGCGCCTTAGACCACTCGGCCACGCTACCACATTACTACAGTTTCCATAATGAAAGATGTTTTTAAATTCACATTATAGGATATAAATATGGAAAAAAATTTTTATATAGCCTATACAAAATTTCATGGCAGGTGTGGGATACGAACCCATGCCTCCAGAGATACTGGTGCCTAAAACCAGCGCCTTAGACCACTCGGCCACGGTACCACAATATTAACGTTTCAAAATGTAAGTTATTTTTAAATTTAAATTAGAGGATATAAATTGGAAAAAAAATTTAAACAGCCTAAACAAGATTTCATAGAAGCTGTGGGATTCGAACCAACGTCTCCACAGAGATTAGTATCTAGAACCAGTGGCTTAGACCACTCAGCCACGCCACCACATATCAACCGTTTCCATAATGAAAGTTATTTTTAAATTCAAGTTAGAAGATATAAATATGAAAAGGAAAATTTACATAGCCTAATTAAAACTAAAAATCCAATTTCATGGCTGAGTTGGGATTCGTAACCACACTTCCAGAGGGAATGGTGACTAATACCAGCGCCTTTGACCGCTCGGCCACGCTACCACATTACTTCAGTTTCCATAATGTAAGTTATATTTAAATTCAAATTAGAAGATATAAATAAGAAAAGGAAATTTCATATAGCCTAAACTAAATATCATGATTGCGGTGGGATTCGAACCCACGCCTCCAGAGAGACTGGTGCCTAAAACCAGCGCCTTAGACCACTCGGCCACGCTACCACATTATGAAATTTCCAAAATGTAAGATGTTTTTAAATTCACATTATAGGATATAAATATAGAAAGTAAAATTTATATAGCCTAAACAAATTTCATGGTATGTGTGGGATACGAACCCAAGCCTCCAGAGGTACTGGTGCCTAAAACCAGCACCTTAGACCACTCGGCCACGCGACCATATTAATTCTGTTTCAGTAATGTAAGTCATAGCAAAATTCAAATTAAAAGATATAAATAAGAAAATGAAAAGTTACATAGCTTAAAAAAATTTCAAAGAAGCAATGGGATACGAACTAATGCCTCCACATAGATTGGTGTCTTAAACCAGTGCTTTACACCAGTCAGGCACTCGACCACATTCCAACCGTTTCCATTATGTAAGTTATTTTTAAATTTAAATTAGAAGATATAAATAGGAAAAGTAAAATGTATATAGCCTAAACAAAATTTCATGGTAGCGGTGGGACTCGAACCCACGCCTCCAGAGGGACTGGTGCCTAAATCCAGCGCCTTAGACCACTCGGCCACGCTACCACATTATGAAAGTTCCAAAATATAAGTTATTTTAAAATTCAAAATAGAGGATATAATTAAGAAAAGAAAAATTAAATAGCCTAAACAAAATTTCATAGAAGGTGTGGGATTCGAACCAACGTCTCCACAGAGATTAGTATCTAAATCCAGTGCCTTAGACAACTCAGCCACGCCACCACATTACAACCGTTTCCATAATGTAAGTTATTTTAAATTTCAAAATAGAGGATATAAATAAGAAAAGGAAAATTTAAATAGCCTAAACAAAATTTCAAAGAAGCTGTGGGATTCGAACCAACGTCTCCACAGAGATTAGTATCTAAAACCAGCGCCTTAGACCACTCGGCCACGCTAACATTTTACTACAGTTTACATATTGTTAATTATTTTTAAAATCAAATTAGAGGATATAAAAAAGAAAAGGAAAATTTAAATAGCCTAAACAAAATTTCATGGATGCGGTGGGATTCAAACCCACGCCTCCAGAGAGACTGGTGCCTAAAACCAGCGCCTTAGACCACTCGGCCACGCTACCACATTACTGCAGTTTCTATAATGTAAGATGTATTTAAATTCCAATTATAGTATATAAATAAGGAAAGAAAATTTATATAGCCTAAACAAAATTTCATGGTAGGAGTGTGATACCTGCCCACGCGTTCAGATAGACTGGTGCCTATAACCAGCGCCTTAGATCACTCGGCAACGTTGCCACATTATTAAAATTCCAAAATATAAGTCATTTTTGAATTCAAATAAGAGGATATAAATAAGTAAAACAAATTTTCATAGCCTAAACAAAATTTCAAGGTAGCGGTGGGATTCGAACCCACGCCTCCAGAGAGACTGGTGCCTATAACCAGCGCCTCAGACCACTCGGCCACGCTACCACGTTACTACAATTTCCATAATGAAAGATGTTTTTAAATTCACATTATAGGATATAAATATGGAAAAAAAATTATATAGCCTAAACTAAATTTCATGGCAGGCGTGGGATACGAACCTATGCCTCCAGAGATACTGGTGCCTAAAACCAGCGCCTGAGACCACTCGGCCACGGTACCACAATATTAACGTTTCAAAATGTAAGTTACTTTTAAATTTAAATTAGAGGATATAAATAAGAAAAGGAAAATTTATATAGCCTAAACAAAATTTCATGGTAGCGGTGGGATTCGAACCCACGCCTCCAGAGAGACTGGTGCCTAAAACCAGGCCATAGACCACTCGGCCACGCTACAACATTAAGAAATTTCCAAAATGTAAGTTATTTTATAATTCAAAATAGAGGATATAAGTAGGAAAAAAAATTTAAACATCCTAATAAAGATTTCATAGAAGCTGTGGGATTCGAACCAATGCCTCCACAGAGATTAGTATCTAGAACCAGTGGCTTAGACCACTCGGCCACGCCACCACATATCAACCGTTTCCATAATGTAAGTTATTTTTAAATTCAAGTTAGAAGATATAAATATGAAAAGGAAAATTTACATAGCCTAATTAAAACTAAAAATCCAATTTCATGGCAGAGTTGGGATTCGTATCCACACTTCCAGAGAGATTGGTGAGTAATACCAGCGCCTTTGACCGCTCGGCCACGCTACCACATTACCTCAGTTTCCTTAATGTAAGTTATATTTAAATTCAAATTAGAAGATCTAAATAAGAAAAGGAAATTTCATATAGCCTAAACAAAATATCATGATAGCGGTGGGATTCGAACCCACGCCTCCAGAGAGACTGCTGCCTAAAACCAGCGCCTTAGACCACTCGGCCACGCTACCACATTACTACAGTTTCCATAATGAAAGATGTTTTTAAATTCACATTATAGGATATAAATATGGAAAAAAAATTTATATAGCCTAAAGTAAATTTCATGGAAGGTGTGGGATACGAACCCACGCCTCAAGAGAGACTGGTGCCTAAAACCAGCGCCTTAGACCACTCGGCCACGCTACCACATTACTGCAGTTTCTATAATGTAAGATGTATTTAAATTCAAATTATAGTATATAAATAAGGAAAGAAAATTTATATAGCCTAAACAAAATTTGATGGTAGGAGTGTGATACCTGCCCACGCGTCCAGATAGACTGGTGCCTAAAACCAGCGCCTTAGATCACTCGGCCACGTTACCACATTATTAAAATTCCAAAATGTAAGTCATTTTTAAATCCAAATAAGAGGATATAAATAAGAAAAACAAATTTTCATAGCCTAAACAAAATTTCAAGGTAGCGGTGGGATTCGAACCCACGCCTCCAGAGAGACTGGTGCCTAAAACCAGCGCCATGGACCACTCGGCCACGCTACCACTTTACTACAGTTTCCATAATGAAAGATGTTTTTAAATTCACATTATATTATATAAATATGGAAAAAAATTTTTATATAGCCTAAACAAAATTTCATGGCAGGTGTGGGATACGAACCCATGCCTCCAGAGATACTGGTGCCTAAAACCAGCCCCTTAGACCACTCGGCCACGGTACCACAATATTAACGTTTCAAAATGTAAGTTATTTTTAAATTTAAATTAGAGGATATAAATAAGAAAAGGAAAATTTATACAGCCTAAACAAAATTTCATGGTAGCGGTGGGATTCGAACCCACGCTTCCAGAGAGACTGGTGCCTAAAACCAGCGCCTTAGACCACTCGGCCACGCTACCACATTATGAAATTTCCAAAATGTAAGTTATTTTAAAATTCAAATTAGAGGATATAAATTGGAAAAAAAATTTAAACAGCCTAAACAAGATTTCATAGAAGCTGTGGGATTCGAACCAATGCCTCCACAGAGATTAGTATCTAGAACCAGTGGCTTAGACCACTCGGCCACGCCACCACATATCAACCGTTTCGATAATGTAAGTTATTTTTAAATTCAAGTTAGAAGATATAAATATGAAAAGGAAAATTTACATAGCCTAATTAAAACTAAAAATCCAATTTCATGGCAGAGTTGGGATTCGTATCCACACTTCCAGAGAGATTGGTGACTAATACCAGCGCCTTTGACCGCTCGGCCACGCTACCACATTACTTCAGTTTCCATAATGTAAGTTATATTTAAATTCAACTTAGAAGATATAAATAAGAAAAGGAAATTTCATATAGCCTAAACAAAATATCATGATAGCGGTGGGATTCGAACCCACGCCTCCAGAGAGACTGGTGCCTAAAACCAGCGCCTTAGACCACTCGGCCACGCTACCACATTACTACAGTTTCCATAATGAAAGATGTTTTTAAATTCACATTATAGGATATAAATATGGAAAAAAAAATTTATATAGCCTAAAGTAAATTTCATGGCAGGTGTGGGATACGAACCCATGCCTCCAGAGATACTGGTGCCTAAAACCAGCGCCTTAGACCACTCGGCCACGGTACCACAATATTAACGTTTCAAAATGTAAGTAACATTTAAATTTAAATTAGAGGATATAAATAAGAAAAGGAAAATTTATATAGCCAAAACATAATTTCATGGAAGCGGTGGGATTCGAACCCACGCCTCAAGAGAGACTGGTGCCTAAAACCAGCGCCTTAGACCACTCGGCCACGCTACCACATTACTGCAGTTTCTATAATGTAAGATGTATTTAAATTCAAATTATAGTATATAAATAAGGAAAGAAAATTTATATAGCCTAAACAAAATTTCATGGTAGGAGTGTGATACCTGCCCACGCGTTCAGATAGACTGGTGCCTATAACCAGCGCCTTAGATCACTCGGCTACGTTGCCACATTATTAAAATTCCAAAATATAAGTCATTTTTGAATTCAAATAAGAGGATATAAATAAGTAAAACAAATTTTCATAGCCTAAACAAAATTTCAAGGTAGCGGTGGGATTCGAACCCACGCCTCCAGAGAGACTGGTGCCTATAACCAGCGCCTTAGACCACTCGGCCACGCTACCACATTACTACAATTTCCGTAATGAAAGATGTTTTTAAATTCACATTATAGGATATAAATATGGAAAAAAAATTTATATAGCCTAAACTAAATTTCATGGCAGGTGTGGGATACGAACCTATGCCTCCAGAGATACTGGTGCCTAAAACCAGCGCCTGAGACCACTCGGCCACGGTACCACAATATTAACGTTTCAAAATGTAAGTTACTTTTAAATTTAAATTAGAGGATATAAATAAGAAAAGGAAAATTTATATAGCCTAAACAAAATTTCATGGTAGCGGTGGGATTCGAACCCACGCCTCCAGAGAGACTGGTGCCTAAAACCAGGCCATAGACCACTCGGCCACGCTACAACATTAAGAAATTTCCAAAATGTAAGTTATTTTATAATTCAAAATAGAGGAAAAAAGTAGGAAAAAAAATTTAAACATCCTAATAAAGATTTCATAGAAGCTGTGGGATTCGAACCAATGCCTCCACAGAGATTAGTATCTAGAACCAGTGGCTTAGACCACTCGGCCACGCCACCACATATCAACCGTTTCCATAATGTAAGTTATTTTTAAATTCAAGTTAGAAGATATAAATATGAAAAGGAAAATTTACATAGCCTAATTAAAACTAAAAATCCAATTTCATGGCAGAGTTGGGATTCGTATCCACACTTCCAGAGAGATTGGTGAGTAATACCAGCGCCTTTGACCGCTCGGCCACGCTACCACATTACTTCAGTTTCCTTAATGTAAGTTATATTTAAATTCAAATTAGAAGATCTAAATAAGAAAAGGAAATTTCATATAGCCTAAACAAAATATCATGATAGCGGTGGGATTCGAACCCACGCCTCCAGAGAGACTGCTGCCTAAAACCAGCGCCTTAGACCACTCGGCCACGCTACCACATTACTACAGTTTCCATAATGAAAGATGTTTTTAAATTCACATTATAGGATAAAAATATGGAAAAAAAAATTTATATAGCCTAAAGTAAATTTCATGGAAGGTGTGGGATACGAACCCACGCCTCAAGAGAGACTGGTGCCTAAAACCAGCGCCTTAGACCACTCGGCCACGCTACCACATTACTGCAGTTTCTATAATGTAAGATGTATTTAAATTCAAATTATAGTATATAAATAAGGAAAGAAAATTTATATAGCCTAAACAAAATTTCATGGTAGGAGTGTGATACCTGCCCACGCGTTCAGATAGACTGGTGCCTATAACCAGCGCCTTAGATCACTCGGCCACGTTACCACATTATTAAAATTCCAAAATGTAAGTCATTTTTAAATCCAAATAAGAGGATATAAATAAGAAAAACAAATTTTCATAGCCTAAACAAAATTTCAAGGTAGCGGTGGGATTCGAACCCACGCCTCCAGAGAGACTGGTGCCTAAAACCAGCGCCATGGACCACTCGGCCACGCTACCACTTTACTACAATTTCCATAATGAAAGATGTTTTTAAATTCACATTATAGGATATAAATATGGAAAAAAATTTTTATATAGCCTAAACAAAATTTCATGGAAGGTGTGGGATACGAACCCATGCCTCCAGAGATACTGGTGCCTAAAACCAGCCCCTTAGACCACTCGGCCACGGTACCACAATATTAACGTTTCAAAATGTAAGTTATTTTTAAATTTAAATTAGAGGATATAAATAAGAAAAGGAAAATTTATACAGCCTAAACAAAATTTCATGGTAGCGGTGGGATTCGAACCCACGCCTCCAGAGAGACTGGTGCCTAAAACCAGCGCCTTAGACCACTCGGCCACGCTACCACATTATGAAATTTCCAAAATGTAAGTTATTTTAAAATTCAAATTAGAGGATATAAATTGGAAAAAAAATTTAAACAGCCTAAACAAGATTTCATAGAAGCTGTGGGATTCGAACCAACGCCTCCACAGAGATTAGTATCCAGAACCAGTGGCTTAGACCACTCGGCCACGCCACCTCATATCAATCGTTTCCATAATGTAAGTTATTTTTAAATTCAAGTTAGAAGATATAAATATGAAAAGGAAAATTTACATAGCCTAATTAAAACTAAAAATCCAATTTCATGGCAGAGTTGGGATTCGTATCCACACTTCCAGAGAGATTGGTGACTAGTACCAGCGCCTTTGACCGCTCGGCCACGCTACCACTTTACTTCAGTTTCCATAATGTAAGTTATATTTAAATTCAACTTAGAAGATATAAATAAGAAAAGGAAATTTCATATAGCCTAAACAAAATATCATGATAGCGGTGGGATTCGAACCCACGCCTCCAGAGAGACTGGTGCCTAAAACCAGCGCCTTAGACCACTCGGCCACGCTACCACATTACTACAGTTTCCATAATAAAAGATGTTTTTAAATTCACATTATAGGATATAAATATGGAAAAAAAAATTTATATAGCCTAAAATAAATTTCATGGCAGGTGTGGGATACCAACCCATGCCTCCAGAGATACTGGTGCCTAAAACCAGCGCCTTAGACCACTCGGCCACGGTACCACAATATTAACGTTTCAAAATGTAAGTTATTTTTAAATTTAAATTAGAGGATATAAATTGGAAAAAAAATTTAAACAGCCTAAACAAGATTTCATAGAAGCTGTGGGATTCGAACCAACGTCTCCACAGAGATTAGTATCTAGAACCAGTGGCTTAGACCACTCGGCCACGCCACCACATATCAACCGTTTCCATAATGAAAGTTATTTTTAAATTCAAGTTAGAAGATATAAATATGAAAAGGAAAATTTACATAGCCTAATTAAAACTAAAAATCCAATTTCATGGCTGAGTTGGGATTCGTAACCACACTTCCAGAGGGAATGGTGACTAATACCAGCGCCTTTGACCGCTCGGCCACGCTACCACATTACTTCAGTTTCCATAATGTAAGTTATATTTAAATTCAAATTAGAAGATATAAATAAGAAAAGGAAATTTCATATAGCCTAAACTAAATATCATGATTGCGGTGGGATTCGAACCCACGCCTCCAGAGAGACTGGTGCCTAAAACCAGCGCCATAGACCACTCGGCCACGCTAACACGTTTCTACGGTTTCCATAATGTAAGATGTTTTTAAATTCACATTATAGGATATAAATATAGAAAGAAAAATTTATATAGCCTAAACAAATTTTCATGGCATGTGTGGGATACGAACCCAAGCCTCCAGAGGTACTGGTGCTTAAAACCAGCACCTTAGACCACTCGGCCACGCGACCACATTAATTCTGTTTCAGTAATGTAAGTCATAGCAAAATTCAAATTAAAAGATATAAATAAGAAAATGAAAATTTATATAGCTTAAAAAAATTTCAAAGAAGCAGTGGGATACGAACTAATGCCTCCACATAGATTGGTGTCTTAAACCAGTGCTTTACACCAGTCAGGCACGCGACCACATTCCAACCGTTTCCATTATGTAAGTTATTTTTAAATTTAAATTAGAAGATATAAATAGGAAAAGGAAAATGTATAATCCTAAACTAAAAATCTAAAACTAAAAATCCTAGCCTAGATCACTCGGCCAATCTACCACATTAATACCGTTTCAGTAATGTAAGTCACATTTAAATTCAAATGAAAGAAAATAAATAAGAAACTGAAAATTTATATAGCCTAAAAAAAATTTCATGTTAGCGGTGGGATCCGAACCCACGCAGCCCCAGAGACTGGTGCCTAAAACCAGAGCCTTAGACTTCTCGGCCACGCTGAAACATTACTAGCGTTTGCATAATGTATATTATTTTTAAATTCATATTCGAGGATTTAAATAAGAAAAGCAAAATTTTAAAAACCTATACAAAATTTCATGGTAGCGGTGGGATTCGGACCCACGCCACCAGAGAGACTGGTGCCTAAAACCACCGCATTAGACCACTCGGCCACGCTACCACATTAATATAGTTTCAGTAATGTAAGTCACAGTTAAATTCATATGACATGATACAAATAAGAAATTGAAAATTTATATAAGCTAAACAACATTTCATGTTAGCGGAGGTATTCGAACCCATGCCGCCTGAGAGACTGGCGCCTAAAACCAACGCCTTAGACCACTCGGCCCCGCTACCACATTACTAAAATTCCAGAATATAAGTTATTTTTAAATTCAAATTAGAGAATTTAAATAAGTAAAAGAAAACATATGTTGTCTGAAAAAAATTTCATGGTAGCGGTGGGATTCGAACCCACGCCTCCAGAGAGACTGGTGCCTAAAACCAGCGCCTTAGACCACTCGGCCACGCTACCACATTACTACAATTTCCATAATGAAAGATGTTTTTAAATTCACATTATAGGATATAAATATGGAAAAAAAATTTATATAGCCTAAACTAAATTTCATGGCAGGTGTGGGATACGAACCCATGCCTCCAGAGACACTGGTGCCTAAAACCAGCGCCTGAGACCAGTCACCCACGGTACCACAATATAACGTTTCAAAATGTAAGTTACTTTTAAATTTAAATTAGAAGATATAAATAAGAAAAGGAAAATTTATATAGCCTAAACAAAATTTCATGGTAGCGGTGGGATTCGAACCCACGCCTCCAGAGAGACTGGTGCCTAAAACCAGCGCCATAGACCACTCGGCCACGCTACCACGTTTCTACGGTTTCCATAATGTAAGATGTTTTTAAATTCACATTATAGGATATAAATATAGAAAGAAAAATTTATATAGCCTAAACAAATTTTCATGGCATGTGTGGGATACGAACCCAAGCCTCCAGAGGTACTGGTGCCTAAAACCAGCACCTTAGACCACTCGGCCACGCGACCACATTAATTCTGTTTCAGTAATGTAAGTCATAGCAAAATTCAAATTAAAAGATATAAATAAGAAAATGAAAATTTATATAGCTTAAAAAAATTTCAAAGAAGCAGTGGGATACGAACTAATGCCTCCACATAGATTGGTGTTTTAAACCAGTGCTTTACACCAGTCAGGCACGCGACCACATTCCAACCGTTTCCATTATGTAAGTTATTTTTAAATTTAAATTAGAAGATATAAATAGGAAAAGGAAAATGTATATAGCCTAAACAAAATTTCATGGTAGCGGTGGGACTCGAACCCACGCCTCCAGAGGGACTGGTGCCTAAAACCAGCGCCTTAGACCACTCGGCCACGCTACCACAATATGAAAGTTCCAAAATATAAGTTATTTTAAAATTCAAAATAGAGGATATAAATAAGAAAAAGAAAAATTAAATAGCCTAAACAAAATTTCATAGAAGGTGTGGGATTCGAACCAACGTCTCCACAGAGATTAGTATCTAAATCCAGTGCCTTAGACCACTCGGCCACGCCACCACATTACAACCGTTTCCATAATGTAAGTTATTTTAAATTTCAAAATAGAGGATATAAATAAGAAAAGGAAAATTTAAATAGCCTAAACAAAATTTCATAGAAGCTGTGGGATTCGAACCAACGTCTCCACAGAGATTAGTATCTAAAACCAGCGCCTTAGACCACTCGGCCACGCTACCACTTTACTACACTTTACATATTGTTAATTATTTTTACAATCAAATTAGAGGATATAAAAAAGAAAAGGAAAATTTAAATAGCCTAAACAAAATTTCATGGAAGCTGTGGGATTTGAACCAACGCCTCCAGAGTGATTAGTATCTAGAACCAGTGGCTTAGACCACTCGGCCACGCCACCAGATTACAACCGTTTCCATAATGTAAGTATTTTTGAATTCAATTAGAAGATATAAATAACAAAAGGAATATTTACATAGCCTAATTAAAACTAAAAATCCTAGCCTAGATCACACGGCCAATCTACCACATTAATACCGTTTCAGTAATGTAAGTCACATTTAAATTCAAATGAAAGAAAATAAATAAGAAACTGAAAATTTATATAGCCTAAACAAAATTTCATGTTAGCGGTGGGATCCGAACCCACGCAGCCCCAGAGACTGGTGCCTAAAACCAGATCCTTAGATTCTCGGCCACGCTGAAACATTACTAGCGTTTGCATAATGTATATTATTATTAAATTCATATTCGAGGATTTAAATAAGAAAAGCAAAATTTTAAAGCCTATACAAAATTTCATGGTAGCGGTGGGATTCGGACCCACGCCACCAGAGAGACTGGTGCCTAAAACCACCGCATTAGACCACTCGGCCACGCTACCACATTAATATAGTTTCAGTAATGTAAGTCACAGTTAAATTCATATGACATGATACAAATAAGAAATTGAAAATTTATATAGCCTAAACAACATTTCATGTTAGCGGTGGTATTCGAACCCATGCCGCCTGAGAGACTGGCGCCTAAAACCAACGCCTTAGACCACTCGGCCCCGCTACCACATTACTAATATTCCTGAATATAAGTTATTATTAAATTCAAATTAGAGAATTTAAATAAGTAAAAGAAAACTTATGTTGCCTGAAAAAAATTTCATGGCAGCGGTGGGATTCGAACCCACGCCTCCAGAGAGACTGGTGCCTAAAACCAGCGCCTTAGACCACTCGGCCACGCTTCCACATTACTACAATTTCCATAATGAAAGATGTTTTTAAATTCACATTATAGGATATAAATATGGAAAAATTTTTTATATAGCCTAAACTAAATTTCATGGCAGGTGTGGGATACGAACCCATGCCTCCAGAGATACTGGTGCCTAAAACCAGCGCCTGAGACCACTCGTCCACGTTACCACAATATTAATGTTTCAAAATATAAGTTACATTTAAATTTAAATTAGAGGATATAAATAAGAAAAGGAAAATTTATATAGCCTAAACAAAATTTCATGGTAGCGGTGGGATTCGAACCCACGCCTCCAGAGAGACTGGTGCCTAAAACCAGGCCTTAGACCACTCGGCCACGCTACAACATTACGAAATTTCCAAAATGTAAGTTATTTTAAAATTCAAAATAGAGGATATAAGTAGGAAAAAAAATTTAAACAGCCTAATCCAGATTTCATAGAAGCTGTGGGATTCGAACCAATGCCTCCACAGAGATTAGTATCTAGAACCAGTGGCTTAGACCACTCGGCCACGCCACCACATATCAACCGTTTCGATAATGTAAGTTATTTTTAAATTCAAGTTAGAAGATATAAATATGAAAAGGAAAATTTACATAGCCTAATTAAAACTAAAAATCCAATTTCATGGCAGAGTTGGGATTCGTATCCACACTTCCAGAGAGATTGGTGACTAATACCAGCGCCTTTGACCGCTCGGCCACGCTACCACATTACTTCAGTTTCCATAATGTAAGTTATATTTAAATTCAACTTAGAAGATATAAATAAGGAAAGGAAATTTCATATAGCCTAAACAAAATATCATGATAGCGGTGGGATTCGAACCCACGCCTCCAGAGAGACTGGTGCCTAAAACCAGCGCCTTAGACCACTCGGCCACGCTACCACATTACTACAGTTTCCATAATGAAAGATGTTTTTAAATTCACATTATAGGATATAAATATGGAAAAAAAAATTTATATAGCCTAAAGTAAATTTCATGGCAGGTGTGGGATACGAACCCATGCCTCCAGAGATACTGGTGCCTAAAACCAGCGCCTTAGACCACTCGGCCACGGTACCACAATATTAACGTTTCAAAATGTAAGTAACATTTAAATTTAAATTAGAGGATATAAATAAGAAAAGGAAAATTTATATAGCCAAAACATAATTTCATGGAAGCGGTGGGATTCGAACCCACGCCTCAAGAGAGACTGGTGCCTAAAACCAGCGCCTTAGACCACTCGGCCACGCTACCACATTACTGCAGTTTCTATAATGTAAGATGTATTTAAATTCAAATTATAGTATATAAATAAGGAAAGAAAATTTATATAGCCTAAACAAAATTTCATGGTAGGAGTGTGATACCTGCCCACGCGTTCAGATAGACTGGTGCCTATAACCAGCGCCTTAGATCACTCGGCTACGTTGCCACATTATTAAAATTCCAAAATATAAGTCATTTTTGAATTCAAATAAGAGGATATAAATAAGTAAAACAAATTTTCATAGCCTAAACAAAATTTCAAGGTAGCGGTGGGATTCGAACCCACGCCTCCAGAGAGACTGGTGCCTATAACCAGCGCCTTAGACCACTCGGCCACGCTACCACATTACTACAATTTCCGTAATGAAAGATGTTTTTAAATTCACATTATAGGATATAAATATGGAAAAAAAAATTATATAGCCTAAACTAAATTTCAGGGCAGGTGTGGGATACGAACCTATGCCTCCAGAGATACTGGTGCCTAAAACCAGCGCCTGAGACCACTCGGCCACGGTACCACAATATTAACGTTTCAAAATGTAAGTTACTTTTAAATTTAAATTAGAGGATATAAATAAGAAAAGGAAAATTTATATAGCCTAAACAAAATTTCATGGTAGCGGTGGGATTCGAACCCACGCCTCCAGAGAGACTGGTGCCTAAAACCAGGCCATAGACCACTCGGCCACGCTACAACATTAGGAAATTTCCAAAATGTAAGTTATTTTATAATTCAAAATAGAGGATATAAGTAGGAAAAAAAATTTAAACATCCTAATAAAGATTTCATAGAAGCTGTGGGATTCGAACCAATGCCTCCACAGAGATTAGTATCTAGAACCAGTGGCTTAGACCACTCGGCCACGCCACCACATATCAACCGTTTCCATAATGTAAGTTATTTTTAAATTCAAGTTAGAAGATATAAATATGAAAAGGAAAATTTACATAGCCTAATTAAAACTAAAAATCCAATTTCATGGCAGAGTTGGGATTCGTATCCACACTTCCAGAGAGATTGGTGAGTAATACCAGCGCCTTTGACCGCTCGGCCACGCTACCACATTACTTCAGTTTCCTTAATGTAAGTTATATTTAAATTCAAATTAGAAGATCTAAATAAGAAAAGGAAATTTCATATAGCCTAAACAAAATATCATGATAGCGGTGGGATTCGAACCCACGCCTCCATAGAGACTGCTGCCTAAAACCAGCGCCTTAGACCACTCGGCCACGCTACCACATTACTACAGTTTCCATAATGAAAGATGTTTTTAAATTCACATTATAGGATATAAATATGGAAAAAAAAATTTATATAGCCTAAAGTAAATTTCATGGAAGGTGTGGGATACGAACCCACGCCTCAAGAGAGACTGGTGCCTAAAACCAGCGCCTTAGACCACTCGGCCACGGTACCACAATATTAACGTTTCAAAATGTAAGTAACATTTAAATTTAAATTAGAGGATATAAATAAGAAAAGGAAAATTTATATAGCCAAAACAAAATTTCATGGAAGCGGTGGGATTCGAACCCACGCCTCAAGAGAGACTGGTGCCTAAAACCAGCGCCTTAGACCACTCGGCCACGCTACCACATTACTGCAGTTTCTATAATGTAAGATGTATTTAAATTCAAATTATAGTATATAAATAAGGAAAGAAAATTTATATAGCCTAAACAAAATTTCATGGTAGGAGTGTGATACCTGCCCACGCGTCCAGATAGACTGGTGCCTAAAACCAGCACCTTAGATCACTCGGCCACGTTACCACATTATTAAAATTCCAAAATGTAAGTCATTTTTAAATCCAAATAAGAGGATATAAATAAGAAAAACAAATTTTCATAGCCTAAACAAAATTTCAAGGTAGCGGTGGGATTCGAACCCACGCCTCCAGAGATACTGGTGCCTAAAACCAGCGCCTTAGACCACTCGGCCACGGTACCACAATATTAACGTTTCAAAATGTAAGTTATTTTTAAATTTAAATTAGAGGATATAAATTGGAAAAAAAATTTAAACAGCCTAAACAAGATTTCATAGAAGCTGTGGGATTCGAACCAACGTCTCCACAGAGATTAGTATCTAGAACCAGTGGCTTAGACCACTCGGCCACGCCACCACATATCAACCGTTTCCATAATGAAAGTTATTTTTAAATTCAAGTTAGAAGATATAAATATGAAAAGGAAAATTTACATAGCCTAATTAAAACTAAAAATCCAATTTCATGGCTGAGTTGGGATTCGTAACCACACTTCCAGAGGGAATGGTGACTAATACCAGCGCCTTTGACCGCTCGGCCACGCTACCACATTACTTCAGTTTCCATAATGTAAGTTATATTTAAATTCAAATTAGAAGATATAAATAAGAAAAGGAAATTTCATATAGCCTAAACTAAATATCATGATTGCGGTGGGATTCGAACCCACGCCTCCAGAGAGACTGGTGCCTAAAACCAGCGCCTTAGACCACTCAGCCACGCTACCACATTATGAAATTTCCAAAATGTAAGATGTTTTTAAATTCACATTATAGGATATAAATATAGAAAGAAAAATTTATATAGCCTAAACAAATTTCATGGTATGTGTGGGATACGAACCCAAGCCTCCAGAGGTACTGGTGCCTAAAACCAGCACCTTAGACCACTCGGCCACGCGACCATATTAATTCTGTTTCAGTAATGTAAGTCATAGCAAAATTCAAATTAAAAGATATAAATAAGAAAATGAAAAGTTACATAGCTTAAAAAAATTTCAAAGAAGCAATGGGATACGAACTAATGCCTCCACATAGATTGGTGTCTTAAACCAGTGCTGTACACCAGTCAGGCACTCGACCACATTCCAACCGTTTCCATGATGTAAGTTATTTTTAAATTTAAATTAGAAGATATAAATAGGAAAAGTAAAATGTATATAGCCTAAACAAAATTTCATGGTAGCGGTGGGACTCGAACCCACGCCTCCAGAGGGACTGGTGCCTAAAACCAGCGCCTTAGACCACTCGGCCACGCTACCACATTATGAAAGTTCCAAAATATAAGTTATTTTAAAATTCAAAATAGAGGATATAATTAAGAAAAGAAAAATTAAATAGCCTAAACAAAATTTCATAGAAGGTGTGGGATTCGAACCAACGTCTCCACAGAGATTAGTACCTAAATCCAGTGCCTTAGACAACTCAGCCACGCCACCACATTACAACCGTTTCCATAATGTAAGTTATTTTAAATTTCCAAATAGAGGATATAAATAAGAAAAGGAAAATTTAAATAGCCTAAACAAAATTTCAAAGAAGCTGTGGGATTCGAACCAACGTCTCCACAGAGATTAGTATCTAAAACCAGCGCCTTAGACCACTCGGCCACGCTACCATTTTACTACAGTTTACATATTGTTAATTATTTTTAAAATCAAATTAGAGGATATAAAAAAGAAAAGGAAAATTTAAATAGCCTAAACAAAATTTCATGGAAGCGGTGGGATTCAAACCCACGCCTCCAGAGAGACTGGTGCCTAAAACCAGCGCCTTAGACCACTCGGCCACGCTACCACATTACTGCAGTTTCTATAATGTAAGATGTATTTAAATTCCAATTATAGTATATAAATAAGGAAAGAAAATTTATATAGCCTAAACAAAATTTCATGGTAGGAGTGTGATACCTGCCCACGCGTTCAGATAGATTGGTGCCTATAACCAGCGCCTTAGATCACTCGGCAACGTTGCCACATTATTAAAATTCCAAAATATAAGTCATTTTTGAATTCAAATAAGAGGATATAAATAAGTAAAACAAATTTTCATAGCCTAAACAAAATTTCAAGGTAGCGGTGGGATTCGAACCCACGCCTCCAGAGAGACTGGTGCCTATAACCAGCGCCTCAGACCACTCGGCCACGCTACCACATTACTACAATTTCCATAATGAAAGATGTTTTTAAATTCACAATATAGGATATAAATATGGAAAAAAAAATTATATAGCCTAAACTAAATTTCATGGCAGGTGTGGGATACGAACCTATGCCTCCAGAGATACTGGTGCCTAAAACCAGCGCCTGAGACCACTCGGCCACGGTACCACAATATTAACGTTTCAAAATGTAAGTTACTTTTAAATTTAAATTAGAGGATATAAATAAGAAAAGGAAAATTTATATAGCCTAAACAAAATTTCATGGTAGCGGTGGGATTCGAACCCACGCCTCCAGAGAGACTGGTGCCTAAAACCAGGCCATAGACCACTCGGCCACGCTACAACATTAAGAAATTTCCAAAATGTAAGTTATTTTATAATTCAAAATAGAGGATATAAGTAGGAAAAAGAATTTAAACATCCTAATAAAGATTTCATAGAAGCTGTGGGATTCGAACCAATGCCTCCACAGAGATTAGTATCTAGAACCAGTGGCTTAGACCACTCGGCCACGCCACCACATATCAACCGTTTCCATAATGTAAGTTATTTTTAAATTCAAGTTAGAAGATATAAATATGAAAAGGAAAATTTACATAGCCTAATTAAAACTAAAAATCCAATTTCATGGCAGAGTTGGGATTCGTATCCACACTTCCAGAGAGATTGGTGAGTAATACCAGCGCCTTTGACCGCTCGGCCACGCTACCACATTACTTCAGTTTCCTTAATGTAAGTTATATTTAAATTCAAATTAGAAGATCTAAATAAGAAAAGGAAATTTCATATAGCCTAAACAAAATATCATGATAGCGGTGGGATTCGAACCCACGCCTCCAGAGAGACTGCTGCCTAAAACCAGCGCCTTAGACCACTCGGCCACGCTACCACATTACTACAGTTTCCATAATGAAAGATGTTTTTAAATTCACATTATAGGATATAAATATGGAAAAAAAAATTTATATAGCCTAAAGTAAATTTCATGGCAGGTGTGGGATACGAACCCACGCCTCAAGAGAGACTGGTGCCTAAAACCAGCGCCTTAGACCACTCGGCCACGCTACCACATTACTGCAGTTTCTATAATGTAAGATGTATTTAAATTCAAATTATAGTATATAAATAAGGAAAGAAAATTTATATAGCCTAAACAAAATTTCATGGTAGGAGTGTGATACCTGCCCACGCCTCAAGAGAGACTGGTGCCTAAAACCAGCGCCTTAGATCACTCGGCCACGTTACCACATTATTAAAATTCCAAAATGTAAGTCATTTTTAAATCCAAATAAGAGGATATAAATAAGAAAAACAAATTTTCATAGCCTAAACAATATTTCAAGGTAGCGGTGGGATTCGAACCCACGCCTCCAGAGAGACTGGTGCCTAAAACCAGCGCCATGGACCACTCGGCCACGCTACCACTTTACTACAGTTTCCATAATGAAAGATGTTTTTAAATTCACATTATATTATATAAATATGGAAAAAATTTTTTATATAGCCTAAACAAAATTTCATGGCAGGTGTGGGATACGAACCCATGCCTCCAGAGATACTGGTGCCTAAAACCAGCCCCTTAGACCACTCGGCCACGGTACCACAATATTAACGTTTCAAAATGTAAGTTATTTTTAAATTTAAATTAGAGGATATAAATAAGAAAAGGAAAATTTATACAGCCTAAACAAAATTTCATGGTAGCGGTGGGATTCGAACCCACGCCTCCAGAGAGACTGGTGCCTAAAACCAGCGCCTTAGACCACTCGGCCACGCTACCACATTATGAAATTTCCAAAATGTAAGTTATTTTAAAATTCAAATTAGAGGATATAAATTGGAAAAAAAATTTAAACAGCCTAAACAAGATTTCATAGAAGCTGTGGGATTCGAACCAACGCCTCCACAGAGATTAGTATCCAGAACCAGTGGCTTACCACTCGGCCACGCCACCTCATATCAATCGTTTCCATAATGTAAGTTATTTTTAAATTCAAGTTAGAAGATATAAATATGAAAAGGAAAATTTACATAGCCTAATTAAAACTAAAAATCCAATTTCATGGCAGAGTTGGGATTCGTATCCACACTTCCAGAGAGATTGGTGACTAATACCAGCGCCTTTGACCGCTCGGCCACGCTACCACATTACTTCAGTTTCCATAATGTAAGTTATATTTAAATTCAACTTAGAAGATATAAATAAGGAAAGGAAATTTCATATAGCCTAAACAAAATATCATGATAGCGGTGGGATTCGAACCCACGCCTCCAGAGAGACTGGTGCCTAAAACCAGCGCCTTAGACCACTCGGCCACGCTACCACATTACTGCAGTTTCCATAATGAAAGATGTTTTTAAATTCACATTATAGGATATAAATATGGAAAAAAAAATTTATATAGCCTAAAGTAAATTTCATGGCAGGTGTGGGATACGAACCCACGCCTCAAGAGAGACTGGTGCCTAAAACCAGCGCCTTAGACCACTCGGCCACGCTACCACATTACTGCAGTTTCTATAATGTAAGATGTATTTAAATTCAAATTATAGTATATAAATAAGGAAAGAAAATTTATATAGCCTAAACAAAATTTCATGGTAGGAGTGTGATACCTGCCCACGCGTCCAGATAGACTGGTGCCTAAAACCAGCGCCTTAGATCACTCGGCCACGTTACCACATTATTAAAATTCCAAAATGTAAGTCATTTTTAAATCCAAATAAGAGGATATAAATAAGAAAAACAAATTTTCATAGCCTAAACAAAATTTCAAGGTAGCGGTGGGATTCGAACCCACGCCTCCAGAGAGACTGGTGCCTAAAACCAGCGCCATGGACCACTCGGCCACGCTACCACTTTACTACAATTTCCATAATGAAAGATGTTTTTAAATTCACATTATAGGATATAAATATGGAAAAAAATTTTTATATAGCCTAAACAAAATTTCATGGCAGGTGTGGGATACGAACCCATGCCTCCAGAGATACTGGTGCCTAAAACCAGCCCCTTAGACCACTCGGCCACGGTACCACAATGTTAACGTTTCAAAATGTAAGTTATTTTTAAATTTAAATTAGAGGATATAAATAAGAAAAGGAAAATTTATACAGCCTAAACAAAATTTCATGGTAGCGGTGGGATTCGAACCCACGCCTCCAGAGAGACTGGTGCCTAAAACCAGCGCCTTAGACCACTCGGCCACGCTACCACATTATGAAATTTCCAAAATGTAAGTTATTTTAAAATTCAAATTAAAGGATATAAATTGGAAAAAAAATTTAAACAGCCTAAACAAGATTTCATAGAAGCTGTGGGATTCGAACCAACGCCTCCACAGAGATTAGTATCCAGAACCAGTGGCTTAGACCACTCGGCCACGCCACCTCATATCAATCGTTTCCATAATGTAAGTTATTTTTAAATTCAAGTTAGAAGATATAAATATGAAAATGAAAATTTACATAGCCTAATTAAAACTAAAAATCCAATTTCATGGCAGAGTTGGGATTCGTATCCACACTTCCAGAGAGATTGGTGACTAGTACCAGCGCCTTTGACCGCTCGGCCACGCTACCACATTACTTCAGTTTCCATAATGTAAGTTATATTTAAATTCAACTTAGAAGATATAAATAAGAAAAGGAAATTTCATATAGCCTAAACAAAATATCATGATAGCGGTGGGATTCGAACCCACGCCTCCAGAGAGACTGGTGCCTAAAACCAGCGCCTTAGACCACTCGGCCACGCTACCACATTACTACAGTTTCCATAATAAAAGATGTTTTTAAATTCACATTATAGGATATAAATATGGAAAAAAAAATTTATATAGCCTAAAGTAAATTTCATGGCAGGTGTGGGATACGAACCCATGCCTCCAGAGATACTGGTGCCTAAAACCAGCGCCTTAGACCACTCGGCCACGGTACCACAATATTAACGTTTCAAAATGTAAGTAACATTTAAATTTAAATTAGAGGATATAAATAAGGAAAGGAAAATTTATATAGCCAAAACAAAATTTCATGGAAGCGGTGGGATTCGAACCCACGCCTCAAGAGAGACTGGTGCCTAAAACCAGCGCCGTAGACCAATCGGCCACGCTACCACATTATGAAGTTTCCAAAATGTAAGTTATTTTAAAATTCAAATTAGAGGATATAAATTGGAAAAAAAAATTAAACAGCCTAAACAAGATTTCATAGAAGCTGTGGGATTCGAACCTGTGGGATTCGCTACCACATTATGAAGTTTCCATAATGTAAGTTATATTTAAATTCAACTTAAAAGATATAAATAAGAAAAGGAAATTTCATAGAGCCTAAACAAATTATCATGATAGCGGTGGGATTCGAACCCACGCCTCTAGAGAGACTGGTGCCTAAAACCAGCGCCAAAGACCACTCGGCCACGCTACCACGTTTCTACGGTTTCCATAATGTAAGATGTTTTTAAATTCACATTATAGGATATAAATATAGAAAGAAAAATTTATATAGCCTAAACAAATTTTCATGGCATGTGTGGGATAGGAACCCAAGCCTCCAGAGGTACTGGTGCTTAAAACCAGCACCTTTGACCACTCGGCCACGCGACCACATTAATTCTGTTTCAGTAATGTAAGTCATAGCAAAATTCAAATTAAAAGATATAAATAAGAAAATGAAAATTTATATAGCTTAAAAAAATTTCAAAGAAGCAGTGGGATACGAACTAATGCCTCCACATAGATTGGTGTCTTAAACCAGTGCTTTACACCAGTCAGGCACGCGACCACATTCCAACCGTTTCCATTATGTAAGTTATTTTTAAATTTAAATTAGAAGATATAAATAGGAAAAGGAAAATGTATAATCCTAAACTAAAAATCTAAAACTAAAAATCCTAGCCTAGATCACTCGGCCAATCTACCACATTAATACCGTTTCAGTAATGTAAGTCACATTTAAATTCAAATGAAAGAAAATAAATAAGAAACTGAAAATTTATATAGCCTAAACAAAATTTCATGTTAGCGGTGGGATCCGAACCCACGCAGCCCCAGAGACTGGTGCCTAAAACCAGAGCCTTAGACTTCTCGGCCACGCTGAAACATTACTAGCGTTTGCATAATGTATATTATTTTTAAATTCATATTCGAGGATTTAAATAAGAAAAGCAAAATTTTAAAAACCTATACAAAATTTCATGGTAGCGGTGGGATTCGGACCCACGCCACCAGAGAGACTGGTGCCTAAAACCACCGCATTAGACCACTCGGCCACGCTACCACATTAATATAGTTTCAGTAATGTAAGTCACAGTTAAATTCATATGACATGATACAAATAAGAAATTGAAAATTTATATAAGCTAAACAACATTTCATGTTAGCGGAGGTATTCGAACCCATGCCGCCTGAGAGACTGGCGCCTAAAACCAACGCCTTAGACCACTCGGCCCCGCTACCACATTACTATAATTCCAGAATATAAGTTATTATTAAATTCAAATTAGAGAATTTAAATAAGTAAAAGAAAACATATGTTGTCTGAAAAAAATTTCATGGTAGCGGTGGGATTCGAACCCACGCCTCCAGAGAGACTGGTGCCTAAAACCAGCGCCTTAGACCACTCGGCCACGCTACCACATTACTACAATTTCCATAATGAAAGATGTTTTTAAATTCACATTATAGGATATAAATATGGAAAAAAAATTTATATAGCCTAAACTAAATTTCATGGCAGGTGTGGGATACGAACCCATGCCTCCAGAGATACTGGTGCCTAAAACCAGCGCCTGAGACCACTCGTCCACGGTACCACAATATTAACGTTTCAAAATGTAAGTTACTTTTAAATTTAAATTAGAGGATATAAATAAGAAAAGGAAAATTTATATAGCCTAAACAAAATTTCATGGTAGCGGTGGGATTCGAACCCACGCCTCCAGAGAGACTGGTGCCTAAAACCAGGCCTTAGACCACTCGGCCACGCTACAACATTACGAAATTTCCAAAATGTAAGTTATTTTAAAATTCAAAATAGAGGATATAAGTAGGAAAAAAAATTTAAACAGCCTAATCCAGATTTCATAGAAGCTGTGGGATTCGAACCAATGCCTCCACAGAGATTAGTATCTAGAACCAGTGGCTTAGACCACTCGGCCACGCCACCACATATCAACCGTTTCGATAATGTAAGTTATTTTTAAATTCAAGTTAGAAGATATAAATATGAAAAGGAAAATTTACATAGCCTAATTAAAACTAAAAATCCAATTTCATGGCAGAGTTGGGATTAGTATCCACACTTCCAGAGAGATTGGTGACTAATACCAGCGCCTTTGTCCGCTCGGCCACGCTACCACATTACTTCAGTTTCCTTAATGTAAGTTATATTTAAATTCAAATTAGAAGATCTAAATAAGAAAAGGAAATTTCATATAGCCTAAACAAAATATCATGATAGCGGTGGGATTCGAACACACGCCTCCAGAGATACTGGTGCCTAAAACCAGCGCCTGAGACCACTCGGCCACGGTACCACAATATTAACGTTTCAAAATGTAAGTAACTTTTAAATTCAAATTAGAAGATCTAAATAAGAAAAGGAAATTTCATATAGCCTAAACAAATTATCATGATAGCGGTGGGATTCGAACCCACGCCTCTAGAGAGACTGGTGCCTAAAACCAGAGCCACAGACCACTCGGCCACGCTACCACGTTTCTACGGTTTCCATAATGTAAGATGTTTTTAAATTCACATTATAGGATATAAATATAGAAAGAAAAATTTATATAGCCTAAACAAATTTTCATGGCATGTGTGGGATACGAACCCAAGCCTCCAGAGGTACTGGTGCCTAAAACCAGCACCTTAGACCACTCGGCCACGCGACCACATTAATTCTGTTTCAGTAATGTAAGTCATAGCAAAATTCAAATTAAAAGATATAAATAAGAAAATGAAAATTTATATAGCTTAAAAAAATTTTAAAGAAGCAGTGGGATACGAACTAATGCCTCCACATAGATTGGTGTCTTAAACCAGTGCTTTACACCAGTCAGGCACGCGACCACATTCCAACCGTTTCCATTATGTAAGTTATTTTTAAATTTAAATTAGAAGATATAAATAGGAAAAGGAAAATGTATATAGCCTAAACAAAATTTCATGGTAGAGGTGGGACTCGAACCCACGCCTCCAGAGGGACTGGTGCCCAAAACCAGCGCCTTAGACCACTCGGCCACGCTACCACATTATGAAAGTTCCAAAATATAAGTTATTTTAAAATTCAAAATAGAGGATATAAATAAGAAAAAGAAAAATTAAATAGCCTAAACAAAATTTCATGGAAGGTGCGGGATTCGAACCAACGTCTCCACAGAGATTAGTATCTAAAACCAGCGCCTTAGACCACTCGGCCACGCCACCACATTACAACCGTTTCCATAATGTAAGTTATTTTAAATTTCAAAATAGAGGATATAAATACGAAAAGGAAAATTTAAATAGCCTAAACAAAATTTCATAGAAGCTGTGGGATTCGAACCAACGTCTCCACAGAGATTAGTATCTAAAACCAGCGCCTTAGACCACTCGGCCACGCTACCACTTTACTACCTTCGACCAGAAATATAAGTAGACTGCGCATTGCTATTCAGAAGAGATTGAAAACGTGACCACTGCATGTATCACGTGACTTAGGGTCGAACACTCGCAGATTTGGCGACTTGTTGCCGCGCTTGGCGCTATAAAATAATTTTTTTGTACTGGAGTAAAACAGTGCTAAATACGTCTGATGTATTTCAAAATGCATATTGTTTAGGTTTTAACTAATCAAGTTCCATTAATCACACTAGCATGAAATTTGGCATGTCGTTGTCTTTTGTGATATATTTTAATTTCCTAGTTAGAAGGTCCAAATTTAGTATTTCGTTGTCTTTTACGGTATATATTGATTTCTTGTATTTTGAGTCTTATCGGGCTAGCCCATCCTGGGCCCGCCATAGATATATACTCATTATGTGGGAATAACTCGAGATCCGTTGTATCTAGAAAGATCATATCATATTTGGCATGATTATCTTTCATGGTATATTTTAATTCATTGGATTTTGAACCTTACCATCCGAGCCCGTACAGGAACTATTAAGAGTAATGCACTGAAGAATAACTTAATGTTATTCTAAGGAAAAACTCGGGAACCGGAGCAAACATTTTGTATGGTGTTGTCCTTCATATATTTAAGTTACATACAACTAATAAAAGAGTGTATTTGAAAAGTTGTTTTCTGTTTGTTTTTACTTGTTTTCAATTCAATTAATAAAATCATCAGTGAAATTGCCCTTAATTTTGAAAAAAACATTAATTATATTATTTAAGGTTGTTGATGTTTAATATTAATGCATCAACATTTTAATAATGAATAAAAAACCTGTATAAACTTTGAGATTTTATAAGTATACATTTACAGAGCTACCATACCATTTAGTATTATAAAAGTGCCACTAAAATTAATCTTTTACTTCAGTAAACGTGTATGTTTAACAAAATACTTTTTTTTTAGTTTTTGTATAAACGAAGTGCAAAATTGCCTCAATGCCAATTTTCAAATTTAGAAATATAGCTGAGCAATATACAATTCTATATAACTATTCAAAATCTTGAATATTATTCCCAAATTATGCAACAGCTACTTTATATTCCTTGACCCCCCCCCCCCCAAAAAAAAATACTTTTTTTTTAGTTTTTGTATAAACGAAGTGCAAAATTGCCTCAATGCCAATTTTCAAATTTAGAAATATAGCTGAGCAATATACAATTCTATATAACTATTCAAAATCTTGAATATTATTCCCAAATTATGCAACAGCTACTTTATATTCCTTGACCCCCCCCCCCAAAAAAAAAAATGTTTTTAAAGACATTTGGACACAGTGTTATTATAATAAATCAAAATGCTGCTTGCAAGACATTAACTTGCAACTTCTTAATAAAATAGCTTTATTAGTTCATAACACCCTGTCAAATGCAGAGAACGGGTTGGGCAGGAATATACATTTTAAAATATTTTTCAGTTCTCAAATTTAGAAATATAGCTGAGCAATATACAATTCTAGATAACTATTCAAAATCTTGAATATTATTTCCAAATTATGCAGCAGTTACTTTATATTCCTTGCCCCCCCCCCCCCCCCCAAAGAAAAAAAATGTTTTAAAGATATTTGGACACAGTGTTATTATAATAAATCAAAATGCTGCTTGCAAGACATTAACTTGCAACTTCTTAATAAAATAGCTTTATTAGTTTATAACACCCTGTCAAATGCAGAGAACGGTTTGGGCAGGAATATACATTTTAAAATATTTTTCAGTTCTCAAATTTAGAAATATAGCTGAGCAATATACAATTCTAGATAACTATTCAAAATCTGTTGCATAATATTATTTCCAAATTATGCAACAGCTACTTTATATTCCTTGCCCCCCCCCCCCCCAAAGAAAAAAAATGTTTTTAAAGATATTTGGACACAGTGTTATTATAATAAATCAAAATGCTGCTTGCAAGACATTAACTTGCAACTTCTTAATAAAATAGCTTTATTAGTTCATAACACCCTGTCAAATGTCAAATGCAGAGAACGGGTTGGGCAGGAATATACATTTTAAAATATTTTTCAGTTCTCAAATTTAGAAATATAGCTGAGCAATATACAATTCTCGATAACTATTCAAAATCTTGAATATTATTTCCAAATTATGCAACAGCTACTTTATATTCCTTGCCCCCCCCCCCCCAAAAAAAAAAGAAAAAAAAAATGTTTTTAAATATATTTGGACACAGCGTTATCAGTTACTGAAATTAAAATTTTCCCCGACAATTTTTATGATTGTAAGGTTGTGCATATCCGTGCGCATGGTTTTAATATTAAATTGGTTTCCTTTTGCAATTGATTCCCTTATAGATACATTATTAAATAAATATAAAAGAAAATACAAACAATAGGCTATAAACTTTCTTTATTATATGTCCAATTCATATATAACTAGTAATCTGCATACATAAAATTTAGGTCATATGTATTAAGTATATCATATCATCACATACATAAAATAAAGAAGCAATTAATTATAACAAAAGAAGTTTAACAGAATCAGAAAGCAATTTAGACTACACACATTTAAAAATGTTTTTAAAGAGATACAAAAAAGGAAATGCAAGACCAATTTTTCACCAGTTTACTTGCTAAAAATGTTTTGGAAAATGCCATCCTTTAAAAATTAAAATTAATGCAATACAAATGTTAAAAAAGTTTCTAGCCACTAAAATTGAGCAAGTAAAATATGTGTTCTACATTTAATGTATAATACATGGTTTTCTACTGATGTATTCTACAATGTAGAAAACATTAGATTTCTGAAGTATAGCGAACCTAACTAATCATTTTACTTTTAAGTAATATATTAAAACTTAAGAATGTATATTTAAAAATATTAACATATTTTCAATGTTCAAGATAAAAAAACTATAACATTGCCATTTTATAATTTTATTATAATTAAATACATATTTTCACCGAGTGAATAATAATTCCGATACTTAATTCCAGAAATCTTTAGTTACTTAGTGATATTTATATAAATTTTCTTGGGCGTTATTAATCATTTCATAGCATTATATGGCATAAAAACATTGTCAGGAGAAAAGAGCATGAATTAGTAAACAATCCAATTTGGCGTAGAAAAATATCGCCAAGAGAGAAAACTAGGCCTATTAAAAGTTCACGTTCATTTTATTTTTTTTCTTCTAATTTTAAGCATTTATAGAGTTTCAGTTTATGGAAGTACGGAAATATATATAAAATATTTTATTTTAAAAATTATTACGAGGCTATACATTATTTACAAAGCCAGAAAATCTACTTTTATTATAGTACGTCATGGTCGCACTTGCCAATTAACTCGTTATTTTATATAAAATATGTTTTAAAATGAATGAAAATGACTTACCTGTGAAACGTAGTGTCTCCACCTTTGATGAACTTTGAAGTACATCCATATGCAGCGCAGGACATTACCATATTTTGCTGAAAATTAAACCCAAACGTGCGACAGGACTTCTCGCTTTTGAAAACGTAATGCAATTGCAATGGAAGGAGAGGTGCGCGAGAAAATATGCGCGTAGGGGAGTGCATAAGTCATGTGACTTAGTTCAGTGGTCAAGAAAAGGTTGCCGTAAGTCTCTCTACTTATATCTCACCTCGATGTTTACTACACTTTACATATTGTTAATTATTTTTAAAATCAAATTAGAGGATATAAAAAAGAAAAGGAAAATTTAAATAGCCTAAACAAAATTTCATGGAAGCTGTGGGATTCGAACCAACGCCTCCAGAGAGATTAGTATCTAGAACCAGTGGCTTAGACCACTCGGCCACGCCACCAGATTACAACCGTTTCCATAATGTAAGTATTTTTGAATTCAATTAGAAGATATAAATAACAAAAGGAAAATTTACATAGCCTAATTAAAACTAAAAATCCTAGCCTAGATCACTCGGCCAATCTACCACATTAATACCGTTTCAGTAATGTAAGTCACATTTAAATTCAAATGAAAGAAAATAAATAAGAAACTGAAAATTTATATAGCCAAAACAAAATTTCATGTTAGCGGTGGGATCCGAACCCACGCAGCCCCAGAGACTGGTGCCTAAAACCAGAGCCTTAGACTTCTCGGCCACGCTGAAACATTACTAGCGTTTGCATAATGTAAATTATTTTTAAATTCATATTCGAGGATTTAAATAATAAAAGCAAAATTTTAAAGCCTATAAAAAATTTCAAGGTAGCGGTGGGATTCGGACCCACGCCACCACAGAGACTGGTGCCTAAAACCACCGCATTAGACCACTCGGCCACGCTACCACATTAATATAGTTTCAGTAATGTAAGTCACAGTTAAATTCATATGACATGATACAAATAAGAAATTGAAAATTTATATAGCCTAAACAACATTTCATGTTAGCGGAGGTATTCGAACCCATGCCGCCTGAGAGACTGGCGCCTAAAACCAACGCCTAAGACCACTCGGCCCCGCTACCACATTACTAAAATTCCAGAATATAAGTTATTTTTAAATTCAAATTAGAGAATTTAAATAAGTAAAAGAAAACTTATGTAGCCTGAAAAAAATTTCATGGTAGCGGCGGGATTCGAACCCACGCCTTCAGAGAGACTGGTGCCTAAAACCAGCGCCTTAGACCACTCGGCCACGCTACCACATTACTACAATTTCCATAATGAAAGATGTTTTTAAATTCACATTATAGGATATAAATATGGAAAAAAAATTTATATAGCCTAAACTAAATTTCATGGCAGGTGTGGGATACGAACCCATGCCTCCAGAGATACTGGTGCCTAAAACCAGCGCCTGAGACCACTCGGCCACGGTACCACAATATTAACGTTTCAAAATGTAAGTTACTTTTAAATTTAAATTAGAGGATATAAATAAGAAAAGGAAAATTTATATAGCCTAAACAAAATTTCATGGTAGCGGTGGGATTCGAACCCACGCCTCCAGAGAGACTGGTGCCTAAAACCAGGCCTCAGAAAACTCGGCCACGCTACAACATTACGAAATTTCCAAAATGTAAGTTATTTTAAAATTCAAAATAGAGGATATAAGTAGGAAAAAAAATTTAAACAGCCTAATCCAGATTTCATAGAAGCTGTGGGATTCAAACCAATGCCTCCACAGAGATTAGTATCTAGAACCAGTGGCTTAGACCACTCGGCCACGCCACCACATATCAACCGTTTCCATAATGTAAGTTATTTTTAAATTCAAGTTAGAAGATATAAATATGAAAAGGAAAATTTAAATAGTCTAATTAAAACTAAAAATCCAATTTCATGGCAGAGTTGGGATTCGTATCCACACTTCCAGAGAGATTGGTGACTAATACCAGCGCCTTTGACCGCTCGGCCACGCTACCACATTACTTCAGTTTCCATAATGTAAGTTATATTTAAATTCAACTTAGAAGATATAAATAAGAAAAGGAAATTTCATATAGCCTAAACAAATTATCATGATAGCGGTGGGATTCGAACCCACGCCTCTAGAGATACTGGTGCCTAAAACCAGCGCCATAGACCACTCGGCCACGCTACCACGTTTTTACGGTTTCCATAATGTAAGATGTTTTTAAATTCACATTATAGGATATAAATATAGAAAGAAAAATTTATATAGCCTAAACAAATTTTCATGGCATGTGTGGGATACGAACCCAAGCCTCCAGAGGTACTGTTGCCTAAAACCAGCACCTTAGACCACTCGGCCACGCGACCACATTAATTCTGTTTCAGTAATGTAAGTCATAGCAAAATTCAAATTAAAAGATATAAATAAGAAAATGAAAATTTATATAGCTTAAAAAAATTTCAAAGAAGCAGTGGGATACGAACTAATGCCTCCACATAGATTGGTGTCTTAAACCAGTGCTTTACACCAGTCAGGCACGCGACCACATTCCAACCGTTTCCATTATGTAAGTTATTCTTAAATTTAAATTAGAAGATATAAATAGTTAAAGGAAAATGTATATAGCCTAAACAAAATTTCATGGTAGCGGTGGGACTCGAACCCACGCCTCCAGAGGGACTGGTGCCTAAAACCAGCGCCTAAGACCACTCGGCCACGCTACCACATTATGAAAGTTCCAAAATATAAGTTATTTTAAAATTCAAAATAGAGGATATAAATAAGAAAAAGAAAAATTAAATAGCCTAAACAAAATTTCATAGAAGGTGTGGGATTCGAACCAACGTCTCCACAGAGATTAGTATCTAAAACCAGCGCCTTAGACCACTCGGCCACGCTACCACTTTACTACACTTTACATATTGTTAATTATTTTTAAAATCAAATTAGAGGATATAAAAAAGAAAAGGAAAATTTAAATAGCCTAAACAAAATTTCATGGAAGCTGTGGGTTTCGAACCAACGCCTCCAGAGTGATTAGCATCTAGAACCAGTGGCTTAGACCACTCGGCCACGCCAACAGATTACAACCGTTTCCATAATGTAAGTATTTTTGAATTCAATTAGAAGATATAAATAACAAAAGGAAAATTTACATAGCCTAATTAAAACTAAAAATCCTAGCCTAGATCACTCGGCCAATCTACCACATTAATACCGTTTCAGTAATGTAAGTCACATTTAAATTCAAATGAAAGAAAATAAATAAGAAACTGAAAATTTATATAGCCTAAACAAAATTTCATGTTAGCGGTGGGATCCGAACCCACGCAGCCCCAGAGACTGGTGCCAAAAACCAGAGCCTTAGACTTCTCGGCCACGCTGAAATATTACTAGCGTTTGCATAATGTAAATTATTTTTAAATTCATATTCGAGGATTTAAATAAGAAAAGCAAAATTTTAAAGACTATACAAAATTTCATGGTAGCGGTGGGATTCGGACCCACGCCACCACAGAGACTGGCGCCTAAAACCAGCGACTTAGACCACTCGGCCATGCTACCACATTACTGCAGTTTCTATAATGTAAGATGTATTTCAATTCAAATTATAGTATATAAATAAGGAAAGAAAATTTATATAGCCTAAACAAAATTTCATGGTAGGAGTGTGATACCTGCCCACGCGTTCAGATAGACTGGTGCCTAAAACCAGCGCCTTAGATCACTCGTCCACGTTACCACATTATTAAAATTCCAAAATGTAAGTCATTTTTAAATTCAAATAAGAGGATATAAAAAAGTAAAACAAATTTTCATAACCTAAATCAAATTTCAAGGTAGCGGTGGGATTCGAACCCACGCCTCCAGAGAGACTGGTGCCTAAAACCAGCGCCTTAGACCACTCGGCCACGCTACCACATTACTACAGTTTCCATAATGAAAGATGTTTTTAAATTCACATTATAGGATATAAATATGGAAAAAAAAATTTATATAGCCTAAACTGAATTTCATGGCAGGTGTGGGATACGAACCCATGCCTCCAGAGATACTGGTGCGTAAAACCAGCTCCTGAGACCACTCGGCCACGGTACCACAATATTAACGTTTCAAAATGTAAGTTACTTTTAAATTTAAATTAGAGGATATAAATAAGAAAAGGAAAATTTATATAGCCTAAACAAAATTTCATGGTAGCGGTGGGATTCCAACCCACGCCTCCAGAGAGACTGGTGCCTAAAACCAGCGCCTTAGACCACTCGGCCACACTACCACATTACTACAGTTTCCATAATGAAAGATGTTTTTAAATTCACATTATAGGATATAAATATAGAAAGAAAAATTTATATAGAATAAACAAATTTTCATGGCATGTGTGGGATACGAACCCAAGCCTCCAGAGGTACTGGTGCCTAAAACCAGCACCTTAGACCACTCGGCCACCCGACCACATTAATTCTGTTTCAGTAATGTAAGTCATAGCAAAATTCAAATTAAAAGATATAAAAAAGAAAATGAAAATTTATGTAGCTTAAAAAAATTTCAAAGAAGCAGTGGGATACGAACTAATGCCTCCACATTGATTGGTGTCTTAAACCAGTGCTTTACACCAGTCAGGCACGCGACCACATTCCAACCGTTTCCATTATGTAAGTTATTTTTAAATTTAAATTAGAAGATATAAATAGGAAAAGGAAAATGTATATAGCCTAAACAAAATTTCATGGTAGCGGTGGGACTCGAACCCACGCCTCCAGAGGGACTGGTGCCTAAAACCAGCGCCTTAGACCACTCGGCCACGCTACCACATTATGAAACTTCCAAAATATAAGGTATTTTAAAATTCAAAATAGAGGTTATAAATAAGAAAAAGAAAAATTAAATAGCCTAAACAAAATTTCATAGAAGGTGTGGGATTCGAACCAACGTCTCCAGAGTGATTAGTATCTAGAACCAGTGGCTTAGACAACTCGGCCACGCCACCAGATTACAACCGTTTCCATAATGTAAGTATTTTTGAATTCAATTAGAAGATATAAATAACAAAAGGAAAATTTACATAGCCTAATTAAAACTAAAAATCCTAGCCTAGATCACTCGGCCAATCTACCACATTAATACCGTTTCAGTAATGTAAGTCACATTTAAATTCAAATGAAAGAAAATATATAAGAAACTGAAAATTTATATAGCCTACACAAAATTTCATGTTAGCGGTGGGATTCGAACCCACGCAGCCCCAGAGACTGGTGCCTAAAACCAGAGCCTTAGACTTCTCGGCCACGCTAAAACATTACTAGCGTTTGCATAATGTAAATTCTTCTTAAATTCATATTCGAGGATTTAAATAATAAAAGCAAAATTTTAAAGCCTATACAAATTTTCATGGTAGCGGTGGGATTCGGACCCACGCCACCAGAGAGACTGGTGCCTAAAAACACCGCATTAGACCACGCTACCACATTAATATATTTTCAGTAATGTAAGTCACAGTTAAATTCATATGACATGATATAAATAAGAAATTGAAAATTTATATAGCCTAAACAACATTTCATGTTAGCGGTGGTATTCGAACCCATGCCGCCTGAGAGACTGGCGCCTGAAACCAACGCCTTAGACCACTAGGCCCCGCTACCACATTACTGCAGTTTCTATAATGTAAGATGTATTTCAATTCAAATTATAGTATATAAATAAGGAAAGAAAATTTATATAGCCTAAACAAAATTTCACGGTAGGAGTTTGATACCTGCCCACGCGTTCAGATAGACTGGTGCCTAAAACCAGCGCCTTAGATCACTCGGCCACGTTACCACATTATTAAAATTCCAAAATGTAAGTCATATTTAAATTCAAATAAGAGGATATAAATAAGTAAAACAAATTTTCATAACCTAAATAAAATTTCAAGGTAGCGGTGGGATTCGAACCCACGCCTCCAGAGAGACTGGTGCCTAAAACCAGCGCCTTAGACCACTCGGCCACGCTACCACATTACTACAGTTTCCATAATGAAAGATGTTTTTAAATTCACATTATAGGATATAAATATGGAAAAACAATTTATATAGCCTAAACTAAATTTCATGGCAGGTGTGGGATACGAACCCATGCCTCCAGAGATACTGATGCAAAAAAACAGTGTCTGCGACCACTCGGCCACGGTACCACAATATTAACGTTTCAAAATATAAGTTACTTTTAAATTTAAATTAGAGTATATAAATAAGAAAAGGAAAATTTATACAGCCAAACAAAATTTCATGGTAGCGGTGGGATTCGAACCCACGCCTCCAGAGAGACTGGTGCCTAAAACCAGCGCCTTAGACCACTCGGCCACGCTACCACATTATGAAATTTCCAAAATGTAAGTTATTTTAAAATTCAAAATAGAGGATATAAATTGGAAAAAAAATTTAAACAGCCTAAACAAGATTTCATAGAAGTTATGGGATTCGAACCAACGCCTCCACAGAGATTAGTATCGAGAGCCAGTGGCTTAGACCACTCGGCCACGCCACCACATATCAATCGTTTCCATAATGTAAGTTATTTTTAAATTCAAGTTAGAAGATATAAATATGAAAAGGAAAATTTACATAGCCTAATTAAAACTAAAAATCCAATTTAATGGCAGAGTTGGGATTCGTATACACACTTCCAGAGAGATTGGTGATTAATACCAGCGCCTTTGACCGCTCGGCCACGCTACCACATTACTTCAGTTTCCATAATGTAAGTTATATTTAAATTCAAATTAGAAGATATAAATAAGAAAAGGAAATTTCATATAGCCTAAACAAATTATCATGATAGCGGTGGAATTCGAACCCACGCCTCTAGAGAGACTGGTGCCTAAAACCAGCGCCATAGACCACTCGGCCACGCTACCACGTTTCTATGGTTTCCATAATGTAAGATGTTTTTAAATTCACATTATAGGATATAAATATAGAAAGAAAAGTTTATATAGCCTAAACAAATTTTCATGGCATGTGTGGGATACGAACCCAAGCCTCCAGAGGTACTGGTGCCTAAAACCAGCACCTTAGACCACTCGGCCACGCGACCACATTAATTCGGTTTCAGTAATGTAAGTCATAGCAAAATTCAAATTAAAAGATATAAATAAGAAAATGAAAATTTATATAGCTTAAAAAAATTTCAAAGAAGCAGTGGGATACGAACTAACGCCTCCACATAGATAGGTGTCCTAAACCAGTGCTTTAGACCAGTCAGGCACGCGACCACATTCCAACCGTTTCCATTATGTAAGTTATTTTTAAATTTAAATCAGAAGATATAAATAGGAAAAGGAAAATGTATATAGCCTAAACAAAATTTCATGGTAGCGGTGGGACTCGAACCCACGCCTCCAGAGAGACTGGTGCCTAAAACCAGCGCCTTAGACCACTCGGCCACGCTACCACATTACTGCAGTTTCTATAATGTAAGATGTATTTCAATTCAAATTATAGTATATAAATAAGGAAAGAAAATTTATATAGCCTAAACAAAATTTCACGGTAGGAGTTTGATACCTGCCCACGCGTTCAGATAGACTGGTGCCTAAAACCAGCGCCTTAGATCACTCGGCCACGTTACCACATTATTAAAATTCCAAAATGTAAGTCATATTTAAATTCAAATAAGAGGATATAAATAAGTAAAACAAATTTTCATAACCTAAATAAAATTTCGAGGTAGCGGTGGGATTCGAACCCACGCCTCCAGAGAGACTGGTGCCTAAAACCAGCGCCTTAGACCACTCGGCCACGCTACCACATTACTACAGTTTCCATAATGAAAGATGTTTTTAAATTCACATTATAGGATATAAATATGGAAAAAAAATTTATATAGCCTAAACTAAATTTCATGGCAGGTGTGGGATACGAACCCATGCCTCCAGAGATACTGATGCAAAAAACCAGTGTCTGCGACCACTCGGCCACGGTACCACAATATTAACGTTTCAAAATATAAGTTACTTTTAAATTTAAATTAGAGTATATAAATAAGAAAAGGAAAATTTATACAGCCAAACAAAATTTCATGGTAGCGGTGGGATTCGAACCCACGCCTCCAGAGAGACTGGTGCCTAAAACCAGCGCCTTAGACCACTCGGCCACGCTACCACATTATGAAATTTCCAAAATGTAAGTTATTTTAAAAATCAAAATAGAGGATATAAATTGGAAAAAAAATTTAAACAGCCTAAACAAGATTTCATTGAAGTTATGGGATTCGAACCAACGCCTCCACAGAGATTAGTATCGAGAGCCAGTGGCTTAGACCACTCGGCCACGCCACCACATATCAATCGTTTCCATAATGTAAGTTATTTTTAAATTCAAGTTAGAAGATATAAATATGAAAAGGAAAATTTACATAGCCTATGGTAGCGGTGGGACTCGAACCCACGCCACCAGAGAGACTGGTGCCTTAAACCACCGCATTAGACCACTCGGCCACGCTACCACATTAATATAGTTTCAGTAATGTAAGTCACCGTTAAATTCATATGACATGATACAAATAAGAAATTGAAAATTTATATAGCCTAAACAACATTTCATGTTAGCGGTGGTATTCGAACCCATGCCGTCTGAGAGACTGGCGCCTAAAACCAACGCCTTACACCACTCGGCCCCGCTACCACATTACTAAAATTCCAGAATATAAGTTATTTTTAAATTCAAATTAGAGAATTTAAATAAGTAAAAGAAAACTTATGTAGCCTGAAAAAAATTTCATGGTAGCGGGGGGTTTCGAACCCACGCCTCCAGAGAGACTGGTGCCTGAAACCAGCGCCTTAGACCACTCTTCCACGTTGCCACAGTATTAAAATTCCAAAATGTAAGTCATATTTGAATTCAAATAAAAGGATATAAATAAGTAAAACAAATTTTCATAGCCTAAACAAAATTTCAAGGTAGCGGTGGGATTCGAACCCACGCCTCCAGAGAGACTGGTGCCTAAAACCAGCGCCTTAGATCACTCGGCCACGCTACCACATTACTACAGTTTCCATAATGAAAGATGTTTTTAAATTCACATTATAGGATATAAATATGAAAAAAAATTTATATAGGCTAAACTAAATTTCATGGCAGGTGTGGGATACGAACCCATGCCTCCAGAGACACTGGTGCCTAAAACCAGCGCCTGAGACCACTCGGCCACGGTACCACAATATTAACGTTTCAAAATGTAAGTTACTTTTAAATTTAAATTAGAGGATATAAATAAGAAAAGGAAAATTTTTATAGCCTAAACAAAATTTCATGGTAGCGGTGGGATTCGAACCCACGCCTCCAGAGAGACTGGTGCCTAAAACCAGCGCCTTAGACCACTCGGCCACGCTACCACATTACTACAGTTTCCATAATGAAATATGTTTTTAAATTCACATTATAGGATAAAAATATGGAAAAAAAATTTATATAGCCTAAAGTAAATTTCATGGCAGGTGTGGGATACGAACCCATGCCTCCAGAGATACTGGTGCCTAAAACCAGCGCCTTAGACCACTCGGCCACGGTACCACAATGTTAACGTTTCAAAATATAAGTAACTTTTAAATTTAAATTAGAGGATATAAATAAGAAAAGGAAAATTTATATAGCCAAAACAAAATTTCATGGAAGCGGTGGGATTCGAACCCACGCCTCCAGAGAGACTGGTGCCTAAAACCAGCGCCTTAGACCACTCGGCCACGCTACCACATTACTGCAGTTTCTATAATGTAAGATGTATTTAAATTCCAATTATAGTATATAAATAAGGAAAGAAAATTTATATAGCCTAAACAAAATTTCATGGTAGGAGTGTGATACCTGTCCACGCGTCCAGTTAGACTGGTGCCTAAAACCAGCGACTTAGATCACTCGGCCACGCTACAACATTATGAAATTTCCAAAATAGAGGATATAAGTAGGAAAAAAATTTTAAACAGCCTAATCAAGATTTCATAGAAGCTGTGGGATTCGAACCAATGCCTCCACAGGGATTAGTATCTAGAACCAGTGGCTTAGACCACTCGGCACGCCACCACATATCAACCGTTTCCATAATGTAAGTTATTTTTAAATTCAAGTTAGAAGATATAAATATGAAAAGGAAAATTTACATAGCCTAATTAAAACTAAAAATCCAATTTCACGGCAGAGTTGGGATTCGTATCCACACTTCCAGAGAGATTGGTGACTAATACCAGCGCCTTTGACCGCTCGGCCACGCTACCACATTGCTTCAGTTTCCTTAATGTAAGTTATATTTAAATTCAAATTAGAAGATATAAATAAGAAAAGGAAATTTCATATAGCCTAAACAAAATATCATGATAGCGGTGGGATTCGAACCCACGCAGCCCCAGAGACTGGTGCCTAAAAAAAGAGCCTTAGACTTCTCGGCCACGCAGAAACATTACTAGCGTTTGCATAATGTAAATTATTTTTAAATTCATATTCGAGGATTTAAAAAGCAAAATTTTAAAGCCTATACAAAATTTCATGGTAGCGGTGGGATTCGGACCCACGCCACCAGAGAGACTGGTGCCTAAAATCACCGCATTAGACCACTCGGCCACACTACCAGATTAATATAGTTTCAGTGAAGTAAGTCACAGTTAAATTCATATGACATGATATAAATAAGAAATTGAAAATTTATATAGCATAAACAACATTTATTGTTAGCGGTGGTATTCGAACCCATGCCGCCTGAGAGACTGGCGCCTAAAACCAACGCCTTAGACCATTCGGCCCCGCTACCACATTACTGCAGTTCCTATAATGTAAGATGTATTTAAATTCAAATTATAGTATATAAATAAGGAAAGAAAATTTATATAGCCTAAACAAAATTTCATGGTAGGAGTGTGATACCTGCCCACGCCTCCAGAGAGACTGGTGCCTAAAACCAGCGCCTTAGACCTCTCGGCCACGCTACCACATTACTACAGTTTCCATAATGAAAGATGTTTTTAAATTAACATTATAGGAAAATAAATATGGAAAAAAATTTATATAGCCTAAACTAAATTTCATGGCAGGTGTGGGATACGAACACATGCCTCCAGAGATACTGGTGCGTAAAACAAGCGCCTGAGACCACTCGGAAACGGTACACAATATTAACGTTTCAAAATGTAAGTTACGTTTAAATTTAAATTAGAGGATATAAATAAGAAAAGGAAAATTTATATAGCCTAAACAAAATTTCATGGTAGTGGTGGGATTCGAACCCACGCCTCCAGAGAGACTGGTGCCTAAAACCAGCGCCTTAGACCACTCGGCCACGCTACAACATTATGAAATTTCCAAAATGAAAGTTATTTTAAAATTCAAAATAGAGGATATAAGTAGGAAAAAAAAATTAAACAGCCTTATCAAGATTTCATAGAAGCTGTGGGATTCGAACCAATGCCTCCACAGGGATTAGTATCTAGAACCAGTGGCTTAGACCACTCGGCACGCCACCACATATCAACCGTTTCCATAATGTAAGTTATTTTTAAATTCAAGTTAGAAGATATAAATATGAAAAGGAAAATTTACATAGCCTAATTAAAACTAAAAATCCAATTTCATGGCAGAGTTGGGATTCGTATCCACACTTCCAGAGAGATTGGTGACTAATACCAGCGCCTTTGACCGCTCGGCCACGCTACCAAATTACGTCAGTTTCCTTAATGTAAGTTATATTTAAATTCAAATTAGAAGATATATATAAGAAAAGGAAATTTCATATAGCCTAAACAAAATATCATGATAGCGGTGGGATTCGAACCCACGCCTCTAGAGAGACTGGTGCCTAAAACCAGCGCCATAGACCAATCGGCCACGCTATCACATTTCTACGGTTTCCATAATGTAAGATGTTTTTAAATTCACATTATAGGATATAAATATAGAAAGAAAAATTTATATAGCCTAAACAAATTTTCATGGCATGTGCGGGATACGAACCAAGCATCTAGAGGTACTGGTGCCTAAAACCAGCACCTTAGACCACTCGGCCACGCGACCACATTAATTCTGTTTCAGTAATGTAAGTCATAGCAACATTCAAATTAAAAGATATAAATAAGAAAATGAAAATTTATATAGCTTAAAAAAATTTCAAAGAAGCAGTGGGATACGAACTAACGCCTCCACATAGATTGGTGTCTTAAACCAGTGCTTTAGACCAGTCAGGCACGCGACCACATTCCAACCGTTTCCATTATGTAAGTTATTTTTAAATTTAAATTAGAAGATATAAATAGGAAAAGGAATATGTATATAGCCTAAACAAAATTTCATGGTAGCGGTGGGACTCGAACCCATACCTCCAGAGGGACTGGTGCCTAAAACCAGCGCCTTAGACCACTCGGCCACGCTACCACATTATGAACGTTCCAAAATGTAAGTTATTTTAAAATTCAAAATAGAGGATATAAATAAGAAAAAGAAAAATTAAATACCCTAAATAAAATTTCATAGAAGTTGTGGGATTCGAACCAACGTCTCCACAGAGATTAGTATCTAAAACCAGCGCCTTAGACCACTCGGCCACGCTACCACTTTACTACAGTTTACATATTGTATTTTTGAATTCAATTAGAAGATATAAATAACAAAAGGAAAATTTACATAGCCTAATTAAAACTAAAATCCTAGCTTAGATCACTCGGCCAATCTACCACATTAATACCGTTTCAGTAATGTAAGTCACATTTAAATTCAAATGAAAGAAAATAAATAAGAAACTGAAAATTTATATAGCCTAAACAAAATTTCATGTTAGCGGTGGGATTCGAACCCACGCAGCCCCAGAGACTGGTGCCTAAAACCAGAGCCTTAGACTTCTCGGCCACGCTGAAACATTACTAGCGTTTGCATAATGTAAATTCTTTTTAAATTCATATTCGAAGATTTAAATAAGAAAAGCAAAATTTTAAAGCCTATACAAAATTTCATGATAGCGGTGGGATTCGGACCCACGCCACCAGAGAGACTGGTGCCTAAAACCACCGCATTAGACCACTCGGCCACGCTACCACATTAATATAGTTTCAGTAATGTAAGTCACAGTTAGCGCCTTCTGCAATGTATGTCACTGCTAAATTCAAATTAAAAGATATAAATAAGAAAATGAAAATTTAAATAGCTTAAAAAAATTTCAAGGAAGCATTGGGATACGAACTAACGCCTCCACATAGATTGGTAGCTAAAACCAGTGCTTTAGACCAGTCGGCCACGCGACCACATTCAAACCGTTTCCATTATGTAAGTTATTTTTAAATTTAAATTAAATAGGAAATAATTAAATAGGATATAAATAGGAAAAAGAAAATGTATATAGCCTAAACAAAATTTCATGGTAGCGGTGGGACTCGAACCCACGCCGCCAGAGAGGTTGGTGCCTACACCCACCCTTAGACCACTCGGCCACGGTACCACATTATTAACGTTCAAAATGTAAGTTATTTTTAAATTCAAATTAGAGGATATAAATAAGAAAAGGAAAATTTACATAGAATAATTAAAATTAAAAATCCAATTTCATGGCAGTGTTAGGATTCGAATCCACACTCCCTGAGAGATTGGTGACTGATACCAGCGCCTTAGACTACTCGGCCACGCAACCACATTACTACAGATTACATAATGTACGATGTTTATAAATTTAAATTATAGGATATAAATAATTAAAGAAAAATTTATATAGCCTAAATAACATTTCATGCTAGGGGTGGGATACCAACCCACGCTTCCAGAGAGTATATAAATAAGAAAAGCAAAAATTTTATAGCCTAAACAAAATTTCATGGTTGCGGTGGGATTCGAACCCACGCCTCCACAGAGATGAGTATCTAAAACTAGTGTCTTAGGACACTCGGCCACGCGGCCTCTTTACAACGGTTTCCAATATGTATGTTATTTTTAAATTCAGATTAGAGGATATAAATAAGAAAAGGAAAATTTACATAGCCTAATTAAAACTAAAAATCCAATTTCATGGCAGTGTTAGGATTCGAATCCACATTTCCAGAGATACTGGTGACTAATACCAGCGCCAAAGACCACTCGGCCACGCTACCACATTAATACCGTTACAGTAATGAGAGTCACAGTAAAATTCAAATGAAATGATATAAATAACAAAATGAAAATTTATATACCAAAACAAAATTTCATGGTAGCGATGGGATTCGAACCCACGCCTCCAGAGAGAGTGGTGCCTAAAACCAGCAGCTTAGACCACTCGGCCACGCTACCACATTATTACAGTTTCCATAATGTAAGATGATTTTAAATTCAAATTATAGGATATAAAAAAGGAAAGAAAAATTTATATAGCCTAAACAAAATTTCATAGTAGTGGTGGGATACCAACCCACGCTTCCAGAGAGACTGGTGCCTAAAACCAGCGCCTTAGACCACTCGGCCACGCTACCACATTACTACTGTTTCCATAATGTAAGATGTATTTAAATTCAAATGAAATGATATAAATAACAAAATGAAAATTTATATACCCTAAACAAAATTTCATGGTAGCGACGGGATTCGAACCCACGCCTCCAGAGAAAGTGGTGCCTAAAACCAGCGGCTTAGATCACTCGGCCCCGCTACCACATTACTACAGTTTCCATAATGTAAGATGTTTTTAAATTCAAATTATAGTATATAAATAAGGAAAGAAAAATTTATATAGCCTAAACAAAATTTCATGGTAGGGGTGGGATAACAACCCACGCTTCCAGAGAGACTGGTGCCTAAAACCAGTGCCTTAGACCACTCGACCACGCAACGACATTATTAAAATTCCTAAATGTAAGTTATTTTTGAATTGAAATTAGAGGATATAAATAAGAAAAGCAAAATTTTAAAGCCTAAACAAAATTTCATGGTAGGTGTGGGATACCAACCCACGCCTCCAGAGAGACTGGTGCATCAATCCAGCGTCTTAGACTCTCGGCCACGCTACCACATTAATACCGTTTCAGTAATGTAAGTCACAGTTAAATTCAAATGAAATGATATAAATAAGAAAATGAAAATTTATATAGCCTAAACAAAATTTCATGTTAGCGGTGGGATTTGAACGCACTACGCCAGAGAGATTGGTGCCTAGAACCAGCGCCTTAGACCACTCGGCCACGCTACCACTTTATTAAAATTCCAAAATATAAGTTATTTTTAAATTCAAATTAAAGGATAAAAATAACAAAAGGAAAATTTATATAGCTTAAACAACGTTTCATGGCAGGGGTGGGATACGAACCCACGCCTAAAGAGATACTGGTGCCTAAAACCAGCGCCTTAGACCACTCGGCCACATTACTACAGTTTCCATAATGTAAGTTATTTTTAAATTCCAATTAAAGGATATAAATAAGAAAAGCAGAATTTTTATAGCCTAAACAAAATTTCATGGTAGCGGTGGGATTCGAACCCACGCCTCCAGATGGACTGGTGCCTAAAGCTAGCGTCTTAGACCACTCGGCCACGCTACCACATTATGAAAATTCCAAAATGTAAGTTATTTTAAAATTCAAAATAGAGGATATAAATAATAAAAGTAAAATTTAAATAGCCTAAACAAAATTCCATGGAAGCTGTGGGATTCGAACCAACGCCTCCACAGAAACTAGTATCTAAAAGCAGTGCCTTAAAAGACTCGGCCACAGGACCACATTACAACACTTTCCTAATATGTAAGTTATTTTTAAATTCAATATGGAGGATATAAATAAGAAAAGGAAAATTTACATAGCCTAATAAAAACTAAAAATCCATTTTCATGGCAGTGTTGGGATTCGAATCCACACTTCCAGAGAGATTGGTGACTAATACCAGCGCCTTAGACCACTTGGCCACGCTACCACATTACGAAAATTCCAAAATGTAAGTTATTTTTAAATTCAAATTAGAAGATATAAATAAGAAAATGAAATTTCATATAGCCTAATTAAAATATCATGTTAGCGGTGGGATTCGAACCCACGGCTCCAGAGAGACTGGTGCCTAAAACCAGCGCCTTAGACCATTCGGCTACGCTAAACCTCCTTCATTGACATATATCTCTATCTGACAGGAAGACCACTTCGTGGTATTAAAGAAAAGACATTTCGTTAAGTACAACATAATAAATATTTTTTGAAACGTTATTAAATCTCAATACTGATTGGGTCGATATCTCTTCCATAATGTTTCCATACCGTTTCCATAACGTAAGTTATTTTTAAATTCAAATTACAGGATACAAAAAAGAAAGGGAGAATTTATATAGCCTAAACAAAATTTCATGGTATAGGTGGGATTCTAACTCACACCAAGCATTTTCATAAGGTCACTCTACAAGCATTTTCATAAGGTCAGATATTTTAAAATTCAAATTAGAGAAAATAAATAGGAAAAGGAAAATTTATATAGCCTAATTAAAATACTTGTCAGAGTTGGGATTCAAACCCAGACTTGTAGAGATTGGTGCCGAATAATAGCCCCTTAGACCACTCGGCCACAATACTACCTTAAAAATATTTCCATAATGTAAGTTAAATTTAAATTCAAATTAGAGGATATAAATAAGAAAAGAAATATTTATACAGCCTCAACAAAATTTCATGAAAGCGGTGGGATTCGAACCCACGTCTCCAGAGAGACTGGTGCATAAAGCAGCGCCTTAGAAATCTCAGCCACGTTAGGACAATAATAAAAATCCAAAATGTAAGATATTTTTAAATTCAAATTAGAGGATATAAATAAGAAAAGGAAAGTTTATATAGCTAAAAAAATTTCATGGTAGCGGTGAGATTCGAACCCACGTCTACAGAGAGACTGGAGCCTAAAACCAGCGCCTTAGAACACTCGGCCACGCTACCACCCTGCTAAAGTTTCCATAACGTAAGTTATTTTTAAATTCAATTTACAGTTTATAAACAAGAAAGGGAAAATTTATATAGCCTAAACAAAATTTCATGGTATAGGTGGGATTCTAACTCACGCCTCCAGCGAGACTTGTGCCTAAAACCAGCGCCTTAGACCCCTCCGCCAAGCCACCACATTACAAACAATTCCATAAGGTAAGATAATTCTAAATTCAAATTAGAGAATATAAATAAGAAAACGAAAATTTATATAGCCTAATTAAAACTAAAAACACAATTTCATGGCAGTGTTGGGATTCGAATCCACATTTCCAGCGAGATTGGTGACTAATAACAGCGCCTTGAACCACTAGGCCACAGTTAAATTCAAATGAAAGAATATAAATTTATATAGCCTAAACACATTTCATGTTAGCGGTGGGATTCGAACCCACGCCGCCAGAGAGACTGGTGCCCAAAACCAGAGCCTTAGGCTTCTCGGCCAGACTACCACATTACTACCGTTTACAGTATGTAAATTAATTTTAAATTCAAATTAGAGGATATAAATAAAGAAAAGAAATTTTATATAGCCTAAACAAAATTTTATGGTAGAGTTGGGATTTGAACCCTAAATCCAGCGCCCAAACCAGCGCCTCAGACCACTAAAACCAGCACTTTAGACCACTCGGCCACGATATCACATTGTTAAGATTCCAATATGTAAGTTATTTTTAAATTCTAATTATGGGATATAAATAAAAAAAGCAAAAACTTTTTTGCCTAAACAAAATTTCATGGTAGCAGAGGGATTCGAACCCACGCCTCCAGAGAGACTGGCGGCTAAAAGCAGGGCCTCAGACCACTCGGCCACGCAACCACAATATTAAGATTCCTAAATGTAATTTATTTTTAAATTCAAATTAGAGAATATAAATAAGAAAGGAAAATTTATTTAGCCTAATTAAAACAAAAAACACAATTTCATGGCAGTGTTGGGATTCCAATCCACACTTCCAGATGGATTGGTGACTAATACCAGCGCCTTAGACCACTCGGCCACGCTACCACATTACTAAAATTCCAAAATATAAGTTATTTTTAAATTCATATTAGAGAATATAAATAAGTAAAAGACAATTTATATAGCCTGAAGAAAATTTCATGGTAGCTGTGGGATTCGAACCCACGCCTCCAGAGAGACTGGTGACTAAAACCAGCGCCTTAGGCCACTCGGCCACGCTACCACATTACAACCGTTTCCATAATGTAAGTTATTTTTAAATTCAAATTAGAAGATATAAATAAGAAAAGGAATATTTGCATAGCCTAATTAAAACTAAAAATCAAATTTAATGGCAGACTTGGGATTCGTATCCACCCTTCCAGAGAGATTGGTAACTAATACCGGCGCCTTACACCGCTCGGCCACGCTACCACAAAAAAAAACCGTTTCAGCAATGAAAGTCACAGTTAAATTCAAACGAAATGATATAAATACGAAAATGAAAATTATATAACCTAAACAAAATTTCATGTTTGCGGCGGGATTCGAACCCACGCCGCCAGAGAGGTTGGTGCCTACACCCAGCGCCTTAGACCACTCGGCCACGGTACCACATTATTAACGTTCAAAATGTAAGTTATTTTTAAATTCAAATTAGAGGATATAATAAAGAAAAGCAACATTTTATAGCCTATACAAAATTTCATGATATCGGTGGGATTCGAACCCACGCTTCCACAGATATTAGTATGTAAAACCAGCGCCTTAGAACACTCGGCCACGCGACCACATTACAACTGTTTCCAATATGTAAGTTAATTTTAAATTCAGATTAGAGGATATAAATAAGAAAAGGAAAATTTACATAGAATAATTAAAATTAAAAATCCAATTTCATGGCAGTGTTAGGATTCGAATCCACACTCCCTGAGAGATTGGTGACTGATACCAGCGCCTTAGACTACTCGGCCACGCAACCACATTACTACAGATTACATAATGTACGATGTTTATAAATTTTAATTATAGGATATAAATAATTAAAGAAAAATTTATATAGCCTAAATAAAATTTCATGCTAGGGGTGGGATACCAACCCACGCTTCCAGAGAGTATATAAATAAGAAAAGCAAAAATTTTATAGCCTAAACAAAATTTCATGGTTGCGGTGGGATTCGAACCCACGCCTCCACAGAGATGAGTATCTAAAACTAGTGTCTTAGGACACTCGGCCACGCGACCTCTTTACAACGGTTTCCAATATGTATGTTATTTTTAAATTCAGATTAGAGGATATAAATAAGAAAAGGAAAATTTACATAGCCTAATTAAAACTAAAAATCCAATTTCATGGCAGTGTTAGGATTCGAATCCACATTTCCAGAGATACTGGTGACTAATACCAGCGCCAAAGACCACTCGGCCACGCTACCACATTAATACCGTTACAGTAATGAGAGTCACAGTAAAATTCAAATGAAATGATATAAATAACAAAATGAAAATTTATATAACAAAACAAAATTTCATGGTAGCGATGGGATTCGAACCCACGCCTCCAGAGAGAGTGGTGCCTAAAACCAGCAGCTTAGACCACTCGGCCACGCTACCACATTATTACAGTTTCCATAATGTAAGATGATTTTAAATTCAAATTATAGGATATAAAAAAGGAAAGAAAAATTTATATAGCCTAAACAAAATTTCATAGTAGTGGTGGGATACCAACCCACGCTTCCAGAGAGACTGGTGCCTAAAACCAGCGCCTTAGCCCACTCCAGAGAGACTGGTGCCTAAAACCAGCGCCTTAGACCACTCGGCCACGCTACCTCATTACTACAGTTTCCATAATGTAAGATGTATTTAAATTCAAATGAAATGATATAAATAACAAAATGAAAATTTATATACCCTAAACAAAATTTCATGGTAGCGACGGGATTCGAACCCACGCCTCCAGAGAAAGTGGTGCCTAAAACCAGCGGCTTAGATCACTCGGCCCCGCTACCACATTACTACAGTTTCCATAATGTAAGATGTTTTTAAATTCAAATTATAGTATATAAATAAGGAAAGAAAAATTTATATAGCCTAAACAAAATTTCATGGTAGGGGTGGGATAACAACCCACGCTTCCAGAGAGACTGGTGCCTAAAACCAGTGCCTTACACCACTCGACCACGCAACGACATTATTAAAATTCCTAAATGTAAGTTATTTTTGAATTGAAATTAGAGGATATAAATAAGAAAAGCAAAATTTTAAAGCCTAAACAAAATTTCATGGTAGGTGTGGGATACCAACCCACGCCTCCAGAGAGACTGGTGCATCAATCCAGCGTCTTAGACTCTCGGCCACGCTACCACATTAATACCGTTTCAGTAATGTAAGTCACAGTTAAATTCAAATGAAATGATATAAATAAGAAAATGAAAATTTATATAGCCTAAACAAAATTTCATGTTAGCGGTGGGATTTGAACGCACTACGCCAGAGAGATTGGTGCCTAGAACCAGCGCCTTAGACCACTCGGCCACGCTACCACTTTATTGAAATTCCAAAATATAAGTTATTTTTAAATTCAAATTAAAGGATAAAAATAACAAAAGGAAAATTTATATAGCTTAAACAACGTTTCATGGCAGGGGTGGGATACGAACCCACGCCTAAAGAGATACTGGTGCCTAAAACCAGCGCCTTAGACCACTCGGCCACATTACTACAGTTTCCATAATGTAAGATGTTTTTAAATTCAAATTATAGGATATAAATAAGGAAAGAAAATTTTATAAAGCCTAAACAAAATTTCATGGTAGTGGTGGGATTCAAACCCACGCCTCGAGAAAGACTGGTGGCTAATACCAGCGCCGCAGATCACTCGGCCACACTACCACATTATTAGATTTCTAAAATGTAAGTTATTTTTAAATTCCAATTAAAGGATATAAATAAGAAAAGCAGAATTTTTATAGCCTAAACAAAATTTCATGGTAGCGGTGGGATTCGAACCCACGCCTCCAGATGGACTGGTGCCTAAAGCTAGCGTCTTAGACCACTCGGCCACGCTACCACATTATGAAAATTCCAAAATGTAAGTTATTTTAAAATTCAAAATAGAGGATATAAATAATAAAAGTAAAATTTAAATAGCCTAAACAAAATTCCATGGAAGCTGTGGGATTCGAACCAACGCCTCCACAGAGACTAGTATCTAAAACCAGTGCCTTAAAAGACTCGGCCACAGGACCACATTACAACACTTTCCTAATATGTAAGTTATTTTTAAATTCAATATGGAGGATATAAATAAGAAAAGGAAAATTTACATAGCCTAATAAAAACTAAAAATCCATTTTCATGGCAGTGTTGGGATTCGAATCCACACTTCCAGAGATATTGGTGACTAATACCAGCGATTTAGACCACTCGGCCACGCTACCACATTACGAAAATTCCAAAATGTAAGTTATTTTTAAATTCAAATTAGAAGATATAAATAAGAAAATGAAATTTCATATAGCCTAATTAAAATATCATGTTAGCGGTGGGATTCGAACCCACGGCTCCAGAGAGACTGGTGCCTAAAACCAGCGCCTTAGACCACTCGGCTAAGCTAAACCTCCTTCATTGACATATATCTCTATCTGACAGGAAGACCACTTCGTGGTATTAAAGAAAAGACATTTCGTTTAGTACAACATAATAAATATTTTTTGAAACGTTATTAAATCTCAATACTGATTGGGTCGAAGTCTCTTCCATAATGTTTCCATACCGTTTCCATAACGTAAGTTATTTTTAAATTCAAATTACAGGATACAAAAAAGAAAGGGAGAATTTATATAGCCTAAACAAAATTTCATGGTATAGGTGGGATTCTAACTCACACCTCCAGCGAGACTTGTGCCTAAAACCAGCGCCTTAGACGGCTCGGCCACGCTACCACGTTACAAGCATTTTCATAAGGTCAGATATTTTAAAATTCAAATTAGAGAAAATAAATAGGAAAAGGAAAATTTATATAGCCTAATTAAAATACTTGTCAGAGTTGGGATTCAAACCCAGACTTGTAGAGATTGGTGCCGAATACCAGCCATAATATTTCCATAATGTAAGTTAAATTTAAATTCAAATTAGAGGAAATATTTATACAGCCTCAACAAAATTTCATGAAAGCGGTGGGATTCGAACCCTCGTCTCCAGAGAGACTGGTGCATAAAAGCAGCTCCTTAGAAAACTCAGCCACGTTAGGACAATAATAAAAATCCAAAATGTAAGATATTTTTAAATTCAAATTAGAGGATATAAATAAGAAAAGGAAAGTTTATATAGCCTAAAAAAATTTCATGGTAGCGGTGAGATTCGAACCCACGTCTACAGAGAGACTGGAGCCTAAAACCAGCGCCTTAGAACACTCGGCCACGCTACCACACTGCTAAAGTTTCCATAACGTAAGTTATTTTTAAATTCAATTTACAGTTTATAAACAAGAAAGGGAAAATTTATATAGCCTAAACAAAATTTCATGGTATAGGTGGGATTCTAACTCACGCCTCCAGCGAGACTTGACTTCACTAAAACCAGCGCCTTAGACCCCTCCGCCAAGCCACCACATTACAAACAATTCCATAAGGTAAGATAATTCTAAATTCAAATTAGAGAATATAAATAAGGAAACGAAAATTTATATAGCCTAATTAAAACTAAAAACACAATTTCATGGCAGTGTTGGGATTCGAATCCACATTTCCAGCGAGATTGGTGACTAATAACAGCGCCTTGAACCACTAGGCCACAGTTAAATTCAAATGAAAGAATATAAATTTATATAGCCTAAACACATTTCATGTTAGCGGTGGGATTCGAACCCACGCCGCCAGAGAGACTGGTGCCCAAAACCAGAGTCTTAGGCTTCTCGGCCAGACGATTAATTTTAAATTCAAATTAGAGGATATAAATAAAGAAAAGAAATTTTATATAGCCTAAACAAAATTTTATGGTAGAGTTGGGATTTGAACCCTAAATCCAGCGCCCAAACCAGCGCCTCAGACCACTAAAACCAGCGCCTTAGACCACTCGGCCACGATATCACATTGTTAAGATTCCAATATGTAAGTTATTTTTAAATTCTAATTATGGGATATAAATAAAAAAAGCAAAAACTTTTTTGCCTAAACAAAATTTCATGGTAGCAGAGGGATTCGAACCCACGCCTCCAGAGAGACTGGCGGCTAAAAGCAGGGCCTCAGACCACTCGGCCACGCAACCACAATATTAAAATTCCAAAATATAATTTATTTTTAAATTCAAATTAGGGAATATAAATAAGAAAGGAAAATTTATTTAGCCTAATTAAAACAAAAAACACAATTTCATGGCAGTGTTGGGATTCCAATCCACATTTCCAGAGGGATTGGTGACTAATACCAGCGCCTTAGACCACTCGGCCACGCTACAACGTTAATACAGTTTCAGTAATATAAGTCACAGTTAAATTCAAATGAAAGGATATAAATAAGAAAATGAAATTTTATATAGCCTAAACAAAATTTCATGCTTGCTGTGGGATTCGAACCCACGCCGCCAGAGAGACTGGTGCCTAGAACTAGCGTCTTAGACCTCTAGGCCACGCTAGCACATTAGTAAAATTCAAAAATAAAAGTTATTTTTAAATTCGAATTAGAGGATATAAATAAGAAAAGCAAAATTTTTATAGCCTAAACAAAATTTTACGGTAGCAGTGGGATTCGAACTCACACCTCCAGAGAGACTGGTGCCTAGAACCAACGCCTTCGACCGCTCGGCCACGCTGTATCCCACAGTTTCTATTTTCTTATTCATATCTTTTAATTTGAATTTAACTGTGACTTACATTACTGAAACAGAATTAATGCGGTAGCGTGGCCGAGTGGTCTAAGGCGCTGGTTTTACGCACAGGTCTCTCTGGGGGAGTTTGTTCAAATCCCACTGCTACCATGAAATTTTGTTTAGGTTATAAAATATATTTTTCTTATTTATATCCCATAATTTGAATTTAAAAATATCTTACATATTGGAATTTTAATAATGTAGTAGCGTGGTCGAGTGGTCTAAGGCGCTGGTTTTAGACACCAGTCTCTCTAGAGGCGTGGGTTCGATTCCTACCACTACCATGAAATTTGGTTTAGGCTATGAAAATTTTGCTTCTCTTATTTATAGCCACTAATATGAATTTAAAAATAACTTACATTATGGATTTTTTATAATGTGGTAGCCTGGCCGAGTGGTCTAAGGCGAGGGGTTTTAGGCAACATTTTCTCTGGAGGCGTGTGTTCGTATCCCACCCCCTACAAAAAAATTTTGTTTAGCCTATATAAATTTTTCTCTTCTTATTTATATCCTCTAATTTGAATTTAAATATAATTTACATTTTGAAATTTCAATAATGTGGTAGCGTGGCCGAGTTTTCTAAGGAGCTGGTTTTAGGCACCAGTTTTATGGCACCGCGAGTTCGAATCCCACCTCTAAAATAAAATTTTGTTCAGGCTATATATTTTTTCATTTTCTTATTTATATTTTTTCATTTGAATTTAACTGTGACTTACATTACTGAAACGGTATTAATGTGGAAGCGTGGCAGTGTGGTCTAAGGCGCTGGTATTAGTTACCAATCTCTCCGGAAATTATCCTCTAATTTAAATTTTAAAATATCTTATCTTATGGAATTGCTTTTAATGTGGTAGCGTGGCCGAGCAGTCGAAGGCGCTGGCTTTAGGCACCAGTCTCTCTGAGGGCGTTAGTTCCAATCCCACCGCTACCATGAAATTTTGTTTAGGGTATATAAATTTTCCCTTTCTTATATATATCCTCTATTTTATGTTAAAAAAAACTTAGATTTTGGAATTTTTATAATGTGGTAGCATGGCCGAGTGGTGTAAGACGCTGGGTTTAGGCACCAGTCTCTCTGGAGGCGTGGGTTCGAATCCCACCTATACCATGAATATTTATTTAGACTATAAAAATTTTGCTTTTCGTAATTATATCCTGTAATTTGAATTTAAAAGTAACTTACATTTTGAAACTTTAATAATGTGGTAGCGTTGCCAAGTGGTCTAAGGCGCTGTGTTTAGGCACCAGTCTCTCTGGAGGCGTGGGTTCGTATCCCAGCACCCACCATGAAATTTTGTTTAGGCTATATAAATTTTCCATTTCTTGTTTATATCCTGTAATTTGAATTTAAAATAACTTACGTTATGGAAACTGTAGTAATGTGGTTGCTTGTCCGAGTGGTCTAAGGCGCTGGTTTGAGGCACCAATCTCTGTGGAGGCGCAGGTTAGAATCCCACCCCTACAATAAAATTTTATTTAGGCTATATATATTTTCCTTTTTTTGTTTATATATTGTAATTTGAATTTAAAAATAACTTACGTTATGAAAACGTTAATAATGAGGTAGCGTGGCCGAGTGTTCTAAGGCGCTGGTTTTAGGTACCAGTGTTTCTGAAGGGGTGGTTTCGAATCCTACAATGAAATTTTGTTTAGGATATATAAAATTTCCTTTTTTAACACTTTACAACAAAGTTGAAAAGTGTTTATGACTTTGTTCATTCTCTCTGTCTGTCTGTCTGTCTGTCTGTCTGTCCGTTAGCACGATAACTGCCGTAAAAATGACTTTATGAAAATGAAATTTTAGTATGTTGTTCAGACGGTCTGTAGGACCTATGGGAATATAAATAAATAATATCACCCAATTAGTTTTTTATTGAACCCGGGTTGAAAAAATGAAATACATTGAACCCTATGGGACCTAATTTTTCAAACATTTTTTAAGTAAATTTAAAATTCACGAATTGCTTCGAAATTTTTAGAAAATATTCACATTATCCCATAGAATATATAAAAAAAAATTCAGTAAAATATGTTAAGTAGTTTTTTAATTAAAAATTAATTAATATAGGGAAAAAAACAAATTCAATTAAATTCTGACTTTGGGATATCTTCCAGAAAGAAAAGAGAGATATATTATATAATAAATATCTCTCCATTTGTTTAAACGTTTTGCATATAGGAGTGGCTTCACATTTTAAAATAAATTTGGTAGATAACAATTTTTCATTTTTTTAAATTTTATATAACTCTTCATGATAAATTTATTTGATGGCATTTTTAATGCACTTTCCTACGTCCTAGAGAGTTAAAATTTGGTACACAGCTTAAATTTGTTGAACATTTTATTCGACAAAAATTTGATGGATCTTTAAATATAGATCATACATTTTTTTCGAAATGACCTGAAAATAATCCCCGTTCACTTCTATAAATCATTGTTGTAATATTGTTAAAAATTCTGATGTGGACAGCACATGTCTTTCTCTGCAGACTCATATTCGTTCTTTTTATTTATTTTTTCTATGACGTCATTTGAATTAATTTCAGTTGTTTTCGATGAAGTTTATAAATATAATAAATTATCGTAGTAATATGATAGTTTTAAAAATATTACCGTGGAATGTATCGCTTTTCAGATATATTTAAACCAGGCAATTTTCATTTCAATGCCGTCATTTGAATGAAGTTCATGTTTTTCAATGAAGGTTTAATTTTTCAAATATAATAAATTAATGTAGTATTATGATAAGTTTTAAAATATTACCGAGGAATGTATTGCATTTTCGACTGTTTTAAATAAAATTGCATTGAAGTTGGAAAGTGTTTCATAATCAATGCTTTAAGCATGATTGATCTTTCTTGTTTATTTATATCCTCTCTTTTAAATTAAAAAATAACTTACACTATAGAAACGAGTGTAATGTGTTCGCGTGGCCGAGTGGTCTAAGACACTGGTTTTAGACGCCAATCTCTGTGGACCCGTTGGTTCGAATCCCACAAATTCAATGAAATTTTGTTTAGGCTATATATAGTTTTTCTTTTTCTTATTTATATCCTCTAATTTGAATTTAAATATATCTTACAATTTTGGAATTTTATTAACGTTATAGCATGCCCGAGTGGTCTAAGGCGCTTGTTTATTCGCCAGCCCCTCTGGTGGTGTGGGTTCGAATCCCGCCGATACCATGAAATTTTATTTATGCTATATAAATTTTCCTTTCCTTATTTATATCCTCTAATTTGAATTTAAAATTAACTTACTTACTTTATGGAAAGTGTAGTAATGTTTTTGCGTGGTCGATTGATCTAAGGCTCTGGTTTGAGGCACCACTCTATCTGGAGGCGTGGATTAGAGTCCCACCGTTACCATGAAATTTAGTTTAGGAAACATAAATATTCCTTCTCTTATATATATCCTCTAATGTTAATTTAAAAATAACTTACATTATGGAAACGGCTGTAGTAATATGATATCGTGGCCGAGTGGTCTAAGCCGTTGGTTTTAGGCACCAGTCTCTCTGGAGTCGTGGGTTAGAATCCCACTGATACCATGAAATTTTGTTTAGGCTATATAAAATTTCCTTTTCTTATTCATATCCTCTAAACTGAATTTAAAAATAACTTATATTATGGAAACCGTTGCAATGTGGTCTCGTGGCCGAGTGATCTAATGCACTAGTTTTAGACACCAATTTTTGTGGAGACGTTGGTTCGAATCTCACAACTTCCATGAAATTTTGTTTAGGCTATATAAATTTTCCTTTTCCTATTTATATCCTCGAATTTTACTTTAAAATTAATTTGCATTAGGCAAACGGTAGTAATGTGGTAGCGTAGTCGAGTAGCCTAAGGCGCTGGTTTTAGTCACCAGTGTCTCTGGAGGGGTGGGTTCGAATCCCCCAGCTACCATGAAATTTTGTTTAGGCTATATAAATTTTTCTTTTCTTATTTATATCCTCAAATTCTAATTTAGAATTATCTTGCATTACGGAAACAGTAGTAATGTGGTAGATTGTCCGAGTGGACTAAGGAGCTGGTTTTAGGCACCAGTGTCTTTGGAGGCGTAAGTTCGAATCCCACTGCTAGTATGAAAATTTGTTTAGCCTATATAAATTTTCCTTTTCCAATTTATATCCTCTAATTTTATTTTAAATTAATTTACATTATGTAAACTGTAGTAATGTGGTAGCGTAGCCGAGTAGCCCAAGGCGTGGGTTCCAATCCCACCGCTAACATGAAATTTTGTTTCGGCTATATAAATTTTCATTTTCTTATTCATTTCTTATTTTCATTTTCATTTTCTTATGGTATTAATGTGGTAGCGTGGCCAAGTGGTTTTAGGCGCTGGTATTAGTCACCAATCTTTCTGGAAGTGTGGATTCGAATCCTAACATTGCCATGAAATTATGTTTTTAGATTTAATTAGGCTATATAAATTTTCCTCTTCTTATTTATATTCTCAAATTTGAATTTAAAAATATCTTACCTTAAGGAATTGCTTGTAATATACTCTCGTGGTCGAGCTGTCGAAGGCGTTGGTTTTAGGCACAAGTCTCTCTGGGGGCGTTTGTTCGCATTCCTCTGCTACCATGAAATTTTGTTTAGGCTATATAAATTTTGTTTTCTTATTTATATCCTCTAATTTGAATTTAAATATAACTTATATTTTGGAATTTTAGTAATGTGCTAGCGTGGCCGAGTGGTCTAAGGCGCTGGTTTAGGCACCCGTATCTCTGGAGGCGTAGGTTCGAATCCCACATACACCATGAAATTTGGTTTAGGCTATAAAAATTTTGCTTTTCTTATATATATCCTCTAATTTGAATTTAAATATAACTTACGTTTTGGAATTTAATAATGCGGTAGCGTGGCCGAGCTGTCAAAGGCGCTGGTGTTAGGCACCACTGTCTATGGAGGCGTGGGTTTGAATCCCACTGCAAGTATGAAATTTTGTTTAGGCTATATAAATTTTCCTTTTCTTATTTATATCCTCTAATTTTATTTTAAAATTAATTTGCATTATGTAAACTGTAATAATGTGGTAGCGTAGCCGAGTAGCCTAAGGCGCTGGTTTTAGACACCAGGGTCTCTGGAGGCGTGGGTTCGAATCTCATTGATACCATGAAATTTCGTTTAGGCTTCATATATTTTCCTTCTCTTATTTATATCCTCAAATTTGAATTTAAAATTAACTTACTTTTTGGAAACTGTATTAATGTATTAGCGTGGTCGATTGATCTAATCCTCTGGTTTTAGGCACCACTCTATCTGGAGGCGATGACTAGGATCGCACCGTTACATAGAAATTTTGTTTAGGCTACATAAATATTCCTTCTCTTATATATATACACTAATGTGAATTTAAAAATAACTTACATTATGAAAACGGCAGTAGTAACATGGTATCGTGGCCGAGTGGTCTAACGCGCTGGTTTTAGGCACCAGTGTCTCTGGAGGCGTGGGTTCGAATCCCACTGCTAGTATGAAATTTTATTTAGGCTATATAAATTTTCTTTTTCCTATTTATATCCTCGAATTTTACTTTAAAATTATTTTACATTTGTTAAACGGTAGTAATGTGGTAGCGTAGCCGAGTAGCCTAATACGCTGGTTTTAGGCACCAGTGTCTCTCTAGGGGTGGGTTCGAATCCCACAGCTACCATGAAATTTTGTTTAGGCTATATAAATTCTTCTTTTCCTATTTATATCCTCAAATTTAAATTTAAAATTACCTTACATTACGGAAAGGTAGTAATGTGGTAACTTGTCCGAATGTTCTAAGCCGCTGGTTTTAGGCACCAGTCTCTCTGGAAGCGTGGGTTCGAAATCCACCGCTACCGTGAAATTTTGTTTAGGCTATATACATTTTCCTTTTCTTATTTATATCCTCTAATTTGGATTTAAATATAACTTACATTTTGGAATTTTACAAATGTGGTATTGTGGCCGAGTAGCCCAAGGCGCTGGTGTTAGGCACCAGTGTCTCTGGAGGCATGGGTTCGAATCCCATCGCTAACATGAAATTTTGTTTAGGATATATAAATTTTCATTTTCTTATTCATTTCTTATTTTCATTTTCATTTTCTTATGGTATTAATGTGGTAGCGTGGCCAAGTGGTTTTAGGCACTGGTATTACTCACCAATCTTACTGGAAGTGTGGATTCGAATCCTAACATTGCCATGAAATTATAATTTTAGTTTTAATTAGGCTATATAAATTTTGCTCTTCTTATTTATATTCTCAAATTTGGATTTAAAAATATCTTACCTTATGGAATTGCTTGTAATGTACTCGCGTGGCCGAGCGGTCGAAGACGCTGGTTTTAGGCATAAGTCTCTCTGGGGGCGTTTGTTCGCATTCCACTGCTACCATGAAATTTTGTTTAGGCAATATAAGTTTTATTTTTCTTATTTATATCCTCTAATTTGAATTTAAAAATAACTTACATTTTGGAATTTTAATAATGTGGTAGCGTGGCCGAGTTGTCAAAGCCGCTGGTTTTAAGCACCAGTCTCTCTGGAGGCGTGGGTTCGTGTCCTACCATGAAATTTTGTTTAGGCTATATAAATTTTTCTTTTCATATATATATCGTATAATTTGAATTTAAAAATATCTTACATTATGGAAACGGTAGTAATGTGGTAGCGTGGCACTGTGGTCTAAGGCGCTGGTTTTAGGCACCGTTCTCTTTGGAGGCGTTAGTACGAATCCCACCGCTGCCATGAAATTTTGTTTAGGCTATATAAATTTTTCTTTTCATATATATATCGTATAATTTGAATTTAAAAATATCTTACATTATGGAAACGGTAGTAATGTGGTAGCGTGGCCCTGTGGTCTAAGTCGCTGGTTTTAGGCACCGTTCTCTTTGGAGGCGTTAGTAGAAATCCCACCGCTGCCATAAAATTTTGTTTAGGCTTTATAAATTTTGCTTTTCTTATTTATATCCTCAAATTTGAATTTAAAATTATCTTACATTATGGAAACTGTTGTAATGTGGTTGCTTGGCCGAGTGGTCTATGGCGCTGGTTTTAGGCACCAGTTTCTCTGGAGGCGTGGGTTCGAACCCCACCGCTACCATGAAATTTTATTTAGGCTATACAAAATTTCCTTTTCTTGTTTATATCCTGCAATTTGAATTTAAATAAAACTTACATTATGGATTTTTTGTAATGTGGGTGCGTGGCCGAGTGGTCTAAGACGTGGGATTTTAGGCACCAGTCTCTCTGGAGGCGTGGGTTCGTATCCAATCCCCAACCATGAAATTTTGTTTAGGCTATGTAAATTTTCCTTTTCTTGTTTATACCCTGTAATATGAATTTAAGCTAACTTACGTTATTCAAACGGTACTAATGTGGTAGCCTGGCCAAGTGTTCTAAGGCCCTGGTTTTAGGCACCAGTCTCTCTAGAAGCGTGGGTTCGAATCCCACCGCTACCATGAAATTTTGTTTGGCTATAAAAATTATCATTTTCTTACTTTTATTCCGTAATTTGAATTTAAAAATAACTTACATTATGGAAACGGCAGTAATGTGGTAGTGTGGCCTTGTGTATTAAGTCGCTGGTTTTAGGCACCAGTCTCTCTGGAGGAGTGGGTTCGAATGCCACCGCTTCCATGAATTTTAATTTAGGCTATAGAAACTTTCCTTTTCTTATTTATATCCTCTAATTTGAATTAAAAAATAACTTATATAATGGAAAGAGTAGTAATGTTTAAATGCGGTTGTGTGGTCTAAGACGCTGGTTTTATGCACCAGTCTCTTTGTAGGCGTTGATTAGAATCCCACCACTACCATGAAATTTTGTTTAGGCTACATAAATTTTAATTCTCTTATTTATATCCTCTAATATGAATTTAAAAATAATTTACGTTATGGAAACGTTAATAATGAGGTAGCATAATGAGGCATATAATGAGTGTTTTAAGGCGGTGATCTAAGGCATCTGTGTCTCTGGAGGCGTGGGTTCGAATCCTACCATGAAATTTTGTTTAGGATATATAAAATTTCCTTTTATTCTTTATATCCTCTAATTTGAATTTAAAAATAACTTACATTATGAAAACGGGTGTAATGTGTTTACTTGGCCAAGTGGTCTATGGCACTGGTTTTAGACACCAATCTCTGTGGAGACGTTGGTTCAAATTCCACAGATTCCATGAAATTTTGTTTAGGCTATACAGCTTTTCCTTTTTTTTATTTTTATCCTCTAATTTGATTTTAAATATAATTTACAATACGTAAACAGTAGTAATATGTTAGCGTGGCCGAGAAACCTAAGGCGCCGGATTTAGGCACCAGTCTCTTTGCCGGCGTGTGTTCGTATCCCACTGCTAACATGAAATTTTGTTTAGGCTATATAAATTTTCATTTTCTTATTTATGTCCTTTTATTTGAATTTAACTGTGACTTACATTACTGAAACGGTATTAATGTGGTCGCCTGGTCAAGTGGTCTAAGGCGCTGGTATTAGTCACCAATCTATCTGGAGGATTCGAAGGGTGTGGATTCGAATCTTAACATTGCCACGAAATTGTGTTTTTAGTTTTAATTAAGCTATATAAATTTTCCTTTTTTTATGTATATTCTCAAATTTGAATTTAAAAATTTCTTACCTTATGGAATTTCTTGTAATGTGGTAGAGTGGCCGAGCGGTCGAAAGCGCTGGTTTTAGGCACCAGTTTCTTTGTAGGCGTGGGTTAGAATTCCACCAAAGTCATGAAATTTTGTTTAGGCTATATACATTTTCCATTTTTGTGTTTATATCCTGTAATTTTAATTTAAAAATAACTTACGTTATGGAAACGATAATAACGTGGTAGCGTGGCCAAGTGTTTTAAGGCACCAGTGACACTGGAGGCGCGGGTTCGAATCCCACCGCTGTTTTTTAGTTTTATTTAGGCTAAATAAAATTTCCTTTTTCTGTTTATATCCTTTAATTTGAATTTAAAAATAACTTACATTATGGAAACGGGTGTAATGTGGTCGCGTGGCCGAGTGGTCTAAGGCACTTGGTTTAGACACCAATCTCTGTGGAGACGTTGGCTCGAATTCCACATCTTGCATGAAATTTTGTTTAGGCTATATAACTTTTCGTTTTATTATTTATACCCTCTTATTTGATTTTAAAAAAATTGACATTACGTAAACTGTAGTAATGTGGTAGCGTGGCCGAGAAACCTAAGGCGCTGGTTTTGGACACCAGTCTCTCTCTAGGCGTGGGTTCGAATCCCACCGCTAATAAGAAACTATGTTTAGGTTATATAAATTTGAATTTTCTTATTTATATCCTTTAATTTTAATTTAACTGTGACTTACATTTCGAAAACGGTATTAATGTGGTAGCGTGGCCAAGTGGTCTAAGGCGGTCGTATTAGTCACCAATATGTCTGGAAGTGTGGATTCAAAACCCAACATTGCAATGCAATTGTGTTTTTAGTTTTAATTAGGCTATATTAATTTTCCTTTTCTTTTTTATATTCTCTAATTTGAATTTCAAAGTATCTTACCTTATGGAATTGCTTGTAATGTGGTAGTGTGGCCGATTTTTCGAAGGCGCTTGTATTAGGCACCAGTCTGTCTGGGGGCGTTTGTTCGCCTTCCACCGCTACCATTATATTTTGTTTAGGCTATATAACTTTTTCTTTTCTTGTTTATATCCTCTAATTTGAATTTAAAAATAACTTATATTTTAGAATTTTAAAAAACTGGTAGCGTGGCCGAGTGTTCCAAAGGGCTGGTTTTAGGCACCAGTCTCTCTGGAGGCGTTGGTTCGTATTCCACCCCTATCATGAAATTTTGTTTAGGCTATATAATTTTTTTTTCTTATTTATATCCTATAATTTGAATTTAAAAATATCTTACATAATGGAAACGGTTGTAATATTGTAGCGTGGGCGTATGGTCTAAGACGCTGGTTTTAGGCACCAGTCTCTCTGCAGGCGTGGGTTCGAATCCCACCGCTACCATGACATTTTTTTTAGGCTATATAAATTTTCCTTTTCTTATTAACTCTTTAAAAATAACTTACATTTTGGAATTTTAATAATGTGGTAGCTTGGCCGAGTGGTCTAAAGCGTTGATTTTAGGCACCAGTCTCTCTGGAGGCGTGGGTTAAATTCCCACCCCCTACCATGAAATTTTGTTTAGACTATATAAAATTTTGTTCATTTCTAAATTCACTTCTTTTATTCCTATATTTATTTTCTCCGTAATTTTTTGCGCGTTTCGGTTGTGCCAACAGGTAGAAGAATTTTGGTCCCTTTTCCCGCACACTATACAATATATCATTTCATTTTCTGATTTTTTACGCCTTTGATATTTTACTTGCTGAGGTTCAAATTTTGAATTTTGTAAATGCCTTTCCATTTGTCTATCATTAAAATTTTTGTCCATAAATCCCTTATGATTAATCACATTAATTTCTGTACGGTCGCAATTCTCCTCCAAAATTTTCTGTAAGTGCTCTGTATATTCCACTGTCTGTCAAACACCTCAATATTCAATTTCTTAATTTCAAATGCCACATCTTGTCCAACAGTAATCTTGTCTTACAGTAATACCACATCTTGTCTTCCATAAATTTGGAGAACATTAAATTGTTCTTAATTTCACACATTTCATTAGTTGTGTAATTCCCTAAAAATTCATTTGTCGACTTTGAAATAATCAGCGCTAACTCAGCTACTTTCATTACTGGCGTCATTTGAATTTTATTTAAATTTGTCTGCTTCTGTGCAGCATTGTAAGGAATGATTTAAATTGTTTAAATAATATCTGTTTAATCTCACCCATATTATTTGTTATCTGCAATTATCTTTTCTTTGACAAAATTTTAAGCATTTTCTTCTTTAATATAGTTTTTAAAATGACCACCTTATTTTCCTCCGACCATTCGGCCATATTTGCCACATTTTCAAATTGCGCAATAAAAAATTCGACATTTTCGTCTTTCCTTCCATTAAATACAGGCAATAAATTAATTAAACCAAAAATTATCCATTTTTACTCTCGGATTTTCAATAATTTCCCTTTGTGATATTTCCTTAGATTTTTTTAGAACTTCTATTTCCTCTCAAATGCATTTACACAAAATTATCCCTTCTAAAATCCTACTTAAAATTAACAGCATAAAATACACTTCCAAAATACTGCACATGAAACACTTCAACATGCAAACTAAACATTCTTAACATTAAACAATTTTTTAAACATTATTTTCATTTATTTCACATATATTCAAACTCTTTTCATTTTCCTAGTGACTGTGCATATTTTAATTTAAACAATGCTAAAATCTGGTCAACACATGTTCCTCCATTAAATTTATTCATCTCTTTATTTAAATTATTTTTATTAATCTCAGTATTATTTATTAAAATTTTCATTTTAAATTTTGAACACAAAGGAGTCACGGAAACCAAATGTGGAACATAAATAAAACAGAAACTTAAAGTTAAACTTTTAAATATTAAATTCATTAAGATTGACATGGCCGTTAATTCATGCATAGTGGATTTATTATTTAATCGTACATTGCTTTATTGTGCCGCTATAAACCCTCCAATAATTTACTTTTTGTATGAGTCCTGTAAAGGAATTATTAATTAATAAAATGCTAAATGGATCACACCATTTTAACTTTAACAAAAACATTTATTAAAAAACATAAATACTTAAATAATTCAAATAAAATATTTATTTATATTATTTCAGCGGAGGGGACATATGTTACCACAACGGAATCGCCTAAATACTAGTTAGGACCACATATCATTTTCAATGGGCACATACTTCAAATCTGTCTTAAACTTTGTTCGCAGCACGTATTTGATATCGTCTTTATTACCCGCATCAACTCGTAGTGTAATGCATCCACTCATAATTTCGTCGATAATATTGTACTGTTGAGTCCAACACTCGCACTTACTCCATTCTCTTAATATATCAATTCATCTCTATATTATCTGCACAAGCCATAATGTCGAAGTTATCTTAAGTCGCAAAAAATCATCACTGCTCTTAAGTCGTATTCTATCATCACTCTCTAGTCGTTGATTTCAGTTATCTATTAAAGTTTACTCTCTCAAGTCATATTGGTATCACTCTCCTCATTTTCATCGATCACAGGTTGTAGCTCCCTCTTTTTCGGGGGTGTCATTTCCCCTTTACTTTTATTTGCCGCATTCAGTGTGACGCAGCAAGCTCCTTTTTCCATTGGTTACTAATTTAACCAATGGAACCATTCCACATCCTCGTCAGGGTCAGCTCGACCCCTCTGTCATGGCACCCATAAATTTATGGTTTTCTGACCTTTAGGTTCACGGGCTGTAAAACTCGGTGCCATACAGACTGTCAGTATTGTCCGAAGTTCTAGATCAATAAATAAATAGTATAAAACTGTCTCACCATAACACAACACTTAATGTGAGATCTATTTCTGGTCTCACAATATCCTCTAATTTGAATTTAAAAATAACTTACATTATGGAAACGGTGGTATTGTGGTAGCGTGGCCGAGTGTGTCTAAGCCGCTAGTGTTAGGCACCAGTCTCTCTGGAGGCGTGGGTTCGAATCCCACCGCTGCCATAAAGTTTTGTTTAGGCTATATAAATTTCCTCTTCTTATTTATATCCTCTAATTTGAATTTAAAAATAACTCACATTTTGGAAAAGGTGTTAGCGTGGCCGACTGGTCTAAGGCGCTGGTTTTAGGGACAAATTCCTCAGGAGGCGTGGGATCGAATCCCACCGCTACCATGAAGCTTTGTTTAGGCTATATAAATTTTCCTTTTCTTATTTATATCCTCTAATTTGAATTTAAAAATACCTTACATTATGAAAACGGTTGTAATGTGGTAGCGTGGCCGAGTGGTCTAAGCCGCTGTTTTTAGGCACCAGTCTCTCTGGAGGCGTGGGTTCGAATCACACCGCTATCATGAAATTTTGTTTAGGCTATATAAATTTTCCTTTTCTTATTTATATCCTCTAATGTGAATTTAAAATTAACTTACATTATGGAAACGGTGGTAGCGTGGCCGAGTGGTTTGAGGCGCTGGTTTTAGACACCAGTCCCTCTGGAGACGTGGGTTCGAATCCCACCGCTACCATGAAATTTTGCTTAGGCAATATAAATTTTACTTTTCTGAATTTGAATTAAAATATAACTTACATTATGGAAGCGGTAGTAATGTGGTAACTTGTCCGAGTGGTCTAAGGAGCCGGTTTTAGGCACCAATTTCTCTGGAAGTGTGGGTTCGAATCCCAACACTGCCATCAAATTTTGTTTTAATTAAGCTATATAAATTTTCCTTTTCTTATTTATATATTCTAATTTGAATTTAAAAATAACTTACATTTTGGAAAAGGTGTTAGCGTGGCCGACTGGTCTAAGGCGCTGCTTTTAGGGACAAATTCCTCAGGAGGCGTGGGATCGAATCCCACCGCTACCATGAAGCTTTGTTTAGGGTATATAAATTTTCCTTTTCTTATTTATGTCCCCTAATTTGAATTTAAAAATAACTTACATTATGGAAACGGTTGTAATGTGGTAGCGTGGCCGAGTGGTCTAAGGCGCTGGTTTTAGGCACCAGTCTCTCTGGAGGCGTGGGTTCGAATCCCACCGCTATCACGAAATTTTGTTTAGGCTATATAAATTTTCCTTTTCTTATTTATATCCTCTAATGTGAATTTAAAATTAACTTACATTATGGGAACGGTGGTAGCGTGGCCGAGTGGTTTAAGGCGCTGGTTTTAGACACCAGTCTCTCTGGAGACGTGGGTTCGAATCCCACCACTACCATGAAATTTTGCTTAGGCTATATAAATTTTCCTTTTCTGAATTTGAATTAAAGTATAACTTACATTATGGAAGCGGTAGCAATGTGGTAACTTGGCCGAGTGGTCTAAGGAGCCGGTTTTAGGCACCAATTTCTCTGGAAGTGTGGGTTTGAATCCCAACACTGCCATCAAATTTTGTTTTAATTAGGCTATATAAATTTTCCTTTTCTTATTTATTAATTCTAATTTGAATTTAAAAATAACTTACATTTTGGAAAAGGTGTTAGCGTGGCCGACTGGTCTAAGGCGCTGGTTTTAGGGACAAATTCCTCAGGAGGCGTGGGATCGAATCCCACCGCTACCATGAAGCTTTGTTTAGGCTATATAAATTTTCCTTTTCTTATTTATATCCTCTAATTTGAATTTAAAAATAACTTACTTTATGGAAACGGTTGTAATGTGGTAGCGTGGCCGAGTGGTCTAAGGCGCTGGTTTTAGGCACCAGTCTCTCTGGAGGCGTGGGTTCGAATCCCACCGCTATCATGAAATTTTGTTTAGGCTATATAAATTTTCCTTTTCTTATTTATATCCTCTAATGTGAATTTAAAATTAACTTACATTATGGAAACGGTGGTAGTGTGGCCGAGTGGTTTAAGGCGCTGGTTTTAGACACCAGTCTCTCTGGAGACGTGGGTTCGAATCCCACCGCTACCATGAAATTTTGCTTAGGCTATATAAATTTTCCTTTTCTGAATTTGAATTAAAATATAACTTACATTATGGAAGCGGTAGTAATGTGGTAACTTGGCCGAGTGGTCTAAGGAGCCGGTTTTAGGCACCAATTTCTCTGGAAGTGTGTTTTCGAATCCCAACACTGCCAACAAATTTTGTTTTAATTAGGCTATATAAATTTTCCTTTCCTTATTTATATATTCTAATTTGAATTTTAAAATATCTTACCTTATGGAAATGGCTGTAATATGGTAGCATGGCCAAGATGTCGACGGCACTGGTTAATTGAACCCGTCTCTTCGGAGGCGTGGGATCGAATCCCATCGCCGCCAAGAATTTCGTATATTTTAACCAATCAATCCGCAATATTTTACTTATACTTTTTTATATGTATATATTTTAATTCTTTTCGGATATCGTATTTCATTAAATGTGGACAGAGATTGAATGGTCTATGGCATTGGATTTTTGGCACCATTTTTGCTGGAGATGTAGGTTCGAATCAGACTGAAACCACAAAATTTGATTTTTTATTTGAATTCTCAATGGAATTTTTTATTTTGTTATTTTAAAATTTAAATTGAATTCTACATTTCTATATCTGATATGATACCGTAGCTGTGATGAGAGGTCTACGTCGTTGCTTTAAGAACCAGTTTCACAGGAGATGTATTACTGAATCGCATCTCTTCCAATAAAAACGCATGTTTTAACTAATATTACATGTATTTTCTGTATTCTTTTTATATATTATTATTTTTCAATTACTACTGGAGACAATCTTTCTATAAACCTGCATTATGGTAGCGTAGCCGAGTGGTTAAAATGTACGAAATTCATTACAATAAATAAGAAGAATCTCAAAATTGTTTGCTGCAGTATGACCGAAGCTGTACTTTCAGATCTAGGGTTACCTGCTGTAGGATTAGATTTAAAGAAGGGACTTCGACGCAATCAGTATTGAGATTTAATAACGTTTCAAAAAATATTTATTTTCTTGTACCTAACGAAATGTCTTTTCTTTAATACCAGGAAGTGGTCTTCCTGTCAGATAGAGATATATGTCAATGAAGGAGGTTTAGTATATCCGTTAGTCCTGATCAAGCTGTTTATTGGAGTTGAACTCTTTCTCTGTTTCATAAATGCAGCATAACGTTATTTAAAATTACCGCCGACTTTTAACATTTTTTCTGCGTAAAAATTTACGCTCCGACTGTTACAACTTTCATGATACATTTATAGTATAAGCTAGAAGAACAACTTTTAACATGCAGCAAAAAGCAGTGTTAATTAAGTGAAATGTGGCTCAACACGATTTCTTCCTACCAGAAGCTTGGGATTTTTTCTTAACATCTCTATCGTTAATCCAATTGGTTACAATTACATCATGTTACACTTCATTTGAAAAAGCGTGAAAAACCGTTGATTGATAATAAATTTGACAATGTACTCCATTTGAGGGGTATCATATCCCCCTCCCCGAGACAGGACTAATGACGTCACGAACACAGAAAATGTATCGCGGTTTTTATTCACTACAATGATTGAAACTGATAAATTTCGCGCTACCCTTACTTTTAAAGAGCTTGTAAATAACCTTGCGGTCCCAACCGGGAATCGAACCCTGGATCTAAGAACTAGAAAGCCGACGTTCTACTGGTGAGCTATTGGGATGAAATTGCAAGCTCTTATCGTTGATGTGGACTCTGCATTCTCCACCCTCTAATGTCCAATTGGCGGGCAACTAACAATCTTAATGACCACCTCCTGCTATTTTACCTCAAGTAAGCCTGCTGCCACTTTTTAACCGTGTTAGGATCCTGCCTTTTCGTTATTCTCTCAATTTGAAATCGGCGCTCCATCTTTCAGGGTCCACTGAATCCGTACTAGGGTCACTTTCAGACCTCCGACATATTTGTACTCACCTATAGGGTTTATTTTCTCGGTCGCCAATGTGAAGAACCTTTCCTAACCGGGGATCGAACCGTGGCTCTCCGAAATGGCCATCCGACGCTCTGCCGTTGAGGTGTTGGGACGAAATTGCAAGCATCGTCGAAGTGGACTCTGTAAGCTTGACAAAGTATTTCTATTGGCACTAAGTTTGACAGTGTACCTCTTGCGGACGTAGCTTGTCTTCTCCCCTCGAGAGAAGCTAAAGACGTCACTAACACAAAAATTGTATCACGGTTATTTTTCGCTACAATGTTTAAAACCGTTATGTTTCGTAACTATTGAGCTATAAATTATAATATGCACAATTATGCACAATTATGTCACGTTTTCTCTCAAATTAAAAAAATTCTAGATTTTTTATTAACAAATTCGGAGATAAAGTTTAGTGGGAATCCATACATACTTGAGGCAGTTAACATGTGCACAAGAAATCGACCACAGATAGACAGACAGACAGACAGACAGACTCTAAAGTAGTCAAAACATGTACTAAAACACATACTGGGATCAAAATCTTGGAATTAAAAATGTTCATGAAAACCGTACTTTATACTATATTCAATAGTATGAGAAAGTAAAAATGTACACTATTTGTGAAAAATAAATTTTGAAATATATATGTGATACATAAACAAATAATATCAAACAAATTCTAGTCTTTGTGCTTTAGAGGGTATCCATATTTGATGTACATCTGATCCTGAGTGGTGAGCAAATATTTTTCTCTCTTTAGTAAAAATGGGATTTCTGACTTTCACGGCAAACACGTAAGCAACAAAATTCTGTATTGGAAAAAAGTAGACAAAAAGATTTTCAAAGCAATATATTTCTACCTCAAAATATATTTCAGATATCATATAAGTTCAGTTTATTTCTTATGTTAAATTTTACTTGTTATTAACATTCATTGCTATATAACTATCTGCATCTTAAAACCAGCTACTCATGATTCAAGATACGGTTTATCAAATGATTAAGGAAACTATATCAAATAACTGACAACATAGTAGACAATCGAAGTTACAGTTGTATATTTAATGCTTTTTGTATTTTTAATACCATATAAACATTTAATATATTACAGAAACGATAATCATCGAAACATCGAGTAATATAAGTTAAAGTAATTTAAACATTTAAATTGTTAAATGTTTTTATTTTCAATCATTATTTAAATTTTAAAATGTGTTCACCTTTAAATATAGAAGTATCTTCCTTTACTTTTCAAATAATTAAACTTCTAAATTTATCTTTCTGATAATGTTACTCACGTCCATGCCAAACCATAACTCACACGTGCCTCCTGGGTTGTACTAAATGAGTTACGGCTAATGGATATGGTATCTGCCATTAATTTGTAATATCCTTGCTTCGTGTTTAGTTAGTTTATTTGATTAACACTTTCCAACACAATTGAAAAATATTTATAACTTTGTTCATTCTGTCTGTCTGTCTATCTGCCGTCCGCACAATAACTGTTGTAAAGATGACCCTGTATTAGACCCTGCAAGTTGGGACTTTACACTTGAACCAATCTATCCGAAATAATTAATTTGTACTTTTTAACACTGTACACCATATTTGAAAAGTGTTTATGACTTTGTTCATTTTGTCTGTCTGTCTGCCTGTCCGTTAGCACAATAACTGCAGTAAAAATGACTTTATCAAAATGAAATTTCAGTATTTTGTTCAGATGGTATGTGGAACATATGGGAATGGGAATGAATAATATCACCCGATTAGTTTTGCATTGAACCCGGGTTGAAAAAGTTAAATACATTGAACCTTATGGGACCTAATTTTTCAAACATTTTTTCAGCGAAGTTCAATTCACAAATTGCATTGAACATTTTAGGACATATTCAAATTATCCCGTTAAATATATAAAATAAAAATTAAGCTAAATATGTTCGGTAGTTTTTAAATAAATATTAAAATAATAATTACACCAATATTATATGAAGAGAATACGTGACCCACTTCACAATAATATATGGCATCCATCTTTTTACACAGAGTCTCGTGATTCTTTTAAATTTATATTTAGCGTTGCTTCCGTCCTAAAACTGCTATATTTTTTAGTATTTTCTATGTATCTATATTCTCCGCCAACTCAATTACAATATTGTTGAGTTTATATAATCATCAAACTTTGATTATTTCTACAACGAACTCTAATTTTAACACACGCAGAATTTAAACAAATCAAACCGTAAGATGAATTGTATAATAATTGCTGAATTTTTGTAACTCAAAATTATTTAGCTCTGGAGTCTGGAATATAGATGATATGAATGACATCTTCATTGATATTACACAGAGAAGCAGACAATATTATAGCATTGTCTTTCTTGATAAAATTTCAAGCATGGATTTAGAAAGTACTTTTGCCTCCATGGTTTTAAGTATCCATGTAAAATAAATTATTGTATTACTGCGATAATTTAAAAATATCAACGCTGAATGTATCGCATTTTAGAGATATTTAAATAAAATTGCATTGCACTTGAAAAATATTCCATAATCAATGCTTTATGCATGATTGATCTTTCTTGTTGTTTTCTACCTTTGTGTCAAAGTGAGATGCCAGTTATGTAATGGATTGATTCCCAATAAATTAATTAATAACAACAAATTTTTCTTTTACATTTAGATCATTTAATTATTTAATTTTTATAATGTTTTAAAAAATTAAACATTTAATTAATAGTATATTATTTTGAAATAAATGTAAATTAATAAGTATTTGTTAATTTGATGATGTTTATTTAACAAATAACTATTAATTTAACTGTATTTTGAAATGATACAAATGTTGCAAATTTTGAATGCTTTCCTACTCGGATTCGTAAACAGTGACGCAACATTCGTTGAATTCGTAACTAACTGCCCATGTTTTTTATGTAGGATACACAGGGAATGATATTTCAAATCCAAACAAAATTGGCAGAATGGCTCTGTGTTGAGATTGATAGATATATTTTAATGTAGGATTCGTTTATTGTTCACTGAAGTTCCGATTAAATCTATGCTACATAATTTTTAAGGAAGTTTAAAATAGGTTTGTGCCATATTTTAATCCCATGTAAAAATTAAGTTTAAAATCTCACTCTGCTTCAAAATAGTTGTTTGAAGTCGGTAGAGTGCTTGCTTTTCCTTCTATTTCAAGGATTTCCTGTAGATAGACTTACTTAATGATAAGCAGATTAAGCTGCTGATTGAGACCGTTTATAATCCATAATTTATAGTAATTAACTGGTGTGTGGCTGAACTCGATTTTCTTATGCCAGAAAGCATTTTAGAGCAGCTTGTGAGCATAAGAACGACGTATCGTGCAGTATGTAAAAAGACCGGTGTTCTCACTCACGGACAATTGCAACTGCACTTTTTGTTTTGATATAGTTATATCAAGTTATATACAAAAATGCCTTTAAGACGTACTCGACGGCGTTGTGAACAATTTTCGGGTTTAGAGGGAGTCCGCATCATAGGCCCAAGGGAAACTGGTTGGACTTAAAGAGAGCACATATAACCGTCGAAGAAGTTTAAGACGTCCTAACTACTTGAGAGGATCGTACAATCAGGAAAGGAGGCACTTCCACACCAATGTTGTTGCTATTCAAAGACACTTACCATCTTCCATGCATCCCGCATCAAATAATACTATTCGGAGACGACTGACTGAAGAAGGGATTAGGTATTCACGTTCATTAAGGCGCTGAAAATAAATAAAAGGTACAGTACATCAGTGATAATATAATTCTACTTACAATCACACACTCATTATATGTGCCAACAGTCATTGATCGGTTTCATACATTGAGAAATATCAGATATCGGTTTTGCGCTGTAAGAAATGGCAGCTTTATGTCAGAAACTAGTAGCATAAAGCTGATATTTATTTATGTCATTATCGTAATCTAATATTTCGCACAAAAACGCTTTAAAACCGCAACACAGATGTTGGTATCTGTAATAAAAATGCGACATCTATATACAGGGTTTCTAGTAAATTTCTTAAGTACCCCAATAAATTTAAAAAAAAACCAAAAAAAAACCAGTCAATTACAATTGTAGAGCATCGTCTAACTAGTTAAAATCCACAGCAGGAAAGAACGAAACGCCTATATGGAAGCTGACAAATATCTGCCAAAAAGCAGTGTCATGAAAACTTGTAATACAATGACACCTGCAATGCTTAACAAAGTACGCGATAACAAAGTGTGACAGAAGAAGAAAAATAACAATTAAAGTTATAAAACAATGTCTAACTAGTAAAAATCGACACCAGGAATGAACGAAAGGTCTACATGGAAGGTGATAAATATCTGTCCAAATGCCGTGTCACCAAAACCTGTAACGCAGTGACATCTGCAATACTTAGCAAAGTACATGGTAATATTTTTTCTTCAAGTCAAATGCGCATTGTTGCTGCGAAGAGCATTTTAAACAGACTGTGTATTATATGACTGTGTATTACATTACTGTGTATTATAGTACACTAATCCGCCAAATAATGCCGTCTGAAACAGTCACATTGTCGATTTCAATTCATTCGTCAATGCTGTATACCTTTGAAATTGGTATTTTTCTCTATCTCGTTTTGTTGCTGAGTTTATAAACTAAAGTTTTTAAATTCTCCACTAAGGGTGCTACAATTATATTATTTTGATCGGGCACCTTTACTATATACATACAATCGCACTCACCTTTACTATATACAGACGATCACACTCACCTTTACTATACACAGGCGATCGCACTCACCTTTACTGTAAACAGATGATCGTATTCACCTTTACTACATACAGACGATCGCACTCACCGTTACTATATATAGACCATACGCGTAGTTATCGATATTTTTTGCAAAGTTATAAGGATCCTTATGGTAAGGAATTTCCCAGGGTGCCTGTATAATTAAATATATAATACTAATTGGCAAGATGTTCCAAGTGAGATTAAATAGAGAAAATGTTTCTGCTTTTCTAATCTTCGACTGAGTTATAATTATTCACATCGAGTACCTCGAAGTTTTTCTAAAGGCACTTTAATTCCGTTTATTTTTGCGATCACTCTGCCGAATCCAAAATAAAAGTAAACATGAACTTCACAAAAATTACGAACTTCGACTTTTAAACGTGAGCCGCTAAACTTCCTTTTTGAAGACTCTGAGTAAAGGAAAGTGTAAGGAGTAAATAATGAAAACAGAAAATAAGACGTGATGGGCACATTTTCATGGACTAGAAAATTTCTTCTCTGTAAAACAGATCGGGTATTTAAATAAAGTAAAACGATAGCCGTAGATCGGTTGATTTATTTTTCAGATCTACTGCTTTGTTGTTCAATGAAAAAGTAGTGTATAAAATAATGTATAGTTATTTTATAAAATAAATTTATAAAATAATTTTATAAAATAATCATTTCTATAAAATGGTTCTAAAATTCGAAATTTCATTATTCGAAAATTGTGAAGATAAAAATTTATTTCATTAAAACAAGGAAGGGTTAAAGAATGATAAAAAAATTGATGTATTGAACAAAATGTTATGGTTTACAATAAAAGCTGTGTTGTCCGTTACTTAAGTGTTCACGATCAAGATATGCGCTTAATCAAAACTTTATCTATGAGGAGGTTGCACCGGAAACCTAATAGATTTTTAACTATTTGGGTTATTCTCTGAGGTTTACACTCTCCCTATCGGACTACTTCTACTTTAACTACTTTCTTTTCAGTCAAATCAATGAGCTTATATACATGGATCACTACTAGCCCCGGCATCATAAATTAAAGATCTTCTTTGACCTGATGATACAGTCAACTATATTTATTGAGATTTTAATTTTATTTCGTATATCTTGTTTTAATTTTATATATTTGGATTTCAATTTTCAAAATAACAAATAATAGACTGGTTGTGATGTCACCGGCAGCGCGAACTGTTGATTATAGAGAATATTGTTGCCAGAATGCAAATAAGAGAAAATAAATAAGATGCAAAGTATATGAACTCATCACACAGATAAAAGACAGAAACAAAAATTAAATGTTTATGTAAAACCTCGGATAAATAAGTGTTATTGAAAAATCATTAACCAGATTACTGAAATTTCCCTTTAATCACACTGGGTGGCGCGACTATCGGGTTCTATCTTTTAGCTACTTTCTGCTTGATTGTCTGACTCTGAGCTTATTTGGTTACTCTTGCCCAGGCTTGTTGCACTGAAGAATAAATTCTATTGACTTTTGAAATGCACCTATGCTCATTTTATCTTCATTTTCCTTGCAATTTACGTTATTATCCAATTTATGTTTCATTATGTGCAAACTCACATTCTTTGCTAACACAAAATTTCGGTACTTTCAGAAATTAATGCGCAACTCACGAGAAACAAGATAAAAAAATGCAGAGTATAAAGATAATTTAGCGGTGTATTACATGAAAAAATAAAGTCAGAAAGGTAGCAAATGTTTTCCACAAGCCCATTTGTCATTATTACGGGAACCTTTGGATATTACATCTATATCATCCGCAGAAAAGAAAATCGAAATTTTTTTGTGTTTACTTTCGACATATTATACAGATTATGTTCTTTTGAATGTGAAATCCTTGCTATCTGAATAAGCCCAGTTTTTCAGACAGTTTTCGAATCAATAGTAGGTGGAAAAACATCGATATATTTTTCATCCAGGAAAATCTTCGCCATGTTTGACCACAATAGCTTCATGAATGGGTGCGAAATATTTCAACGCGGTTATATTTTGTGGGATTTTTGAAATGCAAATATGATTACATATTTGTCCATACACTGTTCGACGTAGAAAATTCAACAATTTATTGCATTTTCTATATCGTGCAATTTATATCAAGGGTGAATACCAGTTACTTCTGTGTGGTGGATCAGATTTTTAAATTAAGAAATGCATTTAAAATATACCCTTTTACATGACGTCCTTAAACAGAAATATGTTAAAATTTTATTTTTTGGTTTGCTTATAAAATGTACGAAAAATTGAAGACATGACCCTGATCTGTATATATCGAAAATTAATGTACCTCTGACGTTTATCGATGCATATAATCGTACCAAATTCCATTTGATTTGCTCAATGCTTTCGAGAGATATCTCACTGTGTCACAGACATATGACAGATTTATGTTCAGTGGTTCTTGAATCGGAAAAATACATCAAAATCCGAAAGTCAAATTTTTATCCTCCACATATTACTTATACAGTAGAAGTTGTGCCCGTCATATGACGGTAGGTAAAAATTTTAAAGCATTGCCTCCCACTTACAAGCCGGCGACACTTAGCTCCTACTATCTACGAACACATGCGAGCTGTTCGTCTCTACTAATCATTATTGTTAATTCCTATAGGATTCCCTATCAAACATACATATTATGTAATCCCTTAACGAAATACAAACCGACAGGGATTACTAAACGAATTGAACTTATCTTTGCAAGATATTGAATTTTCATCAATTGGGTATAACTTTCACTGATTTATGATAATCTTTATTCATTTGCCGATATTTTGACCAATTTGACAACATTGCGAAAAACTTACTAATTATTGATTAACGATATATTCGTCAACTTGGCAACATTTGAATAAATCGCAAGGTTGTCGATATCTTGCCAAATTCTTTCGCCAAGCGTCACAGACGTAGGAATTGGTTATTCTTATAGTTACTACTATTGTTGCATAGAAGTAAAAATCACACCTTATTGCATGAAAATTACTTTTCATGCAATAAAGTGTCTTATTGAATTACTTTTCATGAAGTACTTTTATTCTCTATATTATATTTATTAACCAAAATGTTGACTATCAAAAATGTGGCCGGTACTGGCTGTAATTATTGTTTTTTAAAAATATTTTAAAGTGTAATATTTCAGTGTAAATATTTTTTGAATATATGATAAAAATGTTCGGTGCCTGTTGGCTAAGCGGTGGATTTAAGTATAACAGTAGAAACCAAGAAAGCTCAAATCGGACCAATCAAGCTGTCATGCAATGTTTTCTATAACCTAATTTGGAACATGTTTCATTTTAATCAGCAGTTTTCTAATGATATATGACATATAAAATAATTATGACTGAATTGGAAATAATTCATCAGATTGAATAGCAAAACAAAAATTTCCTCATGTATCATATCATACAACACGTTTTCCGGTTTCATCCGTAAGCCTATCATGAAAAATTGCATTTCATTTTGATGTTTTACAATAAATGAAACGTAACACAAAATGGAAGCTTTCAGTCGTTGAGATTAATTTTGGTCCGATGTGTATAGATGGTATTGCAATAATAATATGCGTATTTCAGATGTTTGAATTACTAACGGTCTTCACAGAAATAGTAATTTACTCCACTGTGTCGGGGAGGGTGAATAATTTAATAAAACGCTGGAAATAGATACATATATAGATATATAGATGATTTAATATTGTACATATGGCATTCCAATACTGGTGTTATATTGGTATTTCATTTGATATATTTCAAACAATCAAGAATTACAATTTAGGGGGAAATATTCACATGATAATAGGAAAAACTGCTTTCATGCATATAAAATTTTATACCATGCATGCAGAGGATAAAATTGGTAAGCCAAAAAGAATTAGAAGCATATTTATACATTGAATTCATGCTACCCTAGTCTGTGTCAAATTCATACTTACAGTACTCATTTATGGATTGCAGTATATTTTATTTCATGTTGATTGGATTACACAATATTCGAATTATGGATGCTACTCTCTACAAGAAGAATATAAGACTTATGAAAAATTATGTTCAAGGAAATATAAAAATAATTATAATTCAACAACGTAAAATACCCACAATTTAAATTAATTTATCTACCTTATGTTGCTGTTGGTGGGAAGATAAAGTTTGAAATACAAAATGCTGTAGCACCAGGTATCAGATTTCTTTTTATTTATTAATATCCAATTTGGAAACTGTGAATCCTATTGCAATTTCGAATGTTCAAGTAACCTGATTTAGAATATTGTAATGAACCAATAGAAGGGGTTGAATAATTTAGAAGAACCTATACAAGGTGTATAGCGGATCGCCTCAAGGAAAAGAGAAGAGTGCGTATTTACTTAAACGTATGAGTATGACTAGCAAGGAAGTAGTTAATAAATGTTGAAATTCAGAGCTAAAGGATGCATACATTATGTAAAAATAGCTTACCTTGTCAAACTAGTACAGAATATCTCTCTGAATGCATTTCGTTACGCATGCCGTTACGTAACACGGCACTGAATCATACAAATATCGTAAACCGTACTGCAGTACTGGGAGACAGCAGTGTGTACCTGGCCTACCTCTCGGTTTACAGGTTTAATTCCACACCACTGGGTATCGTCTGCCGACGACTCAGCTGAGGTCCAGGAGAGGAGAGGTGGTATGAGAGTCAGTCGAATGACCAAGAGACTCAACGCCAGGAAGAGAAAACGTGAGCTCAGAACCACACAAACCACACCCCCAGGGAACAGCTTAGGAAGCAGAATCCAGAGCCACACGGCTCCAGGAGCATTCAGGAGATCAGGGGACCTCAGGGAAACTTCCCACAATTGAGGAAATCCGAGCGAGAAAACACCCCAACTCGATTGGGAGTGCAGGGGCAGCCATGAAAAGCAGGAATAGATAGTTGTTGAATGTATTGACTGCCTAGAGGAACCAGAAGAGCGAAGGAGAAATGGCACAGATTGCTTAATTTGGATAATTTTCAGAGAATTTCAACTTCTTACTGCTAGGTAGTTATGCAAAGGCAGCATACAACTTAAAGAGGCGTTGTCGTACCCCGGGCTTAACCTGTACTGCCAGGTTAACTTAACCTAAAGAAAAGAAGAAAGAAAGAAGGCTAAGAAGGGCCGGGCAGAGAAAAGACCGAACGGTAGAAAGCATATACGGAGTGTTCCGCAGGAAAACTAAAACACTTAGATATAGCGGACCTTCCAAGCCATGCTTGTTCAACCTGTTGAAGAAGAGTTTTTGTTGTCTGCAGAGGTTGTGTGAGACATTAGTAATTAACATCCAATGCAGTCACAATTTCTTTTGGTGAGAGATTTAGAGATCTGGCAGGCCACACTATGATTATTTTTATACCATTTTGCTGACATGTTTATCCTATGTGTACGAATTTTATCGTGCTGAAATATGGCGTTTCCCACATCAGCGAGGAAGGAAATTTTAACAATATAAAGCAGAAAAAGCCAAATTGCCATCGATACATATCAAAATACCATATCTAGATAGTATCACACTACGTTCGGTCTTTCTGCCGTTCGAAACAGCTGGCTGGATTGAACCATTTAATACATCACCTCCATATGAATTTCTGGTCATCGTCAGAAGCTAAGCAAAAGCTGGTTTCTTCAGCGCAGACTACAGACGCAATCCTGATTCCCAGGTCCCTCAGCAATGACTTCAATCTAAGTGATTTCGAACAAGAGTTATGATCAGTGATAAGCAACGCAATAAATGATGCGCATGGAACCTAATTTGTACAAGGCGAATAGCAAGCGTTCGACGGGCGATATCTTGAAGGATGACAAGTATCACCGCTCGCTTGATTGACGATAAAGTGAGTGTAAGAGTACCTAGACCTTGACGTCTAATTATGTAGTCAACATACTGATTCGTTATCTGATATGCTGTAATCCTAACTTTGGCAAAATGGGTGTCTTATCTCAACGATATTTAACATATCTTTGGACCTTACTGTTTTCCCGGTAATGTACGTCAAGTTGATCATCCGGCCTCGTGAAGGTCTTTCAATATCTGATAGCTATTTGTGTTCCTTGTAAACATAGGTTCTAGGCATTCTACACAGCTTAATAGTCCTTCAGAGACAAGTTCTATTTTAAAATTGATTTTGTCAAGAATTTGTATGGGAATAAATTTTGTTACTTCAATGTTTTCTTCAAAGTTTATAAGACTTTGAAGTGACAATTTGCCAGGTTTTATCTTATATCAGCTGCAAGATAATAAACTTTAATTATTTCCATGCGTTTACATGGCATTTCTGTATACAAATTTTCAAACAAATCAGAAAATTTGTACTATGCGTTGCAATTTTAATTTCAACCAGTTACACATAAAATTGTTAAAATAATAACTCATTTACAGAGAATATTTTTTACTTTCTAAACTAAAAATAAATTGCCTGAGATGTGGGGGTTTCAAACTTAAAAAAATCATGAAATAAAATAATTTGAATCTATTTATATTTTATCTAAAAAAATGAATAAAATAAATAAAAATTCCTTAACGATAATATATTTGTAAGTAGGTTTATAAAAACGTTAGTTATAAAGCAGATGCAATACATTCAATAATTTGTTTTCTCATAAGTCAAACACAAAATAAGAAACATTTAAAAACCATATTTTAATCTAAATCATTAATTTGCATTAAACAAACTGAACACAAATGCAAAGTCTTGAAAATAATATTTAGTAGAAAAGTAATTGGTTTTAAACACTCCAATTAGTTTATAATTAATATTTTTATTAAAATGCAGCAGTTATAATTAATGTTTTCAAAATGCGACATTAAATTGTAAAGCTATCTCTATCTTGTTAATTTAACATTTAATTTTACATTTACAATAATGGTTTTCAACCAATGTGACTATACATTATATACATTGCATGCAAAAGTTAAACGAGAAATGAAATCCATTTAAAATTTAGCTCATTCCAAAGCCAACGTTCATAAATGCAAAAACCTGTCTATAAGGGGCATCCCCAAAATTAGGAAACCACTTCCTTTGCAGATACCAGGATTCATTGCACACTTATTTGGAGCCCATAAGTGCGGAATAAGCGATACTTGCAATGGCAGCAAGAAACTTGGTATAAGTCACAATTTTTTCGAACTTCCCGAACATTTTGCCGGCCATATGAAAAGAGTAATGTGGTGAGAGAAAATGAACCGTGGAGTTTTCTCCTTTATACATAATAATTAAATCTTTTGTTTGACTTAAATTATCATTCTTAACTTGCTCGTAAATCATATAGCCGTACATTACATTGTTGCCGCATTAAAATCCACCGTTCATTCTTTCTCTGAGTTCCTAAAATAAAATGATTAATTAACATACTACACAATTAACTTCCACCATTTACACTTTAAAATAACATTATTTATTAAACATATTGTAATTGTGATATTTTTATAATAATTACACATATATATGTTCAAGGAGGAGATTGGGTGTATGAGACCAGGCATATTATTTGCCTAAAATGTTTTATTTGATCTTTTATTACAGCAGATTGGTACATACTTCTGTTGTTGTCTTTTGACGTTGAGCTGAATGTGGGTTAATTCTCGTTACACCATCTCTTTTAAAGACATGTTAATAGAGACTCATGACTGTTTCTTAATATCAACTGTATCATGACTGTGTATCTTAATGAACTTTCACTGATACCCTTGTCTAAAGATCACCATAATGACCTACTGTCTCTCAATAGAGACTCATGACTGAATGTGTATATTAATAGAATATGAGTCTTATTTTGTGAACTTTTCCTGAATGTTGCCACATCGTTTCGCCTGAGATCCAGATATGTCCACCGCATCTCATTGGTTGTCCTCAGAGCGATGCATAAACACGTCTTCATTGGTTAATTTTTTAACGATTCCTCATGGTTTCAGCTTTGGCATTCAGCAACTTTTCTGACTCGACCATACTTTCAATTTATTTGCCTTTATTTTTTGCTTGCATGACCTTCCAGGCCAAGGCTGTCATAAATTGGCGCCACACGAGTCTGCTCTTTTGTCTTGCTGGTAGATATCATAAATCATTGTTCATTAAAACTACCTAAATGTCTCCTGGTCTCACTAAAATTGGAAGTTTTAATAATAATAGTTCGCAAAAAATTTGATAATAAGAGTGAAACCCATCAATTGATATTGATATCTGTAACGGGAGTGTCTTCCTAAACGTCCCTTATAGCCAGAAATCTGTACGAATGTAATCGCACGTTTAACATTTTTCTGAAAATACACTGTTTTCTTTACACATATGTTGAGAGTATTAAAAAGTGTTCTTTAATTTTTATTTAAAATATTTTAAATATGCAGTATATAGTGTAAAAAAATAATACATAATTATATTCAAGTAAATATCCAAAAATAATATTGAAGTACATATACAACGCGTAAGGCATGATACATAAATGCATAAACTTAATAATAATGAAAATTTGCGTTCTACTAACCAAATTAAAAATAATTTTAGAATCCAGATTAGCAAATCTAGTTTCAAAAAGATTTATATGACCTTCGGTCATATTTTAAATGAGTATTTAAGTATAGAAATATATATTAAATATGCACAAAATTAAACAAACTAAAGAACTAACGACTGCGTAATTTAAATATATATATATTTAAATATACATAACTAATTTACCCTCGAATATTTACTTCACAATTCAAACTTAGTATTTTACGTTTCCAAGCTTTATTGCTCAAAGAGAATTCAATTCAAATATAGTGGAACCCACTATAGTGAAGTGACAAGTGCCATAAAAAATATTCGTTATAACCGACATTCGCTATAACCGGAATTCTCTATAATCGATACTCGCTATAACCGATAAAAAGTGTAGGCATGAGATAAACAATAAGAATGAATCATTTACTTGCATATTGTGAAACAAAAAATTATTATCATGGTTAAAATATATTGTTCTTCTATTTATGATAAAAAAATCTATAACTTGTTTCTAACCATTTGAATTTACAACACAGTTGCATAACACTTTTCTTATTGATATAAATAGTCTTTTCAATTAGAATTATGCGCTTAAGAATAATCAAATGTTGGAGGTTTTTTACAATAATATTTAACGTACCCTTCAGCTTTATAAAACAATGTTTCGATAATATTTCTGCGGATTTGGATACATTCGACGAATTGTTAGTAACTGTAACAATGATGACATTATCGGTTTTCTTGCGCTTCTGAATCAGCACAATTATTGTTTGCAACATAATCATCAAAAGTAAGACGTAGTGAAGCTCCCTTTTCTCTTTACCTGTTCCACATTGAAATATCATCATACACAGGTGGGGGAGGGGCCCATCCCGGTCATAGCTGACTTTATTTTTTTATATTTTTTATTTTTTTATACTTTTTATATATTTTTATTTTTTTATATTTCCTATATTTTTTATATGGCTTTGGGAATGTAATGACACGTGAATAGCAAACGCGCGAATTTTGTTCCCGGGCTCTCTAAAGAGACTTCTTCTTCGACCCAGACCGTCCGACCTACCAGAAAAGTGTAAGGTATCTGTTTGGACGGCCGGGAAGTGACACCCAATTTAGACCGGAACCCAGTGGGGGAGGCACCCACAGGGACCGTACCCTCCTTCCCCTACCACCAACCTCTCGGAAGGACTTACGGACCCACATGTTTAACGTGATCGTACTCCGCGTGAACACGGCGGCAGTTTGGGCAGCGGCGGGTATCGAATCCGGGACTACCGAGTGCAACCTCCGCGCGCTAACCACAGGGCTACTGCGCCCTCTCTGAAGAGACTGAAAATCTTTCTAGATGTCCCTAAAGAAGATCACTAAAAGGATGTCATTAAAAATCTCTGCTCAAGTTGTTCTGTCTGGATATTGCCACTTCAAAATTAACAACCAATTTTTAATTGCAAGAGTGGCAAAACTTGTGTTTTCTCAACGATTTTCAAAATCCTCATGGTCCGTGACGTCACGAATGACGAAATGCTAAGCTCGGCGACGTCAGGCTGACAACTTTTTGATTGGTTGCTGGGCTGATAGTACAACCTTATATGAAAGGTGTAAAGGCGATCCTGGAAATGAATATTTGCTACCAAACTAAATTTTGCTCTTACTGCAAGAAGTTAAATGAAAATAATTTTTGCGTTCTCATGCTTTATAGTATAGAGAAAGTATTATTTTCACAAAATGTTCGTGTACGAGATTTTGGTATCAATATATGTTTTAGGACCTCCTGAATACTTTTTGACTACTTTTAGAGTGATGCCCGTTTGCTTGTCTGGGTCCATTTTTTGTGTATACTATAGCAGCGGAATGTTCCCGAAATTTTATTCAGACTTTGTCAACGAAAAATATAGAACTTGAGAGAATTTTTAGAAATTCGAGTGAAAACTTCAAAATTTATTCGAAATTTTGTATTTCTTTAACTTGGCAGCATAGGACAAAATTCGATATAATTAAAATAGACGTAACAGGTGTTATTTATGGCTCATTGATCACGAGATTTAACAATTTCATTGAAGTCAAAAATAGTCGTGATACAATTTTTATCTTCGTGACATTGTTATCCCCCTTAGTGGGGAAGTTACAGCCTGAGAGGGTACTTTTCCTAACTTGATAGCAATCGAAATTATTCTATCAATCCCTTTAAAATGAAGGGTAAGATACTATAATTGGGATCATTTGGACTAACAATAAAGATTTTTCAAATTATTTTTTTTCAATATTTGCAAAAAAATAAAAAATAAATAAAAAAACACTAGCTACATTAAAATGGATTCTGGTGTGGCAAAGTCTTGTTAAGTTTATCCAGTAAATTTTCTTTACCTTTCCCATCCTAAAATCATCGCAATATCTGATGTACAGGTTTTTAATCACTCTGTTTGAGCTATATGTTTAATATTATGAAAGTATTGCAGATCCAAGGTGAAAGACAAAACCTCATAATAACCAATACTTTACTATATGCGAGCTCGCTATAAGTGGATTCCACTGTATACGCAACTGTATAAGTAAAAGTGAATAAAAATGCCATGAATTTAAAATAAGTTATATTTAAATTTAAATTCTAAAACTTTCTTATGAATCTAAGTAATATATAAATCGGTATATCTTGAAAAGTTTTGAAATATATATCCCATTTTAGATGGAAGAAACTTTTGAATTGAAAGAATGTAAATTAAAAACAACATTTTGAAGACTCTCGCAAAAGTTTTCTTTGGAACGTGACCAAATAAAGTTTTCTGTGATGACTCTGATATGGGAAGTACTTGACTTCCCTATGGACTAAAATTCATTTTCTCTTTCTTTCCTTCAAAAGTATCTTAATTGACTTTAATTGCACACATACACACACAAAACCCCCCACGGATATGTATTTGAAATTAATTGAATTTGCAGTTTTACTTAAATTTTCGTTTTTATTTGGCGATTGGGCGTATTTTTAAAGGTGGCTTTGCAAAAAAGTGAAGAAGCTAAAATATCTCATGAGCATTAATCCTTGTGTAATAGGGTAGATCTTATTATTAATTTCCTTATATGCATAGTATAATGCATTAGGAAAGTATTGTGACGGGGTCGAAAATTCGAATTCGCGTTTTCGACGGAAGAGAACGTTTCAAGCATCCCTGATTACGAATTGAACATTTTTCAGGTGATGTCTGTGTGTGTGTATGTGTGTCAGTGAGTCTGTGGAGCCGATATCTCGCGAACAAATGGAGCGATTCGAATGAAATTTGGCACACAATTTACAATCCGTGCATACTGGAATCCTATTGTTTTTACACGCAATCGAATGCTCAGAACCCACCTAAATTTTAAAATGAAATTTTAAGAAACTCATTAACAAATTCAAATATTTAATAAAGTTACGTAAATAATCATTTCTTATGCAATTTGTTATTAGAAAACGATTGACATAAACTTTAGAACGCTAATATGAATCGTTCTCGAGATATTGCACATTTTTCAAATACAGTTTTCAAAACGTTTTCACAAAATTCATAAAAAGTATTAACTACTATGAAATCTGTTCACTTTTGATATGTAATATATTTCGATAAATTTATTAACATCATTTTCGTAGATTTAGCTCGTTCCATTTACAAGAGAAGACACTTTATGTAATACCATTCTAATTTGACACCATTAGACGTTTATCTATGCAATTTGCCATTAGAATATTATTGGCATAAACTTCAGTAGCATGTAACAGTAGCATGAACCGTTCTCCGGATATTGCACATTTTTCAAATAAATTTATCAAAAAAATCCCATAAATTAAAAAAATATATAAACTGTTGAGAAATATGTTCACTTTTCATATGTAATATAATGCGATAAATTTGGTGATATCATTCTAGCTCGTTACACTCATGAGAAAAATACTTTGAGTAATTCTTATGTAATTGAACGCCTATAGCCTATTTGCTATTAGAATAACTTATTTCTCCATCCATAACGCTTGGCGAGATTTTGGCAACGAATTTGGCGGAATATCGCCATCTTGGGGACTTTTTTAAATGTTCCCAAATTAACGAAAATCTCGCAAAATAGATAAAATTTAAGCTAAATCAATGGATATGACGACTAATTGACGAAAATTCAATATATTGGAAAGAATATAAGTATCTACTATAAGATTGGCCTAATATTTTACTGTAAAAGTAGTAAATTCATTGCAGTACATAAGGAAAGTCATGTGCTGCTGACATCAGATATTTTTCTTTGTCAAAAAGCACGTATAAAATAAGCATTTATTTGATACATTTAAGCATTAATCTTTCAATTTAGGTTTTGGCGATATTTGTGGGGCCCATTACGCAAAAAAGCAGGTTACTTGTTAACGAATCATACCAAAATATCAGCACCAGAATAAATAATACCTACAAAATTTTGTGAAATTTGGTTCAATAGTTGTTAGACTGTTTACATACATTACACTGACACACACACAGATAGACAGATAGATGAACTAAGACAAAACGTATAGATCTTTTTGGATTTTCTACACAATTCCAATACCTTCCCTATACATTACCATGTATTGTAAAGAAAGTAAAAAAAAAAAAAAACATACAAGAAAATAAGACATGGTGGATAATTTCATGTTTTCATATAGTAGATTTTGAAAGTCGTTTGGTTTAAGAGAAAAGTAGAAATAACATTACAAAATTTTATATGGTTTCTGTTAAACTTTTGCTTTTCCTACAATATATCGTATATGCAAAAGTTAAATATTATGATGGGGTAAAAACTGTCAGATTATGATGAATGTCTTGGGTATATCTGAATGAGAAATCAACATGTATTTCAGGTGTTTGTGTGTTTATCTGTCTGCTTCGATGTATTCCTGCGAGTCAGTCTGTGAGTCTTTAAAGCCGATAACTCTTAAACGAATTGAGGTAATTACTTGCAACTTAATACGAGTATTGCAATCCCCCACTGTATAAAGCTTATTAAATTACAGAGAGATCAGACTATAAGAAGACTCATAATTTTTCAAACATTTATTTCTAGAAAATCAGAAAAATAACTATAAAAATAGTTACGCTAAAATAAATACAAAAAAAAGTCAATATATGTTTACTTTATTTGTTTAAAAGAAATGGCATAATTTTAAGATTGCCAAAAAGTTCAGTTCTCCAGATATATTGCACATTTTTCGTCTAAGTTCCATTTCAAACTAATATAGATGAATAGACTTGATCAGACATGTACTTAACATGTCCGTGCAACCACTGCAATTCGTATTGTTACGACGTATGCTCTGGAATCATGAGTGTGCTCCCAGGGTACAAGAATGAGTCCAAATTCTCAGATAACGACATAGCACGTTCTAGATAGTCTAAATTCCTAGATAGCACAAATTCCTAGATAGTACAAATTTCTAAATTCACAAGCACTGCGCAAACAGGAACTATATACGTTAACACAACACTTGACTGTTTCACTTATTTCACGAAATAACGGATACTATTTTTAAAATATTGACTAAAGTCACAGTCCAATGTTGCCGGTATCTCCTGAATAACTCTCCGACTGAGTGATGACAAATTTTATAAAATCTTCGTAGAAGCGTCTAGAAATCTCTCACATCACGTAAAATATTGGTTATTTCAAGATGTTTCTCGAACCTGTGAGAAGTCTCAAAATGTCGTCAAATTGGCGATAAATAGCTAAATCTGGAAACCCTTCTTTGGATTTTAGCATGTAGCAACCCTAAGCTCACGTCAGGGGAAATGATGCATGTGAATACATGTACATGATTCTTGTTTCATCCTCCTGGTCTTCGAAAGAGGCGAAAGTGGGAGGGAGGAAAAGACTCCAAAACGTATCGCAAGTTCGCAACAATATGTTTACTTCATTTGTTTAAAAGAAATGGCATAATTTTAAGAATGCTCAAAAGTTCCGTGCTAGCGATACTGCACATTTTCCATCCAAAACCCATCTGAAACTAATATAGATGAATATACACTTGACCAGACATCTACTTAACATGCAAATGTAATAACGATCAACCACCGCGATTCGTTATATTTTCTAAAAATACAAGTTCTCACAAATTTTCATCACTTGGATTTGTATTCTGACTAATAAAATATTTGTTAATTATGAAACTCTGAAATCCACTAACATTCCATCTGACAAAAGAAAAAAATATTTCTCGTCACTTTCAGGAAACTTTTAAATAGAAGAGAAAATTAAAAAGAACTTTTTTTCAAAACGGTCTCGCAAAACTTCCGCTTTTGAACGTGACCAAGCAAAACTTTCTTTTCTGACGTCCCCTCGTAAAGACAGATTCAGGAAATAAATAAAAATATATAAGAAAATAAGACGTGATGAGCATGTTTTTGTATTTTATTTTTCAGATATTGCAAGATGTTTCTTTTGATTAAGGAATTGAGAAGTACAGAAAACATCCAGCATTTTAAGCCGTTTAATTTGACGACAAATGGATGGATACTAGAAATCAGTTTATATTTGTTACTAGCTATACATCCATTCTATATACAGGATATATAATGTAAATAAATTTAATTCACAAATTCTTGTCAACTTTTAATACTTGGAGTGTATCCTTTTGAAAATATATTACAATTCTGGCAAAAAGGAGATATAACAGAAATTGTATTCCTTGCTGAAATATTAAAGAAGACGGAATTATGATTTACAGTTTTTGGAGATAATAACAATGCTACAATTAAACAAAAGTTTAATGTGCGCAGCACATAACTTCCCCACAGATTGAAATAATCTATCTCTTTATATTTTTAAAAATTCATTACATTGAGTTTAATTGTTCAAAATAGCTGTATAATTATTTGAAATGCCACTAAATATCCATTTTTTATAAAATTTTTGTTTTAATTCGGTAACTGGACATATTTTCATAGAGGGCGTAGAAAAAATACGAAAATACTAAGCTATTTCGAGAACGGCTAAGAATAGAGCAAATTAGGTTTTAAGTGAGATTGGATATAGACACACATGCATACACACATACAGACGTCACGCTCAAAACATTTTTTTTTCGTGTTCAAGTGATCCCAAAACGTGTAGATTCGGCGAAAACTCGAGTTGCGATTTTCGACACGATTGCAATACTTCCTCTATACATTACCATGTATTACATGAAAAGTAATAGCTTTATAAGAATACATTTCTCATTTTCTTATTTGAAGCGGCAGAAATAAAGTGTTATATGTTCATTTATGGCCCTTAAACAAGAATTAAACAGTGGAGCATGCGAAAAGCAGCAGGTACTTAGATCTATGCCTATAGTGCTGAATGCCTTTTCTTGCTCTTGCTTACTGCCCTAATAAATCCTCTAAATATTTAGAGATAGAGGCATAAACAATTATCGCGCCACGTTATCGAAATTTGATATGTTTTTACTTTAGATATAGTCAATAAATAATTCGATTACCTTAGTTTGGACACTTAAATAGCGATTGGTTTCCGGTTATTTGGAGACTTATATAATAACTGGATTTTTCACAGGAAGATATAGGCAGATATTAGACGTCTACATTTTAGATGAGACCATAACAAGACTACCCATCTAATGGAAAATATTGAATTACTGTTTAATATATTTACAGTTAATATATTTACAGTCATTTTCACGTGTTTAGAGTAAACACGAACATTTCCAATCCTCTTAATTCTCGCAAAGAAAACAGTTAGATAGAGAAAAAATCTGATGTGAGCAGCACATGACATTCTTTATATAATGCAATGGATATAGACACAATTATGGATATAGACACAATGGATTTACTACATTCGCAGTAAAAAATAGGATATTCTTATAGTAGATACCTATATTCTTTCCAAAATATTGAACTTTCGTCAATTTGTCGTCATTTTTATTGATTTAATGTCATTTTTATCCATTTGGCGAGATTTTCGTTAATTTAGTAACATTTAAAAATGTCGCTAAATTGGCGACATTCCGCTAAATTCTTCGCCATGATCTCGCCAAGCTTTATAAACAGAGAAATATGTTTTTATTATAGCAATTAAATGACTATTGACGTTTAAATACAAAAGTATTACTGAAAGTACCTTTTCTCATGAATGGAACTTGCTAGATCTACTAGAATGATGTCATCAACATTATCAAATAATATTACATATGAAAAGTGAACATGTTTCTCAACAATTAATATATTTTTTTAATTTATGGGATTTTTTGAAAAATTTATTTGAAAAATTTGCAATATCTCAAGAACGGTTCATGCTAGCGTTCTAAAGTTTATGTCAATCGTTTTCTAAGGAAAAATTACATAGGAAATATTTATTTGCGTAACTTTATTAAATATTTTGATTTTTTGATGATTTTCTCAAAATGTCACTCGAATATTTAGGGGGTTCCTAACATGCGTTTGTGTTAAAAACAATAGGCTTCCAATATTCACAGATTGTAATTTTTGTACCAAATTTCATCCGAATCGCTGCATTCGTTCGTGTGTTATCATCTCCAGAGACTCACTGACACACATAACACACACACACACACACACATACTTTCACGCACACACACACACACACATATACTTTCACACACACACACACACACACATACTTTCACACACACACACACAGACATCACGCTCTGATTCGTGTTCAGGGATGCTTGAAACGTGCTCTCTTGTCGAAAACCCGAATTCGAATTTTCGACCCCGTCACAATACGTTTCTTATACCTTATATGTATATAAGGAAAGTAAGAAACTGTAAGCTTCTGCTAAACAATATAGTGCATGCATTAAACAATATTGTATAGGCTAGTATTTAAGATTTTAGAAACTAATATACAAAATGTTGTTATACGGAAATAAATCCTTTTATTACTTTCCAAAATATTCTCCTGTAGCATCAATACATTTCTTCATTTGAATAAACCGATTTTCAATACAGTTATGCCAGGCAGAAGTTGGTATAGAAGAAACATGTAATTTATAATATACTTTCTTTTTTATATAATCTCTAACTGCTTCTTCTCGGCTGTTAAATCGTTGACCACTTATTTCACTTTGGATTATTGAGAACAAGAAAGTACCATTGGGTTCTAACTCAGTCGAATAAGGACAATGACTCTTCAAATTAATTTATCATTTTCAAATAATTGATAGTTTGAAATGCAGTGTGTCAGCTTGCATTGTCATGATGAAGAATGATGCGACGTCATGCAATATTTTTTTCTGATTTGAGTAACTATTTCCGGCAAACAAATTGTCGTATACCAATCAGCGTTTCCTATTTTACATCCTCCAAAGCAACTGTTTCAACATGGCCAAATTTAACAATAAACCGAACAACACAACATAGAGACCTTGCATTTTTAAGCTATAGAGATACCTCATAAATGGGCAATGGCTAGTAATAAAATATACTAAATATTTATTTAAAATATGATTGCAAGTATGTACTACAGGTAGGAAAATCTTTAAACTGAACGGGAGAGATGAAAAGTTTAATGAAGCATTCAGGAGAAGTTGCCATTTTTCCAAACTCACATCTTACAAAATCTACTAAACAACATAGTTTTGGGTGTGAGTCCTTTGCGCATGCTATTTTTGTTTGCCGAATGGCAACAAGCATATACACTTGTTTGACAGTTAAGGTTTGTTTATGTTATTCGTTTTTAATAATGTGAGAAATTGGTTTAAATTTTTGCAATGATAGCACTTTAAATACAGGGTGTCCTAAAAAGATTGAAACGAGCTTTAATTCCTTACCTGTTGGAGATAGGTGGGCAATGTAAATTGCAAAAATGTTGAAAGTAAGGAAGGAAATAAGACTATATTAATAAAATTGTCCTCCCATTAATTTTCAAAAAATTACTCCTTTTAGAGTTTTATACGATCTCCTTAGACACATTTGGTCAATCAAAAATTTTTTATTTTTAATGCAATAAGATAATTAAAAAAAACAGCATTTCTGTATCTTTAAAATCAACTGAATTATGATAAAGGAAAAATCTGACTTATGCTCCCTTTCCGTACCATGTGAAAGGCTGTTTCATCAGTGGAAATAGGGATCATAAACAGATTGACGATGGAAATTGTTTGGATCAAAAACGCGTTAATATGTGTTAATATTTTTATCATAATTGAATGTAAATAAACATTACACAGACTGAGATCGTATAAAGCAGTGGTACTCACTACGCGGTTGGGTTTAAACAACTACTTTTAAAGACGATTTATAACTTATCTTTCAGTATATAAACACTAGCGCATGCAGAAGACACTCCGGCTGCAGATATCAGCATCCATGGACCGGTTTCGCGTCCGGAATTGCCAGCATTCGTCGGAATGCCTACGATGGCTGAAAGAAACTTGCTATAAGTTACAATTTTAGCGAACTTCTATGGGAACAAACAATTTCGATTCTTCCAAGTGGCCGGCATAAAACCAATCTACAATTTAGCTCAGACTATACAAATGTTCTAAGGCAAAATTTATGAACACAAAATCAGTATATAAGAGGCGTTCTCAAATTTCGGAGGATATCAACATTCATAAATAGTTTTCGTACCACACGATAGACTGAAACTGTCAGTTCTCATAGCAAATTCTCAAAAAATGTGGTTTATTACAAGTTTCTTTGTACCATTATATATTTTGTCTATTCCGTGCTGACGAGCGCCTTATAAACGTGAAAGCGTTCCATGGGTGTTGGGGTCATTCGTATTTTGAGAATGCCTTTTAGAGCCATGTTTTGTGTTTATAAACATAGCTTATACTCAATATAAAGCATTTTACTGAGATCGATATACTTACTACCATTGTAACTATTTCAAATTTCACACATGATACTTTAAGCCAATATTCAAATTCCTAGCCAATGTGAAGAGAATTCTAGAATATGTTAGGAAGAGATACGTGCGAGATTTAATAGATATATTTTAAGCCATGACTACAAAGTTCAATATATGCATTATACAAAAGGGATGGAAGAAATTTCGTGCTCCAGGTTTTTCAGATTCGCCTGTATTGGTGGATATGGAAGCTTTGGGAAGTTTAATATTTGAGAATAGAATATATATTTTTGCATTATCCATAAACTATTTTAAAGACACGGAAATTAAATTTCAATTTCAAGTAGTCTTCATCGAGCCTTCTCGTTTATACCATCAAACAATTGAAATATAATTTTTAGGCGATATCAGTGAGAATGTGTCTTTTCTGTTCTGATTTGTAAAGAATAATTGATATTAGTATTTAGATCCAAAATTTGGTATTTAAAACTACTTGTAAAGCTATTTTGGTAAAGCTACTTTGGTATTTAAATCTACATTGTAAGACTTTCAAAAATACATTAGACTTTAATGTACAACTGTTAAATAAAATCTTTACACATTTCTTAGAACTTGTTTTGAACGGTAAAGCTTTGCTAGGAATTAATTCCTGTAAAAAACTCATTCTTTGTATGAACAGTGAATACTTATAATACTTATAATACTAAAAATAATACTAAAAATAATACTAAAAATAATACTAAAAATAAAACATATAATACTAAAACTAAACTGTTGACTAAACCTAAAACGAACACCTTCTGCATACTGATGAACTGATTTAAAATAATCTTTTGAATTTCAGATTGGAAATAGTTAAGTAGAACGAATCTAATTTTAGAAGGAAAGGGGAGGGCAACATTCTGCTTGGTTAAGTTCATTTAAGCAATTTAACTTAGTATAATGTTACACTGATAATTGTACATTGATAATCTGATTTAAAATAATCTGTTGAATTTTAGATTGGAAATAGTTAAATACAAAGAATATAATTTTGAAACAAAAGAGCATTCATTTAAGCAATTTAACTTAGTATAATATTACACTGATAATTGTACATTGATAATCTGATTTAAAATAATCTGTTGAATTTTAGATTGGAAATAGTTAAATACAAAGAATCTAATTTTGAAACAAAAGAGCATTCATTTAAGCAATTTAACTTAGTATAATATTACACTGATAATTGTACATTGATAATCTGATTTAAAATAATCTGTTGAATTTTAGATTGGAAATAGTTAAATACAAAGAATCTAATTTTGAAACAAAAGAGCATTCATTTAAGCAATTTAACTTAGTATAATATTACACTGATAATTGTACATTGATAATCTGATTTAAAATAATCTGTTGAATTTTAGATTGGAAATAGTTAAATACAAAGAATCTAATTTTGAAACAAAAGAGCATTCATTTAAGCAATTTAACTTAGTATAATATTACACTGATAATTGTACATTGATAATCTGATTTAAAATAATCTGTTGAATTTTAGATTGGAAATAGTTAAATACAAAGAATCTAATTTTGAAACAAAAGAGCATTCATTTAAGCAATTTAACTTAGTATAATATTACACTGATAATTGTACATTGATAATCTGATTTAAAATAATCTGTTGAATTTTAGATTGGAAATAGTTAAATACAAAGAATCTAATTTTGAAACAAAAGAGCATTCATTTAAGCAATTTAACTTAGTATAATATTACACTGATAATTGTACATTGATAATCTGATTTAAAATAATCTGTTGAATTTTAGATTGGAAATAGTTAAATACAAAGAATCTAATTTTGAAACAAAAGAGCATTCATTTAAGCAATTTAACTTAGTATAATATTACACTGATAATTGTACATTGATAATCTGATTTAAAATAATCTGTTGAATTTTAGATTGGAAATAGTTAAATACAAAGAATCTAATTTTGAAACAAAAGAGCATTCATTTAAGCAATTTAACTTAGTATAATATTACACTGATAATTGTACATTGATAATCTGATTTAAAATAATCTGTTGAATTTTAGATTGGAAATAGTTAAATACAAAGAATCTAATTTTGAAACAAAAGAGCATTCATTTAAGCAATTTAACTTAGTATAATATTACACTGATAATTGTACATTGATAATCTGATTTAAAATAATCTGTTGAATTTTAGATTGGAAATAGTTAAATACAAAGAATCTAATTTTGAAACAAAAGAGCATTCATTTAAGCAATTTAACTTAGTATAATATTACACTGATAATTGTACATTGATAATCTGATTTAAAATAATCTGTTGAATTTTAGATTGGAAATAGTTAAATACAAAGAATCTAATTTTGAAACAAAAGAGCATTCATTTAAGCAATTTAACTTAGTATAATATTACACTGATAATTGTACATTGATAATCTGATTTAAAATAATCTGTTGAATTTTAGATTGGAAATAGTTAAATACAAAGAATCTAATTTTGAAACAAAAGAGCATTCATTTAAGCAATTTAACTTAGTATAATATTACACTGATAATTGTACATTGATAATCTGATTTAAAATAATCTGTTGAATTTTAGATTGGAAATAGTTAAATACAAAGAATCTAATTTTGAAACAAAAGAGCATTCATTTAAGCAATTTAACTTAGTATAATATTACACTGATAATTGTACATTGATAATCTGATTTAAAATAATCTGTTGAATTTTAGATTGGAAATAGTTAAATACAAAGAATCTAATTTTGAAACAAAAGAGCATTCATTTAAGCAATTTAACTTAGTATAATATTACACTGATAATTGTACATTGATAATCTGATTTAAAATAATCTGTTGAATTTTAGATTGGAAATAGTTAAATACAAAGAATCTAATTTTGAAACAAAAGAGCATTCATTTAAGCAATTTAACTTAGTATAATATTACACTGATAATTGTACATTGATAATCTGATTTAAAATAATCTGTTGAATTTTAGATTGGAAATAGTTAAATACAAAGAATCTAATTTTGAAACAAAAGAGCATTCATTTAAGCAATTTAACTTAGTATAATATTACACTGATAATTGTACATTGATAATCTGATTTAAAATAATCTGTTGAATTTTAGATTGGAAATAGTTAAATACAAAGAATCTAATTTTGAAACAAAAGAGCATTCATTTAAGCAATTTAACTTAGTATAATATTACACTGATAATTGTACATTGATAATCTGATTTAAAATAATCTGTTGAATTTTAGATTGGAAATAGTTAAATACAAAGAATCTAATTTTGAAACAAAAGAGCATTCATTTAAGCAATTTAACTTAGTATAATATTACACTGATAATTGTACATTGATAATCTGATTTAAAATAATCTGTTGAATTTTAGATTGGAAATAGTTAAATACAAAGAATCTAATTTTGAAACAAAAGAGCATTCATTTAAGCAATTTAACTTAGTATAATATTACACTGATAATTGTACATTGATAATCTGATTTAAAATAATCTGTTGAATTTTAGATTGGAAATAGTTAAATACAAAGAATCTAATTTTGAAACAAAAGAGCATTCATTTAAGCAATTTAACTTAGTATAATATTACACTGATAATTGTACATTGATAATCTGATTTAAAATAATCTGTTGAATTTTAGATTGGAAATAGTTAAATACAAAGAATCTAATTTTGAAACAAAAGAGCATTCATTTAAGCAATTTAACTTAGTATAATATTACACTGATAATTGTACATTGATAATCTGATTTAAAATAATCTGTTGAATTTTAGATTGGAAATAGTTAAATACAAAGAATCTAATTTTGAAACAAAAGAGCATTCATTTAAGCAATTTAACTTAGTATAATATTACACTGATAATTGTACATTGATAATCTGATTTAAAATAATCTGTTGAATTTTAGATTGGAAATAGTTAAATACAAAGAATCTAATTTTGAAACAAAAGAGCATTCATTTAAGCAATTTAACTTAGTATAATATTACACTGATAATTGTACATTGATAATCTGATTTAAAATAATCTGTTGAATTTTAGATTGGAAATAGTTAAATACAAAGAATCTAATTTTGAAACAAAAGAGCATTCATTTAAGCAATTTAACTTAGTATAATATTACACTGATAATTGTACATTGATAATCTGATTTAAAATAATCTGTTGAATTTTAGATTGGAAATAGTTAAATACAAAGAATCTAATTTTGAAACAAAAGAGCATTCATTTAAGCAATTTAACTTAGTATAATATTACACTGATAATTGTACATTGATAATCTGATTTAAAATAATCTGTTGAATTTTAGATTGGAAATAGTTAAATACAAAGAATCTAATTTTGAAACAAAAGAGCATTCATTTAAGCAATTTAACTTAGTATAATATTACACTGATAATTGTACATTGATAATCTGATTTAAAATAATCTGTTGAATTTTAGATTGGAAATAGTTAAATACAAAGAATCTAATTTTGAAACAAAAGAGCATTCATTTAAGCAATTTAACTTAGTATAATATTACACTGATAATTGTACATTGATAATCTGATTTAAAATAATCTGTTGAATTTTAGATTGGAAATAGTTAAATACAAAGAATCTAATTTTGAAACAAAAGAGCATTCATTTAAGCAATTTAACTTAGTATAATATTACACTGATAATTGTACATTGATAATCTGATTTAAAATAATCTGTTGAATTTTAGATTGGAAATAGTTAAATACAAAGAATCTAATTTTGAAACAAAAGAGCATTCATTTAAGCAATTTAACTTAGTATAATATTACACTGATAATTGTACATTGATAATCTGATTTAAAATAATCTGTTGAATTTTAGATTGGAAATAGTTAAATACAAAGAATCTAATTTTGAAACAAAAGAGCATTCATTTAAGCAATTTAACTTAGTATAATATTACACTGATAATTGTACATTGATAATCTGATTTAAAATAATCTGTTGAATTTTAGATTGGAAATAGTTAAATACAAAGAATCTAATTTTGAAACAAAAGAGCATTCATTTAAGCAATTTAACTTAGTATAATATTACACTGATAATTGTACATTGATAATCTGATTTAAAATAATCTGTTGAATTTTAGATTGGAAATAGTTAAATACAAAGAATCTAATTTTGAAACAAAAGAGCATTCATTTAAGCAATTTAACTTAGTATAATATTACACTGATAATTGTACATTGATAATCTGATTTAAAATAATCTGTTGAATTTTAGATTGGAAATAGTTAAATACAAAGAATCTAATTTTGAAACAAAAGAGCATTCATTTAAGCAATTTAACTTAGTATAATATTACACTGATAATTGTACATTGATAATCTGATTTAAAATAATCTGTTGAATTTTAGATTGGAAATAGTTAAATACAAAGAATCTAATTTTGAAACAAAAGAGCATTCATTTAAGCAATTTAACTTAGTATAATATTACACTGATAATTGTACATTGATAATCTGATTTAAAATAATCTGTTGAATTTTAGATTGGAAATAGTTAAATACAAAGAATCTAATTTTGAAACAAAAGAGCATTCATTTAAGCAATTTAACTTAGTATAATATTACACTGATAATTGTACATTGATAATCTGATTTAAAATAATCTGTTGAATTTTAGATTGGAAATAGTTAAATACAAAGAATCTAATTTTGAAACAAAAGAGCATTCATTTAAGCAATTTAACTTAGTATAATATTACACTGATAATTGTACATTGATAATCTGATTTAAAATAATCTGTTGAATTTTAGATTGGAAATAGTTAAATACAAAGAATCTAATTTTGAAACAAAAGAGCATTCATTTAAGCAATTTAACTTAGTATAATATTACACTGATAATTGTACATTGATAATCTGATTTAAAATAATCTGTTGAATTTTAGATTGGAAATAGTTAAATACAAAGAATCTAATTTTGAAACAAAAGAGCATTCATTTAAGCAATTTAACTTAGTATAATATTACACTGATAATTGTACATTGATAATCTGATTTAAAATAATCTGTTGAATTTTAGATTGGAAATAGTTAAATACAAAGAATCTAATTTTGAAACAAAAGAGCATTCATTTAAGCAATTTAACTTAGTATAATATTACACTGATAATTGTACATTGATAATCTGATTTAAAATAATCTGTTGAATTTTAGATTGGAAATAGTTAAATACAAAGAATCTAATTTTGAAACAAAAGAGCATTCATTTAAGCAATTTAACTTAGTATAATATTACACTGATAATTGTACATTGATAATCTGATTTAAAATAATCTGTTGAATTTTAGATTGGAAATAGTTAAATACAAAGAATCTAATTTTGAAACAAAAGAGCATTCATTTAAGCAATTTAACTTAGTATAATATTACACTGATAATTGTACATTGATAATCTGATTTAAAATAATCTGTTGAATTTTAGATTGGAAATAGTTAAATACAAAGAATCTAATTTTGAAACAAAAGAGCATTCATTTAAGCAATTTAACTTAGTATAATATTACACTGATAATTGTACATTGATAATCTGATTTAAAATAATCTGTTGAATTTTAGATTGGAAATAGTTAAATACAAAGAATCTAATTTTGAAACAAAAGAGCATTCATTTAAGCAATTTAACTTAGTATAATATTACACTGATAATTGTACATTGATAATCTGATTTAAAATAATCTGTTGAATTTTAGATTGGAAATAGTTAAATACAAAGAATCTAATTTTGAAACAAAAGAGCATTCATTTAAGCAATTTAACTTAGTATAATATTACACTGATAATTGTACATTGATAATCTGATTTAAAATAATCTGTTGAATTTTAGATTGGAAATAGTTAAATACAAAGAATCTAATTTTGAAACAAAAGAGCATTCATTTAAGCAATTTAACTTAGTATAATATTACACTGATAATTGTACATTGATAATCTGATTTAAAATAATCTGTTGAATTTTAGATTGGAAATAGTTAAATACAAAGAATCTAATTTTGAAACAAAAGAGCATTCATTTAAGCAATTTAACTTAGTATAATATTACACTGATAATTGTACATTGATAATCTGATTTAAAATAATCTGTTGAATTTTAGATTGGAAATAGTTAAATACAAAGAATCTAATTTTGAAACAAAAGAGGAAGGAAACTTTCAGCTTGGCTAAGTTCATTTAAATAATTTAACGTAGTATAATGTTATTGCGAACTCAAAAGATAAGTATTATTGTCAAGTACTACGTTTTAAAATAACTTTTTTTACAAGTTTTATATTTATACATTTCTCTCTACAGACTCAAATTCAATTTATATTCCTTTCATAATACAATAAGTGTATAATGAGTACATTGTAAGTATAGTGTATTATGTACAAATACAATAAGTGCATAATACAATGAGTACATTAAAGCACATTGAGTGCATTAGATTATATGGGAATATATTTAAAACTGCTTAGAATTTGCTGTTTTAATTCTATTTTCGTTTTTATTAGGCGATTGGCTGTACTTTTAAATTGCAGCGTTCCAAAAATGACAAATAATATGATGATACAAAATTATATATTTCGAGAACGGTTCATCTTAGAATGATGGGACTAGTCTTATTACTTTTATTTTGCAAAGAATTATACATAAAAGCATCTTTTAATTCATACATTTAATCATTTAATCATATTTAGTTTATTATTTTATATTTAGACGATTTTTGTGGACCATTTCACGAAAAAAAGAAAGTAAAATTCTTTCGATTCATTTAAAAATCTAATCAGCATCAGGGTAACTCACAAAATCCTAAAAAATACTTACCTACTAAACTTTGTGAAAATTCGTCAAATAGATTTTGAACAACAGTTGTTACGTGCATTACATATACACGTTCACAGAGAAGACGCACAGAGAAGATGCATAGAGAAGACGCACACTCAGATGTCACATTAAAAATAATTCCTTCGTATTCTAGAGTGCTCGAAACGTATATATCCGTCAGAAATTTGGGTTGTAGTTTTTGCCACAATTCCAATTTTTTCCCTATACATTATCGTATAGTTTGGGGACAGTAATAGTGAATAAATGGCGATGAAAATCTATGCTTAAATACGCAATGTAAAGACTAGAACGATAGGGGCGTGACTAAATTAACAAAAGCAGTTATGCGCAGACTAAAATTTAATGCTGTATACCTATTGTTTCCAGGATACAATCGATCTCCTTCATGAGACGTAAAAATGCCAAAACATTTAAAATCAGAAACACGAAAATGCGCACAAATGTACACTATGCCTATAGTATAATCAAGATGGAATAAGTTGGATGGATTTTGAGTTGTTGATATATTCTTGCATAAATTCTTAAAAGATGCACATGCTTACTTTACGTACAATTACGTACTTTACGTACAATCATGGGCATGAGATCCTCTATAGAGATCTTGACATTACAGAACTTAGGGAAGCCATTAGACAAACGAAAAATGGAAAGAGCCCTAAACCAGACTATTTCTGACCAGAATTTTTAAAACATCTTGACAATAATGTACTTACAGTGCTTCTGAAATTATTTAACTACAGCTGGGACTTTGGAGTACCTGCTATTTGGAAAAAGGCTATTGTAGTTCCAATTCACAAAAGGAATAAAGCTCCAGATGATTTAAATAGTTATCGACCTATATCCTTGACCTGCGTTCTATCAAAAGCCATGGAAAAATTGATAGTTTCTCGTCTTACTTAGTATATCGAGACAAACAATCTTTTATCTACAGCCCAGGCGGGTTTAGGAGATTTCAATCAACTAATCAACAGGTCGCCTTCTTGAGTCAATCAATATATAAAAGATGCACTGGATCACCGACACCCGGTCCATGCCGTATTTGCAGACTTTGAGGCTACCTTCGACAGGGTCTGGAGACTGCGGACCATTCAAAAACTTCAAACCATGGGTGTTGGTGGCAAGTTGGTCTTGTGGATCAGGGATTTTCTCTTCCTGCGTTTTTGAGCTGTTCGCTTCGGTGATTGAACTTCGAAATTTAAACAAAACGAAACTGGTCTACCACAAGGCACTATAATTAGCCCCATCCTGTTTAATATTTTATTAACGATCTCTCTGACCTAATGTCCTCAGATGGATTGACAAATCCGGCCTTGTTCGCAGATGACCTAGTACTCTGGTGCAGTTCTGCGAAAAAAGATCAAGCTAAACTCAACACAACTTTAAACCTATTCTTGGAGCGACTTGAACATTGGTGCATGGATTCATATGTCAGTAAACATAAATAAAACCACCAGTCAACTTTTTACTCTCACATGACAGACTTTTGTTTCTGAACTTGTTTATCATGACGAACATATTCAACTTAATGATTCATCAACATACTTGGGATGCGTCTTCGATAATAAGCTAACATGGAACAAGCATGCTGAGCATGTTATTTCAAAAGCAGAAAAAAGACTTCCTATTCTTAAAAGTCTAGCTGGGGTTAAATGGGGATGCAACAGGGAAACTCTCAACATGACTTATAAACTGTTTATCCAACCGGTCCTAGATTGCTGTAATGAGGTGTTGATCTCAGCCTCTGATAAAGTGATAAAACACCTCGAGACTTTCCAAAACCAAGTTTTACGAATTGTCACTGGAGGAGTCAAGACCACCCATGTGTTTACGATGCAATTACTGACAAATAACCAACCAATGACCAATGTGATTAAGGAAAATGCAACTGTTCTTTTCAATAAATTAACTAGGCTCCCAAACAATTCTTTTTGGCGGGACTACAATCACAATCAATTACGTATTCTGATATCTCAAAGGGGTCTCATGTAATGTGTCTAAGATATTGACTGCTATCAATTAATTAATAATACCCCTATTGAACTATTCTCTTTTTCTAACCCCTTGGACTACATGGACCTTGATGTAAGACTGGACTTAAATCAAAAAATTAAAAAGTCAGACTTTTTCCCTGAGGCACTTCGTGCGATCGCTCTTGATACTATCCATAATCGCTATCCTCCTTGTGAATGGCTGCATATCTACACGGATGGCTCCCTTTTGGACTTTTCTCATGGAACTGGTGCTGGAATTGTCTGTGAGCTTCTTTGCTTTTTTTTTGCTAGTTGGAAACTTCTCAACCCATTTTGATGGAGAACTGGAATCAATATTTGTTGCACTTCAACAGCTTTCCATTCGATAGAATTCTTTAGAGAGAGCTGTGATCCTCTTCGATTCAACTTCTGCCCTTCAGGTTCTATCATCTAATCAAGAGAGGAAAAGCCCTCGAGTCCAGCAGTGTAGATCTGTTCTCGGGAAAATACAACGCAATGTGTCTTGTCTTTCCAGTGGATACCCTCCCACTTCGGTGTCGAGGGTAATAAGAAAGTAGACTTTTTGGCAAAGAACGGGTGCAAAATAATCCAGAAATAGAACAGACATTTACCCCTTCATTCATCAAAACTTGAAATAAATAGTCTTTAGACATTCCCTTCGTACTGCGGCTGTTTGTTCTTCTCGTGCTAGACTCTGGAGTGTTCTCAGCACCAGTCCCCATTGTGTTCCTGATGTTTCCTCGTTCAGCTGCGACTGCCACTTTTAGACTTTTGACTGGGCACGCTTGTTTTTTTGCTACCCAGACCGTACCACTTACCAACAAAGAGTTTAAAGGGGCGATGCACGGTCGGGAGAAGAGCTACCCCCAGCACAGGACAGAGCAAGGACCCAACCACAAGTAGACCGACCAACCGAAACGCGACCCCGACACCATTAATTTCTCCTTTTTGAAAACCGGCCAAGGTGATTTAAAAGGCTAATTACAAAACATCCGCACAACCTGACGGGAAAATAATAACAAAACAGGAGCATCCGCTACATTAAGCGGGAAACAAAAAATAATGCCAATACTACAACAATCTAATAATATAGACATACCTTACAACTTATAAACAATAACATAAAAAGCCCCACCTGCACCCGGAAGAAAAGGAAAAGACCCTTAAACAGGAAACAAAATAAAAGGATCCCCAATAACAGCCCTAAACACAACCACAATTAAACTCAATTGAAAAACACCACAAAACATAAATACATGCAAATATAAAATCCAAATAAACAGTATACCAAAAGAACACTACAATTAAACAGTCTATAAAAATTTCCAACCACTTTAAATACATATAACTATAAACAACATATAAATCCAACTAAACACCTAAATTTACCATCAAATTAAATCTATATATGCACATACACACACACACACATACATACACACACATATATATATATATACACATGTATACATTTGCACACACACACACATATATACACCCATACATAATTTTTTTTATGGGCATTTTTTTTATAGATGGGCACGATTGTCTTCGTGCCCCTCTCTTTCGTTTTAATATTTTCAATTCACCTGTGTGTATTTTGTATTTAACTGGACAAGACATGACGGCTGCGCACATTGACGAATGCCCTGCATTATCTCATTGTAATTGTATTGCGGAAAAATATTGGAGAGCACGAATCCTTATGACTTAATAGTCAACAGGATGGCATTTGATAAAAAAAAATAAACTTTACGTACAATATATATCATATACAAAAGCAAATTATAGGAATGTGGTCGAACCTTGAACTCTCGAATTTTGATGAATCTACACGTTTGAAACGTACACTTTCAGTGTCTGATGTAATACACTCGTAAAGCTCTAGAGTTCATGAAATATTTATCCGTGATTGAAACATGTTTGGCAGCATTTTGTAGCAGCGTTATCGAGATATACATAGGTAGATAGACATATAAATCAAGGCGTTTATATTATTAATTAGTAATTAAATTATTTCTGCAATGCATTAGGCCTTTCAGATAAATCACAATTTTCTGAAACTTCCACTTTGACATACAAGAATACTTAAATTATGACACCAAATTCATTGCGAAACACTGAGGACATTCTGTTTCCAAAACGCAAATCTCCCAATTTATGTCGCCCCACATACAATTGGAGATATTCTCTAGAGTTAAATTCGTGTCCGTAAAATTCGCCAGCAGAATGTAATTAAGAAATATTTTAACTTACGGCTGAGTATTAATTTCTAAAATGAAGTTGTGATTTTAAATTGTAAATTTGTTGAAATTGTTACGCTATGTTCAGTATCAGGTTTTCTGTTGCATGTTGATATTAATATTATAGTTAATCTACTTTTGTAAATTTCAAGTCAATAAAACTTAACATAAATGTGTTTTAAAATTGCACTAAAAAGCAACATTATCCTTATTTTGACATTTAAACATATACAATTTTGTTCAGTATTTATATGTAATTTTAGCGTATTATCTGAATCAACTGCGTTTTAGTTTAAATTAATAAAATGGTTTCATTTATAGACATTATCAATATATATTGCATTAAATAGAAATGTGTAAATTAATGTAAATTCACCATAAGAAATGACGCCTCAATTATAGTTAAACACCGTATACCAAATATTTTGTTTTTGAAGTAAAATTTTCTGTGTGGCGCACAAGCTGTAATAAAATTTTTGATCGACAAAAGGTTCAAAATGAACAACTGTCTATAAAAATGATTTTATAATATGTTAAACATTAACTGCAGTGTAGCTCAACACGATTTTCTCAAACCAGAATTTATTTTTAAGTGGCTTCTAAATTCTTCATTTTTATTAACACTTTACAACAAAGTTGAAAAGTGTTTATGACTTTGCTCATTCTGTCTGGCTGTCTGTCCGTTAGCACGATAACTGCCGTAAAAATGGCTTTATCAAAATGAAATTTTAGTATGTTTATCAAACGGTCTGTGGGACCTATGGGAATATAAATGAATAATATCACCCAATTAGTTTTGGATTAAACCCGGGTTGAAAACATGAAATACATTGAACCCTATGGGACCTAATTCTTCAAACATTTTTTAAGCGGATTTAAAATTCACAAATTGCTTCGAAAGTTTTAGGAAATATTCAAATAAAATTTATAAAAAAAATTAAGCAAAATATATTCAATAGTTTTTTAAATAAAAATTAAAATATTAATTACACCTTTTATATGAAGCGATCAGGTGACCATTATATGAAGAAATCACGTGACCCACTTCAAAATAAAATTTGGAATCCATCTTGTGTCAAAATCCATTTAATTATTTTTAATTCATATTTAGTGTTATTTCCGTCCTAAAACCGCTTTATTTGCTTAAATTCTGTGCATCTACATACTGAAATAACGCAATTACAATATATTTGAGTTTAAATGCTCATCCAACTTTGATTATTTCTACAACGAAGCCTACTTTTCATTTATGGAAAATGTAAACAGTAAAATATGTAGAATGAGTTCTATAAGAATTGCTGCATTTCCTTAACGCAAAATTATTTAGTTCATGGAGTCTGCAATATAGCTGATATGAATGAAATATTCATTGATTTTCAGGGAGAAGGACGATTTTTTTTCAATAAAGTTTTAAACATAGTGTTTAATTACTTGTACCTCCATGGTCTTAAGTTTTTAAATAAAATAAATTATTATAGTATTGTGATGAATGAAATGGAAGGAAAAATGTTTATGAATGAAATGCTGCTTTTATAGAGACGTGTTATATTTCGATGACGTCATTTGAATAAATTTCATTTGTTTTCGATGAAGATTTCAAATATATTGAATTATTGTAGTATTATTATAAGTTTCAAAATATTACAGAGGAATGTATCGCATTTTAGAAATGTTTAAACCAGGCAATTTATATTTCAATGCCGTCCTTTAAATGAAGTTCATTTTTTTCGATGAAGTTTTAAGTTTCCAAATGTAATAAATTAATGCAGCATTGTGATAATTTTAAACATATTACCGAGGAATGTATCGCATTTTAGAGATGTTTAAACAAAATTGCATTAAAGTTGGAAAGCGTTTCATAATCAATGCTTTATGCATGATTGATCTTTCTTGTATTTTTTTAATTTTGCTAAAAAAATTTTGAAAATTATTGTTGTGACGAGATTTCTTAATCTCTCGACAGCTGAGTAAAAATATGTCAAAATCATGGAAATCAATATTATATTTTTATATCTATATTTTTATGCAACCTTTAATATATTCAACCCTGTTATTATATCCCTCTCGTCTTATATATATGCAATTTATATTCTACATTTATCTATCAGTTTCAAAGGAATATTCAGCCATTTTAATTCTTTTAACGCGCACTGTGAGAGAGAGAGAATTATTTTCCGTTATAAGTTCAAAGTCTGCATTCGGGTGATGAAAAGCCTAGTAAGATTTCATATGTACATGTTCTTCGGCAGTTGAAATCGGAAGTAATGTAGAGATTTCGATTGTTCTATGTATACGCAAGCGGTCCAACGTACTGAATGTCTAGACTGGGTGTCGGGGCAAGCCTGCGGCAGATGGTGAGAACTTATTTCCCGGTATGTATGTTTTCTTGTTTGGTTCTGAGTCCTATGAGTCTCGGAAGGTTATATAAGCTTGGAACGCAAAAGTTCGTCGCGCATTCCCATCCTGAATACTACACGGAGATGTGGTAGTTCAATTTACTTTCGATGCTCGCCCTAACAGATATCTCCAAGAACGGAGAACTATCATATTTACAGATCCTTGTGTTAACTCCTAGAATCAGCAATTCTAAACGGTATTATTAATAGTGAATATAATTCTTCTCTCCTGTGCTCTGCCCTTGTCTGCCTATTTCCATACTTTAGACCATACCTTAAATTATGCAATTATGGTTCTATATGAATTGTGTGTGCCACGTAACGTATTAAATTCTTGGTATTATATTTATCATTTGGTGGTAAATTGTGTTATAATATCCTGCCGGTGTCCAGTGCGTAGATATAATTTAGGAATAGGTGTAACTCCATAATATAACTTATTATGGAGTTATTTATGGACATATTTAATAAAGATTGGATTAGATAATTACTGTGTGCTTATTGAGTTCGGTAGTGATTATTTGCAATATTCTGTGTTTTCTATATCCATGTTTTAGCTGAAGAATCATCCACTCAAGGTAAGGGTTTATTATTACGCTTTGTATTTGCGACAGGTCATCTGTGAGTTTTACTTACAGACGGGTGGAGTTTCGGACCTGGGTTGTAAAAATTGGAGAAAGTTAGAATTCTCCTGTCGGCCGTGTCGACGGGAAACCGTTATGACATTATGCATCGTTTTCCAAATAATCACAATTATAGCAATCTACCCTTCATTTTAAACGGCTTAAGTATCTTTTGATTAATCCTAAGTTTGACAATCTACACATTGGGCGAGGGTGATCATTAGCCACCCAAGTGCGGCTAATGACGTCACGAGTGCGAAAATGGCATCGCTGTTGTTTTCCACAACAATAAATGAAACTTTAAAATTTCGCGATTATTGGGCCATAAATTACTCCGTTTATGGATAATTATGGCAAAGAATATATAAAATTTTAGGAAAATATAAAATTTCGAACACATACCGACATTTTTTTTCGAATTTCGAAATATTCTATCTGGTTCCAGACATTTTATTAAAAAAGCAAACTAACATTTTTGGTAGCTATCGTTGACACAAAAAATCGCCGACAAATGACAGACAGACGACCATCACTCTAAAAATAGCCAAATCGTGTTCAGGATTACCTAAAACAATATTGACATCCTATCTCGAAATCGAAAGTTTTCTTGAAAACAATACTTTGTTTATAATATATTGAATAGTATGAGATAGTAAACATATGCATTGAAAGAATTCATAGATTTAACCATAGAAAGAAAACAATTGGTTTTAAAATGTATTTATTTTACTACCGTAATTACAGGCGTTTATAAATTCCAGGTTCATATATCCCTTACAGCAAAGATCGGCACATGTGTGACAGTGACGTTGTAGTCATGTGACACCTGGATCACAATGTGACATCATATTTGTGACTTTTATGTGACGTTACATATTAGTGACTTTGTAATTTCATTGTGACTATATTTTGTGACGTTTCCACAATTTAATTAACACGTAACAATGTGACGACATTACAATGACAATTACAATGCGACGTCACAAACACGTTAATATGCGACGTCACAAACGACCATGCAAAGGACCAAAATGACTTCACTGTGACCTCAATATGACATTGCCGAGACGTACTGCGACGTCCTGTGACGTCCCAAAGTCACAGTGTGACGTAAATCTTACGTCACTGTGAAAAAAATGCTGTTAGGGATATATATATATATATATATATATATATATATATACATATATATATATATATATATTATATATATGTATATATATATATATATATATATATATATATCATCATAATTATCAGGAACCTTACTCCCCATTACGGACAGCAAATCCCTGAGAAACTTTAACACAAATGCAAATATTTTACTGGGTATGCAGTGTAAACTAAAATAACTCTTATTCTCAAGTGAACTCGTCGTACTCGGAATAATCTTTCACATATATTATTTCCGCAAGCTGGTGTAAATAAATGGTGAGCCTCAGAGAAATAGACTGCTCAGCGACTTCCTGGGTGAGAGATTGTATTAATTTAATCTTTTATGTTATCAAATTTCAAACTTGTTGAAACGGTGGCAAATTGTTCTTTGTACTTACATAAATATTGCATTTGCTTATTAGATTAATTTGAAGATATAATCTCCTCGCAAACTTGAATTTTTTAGTCAAGCATATTTAAAAATTCTGCTATATTTATACAATGAACTGTTGTGAAGTAGAATTTGAATTAAAGTATGAGGGTTGATACTACTACGTATGTTAACATACTAAAACTACAAATATGATCTGAATAGCACATGACTTTTCCTGCAGACTCAAATCGATTGTCTCTTTATTTCATTAATAATTCATCAAATTTAGTTTAATTGCACGAAATGGCACCCATAAATAATTGAAAATACACCGAGTTTAAGCTTTTAATTTAGCTTTCGTTTTCACTAGGTAACTGGACATAGTCACAAATCCGGCTGAGCAAAAATGCAAAAAATATAAAATATTTTGAGAATGGCTAGTCCTAGACTAATGGGATCGGTCTTATTTCCAGAATCAAGAATTGCTTGCATGTGCCACAAGTATTTATTTGATGCGTTTGAAAACACGGGCTATTTTGAAAAAAAAGGATATTCTTTTATTTCGAATCGTACCTAAATTTAATCTGCACCATGGTAACCTATAAGTGACTTATCTACAAAACTTTGTGAAATTTGGTCAATTAGTTCTTGAGTTAGAGTGGATACATTGCACAGACAGACACACACAGGCACACACAGATATACAGATACACAGACAGGCACACACAGGCACACACAGATATACAGATACACAGACAAACACACAGAGAGACAGGCACACAGACATACACACAGCCGTCAAGCTAAAATAATTTTTTCGTAATCTAGAATTCTCAAAACGTATAGATCCGTTGAAAACTCGAGTTGCGATTTCCGACATGGTTCCAAAACTTTCCCTACACATTACAATGTATTGCAGGGAAAGTGAAAGTGTTTTGGATACATATTGCTGGCAAAAACATATTGCCGTACTATTGTTTTTACGACAATGTTTTCCATGAAACATCTATTTCTCAGGATCTGATATAAATGGAGCACAGATAATGACTCATTTGGATTCAGCACAAAATTTTAGAGAATCATAGAGGTTCACAAAGGATTTCCGATTTCGATTCATTTTCCGTTTGCTGTTAAAATATTTCCTGTTTATTTGAAACATATATTTCTCAGAATAGGCTATAGATAGAGCTTAGATAGTAACTGATATGGATGTAGTATCAAATTATAGAAGAGGTAGTGTAATTCACTACGAATTTTCACTTCAAGGTGCTTTTTCATCTCCAGTTAATAAAATTTTTAAACATCTATTTCTTAGGATTGGCTACAAACAGAGCTGAGACAATGACTGATTCAGAATAAAATTACTCATGAAGGATTTCCACTTCCAATCCTGGGGATGTCCTTTACATCAAGGTACAAAATTACAAGGTAAAGAATTAACCAACTTAATCTTCACCGATAAAAATTACAGTATACATTTGCATTACACTGTGTGGAAAATTTATGCTAACACCCTCTGACATAAATTCGCATATGGTGAAGATTTTTTTTTGTGTTATAATTTCACTGCAGCTTGATTGAATTTTCCAGCATGCACAATGGTGTATTTTTTTTTATAGAAGCGCATGTCTGAATATAGCAAACGTATTGTAAACGCAATTAAGTGAGTATAAAAATTCTCTAGAGCATGCGCAATTAGTAGGATTTCAATGAAGCGACCTTACGCTGCAGCAGATGTGCTGTAAATATCTGTTACATCAAAGGTGATGCAAAATTTATAATACTTCGCGGTATAGAATGATGTAATGAAATTGGTCTGAAATCCAATTACATATCCCCTAAAGACTTTTAAAAGACTGCGAATTACTTACTCATTGCCTATAGCTAGCGCATTTAGATTCCGTGATATAAGCATTACAAACTTAAAGAACGAAAAACATTCAATCTTGTTTCAATTGACAAAACATTTGCCTAAACCGAGAATTGTAAAAACAAATTTTTAATCTAGAAATAAGTTTCTTTTTGTGGGTTATTCTATATTTTATAGTTTAGAAGATATGTTAAATTAAAATAAGCAGTGAAGCAATATCTCGCTTGGCAAAAAACCTTTTTATTTTTTCCAAAATTTGCAAATTCAATTTTAAAACTACTAAAATATCGTAATTATTTTTGTATATTCATAAATGATATCCTATTTCCGGCTAAATAACTATAAATTGTTTTGTTTAGATTTCCATCTTTTAGGATATAATATAAGTGGTTATTTATTAGGTTATAATATAAGAGATATAAGTGTCCAAAGTATTTACATTTTTATCTTCTATACAAAGCATAGTAATGCATAGGGAAGGTATTGGAATTGTGTCGAAAATCGGAAGTCGAGTTTTTGATGGATCTACACGTTTCGAGCAATCTAGAACACGAAACATAATTTTCAGCAGAACGTCTGCGTGTATGTGTGTGTCTCTCTGTTTGTGCAATGTATGTATTCACTCTACATTGAAAAACTAATTGACCAAATATCATAAAATTTGGTAGATATGTCATTTGTGAGATATCCTAATACTAATTAGATTTTACAAATATCCAGGGAAAAACCTGCCTTTATTGCAAAATGTCAAGCAAAAATCATCAAAAATCTGAAATTTAAAACAACATATACTGAAATATACCAATTGAATGCTTGTTTTATATCTAATATTTGATGATGAAAAGAATAAGACTAACTCCGTAACTTTAGGTCTAACCGTTTCTCATATATTTAATTTGTTGTTTCACATTTTTGCAGCTTTGCCTTTGAAAATACATTCATTCACCAAATAAAAACGAAACGAAAATAGAATTAAAACTTCAAATTCAATGTCATTTCAAATAATTATCCATGTTACTTTGTGCGATTTGTCAACACGGAGGCTCAGCGGTTAAGGCACGAGTTTGCTCGTGCTCGCTGGGACCAGGTTGTGGGTTCGAGACCCACCTATGGGCATGGGTGTTGTGATGTTGGGCGTAGGTGTGTCATGTTCCGCCCCAATGGTGTACCGGGTATATAGTTCACGATTTATGGTTCATGTGTGAGCGAATGATTATATATATCAAGTGCCTAGCTCTTAGAAATAATAAAAAAATGCGATTAAACTCAATTTAATGAATTAGGAGGAATTGCAATTTCATAAATAAAGAGAAAATAAATTTCTTTCTGCAGCTAAAGTAATGTGCTGCCCACATTAGATTTTTCATAATGCTTCGATTTAAGTCGGATAGCGCAACCAGAAATGCTATTCGCATCAAAATAGAACCAACACACTATAGAAGATCGATAAAAAAACATTAATTTAATGGCACTCAATTTGAATGTCATTAAATTAATGTGATCCTTTTTGCATTAACAGTACATTAATTTTATTCAGGTACGCATAACAGACGACGCGTGAAACTTGCATTCAAAAGTCCAAACCTTTACAACGTTTTAATGAATGAATACTTACTGTGAGCTAAAATAACTCTTAATTACCCTTCTCATGCAAACGCATCGGATTCGGAATAAACTTGGAGATATATTCTTCCGCATCTGGAGGGAAATGAATGGTGAGCCTTATTTTTGGAGAAACAGACTCTGGTCTAGGATCTGCCTCACTGAGAGATATCACGTCGTCTTAATTTAATCTTTTATTTTATCAAGTCTGAAAACTTGTTGAAGCGGTGGCATATGGTTCTTAGCACTTTCACATCCACCGCATTTGTCTTTTGGGATCTTTTGAGGTGGTAAATGCTTCCGGAAGTCGTAAAACTGCTTATTTAATAAATCAAGAAAATTATGAAATTTAGTGAGTAGTACCATTAGTGCTAAAATGTTTGTCATTCAATTGTTTTTGCTAAAATATCATTATAGCATCTTTTTCTTAAGATCTGCCATAAACAGAGATTAGATGATGACTGATTCATCATCAAATTACGGGAGATGTTTGATATTATCTAAGGATTTAAACTTCTGGTTTCACTTCTATTTCCGAAATAAAATATTTACTTGAAAAGTGTATTTGACAGGATTGGCTATAGTGAGATTAGATGGTGACATACGGTATTAGTACCATATTCCAGAGGGGTAAAAGGTAAATATGGAGTTTCATTTCTTGTTATGGAGATGTCATTTTCAATAGAAAAAATTACATTTAGTTGCAATATATATTTATCACATAATTATCACAAATTTATCACATAATGTTACATATGGAATGTGAACATATTTCACAATAGTTAATGTTATATGATTTACATGAAAATTTATTTGAAAAAGTGCAATATTTCGAGAATTGTTTATGCTAGAGTTCTAAAATTTGTGTCAATTTTTTAATGAAAATGTAGAGCACATATTTAAACTTTAAGAAACATATTTAATTACTCTTAGACCATGGTGGTAAGTCGTATAACATTGCATTATGTCGCATTAAAACCCGCGGTATAGTCTTTAGTACGAGTTCCTGGAATAAAATATATTAACATATACTACACACAATTAACTTTACCCATTTTAACTTTAAAATATATATTTATTAAGCACTTTAAAATATTATTTAGATTTAAAAAATATACTTATATTTACGATGGAGACTGGACATGTGAGACCAGGCATACAAAAATTTCTAAACAGGCTATGACCTTCTACATAAGTTTTTAAGGACATACCTTCTTGTTGTCGTTAGATGTTTATGGATCATTGGTTGTTGAACCACTGCACTGCATGAGTAACTTGGCGCAAAATCGTCTGAGGCTGTGTGGAACTTAAAGCATATCGTCTATTCTGAATGTACTGCATAAGAACCTTGATGTATTTCTTTATGCACCTGAGTCGACTTTAATGCATATCTGCATATCGACTCTAACTGCTATCAACTATATTCTCCAACTGTATCTTCCATCTCTTACTGCATTACTGTCTTTTTTGCATCTCTCTGAATCTGCAGAAGGTTCTTTTGGTTGCCACCTCTTTTTGCCTGAGGTCTGATACGTCTCTTCGGCTACCATTGATTGACCTCAGGGCGATACGGCAACACATATTCTGTATTGGTTTAATTTTTAACCAATCTCGTGGATTCAACTTTAGTCCCTTTTATGGCTTATTTGACTTCTCAGGCCAGAGTGGCTGTAAAACAGGCGTCAACCAGACTGGGACACTTTGTCTGACTTCTTAGATATCATAAATCCACATATAAACCTGTCTACGTGAATTCTGGTCTCACAGAAAAATTACACAAGAAATGACTATTTACGTAACGTTATTGAAGGTTTTGATGTTTTGATGATTTTTTCCAAAATTTTATTCGAAAATTTAGATGTCTTCCTACCATACGATTGCGTTTAAAATCAATAGTCTTCCAGCATTCACTGATTTTAATTTTTATACCAAATTTGGCTTGAAATGCTCCATTCCATCGTGTGGTTTCGTCTCCAGAGACTCTCTCTACCCTCCCTCACACGCACACACACACAGACAGTTCTTCAAAAACGGTTGATTCGAGTTCATGGATGCCTGAAATGTGCTCTTTCGTTAAAAACTCGAATTTTAATTTTCGATCCCGTGATAAGAATGTCTCTATATATTAACTTGTATAAAGGGAAACTATAAGAGGTAATGTAAAAGGGAACTATGTATAAAGGGAACTATGTATAAAGGGAACTATGTATAAAGGGAAATATGTAAAAAGGGAATGTAACAAAATTAAGAAATTGGTAGTTTTCAAGTCCGTTGTTTTTATATACTGTGCTTTTATACAAGCCGTATTATTTGATATGATTATTTTAGACCAGACGCTCTGTATTAACTCTCTGAAAGCGCGACATCAGTATGTGAGGGATCCAAATGCAACCTCGAGGGCTAAAAAAACTCAAGTATACTAATTCAACCATGATGAATTCAAATCTGAAATTTATGTTTTTAAATAACCATTGGATCTGGAGAAATAGCCTTTAAAAGTTTGGCCTTTTTTTCCATTCTTGTATTTATAATCTCAATCCAAAGACATTGCTAGATGGTGCAAATTGCCTGGAGAAATGAAAAGAGAACTGGCAGTATTCAGCTCATGGAGTTAGAGATGAGACTGCATGATTCAGCTGAATAGGAAAGTTAACATTGAAGGCCATTCCAGTTTATAAAGTCAGGATATGAATGCCTAAACCATGGAGTTAGAGAGATTTGCTTCCTGTTTTATCTTGAAATTCACGTTTTAAATTAATACCCAATTAATGCGAATTTTGTTTATAGATAGATTAGGTAACTTTTTATTAACGCTGTTCAACATAGTTGAAAAGTGTTTATGACTTTGTTCATTCTGTTTGTCTGTCTGTCTATGCGTTCGCACGATAACGGCCGTAACAATGACTTTATCAATATGAAATCTTTGTATGTTGTTGAGACTTTATCAATATAGATGAATGACTTTATCAATATAGATGTAAATGAAGTTGAATGACTTTATCAATATAGATGTAAATGAAGTTGAATGACTTTATCAATATAGATGTAAATGAAATTGAATGACTTTATCAATATAGATTTAAATGAAGTTGAATGACTTTATCAATATAGATGTAAATGAAGTTGAATGACTTTATCAATATAGATGTAAATGAAGTTGAATGACTTTATCAATATAGATGTAAATGAAGTTGAATGACTTTATCAATATAGATGTAAATGAAGTTGAATGACTTTATCAATATAGATGTAAATGAATAATTTCACCCGATTTGTTTTGGATTCAACCCGGGATGAAAAATTCTAATACATTGAATCCTATGGGTCCTAATTTTCCAAACAATTTGCAAGAGAAATTAAAATCCACAAGTTGCTTCAAAAAATTTTAGGAAATATTCAAATTATCCTATAAAATATATAAAAAAATATCAGCAAAATATGTACCGTAGTTTTTTAAATAAAAAGCAAAATAATAATGACATCCATATTATATGAAAAGATCACACGACTCACTTCAAAATAAAATATGGCTTCCATCTTTTTTTTCCAGTGTAAAAATCGTCAGTTTTAAAGTTCTTTTAAATTTAGATTTAGTGGTGCATCCGTCCTAAAACAGCTTTATTTTTGCACATTTTCTGTGCATCTATATTCTGTGCCAACGCGATTACAATATTTTTGAGTTTAAATGATCATCAAACTTTGAAAATTTCTACAACGAAACCTAATTTTTATGGATGCAGAATGTAAACAAGTGCTTCTAAGATGAGTTGTACAAGCATTCCTAAGGTCTGATACGCCTTTTTGGCTACCATTGTTTGACCTCAGGGCAATGCGGCCACACAACTTCCATATTGGTTTACCTTTGAACCAATCTCGTGGATACAACTTTAGATACTTTTTTATGGCTTCTTTAAACTCTCGGGTAAGAGCCGCTGTAAAACAGGCGTCAACCTGACTGGGGCCCTTTCACTGACCTGTTAGATATCATACATTAACGTATAAACCTGTCTACGCGAATTCTGGTCTCACAGAAAAATTACACAAGAAATGACTATTTACGTAACAATATTGAAGGTTTTTTTTTTTTGGTGATTTTTCCAAAATTTCATTCGAAAATTTGAGTATCTTCCTACCATTCGATTACGTTTAAAATCAATAGGCTTCCAGTATTCATAGGCTTCCAGTCAGTTTTCATTTTTATACATAATTTCGTATGAATTGCTCCATTCTCTAGTGTGGTATCATCTCCACATACTCTCTCTCTCTCTCTCTCTCTCTCTCTCTCTCTCTCTTACACCCACACACAAACACACACACAGACAGACACTTCAAAAAAGTTTGATTCGAGTTTAAGGATGCTTGAAATGTGCTCTTTCGTCAAAAACTCGAATTCTAATTTTCGATCCCGTTATAAGAATGTCTTTATATATTAACTTGTATAAAAGGAAACTATAAGCGGTAATGTAAAAGGGAACTATGTATAACGGAAACTATGTAAAGAGGGAACTATGTAAAACGGGAATGTAACAAAATTAAGAAATTGGTAATTATCACGTATGTTGTTTTTATATACTGTGCTTTTATACAAGCCGTATGCTTTGATATGATAATTTTAGTCAAGACGCTCTGTATTATCTCTCTGAAAGCGCGGCGTCAGTATATGACGGAACCAAATGCAAACTTTAAGGCTAAAAACTCATGTATACTAATTCAACTACGATGAATTCAAATCTAAAATTTATTTTTTTTAATTAACCATTGGATATTGAGAAATAGTCTTTCAAAATTTGGCCTTTTTTTCTATTTTTGCACTTATAATCTCAAACCAAAGACATTGCTACATACTGCAAATTGCCTGGAGAAATAAAAAGAGAATAGTATTCAGCTCCTGGAGTTAGAGATGAGACTACATGATTCAGCTGAATAGGAAAGTTAACATTAAATGTCATCCCATTTTATAAAATCAGGATATGAATGCTTAAACCATGGAGTTAGAGATACTTGCTTCCTGTTTTATCTTGAAATTCACGTTTTAAATTAATTCACGTTTTTTAATTAATGCGAATTTTGTTTATAGATAGATTGCATTACCTTTTATTAACGCTGTACAACATAGTTGAAAAGTTTTTGTGACATTGTTCATTCTGTATGTCTGTCTGTCTGTCCGTTCGGACGATAACGACAGTAACAATGGCTTTATCAATATGAAATCTTAGTATGTTGTTGAGACGGTTTGTGGGACGTATGCGAATGCAAATGAATAATATCACCCAATTAGTTTTAGATTGAACCCAGGTTGAAAAATTTAAATACATTGAACCCTAAGAGACCTAATTTTCCAAACAATTTGTAAGAGAAGTTAAAATTCTCCAATTGCTTCGAAAATTTTAAATATTCAAATTATCCTATAAAATATATAAAAAAAATTTCAGCAAAATGTATTCGGTAGTTTAAAAAATAATAATAATGACACCCACATTATATGAAAAGTTCAAGCGACCCACTTCAAAATAAAATATGGCTTCCATCTTTTTTTCTCAGTGTAAAAATCGTCATTTTAAAGTTCTTTTAAATTTATATTTAGTGGTGCATCCATCCTAAAACAGCTTTATTTTCACGTATTTTTTGTGCATCTGTATTCTGTGCCAACCCGACTATAATATTTTTGAGTTTAAATGATCATTAAACTTTGATAATTTCTACAATGAAGCTTAATTTTTATGGATGCAGAATGTAAACAAGTGATTGTAAGATGAGTTGTATAAGCATTGCTGAATTTTTTTCACTCAAAACTATTCAGCTCTGGAGTTTGGAATTAAAGTGATATGAATGAAATATTCATTGATTTTACATACAGAGCCAGGTGATTTATATTTCAATGACGAAATTTGAATTAAGTTCCTTTTTTTCGATGAAATTTTAAGTTCTCAAATATAGTAAATTATTGTAGTACTGTGATAATTTAAAATATATCAGCTCTGAATGTATCGCAATTTAGAGATGTTTAAATAAAATTGCATTTCAGTTGGAATGTGTTTCATAAGCAATGCTTTATTCATGATTGATCTTTCTTGTTTTATAGCATGACCAAAAATTGAAAACATGTGATAAAATGTTTGGAAAATTGAACTTGATAAATTGGTTTGTAGAGGGTTCAGTTGAGCAAAATTTAATTTCGTTATGTTAGGAGTTGGTACAGTATGTATGTTTTGATACGGATGAGTATAAGAAATAGTAATATTGAATATAGTGATGTATGGCTTGCATGTGTCTGTAGATATTAGGAAAGTGGATATATGGCGGAAGTTGATTCAGCCGGTCCCTGTTTCCCATACGTGACCGTGGTGTATCATCCGGTTCCTGTTTCCCATACGTGACCGTGGTGTATCATCCGGTTCCTGTCTCTCATACGTGACTGTGGTGTACTTGGACAGGCGTAGCGCATGAAGCGCACTGCTTTGGTGGTTTGAGTTCATAAATTCTTACGTAATAGTGTGTGTGTACTTCTCTGGCAGTTCGGATATTGGATTATTTGCCTTTCAGCAGGTCTACATAAATATGAGATAAGTCATTTTAAGAGACTTTACATATTGAAAGGCAAAGGAAATCAAATTTAGAAATTCACCATACACTTATCTTTGGATATTGTAAGTCTTCTAAACATGCCGACCAATGAAATGTAAAGTATTTCAATATAATAAATATATTTAGATAAAAGATTAAGGAAAATAAACTTATTAACTAATTAAATATGTTAATAGTATTAAACTCCATCTCGGAAATTATATGGTAACACAATGATAGCACATGGCATATATTAATTAATTCTTAACAATCAATAACGACACCAAGGTTAAAGATCCACACAATTATTTTAAAATGCTCTAAACCGAGCTAATTTTATTATATATTGTCATCTCATAATTGAGCTGGGTGGCTAGATATTTGAAAAAAAAAATTCATTACAATTCAGTATACACCATGAAACGTATGGAATCATTATCAACATTAAATGCATAAAATAGCACTACTAAATGAGGGAAACTTTGATTAAATTGTAAAGATGTCGGAATGGAAACGCAGGAATATTTTGATAAAAATAACAAGATTTATTCTTAAACTGTAGAAATCATAAAATGAACTCCATTAACGTAATTTAGAATAATAAATCCGAATATACATGGTCCGTCCTTCACTACCATCATCTGCATCCACATACGTCACGCTACGGGTACCACTTCATACCATCTTCTCCCTCGAGCTTTCTACTTTGTTTTTTATAACCTGGTTGCCAGCTCCACATGCCAATCGCAAACTGCGCGGCTTTTATTTAAATTTAGAGACTTCTTTCCCCGGGGAAAACACTGCTTGAAAAATAACACGTCGAGAATACAAATTGTTAATCCATACAAAATAAACGAAATCATTATGAATATTAAATGCATAAAATCAGCGATTCCACAATTTTATTGGGGATACTTTGGGTTATACTAAATTATAATGAAATATCAGATTGATATAATGTGCAGTTTACCACATTATTCATTGTATGAGATAAAAATATGAACGAAAATAGAATATGTATAGACAGAATTTAAAATGCCTCCAATGATCATCAAACGTGTGCAGAAATTTTCAATTAAAGATTATTGGAAAATAATTTTTAATACTCAGTAAAAAAATCTGATGTGGGCAGCATTTGATTTTCCTAATAGAATGCAATGAATTTACTACTTTTACAGTAAAAAAAAATAGGTTATTCATATAGTAACTATTTATATTCTTTCCAAAATATTGAATTTTCGTTAATTAGTTGTCATTTTCATTGATTTCCGTTAGAGAACCTGACTTCGTCATTTTTATCCGTTTGGCGAGATTTCCGTTAAATTGGCAACATTTAAAAAAGTCGCCAAGTTTGCAACATTCCGCCAAATTCATCGCCAAAATCACCAAGCGTTATGCACGGAGAAATAAGTTATTCTTATAGCTGATAAATGATTATTGGCATTCAAATACAAAAGTATTACTAAAAGTATCTTTCCGCGTGAATGGAATGAGTTAGATCCACGAAAATGATGTCACTCAATGTATCGTATGATATTACATATGAAAAGTGAACATGTTTCTCAACACTTAATATTTTTTTTAGTTTAGGGGATTTTTTGATAAATTTATTTGAAAAATGTTCAATATGTAGAGAACGGTTCATGCTAGCGTTCTACAGTTTGTGTCAATCGTTTTCTAAGAAAAAATTACATAATAAATGTCTATTTGCGTAACTTTAATAAAAGTTTTGATTTTTTAATGTTTTTTTCAAAATTTCACTCAAAATTTAGGGGGATTCTGAACATTCGATTGTGTTTAAAAACAGTTGGCTTCCAGTATTCATGGATTTTGATTTTTGTACCAAATTTCATTCGAATCGCTCGATTTGTTCGTGAGATATCGTCCCCACAGGCTCATTAATTCACACACACATATATTTTTACACAAAAACACTTTCATACACACACCTACTTTCACACACACACACGCAGAGAGAGAGAGAGACATCACCTCAAAAATGGTCGATTCGTGATCAGGGATGCTATAAAATCAGTGATTCCACAATTTTAATGCGGATACTTTGGATTATATTAAATTATAATGAAATATCAGTTTGATAAAATGTGTAGTTTACCACATTCATTGTATGAGATAAAAATATGAACGAAAATAGAATATGTATAGATAGAAATTAAAATGCCTGCAATGATCATCAAACGTGTAATTGTGCAAAAATCTTGAATTAAAGATTATTGGAAAATAATTTTTAATACTGAGTAAAAAAATCTGATGTGGGCAGCACATGATTTTCATTATAGAATGAATTTACTACTTTTACAGTAAAAAAATAGATTATTCTTATAGAACTACTTATATACTTTCCAAGATATTGAATTTTCGTTAATTAGTTGTCATTTTCATTATTTTAACGTCATTTTTATCCGTTTGGCGAGATTTTCGTTAATTTGGCAACATTTAAAAAAGTCGCTAAGTTGGCGACATTCCGCCAAATTCATGGCCAAAATCACCAAGTGTTATGCACGGAGAAATAAGTTATTTTTATAGCAGATAAATGATTATTGGCGTTCAAATACAAAAGTATTACTCAAAGTATCTTTTCTCATGAATGGAACGAGCTAGATCCACGAGAACGTTGTTACCCAATTTATCGCATGGTATTACATATGAAAAGTGAACATGTTTCTCAACAGTTAATATATATTTTTTTAAATTTATGGGATATTTTGATAAATTTATTTGAAAAATGAGTAATATCTCGAGAATGGTTCGTGCTAACATTCTAAAGTTCACATTAATCGTTTTCTAAGGAAAAATTACATAAGAAATGCATATTTGCGTAACTTTATTAAAGGTTTTAATTTTTTGATGAATTTTTTAAAATTTCACTCGAAAATTTAGGGGGGTTCTGAACATTTGATTGCGTTTAGAAACAGTAGGCTTCCGGTATTCACGACTGTAATTTTTGTACCAAATTTCGTTCGAATCGGTCCATTCGTTCGTCAGTTATCGTCTCCACAGTTTTACTGACGCACACACACACACACATACTTTCACACACACACACTCACACAGACGCGCAGACATCACCTCAAAAACGTCTGTTTCGTGTTCAGGGATGCTTGAAACGTCGGAAAGTAACTAGTTAAACCGTCAAACTTGCAGTGTCCATTTTTCCGATAAGAGCTTTCAAATCCGTCCTAGTAGTTCAACGGTAGGACGTCGGCTGGACAGAACGAAGAGCCGTTGATCGAATTCCGATTGGATCAACAATGTCCTTTACAGTGGCGTCCGAACAAAATCAACCCTGCAGGTTAATGCGAAGATGTTGAAGGTCTAAAAGCGGCTTAAAACGACTAGCACGGAGTCTTTAGACTCTCATATACCGATTCCAAATCGGAAAAACGGCGTCCACGTATGAAGCTAACCTGGAGTATAATCTGCGATAAAAGTAACAAGGATGGTCAGTCAGATAGTCAGTTGCACGCCAATCTGACATCAGCAGCTGGAGAATGCAAAGCCCACTTCGGCGAAAAGTGCTTGCAATGCCATTCAGGTAACTCAACGGTAGATCGTCGGTTTACCAGTATCGGTAGATCGGTGGTTCTATTCCCGCTTGGGGCAGCAAAGTTCTTCACAAATTATTTAATCTATCAATTTCAATTTAACATCACCATCATAGCAGAAAGAAATCTGATGTGGGCAACACATGACTTTCCTTATATAATGCAATGAATTTACTACTTTTACAGCTAAACATGATTCTTATAATAGGTACTTATATTCATTCCATGATATTGAATCTTCTTCAATTAGTCGTTATTTTCATTGATTTAGCGTCCTTTTTATCCATTTGGCGAGATTTTTGTTAATTTGGGAACAATTAAAAATGTCGCCAAATTCGTCGGGAAAATCTCGCCAAGCGTTATGGACGGATAAATAAGTTATTCTTACAGCAGATAAATGACTATTGGCGTTCAAATAAAAATGTATTACTCAAAGTATCTTTTTTCATGAATGGAACGAGCTAGATCCACGAGAATGATGTCACCCACGTTATCGCATGGTATTACATATGAAAAGTGAACATGTTTGTCAATAGGAAATATTTTTTTTTAATTTTATATAACTTTTTGATAATTTTTTTTTAAAATGTGCAATATCTCGAGAACGGTACATGTTAGCGTTCTAAAATTTATGCCAATCATTTTCTAATGAAAAATTACATAAGAAATGTCTATTTGCCTAACTTTTTAGCAGTTTTGAGTTTTTGACGATTTTTTCAAAATTGCATTCGAAAATTTAGGGGGGTTCTGAACATTCGATTGCGTATAAAAGCAATAGGCTTCCAGTGTTTACGGATTGTGATTTTTGTACAAAATTTTGCTCTAATCGGTCCATTCGTCCGTCAGTTATCGTCTCCACAGACTCACTGACACACACACACACACATACTTTCACACACACAGACATCACTTCAAAAATGTTCGATTCGTGATTAGGGATGCTTGAAACGTGCTCTCCCGTCGAAAACTCGAATTCGAATTTTCGACCCTGTCACAATACTTTCCTTATACATTATGTGTATAAGGAAAGTAATAATATCCTGCACAATATGTATAAATATATTCAACAGATCTTACGCTCAACTGCATTTAATAATCCAGGCTGCTTCATCATTTTCAAGAAAAGATATTACACCATATGTGGAAAATAAACGTAATTAAGCTTCTCTCGCTAATTTGTCTGATACAAAATGCAGTAGTGGTTGCATTCTTCCTCTCGTGAAGGAAAACAAATAACGAGACTTACAGTTGGAGGAGCAGTGACTGTATTTACTTACAAACTTCTGTGAGATATTTCCAAACTTCCAAGCCTTTGTATATTTCAAATTTGTAAAAGTGTTAATAAATCGTTTTTCACACTTTCAAACATACCATGTTTGACTTTCAGATAGATTTAAGAGGTAAAATGTGTGCTGAATTTAAATGACTGAGAAAATGACGATAATAAATTGGGTTTATTTTAAATTTCTGTATTTTACGAACTAATGACGCAGGGTTAAAAGTATTTGGAGGGTGAATCTGTTCTCGACATTTTTATACTTTTATATTCCACATTGTGTAGGTCTAAATTTATTAAAATTGGCATCAAAATATAGAAAATATAATTTTTTTATTCCATTCATACATAGTATAATGTATAGGGAAAGTATTGCGACGGGGTAGAAAATTCAAATTCGAGTTTTCAATATGAAAGTACGTTTCAAGTATCTCTAATCGAATCTGAGCAGATGTTTATGTGTGTACAAGGAGGGGGTTCTAGTGTGTATGTATTGGAGGAGGTTCTAGTGTGTGTGTGTAGGGGAGGGGTTCTAGTGCGTGCGTAGGGGAGGGGTTCTATTGTGTGTGTATAGAAGGAGGTTCTGGCGTGTGTATCGGAGGAGGTTTTAGTGTGTGTGTAGGGAAGGAGTTCTAGTGTGTGTGTATCTAAGTAGGGTCTAATGTGTGTGTGTAGGGGAGTGGTTCTAGTGTGTGTATAGAGGAGGAGTTCTAGTGTGTGTGTTGGGGAGGGGTTCTAGTGGGTGTGCCTGCATTTCGAAGATATTTAGGTGCGATTATTACAATCAGTGACTACTGTAACCCTATTGATTTTAAACATGTTCAAAAACGCAGATGACCCCCATATTCGAGTAAATTATAGAAAATAAAATCATTAAAGAATCAGAACTCATAACAATGATAAATAAATAATCAATTCATATACAATTTTTTATGATAAACGAATGATATAAACATTAAAATACTAGCATGAACCGTTCTAAGAATATCCAGAGATATAAATTTATCCAAAAAATTACATGAAATACATAAAAATGAATGATTATCATCACATAAGATTCACATTCCACATACAGTATTATGCGACAAATCCGCCATTCTCGTGGATCGAGTTCGAATGAATCACGAGAGAAAATACTTTATGTTTCAGTTTCGGATATTGACGCCAAAGATTCGCCAAGAGTAATTTATTTTACGAGTTATTCATTATCTACCAATTGCATTTTCATGAGGGTTATGCATGTGAATATAAATATAGCTTTGTTTTGATTTATATCTACAAACACGCCAAATTTCAATTTACGTGGTGTTAACTCAATGTCAAAATCATTCTGCTGAAACTCGTGTACCCCATGTTTCGTTACAAAAGAAACTATTTAATTGCATTATGTAGGGAAAATCGTGTGCTGTACACATCAGATTGTTTTATTAGCTTTTTCTCTTAAGTTATTCTTTTAAAATATTTTGAAAAAAATTATAATTATGTATTTTTATTTTTCCTCTATACATAGTATATTGCATAGGGACATAGGGAAAGTAATGCGACCGGGTAGAAAATTCGAATTGGAATTGTAGATGGATTTATGCAATTTTAGCATCTATGAACGTTTCTATAGGAACAGTGTTTACAGCGTTTTTGCCTGTGTGTATGCATAATATATGTGTTTATATGTGTTTGTATGTGTGTTGTGTGATAGAGAGATGGGAGAGTTGTAGAAAATAGGGAGATAGAGAGAAGAAGAAAGAAAGAGAGAGAGAAAAAAAAAGAGAGAGAGAGAGAAAGAGAGAGAGAGAAGGAGAGAGAAAAAGAGTGAGAAAGAGGAAATAGAGGGAGAGAAAGAGATGTGAAAGAGGTGAGACCATTCCGCTCGCAAAAGGAGATTGTCCAATAGAAGGATGGATCAAGCTCCTCATAGATGCCTAAGATCCAAAGACAGCCAGAGCGGAGTTAACTGAAAACCTTGTGCAAGACATTTAATGATGAGAAGAGAAGAGAAGAGTCATTATAGAAATATAGCATGTCATAAGTTGGTGCATTTAACATGTAGTAGAGAGATTTGAGAATTTGGCGAGTTACGTTCAACATCGGACGACATACACTGCTGGGTTACTGCGATTACAAGTAAAGTACGTTTTGGCTATACAATGACTCAATACATGTAATGAATTATGATTAGTCCTTTGCACCACATTTTGGGGGTGTTACCACTCTAATCTTCAGTAACATAGGTTACACGCACATTTGGCACAACTTTCCAAATAATGATTAGATTATTACTTTCCTTATATACGATAATGTATAAGGAAAGTATTGTGACAGTGTCGAAAATTCAAATTCGAGTTTTTGACGGGAGAGTACATTTCAAGCATCCCCAATCACAAATCGAACATCTTTGAAGTGATGTCTGTTTGTGTGTGTGTGTGTGTGTGTCAGTGAGCCTTTGGAAACGATAACTGACGAACGAATGGACTGATTCGAACGAAATTTAGTACAAAAATTACAATCCGTAAGCAATGAAAGTCTATCGTTTTTATACACAAACGAATATTCAGAACACATCTAAATTTTCGAGGTAAATTTTGAAAAAAACGCCAAAAAATCAAAACATCTAATAAAGTTAAGCAAATAGACATTTCTTATGTAATTTCTCATTAGAAAACGATTGACATAAATTTTAGTACGCTAACAAGAAACGTTCTCGAGATTTTGTCCATATTTAAAAAAAATTATCAAAAAATCATATAAAATAAAAAAATATTTCCTATTGAGAAACATGTTCACTTTTCATATGTAATACCATGCGATAAATTTGGTGATATCATTCTCGTGGATCTAGCTCGTTCCATTCATGGAAAAATATACTTTGAGTAATACCTTTGTATTTGAACGCCATTAGTCATTTATCTACTGTCAGAATAACTTATTTCTCCGTCCATAACGCTTGGCGAGATTTTGGCGACGGATCTGGTGGAATGTCGTTAATTTGGCGACTTTTTAAATGTTGCTAAATTAACGAAAAACTCGCCAAATGGATAAAAATTACGCTAAATCAATGAAAATGACGACTCATTGACGAAAATTCAATATCATGGAAAGAATATAAATATCTACCATAAAAATAATCTATTTTTTATGTAATAGTAGTAAATTCATTGCATTATATAAGGAAAGTCATATACTGTCCACATCAGATTTTCTATAGTAACGAGATTCGCCTTTCCATATAAAGAATCGTACGTGGAAGGCATGTGACTTTCCTTAATAATACAACAGCTTTGCTTTTTTCTCAGCGAAATAACAATGCACAAGATCCACAGAACAATGTTTTTGGCGTTAAATTGAATGTTCATATTTTCTTGATGACAAATAGTGAAAAAATTTCCAAAATGTCAAATTATTTTATATTTCACGCAAATCCAATCTGACATTTAAGCTAACTTGACAATCGAACTTGAAACTATTAATTTATAATAGAACACCAATGTATTGAATTCCATACAATGGATGCCTAAAATTCAAAATTCAAATTCTAAAAATATGTTTCATATGTCAAAACTATATGTATTTAAACTATCAGTATTTAATTTTTAAAGTTTAATTTTAATACTATGATAACGATCTTATATCTAAAAGTGGAATGCACACTACAATGTTGCTGGTAATAAATTTACATTTCATAGAATGAGATTGGTTGCTTTTAGGGACTTTATTATTTAAAAAAAGTATTATTTATACAGACCCATGTGCAAGCTAAATCCTCATCAAAACGCAACTGTAATTCAACTAATATCGTGTGAAATAAATAACTACTGTCTGGTGTTAAAATACAAAACAATTACAAAAGTATATTCTCTCATGAATGGAAAGAACTAGAACTACAAGAATGACGTTAACAGATTTAATGCGTAATATTCCATAAGGAACGTAAACATATATTTAAAGGTACTTACTCCTTTTCTAATTTATGAAATATTTTTTTTTAATTTCGTTCTCTCGAATTTATAAAAATGCTATCTAGTTCCAGATTTTTCGGTTTTAAAGCAGAATATGCAGTTTCGTGAAAATCCATTAATATTTGAGGCAGCTATCTTATATACATGAACTGGCCGCACATATGAAGACGGATAGATGAACATCACTGCAAACATTGTAAAAACTTGTTCAAGGGTCCTAAAACATATATTGGCATCAAAATCTTGAAATCGAAAACTTTTAGGAAAGTAATACACAATACTTTCTCAATATTACGTATGAGAAATCAAAAAGGAATTGTTAATTAATAACAAGCCAGTCCACGCTTACGAATTCGATGTAATTGCATATTGGTTAACATTAAAATCACAGGCCTGCAAACAGTAAATGCTATTTGTGTAAATATTAAAATTTTAATGTATGCATATAATATTTCAATATATGAATTATTTTTGCTCTCTCTAGATAATAACATTATAAAATATTAAATTTCTTAGAATTAGTGTTTTAATAGTGAGAATTATACAAAATATACAATTCTAGTTTCTTGAATAAGTCATCTACAAATAAATTCTCCGATAAATACAAACATTATTTTTTAGATAATATGTCCATACATAGCATATTTTAAATTTTGAAAAATTTGTGTTATAACAAATCATGAGTTTTAAAAAAATATTTAGATTAAATATTTTGCATATAACTCTACAGAAATTTTTATAGCAATTTACTCCAAAGTTCTTGAGCTGCTGTATGCACACTTGAGCTATCGTGTTCACAGACATATTCAAATATAGATACACAGAAACACATATAAGATTTGTATATGAAAATCCCAAGAAAATAACGAAATTCTAAATCTGAAATGTTCATACTTGAGCTGTTGAATTCACACTTGAACTGTCATGGTCATAGACATATTAAGATAAATGCATTTTGCATAAATGCATATAAGGTTTGTAACTAAAAATCCCAAGAAAATAACAAACATACTGTTATGTTCATACTTGAGCTGTTGCATTCATACTTGAGATGACGTGCTCACATATATATTCAGATATATACACTTTGCAAAAACATATATAAGATTTGTAACTGAAAATCCCAAGAAAATAAGAAAAACTACATAAAACAGTAAAATTTAAATGTTTGAAAATAGTTAGGTTTTGAAGCTATATGTAAACATAATACACACAATGTAACCAGCGGCTTTATTCTTAGAAAAATATAGTGGAATACCTCAGAAATAATAATGGTACAAGCAGTTTAATATTTTTTACAAATATCAGATATTTGGCAATTTAAGTAATTAGTCTTCTAGCTATCCAATTTATCTATAAAATTCAATTAAAACCATTAAGTGCATTACACGTTCCTAAATGTTTTCTATTCATTGTTCGTTTAGAATTACTCAAGATACAATTAGGTGCATTGCAAAGTCCAATTCTAAATCAAGAGAATCATGTACAGTAAGAAAACGAATCAGAGCAACAGTTGAACGATGGGGGAACAAACAGTAAAATTATATATATATACTAAACTAAAAATAGTTAAAATAAATAATTATAAAACAATTACAAATTAAAGTCCAAACATATACACCCGGTGTCCTGTAGAAAGCAGAAATCAAGTTGCCATTCAGGAATCAAAAAATTTTCTTGATCCATAAAGAATGAAATTAAAACTTTTTTCGTCACTCTTAGTAGCTTTCAAATTTAATTTTTTACTCTGTACTGCTATTTCTATACATTATTGGACCACTTTGACTGATATCTAAAGTTTAAAGTAGATTTCAAACAACATTGAGCAAGAAAACATGCGTAGTTCCATCCCAACACGGAATTTAAAATCTGATTTCTATGGATCTGGAAAACAGAAAGTTGCCGTTTGGCTGCAGGGGTATTTTCTCGCGAAATGCACCTACAGGTAGAATATATGGGCTTGTGACTTTTAGAAATATATGGGCTTCAGACATTCGACTTGAGTTAAGAATGTTATTGTTTCAGAAACCATTGTGTTTCCTGAAAGGAAACAAGTTACTTTTCCAAACTTTAATTTATCTGTAAAGAAATTGTTATGCGATGTGTAAATACACTCTATTGAGGGGCGCGGTAACCCATTGGTTAGCGCGCTGGAGTTGCACTCGGTAGGCCCGGGTTCGATTCCAGCCACTGCCAAAACTGCCGCCGTGTTCACGCGGAGTACGATCACGTTAAACATGTGGGTCCGTAAGTCCTTCCGAAAGGTTGGTGGTAGGGGAAGGAGGGTACGGTCCCTGTGGATGCCTCCCCCACTGGGTTCCGGTCTAAATTGGGTGGCACTTCCCGGCCGTCCAAACTGTTACCTTACACCTTTCTGGTAGGTCGGACGGTCAGGGTCTCAACAACAACTCTATTGAAAAATATATATGCACTCATAAGAAATTGATCCATAATCGTAAAATCCAGCATGTGTGTATCGTTTGAGGAGATATACAGGAAATTAGAATTTAGGAGCATAAAAATGTTTTATTGAGAAAAAGTGGCAACAAGCATATTACATTTTAGTAAAGAGTAAATTCTCCCCTGGCAGCTATACAAGCCAATATTTAGTGCGGCATACAGGCATTTAAGTTACTTATGTTTCTCTATTGAAGATTCTTCCACAGATGTTGTAATTGGACAGCTAATTTTGTGGTATTCTGAGAAGGTTGTAATTGCCGGCTCAGCATGTTCCAGACATGTTCTATAGGTGTAGGTCTGGGTACCTGGGTGGACATTAAATTCTGGAGGACATTGAAAAGTTGTGAACTATGTGGTCGAGCGTTGGTTTGTTGGTAAATTTAGCTTGGCAGTTTGTTAGCATAGGCAGAACAGTCGGGAGCAAAACGTCGTCGAAGTACAAGCGAGCCATCAGATTGTTTCGCAGCAAAACTAGAGGAGATCGGCTGTCATACATCATGGCACCGCAGATTATCGCCCCATGTGTGATGGCCGTGTTTCGTCTGATTCGAAATGCGGGATTGGAATCCTTGTCGGTCTTCCTCCACATTTATATGCGGCGGCTATCAGCACTGAGAGCGAAACAGGATTCGTCGCTAAAGACAACATGCCTCCAATCAGGCACTGCTTTGGCTGAAACCAGACTGGTACCAATCCAGATGGCTCTGCTCATGTTGAGCTTTCAATGTTAGGCGTCTTTATGGACGTCGACACCTAATACCACCTCGAGTGTGATTATTCACGAAACCTCAAGTGTACTTATTCAGGGATGCCCCCCTCCCGTTGCGGCCCACTTTTCGAGTGGTGAACGGATCTTATATTATTAGCTCTGTACCTCTGATCCTCCAACCTGGGGGGCAAATAAATCCGAGAAACCGACTGTTGAACTTCGGCAAGGCAGTTAGACCTCGGACTCTTCCAGGTGGCTGTGATAGCATGGACTGCGTCTATTCATGACCTGAGTCTAGATCTAGCCGGTGACTGTGGTCGGGCTTGGCGGGTAATTCTTTGGACTTCGGACCTTGTCCGGTGAATGATTCCGTCGATCTCACTGCCCTGGTTGTGGCTTTGCTGGATGAGAGCGAACGAAACCTGCACGCAGCTGGCCTAAATATCGGCATAAACCCCCATTTTTGCCGTGGTTAGTTTATATAATCCTGTGCTTATTCAGGGAACGACTAAACTTTTTGAAAAATCGCGATCAAATTCTGAGTAACCCAGTGTATATTTTCTACACGGTCTAGGGCTACTTCAAGAAAGCTATTGCAGTTAAGAGCTTTCAGAAAAAACAGCGGTTGTGGCGTAGCTGTCATACAGCCTAGGCAGCGGTTTTTATTATTTTTATTAACACTTTACAACAAAGTTAAAAAGTGTTTATGACTTTGCTCATTCTGTCTGTCTGTCTGTCTGTCCGTTAGCACGATAACTGCCGTAAAAATGACTTAATCAAAATGAAATTTTAGTATGTTATTCAGACGGTCTGTGGGACCTATGGGTATACCAATGAATACTATCATCCAATTAGTTTTGGATTGAACCCGGGTTGAAAAAATGAAATACATTGAATCCTATGGGTCCTGTTTTTACAAACATTATTTAGTGGATTTAAAATTCACAAATTGCTTCGAAAGTCTTAAGAGATATTTAAATTATCCCATAAAATATATATAAAAAAATTCCAGCAAAGTATACTCAGTAGTTTTTAAAATGAAAATTAAAACATTAATTACACCTTTTATATGAAGCGATCACTTGACCATTATATGAAGAGATCACGTGACCCACTTCAAAATAAAATATGGCATCCATCTTGTGTCAGAATCGCAATTTTTAAAGTTCTTTTTAATATATATTTAGTGTTGTATACGTCCTAAAACCACTTTATTTTCGCTTCAATTCTGTGCATCTACATACAGAAACAACTCAATTACAATATATTGGGTTTAAATGATCATCAAATTTTGATTATTTCTACAACGAAGCCTACTTTTCACTAATGAAAAAGGTAAACAGCAAAATATGCAGAATGAATTGTATAAGAATTGCTGCATTTCTTTAACGCAAAATTATTTAGCTCATGGAGTCTGTAATATAGCTGATATGAATGAAATATTCATTGATTTTACAGAGAGAAGGACGATTTTTCCGATGATGTTTTAAACATGGAGTTTATTTACTTGTACCTCCATGGTCTCGGGTTTTTAAATAAAATAAATTATGATTGTACTGTGATGAATGAAATGAATGGGAAAATGTTATGAATGAAATGCTGCTTTTATAGAGAGAGCCAGGCGTGTTATTTTTTCTATGACGTCATTTGAATTAATTTCAGTTGTTTTCGATGAAGTTTTCAAATATAATAAATTATTGTAGTATAACCATAATTTTAAAAATATTACCGAGGAATGTATCGCATTTTAGAGATGTTTAAACCAGGCAATTTATATTTCAATGCCGTCATATGAATGATGTTCATTTTTTGAGATGAAGTTTTAAGTTTAAAATATATTAAATTAATGTAGTATTGTGATATTTTTTAAAATATTACCGAGGAATGTATCGCCTTTTAGAGATGTTTAAATATAATTGCATTGAAGTTGGAAAGTGTTTCATGATGAATGCTTTATGCATGATTGATCTTTATTGTTTGTATTAGCAATTACATCTTTAAAAACCTTTCTTGTTTTCAAGAATTCGGTGTAAGTTCTTGTGTAATTTTGTTCATAGATTTTCATCTCAATTCTCAAGCAATGTCAGATTAATTTTCTAGTTCTTACAAAGAACTAAAAAGTGTAATATTAAGTATAAAATTTCATAGGTAGACAAGCATTAGGTCTTAGGTATTCGCATCCATAACTCAAACTATACATACATGCTATACATATGGATACTTACTCCAGAATCTACAAAATGTGTTCAGGTTTTAAAATGCTCTTTTCAATCAAACTTTGTATTTATAAACGTTTGCCTGAACCAATACTGTTTTTAAAACATTACAACAAAGTTGAAAAGTGTTTATGACTTTGCTCATTCTGTCTGTCTGTCTGTCTGTCCGTTAGCACGATAACTACCGTAAAAATGACTTAATCAAAATGAAATTTTAGTATGTTGTTCAGACGGTCTGTAGGACCTATGGAAATATAAATGAATAACATCACCCAATTAGTTTTGGATTGAACCCGGGTCGAAAAAATGAAACACATTGAGCCCTATGGGACCTAATTTTTCAAACATTTTTTAAGCGGATATAAAATTCACAAATTGCTTCGAAAATTTTAGGTAATATTCAAATTGTTCCATAAAATATATAAAAAAAAAATCAGCGAAATATATTCAGTAGTTCTTTAAATAAAAATTAAAATAATAATTACACCTCTTATATGAAACGATCACGTGACCATGATATGAAACGATCACATGACCCACTTCAAAATGATATATGGCATCCATCTTGTTTCAAAATCGGGATTTTTTAAAGTTCTTTTTAATTCATATTGAGTGTTGTATCCGTCCTAAAACTACTTTATTTTTGCTTAAATTCTGGGCATCCACATACTTAAACAACGCAAATACAATATATTTGAGTTTAAATGATTATCCAAATTTGATTATTCCTATACGAAGCCTATTTTTCACTTATGTAAAATGTAAACAGCAAAATATATAGAATAAGTTGTATTAGAATTGCTATATTTCTTTAAAACAAAATAATTTAGTCCATGGAGTCTGCATGGCTGATATGAATGAAATATTAATTGATTTTACAAAGGACGATTTTTTCCCATGAAGTTTTAAGCATAGAGTTTAATTATTTGTAGCTCCATGGTCTTAAATAAAATGTTTAAATAAAATAAATTATTGTAGTATTGTGATGAATGAAATGAATGGGAGAAATTTATGAATGAAATCCTGTTTTTATAGAGAGATCCAGGCGTGTTATTATTTCTATGACGTCATTTGAATTAATTTCAGTTGTTTTCGATGAAGTTTTCAAATATAATAAATTATCGTAGTATTGTGATAGTTTTAAAAATATTACCGTGGAATGTATCGCATTTTAGAGATATTTAAACCAGGCAATTTATATTTCAATGCCGTCATTTGAATGAAGTTCATTTTTTTCAATGAAGGTGTAAGTTTCAAATATAATAAATTAATGTAGTATTGCGATAAGTTTTAAAATATTACGATGAATGTATTGCATTTTCGACTTTTTTAAATAAAATTGCATTGAAGTTGGAAAGTGTTTCATAATCAATGCATTAAGCCTGATTGATCTTTCTTGTTATTAAATTGTACGAGAAAGCGACATATAGTGATAGAAATATAATGGACCATACACATAGGAAATTACATAAATATCGTGCTCGGATTCTTTCCCACAGTCACAAAATTTTCCCTACAGTTTAAAGTGATGTGGCATAATTCTGACATTTCTTTCGCCGAGAGAGCTTTGGATTGCATATTTTATCCCCGTTTTCTGTGCCGGAGGGATTTTGTTGGATAAATAATTGTATACAGATGTAAAATGATTCAGTAAAATATTGATATTTGAGAAAAGTTTCGAGTGTAGTGAATGATGTTAGAAATAAGGATTTGGTTTCCGTATAGTAGGAAATGAAATATTTCATTAGATAGAGTGACGTTAGTAGATGCTCTTCAAGTGAACAGTGTTGAAAACCCAGGCCGTCCGGCTCGTCAACAAGGACTTGAGCATCCATTTGGACGGCCGGCAAGTGAACAGTGTATAAATGTAAACAAAACACAATTTTAACACTTTACAACATAGTTGAAAAGTGTTTATGACTTTGTTCATTCTGTCTGTCTGTCTGTCTGTCCGTTAGCACGATAACTGCCGTAAAAATGACTTAATCAAAATGAAATTTTAGTATGTTGTTCAGACGGTCTGTAGGACCTAGGGGAATATAAATGAATAATATCACCCAATTAGTTTTGGCTTGAATCCGGGTTGAAAAAATGAAATACGATGACCCCTATGGGACCTAATTTTTCAAACATTTTTTAGGCGGATTTAAAATACACAAATTACTTCGAAAATTTTAGGTAATATTCAAATTATTCCATAAAATATATAAAAAAAATCAGCAAAATATATTCAGTAGTTTTCTAAATAAAAATTAAAATAATAATTACACCTCTTATATGAAGCTATCACGTGATCATGATATGAAAAGATCACGTGACCCACTTCAAAATTAAATAAGGCATCCATCTTGTCTCAAAATCGTGATTTTGAAAGTTCTTTTTAATTCATATTGAGTGTTATATCTGTCCTAAAACCGCGTTATTTTTGCTTAAATTCTGTGCATCTACATACTGAAACAACGCAATTACGATACATTTGAGTTTAAATGATCATCCAAATTTGATTATTTCTACAACGAAGCCTATTTTTCACTTATGTAAAATGTAAACAGCAATATATGTAGAATGAGTTGTACATGAATTGCTGTATTTCTTTAATGCAAAATTATTCAGCTCATGGAGTCTGCATAGCTCATACGAATGAAATATTCATTGATTTTACAGAGAGAAGGACGATTTTTTTCGATGAAGTTTTACGCATGAGTTTAATTACTTGTAGTTCCATGGTCTTAAGTTTTTAAATAAAATAAATTTTTTTAGTACTGTGATGAATTTAATAAATGGGAAATTGTTTATGAATGAAATGCTGCTTTTATAGAGAGAGCCACGCGTTTTATTTTTTCTATGACGTCATTTGAATGAATTTCAGTTGTTTTCGATGAAGTTTTTAAATATAATAAATTATTGTAGTATTATGATAATTTTAAAAATATTACCGAGGAATGTATCGCATTTTATAGATGTTTAAACCAGGCTATTTACATTTCAATGCCGTCATTTGAATGAAGTTCATTTTTTTCGATGAAGGTTTAAGTTTTCAAATAAAATAAATTAATGTTGTATTGTGATAAGTTTTAAAATATTACCGTGGAATGTATTGCATTTTAGAGATGTTTAAAAAAAATTGCGTTGAAGTTGGAAAGTGTTTCATAATCAATACTTTAAGCGTGATTGATCTTTTTTGTTTAAACTGTTCTCATTTCTGCAATAAATCCGTGTATTTCTGTATATCATGCACTGGACCTAGAAATGTTATTAATTACTCTAGTGGAAATTTGATTACATATTTTTAATTGGCGGTATCATGCCTTATGTACGCGTTATCAGGATGTAATCGCAAAATTTTCTGTTGACTTTATCAAGTTATTTACTTAAAATCCTTCAGCAATGTAATTCGTTATTGTTGGTTCCATGGAGTTAGAAATAGGGGCATAGAACTCCTAAGGCTAAAATGCTTAAAAATATCATAACGCTTTGAGTATTATATCTAGGTGTCGCTAGTGTTAATAAAGTAGCCGCAATTGTTAGTTAGCACAACAAATTGGCGTAATATTTAGTATATGCATTTTTCATTTTTTTAAATTAAGGGTTCTTTAATTATGAGTATAATTAAAAAAATCTGATGTGGACAGCACATGACTTTCCCTGCAGACTTATATTTACGTTTTCTTTATTTTAATTACATTTAATTCACTTTTAATTCAATTTTCGTTCTCATTTGATAACTGGACTTCTTTTCAAAGGTTGAGTAGAGAAAATACGAAAAAACTAAAATATCTCGAGAACGGCTAGTCTTAGTGTAATGGAGTTGGTCTTTTACGTATTAAACACGCATTTTATGGATATATTTGAGCATACGTAGTTTTTTCTTTTAGATTTTGGCGATTTTTGAGGACCATTTTGCAAAAAAAGGCAGGTTATTTTTTTCGAATCATATCAAAATCTTATCAGCACCAGGGTATCCCACATATGACTTAACTACCAAATTTTGTGAAATTCGGTCCATCAGTTTTTCAGTTAGAGTGGATGCAAGATTTTGCCCGCCATTTTTCAAAAACAGGCGGGTTCTTGTATCCCAAATCGTACCGAAAACTAATCAGCACCAGACTCGCTCACAAATGACTTACCTACCAAGTTTTGTGAAATTCGGTTCATTAGTTTTTTAGTTGGAAAGGATACAAAATCTGCACAGACAGACACACACACAGACGTCACGCTAAAAATGTTGTTTTCGTATTCTAAAGGTCTTGAAACGTGTAGATCCGTCGAAAACTCGAGTTGCGATTTTCGACATGATTCCAATACTTTCCCTATACATTACCATGTATTGCAGGGAAAGTAATATATTTTTCCATAGTCGTAGGATAGCATATAGAATATATGGGGATAAAAATAAATTGAAAGTTAAATTAATTTTGGATGCATAGGAATATTCTTTATTATTTCAATTCTACTTTGCAATGCGGTAATAATTTATTTTTACAAAATTAGCAGTTTAAATAAATATTTTAGGCTTTTTGTCATAGAAATGCATACAATGCAGGACTGCATATCTTATCCCAACAACACTTGAATTATTATCTAACACGATATATGCGTTTTCTTAATATGAAATTTTAACTCGTTAATTTTACCTGCATGGTTGGCTCAGTAATTACATATTTCTAATCAAATTATATATTTATTTATATCAGTAAATCTAAAGCACAATAATGTCAGAGTTGCCGTTAAATCGTTAACAAATGTTCCCAAATTGTAATTCATTAATTAGTGACAACGATAAATACAGAACGAAGGTAAATTTTATCAACTCTGAAATCTTGCAAAATTTTGATAATCAGACTTTATTGTTGTGAAAATGTTGATATTCAATGTTATCACTGCTAATATCATTCTCTAAGTACTGTATAAAATTAAATTGTACTTATAATGTGGACATTTGACAAAAGTTTTGTTATATTTCTCACCAGATATACTCGAGCAAATCATCTACGTTCTAGGTATCTGTGGCATTTTTACTTTCCCTGCAATACATGGTAATGTATAGGGAAAGTATTGGAATCATGCCGAAAATCGCAACTCGAGTCAAAATCTAAACTAAAGAACTAGGTATACTCAAATATATCCATTAAATGCTTGTTTAATACGTAATTTTTAACGCCGAAAAGAATAAGACCAACCCCATTACACTAGGACTAACCGTTCTCGAGATATTTTGGTTTTTCGTATTTTCTCTACGCCACCTTTGAAAATAAGTCCGGTTACCGACTGAGAACGAAAATTGAATTAAAAGTGAAATGCATTTAATTTAAATAAAGAGAACGTGAATATAAGTCTGCAGGGAAAGTCATGTGCTGCATACATCATATTTTTACTTTCCCTGCAATACATGGTAATGTATAGGGAAAGTATTGGAATCATGTCGAAAATCGCAACTCGAGTTTTCGACGGATCTACACGTTTCGAGACCTCTAGAATACGAAAAAACCATTTTTAGCGTGACGTCTGTCTGTGTGTCTATCTGTCTGTGCAGATATTGCATCCACTCTAACTAAAAAACTAATAGACCGAATTTCATAAAATTTGGTAGGTGAGTCACTTGTGGGCGAATCTGCTGCTGATTAGTTTTGGGTACAATTTGGGATAAAAGAACCCGCCTTTTTTTGCGAAATGGCCCGCAAAAGTTTGTATCCACTCTAGCTGAAAAACTAATGGACCGTATAACACAGAATTCGGTAGATATGTCACTCATGGGTTACTCTGGTGCTGATTAGATTTTGGTACGATTCGCAAAAAGTAACCTGCCCTTTTTTGCCAAATGGCCCGCAAAACTCGTCAAAATCTAAAATAAAAAACTACGTACGCTCAAATATATCCAGTAAATGCTTGTTTTATGCGTAATTTTTAACAAAGAAAATAATAAGACCAACCCCATTACACTAAGACTAGCCGTTCTCGAGATATTATAGTTTTTTCGTATTTTCTCTATGGCACCTTTGAAAATAAGTCCAGTTAACAAATGAGAACGATAATTGAATTAAAAGTGAATTACATTTAATTAAAATAAAGAGAACGTGGAAATAAGTCTGCAGCGAAAGTCATGTGCTGTCCACATCAGATTATTACTTTCCCTGCAATACATAGTAATGTATCGGGGAAGTATTGGCATCAAGCCGAAAACCACAACTCGTGTTTTCGGCGGATTTACGCGTTTCGAGACCTCTAGAATACGAAAAAACTATTTTTAGCTTGCGAAATGTCTGTGTGTGTCTGTCTCTGTGTGTGTCTGTCTGTCTGTCTACTTGTGCAGATTTTGTATCCACTCTAATTCAAAAACTAATTGACCGAACTTCATAAAATTTGGTACGTAAGTCACTTGTGGGCGAATCTGGTGTTGATTTGTTTTGGGTACGATTCGGGATAAAAGAACTCACCTCGCGAAATGACCCGCAAAAGCATGTATCCACTCTAGCTGAAAAACTAATGGACCGAATTTCACAGAATTCGGTAGATAACTTGCTTGTGGGTCACCCTGGTGCTGATTTGATTTTGGTATTATTCGGAAAAGAATAACCTGCTTTCTTTTTAAGCAAACTATGTATACTTAAATATATTAATTAAATTCTTGTTTAATGCGTAATTTTTAACGAAGATAAGAATAATATCAACTCCATTACACTAGGCTTAGCCGTTCTCGAGATATTATAGTTTTTTTCGTATATTCTCTACGCCATCTTTGAAAATAAGTCCAGTTACCAAATGAGAACGAAAATTGAAATAAAAGTGAATTCAATTTAATTAAAATAAAGAGAACGTGGATATGAGTCTGGAAGGAAAGTCATGTGCTTGTCCACATTACATTTTTAACGGTAGTGTTCAAAAACTAACAATTTAATTGGCCTTTGGTTTTGAATTGGTTCTAAATATTTATTTGACTAAGATACTATTCAATACTTTTTTCGGCTCCTTAAAGTCATTTCTCACTATTTTTATTTCAATAGCTACAAGAGTTATTTTTAAATGTTTGTTTAACACCTTGCTAATACACAAAATTGTTAGAAAGCTACCTATAAAACTGCATATTACAATTTTCTCGTAAACTTCGTGTATCTAGCAATATAATTTTAGAACTCCATGTATCAAATAATATAATTTAACTAAGTAAATAAAAAGTTTTGATAAAGTTTTTAAACCCGATAGAGTTCATGTTTTAATCAACGTAACGGAGACTAAACTCGTTGCCTTTCAGAAAACAGTAATTAGGTTATTTATTCGCGCAACGTACTTATGTACATAAGTGTAACACATATATAGATATTTATTAATTTTCCATTCCTGGCATCACAATTACTATAATACTCCCATTTATATGATGCCCCAGACACCCTTAACAAAACGCAATTACTATACGACTATCAGTCCTACTACTAGTAATTACTATACGATTATTAGTAATGACTATTAGTAATATATGCGATTTAACTATAAGACTATATCTATAACTATACGACAATTAGTAATTAGTATACGACTATTACTATACGACTATTAGAAAAACACAACTTCCGTGCTACCTTCTTATAACAAAAAATTAAATATGACCAATTTATATTCGATGGACTCTAAACTTTGAAATTGAATACTTACCACCGTTTACAAGTCTAAATTTTAAACGACTAAAATGTACACGAATGAAACGGTTCCAATACTTTTCGAATGCAGCACCATGCCTTGTAGAAAAAGTAAAAATCTAATGTGGGCACACATGACTTTTACTACAGACACAAATTCGTGTTCTCTTTCTTTCTTTGATAATTTATTTAGTTGAATTTAATAGTACAGAAGAACAAGGATAATTATTTGTTCTTACAATGAATTTGAAGTTATAATTTAATTTTATTTTTCATTGACGATTGGATATATTTTCAAAGGCAATATGGCAAATATGCGCTGTCGTGGGATAGTCCTAGATATATGGGGTTGTTTTAATTTTTTTTCGTAAAAATTTCTTTTAAAACAACCATTTCATTGATGCTTTTGAGCATATACAGGGTGTCCAAAAAGATTGAAACGCGCTTTAATTCTATATCTTTTGGAGATAAGTGGGCAATGAAAATTGCAAAAATGTTGAAAGTAAGGTAGGAAATAAGACTACGTGAATGAAATAGTCCTCCCATTCATTTTCCAAAAGTTACACTTTTTAATTTTTATACGAACCCTTTAGACAAATTTGGTCAGTCAGAAAATTTTTATTTTAATACAACAGGATCAATAAAAAAACCGCATATCTGTACCTTTAAAATAAACTGAATTAATAAAAAGGAAAAAATCTGACTTATGCCACTTTTTTGTACCATGTGAAAGGCTGTTTCATCAGTGAAAATAGGGATCATAAGCAAATTGACGATCGAAATCGTATCGATCAAAAATACTTTATTAGGTGTTAAAATTTTTTATCACAAATCCATCTAAATAAAGCATTACACAGACAAAGATTATATAAAGCAGTGTTACTCACTACACGGTTGGGTATCCTATGTATTATCATCCAGTTTTATATTTTTTGCGATATGTCACAAATTTACATTTCTAATTTGATATATGGTCCCCAGTCACAGTGTTCAATTTTCATTTAAATATAACTCGCTCAATTTTAAAGATACAGGTATGCGGTTTTTATAATGATCTTCTTGCATCAAATATAAAAATTATCTGATTAACCAAATGTGTTGTCTAAGGGGGTCGTATAAAAATTTTTGAAAATGAATGGGAGGACTATTTCATTAACGTTGTCTTATTGCCTACCTTACTTTCAACATTTTTGCAATTTACGTTGTCCACTTATCTCCAACAGGTAAAGAATTAAATCGCGTTTCAATCTTTTGGGGACACCCTGTATGTCTTTTATTTTAGTTTGGACTATTTTTGCGAGCTTTTTTGCAAGAAATGACAGCTTCTTGCTTTCATAGTTTTACCATAATTTATAATCACCAGGACAATGCACGAGTGGCCGGCCTATCCACCAAAATTTGTCCCTTAGTTTTTGAGCGAGAGTGGATGCATACATTGCACAGACAAACAAACAACACATACATACATATACACGTCGTGCTAAAAAAAGTTTTCTCTGAATTTAGAGTGCTAGGAATAGGTAAAATAGTAATAATAGGAATAATAATAAATCTGTCAAATAGTCAAGATTTTCGACACGATAACTGCCCCTATACATTATCATGTATTTGTAGAAGTAAAATATAGAAATACAAAAAAAAAATCTCAACGCATACTTTTATCTTCAGAGTCAAGTATAGCTTAAAGCGGTTCAAATTTAGCCATCCTTAGGCAACGTAACATAACTCATTATTTTATATGCTGATTCAGTTCAAAAAACACCAGTAAAATCCCGATTGATACATAAATCTTGCAAGAGCTTTGGCAGCCGAATCCTTCATGAATTTTTCATTCGATTATTTGCTTTCTTCTTATCTCATTCCAAATGTTGACTATCAATGCCTGAAAAAGAACGTTTGCGAACGCCGAATGGATGGAAATAGAACAAACATAAAAGAGGAGAGAGACATAAAATGAGTTTATTTTTGTGGGAGCTGTTTACATTTTGTGTAAAATGAGTCCACAAATTGAATAGAACACAAGGAAAAAATCGCGGTCTTTGTAAAAAAGATCTGATGTTGTCGGTATATGACTTTCTCTACAGATTCACAATTATTGTCACTTTCATAAATGCATTTACTCCCTAAAAATGCAAAAAAACGTATAAAAATTGACCCTATTTCAATATTGTATATTTTCATTATTTATAAATTTAGAAAACTAAAATTTTGCTCACATATAATTTAATAATTTTTTTAAATGGTTTTCATAGAATGTGCCTATTTATTTATAATAAATTAAAATAATTAAAAGAAAATATGTTGCATTGTTGAGAAAAGAAAAATGTTCATTTATTTGGATCAGCTTTCTGCGTATACGAAAGCTTATTTTAACATAAAGCATTTTTATAGCACAGATAAGCATTATATTTTTCAAATGGGCAAAAACTAAAAATAATACTTGTACACACACATTTCTTAACAAACTAAATTTTTTTGAAAACATTCTAAATTTTTTATATTTTGAGACATTAAATTAAGTATAATTGAAACACTTACAACTTTTAAAACATGATAATTAGCCATTTTATGCATGAATATTGTTTATACATGTTCGAAAATTTTCCGGCTATTCTATTCAGCTATTTCGAAGAAATCATACGTGCAATGCATAAAAACAACATTTTAAGAGGATCAACGTTAAAATAAGCACTTGGAGCTATTTTGCATTTTGTGTTAAAATGATTTTGATAATAAATATCTTCGGGAATTTTTTTCTTGCGATTTAATTTAAAATGCTCAGATATGTGACAGATATTAGTCTAAAAAAAATCGATTTTTTTGAAGCTTTAAAGGGTATATGCTCTCTTAAATTAAGTTTTATTGCTCAAAATGGCACGAATATTTATTTTATAGCATACCCAATTTGCAGTTTTAATACTTCTTCTTTTTATCCGTTAATTTAATGAATATTAAACGTCGACATCTCATAAAAATGAGAAAAGAAACTACTTGAATATATGAAGAACAGTTCATCTTAGACTGAGAGTTAGTTTCAATCATTTCGTAGTCAAAAGTTGCGTATAAAACGTGCTTTTAATTAATATATTCAAGCACATTTTTTCTTTTTTCAGATTTTCGCAACTTTAGTGGAAAATTTCGAAAACAAAATTAAAACTTTTTTTTTCCGAATCATGCCAAGATCTAATAAGAGATTATTAAGTGTGACTTAATTTTTAAAATTTAAGAAATGCCATCGAATTTTTTCTTTTTTTAACAACAGTGAAAAATATCGTGTGCTCCTCATAATTCCAAATAGAAACCGTTAATATATTAGAGAATGGTCCATCCAAGAATTATGGTATTGGTCTTGTAGGGATTGACTGTTTTGGCCCTGGGGTCACGTGAACTGTATCTCGATTTCATAAGGTTAGACCGAAAGCTAGTTTCGAGTCCGAACTCATAATTCGTGTAGTGATGCCTAGAACGGTCGATCGATGTTGGAAGGCACGAAACCGGTCACTCCATACACCCCACTTTCCTGAAAATGTACTCAATCGCGTGTGTAAGAACGACGAAGGGTGATTCACAAAGCCCACTAATTTTCAAACACGAGATTCTGGGAGTCGCCCGGTCAACCGGTGAAGAACGTACCTACGGGAAGGGTAAGGCTCCTCTATATACGAGCTGACTCATCAAGCATATTGAAGCCCACCATAGCTGGATGCTCAATCCATTAGAATTAGCTCTATATGTATTTTCACTTTAGGAAGTATAATTGAAATAATTATAGGTGGTTGTTCTGCACCGAACTGCTTTAATCATTCTAGAAAGGGTTTTAGGCTATTTCGCTTTCCTAGAAACGAAGAAAAAAGAAAACAATGGCTAATAAATAATTGGATACCCCGTGACTATAACATACTTATGCGAGCTAAGTTCTACAATATTCTAATTGAAACTTCTTTTTATATATAAAGCATTTATTTTAAACACTTATTTTATAATTTCTATAACTGTAGTACGGAACCCTATGGGCTTCAATATGCTTGATAAGTCAGCGGCGTGACGTCAGTAGTCGGCAGGAAAAAGGAGCGCCTGTGCTTCTTTATGGTGCTGCAATCTAGTGTTCGACGTGGTCCAGTTTACCATTGTGTGGACTTATAGTTTAGGCCCCCGTTTCACTGGCAATATAAAGGCATAAACCCCCAGGTCGTCCTTGCCAGGGGAAATTAGATTATTTTGACCCGTTTAGGTTTAAACCCAGGAACACATGCTTTATAGCTGAACGCAGTAACCAAAGGTTAGCTTCGGATTCGAACTTATTATTCGGAAAGTGATGCTTTAGTACAGTCGATCGATGTTGGAAGGCCTGAAGTCGTTTTTTCTACAGTCTTGTTTATTGTGTCCTTGAAATATACGTACAATACAAACATGTAATCAATATTTCAGCAAATTTAATCTTGTATTTCCGATTTTGACAAATTTTGTGAGACGTTTTGCAAAAGATGACGGTTCTGTTTTTTAACACTTTACAACAAAGTTGAAAAGTGTTTATGACTTGGTTCATTCTGTCTGTCTGAGTCTGTCTGTCTGTGCGTTAGCACGATAACTGCCGTAAAAATGACTTAATCAAAATGAAATTTTAGTATGTTATACAGACGGTCTGTAGGACCTATGGGAATATAAATGAATACTATCACCCAATTAGTTTTGGATTGAATCCGGGTTGAAAAAATGAAATACATTGAGCCCTATGGGACCTAATTTTTCAAACATTTTTTAAGCGGATTTAAAATTCATAAATTGCTTCGAAAATTTTAGGTAATATTCAAATTGTTCCATAAAATATATAAAAAAAATTCAGCGAAATATGTTCAATACTTTTTTAAATAAAAATTAAAATAATAATAACATTTCTTATATGAAGCGATCACGTGACCATGATATGAAACGTTCACGTGACCCACTTCAAAATGATATATGGCATCCATCTTGTCTCAAAATCGTGATTTTCAAGTTCTTTTTAATTCATGTTGAGTATTGTATCCGTCCTAAAACTACTTTATTTTTGCTTAAATTCTATGCATCTACATACTGAAACAACGCAATTCCAATATATTTGAGTTTAAATGCTCATCCAAATTTGATTATTTCTACAACGAAGCCTATTTTTCACCTATGTAAAATGTAAATAGCAAAATATGTAGAATGAGTTGTATTACAATTGCTGTATTTCTTTAACACAAAATCATTTAGTTCATGGAGTCTGCATAGATGATATGAATGAAAAATTCACTGATTTTAAAACGAGAAGGACGATTTTTTTCGCTAAAGTTTTACGCATAGAGTTTAATTACTTGTAGCTCCATGGTCTTAATTTTTAAATAAAATAAATTATTGTAGTATTGTGATGAATGACATGAATGGGAAGTTATTTATGAATGAAATGTTGCTTTTATAGAGAGAGCCAGTCGTGTTATTAACACTTTACAACAAAGTTGAAAAGTGTTTATGACTTTGTTCATTCTGTCTGTCTGTCTGTCTGTCTGTCTGTCTGTCTGTCTGTCCGTTAGCACGATAACTGCCGTAAAAATGAGTTTATCAAAATGAAATTTTAGTATGTTGTTCAGACGGTCTGTAGGACCTATGGGAATATAAATAAATAATATCACCCAATTAGTTTTTTATTGAACCCGGGTTGAAAAAATGAAATACATTGAACCCTATGGGACCTAATTTTTCAAACATTTTTTAAGTAAATTTAAAATTCACAAATTGTTTCGAAATTTTTAGGAAATATTCACATTATCCCATAGAATATATAAAAAAAAATTCAGTAAAATATGTTAAGTAGTTTTTTAATTAAAAAAATTATTTAATATAGGGAAAAAAACAAATTCAATTAAATTCTAACTTTGGGATATCTTCCAGAAAGAAAAGAGAGAGATATTATATAATAAATATCTCTCCATTTATTTAAACGTTTTGCATATGGGAGTGGCTTCATATTTTAAAATAAATTTGGTAGATAACAATTTTTCATTTTTTTTAAATTTTATATAACTCTTCTTGATAAATTTAATTGATGGCATTTTAAATGCACTTTCCTACGTCCTAGAGAGTTAAAATTTGGTACACAGCTTAAATTTGTTGAACATTTTATTCGACAAAAATTTGATGGATCTTTAAATATAGATCATACATTTTTTTCGAAATGGCCTGAAAATAATCCCCGTTCACTTCTATAAATCATTGGTGTAATATTGTTAAAAATTCTGATGTGGACAGCACATGTCTTTCCCTGCAGACTCATATTCGTTCTCTTTATTTATTCAATGATAATTTGAGTTTATCTGCACAACATAAGTATTTTAAATGACATTGAATTTACACGTTAAACTTAAATTTGGTTCTCATTTGATAGCTGGACTTATTGTCAAAGGTGGCGTAGCGAAAACGCGAAAAAACTAGAATATCTCAAGAACGGCTAGTCCTAGAGTAATGGGGTTAGTCTTATTCTTTTTGTTGTCAAAAATCACATATAAAATATGAATTTAATTGATATAATTGAGCACACGTAGTCTTTTATTTTTATATATAACGATTTTTGCTGGCCATTTCGCAAAAATAGCCCGTTCCTTTTTCCCGAATCGTAGTAGAATAACCTACAAATGATTTATATACAAAATTTTGTTAAATTTGGTATATAAATCACTTGTAGGTTATTGAAATATTATACTCCAAATTTTGTTAAATTTGGTTCATTAGTTTTTAGCTAGAGTGGATAAAGGCAATTTCTGCGGCCATTTCGCAAAGAAGGCAGATTCTTTTATTGCGAATCGTACTATAATCTAATGAACATCAGGATTTCCCACAAAAAACATACCTACCAAATTGTATGAAATTCGGTCCATTAGTTTTTCAATTAGAGTGGATGTAATATCCACACAGACACACAGAAAGATACACAGATACACCCTTACACACACAGACGTCTTCCTAAAAGTAGTTTTTTCGTGTTCTAGAAGTCCCAAAACGTGTAGATCCTTTGAAAATTCGAGTTCCGATCTTCGGCACGATTCCAATACTTTGAGTACATACACATACACATATATATTATCTGTGTATTATCTGTGTATCTAAATTCCGTGCCTATGCAATTACAATAGTTGTGATTTTAAATGATCCCTAAACTTTTATATTTCTTCAAGGAAGCCTAATTTTAACATATGCAGAATGCAAATATCTCAAGCGATTGTAAGATGAATTACATAAGAATTGCTGAATTTTTTCACACAAAATTATTTAGCTCTGGAGTCTGAAATACAAGTTATATGAATGAAATATTCATTGATTTTGCATAAAGAATCAGATGATTTATATTTCGATACAGTTTTAAATATTTAAGTATAATAAATTACTGTAGTACTGTGATAATGTAAAAGATATTACCACTGAATGAATCACATTTTAGAAATTTTTAAATGAAATTACATTTCAGTTGGAAAGTGTTTCATAATCAATGCTTATGCATGATTGATCTTTCTTGTTTTTTCTATGACGTTATTTGAAGGAATTTCAGTTGTTTTCGATGAAGTTTTCAAATATAATAAATTATCGTAGTATTATGATTATTTGAAAATTATTACCGAGGAATGTATCACATTTTAGAGAAGTTTAAACCAGGCAATTTATATTTCAATGCCGTCATTTGAATGTAGTTCATTTGTTTTTCGATGAAGGTTTAAGTTTTTAAATATAATAAATTAATGTAGTATTGTGATAAGTTTTAAAATATTACCGAGGAATGTATTGCATTTTAGACATGTTTAAATAAAATTGCATTGAAGTTCGAAAGTGTTTCATAATCAATGCTTTAAGTATGATTGATCTTTCTTGTTAATACTTTGCAACAAATTTGAAAATTGTTTATGACTTTGTCCATTCTGTCTGCCTGTCCGTTAGCACGATAACTGCCGTTAAAATGACTTAATCAAAATGAAATTTTAGTATTTTGTTCAGACTGTCTCTAGGACCTATGAGAATATAAATGAATAATATCACCCAATTAGTTTTGGATTGAACTCGGGTTGAAAAAATGAAATACATTGAACCCAATGGTACCTAATTTTTCAAACATTTTTAAGCGGATATAAAAATCAAAAATTGCTTCGAAAATTTTAGATACTTTTCAAATTGTTCCATAAAATATATAAAAAAAAATTCATTGAAATATATTCAGTAGTTTTTAAAATAAAAATTAAAATAATAATTACACCTCTTTTATGAAGCGATCACGTGGCCATGATATGAAAATGTCACATGACCCACATCAAAATGATATATGGCATCCATTTTGTCTCAAAATCGTGATTTTTTAAGTTCGTTTTAATTCATATTGAGTGTTGTATCCGTCCTTAAACCACTTTATTTTTGCTTAAATTCTGTGCATCTATATACTGAAACAACGCAATTACAATATATTTGAGTTTAATTGATCATCCAAATTTGATTATTTCTACAACGAAGTCTACTTTTCACTTATGTAAAATGTAAACAGCAAAATATGTAGAATGAGTTGTATTAGAATTACTGTATTCTTTTAACCCAAAATTATTTAACCCATGGAGTCTGCATAGCTGATATGAATGAAATATTCATTGATTTTACAAGGAGAAGGACGATTTTTTTCGATGAAGTTTTAAGCATAGAGTTTAATTACTTGTAGCTCCATGGTCTTATTTTTTGAATAAAATAAATTTTTATAGTATTGTGATGAATGAAATAAATGGGAAAATGTTATGAATGAAATGATGTTTTTATAGAGAGATCCAGGCGTTTTATTTTTCCATGACGTCATTTGAATGAATTTCAGTTGTTTTCGATGACGTTTTCAAATATAATAAATTATCGTAGTATTATGATAATTCTAAAAGTATTACCGAGGAATGTATCACATCTTAGAGATGCTTAAACCAGGCAATTTATATTTCAATGCCGTCATTTGAATGAAGTTCATTTTTTTCGATGAAGGTTTAAGTTTTCAAATATAATAAATAAATGTAATATTGTGATAAGTTTTAAAATATTACCGAGGAATGTATTGCATTTTAGACATGTTTAAATAAAATTGCATTGAAGTTGGAAAGTGTTTCATAATCAATGCTTTAAACATGATTGATCTTTCTTGTTTAATTATACCAAAAATCTTATCAGCACCAGGATAATCCTGAAGTGACTTACCAATTAAATTTTGTAAATTTTGGTAAATCGTGTGTGAGCAATAGTGGTTATATACATTGCGCAGCCACTGAAGTTGACAAGCACACATGTAGACATACACACATATAGGCACACATGCGAGCAATATAAGCTCTATGCATGATTGATTATTCTTATTTTTGTGTTCCAGTGTGCTCGAAACGTATAGATCCGTTGAAACGCGACTTGCGATTATCATTATGGCTTCAATAATTTCCCTGTGCATTACTATCTATTGTAGGGAACATAAAAGTGGAGATAAAAAATTTTATATATATATATATAATATATATATGTATATATACAATTTAAATATTCAAAATTTAAAGCTAATGTGTGGAATAAAATTCCCATAAAAAGCAATGTATACGAGAAAAACAATAAAAGAGTAGGCGCTAAGCAACACTGACAATTTTATGTAATATAAGATCCAAATAGAATGAATGAACAGTACCACAAATTGGTTGTGGGGGGTTGTGACCCCCACTCCCCGGTTGAAGCATGCATTGAGAGCCGCGGCAAACACTTCCGGAAGACTGGTACCGTTCACCGAATGTCCTCCGATAAAAAAAAATCACCGAAAATTTAGATACAAGATACAAAAATATGAAACCAAAATTAAGCCATCAGAATTAAAGTATGCGAGAAATACCTTTGTGTGAAATAAAAAGTAACCATATACTCCGACACAACGATCCACTCAACACTACTTTCATCCCAACGACCTCGCCGTCTGTCTCGCATGAATAACCTCGAAAGTTGGGGAATCACTGATTATATACACCAGGTGCTGTTGCCACAGATTCAGCCCATTATGATAACCTTAAATTGCAATCTTGCGTATCAATATAATAAAAGTTCGATGCGATTCCATGAAGGAATCGTCTCGGATATCCAACTTTACATGCTTCTTTGAAGTATTGTTTTACACACATATACTGGTCCTCTTCCACTGTGTTTAATCTACTACTTCTTATCACATAATTCCTTATTGCGTTTCTGAACACGCATTCGTTATTTCGTTACGAAATATTGTTTTACGTTTTTTGCTGTCACGAAAAATGATAATGGAGTCGTTAATTTTTTGGATCTTAGTATAGCAAATAGTATAAGTGACGGCAAAAAACATAAAGCAATATTTCGTATATATGATAAACGAAATGATTTTAAATTTGAAATCAATTATCTTATTCCATGGAAGTCTAATATCCACAGACGCGCGTTCAGAAACGTAATAAGGAATTATTTGATAAGAAGTAGTAGATTAAACACAGTGGAAGAGGAACAGTATATGTGTGTAAAACAAAACTTCAAAGAAGCATGTAAAGTTGGATATCCGAGGCGATTCCTTCATGGAATCGCATCGAACTTTTATCATATCGATACGCAGGTTTGCAATTTAAGATTATCATAATGGGCTGAAACTGTGGCAACAGCACCTGGTGTATATAATCAGTGATTCCCCAACTTTCGAGGTTATTCATGCGAGACAGATGGCGAGGTCGTTGGGATGAAAGTAGTGTTGAGTGGATCGTTGTGGCGGAGTATATGGTTACTTTTTATTTCACACAATGGTATTCCTTTCATACTTTAATTCTGATGGCTTAATTTTGGTTTCATATTTTTGTATCTTGTGTCTAATTTTTTCGGAGATTATTTTTGTCGGAGGACATTCTGTGAACGGTACCGGTCTTCCGGGAGTGTTTGCCGCGGCTCTCAAAGCGTGCTTCAACCGGGGAGTGGGGGTCACACCGCCCCCACAACCAATTTGTGGTACTGTTCATTCATTCTATTTAGATTATATATATATATATATATATATATATATATATATATATATATATATATATATATATATATATATATATAAAGAATAAACAGCATGTAAAAAATTGGAAAAAAAAGGAAGGCTTAGCCAGAAGCTTACTTAATGGCGGTAAGGGGTTGTGACCTTACACCCCAGTTGTCAACATGCATGCATAATTGCACTCCTGGACGCCAGCCCTGGTTGAAGGCAACCTCCGAAGTGACAATAACAATCATCACAAGGCCGTTGAAAAAGAAAAGTCCAATGATAAGGTGCAGTCCATTACTGGATGGCATACTAGTCCTTCAATAACACTTCGATACTTCAATAACTTTAGCACTTCAACGTATAACATTTCAATATCTTTAATAATTTGCACTTTCTATCTTATATATTATATATATATATATATATATATATATAATTTGCTGCTCTATCTAAGCCTCAAAGTACAATAAGAAAAATGAGATTGAAAATGGATAAATACAAATAGAAGTTGTGTGTTTACGGGGTTGTAGAGAGGTCAAGGGGTATTGTGACCCCTTTTCCTGGTTTAAGCATGCTTTTAATCCCAGGAAACACTCCCAGAAACCACTACACGCCCGAAACAACAATCAACAGTATGCCAGGGGAAAAAATCGGAATCCCGAAATGAAGATCTTAAAGTCACAACAACATATAAAAGCATATAAAATGAAATGAAACAAATATGAATAAAAATATATTCTAACCATGTATAAAGTTTTAAAATGGATGTTCGTAGATGCGCTACGTCGTTAGAAGTCCATAGAAGAAACCCATACAATAAACCCATATATATATATATTTATATATATATATATATATATATGTAAATATAAAAGATAGATTTCTAAAGAAAAAAATTGTGAAATGAATTTTAGTGTACTTGCGCACAGCAGCATAAAACACTAAAAATATATAAAGGGTTAATATATAAAAATATAAATGGAAATAAAAATAAAGAAGGAAGGCAACGTAAAGTGCTTACACAATGGCGGTAAGGGGTAGTGACCTTACTCCCCAGTTATCAACATGCATTTCTTAAATGCCGCGGCACTGGACGCCAGCACTGACTTTAGCCAACCTCCGGAGTGATAATCAAAATTATCACAAGACCTTTTATAAACGAAAGTGATATTAAAAAGTATTGGTCCAAAAATGAAATTAATATTTAAATGTTTTATAAATCATATGTGTAATGCAGATATAAAAGGTATTAAACCCCTTGTTTCCTGCATTAACATACATGCTGTAAGTTCATGAATGGTGTAATAGATGAGAAGATTCAATCTGATAAAACAACAAATTGAGCTAGGCCATTCCTGGCTCCCAAAAATGTTTTTAGAGTATCACACATAAAAAATGTATATAAAATAGTAAACTGTAAAGTATTTCTGAAACCATATACTTTCTCAAGGGCCAAAACTGGTCCGGTAATACCGGAATTCTACGTTTCTGTATGGATAACAGTAAATATTATTACAGAAATTATGCACATGGCCCGATGTAGATCAGAATTAACAATATTAAAGGACAACAAAACATCAAAATTAAATAATACATCTATATGATATGTTGTAATAATAAAATATCTAAAGATTAATAATTTGAGAAAGAATAAGAATAAAATTACAAAAGGAGATTTGCCATTTCTCTGGAAACTTGTGGTGATAAGAATTGAGAATGTTTTTGCATTGAGCCAACTCAAAAATGTTTACAGTTAAGGTTATAGCTTAAGTGTTTAACTGATTGAAACAAAACACGATGAATAGAAATAGTTTATTGATCAACGTTCCATAATAAAATATATAAATATTAAATAATCAAATAATTGATATCTCTACTCCAAAATTGACTTTTATGACTTCACTTTTATGATAATATGATTTTATTTTTTGATTATTCAATAATTGTCGAGACTTACCTTTCAATAAGTTGCTGTAAGTGGAGCATGGTGTTTAATTTAAATTTAAAATGGGTTTTTATAAAGGACAACACAAGATTTGGCTGTATTTATTTTGGATGAAGGTGGTTATTAATTTCTGAATATTTTCTTTATAGTAACGTGATGTACTTAATTGTTTGATTCGTATTAACTGATTATTAATGATATTTTTAAACACCGATTTTGAAAGGTTTGATGAAAAATGTTGACTTTGCGATTATATGAAGCTGTTTTGTCAAGAATTTTAAATTTTAGATTATTTTCATTTTGAATTCGTAAGCTAACGTCAAGGTAGTTTATCCAGGGTGATGAATAAACATTTTCAATAAGTTGTAGATTGGGAGGGGAAAATTGAAAGTTTAACATTGGTGCCACTTTAGTAGTTTTTATAATAATTAGATCATCAATGAGTCTGCACATGATATGACTATTGAATTGTTGCTTAATTTCGCAATAGTGTAAATATAAGTTGGCCAGAATTGTGGATGTGTTTCCTCCAAGTGGAATTCCCATTTTTAATTTGTAAATGCAATTACCCTGTGATATAAATTGATTGATTATAATGAATTTTAATGAAGTTTTGAATTTTGGTATATTGATTGTTTTAGAATAAGCAAATTGTTCATATAAAATTAGTATGACTTTATATAAATCATGAATGCCAATGTTATTAAAGATATCTTTAAAACCATATGTTTTTATATCATGGATGAACGGTTGTAGTTTTAGGTTTTTAACCAGTTCTAAGTTATTTTTGATGATATATGTTCTCTGTTTAGTGAAATGACCATGAATTTGACTTAAGATAGAAGTGTTTTTTGTGCGCTGCATTGGTATATGAATTAAACCCTATGAAACTGTTTTTAAATGTAATTGGTGATTTATGGAATTTTGGTATAAGGATCAATTAAGGAAAATTTAGATTATGTTTTAATTTAAGTAGCTTGTAGAAAGCAATGACTTGTTTACTGATAATAGAAATATTATTTTGTATTGGAGTTAAAGATACCGATGTATTGAGTTGTTCTTTGAGTTCATCCAATTTATATTTTGCACATAAGCACATTATTTCTAGCAGAATTATCAACATAAGTTATTACAAAATTATTTTGTAGTAATTTGATCTCTTTTAAGATTTCTTTGCAATTATGTGTATAGGACTGTATAATTAAATGATTAAGCAATTATTTCACATGAAGGTGACTTAAGGGAATTATTTCACATGAAGGTGACTTAAGGAAGGTGACTCACATGAAGGTGACTGAAGGGCGCGGTAGCCCATTGGTTAATTATTTCACAATTCATTATCAAGCAATTCATTATCATCACACAATTCATTATCAAGCAATTATTTCACATGAAGGTGACATAAGGAAGGTGACTCACATGAAGGTGACTGAAGGGCGCGGTAGCCCATTGGTTAGCGCGCTGGAGTTGCACTCGGTAGGCCCGGGTTCGATTCCAGCCACTGCCAAAACTGCCGCCGTGTTCATGCGGAGTACGATCACGTTAAACATGTGGGTCCGAAAGTCCTTCCGAGAGGTTGGTGGTAGGGGAAGGAGGGTACGGTCCCTGTGGATGCCTCCCCCACTGGGTTCCGGTCTAAATTGGGTGGCACTTCCCGACCGTCTAAACAGTTACCTTACACCTTTCTGGTAGGTCGGACGGTCTGGGTTTCAACAACAACAACAACATGAAGGTGACTTATTCCTGCCAGTTCTTAAATGCTTCAATAGAACAGTTGTATTAACCTGATAGTTTATAAATATATTTATCTAAATGTTTGGCTAAGCTTGAAGAAATTTCTTTTTATTATACAAAAGGTGGAAATATGCATTTTGATCCATAGTTTAATAACCGTTTTAGAGTTGGTTCCATTATTAAATTGAGGTTTCCTGTTATTACATGGCCACGATGTTCGTCTATAAAGGATTGATAACACGATTCAGAACACGAACAAGATACTGAAGTGTTTTATTGTTTCGTTAAAAGTTTGTAGTTATATACTTTACGTCAATGGTATGTGATGGTACAGGTATATGTTACAGGATATTTATAAGCTTTTATTATGTTAAGATTTTTAATTGGTAATAACGAATTGAGTCTTTCAAAAATTTGTGTAAAGTTTAAATAATTAAAAATGGGAATTGTGTAAGTTATAACACAATATGATTGTTGGTTTCCTCTTTTGGGTGTTAAAAACCCAGACCACACGGCAGACCCGAAGACTTATTGCAGCTTTTTGTGTGGCCGGGCCTCCTCTTTTGGGTGTGAAAGTTTTAGGTTAATACCTAGTTTCCTCTTTTGGGTGTGAAAGTTTTAGGTTAATACCTAGTCTCCTCTTGGGTGTGAAAGTTTTAGATTAATACCTAGTCTCCTCTTTTGGGTGTGAAAGTTTTAGGTTAATACCTAGTCTCCTCTTGGGTGTGAAAGTTTTAGATTAATACCTAGTCTCCTCTTTTGGGTGTGAAAGTTTTAGGTTAATACCTAGTTTCCTCTTGGGTGTGAAAATTTTAGATTAATACCTAGTCTCCTCTTTTAGGTGTGAAAGTTTTAGGTTAATACCTAGTCTCCTCTTTTGGGTGTGAAAGTTTTAGGTTAATACCTAGTCTCCTCTTGGGTGTGAAAGTTTTAGATTAATACCTAGTCTCCTCTTTTGGGTGTGAAAGTTTTAGGTTAATACCTAGTCTCCTCTTTTGGGCGTGAAAGTTTTAGGTTAATGCCTAGTAGTCTGACTCTTATTAATAAAATGTCAAAAATTAAGTGTCCGAATTGTTTTTTTTATTTGGTTCTATTGTTGAAAGATAAATTTTATTTAATTTGTTTTTTGATGAAAAATATCCACTTTCTTATTTTAGTTTCAAATTGGGAATCGAGATTATTTAGTTGAGACTTAAAATCTAAATTTATAAATTGTTTATTTTGTGTTCTCCCCTCTGATTGAGTGTAATTTTGTGAGTATGAGGATGCATTATTGGAAATACAATTTGTTGTCTGTATGAGTTATTAAATAAATCAGATATAAAAATATTGGGACTATTAATAATTTGATTTAGTCGAAATGGAAAAGCAGTGTCATGTTTTAAATTGAGTTTGTTTTTAAAGTAAATTCTTTCAGAAGGACTAGGAATTATATCCAAAATATAACTAATTATCCTGTCGAAACTATGTTTGTAAAAATGATCATATTGAAATTGAATTATCTGAAGTGTAATTATTATCTGCTTTATGTGATTACGATGTACATTTAATCTAAGATGCAATGCAGTGTTTGTCTGTCCAACATATGTCATCTGGAAGACTGAATGAACATTGGATCCTGTAAACAAACAAACACACACATGAAACAAACTAAAAGAATTAAGTATATTTAGCAAGTATGAAAACGTTAGATAATACTAACGTCTTTAAAGTAATAAAGTAAAACGATGCAAAATGCATATACATTTTATTTATTGTGGAAATGCAGTTTTACATAAAATGATTCTTATAATGGAATTACAATACGAAATTCCAATGATAGTTAAGAGAGAAGTTTTAACTCATAAAACCTTAACGTGTGCTAACAACACACATGAAATGATGTAAAAATAGAGAATCATCAATCAAGAAGAGAATAAAATGCATATATCTAGCCAATAAGCTAAAAATATTTAACCAATTAATGATTCGAATTCTCACCATTGATATACGTTGAGTAATTTAGCTTGATGACTTGATACATAAATTTTATTCTCCTCTTGATTGATGATTCTTTATTTTTTACATCCTTTTATGTTGTTAGCATTTTTTGTTAAGGTTTTATGAGTAACAACTTCTCACTTTTCTATCATTGGAATTTCATAATTTCATATATATATATACATATATATATATATATATATATATATATATATATATATATATATATATATATATATATGAATATATATATATATATATATATATATATATATATATATATATAAATACATATATATATACATATATATGTTATTTATATATATAAAAATCTGATGTGGGCAACACATGACTTTCCATATATAATGTAATGAATTTACTACTTTTACAGTAAAAAAATTGGTTTTTCTTATAGTAGATACTAATATTCTTTCCAAGATATTGAATTTTCAACAATTAGTCGTCATTTTCATTGATTTAGCATCATTTTTATCCATTTGGCGAGATTTTCATTAATTTGGCAACATTTCAAAAAAGTCGCCAAGTTGGCGACATTCCGCCAAATTCGTCGCCAAAATCTCGCCAAGCGTTATGCACGAAGAAAAAAGTTATTCTTACAGCAGATAAATGACTATTGGCGTTCAAATACAAAAGTATTATTCAAAGTATGTTTTTTCATGAATGGAACGAGCTAGATCCACGAGAATGATGTCACTCAATTTATCGCATGGTATTACATATGAAAAGTGAACATGTTTCTCAATAGGAAATTTTTTTTATGTGACTTTTTCATAATTTTTTTTAAAAATGCACAATATCTCGAGAACGGTTCATGTTAGCGTTCTAAAATTTATGCCAATCGTTTTCTAATGAAAAATTACATAAGAAATGTCTATTTGCGTAATTTTATTAGCGGTTTTGATTTTTTGACGATTTTTTCAAAATTTCATTCGAAAATTTAGGGGGGTTCTGAACATTCGATTACGTATAAAAACAATAGGCTTCCAGTGTTTACGGATTGTGATTTTTGTATCAAATTTGGTTCGAATCGGTCCATTCGTTCGTCAGTTATCGTCTCCACAGACTCACTGACACACACACACACACACACACACACATACTTTCACACACACACACAGACATCACTTCAAAAATGTTTGATTCGTGATCAGGGATGCTTGAAACGTGCTCTCCTGTCGAAAACTCGAATTCGAATTTTCGACCCCGTCACAATACTTTCCTTATACATTATGTATATAAGGAAAGTAATAATTAAAGTTCCACTTTGAGAAGGCCATAAAAGGAAAACTACTGGCCAGAATGCTATCAAACTTGGTAATAGTTTACATGAGGTCAATTTTCCGCAAAAAAAAAAAAAAAGGTCAAAATCTCACCACCAGCGGGGAATGGCGCTGTATGCAATTTTGTTAAACGAAATAAAACATGAAGACATCGGTTTAAAAACGCAACTGTTTGTGGGGTTAGAAAAAATCGCAATGGCTTGTAAATGGCTTAGAGCAGGAGGAATTAAAATTAGAATTATGCAAATGCGCTTTACACGTCATTTGATTTTGCAGCTATAAAATCGAGGCTGCTCGTCAGAGCTCTCATTTTTACGAGTCGACTATGTCTGTAACCATGCAAGACGGTGCTTTTCTCGTTAAGTGTTATTATGAATGCGATAGCTATGAACGGCGTGCTTTGCAAAAATGTCGTACCGTTAGACGAATACGCCGAAGGCCAATGACACCGCAGGGATTGAGGAAAATGATGGCAAAGTTTGAAGCCACAGGTCTGTTATCTGTTGTACCTGGCAGGGGAAGGAAGCCTGTTTCTGTGGAAACCGAGGAGGCTGTTGCATTAGCAGTAGAGGAAGCACACACGGGATATGCAGCGTAAGTGCTGTTGCACGTCGAATGGACTTACCATTGAGTACGGTGCACAAAATCGTTCGTAAAGTGCTGCTGTACTACCCATACAAAATCAAACTTGTTCAACAACTTGAACCTAACGATCTTGTTGTAAGAGAATCTTTTGCTTTGCAATTCCTTGCACGGATGGAGGTGGACGAACATAGACCATGGAACATTTTGTGGACGGATGAGGCCCATTTTTACCTAAATGGGGATGTCAATACCCATAACTGCAGGATTTGGGCCAATAAAATCCCCCATGTTATCCACCCAGTTCCATTGCATTCTCCTAAAGTCACTGTTTCGTGTGGTATGGCAGCTAGTGTCATAATTGGACAATTTTTATTTGAAGAGCAATCAACAGCTGGGCCCGTGACTAGCACTGTGACTGCTGCTCGCTTAGAGTCGATGTTAAGACGTTTCGTGATACCTAAACTTCAGCAACGTGGCATTTTAGATACCACGATTCCACGATACCAGGACAAGGCTCCACCTCACATTGGTACATGTGTCAAACAGTTACTTAAGCAACATTTCACGGATGACCGGATTGTAAGCCGACACTTCCCCATTTCTTGGCCACCCCGGTCACCAGAACTCAACCCCTGCGACTTTTGGCTATGAGGTTACCTCAAAGCCACTGTTTATGGTGATAACATAAACAATTTGGTGGAATTGAAAAATGTGACGCACCGATATGTCCGTAACATTCCTACTGATATGTTAAGAGCTACTGTTGAGAACGCAGTAATGCGATTTAACTTGCTTTCAGAAAATGGTGGAAACCACATTGAACATGATTTGTAGCACTTTTAGAAACGATTCTTTCGTTTAACAATATTGCATAAAGCGCCATTCCCCGCTAGCGGTGAGTTTTTGAACATTTTCTGTTTTACGGAATATAAAATCCCATCACCTCATGCAAACTATTACCAAGTTTGATAGCATTCTGTCCAGTAATTTTCCTTTTATGACCATTTCAAAGTGGAACTTTAATTATAAAGACCCTTTATATATAATTTCTTAAGATATACGTTTATCTTCAGAACCAAAGTATATATTATTGTTTTATAAATTTTACAATCCGAAAACAACTTAACATAACTCATTATTTTGTATGCTGATTCAGTAAGGAAACACGACTTAATTCACGATTGATACATAAATCTTGCAAGAGCTTTAGCAGTCGATCTCATTCCTTCCATGCATTTTTCATTCGATTATTTGGTTTCTTCTTACCTCATTCCAAATTCTGCCTACCAATGACTGGAAAAGAACGTTTGCGGATACCGAATGGATGAAAATAGAACAAACACAAAATGACATAAAATGCATTTACTTTTGTTGGGTCTGTTTGAATTTTTTGTAAAATGAGTCCAAGAATCGAATAGGAAAAGGGAAATAAAACTGCACTCTTAAAATAACCTAAATAAGCCGAAACATTTGGTAGTGGGTGTCGTATGTAACTTTTTCTACATAAACTTATCAATATATATTTTGCATCCGTTTAATAAATATATATTAAAATTCGAACTCTCTGCGTAAGATTTTCGAAACCAGGGTCTTACCAAATGGAAAACTTATATCATTTTTGAGCAATTTGATACAAGTGATAAAAAATATTGAGTAACTATGTTACTCCTTATAGATTGATGTGAAACACCACATCACTCATCTCGAGTGTTGCCTCCGAATTTGACCACTAATGATGAAGTTATCGACGATGAAGCGTTTATATGTAAGAATCATTCCATCGGGAGAGTGTGATGTCGATGCAATCTTTAATTGAATATTGGAATATTGCGCATATGTAGATGCTCGGATGTTGAAGTCCTAAAATTGTATTTTGTATACATTTCTATTATAATTGTTTTATTGTAATCAGAAGCGTATTTGCGTACTAGGTTTTGTATTGAGTTCGGCAGATTCTTTTACTCGAATCACGTCAATATTCAAACAGAACAATGATCCCTTGTGAAAAATTCTGAGAACAGCTCGTGACGCGTGAAGTTTTAAGCCAATCTAATTTAAAAAAATTCGAGAAGATTCCAGAATTTATCAAGATTCGCACAGTAAGCGATGCTTTGTCGAATTCGTGGCCAAGATTACCGAATCAAGTGACCCGGACCTTCTAATTATAACATTGGTTTTTTGCTACGCTTTCGTAGCAATATGATGCTACTTCTTTTATATACTGCCGTTCTACCCACGTTGCATTTCTTTCATAATTTACTTCATACCTAGCACTTAAAAGCTCCACTAATTTCAGAAAACAACCGATACTATTCTAGAAAAATTGACGTATTTCATTTTGCAAAGCAGCAGCTAGTATTCTCAAAACATTGAAGAATATCGCCATTCAATGCATCTCGTATAACGTCAACGACTCTCCTTATAGACTTCTATAGACATTTCTGGAAGTATGTCATATCTCGTAGAATAATCTTTATTTCGAGGTGCCTCCCGAACTTTCGGATAGTCGCCAAAGTGGCGATAAATCGCCAAATCTGGCAACCCTTCTTCAAACTTTGGTATATGGAAACCCTAAATCCACGCAATTCGAAAGGATGCCTGAGCTGGTAGTTTCTCTGTCAGGTTTTCAAAAAATACTTCGTGAGAGGGAGAAAAAAAAAACAGAGCATTTTATACGTTCATAACAATATTGTAAGTCTACAATTTTTAATGCTCATCTGACAAGAAATGGTAAAACCGTAGTAAATTTAGAGATATCCAGACTGCTTACTATGTTATACCGCTTCAATAATATTTGCATTGAATAGGACACAGATTCCCACATCCTCTTGCTAGCTTTGTAACGTTGAAAACGTCCCTGCTGACTGAATTCGCAGCCAAGGATATCTACAGCTTTCAAATTTTGTGCAATTCTATTGCAAGGGGTTTATTGGTTAAAAGCCCTGCTGGCGAGAATAAGAAGCATTAGTTTGAATAATTTCTTGTGAATTAAATTAATGTTTTATTCGCCATGTTGACTGACCATTTCCGACTTGCGGACCACTAATTGCCAATTGGTAATATATCCTATAATATGAGAAAAAATCTGATGTGGACAGCACATGACGTTCCTTATATAATACAATGAATTTACTACATTTATAGTTAAAAAATATAAAAAATATTATTCTTATAGTATATACTTATATTCTTTCCAAGATATTGAATTTTCGTCAATGAGTCGTCATTTTTAATGATTTAGCGTAATTTTTATCCATTTGGCGAGTTTTTCGTTAATTTAACAACATTGAAAAAAGTCGCCAAGTTGGCGACATTCCACCAAATTCGTCGCCAAAATCTCGCCAAGCGTTATGGATGAAGACATAAGTTATTCTTACAGCAGATAAATGACTATTGGCGTTCAAATACAAAAGTATTACTCAAAGTATCTTTTTTCATGAATGGAACGAACTAGATCCACGAGAATGATGTCACCCAATTTATCGCATGGCATTCCCCATGAAAAGTGAAAGTGAACATGTTTCTCAATAGGAAATATTTTTTTTATTTTATATGACTTTTTGATATTTTTTTTTGAAAAATGTGCAATATCTCGAGGACGGTTCATGTTAACGTTCCAAAATTTATGTCAATCGTTTTCTATTGCAAAATTACATAAGAAATGTCTATTGGCGTAACTTTATTAGCGGTTTTGACTTTTTGGCAATTTTTTCAAAATTTCAATCGAAAATTTAGGCGGGTTCTGATTATTCGATTGCGTATAAAAAGAGTAGGCTTCCAGTGTTTACGGATTGTGATTTTTGTACCAAATTTCGTTCGAATCGGTCCATTCGTTCAACAGTTATCGTCTCCACAGACTCACTGACACACACATACTTTCACACACACATACTTTCACACACAGACATCACTTCAAAAATGTTTGATTCGTGATCAGGGATGCTTGAAACGTGCTCTCCCGTTGAAAACTCGAATTCGAATTTTCGACCCCGTCACAATACTTTCCTTATACATTATGTATATAAGGAAAGTATTAATAAAACTTTATTCTTAAATTCCGAAATAGTTAGTTATACAGAGATAGTTTATATGTTACACGTTTGCACATACACAGCAACCCATATATATTTACATACCGGCTCCACTCTGGTCTTTATACCAAGGTTATATGTACCTCATTTGGAGAAACACAATGTCGGAAAATTTATAGACAAACTTTAGAAGCTTTTCCTTTTTCTGAAGCCAATACATTTTATTACATCAAAAATTGCAATTTCAGGAAGATACATAACTCATTATTTTATATGCTGATTCAAAACCGAAAAACAAAAAGAACAGAATATGAATTGATATATAACTCTTGCAAGCATTTTATCTACCTGCTTTCCTACAATGAATTTTTGCATTTGATTATCTCGTTTCCTCTTCTTTCATTCTAAAAGTTACAATCTCAATGCTGACCATCAATGACTGAAAGAGAAAATTTGCGAATGTAGGGAGAATAAAAAGGAGGAACATATAAGACATAAAATGCGAGCGATTTTAGTAGGGCTCTGTTTATAATTTGTGGAAAATTAGACCCGAAATCGTATAGCATGAACTATAATTCTATTTTATTGAATAAAATATATATTGTGCACAGCAGATACCTTACCCTACATAATGCAATGAATGTACTTCTTTCACAGAGAAATTAAGATGTACAAGATACTTAGTATAATGTTTTTGGCATTGATTTAACACCATGTAAACTGGAATTAGACACGTCTGGTAAATCATTAGTTAAAAAAGTCTGATGTTGGCAGCACATAATTTTTCGTATATAATTTAATGAATTTACTAGTGTTATAGTAAGAAAAAATAAGTAATTCTTAAAGTAAAAACTTATATTCCTTACAAGATATTGAATTTTCGTCAATTTGTCGTCATTTTCATTGATTTAGCGTCATTTTTATCCGTTTGGCGAGATTTTTATTAGTTTCTCAACATTTAAAAGTCGCCAAGTTGGCGACATTCAGCAAAGTTCGTCGCCAAAATCTCGCCAAGCATTATAGACGGAGAAATAAGTTATTCTTATAGCAGACAAATGACTATTGGCGTTCAAATACAAAAGTATTACTCAAAGTATCTTTTCTCATGAATGGAACGAGCTAGATCCACGAAAGTGATGCCACCCAATTTATCGCATGATATTACATATGAAAAGTTATTATGTTTGTCAACAGTTAATATTTTTTCTTTAATTTATGGGATTTTTTGATAAATTTATTTAAAAAATTTACAATATATCGAGGACGGTTCATGCTAGCGTTCTGAAGTTTATGGCAATCGTTTTCTAAAGAAAAATTACATTAGAAATGTCTATTTGAGTAACTTTATTAAAGGTTTTGATTTTTTGATGAATTTTTTTAAAATTTTACTCGAAAATTTAGGGGGGGGGGGCTGAACATTTGATGGCGTTTAAAAACAATAGGCTTCGAGCATTCGCGGATTGTAATGTCTGTACCAAATTTGATTCGAATCGCTCCATTCGTTCGTGAGATATCGTCTCCACAGTCTCACACACACACACACACACACACACACACATACAGGCATCACCTCAAAAGTGTTTGATTCGTGGTCAGGAATGCTTGAAATGTGCTCTCCTGTCGAAAACTCGAATTCGAATTTTCGATCCTGATACAATATTTTCTTTACATTATGTATGCCTATCCGGTCGTCGAGCGGTCAGGAGCATGCGTTTCCGCCTGATCGCCGGATTGCCGGGTTGCGGGTTCGAATCCCGCCATCGGGCATGGATGTTTTCATGTCGAAGCCAAGTCAGACTTTCACTCTTCGGGGGGCTTCTATAAAAGTGAAGCTGCAAATCCCCTCCTTTTCGCCATGGGACACCCTGGGGGGTCTTGTGGACGTGGTGCGTAGGCGCCCCTTACCCAAGGGGAATTAGTACACACACACATTATGTCCGGTCGTCCAATTTGTTGCTCAAGTCCTCTGGTGGAGTCGGACGGTCTGGGTCTTCAGCACACACATTATGTATATAAGTCAAGTAAAGTAGTAACTTATACTGACGTACAAAATTCTCATCAAAATTGATATTAATTTAATATCCTGTAAAATAAATGACTGTTGGCGACTTCTTTGTTAAAGCATACAATTTTTACAAACATATATTTTCTTATGAATGGAACGAACGAGATCTACTCGGATGATGTAAACATATTTGCTGTATAATGTCGTGTATGGATATGAACATATCTGAAGATACTGGTAATTTTTTAAATGTTACGCTACTTTTTATTTACTTTTTACTACTAAATTTATTTCAAACACGTGCAATATCTCGAGATTGGTTCAAGCGAGCGTTCGAAAATGGGTGCCATTCGTTTTGTAATGAAAGAGTACGTATGAAATACATCATTATTTATTTAACAGTATTGGTATTCCTTGTGTTTTAATGATTTTTTCAATAGTGCAATTGCAAATGTTTCGCTATCTTCAATATCTTGAGAATGTCAATAAGTAAAATGCATTTTAAGCGAACGATAAGGAAAACTAGAGAAACATATATAAGCACGAATAATACAATAATGCAGCAAATATATGCGTCAATTTGCCATATCTTAAGAATAGTTTATGCTAGCGTTTTAAAAAATATTTTATTCGTTTTCTAACAAAGTATTACGTCTGAACGGATTATTTATTAATCATTATTGAATATCCTAATTGTTTAATGATTTTTTTACTTTCTTTATATACAATAATGTATAAGGAATGTATTGTGACGGGGTCGAAAATTCGAATTCGAGTTTTCGACGGGAGCGCAAGTTTCAAGCATCCCTGATCACGAATCGAACATTTTTGAAGTGATGTTTGTGTGCGTGTGTGTGTGTGTGTGAAAGTATGTGTGTGTGTGAAAGTATGTGCGTGTGTGTGTGAAAGTATGTTTGTGTGTGTGTGTGGAAGTATGTGTGTGCGTGTGTCAGTGAGACTGTGAAGTCGATAACTACCGAACGAATGGATAGATTCGAACGAAATTTGGTACAAAAATTACAATCCGTAAACATTGGAAGCCTATTGTTTTTGTACACAATCGAATGTTCAGAACCCCCCTGAATTTTCGAGTGAAATTTTGAAAAATTCGTCAAAAACTCAAAACCTCTAATAAAGTTACGCAAATAGATATTTCTCATGTAATTTTTCATTATAAAACAATTGATATACATTTTAGAACGCTAACATGAACCGTTCTCGAGATATTGCACATTTAAAAAAAATATCAAAAAATCATGCAAAATAAAAAAATATATTTCCTATTGAGAAACATTGGTCACTTTTCACATGTAATACCATGTGATAAATTTGGTGACATCATTCTCGTGGATCTAGCACGTTCCATTCATGAAAAAAATGCTTTGAGTAATACTTTTGTATTTGAACGCCGATAGTCATTTATCTATTGTAAGAATAACTTATTTTTCCGTCCATAACGTTTGTTGAAATTTTGGTGAGGAATTTGGTGGAATGTCGCCAACTTAACGACTTTTTTAAATGTTGCTAAATTAACGAAAAGCTCACCAAATGGATAAAAATGACGCTAAATCAATGAAAATGACGACTCATTGACGAAAATTCAATATCTTGGAACGAATATAAATATCTACTATAAAAATATTCTATTTTTTTTTACTGTAAAAGTAGTAAATTCATTGCATTGTATAAGGAAAGTCATGTACTGCCCACATCAGATTTTTTTAAAATGCGATTTAATATTTGGTAAGGATGGTGTTTCCGGACATTTAATCGCGTTTAAAATCTTAAGGTACCAGTATTCACTGATTATACTAATCGAACCAAATTATGCTTCATCAGTGCGTAATGTAAGAAGTCCATAGATTCACGAATACACACTCTGGCTAGCAAGCATTAACATGCATACATACTAACATACATAAACTATATACACTTACAGACATCTACTCAAAAACTTCCGATTTGAGCTTTGGGATGCCTAAATTGTTCTCTTCTGTCTTTAACTCGAATTCGAATGTTCGACTAAATCGCAATACTTTCCCTATACATCATATTATGCATGCACTAAAAGTGATAAATAAAATAAAACATCTTACGTATCAAATGCACATTGTGAGTTGTACAACGTATTTAAAGTTCGGTGTATAAGTAATAACGATTTGAGAAAGTTCGTGGCACAGAATGATCTTCAAATCTTCAATTGAAAGGAAGTATACATTTAAGTTTTGTGATATATTGTGCTTAACTTAGTCACGCGAATATTTGTGAACAGATATGTGTGTGTGTGTGCAAAAGTTACCGTTATTCAAATATCTATGTTTAGAGTAACCTGAAAATTAAACAGATTTACCAAGAATGATGACGTATTGGTGCGTCTGCCAGCGATTTCCGCGATGATGTATAAATATAGAGAATCACCGACAGAGGCTGAATGATTGTTATGAGTGGTGATAAAAAATATGGATGCATACAACGCAATTTTAGATGGGAAAAATCATGAAAATAGCCAAAGACACGGTCGAGATTTATATTTTCCCGCTTACTGAAAAGTTAGGAAGTCTCCCACATTGCTGGAAACAATGCTCAGCACGTAGCGTTTAAGAAACTGTGGAGGGTTGTGCTGTAGCGGGATATTTATTAACGCTCTAGTGCTCAGAGTTTGTGTTCGGGTCATGACATTGTTATCGTTTGGCAGTTTCATATTACTTAGATTAGGGGTAAAAGAACGTCTCAGATATTGAAATCTTAATTTGAAGAAAAATCAGCACGGTCTTCTAGAAAAAATTCAACATTTGCGAGCACTGGTAAATTTATAACCACAAATCGTATTGTTAGAAACATGTAAAATGTTCTCCCTGGAGTCACTTCTAAAAAAATCTGATGTGGGCAGCACATGTCCTTCCTCGTATAATGCAATGAATTTACTGTTTTTACAGCAAAAAAAACTAGGTTATTCTTATAGTAGATACTTATATTCTTTCCAAGATATTGAATTTTCATCAATTAGTCGTTATTTTCATTGATTTAGCGTCATTTTTATCCATTTGCCGGGATTGTCGTTAATTTGACATAATTTTAAAAAGTCGCCAAGTTAGCGACATTTCGCTAAATTCGTCGCTAAAATCTCTCCAAGCGTTATAAATGGAGAAATATGTTATTCTAATAGCAGATAAATGACTACTGGCGTTCAAATACAAAAGAATTACTCAAAGTATCTTTCTCATGAATGGAACGGGCTAGATCCACGAGAATGATGTCACCAAATTTATCGCATGATCTTGCATATGAAAAGTAAATATGTTTCTCAACAGTTAATAGAATTAATTTTTATTTATGGGAATTTTTGATAAAATTATTTGAAAAAGTCTGCAATATCTCGAGAACGGTTCATGCTAGCGTTCTAAAGTTTATGTCAATCGTTTTCTAAGGAAAAATTACATAAGAAACGTCTATTTGCGTAACTTCATTGAAGGTTTTGATTTTTTGATGATTTTTTCAATTTTTCACTCGAAAATTTTGGGGGGTTCTGAACATTCGATAACGTTGAAAAACAATAGGCTTCCAGTATTCACGGACTGGGATTTTTGTACCAAATTTCATTCGAATATCTCCTTTCGTTCGTGAGATATCGTCTTCACAGTCTCACTGACACACACACACAGGCATCACCTCAAAAATGTTTGATTCGTGATCAGGGATGCTTGAAACGTGCTCTCCCATCGAAAACTCGAATTCGAATTTTCGACCCCGTCACAATACTTTCCTTATACATTATGTATATAAGGAAAGTAACCAGACGGAGAAAACACTCATAAAGGCAAACTTTCCTATGGCGTGAATCTAGGGTTGACAGATGACGCAGTTCGGAAGAGGGTCTCAAAATTTAGCGATTTATCCCCAATGCGGCGACATTTAGAGACTTTTCGAAGGTTCTAAAAATACACCGAAATAACCAGTATTCTACGAGATATGAGATACATCCAGAAGTTTTTATAGAGAGTATATTAAAGAAATCATCACTCGGAGTGCAATTGACGAGAACAATTGATACAAACTACATTGAACTCTGATATTCGTCAATGTTTCGAGAATTGTATCCGTTGTTTTGGGAAATTAGTGGAGCATTTAATTGCTGCTTTACTTCATATTGTTCATGTTTTCGCTGTACTTGTTGTGAATAAACCTGTTAGTTACCCAGAAATTTGGATTTATTCTTGTATCCTGAGTAATGAACTAAAAGAGGTACCCAAGTATGTCACGAAAGTTTATTCTAAAGTAACATTTTAAATTAAATGAGTAGAAATTTTAATTTCTACCGACTACAACATTTGCATTTAGCTACTGAGCCCATATTCTACTACTGGCCATTCCATTTTCACATAAGCAAATATAGTGGTCAGGATAAATTAAATTATTACTGAATTAATATTAAATGTGGCCATGGTTGTGCGTTTAACATTAGAAAATATTTTTAATAAACACCTATTAAAAATGGTAATTTGAAGTTTTCCAAGATGACAGACAGAACAAATTTCACCATTTCAACACGGATCGGAAAATAAACAAATGAACTAGGAAAATTTAACAAATTGAATTCTATTATACCTCTGATTTAACTATTTTTACTTTCCCTGCAATACATGGTAATGTATAGGGAAAGTATTGGAATCATGTCGAAAATCGCAACTCGAGTTTTCGATGGATCTACACGTTTCGAGACCTCTAGAATACGAAAAAACTAGTTTTAGCGTGACGTCTCTGTGTGTGTCTGTGTGTCTGTGCAATCTATATATCCCCTCTAACTCAAAACCTAATGAACCGAATATCATAACATTTGGTGCTGACTAGTTTTTGGTACAATTCGTAAAAACAGAACCTGCCTTTTTTGCGGAAAGGCCTGTAAAAATTTCATTTATCCGCTCTAGCTATACTAATAGACCAAATTTTACAAAATTTGGAAGATAAGTTACTTGTTGGATACTATGGTGTTGATTAGAATTTGATACCATACGGAAAAGAAGAACCCGCCTTTTTTTTACGAAATCACACGTAAACATTTCATGTATCCACTTTAGCTAAAATACTAATTGGCTAAATTTCACAAAATTTGGTAAATAAGTTACTTGTGGGATACTCTGGTGCTGATTAGATTTTGGTGCGATTCGGAAAAGAACAACCTGCCTTTTTTTACGAAATGGTCCGCCAAAATCTAAAAAAAAGACTAAGTAGTGTATGCTCAAATGTATCAATTAAATTCTTGTCTTATACGCAATTTTTGAAGAAGAATATAATATAACGCACTCCATTATACTTTAGGACTAACCGTTCTCAAAACATTTGAGATTTCTTGCATTTTTGTTACGCTGATTTTGGTAAAATGTCCAATTACCAAATAAAAGAAATTAAATTAAAAACGCAAATTTAGTGTTATTTAGTTCAATTAAACTCAATCTAATGAATTATCAAAGAAATAAAGAAAATATGGATTTGAGTCTGCAGCGAAAGTCATGTGCTGCCTATATCAGATTTTTAAGTGTTCTGCTGAGTATACTTAATAGTGTAAATTAAATGAATGCTTGAAATTCCATTCGAGGACACATATCAGGATTTGAGGACATATGTTGTTCTCAAGGTGTTTTACATTATGAATTTTAGGTCGAAGACGTCTGGTCAGCTCAGGTATATGGCACATCAATTGCTGACATAGTAGGAAAATTGCGTGATAGTCATGTGATGTTCTGTGGTAACCCAAAGCAAAAGGATAAGGAGTTAGATGACTATGGATTTGGATAAGGAACTGAATGGCTATCATAACATTATAACAAGAAAGATCCATCATACATAGAACATTGATTATGAAAGACTTTTCAACTGAAATGCAATTTTATTTAAACATCTCTAAAGTGCAATACATTCAGTGGTGACATTTTAAAAATTATCACAATACTGCTGTAATTTATTGTATTTGAAAATTTCATCGACAACGAATACACTTTATTCAAATAACGTCATCGAAATATAAATCGCTTGGCTCTCTATGTAAAAGCAGTAAACATTTCATTCAGTAACTTTTTTCCATTCCTTTCATTTAGCGGAGATATTTTTTAAATTATCACAATACTACAATAATTTATTTTATTTTAAGACGTAAAACCATGGAGGTAATACTACTTCCTAACTCCAATGCTTAAAACTTCATCAAGAAACAATAATATAGAATCGTCTGCTTTTCTATTTAAAATCAATAAATGTTTCATTCATATCAGCTGTATTGCAGACTCCAGAGCTAAATAATTTTGCGGTAAAGAAATTCTACAATTCTTATACAACTCATCTTGCAGCTTGAGGTGTTTACGTTCTCTATAAGTCAGGTTTCATTGTTATTGTTGTTGTTGTTGAGACCCAGACCGTCCGACCTATCATCAGGTTTCGTTGTAGAAATGGTCAAAGGTTGATCATCATTTAAACTACAAAATATTGTAATTGCGTTGGCGCAGTATAGATGCACAGAAAAAAATAAAAAATAAAACTGTTTGAGGACGGATGCAGCACTAAATATAAATTAAAAGGAACTTTAAAAATCACAATTTTGACACAAGATGGATGCTATATTTTATTTTGAAATGGGTCATGGGATCTTTTCATATAATTTGGGTGCAATTACTACTTCAATTTTTATTTACAAAACTACCGAACATATATTTCTGAATTTTTTTTATATATTTTATGGGATAATTTGAATTGTTTTTTCTCTTTTTGAAGTTTTCGAAGATATTTGTTAATTTTTAATTCGCTTAACAAATTTTTGAAAAATTAGGTTCCATAGGGTTCAATGTATTTAATTTTTCAACCAGGGTTCGATCCGAAACTTATTGGATGATATTATTCATTTAATTTTCCGTATACCCCACAGACCGTCTCAATATCATACAAAAATTTCATTTTGATAAAGTCATTTTTACGGCAGTTATCGTGTGAAGGATCAGACAGACAGACAGAATGAACAGAGCCATACACAATTTACAACTATATTGTAAAGTGTTAAACGCAATAGCACAAACAGACAATTTTGGGAGACAGGACGGAAAATTTTCCATTCCGATATGTTGAATATTTTATTGTCGAGATTTATATATTATCCAGTTTTGCCGTATTTTTTGACAGACAAAAGCATTTCAGTGAAAAGGTTTTTAATTTGTAGTTAATACGGCCTTATTTAGATTCATATTCAACACCAAATTATCAATAGTTTACTATGGCAAAAATCCCCCAGTACGTCCAGTCTTAAATTATTGTTTGCGTCTGCTGACAAGGTTCTTCTATATGATGTTGGGCAATCAGCCAGCAACCAATCAAAAGTTAACAGGTTAACTTTTGATAACTTTGAAAGATGAATACCATATCGACAATTTCGTCATTCGTGACGCCACGGAACATGGCAGTCGCAGTTAACAAATTCTGTCGCTTTAGAAAGTCAGAGATCAAAATTCCCACGTTTCCTATTCCCGTGACATAATATGTACAATGCCATGTACAAATATATGAAGTCAATCATGGCCGGGATAATCACCCCCAGTCTGCATTTAAGATTTTCAGCAGCATTCAGAATTAAGCGATATGCATCCATTCCTACTTTCAGAGCTGAACAGCAAAATATCAGGGTGGTTCAAAAATAAAGGTAACAAGTCCTGTGAGAGAAAAAGTTTATTCACGAAATCAAAGATATACACAAAGTTAGCAAGGCACTGGTATATATTATTTTTCCACATAGTCACCATGGTTCTCAAAGCATTTGTTCCATCGGTAAACCAATCTATCGAAACCGGCACAGAAGAAATCAGGATCCAAGTCACGGAGCCACTGAACGACGGCTTCCAGAACTTCGGTATCGGTTGTGAAATGGCGACCTGCCCCGTGCTTCTCCAACGGTCCAAAAAGATGAACATCGCTTGGTGCAAGCTCCGGGCTGTAGGATGAGTGTCCCAATACATTCCATCGGAAACGCTGTGCCAAATCACATGTAACCAAGACCATATGCGGTCGGGCGTTGTCGTGCAACAACACTTTTCGACTAATTAGACTTGGAATTTAATTCGCATGCCGAATTTGTGCACCCGTGAGCGCTCTTCTTACCTTACTTTTTGATCCACGTAAGTAATTCGCAGTGGTCGATCTACTCCCATGGGGGAAGGGGCATGTTAACGAAGGTTTTAGCGGAAAGACGCAAAATCACAATGGTTATGTATTTTAATGCATCTTAGCATTCGGTTTACCGATTTTAAACATTTGATTTTGTAAAGGTAGCAGCTGTCTGTGAGCACAGCTTATTTAAGAAAATAGTTCTTTATTTGACATTATAGAGCAAAACACATAATAATAAGAACCCATTTGCCCTCTCAGTCATCATTTTCGTAAATTTTTCCTTCGAACATTGTTTACAGGAAGCAGTTATTGGATAAACAGGCGCAGTAACATTAAATAATGCAGCTTTACAAATATCTTCTTTTATATTAAACATTGATACTTTTATAGCGTGATATAAAGGATATTTCTTTAATAAAACGAAATAACTTTTCAAGGGTGGGTTTTATATAATGCTCTGCATTAAGTATTTCACGGCTCAATATCTAGAAACTACTTGAAAAAAAAGGCCTTTTTGAAACGTAATAACAAAAATATCTGGAGCGAAGTGCTGTAGTGTAACATCAAAATCGCTTTTTAACTTGAGCCTTGTAATGCAATTCTCCAAATTCCCTACGAATAGAATTTATTAGAAACTCGTAAAATATAAAACAGGGATCTAAAAACAGCATTTCTTATTACCTTTCAAGATGCAACAATGCACTTACGGCTTTATGCAGCTAAAAATAAAAATGGTTCTGAACTAGTGAGGTTTGTTATTTGGAGTCTATCTTTTATAGATACTTCGTTTCATATTTTATAGCTATTCGTATACATATTAATGCATAGCATAAATAATTTAATTTACTTCAGAAGTTCATAAATATATCATATTTCCGATGAATAGGTATAAAATAAAAGATGATGATGCGTATGATTTTTTTTTTACTACTTACTGCTTTTAACTTTCGCCTGAAATAGCAAAAATATTTTGTTTGAGACTGTATTGTCATTTCGCATATATTACGATTTTATATGTTATGTCATAATTAGAATCAGAATACAGAGTTTTGTATGGGTTTTTTCTTTTAGACGATTCGCATAGGCGACGCCAAGAGGAGTGCTTCAGCATCCCCATTACAAATTGATCAAATACTCCTTTTAACTTAACAACTGCCCCTTATTCCAACAATTTTCCGTTTCTCTCTCTCTCTCTCTCTCTCTTTCTCTCTCTCTCTCTCTTTCTCTCTCTCTCTCTCTCTCTCTTGTTCTCCTCCTTTTATAAGTCGTTATTTTATTTATTACTTTCCTTATATACATAAAGTATAAGGAAAGTATTGTGATGGTGTCGAAAATTCGAATTCGAGTTTTCGACGGGAGAGCACGTTTCAAGCATCCGGATCACGAATCAAACATTTTTGAAGTGATGTCTGTGTGTGTGTGTCAAAGTATATGTGTGTGTCAAAGTATGTGAGTATGTGTGTGTGTCAGTGAGCCTGTGGAGACAATAATTGACAAACGAATGGACCGATTCGAACGAAATTTGGTACAAAAATCACAATTCGTAAACACTGGAAGCTTATTGTTTTTATACGCAATCGAATGTTCAGAAGCCCCCTAAAATTTCGACTGAAATTTTGAAAAAATCGTCAAAAAATCAAAACCCCTAATAAAGTTACGCAAATAGACATTTCTTATGTAATTTTTTATTAGAAAACGATTGACATAAATTTTAGAACGCTAACATGAACCGTTCTCGAGATATTGCACATTTTTCAAAAAATTATCAAAAAGTTATATAAAATAAAAAAAATATTCCCTATTGAGAAACATGTTCACTTTTCATATGTAATAGCATGCGATAAATTGGGTGACATTATTCTCGTGGATCTAGCTCGTTCCATTCATGAAAAATATACCTTGAGTAATACTTTTGTATTTGAACGCCAATAGTCATTTATCTGCTGTAAAAATAACTTATTTCTCCGCCCATAACTCTTGGTGAGATTTTGGCGACGAATTTGGCGGAATGTTGCCAACTTGGCGACATTTTTAACTGTTGACAAATTAACAAAAATCTCGCCAAATGGATAAAAATGACACTAAATTAATGAAAATGACGACTAATTGAAGATAATTCAATATCTTGGAAAGAATATAAGTATCTACTATAAGATTAACATTTTTTTTAACTGTAAAAGTAGTCAATTCTTTGCATTATATAAGGAAAGTCATGTGTTGGCCACATCAGATTTTTTTATAGATTTAAAAATCTGAGATCAGATAATTTTAGGGTTTCTGGCTAGACCCAGTTTCTAATAGCTGCACATGCGCAGGGCTTCAATGAAGAAATCTGTCGTGAACTCTCACCTATAGCGGAAGGATACAGAGACGTTAGTTTCGTATCGAGTTTAGCAGAACATTGGCAATATTTCATTGGTGTCTGTGCTAGAATTAAGAAATAAGACCATGGCCACATCATGTAGAAATCAGTGGACAAAATATAATGAATTAACGTTCCACAAGTAAACTATGTGTTATTTTTATACTATACATGTTTTGCAAGATCACCGCCAATTGTGAGTCAACAAATAGATATAAAATATAAGAAGCGGATGTGTACAGCGTATGATTTTTTTACTACATACTGCTTTTAACTTTAGCCTGAAATAACAAAAATGTTTTGTTTGAGACTGTATTCGTATTTCGCAAAATACTACGATTTTATATGTTGTGCCATAATTAGTATCGGAATAGACAGTTTTTGTATGGGTTGTTTCTTTTAGGTGATGCTTTTAAAGTTATTGGCATAGGCGACTCCACGGGGGTGCTGTGAGTGTTGCAGCACCTCCATTACAAATTGCACAAACAGGTCTTTTTAATTAACAACTGCCCCTTGTTCCATCAATTTTCCGTTTCTCTCTCTCTCTCTCTCTCTCTCTTTTATAAGTCGCTACTTTATTTACTTTGTTATAAATTTAAACATCTGAGATCTGATATTTTCAAGGTTTCTGGCTAGACTCAGTTCCTAATAGTTGCGCATGCGCAAAGTTTTAATAAAGAAATCTGTCCTGAACTCTCGCCTCTCGCGAAAGGATGCAGAGGCGTAAGTTTCTGAAGACGTAAGACAGAACACTGTCAATTTTCCATTTGCGTTTGTGCTATCGTGTTCATATTTTTCAAATGTATTTTTATTTAGTATATTTCACGGATAAAGTCTATGGCCATATCATGCAGAAATCAGTGGACAAAACAAGTTGAATTACAATTCCACAAGTAAACCATGTGTTATTTTTAAACTATACATGATTTGCATGAGCACTCATAATTGTGAGCCACCCTCCCCCAATGCATTGCACCCACAATTGTGAAAGACTGTCCCCACTTATGATTATTCTTAATATGATTTTAATATGTCTGCTATCATGTTGGTAGCAGATCAGTCCAGACTGCAGTCATGTCAGCTTTAACCTGACTCTAATTATCTCTGACTGCATCTGCAATTTGTAAATCTTAAACTTGTAATTCTATCTTAACTTCTTAATCCTAACCTTGCATTTCAATAACTTTAAATTCTTAGGTAATCTCAAATTTTTACTTCCAATTGTATCTTAAAATCTGTAAACTTTGGACTTCTCTTTCACCAATACCTTGGTGATTTCCTATTGGCCCACTAGTATCCCTGGCCCCGCCTTCCCCCTCTCTTGCAGCCACAGCTGATCACTCAACCATCGGCAGCCACTCCAAGACGAAGGCGGCACAACACCAGCCGCCTCTGACTCCTACACAGCAACCTCTCGAAGATGCATGCTATTCCATATTGCTTTTACTGAAAAAACCATCTACAGTGGACTTTCATACATTCGATGTGGCTGTGAGGGACCTTCGGTCCCAGGAAGGCCGTAAGCAAGCGTCTTGGCTTGGCTAACCTGACTCCAACATGAAACAAAGAAACCTGTCAACCCCGCAACCTGACGCATCCGAGACACAGAAATTTCCCGTCATGCAACTCGCAGTGACTCTCGATATCTCTCGACGATATCTCACGAACGAATGGAGCGAATCTACTAAAATTTGGTACAAAAATTACAATCTGTGAATACTGGAAGTCTATTGTTTTTAAACATAATCGAATGTTCAGAACTCCCCTAAATTTTCGAGTGAAATTTTGAAATAATCATCAAAAAATCAAAACTTTTAATACAGTTACGCAAATGGACATTTCTTATGTAATTTTTAATGACGACTAATTGACAAAAATTCAATATCTTGGAAAGAATATAAGTAACTACTATGAAATAGCTTATTTTTTACTATGAAAGTAGTAAATTCAATGCATGGTATAAGGAAAGTTATGGGCTGCTCACATCAGATTTTTTCCGTTGTGTAGGAACCAGATCGTGATGTTTCCGCGACCCAAACTGTACCCCTTGCCAACAAGGTCTTCTAATGCTTTGCTGCACGGCCAAGAAAGAGAAAGATCCCCAACACAAGCTCGGGCAACGGGCCATCCTGTCCCACCTGACAATGAAAGCTGCTGACTCCACCACACAGTGCGGGCACAGCCCGGGAAGCCAAGGGGACAGCAGACCCACACTCCGCCGAGCGAAGCCAAACGTCACCAGTTCCGGAGAAGAACGCTGACGGAGACGACCGAAACCCACACCAGCAGACCAGGAACCCGCCCGCAAAGGGAACAACCAGGCAACGCGCAGGCACCGACAGAACGCCGACGCCCACTACCCTCAGAATATTTACTGTCCATCAGAAATGGACCGACCAAGGCGGTTACAAGCGGCACAAGTACATCTGCATCACTTTGCAGGTAATAAAGCAAAACATGAAGCCAAAGAATACGTGAATATACACAAAATTACTATCCATTGAAACATAGCTACAGTCAAACAATGCAGCCATCACATAATAGATCAATATCCTCCCAATCGCCACCGTCCGGCTCAGTTAGGGCAACGGCGACCGGGGAACAAATTTCCAAGCCATTAAAATTACGAAAAATGTATTTTAAGCAAAAGCTGCTAACTGCACTACTTAATATATACAGAATAGCAGATAATGAAATAACAAAATAAGCAATACACATATATTAAATCAATTTTTCAATATATCAAGGTTGTAATAATAACAATAATCACTAAAATACAAAGTAGTAGATTAAAAGACTCATCCGCAGCCAGATACATACAGTGGAGCAACTATCAAATATATCACCATTTAGCTTAATCTAGTACCGGAGCTTAATCTAGTACCTCCATGTACGCATTTTTCCAGCTCCTCTCTCAAAAATTTGTGATTATAGCCTTTAAAAATAGTTTTTGATGTTGCATACATATTACACAACCCAAACGGCAGATTGAAAAATAAAAGGATTTCGATCCGGAATCTAACCTGTAACTTGAAACAAAATAAATACACCTCAATTCGATATGTAAGACTATAGTCCAACCCCAAATGAAATGAATGTAGGTAAGTATTGTTAATATATAATGTGTCCCAAACAGATTGAAACGCGCTTTAATCCTTTACCTGTTGGAGATAAGCGGGCAATGTAAATTGCGAAAATGTTGAAAGTAAGGTACGAAATAAGATTACGATAATGAAATAGTCCTTCCATTAATTTTCAAAAAGTTACACATTTTAAATTTTTATACAACCCCCTTAGACAAATTTGATCAATCAGAAGATTTATTTTTAATGCAACAAGATCATTAGAAAAAACCGCATATCTGTATCTTTAAAATTGAACGATTAAAAATTAAAAATTAATTGAACGATTAATAATTATTTAATTAAAAATTGAACATTGTGAATGAGGACCATCTATCAAAAGGAATGTAAATTTGCGACATATCGCAAAAAAGATAAAACTGGATGATAATACATAGGATAACCAACCGCTTAGTGAGTACCACTGCTTTACATTCTGTGTAATGCTTTATTTAGATGCATATGTGATAAAAAATATCATCCAGTATTATCATCCAGTCATGTGCGTGGGGGGGGGGGGGGGGTGCTGATTAGTAAATTCTAACCCTAGTGACGTCACTGCGATGACCGCCTTAGTGTTGTATTAGTCTGTGCAAGAGTGGGTTTCGGCTGTCGGGATTCTGGCTTGTCGGGATTTCGGCTGTCGGGATTATGTCCGGAACCGAAGGAAAAGTGGTATAAGTCAGATTTTTTCCTTTATCATAATTCAGTTGATTTTAAAGATACAGATATGCGTTTTTTTAATGATCTTGTTGCATTAAAAATAAAAATTTTCTGATTGACATAATTTGTCTAAGGGGGTCGTATAAAAATTTAAGAAGTATAACTTTTTGAAAATGAATGGGAGGACTATTTCATTAGCGTAGTCTTATTTCCTACGCTAATTTCAACATTTTTGCAATTTACGTTGCCCACTTATCTCCAGCAGGTAAATAATTAAAGCGCTTTCCAATCTTTTTGGGACACCTTAGTGTATAGGGTGGTTTACATGAATGTTGTCCATTTGTTAAGTACAGGTATCTGGCTGATTTTAAGAAAAAGCCGTATATCTTTGCGACAATTGCCACTCATATTACAAATTTTTTAGTATCAATTTGACGGGAAGATTAAAACAGATAAATCTAGTTTGAAAGTTTTGACTTAATAGCAGGTTTGGCTGGCTCAAACTCCATTGTTTTAAACTTATGTTTAAGCCATGTTTTATTTTTAAACGAACGTTTAACTCAAGTTTTGAACCATGCCTCTGTGCAATGTTGGGCGATAAATTTGTTGAACTTGGTTATACTCATTTAGAGAAGCATCCTCAACTTGACAATATTTCACCGGAGATTGATTGAAATATCGTCAAAATTGCGAAAATAACGCTAAGTTGGCGAAAATGACTTCAAATCGATGAATTAAATATTAGAATATTTTAATGTATAGACTGTAATACTTTTTACATATACTATCAATATAAATAATTGCCAACATTGAGTAGCGCAAAATATAAATGAATTGGGTATTTCAAAATAGTTTTACATGCTGACATTCGGAAAAGAGCTGATGTACAATTCAACGTTTAAAATATTGTGCTGTAGTTACATAATTCTTTCACTGTGGTAGAAGTAAATTCATGGCATTATATTGAGAAAGCTATATGCCCCACATCAGATTTTTAACACTTTACAACATAGTTGAAAGTGTTTATGACTTTGTTCATTCTGTCTGTCTGAACTTTAGCACGATAACTGCCGTAAAAATGGCTTTAACAAAATGAAATTTTAGTATGTTTTTCAGACGGTCTGTGGGACCTATGGGAATCTGAATGAATAATATCACTCCATTAGTTTTGGATTGAACCCGGCTTGAAAAAATGAAATACATTGAACCCTATGGGACCTAAATTTTCAAATATTTTTTAAGCAAATTTAAAATTCACAAATTGCTTCGACAATTTTGGAAAATATTCAAATTATCCCATAAAATATATAAAGAAAAATTCAGTAAAATATGTTAAGTAGTTTTTTAAATAAAAATTATTTAATACAGGACAAAAACAAATTCAATTAAATTTTGACTCTTACTATATCCTCCAGAAAGAAAAGAGAGATATATTATATAATAAATATCTTTCGAAGTGTTGAATTATTTATATGTAAGAGAGGCTTCACATTTTAAAATAGATATGGTAGATAACAATTTTTCAAATTTTTAAATGAAATAAATTATTATAGTATTGTGATGAATGAAACGATTGGAAAAATGTTTATGAATGAAATGCTACGTTTATAGAGAGGCGATTTATATTTCGATGACGCGATTTGAATAAAGTTCATTTGCTTCCGATGAAGTTTTCAAATATAATAAATTATTGTAGTATTATGATATTTTTAAAAATATTACCGAGGGATGTATCGCATTTTAGAGATGTTTGAACCAGGCAATTTATATTTCAATGCCGTCATGTGAATGAAGTTCATTTCCTTCGATGTAGTTTTCAAATATAATAAATTAATGTAATATCGGGATAATTTTAAAAATATCAACTCTGAATGTATCGCATTTCAGAGATGTTTATATAAAATTTCATTGAAGTTGGAAAGTGTTTCATAATCAATGCTTTAAGCATGATTGATCTTTCTTGATATATATTGAAGAAGAAAGCTCGTTTATCTTTAATAACTAGCTGGTACCGTTATACACAGTACATATATTTTATAATTCAGATTTTTTAAGTACATGTTATTAACACTTTTGTAAATACTGTATATAAGCTGAATATTCAGCAATACAAGTATTAACCACTTCATTGCGTAACGTAACAGAGAATAAATTGTATTACTCTTCCATTAAAACTTTTTCCCCTTGCATCATCGCATTTTCTGTTTCTGTGCAGAAGGTATTTTCTTAAAATCAGTGGTAAACAGTAGCCGCATTATCGAACGAAATAAGACATGAAGGAAATGCAATCGAATGAAAAATTCATGGATAAGAATAAGTTATGCCGTCAAAACACAAGCAGAATTTATATATCAATCGGAATTAGATTAAACTCGCAACTGAATAGTCTATAGAAATACGAGACACATTTATTTTTTGACGGATAAGGTTAAAATTATTCCTATGTTTCAAAATTTATTCTGTGGAAATCAACAACTTCAAATTTAGATCTATTACATATATTATTTTTAAAATGTAGACAATGTAGTAAGTAAATTACATTGTTGGTGGCGAAAATTTTGTGCAAATTAATTTTCATTGAAACATTCACTTCTTGACAGTTGCTATATCTAGAGTTCAGAAGATAACTGACAAAATTCAATATCGAATTCTAGAGAAGAATGGGGAGTTCACTTAGAATTTTCACTTGCTGTTCCATTTCAACTTCCGTATCCAAAAACATCCCTTGAAGCTATTATTTTTCAAGATCAGTTATAAATACGGATAATGATTAATATGAATTCAATATCAAATTCTGGCGTAGAATTGGAATTCACTAAGGAAGTTTATTTCCGTTCTTCTACTATGCTGATTCAAAACATCTTTGGATCTATTTCTTAGGATATACATATATATATATATATATATATATATATATATATATATATATGTATATCCTAAGTATGTATATATATATATATAATCCCCATATATATATATATATATATATATATATATATATATATATATATATATATATAAACTCATGTTTGTAAAAACTGCAAGATCATGACTGAATCATCAGTATTCAATGAAATTTATTCCACAAGCGACCTGTACTGAAAAAAATGAATAATTAAATTTACAAAGCAAAAAAACAATATTATATCTAGAAAATTAGTATTTAGTAAAGCCACCACACTCTGCAATAAGTGCGTCTATACGACGTGGCATCGAATCAAACATATTTTGAAATTGTTCCTGAGGAAGAGTATTCCAGATTGCTTCAATCCGAACCCAAAGTTTACTTGTATTAGATAATAGACGAAAGTCACGAGCGAGTCGCCGACCGACGAAATAGAGGACATGTTCAATAAGCTACATATTCGGTGAATAGGCAGGCTATGGAAGAAACTGTATCTGTTGTGCTGAAAAGAAGTCTTGAATATTCCTAGCAACGTGTCGACAGGCATTATCCTGTTGAAATACAGCTCCAGTATTGCGTTGAAGTATGGGCGCGACTTCGAGACTCCAGAATTTCTCTGTATCGGTTACATTTGAGATTACCCACAATTCTTATCAGAGGAACTAGTCCAAGATACCCAATGGCGTCCAAGACCATCACGCTTGGCGCCCGTCCAGCATGACGTTGGATGAAGTGCGCACTTCGGAAGGTAGCGCCCACCGCTCTAATGTCTAACGTGGATGCGGTCATCACTGTACCTCAAACTAAAGCGGGGTTTGACGGAGAAGACGACTTGTTGCCAATCGGTTCGCTAGTGTCTATCTTGATAAGCCAATTGTAGAAGCAAGCGTCGTTGGTTTTGCGTCAGTGGAATCCTGTACAAAGGAATTTCTGCACACAGTCCACGGTGCAACAGACGCCTACGAATAGTTGGAGCAGATAATGACTCATATGAAGCAGTGCTCCAAAGTTCTGCCAACTGCTGAGATGAAGCTGTACGGTCCATCACTGTCATGCGGATAAGATGTCTATCATCCCGCGCTGATGTAACATTTTGTCGTCTACTGCCGGATATGCGACTCGTACAGTTCTATCCAGTGCAACGCTTCCACAGTTCACTGTTGTCGTGGCATTGAGCTCCAAACGAGCTGATATTGCATGATAAGAAAAACTCCCCTTACGAAGACCTATTATACGTCCCCGTTCAGACTTGTAGCTTGCTCATATGGCTCCCTCTGTCCTCATAGATTCATAGTGATTTCTCAAGAAAGGTTTACGGCTGACAGACAACCATAGATATATCTTCAACGCCCCGCTACCGCTCTCTATTTATAAGGCTAAACAGCAGTTCCGAGGGCGCTGTTATACTTACGCATACGCGGTGACTATGAAATTCTAATCATTTGCATAGCACACCTTAACACCGTAATTTGCATTTGTTTAAGTTTCAGGTCAATCGCGTGCTTCCTTCGTGGTGTAGCAATTTTTACAAACATGAGTTTATATATATACTAGCAGTATACCCGTTCTTCGTACGGAGTATATAATATAAATAAACTTATAATGAACAATCATGTGCACATTTCTATACTAAATGACATTTTTAATCAAAATATTCTGTTAAAATATTTAACATAATGCTCCTAAAAAGAAATTTAAGAATGTCTGTTCTCGCTATTCAAAATTATCTTCATGGGTAGATCTGAAGAATGAAACATACTGGTCGCAATTGTAAGCAAATTTACAAAAAATATGGACTTTAATAAATATATGCAAAATAAAAGCGTTAAAATTGCATGGGACCCGTTCTACTTATATGTGCGAATATTAGAAGATATAACCTGCATAAGTAGATTACATGTATAAATTGAAAATTTCAATAAACCCGTAACCTTTAAACCTGACGACAGTAATTGATTCCAATATGTGCAAAATGGAAGTGCTAAAATTATATGGGAAGACATACCAGTACTACTTATAATGTCGTTGATTAGAAGATATATCCGAGTATTAGTAGAATATTACCCGTATTACAATATGAGTCACAAAAATCTTTGCCAGAATAAAGCAGATGACGTTTTAAATTGAAAATATCAATAATCTCCTTAATCTTCATACCAGAAGGCCGTACTTGAAAGCAATATATGCCAATATATGCACAAATATATTCCAATATATTGTACATTGCTCATATATTGTACAACATACAATATATCAGCATTACTAATTGCTGACGCATTAAAACAATGACATAATAACATGAAAATATCAATAATCTCTGAATCAATAATCCCGGAAAATATCAATAATAATAATAATGTTTAAACCTGAAGATCGTAACTGATATTATCAAGTCAAAAATGCAATGGCAATTAAATTTATTTTTTATACATATCTTCATTATTCAAATCGGAAAAGATTTAATAAAAAACGTCTGCTGCATAAACACATTGGATTTAAATCCGTTGCTAGGCGACATGATATCATTTGCTTCAAATAAATTGGTGTAAAGAATATCGCCTGAATAATACTGTCTCTATGGAAGTTTTGAGGACATTTTCGTCAGTTCAGCGACATTTTAAAAAATCACCAAATTTATCGCCTAGTGGGACTGTAAAACTGACAGTCCCATCTAGCGACAAATTCAAGAAACATCATCACGATACTATCCAATAACAAAACACAATTAATTTCATTTATTTAGTCCAATTTTATCAATTTCAAGATATTTTTACAAACATTTTTATCAATTTGGTGACATTTTAAAAATTCGCTAATGTGTTACTAAATAGGATGTTTGAACTGACAGACAAATTTTAACGAAACATCATTTCAGTATTTTCTTCTAAATAAGCAAAATAAATTTCTTTGAATTGCGTCGTTTTTAGCAATTGGCGACATTTCCGTCAATTTGGCAAAAGAGAAAAGTTGCCAAGTTAGCGATATCCCGCCAAATTCGTAGCTCTGAATTTACAGATCTGAAGAATAAAACATCCAGATCCCGTTTGTATATACTAAATGAAAACATTAAATTGCATTAGAAGATATACCCGTTCTACTCTTTTTCAGTTTTAACAATCGGAAAAATGAATTTATTGTGTAAACACAATATATGAGTTTATTAGCTAAACACAATATATAAGCTTGAAAACTCTTTGTCAAAATAAATGAAGGTGGTGTACACAGTCCACAATTAATATAATTAAAAGAAACATCAAACCGTTCATTTATAAAATATATTTTTACATCCATTTATTTATTATTCAAATAGAAAACAAATTATTAACAAAAACATTTAATTTAATGGCGTTGCTGATCAACATGATATAAGGTAGAATCTTCCTCATAAAATGCGAAATTAAATAGCCATTTTGATTTCTTTATAATTTTAACTCTTGAGTAAATGCTTCTGAAAAATATACCGTGGAGATATATTTTCCATTTAAATTCATGTTTTAAACAATTTATGCTTTCAGATAGTAACTAATTATCGCAAAAATCCTCCATAAAACTCAGAAATAAAGTTTTAATTCACTTCGACACTTTAAACAAACGATTTTAATCCTTTCCGTTTGGATAAACCACGAAGTTAGAGAGTAGAACTCCTAGGAAAAAGTTTCGTTTTTCATTAATATCACGACAACACATTGTTTTAGAAACTCGAAACTTGGATAAAATTTATGCATTGATATTTTCAGGCTACCCACAAAATTTCATCAACTTCGGTTCCGCCGTTCTCCAGTTATGAGGGGACAAACAAACAGACAGACAGATATTCAATTTTATTTATATAGATATACTAGCAGCATACCCGTTCTTCGTACGGAGTATATAAAGAAACTTATAATTCGAAATCATGTGCAAATTCTGTTAAAATATTGAATTTATTGCTCCTAAAGAGAAGTTGAAGAATATATGTTCTCACTATAAAAAATTATCTTCACGGGCAGATCTGAAGAATAAAACTTCGTGATCTCTTTTGTAAGCAAATTTACAAAAAAAAAAGGAATTGAATCTATATATGCAAAATGAAAGCATTAAAATTGTATAGATGCTACTTATATACGCGAATATTAGAAGATATAACCTGTATTAGTACATCAGAAGATTACCCGAATTACAATATGAGTCTCAAAAATCTTTGCCAAAATAAAAGAGATGACATAATTGAAAATATCAATAATCCCCATACTATTTATACCAGAAGGTCGTAATTGATTCCAATATATGCCAATATATATCAAAACATATGCCAAACCTGTACTAATTCTCCTAGATTAGAAGATATACCCGTGCATTTGTAGAAGATTACTCGTACAACGTATAATATATGAGTTTAAACAATTTTTGTCATAATAAAACAATGGCATAATAAGTTGAAAATATCAATAATCCCTGAATCAATAATCCCTGAAAATATCAATAATAGTAACGTTTAAACCTGAAGACCGTAATTAATATCATCCAGTCAAAAATGCTGTACGAAAAATCTAATCGTTCGCTTATAAAATATATTTTTATATCCATTTATTTATTATTCAAATCGAAAAAATCATAATTAAAATTAACAGACAGATTTAATTTAATTGCGTTTCTGAGCAACGTGATATAAGATAGAATCTTCCTCATAATCTGCGAAATTAAATAACCATTTTCATTTCTTTATACAGTAAAAACTTGTGAAATATAAACCGTGGAAATATACTATCTTATCATTTAAATCATGTTTCAAACAATTCATATTTTCAGAAAGTGACTAATTAGCGCAAAAAGTCTCCCACCAAACTCAAAGATAAAGTTTTAATTAACTTTCAAACGATTTTCAAGCTTTTCGTTTGGATAAGCCACGGAGTTAGAGAGTAGAACTCCTGGGAAAAAGTTTCGTTTTTTATTAATATCTCGACAACCCTTGGTCTTAGATACTCGAAACTTGGGCTAAATTTATGGAGGGGGGGGGGGGTGCTATTTCGAGGCTATCCACAAAATGTCATCAAATTCGGTTTAGCCGTTCTCCCGTGATGATGAGACAAACGACAAATTCGTTTTTTACTAATATCTCGAGAACCACTAATCGTAGAAACTCCAAAGATGGACTAAATTTTAAGTGGGGCTATTTCCAGGCTACCCACAGAATTTCATGAAATTCGGGTCAGCCGTTCTCCCGTGATGACGGGACAACCAGACAGACAGAGAAACAGACAGATTTTCAATTTTATTTATATAGACTAGCAGCATACCCGTTCTTCGTGCGGATTATATAATATAAAGAAACTTATAATTCGCAATCATGTGCAAATCTTGTTAAAATATTAAATTTATTGCTCCTAAAGAGAAGTTTAAGAATATCTGTTCTCACTATGCAAAATTATCTTCACGGGCAGATCTGAAGAATAAAATATCCTGGCCCCTTTTGTAAGCAAATTTACAAAAAAAAAAAGGAATTGAATCAATGTATGCAACCCCGTACCACTTATATTGTTGCAGATTAGAAAATATGCCAGTGTGTTAGTAGAAGATTACCCGTATTACAATATGAGTCTAAAAAATCTTTGCCAAAATAAAAGAGATGGCGTAATAAATTGAAAATATCAATAATCTCCGTATGCTTTATACCAGAAGGTCGTAATTGATTCCAATATATGCCAATATATATATCAAAACATATGCCAATATACCTGTACTACTTATATTCTCGTAGATTAGAAGATATACCCGTGAATTTGTAGAATATTACTCGTACAACGTATAATATATGAGTTTAAACAATTTTTGCTATAATTAAACAATTGCATAATAACTTGAAAATATCAATAATCCCAGAATCAATAATCCCCGAAAATATCAATAATAATAACGTTTAAATCTGAAGACCGTAAGTGATATTATCCAGTCAAAAATGCTATAAGAAAAATCAAATCGTTCTTTTCTAAAATATATTTTTATATCCATTTATTTATTATTCAAATCGAACAATATCATAATTAAAATTAGCAGACAGACTTAATTTAATTGCGTTTCTGAGTAAAATGATATAAGAATCTTCCTCATAAACTGCGAAATTAAATTACCATTTTGATTTTTTTATACTTTTCATTGTTTAGTAAATCTTGTGATATATAAACCAAGGCGATAGATTTCCCATTTAAATCATGTTTCAAACAATTCATATTTCAGAAAATGACTAATCAGTGCAAAAAATCTCCCCTCAAACTCAGAGATACAGTTTTAATTCACTTTCAAACGATTTTCAAGCTTTTCGTTTGGATAAACCACGGAGTTAGAGAGTACAACTCCTAGGAAAATGTTTCGTTTTTCATTAATATCTCGACAATTCCTGGTCATAGATACTCGAAACTTGGGCTAAATTTATGGGGGTTGTTTCAAGGCTATCCACAAAATTTCATCAAATTTGGTTCAGCCGTTCTCCCGCAATGATGAGACAAACGAAAATGTCGTTTTTAACTAATATCTCGAGAACCACTGATCGCAGAAACTCGATACATGGACTAACTTTTAAGTGGGACTATTTCCAGACTACCCACAAAATTTCATCAAATTCGGTTTAGCCGTTCTCCCGTGACGACGGGATGAATAGACACACAGACAGATTTTCAATTTTATTTATATAGATATACACTCTTCTTTCTGTAGTGATACAGTTGAGATAATTTCATACTCCAGATGTGGCTGGGCGACAAAGCGACGCCTAATTTTATAATGGGCGGACAATTTAGACAATTTATATACGAGTAATAAATGAAGCATAGGCGATTTATTTACGAAAATAAAGAAGAATGACAGCATGGGAAATACTACGATGGATGCAAGAGAGTCCGTGAGTCTTAACAATATAACCAATGAAGGTCAATGTAGACCACGCCCAGATGACTGGAGCGAATTGGTGGAGCAAATACTGTGGAACCAGTGAGAACCAATAGGGGAAACCTAAGTTACTCTTGTGATTCAAGGAAGGTCCAAGGCATTTGATATATTTTGCTGTCGAAATAGCACTTAAAAATGTGCTCCAGAGATTTGATATTTTGTTGTTTTAATAGCACTTAAAAATGTGCTCTCAAGATTCGATGTATTTGCTGTGGTTGTAGCACTTCTGAATGTATTCCTAACACTTGATATATTTTACTGTTGAAGTAGCAATTAAAAATGTGCTCCTAATATTCGATATATTTGTTGTGGTATTAGCACGCAAAAATGTGCTGTTAGTCTCTCTCTAAAACATCGCGGTTAATAATGTACGACTTTGTCTACGTGGCTGAATGTGCTGGTAAACAGTGCTTTTAGTGAAGTATGTACAAAGATGACTTACGATGCTGCAAAGAGCAAAAATGTAATCTTTTAAGATCAAATTTGAGGAAGTTCGTTGCTCGACGAGAAGTCGGTAAGAAAAGGGAACTGTATCACTATTGACTCAGTTAAATAAAAGGAACTATAATTTTGTAGTTGATAAGATAATTATTGAATTGAAGTTAAGATATTCTAAAATGTAATATTAGCTATAATAATAAATATTGCTTGAGCTATTTAATATCTACTTATTGAATAAGTGGAATTAATTTTATGTTATTAATTAAGTTGCTTTTCAGAAGAAAGACCGGGCAACATAATAAATTAATATGGTGGGTTTTGGCGGTCACATGTACTAATCACTACTATGTAAGAAGTCCAAAAGTTAACTATGGTGGGTTATAACTTCGGCAATAATATATAATTTTAATATATATTAATATTCTTTCATATACGCCACAGTATTTTATTATATTATTTTTCTTTAATTTTCTGCTGCGATTTTTTTTGTACAAACGTACATTCTGAATTCTAAACCTCTCTGAATACACAGTTTCTGAAAGTGTTGAAGAAACTAAGTTAAATATTTTATGATCCACACAATTCCTATTTCACAACGCATCGCATCGAAAACTAAATTTTATTTCTCTTTCCATTAAATTGAACATCACTAGTTTCGCCTCTATTTTGCGTTGGTGTAGAGATATTTCCTTTTATGGCGGGGGCAGACAATAGCTACATTATCGAACGGATGAAGGAATGAAGGGAATGGCAGCGAATGAAAAATTCATGACTCTGGAATAAGTTATGCCTCTGCAATACTTACAGAATTTAGAAATCAATCGAAAATACTTTTAGTATACCCAGAGTATAGGAATCAAAAAAATAATAGGGAACACAATTTTTCGGAGAATAAAGTTTGGATTCTATATTGATGTATATTATTATTTTCTAGGTAATTTATTCTTCTTCAAATATTTACACTAAAACCAATATTATTATTTCTTTAACAAAAACTCTGTTGTAGTCAGATGATAACTTTCACTAAGAACCATTTTTAACACTGTACAACGTAGTTGAAAAGTGTTTATGACTTTGTTCATTCTGTTTGTCTGTCAATCTGTTAGCATTATAACTGCCGTAAAAGTGACTATATCAAAATGAATGTTTTAGTATGTTGTTCAGACGGTCAGTGGTACCTATGGGAATATAAATGAATAATATCACCCAATTAGTTTTCGATTGAACCCGGGTTGAAAAAATGTAATACAAGGAACCCTATGGACCTAATATTTGAAATATTTTTAAGCGGATTTAAAATTCGCAAATTGCTTCGAAAGTTTAAGAAAATATTCAAATTATCCCATAAAATATAAAAACAAGAAAGATCAATCATGCTTAAAGCATTGATTATGAAACACTTTCCAACTTCAATGCAATTTTATTTAAAAAAGTCGAAAATGCAATACATTCCTCGGTAATATTTCAAAACTTATCACAATCCTACATTGATTTATTATATTTGAAAACTTAAACCTTCATTGAAAAAAATGAACTTCATTCAAATGACGGCATTGAAATATAAATTGCGTGGTTTAAATATCTCTAAAATGCAATACATTCCACGGTAATATTTTGAAATCTATCATAATACTACGATAATTTATTATATTTGAAAACTTCATCGAAAACAACTGAAATTAATTCAAATGACGTCATAGAAAAAATAACACGCCTGGATCTCTCTAGAAAAGCAGGATTTCATTCATAACTTTCTCCATTTCATTCATCACAATACTATAATAATTTATTTTATTTAAAAATTAAGACCATGGAGCTACAATTCATAAACTTTATGCTTAAAACTTCATCGAAAAAAATCGTCCTTCTGTTTATAAAATCAATTAATATTTCATTCATATCAGCCATGCAGACTCTATGGACTGAATTATTTTGTGTTAAAGAAATACAGTAATTCTAATACAACTCATTCTACATATTTTGCTGTTTACATTTTACATAGGTGAAAAATAGGCTTAGTTATAGAAATAATCAAATTTGAATGAGAATTTAAACTCAAATATATTGTCATTGTGTTGTTTTACTATGTAGATGCACAGAATTTAAGCAGAAATAAAGTAGTTTTAGGATGGATACAACATTCAATATGAATTAAAAAGAACTTTAAAAAATCACGAATTTGAAACAAGATGGATGCCATATATCATTTTGAAGTGGGTCATGTGATCGTTTCATATCATGGTCACGTGATCGTTTCATATAACATGTGTAATTATTATTTTAATTTTTATTTAAAAAACTACTGAATATATTTAGCTGAATTTTTTTTTATATATTTTATGGAACAATTTGACTATTACCTAAAATTTTCGAAGCAATTTGTGAATTTTAAATCCGCTTAAAAAATGTTAGAAAAATTAGGTCCCATAGGGCTCAATGTATTTCATTTTTTCAACCCAGGTTCAATCCAAAACTAATTGTGTGATATTATTCATTTATATTCCCATAGGTCCTACAGACCGTCTGAACAACATACTAAAATTTCATTTTGATTAAGTCATTTTTACGGCAGTTATCGTGCTAACGGTCAGACAGACAGACAGAATGAACAAAGTCATAAACACTTTTCAACTTTGTTGTAAAGTGTTAAAGAATCAGCAAAATATATTCAATATTTTTTTTAAATAAGATATAAAATAATATTTACATCCTTTATATGAAGAGATCACGTGATCATTATACGAAGAGATCATGTGACCCACTTCAAAATAAAATATGGCATCCATCTTGTGTTAAAATCGTGATTTTTAAAGCTATTTTTAATTCATTTTTAGTGTTGTATCCGTCCTAAAACCGCATTATTTTTGCTTAAATTCTGTGCATCTACATTCTGAAACGACGCAATTACAATATAGTTGAGTTTAAATGATCATCCAACTTTAATTATATCTACAACATAGCCTACTTTTTTCACTTATGGAGGATGCAAATACCAAAAGATGTAGAATGAGTTGTACAAGAATTGCTGCATATCTTTAACTCAAAATTATTTAGCCCATGGAGTCTGCAATATAGCTGATATGAATGAAACAATTATTGATTTTACAGATAATCCAACGATTTTTTGATGAAGTTTTGAGCATAGAGTTAAATTGCTTGTACCTCCATGATTTTAAGTTTTAAATAAAGTTAAATATTATGGTATTGTGATGAATGAAATGAATGGAAACATGTTAATGAATGAAATGCATATTTTATTTAATGAACCAGCCGATTTATTGTTCGATGACGTCATTTGAAAAATTTCATTTGTTTTTAATGAAGTTTTCAAATATAATAATTTACTGTAGTATTATGATAATTTAAAAAATATTACCGCGGAATGTATCGCATTTTAGATATGTTTAAACCAGGCAATTTATATTTCAATGCCGTCATTTGAGTGAAGTTTATTTTTTTAATGAAAATTTAAGTTTTCAAATATTATAAATTAATGTAGTATTGTGATAATTTTAAAAATATTACCGAGGAATGTATCGCATTTTAGAGATGTTTAAATAAAATTGCATTGGAGTTGAAAAGTCTTTCATAATCAATGCTTTATGCTTGATTGATCTTTCTTGTTTTTACTTTCCTTATATACATAATGTATAAGAAACGTATTGTGACGGGAGCGAAAATTGGAATTCGAGTTTTCGACGGGAGAGCACGTTTCAAGCATCCCTGATCACGAATCAAACATTTTTGAGATGATGGCTGTGTGTATGTGTGTGTGTGTGTGAAAGTATGTGTGTGTGTGTGTGTGTCAGTGAGCCTGTGGAGACGATAACTGACGAACGAATGGACCGATTCGAACAAAATTTGGTACAAAAATCACAATCCGTAAACACTGGAAGCCTGTTCTTTTTCTACGCAATCGAATGTTCAGAACCCCCTAAATTTTCAAATGAAATTTTGAAAAAATCGTCAAAAAATCAAGACCGCTAATAAAGTTACGCAAATAGCCATTTCTTATGTAATTTTTCATTAGAGACAATTAGAGATAATATATAGATCTCTAATTTCATTAGAGATTTTTCATTAGAAAGCGATTGACAAAAAAATTTAGAACGCTAATATAAAGCGTCCTTGAGGTATTGTACATTTTTCATAAAAATTATCAATAAGTCATATAAAATAAAATATATATATATTTCCTATTGAGAAACAAGTTCAATTTTCATATGTAATACCATGCGATAAAGTGGGTGACATCATTCTCGTGGATCTAGCTCGTTTCATTCATGAAAAATGATACTTTAAGTAATACTTTCGTATTTGAACGCCAATAGTCATTTATCTACTGTAAGAATAACTTATTTCTTTGTCCATAACGCTTGGTGAGATTTTGGCGACGAATTTGGCGAAATGTTGCCAACTTGGCTACTTTTTGAAATGTTGCCAAATTAACGAAAATCTCGCCAAATGGATAAAAATGACGCTAAATCAATGAAAATGACGACTAATTGTCGAAAATTCAATATCTTGGAAAGAATATTAGTATCTACCATAAGAAAAACCTATTTTTTTTTACTGTAAAAGTAGTAAATTCATTACATTATATAAGGAAAGTCATGTGCTGGCCACATCAGATTTTTTTGTTTTGTTTTTATGTAAAATTAATTTAGGTAATACCATGCAAAATATTGCGTGAAACGGATAATTATCTAACAAGAAGCACAATTTTCTGATTTAAAACCATTTTTGCATCATTTTGTGAATTTATTTTAAAATGCCACAAAATTACGAGGAACAAGGAAAGTGGATCACGAGTTTTAAGATTTACCTGGGTATAAATGCACTTAAACTTGTAGAGCCCACTTCGCCAATAAAAGCTTTCAATTTCGTCCCAGTAGTAGTCGCTGGCCAGTTCAAAAATCCGGGTTTCGATTTCTGGTTATGGTAGAAAATTTCTTTACAACATCCAAATTGTAAAAACAGAGTAAGGAGATCTTAAACGAAAGGGAATAGACATGATTAGATTCAGCCCCAAAACAACATCTTTATTTGTGATTGTTTAGGCAGAGCAATTTTCAAATCCCACGAACCTCAATTTTAGAATAGCGGATTGGAAAATACTGGAATAAAGGCAACAAAGCTACAGAAATGTATTGGCCCCGGGAACGCGTCCTTGATCAGTATTCAATCGAAAGAGCACAACTAAAGGATGGGTAGAGGGTCAACGAGGAGTTCTTGTCATTATTGGGTGATATGAACACCGAATTACAGAAATAGTCAAATATAAAAAAAAATATTTCGATAAATAACTATGTCGTAATATTCAAGATTTTATTCGTTTCGACGTCGAATATAAGCAAATATTTTAGCAAATTTATCCTTTCTGTAGGTTATATTGAACGAAAATGCTATTGTTATTTTCTCTTATAAGCAAAATTGCAGTTACCTGTGGCGCAAGATACAATCACTTCTATTTATCAAATTTCATGAAATATGGGAGGTAAGATTTCAGTTACAATGGATACATACATATTGCACAAACAAAAGCACGGATGTACTTACATACCTTTGTCACATATCAATTCATTCGTGTGTCGAAGTTCGAAAACGAGAAAATTTATGAGAACCGTCTCCTCTCCTGCCAAAACATTGATCAACCATTCTAAGAATTAATACCCGAATTATAAGTTCGGTTCCGAAACTATTGGTTCAATCTTATAGATTTGGGCTTGAAAACTCTAGGAACCGATTTCGAAGCTAACTGGGGCACAAATAACATACATATATTACAGCAAAACCATGAATAACTAGAATCTCAATATTTGTGCCCAGCTTAGTGGTTTCCCTATTTAAAGTCACGTGCAATAGGAAAAATAAAAAAATCTGATATGGGCAGCATATGACTTTCCTTATGTGATGCAATGAATTTACTACTTTTACAGTAAAAGCAATAGATTATTTTTATAGTAGTTATTTATATTCTTTCCAAGATATTGAATTTTCGTTCATCCTTTAGCATTGTATTTATTGCCCACTTGCCACTTGTTATGTTGAAATATTGTATTTTAATCTTTTTTTTCTTTTTAGTATAAATTAATACTCGTTTTGTTGTACATAAGTTCTGCACTGTGCGTGTTTTCCGCTTTTACTATTTCTGTGCTTTAAAATATTATATTTTCTGTGCTTCCTGTGTGAGGAGTTTTAAGAACTTTCATTTTGTGACTTGCTGAACTCTTAGTTCGAGAACCCTTAATAGGTTTTTGGATGGCATGCGTGGAATGTGGATTTGCATTCTAATTTTAGATTTGTCGGGAAAGTTTGTGGAACGGTGCTTCTTGACCTTAAACTAAGGATTTCGCATGTTGTCATGATTTGAATTGAAACTGATTTCGCGATTTGAAAAGGGATGGTATTTAGTAGCAGCCGCTTATTTAGAACCCGAGCAACGTCGTTCTTTAAATATTTCAAACAGCAACAAAGATTTTTCACAAACAACCAGTACTGCATAACAAACACAAAATTTAAATTTCTAGCTGTCTGGAAAATATAAACTGCGGCAGCATTCAAAGAAAGAAATAATAAAAATCTCAATTCTTTTCGGATCAACACTGTTGTTCCAAATATCTATTATGAATACAAAACCATTTTTCCAAAGCATAATTTAAAGTATCAGGATAATTAATGATATGAATATATATCTTTAATATATGGTATTCTTTCAGATTCAATGTTTAGCTTTCAGCAAAATGTTTAAATATGCAAATTTTTGAAACATAGTTAATAGCAACAGTTAATAACAAAATATGAATACGAACTTGACATTTATAATTAGTAGTTTCTATTTCATGTCGGTATGCGTTTAAAAAAGAGGAAAATCCTTCTATATGTAAAAACTAATAAATAGTCACAAACTATTTTTGAATATTCTAGTTGCAGTAGAAATTATGCAATTTTTATAATGTTATCGTAGTGAATTTGAAATTACGAATAATATTTCATATACCCGCTACACTTTAGAATCGTATGTAAGTTATATGCAAATGCTTAAATTCTGTATGTTGCATTTTTGAATAATTTTCGGATTTATATTTGGTAAAATTTGTGGGTTACAGATATAATTATATATATATATATATATAATTCATTTGATTTGCGTCATCCATGTTTTATTAATATTCCAAATAAATGTTTCTAAAAGTTCCCAGATATGGATATTCAAATATGTAAATCATTTTGCATGTATAATGCATACTAAAAAATCTGATGTGGGCAACATATTACTTTCCTTATATAATGCAATGAATTTACTACTTTTACAGTAAAATACATACGTTTTTCGTATAGTGGATACTTATATTCTTTCCAAGATATTGAATTTTCGACAATTAGTCGTCATTTTCATTGATCTAGAGTCATTTTTATCCATTTGGCGAGATTTTCGTTAATTTGGAAGCATTTCAAAAAGTCGTCAAGTTGACGACATTCCGCCAAATTCGTCGCAAAAATCTCGCCAAGCGTTATGGACAAAGAAATAAGTTATTCTTACAGCAGATAAATGACTATTAGCGGTCAAATACAAAAGTATTACTCAAAGTATCTTTTCTCATGAATGGTACGAGCTAGATCCACGAAAATGATGTCACCCAATTTATCGCATGATCTTACATATGGAAAGTGAACATGTTTCTCAACAGTTAATATTTTTTTAATTTATGAGATTTTTTGATAAATTTATTTGAAAAATATGCAGTATCTCGAGAACGGTTCATGCTAGCGTTCTAAAGTTGATGTCAAACGTTTTCAAAAGGAAAAAATACGTAAGGAATGTCTATTTGCGTAACTTTATTAAAGTTTATATTTTTTTATGATTTTTTCAAAATTTCACTCGAAAATTTAGAGGGGTTCTGAACATTCGATTACGTTTAAAAACAATAGGCTTCCAGTATTTACGGATTGTGATTTTTGTACTAAATTTCATTCGAATCGCTCCATTCGTTCGAGAGATATCTTCTCCACAGACTCAATGACACACACGCACACACACACACTCACATACAGCACTTCAAAAATTTTTGATTCGTGATCAGGGACGCTTGAAATGTGCTCTCCCGTCGAAAACCCCGTTCGAATTTTCGACCCCGTCACTATACTTTCTTAATGCATTATATATATATGGAACGTAATAATAGGCGATACAAAATTTTCAAAATCTTTGAAGTAATATTTATTTTGTAAAATGTCCAGAAGAAAGAGAATATTACACGTTCGCAGCAATATTTTATATTTTAGATGAAATATTTTGATTTTTGAACTACTTTCATGAAAAAAAGTCTCAGTTATTGAACTTGTAGCTAGATAGGCTGCTTCACTTCTGTTTCAGGTGTTGAGAGATTACAAAGGTATAAGAGATATTTATAAGTATTTATTTGAAGATAATTGAATTAATGTGAAGATTTATTTGATTCTGTGATCTGAATTTGGCGGTTGCCACATCCTCCAGCATAAAAGAAATCGTCTGGAAATCTGAAGCCGGTTTTCTGGTTTGACTGACATTGTAGGTCATCTCAGAGATCTTCAAATTTGCTACATTTAGCTAGTTTTTTAGCCGATAGCGCAATTATTTGCTATACCGTGCTAAGGCTTGCTTAAACACGAAACCAGTCCTTGGATACCTATATGCAATGGATAGACAACTTCTTGCTTTGGAATGCAGGCCAGTCTGTAACTGTTACAAATTTGTAACCAACATTATTTGTATTTTCTTTTCCATGTATAGTATATGCAAAGGGATTTTAGAAACGAATATTTGACTCTCAGATTTCGATAGATTTACAAGATTTGAACATGCCTGAATACGAGCTACTTGTTTATTAATGATATCAATGTGTCGTGTTCTTAATTATATATTTGTCTGTGAATCCGAAGAAGGAAATGTATTCCTTAATCTATTAGAGTCACTAAGATATAATTTACGATAAATGTATCAATAAATAAAAGAGAGTTGCATATTGACTTTCAACCAGATCTCATCAGGCTGGTCGGGGTCTAAACATTATATATACTAATTTCCAAGTGTCCGTCTGTCTGTCAGTCTGTCTATCTGTCCGTCTGTCTGTCAGTCTGTCTGTCTGTCACTCTTCTTTTAGGCACTCCCCGAATAGATAGAGAATTGCAATTTGGTACACGGCTCGGTCGTTCGATAACCCCCCCCCCCCCCCCCTTGGAAATTTTTTTCGAAAACGTTCTCTAGAGGGGTTGCTCCAAACCAAAATGTTCGAAAAGTGAAATGATAGGGAAGCACGTTTTGAAATAAGATAGACACTTCAAATTTGGTATACGGGTAAACCGTTCGAAAGGAAGAAAGTGTGCAATTTCAGATTTCCAATATTTCCTACTTAAGGGGGTGCGTCACATCAAAATGTTCGATTTTCCGAATAAATGAGAAACGGTTCTTTTAAAATTTGATAGAGGCTTGAAATTTGGTATATAGACTAATCATTTGATGAAGACGAATATAGTTTTTCAAAAATGTTCGTTTAAGGGAGTGCTCTAGAGGGAAATGTTCGAATGGTGAATTGATAAAAAAAAACATGCTTCGGAATGAGATATAGATTTCAAATTTGGTGTACGAGTAGATAGTTTGGATGGAAGTAAGTATACAATTTTAGATTTCCAATATTTTTCACTTAAGGGGGTGCCGCACACAAAAATATTCGATTTTCCGAATAAATGAGAAATGGCTCCTTTAAAATTTGATAGAGGCTTGAAATTTGATATATGGACTAATCATTTGATGAAAACATCTAAAACGAATATAGTTTTTCAAAAAGTTTCGTTTAAGGGGGTGCTCTAGAGGAAAACGTTCGAAAGGTGAATTGATAAAAAAAAAGCATGCTTCGGAATGAGATACAGACTTCATATTCAGTGTACGGGTAGTTAGTTCGAAAGGAAGAACATGTGCAATTTCAGTTCTCCGATATTTTCAACTTTATGGGGGTGCCTCAAAACCAAATATTCGATTTTTCGAATAAATAAGAAACACGAATTATTTAAAAATTTGCCTTATTTGGTGGTTGCTTAATGTGGGACCGTTGATTTTTAACGGGTATTCGGCTAGTCTAGAACTATTTTTCGAAATTACAAAAGTATAAAACAATTTACTAATATTAAATGAGTAGTCATTTTAAGGATAGCTTTTTTATTTTACAGCGAATGTTATCATAACCCACTAATTCACCATTCTGGATTCCTTACTATTATGCTCAAGAACGGTGAAAGTATTAACAATCATACTTACTGTCAGATTGTACTAGATTCAGTGAAGTAAAACGTAAAATAGCTGCAAAATAAATCCAGTTATGGATCAGGACATAATTAGATACATTCGAGACACGAATTTTTGAATACATATATATTTACATTAATATGCATATTTGATGTTGCATTTTTTGCGTTAAAAATACATATGCCCAATTGGCACTTATCAAATAAATATTTAGCTGTACAAAATGGCATGTACTCTAAAAATTTGTCTTTAGTCTCAATGAATTCCCGCATAAATTCCCCGCCAAATGCAATATTCAAAATCCTCCTTCCTGAAACTTTATAATATCTCAAAATATTTTGTAACAAGTTTCCGCAGGACCAGAGCTATACTTTGAGGTCAGAGTACCCTAGCCATCCTTCAGTACCCTACTGAAGGATGGCTAGGGTACTGAAATACCCTAGCCATCCTTCAAATCACACATTGTCCTTTTTAGTCGCAGTAAAGTAAAAATTTGATTCGAGAGCGTAGCGGGGAAGGCGTGTTTAGGCGTTTATTTAGGGCGCATTTCGCCCACCCAGTAGGCGGTTATGATGTCGACGGGGTTAGACTTCCTAGTGGTTAGCGGGTTCGACATATGCGCTCGAACGACTTGAGTTCGATCCCTGGCCTGACCAAAATGTCCGAATGCTCACTAGGTGTACGGGCACGTTGAACATGTGGGTCCCTAAATCCTGCCGAGAGGTAGGGGGGAAGGAGGGTATGGCCCCCGTTGGGTTCCGGTCGACATTGGGTGGCGTTTCCAGCCAATCAAATGGATACCTTACATCAGCGGGTAGGTAGAACGGTCTAGGTCGAAGAAGAAGAAGAACGCTATTGTAAATACAGAGGTTTTTAAAGAGTGACTGGATTGGCCGTCAGAGGCAGTAATATTAAGACAGAATTTCGGATTGTATTGAGATAAAAATGTGTGATCATATTTTTAATTCTTTAGGAACTGAATTATGGGACAATGTCCCAAAAATCCGATGCCGCAACAAATGCTTCAGAAAATAATTTTACTAATTTCAGTTTAAAAATATCACCTGCATACACCTACGCCCGAACGTAAGGTCATCGTCGCCCGATTACCAAATTTTGCAACTGGGCATGGTTCTTGGCCGCTACATAGATACGAACATCCGACGAACAAACGAATAGACAGACAGCCGAACGAACAAACAAACAAACAATTTCGTTTATTATTACATCTAATGATATAACATTTTTAAATTTAAATAATTTAATTTATAACCATGCTTATTGCAAAGAATTCTATCTATATTTAAATTGTAACATAATGTAACAGTACATAAAATGTTATAGGTGTATGCTTCTTTGCTAAGTTTCGTAGTCATATCTCATACACACACAGAGCGGACATCTATCCAAAAGTTCCCAAGACTTGTTCAGGAGGTTTTAATGATTTTTCGAACCAATATAGGAAGTTCTATTTTGTGTCAAAATCATAATTGAGAAAATATAAAAAACAATACTTGTCTATATAAAGGTATAAAAAACAAAATTACAAAGGTATTTCATGTAAAAAGTATCCCTGGTTCTGAACTTTTAATCTGTATATTTGTATTATTTTTACTCCTTACTAATAGCAATTTTACTTATAAATTAGCCTCACAGCAAAGATCGCCACATGTGTGACAGTGACGTTGTTAGTTACGTGACACATGAGTCACAATGTGACATCATATTTGTGACTTCTATACAACGTTACGTATTAGTAACTTTGTAACTTCATTGTGACTATATTCTGTGACGTTTCCGCAGTTTAATTAACACGTAACAATGTGACGACATTACAATGGCAATTACAATGTGACGTCACAAACAAGTTAATATGCGGCGTCACAAACGACCATGAAAATGACCAAAATGGCTTCGCTGTAACCTCAATATAACATTGCCGAGACGTACTGCGACGTCCTGTGACGTCCCAAAGTCACAGAGTGACGTAAATCTTACGTCAGTGTAAAAAAAACTGCTGTGAGGGTACTATTCTGTCAGCCAATGGCTCTGCACTCTCGATAGTCCGGCATGCTTCTCAGACAATTTTTCGGGTCTATTTAGCTGTACTGAAATGTATTTACTGTAATAAACAGACTAAATTATGTTATATGCAGATTTTGTTCAATGAAGTTTGTAATTTTTTAATTAATTTAAATGTTTTTTCACCTATTGTACAGTGCTATCCAGTCTGTGTAACGTTGTATGCAAATAAATAACTCATTTATTATCTTTTTTTTTTTGTTATAAATTAATCCTTCCTATATCCACCCAATTTAAGTTTAGTATCCGATAATCCAGCAAATTTAGTAATCCGGAACCATTGAATTCCCAAACGCGCCGGATTATCGGAAGTTTACTGCAGTAAGAATTATTATGACCAAAAATGGCTGATATCAAGACTCACCCTTCTTTAATATACTATTGGTAGATTTGTTTTCCTACCTGATATTGAGTTGAATCATAACGAATTTAAAATTGAAAAAATAAATCTGAAATGAAACACATTCTCCGAAAAACATATCTCGTCCTTCAAGAGTATAATAACATCTACGAAACATCGCATGATAGCACAGGTTTTCTAATTGTCTTCTTTCTAAATATCTCAGAATTATGTTGTAATTTGTTCATAGAATGTTGACAAATAGTGCCATAGAGAGCATCAGTTGACTTATTGTTTCTTTTCTCTTATGCAATAGAACGTTATATGAGACATTTTTATTTTGTATAGTACATGTCGAATTTTTGTTCTATTTCGTGGGAACATTTTTTCAAGGCAAGGCATTAGATGTTTTTCTATTTCGTAAAAACGAGATATCGTGCATAGCATTATACAAACGGATGCGATGTAATATATAATATATATATGATATATGCAATGTAATATACAATATTACAAAAAATACCATGTTTGAAATGAATAATGAAAATTATAGTACCATGAAGGAATCAAACGATTTAACTGAAACTTACAGTGCATGTAAAATAGGGGGAGCTATAAAAATGAGTACAATTTCAGAGTCGCCGCGAATGTGTGGGCTCAGCAGCGCCTTCTAAACTGTTGTTTTAGCCGCATAGAGAGCTGCAGTGGGACATTGAAAATTGTCTATGGTTGTCTGCCGGCTTTAAACGAGTCGCCGCGAATGTGTGGGCTGAGCAGCGCCTTCTAAACTGTTGTTTTAGCCGCATAAATAGAGAGCTGCAACGGGACATTGAAAATTGTCTATAGTTGTCTGCCGGCAGTAAACGAGTCGCCGCGAATGTGTGGGCTGAGCAGCGCCTTCTAAACTGTTGTTTTAGCCGCATAAATAGAGAGCTGCAGCGGGACATTGAAAATTGTCTATGGTTGTCTGCCGGCAGTAAACGTTTCATGAAAAGTCACTATGCCTGTATGACAACGGAGGATGAGATATGAGCAAGTTACGGAGTTTGAACGGGGACGAATGCTCGTCCTTCGTGAAAAGAGTTTTTCTTATCGTGCAATAGCGTCTAGTATAGAGCGCAAAGCCACGGCAGTGATGCGAAGGTAGATGCAGTAGTCTGGACAGAACCAGGCGAGTCCCAAACACGACAGTGGACGAAGAAATATTATGTCAGCACTGGATGATAAACATCACATCCGTAAGGCAGTGATGGACCATACAGTTTCATCTCGACAGTTGGCAGGACGTTGGAGCACTGGTACATGTGTTTATTATGTGCTCCAACAATTCGTCCGCGCCTGCTGCATCGCTGACTACATGCAAGAATTCCTTTGTACAAAATGCCCCTGACGCAAAATCATCGACTTTTGCGGCTACAATGGGCTCATCAACATAGACACTGGTGTACCTATTGGCAACAAGTCGTCTTTTCTGATGAATCCCAGTTTAATATGGGTTATAGTGATGGCCGCATAAACGTTAGATGCTGTAGCAGTGAACGCCAAACGTGATGGTCTGGGCGTTGAGCGAACGCCAAACGTGATGGGCTGGGGCGCAATATTGGGTATCTTAGACGATGTCAGTTGGTAAGGATTGCGAGTAATCTTAACAACAACTAGTACATCAAAGAAGTTCTGGATCCCGAAGTCGTACCCTTCCTTCAACGCATTACTGGAGCTGTATTTCAACAGGACAATGACCGTCCACATGTTGTTAGGACTGTTCATGTTTTCTTTTCAGAACAACATATACAGCTTCTTCCTTAGCCTACCGATTCACCAGGTATGTTGTCTATTGAACATGTCTAGGATTTATTCGGTCGCCGTTTCGCTCGTGACGCTCATCCTGTAGTTAATACAGCTGAACTTTTGGTTCGGATAGAAGCAATCTGGAATTAACTTCCTCAGGTAACTATTGAAAATATGTTTCATTCGATGCCACGTAATACAGAATCTCTTATTATAGTGCATGGTGGCTTCACCAAACACTGATTTTCGACATGTAATATTGTTTTTTTTTACTTGTGAAACAAATCTTTCATTTATATCAATACAGCTCGTTTGTGGAATGAATTTCATTCAATTCTGATGACCCTTTCATGGTGTTGAATTTTTTGCATACATGGATATATTATAGAAATCGTAATAGTAGGAAATATATATAATTAAATCATACCCCCACATATTTGATTGTTCGTAGGGATTTTCCACATTTTAAGGTACTGGTTCCACTCGACTGGTGGGAATATGGTGTCCAGAGAGGTCCCGCACTAATAATAATATGTATTACGATGGTTCGGTCATACCCTACTACTCCTTTTCGCCTCTTTAAAAATACTAAAATACGTTATTTTACTGTTAATATATGACTAAAAATATAATCTTGAAAACATTAAATGTCCGTACTTTTAAAGGTTTAGGAAATACGAAAAATATCAATAGATCCCTCTACCCAACATTATCTTTGGAGTAATGATATTTTCGGCAATACCCTTTATATACAGGGTGTCCAGTACTATCGGTGCCCAATGGCTATTTCCTTAACCGTTAGTCACAGAGATACACTTCCAATTGAAAAAATGTTTTAAATTTTAAAATCTATCAGTTTAGAAGCAATTTAAATCAATAAATGCATTTCTGAAAGAAATACGAAATATAAATTTTTATACAGTCCTCAGGTCGTACCAATTATATTTAGTAATATCATCCTCATATAATGTTATGTAAAATAAAAAAAATCAGCCTTTTATGACCAAAATTGACCGACTTATAGCTGTTTAAAGTTGAATCACTTCTTGTGCTGATAAATGGTCCATACGGTCCCTGATTGGTTGGTTGCCTGAAACGAGACATTTTTATGCGTGGAAAAGCGACTTAATTTATAAAGTTTAATGCTTCTTAACTCGGTGAATTTTAGTTGTACAAGGAAGATTTTTTTTTCATTTTGCATGAAATTGAATGAGGATGAATTTCCTAAATTAGATTGGTAGGACCGGGGGACCGTATAAAAATGTATATTTCGTATTTCTTTCAGAAATATATTTATTCATTCAAACTGTTTCTAAGATAATAGATTTTTAAATTTAAAACGATTTTGCAATTGGAAGTATACCTCTGTGACTAACGGTTGAGGAAATAGCCATTGGGCACCGATAGCACTGGACACCCTGTATATTTATCTTTGAACTATAAGGAAAGTTTATATTCAATTCCAGATTTTTAAGACCGGATTGCGGAGATACGCGATTATGTGCATCCTTTATCTCATTTTCTTACAGAACACTTGGGTTATGTAAATATCCCCATCTTAGTATTCACCTATGATCCATGGGAACCTTCCATACGAAAAGTCAGATTCGTAGCTTGAGTGATTAGGGAGATATTCTGATGATTCTGTGAATCAGTCAGCCAAGTCAGTAAATCAGTGAATGACTTCCCTTTCTTATGTATTGATTAATATCCGTATACTAATTTCCAAGCCTATCAAATATAGAAAAACTAGCATTTTTATAGAAATAAGTTGTAACTTTTTAATACGGTTTGTTTAACAATGCATGGTTAGATATAGACATCTTATTGGGAAATTGGTTAAGTTTTGTTCCACGGTCGCTATTCGAATAAGTATGCAAAATTTCCCTTTTCTAATTCACGGGGGGACTTCTGGGTGGTCTGCAAAGACTTTTCAAAGCACCCATCGTCATTTTGCCCTCCCCCGTGGATAATAAATTAGCATACATCCGATAAATAAACATCCGACTTCTTCATCCTCTGCTCCCTAGACGATACTACAAGTGTGCACATATTAAAACTTAACTCGATGCATTTCTAGGGGACTTGGAGACGGTCACCCACCCCTTTTTTCCAGTCTCTGAAACAAGGAGGTCGAAAGTTCGTCTCCAGTAGCTTCTATCCCGTGATCAATACTATAAGTGTGCAAATATTCTGCCTTCGAGATCATCACGGGTTTGGAATACCTTTTTATGAAACCCCTATCTATCCTCCGCTGGAGAAGGAAATAAAATATTTGGCTGCGTTAAGTTCTGCCCCGTGATCTAAATAATGAGTGGGCAAAGTCTAGGTTATAGGAGCCGCTTCTAAAGTTCTCTAAAGACAAAAGCACATTTGGCAATCATTATATAGAATAGAACATGTGTGCAATATTTCCCGAGATTTCCAAAAAGGAAAAATTGAATTCATTCATTTAATTTTTGCAAAGACGCACCTCATCCGCTTTATTGAAAAGATTAAACGTGATCTCACCGAATCTGCATCAGAACGTTGCCATTTTCTAGCACAATATTCGTAATGAAAATATAATACCATACTAAAAATTATAATGATATATTTTAAATTCACAAAATTAGAAAATTAATAAATAAAATCCCCATCTTTAGATAAAAATATATGTTTCCATCTCGACACATATCTGCCATTTTATCTTTTATTTTATGGCCTTAATGAAACTGATTTTGATGTCGAAAGTTTGACGGTTATTAGGCTTTAACTTTTAAACTGATTCAGGTAAAAAAGGCCCTCGCTGATTTGTATTGAAATTAACATTTTACTCAATAATCACTAATAGTTTTGTAGACATAGAAAGAATGGTTATAGAATTTTAAATCTACCAACGTTGTGAATTCCATATTTCTCCCTCTCTAAAAGAGGGAGAAATCATTGAGAAGGGTTCAAACACAAGAAATGGAGAGTTCTTTGTTAGTCCCCACTTGTAATCGAATAATCGCACTGGTATCTGCAGTTGTTCTGTCAACAACACATAAAACTATATTATTTAATTAGAGCATGTACCCATGTTGTCTGGGATTTAAAGATGTAAACCTTTGATTATAATCACAACAGAACTCACAGCGAATTACTTAACAATACTCCCACTTATATTAACAACAACAAACCGCGAATTCCCTAACAATACTCCCACTTATACAACAACAAACCACGAAATATTCTCGCAGAGTTTCTATCTTAACACCTATCAGTACGATATGTGTTAAGATAAAAACTCTGTGAGACTATCTCGGAAGTTACCTCCTATCTTTGGAGATTACGTCATCATCCCACGAAAAGTAAATATTTAAAAAAAAAATCCACATGGATTTCTTTCGAATTTTGTTTGAAAATAATTATTTGAACTTTCAGATGGCTTCAAGATGAAAACTCTGCGATAATATATAAGGTCTCTAGGGAACCAATTTGTGTAAACATACCTATAAGTAGTGCTAAAATAAAAAATAACTAACAAGCCAATTTGATTGTTTAAAGAATTTCGTGACATGCAACACTGGATTCACGTTACATGAATGGCTGCTTGTATGGTGTTTTTCCCTTCCGGCTCAAAAAAGTTGTTTGCAGACGATTTGAAACTTTATATGAAAATCAACTCTTTGACTGATTGTGAATTGATGCAGAGAGATCTTGATGAACTGTATAACTGGACTGTTTTAAACAAACTCCACTTAAACGTCTCTAAGTGCTATATTATGGTCATTGCTAGAATCCGTAATATTCTCAATTACAACTACAATTTAAATAATTTACCTTTATCGCGTTGTACTCATATTATTGATTTGGGTGTCATTTTCGATGATACTTTTATCTTTTAGAGTCATATCGACAAAATACTATTAAAAGAGCATACCAAAGACTTGGTTTCACCTTAAGACGATCTCGTGTTTTTGTCAGGTCTGAAGCTATTATTTGTATCTTTAATACCCTTGTTAGGCCAATATTGGAATATTGTGCAATGATCTGGGACCCTGTTTACGTAAATTGAATAAAATGAAATAAAATAAAATAAATAAAATGAAATAAAATAAAATAAATAAAATGAAATAAAATAAAATAAAATAAATTAATTAAAATAAAATAAAAAGCGCTGCAAGTGAAGGGCATTGTTCATGTTCATAACATTGCTCCTTAATTAAAACTGTACTTTCCGGGCAGTATATTACCTACTGTGGTCAAAATATGGGGCTAATCTGCCGATATGGATGAATTTTAACTTGATTGAAGACGATTTTTCAATTCGATGAAAGCCAATGTTTATTATGATATAGGGTCCTTCCCAGTTGTGCTCCAGTTTCGACGAAAATCCTGGTCGTCGCCGAGGGTTGAACAGCATATTTTATCGCCTACATAGAATCGTCTTTTATTAACTTTGACATCATAACATTTCAAGGGACAAGGTCTTCATGGGAGTACTTTTATGTTGGCAGGAGACCATCCCGTTCAGTGTCAAATCTCCCTGTCATTTCCTTGAAGTCACTGAATCCATCTTGCTGCCTGCCGTTCAGGATTCATAAAACTGAGGAGCTAGCTCAGGTTTAGCTCTTAGCTTAGCACCATGATCAGTCCGTAACAGAAAATTTCTTCCGTAGAGATAATAATGGAAATGATCTACGGAATTAACAATTTCCTATAACTTGTCACGCAATACTTTCTTTTAGACTTCGAAAATTACTTGCTAAAATATGCGATAGCATTTTGCTGCCCTAATTCCTGGGAGAGAACTTACCTCATTCCTTCTTTACTAACAACGAAATCGATGTCTTCAATCGGAAGCAATGTTGATCCATTTACAAGCGAAACGATGAACCTCCCCCAACCGTGCCTGCAGATGTTGAACATATTCATCAGGCGATGAAGGGACATCAAGTGGTCGTCCAAACAACAGCTCACATGGTAGTCATTGATCCTGGACGCACAGCATTTTAGATGGGGAATGTCCAGTCAATTCGTGGACAGCACTTCTGTAATCCAGGAAGAATAAAAACTGGTGAAGGTCCCAATCTTGCTGGCTTCTGGATACTTATATTGATAATTGTTTAAGCATGGTTTTGTTGAATCTCTTTACCACGCTGTCCGTTTGAGTCTGAGTAGTTTGCATAGCCCCTTGAATGTGCCAGCGTTAGAGTTCGTTTTGGTCAGAATGGATGACCAAGGAAATCGAGTAACGACTTATCCAGCTCCGAGTTAGAACTCCACTGATGGTTGTAGAAATTTGGTCAGAGATTGCTTGAGCTTCTGGCCACTGTGTGAAGTAGTCCATTACTACTAGGATGCATTCGTTATTTTTTAAAGATCGTGATAATGGTTCCAAAACGTCGGCTTTAATTCTCTCGAAATGAGATCTGACATTGTAACACTGAAGAGACATCTCCGGTCCATTCCGCGTGTAACATGTCGTGCATCCTTTGCACCAGCGCTTTACATCCTATCTCGTATTGCACCAAAAGACGCGTTCACGAACTTTATTCAACGTCTTGCTAATCCCAAAATGTCTTATAGTGGATGTTTCATATATCTATTTTAGTACGCTGTCCACCTTGGGACGAGGGTCTAGAAACTGTCATCTGCTGCTTTTTCCTTCATCACTCTCTCATTTACGATATACTACATTGCGATATCAAGTGCAGAAAATCCCACAGTGTCCAACATCGTTTTGCTCCATGTGAGAAGCAGGAAATGTCTTGCAAAGTTGACGTCTCATTACCTCGTTCTTTGAGGACCCGGATTGACTCAATACCTCTGTCTTCGCTTTGGCCTCAAGAAAGTTCGTCATTATTCTAGTGATCTGGTGGGGGATTTGAACCACTGTCGGTTATATCTTACCGTATGGTCGTTGAAATTTGTCTTCTAAATTTTATTTCAGCAAGAGAGCAAAGTGCACATTCTAAGGGACAAGATCTTCACGAGGGTACATTTGTGTTGGCATGGCACCATTCCTTTCAGTGTGAAATCTCTCTGTCATTTTCTTGAAGTCGCTGAATACATATTTTTACCTGCCGTTCAGGATTCATAAAACTAAGGGCCTAGCTCAGGTTTAGCAACTAGTTCAGCACCATGATCTGTCCATCTCATCTTATAGCTTGATGTGTTTACATTCTCCATACGTGAAAGTTAGGCTTCGTTGTAGAAATAAAAAAAAATACATCAGTTTTAGGACGGATGCAATACTAAATATAAATTAAAAAGAACTTTAAAAATCACGATTTCGACACAAAATGGATGCTCCGGCCACACGTTTAACTGCCGTAAACCCCTGGGTTGGCTGTGTTGTCTGGGCCTTCCACAAGATGGATGCTATATTTTATTTTGAATTTGATCACGTGATCTTTTCATATAAGATGGGTGCAATTATTATTTTAATTTTTATTTAAAAAACTACCGAATATATTTTGCTGAAATTTTTTTTATATATTTTATGGGATAATTTGAATATTTTCAAAAATTTTCGAAGGAATTTGGGAATTTTAAATTTGTTTAGAAAATGTTTGAAAAATTAGGTCCCGTAGAGTTCGATGTATTTCATTTTTTCAACCCGGGTTCAATCCAAAAGTAATTGGTTAATATTATTCATTTATATTCCCATAGGTCCCACAGACCGTCTCAACCACATACTAAAATTTCATTCTGATAAAGTCCTTTTTACGATAGTTATCGTGTAAACGGGCAGACAGACAGACAGACAGACATAATTAACAAGTCATAAACATTTTTCAACTATGTTGTAAAGTATTAAAAATGGAAAACTTTTAATCATTTTTAAATTGGCGTGTCGATTTCTCAAAACCTATAAAGGTTTTGTGACAACTAATTGCGTATCTTGAAACTGAAATTCCTGCTGAGAATATTTTTGTTTACGAACTGTTTATATCTAACTTTTTTAGATTGTAAGATATTTCATATGAAAGTTGGCAAATCGAAGCAAAAGGATTAATCTTTTCCCTTTTCCCAGAAAAAAAGAAGTTCAAAATAGTAGAATATTAAAATTACTTTTATATCTTCCCGAATGGTACTTTTTTCATCAAAACAAGTATAAACTGATTTTATTTTGATCAATGAGATTCGAAAATATAAGCGTTCGAAGTGTTTAAATTTTTCGCAACGCTCCGATGCCAATTGAATATTTCGACCTTAGATGTTATTCACTTCAAAATATCTATCTGAGGTTTTATCCGGCTTATCGTGAATTTTGTTTTGTACTAAATGCCGCAGTTGCGGATTGATTAGATTTATTTCCAGGATCTATCTGTCTCTCTCTCTTTCCCACACGCACATTCAGGCGATGTCATTTATTTTTATAGACTTAAAAAGTTGTTATTGATTTCGCTGTTTATTAAGGGTTTAGCCATAGTTTTTCATTTAACACTACATTTTGTTTTAATTTTATTCAGAACTTCTCTGTTCAGAGATTGGATAAGATATTTTCACAAATGTAATGTATTGTTACCACGTATCCCCTGACATCGTGGGTGTGCGTTCAGGATACAACTATGAGTCCGAATTTCTGGATGTTTAGTAACAAGCACAGCGTAAAGAGGAACAATATGCGGCAAAGCAGCACTTAAATGCTCAACGAATTTCCAAAAATAACTGATACTATTCTTAATATATTGACGAAAGTCATCACAAAACAGCTGTTACTATTCTAAAAACATTGACGTAAATCACAGTTTAATGTAGTTCTTATCTCGTTAACTGCTGCCCAACGAAGTGATGACTCCTTTTATATACTCATTATAGAAACTTCTGAAAATCTCTCATATCTCGTAGAATATTGTATAGTTTGAAGTGTTTCTCGAATCTTCAAAAAGTCGCCAAGTGTCGCCAAATTGGCAATAAATTACCAGGCAACCCTTCTTTGAACTTCGACATGTGGAAACCCTAAACCCGCGTTCTGGGAAAAGTTGTGGGTACAGTTGTTTTTCTCCGTCAGGTCTTGGAAAGAGACGAAAGTGAGAGGGGAGGGGGATAGACTCCATGACATTTTACAAGTTCGTAACAGTATTAGAATTTTTCTCTCCTTATCAATGACACTTACAAAGTTCTCTCTTAAGTCATTATGATTCCCTTTAACTTTTGATTGCAGTGTTCTAGAACGGCAGAAGGCAATGTCTACTAATAGTAAACCGATTATGCACTATCGATTGAGAAGACTTACAGCGCCTCTAGCGGCGCATTGAAGAGGTTTGAATTCTTATTTCAAACCCGAAGCAAAATAGGCGAAATTTTTCAATTATAAAAATTGTAGAGCGTTCTCTATTTAGTATGGATAGGGCTAATTAAAAGTGATTAGCCTAATGGATAGGGCTAATTAAAAGTGATTTTAATTTATTTAGAAATAATCATTTTTATAAATAAATAATTCAGTGATTTTATATAGAGAATCAGAGATTTCATAGCCTTTTTTGATGAAATTTCCAAGCAAAATAAATTATTGTAGTAATGTGATAATTTTTAAAATATCACAGCTAAATGTATCGCATTTTAAAGATGTTTAAATAAAATTGCATTTCAGTCGGAATATAGTTCATGATCAATGCTTTATGTATCATTAATATTTCTTGTTACTATATCAAGCGTGATGTTAGTGTATTTGTATGTCTGTCTTTGTTTGATTTCTTGTGTACTCATAGCTTTTCATAAAACTTTATATTCGGCTTTGATAATGAACAATCTAGAATATAATAGAAATTTTTTTATTTCGAGAGACACCTTCGAAATTTATTGGAAATGTTATATTTTCTTAACGTGTTAGCATAAGACAGAATTTGACATAATTATGCATAAAAGGGTGTTTACAGCTCAGTTATCACGGAATTTTTTAATTTCCATCATTGTAGTGGAAAATAGCCGCGATATAATTTTTGTGTTCGTGACGTCATAAGAATACCCTAGAAGAGAATCAAGTAATACCCCGGAGGAACACATTGTCGAACTTGGTATCAATCGAAATATTTTTCCAGCACGTTCAAATGAAGAGTACCACACTCTAATTTTGATCATTTGTGTTAACAATACAAATATTTCAAAGTTTCTCTTGTACAATTTGCAGGAAAAAAAAATCTGATGTGGACAGACATGACTTTCCCTGCAGACTCAAATTCATATTTTCTTTATTTCTTTAATAATTCATTAGATTGATCCCAATTGAACCAAATAACACTAAATTTAAATGTTTAATTCAAATTTTGTTTTTATTTGGTAATTGGCCACTTTTCCGAAATGGGGTGTAACAAAAATGAATGAAATCTCAAATATCTTGAGAACAATTAGTCCTAATATATAATGGAGTGTGTTATATTATTTTCCTCTTCAAAAATTGCGTATAAAACAAGAATTTCATAGATACATTTCAGCATACACTACTTAATTTTTTTTTTTTAGATTTTGGCGATTTTGGCGGGTCATTTCGTAAAAAGAGGCAGGATGTTCTTTTCCGAATCGTACCAAAATCTAATCAGCACCAAGTTATCCCACAAGTACCTTATCTACCAAATTTGGTGAAATTTGGTCAATTAGTATTTTAGCTAGAGTCAATAAATGAAAGTTTTGCGGGCCATTTCATAAATACAGACGAGTTCTTTTCCGAATCGTACCAAATTCTAATCAGCACCAGAGTATTGAAAAAGTAACTTATCTACCAAATTTTGTGAAATGTGGTCAATTAGTATTTTAGCTAGAGCTGTTAAATGAAATTTTTATTGGCCATTTCGCAAAAAAAAAAGGCGGATTCTGTTTTGACGAACCAAAACTAAACTAACTTGTTACCAAAAACTAATCATCACCAGCGTCACATCCAAGTGACTTTCCAACCAAATTTTATGAAATTCGGTCCATTAGTTGTTGAGTTAGAATGGATAGATACATTGGACAGATACACAAACAGACAGACACACACACAGACGTCACGCTAAAAATAGCTTTTTCGTATTCTAAAGGTCTCGAAACGTGTAGATTCGTCGAAAACTCAAGTTGCGATTTTCGACATGATTCCAATACTTTCCCTGTACATTACCATGTATTGCAGGGAAAGTAAAAAGGTCAAACTACTTAAAAGTAGACTTTGGTATGAAAAAATTGCACTCCAGTTAATTTCATGCGTATTTCTCGGCATTTCCTTCAGAAGTACTTCAGTAATATATAAGTCATTTGCAAAATTATCGATTTTGTGTTTTATGGTATGTGTGCATGTTATTTGCAAACAACACGTTTTTTCGTACTAAGAGCCTGATCTGGGCATTACACGGCTTTACCCACACTATACTTTACTTCTGTTAGTACGAATAATGATGTACAAGATACACTTCACATTACTTGCAACGTTAAAAAGTACACTGACATTGGGCGCTTTTCTGGTTACAGACATGTATAGCTATTTTGATGTACCCAATTAACTTATATTTCACGCAAGTATAACTTGACAACTGGAAATATTGCTACTACCGCCTAAGCAATATACTCTATTATATTAAAATATGTAAATAATTAATTCATTCATCTGGTGTCATTTTTGTAAATTTTGTAACCAAGAAGGAGATATTTCGCCAAATTTTTCGCCAAAATCTCCAACCTATTATGATGTTACGTATTATTTATAATGCTTACTACTGCTTATTTTTAGGTCAGTTTTTAGTTCTATTTATTTGGAAAACAAACGATATCATGGCAGCGATTCATGTTACCGTTTTAAGTTTGTGTCATTCTGTTTAAAATAAAAAATTACGTATCAAATGATTATCTACTTTACATTATTGAATGTTATAACTTTTTATGATTTTTTCAAAAATATATTACAAAATTTGGGAGTTTTTCAAACGTTCGATAGCGATCGAAATCAATTGGGTTCCAGTATTCCCATATCATAATAATCGTACCGAATTACATTTGAAATGTACCATTCGTTCGTGAGATATCGCATTCATAAACTCATGGACACCCACACACACACACATACATCACCTCAAAAAATGTTCCTTCTGAGTTCAGGGATGCTTGAAATGTGCATCTACATCAAAACTCGAATTCGAATTTTCAACAACAATGCTTTCCCTATAAATCAAACTATACAGGGTGTATATAAACTGTTTTGACAAAATAAGAGAGGTGACAGTACCCATCAAGACAAACAATATTTACTATGGAACCTAGGGTCGCGTTCCACTCTGAGTGTTAGAAAAAAGTAACTTCGAAACACGTCCAATAAGCACAATTCGTCACTGCGGACAACAAAGCTGTTGTGCCGGAGAAGTATCACATCTCCAGAATATCACCGTCACTTCTAGTCATCCGACACTTCTTGAATGCTGCATATCCCGGACGGTGGATTGGATGTAGTGAACCTGTGGTTTGGCCTCCCACGCTCACCGGACCTCAACCCACTGGACTTCTTCTGGGAGCACATAAAATCATTGGTGTACGAGACGCCTGTGGACTCCGTAGAAAATTTCGTCGCGAGAATCGTTGTCGCAGCGGACAGGATAAACCTGACACCAGGTGTCTTCGAAAGGGTGCGCCAGTCGTTCATTCGCCATTGCGAATTGTGCAACGACACCCTTGGCCGTCAGTTTGAGCATCTACTTTGAGTCTGTTTCTGGTGTAAATAAATTCGTGCAACTTATGATTACGTTAATTCTCCTTATTTTCAATGTTGAAAGTTCAACTTTAACTTAACTCTTTTCTGACACTTAGAGTGGAATGCGACCCTAGGTCCTACTATAAATATTGTTCGTCTTGATGGGTACTATCACCCCTCGTGTTTTGTCAAAACAGTTTATATACACCCTGTATATGTAGAGGAGGAAGAAATTAGGAACACGCTACTACTTTGTAATTGAAAGTTTTCATCTATATTGTTTTGTTTTCGAGATAAGAATTCTAACTTCCGATAGACACACCGACAATTTTCTAAATCAATAGCTTATTTTCGCTTTCCCATTAGTATGCCTTGCATTTTCAGCTGTAGAATTATTCAATCGGAAGTTAAAGGGGTGCATTATGATTTTTGAATGAACACTGCATGGCTTGCACAGAAAAAAAAATCTGAATTAAGATCATAAAGAGAAAGAATTCCCGTCTGTAAGAACATTAAATACCAAATATATCGTAAGCGAGTACTGGTTTTTCAATTCCCTACCGTCTCGATCGTTGTAGCTTATTTTTAGATAGCATCGTAACAGGTTCATAAAATAACTACAAAAGATGCCATGAAAAATATCATTCGGTTTATGGACTCTATGTGTAGTGCAACATTATATGAAGAACTAGTATTTATACCTGTCAAAGGCAGAGAAAGAATATTCTTTAAAAAATAAGTTGCAACATTTTAAGTTTTATTCTGTTTTACTATGAATGGAGCTTAGCGTCGAAAATTGTTATTTTAATCGAAAATTGACTGAGTTATTTTATGCTCGATACAATAAATGTGCAACGCTTCAGCCTTATGGGCCATCGAGAGGGGTCTTCTGGAGGGTCTGGAAGTACGTTTCATTCCCTCCCCACTTTGTCTACTTAGGAAGGAAAAATCGAAAATCCGCTTTTGTTAGGTTTTATACCGTGAATATTACATTTTGTTCGCTGCCTTCTAAAAGTTAAGCACGCGATGCAAATTCGTAAATAACTAACGCATCCGTGTATTTCATTGCGAAAAACTTATTGTTGTCGTCTATGGGGATATTCTATTATCAAATGATATATCCAGTAGTGATTTGCCCCTTGAACAATATAATAATTAGGCATGAAGTGAATCTAACTCGTTTGAGAAGAGTATCAATAGCCAAAAAATATTTTGCGTAGAGTGTTAGGATTGATTTTGGATTTGATTAGCTTTGTTATGACACGAAGAATTCCTTTGTTGTATACTCAACGCTAGCGTGCTGTTTGGAGGATAGAGGCAGGACAGTCAATTAATGAAGTCGCCAATTTCTTTTCTGTGGACCACTCTAATTTTTTTCTTTATGAAGCAATTTCAAACAAGTGGGACAACCCAGTGATTAAGGCACGGGAATAGCACTCGGACGACATGATCCAATTCCCGGTTTTACAAATTCTCCCCCATGTTTACGTAGAGTACACGCACGTTAATTTTGTTGGTCTGTAAGTCCTTCCGAGAGGTTGGTGGTAGAGGAAGGAGAATATTGTCCCTGTGAATGCCGTCCCCACTGGGTTCCGATCTAGATTCGATGGCACTGTCCCAGCCGTCCAAACATATACTTTACACTATTTGGTAGGTCCCACGATTTAGATTGAACAAGACAAAGTGGTACAGATACATAGACCCATTCCATACAATGGCTACAGTATTCTCTGATGACCACAACATGACATTACTGGTCAAACGATCACCCCAGCTCTCCGATGTACCCAAAACAATAGAAATCTACCAGTACTGTTCGGAAAAGGGAACATATCAAAGGAGTCTATACCCGGGTACCACGAGTTTGTCTCGCATTGACGCTAACGCCAGATGATTATGATCAAAGTGGTGTCGACAGCATATTACATGGACATACGTGAAATGGTCCAATATTGTTCTTGGTTGAGTCACGATTTACCTGAGATTCAGACAATAAACGTGTAATTGTCTGGAGAGAACAAGAAACACACAACAAGGCAAATAACATCGTTTGACACCGCTATTATTGTCTTGGAAGTGTTATGGTATGGACTGGATTTATTTTCGGGATATTCCAGCGACCTTAACGTGCTCACAGGGAATTGCGGACTGTGCTTTGAAAGAGTATAAGTTCTTGAACCGTTCGTGAGACTGTATGCTACAGCAGTGTGTCTAGGTTTTTTTACGGACATTAACGCTCGTCTACACAAAGCATGGCTGGCGGACAAGTACTTTGAGATTGAAAATATTGATCGTATGCTCAGGCCAGAGTATTCTTCGGCCGTCAAATCCATTGAAAACTACCAGGTTGTCCTTGGAAATGTATCGCCCTGTCTACTCCCTCCAAAAACTTTCTGATCTGAAATCTGCTTTTCTACAGGAATGGTAAAGTTGCATTCTGCTACACTAGATCATCTAATTGAATGGATAAAACGTTCATTAGAAGATTGTGGCAAACTCATGGGAAGTCACATCCCATATAAGGGATTGTTTGGTTTGTTCACATAGTATAAAATCTATTTCAGAATGCTTTAAGTGTGAAGAAGTACTTAAAGGGTAAACATATACTTATTTTCTTTAATTTTGTTAGTATACTCATGGAATTTATTACTCAATTGACAATCTTACTGTCAAAGTTGGAGTCAATCATAGCCGAATTTTTTTAGTTATGTTCGGTGCTTAACTTTCAGAAGGCTGTGTACTATTGAATTATTTTACAGCAGTATTTTTAGCCCTTTCTTTAGTTTGTCTGTGCCTTACACAAATACACGGTTTTAGACGGATTTATTTAAATCTAATATGATTATTCTCTACTTCGCACCACCTCTACTACTACTACGTCGGTACATGTACGTCTCATACATATGTCAAGTCTGTAGGCGCAGATATTGTGGAGATATTAATACAATACGTGACTGTGAAAACGAGACACCAAGAAGGAGTGGGCAGAAAAATATGCAAATTGCAGGGTACATTCAGCTCACCGAGTTATGTAAATGATGGGAAACACGCAGCTGTCCCGCTCACGTTGAGTGAGATGTAAGGTATAGAACCTGCAGAATCGGCAATAGTCGCGCCATTCTATCTGCCAGGGAAATCCTTTTGCATTTTTTTTTGTCTCAGAGAAAACTTGTAGTAGAAAGAATGCCAGGCCACCGCCAACCGGGGCAGTTCCAGCAGACAAACGATTTCACGAGGGGTATGGTAATCAGACTCAAAAGGGCAAGTTGGTTGGTCCATATGTCGAATCTCAGCGGACAGCCACTTACACGCGTCCACGGTGCCCCGGCTGTGGCAAAGATGGTTGGAACAAGGAAATGTGGCACGTTTGAGGGGTGCGGGTAAGGCCAGAGCGACGTCCGCATGCGTGGACCGACGCATTCGCCAGCAAACGTTGGCGGCCCCGCAGGCTACTTCCGTCGCCCTTTTGCAGCATGCGCAGGAGACCCTTGATGCTCCTATATCGACCAGGACCATTATCCGCTGATTATTTGCCGGCGACCTGTACTCCTGGCGCCCGTTAAGAAGAAGGCTACTGACCCAACAGCACAGACGCCTCCGTTTGCAACAGTGACTGGATAGAACCACGCGGACGCCGGAATGGCACAGAGTCGTGTTCTCAGATGAGTCACGCTTCTGTTTTAGCAATGACAGTCGCGTGTACGAGTCTGGCGCCGAATTCGTGACAGGTCCAATCCGGCCGCATCTGTGAAACGCCACACAGCGGCATCATGTTTTGGGGCGCCATCGCCTAAGATAGCAGGTCACCTCTGGTCCTTAATGAAGACACTATGATGACCCAACGATACGTGGATGACGTGCTGCGGCCAGTGATACTACCCTTCCTTCAGGGGGTGTCCAATGTCAAACACCAGCAGGACAACGCCTGACCACATACGGCACGCATCAGCCAACATTCCCTGCAAGGTACTCAGGTGCTTCCCTGGCCACCAGTCTCCCCTGATCTCTCACCAATCGAACACGTCTGGGACGTGATTGGATGACGATTGCGTGCGTTGCCGCTGCCCGATTTAAAAGACGAATTCTCATAGTCTCGCCAGCACGCTCATTGACTCTGTACCTAGACGTCTTGCTGCCTATATCGCCGCCCTCGGTGGCTCTATAACCTATTGATCAGGCGGTGTATAAGTTTATTATTTTGCAATTAACATCACTTATTGTTCGTTGCTGTCTCTCTCTATTAGTCTATTTTCATCACTTTCAGACCACTCTTTCTTGGTGTCTCATTTCCACTGTCACGTATTATTTCAACAACAACCACCGCCCCACCTGAAGGTACATGCGAAACACAATGATCCGCCATCACGACAGCGGTCGAACACTCAGCACGGCACCCGGCTCAGCGACCAGTGGGCATCGTCACCACTCCGCAAGGAGCTGACCCACACCTCCAGCCAAGACCGCCCTCATAGGGGCACCAAACTAAACAGGTGCAAAAAAACGTAACCTCGAAGCAGCCAAGCCAAACCCTGTCACCTGCAGAGAGTCATCCTCTGCTGGGAACAACAGAATCAACAAGGTCAACATGACCACAACAAAAATGTTAACCGTACTTGGTCAACAACCAAACAGAAGTTAACCATACTTTGTTAACAAATCAAAACATACAAGCTGTAGTATTAACAAAATACTCCCAACTCAATGTGTTTTTAAAGGGTGAGTGTAAATAAGGTAAAACTTAAGAGTGAAGGTTTTAATCGTTACAAGCTAATCAAATAGTACATATCGTAAAGAACAGATTTTAAAACCATCACTTTATTATAATAAGCAAAAATCACATTACAACTTCATACATAATGTGTATTTTGGAAAGATGTAAGAATCAAATACTTTCCCAAAGATTTCCAACAGGTGCCATTAATTAATCTAATCGGGAGTTTAAAGAGTTAGGAAGGAATGGAAATTATTACCAAGAGCCTACTCAATAAGGAATTGGATGACTTTTAAGAAAAGCGATTATATTTTTGTATATGTTGTTGTAAAGTCATGTTTTAACCCAAATATTTTGGGGGATTTTAAAATGATACTTTCTGCGGACTTACGCACTTGTGAGTATCTTGATGTTTACTTTGTTTATATTATCGAAGGTGTAAATGTGGAATATTAATGAGGATGTAGAACTGGTAATTTGGAATTACAGTTGATATTGTAAATTGTTGAAGTTGATTTTGCGTGTTTTAAAATTCTGTCACATAGTATATAATGTTCTTCCCCGGAAATTGAGTTATGCAGATGTTTCTTACTTTGAAATTCGATTTGAAGAATATAATATCATATTGATTAGACACAATTAATTTACACGCATTTATTCGGTAGTTGAATTTGATTCAATTTATTCTATTTCAACAATAAATAAATGTATATAATGATATCAAAATTTAATAAATTAACGGTATTCTATATTTTATATTGATATATCAGTTACTGCTATATGGAAAAAGAAGTGACAGTAATATTTTCTTAAATGGTTTTACAAAATCATATATTTTTGAAAACGTGGTAAAAATAGTACGGGAATAACTTTTTCTACTATTTCAGCATCTTCATTTTGATGTATGATTACCAAGCACAATATTTGTATACATTAGTTTAACAACCCGACCTGGATGTTGCATTCTCCAGATTTGCCTACGCAGGTAATTTTGTAAAGATCTGTAACAGATCTTCTTATATTTAAATCTTTTATGTAGATGAATTAAATTCAATATATTAAGGGATGGTTTTTTTTAAAGTAATATGAATGATTTCAGAATGTGCGTACTTGAAATCACGAACAACGCAGGATATATTTGCTAGTGTAATATCTGTTCTGGAGTTTATCCCATTTATCAATAGGGAATGATACTATGAAAATTTAAAAAATCGAATAATTCGGTTCTAATCATGAGAATTACTACAAATTCTACCTAATTCTTGTTTCTGACATTAATGTTTCTACCCTTACATTTTTATAGCTGCATTTGTTATTAATTTAATTTATTATGCCCGAACATTCATATTCGCGTGCTTATTTAAAAAAATTTCGAATTCGAAAAAATTTGGGACAATATATACTTTATACAATAGTATGTGAAAGCAAAACAAAGGCATCTGGAAACAAGCGTGTTATCTCTTGGAATAGAACACAATAAGATTCTTCACCGGAGGTAATTCAGAATAAAACTCTCTCATGACATTGTATTACATATAAACGTAAATCCAGAAAGCCAACTGATATTCTTAGCGCCATTTGTCATTATTATATAAACTTGTTACAATGCGTTCTGAAAATAAGCCTGAGCAACATTTTTTGAAAATTCGTGCTTAAGATGTATCACGAATATAATGTTCTTTCAAAGGAGAATTCCTTTTGGTGAAAGTGTTTTATTTCTGGCTGTTTTCAGAGTTTTACTTTTTAAAACCCAATAGCAGGGTAGAAAACATTCCTATACCTGTTTAAATGGTAAAATTTATTTCCGCCATTTGTGACCACGTGAATTTCATAAAAATATGTCACAGAAAAAGTGATCTATGTTTGTACAATGTCCAGATATATGTGATGGTTTACAGGAAAACGGTAAAGTGGTGGGAATTTCAAGATTGAGTTTAGAGTACAGCTTTTTAAACTAAATAAAAAAAAACAAATCCGTATATGGTTGCGATAATTACAACTCAAGAATCTGGAATATATCTGTTATAAATGAATTGATCTGTTATAAATTAATTCATTGATTTTACATAAAGAAGCAGACGATTTATACTTCGATGAAGTCATAAGTTTTTAAGTATAATAAATTACTGTAGTACTGTGAGAATTGAAAAAATATCATAGCTAAATGTATCACATTTTAGAGATGTTTAAATAAAATTTCTTTTCAGTTGCAAAGTGGTTTATAATCAATGTATTATACATGATTGATCTGCCTTGTTTATAAAAGAATCCTGGTATTTTTACTTTCCTTATATACATAATGTATAAGGAAAGTATTGTGACGGGGTCGAAAATTCGAATTCGAGTTTTCGACGGGAGAGCACGTTTCAAGCATCCCTGATCACGAATCAAACATTTTTGAAGTGATGTCTGCGTGCGTGTGTGTGTGTGAAAGTATGTGTGTGTGTGTGTCAGTGAGTCTGTGGAGACGATAACTGACGAACGAATGGACCGATTCGAACGAAATTTGGTACAAAAATCACAATCCATAAACACTGAAAGCCTATTGTTTTTATACGCAATCGAAAGTTTAGAACCCCCCCCCCTAAATTTTCGCGTGAAATTTTGAAAAAAATCATCAAAAAAAACAAAATCGCTAATTAAGTTACGCAAATAGACATTTATTATGTAATTTTTTATTAGAAGACGATTGGTATAAATTTTAGAACGTTAACGTGAACCGTTCTCGAGATATTGCACATTTTTCAAAAAAGTTATCAAAAAGTCATATAAAATAAAAAATTTATATTTCCTATTGAGAAACATGTTCACTTTTCATATGTAATACCATGTGATAAATTGGGTGACATCATTCTCGTGGATCTAGCTCATTCCATTCATGAAAAAATATACTTTGAGTAATACTTTTGTATTTGAACGCCAATAGTAATTTATCTGCTGTAAGAATAACTGATTTCTTCGTCCATAACGCTTGGCGAGATTTTGGCGACGAATTTGGCGGTATGTCACCAACCTGGCGACATTTTTAAATGTTGTCAAATTAACGAAAATCTCGCCAAATAAATAAAAATGACGCTAAATGAATGAAAATGACGACTAATTGTCGAAAATTCAATATATTTGAAAGAATATAAGTATCTACTATAAGAAAAACCTATTTTTTATTGTAAAAGTAGGAAATTCATTACATTATATTAGGAAAGTCTTGCGTTGCCCACATCAGATTTTTTTATCCTTGGTTGATAGAAAAAACTAATTCCTCATAATCGGCGACTCTCAGAGCATAATGAAAACGTGCTTCGTAGTTGAGAAGCATGCAGCTACCTAAACTCATTGAAAACTGTAAAGGATCAGTTGTCGGTATATTGGATATATACTATGTTCTCTTAGAAGTAAAATGGCTGACAACTGTACCTTTTCCTGTAAACACTCACTTGTAATGATAGTAAATGCGAAAGCTCACATATATAAACCGTAGTTGTTGGTAAAATGTTACACAAACTTTTGAATAATTTCAAGACATTGTTCAAGAAAATTCCTTGCGATACCCATTTTCTTTGAGAAATTCACATTTTGCATATCTGGCCTTAAATCGGATGAAATAGGTATATTCGTAGACAACAACTTTAAAACATATGTTTATGAAATTCTAAACAACTCTTCCAAATACTAAGACGTCATCAAATTTAAGATATCGTAAGTAGCTTTACCCAGACATGGAGCAAAACGTAAATTAAACCGTTAGTTTTATATTCTCATGTGTACAATTTGTGCTTTAATTTTACCACCAAATAGCTGTATTTTGTGGTGTTTCAGGAGAATATTTCTTAGAGCCAATACGCACTTCCTTCTTCGTTCGATTAACATCTAGTCTAAAAAATATGACGGTTGCTTTACAGTAGAGGGAACAAAAACCTTCATCATTTTGATATATGTATTTCATCAATACAAATACAGTCAAAATTACATGCTAATTGTAGTCGAAAATGCATTCTAATTGTAGCCGAAATTACATTCTAATTGCGGTCAAAATTTGGACGTTGTAAGGATATGGAACAATGAATTTGGAGCACAGCAAAACAAGTGTTAAATACACTCTATGTCACATACCCGCAAGATTTCAATTACATATTAAGGACAATCAACGAATTATTTAGGACATATTTTGCTTATTTATGGTATATGATTCTATTATGTCAACTTGTTACTTCAGTTTATCCACGTAAATGTCATAAAATGTATCTTTGGACGTCCTAATCGACATTTACAATTTATCTCTACACTTTGGAAATTTACTTAATTGAATTAAGTACCAAGTGCTATATTTTCATAGGCTGCATACCAACTGTATTCCATTTAACAAATTGGTTTCCAATATTTCTGCAAACCATAATTCCTAAAAAATATCATTTTTACAAAAATTTCAAGTAATGCAGTTTTCATGTCCACTACTATATATTTAAAACACGTAGTCTTTACTTAAAGAAGATGATTTGGTCTTAATACATATTTTTCCTTTATTTTCAATCTTTTATTTTTGTTAATTTTCTCAATCCTGTCAAACAAGAAAGTAGGTTCACAAAGCAACCCCTTAACTTTTCCTGAGTCTTAAAGCAGCAACTACGTCATGCTTGCAGCAAATTCGGTGTGCCCAATGTCTGCAGTAGTGGCATCTAACTTTATGTCTTTGGATCGATGGTTGCTGATGGCGTAAGCTAGTTGTAATGGAAATTGTTTACGTGTGTAACTTGGAATGCATCTTGGAAAGAAACCGATAGCCAGAATGGGAGCAAATATGTGGTATAACGTATATCCAGTAAGTGTGTAAATTTTAACAATATACAAATGGGCATATTGCCTGCGATAGACTCTGTATCATCTAGATAGCGCACTATATCCCCATTCCTTCAACTGTGTGATTGCAAAGATCATCCAATGCCCATACATTTTGCTTTAATATAATATTTGTACCTTTTGAGACCCATAAAAATGCCAAAATTTCGTGATCTTAAGTTTTTCTAACCCTGCTGTTAAGTTTTCACGTATTGCTTGACTGCTACAGGATTTACTGTGCCTCATAGCATATGTGTGTTATAGTTAGCAATGTTATCTTTTTTCGTCAAGAAAAGTAGTGCAATTTTGGAGTGCAAGGAAGTGAAATTTTGTAGTGCAATGAAGTGGAGTTTGTAGTGCAATGAGATGTAGTGCAATTTTCATGTATTCACAACTGCCACAATATTTACTGTGCCTTGTAGCATGTGTGTGTTATAGTTAGCAATGTCATCTTTTGTCGACATGAAACGTAGTGCAATTTTGCAGTGCAATGACCTGCAGTTTTGTAGTGCAATGAAGTACAGTTTGTAGTACAATGAGAAGTATGGCAATTTTCATGTATTCACGACTGCCACGGGATTTACTGTGCCTTGTAGCATATATGTGTTACAGTTAGCAATATTAGCTTTTGTCGACATGAAAAGTAGTGCAATTTTGCTGTGCAATGATGTGTAGTTTTGTAGTGCAATAAAGTGCAGTTTGTAGTGCAATGAGAAGTGCAGTTTGTAGTGCAATAAGAAGTGCAGTTTGTAGTGCAATGAGAAGTGCGGCAATTTTCATGTATTCACGAATGCCACAGGATTTACTGTGCCTTGTAGTATATGTGTGTTAAATTTAGCAATGTTATATTTTGTCGACATGAAAAGTAGTGTAATTTTGTAGTGCAATGAAGTGCAGTTTTGTAGTGCAATGAAGTGCAATTTGTAGTGCAATGAGAAGCAGTTCAATTTTCATGTATTCACGACTGCCACAGGATTTATTGTGCCTTGTAGCATTTGTGTGTTATTGTTAACAATGTTATATTTTGTCGACATAAGAAGTAGTGCAATTTTGTTTTAGTCTATGTACTACCGATTGAATTTGGGAATCAGAAATTAGTAATCCTCTTTTGTTGTTTCGCCAGAAGTTAATCTATCTTACATGTCACGAAACTGTAACATGTGATTTTCAGTTTAACGCATTATGTTTGTCAGAACAAAATAGTAAACAACATGCATACAGCTTTCCATTCCAAGTGTTGTCATTTACATAACTAGGATAATTGTACAATGGAGTGTCACCAACCGGTTGTAGCTTGTAGTCACCGGACATGAAGATAATGTCACCAACCCATCGAATTTTGCTTTGATTCAGGCCTAGCATAAACATTGATCCATTCTTTCAAACAAGATACGTTTCAATACTCTGAACTAATAAATTCTGAAAACCTTAATACACTCGTCAAAAATTGAAATTGCAACACCATGAGGGAATAAATGTAGCCATATGCAAATCGCAGTACCGGTAAAAGAGAGAGTTATATACAAATGATTAAGTTTTCGTACGTATCGGGTCACATGACTCTCAGTTTCGGGTAAATGCTATCAGCGACAATGTGCAGCAGCCAAACCTTCGTAAAAATAACGATGCGATGTCTCGAAGACGGCAACGAGCTGTATACCAGCAGTTAATGGCTGGAGAATGAGGCGGTATCCTGGATCTGTGTGACGTGGATTTGTTGATGTACGTAACTGCCACGCGTTTTGAGCACGACGTGAGTACCATCCAGCGATTTGTGACACGGTGGATGCAGGAAATCAGAGAGGAGAGCATGGATCAAATAGGTACACGGCAGCGCGCACAGACTGGCAGACTCGCCAAATGGTTCGTCGTGACCCGTTCGCAACGACAAGTGACATCAGAAACAACCTGCCACCATCAAATGTTGCACCTGCAGGCACCCAAATAATTTGCAACAGATTACATGAAGTACAGTTGGGCGCGTGGGCGTAACGGTCAGCCACTGTGGTGCCATTAAGCGCACAGGGGTGTACGTCTGTCGTAGTGTCGTCATCGCAACTGGACCAATGAATGACATCGGGTATTATTTAAGGAAGAATCTCGGTTCTGCCCGTGGAGGAATGATATCCGTGGATTGGTGTGGCGACTTCCGGGGGAACGCCACTTGCCAGCCCATATCACCGAGCGTCACACCGACCCTATACGGGCATCATGGTTTGGGGCGATATCATGTTCGATTAGATGACAGCTCTGGTGCACATTGCAGATTATATGACAGCGCACCGGTACGCCACACAAGTTGTGATACCCATGGTTTGGATTCCCGGTACGGTGTTCTAGCAAGGCAATGCCACACTGCACACCGCACAACGAACTTTCAACAGCCTGAACGGAATGCACATTTTTTCCTGGCCGGACGCCTCGCTGAACCCTCTCTCCTATTGACTACGTGTGGACCTCGGTGAACATCATGTGCACCGGGCACCACCGGTACATACCGTAGACGAAATGCTCACCACAGTGGAAGCTGGTCTGCAAGGAGTACCCCAACAAACATTAATAGCCTAATCGATAGTATGCCTCGCCAATTAGCGGCTTGTATAGCTGCCTGTGTGAGCCACATCCTTTACTTAATAAACAGGTTTATTTTGCATATCTGTATTTGTTCTTTTAATCATTTGCATATGACTCTCTCTTCTATCGGTACTGTGATTTGCATATGGATACGTACATTACTTCATGGTGTTGCTATTTCACTTTTGACGAGTGTATGTGCCATGCTATATTAAAAGTGACACTCTATCTCCAAATCCAGTTGTGTTCCTCTTGTTGTTAATCATGGTACTGAATAGTATTGTTTGAGCACCAATACCATTTGTTGCAACTCCAGTGGGAGCCGTTCACAAAGAATGCTCCTCTCCAATAATTTAAGTGATGTCATCTATTATGCATTGCTATTTGTTTTCTTAACGATATTGCGTGCATTGAGTGCTCACCTTTCTCATTCAATTCTATATTCATCCAAATTAACTCTCCTTATTTGCGACTTTACAGATGAACCAAACTGTCGGCCTACTCTGGCGGGTCACCTCGATGAAATCATCATAATTTCATATTAAGCGACGAAGGTTTAAACTACTGTACAACTAATAACTCAAAAAACTTACTTAAAAACAGCAGTTAGGCCTATATGTCTGTTGTACAGCTCAAATCTTGAGTAGTTCTTTGTGGTGTGGATAGTGTTTCTAAACAAAAGGTTTCGGCATGTAGATTTTTCATATCAAGTTCATTGGACTTCATTAAACATTGCAATATAGACCAGCATCCAATACTCAGTAAAAGGGGACTCTATATATACATAAATGTTTATTTAATGTATACAGGGTGACGCCGGATTTTTCTATAGTGTCAAATTATGATTGAATACTTGACCTTGAAATTAACGGCATGTTTAAAATACTAGATGTTTATCATTGGATATATTATTTTCCGGTTTTAATTTTATTTTTAAATAGTGCTTCAGTTTTATATCAGTGGCATTTATGTAATATTATATTTTAACAGGACGTTCGTCGGGAAATTTTCCATAGAATTTACATGGACCAAACTATTATATCTTACATTTCGAACCTGAGGTCAAAACTCAATAAAATACTGTATAAAGTTACACGGTTTTAGTAAAATGCACCAAAAAAGTGAAAAAAATTTAGCTATCACAAAATCCTTTGTTATATGCGAGTAAAAATAAAATCTTAGGTCGCCCATAAAATAATTGCATTGGTTGGGAATACATATTCTTTACGAAGAAGATCTATTAAAAATATCTTTAAGAATATCTTATTAAGAATATCTTTTGAAATAAAATTGATTTAAGTAATGGTCAGCACATTTATATATACATATATTAGCTATGTATGCATATATAAATATGCTGACGAATTTTTAAGTCGAAATTTTTTAAAAGAAATTTAAATGAATTAAATGTAATCATTATTATATATCTAGACGTGGCGGGAAAAACCACATAAGTCAAAAATTGCAATTTTTTTATAACATATTTTGTTGAAGAAATGCATGAAGTATGCTGTAGAAAAAGCACGTACATCTGTTGGACTTCTAAGATATAAAGAAAAAAGAAACACCATAAACAAACTACTAGATTTTGCTCCGAATTCAGCCGGGAAAAACGACACAAGTCATAAAAAGTTATTTTTCTCTAATTTTCTAACAGATATCATTCAGCAGACCAGATATCGTTAGGCAGCTGTTTTATTCATACAGTGCTGACATAACACTTTATTTCAGAGTTTGGTGTCTCAATTTTAGAATAGTATGTTGTCACAGAGACAACTAATGGTGAATTCACAAGAGTAAAAATATTTCAGGTATGTTGTATTTTATTAAATATCTCTCTTAAGATTTAGCGAGAATAGAAACTAGAGTTTTGAGAACAAGGCTCTTAATGCAAATTATATGCATAACAATAAAAAGGTTTCTGTGCTGTCAGCGGTGTAGCCAGAAATGAATCTCTGCAAAAGAATAGGGGCGGCAGAACAAATGATTAATAGTAAAACGTTTTGAATTATGTTAGATAACATAAATAAAAATACCTTACTCCTGCGCTATGGCACGATGTTCGTCTCAATAGCTTATAAAGTGTTACGGCGTCAATAGTCAGGCGACACCAGCATTAAGTTTTAAGTATGAAATAGATGACTTGGTACACCTTGACAAAGATCTAGCAAACCGATCAGCACAAGAAATAAAGATATCTCGATTTGCTATAGTGGTTTTCAAGTTTAGACATTGCAAGATTTTAAACTGTGGGCGATAAAGGGTTTTCTGTCTGGAAGAATTAGATTCCAGATGGTAGCCGTGAAGTAAATACAGACAGGTGGAACACATGAAAATAAATCTACAAATTTAAATCAACCAAAAATTATTTACTAAATATTATTATTCTTAACTTAATCATTATTTCAACATTCACAAAACATTATCATTATAACTGAATTTTCACCAGGGTAAAACAAAACCAATATTTTTAGATTTCTACAATTTCTTAAATTCACTAAATGATGTTAATAATCATTATCTTTAATTAACATATAACAACAATATTCATTTTAAGTTTCACTAAGTGATTGTAGTTCTTTAACTAAATAAATTCTTTCTCTGGCATTTTCCATCGGAGATAAAAATGAATCACTAATTTTACCTTTATCCAAAAAAAATCAGAATCATGCCAAAGTTCTGTATTTCGATAATGTTCAAGGGAAAATGGAAAATTCTCTCAACAGCCGGATTCATGGATCCAAATTCAAAAACCGTTCTATTCCGACATTTTTGTCATCAAGGCACAGAGCACTCGAACAATTCTTGGACAAAGGGGTCTCAAGCCTGGCATGGGATTCTCCCTAAAATAAAATAAAATAATTAAAAATTTGGCAAATAAATTTAGCCCGGAGTCTTTCATCTTCCATGGTCTTCTTGGAATAGTTCTTAAGAAACAAATATTCCCTCCGTTGAAAATTTCAGCTAAAACCTTTGTCTTCAGTTTGAGACAAAAATCTGTCCATCCTTCCTCTCGGCGAACGAAGTCCAAAGAGGCCCGAAAAGAAAAAGCGAACTTCAAGCTCTCTTCAACGCCAACTCTGATTGGCGGAGAGAGGCGAAACTTCAAACCCAGGCATCCACGTCAGACAACCGGAGACAAGCGGCTTTCGCGAAAACGTTTCTCCTCGACGAAAACGAGAATTTAATGTAAAAGCAATACAGACAAGTCCTAGCACAGCTCCGTACAGGCACGAAGGAAGAGAGAGAGAGCTTTTCCCTCAAAAACACACAAAGGTTCATGACGCACAGAATGGCGACATGACAAAAGTATAGTTAGCGGGAAAATTGTACTGATTGTGCTCATTTTGATTGTGCAAGTTTTATTTGTTCTCACTGCGAATGTGCTAAACAAAATCCCTATATATTGAAATATACTGTAGTTTATTCGCGGTGGTCTGAAGCATGCATGCTGGTGTTAAATCAGCTGTTCTCAGCTATCTCTGTAACCGCTGATGCAATTAAAACGAGACTCCGTGGTAGTTTGATTAGTCTGCTTAGAAGAGGGAACAGTTTATTTTTTTTATTTTAATTATATACAATAATATATAAGGAAAGTATTGTGACGGGGACGAAAATTCTAATTCGAGTTTTCGACGGGAGAGCACGTTTCAATTATCCCTGATCGCGAATAGAACATTTTTGAAGTGATGTGTGTGTGTGTACGTATGTGTGTGTGTGTGTGTGTGTATGTGTGCGACAGTGAGTCTATAGACACGATATCTCACGAACGAATGGAGCGATTCGAGTGAAATTCGAAACAAAAATTACTATCCGTGAGTACTGGAAGTCTGTTGTTTGTAACACAAAATGAATGCTGAGAACGCTCCCTAAATTTTCGAGTTAAATTTTGAAAAAATCACCAAAATATCAAAACTTTTAATAAAGTTACGAAAATAGACATTTCTTATGTAACTTTTCCTTAGAAAACGATTTACTTAAACTTTAGAGCGCTAGCATGAACTGTTCTCAAGATATTAACTATTTTTCAAATTAATTCATCAATAAAATCTCATAAAGTAAAAAAAAAAATTAACTGTTGAAAAACATGTTCACTTATCATATGTAATATCATGCGATAAATTTGGTGACATCATTCTCGTGGACCTAGCTCTTTCCATTCATGATAAATGATACTTTGAGAAATACATTTGTATTTGAACGCCAATAGTCATTTATCTGATATAAGAATAACTTATTTCTGCGTCCATAACGCTTGGCGAGAGTTTTGCGACGAATTTGGCAGACTGTCGCCAACTGAGCGACTTTTTAAATTTTGCTAAATGAACGAAAATCTCACCAAATGGATGAATTCTATTCCATGCTTCCGACTTCAAATGAAGCAGACCCTGGTCCCGATCTGATTGAAATTTATCCGGAGGAACTATAAACGATGTTTGAGTTTCAGTTTTATATGTTTAAGTTTTACATGTTTATATTTATATACATCTTAAATTAGCTAATTAATATACAAAAAAGGTTCATTAACTTCTAATTTTTTTTTAAACAATTTTCAGAAACATCAGTTGAAACATCATTTCGAAGTTTTTTATATATTTTACAAAATATTTACTTAAAATAGTCCTAAGAAAACATTAAATAATAATAACAGTTTGGAATTAGAATGCACAATTAAATGCTGCATTATGATCGATGTTTTATTAAACAATTACTTATGTCTGTTTTTGTAAACATATCGTGTGTGTGTGTAATTGTGTTTAAAGAATAAATACTGATGTCAGGAATAATAACTTATGTCTGTATTTGCCACAAACTTGCTTCGGGAATAACCACTTAAGTCAGTATTTACCTAAAAATTCATTTTCCAAAATTACAATACAATGTATGCTTATTTAGCTTATAAATGTGTAATAAATACTGTGGGGGCAACAAGAAATCTAAAGATATATTTATTCTCTTGGGATATTTTATTTCTACTTTGGTTACAAGGGTTGTGCTCACATTTTTCCCACACATGGTTGCGCATTCCGCACCCTATACAATATTTAATTTCATTTTCTGATTTTTCATGCCTATCATATTTTACTTGCTGAGGTTCAAATTTTGAATTTTGAAAATGCCTTTCCATTTGATTATCATTAAATTTTCTGCCATTATTTTCATAGCGATAAATTGCATTAATTTCTGTACGGTCGCAATCCTCCTCCATAATTTTCTCTAAATGCTCTGCGTATGCTATCGCTTAGTCAAAATTTTGAATATTTAGTTTTGTAATTTCAAAAGCAAGATCTTGTCTAACAGACTCTAAAAATTTAGGCAGCATTAAATTGTTTTTAACTTCGCACATCTCATTAGTTGCGTAATTTCCTAAAAATTCATTTGTCGCATTTTAAATATTTAATGCCAGATCAGCTACCTTCATACCTGGTGACATTTTAATTTTATTCAAATTTGTTTGCTTTTAAAGCATTGTTAGAGATGTTTTAAATTGTTTCATCAATATTTGTTTAATCTCTCCCATATTTTTTGCAATCTGCAATTCTCTTTTTTTTGACAAAAATTCCAAAGCTTTCTCTTTTAACCTAGTTTTTAAAATTACGACTTTATTTTCTTCCGACCATTCGGCCATTTTTGCGACATTTTCAAATTGCGCTAACAAAAATTCGATATCCTCGTATTTCTTTCCATAAAATATCGGCAATAAATTAATTAATTCAAACTTCTCCATTTTTACTCTCTGAGTTTCATTAATTTCTTTCTGTGACCTACCTGTCCGGAGACTTTTGACGTCTCAAATTTCTAGTGGCTCTTTGAGGCATTTAAAACAAAAATTATCCCGTCCAAAATCCTAGTTAAAATTAGCAGCATAAAATACACTTCCAAAAATACTGCACATAAAACACTTCAACATGCAAACTAAATATTCTTAATAATAATCAATTTTTTAAACACTATTTTCAATTATTTCAAATATATTCAACTTCTTTTCACTTCCAAAGTGATTGTGCATATTTAATTTTAACAATGCAAAAATCTGGACGACACATGCTTCTCCAAAATTTTTATTCATCTCTTCATTTAAATTATTTATATCTACCTTAGAGTATTATTCATTAAAATTTTTATTTAAATTTTGACTCACACAAAAGCGTCACGGAAACCAAATGTGGCAACAAGAAATCTAAAGTTATACTTTTAAATATAAATTCATTAAGTACTTATTATTTTAATATTAAATTCATTAATTTGACATGGCCGTTATTCTCATATAGTGGAATTAAATTTAATGTACATTGCTATGTTGTGCCGCTATTAACCCTCCAATTATTTTACCTTTCGTGTGAATCCTGTAAAGGAATATTATTAATTATTAAAATATTAGACTCCCAATTTAAACTTAACAATAACATTTATTAAAGACACAAAATACCTATTCAATTCCAATACATCAACTACTCTTCCTATTAATTATTTATTAAGATAGAATGTGAGAGGAGAGCATGTGAGACCCTGAACCATATACCTAACGTATTTATTAACCTGCGGATGATTGATGAACACATACCTTCAATCTGGGCCTTGTTAGCAACACTTGGTTAATCTCGTCTGTAGTAACACGCATCAACTCGAAGTGTAAAGCCCACTCGTAACTTCATTGAAAACTGCTAACTCAAACACTCCACTTATTTCATGCTATTAGGCGGTTCTATCCACAAGTCATCAAAACTTATCTGCATCAGTCAACTCTGAACAACTGTTCACCAGCATCTTTCTTAAGTCATTTTAGATCTCATTTTTAAGTCAAAAATCATGATTGTCTTATTTCTGGTCTGCTCTTGTCTCCAAAGTCAAAATCTAACTGTCTTCTTCCATGTCTGAAATTCCATTACCTTCTTCGTCAATGTCTGATCTCGTTCTCTGTTCACAGGCTGTGTTTCCCTCGGTGTGTGTGTGTGTGTGCGGGGAGGGGGGTAACTCCGCCCTTACTTCATTTTGGCGCTTATTGGTTACTCCTTACTCAATGGCACCATTGCACCTTTAGTACGGCCCAGCTCATTCCCTCTGGTATGGCACCCCTAAATTTAGAGTCTTCTGACCTTTAGGTTGAAGTCGTAATAAACCTTGGTGCCAGCCAGACTACACGCTTTGTTCGCCGTTTTGTCCAAAATAAATACTCACATAAAAGTGTCTCATCTTATGTGAGAATAATTTCTGGTCTCACAAATACCATAAAAATCAAATGTGTATTTCGAAAATCAAAACCAAAAATTAAACAAGAAAGATCAATCATGCATAAGCATTGATTATGAAACACTTTCCAACTGAAATGTAATTTCATCTAAAAATTTCTAAATTGTGATAGCTTCAGTGGTGATATCTTTTACATTATCACATTACTACAGTAATTTATTTTACTTAAATATTTAAAACTGTATCGATATATAAATCATCTGATTCTTTATGCAAAATCAATGAATATTTCATTCATATAACTTGTATTCCAGACTCCAGACCTAAATAATTTTGTGTGAAAAAAATTCAGCAATTCTTATGTAATTCATCTTACAATCGCTTGAGATATTTGCATTCTGCATATGTTAAAATTAGGCTTCGTTGAAGAAATAATAAAAGTTTAGGGATCATTTAAAATCACAACTATTGTAATTGCATAGGCACGGAATTTAGATACACAGATAATATATGTGTGTATGTGTATGTACTCAAAGTATTGGAATCGTGCCGAAGATCGAAACTCAAATTTTCAAAGGATCTACACGTTTTGGGACTTCTAGAACACGAAAAATCTATTTTTAGGAAGACGTCTGTGTGTGTAAGGGTGTATCTGTGTATGTTTCTGTGTAACTGTGTGGATATTACATCCACTCTAATTGAAAAACTAATGGACCGAATTGCATACAATTTGGTAGGTATGTTTTTTGTGGGAAATCCTGATGTTCATTAGATTATAGTACGATTCGTAATAAAAGAATCTGCCTTCTTTGCGAAATGGACGCAGAAATTGCCTTTATCCACTCTAGCTAAAAACTAATGGAACAAATTTAACAAAATTTGGTGTATAATATTTCAATAACCTACAAGTGATTTATATACCAAATTTAACAAAATTTTGTATATAAATTATTTGTAGGTTATTCTAGTACGATTCGGGAAAAAAGAACGGTCTTTTTTTGCGAAATGGCAGCAAAAATCGTTATATATAAAAATAAAAGTCTACGTGTGCTCAATTGTATCAATTAAATTCCTATTTCATACGTGATTTTTGACAACAAAAAGAATAAGACTAACCCCATTACTCTAGGACTAGCCGTTCTTGAGATATTCTTGTTTTTTCGCGTTTTCGCTACGCCACCTTTGACAATAAGTCCATCTATCAAATGAGAACCAAATTTAAGTTTAAAGTGCAAATTCAATGTCATTTAAAATACTTATGGCTGTTATTTTGTGCAGATAAACTCAAATTATTATTGAAGAAATAAAGAGAACGTGAATATGAGTCTGCAGTGAAAGACATGTGCTGTCCACATCAGAATTTTTAACAATATTACAACAATGATTTATAGAAGTGAACGGGGATTATTTTCAGGCCATTTCGAAAAAAATGTATGATTTATATTTAAAGATCCATCACATTTTCGTCCAATAAAATGTTCAACAAATTTAAGCTGTGTACCAAATTTTAACTCTCTAGGACGTAGGAAAGTGCATTAAACATGCCATCAAATAAGTATATTATGAAGAGTTATATAAAATTTTAAGAAAATGAAAAATTGTTATGAACCAAATGTATTTTAAAATGTGAAGTTTCTCGCGTTTGCAAAACCTTTAAACAAATGGAAATATATTTATTACATAATATACCTCTTTTATCTTTCTGTAAGATATCCCAAAGTCAGAATTTAATTGAATTTGTTTATTTTCCTATATTAAATAATTTTTAATTAAAAAACTACTTAACATATTTTACTGAATTTTTTTTTATATATTCTATGGGATAATGTGAATATTTTCTAAAAATTTCGAAGCAATTCGTGAATTTTAAATTTACTTAAAAAATGTTTGAAAAATTAGGTCCCGTAGGGTTCAATGTATTTCATTTTTTCAACCCAGGTTCAATAAAAAACTAATTGGGTAATATTATTTATTTATATTCCCATAGGTCCTACAGACCGTCTGTACAACATACTAAAATTTCATTTTGATAAAGTCATTTTTACGGCAGTTATCGTGCTAACGGACAGACAGACAGACAGAATGAACAAAGTCATAAACACTTTTCAACTTTGTTGTAAAGTGTTAAAAAAATGAAAAATTGTTAACTACCAAATTTATTTGAAAATGTGAAGCCTCTCTCATATGCAAAACGTTTAAACACTTGGAAAGATATTTATTATATGATATATCTCTCTTTTCTTTTTGGAGGATATCCCAAAGTCAGAATTTAATTGAATTTGTTTTTTCCCTATATTAAATAATTTTTAATTAAAAAACTACTTAACATATTTTACTGAATTTTTTTATATATTCTATGGGATAATGTTGTTGTTGAGACCCAGACCGTCCGACCTACCAGAAAGGTGTAAGGTAACTGTATGGACGGCCGGGACTATGGGATAATGTGAATATTTCCTAAAAATTTCTAAGCAATTCGTGAATTTTAAATTTACTTAAAAAATGTTTAAAAAATTAGGTGCCATGGGGTTCAATGTATTTCATTTTTTTCAACCCGGGTTCAATAAAAAACTAATTGGGTGATATTGTTAATTATATTCCCATAGGTCCTACAGACCGTCTGAACAACATACTAAAATTTCATTTTGATAAAGTCATTTTTACGGCAGTTAATGTGCTAACGGACAGACAGACAGACAGACAGACAGACAGAATGAACAAAGTTATAAACACTTTTCAACTTTGTTGTAAAGTGTTAAAAATACGATGTCTTAAAAATGTCATTATTTTCATTCGTTAATATCTCAACTTCCTTGTTTTTGATTTAAGTGGTTTTTCCCCTTAGCTCTAGATATGTTATTTCTATGTTATGACTTCCTATTTTTATTTAAAATTCTGTTAATGCCCAAATACAATTATTTTATGTGCACTCGATGGTTTTATATTTCGCGCATTTTACTAAAACTGTGCAACCTAAAAAATTTTTATATGTAATTTCTTTTATATGTTTTGCAATTTTGTAAACATTTTTCATCATATGTCAAATCAAACCTCTCTATAATAAATTTAAGAGGTTCTTTATATAAAAACATCCACTCATAACTCATCATGAGCAGCATTACTTGTTAAAAATGTTCTCTTTCATATAGTAGATATACTTGTAGAAGCAAAGCTACATATTGAATTGTTTTGTAAATACCTTAGAACAATGGGATTTTTGCGGGATATTACGGGCCTAATCCGAGGGACATTCAGATGTGGGGGGGGGGGGGGGGTGATCAATGCAAATTTGATGAAATATTCTATTATCATCGAAAATATGTTTCTGTGCAAAATTTTAATAAACTCGTCTGAATAGAAATAGATCAAAAAGTCATTTCAGTATTTGACACAAACAAACAGTGAGACAAACCTAAATGAAACAGTGTAAAAATTCGAGTTTCGCCACGACATGTATTCAAGAGCGTTCTTGATGTATTCCCAAAATTTTGAAAATCGGTTTGGTAGATTTTTAAAAACTTTGTTACAAACACTGCGCAATTTGGGCCACTAACAAGGGGGGCTACGCTCCAAAAATGTAGCATAATTAATCGAATTTCGATTTACAAAAATCTTGGAAACTAAAAAACTTCATCAAGTTCCAGATTTCTTGTAACTTACCATCCTAGAGATAATCTAATGTGACTGATCAAACACGCTGCAATACACACAGCTCAAACCTCCTAAATAACGAAAATATAATAACTTCGTTTAAATCAGTATATAATACTAAATTTAATAGTATCGACCGGTTTCGAGGACGAACGCAAGCTTCATTGCAAGGACACACAACTGTCACTTATCAGAAAAAGACCAGGGACTGAGGCAAGAACATCAAGTGTGGCAAAAGCAGGAGAAGAGCGTTGTCAAAGGATAAAGAAGAAAAACCGGGAAAAAAAAACCCAGGAGGAATGAATAAGATGTGAAACACCATGAATGAAGCGTAAAATACCAAAGAGGATAGTGAACGTCGAACAATGAACGCCTAAAAGTGAACGCCCAGAAACTGAACACGTGACTTGAAATCTTTGTGAGTAGGTTGTGAAGAACCTTTCTACCCAAACCGGGAATTGAGCCATGGATCTTCGAGCTAGCTAGCCGATGCTCTACCGTTGAACTACTGGGACGAAATTGCAAGCTCTTCGAAGTCGAAGCGGACTCTTCAAGGTAATGAGATGGTCAGTGAGAAGAAAACTCTTTAAAACAAGGATTTCGGAATTATTGTTGTATAATATTTGCATAAAAGTAGTAATATCCTGAATTGTTAAAGGTGTCCTATTCAAAGGTCAGACTTCTGCCTGGTCGGGTGTGCGTTTCTGGAGAGCCTGGTCAAATATGACCGTATCTCCGGGCTGTAAGTGTACATCATGATCTGTGAAATTACATGCATTGCTCCAAAAATTTGGGGGGTGTAATTGAGAATACTCCGAAGAGTATAGAAATGATATTAGGTGGTAAGTGAATTCACGAAAAAAAAAAGGGGGGGCCACATTTTTTTTTATCGTTATAGATGTCGATCGTTCGAGAAGCCTTATATAGTTAATCTACAAACACTGTTATATTTGTAATTGTGTTTCTCGTTCCGCTATAGGAGCACTTTTTATCAATCTATGAGGATATACAATCGACAGTCTTTATATAATGCAAGTATCAACAGGTTTCAAGGGCAAAGAACAGCCTCCTTCGGTAGAGCAGAAAGACAGATCACTCTCACCAACAATGGCAAGTACAGAGGTGTGCTTGCCTTTCTTAATACTTGGGATTTTTAAAGACTGTAAATCATAATTGATGGTCAAATTAACACTCGAAAGAGTTGTGCTTCATAAAAGAATACAACTAATGTTTTCTAGCCTTTCTTGGAGGCACATAATATCTCAAAGAAATTCTTTACATCTTTCAATAAATTCGACAAGAAAGTTAAAATACAGCAACTAAGCCCTCAGAATAAAAGGAAATGTACTTAGACAAACATTCAAAATATTTGGGACTGTGTTATTTACTTTGTACGTAATTTGCGTTTAACCAAAATAGAAGGATTTTTGCAAAAGCCTTAGAACATAACGATGACAAATCACGCAATTCTGCTGTTAGCGCATTTCAAGGTGCACCGGTGTTTGTAAATCATTTCGAGTTGGAGGAATTTCTGACTTTATGTTTATTATAATAATATAAATTTATTCAAACGTTTTGCACTAGCTATTTATTAGATTCAATTAGTTATTCGGTGAAAAAATATAAAACAAACATTTTTGATTGTGAACATCCACTCGACTTACTTATAAATCAATACTCCACAAACTTGTTTTCATGTGATGTAACAAAATGATATAAATGTTTTTTAATGGATATGGCTGATGTTACTGAATCTTGTGTATCTTGTAATTTATTTTTCAGTAGAGAGCGGAATAAAAAGGGTGGACACGGCAGGTGAGACAACACTTGTTACCAGCTGTTACTGTCTGTCGCATGGAAACCCGTCTGTCATGGAAACCCGTTTTCTGAAATGTTTTTCATTTCAGAAGACACGTGTTGTTGAAGAGATGCCTGGACGAAGACAACAAAGCCTGTTTCAGCATTTGGACGACCGTGCGAGTGGATTCATTTTAGGCATAAGTACGGCTGGGAGGTAATACCGGCGTACCGCCGTTGAAACACGCGTAGATGCGTCCACTGTACAAAGGATTTGGAGAGTAGGGATTGTGAAAGCGACTGTGAATCATCGCAGTGGTACAGGCCCCATCAGACGCACGTCAGCACACGTTGATTCGAAAGCATGCAGAGGCGACCCTCCAAACGACGACTGTCTAAACTCTGCAGAATTTGCAGGGTACATTAGATGATCAAATATCAGCAAGAGCAGTTTCTCGACTATTTGCCGAAAGCGGCATGTACTCAAACCTTCCTTTACGAAGACTGCCATTGACGACAAGACACCAACGTGAAAGATTGTAAAGGTGCCGGACTCGAGCCTCTTGGACGTTTGAATGGGACAGGGTAGTGTTCCACGACGAGTCCTGGATCTGTTTGTCAAATGATAGTGGCCGTGTGAGAGACTGGAGGCGACGTGTAAACAGATTCAATCCTGCTGCGACTTTTGGACATATTGCTCGTAAGCGCGACATCATGTTTTGGGGTACCATCGGTTTTGATAGCCGGTCACCTCTGGTTCGTATCAGAGACACAATGACTGCACGACGATATGTGGATGAGGTGCGCTGCCGCCAGTTCACTGCCCTACCTTCAATGGTCGCAAAATGCTGTTTTTCAGCAAGATAACGCGCGACCACGCACGGCAACCATCAGCAGACAAGCCTTGTAAGGTATCCAGATGCCTCCGCTGCCTCATCCATTGAGCAAGTATGGTACGTTATTGACTGGCGTTTGACTACTATGTCCCCACCTCAAACAGAAGATGATCTGTAGATGATGATTGAAGGCATATGGTCATCCATCCCTCAGGACTCTATCCGCACACTCATTGCATTTATTTCTAGATGGATTGCTGCTTGCATTGACGCAGGAGTTGGTCCTACTGTCCACTGATCACACTGTATATGTCGTTACTGTATTGCATTCTTTCTGTAATTAACATCAATTATTTATATATGTCATCTCTGTCTGTGTGCTCTTTACCATCACATTCTATTCGATCTTTCATGGTGTTGTATTATCTGTGCATCTGTATCGTGTATTGTACACACACACACACACACACACACACACACACACATATATATATATATATATATATATATATATATATATATATATATATATGTGATATATATGTGTATATACAATGATATATATATATATATATATATATATATATATATATATACATATACATATATATATATATATATATATCATTATATATCATTGTGGTTCAAAATCCATAGCCAAAAGATCTACTTTTATAAATTGTTGTTGGTGGTCATGGATATTATTGTTTCTCTCAATGAATAAACAACTCCCAAAAAAGCTTTAAAGTACAGAATTATAATATTATTATTTTATCTAAGACTGCCTCATCAAGGTTAATGTATCTTCCACTTTTCTTTTGACATTGCTTTTATTTAGAAGAGAATATTAATTTTAACCACCTGTTTCTCCTTAAAAATTTCATTTATTTGATAAATGTATCTAAGCACTTTATACATTTGGCTGAACCATTGTTTTGTTATATTAATGATAGTGTATCTTTTCGGGAAAGTGACAAATGACTGTGTATCCTATTGGCGAGCCACTGAAAGGTATTGTTGACAGTGATATCAATGAGTCTTAAAGTTTTAAAAGTTAACTTACATTATCAGAGAAAGAAAAATACGTTTCAGAACAATGCCGTAAAAAGCGTTTTGAAGGAGACCTCTGAGGTTTGGAAGAAAAAAATAATTTCAATTTTTGAGGAAAGAAACATTGTTCGAAAGATGAATTCATTATTGAAAGCATATCGAAACATTTGCCATAAGAAGAATCGTAGAAGTACTGCTTAGTTTGCCAAAGCGGATGGTTTTATGGAGTCAATCAGTCAATAAATCTCCTCTGTAACATTACTTACTATTATGCTTTAAATCTGATAAAAATTGGGCAGGATAGCACTTCTTGATGAACCGAATATCGGAATGAAAGTAAGTTATGGGTGGGGTGCCATAAATTTATCTAAAAAGGAACATGAAAAATAATAAAATCGTTAAAATAAGCTAAAATATTTAAGATGCAAGAAATGAGGAAATGTAAGGTGGCCAAGAAAGCACTGTTGTTAAGTTATTTGGACGACGAAGCAGCTGATCCGATTAGTGACCCTGACACTGAGTTAACAGAAGATACGGAAATATGCTTTGATGCCATTGCCATAGTTCCATCTGTGTCAAAAATTGCAAAACACCGTGCTAAAATGAGTGCATCGGCTGTTATTTCTGAAGATCTTGCGTTCCATGGCACGAACATCAACAATAGGATAGCAGCCTATCTTCTATCTACAGCAGTTGCACAAAGTTATGGAAACCCAGATGCAGTCAAGCTTCGGTGGGCAGCATTTGTAGACCACGGATGCAGCATCGCTTCCTACATGATGCAAAAAGGAAAACCGCATTCTGGTCTCATGGTCCCATAGTAATGCATTTCGATGGAAAACTACTTCGACATGTTTTTCTGCCCCAACGTAAGATCGAGTTGCCAATTTAGTCTCAGACCATGGGGTTGAAAAATTTTATACGTTCCCAAAGTTGAACAAAGAGCAGTAAAACAAGTATGTGTACAGGCAATACTTGACTTGAACATTCAAGATCAGATCATCATACTGTTATTTGATACGACTGCCATAAATACAGGTCGCTTGAATGGGCTTGTATTCTACTCGAGAAAAGTTACTGAAATAATTGCTTTAGCTGGTATGTAGATACATATTTGACGTGGTATGTGGATATTTCTTCGATACATTATTTGGCGCAAGGTCTAGCCCAAATGCTTTGACATTTCGTTGATTTTACGAATTTCGGCCTAAGATTTAACAGCGCAAATTGGAGCACTACAGTGACATCCGATTGAACGGAGAAGTATAGTTACTCAAGACTCAAGCAATAACTTTTGCAAATCATATGTTACAGAGAAAATCAAGGAAGACAACCGAAAGTTATTGGAGTTCACGTTGATTTTTTTAGGATAATTTCTGTTAGTATCAACTTTTGAGTTCCTGGAGCTTTCACCACTCACTTTTGATGTACATACTTAACTGTACATACTTAAGATTTATCTTTTTCGAAAGTAATTCAAGCTGACAAAACTTGAGAACAATATCGTGCCTTAAACGTGGTTTGCTTGTTGTGTTGATTAAGGTGAAAACCTGAATAGAGTGCACAAATGCCTGTAATACCCCTATCAATGACATAACTCTAACATGGGTCTTTTCTGACTACATGAAAACTTTTAACGTTATCTCAGCGAGGACAATCACAACAATGAATCGCTGTCTGTAGTACTTGGGTCAAGAAATGGCTCCATTTAATCTTTTCTCAAAAGTTTTATCTGCAGAAACGAAGCGTCTGATGATGGTATGCTTACAGGAACACACATTTCAAACGAGAAAGCATATCGGTCATATGCACGGCGACAGAAGATTTGAGAGACAAAACATTAACTATTGCATTGGATATGATTTTCATTTCTTCTTTGAAGTTTTACAATTGGGCAAATCTGTCTTGGATTTGTGGGATGAGATTTTTTTCGCCAGAAAACTAAAAATACATTAATGGATCATAAAGTCGTCAACGACAGCACTAAAATATTAATCGCTTTCGTTACCACTTTTAATTTATCTCTCACTAAGAAGGAAGATCAGAAGCAATTTATCTTTCAAATTACAGAGAGCCATTTTAAACGCTTTCCAGAAACCAAGCATACTTTTCGCAGAGACTAAGATGCAAGCTGACTCAGAAATCATCAGTGGTAACTGTTACATAGTATAAACACTATAATGGATTGTATGTGAACCTATTTAAGAAATGAATTTGAAATTTAACATGTTAAGTTAAAATATCATTACGTCTAAAGTTCATGATGTTATTTTTAATAAAGGGCGTCCGCCATAGTCTTATAATAGTAAAAGTTCAAACACCTTAAGGATAAGTTACTCACCTTGGCAGTAAATATTATTGAATTTCCTTGACATCTTTTGTGAAATATTTTTCTTATCGAAAAGACCAAAAGCACTCATGTGCTACAAAACATTTCGATGGTCCCAGATTCGAAAACTGCTCACGTATATCAATTTTCTTGTAATTTAATTGTGTATCTTTTCTAAAGAATCAATAATAGATTTATAGACTGCGTTTTCCTACAGAGATATTAAGCTGAAAACTGAATACATTTTCTTTTAAGAACAAACACCTTTACATGTTTTATAAAATCTATGTCGGGAGTATTAAGTGAAGAAACATATCTTTGCGAAAATGGTACTTTACATTTTATTTTTCTAAAAATATACTTTATAAGTACTTAGAAGCAGTTTATAGCCAATCCGTTTATTGCCCAGCAAAAAGAAATCCGTGACCTTTCAGTGCTCCTTAATGCTCCTTGTAAAAAGTCATCATCACAATATGAGTACTTATGAAGACTAAGAAGATGGAAACTGTAGAAATCAATTGCAAACTCGCTCACAAATTTTCCATGCTAGAAAAACAAGCAAAATTTCCCTCCTCAAAGTTATGAGCAAACTAAAAAAAACATTTCAAAAGTTCTAAAAGAACCTTTGGCTGCGGATTAAGACCATTTACGACTCAAAAAGTCTTACAAAATTTCAACATTTTTCTGAAGTTCAGAACGTTAAACATTCGAAGTTGCTTCAGGGCGATCTTGTTTCACGATTAAGTAAAACCTTAGTGTACGCTATAAAATTGAAGGAAATTCGAAGAAATGTTTTCAACTTATAAAAGCTCTTTTCTTGTATTATTTTCAATTTCTTTAGAAAAAAGACATATCTATTTTATCTTCCATAAATAATTAAAGAATATTTGGTTTGAAATGTTATTTTTGATCTTAAGTATTAAATTTATGCATTAGCAGTAATCTAAATCCGGAAATCATAATCTGTACGATGTTTGATTTACATAGACTTATGATCAGTATACATGTGTTTCGTATGAAATCTATATAAGTAAAATTGAAAATCTGTCTATCTGCCTGTCTGTTTGTGCCATCATCACGGGAGAACGGCTGAATCGAATTTGATGAAATTTTGTGGGTAGCCTGGAAACACTTAAAATTCTGTCCATGACTTTAGTTTCTATGACCAGTGGTTTTCGAGATATTAGTAAAAACGAAACTTTCGTTTGTCTCATCATTACGAGAGAACGGCTAAACCGAATTTAATGAAATTTTTTAGGTAGCTCTGAAATACCCCTTCATAAATTTTGTCCAAATTTCGGGTTTTCAAAACCAGAGGTTGTCGAGATATTAATGAAAAACGGAAATTTTTCCTAGGAGTTCTACTCTCAACTCCGTGGTTTATCCAAACGGAAAGGATAAAAATTGTTTGTTTAATCTCTCTGAGTTTGGTGGGAGTTTATTGCGCTAATCAGTCACTCACTATTTGAAAACATGATCTGCTTGAAAACATGAATGTTTGAAACATGAATTTAAATGGAAAATCTATCAACATGGCTTATTTTTCACAGGCTCTTACTCATCAATGAAAAGTATAAAGAAATCAAAATGGTTATGAAATTATCAGTATTTTATAAGGAAGATTCTATCTTATATCATGTTGCTCAGCAACGTAATTAAATTAAATGTGTTTGTTAATTTTAATTATTATTTTTTCGATTTAAATAATATATAAATGGATATAAAAATATATCTTATAAAGGAACGGTTTGATTTTTCTTTTAATTATATTAAGGACTGCGTACATCACTGTCACTTATTTTGGCAAAGAGTTTTCAAACTTATATATTGTGTTTTGCTAATAAACTCATATTCTGTGTTTAGCTTCTAATACAATTTTAGTGTATATCTACTAATACAATTTTAATGTTTTTATTTAGTATATACAAACGGGATCGGAATGTTTTTTTCTTCAGATCTGCAAATTCAGGTCTACGAATTTGGTGGGAAATCGGTAACATGGCAACTTTTCTTAAATGTTGCCCAATTGACGGAAATATGTTCAAATTGATAAAAAAGACGCTAAATTAATAAAATTAAATTTGCTTTGTTAGACGAGAGTATTGAAATGAGGTTTGGAAATGATGTTTACAAATGGTGTGAGAGTACTGAAATGATGTAACATTTGCCTGTCAGTCCAACCATCCTACATAGTAACTCATATAGCGCAGTTTTAAAATGTCATCAAATTGATAAAAATGTTTGTAAATACATAAAAATATCTTGAAATTGATAAAATCGCTCTAAATAGATGAAATTAATTGTGTTTGTTAGGAGATAGTATTGTGATGATGTCAATTTGTCGCCAACTGGGACTGTCAGTTCTATACTCCCGCTTGGCGAACATTTGGCAATTTTTTAAATGCCGCTAAATTGACGAAAATGTCGCCAAACCTTCCATAGAGATAGCATTATGGAGACGATATTTTTTCGGTTAATGTATTTGAAGAAAATTATGACATGTCGCTGAGCAACGGATTTAAATCCAATATGTTTATGCAGCATACGATTTATATTAAATCTTTTCGAATTTAAATAATAAAGATATGTGCATAGAATAAATTTCACCTATATTGCATTTTTGACTGGATAATATCAATTACGATCTTCAGTTTTAAACATTATTATTATTGATATTTTCGGGGATTATTGATATTCCCAATGTATTACGTCATCGTTTTTTTTTTGGGGGGGGGGGGGGCAAAAATTGTTGAAACTCATTGTACGTAGTACGGGTAATCTTCTACAAATGCATGGGTATATATTCTAATCTACGAAAATATAAGTAGTACAGGTACATTGGCATATTTTGACATATATTGGCATATATTGGAATAAATTACGGCGTTTAGGTTTAAAGATTACGGTATTGATATTTCCAATTTATTAAGTCATCTATTTTATTTTGCAAGGATTTCAGAAACTAATACGCTGCAGTACGCGTAATCGTTTCCTAACACATGGATATATTTTCTAATATTCGCGAATATCAGCAGTACGGATCCCAAAAAACTTTAACGCTTTTATTTTGCATATATTGATTCAATTTCATATATTTTGTACAGTTGTTTACAAACGGGATCAAGATGTTTCATTTTTCAGATCAGCCTGTGAAGATAATTTTTTATGTAGAGAGAACATATAGTCTTAATATAATTTCTTAATATCATTTAATATAATTTTGTATAGGAAGAACAGATATTCTTAAACTTTTTTTAGAAGCATTAATTTAAATATTTTAATAGAATTCTTTGAATAGCAATGTCATTTAGAATATTATACGAATTTACACATGATTGTGAATTTTAAGTGTTTTCATATTATCTATTCCGTACGAAGAACGGGTGTGCTGCTCGTAAAAAATATAAAGAAACTTGAATTTCCCACCCAAGTGCAAATTCCTACAGTATTACAAATGACATTGTTATTCAAAATATTCTATTAAAAGATTTAAATTAATGCTCCTAAAAAGAAATTTAAGAATATCTGTTCACGCTGTACAAAATTATCTTCACAGGCAGATCGGAAGAATGAAATATACCGATATCGTTTACAAACAGCAAATTTACAGAAAATATGAAATTGAGACAATATATGCGAAAATGAAAGCTCTAAAATTATATTAGAAGATATACCTGAAGTATTTACATTCTCGAGGTTTAAAAGACATACCCGTATTACAGTCAACCCTCCTATAACGCGGCACTTTTATAACGCGTTTTTCATATAACTCGGAGTAAAAATTGCGACAGTCCTCCCATAAAGCGATACTCATAAAACGCGGTAGGCTTATAACGCGGTTTCTCCATAATACAACTCAATTAGCTTAAACAGTCTCCTTATAGCATGAATTTTTCTATTACACTATTACGGTTGAAATTAATGGGGGATTCCCCTGTTTTTTCATCTAAGTACATCAACATTTTTCGATTTCAGTTATCACAGAAATCCCCTGCAAATGCAGAGATATACAGCATTGGGGTTTCCATATAACGCGGTACGAATTGTTCTGTATTGTACTAATTCTGAGTTTTTTATAACGCGGTATGTGCTTTCCATACAGCACGGTATGCGGTTTCCATATAGCACGGTACAAATTAATCTGATTTGCACAAATCTGAGTTACTTATAACGCGGTACGAATTAAATGCAATATAGGAGGTTTGACTGTACTTATATTTTTATAGATTACTTTATACCCGTGTATTGTAAGATGTACATGCACTACCATATATGGGTTTGAAAAATGTTTCATCAAAATAAAATAGATGACGTAAGAAATTGATATCAATAATCCGTAATCTTTAAATCCGTGGTCGTAATTTCATATAATCCAGTCAAAAACTCAATTCGGATCAAATTTATATGCATTTCTTTATTATTTAAATAAAATAAGGTTGAATAAAAATCATCTGTGTATAAAGTCATTGGGTTTAATTCCGTCATTTAGCAACATGATATCTTTTTTTTTCGAATAAATTTCCGAAAAATTATCATTTGCATAATACTATCTGGATGGCAGTTTCAATAGTGAGTTTTGTAATAATGTATCGATAACCCTCTACTCCTAGAAACTCGAAACGTGGATTAAATTTAAAGTTGGGATTATTCCAAGTCTGCCCCGAAAATTTCATCCATTTCTGTGTTGCCGTTTTTCCGTGATTGTGAAACAAACAAGCTATTGTTTATTGCTTCCACAAACCAAAAAACGCCAATCAAATTTTCCTAAAATGTTACAAATTTTGCATTTGTTACATTAGCATGATTAATATGTTCTTCTTTCAAATAATCTTCAATTTCTGTCACTGATTCTTGTACTATATGTATTGAACATTCAACAATATACGAATCCTACACATTTATTTACTACGAAATCTCGCATATAATCGTTTTACTCAAATAATTTTATATATGTGTGTGGAACATTTCTTAAACCAATTTTAAACAATCTGTATATAGTACACAAAGTTCTTAAATACATGTATTTTCATAGTATTTCTTTAAAACCAGAAAATACATAATAAATTATGAAGATAAACGGATGGAAATTTATCTAATGACATTCTGATACGCAATGGAATCATCAGTCTTCAGGAACAATATTATTTATTAACAAGAAAGATCAATCATGGTTAAAGCATTGATTATGAAACACTTTCCAACTTCAATGCAATTTTATTTAAACATGTCTAAAATGCAATACAGTCCTCGATAATATTTTAAAACTTATCACAATACTTCATTAATTTATTATATTTGAAACCTTAAACCTTCATCGAAAAAAATTAACTTCATTCAAATGACGGCATTAAAGTATAAGTTGCCTGGTTTAAATATCTCTAAAATGTGATACATTCCTCGGAAATAATTTTAGAATTATCATGATACTACGATAATTTATTATATTTGAAAACTTCATCGAAAACAATTGACATTCATTCAAATGACGTCATAAAAAAATAACACGCCTGGCTCTCTCTATAAAAGCAACATTTCATTCATAAAAAATAATTCCCCCATTCATGTCATTCATCACAATACTATAATAATTTATTTTATTTAAAAATTAAGACCATTGAGCTACAAGTAAGTAATCTCTATGCGTAAAACTTCATAGAAAAATATCGTCCTTCTCTTTCTAAAATCAATAAATATTTCATTCATATCAGCTAAGCAGACTCCATGGACTAAATTATTTTGTGTTAAAGAATTACAGCGATTCTAATACAACTCATTCTATATATTTTGCTGTTTACATTTTACATAGGTGAAAAATAGGCTTAATAGTAGAAATAATCATATTTGGATGAGCATTTAAACTGAAATATATTGTCATTTTTAGTATATAGATGCACAGAATTTAGGCAAAAATAAAGTAGTTTTAAGACGGATACAAAACTCAATATGAATTAAAAAGAACTTTAAAAATCACGATTTTGACACAAGATGGATGCCATATATAATTTTGAAGTGGGTCATGTGATCGCTTCATATCATGGACACGTGATCGCTTCATATAAGATGTGTTATTATTATTTTAATTTTTATTTAAAAAACTACTGAATATATTTCGCTGAATTTTTTTTTATATATTTTATGGAACCATTTGAATATTGCCTAAAATTTTCGAAGCAATTTGTGAATTTTAAATCCGCTTAAAAAATGCTTGAAAAATTAGGTCCCATAGGGCTCAATGTATTCCATTTTTTCAACCCGGGTTCAATCCAAAACTAATTGTGTGATATTATTCATTTATATTCCCATAGGTCCTATAGACCGTCTGAACAACATACTAAAATTTCATTTTGATTAAGTCATTTTTACGGCAGTTATCGTGCTAACGGGCAGACAGACAGACAGACAGACAGAATGAACAAAGTCATAAACACTTTTCAACTTTGTTGTAAAGTGTTAAAAACAATTCCTCTTTCCCTCCGTTCTTGCAGGGGTTGCCAGAATAGCGTACCAGAATTGGCGATAAAACGACGTTTGGCTTGTGATGTGAACGAGGGGTTCTGAGGTACAGTGACCGCCGGTTATAAGATTCAGTGGTTATAAGAAACAGCCGTTTATAAGACCCAAAACGACAGAAACAAATACAAACTTCATTTTAACATTAAAATTGTGTCGCTTATAAGAAACACGATTCCGCTTATAAGAAACAGTTTTCTACAGAAAATTTGTTGATTTCCTTGCGACGCGGGTGTAAAAAGGAAAAAAATCCATTTGTTTAAGGTTAACTGAAGGACGAGTTGTTATCTCTTGTCTCTGGGCGTACGGGGAGGGGGTGGGAGTTTGCTATGTAACAAAGGATGACAGAGAATTTCTCCGTAGAAAGGCTTAGGGGGAACAACCCCAAACCAGTAAGAAACGAGTTTTAATCTTTTGGCAGTTAAGGAAACATACTGATAAGGAAAGGCATCTCTGCTTATGCACTCAAATAAGATTCGTACAGCTTTAGTTAGTCATTTTATGTTTTGCTAGTGGAAGCATGTCGCAAAAGAGAAAAACCCTTACTTTGCTTGAAAAGCAAAGTTTACTTAAAAAGTATGATTCTCTACCTCTGTGTAGTCAAAGAGAAGCTGCTTCTGCATTAGAAATTCCGCACTCAACATTATGTAAAATCCTGAAAGGCAGAAATGAAATTTTGACGCCAAATTGTAATCTTCAAAGAAAACGGAAACGAGAAGGAAAGGCAGCTGCTATAGAGGAAGCACTCTTACAATGGTTTTCTAACGCCAGATTAAAGAACGCTCCTATCAGTAAGGCAATTTTACTGAAAAAAGCAGAAAATTTTGCGGAAAAATTAGGAGAAAAAGAGTTCCGTGCGACTGATGGTTGGTTAAGCCGCTGGAAAGAACGAAATAACATTGTATACAAAAAAAATTATGGAGAGAAGCAGGACGCGGACTCCGAGTCGGCATCTTCATGGATTACGCAAAGCTTACCACCTCTATTAGAAAAATACGCTCCTCATCAAATTTTTAACACTGACGAGACTGGGCTCTATTTTAGAGCGATGCCCGAGTATACAATGATGTTCAAAAATGATCTATCCTCCGTTGGAAAAAAACAAAAAGATCGAGTTACAGTTCTGTTAACAACAAATATGACGGGAACTGTAAAAAAGAGCCCTTTAGTTATTGGCAAAAGCAAACGTCCGCGCTGTTTAAGTGGAATAAAAAAAATTGCCAGTGATCTACGAAAATTCAAAGAATGCCTGGATGACAAGTAGAATTTTTGAAGACTTTTTGTTAAAGTGGGACAGGGAACTGATGGGAAGAGAAAAAATTCTTTTAATCCTTGACAACTGTTCGGCTCATCCTGTAGTACAGCTGACAAACATTGAACTTTGTTTTTTGCCACCCAATACAACTTCCATCATACAGCCTCTTGACCAAGGAATTATTAAAGCATTTAAAACCCTGTATCGGTCAAATTTGCGACAGAAAATAGTAGATGCAATTGATGAAGAGAAAGGATCGGCTTGCGAAATAAGCAAGAAAATAACCTTGCTTGATGCTATCCATATGATCGCAGGCGCATGGAAAAATGTTTCTGACATATGCATTTTTAATTGCTTCCGTAAAGCAGGATTTTTGAAAAATAATGTCGACATACCAGCAGAAGATGTAGAAGAATTAGAAGCACATTTCGAAGAATGGATTCACATCGATGAAAATTTACAAACATCTGAAGAAAAAATTGATGATGACATAGTGGCGGAAATTCAGAATGTTTGCAATGAAGAAGAAAATGAAGACGACGTTCCACAAGAAGAAAATTTTCCTACAGCCAAACAGTCGCGAGAAGCCCTAACTATAATTAGAAAAACTCTTGAACATAGAGGGGCATCAGAAAAAGTTTATGGACTATTTTATGATTTAGAAATGGATGTACGTAAACTAATCACAGACTCATTAGCACAAACAACACTGGATACATTTTTTGCTGTTCCTCAGTAATAGATTACGGTATGTATGAAAATGTACTATGCTCTTATACATAAATGAACGACCTATGAGTTTTACTTTTTATTCTTATTTAATTACATACTAGTATATGCATACATATAGATAATATTTTAAGTTGTAAGGCTTAATTCGTAAAATAAGAAATATTTTTGAATGCAAAACTCAATTTACAAATGTATTATGTATGTACTAATATTTTACTTATATACATTTATCTTTTAAATTCTGTAAAATTGTGTTCAATAGTTAGTATTTACAATGGAAGAACGATATTTAAAAAATTTCCGGATTTAAGAAACAACTGCTTATAAGAAACAAAACGAGCGAAACGAACGTGTTTCTTATAAGCGGCGGTCACTGTAGTTCACACTTGGAAATAATGCATATTTATCTTTGATTGTTCAACATAAGCAACACCGTCTGCAGAAAAACGTATATACAGGCGCCTATTTTTTAAATGTTCTCAAGGAAATGCTTTCAGGAGGTCTTAAATGCTTAATCGTGCTTATCCTTAAAAAATTTTCTACACAATTATAATACATCTAGTAATAATATAGGCCTAAGCATCCACACCAAAATCTGCCAATCCACAAGTCACTGCTCAATTTGAAGCATACCCCCGCAAACATAATCACAAACTGTATGGGTGAATAACAGTTGACGAAAAATTTATCAATTTAGACCATTTTTAGGTTACTTTGAAATTGTTCATCCCCTTAGCGCTAATGGAACATTTTTTTTTTCGACAAATTTTAATTTGCGTAAAAAACAACTTTATTACTTGGTTGAAGAGCTTTCATATATTTTGAGCTTCTCTTTTTAAAAATATCGGTATCCATACTGGAAATATTCAATTTCACGAAATAATGGACAAAATGACTCTTTCGTAACGTACTTCGCCGCATGGCACTCTCTCACATCTGACGTTATTACGCGAGAAGCGTCGAGTGAGAAATGGTGCACGCGCCAATCAGTATCTCGCTATAAAATACATTGTCGAAGATTCTAACATTTAACCATGTTCTATTTATTTTTTATTTTCATAAACAGAAAAAAATCTGATGTGGGCAACTCATGACTTTCCTTATATAATGCAATGAATTTACTATTTCTACAATAAAAAAAGGTTTTTCTCATAGTAGCTATTTATATTCTTTCCAAGAAATTGAATTTTCGTCAATTAGTCATCATTTTCACTGATTTAGTGTCATTTTTATCCATTTGGCGAGATTTCCGTTAATTTGGCAACATTTAAAAAAGTCGGCAAATTGGCGATATTCCGCCAAATTCGGTGCCAAAATCTCGCCAAGCGTCATGGACGGAGAGATAAGTTATTCTCATAGCAGATAAATAACTATTGGCGTTCAAATACAAAAGTATTACTCAAAGTATTTTTTCTCATGAATGGAACGAGCTAGATCCAGGAGAATGATGTCACCCAGTTTATCGCATGATATTACATATGAAAAGTGAACATGTTTCTCAACAGTTAATATATATATATTTTAATTTATGGGATTTTTTAATAAATTTGTTTAAAAATTGTGCAATATCTCTAGAACGGTTCGTGCTAGCGTCCTAAAGTTTATGTCTATCGTTTTCTAAGGAAAAAATTACATTAGAAATGTCTATTTGTGTAACTTTATTGAAGGTTTTGATTTTTTGATGATTTTTTTCAAAATTTCACTCGACAATTTAGGGGAGTTCTGAACATTCAATTACGTTTAAAAACAATAGGCTTTCAGTATTCACGGATTATGATTTTTGCACCAAATTTCGTTCGAATCGGTCCATTTGTTCGACAATTATCGTCTCCACAGACTCACTGACACACACACACAGAGACATCACCTCAAAAATGTTTAATTCGTGATCAGGGATGCTTGAAACGTGCTCTCCCGTCGAAAACTCGAATTCGAATTTTCGAGCCCGTCACAATACTTTCCTTATACATTATGTATATAAGGAAAGTAAAAATGCATTGTAACGATTATACGGAATATATCCCATGAAAAGCCTGTTTTTGAAATTACTTATAAGGACAGAAAATCCGCGGGTTTCACTAATTTTGATAAAACTAAATAAACATTGTACAATTATTTTTACTTTTATTAATTACTATATGATTTATTACTTTATTAATGAATGCGAACCATACAGATTAATTTATTTAAAGAAATGAAATATCTTTATGAATATAATTTTCTACCTAGATACTTTTAAATACTTTATATGAATCCAGTTGAAGGTTACAACAAAATAATCTATATCCACTGAAAAAGCCCCTGGGCGATGAATGCCAGTCGTAAAATTTACAACTCTGATATTGGTATTTAAGAAGGGAAGCCAGATGGAAATGGGTTAGAAACAATAGATATATTGCCCTCTGGCTTTGCATCTGATATAAAGAAGCGGAACTTTTATCCCCAAATTTACGCCTAAACCTCAAGAATATTTGGAAACTTTAAAAATAACTTTTTGATGTGAATTACAGCCTTTTATGACTCAATACGTCGTTGAAACTTTTAATATTTTTCTGGAGTTCAGAAGAGTAAACATTAAGTGTTGCTCTGAGAGAATATTTGTTTCGCTGTGTTAATAACATTTTGTTTACTGGATAAAAATAAGGACAGTATACGGTGGTGAATGTTCTAGAATATTATCAACACGTTATTACTTTTCTTATATACATAATGTATAAGGAAAATATTGTGATGCGGTCGAAAATTTGAATTCGAGTTTTCGACGGGAGAGCACGTTTCAAGCATCCCTGTTCACGAATCGAACATTTTGAAGTGATGTCTGTGTGTGTGTGTCCGTGAGTCTGTGAAGACGATATCTCACGAACATTATTTATGAACACTGTAACACAATATTTGTATTACATGTTTCCACCCCAATTACAAATGCCAACCTAAATAATGAACTATCTAAATGCTGCAGAGGGAGCCAATCACAACAAATGCATATATAAACAGTGGTCATCCCCGTCTGCAGCAACAGCGAATGGTAGATGTGGTAGGGAATAAATGGGGGAAAGAAAAAGCGCCCCAATGCCGTATTAAAAAAAAACTCCATTCGACTTAAAACTTTCGAACGAGTCAGCATCATGTTTCTTGGTTGTGTGAAAAGTGTCTATAGAATGTGAGCAATAAAATGGTAGCGAGTGCAGTTAGATATGCAACGGTTTTCCTACATCATTGATATGGCACGAATATGCACGTAACACAAAGAGTAAAGTTAACCAACTTTCAATTGTCACTATTAGCACGGAAGGCACACCTTTAACGATTATTAAAATAATTAACTACCAGTTCGTATGAGTAGATCATATGAACGAGTTCGTAAATATTGAACTATAAAAACTAGTCTTTATCGATTGTTTAAAGGAAACTGTTTTTAAGAAATTTAAGTCAAAGGTATTATGTGTGTAAATATATGTATTAATGTAATATTGTCAGTATTATGTGTCTTTTAATAATTGATTTAATTATAGCATAGTTACTCCAGATACAATGGATATCTATTAAGCAAAATATTAAAATAAATTGAGCAATTAAGCATGTGTATTTCTTTATGTTTTGTGTGTTCGTATCCCGAGCTTGAGAACCGGGAGCTTACATGCTCCACCCTTAGTGGCGGCATCATAGGTAAGTCCTATACTGGTAATTTTTGATAAGGACAATTTTACCTTATGACATGATGTCGCCGCGTGAATTGCTGCCGTATGTGGTCAAGCTCGGAGAAAATTATAATTTGAATAAGAGAAAGTAAAAATATAAATAAAAGACAAAATTAAATTTAATAATGAGTTTGAATATAATAGAGAATTTAATAATTAATTTAATAATGAATTCAATAATGAGATGTAACTCAGTATAATGATAGGAATATGCATGAAAATGATAATTTAAATATGTATTGTATTATTGTGTGTATTAGTATAGATATTTAGTATATAGTCAGAAGTGTATAACAGTGTATTAAATCATGGCGCCGAATAAAACTAGGCAATCAAATAAAAGAGCGAGGCAAGATCCTCCGATTAACAATATGCAGCAGGAGGTAAATGTAAATAGCAGTATAACAGATAATTCGGCTGTAACAAATAACGCGGTCCATGTACAGATGCCCTCAAATCAAGCGCAGCAAAATACATCGTTGCCAATTATGCAGATGTTGCCATCATTTGATGGGCAAAAGGAAAATAATGTCAATTTCTTTATCATACAATTTAAGGAAATAGCGGATTTAACATCATGGTCCGAACAAGAGAAAATTATAATTGTCAAATCTAGGTTAAGGGGAAAGGCTCAACAATTTCTAGCAGAAAATATTGCTCTGCAAAAAGAAAAATCATATGAAAAATTCATAGAATAATTAAAAAACAAATTTGAGAAAAAACAAACCTTAGTGCAAAAACATAACAATTTTAACAATCTGAAACATTTACCAAATATGACAATTAAGGAGCTTGCACAAGAAATCGAAAACCAGGCGATAATATTTTTAGAGATAGACGGAACAATTGATGCAAATGTACAAAAAATTATAGAGAAAATTAAACTGACCAAATTTTTACAGATAGTCAGAGAAAATTTAAGAACAGAAATAAAAAAAAATGACCCGAAAACCTTTGACGAAGCAGTGAAAATAGCTGAGGTAATAGAATCCGCATTGGAGGAAGATAGTGATTGTGTAAATAATATTGAAGTAGAAAATAAAATAATTGAGAATGTAGAAATAAATCATCTAAAAACTGAAAATACTGCAGAAAAGCCGCCACAGAAATTTTGTATAGCGTGCGGTCGTAACAATCACTGGATGTCAGAATGCTTTACGCTTCAAAAAGTACAAAATAATTTAAAAAGGGCATTCACAAATGAAAACAGCAGTCAAGAAACCACCAATTATCAACAAAGACCCACTAATCAAAATAATTATGCACATTATAGTAGGGCGAATTTCAGAAGAGGCAATTTCATAAATAACCGGGGTATACGGCGTCGTGCAGGAAATAACAGCAGACAATTTCAGAGTAATAACAGAAGATCATATCAGAATAATGGACCACATTATGAAAGCAATCATAGGCAATATCAGAATAATGAATATTTAAACTAAGAAAGGGACCTCGAAATAAAAGACAAATAGGAAGTTATAAGGCATCAAATAAGGATTCGAGATCCCATAAAATTGCAAGCAAAATTAATAAGGATGCACAAAATTTAAATGAACATTTACTGAATTCAACGTATGGACAGAGTGACGCACTGCCAATGATCAACGTAAATTTAGACAACATAAAAACAGTGGCTCTCATAGACAGTGGCGCAAGTGTCAGTTTATTATCAGATCAAATATTTCAAAAAATCAAAAATAAAATTAAAATTAACTATTTATCTAGACAAGTTAAAATCCAAACCATGACCAAGGAAAACATACAATTTTCAAAATGTATCAGCTTCAGCTTTTAAATTGAAAACAAAAGATGCAAAAATTCATTTTTTATAACTAAACAATTAAACAACACACCTTACGAATTACACACCTTAGGATTTGATTTTCTCAGAAATCATCATGCCATAATTGATACAAATAAATTAACATTAAAATTTATTAAAGAATCCATATCTATCCCATTTCAAAACAAAAATCAGAAAAAAGCACAGGAACCAGAAAATAATCATACAAGAGTGGAGCACATTCAATGCTTAAATGCAAGCTTAGCGCATAAAATTAAATTACTCCCTCAAGAAACAAAATCAATAAAATTAAAATTAAATGAAAACTATTTTGAGGATAAGGAAGTATTGTTAAATATTACAAATTCGTTAAAAGATTTACACGCCGGGTATTCTTTACATTATGTAAATAATAGAAAATTTATTTCTACTCTTTTAACAAACAAAACAGAAGAAGAAATTCAACTTAATAAAAATATGGTTGTCGGAACTGTAACACCGCAATTTGAAATTTTTGAAGAAAAACAGAATGATGATAAAATTTTACAGGTCAATAATATAGAGAGTTTAAATAACCCACAAAAAATTTACATTTCAGCTTTACGAAAATCGGAATTAACACCGCAAGATTTTAAACTAGATCACTTACAAGAAAAAGAAAAACATATATTGCTAAAATTACTGTTACAAAATTATGATGTATTTTCGAAATCATACAAAACGCTGGGAATGACGGAAGAAATAGTACCGGAATTTAATTTACTACACCAGTACCCAATACAGTGTAAACCTTATCCCTTGCCAAAAATGTTAAAACCTGTACTCGAAAGTGAAGTAAAACAATTGTGTGAAGCTGGAATAATTGAAAAGAGTACAAGTAGTTATGCGTTCCCATGCTTACTAATTAAGAAAAAAAATAATTTTAATAGTAGTGATATCAATAAAGAACAAAAGTATCGTTTAGCCGTAGATTACAGATTGTTAAATCAGATTACTGAATTACTGCCCGTAAATATTGGTAAAATTAGCGACATTCTGCACAACATCGCAGGCCACAAATTATATACTGTAATTGATTTAAAAGCCGCGTTCTTTCAAATAAAAATCAAACCTGAACATGGGTCGATACTCACTTTCGTAACGAAGGACGCCGCCTATAGACCTAAGAGATTACCTTTTGGGGCCAAAAACTCATCCGCATATTTCTCATTACTAATGATGAAATGCTTAGGAGATTTGAAAGATCAGAAAATTGAATTTTATTTAGATGATATTGTAATTGCCGCAAATTCATTCGAGAAAATGTTGGAGAAATTTAAAACGGTATTTTCGAGATTAGGTAAATTTGGTTTAACTATCGATCCTTCAAAATTACAAATGTGTAAAGAGAATATTAAATTTCTAGGATTTAAGATAAGTAAGGAAGGCATAACACCTTCAGACGATAATGTACAAAAAATAACGAATTTCCCTGTGCCAACGACAGTAAAAAAAGTAAAATCATTTTTAGGTTTATGTAATTACTTCAGGCAGATCATACCAAATTTTTCTGAACTATGCAATCCATTAATTGAGTTAACAAAGAAAGATAAGAAATTTATATGGACGGAGAAATGCGAAGAAGCGTTTGTAACATTGCAAAACGCGATTTTATCGAAACCGGTAGTCAGGGCAGCTGATATGTCAAAGCCGTTCTTTTTGTCGACTGACTGTTCAAAAGTAGCCGCGTCAGGAATTTTACTTCAATCAGTCAATGGAAATTTTCATCCTATCGAGTATTATAGCAGGAAACTTTCAGACAGTGAAAAGAAATATCCGTGCATGAAACTAGAATTGCTAGCAATTCATGATGCTATAATACATTTCAAAGATTTTTTATATGGTACGCATTTTACGGTATTTACTGATTCTAAAGCATTAACGCATTTTATTAATTTGGAAAATCAAAATTCTGATTTAATCGCAAGATGGTTATTAAATTTACAACAATATTCATTTGACATAAAATACATTAAAGGACAAGATAATCCCAGTGATTTTATGTCACGCCAAATTTTTTCTGAACAAACTAAGACTAAATTAATAAATAACATTATTGCTAATGACAGCGCTATAACAATAGCCAGAATTTTAGAAGAGCAAGCAAAAGATAGAGAGATAAAGAAAATTATTAACGGACTGAATGCAAAATCTAAGCAGCCAAAATATGTAAATAAATACTATAAAGATGTAAATACGGGATTAATTATGATAAAAACTGCTGGATATATCAGAAATCCTATGCAAAACGAAAGAATTCTAATACCTCACAGTCTAAAATTTGCAGTTATTGAGTTAGCTCATACACCACATTTTGGAGTAGAAAAAACCTATCAAATTCTGAATAGAAAATATTACTGGAAAGGAGCATACAGTGATGTAAAAATTTTTTGCGCATCATGTGATGCATGTTTATGCTACAAAAATACGGCTATAAGACCTATGGCATTACAACGTGTCCCACGTCCATGTAAACAAAATCACACGGTGGCATTAGACATTGTAGGGAAGCTACCGAGAAGTAACGGACAGCACGAGTACATCATAACGATGATAGACCATTACTCGAGATTCCTGGAGGCAGTACCCGTGAGAAATATTACAACTGCGAGTGTTTTACAGGTCCTAACTAACTATATATCTCAAAATGGAGTTCCTATGTGGCTGCTGACAGATAATGCGAGGCAATTTAAAAGCGAAGAATTTAAAAAATTCGCAGAGCAACATGGTATAAAACTCAAATATACTTCAATTTACAAACCCAGCTCAAATGCAATTTTAGAAAGAAGTCACTTGGGAATAAAAAATTCTTTGGCAGCAATGGCTGACCAAACATTTAATTGGCACAAGGTCTTGCCATATGTAAAATTATTTCATAATGCAACACCCAGCGCAAATATAGACCACAGTCCCGCTATTTTGTTTCTTACCAGAGATATGAAATTACCCGGAGAAAATAATCTGGAAATAGCGGACCCTGATGACAGTCCGATTTTAACTCAAACTGAATATGATAATGAGGTCAGTGAAGCACTTACTTTAGCGGAAAAAATTAATAGATATACAAAACGAAAACAAATTCAAGCCCAAAGTCTTCAAGAAAGAATTTTCAAAAGAGTGAGAGAAAAAAAATTGGTAAAAGGGCAAATTGTATATTTGAAAAATTTGAGGCCCACCACAGCATTACAAAAATATTTCAAGGGCCATATCGCATCGTAAAGGTGATCCGTAACAATAATTACGCTATCACGCCTATGTACGATCCAAATAAAAAATGGATATTTGTTCACGCGAATAAATTATATAAAGCAGAACCGCGTAAAAAGTATTTACAAAATAAACAAACACGGCGAACTGTTGACAGAAGTCAATCGCATGTAAACAAAGAATATAACGCCAATAATCAAAATGATATGCGTCCTAGACGTTATAATCTGAGGACACGCAAAAAATAGTATTCGAAAGCAAAATAATATATAATTATAAAAATGTAATATGAAAATTTTATGTGCGAAAACGCAAAATATGGTATATTAGTGTAACGGTAATGAAGGCATTAAATGTATAATTTTAAAAGGTTAATAATTAAATAAAGGTAGTTTGTAAAATAAATATGAGGATAATATTTTTGTAAAATAAGTATGAGGATTTTGTAAATATGAGGATAAAATAAAAATATAGGTAATAAATAAACATTTATGTATGGATACATAACTTATGAATAGAGCAATAAATATCAGAAAAAATATGTAGAAGTGGTAAATAATACATACAATACCCCTCAATGTTCTAAAATAAAATAAACGAAGGTGTTAGAAGAAAGAAGGAGAGAGATAATTAAATTTCACTTACTTGCAATTTGTCTTGCTTGAAAACGAAAGGTGGTAACAGTCAGTAATTGACATCAAAATTTATCAGGTCTTTCTATAATGGCAGGCATGGAATGGAATTCCTCACGATATCTTTTCTTTTTTTTTTTCCTTTTCTTGTGCGGGTTTTGAAAAAATAGTATAACATAATTAATAAAATGCAAAATAAAGTGAATGGAACATGGTAAATGCAAGCATATAATATTCAAAATCATAAAATTATTAATTAAATACCTCATAAAAAGCTGACAGAATAAAAGCAAAATCATAAATAAATAAATAAATAAAATTTTAAGTCAAAAATAACAGTCACAGCTGATATAAATAATAATTAGTAAACTAATAAATATATATTGCATAAATAGTGTATACAGACCTTTTACAAACACACGCAATCTGGAAAACAAAATAAAAGTTAAGTACATAAATGAATTAATAAAACTTGAATAAATAAGATTAGTTTCCCATCCTTCACAGTCAGCGTAACAACTCCATATATGGGCAGTGTACGGCGAAAGCTAGTCACCTTCAAAATAAATAGACAGGCTAAAAATAAACATCGGAGAAAATCTCCCCTGCATAGTACGATAATAATACGAAAAATTTCTATTGTAAGCATACAATCAATGTTTCAAAATTAAAATTATAATTGCAGGCAATTATAGTTAGTTAAAAATACCGGCCGGTATATAAAAATAAAATACATTAGGAAAAGACATTAAATTGTATGTAAAATAATGAATTATTTAGTATTAGTAAGAAATTAATGCATTAATTAAGCATCACTGGAAATAAAAAGAAACAACAGATAAAATTAAATATGAAAGAATTATATTTAAATAAATAAATATGTAAAGTTATGCTGTAACGGGAACATAAAGTCAGTTATATCAATAACATAACAAAAGCATGGTATATTCATAATACTACACATAAAATAATATATCACGCGTTGTTGCAACAAGGGATAAATAAATCCAATGAATTAAGAGTACATGAAATTAAAATCATGGGTAGTTAACAATCAGATCTGTGTTAAGGTCATAAGATAAAATATATATATATATATATATATATATATATATATGTCAAATTAAATAGAATTAATAGCAATATAAGTAGAATAAATATAAATAGTAATACAAAAAACATGAATGAAAAAATGCCTTAAAAGATACAGCCGAAACTTCCACGCCAATGAGAGCGTACAATCACAACCGGACACTCTAAAGCCCGCGCTTTGTAGATAGGATACCGCCAAAAAGCAAACGATTACGATTATTGTGCCAGAACACGGGGAACAAAGTTGCAATCTTATGTAATGTTACGAACATCAGAAGGTCAAGCCGCAAGGGGTTTCCATGCATGACCGATTTCGCAGTTGTCATGGAAACGCGTTGAGGGGAACGGAGGAAATCTTGTGGTCAAGCGAATTTTTCTTTTTTTCTTTTCTCCCCTTTCTCTCGCTCAGTTTTGTTTCGCACGAAAGGACAGAAGGAGAGGATAACGTTAAGGGTCGCTTGAGCGTATTGTGAGATGCACAATTTTGGCGTACCGAAATGAGTATATATATTTGATATTTTAAATGCCGCGATGTAATATGATATAAATATGGGGTTCAAAATAGCCATGATTTATACACACAAAAATATATAACATGTTAATTATTGTAACAAATAAGAAATATATACAGCAAAAAAATTGTCTAAAAATTATTTACGTCTGTGAAAATGAGAAATCAAGGTAATGAATTGCGTATATTTTAATGTAATGTTGTGAACTTGTATATAAATAGAAATGCAAATAACAATTATGATATAGTCTTCATTTGAAGTGTACAATAGACTGTACTAAGCAACATAATGAAAATATAAGTATTGAAGTACCGGAACTTTGAAAGTTAAGTCACAGGATGGTGACTCATTCTTCCGTGATACAAAAAATATATGCTTATAAGATCAATAGTGTGCATTCCATGTGACAATAAGGTGTCTTCCGTGCTCATGATAATTCCATGTGACAATAAGGTGTCTTCCGTGCTCATGATAATTCCGTGTGACAATAAGGTGTCTTCCGTGCTCATGATAATTCCATGTGACAATAAGGTGTCTTCCGAACAGTAATAATTTCTTCATGTGCATCAATATATGTGTTACCAAGTACGATATAGTGTGCCTGCCGAACAGTATTAATTTCTTCATGTGCATCAATATATGTGTTACTAAGTACGATATGGTGTATCTTCCGAACAGTGAGTTCCTTCATTTTAGTGACATGTCGGTTGTAATGCACCGATGTATGTATTCCAATGTGACAATATTGAATTTTACGTGATGGTGATATACTTCTAATCTTACAATAGTGTGTCTGCCTTAAGGGTCATACTCATTCATGTAGCAGATGTGTGTGCAGTGCTTCAGATCAACATTTCCACAGTGGACGCAATGTGTACACATATGTATTCAGTGCAATGTTACCGTGTGCTGAATTTTTCTCTCTGCAAGGGGGGATATCATGTAACACAATATTTGTATTACATGTTTCCACCCCAATTACATATGCCAACCTAAATAATGAACTATCTAAATGCTGCAGAGGGAGCCAATCACAACAAATGCATATATAAACAGTGGTCATCCCCGTCTGCAGCAACAGCGAATGGTAGATGTGGTAGGGAATAAATGGGGGAAAGAAAAAGCGCCCCAATGCCGTATTAAAAAAAAAACTCCAGTCGACTTAAAACTTTCGAACGAGTCAGCATCATGTTTCTTGGTTGTGTGAAAAGTGTCTATAGAATGTGAGCAATAAAATGGTAGCGAGTGCAGTTAGATATGCAACGGTTTTCCTACATCATTGAGATGGCACGAATATGCACGTAACACAAAGAGTAAAGGTAACCAACTTTCAATTGTCACTATTAGCACGGAAGGCACACCTTTAACGATTATTAAAATAATTAACTACCAGTTCGTATGAGTAGATCATATGAACGAGTTCGTAAATATTGAACTATAAGAACTAGTCTTTATCGATTGTTTAAAGGAAACTGTTTTTAAGAAATTTAAGTCAAAGTTATTATGTGTCTAAATATATGTATTAATGTAATATTGTCAGTATTATGTGTCTTTTAATAATTGATTTAATTATAGCATAGTTACTCCAGATACAATGGATATCTATTAAGCAAAATATTAAAATAAATTGAGCAATTAAGCATGTGTATTTCTTTATGTTTTGTGTGTTCGTATCCCGAGTTTGAGAACCGGGAGCTTACATGCTCCACCCTTAGTGGCGGCATCATAGGTAAGTCCTATACTGGTAATTTTTGATAAGGACAATTTTACCTTATGACAAACACTATTGTTTTAAAACACAATCGAATGTTCAACCTCCCCCCCCCCCCCCAAATTTTCGAGTGAAATTTTGAAAAAATCCTCAAAAAATCAAAACCTTTAATAAAGTTACGAAAATAGACATCTTTTACGCAATTTTCCCTTAGAAACGATTCATAAAAACTTCAGAAAGCTAGCATTCTCGAGATATTGCACATTTTTCGAATAAATTTATCAAAAAATCCAATAAATTAAACAAATATATTAACTCTTAAGAAGCATGTTTACTTTTCATATGTAATATCATGCGATAAATTGGGTGCCATTATTCTCGTAGATGTAGCTCGTTCCATTCACGGGAAAAGATATTTGAGTAATACTTTTGTATTTGAACGCCAATAATCATTTATCTGCTGTCAGAATAACTTATTTCTCCGTCCATAACGCTTGGCGAGATTTCGGCGACGAATTTGGCGGAATGTCGCCAACTTGACGACATTTTTAAATGTTGCCAAATTAACGAAAATCTCGCTAAATGGATAAAAATGACTCTAAATCAATGAAAATGACGATTAATTGAAGAAAATTCAATATCTTGGAAATAATATAAGAATAACATTTTTTTAAACTGTTAAAGTAGTAAATTCATGTATAGGGGAAGTACTGGAATCGCGCCGAAAATCGCAATACGAGTTTTCGGCTGATCTGCAGGTTTTGAGTACGCTAGAATTCGAAAAAAAATTTTTTGTCTGCGTGACGTCTGTGTGTGCGTCTGTGTGTGCAATATATATATCCATTCGAACTCAAATAATAATTAACCAAATATCGTAAATATTGGTAGGTAACTAGAAACACTTGTTATTTTGGTGCTGATCAGATTTTGGTGCTATACGAGAAAACAAATTGCCTTTTTGCGAAATGGCCAGTTACTAAATACAATAATAATTGGCCAGTTACTAAATACTATAATAATTGGCCAGTTACTAAATACAATAATAATTGGCCAGTTACTAAATACTATAATAATTGGCCAGTTACTAAATACAATAATAATTGGCCAGTTACTAAGTAATTCTGCAAATAAACTCCGTTTAAAGAATTATTAAATTAATAAAAAAAGAACATAAATGTGAGTTTGAGTTGAAAGTCATGTGCTTCCCACATTAGATTTTTATTTGTGTAAACTTTTATACTGTGTATTTGAGTTCTCGGAAAATACTAAAATTAAAACACATCAAACAAAAAAGTTCAATCAAGCATAAAGCATTGATTATAAAACACTTTCCAACTGTAAATGTAATTTTATTTAAACGTCTCTGAATTGTGATACATTCAGCGCTGATATTTTTACTTTCCTTATATACATAATGTATAAGGAAAGTATTGTGACGGGGTCGAAAATTCGAATTCGAATTTTTGACGGGAGAGCGACGTTTCAAGTATCCCTGATCACGAATCGAACATTTTTGAAGTGATGTCTGTGTATATATGTGTGTGTGTGTGTGTGTGTGTATCAGTGAGGCTGAGGAGACGATAACTGACGAACGAATGAACCGATTCAAACGAAATTTGGTTCAAAAATCACAATCTATAAACACTAGAAGCCTATTGTTTTTATACGTAATCGAATGTTCAGAACCCCCCTACATTTTCGAGTGAAATTTTGAAAATATCGTTAAAAATCAAAACCGCTAATAAAGTTACGCAAATAAACATTTCTTATGTAATTTTTCATCAGAAAACGATGACATAAATTTTAGAACACTAACATGAACCGTTCTCGAGATATTGCTCATTTTTAAAAAAAATTATCGAAAAGTTATATAAAATAAAAAAAATATTCCCTATTAAGAAACATGTTCACTTTTTATATGTAATACCATGCGATAAATTGGGTGACATCATTCTCGTGGATCTAGCTCGTTCCATTCATGAAAAAGGATACTTTGAGTAATACGTTTGTATTTGAATGCCAGTAGTCACTTATCTGCTGTAAGAATAACTTATTTCTCCGTCCATAATGCTTGGCGAGATTTTGGAGACGAATTTGGCGGAATGTCGCCAACTTAGCGACATTTTTAAGTGTTGCCAAATTAACAAAAATCTCGCCGAATGGATAAAAATAACGCTAAGTCAATGAAAGTGACGACTAATTGAAGAAAATTCAATATCTTGGAAAGAATATAAGTATATACTATAAGAATAACATTTTTTTAACTGTAAAAGTATTAAATTCACTGCATTATATAAGGAAATTCATGTGATGCCCACATCAGACTTTTTTTTAAATATCACAGTAATTTATTTTATTTGAAAACTTAAAACTTCAAAAAAGACAATCAAAAAATGCTGTGCCAGTAACTATGGATGTAAAAGTAAGGAGTTAAAATTTCACATTTAGAAAACGCAATTACCGTGTAAGACAATAATGTAGATGGCGCTGGGATAAGCTGCATTGCATGAACTTTTATGCCGAAAGACCTAAAATATTATTTAAACTGTCAGTTTTGTAAAAATAAGTAATTACCGCAATGCAAGCTAGAACTGAAACAATAATGAATATTCCTACTCATTCAAAATTATTTTACTTTTCAATTTATTTTTATTTTCATAGATTATGTACTGTATCCTACTACTATGAAGAAATACTGTTTAATTATACTCAAAATTAGTCAACTCTTAATTTGAAACTAATCAAAAATACATATACTAAATACTATGTCTTTCTATTTTGTCAGTTAGCAATAGCAGCCACTTTACTAGCACTAGCGACACTTACATATAATTCTCAAAACATTGAGGCATTTTTAAGCATTTCTTCCATAGGAGTTTAATCTCCTTCTTTCTAACTCCATGCTAATTACACAAAATGAACTTTATTCAAATAACGCCATTGGAATATAAATCATCTGCCTCTATATGTAAAATCAATGAATCATTTAAAAGAAAAAATATTATAATTGCGTTGTCTCAGAAATTAGATAAACAGATAATAATCTGATGTGGGCAGCACATGACTTTCCTTATATAATGCAATCAATTTATTACTTATACAGTAAAAAAATAGATTATTTTTATAGTACATATTTATATTATTTCCAAGATATTGAATATTCGTCAATGAGTCGTCATTTTCATTGATTTAACGCCATTTTTATCCATTTGACAAGTTATTGTTAATCTAGCAACATTTTAAAAAGTAGCCAAGTTGGCGACATTCCACCTAATTCGTCGGCAAAATCTCGCCAAGCGTTATGGATGGAGAAATAAATTAATCTTACAGCAGATAAATGACTATTGGCATTCAAATACAAAAGTATTTCTCAAAGTAAATTTTCCCTGAATGGAACGAGCTAATCACAAAAATGATGTCACCAAAATTATTGCATGGTATTACATATGAAAAGTGAACATGTTTCTCAATAGGAAATATATTTTTTTTATTTTATATGAATTTTTGATTTTTTTTTAAAATGTGCAATATCTCGAGAACGGTTCATGCTAGCGTTCTAAAATTTATGTCAATAATTTTCTAAAGAAAAATTACATAAATAAATGTCTATCTGCGTAACTTTATTAAAGGTTTTGATTTTTTAATGATTTTTTCAAAATTTCACTCCAAAATTTAGGGGAGTTCTGAACATTCGATTGCGTATAAAAACAATAGGCTTCCAGTGTTTACGGATTGTAATTTTTGTACCAAATTTCGCTCGAATCGGTCAATTCGTTGGTCAGTTATCGTCTCCACAGACTCACTGACATACACGCACACACACACGCACACACACACACACACACACACACACACACACACACACACACACGCACTCACACACACACAGACATCACTTCAAAAATGTTCGATTTGTGATCAGGGATGCTTGACACGTGCTCTCCCGCTGAAAACCCGAATTCGAATTTTCGACCCCCGTCATAATACTTTCCTTATACATTATTGTATATAACAAAAGTAATAAAGCGGTTTTATGACGGATGCAACACTAAGTATAAATTTAAACGATTTTTAAATATCACGATCTTTACGAAGCGGAACAAATGGGTTCCATATTTTTTTTTTGAAATGAGTTACGTGAAATTTTCATATATCATGGGTGTAATTATTATTTCAATTTTTATTTAAAAATCTGTATACCGGTGACCTAGAAGACTGAATCTCTGTGCAGTTGTAGTATTGATCTCCGGACAGAAACTAACGGGCCGAATTTTGAGAATGCTCCATCTAATAGTAATTTGTTCTATATTTCTAGTGGTAATTTGACTACACCCTATTGGTAATTCGTTCTATCTTCCATAGCTACAGGTGTACCCAAGATCCTGGATGGAAGGTAGCGCTGAAAACCGTAACAGGCCAGCAACTGTCTTGTAGTCAATTTGGATGGTGTACAATGTCGGTTTTCGCTTTCCAATATGACACATACAGGGTGTCCCAAAAAGATTGAAACGCGCTTTAATTATTTACCTGTTGGAGATAAGTGGGCAATGTAAATTGCAAAAGTGTTGAAAGTGAGGTAGGAAATGAGACTACGTTAATGAAATAGTCCTCCCATTCATTTTCAAAAAGTTACACTTTTTTAATTTTTGTACGACCTCTTAGACAAATTTGGTCAATCAGAAAATTTTTATTTTTAATGCAGATCATTAAAAAAATCGCATATCCTGTATCTTTAAAATCGACTGAATTATGATAAAGGAAAAAATCTGACTTATGACACTTTTCCGTACCATGTGAAATGCTGTTTCATCAGTGAAAATAGGGATAATAAACCAATTGAAGATGGAAATTGTTTAGATCAAGAATACGTTAATATGTGTCAAAAAATTTTTATCACAAATGCATCTAAAAAAATAATTAAACTCTTGGAAAGATAGTTATTATAAAATATATCACTTTTTTCTTTCTGGAGAATATAGCAAGAGTCAGAATTTAATTGAATTCGTTTTTCTCCCTATATTAAGCAATTTTTATTTAAAAAACTACCTAACATATTTCACTGGGTTTTTTTTTATATATTTTATGGGATAATTTGAATATTTCCTAAAATTTTCGAAGCAATTGTGAATTTTAAATTCGCTCAAAAAATGTTTGAAGAATAGGGTTCAATGTATTTCATTTTTTCAACCCAGGTTCAATCCAAAACTAATTGGTGATGTTATTTATTTACATTCCCATAGGTCCCACAAACCGTCTGAAAAACGTACTGAAATTTCATTTTGGTAAAGTCATTTTTACGGCAGTTATCGTGATAACGGACAGACAGACAGACAGAATGAATAAAGTCATAAACACTTTTCAACTATGTTGTAAAGTGTTAATGAAAGTAAGGAGCATTTATATTTGCAACGTATGTTAATTTTTGAGACAGTTACATGAGGTTTTTTTATTTTTTTTTTTAAATTATTTTACGGTTTTTAACATTCTGAATGGTAGTATTTTGACAGAAACCAACAATCGTTGTCGTAATTGTAAATGGATGAAAAAACATGTAATTACCGCTCCAATTTACGTCCGCTTGTTCTTCTATTAATAATTGATTCTTAGAGAAGATGATGCCATATCCCTTGTTAGTTCAGAGTAGTTATATATTTAATTTACAAAATGTTGTTTACTTTTAAGTAAAAAGTTTCACATTTGTTTGCTCTTTTTATACGTTTGAAGTGTTTATTTAATTTTATTTTTAAAATATCAAAGCTTAATTGTATTTGAACGCATTTTTAAATCTTTCACATTTCTAAATTTTCAAATGCATTTGCATAGCCTAAAATATTTGAATTCTCAAAAGCTTTTAATTTTAAAATTTGGAATTTAAAATTCGGTTTCTGTTTAGAATTTAAAATCCGTGTATTTTTATATATTTGAATTTTCAAATAAATTTGTTTACTGTAAAATATTTAATTTTTCGTTTATTTACTTTTAATTATTTTGATTTTACACATTTGTTTACTTCAAAATTTTTATATCACTGAATTAAACTCCCACCTTCTCTAAGAAAAAATTATATACAACAGGAAAGATCAATCATGCTTAAAGCATTGATTATGAAACACTTTCCAACTTCAATGCAATTTTATTTAAACAAGTCTAAAATGCAATACATTCCTCGTTAATATTTTGAAACTTATCACAATACTGCATTAATTTATTATATTTGAAAACTTAAACCTTCATCGAAAAAAATGAACTTCATTCAAATCGCGGCATTGAAATATAAATTGACTGGTTTAAACATCTCTAAAATGTTATACATTCCTCGGTAATAGTTTTAGAATTATCATAATACTACGATAATTTATTATATTTGAAAACTTCATCGAAAACAACTGAAATTAATTCAAATGACGTCATAGAAAAAATAACACGCCTGGATCTCTCTATAAAAACAGGATTTCATTCATAAATAATTTCCCATTCATGTCATTCATCACAATACTATCATTTATTTTATTTAAACATTTTGTTTAAGATCATGGAGCTACAAAAAATTAAACTCTATGCTTGAAACTTCATCGAAAAAAATCGTCCTTCTCTTTATGAAATCAATTAATATTTCATTCATATCAGCCATGCAGACTCCATGGAATAAATTATTTTGTGTTAAAAAAATAAAGGAATTCTAATACAACTCATTCTATATATTTTGCTGTTTACATTTTACATAGGTGAAAAATAGGCTTAGTTGTAGAAATAATCAAATTTAGATGAGCATTTAAACTCAAATATATTGTCATTGCGTTGTTTCAGTATGTAGATGCACAGAATTTAAGCAAAAATAAAGTACTTTTAGGACGGATACAACACTCAATATGAATTAAAAAGAATTTAAAAAAATCACGATTTTGAAACAAGATGGATGCCATATATCATTTTGAAGTGGGTCATGTGATCGTTTCATATCATGGTCATGTGATCGCTTCATATAAGAGGTGTAATTATTATTTTAAATTTTATTTAAAAAAGTACTGAATATATTTAGCTGAATTTTTTTATATATATTTTATGGAACAATTTGAATATTAACTAAAATTTTCGAAGCAATTTGTGAATTTTAAATTTGCTTAAAAAATGTTTGAAAAATTAAGTCCCATAGGGCTCAATGTATTTCATTTTTTCGACCCGGGTTCAATCCAAAACTAATTGGGTGATATTATTCATTTATATTCCCATAGGTTCTACAGACCTTCTGAACAATATACTAAAATTTCATTTTGATTAAGTCATTTTTACGGCAGTTATCGTGCTAACGGACAGACAGACAGACAGACAGAATGAACAAAGTCATAAACACTTTTCAACTATGTTGTAAAGTGTTAAAAATACAAAAAACGAAAATCATATCTATGTTACAAAACTATTTAATGCGTCCAACAAATAACTTTCACTACAGATTAACAAATTTCGGTACAGTAAGAAATTTATAACACAAATTTTAGCATTTTATTTATTTAGCAACTCTTGGTGATTAAAATAAACGTATTCATTTTCTTAAAACTCACTTAATTTGAGAGATATCGCGCTATGTGTGGAAAATAAAAGTTTATACCTCGAGAAAGGTTCTGATAATTTGCGACCACAACACTGGCAATACTATACAGGATGTCCCAAAAAGATTGAAACTCGCTTTAATTCTTTACCGGTTGGAGATAAGTGGGCAATGTAAATTGAAAAAATGTTGAAAGTAACGTAGGAAATAAGACTACGTTAATGAAATAGTCCTCCAATTCATTTTTAAACGTTACACTTTTTAAATTTTCCTACGACCCCTTTAGACAAATCTGGTCAATCAGAAAACTTTTATTTTTAATGCAACAAGATCATTAAAAGAACCGCATATCTGTATCTTTAAAATCAACTGAATTATGATAAAGAAAAAAATCTGACTTATGCTACTTTTCCGTACCATGTGGAAGACTGTTTCATCAGAGAAAATAGGGATCATAAACAAATTGACGATGGAAATTATTTATATGACAAATACGTTAATATGCGTCAAAAATTTTGATCACAAATGTATATAAATAAAGCATTACTATGACAGAGATCATATAAAGCAGTAATACTCACTTCGCGGTTTCGTATCCTATGTATTACTATCCAGTTTTATCTTTTTTGTGATATGCCACAAATTTCCTTGTGCAATTTGATATATTACCCCCATTCACAATGTTCAATTTTCAATTAAATATAACTCACTCAATTTTAAAAATACATATATGCGGTTTTTTTAATGATCTTGTATTAAAAATAAAAAAATTCTGATTGACCAAATTTGTCTAAGGGGGTCGAATAAAAATTTTCAATTTTCTACTGGGATATATTAATAGTATTTACTACTTAATCCTGAAAGTTTGGTACTGTAGATGACTTAGATCTAAGTACCAGATAAATTGAAATGTTCTACGATTCGTGTCAGCTGTTTCAAGTGCGTGAAATCACATTCTTCTTTGAGTTATGAGTTTTGAACATTTTACGTCTTTAAAGCATTTTACAATATCAGAGAAAGATCAAATACTTTCGCTCCACAAACCTTGAACTTTGAATGATATAGTTTTCTATCTATAAAATTGTGAGCTCTTGATACTGATACAAGATGAGAAAGATGATGAAAAAATGGTTAAAATGTAACTCCTAAAACATGGAGGTTAAATTTTCAGTCAATACGAACACGCGGGACTTCTTATTTTTGAATTTATGTGTAAACTACAAGATCGTTTCCAAAGTTTTAAAGTTCTTTTGGAGGGGTATTAAAGTCTTTTACGACTCTCAAGATCGCAGGTTATTGTGGCATTTTTATGAAATTCATGGTATTAACATTTGACGTGGCCTCAGAGAATACTTGTTTTATATTATTAATAAACTTTTAGTTTATCTGCACACTTTAGTTGTTTATATCTATCTGGAAAGGTTGAATATCAAATTTTTCACAACATAAGAAATAATACCATGATATTAAACATTTCTAAAGATTAATTTGCTAATATTTGATTTATGATATAATAATTGGCCCCTTTTTTGTGAGAACAAAATGGTTTATAACTTTTCATCTCTCAAAAGAATGTTTTCATGAACCTAAGGTTTTTAACACTTTACAACATAGTTGAAAGTGTTTATGACTTTGTTCATTCTGTCTATCTGTCTGTTAGCACGATAACTGCCGTAAAAATGTCTTTATCAAAATGAAATTTTAGTATGTTTTTCAGACGATCTGTGGGACCTATGGGAATATAATATCACCCAATTAGTTTTTTATTGAACCCGGGTTGAAAAAATGAAATACATTGAACCCTATGGAACCTAATTTTTCAAACACTTTTTAAGCAAATTTAAAATTCAAATTATGCTTCGAAAATTTTAGGAAATATTCAAATTATCACATAAAATATATAAAAAAATTTCAGTAAAATATGTTAGGTAGTTTTTTAAATAAAAATTATTTAATATAGGGAGAAAAACAAATTCAATTAAATTCTGACTCTCGTTACATCCACCAGAAAGAAAAAATAGATATATTGTATAATAAATATCTTTCCAAGAATTTATTTTATATATGCGTAAGGTTTCACATTTTAAAATAAATATGGTAGATAACAGTTTTTCAAATTTTTAAATGAAATAAACTATTATAGTATTGTGATGAATAAAACGATTAGAAAAATGTTTATGAATGAAATGCTACTTTTATATAGAGGCGATTTATATTTCGATGACGTCATTTGCATAAAGTTCATTTATATTATAAAGTTCATTTATTAAGTTTTCAAATATAATAATTAATGTAGTATTGTGATAATTTTTAAAATATTACCGAGGAATGTATCGCATTTTAGAGATGTTTAAATGAAATTGCATTGAAGTTGGAAAGTGTTTCATAATCAATGCTTTATGCATGATTGATCTTTATTGTTTAACACATCATAAACATACTATTCACATTTCATTATTACAGTCATGGCCATTACAGTTATGAATATAATTTAGTTCTCCACTCAGGACAAAAGTGCAAACTCTAGTTCATATTTTAAGACATTCTCAAAAACGTACATTTTAGTAGCGATAGGCAAGCTTATCAGTGTAGAGATATGCCATATCGATACTTATTGTTTAGTGATGTATCAATCCTGTAACAATATTGCTCCTTATTGGAGTGATACTGTGAAAGACCCAAGCCACCCGACTCACCCTAGGGTATGAGCAGTTGGTTGAGTTTCCGGTGGAGTGATACTGTGTCGTAGCAACGCCAACACTATTCTAACGTAGATAATTAAATTTTCTGCAATTTGCGAGTTTAAATTTGCAATATTTATAGATTAAATTAGAAACAAAGTTTCAAATTTTATTTGAACAAACTATGAAAATGCTACATCAAAATAAAATGTGTTTTTGCTTATGGGTGTATTTTCTGTGGTGAAAAATCAAGCTTTGAGCATCTGCAAAAATCGGTACAGTGAAAGCTGAGCTCATGTTACGACAGACATCGTCGAGTCTTTTAATATATATATATATATATATATATATATATATATATATATATATATATATATATATATACAAAGTAGGATCAAAAAGTTCGGAGACTGTGTTGATGTCTCCAATCCTGATTGCAGGAGAGGGGAACTATTTTACCGTGACGTAGAAGCACATGCGACTCTGGATGTGAAAAGGAAGAAGCAGGTGTTTTTCCAGACATTGCGTGTCTGTGGACTATAGTCGTTCGCGTTCATCGAAAATGGAAATGGCGTTTGAAGAACAACGTGCGAATATCAAAATCTGCCATCGTTTGGGGAAATCGCCGACAGAAACACTGCACCTGCTGCAGTAGTATACGCATACGACAAGCTCGCGAAGATGATAAAGAGAACATTATAAACAAAACATTATAAATAAAACATTACAAATAAAACAGGCACTAAATTGGTATAAAATAGCCATTTTTCTCTGTTTCATATATAAAGTTAAGGAATTGAAAAATAATGACATATGGTAATGATTGGTGAATATAATCCCTTAACTACGCCTTTATATTATATTTTTTGTGTTGTAAATCATATATGGAATACAAGTACTTAAGGTACTGATACCCTTGTGCACTGCTTAAACATAAATGATGTAAATGATGTAATGTCGAGTCACGTCATTGTGACCACCTAATACATTTGACGTCGACAGCATGTAGCAATGAATGAAGTCACGAGTCGTGAGATCTCTTGGTGGGTATATAAGGTGTGGTATAGACATTCTGAAAACATATCAATCGTTGCTAGCATAGCTAATGGGATCGATTTATCAGATTTTGGAAATGGTGTGATTATCGGGTTTCATAACAAGAGAAGCAGTATTTTCATAACAGCGCAGTTTGTGAACTTTTTGCGTGCTGCTGTGGGTAAAGTGTATCGTTAACGGAGAAATGACATCATTGCGAACAACCAACGTGGAAACTGCGAAGCACCACCTGTCATTAATGTAAGAGGGGAACGTCAGCTGCGGAGATTCGTGAGGACCGACTGCCGCGCTACAGTGGAACATTATCCGAATGAACCAGGGGTATTTCGGAAGTGTGTCTCAAAAGACAGTTCAGGGAACCATGCTGTATATAAGCCTCTGAAGCAGACAGGTGGACACTGCACCTATGCTAACAAAGGTTCATTGGCAGTATCAGAATTGGATCTCGTTGTTGGACAAAAGATTGCCTTCTCCGCTGAGTCACCTGTTTTGCGTTATCGAAACGATGGACGTTGGAGTATACTGTGTGAAAGTTCGGAGATCAAGCAGTCATCAACCATTCCTGAAAAACACAAGACGTTGGGGGCGGCGTTATGGTCTGTGGAATGTTTTGTGGCATTCTCTGGGTATTAGATAGTGTTAGAAGATATTAGAAGTTAATAATTATTAATGGTATTTGAAGATATTAGAAGTTAATTAATATTAATGGTATTAGAAGTTAATTAATATTAATGGTATCAGAAGATATATATATATATATATATATTCGAATCAGTTTTTAGTTTCAATATGAAGCGCCAGTTTGAGCGAATTTCTTACACATTGGTTCCTTAGAGATCGAAAATAATATCATAGATTTTCTATCTTGACACTATCGTAAAGGTTTGAGAACTTTATTTCTAATAAACTTTGAACCGAATCAGGATATAGTCGTCATATTTAAAAGAATTGAAGATGCATTTAAATATGCGTGTTTTATGCTATTTCATGTTTCTATTAAAGCATCGGAGAATTTAAGATTTGCACGTTTCTAATATTTAGCATGAATATAGAGTGATACTTACCCCTTTTAAGGCAAAATGTAATTGCTTTATTCCTGAATTATTTATGAACGTTTATGTGGTTCGGAACAAAATCCGATTTTAAATGGCGGGAAAATTTTATCGAGGAAAGGCAAAAAATTATGGCATCATTATGGCGAAAAATTATGGCATTACAGCATGCTCTTAATTTTACGGGTGTATTATTAAAGAATTCATTGGTTTTCCAAAATTTGCTGTAACTCCCGGAGTACTTTTATTCAGAGGTTTGCAACCACGCAACTCCTGGTATTCATTCAAGTTTAAAATGATTTAAAGGAAACGTCACTATGCGTAAAGATATCGAGTCCCAAATAGGATTCAAACCACGGACCTACAACTTACTAGACTCTATTCATTTATATGTTAGAACGAAAGATTTTAGTTTCATAGTTGATGTTGATCCAAAACTAAATTTCTTCTGATTTCTGATAACTACAATGCCACCAAGGAGCTTATTCGCAGTCTGTTTTCTTGCAGTCATTGCATGTGATGCCTATTACGCTCTAAAGAGCAATAAAAAGCGTGAAACTGGTAACTGGATGCTGTTATCTTACATAATAAAAGAAGTTGTCTGTGTGTCTCTCTGCGTCTTTGATTTGTAGATGGAAATCTGAGCATCATACGGACATGAAATTTGGTACAGAAGTACATTTGGATCTGGAACGATGCACCTCGGCGATGTTTTTTTAAAAAAATCGAATTAGTTTTTCAGTTACTTTATGTTTCATCACGATTTTGAGCGATTTTCACAGAAAGTGGTGCCTTTGCGACCGCAAGTAATATCACGGAGCTTTTATCTTGACACCATCGGAATGATCGGAGAATGTTTTTTACAACGGTGCTTAAATCGAATCCTTAGGATAATTTCTTTGTATTTAATTTTTTTTAAGTACATCGAAATTTGCATTTTACATGTTACGTAATATTTATTTTGCAACTATTTTGTGTAATTATTTATATTTTAAATGTTATATATATATATATATATTACTTAATACATTATTTTATTTTTGGTGATTTGAGGGAAAGCATAGCAACAAAAAAATAATTTTTCGTGGATGTCCTCGCGTTCGACCATTCTTCCGGTTGATATTTTTGCGAATGTCTGCTTTAGAATGTTCAAGCCACGACTTCTCTTTTGATCGTTTTTATTATTAACACTTTCCAACATAGTTGAAAAGTGTTTATGACTTTGTTCAATCTGTCTGTCTGTCCATTCGCACGATAATTGCTGTTAAAATAACTTTATCAAAATGAAATTTTAGTATGTCGTTAAGACCGTCTATGGGACATATGGGAATGCAAATGAATAGTTTCACATAATTAGTTTTGGATTGAACCCGGGTTGAAAGAGAGAAATACATTGAACTCTAAGGGACCTAATTTTTCAAAAATTTTTAAGCAAAGTCAAAATTTATATATTGCTTTGAAAATTTTAGGAAATATTTAAATTATCTCATAAAAAATATAAAAAAAAAGCAAAATATGTTTGGTAGTTTTTTAAACAAAAATTAAAATATTAATTGCACCCATATAATATAAAGAGATCACGTGACCCACTTCAAAATAAAATATGGCATCCATTTTAAAGTTCTTTTAAATTTATATTTAGTGTTGCATCCGTCCTAAAATCGCTTTATTTTTGCATATTTTCTGTGCATCTACTCTGTGCCAATACCATTACAATATTTTTTAGTTTAAATGATCATCAAACTTTGATTATTTCTACATCGAGGACTATTTTTAATGGATACAGAATGTAAACAACTGATTGTAAGATGCGTTTCTTAAAAATTGCTGAATTTTTTCACTCAAAATTATTTAGCTTTGGAGTCTGGAATGAAAATGATATGAATGAAACGTTACTCTAGTACTGTGATAATTTAAAATACATCCCTGCTGAATGTATCGCATTTTAGAGATGTTTATATAAAATTGCATTTCAGTTGGAAAGTGTTTCACAATCAATGCTTTATGTATGACTGATGTTTCTTGTAACTTTTTTTTCTCGGGATTTGGTGGTGGTTTAGGATTCCAAGATACGATTTAGAAAATGAGGAGTGTTATCTGTAAATGTATTGTTTAAGTAGCAGGCACTTATTTAGGATCTGGACAAGATCGGGTTTTTTGTTTCAGCTTATAATAATTAAGTAATAAATAAACTTTATTTTGCCGTGGAATAGGCACACTTATATCTTACAAAGGAGAGCATTAGAGCGGGCAATGAGCTGAGGAAAATGGCTTTTGTTGGGCTTGAGTCAACAACCCCCACCTAAAGCTGCAACATAAAACAAAAGTCAGTGTCAAAACAAAAGGCATTACAAAATAGACTAGAAATAACTAATAGGAATACGAGTTGCAGAACAAATAAATAATAGATCAACAAACCGAGCAAACTTTTAACAGAAATATCTAAGTACTTCTTAAAACTATTTTCGTAGTTTAGTGATTTTAAGGAAGGTGGCAAAGAATTCCGCAATCTGGAGCCGGTAGAATTGATATTTTGGTATAAACTATTTGTAAGAGAAAAATGGAGTAAGAGTTTATTCCTATTTCGACTATTGTAATTATGGTCGTGAAAAGTAGCGAAAATGATACTACAATGCTGATTATGATGAATATGCTTAAACATAAACAAAGCCCAATTAGTTTGCAGTATAAGTGCGATCCTAACTTTGGAAACAACCCTTTATCCGGGTTCTTTAAGAAGGAAGATGTTGGTGTTTATGTTAAAAGAATAGGGGATTAAATTAAATCCCTATTTTTCTGAAATTAAATCCCTATTTTTCTGAAATTAAATCCCTATTTTACTGAATTTAAACTTGTGGTCAGATATGAAGAGGATGTTTTTTTTTAATTTATGTTCAAACAACAAAGGTAATTTTAAAAAATTTAATTATCCATTTAATGTGGATGAAAGTATTTTACGTGCTTAAGGGGTCGTAGATGTTTGGAACATTTTTCTAAAGTTCAGAAGATTAAATATTCAAAGTTTTCCTTAGAGAGTTCTTATTTACCAACGATAAATAAGCCATAGTTTATTCGATAAAGTTGGAAAAAAGTTTTTAATATTTAACGGCTTACAAATCTCCTTATATGATATAAAAATTGCTCAATCTGCTGCATTAAGTAATCTGAAAGAAAAATGTTTTGTTATTTACAGCATGAGGTAGTTGATTAAATGCATTAACTGTTTTTGAAAGCAAAAACAGCTTCTTTGTTAAGATAATTGAGACAGAACAAAGATTATAGCAAAGCAAGAAAAATAATATAAATTTCAGTAGCTTTTATTATAACTTTCAGCAGTCAGCAACACGAGTAGTAATTTTATTTCTCTCTATTTTAAAAAAAGTAGTTCGCGCCGCAGTTTGACAAATTTCCCGCTCTTTAAGATTTTTTGTTTCGTATTGAAAAAATAGCATACAGAAATATAAAATTTGGTACACCTGTAGAGAAATATTTGGAAAATACGTTGAAATAAACTGATTATATTGTAGTTTAAGAAATAGTTGATGTCAAAGTAAAAGACAAAATATTTGAGTTGCAAGTTCGCGTCCTAGATAAACTAACCATTACAAGACCACGAATTTTGCAGGCAGGCACCAACATAGTTGAATTTTTGAAGGATGGAGTACTTGTTTAATTTCTATGTAGTTTGCGAGATATTTTACTTTCTATCTGTGGCAATAAGAAAAGAAATAAGAAACTTAAAGTTTACCTTTTATAATTAACATTAATTATTATTAAGCATTAAAGACATGGCCGTTGATACTCATAAAGTGGAATTAACATTATTAAACGTACATTGGTGGTTGTTGTGCCGCAATAAACCCTCCAATTATTTTCACCTTTTGTGTAAGTCCTGAAAAGAATTATTTGTTAATATAATGCTAAATTGATCACACCATTTAAACTTAAACAATATCATTTATTAACAACATCAATTGATCTGTAATATCAATTTTCATTAATTATTTTAACGAGGGGACATATGCGACCAGAATTATTAGATTTACGATAGTGTCTAGAACCTGTGATAATCTGAGCACATACCTTCCAGTTTAGTCTTGAGCTTATCATGTCTCAAAGGCTTATACTGCCGTAACTCTGTGGTGTTGAAGACCCAGACTGTCCGACTCGTCAGAACTTGAGCATCTATTTGGACGGCCGGATAACTCTGTGGTGTGCGACTCCTCCTCGTACTTTTAATGCACTCGCCATTTGAGCTACCTCCATTACTTTGGAACTTCTACGGGACACGCTACAAATCTGTTGGTTTTTTATGCTTCTCTACCCGTGTTCTTCAGTCAAAAATCGTAATCGTTTTTCTTTTCATGTCTGATCTCCATCTCTGCTTCTCGTTGTCTACATCTCTGATTTAGTCCACAACTGAACTCTTTTTCCTTCCAAGCTGTGGTTCCCTCGGCGAGGGGGGGGGGGTAGCTCCGTCCTTCTTCCCCTTGGCGCTCATTGGTTCTTCTCAATCCAATGGCATCATTTCACATTAAGCAAGGCGCCTCTCAGCCCCTCTGGTATTGCACCCTTAAATTTATAGTATTTTTGACCTTAAGGTTCACGTTGTCATAAATCCCGGCGCCAGCCAGACTATAGCTTTGTTTGCCGTTCTAGGCATCATAAATACTCACATAAAATTGTCTCATCAAATGTGAGAACTGTGGCATATAAAATAGAAAAAGTAACTTAAAGTTAAAGTTACTAATTAACATTAATTATTATTAAGCATTAAAGACATGGCTGTTGATCTCATAAAGTGGAATTAACATTTTAATCGTACATCGCTCGTTGTTGTGCCGCAATAAAGCCTCCAATTATTTTTACCTTTTGTGTAAGTCCTGAAAAGAATTATTAATTAATATTAAAAGATTAGACTATTTAAAACTTAAACAATATCATTTATTAACAACATCAATTTATCAAAAGCACCAATTTTCATAAATATCAATTTTCATTTATTATCAATTTTCATTTAATTATTTTAGCGAAGGGAGATATGCGACCAGAAATATTAGTTTTACGAGTGTGTCTAGGACCTGTTATTATGAGTACTAACCTTCAAGTTTAATCTTGGGCTTGTCATCATTCTTGCCACTACTCTGGGGTGTATGGCTCCTACTCGTACTTCAATCAAAATTCGTGATTATTTTCTTTTCATGTGTGATCTCCATCTCTGCATCTCCAACCTCTAAGTCATCTCTGCAAGGCTCCTTTCGTATATTTCACTTCGACTGATACTTCATCTGCAACTGCTAGGTCATGGTTGTGTAATACTCGTGATTCGACTGATTTTCACATCTCTTACTCTTAAGTCATGATAGTGTAAATACTCGTACTCTAACTGCAACTCCTAAGTCATGTCTGCTATGTCATATATACTTCGCTCATTTTTTAAATCTGTTTTAGACTTGTGGTTCCTTCGGCGGGGGGGGGGGGGGAGGGGTAGCTCCACCCTTCTTCCCCTTGGCGCCCATTGGTTCCTCTGAACCCAATGGCATCACTTCACAGCCCCTCTCAGCCCCTGTGGCCTGGCACATCTAAATTTATAGCATTTGACCTAAAAGTTCAAGTTGTCGTAAAATTCGGCGCCAGCCAGACTCAAGCTTTCTTTTCCTTAAAGGACACCATAAATAATCAAATAAAAATGTCTCATGTGAGAACAATTTCTGGTCTCACAAGAACACTTTCTGGTCTCACACTATCTACAGTGAAAAATGTTTTTTCTTATCAGCATGTCCATCGATTTTCTCTGTCTCGTACTGCAAAAATTATGGCATGCAAAAATATAAAATTGGGTACATTTATAGAGAAATAATTTGGTAACACGATGAAATAAAGAGTTTATAGATTTAAACTTTAGTTTGACTTGAAATGGCACGAGAAGCGAGCTCTATGAGCGGAGAGAGTTGGAGGCGAAGCGGAATTGTGTAGCGAGTTACGGGGGTTGAAGACCCAGACCGTCCGACTCGTCCAGAGGACTAAGAGCAGCTATTTGGACGGCCGCTTTTACGAGTTACGGGGGTTGGAGAAGCGTAGCGATCAGGGGGCAGAACTCCCTAGTATTATAAGAAAATATTAGTAAGTTTCTTAAATCTACTATGCTATGCTGGTGGTTTTGTTTGCAATATTTAGACGAAGAAAACTTATATTGCTTTGGAAAACTGTTTAAACATTTAACGCTAGAACGACGAAAGCGGTCATTTTGAACCCATAACTACATTGAGAAACGATTCCTCCACAAATTCCTTCGTTAAGTAACGGAGGAATAATTCTACGTTAAGTAACTATCTTACGCTATTTCTAATAACGTATGTATGTTTCTAGAACTCGTATATTATATTACTTTAAACTTCTAATTTTATATACCCTAGAATGATGTGCTAATCTACATTGGAAGAATATATTATGTACAATATTTTATTACAAACAATTAAAATCGCGGTATTATAGCAATAATAATAGCTTTAATACTTTTATAGAGACTTTAGTGACGTTATTAATATTTCTATGGACTTTTAGTGATGTTATTAATACTTCTACAGATTCCTTTGGTGATATTATTAGTACTTCTAAAGATATTTTGAGTGAGACGGAAGAAAAAAAAATGCCTGCTTCCAATTTGGAGTAAAATTTGAGTGTAATAAATAAATTTCCATTAAAAGGTCATATAAAATCTTAAAAATTAGAGTGGGACACGTTTTTAAATTACACTGAAACAACCTCTGCCCCACAAAACGATACAGCCGCTCCTCATTGTTGGGCCTGCGATAAGATGATCAGCGCGAACGAAATTACTTAAAGGAATGACCCTAAAAGCTTTCCCCTTGAAGTATTAAACGTGAAATTGTATTGAAAACATTTGCAAAATTTAAGTATAAAAATTAATATTTTGCATTTAAAATTTAATTAAATATGACTGGATTCTTTGCATGAACAAGGTTTATAATCGGATAGTTCTGAGACGGAGGTATAAATGGAATATTTGAATTTAATAGATTAATCACGTTAGAATTGGAAGAAATTGCTTGTGTTCGGGTACAATCGGAATTCTCAAACTACACGCACTAAAACACTGAAGAGGCGAATAAACAAAATTAATAACACTGAGATAACTACAATCATCTCTCACAAAAATCCAACGAAATGAAATGAAAAAAAAACCCTTCGTGTAAAATGAGAGATCCATTATCTTTGCAAGGCTTTTTGTCACATACCCTTTATCTCTCTATCTATATACCCTTTATCTCTCTATCTCTCTATCCAATATACATAAAATTGGATGGGCGCGGTAGCCCATTGGTTAGCGCGCTGGAGTTGCACTCGGTAGCCCCGGGTTCGATTCCAGCCACTGCCAAAACTGCCGCCGTGTTCATGCGGAGTACGATCACGTAAAACATGTGGGTCCGAAAGTCCTTCCGAGAGGTTGGTGGTAGGGGAAGGAGGGTACGGTTCCTGTGAATGCCTCCCCCACTATGTTCCGGTCTAAATTGGGTGGCACTTCCCGACCGTCCAAACAGTTACCTTACACCTTTATAGTAGGTCCGACGGTCTGGGTTTCAACAACAACATAAAATTGGATGTGATGGATTAACTATTTAAACTTGTGGAAATTCACAACTCAATCCATAGCTGCTACTCGTACCAGATTTAGAAATGAAGATATATTTTTCTTTCAAAGTATATGAAACATCAAGATTACACGATTTTTTTCCAAGTGAATTTGGTCAAAACCCATTTAAAAATTTTTACCTTCTCATGCTATAGCGTATAGCAAAGAGAAAGTATTGTTTGTACGAAAATTTTCGATTTCGAGATTTTGATGCCAATATATGTTTCAGGGCCCACTGAAAACGTTTTGACTATTTTTTGAATGATGTCAGTCTGTCTGTCTGTCTTCTGTGTGTGTAGTCGGTTTCTTGCGTTGGCAATAGCTGACGCAGATATTACTGAGTTTTTGCGAAACCTTCTATCTGGCTTTATTAAAGAACTATCTTGAACCAGATAGCATTTTTTTATATTCACGCGAAAGCATCGAAATTTTCTCGATATTTTTTATTTACTTAACGTAGATGCATACGACAAAATTTGACATAATTATGCATAAAACGGATTACGTATAGCTCAATGATCACAAAACTTAATAGTTTGAATTATTGTAGTGAAAAATAGCCGCGATACAGTTTTTATGTTGGTGACCCATCAAAAGGGGATATTACCCCCCCCCCCCCCAATTGAGTGGTACATTGTCAGACTTATGACCAATCGATATATTTTTGCAAGACCTTTAAAATGAAGGGTAACATGTTATAATTGTGACCATTTGACCAACGATATAGATATTTAAAAAATTTTCTTCCAAAATTCGAAAAAAAAATCCCAAGATATCTAAAAATTAATTTTGGTACGAGAAAGTTTAAACAAACATATGTAACCAAGTGGCATAGCAAATTCGTATCGACCTACCCGAACGGCTGTTTGATTTTCCATGATGCTGGAATTGAATTATCGTATTCATTTAATGTTTATTTTGGAACAATTTGAATGTATTTTCTTAAATATTGGAATACTATTTTGTTTGTTTTTTAATTAATGCATATGCCAGATAGATAAGACTGAATTGAATTAGACAGATGACAGGCGCTTTAACTTGTTCACTCTAGCACGCCATTTTAAGCTCAGAAATTTCCAATAAATATTAATCGTTTGATCCATTATCTATATAATAATAACTGAACAGATTGAGTCAGTGAGGAATGTAATTATATTATCAAGCACTTCCACTATATCTAGAATTTCCAGAATTTATTTTTAAACATTCAGAGCTTTTGCACTAATTCGAACTGAAAAAAAGTCTCGTCAATTTATATCACCGACCCAGCTCAAGTAATCTTGTAGTGAATTTCATGTTTACCTTGTATTTTCCGCTACGCTACCTACCCCCGCACACAAAAATTTGTACTTTCTCATACGTAGTACTGAGAAAGTATTGTTTTCACGAAAAATTTTGTTTTCGAGATTTTGATGCCGATATATTTTTTAAGACCCCCTGAACACGTTTTGGCTACTTTTGAAGTAATGTCCGTCTGTCTGTATGTATGTATGTCTGTGCTCGATTTTTTGTTTAAATGATAGCGGCCACACCTATTAATGGATTTTCACGAAACCTTATATCCACCTTTGTTATCAAACATTTTAGAACTAGAGAGCATGTTTTTACTTTCTTTATATACATATTGTATAAGGAAAGAATTGCGACGGGGTCGAAAATTCGAATTCGAGTTTTCGACGGGGGAGCACTTTTCAAGCAACACTGATACGAATCGAACATTTTTGAGGGGATGTCTGTGTGTGTGTGTGTGCGTGTGTGTGTGTCAGTGAGTCTGTGGAGACGATATCTCAGGAACGAATGGAGCAATTCGAATGAAATTTGGTACCAAAATCACAATACTGGAAGGCTATTTTTTTAAAACACAATCGAATGTTCAGAACCCCCTAAATTTTCGAGTGAAGTTTTGAAAAAATCCTCAAAAATTAAAAACCTTAAATAAAGTTACGCTAATAGACATTCCTTATGTAATGTTTTCTTTTAAAACGACTGACATAAATTTTAGAACGCTAGCATGAACCGTTCTCGAGATATTGCTCATTTTTCAAATAAATTTATCATAAAATACCATAAATAAAAAAAATATTAACTGTTGAGAAACATGTTCACTTTTCATATGTAATATCATGCGATAAATTTCGTGACATCATTCTCGTGGATCTAGCTCGTTCCATTCTCGAGAAAAGATATTTTGAGTAATACTTTTATATTTGAACACCAATAGTCATTTATCTGCCATAAAAAAGTATGTCTCCATCCGTAACGCTTGGCGAGAATTTGGCGACGAATTTAGGCGAATGTCGCCAACTTGGCTACATTTTAAAATGTTGCCAAATTAACGAAAATTTCGACAAATGGAAGAAAATGACGCCAAATCAATGAAAATGACGACTAATCCACGAAAATTCAATATCTTGGAAAGAATATAAGTATATTCTATAGGAATAACATTTTTTTAACTGTAAAATTAGTAAATTCAATCCACTGCGTAAGGAAAGTCATGTGTTGCCCACATCAGATTTTTTAAATTCGAACGAAACTTCGAAACGTATTTGAAATTTTATAGTTTTTACTTTCCCTGCAATACATGGTAATGTATAGGGAAAGTATTGGAATCATCTCGAAAATCGAAACTCGAGTTTTCGACGGATCTACACGTTTCGAGACCTCTAGAATACGAAAAAACTATTTTTAGCGTGACGTCTGTGTGTGTGTCTGTCTGTCTGTGTGTCTGTCTGTCTGTGTGTCTGTCTGTCTGTCTGTGCAGATTTTGTATCCACTCTAACTAAAAAACTAATTGACCGAATTTCATAAAATTTGGTAGGCATATCACTTGAGGGCGGTCTGGTGCTGATTAGTTTTGGGTATGATTCGGGATAAAAGAACCCGCCTTTTTTTGCAAAATGGCCCGCAAAAGCTTGTATCCACTGTAGTTGAAAAACTAAAGGACCGAATTAAACAAAATTTGGTCGGTAAGTCACTTGAGGGACACCCTGGGCTGATTAGATTTTGGTAAGATTCGGAAAAATATAGCCTGCCTTTTTTTTGCAAAATGGCCCGCAAAATTCGACAAAATCTAAAATAAAAAACTACGTATGCCGAAATATATCCATTAAATGCTTGTTTTATACGTAATTTTTAACGAAGAAAAGAATACGACCAATACCGATAAACTAGGACTAGCCGTTCTCGAGATATTTTTGTTTTCGTTTTTTTCTCTATGCCACCTTTGAAAATGAGTCGTTACCAAATGAGAACGAAAATAGAATTAATAGTGAATTAAATTTAATTAAAATAAGAGAGTGTGTATATAAGTCTGCAGGGAAAGTCATGTGCTGCCCACATCAGATTTTTTAACATGTCAGCATAGGACAAAATTTGACCTAATCATGCACAAATGGATTTATTTATGGCTCAGTGATCACAACACTTTTTAGTTTCAATTATTATTGTGAGAAATAGCAGCGATGTACTTTTTACTTTCCTTATATACATAATGTATAAGGAAAGTATTGTGACGGGGTCGAAAATTCGAATTCGAGTTTTCGACGGGAGAGCACGTTTCAAGCATCCCTGATCACGAATCAAACATTTTTGAAGTGATGTCTGCGTGGTGTGTGTGTGTGTGTGTGTGTTTGAGTGTGAAAATGTGTGTGTGTGTGTGTGTGTTTGTGTGTGAAAGTATGTGTGTGTGTGTGTGTGAACGTATGTGTATGTGTGTGTGTGTGAGTGTGTGTGAGTGTGTGTGTGTATGTGTGTGTGTGTGTGTGTGTGTGTGTGTGTGTGTGTGTGTGTGTGTGTGTGTGTGTGTGTCAGTGAATCTGTGGAGACGATAACTGACGAACTAATGGACCGATTCGAACGAAATTTGGTACAAAAATTACAATCCGTAAACACTGGAAACCTATCGTTTTTATACGCATTCGAATGTTCAGAACTCACCTAAATTTTCGAGGGAAATTTTGAAAAATCGTTAAAAAATCAAAACCTCTAATAAAGTTACGGTAATAGACATTTCTGATGTGTTTTTTCATTAGAAAACGATTGATATAAATTTTAGAAGGCTAATATTAACCGTTCTCAAGATATTGCACATTTTTTGAAAAAATTATCAAAAAGTCATCTAAAATAAAAAAAAATATTTAGACATTGAGAAACATATTCACTTTTCATATGTAATACCATACGATAAATTAGGCAACTGGATCTGGCTCGTGGATCTGGCTCGTTCCATTAATGAAAAAAGTTAATTTGAGTAATACTTTTGTATTTAAACGCACACAGTCATTTATCTGCTGTAAGAATAACTTATTTCTTTGTCCATAAGGCTTGGTGAGATTTTGCCGACAAATTTGGTGGAAGGTCGCAAACTTGGCGACTTTTTTAAATGTTGCTACATTAACGAAACACTCGCCAAATGGATAAAAATGACGCTAAATCAATGCAAATGACGACTCATTGACGAAAATTCAATATCTTGGAAAGAATATAAATATCTACTATAAAAATAATATATTGTTTTTACTGTAAATGTAGTAAATTCATCGCATTATATAAAGAAGGTCATGTGCTGTTCACATCATATTTTTTTGTTCGTGAGGTCATGAGCCGCCATCGGGGGCAAGTTACTCACCCCCGGTGGGGGTACATTGCATGTTTAGTATCAATCCAAATACTTTTTTATATCCTTTAAAGTGAAGTATAACACGCTATGATTGTAATCATTTAGACCCAAGACACCGGTTTTTCAAAAAAATTTTTGCAAATTTTGAAAAGAAAAATCTACAAAAAATGGATTCTGGTATCAGAAAATCGATTTGAACCACAATACAGTTAATTTTAATATTGCTGAAATTAATACTATTTTGTATTTCCAAATATTTTTAGTAACTGGGTAAGGGATATGGGCACATAATCTAAATCCACAGGAAAGAAAACCTGTCCATAGCATTCTCCCTCTTGAACAGAAAGGACCACGATATCAAATTGCTGCACATGACGTTGAGGGTGAAAAACTTAAATCCACGGAAATTTCGTACTTCACTTTTCTATCTGATATGAGCGAGCTAATTTTTATCCTGCAATTTATACACAAACTAGAAGAACATTTCCCAAGTTCTAAATACCATTTGAATGGAGATTAAAGCCTTTTACGACTAACAAGGTCGTAGAAACTTTCAACATTTTTCTAAAGTTCTGAAGATTAAATATTCGAAGTTGCCTCTGGGGAAAGCCCGTTTAGCATTATTAATAAACTTTTACTTTCATTCGATGGCAGTAGGGCGATGGTAAGGTCATAATATTTCCACTACTCATAAATTCAAACAGTGAATTGTATTTTGTTGAAACATCTAGGGCAAAATATCTGGAATTTTATACTATCGATGAATAAGTGAAGTACAGGTACAGAGCGTAAATATTTCTAGAATAATTAAATGTTTTTCTTCATTTATTTTCAAACGGTACCAGTGTGATTTATCTACCCTATCTGCCAGTATAGATAATTTTGTATAGCGAGATATTTTAATATTACTTTCCTTATATACATAATGTATAAGGAAAGTATTGTGACGGGATCGAAAATTCGAATTCGAGTTTTTGGCGGAACAGCACGTTTCAAGCATCCCTGATCACGAATCAAACATTTTTGAGGTGATGTCTCTGTGTGTGAAAGTATGTGTGTGTGTGGAAAAGTATGTTTGTGGATGGGTGTGTCAGTGAGTCTGTGGAGACTATATCTCACGAACGAATGAAGCGATTCGAATAAAATTAGGTACAAAAATCACAATCCGTGAATACTGGAAATATATTGTTTTTAAACGTAATCGAATGTTCAGAACCCCCTAAATTTTTGAGTGAAATTTTGAAAAAATCGTTAATAAATCAAAACCGCTATTTTAAGTTACGCAAATAAACATTTCTTATGTAATTTTTCATTAGAAAACGATTAACATAAATTTTAGAAAGCTAACATGAACCGTTCTCGAGATGCTGAACATTTTTCAAAAATTTATCAAAAAGTCATATAAAATGAAAAAACATATATTTCCTATTGAGAAACATGTCCAATTTTCATATGTAATACCATGCGATAAATTTGGAGACACCATTCTCGTGGATCTAGCTCGTTCCATTCATGAGAAAAGATACTTCGTGTAATACTTTTGTATTTGAACGCCAATAGTTATTTATCTGCTATAAGAATAACTTATTTCTCCATCAGTAAAGCTTGGCGAGATTTTGGCGACGAATTTGATGGTGAAATGTCGCCAATTTGGCGACTTTTCGAAATGTTGTCAAATTAACGAAATTCTCGCCAAATGGATTAAAATGACGCTAAATCAATGAAAATGACGACAAATTGTCGAAAATTCAATATTACAAAACCTATTCTTTTTACTGCAAAAGTAGTAAATTCATTGCATTATATAAGGAAAGTCATGTGCTGCCCACATCAGATTTTTTTAGTGTAATCTTTCATAATAAAGGGATATATGCGTGCGTGTGTACGGTCTGTAGCGGGAAATCTAAACGTCGTACGAGCATGAAATTTTGTGCATACGTACTTTAAGTCCCGAAAAGGTGCACCTTATAGTTATATTTTTAAATTTCGGCCACAAATATTAATGGATTTTCACGAAACTTATACCCACCTTTGTTATCAAACATTTTAGAACTAGATAGCATTTTTTTACTTTCCTTATATACATAATGTATAAGGAAAGTATTGTGACAAGGTCTAAAATTCGAATTCGAGTTTTCGACGGGAGAGCACGTTTCAAACAACCCTGATCCCGAATAGAACATTTTTGAGGTGATGTATATGTGTGTGTGTGTGTGCGTCAGTGAGTCTGTGGGTACGGTATCTTACGAACGAATGGAGCGATTCGAATGAAATTGGATACCAAAATCGCAATCCATGAATACTGGAAGCCTAATGTCTTAAAACACAATCGAAGTTTCAGAACCCTCTAAATTTTCGAGTGAAATTTTGAAAAAATTATCAAAAAATTAAAACCTTTAATAAAGTTACGCAAATAAGCATTTCTTATGTAATTTTTCCTTAGAAAACGACTGACATGAATTTTAGGACGCTAGCATGAATCGTTCTCGAGATATTGCCAATTTTTCAAATAAATTTGTGTCAGTCAATAATTAAAATAAAATATTAACCTTTACATTACGGCTCCAAGAATCCATTTTTTCAACTGCATAACGGCTAAATAACTGAAAATTCCACCTCTCTAAATAAACACCTTCAATGACCTTGTCTTTTATTCGTAACTCGTTCCCCCTTCAGTAAGGAGGAACTTGAAGGAAGGGCTGCAGGCATTCTTCAAGTTTTCAGAAGAAGATTGAGAGTTTCAAGAGAATTTCAGTGGTACAACTGTTGTACCGCCGTAAGGAAAAGGTGAACTTTTGAGAAACATATTCACTTTTCATATGTAATATCATGCGATAAATTTCGTAACATCATTCTCGTGGATCTAGCTCGTTTCATTCACGAGAAAAGATTCTTTGAGTAATACTTTTGTATTTGAACGCCAATAGTCATTTATCTGCCGTAAAAAAAAAACTTATGTATCCGTCCATAACGCTTGGCGAGATATTGGCGACGAATTTAGGGGAATGTCGCCACCCTGGCGACATTTTAAAATGTTGCCAAATTAACGAAAATTTCGCCAAATGGATGAAAATGACGCCAAATCAATGAAAATGACGACTAATTGACGAAAATTCAATATCTTGGAAAGAATATAAGTATATTCTATAGGAATAACATTTTTTTAACTGTAAAAGTAGTAAATTCATTCCATTGCATAAGAAAAGTCATGTTTTGCCCACATCAGATTTTTTAAATTCGAACGAAAACTTCGAAATATATTTGAAATTTTATAGTTTTTTAACATGGCTGCATAGAATAAAATTTAACATAATCATGAACAAAAGGGTTTATTTATGGCTCAGTGATCACAACACTTTTTAGTTTCAATCACTATTGTGAAAAATAGCAGCGATATACTTTTTTTTGTTTGTGAAGTCATGTGCCTCCCTCGGGGGCAAGTTACTCATCCCCGGGGGGGTACATTGCAAATTCGGCATCAATCGAAATATTTTTTCAAGCCCTTTAAAGTGAAGTGTAACAACTCTATGATTGTAATCATTTGGACCCAAGATACCGATTTTTCAAAAATTTTCTTGTAAAATTTGAAAAGATAAATCTACAAAAAATGCATTCTGGTATTAAACAATCGATTTCAACCACACTACAGTTAATTTTAATGTTGCAGAAATTTATACATTTTTGTAATTTTAAATACTTTTAGTAACTGGGTAAGGGATATCGACACATAATCTAAATTCACAGGAAATAAATCCTGGTCATGGTAATCTCCCTCTTAAACAGAAAGGACTGTACTTCAAACGTAGGGAAGTTCTTACCTTGGGAATTCTGTACTTCAGTTTTCCATCCAATATAAGCGAGCGTAATTTTTATCCTGCAATTTATACACAAACTACAAGAACATTTCCCAAGTTCTAAATACCATTTGAATGGAGATTAAAGCCTTTTACGACTAACAAGGTCGTGGAAACTTTCAACATTTTTCTAAAGTTCTGAAGATTAAATATTCGAAGTTGCCTCTGGGGAAAGCCCTTTTAGCATTATTAATAAACTTTTACTTTCGGTCGATGGCAGTAGGGCCATGGTAAGGTCATAATACTGCCACGACCCATGAATTCAAACAGTGAATTGTATTTTGTTGAAACTTCTAGAGCAAAATATCTGGAATTTAATACTATCGATGAATAACTGAAGTACACAGCGTGTAAATATTTCTAGAAAAATTAAATATTTTTGTTCATTTATTTTCAAACAGTACCAATGTGATTTATCTACCCTATCTGCCAGTATAGATAATTCTGTACAGCGAGATATTTTCATATTTTGTTTTAGTGTAATCTTACATAATAAAAGGATATATGTGTGTGTGTGTATGTGTGTACGGTCTGTAGCGGGAAATCTAAACGTCGTACGAACATGAAATTTTGTACATACGTACTTTAAGACCCGAAAAGGTGCACCTTGGAGTCATTTTTTAAATTTCGAATTAGTTTCTTAGTTATTTTATTATTCACATTGATTTAGGCCAATATATACAAAAATCGATTCCTTAGGGACCTTAAATATTATCACAGAGTTTCTATCTTATCACCATTGCAACCACCGCAGAAAGCTCTGTACGACATTGTTTGAACCGAATCCATAGATAAATTCCTTATATTTATTTATTTTTAAATACATCAAAATTAATATTTTTTACGTGACCTGATTATATATATATATATAGGGAAAGTTCCGGTAAGTTGACGAACTTAAGCAATACTTGCGTTTAATTTGTTACAGTTTGCAATTAGAGCTGCAGTTTTTTCTGTATTTAGTACATTATTAGTTAACTTTAACCACGAATTATTAGATTATTATTAAACAACAAGAAAAATGAACGAATAAACTTTATTGTATGATTGACAGTTTCGTCATCATACCCTCAGTGGCGGGTAAGATTACTTTTAGGGACGGGTAAGATAACGAACAATCAAATTGCACAAAATTGGAAGTTAATTTAGGGATTTTTTCAGGTAATTAATACCATATAACGCTTAATCTTAGCTTCTTTCGAGCATTGGGCATGCGCCATTCTCTGCAGACAGAGCACTGAAACCATAGTTTATCTTTATCATATTCTGAACAAATAATGCATTCTCTCTCTTCTTTAGAGAGATTGTCGTCACTTTCTTGATAATCAATGTGAGTTGATGAGTCAGAATGTGTTTCATCTAGATCTTTTTTGAAAGATTTTTTAGATTTCTTGCTGATTGGGAATTTAGGTTTAGTGCTGATTTTCTTTGCTTATTAATATCTTCTTTACGTTTTGCATGTTTTTCTTTTTTGTTTCTCTTTTTTTCTTTTCTGTTTTTCTATCTTCTAGAACTTTTTTAATATATATGGAAAGAAGGCAATTGTTTTCTCTGTTTCCGCTGTTGTGGAATTGAATGAGGCAGAGGAAGGAGGTAAATCTGATGTAATCTGTGCTTCTTCAGCAGCAGCAGGAGTGGATGATGTTCCAGCTATGGGGGACGGTGGCATTAGTGTGTTGTTGTTGTTGTTGTTGTTACCCAGACCGTCCGACCTACCTGAAAGGTGTAAGGTAACGGTTTGGACGGGGTGGCATTGGTGTGTGGAAAATCACTTCAAGATCTGCATTTTCTGTGGTTTTCGATAGTGTGAAGTCTGTGTCATCAAAGATCAGGTAGTTGAGCGGCTCAATGCCAGTTGCTCTAAACCCATAGATGCCACTATTCAAAGTTGCTGCTTTCTTGAACGCTATGCTAGACCTACTTACATTTTCTTGACATTTTTTTACGTATCGTCTTAGAGTCGCCTCAAGAATACTGAATTGTTTAGCTGTAGCATTCGTGGAAACTTCACTCCGAACTTGCATCATCGCCTCTTTCATAGCATCTTTGTCGGCATCACAACAATTTTGTCGGTTAGTCTTTCTGTTGTAAAGTTTTACCATCTCTGAAATGAACAAAAGGTATTCATAATTTGTCTATTAGCCTTTTATTTTGAAAAAAGTTTTCTAAATTTCCGGTAAGATGACGAATTCGCAATCTTACCAGCACTATGTGTTCGTCATCAAACCCGAAAAAGATGACTCCGTCAGATGACTTCAAATAAAACCATGAATAAAGTTATCAAAAAGAAACTATTTAACCAAGATTTAAAAAGAATTTGAACTTATTGATAAAGCGATTCAATTTTCAGAACATTAATTTTAATGTCGGTTTAAAACCTATTTTAAATACCTGAAAAATAACAGCAAAACGTTCCTGTAGCTTCTTTGTTACGCGTGATCACAACAATGCGGCCCGTTCTTCTCACATTCACGATGGACGCTTTGAGGGATATCCTGAAGCTCTTCCTTGTTGATAAGTGCCATTTTTAGGATTTTAGAGAAACCTCGATTTCGTCATCTTATCTGCTTCGTCAACTTACCCAAATCTCATTATATATATATAATATATTATATATAATATATATATATATATATATATATATATAATATATATATATATATATATATAATATATATATATATATATATATATATATATATATATATATAATATATATATATATATATATATAATATATATATATATATATATATATATATTATATATATATATATATATATATATATATATATATATATATATATATATATATATATATATATATTATATATATATATATATATATATATATATATATATATATATATATATATATATATATATATATTATTAGTATTACCGTGAACGTCCGTACTGCCTCCCTGGTAGAATTTCGACTTGTTCATTCCGGTGCTTCTAGATTAAGCTGTTGAGGTTGATCACGATACACGTGGTGGAAGAAGAAGGGTTCATGCCGCATGGTAATACAAATTTTCTTAATGTATCCTATTTTCGTTTTTTCAATTTTTGTTGCCTGTAGTCTGAGTTTAAGCATTTATAGTGATGAGCTATTGCTTAATCTGAAACAGGCATTTGTTTGGGTTAATTAGAATTAAATACTCAGACCTGAAGATGAATTTAGTTCTGATTAATCATCGAATTTGGGACGGTGCTGTTCTTTTCTCTTATCGGCTTTGTGGCTGTGAATTTGCTTCTATGGTGATGTTAATATTACTTGAATTTTTTTTTTTTATATATATATTTTTCTTTTTAATTTTATTTTTACATAATTCTTATTATTACATATTTCAAATATATATTATATAATATATATTTGCTTATTACAAGATCACAGTATTTAAATTTAAAACTAAATCAATTTCATTATAATAATACAACTACTAATTCTTATTGTGTTATCTCTTTCAAACATCCTATATATAATTCTATAAATTTTGGACATCTGTTTAACAAGTTTAAACATTTATTGCCTATTGGTGATTTATTTGTTTCAAAGACATTCAAATACAATAAGCCTATTGGTAGGTCTATATTTAATTATAATGAAGTTTCACAATCGCTCTCTACTGATCATTCTTCTCAGACAATTGTAGATAGTGAATGCATTTGTAAATTAAATAAATTTGCTAAATTTCTAAATCCAGACTTGGGGCATATATTTACAGGAGATTTAGACGTTGTTAGTGACAATGTGTTAAGAACCATTATGTCATTTGGCACTAAATTTAGGATACCTTCTTTTAATAATTCTTTCAAAGTTTTAAAATCAATTAATCTAGATCTTGATAAATATATATATAAATTAGCTTGTAAATACGCTCTGCCATTAGAGGCATTTAATATGTGGAAATTTACTATATTAGAATCAATTAAAAATGCTATTAGAGATATTAAATTGTCTAGATCTTTATATAATATTGATAATATTAAACATTCCATTAATGATTTACAAAGATCCTTTGTTATCACCTATGTTGATAAAGCCTCTAATAATTATGCTATTATCTGTAAAAAATTTTATATTCAATTTCTGTTAGATTATTTAAAAAATAATAGTCTTTTTAAACCTGATTTACATTCCATCAATAGTATTAAATTGAAAATTATCAATATGTATAGTGATTTAAATATTAAATATAAATATCTTAAATTTCCTTATATAGTGCTTATTCCAAAATTTCATAAAAATCCTATTAAATTTAGAACAGTTACTAGTGGCCATAATACTTACTCTACTACTGCGAGTAAATTATTACTAAATTCTTTAAATCTAATAAATAATAGTTTAAGCCAGACTAGCAATATTTACCATATTCTAAATAATAGTAAAGAATTAAAGAATAAATTAACATCTCTTAGAAAAATAATAGGATTTCAAACTTTTGGTTTTAAAGATCTTTTTAATAATATTAAGATATCTGATCTATATGATGTTATTTTAGCTCTATATAATGCTTATATTACACCTCTTTCAAATCAAATTAAATTTATAAATTTTCCTAAACTTCTTCACTTTGTTATTTTCAATAATTATATTTTTCAAGGAAATAAATTATACTTACAAGTCTCAGGAGTTCCACAGGGTGGCTGCAGTAGCAGTATGCTAGCTAATTTATACCTTTATCATTATGAAAAGTCATTTACTTCAATAGATTATACTTTTTACAGATATGTTGATGATCTGATATGCTTAGTACATACAGGAAATTATCTCATAGATATAGATTACTATCCAGACAATTTGGATTTAATTCCTAATGAAGCTACTATTAGTAAAAATGTTAATTTTTTGGATTTAAATCTTTTTATTGATCCTTCTAATAGAATTGTTACAAATTTATATGATAAAAAAGACTTTTATAATTTTAATATTAATAAAATCTTACCTTTTAATTCCTGTAACTCGATTCAATTGTTTAGAAATATTATACTCAATCAGCTTTTTAGAATTTATAGATTATCTGATAAAAAATTTCATGCTATGCATATCAATAATCTCAAAATTACTAGTGATTTATATAAATATCCCTCTTATTTAGTAAAAAGTATTGTTAAAAAATTTAAAATAGCTGGATTTTTATAATTCTTTTCATAGTATCATATAATTCTATTCATAGTATCTTATATTAGCCAGACATCTCCATTCTCTAGTGTTTTTTTTTTTTTTCTTTTTTACATTCACTTCCCACTTCAGCATTACTATTATTTGCCCCTCTTTTTAGTAGCTCTTTTTGTATATTAATACTTTTTCTTAACATTTCGCTTCACAGTTTTTCAATTCTTATGAATGGCAACAGTAAATGGTTTTTTATTTTTTCTTTACGAATGGCAACACTGGTCTCTTCTATCAGTGTACCCTGTATTGAATCGATTGTACATACGCTGTGCTTTTTTCAGGCATTCATTTTTTCTTTTTTATTCCTTCTTTATGTATGTCGTCCAAGTAGAAATAGTTTATAGATTTAATCTATCTATTTCTTCAGAAACATACATTTTTGTGTTTGCTTCTACAAAAAACTTGGACATGATTAGATTTTTGTAGAGGTTAACAATTCATGATTTAGGCTTAGAGCCTCGTCCACGTGTAAGGCGTTTGTGCTTGATTTCGTTTGTTATACTTATTTCGATTCCATACCTTTATATTTTTCATTGACTTGTTGATTCGATATTTATTTTATTTATATTTTTTTTTCCATTTGCTTGAGGATTAGTTGATTTTTACTTTTGTTTTGTAAGCCTGTTAGATAGTTGAATTTAGCTTAAGTTTTTCTTTTTTTGTTTCCATACCTTTTAATTTGGTTGATTTTCTGTAACTTGATAGCTTGTGTTTAGTATTTTTTATCCATTTGATTGATGATTTGCTGTATTATATTTTATTCTGTGGGTGTTTTTAAAAAAGTTAGGTTTATCGTGTTACATCTTCTTACTTTTCGTTCATTGGATTTTCAAACTTCTATTATTATATATATATATATATATATATTATATATTTATTATATTATATATATATATATATATATATATATATATATATATATATAATATATAATATATAATATATATATATATATATATATATATATATATATATATATATATATATATATATATATATATATATATATATATTATATATTGTATATATATATATATATATATATATATATATATATATATTATATATTGTATGGCTGTCCTGATGAGAATGCAATTTCGAACTAACCGCCATTTTTTGTGTAGTTTCAATTGATTGTTCTCTATGTCTTAATCTTTTATCTTGAGCTAATTTTTATTGCCTTTTCTAATTTTTCCGTGTTTTCTTTCTCTTTTTTATTTATATTTATATACTTTTAATTGTGATTTTTGTATCCTAATATTCTTCTCATCCCCCTTTCCATTGTAGTGATATGTTACCTTCTATCTTTATCCTTAGTCTTGGTCTATAGTTACTCATTTGTAACAGATATGCTAGAGATGGGGTTTTTTGTACATACAGTAGTTTATGCATAATTTTCGATTAAAATCTTTCAATTTTTATTTATAAATCCATTATGTTATTAGCTGCTTTGCGCAATATCATGATGAAAGTTTTATATTCTGTATTATTTTGTGTTTTAAAATCTGTTTTCTACATACTGACTTCTATTACATCTTTTAATTGTACATTTACTTTTATTATTTGCTTCTGAATTCAACCATCTATCTTTTGATTTTCATACTTGCAAAAAACATTTTTAAAAAAGGTAAAACCTGTTGCAAAGCTGCATTTGCGCTTATTACAAAGTTTATTCTCTTTTTAATTTTAATTTAATTTTATTTTGTTTATTATTATCGCTAACGCATTTCTATACTTTAACTACAAGCCCATCTATGTCTTAACATGACCCTCTATGGATATTGTTTTTATTTAGCTAACTCTTTCATTCCTTCCATTGATTGTTTTTGGTATGTCTTCACATTTCGCATTATGTATTTCGAGTCTTATGACGTCGAGTTATGTATGTCGAGTTATGTATTCGAGTTATGTATGTCGAGTTATGTATTCGAGTTATGTATGTCGAGTATTTTGGTTTCAGTTCTCTCATCGCTTTTATGATTTTTTCTGCGGGTTATTGCTCTTTTTGGTAGATTTCACACTCGATTCTCAAACTCGTTTTATATGTGTGTGTATAGTGCTGACATCTCTCGGCAGGCATTAGAGTTTATTGTGTTTTTGTGTTATTTATTTCTGTATCTTTTAGTTAACCCAGACGTCAATATCTTTTATTGCTTATTTTTACATTTTAATCTAGACATGTATTTCCACTATATGTGGCCCTCTTTTGCCTGCAGTTGTAGGGATTCAGACAGACACATACGTAATAAAGGCTTTGTATATCTTCCATTCCGGATGATTATGACTATTTGTCCACACTTCGCTTATTTATCAATATTTCGTATGAAAATCTCATTTAGATCTTATCTACTACGCATGTATTGTTACTCTCCGAAATTTCGTTTCATTTCTTTATGGTATTAGTTATAATTTGAAATTCGTACCTGACAAAATAGTTTTTGAAGGGGTTTATATTGGGAATTTTAGTAGAGATTCGTGATGTAAATTTTATTCATTACCTAGTGTCCGGTCTATTTTTATTATGAATTGGGCTAATTATAGATCGGCAAACATTGACTAATTCAGCGTTATGGATGATTTGGAAGAATACCATACCTACTCTCAATCTAAATCATATTCCTTCAAAAGATGCAATAATCTAAGGTGCAAAACTTGTCCGTATGCTGACCCATTACAAATTAATAATAATTCCACTTCACAAAAATTCTGCAAAGTTTTTAATTGCATATACAAATTAATTGTACTATTTGTAACTTATCCTAAATTGGCCAAACCAGCAACCCTTTACATCTGAGAATGAATGTCCACAGGGATCATATTAAAAAGTTTGACCATAAAGTCTTTAATGATCTCTTTACTAAAAATCAATTTGAATATCAGCAATTTGCTACACGGATTTAAATTTAGCACGGATTTGCCACACGGATTTAAAAATGTATCCCTTCATATTTTAGATATTAAAATTTCACTCACTGATAGATTAGTATTTGAAAATTATTACATTAAAAATATAAAACTCTCTTCCCCTATGGCTTAAATCATGTTTATAATAATAATAATGTTGTTGACAATAGTTTTGAATACAATTCTAATAAATCTTCAGTATATAAACATCTTTTTCAGTATTCAAAGTCATCAAATCCTAGTAAAAAGCGATATAAGCGTGGCAAAGGAAAAAGTAACTTAAGTAAAACTCTTGATTACAATGCAGACATTTTGAAATTACAATATAATTATTCTCAAACTTTCAATTTTCTACCTGTTAGAACTTGGTTATATAAAGTCAGAAAATGCAAACTAAGTATTGTTTATACTAATTTTTTAAAATTAAAATTAACTCATGAGCATTTTAAACATTTATTTTATGATTTGCTTCTTTCATGTACAAATCTCTTAAATTACCACCTACGCCATTCACCAAATCCATATACTAAAATAGCTTACTGAGTAATTTCTTTTAAACACCCTATTCTTATTTCTCTTAACTTCATTAATTTATTTGCAAAACATCAGCACTTGTTACCAGTAAATGATATCAAAATACAAAAATCATTCAAATATAATTTACCATTTGGTAGAACTATTTACAATTACAATGAAGTTTCCAGGACATTAAACACCGATGACCTTACATCATGTGTATGCAGCAATCAAAATCTTGCCCCTTATGTCAACTCCTCTCATGGACACATTATTACTGGGGATCTCAGTATAGTTCAGGATGATATACTTAGGGATCTTATGAATAAAGGGTCTAAATTTCGCATTCCATTCTGCCATCACCCTAAACAACTTCTTCAGTCTATATCATTTGATTTTGATAAATTCATGTATCAACTTGCTTGTTCACATTCCATTCCTATTGAAGCATTCCATCTATGGAAGTATACTACCTTACATCTACTTAAAAATGTTATTATAAACATTAAATTAATGAAGCCTAGATATCCTTATAAACAACTCCTATCTGCTATTAAAGAACTACAACAACATTTTGTCATAACTCATGTAGATAAAGCTTCTAATAATTATGCCATCATTTGTAAAAAATATTATGTTTCTCTGTTACAGAATTACTTATAAAATAATAAAATTTTTAAACCCATTAATAATCAGTCTATCAAAATCAAAACTAAAATGCTAAAATTTTATGCACAATTAAATATTAATTGTAATTTCCCTATGTTACTTTGGTTCCTAAATTCCACAAATCACCTCTCAGTTTTAGAACGGTCACTTGTGGACATAATACAGTTACCACTACAGCTAGTAAGTACTTGCTTAACTGTTTAAATAGAATTAATGAATCTCTTAAATTTAGGAATTCAGGATATCTCATTTTGAATAGTTTTGATTTAGTTAATCACCTTAGTAAGCTTCCACAAATTTTTGGTTTCCAAACCTTTGATTTTAAAGACCTATTTAATAATATTGTCATTAAAGATTTATATAAAGTTATTATCGCTCTTTATCATGAATATATATCTTCCAATCATATTGCTCTCAATGTCAAAAATTTTCCTATGCTCTTGCACTTTGTGTTATATAACATTTATATTATCCAAGGTGATAACATTTATTTTCAAACATCTGGTGTACCACAAGGTGGCTGTAGCAGTAGTATTCTAGCTAACTTATATCTTTATTATTATGAATGTCATTTTAACTCTAATTCATATATTATATATAGATATGATGACGACTTAATTTGTATTATCATTGATGATTCCTATCCCATTAATATTGATTTTTACCCATCTAACCTAGTATTAATTCCTAATGAGCCCAGCGTTAGTCTAACTGCAAATTTTTTAGATCTTAATTTAGATACCATGAATAATCATGTAACCACCGATCTATATGATAAAAAAGATTCTTACAACTTCACTATCATAAAGCTGCTATCATATCATTCTTGTAATTCTATTCAATTGTTTAGAAACATCATCTTAAACCAGCTATTTCGAATACATCAACTTTCTGATCCTCGATTTCACTTTCTCCACATCAATAATCTTAAACGCATTTGGCAAAATTACCAATATCCAGAAGTATTTGTAAATAATATTATTAATAATTTTAAATATACCACGTCATAAATTTACACTTGCAATATTTATCTTTGTTTGGATAACTCATTTTTGAGAATTCACCCATTCCTATCACCTAACTTACCACTTGGCCTGAGTCTAATACTGTTTACTATTTTCGAATGACTATTTTCCACTTGTCCTGAGTCGTATACTGTTTACTATTTTTGATAGTCTCCATACATATTATGTATCGCTCAAATGTATTCATTCCGGTGCCCACTCGCATTGACGAAGTAAGGTGAAATGCTCAGAAGCTTGTTCAACTTACACGTGGTAGCAATGCTTGCGAGTTCATATTTCTGTTCGAGGAGGTATTATTATTCTTATTTATAATTCAATTGATTTATTTTTCTCCTTCCACTAGCCAGTAGACAGTTCCAATGGTGTCTATAGTTAAATACTATCGCCATTGTCAGAAACTGGCTATTCAATCGGTTTTAATTCGAATTGTATGGCTGTCCTGATGAGAATGCAATTTCGAACTAACCGCCATTTTTTGTGTAGTTTCAATTGATTGTTCTCTATGTCCTAATATTTTATCTTGAGCTAATTATTATTGCCTTTTCTCATTTTTGCCGCGTTTTCTTTTTCGTTTTTATTTATATTTATATACTTTTAATTGTAATTTTTGTATCCTAATATTCTTCTCATCCCCCTTTCCATTGTAGTGATATGTTACCTTCTATCTTTATCCTTAGTCTTGGTCTGTAGTTACTCATTTGTAACAGATATGCTAGAGATGGTTTTTTTTTTGTACATACAGTAGTTTATGCATAAATTTCGATTAAAATCTTTCAATTTATATAATATATATATATATATATATATATATATATTTATATATATATATATATATATATATATATATATATATATATATGTATATATATATATATATATATATATTTATATATATATATATATATATATATATATATTTATATATGTATATATATATATATATATATATATATATATATGTATATATATATATATAATATATATATATAATATAATATATATATAATATATTATATATATATATAATATATATATATATATAAATATATAATATATATATATATATAATATATAAATATATAATATATATATATATATAATATATAAATATATATATATAATATATATACATATAATATATAATATATATATATATATATATATATATATATATATATATATATAATATATATATATATATATATATAATATATATATATATATATATATATATATATATATATATATATAATATATATATATATATATATATATATATATATATATATAATATATATATAGTAGCCGCCTTTGGCGACCAGCCTGTTCGCTACCCTTGAAAATTCTGACCGTGGCAAACTCGTTGGCGCGACCTACCAGAAAGGTGTAAGGTAACTGCTTGGAAGGCCAGGAAGTGCCACACAATTTAGACCGGAACCCAATGGGGGAGGCATCCAAAGAGACCGTACCCTCCTTCCCCTACCACAAACCTCTCGGAAGGACTTGCAGTCCCACACGTTTAACGTGATCGTACTCCGCGTGAACACGGCTGCAGTTTTGGCAATGGCGGGAATCGAACCCGGGCCTACCGAGTGAAATTCCCGCGCGCTAACCACTGGGCTACCGTGCCATCCGCGACAATCTCCATAACTTTATTTTTATTCGGCAATTTTGGGAATCGAACCCGGGCCTACCAAGTGCAAATCCCGCGCACTAACTACTGGGGTACTTCACCCTCCGCGATATTCTTCATAACTTTCTTTTTATTCACCCAATTTAGACCGGAACCAAGTGGGAGAAGCATCCACAGGGACCGTACCCTTCTTCCCCTACCACCAACCTCTCGGAAGGACTTACAGACCCACATGTTTAACGTGATCGTACTCCGCGTAAACACGGCGGCAATTTTGGGAATCGAACCCGGGCCTACCGAGTGCAATTTCCGCGCGCTAACCATTGGGCTACTTTGCCCTACGCGACAATCTCCATAACTTTCTTTTTATTCATCCAATTTAGACCGTACCCTCCTTCCCCTACCACCAACTTCTCGGAAGGACTCACGGACCCACATGTTTAACGTGCTCGTACTCCGCGTAAACACGGCGGCAATTTTGGGAATCGAACCCGGGCCTGGTAACTGGTTGGACGGCCAGGATGTGCCACCCAATTTAGACCGGAACCCAGTGGGGGAGGCATCCACAGGGAACGTACCCTCTTTCCCCTACCACCAACCTCTCGGAAAAACATACGGACCCATATGTTTAACGTGATCGTACTCCATGTCAGTGGCGGAAATCGAACCCGGGCCTACCGCGTGCAATTCCCGCGCGCTAACCACTGGGCTACTTCGCCCTCTGCGACAATCTCCATAACTTTCTTTTTATTCACCCAATTTAGACCGTACCCTCCTTCCCCTACCACCAACCTCTCGGAAGGACTCACGAACCCACATGTTTAACGTGATCGTACTCTGCGTGAACGTGGCGTAAGTTTTGGCAGTGGCGGGAATCGAACCCGGGCCTACTGAGTGCAATTCCCGCGCGCTAACCACTGGGCTGCCGCGCCCTCCGCGACAATCTCCATAACTTTCTACATATTCACCCAATTTAGACGGGAACCCAGTGGGGGAGGCATCCACAGGGGCCGTATCCTCCTTCCCCTACCACCAACTTCTCGGAAGGACTTACGGACCCACATATTTAACGTGATCGTATTCCACGTAAACACGGCGGCAGTTTTGGCAGTGGCGGGAATCGAACCCGGGCCTACCGCTAACTTCCCGCGCGCTAATTTGCAATTTAAAATGACCATATGCTTAATTCCATCATCCTCATTCCATTGTTTCATTGTTCCATCATTTAAAATATCCATAAAATTAAAATATCCATTTAAAATATCCAAAAGTTAAAATATACATTTAAAAAATCCAGATCGTCCCATCATTTAAAATATAAATATAATAATTTATATAGAGCAAAGGCGCTCTATTCAGAACCGTGACGTCACCTCCACCTTGACGTCCCCACCCACCACCTTCCCTGCTTCAGCGGGGGAGAAACGAACGGAACGCCGAGAAATTTAAAATCATGACGTCTTTAAAATTGCGATCCTGAAGGCAATTTTCATTATTTCTGGACCAGATTAGACTTGTAAGAATGCCAGATATTTCAGCTTTCTAAAAATGTAAATTATTAGTCGAAATTATGAGTACTTTTTACTATGCGAGAATTTAAAAACCAAAAATCGTTTTTTTGAGCCAAAAGTGACTTTTGTTTTAAAATCTTTAAAAAATATTAGAAATCGAAATGGTGATTTGAAATTGATATATTTTTACTCGCAATTGTCTGCTCTTTCCGATGGTGTGAGTTGTTTTTTTCTACGATGTCTGGATCGTGGAGAAAAAAGGGCAAAAAGGCAAAAAAAGGTCGAAATCGCATAAAACATTAAATAAATAAAAAAATAATTAGAATTTTGAAAATCGGTTTTCACGTGTCCCCTTCCCTCCCCCCCGGGTATCCGATTGCCAAATTTCGTAGCTCTCCGACTCGCGGTCGCGAAACGTATAGTGTATAAGGCAGACAGACACACACACACACACACACACACACAGACATTGCCTTTTATTATTTAAGATATATATATATATATATACAATATATATATATACATATATATATACATATATATATATATATATATAATATATATATATACATATATATATATATATATATATATATATATATATATATATATCCTAAAAACTAATATTAGCACAATTCTATAATTTGGCTAGAAAATTGATTGACTGATATCATAGCATTCCAACAATTTTCTTTCGATTTCATAAGTAATTTAAATTTGTCTAATTTTCAAAGTGGCCGCATTGAGGAATCGCAAAGCATCTTTCAAAAATTCCACGCGCGTACCATGGATCCGACCTTTGTACCTGTGGATTTTACTGCGTATATCCGGCTCGCAGTTTAAATTATGTCTTCCCTCCTCTCTTTTTTTATTCCATTTTTGGAGTGCGTGCAATTTCCAAATCGAAGCCATTTAAAATTGTCTTTGATTGTAGTATTTAAGTATCGGGCGCTTATTTAAACATTTATAATAAGTGGTGGGTGCTTATTTAGGACCGGACAACTCGGTACTCTAGTTAAATGAAATATTTTAGCCGAATTTTTTGAAGAACAAAACTATTTGGAATAGCATACTAGAACTTGCAATTATTTTAAAATACGAACTTCGCGTTGTATATTTAGTAATAATAAAATAAAACAATTTTTATTATATATATATATATATATATGTGTGTATATAATAGATTAATAAAAACTCAATTATGCCTCTTCAGAATATAAACAAAATAACTTTTATTAAATTACCCCACACTGTGTATTCATGGATGCTTGCAACATTATGTGAACAATTGTTTCATTATATTTATTTTTAATTGAATCTTATACGTTTGTCTGGTTTCTTACTATTATATTCAAGTCCAGTAAACAGATAATTAGTTACCCCCCACCGGGACAACATAAACTAGTTATTCGTTTTCCCCAACGGGACATTTTAAATTAATTGATTTCTAAATTGTTTCTTCCAACACCAAGAAAGAAATAATGTATAACCGAGCGAATTTTAATGCTTCCGGTCACTGTAACTAATGCTCTAATATATGTTTCGATATGAACGAGTTTTAATTAAAATGCACTTACATTTAAAGCTCTGTTGTCCTGAAAAGAAATCAAATAAAAACATTCAAGGAGCGAAAAGTTTTATGTGTTCTGATTATAAACTACTTTTGTAACGATTGAAAAAATCTGATGTGCGCAACACATGACTTTCCTTATGTAATGCATTGAATTTACTACTTTTATCGTTAAAAAAAAGTTATTCTTATAGTAGATACTTATATTTTTTCCAACATATTGAATTTTCTTCAATTAGTCATCATTTTCATTGATTTAACGTCATTTTTATCTAATTGGCGAAATTTTCGTTAATTTGGCAACATTTAAAAAGTCGCCAAGTTGGTGACATTCCGCCAAAATCTCGCCAATCGTTATGGACAGAGAAATAAGATATTCTTATACCAGATAAATAACTATTGGCGTTCAAATATAAAAGTATTACTCAAAGTATCTTTTCTCATGAATGGAATGGGCTAGATCCACGAGAATGATGTCACCAAATTTATCGCAGGATATCACATATGAAAAGTGAACATGTTTCTCAAGAGTTACTATATTTTTTTAATTTATGGGATTTTTTGATTAATTTATTTGAAAAATGTACAATTTCTCGAGAACGGATCATGCTAGCGTTCTAAAGTTTATGTCAATCGTTTTATAAGTAAAAATTACATAAGAAAAGCTTATTTGCGTAACTTTATTAAAGGTTTTAATTTTTTGGTGATTTTTTCAATATTTCACTCGAACATTTGATTACGTTTGAAAACAATAGGCTTCCAGTATTCACGGATTGGGATTTTTGTACCTAATTTTATTCGAATCGCTTCATTCGTTCGTGAGATATAGTCTCCACAGACTCACTGACACACCCATCCACAAACATACTTTTCCACACACACACAGACACACTCATACACAGACATTATCTAAAAAATGTTTGATTCGCGATCAGGGATGCTTGAAACGTGCTCTCCCGTCGAAAACTCGAATTTGAATTTTCGACCCCGTCACAATACTTTCCTTATACATTATGTATATAAGGAAAGTAAAAAGTAATTTTGATGTGAAAAACATCTATGCTTGGAATTTTTGTGATAGAAATCGATGCGTTATAAAACATACAAATCATTAGGTCGCTAATGTCTCTGAACCTAATAGATAAAAATATAAATACTTTTTCTTGTTTTATCGGAAATATAGTCCAGATTATGAATGTATAAAGATAATTCAATATTGTAATATTTCGAATATTTTTTTAACAAAAATTTTAAAAAGTATCTGTCTGAAAGGGTGTTTTTTCAATTTTTTTTTACTTTGAATTGAAATATCTTCAAAACTATTTAAACTAGATATAAATAGTAAACGACAAAAATATTTAATAGTAAGTTTAGTTTTTAAATGTAAATAATTTTTCTTGTTTTATCAGATATAATGTCTAGATTATGAATATGTAAAAGTAATTTCAATATTTTTATATTTTGAAATTTCCTTTAAAAATAAATTAACTTGTCTGTCTGAGCGTGTGTTTTCTTTTTTTTAATTTTTCTTATTTTCACTCAAAATACCTACGGAACTATTAAAGAGAGATATAAATATTAAACGGCAAAAATATCTGTTTGGAAGTTTAGTTTCTAACTTTTCATTTTTTGTCCTTTTTAAGTCCTTATAGTTTTCGGATAATCGTCATGTCAAATTTTTGCCCAATCTGCCTAACTGCAGACCAAACTGTTCATTTACTGCTTGGTGAAATACTGATACATAAGAACGACATATTTTAATTTATTTAAAAATTAGGTGATTAAATGGACTTGAGGATTCTGAAGATATTTAATGATTGGCAAGAAGGGAGAACGTAAGAAGAAAGAACGTAAGAAGGGAGAACGTAAAAAGGGAGAACGTAAGAAGGAGGGACGTGTCGTGAGTTATTTGGCGAATAGTCCTGAACAAAATCCTAGAGTATATTCAGGACTCAAAGGGGGATATAAATTGGGTGCCTTTTTAGTCATTGAAGCCTTTTTTCCCCAGCGTTCTCTCAAGTTGACAACTGACACCTTCCGTGGTGTCCCCCGTAAACGTTCTTTGAACGACAAACGTAGGTGGCCGCAATAAGAGAAAGCTCTTAATGGCTGGTAATAGTTAAGGCAATGTTGTTGCTTCTCTGGCTGAGAAAATGGACAAGAAAGTTGACCCCGAAGCCTGGGGCAGCTTCAAGAAGATTATGGATCAAGAAAATTATGGATGGAGTCCAAGAAAAATAAGTTGAATAAGGAAGATCCATCTGCAGGAACAAGTTACGCCATTGTTTGTTCAATTAGTTACTATTACTAAGGAGCTAATGCAAGCTCGAAAGAAAAAATATGAGTTTATTAAAACTCTTAGTGAAATAAAAGTTCCATTATTCGCACAAGTTGTGCAAAGACCAAGAGAAAGGAGCAAGAATCCTAAACGAACTTTGGATAACGTTATTTCGATTTATCCAAAAGATAAACAAGCAAAGTCAGAAACCACACAGGGAAACGTTGCGAGGAGCATAAATCCAGAGAACTTAAAAGTTAAATTTACATCAGTTAGAAACAGTAAAAATGGTGGAGTAAAAATTCCATGTGAAAATACTGAGGACTTAGTAAAATTGGAAGATGCGATACAGATGTTTTCCTGATCTGTCAGATCTGATGGAGGTGGTAAAGCCAAGAAAAATAAATCCAAGGTTCAAACTTTATAATGAGAGTAAAATATTTACTCAAGAAGAAATTGTGGTGACAATTAAGTCTCAAAATGATGAAATTGTTGAAGGGGATATTAAGCCAGTTTTTGCTATTAAAAGCAAAAATGAGAATCTTCAACATTGGGTTTTGGCTTCAAACCCTATCATGTTTTGAAAAAAAAATATGAGACGTGAAAAACGGTATGTGGAGTGGTCGATACCGAATGTTAAAGAGTATCTTAAGGAAACAAGATGTTACAAGTGTAATAGATATGGACACATATCTAAGAACTGTACTAATGATAAAACTTGTTTCAAGTGTGAAGCTACTGATCATGAGAGTCCGGAATCTGGAAATGAATACGGTTGTATAAACTGCGTTAGGGTAAGTAAACAGTTCCATAAAAACTATGATATTAAGCATAGTGCAGAAGATAAAAATTCTGAAAAAATTTCTATGTTATATTGTAATTTTGTACATTTTAAGGCTGCAAATATGTTATTAGCTCAACGTCTACCTGAAAGTAAAATAAGTATTGTTGGAGTAAATTAACTTTTTATATATATAAATTGTATAACTGGTATTACAAGTTATTTTAAAACTTTTCATTTTAATGATAGCCCAAAACCGGCTACCTTTTTATATGGAAATTTTCCTGTTTTTAAGTTATTTGTAAATAGATATATTTTGGTTATTAAGATGTATATAATGTTGATTATATTGTTATATCTGTGTATTGCTCACTAAGTGAAGATATTAATGTAAATATGAATATCTTAATTGATATTGTAAATATGTGCATTGTAATATTATACTTTTAGGGGGCTTTAATGCAAAGGCCCAATTATGGGAACAAGACACCATGGATTCCCGTGGTTCAAGTTATGAACTTTATTACGAACAACCACTTTAATGTTAAATGATCCATCAAGTCCACCAACCTTTGATTGTGTTCGGGGGAGAAGTTGGATATATCTAATTATGATCAAAGTACAAGAATCGGATATATTTAAAAATAGGAAAGTGGTTTATGTGATAACACTAATGGACCACAGATATGTTAATGTTGATAATGTGGATATCAACAACGATGAAGTGAAATATTTTCAAAGATTCAAGTTTAATAATTTAAACTGGATTAAAGTAAGGAGTAAGATTCGTAAAATTATGGAAACACATAAATGTTACAATATAAATAATAAAGAGCAATTGAATAAGGAAATAGAGATTATTACTAGTAAACTGGTGGAAGCTTGTAGGAAAAGCAAGTTATATAAAGTACGTCAATTACCGAGGAAAAATAATATGATTTAGTGGAGTTTGGATTTGCAAGTGAAAAGCTTTAAAAGTAGAGCTATGAGGAGAAGGTTCCAAAAGGAAACTGGTGTGGAAATTCGTGAAGAACTTAAAGTTCGGTACAAGAAGCAATTGGCGATTTTTCGAAGCAATGTAGTAAAAGCTAAAATGGAATCGTTTAAAAAATTCTTAGATGATATCACTATGAAAGAGAACTTTGGCGCTGATTGCAAGAAAGCGTTAAACACAAAGAGTTTGACTAAGTTTGAAATGATTGAGGAAGGGAGAGAATGGGATGGTGATGGAAAATCTTTAAGAAACAATTAATAAATATTGAAATATCATTTTCCTTGGGTGGATGAAGTACCAGGAACTTTTATGGCTAAAAAGTCCAATGATAGATTAATAACATTGGACGAAGTGGCGTGGGCTATTAAAATATGAATGTGAATAAGGTTGCTGGTCCGGAGGTTTTGCCACTTGAAATTTTTCAGGAAATAATTTGATTAAATGGTTCATGGTTATGTGGTATTTTTAACCATTGTTATAATTTGGGGTGCTTCCTCAAGGTGGGGAAAATAACGAGAGTGGTTCTTTTAGAAAAAAGTGGTAAAAATAAAGTGAAGCCTGATGCATATAAACTCTTTTGTTTACTTCCAGTTTGGGGCAAAATATTTAATACGATACTAACGAATGGATTGATTAGCGGTATGGAAGTAATATGTATCTAAATGAAAATCAATGGGTTACGTAAAGGAACAGGAACTAATGGCGCTTTAAGAAAATTGCAGGGCATTATTGAGAATATTAAAATTAAAAAGTGTCATTCGGAGTTAATATCATTTGATATTAAAGGAGCGTTCAATTCAGTAAGTTGGAATAAGATTAAATTCATTTTATCGCAAAAGGAAATTAAAGAAAAATTGTTTGGAGTTTTTGAGGATTTTCTAAGTGAAAGAATGGGGATGTACAAGTATTGTAACTTATGTTTTGAAAATAGTTATAATAATGGCTTGCCATAAGGGTCCAATTCGGGGCTAATCTTGTGGTTAATAATGGCAAATACTTTAATCAGTGGATATCATAGACTCCAGAATAAGCATGAACTTTTGGCATTTGCAGACGATTTCTTTCTTTTTTGTGATGCAGAGTGAAAATTAGCCAAATTTAAATACAGAAATAATTGATGCTACAAAGTATATTTATGATTGGACATTAGAGTATGAATTACATTTAAGTCTGGAAAAGACTCAACTTATGATAGAACCTTGAAAACTGATTTGAAAACGATCCTTCGAGTAACAATTGGAGGACAATCATTTAGAAATAACAAGGATTTAAAATATTTGGGAATTGTATTAGATCCTTATCTGAACTTTTTACAACATTTGAAAACAATTAAGGATGAAGTCTTTGCCATTATTAATAAAATCCTTCGCAATTTAAAAGCTACTTGGGGCTTAAATGTTAGAGTAATTAAAGGGATTTATTTAAAAGCAATAAAGAAAATGATTCTCTACAATAGTGAGATTTGGTATCAGCAATAATACATTAATTGAGCATCTATAGAGACAGCTTACTTACGATGACAAAGTGTTATAAAACTACATCAACGGATGCGTTAGGGGTGCTTGCAGAAATTACCCCTATTCAATATAAAGATGAAATGCACCAGACATTGTATAAAATGAAGAAAATGACATTGGATTGAAAATGTCAAGGATCAATATGTGTATAAAAGATAATTTATTTATTTGATTTTATTATGAACTCATATAATATTTCAAATATAAATTTTAGTGAAGAAATCCCTGTGGATGAAGGAGTGGAAGTATATACTGATGGATCTAAGATTGGAAAAGAAGAAGAGAGCACAAAGTAGGTGCTGCATTTGTGGAATATGAAGATGGTATGGAAAAATATTATGAAAATTATCGACTATCTAATAAGTCAACAGCGTTTTCAGCAGAATTATATGCAATTAGACAGGTGATTAGATGGATTAGAATTTCCATGGAAAATGGGATAATTAAAATGTACAGTGATAGTAAATCTTCATTATTAGGTTTAAAAAATCTGATGTGGGCAGCACATGACTTTCCTTATATAATGCAATGAATTTACTACTTTTATCGTTAAAAAATGGTATTCTTATAATAGATACTTATATTCTTTCCAAGATATTGAATTTTCTTCAATTAGTCGTCATTTTCATTGCTTTAGCGCCATTTTTATCCATTTGGCGAAATTTTCGTTAACTTGGCAACATTTTAAAATTTCGCCAAGTTGGCGACATTCCTCCAAATTCGTCTCCAAAATCTCGCCAAGCGTTATGGACGGAGAAATAAGTTATTTTTGCAGCGGATAAATGACTATTGGCGTTCAAATACAAAAGTATTAATCAAAGTATCTTTTCTCGTGAATGGAACGAATTAGATCCACGTCAATGATGTCACCAAATTTATCGTATGATATTACATATGAAAAGTGAACATGTTTCTTAACAGTTAATTTTTTTTTAATTTATGGGATTTTTTGATAAATGTATTTTTTAAATATGCAATATTCTGAGAACGGTTCATGCTAGCGTTCCAAAGTTTATGTCAGTCGTTTTCCAAGGGAAAATTACATAAGAAATGTCTATTTGCGTAACTTTATTAACGGGTTTGATTTTTTGGTGATTTTTTCAAAATTTCACTCGAAAATTTAGGGGGGTTCTAAACATTCGGTTGTGTTTTAAAACAATAAGCTTCCAGTATTCATAGATTGTGATTTTTGTTCCAAATTTCATTCGAATCGCTCCATTCGTTTGTGAGACATTGTCTCCACAGTCTCACTGACACACACACACACATACTTTCACACACACATACTTTCACACACACATACTTTCACACACACATACATACTTTCACACACACACACACGCACACAGATATCACTTCAAAAATGTTCGATTCGTGATCAGGGATGCTTGCAACGTGCTCTGCCGTCAAAAACTCGAATTCGAATTTTCGACCCCGTCACAATACTTTCCTTATACGTTATGAATATAAGGAAAGTAATAATGAATAAGATAATCATCCTTGGGCTAGTGAAATAAAGAGAAATATTTTGGAGTGGAGCAAGTCAAGAGGAAAAGTTGAACCGTATTGGATTAAAGACCATGTTGGATACGTTGGATACGAAAGAGCTGATACTTTAGCAAAGGAAGGACCAGTTAAAGAACAGGTAGATGTGGAAACCAAGATAACAAGAGTTCAAGTTAAGACTAAGATAAAACTGAAGATCAAGAAACTCTGGCAAAAAAACTGGAACTGTAGAGGAAAAGGGAGAGCTACTTATGACCCCTTTACGAATGTGGATATATCATGATTCATTAATAATTTTTACTACAATCAGTTTACGATTCGGCATGGTGTCTTTCCAAGTCATCAAGCTAAAAGATTTGGGAAATCTGAATGTTGTATATTTGGCAATCTAATTGGTTCTGTTAATCATAAAATTATTACAATTATATATATAATTAAATATTTTCATATATATAATTATATATTATTAATTAAATATATATATTTTTATATTTTCCTGTAAATTATAAAAATATGATGTAGAAGGATTTGATAAGGCCTTTTAAAGTTCGAAAGGCTATGTCTATGATTGTTAAATATTTATTGGATTGTTATACTGTTTGATGTAAATAATGTAATATATGATGTAAATAATGTAATGTGATATAAATAATGTAATGATGTAAAATATGAATAAAGTTTTAAAGTTGGTTTGGTGATTAAGTTAGTTATGTTTTGTTTGACCAAAGATATGATCTATTTTACAGACAAAGTTTAATCTATATTTTGTATTACTGTTTCATTATAATAAAGGTCTGAGTGCCCAGTAGGGATCAGTCAGAGGATGGGTCTCTACTAAATTGTTATAAATTGTATTTGGTACCGCATTTGGCTGTTTTAGGTTTCGCTGCTCTAGGGCAGCGACACCTTGATGGTGTATGCATTTATAGCGATTTGGATTGGTTCATACATTGACGCGAATGGTGTTGGGTGTCTTGTGTCTGAGCTGTCGTAATGGCGGATTGTCGAGCGGGTCTCGTATGTCCGATTAGGATGGGTCGAGGATCTAATGGTTAATGATTGGAAAAGTTTGAACATTATAATTGGAAATATACGTATTGAAGAACATATTTATGATGTGCCAGACAAGTTTATTGATTAACTTGAATGTAAATTTTCGTCATATATATAGTAAGTAAGGTTTATTTATATACCAAAAGAAAATACTTAGATTAATTTGTTAGATGAAGTTTATGGTCAGAATATCCAAATGAAATCGAGGCGTAAACTGAATGTGCAAGTTAGTTTTAATAGTAAACTAAATATATAAACAGTTAGCGAGTAATTTGTAGCGGTTTTAAAGTTTGTATACGAAATAGATGAGCCTGAAAAATCGAAGAAACTGTTTTAACTTTACTGAAGTTTTATTTTATAAAATATTTTTCACGTAAAGCCATTTCGAATCCATCGGAGGACTGGAACCACAGCCGATTTATTCAGTGTGATATTCATTTTCTGTTTTCTGAATTAGACCGATCATAATTTACATCAACTCACCCTTCGAATGATCTTACATCTATATAAATAACAATCTGATGTGGGCAGCACATGCATTTCCTTATATAATGCAATGAATTTACTTCTTTAACAGTGAAAAAGTTATGAAAAATTCCACAGCACAGTGTCTGTAACGTTAAATTGTACATTCGGCGTTTTTGCGGATGACAACATGCAATACTATTTCGTAACCAATTAATTTATATGTAGTGTACAAACAAAAACTTAAGTAAAACTTAGTTGCGTTGAAACTTTGTAATATCGCAATAACCCACCATTAAATATTTTTAGTACGAGTTCCTGAAATAGAATATATTAACATCATACCACACACAATTAAGTGCACCCATTTTAACTTTAGAATAACATTATTTATGAAGAACATTATATTCACTATTAAATTAATTACAACAATTATCACATATAATGAAGGAGGAGATTGGTTATGTGAGACCAGGTAAATTATTATAAAACTGGTTATAACCTTTTGTAATATTTGCCAGGTACATACCTCCTATTTTGTCTTGGAACATTGACACACAGCCTTTTGCCTTTCATTACAGGCACTCGCAAAACTTGCTGCACATTGCCTCTTTGGCAACCTGTGCCTCTGTTATATGACGGCAAACTACTGACCCTCGTCTGAACGCTGACACTGCGTCAGGTCACTCATCCCGCTGCTCATACCCTAATGTGAGTCAGGGAACATTGGTCTTCCATATCATCACTGCGTGCGCGTAACTTCATGAATATTTCTATGGGCGTGTTAGCTGTTTCACCATTTTTATGCATCTCTCATATCTTAATTTAATTCTCAACTCTTACTCACTGCTCTGTTCTCATCAATGTAGTCCTACTTATTGTGGCAGCCTCTTACTGTCTTTGTCTGTTACTGTGGTAGCCTGCTACTGTGGTAGCCTGTTACTGCGGTAGCCTGTTACTGTGGTAGCCTGTTACTGTTACCCATCTCGCTCTTACTCAAACTGATCTGTATTTTTCATCTCTGTAGTTATGTAGAACCTTCTACCGATTGCTACCTCTATTTGCCCGAGGAGTGATACGCCTCTTCGGCGATCATTGGTTGACCTCAGGGCGACGTGGTAACATATCCTTAGTGGTTAACTTTTAACCAATCCCATGATTTTCCCTTTAGCCTCCAGTAACTGCTCTGGCTCGACCCGACCTGTACTTGAAACCTCCCCTTATTTATGGCACTGCTGAACTCTCGTGTCAAGACTGCAAAACATGGCGTCTTGCAGTCTGGTGCCATTGTATGGCCTTCTAGATATCGTAAATCCGCATATAAAACTGCCTGCTAGATATCATAAATCCACATATAAAATGAACTGTCTACGTGAATTCTAGTCTCACATTATATTTTACGCAAATCAAAATTAACAATTAACAATATTGATAATATCCTCAATAACATACAATAAACAGTCCATATATTTAAATATTTTAATAAATGTATTGCGATGTTGTTGGACATCCATCATAAGGCAATTATAAAATATAACTTTCTTTACAAGAACATAATTAAAAGAGAACTATATTACAACGCGCGTACATTATAGTCATCCGAAATACGAAGGATAAATGAATGAATACTGACAATGTTCTGTGCTGGCTTTTATGTGCCTGGGCTGAGGTGATGCGCATGCGTCAAATGTAAATCCAGAGTCTCTGTAAAGAGCAGTAAAGCTCTATGCTAATCGGATTGTACTGAAAGAGTGTCGCCATAGTACACACCCTCATCGTAAAGGAACAGAGATTCTAAATCGAACTTGTCTTCCGTACCTGGTCACTGTAGAGGTAGTGGTGGGAGATGATGACTGGTCCGCAGGAACTGTTGAAGAGGATAATTTTTCTTCCTCTGTGGGCTTTAGTAAAAATGCGAGTTTCAAATGATCGATACTGATGTTTGTATTTCGTCCGCGAATATCTACTGTGTATTACTTTTCTGAGCTTGCACGTACTGGAAAAAATCCATCATACCGGGTCTGCAAAGGTATTCGTACAAAGTCGTTCCGCACAAAAACGTGGGCAGACTTGGGAAGTCCCTTGTGGATGAAAAGGTCATTTTTTGAATGACGCGAAGCAAGAACTCATCGTAGTTGTTGCATTTGGTGTCTTAATTGTAAAACAAATTCGTGAATATGTTTAGGGATGTCCTTTAAGGGTGTGTCACGAAGGAATTCGCATGGCAATCGTAAGGATGTGCTATAGGTTTATTCAGAGATAAAAGCTTTTAAATCTTCTTTGATCGCGGATCGTATTCCTAAAAGTACACTTGGTGGTACCTCTATCCAGCGCTCTGTATCTTGATAGCGTATTGACGATTTTAGTTGGCAGTGGAAACGTTCCACCATGGAAGTGGAAGCAGAATGGTATGCTGTCGTTCTGGTTTTTCTTCTTCCTAAAAATATCATTAGGTGATGAAATAGATCGCTTTTGAATTGCCAACCCTGGTCAGTTCTGATGACCTCGGGTACTCCGAAACGAAAAATCGAACCAGAATAGAATGCTTCTGATACTATTGGTGCCGTTTGAACTACTAATGGAATGGTTTCTAGCCATCCCGTGACAGGATCTACAAAAGTGACCAGGTATTTAAATCCCTTCCTTACTGTTAAAGGTCCGACTATGTCGATATGTACATGTTAAAATTTACCATCAGGTGTATTAAAATTTCCTAAAGGTGATATTGTGTGTCTATGTACCTCTGCTTTTTGACAGGCGATACACATTCGACTCCATTCGGTACAGTCTATCCGGAGAGATGGCCAAATGCATCGTTTTCGTACCATGTTTATGGTTCCTCGAACTCCTGGATGAGCGAGAGTGAGGATGCTGTCAAACATTTATTTTCGAAAACTCTGTGGTATGTACTGTCGGATTTCACCTGTTGAGGTGTCACAACTGCAGTATAGTACCTAACGGATCAATAGCAATACCTTTAAAACATAATGAAGGATATGAGTTTTTGAGATCGTTTAATCCGTCTTCTGTTTGTGCTTCTGCGATTTCTTCGTAATCAAGCACATTTGGTGTATTAATCTCTTCGATGCAAGAAAGTGCGTCTGCTCCTACATTTGTTGAACCGGGAATACATTGTACGTTAGTTTTAATTGACTTATGAATTCCAGAGGTCTTAATTGACGTTTAATCATTATTTTCTGTTTTTTGCAGAAACGCATATGCAAGAGGTCTGAGATCAGTGTATAATATAAAATTACGTTTTTCCAGTATATGCCGAAAATGCTGTACAGCTGAATATGCTGCGAGAAGTTCACGATCGTAAGTGCTGTACTTACGATTTGCGGCATTTAGTTTGCGTGAAAAAAATGCTAATGGGTATAATTTTCCATTTTGTTTTTGCTGTAATGGCGATTCGATTGCCACTAGTGATGCGTCTACGGACAGTGAAAATTCACCGTCTGTTGTGAGAAAAGTCAATAACGATGCCCTTGTAAGTACATTTTTACACTCCTGAAAAGCAGTTTCTGTGTCTTTTGTCCACTGTACTTGTGTACTGCAAGTACAGTGGTTAAGTACAGTTCGCGCTTTTCGTTTCCAGGTATTAAATCGTAAAGAACTGCTTGCGCTTTTGCTACTTGTGGTAGAAACCTTCGATAAAAGTTTAAAACTGCTAAAAATCGTCATAAATCCTGCACAGCTTTTAATAGTGGGGAATTTTGCATCGTAGTTACTCCGTCTAGTAAAGAAGAAATGCCTTCTACTATAACCATGTGTCCTAAAAATGTTACTTCAGATTGTCCAAAAACGCTTTTGGAAGTGTTTATAACCACTCCGTAATGCGAAAACCGCTCAAAAATTAGACGTAAGTGTTTCTTTCATCATTTGATGCGCTTAAGTAATCGTCGATATATATGAAATAGAAATCTAAATAATGTAATACTTCATGCATAAATCTCTGACTGGTTTGAGCTGCATTACGTAAACCGAACGGCATGAACAGAAATTCAAACAGTCCGAAAGGCGTTTTCACCGCTGTTTTCGGGACATCATTTTGTTCTACTGGAATTTGGTAGTATGCTCGTACCAAATTCAGCGTTGAAAATACATTTTTTTCTTCGAGATTCTGTACGAAATCATGAATATGCGCTGTGGGATATAGGTCTGACATTTTTACCGAATGGAGTTTTTTGTATTCTCCGCATACTCGAAATCCACCGTCTTTTTCTGGCACAACATAAATAGGTCTTGCCTAGGGACTTATAGATCGTCTACAAATTCCTTGGCGCTGTAATAATTCGAATTCTTTTTTAACAGTTTTTAGCTTGTCTGGAGCTAATAGTCTCGCTTTTGTTTAAGCTGAATGTCCTCGCGTTTGAATACAGTGGATTGTATTTTGCTTTACAGATTGCAGAATGTTGGTTTGCGTCAAATTTGGATATCTCATTAGCAACCAAGTAAAGGGTGAATCATTAATTAACTATGTTTGTCCTAATGAGAGTATCTGAGTCGTATTTTCTTTGATACTAATTTTAGTACAGCTGTCGATTAATCTTTGATTTTTCTATCCACTAATAACCCGAATTTTGCTTGGAACTCAGCTTTTAAAATTGCTCGAGAAACATCGACAATTACAAAATCCCAAATAAATTTTTGATGGAATCCAAATTTTACAGATATTTGTTTTGTTCCAAATGTTTTTAACTTGGTACCATTTGCTGTGTAAAAAGGGAATTCATTTTTTGTCGTGGAAGTATATCTTTTACTTGGAAGAAATGAAATAATAGCGGCACTATCAGCGGAAAATTTTATATATGATATAACTGGTCATATAAAAATTAGCGACTGTTTTCCAGGCTTCTATGCATCGTCGCAGAAATGATAGAGCCACATAATTTTCCGTCGGATATTTACACGGTTTTACACATTTTCGAGCTTTTTCATGAATTTTTTTGTGATACCAACAAATATCATATTTTCTGGATTGCGATCGAAACCTAAATCGTGATTTATATCTTGTTCGTGTCCTTAGTCTGGATTCATCATTAGTTTGCAAATTTTTTGAAAGTTGCTATACGGTTTTTGTCCAATTTGCAACTTGAGCTTATGAGCGTGAAATACGCCTATCCTCTGCTACTTCCGATACTGAAAGTGACGTTGAAACACATATTTTATACGCCATTTCAGAAATTTTTTCAAGTGATTTTGAGTTTATTTACAAATTTTGTTGTACATGAACATGTAATTGTTGAAAGAACAGCATGCGAAACAGATCTTCATGTATTTTTGTTCCTGCAAGATCTTGCGTTTCAAGATGTAAATGACTTGGTTTCCTATGTCCTAATTGAAACTCCTGAAAAATGGTGCGATGTTTTGTAACTTTTGAATCTGAAAAGTGTCAAATGATCCTTTTTTCAACACTGAATACGGTTCCTTTACTGGCGTTGCACGAATCAGATCTGTGACATGAGTCAATATAGCACAGTGCTGCAATTACGCAATGAAATTTTTTTTTTTCATTAACGATTCCGGAAATCATGAGTTGTGAGTCCAGGTGCAAAAGCCATAATTCTGGGTTTGTTTTTTAGAACGGAGGTGCTTTAAAGGCCAATTTTTAAAGTGCATCAGAAATAAAATCTTCAATTTGAGCTGAAGCATTTTTTGCATTGTTGACTGTAGTCAAATGAGTTTCAGTCGTCGTAGTTGTAAACATACTTGCATAAGTAAATTGGACTAGATACTCACGTAATTTGAAGTTTTCACGTCTACGGCGCAAATTGAGGCTTCTCACGTCTCCGGGTTATCACTCATATGGCGAACGTGCGATGTAGAGCATTCATCACAAGGCAATTATAAAATATAACCTTATTTACTGGAACATAATTAAAAGAGAACTATATTACCTCGCGCGTATATCGTATTCTTCCGACATACGAAGGATGAATGAAAGACTACTTATCATGTTCTGTGCTGACTTTTATGTGCGTGGCCTGAGGTAATGCGCATGCGTCACATGTAAATCCAGAGTCTCTGTGTATATTTATTAAATCGGATTATTATTATCGGAACGCCATAAATTCATCAATTAGCCTTTATTTTTGTAATTTTAAAGATAATTTCGTCCATGTGGAGTTAAATATCGCCAAAATGGTGATATTTAGCAGAACATTTCTCATATAATAAAAGGTAAGCTCATCGTATGACAGAATAAGAGATTTGCAAAACGGTGGACTCCATTTGGCGATATTATTATCAATGTGATAACATTTTTATCAATTTGGCAAAAGTTTTGTCAATTTCGCAGCATTTAAAAAAATCGCCAAGTTGGCAATACGCCGCCAAAATTCATCGCCACAATTCCGCCAAGAGTTTCAGACGGAGAAATGGGTTATTCTTATGGTCTTTCCAAAATATTGAATTTTCATAAATTATTTAGCATTTTCATTGATTTAGCTTCATTCCGATCAATTTGGCGACATTTTTTGATCACTTTGGCGACAGTTTTGTCGACATTTTTTCACACCAAGTTGCTATATGTCGTGAAATTCATCCGCAAAATTTCGTCAAGCATTATGATCGGAGAAATAGGTTTTTCTTACAGTAGATAAACGACTAATGGCATCAAAATACAAAAGTATTACCCAAAGTATCTTTTCTTATAGTAGGTTCTTAAAGTATTTCCAAGATATTGAATTTGCATCAATTAATCTTTACATCAAGAAATCAATTCATTGCATTATATAGTAAAAAAAATCTGATGTGGGCAACACATGACTTTCCTTATATAATGAAATGAATTTACTACTTTTACAGTAAAATAAATAGGTTTTTCTCCTAGTAGATACTAATATCCTTTCCAAAATATTGACTTTTCGACAATTAGTCGTCATTTTCATTGATTATCGTCATTTTTATCCATTTGGCGAGATTTTCGTTAATTTGGCAACATTTCAAAAAGTCGCCAAGTTGGCGACATTCCGCCAATTTTGTCGCCAAAATCTCGCCAAGCGTTATGGACAAAGAAATAAGTTATATATATATATATATAACTTATTAGATATTGAATTTTCGACATATATTATATAACTATTATTATATATTTATATATTATATAACTTATTAGATATTGAATTTTCCACAATTAGTCGTCATTTTCATTGATTTAGCGTCATTTTTATCCATTTGGCGAGGTTTTCGTTAATTTGGCAACATTTCAAAAAGTCGCCAAGTTGGCGGCATTCCGCCAATTTCGTCGCCAATATCTCGCCAAGCGTTATGAACGAAGAAATAAGTTATTCTTACAGCAGATAAATTGGCGTTCAAATGCAAAAGTATTACTCAAAGTATCTTTTTTCATGAATGGAACGAGCTAGATCCACGAGAATGATGTCACCCAATTTATCGCATGATATTATATATGAAAAGTGAACATGTTCCTCAATAGGAAATATTTTTTTTCTATTTTATTTGACTTTTTGATAATTTTTTTGAAAAATGTGCAATATCTCGAGAACGGTTCATGTTAGCGTTCTAAAATTTATGTCAATCGTTTTCTAATGAAAAATTACATAAGGAATGTCTATTTACGTAACTTTATTATTGGTTTTGATTTTTTGACGATTTTTTCAAAATTTCATTCGAAAATTTAGGGGGTTCTGAACATTCGATTGCGTATAAAAACAATAGGCTTCCAGTGTTTACAGATTGTGATTTTTGTACCAAATTTGGTTCGAATCGGTCCATTCGTTCGTCAGTTATCGTCTCCACAGACCCACTGACACACACACACACACACACACACACACACACACACACACACATACTTTCACACACACACACACACACACACACACACACAGACATCACTTCAAAAATGTTTGATTCGTGATCAGGGGTGCTTGAAACGTGCTCTCCCGTCGAAAACTCGAATTCGAATTTTCGACCCCGTCACAATACTTTCCTTATACATTATGTATATAAGGAAAGTAAAATGTGTTACGCACATCAGATTTTTCTTGGATTTCCTGGAAAGTACTTAAGCAGCTCAATAACTTTGTAAGGATAGGTCCACGAAAGTACATATTAGGCATATATTTTGTAAAGTGACCATATCCGATCGAATATAAGTAACTGCAGTGCCTTCTAGTAGATAATACAAAAGCTAGGATAACGAATTTGTCGACAAAGCGATATAAGCAACAAAAGCTACTTACAAAGTTATAGGACACAGTCTAATTTGTAAAAATTAGCAATGAAACTCTTGCAGAACGCATTTCTGTAACAAAAAGTGTTTATTTGTTTATTGTGTTTTAGCTGTCGTATTCAAAGATGACGCATTAGACAATACTTACATGAATAATCTGTATAGAACCTAATGCAGAATCTGTTGAAAATGCCCTCAGTAAAAAACAATGCACGTTTGAATTCCAAAAAAAGTATTACGGCGTATTTTGACCAACATTGTAGGCGTCAACGTATTAGAGGCCTTGATGATGCACATTTATAACAGGTATTGATTACTCCATATACATGTTTCGTTCGTTCCTGGTATCGATTCCTACTAATTAGAATATGTTGTACAACTTTGCATTTCGCCTATTTCGTCTATTACTTTCCTTATATACATAATGTATAAGGAAAGTATTGTGACGGGGTCGAAAATTCGAATTCGAGTTTTCGACGGGAGAGCACGTTTCAAGCATCCCTGATCACGAATCAAACATTTTTGAAGTGATGTCTGTGTGTGTGTATGTGTGTGTGTGTGTGTGTGTGTGTGTGTGTGTGTGTGTCAGTGAGTCTGTGTGTGTGTGTGTGTCAGTGTGTGTGTGTGTCAGTGTGTGTGTGTGTGTGTGTGTGTGTGTGTGTGTCAGTGAGTCTGTGGAGACGATTACTGACGAACGAATGGACCGATTCGAACGAAATTCGGTACAAAAATCACAATCCGTAAACACTGGAAGGCTATTGTTTTTATACGCAATCGAATGTTTAGAACCCTCCTAAATTTTCGAATGAAATTTTGAAAAAATCGTCAAAAAATCAAAACCACTAATAAAGTTACGCAAATAGACATTCCTTATGTAATTTTTCATAAATTTTAGAACGCTAACATGAACCGTTTTCGAGATATTGTACATTTTTTAAAAAAAATTATCAAAAAGTCATATAAAATAAAGAAAAATATTTCCTATTGAGAAACGTGTTCACTTTTCATATGTAATACCATGCGATAAATTGGATAACATCATTCTCGTGGATCTGGCTTGCTCCATTCATGAAAAAAGGTACTTTGAGTAATACTTTTGTATTTGAACGCCAATAGTCATTTATCTGCTGTGAGAATAACTTATTTCTTAGTGCATAACGCTTGGCGAGATTTTGGAGACGAATTTGGCGGAATGTCGCCAACTTGGCGACTTTTTGAAATGTTGCCAAATTAACGAAAATCTCGTCAAATGGATAAAAATGACGCTAAATCAATGAAAATGACGACTCATTATCGAAAATTCAATACCATGGAAAGAATATTAATATCTACTATATGAAAAACCTATTTTTTACTGTAAAAGTAGTAAATTCATTACATTATTATAAGGAAAGTCATGTGTTGCCCACATCAGATTTTTTTACTTTGCTGCCGTGTGCGTGATCCTATCTTTTTAAGTTCTACGCTATAGGCGATAAAAGCACTTTTATTTAATCGAGCAAGGCCATTTTATTTATGCAGAGCACAATGTATAGGAAAAGTATTGTGACAGAGCCGAAAATTTGAATCGAGCTCGTTTCAAGCATGCCTGAACTCGAGTCGAACGTTTTTGAAGTGATGTCTCTGTGCATGTATGTGCTGTGAGACTCTGGAAGCAATATATCACAAACGAATGGAGCGTTTCAAACAATATTTGGTACACAAATTATAATCCGTTATTTCTGAAATTCTATCGATTTTAAACGCAAACGAATGTTCGGAAGACGCCCTTATTTTCGAATAAAAGTTTGAAAAAATCATCTAAAATTCCAAACTTTTAATCATATTATGTGATAAAGAACCTTCAATAATGTTACGTAAATGATTAATTTCTTATGTAATTTCTCATTAGAAAAAGATCGACATAAACTTTAAAACGCTAACATGAACTGTTCTGAGGGTGTTTCACTTTTTCAAATAAATTTATCAAAATAATCACATAAAATTGAAAAAAAAATTGTTACCTCTTGCTAATTAGGTTCACTTGCCACATGTAATAGTGTAGGATAAATTTGTTAACATCATTATCATGTATCTAGTGAACTCCATTCACAAGGGATGATACTTTGAGTAATAGTTTTGTATTTTGTTGCCTAACAATTCGCAACAGTCATCTATATATAAGAAATAATTTTCTCTCCGTTTGTCTGTAACCCTTGACGATAAATTTGGTAAAAAACTTGGAGCCTCATTAAGAGAAATATTGACAAAAATATCGTCAAATTTCTAAAAATGACGCTAAGTTAGCAAAAATGACCCATATTGATGAATTAATTATTCAATTATTCTAACATATGGACTATATTGCTTATCGCAGATGATATCAATATTAATAATTGTCAATTTAGAGTTGCGGGAAATATAAGTTAATTGAGTTCGTCAAAATAATTTTACATGTTGTCATCTGGGAAAATGTCAAATGTGCAATTATTATGTGCTCCCGTTAGCACATAACTGGCATGATCGTAACATAGTGCTTTGAAGCGACGCAGGCGGGCGCTTGATGATAATGAGAAAAACTGCAGCGCGGTTGAAATGGAATGGAGACATCTGCGATGGGAGAGAATTACTCAGAATTCTGGAAGGTCTGGATCAATCGGAAGCATGTCGTAGGATGTTCGTAAATGTGCGTAAATGACGAAGGTGAATTGGCATCATCTGAGAAGAGCTGAGTGACCGAACAAGGCAGGATATTATAAAAGAGTCTTCAAATAACATTCTTTTCTTTATTTGTCGAATATAATCATTTTCACTTCCATAATGCATCAGTTTAATTCATTCCAACAAAGATGAACATACGCGATATAATTCTACGGAAAACAGAAGTATGAGAAACGTCTTTTTGAAGAATAGAATATTAAACATCTCACCACTGTCCTAACTAAACAGTTACTATTTAGATTTTTAAAGACGCGATAATTTTGTAATAATACTTCAGGATTTTAATGTTTCGAACTTAACGAATTTGGAATAAGAATTTAATCATCATGCCCCAAGAGCAGAATACATCCTACCCCGTCAGGACTTTATCGTCAACTAAAAACTAATTACTTTAATCTTACCGAAGGGTCTTAGTATAAATGCGCGCACTCGTGACGACACAGAAAAGAGTTCCAATGCATTTCAATATGAAATGTGAATCCGAATAAACGTAGAAAGCGCGGTAACTGTAACATTACGCCAAGGGTTATCGATACAGGCGGGAAGACTCCAATAAGTCGAAATACACAATTGGCGCTTTATCAATTTGGAATGATATTTAAGAACAGGTTTAAGAATCAAAACGAAATTAGAATTTGCCGAATATTATATTTAGAAGGAAATAATTAATAAACACATGTTATGCATTTCATAACACAATTCAACATTAAAAACCGCTGTGGATCTTATACATCATTCTTTCACTCAAAAAAAAATATTAATTAATTGTATTATATAGGGAAAGTAATATGCTGGCCACATCAGATTTTTATAGATAGACATAATGTGTACACTCATGGGCTTTTTTTTTAAATAATTGGGTTTTTAAAGACTTTACTAGGAAACCTGTATATTAAATATCGTTATACAAGTCATCTAATTAACAAATTTGCATGTTATGATTAACAATCTAACAATAATTTTAATATATACTTTTAATGATATATAAAGTCCACATATACTGGAAGTAGCGCATAATTAGTAGTGAATGCTTTTCTATCACGAAAAATGAAATTCATATAAAATAAATTTTGCATTTCCAACCGCTCTATAATTATGTTCATTATACCACGTGTTATGGAGAAATGAAAATAATAAAATAAAACATTGCTAACTTCCCATTCTAACATGTGCATTAAAATGTGAATGAAAAATAATCAGACAACCTTGAATTTAAACAGACTTGATTAAATCAAAACATTAGTTTAAAATCGAATGAATATGTATTTACAATGTCACGCTTCATCCTGTTTATTTTTAATTAAATCCTAGATATTTTCTCCAGCTTCATTCTGTTTTCTGCAACAGGATATATATATATATATATATATATATATATATATATATATATATATATATATATATATATATATATATATATATATATATATATATATATATATATACATAATTAGTCGCTCTCCATTGGGGCATTGCAAATTAGAATTGCGTTTTTCCAGATAAACATTTTAAATTAATTGATTTCTTATATGCTTCTCTAAACACTGAATTAGAAAAAGTAATACCCTGAACTCTGATCGAATTTTAATGCTTCCTATCTTTATCTAGTTCTAATGTAACATTAGATTAAAAGAAAATCCGGCATATGATTTAACCTTTACATTTTAAGTGTATTGATATTGTTACGCAATAATTAAGCAAATTATAGTTTTCTTAGGACTACATCCACCAGAAATTTAATAGAATACTTTTAATATTTCAGAAACTTTCCAAATGTCGCATGTAATTCACTTATTTCGAAAGATATCGTAAACATAAACGCTAGAGTAAGGTGATAAAAATGGCTTTTTTTTCGCAAACTATTTTAAAGGTAGCAAAGTTCGTCTGACTCTTAGTAAAATATGTTTTTATTTTAACCTTTTAATGATAATCAGTTTTCATTGTCACTCTTACATATTTTATTGTCCACATTCATCTTTTTTAAATATTTTGTTGTAATGATCTGTTATAACTGTTCAATATGTAATTTGTATTTGTTTCCCAAGATTTTCACCTCTCTTTCTATTTGTCTTTTAAGAGTCTTCATAGATTTCAAGCCAAAGCGATATAATGCGGAGCTCCCCTGTCATCGACACCTATCCCCACGTCTGGATATAGCAATATGTCAAATTATAGCATTTAATTAGTTGAATATAAGCTTGGGTACTCCAGAACATAGGGTGTTAAGTGCGGTTTAGGATGTATATATATATAGCAAAATGGTGTAAATGCTTCTGTTGGATGGCTGACTGCTGCAAGGGGCAAAATAGGCGGGAAAGGGACAGAAAACAAGAAAAAGTAAATAAAGTAAATAAATGATGAAAGAAAGCGTTAGTACTTAAATTAAGAACGGGATGGCGTCCAGTTAGCGATCGTTAAAAATAATGATCCTTAAAATAATTTCCTTTAAGGATTACTGAATTAGCTAATAAATATATAAATACATTTTTGCAATATAACTTTTTAGAATTGTTGAACATAAGGTTGAACATAATTGTTGTTCATAAGGAAACTTTAGAAAAAGTGATTTATTTCTTTGGCCATAACTTCCCCAAAATTAATAGCTCTGACATTTATCAATGGAAATAACCTAATAAATTGAAAGTAATAATCAGACAACTTTGAATTTGCAGGATTAACACAAACCATCGTTTTAATATTGAATTAATACTTGAAAATTACATGCACCGTTATTCATTTAATCTATTACTTTCCCTACATACATAGTTAATGTTTTAATTAAAATAGTACGAAGTGCTAAGCATATAGGATAAAGATACAATATAGAGGGAATGTTTTTCGAACCTCAAATTAGTTTATTTATTTTTCTGTTTTGATTACGATGATGTTTATTTGCAAATCGTCTGTCGAATAAAACAGTTAATATTCAAAGTAAATTGATTAAATCGTTTGTTATACAACTGTTGCCAGACGATTATGCAGTTTGAAGAATAGCATGCTTTAAAAATATCTTTTGGACAATAATTTGCAATTTTTTCTGTCGGACAAACACATTTTGCACTAATTTGACAACGCTCTATAACTTTATAATTTATTTTTTCTTTATCTCTGAAAGGGAACGAGATAGCCCTCACTCTCCATAAAAATGGGGTTTATTCATATGCTGTCCACTTTAAAATTTTTTATTGGAATCGTATATGCTTACTTCAATTGCATATCCTTTTTATCACCTGATATCTAATTAGTTAATTATCAAATTATCTGTGCTCTACTGGGACGTCATATATTTAAATTTAATTTTCCCATTTGGACATTTTAAATTAATTTATTCCTAAATTGGTTCTCCAAACATTATAAAATTATTGTATTGATCTCTGGTGGAATTTTAATATTTTCTGACTTTCATATTTAATGGTCTAAAGCAGCGTTAGTTTAAAAAAATCCTTTTCATTTCTACAGATAAAAACGCCCAGCAAATAATAATGACACTTAAAACTTTAAAATGTAATGCGTTTGATTTCCTACCCAATTTCTAATTTCTGATATCTAATTTTATGAAAATTGCCTGAATCTTATGAGAATTTTCGAAAGCAAAAGAACGCTTGATCAAGTGACTCATAACAAAAACATATGAATAAATAAAGTACTGTGTGGTCACATACATAGCTCCGCCTCGACCGCTTATAATTTATTTTGTTATGAGTCCATTTCCTAGCTGGGTACATATCCTGGTTTTGAATGATTATACCGCAAATTCGAATTTCTTTTTAATTTTTTCTCTGGAATAAATAACAAGCATTAGTGTTTCCTAATATGTTTAGAAATTTTTGCACTTTAGGGAGGCAAATTCCGGGACAAATTCCAAAGATGCATCGACACTCATGCCGAAACTGGATTGCTTTAGTTAAACCGGAATGTATGGTAATAATAATTAAATGGATTCTTAAACTGTTACTAATCATAGTGAAACAAGAAGGGGCTTAAAACTTTAAATATAAATATCCCCAGAAGTCGTTTTATAGAATGTTATGAAAATAATCAGTTACTCTTCAACATATGTATATATGATATTTGATTTAATAATTTAGTTTGTTTAATAAAACAGCCTGTGAGTTGTATAAGTCTTCGACATTTTTCAGGGCATTACCATTGTAAACAAATGCATACACAGTTTTGTTATAGTCAACCTTCTGATACAATGCAAGTAATTAATAAGATGTAATTTCAAATATGTTTCATTTGACTTATTAATCTAGATAGGTAATCGGATTAATAATGAGACATGTAACCAAGCGCTTATACTACTTGTTAGGCTTTCACATCATAACAACGTTGAATATTTTTCATGATATGCTAGTTGTTGCTTATGCTTGATAAACTTCAAAGTAAATTAGTTTATTACTAAGTACGTTTTAGGCCGATGTACCATTTAAGATACGTGTAAAGTGAATACTTATGTTTTAATCCTATATGTGGAATCAAATGTTTGTTGAGTGTTTGTCACATTGAACAAAAAAAATTGTTAATATTACAACAGAATGGTGATTATATCGAAAATTTTAATTCAAGTTATCAACAAATTTGCACATTTTGAGCATCTCCAAATTCACCCTTTTTAATCCCTTTACTGCTTCAATTAATTTTGTGATAATATAAGTGCGATTTGTGCTTGGACGGTCGTCAGTGGTTGACATTTACTTCAAATAAATGTATCTGGAGGTAATAAATAATTCCTACACACGTTGTAAGGTCACGTGGTTCTAAGGACATAAAGTGGTTACGCCCAGTGTATCTGTGGTCAGTAAGAAATTTCGCTCACAAGCTTGTCAGACAATAGGCCCAAGGGAAAATAATGAATGGGGATCCAGTATAGCACAAGTGAAATTTGAGTACAAAAAATGGCAGGAGAATTGAAAATGATTCAATGAAAAGCTGATGAACGGAAGTGGTTGAAGACCTAGCACATTCAACTGGCCCTTGGGCTTACAGCAACTGGTTGAGTGGCCGGGAACCGAAGTGGTTGTAAAAGGTTGACGATGAGCATAAAAATATATGTCTTAAAATAAAAGCCGATATAGAAACGAAGACAAAGGCACCTCCAAGATGACCCTGACAAAGATGATTTCAGAAAATGATACTACAATATGTATAGTATACACAACAGGTACTCCTTTTGATCTCATGAGGAATCCGTGTCAATTAAAATCAGTTTAATATAAATTACACTTCATTATCACACTCGCCTCTAACCCTCACAGCAAAGATCGTCACATGTGTGACAGTGACGTTGTAGTCACGTGACACCTGGGTCACAATGTGAGATCATATTTGTGACTTCTATGCGACGCTACGTATTAGTAATTTGTAACTTCATTGTGACTATATTCTGTGACGTTTCCACAATTTAATTAATACCTAACAATGTGACAATATTACAATGGCAATTACAACGTGACATCACAAGCAAGTTAATATGCGACGTCACAAACGACCATGCAAAAGACCAAAATGATTTCACTGTGACCTCAATATGACATTGCCGAGGCGTACTGCGACGTCCCAAAGTCACAGTGTGGCGTAAATCTTACGTCACTGTGAAAAAAAATGCTGTTAGGGAAGTTAAGTTGAAAATGAACGCAAATTGTAAAATAATTAAATTAATATATTGGTGAAAGGTATATGTTGATAAAAGAAATAATTATATAAAGAAAATCAATTGTGTGTTTAATAAGTAGTCTATAATTAATGCTTATCTTTAGGAATTATGTTTATTTATAGGATGACGCCCGACTGCCGAAAAGGTAGGTTATATGTTGGACACAAGACTTTTAAGATAATACTTTTAAGATAATGTCACTAAATAAACTTAATTATTAATTATTCGGTGATCTAAATAATTTTCACCACAAATTTATTGTACTCCGTTTTCTTTCACAATTGATAATTTTTTAATTAATAATCTGTTGTTCAATTTCCCCATTCAAATTCCATTTCAATTTAATTATCTCAAAAATCGTTTCGACTCTAATGTAATGAGTTTTTATATTGTTTTAATATTATTCCATAGCGAATTTCCTTTTCATTTTTGCTTGACATATGCGAGCAAAAATAAATAATCGAAAGCTGAAACATCAAATCTAGTTTAATCAAATCCGGGAAACCATTTACTATCAAGTTCATAGTTACTGAACATGCCTGTATATGTTACTGAACATGCCGGAGAACGTGGGGGGGGGGCGCTTCCAAATATAAGTTATGCTCTCTTCTTTGAGATACCAATTACGTTTAGTCATCAATGCGAAATACTGGTAACCAGAGGATGTTGTAGTTCTAGAGCGAACTAGAACGGGTTACTGAATAATCATCCCGTTTATTACTTTCCTTATATACATATAATGTATATTACTTTCCTTATATACATATAATTATGTATATAAGGAAAGTATTGTGAAGGGGTCGAAAATTCGAATTGAAGTTTTCGACGGGAGCGCGCAATTCAAGCATCCCTGAACACGAATCAGAGGTTGAGATGGTGTCTCTCTGCGTGTGTGTGTGTGTGTGAGAAAGTATGTGTGTGGGTGTGTGTGTCAGTGAGAATGTGGCGACGATAACTGACGAACGAATGGACCGATTCGAACGACATTTGGTAAAAAAATTGCAATCCATGAATACTGGAAGACTGTTTTTATACGCAATCGAATGTTCGAAACCCCCCTCCATTTTCGAGTGAAATTTAGAGAAAATCCTCAAAAAATCAAAACCATTAATAAAGTTACAAAAATAGTTATTTCTTATGTAATTACTTTCCTTATATGCATAATGTATAAGGAAATTACTTTCCTTATATGCATAATGTATAAGGAAAGTATTGTGACGGGGTCGAAAATTCGAATTCGTGGTTTCGACGTGAGAGCACGTTTCAAGCATCCCTGATTACGAATCAAACATTTTTGAGGTGATATCTGTATGTGTGTGTGTGTGTGTGTCAAAGTATGTGTGTGTATGTGTGTATGTGTGTGAAAATATGCGTGTGGGTGTATGTGTGTGAAAGTATGTGTGTGTGTGTGTGTGTGTGTGTGTTTGTGAGTCTGTGGAGACGACATCTCATGAACGAATGGTGCGATTCGAATGAAATTTGGTACAAAAATTACAATTCGTGAATACTGGAAGTCTATTGTTTTTAAACGTAATCGAACGTTCAGAACCCCCTAAATTTTCGAGTGAAATTTTGAAAAAAATCATCAAAAAATCAAAACCTTTAATAAAGATACGCAAATAGATATTGCTTATGTAATTTTTCCTTAGGAAACGATTAACATGAACTTTAGAACGCTAGAACGAATCGTTCTCTAGATAATGCACATTTTGCCGATAAATTTATTAAAATATCCCATAAATTAAAAAAAAATATTAAACATGTTCACTTTTCATATGTAATATCATGTGATAAATTTGGTGACATCATTCTCGTGGATCTAACTCGTTCCATTCATAACAAAAGATAGTTTTAGTAAAACTTTTGTATTTGAACGCCAATAGTCATTTATCTGCTATAATAATAACTTATTTCTCCGTCTTGGCAAGAATTTGGCGCAGAATTTAGCGGAATGTCGCCAACTTGGCGACTTTTTTTAATGTTGTAAAATTAACTAAAATCTCGCCAAATGGATAAAAATGACGCTAAATCAATGAAAATGACGATAAATTGACGAAAATTTAATATCTTTCAAAAATGTATCTACTATAAGAATAACCTATTTTTTTTACTGTAAAAGTAGTAAATTAATTGCATTATATAAGGAAAGTCATGTGCTGTCCACATCAGATTTTTTTTCATTAGAAAACGATTAAAATACATTTTAGAACGCTTGAGTGAACCGTTCTTGAGATGTTGTACATTAAAAAAAATATTAAAAAATCATATAAAATTAAAAAAATATATTACGTATTGTTTAAATATGTTCCCTTTTCATAAGTAATATCATGTGATAAATTGGGCGACATCATTCTTGTGGATCTAGCTAGTTCCATTCATGAGAAAATATATTTTAGGTAATACTTTTGTATTTGGACGCCAATAGTCAGTTATCTGCTACAAGAATAACTTATTTCTCCATTCATAAAGCTTGGCGGGATTTGTCGCCAACTTGGCGGAATGTAGCCAACTTGGCGAATTTTTAATATTGCCGAATTAACAAAAATTTCGTTAAATTGATAAAAATATCGCTAAATCAATGAAAATTGTTATTAGATGATAAAGTAATTATTAAAGTATTTTAATATATGGACTATATCGCTTATTGAGGATGCTATTAATATTGTTGATTGCAATGCATTGTGTAAGGAGAATCATGTGCTGCCCACATCAGATTTTATTTTCAATTGTTATCATAAACGAAACGAAAAATGATAGAATAGTCCACAAAAACAAATTTTGCGAATTCCTTAATGGACTTCCATAATTCAATCCTCCCAATAGCATGCCTCTGTTCAGGATTTTCCAAACATGTCCTTTGCGCCAAAGCAAATCTATTCCAAACTTAACCCTTACACTATGTGAAAAATTTTCAGCATTGAAACTCTTAGGCGTAAACGAGTTTACCTCCCAGTTTCGTTTTGAAATTGTTCTAGGAGAAAATCGCTATTGGGCACATTTGATATTTACATATCACTTACGAAGGCAGCAGTTAGTTTTACACCAATAAATTCCACGGATGAGATTATTGTGAATTTTCATTTCTTGCTTAACTTTTGCATGCAATGTGTATAATGTATAGTCACATTGGTTGAAAAACATTTATGTGTATGTGAAATCAAATGTTAATTATAACGTTAATTATAACTGCTGCATTTTAATAAAATATTGATTATAAACTAATTGGAGTGTTTAAAACTAATTACTTTTCTAATAAATATCATTTTTAAGACATTGCATTTTTGTTCAGTTCGTTTAATGAAAATTAATGATTCAAATTAAAATATGGTTTTTATATGTTTCTTATTTTGTGTGTGACTTAAGGGAAAACTAATTATTGAATGTTTTGCATCTGCTTTATTACTAACTTTTTATGAACATACTTACAAATACATTATTGTTAAAGCATTTTTATTTATGCCATTGGATTTTTACTTTCATTACATACATATAGTATAATGTATAAGGAAAGTATTGTGACGTGGTTGAAAATTAGAAATCTAGTTTTCGACGGGCAAGCACGAATCAAGCATCCCTGTTCACGAATCGAATATTTTTGAGGTGATGTCTGTGTGTGTGTGTGTGTGTGTGTCAGTGAGTCTGTGGAGACGATATCTCACGAATGAATGGAGCGGTTCGATAATACAAAAATTGCAATCCGTGAATACAGGAAGTCTATTGTTTTTAAATGCAATCGATTGTTCAGAAACCCCTAAATTTTCGAGTGAAATTTTGAAAATCATCAAAAATTCAAACCCTTTAATGAAGTTGCGCAAATAAACATTTCATATGTAATTTTTCGTTAGAAAACGATTGACATAAACTTTAGCATGAACCGTTGTCGAGATATTGGGAATTTTTCAAATAAATTAAAAAAAAAACTCCAGATATTAAAAAAAAAATTAAGTGTTGAGAAACATGTTCACTTTTCATATGTAATGTCATGCGATAAATTTGGTGACATCATTCTCGTGGATGGAGCTCGTTCCATTCATAAGAAAATATACTTTGAGTAATACTTTTGTATTTGAACGCCAATAGTCATTTATCTGCTATAACAATAACTTATTTCTCCGTCTATAACGCTTGGCAATAATTTGGTGCCGAATTTAGCGGAATGTGTCCAACTTGGGACTTTTTTTAATGTTGTCAAATTAACTAAAATCTCGCCAAATGGATAAAAATGACGCTAAATCAATGAAAATGACGGCAAATTGACGAAAATTTGATATCTTGCAAAAATGTATCTGCTATAAGAAGAACCTATTTTTTTTACTGTAAAAGTAGTAAATTCATTTCATTATATAAGGAAAGTCATGTGCTGCCCACATCAGATTTTTTTTCATAAAATATAAATTTATTCAAATTATTTTATTAAATGATATTTTTTAAGTTTGAAACCACCACATCTCAGGCAATTTATTTTTAGTTTAAAAAGTAAAAAAAAAATCTCTGTAAATGAGTTGTTATTTTAACAATTTTATGTGTATACACTGAATGAAATTAAAATTGCAACGCATAGTACAAATTGTCTGATTAGTTTGAAAATTTGTATACAGGAATGTCATGTGAACACATGGAAATAATTAAAGTTTCCTATCTTGCTGAAACGGTAGCTGGTATTAGATAAAACCTGGGAAATTGTCACTTCAAAGTGCTATAAACTTTGAAGAAAACATTGAAGTGACAAAGTTTATTACCATACAAATTCTTGAAAAATAAAACAGTTTTAAAATAGATTTTGTTTCTGATGGACGATTTAGCTGTTTAGAATACCTAGAACCTGTGTTCACAAGGAAAAGAAATAGCTATCAGATATTAAAAGGCCTTCAGGAGGCTGGGTTATCAACTTGACTTATGTTACCGGGAAAAAAGTACGGTCCAAAGATGTGTTTAGATATCGTTGAGATAAGACACCCATTCTATCATAGTTTGGACTGCACCACATTAGATGACGAGTCAGTGTGTTGACTACATAATTAGACTACAAGGTCTAGGTACTCTTACACTCACTTTATCGTCAATCAAGCGAGCGGTGATACTTGCCATCCTTCAAGGTATCGCCCGTCGAACGCTTGCTATTCGTCTTGTACAAATTAGGTTCTATGCGCATCATTTCTTGCATTGCTTATCACTGATCATAACTCTTGTTCGAAATCGCTTAGATTGAAGTCATTGCTGAGGGACCAGGGAATCAGGATTGCGTCTGTCGCCTGCACTGAAGAAACCCGCTTTTGCTTAGGCTCTGACGATGGCAAGAAATTCGTATGGAGGTGATGTAGTAAATAGTTCATTCCAGCCAGCTGTTTCGAACGGCAGAAAGACCAAACGTAGAGCGGTACTATGTAGGTATGATATTTCGCTATGTATCGAAGGCAATTCGGCTTTTTCTGCATTACATTGCTAAATTTTCTTTCCTAACTGATGTGGAAACCGCCATATTTCAGCTCGATAAAATCCCTACACATAGGACAAACATGTCAGCGAAATGGTGTAAATATAATCATAGCGTGACCTGCCAGATCTCTAAATAAATCGCCAAAAGAAATTGTGACTGCATTAGATATTAATTACTGAAATCTCACACAACCTCTGCAGACAATAAAGACACTTCTTCAACAGGTTGAACAAGCATGGCTTGGAAGGTAACATCCCTCGTTTGGACATCTCTAGCCGCTGTCTCTAAGTGTTTTAGTTTTCCTGCGGAACACTCCGCATATGCTGTCTTCCGTTCAATCTTTTTCCTACCCGGCCCTTCTTAGCCGTCTCTCTTTCTTCTTTCCTTTAGGTTAAGTTAACCTGGCAGTCAGTGCAGGTTTAAGCCCTGGTTACGACAGGGCCTCTTAAAGTTGTGTGCTGCCTCTGAATAACTACCTAGCGGTAGAAAGTCGAAATCCTCTGCAAAATTATCCAAATTAAGCAATTTGTGCCAATCCTCCTTAGCTCTTCTGGTTCCTCTAGGCAGTAACTGCATTTGAAAACAATGGATTCCTGCTCTTCATGGCTGCCCCTGCACACCCAATGGAGTAAGGGCGTTTTCTCGCTCTGGTTTTCTCAATTAAGAGAAGTTCGTCTGAGGTCCCCTAATAACCTGAGTGCTCCTGGGACCGTGTGGCTCTGGGATTCTGCTTCCTGAGCTGTTCCCTGGCGGTGTGGTTTGTGTGGTTCTGAGGTCAATGTTTCTATTCCTGGTGTTGAGTCTCTTCTTGGTCATTAGACTGACTCTCATACCACCTGTCCTTTCCTGGATCTCAGATGAGTCGTCGGTAGACGATACCCAGTGGTGTGGAATTAAACCAGTAAACCAAGAGGTAGGTCAGGTCCACACTGCTGTCTCCCAGTACTCCAGCACGATTTACGATATTTGTATTATTCAGTGCTGTGATGCATAACGAAATGCATTACTAGCAGAGACACATTCCATACTAGTATGACAAGGTAACCTATGTTTGCATAATATATGCTTTCTTAAGCTCTGTAATTTCAACATTTATTATTTACTGCATAGTTAGTCATATCCATACGTTTAAGTAAACACGCACTCTTCTCTTTTCCTTGAGGCGACTCGCTATGCACATTGTATTGGTTCTTCTAAATTATTCAACCCCTTCTATTGATTCATTACAATATTCTGAATCAGGTTATTTGAAAATTCGAAATTGCAATAGAATTCACAGTTTCCAAATTGTATATTATTAAATAAAAGGAAATCTGATACCTGGTGCTACAGTATTTTGTATTTTAAACTTTACCTTTCCACCATCAGCAATATAAGACCGATAAATTAATTAAAATTAGGGGTGTTTTACTTTGTTGAAATATAATAATTTTATTTTTTATATTTCCTTGAACATAAATTTTCATAAGTCTTATATTTTTCTTGTAGAGAGCAGCATCCATAATTCGAATATTGTGTACTCCAGTCAACATAAAATAAAATATACTGCAATGGTGATAATTCATAAATGAGTATTGTACGTATGAATTTGACTGAGGCTACTGTAGCTTGATTTCAATGTATAAATATGCTTCTAATTCTTTTTGGCTTAACAATTTTATCCACTGCATGGAATGTTATATGCATGTAAGCAGTTTCCCCCTATTATCATGCGAATATTTTCCATATATTGTATTTATTAATTGTTTGAAACATATCAAATGAAATACCAATATAACACCATTAATGAAATGCAATATGTACAATATTAAATCATCTATATATCTATATATGTACATATCTCCAGCGTTTTATTAAATTATTCACCCTCCCCAAAACAGCCAACGGTCCTACCGTGCTGAAAACACCGGTTATCGTTAGATCACCGAAGTCATGCAACATCAGGCGCGGTTAGTACTTGGGTGGACGACCAACTGGGAACACCGCGTGCTGTTGTAACATTTCGGCCGCGGTAGCCCTGCGGTTTGCGCGCTGGACTTACACGCTGCCACAACTCCGGTCGTCCAAATAGTTGCTCAAGTCCTCTGGATGAGTCGGACGGCCTGGGGTTTCCACGCTGCCACAACTGCCGCCGTGTTCATGCGGAGTGTTCATGCGGATCACGTTAAACATGAGGGTCCGTAAGTCCTTCCGAGAGGTTGGTGGTAGGGGAAGGAGGGTACGGTCCCTGTAGATGCCTCCCCCACTGGGTTCCGGTCTAAATTGGGTGGCACTGCCCGGCAGTCCAAACAGTTACCTTACACCTTTCTGGTAGGTCGGACGGTCTGGGTCTCAACAACAACCCTCCCCAAAACAGTGGAGTAAATTACTATTTCCGTGAAGACCGTTAGTAATTCAAACATCTAAAATACGTATTTTATTATTGCAATACCATCTATACCCATCGGATCAAAATTAATCTCGCCGAATGAAAGCTTCCATTTTATGATATGTTTCATTTATTGTAAAACATCAAAATGAAATTAAATGTTTTATGATAGACTTACAGATGAAACCGGGAAAAACGTGTTGCATGATATGATACTTGAGGAAATTTTTATTTTGCTATTCAATCTGATGAATTATTGCCAGTCCAGTCACAATTATTTTATATGTCATATATCATTAGAAAACTGCCGATTAAAATGGAACATGTTCCAAATTAGGTTATTGAAAACGTTACATGACAGCTTGATTGGCTCGATTTGAGCTTTCTTGGTTTCAACAGTTATACTTACATTCACCGCAAAGCCAATAGGCACTGGACATTTTCTTCATATATTTAAAAAATATTTACACTGAAACATTAGACTTTAAAATTAAAAAAAAATAATAATTACAGCCAGCACCGACCACATTTAAGATAGTCAACATTTTGGGTAATTAATACAATATAGAAAAAAGAAAAGTACTTCATAAAAAGTAATTCAATGTGGCTATAAATTTCATGCAATAAAGTGTAATTTTTACTTTTATGCAACAATAGTATTAACTATAGGAATAACCAATTTCTCGAAACAATTTGGCAAAATATCGACAACCTTGCTTCTTTTTCAAATATTGCCAAGTTGACGAAAATATCAGCAAATGAATAATTAGTACGTTTTTCATAATGTCGTCAAATTGATTAAAATTCCATCAAATTAATAAAAATTATTATAAATCAGTGAAAATAATACCCAATTGATGAAAAATCATTACCTTGGAAAAATAAATTCAATTCCTTTAGTAATCCCTGTTGGTTTGCATTTCGTTAAGGGATTACATAATATGTATGATTTGATAGGGAATCCTATAGGAACTAATAATATTGATTGGTAGAGACGGGCAGCTCGCATGTGTTCGTAGATAGTAGGAGCGCAAGTGTCGCCGACTGGTAAATGGGAGGCAATGCTTTGAAATGTTTGCCTACCGTGATATGACGGGCCCACCTTCTAGTGTATAAGCAACATGTTGAGGATAAAAATTTGCTTTCGGATTTTGATGTATTTTTCCGATTCAAGACCAACTGAATATGAATTCGTCATATGTCTTTAACCCTGTGAGATATCTCTCGAAAGCATTGAGCAAATCAAATGGAATTTTGTACGATTACATGCATCGATAAACGTCAAAGGTACATTAATTTTCGGGATACACAGATCAGGATCATGTCTTCAATTTTTCGGACATTTTATAAGCAAAGCAGAAAATAAAATGATAATATATTTCTGTTTAAGGACGTCACGTAAAAGGGTATTTCATATGCATTTCTTAATTTAAAAATCTGATCCACCACACAAAAGACACTGATATTCACCCTTGATATAAATTGAACGATATAGAAAAATGCAATAAATTGTTGAATTTTCTACGTCGAACAGTGTACAGACAGATATGAAATCATATTTGTATTTCAAAAATCCAACAAAATATAACAGAGTTAAAACATTTCGTACCCATTCATGAAGCTATTGTGGTCAAACATGGCAAAGATTTTCCTGGATGAAAAATATATAGAAATTTTCCCACCTACTATTGATTCGAAAACTGTTTTGAAAAACTGCGCTTATTCAGAAAGCAAGGCTTTCAAATTCAAAAAAACATAATCTGTATAATATGTCGAAAGTAAACACAAAAAAATTTCGATTTTCTTTTCTGCGGATGATATAGATGTAATACCCAAAGGTTCCCGTAATAATGCCAAATGGGCTTGTGGAAAATATTTGCTACCTTTCTGACTTTATTTTTTAATGTAGTACACCGCTGAACTAGCTTTATACTCTGCAATTTTTTTTATCTTGTTTCTCGTGAGTTGCGCATTAATTTCTGAAAGTACCGAAATTTTGTGTTAGCAAAGAATATGAGTTTGCACATAATCAAACATAAATTGGATAATAACGTAAATTGCAAGAAAAATGAAGATAAAATGAGCATAGGTGCATTTCAAAAGTCAATAGAATTTCTTCTTCAGAGCATCAAACCTGGTCAAGAATAACCAAATAATCTCAGAGTCAGACAATCAAGCAGAAAGTAGCTAAAAGGTAGAAGCCAATAGTCGCGCCACCCAGTGCGATTAAAGGGAAATTTCAGTAATTTGGTTAATGATTTTTCAAAAACACTTAATTATCCGAGGTTTTACATAAACATTTAATTTTTGTTTCTTTGATACCTGTGTTTTCCCTGTGTGATGAGTTCATATACTTTGCATTTTTTTTATTTTCTCTTATTTGCATTCTAGCAAAATTATCTTCTATAAGGCACCGTTCACGCAACCGGTGACGTCACAACCAGTCAGTTATTTGTTATTGTGAAAATTGAAATTAAAGTATATGAAATTAAAACAAGATATACGAAATAATATAAAAATCTCAATAGATTCATTCAATACCCTCACAGCAAAGATCGTCACATGTGTGACATTGACGTTGTAGTCACGTAACACCGGGGTCACAATGTGACATCATATTTGGGATTTCTATGCGACGTTACGTATTAGTAATTTTGTAAATACATTGTGACTATATTCTGTGACGTTTCCACAATTTAATTAACACGTAACAATGTGACGATATTACAATGACAATTACAATGTGACGTCACAAACAAGTTAATATGCGACGTCACAAACGACCATGAAAATGACCAAAATGACTTTGCTGTGACCTCAACGACATTGCCGAGACGTACTGCGATGTCCTGTGACGTCCCAAAGTCACAGTGTGACGTAAATCTTACGTCACTGTGAAAAAAATTGCTGTTAGGGTAGCAAATGGCAAGATCGTAGAGTTGAAGTAATATTGAGTTTTGACTGTTCTATCACGTCAAGAAAGATCTTTAATTTATGGTGCCGGCCCCAGTAGTGATTCATGTATATAAGTTCATTGATTTGATTGGAAAGGAAATAGTTAAAGTGGAAGTAGTTAGATAGGGAGAGTGTAAACCGGAGAGAATAACTGAAATAGTTAAAAATCAATAAGTTTCCACCATAACCTGCTCATAAGTTTTGATTAAGCGTATATCTTAATCGTGAACACTTATGTCACGGACAACGCTGAATTTATTGCAAATCATAACATTTTGTTCAATACATCAATTTTTTTATCATTCTTTAACCCTTCCTTGTTTTAATGAAATAAAATTTTATCTTCACAATTTTCGAATAATGAAATTTCGAATTTTAGAACCATTTTATAAAAATGATTATTTTATAAAATTATTTTAAAAATTTATTTTGTAATATAGTTTTATACATTATTTTATACAGGTTACATACCTGCGAGCCCAGCTAACCTCTTGGGTTTATAGCTATAAGTGGGAAATATTGTATAAAACATTATTTTATACAATATTTTTTCATTGCACGACAAAGTAGTAGATCGGTAAAATAAATCAACCAATCTACAGTTATCGTTTTGCTTTATTTATTTAACCGTTCTGTTTTACAGAGAAGAAATTTCCTAGTCCATGAAAATGTGCCCATCATGTCTTATTTTCGGTTTTTATTATTTACTCCTTACACTTTCCTTTACTCAGAGTCTTCAAAAAGGAAGTTTAGCGGCTCACGTTTCAAAGTCGAAGTTCGTAATTTTTGTGAAGTTCATGTTTACTTTTATTTTGGATTCGGCAGAGTCCTCGCAAAAATAAACGGAATTAAAGTGCCTTTAGAAAAACTTCGAGGTACTCGATGTGAATAATTATAACTCTAAGTTTAGAAAAGCAGAAGCATTTTCTCTATTTAATCTCACATGGCACATCTTGCAAATTAATATTATATATTTAATTATGCAGACACCCTAGGAAATTCCTTACCTTAAGGATCCCTATAACTTTGCAAAAAAAAAAGTCGATAACTATACGCTTAAGGTCTATATATAGACCTAGATATAAGGTGAGGTCCTACTAAGGTCTATATATAAGGTAAGTGCGATCGCCTGTATATAGTAAAGGTGCCCGGTCGAATTAATATAATTGCAGTGTCCCAAGTGGAGAATTTGAAAAGTTTAGTTCTTGAACTCAACAACAAAACGAGGAGAAAAATATAAATATCACAGGTGTACAGCATTGCCGAATGAATAGGAATCGATAATGAAACTGTTTCGGATGGCATTATTTGGCGGATAAATGTACTATCCAGGAATGCTAAGATAAACAACATTCACATGCACAGGGATATAATACACAGTCTGTTTAAAATGCTTTTCGGTAGAAACAATGCGCATTTGACTAGGAGAAAAAATATTACCATGTACTTTGTTAAGCATTGCAGATGTCACTGCATTACTAATTTTGATGACACGGCTTTTTGACAGGTATTTATAACCTACCATATAGGCGTTTAGTTCTTTCCTGGTGTCGATTTTTACTAGTCACCCAATGCTCTAGAACTTTAATTGTTATTTTTTTCGTCTGTCTCTCTCTTTGTTGCCGTATACTTTGTAAGGCATTTCAGGTGTCATTGTATGACAAGTTTTGGTGACACTGCTTTTTGGCAGATATTTTTTACCTTCTATATAGATGTTTCGTTCATTCCTGCTGTGGATTTTTACTAGTAAGACAATGCTCTACAACTGTAATTGACAGGTTTTCTTGTCTGTTTCGCTTTACTGTTGAGGTCTTTATCCTAACTTTCAATATATCCTATAAGTACTCTAGAATCCCTTTTATTAGATCGAACATCGCCACTTTATTACAGATAGATCTGGTGAATCTTTTCTTTTAAATTTATTACGGTGCTTAAGATGTTTCCATTTTTATTGCAGATAGCAACATCCGTGGTGCAGTTTTAGAGCGTTTTTGTGCTGAATATTAGATATCGATAATGACAGAAAGAAATATCAGCTTTATGCTACAAGTTTCTGGCATTAAGTTGCCATTTCTTATAGTACAAAACCGATATGAGATATTTCCTAATGTATGAAACCGTTCAATGGACGTTGGTACATATAATGAGTACATGACTGTAAGTAGAACCCTATTATCACTGAACTGTACCTTCTATATATTTTCAGCGCCTTAATGGAAGTCAGTACCTAATCCCTTGTTCTGTTATTCGTCTCCGAATTGTATCCTTTAATACAGGATGCATGGATGATGATAAATGTCTTCGAATAGCAACAGCTTTTGCATGGAAGTGGCTCCTTTCCTGATTGTACAATCCTCTCAAACAGTTGTCTGTCTGGGACGTTCTAAGTTTCTTCGACGGTAACATGTGCCTTCTTTAAATCCACTGTTGCTAAAACCGTACACCTATCATATCAATCCGTCCAAGATGGATACCGATATGTCTGTTGGACCAACCAGCTTCTCTTGCGTTTATGATGCGACCTCTGTCCAAACCCGATAATTGTTCACAACACCGTCGAGTACGTCTCATAGGCATCTTTGTATATAACTTGATATAATTATATGAAAGCAAAAAATGCAGTCCCAATTGCCCGTGAGCGAGAACACCGGTCCTTTAATATGCTGTCGTTCTCATGCGCGCGCGTCGTTCTCATGCTCACAAGCTGCTCTAAAATGCATTCTGGTATAAAAATGTCGCGTTGAGCCACACACCAGTTAATTACTTTACATAATGAATTATGAACGGTCTCAATCAGCAGCTTAATCTGCTTATCAGTGAGTCTATCTACGGGAAATCCTTGAAATAGAAGGAAAAGCGTGCACTCTACCTACTTTAAACAACTATTTTGAAACATATTTAGATTTTAAACTTTATTTTTACATGGGATTTTAATATGGTACAAACCTATTTTAAACTACTTTGAAAATGACATAGTATTGATTTAATCTGGAATTCAGTAAACACTACACATAAGTACATTCCGCATTAAAATATATCTTTCAATCGCAACACAAAGTCATTCTGCCAATTATTTTGGATTTGGAATACCAGCGTTGTGTATCCTGCATAAAAACATGGGCAGTCAATATTTAAATAATGTTATATCACCATTTACGTATCCGAGCATGCAAAATGTATAACATTTGAATCATTTAAAAACAAATTTAAATTAATTATTAGTTGTTTAATAAACATCATCAAATGAACAGATACATACTAATTTAAATGTATTTCAAAGTATTATAACATTAATTGAATATTTAATCTTTAAAATATTTTAAAAATTAAATAATTAAATGATCCAAATGTAGAAGCAAAAATGTGTTGTTACATATGGCTTTATTAAAAATTAATCCATTACATAACTGGAATCTCACAATGACACAAAGGTAGAAAACAACAAGAAAGATCAATCACGCATAAAGCATTGATTATGAAACACCTTTCAACTGCAATGCAATTTTATTTAAACATCTCTAAAAAGCGATGCATTGAACGGTGATATTTTTAAAATTATCACAGTAATACATTAATCTATTTTACTTGCGAAATTGAAACCATGGAGATAAAAGTACTTTCTAACGCCATGCTCAAAGCTTTATCGAAAACAGCAATGCTATATTAATGTCTGCTTCTTTATGTAAAATCAATGAATATTTCATTCGTTGATTGGAAGTAAAAGTACTTTCTAACACCATGCTTATAACTTTATCGAAAAAAGCAATGCTATATTATTGTCTGCTTCTTTATGCAAAATAAATGAATACTTCATTCATATCATCTATATTGCAGACTCCAGAACTAAATAATTATGCGTTAAAAAATTTAGCAATTCTTATACAACTCATCTTACAGCTGGATTTGCTTGCATTCTGCATTCGTTAATATTAGGCTTCATTGTAAAACTAATCAACGTTTGATGATCATTCAAAACTCAGAAATATTATAATTGCATTGACGCAGAATATAGATGCACAGTACATATGCAAATATAAAGCGGTTTTAGGAAGGATACAACACAATACTATTAGCGGTTACAATTACATGGTTACACAATACATTAAGCGGTTTTAGGAAGGATACAACTTTTATTTTATATATTTTATGCGATAATATGAATGTGTCCTAAAACTTTCAAAGCAATTTATGAATTTGAACTTCACTTAAAAAAATGTTTGAAACATTAGGTCAAATATGATTTATTGTATTTCACTTTTTCAACCCGGGTACAATGCAAAACTAGGGTGATATTAGTTATTTACATTCCCATATATCCCACAGACTGTCTGAACAACATACTATAATTTCATTTGAAAAAGTCATTTTTACGGCAGTTATCTTGCGAACCGACAAACAGACAGTATGACCAAAGTCATAAGCATTTTTCAACTGGAAAGTGTTAATTAAATAAATTAACTAAACACAAAACAAGAATATTGCAAGTTTTTGAGGCACACCATAGCCATTAGCCATTACTCATTTAGCAACACCCAGGAGGCACGTGTGTCTTAAGATTTGGCACGGACGCGAGTAACATTGCCAGAAAGATAAATTTAAAAGTTAAGTTATTTGAAAAGTAAAGGAAGATACTTCAAGATTTAAAGATAAACACATTTTAAAATTTAAATATTGATTGAAAATAAAAACATTTAGCAATTTAAATGTTTAAATTACTTTAACTTATATTACTCGATGTTTCGATGATTATCGTTTCGGTAATATCTTAAATTTTTATATGGTATAAAAAATACAAAAGCATTAAATATACAATCGTATTTTCGATTGTCTATGTTGTCAGTTACTTGATATCGTTACATAACCATTTGATAAACCGTATTTTGAATCATGAGCAGCTGGTTTTAAGATGTAGATAGTCATATAGCAATGAATGTTTAAAAAAAAGTAAAATTTAACATAAGAAATAAACTGAACTTATATGATATCTGAAATATATTGTGAGGCAAAAATATATTGTTTTGAAAATATTTTTGTCTACTTTTTTCTAATACAGAATTTTGTTGCTTACGTGTTTGCCGTGACACTCAGAAATCCCATTTTTACTAAAGAGAGAGAAATATTTGCTCACCACTCAGGATCAGCTCTACATTAAAGATGGATACCCTCTAAAGCACAATGACTAGAATTTGTTTGATATTGTTTGTTTATGTATCACATATATATTTCAAAATTCAGTTTTCACAAATAGTGTACATTTTCACTTTCACATACTATTGAATACAGTATAAAGTATAGTTTTCATGAACATTTTCGATTCCAAGATTTTGATGCCAGTATGTGTTTTAGGACATGCTTTGGTTATTTTAGAGTCTGGCTGTCTGTCTGGCTGTCTATCTGTGGTCGGTTTCTTGTGCACATGCTAGCTGTCTCAAGTTTTTAGAGATTCCCACTGAACTTTATCTCCGAATTTGTTAATAAAAAATCTAGAATTTTTTTAAATTTGAGTGAAAACGTGACATAATTGTGTATAATTGTGCATAATATAACTTACAGCTCAATGCTTACGAAACGTAACGATTTTAACATTGTTCCGAAAAATAACCGCGATACAATTTTTGTGTTAGTGGCGTGTTTAGCAGCCCTCGAGGGGAGGGGGCAAGTTACCTCCACAAGAGATACATTGTTAAACTTAGTGTCAATAGAAATACTGTTTCAAGCTTGCAGAGTCCACTTCAACGATAAGGGCTTGCCATTTCGTCCCAATAGCTCAACGACAGAGCGTCGGCTGGCCAGTTTGGAGATCCACAGTTCGATTCCCGGTTAGGAAAGCAAGATTCTTCACAATTGCGCCCGAACAAATCAACCCTGTAGGTGAGTGCAAATATATCGGAGGTCTGAAGACCCCAGACCGTGCGACTCACATAGTGTGTTTATAGTAGCTAGCTGCACGGCCGGGAAAGTTATACCTCCTGCATTCAGGAGGCACCCAAGGTCTACCATCCCGCCAAACGAACTTTTATTTAGGTCTAAAAATATAACAATTTATGAAACATATTGTGATTAAACAGACAGTTTTACATTATATTTGAACTTGACAAGTACGTCCATTTTACAAAAATAGGAAAAGGGTTATTACGAATGTAGATAAAAAGTTCATTGAAAAATAAAATTTAGAGAAATTAGAATTTTATTATTAGAAATTTTATTATTAGAAAATTAAAATTTAGAGAAATTAGAAAATTAAAATTTAGAGAAATTAGAAAAGTAAAATTTAGAGAAAAATAAAATTTTTAGAAAATTGAAAAATATAATTGAAAGATAAAATGTGAGAAATGGGACTAGTGTGGATTCAGAGGATTCTGGACGATGGACTCCGATTTCAAATTGAGAGGTTAAAGACCACGCAGGATTTTAACATGGGTAAAAACAGTAGTGGAAGGCGGCTTACCTGAGGTGGAAGTGGTCAGTCAGATTATCAGTTGGTTATCAGTCAATTTTGAAAAAAATCATAACCTTTAATAAAGTTACGCAAATAGAAATTTCTTAACCTCTTCCTTACGGCGGTACAACAGTTGCACCACTGAAAATCTCTTCTTCTAGAACGACGCTGGTTCAACTGCTGTACCAGTCTTTTTCACCCCCATTTTTATGGAAAAGGAGGAAAGCGTCTATTGTACCCAGTTGGGTACCTTGAAGAATGCCCACAGCCCTTCCTAAGATTCTCCTGACTGGAGGGAGAACGAGTTACGAACAAAAGACAAGACCATTGCAGATGTTTATTTAGAGGGGGGATTTTTAGTTATTTTGCCGTTCTGGAGTTGAAAAAATGGATTCTTGGAGTCGTAACGTAAATGTTAAGTAATTTTTCCTTAGAAAACGATTAACATAAACTTTAGTACGCTAGCATGAACCGTTCTCTAGATATTGCACATTTTTAAAATAAATTTATCAAAAAATCTCATAAATTAAAAAAAAATATATTAACTGTTGAGAAACATGTTCACTTTTCATATGAAATATCATGTGATAAATTGGGTGATATCATTCTTGTGGATCTAGCTCGTTCCATTCATGAGAAAAGATACTTTGAGTAATACTTTTGTATTTGAACGCCAAAAGTCATTTATCTGCTATAGGAATAACTTATTTCTCCGTCCATAAAGCCTGGCGAGATTTTAGCGACAAATTTGGCGGAATGTCGCTAACTGAGCGACTTTATGAAATGTTGCTAAATTAACAAAATCCCGCCAAATGGATAAAAATGACGCTAAATCAATGAAAACGACGACTAGTTGTCGAAAATTCAGACTTTTTAAATCAGATCATGCAGCTAGTGCAGCTTCTGAAAGTGCAGCTGCAATCATCTTGGAGCAAACCATTTTGAGATTCTTATTTATTGTACTTGGCTGGGAGTTTTCTTTTTACCACGCAGTGATATTTTTTGCGAGACTTTACTATAATTTTTAGCGATATTTACCAACATGATTATGCGACAATCATACATCGGATATTCCAAATTTTATCTCACTGCTGCTGCAAAAGCATAAAATACACATCACTTTCTTAAAAACCACATATAATAATAACAAAAAAGTATGGACTGGTTTCAATAGCAAAGACAGCCTTCTTCGTCAGAACACACAAGAAGTACGCCTGTCACTCATTAGAGAAAAATTGGCGACTGATGTATAAACAGCAACGGTGTTGTCAACGGCGAGAGAAGAAAGCTTACATAAACCAGAGGTGGGACATAATAAATGAAAGGTAAATTGTTAAAGCGGAAAGTGAACATCCTATAAAGGATTCAAATCACTTATACATAAAATCTCAAATAAATGAATAAACAAGGAAAATGATTATCATTACCTAAATATTCAAATGAAATCGAAAATTTAAACAACAGAATTTCAAGCAGAAGATAATACAGAATAATTATTATAAGGAATTTTGACTGAGTTACAATAGAGACGCTTTCAAGAAAGTTCATTTTAAATATAGAATAAAGAATATAAATGATCTCAGCTGTGGAAAAATTCAAAGCAAGATTAGAGTACCATAAATGTTCAGTAATTGTGGACTTTGAAATTTCTTGTACAGAAACATGGCTTAAGGGTTTCTTCATACGATGCGTGACAGTTCTTTTAGGTTGACCAACACGCCAAGAGCGCATTCACAAGGAATATGATAAACACAACGATTCAATACAGGAATAGGGTCTAGATCATGTCTCCCAATGTAAATATATGTTCTTCAAAGCTTTCTTCAAGTCTTTCAAATATAATATGCATTTTCTCCAAAACACAGCTGAAGAGGAGGTTACGATACAGAAATAGCTGGAACGTAACAGTGATGATGTACAATGATCAGCCGCAGATGTGGATGCAAAATCATGATAGCTGAAATCTAAACTTTCCCGGTGAATTGGTTATTTCCAGCAATGAGTGATAGTAATGCCGTGAATATATGATGACAGATATTACAATATCGTGGATATAAATTTAGAGAAATAAGAAGTTTGGTGATAGAAAAATTTGTTGTCGAAAGTCGATTTATGTTCAAAGCATTTTGACATTTTCTAATGATTTTGCAGAAAATTTAATAATATTTCCTTTTTAAACATCTTTAGGAACACACTTTTTAAAAATCCTGTATCTGGTAAACACTTAAGAAATTTTTGATATAATATTTACGTTCTGACTCAAAATGTATGTAGAAACACGTATGTAGAAACAAATAAGATATATAACTAATTTAATTCATATGACTAGGAAGGTGGGTTAGTCAATCAAAGCAACGCTAGGCATGAAGTAACTTTTACATATTACGAGGGTGCCCTTCCCGGTCGTCCAAATAGTTACTCAAGTCCTCTGGATGAGTCGGACGGCCTGGGGTTTCCACATTACGAGGGTGCAGGACGCGGTAGCCCAGTGATTAGCGCGCGGGAATTACACTCGCTAGGCCCTGGTTCAATTCTCTCCGCTGCCAAAACTGCCGCCGTGTTCACGCGGAATACGATCACGTTAAATATGTGAGTCCGTAAGTCCTGTCGAGTGGTTTGTGGTAGGGGAAGGAGCGTACGGTCCCTGTGGATGCCTACCCCACTGGGTTCCGGTCTAAATTGGGTGGCTCGTCTTTGCTGTCCAACCAGTTACCTTACACCTTTCCGGTAGGTCGGGCGGTCTGGGTCTCAACAACAACAACATTATGAGGCTCCGTAAAATATTCCCTCATCTCATACGAATTTTCTCCTTTTTGCAACATTTTGACGAAAATCATATATCTCTGGGATTTATATATCTACACTGTTTTATAATATCATAAAAAAGTGAAGTACCTGATTAGAAAAGGTACTCAGTTGTGCATTTGGCATTGTTTTAAAAACCTAATCAAAGGTCTATAGTATTTTATATTGCATTTGGAAAAAAAAAATCCCACTTACCATTAGAATTGTTGTGATACAACCATTCAAAGGACTTAATTAAAGAAATAATAAAATCAATTGAACAATTATATCCCAACACCTGATTGGGTCGGACACTCACATACAATTAAAAGGGGAAATTAATTAATTAAAAGTTAGTTACTTAATGGAAGGGGATCGTATAGTAGGGAATAGAATTTTGAATATCAATAATAATTGCGTTGTGTTAATTTAGATATTAAACCATACTTGTATGTGAGCGCCTTAAAATTATCTTACCTGTAATTTGATCATTTAATTAAAACCATCAATAATAATATGAAATGTCTCATAATTTTTTTTTTGCTGAATATGCTTCAATAGTATGTGCAAAGTCACATGTTCCATGATTACGATGATCACATTTTAGGACACCTTTTCTACTACACTTAAAGTTCAAACTCACTTGGTAGAATGAAAATGAGATACTAGCTGAGCACAATTCCAAAAGATTCCACAATGGTGATGACTACATCCAGAGCCCCATTTTTCGTTAAAGTTAAGTTTAAACACATAGAGCGAAAGAAAATAATGGAATAATGTATGAACGCAATTCCACAATGTATAATGAAACTGTACACGGAATTACCAATATGCACTTTGCTGTATAATAATATATTTTCCCAATGTAGATCAAATGACAAAATATTTTTATCTTCATGATGACTTATAAACTCGGTTCTATATTCTTCAGCATAACGATTCTTCCATAATTCAAAATTACATAGTAATTGACAACAGGTGAAATTTCACCTAGAGTATCCATAGAAGTAAAATGCTGCTGTCGAACTAAGAAATAAATAACATTTCTTTAACTTGACTCAATTTATTTTAATGAAATGATTAATAGATACTTGCACGCACAATAAATGACTTGATATTGCCATATAAAAGCATCATCAGAACAATTTCTTTTCACAACTTCATATTACAGTCAAAACATTCAGTAGATTGCATTCTTTTCACAAATTAATAATATATATATACTTAACAATGTGTCTGATGTATTCAGATTCACATATACCTTTATAAAACCATATTAGAGCTAGGAGTGCCAATGGCACTCCTGCCTAAAAATTAACACCACCTTGCTGTCACCAGAATTTTTGAGAGAAGCCAAGTGCATCAGCATTTCACACCCGAGTCAATTTCCCGCCTAACCTGGCACACTGTGATTGGCTGAAGCCACACACACCGTTGCCATGCCAGATAAACCAAACTTCTGTTCAACCAGGGAGGTCTACAAGTGAGACAGAAGAAAACAAGTTTCCGTGTCTCGCCTGAAACGAGATCTACCAATTGAAAAGGTGTGCGCGTATCAAGTCATTTTTTAAAAAGGGCGTACACTGTACGAATAAAAACCTGAACTGATAGCAGCACGTATAATTTAATTTAATAAAAGAATCAATTGGTCTATTAATGAGTATATAAAATAAAAGCAATTTTGAATAGAATAATTTGGAATAATAAATTAAGTAAAATAAAATATTTAATGATTTATAAAAAAAATGTTAATTTGGAATAATAAAAATAAAGTGTTGTGATGTGTCACAACAAGAATACCTTCTATATTACTACATTACTTTGTCTCTTCAAATTATCTAGTGACCTAATGGCCATTGCAAGACAGAGCATATACATTCTCCAAATCAAGGTGTAAAATTTTACTTGAGGAAGATAGAATTTTTCTTAGATTAAAATATTCAACTTTTCGTAGATTTCTTTGAGCAGTAAAGAAACATATTTTCTAATTATGAGCATTTGATTGTACTCAATCTACTGACGATAGAACAAACTGACCTGTTAAAGAAATATTTTTATAAAATTATGAGATTATTTAACATAAAATTATCAATAATAAAGAAAAAAGGGTATAAGCGCCAAACAACTTTAAAAGTGATATTTAATTCTTACAGCAAAGTTGAAATGTTTGGTTGATGCCGCATATATTAAAAATTTAAATGTCTTGCGCTTCAATGAAGGTAAGAGTTGATTAAAAGATTAAACTCAACTTTTGTTCCGGCTAGTTTCAGCTGGGATTGGGTGGAAACGGTAGGCACTAGCGCAAATCTAATGTTCCTGAAATATCTCTTGAAGCGATCACAATCATTTGAAACTCCTTTGACATTTTGCTTCCGACACACCCTTATAGAAAAACCACAATGTGCACTGTGTACTAACATTCTGTTTTTGAGATGTTCTTGGTGCAAAACTCCCCTATGTTTCACAGATTTCTACGAAAAGTATCATTATTGAGAAGAATATGTTGAATAATTGTAATTTCATCATACAGTAATTTGTACTCGTAAAAAAATATTTGGTTTCCATTACAAAAATAATGTACAATCAAGAATGTAAAAATGGCCCAATATTACATTCATGATTGTACATTGTTATTGTAATGGAAACCAAATATTTTATTACGAATACAAATTACTGTATAATGACTTCCATTAATTAGTTTTGTACCAGCCATAAATGTACATTCAAATGTGTTCCGAGTAGTAAAAAGAGGAAAATAAATTTTTACCATGCTAAACCCTGTAAACTTTGGGGTTTTTTTCCTACGGATGTCCACGCTCAATTGCAGAGATATTTCAGGGACATTAGTTTCTACCCAATTTCAGCTGAAACTAGCAGGAACAAAAGTTGAGATTCCCTTGTCAGTCATATTTTCATGGAAGTACTTCACACACACAGGATATTTATTTATTTAAAACACGATTTATTTAACCCTTTCACGACTAACGCCAGTTATATTCGGCAAACACTAAATGCTTCACTCTGGCTAACGCCGGATAGTATATCCGGCATCAACTAAATGCTTCACCCTGGCTAGCGCCGACTATATCAGACATCCACTAAATGCATTGCATTGGCTAGCAACATTTTCAGTAGCAATACGCGAATTGAACACCACCAATTTAACTAGCACACAAGAAAAAGTTCTTGACACGAGTAAAGTGTATTTGTTTTCTACCTTTTTATGAAGTATCATAGTTAAAAGTAAAGTAATTAACGTGTGCGGTGTGCACTAATGGCACGACGGCCTATTCATTTTTGGTGTTCTGATGGCTAATTCCGCCGTCACGAAAGAGTTAATAAAATCATGGAGATCACAACTGAATCATGTATGGCATTTCGCAGAAAGTAAAGAATCTTTCGAAATACTCTCAAATGGCTGATCAAAGCGTAAAAATGTTTAGAAAGCATTGAAAAAACAGCATTTAAACAGGCTGTACAAAAGTTGGTTCTACTCTGACAGGTATTGGCCGCGTTGACTTTTGGTCCTGAAGAAGGAGCACGTGTTTTTCATCCAAAACTGATTTAGAATCTTATTAATGTATTATCTGGTTTTTATACATAATTTTCCGAACGTTTTTAAGTGAAAATTTGTTGTCGACAATGTAAAAGTTTGTCATTGTCGACAACGCAAAAGTTTGTTATTGTCGACAACGTAAATGTTTGTTGGTGCTAACAGAACCATACAAATGTCTGTAGCGAATCTTTGTAAGTTGGAAAAGCCTGACGTAAAGAAATTTAAAATGCATAAGCTATGACTAAAATTTCAGTAAAGTGAAATTATTGGAGGCAAATATTTAGCCATATTTCTGCTTTTGCTAAAACAGTTTCCTTTAAATATCTATTTTTCTGGATCTGCTATAGATAGAACTTAGATGATTACTGATTTGGATTCACTATCAAATTCCAGACGTTATTGAGGGATACACTAAGTATTTCCACTCCCGTTCTTCTGTGGTTGCTCGTGTCCTTTGGATGAGTCAGACGGTCTGGATCTTCTACATTCCCGTTCTTCTTGCCAGTTTTAGTTCAAAAGTTTTTCTATTATTGAAATACTTGTTTTTAAAATTTGGCTATAGACAGAACTTATATAATAACTGATATGGATTCAGCAGGGAATTCTGAAGGAGTTGTTGCTTAAGAAATTTCATTACCAGTTTCTTATCTACATCTGGTTCATAAATTTTCCTTGAAACAGCTATTTCCCATGACAGGCTACAGAGAGTTTAGATAATGACTGATATGAATTCGATTGCAAATTCCAGAGGGGTGAAAATACTCACTAAGAATTCGCATTTCTGATTTTAAAATGCCACATTCAATTCAAAATGGCATTTTACTTGAAACAGTGATTTCTCGGGATCTGCTATAGATTTAGCTTAGATGATGACTGATATGGACTCAGCATCCAATTGAAGGGGAAAATGAATATTTATATTCCATTTTTTTTTACCACATCTGGCTCAAAATAATTTAACTTAAATATATCCTTCTCAAAATTGGCTGATGAACTAGATAATGACTGATATAGATTCATCATAGAATTCTATTGAACGTAGGGGTTTTACTAAGGATTTTCATTTCCCATCATCATGTCTCTTCCGGTTCTGGAGATTGTTTTCCCGAAAATTCATACGACTGTATGATATAAATATGTAAAATGAAAGGGTTAATAAAAGTTCCTAATTATTCCGTTAAAAATGAAGTATGCACACTATTTTCCTCATACGAGTATATTCGTAATTTTTCATTTAATAAACTTTCCGTTCATAATGTTTACTAGGAAATTCTAAAATAAATTTATAATTAATTTAACCTACTATCACATTATTCATTTCATAATTTCAAATATACTACAATTATTATATGTACAAAATTATATTTTACTGTTTGTTAATATCACATGTTTGTGTATATAGTAAAATACAAGTTAGTTCTACAATAAACCCTGAATAAGCTAAAATTCCAGCAAAATGCATGTAACTATATTTAAGTAAGTTTCCTTTATACTGCACGTTTATTTCAATTCAATATTAATATGCATAATGTGTAAATTTATTGTAAATGTTTAAAATATGTTATCTTTCAAAAATATCTTCAAAAGAATTGTTCATGCATTTGTTTGCGATAATTCAACTAATTTTAACTAATTTCGATAATTCAACTAATTTAAAATAACTATAACTTCTTAGTGTAATTCCATTATTTTTTAATTAGTTTATATATATATTTTCTGAACTTTATGCCTTTTAACATTCAAATATTTAATTTTAAATTATGTAAAAATGTGTTTTGTGAATAAATTAGAAATTTCGCCAAGTCTTCCAAGATAGCAGTCATTTGTTTGTTTTAAATATTTTAATGAATTAATATATGGATATAAATCTAATAATGCAAATGCAATATATTTTAAAAGTTTGTACCTGCAGGATATCTTGAAAATAAATATTTTGTGAATCCGAAATTTTAATTTAAATATTTACTAACGTATATCTTGAAAAATTAATTTTAAAGAGGCTAACTATAAAAATTGTATTCTCTTATATATTATTGAGAACTGTACCATTTACTTCAATGATAATAGTAATCATTTATAGTATTAATTACGTTTATAGTAGTAAATTATAGTTTTATTATAGTAGTAAAGACGATCATCTAAATAGTTCATTTGGTGAAATGTTACCTGGCTATGTGATAGATATTACTTTTACTGTAGTCTTTGAAAACAAAATATGATCTTGTACATTTTTTACCCATTTTTATTACCATGATATAGGGTGCTTCAAGGCCAGAAAAAATACTCATTATGTTCGTGGATTAACATTGAAATATTATAGAAATTATCCTAATAAGCTAACTATAAAAATTATATTGTATATTTTTGTTTATTCATTGAGAACTGTACTATCTGCATTTATTATAGTAGTAATTAATTATAGTAGTAAATTATAGTTCAATTATAGTAGTAAAATTACCGTAATAAACTAACTACCTTCTTCAATTAGTAATCAATTGTAGTAGTAAATATTATTATAGTTAAATTATACTATTAAAGATGATTGCCTAAGTAGCACAAAAGCTAAAACGATGGTTGGCCATGTGATATATATTAAGTTTTCTGTATAAAACAAAATATGATCTTGTACATTTCTTTTTACTCATTTTTGATTGCCCCAAAAGTGTCCTCCAGGGCCAGAAAAATTACACAGAATGATGGTTGATTAAAATTGAAATTTTATATAAATTATCCTCCTGTTTTATAAAGTACAAAATCTTTATTTGTTGATGGACATTGCTAAAGTTGTTGTTTGCGCTTACACTCGTTTTTGTTAATTGAGATTTTTGTGTTACGTATTCCGATAGTTCTGCCAAAATATTTTTTAAAGGGTTAGATTGTTTTACCAGTAGTAGATTGCATACAAACGAATGATCATTTTTTATATTCATTAGTAGGATATTCAAGTCACATATTTTCATTGAATTTTGAAAATATTCTTAATAATTAGAAAATATTTTTTTTTAAATTGTGCTTCTTTGATCTGTTGGCCCGGTATTCCTAAATAGAGCAAAATGAAAATTCGATTCTATTCAGCCTACTTATGTGAAGAGCAGTATAATCTATTAAATAAACATTTTGAAGGAAACATCAAATTACTCTCAGGAATTAAGAATGGCTCAGAATCAATCAAATCTCAATCAATGGCTCAGGATTAATAAAGTCACAGAAATTAACAATACCCCTTTTGCAAGGAAAAACAACTTTTGCGATGTCCATTAACACATAAATCAATACGATTCAACTCCAGACCTGGGTGTCTTGATGGTCAGATTATGTATTTGACAATATAGGATTATATAATATCTATAAAATGACACACGTTCCATCTATGATCATGGGGACTCTTTTTAGGAGGACATTACAGTGTAATGGCCAAACTTACAAGGTCATATTTGGTACTGTGAAGAACAACTCTTGCTCTTTGTGATCGGCCAGAGAACATTCTACGACCCATATTCCGAATCATATGCCGGAGCCGAAGATATATTATAGTCTGACCGTTTAGTGTCAGTCTACCACGCTGGAGACCGTTGCCTCTGCACCAACGGCAACTAGCTTGTTTGACATGTAGTAACAAGGACGATAATGAATACGCAACCTTTACGACGATGAGATCTTAACCAGTCCTGTCATGGCAGTACTACCAGCGTCTGATTAACCAACCCATTTAGGGAAAGAACAACCATATTTTGGGGCCCCATTTTGATTCTGTGAATATGGTCCAAGAAATTCTCCTTGCACTCATCAGTGCTGGAAAAATTTTATTACCGCACTGCCCTGATGGTCAACTAACAGTTTTCATTAACAAACTGATTTTTTTAAATTAGTTGCCTGTACCAAAATTCCTAAACTATAGTCTAGGAAGACCATCACGGGTGGTCCGCGTTAACTTTTGCAATTAGATCTAACTTATATTAACTGCCAGGCTAACCTACATTAACCTATATTAACCTATATTTAATCTATATTGATTTACAGGCTGCCTTTCCCCGTTAACAGTTTAATATTTAAATGTAAAAAAATATGGGCAATGCAAATTTTAGCCCATACAACCAAAGTATTTCTTTGTTTGCCTGTTGTGACAGGATACTATTTAACTTAACTATTTGACACAACTTACATTAAAAAGAAGTGTTGATCGTATTATTTGGCAAAAAACTTACATTAAAAAAAATCGTGGATGCAATTTGGGGGCTACTTTGAAACTTTTGTAAGGGAAGCGTATACTTACCTTGCCTTTTCCGTAATCTGGACTTGATCACTACCCACTCAGTTTGCATACAACGGACGACGCACTCTTTCATCAGCTACACAATTCACAAAAGGCGGGTTCTAGGCGTCGTCCTTGCTATTTTCTCAGGCTTCAATAGAATACATTTCAACAAAGAGGACGGGTTTTCCAGAGACTATCTCTTAAATCATTCGACTTTAGATCGACCAGCCACCATTCTAAGAAACTTAACTCGCATTAAATGGTCTGACTCGAAGATATCTTTAGGTCTAACTTTTAGGAGGACTTTAAAGTGCAAAGTCCTAACTTGCAGTGTCATATTTGGCACAGTTATGGCTAGTTTTTGGGCCGTGCGATTGGCCAGTGAACATTCTACGACGCATATTCTGATTTATATGGTCTGAGCCGCAGAATTATAGTCAGTCTACCATGGTCTTCAGTCTACCAGTCTACCACGATCTTCAACAGTTTAGTGTCAGTCTACCACGCTGTAGACTGTTAGTTCTGCACCAACGGCATCTAGCTTGTCTTATATGTAGTAACAAGGACGCCAATGAATACGGAACATTTACGACAATGAACTTAGCCAGCCCTTACATGACAGCACTACACACTAAGTTTGTCTCAATGCATACAACAACCGACGTCGCACTCTCTCATCAGCTGTACGATTCACAAAAGGCGGGCTTTATGGGTCACCCTTGCTATTTTCACAGGCTTTAACAAAGTACGTTTCAACTAAGAGGAAGGATGTTTGGGAAACCATCTTTTAAGTCATTCCATTGACCAGCGACCATTCTATAGAACATAACTCGCATTATATGGTCTCGGTCGAAGATATCTTTTGGTCTAACTGTTTAGTGTTGAGCTAACACGCTATAAGACGTGTGTTCTGTCTCAATCGACTACGTGCTAGTTCGCACATTGCTATGGCTATAACTTATCTTCATTATGAGCTATGAAAAACGAGATGGGCTCTTTGACTAATCGTCAAAGCTTTCATCGTCAAAGCTTTGGTTCCACTTTTATATTAGACGCTCCGTAGGAAAATAACACGAAATTTGAGTTTCGAAAGAACTATTATTTATGAGATTTATGTTACACTTTCCTAGTAATTACTTTCCTTATATACTTGTTATAATATGTAAGGGAAGTATTGTAACGGGGTCGAAAATTCGAATTCGAGTTTTCGACGGGAGAGCACGTTTCAAGCATCCCTGAACACCAGTCGAACGTTTTTGAGGTGATGTGTGTGTGAAAGTATGTATGTGTGTATGTGTGTGTGTGTTGAAGACCCAGACCGTCCGACTCATCCTTAGGACTTGAGCATCTATTTGGACGGCCGGACGTGTGTGTGTGTTGAGACCCAGACCGTCCGACCTACCAGAAAGGTGTAAGGTAACTGTATGGACGGCCGGGAAGTGCCACCCAATTTAGACCGGAACCCAGTGGGGAGGCATCCACAGGGACCGTACCCTCCTCCCCCTACCACCAACCTCTCGGAAGGACTTACGGACCCACATGTTTAACGTGATCGTACTCCGCATGAACACGGCGGCATTTGTGGTAGCGTGCAAACCACGGGGATACCGCACCCGAGATGGCCAACAGCACGCGGTGTTCCGAGGTGGTCACCCACCAAGTACTAACCGCGCCCGATGCTGCTTGACTTCGGTGATCTAACGAGAACCGGTGTTTTCAGCACGGTACGGCCGTTGGCCCGGACGTGTGTGTGTATGTAAGTGTTTGTCCGTGTGTGTGTGTAAGTGTGCGTCCGTGCTTGTGTGTGTCTGTGTGTGTGTGTGTAAGTATGTGTCCGTGTGTGTAAGTATGTGTCCGTGTGTGTGTCCGTGTGTGTGCAAGTGTGTGTCCGTGTGTGTAAGTGTGTGTGCCCATGTGTGTTTTACTGAGCCTTTAGATACGATATCTCACGAACGAATGACGCGATACGAACGAAATTTGGTAGAAAATCACCATCAATGTATACTGGAAGCCTATTGTTTCAAACTGCAATCGAATGTTAAGACACCCCCCACCTCCCAAATTTTGAAATTAAATTTTGAAAAGCAATCAAAAATTCAAAATATTCAATAAAATTATATGAATAATCATTAAGTAATGTTTCATTACGATACAATTGACACAAACTTGAGAACATTAACATACACCATTCTCGAGATATTGCACATTTAAAAATATAACAAATTTATTAAAAATCCCATAAAATTAAAACAAAAGTGTTAACTTATTAACTGTTGGGCAATATGTTCACTCTTCATATAAAATAATATGTGATAAATTTTTCATCATCATTCTCGAGGATCTAGCTCGTTCCATTCACGAGAGAAGATACTTTGGGTAATAGTTTTGAATTTGGGCGCCATTAGTCGTTTATCTATTATAAGTATAACCTATTTCTCCGTCCATAACACTTGACGAAATTTTGGCGACGAATTTAGGAGAATATCGCCAACTTGGCGGTTTTCTTTAAATGTTACCAAATTGACAAAAATGTCGCCAAATAGATAAAATTGCTGCCAAATTGTTAAAAATGACTCAATGAAGTCAATTAGAATGACGATTAATTGTTGAACATTCAGTATCTTCGAAAAAATATAAACTACTACGATAAGAATTACCTATTTCTCCGTCTTGGCGCAAATCTGGCGACGAATTTTGGTGATATATCGTCAACTTACGAGTTTTTGAATGTTGTCAAATTGACGAAAATGCCGCCAAATTGATTAAAATGACGCTAAATAGGATGCAATGCTTTGCAAACTTTTAATTCGACGGACATACATTCTATAGTATAAAGGAAATACTGTTCTCTCCATTTGTATGTAACACTTAACAATACATATGGCGATTTCAGCTAATAATCCAGCGAAATATTGCCAACTTGTATATTTAGCTCTAGATTGAAGAAAATGTAGTCGAAATTTCAAAAATTACGCCAAGTGAATGAAAATGACGCCGACTTGATAAATTTATTATTAAAATATTTTATTATATGGACTATAATTCTTATTGAAGATGGTATCAATATTTATAATTGTTAATTTAGAGTTGTGTGAAATATAAATTAATTGGGTACGAAATAGCTTTACATGTTGTCATTTCGAAAAGCGCAAAACGTGCAATTCAACGTTACAAGCACTGTGCCGAGGATCTTTACATCATTTTTAACTGTGATAGAAGTGAATTCATTGCATTATATAAAGAAAATCATGTGATGTCCACATAAGATTTTATACATATTATAATGTATAAGGTTGGTCGAAACGTTGTAACGCGGTCGCAAATCCGAATTGGAGTTTTCGACAGGAAAGCAATTTTCATGCATTCCTGAACACGAAACTAACGTTTTTTAGGTGATGTTTGTGTGTGTGTGTGTTTGTCCGTGAGTCTGTGAAGAAGATATCTCACGAACGAATGGAGAGATTCGAACAAAATTTGGTACAAAAATTACAATTTATGAACACTCGAAAGCTGTTGCTTTTAAACACAATCGAATGTAAAGAACATCCCTAAATTTTCGAATGAAATTTTGAAAAAAATGTCAAAAAATTAAAACCTTCAATTAAGTAACGTAAATAATCATTTCGTATATAATTTTTCATTATGAAACAATTGACATAAAAAGTAAAACACTAGTATGAACTGTTCTCGAGATATTACACATTTTTCAATTAAATTTATCAAAGCATCACATAAAATTAAAAAAAAAATTAATTTTTGTAAAATATGTTGACTTTTCATATGTAATATTATACGACAAATTTGTTAACATCATTCTAGTGGATCTATAACGTTTCATTCACAAGAGAAAATACTTCGGGTACTAATATTTCTTTTATTTGGACACCATCAGTCATTTGCCTACTATAGGAATAACCTATTATTGTCCATAAAGCTTGGCTAAATATCGCCAACTTGTCGATTTCTTTTAAATGTTGGCAAATTAACAAAATGGTTGCCAAATAGACAAAAATGTCTTCAAGTTGGTAAAAATGGCGCTAAATCAAAGAAAATGTTAATTGATAAAAAATTTTTATCTTGAAAAGAACATGAGAATAGATTATAACAACCAATTTCTCCGTCCATCCATCCTCTCGCCCATTCGCTTGTAATGGTAGGCGAAATTTTTGGGAGGATTTCACGAATTTGGCGACTTTTTAAATGCTGTCAAAGTTAGGAAAATGTAGCTAAATTGATAAAAATTAGGTTAAATGTTAGGTAATCATTTGCAAATTTTGAATTCTGTCATCCGACGAGCGTCCGTTTCATGTAGTATATAAGAAATACTCTTCTCTCCGTTTTCTGTAACACCTAGCGATACATTTGACGAACTTGGTAAATAATTCAGTAGGATATCGCCATTTCGGATTCACCCTAGATTCACGAAAACATGGTCAAGTTAATGAAAATGACGCCTAATTGATGAATTAATTAATATAGTATTTTAATATAGACTATATTGCTTACTGAGGATACTATCAATATTATTATTTGTTAATTTAGAGTTTCTTTAAGCAGTTAGAGGGAAGTGTTTGAATTAGTATACAAATTATTAATTTTGAAGAAAAATGTAATTCTAAAATGAAAAGGTTACGCCTTCTGAAAAGAAAATTTTATTTTTCGGATAACCTTTTATTTACATAAAATGATCCCTAACTCAACATATCGAACATAGGGACTTTTCATTTTTAACAAATGAAAATAGTCACAAGATAAATATTTTCCTTTTCACTTTGGAAAAAGCAACGAAACTTTTTCAGTTCATTGGCTATATGTTTATATCGAGTTAAATGTTTATCTATAATATATCTAGTTTGAACAGCATATTACTATTTTTTCCTTAAAAATGTAGTGATATTTCAGTGAGGTGAGGTATTATTCTTTGAAAGATCCCAATTCCCACATTAATTTTTTTTTATTCGAAGTGATATTATGCAGGAGACAATTATTAAAATGTGTTTAAAATGCTGTACACGTTATGAACCTGTATTAAATAAATAAAATAACTTTTGCGTGGATGCTTTTACCAGATATATTGATGAAACCAAGCTAAGATGATATATTTCGGGGGCGCCTGTGCGTCAGCCCTTATCCCCACACCGAAAATAGATTAATACCCGATTTTGTAATGTTCGCATAGTTGAAGGTTTTTCGTCATTCCTGTGCAGGATATAGTTGGAATGGTTGTATCCGATGTTGATCTTGTCTTGGCATTGGCCGACTGCCAAGAAGAGGTAAGAAAAGGGCGGGGCGAAGGGAAAGTTCGGACTAGGTCAGGGGTCGGCAACCAGCGGCTCGCGAGCCGCATGCGGCTCTTTTGATGTAAAGTTGCGGCTCTCCAGTTCCATACGAAAAAATTAATAATTTATTATCAAAACCCTTAAAAAATAAGAAAATATATTTTTAAGTACCTAATTTCTGAATAGCTTCTATTTTCATAATCGTTAATTGCAAATCGCTACGCTTAACATGACCGTAATGAGATAAATTTGAACTATTGTTTTGTTCTTAGAGATGAGACTCCGTGACCATGTTCATCTTTCAGACAATTGCATTCCATTTCCATCTCACCCAAACAGCCACCGTCTAGACTCTAGACGTGTTGTCAGTCAGTCATCCTCTGATAGCGCGGTGGACGTTACGTTGCATGTTTGTTAATTTAATTGCTTGCAGTTTTTGCGTGTCTATTCGCTTGTTGTTTCAAGAAGAATACGATTTAGAAGCGAATTATCTTCTCAAAGGTATGTACGCGTATAATATAATAAAATCAGTAACAGAATTGGATTACATATCTGAGGATCGTGTTAACGAAGCCGTTTGGCGTTTTAGATAGCTAAGTAAAATTTTAAAAAATCATTTTTTCAGTTCCGCCGCCAGCATGACATCTGGTAAAAAAAGAGAAGAACTGAAGAAGAAAACCGAGAATTCAATCAGGATTGGACGGAGTTGTTTGCATTCATATGCAACACAGATGGCCTTCCGACTTGTCTCATTTGCCACGAAAAACGCACACTATAAGAAGTCAAATTTGGAGAGACACTTCACTACAAAAGATACCCAGTTTGCTGGTAAATATCCTCACGAAAAAAAGCTGTTGAAGAGCTCCAAAAAAAAAAAAAACAGTCAAGTTCCATGCTAAGTAACTGGGCGTAATCTTCCAAATAATGCAAATCTGGCAAGCTTTGCAGTATCATTAGAAATTGCAAAAAGAGGAAAACCATTCACAGATGATGAGTACGTCAAAGATTGTTTTATACGTGCATCTGAAGAACTGTTTCGTGATTTTAGAAACAAAGCAGAAATCATGAAAAAATGTAAGATTTGCCATTATCTGCTAAAACAGTACAAATAAAACTGCTAAAATGTCTTCAAATGTAACACATATGCAAGTGGAAGACATTCAACTGGCTTCTGCTTTATCACTTGCTATAGATGAGTCTTGCGACATAAAAGACACGGCACAAGTTACCCTTTTCGTCAGATATATGTCGTCCCAAGGTCCAAAAGAAGAACTGCTAGGATTGCTACCGCTCTCAGGGAAAACTCGTGGAGAAGATATAGCAAATGCTGTGCAAAAATGCCTGGAAGACAATGGAATCGATATAAATAAAATCGTTTCTATAGCAACTGATGGAGCCAGAAGTATGACAGGAATACATAGAAGGGTAACATCAATTCTTCAGAAAAAAATAAACCACGAAATTCTAACGTTTCACTGCATAATTCATCAAGAAGCGCTTTGTGCCCAAACATTTCCGGCCGAAATAGTTGAGGTCATGAACTTGGTAATTAAGATTATTAACAGCATCTTGGCAAAAGCACTCTACCATCGCCAGTTTAAAGATTTCCTTGAAGAAATAGATAGCCAGTTTTCTGACCTACTTCTGCACAATAAAGTGCGATGGCTTTCCAGAGGTAACGTATTGCAACGTTTTGCTTTGTGCTTGAGTGAAATAAAAACATTCCTCAATGAAAAAAGCATTGATCATCCCGAATTGGAAAAAGACAAATGGCTGCAAAAATTCAACTTCTTGGTAGATACCACAATGCAACTAAATGAACTAAATCTAAAACTGCAAGGAAAGGGCAACCCACCCTACGCCTTGCTTGAAGAAGTAGTTTGTTTCGAAAAAAAATTACTTCTTTTTGTTGAAGACATGGAGAGCGGTAAATTACTTCATTTTAAAAATCTGAAGCAATATCGCGATGAGACCAATGCAACTATTGACACGAATTACTTCAGTATAGCTTTAAAAAACATGAAGGATGGATTCGCTGAGAGATTCGAGCAATTTAACAAACGAAAGTATTCTCGCGTTCATAGTAAATCCTCTCAACACAAATACAAATGAGATCAACATCGAGCCATTTGGAATTGATGCTGGATCGCTCCAAACGCAATTGCTGGATTTGTAAAGCAAAGACTTGTGGAGTGGCAAGTTCACAGAACTCAAGAGCCAGTTGGAAGAGTTGTCCAGAATTGCATGCACATCGCGCAGCACAAATGGAAATACATTCTAAAAGAAATTCCGCGAGTTGAGGCCCTTATATTCGGCGCATGGAATAGTCTTCCAGAATGCTACAGTGAGGTGAAGAAGTTGGCATATGGAGTGCTGACGATCTTCGAGTCGACATATTCGTGAGAGCAAGCGTTCTCTTGCATGAATATAATAAAAAGTAAAGTTAGAAGTCAACTAACAAATAAAAATCTAGAGTCGTGCTTGAAACTTAAAACAAGTTATAAGCCAGATGTAATCAAACTTTCAAAAGGCATGCAAAGCCAATGCTCCCATTGATGTAACTATCTATATTTGTGTTTTTATATGAATAAATATTATTCCGTATTTAAATCCGTTTATTTTAAATCAAAAATCAAATATATATAAGCAAATACTATAATATTGAAACGAAAATTTTTAGTGGCTCTTTAAAAACTGGGAAATTTTGTAAATTGTTACGTTTGGCTCTTCCGTTTCAATAGGTTGCCGACCCCTGGACTAGGTAGAATATACCACTGGTCCAAATTTAAATATAAAAATTACAAGGCGACGAGAAAGTATAAGAATACAATTAAAGTTAAAATTAACAATTAAGGGAAAAATTAAAAGTGGATTGACAGCCGGCTGGCGTCAATTTCAGCTAGTTAATAAGCAATCGTGCCATGTCAGTGGCTCAAGGCTCAGGGAGGGGGGGTTAGTGTAGTGTCCAGGAGAGGATGAAATCCTCCCTTTAAATTTCAGGCGAAAAGGAAAGTTCAGAAAAGGGGGTATAATAACTAAAAGGTGCTTGGGGGGAAGACAGTGACCTAGATCAAGCCGATCCCCAAGACTTCAGAAGGGAAAGAGCTGAAGCCCAATGCCATGTCAGTGGATTTTGATCTAATGACGAACAGGCGCAGTTGTGGCGCCATCTATCGTCGTCATTCAGATCGAATTCAGCCCAGATGGTACCGGGATGGAGAGACGCATATCTCGCTTTTTTCCAGGTGACCTTTAGAGGGCAGACCAGAAGATTGCACGGACGACGCTTCCTTAGATAACTAAGGGAAGTGTTGTCATAGCTTTGATCTGCTTCTCACAAACAGGGTTTGTTTGAATTCTTCTTGTAAAAATGTCGAGTGTATCAACGAAACTGCTCTTCAACGCAAGAGACTTTGAGGTCATGGTGAATGACATCGTTTTGTACAAATCGAGGATTATTTACAATGCTTCGTAATGCTTTGCTTTGGAATACTTGCTATTTTTGAATGTGCGTTTTTGCAGCCTATCCCCAGACAGGACAGGCATACAGAAACGTCTCTGGAATGATTTGATTGTAAATAATACTTATTATGGGTGGAGAGGTGGGATTTTCTACCAAAAAATGGGACAAAGGCTGAATATGATTTATTTACGTTTTTCAGTTTATCAATAATATGCTCTGAAAATAGCATAAGGGCGTCGAGAGTGACACCCAAATACTTTACAGAGTGGCAGAATGGAAAGGGTTTGTTAAAAATATTTAAGATGAAATTATGGCTCAGTTCTCGGTATTTGTATTTGAATATACACACTGCACTCTTGGAGGCGTTAATTTTAATATCCCAGGTCACGAGCCAGTGCCCAAGGCTATGTTTTGTGTAACTTTATAGCATTGTGTGGTGAACAGCTTCGTGAAAACAGCGCTGTGTCGTCTGCAGAGACAGCCATATTAACTTGGAATATCTTCAGTAAGTCACTGATGAAGATGTTGCATAGCAGTGGTCTGAGATTTCAACCCTGTGGAACTCCGGCCCTGATTTGTCGAATAGAAGAGAGAGTTTTGTCAACTCGTATGCGGAAAGAACGGTTAGTGCGATACGAGTTGATGATCGCCAAAAGTTGTATCGAAATATCAAATCGCACCAGCTTGGAAATAAGCCCAGGAATATACGTTCTATATACTGATGAAGCCAAGCCAAGACGATATGTTTCGGGGCACCTGTGCGTCAGCACTTATCCCCACATCGAAAATAGAAAAATGTCCAATTTTTTAGTGTTCACATAATTGATAGTATGCCATCATTCCTGTTGCAGGATGTAGCTGCAATAGTTTTTTCCGATGTTGCTGGAAAGTGATGTTGTCTTGGTGTTGGCCGACTGCCTAGAAGAGGTAAGGAAGGGGCGGGACGAAGGGAAAGCTCTCATTAAGTAGAATATACCATTAGTTCAATTTAAGAAATAAAATGCCTTCTCAATGCCGAATAGAGCATCACTCTTTGCGTCTTGCTTTAGCCCTGTAAAAGGATTCAAGGCCGTTCATTATCATACAGATATATTGTACCCTGTTCAAAAAGATGCTGATAACCCCGAATTTATGAGATAAATGGCTCTTGAAAATATCAGCCATGTACCTGGAGACGCTCTTCAGGTGTATACAGACGGCAGTAAGAGTGATCGTGGTCATTCTGGTAGTGGTGTATTCATAAGGACTCTCACTACTACTTCAAGCTTTAAATACAGAAATTCAAATTCTGTTCGGTTTTCAGATCGGAACTGATAGCTATTGAAAAAGGCCTTAGTTATGAGCAAATCGCAGAGCCTGACTTTGTGAGCATTTGGATATTAACAGACAGCCGATCTTCAATTCAACACCTTAGTAACTGGAGGAGTGTTGGTGACAGAGCAGGAATTTCCATCTTAATGTTAATTATTAGGCTCTCTGAGAAATTTGAGGTGCATTTTCAACGGATTCCGTCCCACGTGGGTGTAGTGGGAAACGTGAAAACGTCCTCGTTGGCGAGGACTGCTTCTATGGAATCTCCCCGGCATGATATGCCTTCTACTTTTAGTGAGGTATTCTCAGGGTGCAGGAGGACTTACAGCGATTTCTGGAATGTCCCTCCTGTACATGGCTGGTACTCTGGAAGGCGCCCTGGTGGTGCCCTTTCGTTTGAGGGTCAGAGATCCTGGCAGACCTGTTTGTCTCGCTTTGTTAGTGGACATTTGAGGAGTCTCACCCATGAGCATGGACGGAAGGTTTTTAAGCTCTGCACTAACTGCAGGACAACTCAGGCTTCGCCTGAGCATATTTTAAACTGTATTGACTTTAAGTTGGATGAGGTGTTTTCAAATCCTCTTTTGTTTTTAGACTTTTTAGAAGTTCATGGACTGATGGAATTGGTCTAAATTTGTTGGACCAATTAAGGATTAGGAACAACAAGAAATAAAATTTTCGAGAAATAGAATTCAAAAAGCATAAGAGTACAAATAAGTTGAAATTAAAAAAATTAAGGAACATTAGAATTAAAAGTGGATTGCAAGCGAGCTGGCGTCAGAATCAGCTAGCTAATAAGCAATCGTACCATGTCAGTGGGTTTTGCTCTAAGCCAAGCCAAAATGCATCTTTTCGGGGTGCCTGTGCAGAGCACTTAACCCCACATCGAAAAATAGCAATATGTTGGCATATCCTTGGATTTTTCGTATTTATAGGATTACCAAGGCACTCTGCTTTGGAGAGGGTGCTGGATTTCAATTGGTTGCTTGGTGGAATAAAATTAGAATTAAACAATTAAATTTAAGATTTAAAATTAAAAGTTAAAGATTTTAGATTACAAAACGAATTTACTTTAAGCTTAGCACTTTTCAGAGTCACAATAAAATTTACAATTATTTATATTTTGGAAAACGTGGATTGGAACAAGTACTGGTCTTGCATTCTAAAACGCGGGCAAATGCAAGCAATCTAGTTGGCCAGTGGCTGGGCCAGAAAAAAGACGAACGGAACGGAGAGGCGGTAAGGTGCCGCCAGCTACCGCTATTTCAAGTTACAAGACGCCTGCTTGGGGAACGATAAATCGACGCGTCTTCCATTTAGAACCCTGGATGCTAAACAGAAGTTGCCTACGTCTGCGCTTCCTGAGATAGGAAGGCGCGATAGGATTATACGTCTGATCCACATCCCTGAAACAGGGTCTATTAGAATTTTTCTTGTTGAAATTTAGTGAAAGTTTCCGAATTTCCTCGATTACTCCCGAGACTTTGAGATCATGATGAATTACTTCGCTCTGGACATATATAGGTGCATTAACGATACAACGCAGAAACTTATTTTGAAAAACTTGCAGTTTTTGAATATGTACTTTGGCCGCCGCCCACATACTGGGCAGGCGCAATGAGTTAGTATATATGGAGGGAGAGCGGTCCAATCTTCCCCGCAATGGAGACCACCCGGCGAACTTCAGGCAATACCCGAAGAACCCCTGGAACAGAGGAAAGGCACTGGGGTATGCCCCCCTCCCCCAAAAACCCAGATACCCCCTTGGAGGCAAAAGGCCCTCGGACTAAACCCCCAGGCACCTCCTCAGAGCTCCTGCCACATAGTGCCACAGGCTAACAGACACCAACCTCATCACCTACCAGATCGGTGCAAGAGCAGGCCCCAAACCATCGACATCCAGAGAATTGACCCTGGAGGAAGTAAGACATTAAAAGGAGATCGGAGTTAGATAAAGCCAGACAGGCAAAGGATAGACTTGACAGAAAGGTCCAGGATTGGAAACAAACTAAACGAGTCAGGGAAGAAGAGCTTGCTCAAACCCAGCTGTTAGTTAAAACTGGTGAAAAAAAGCAAAACATTTTCGAGTTCCAAAAGGAAACTCACAAAAAAGTGCAAACCGCGGCTGAGGCTGAGGAAATGGAAGCTGAGACTGAACCGACTGATAAATCTGATGCTGAAAAGATGGAGGATATCCTCAAGCTCATCAGAGTATTTATCAGTATTTAAAATTTAGACTACATAAAACATATATTGATGCAGTTCGCAGAATTAGTACAAAAAAAGAGCGATCCTATGGTAATGGTCTTTGAGGCCCTTAAAATAATCGCGGATTTTAAAAGTAATAGTGAGAATCAAACCCGTCATGGCTAGGTCCCAAAAAGAATCCTTTAAAATATTATTTTGGAATGCGAACGGCATATCTCCAAGAATAAATGAATTTAGGAACTATGTAAACGAAAATGACGTAGACGCCTTATTAATTCAGGAAACTAGAGTTAGAGAAAATAAAAAAATTAAACATAGCAAACTACTATGGCTATCATAATCTTATCTCAAATACTAATGCTAGAACGCCCCATGGAGGAACAGCAATATACATTAAGGGGGCATAGGACCTTTAAACCTTCAAAAAATCGATTTTTCAATTTTATTTTATTCTGAATATTTGAACATTTCTGAACACTGTGCAAAAAACCGCATTCAAAAATTCGCATTATTTCGAAAGTTATGAGCTTTTATGCAACATACACTTTTGAAAATTTTTTCATGTCAGCCATCGCCGCCATTTTTAAAGGGACATCACTGTTTGTTTATGTTTGCAGTTTGCTGATGTGTCACGTAAATCTCATACTTTTTCCACCACCATGTCTTAATTATTTATTTAATTATTTCTACAGCAGTAGGAAGGCAACTACTCACCTCTACTGAACTGCTCAGCCAAGTTTGTTTATATTCTAGCGCTGTTAACTTGTTTACAACGTGGAAAATTTCTTCTGAGTTTCGCAATTTCTTTTCATTATATTTTCTTACTTTTTACGATCGATTTTCTGCATTTATGTTATTTAAGCATAAGAACTTTGAACTAAAATACAGTTAATCTATTTTATAAGTATACATTACAAACTTCTTCACGTTTGCATATTTATTTGTGTAAACTTCAACGTACAAGACTGTTTGGTGCAATTTTTTAATATAAACTTTTTGCTTTTTGCTTTCTAATAATGGATACACCGGCAACTAAATCTCGTTCTGGTAAAAGAACGAAAAGAAGGCGTTTTCAAGGAAATATGTATGTAATTAAAAACAAAAACAATCCGAAAGTGTTCGAACGGCAAAATGTTGATTCTATGCCTAAGCTAAGTGCTTCAAGTAAAAAACTGTTCAGCTCAAAAGATGAACTTTCAGTTGATAAGTCGTATATTTCATCTGAAGAACATGAATATAGAATGGTTAATATATCAGTACTTTTCAAGGAGCTTACAAATGTTTTGTGCTGTAAAATATGTCATGGAACAATAAATATACTTGAAAAATCTTCAATGGGTTTAGCATCCACATTTCTTGTATATTGTGATAGCTGTGATGAACTAAAGTCTGTGAAAAATACAAAAATGCTTGGTGTTAAGAAAATATTCCAGAAGAGTGAGAAAATAGTCCAGAAGAAAATATTACAGAAGAGCTGTGTTTTCTATGCGATGTATAGGACAGGGTTTATCGGAAAAGTGGAAAAAGAATCATAAAATAGTGTGTTCAAAAAACCATTCGGGTAGTGCCGGAAAAATGGAATGTTACGCATATTCAACAGATCAATTGAAGACCATGGTGATCGGTACAAATTTTATATTGGTGATGGTGATACGAAAACATTTTCACAAATATCGAATAGCAAACCATATGGAAATGAAATAGCGGTTGAAAAACTTGAATGCACAGGTCACATTTAAAAAAGAATGGGAACTCGTTTGAGAAAGCTGAAAACCCAGAGTGATAAGAAAAAGATACACGAAGCAGATTTTCGAGCCTCTAGCAGTACATATGAAGTTCGAAAAGCTCGTAAAAGGCAGAAAACATTTGATTTTCAACGACAAGAGGAAGAGGAAGGAATTACTTATGCGTCTGGTGCATTTTGATGCTACATTAGATATAACGCAGGATGTATTATAAACTACAGCCAAACATTAATTAGCCGAACTGCGATAACTCTGAATATAACTGTGAATATATTTTTAAACTTAAAAGCGCGTTTCTCAGATATGTGATTTTAACTCTTGCGCGCAATATATTTTAAAATATATGTAACCAATCACTTTCAAATTTTTTGCTCTTACTTGTTTCATCTATATACATAATTTATAGATAAAAAATCCTCATAAATAAGTAAAAATTTAGTAAACGTTCTTCATCTGACTGACAAGAAACGACTGCACGAAACGTCTGTTCGAGTTTCCGAAGCAACATATAGAGCTCAAGTAGCCCCTAAAAGGAAGAAAATTTTTGATTTTTCTTACATAATAGACATAGGAAGGTGCTAATTATGAACCAAAGGCATTTTAAGGTACAAAGTAAGATAATAAGTAACATTGAAGTATTTTTAAATTTTAAAACTGTTTTTCTCAGATATGTGATTTTAACAATTGCGCCCAATATATTTTAAAATATATGTAACCAATCACTTTCAAATTTTTTGCTCTTACTTGTTTCATCTATATACATAATTTATAGATAAAAATTCCTCATAAATATGTAAAAATTTAGTAAACGTTCTTCATCTGACTAACAAGAAACGACTGCGCGAAATGTCTGTTCGATTTTCCGAAGCAACATATAGAGCTCAAGTAGCCCCTAAAAGGAAGAAAATTTTTGATTTTTCTTACATAACAGACATAGGAAGGTGCTAATTATGAACTAAAGGCATTTTGGTACAAAATAAGATAATAAGTAACATTGAAGCATTTTTAAATTCTAAAGCTGTTTTTCTCAGATATGTGATTTTAACACTTGCGCGCAATATATTTTAAAATATATGTAACCAATCACTTTCAAATTTTTTGCTCTTACTTGTTTCATCTATATACATAATTTATAGATAAAAAATCCTCATAAATAAGTAAAAATTTAGTAAACGTTCTTCATCTGACTAACAAGAAACGACTGCGCGAAACGTCTGTTCGAGTTTCCGAAGCAACCTATAGAGCTCAAGTAGCCCCTAAAAGGCAGAAATTTTTTGATTTTTCTTACATAACAGACATAGGAAGGTGCTAATTATGAACCAAAGGCATTTTAAGGTACAAAATAAGATAATAAGTAACATTGAAGCATTTTTAAATTATAAAGCTGTTTTTCTCAGATATGTGATTTTAACACTTGCGCGCAATATATTTTAAAATATATGTAACCAATCACTTTCAAATTTTTTGCTCTTACTTGTTTCATCTATATACATAATTTATAGATAAAAAATCCTCATAAATAAGTAAAAATTTAGTAAACGTTCTTCATCTGACTAACAAGAAACGACTGCGCGAAACGTCTGTTCGAGTTTCCGAAGCAACCTATAGAGCTCAAGTAGCCCCTAAAAGGCAGAAATTTTTTGATTTTTCTTACATAACAGACATAGGAAGGTGCTAATTATGAACCAAAGGCATTTTAAGGTACAAAATAAGATAATAAGTAACATTGAAGCATTTTTAAATTATAAAGCTGTTTTTCTCAGATATGTGATTTTAACACTTGCGCGCAATATATTTTAAAATATATGTAACCAATCACTTTCAAATTTTTTGCTCTTACTTGTTTCATCTATATACATAATTTATAGATAAAAATTCCTCATAAATAAGTAAAATTTTTGTAAACGTGCTTCATCTGACTAACAAGAAACTACTGAGCGAAACGTCCGTTCGAGTTTCCGAAGCAACATATAGAGCTCAAGTAGCCCCTAAAAGGCAGAAAATTTTTGATTTTTCTTACATAACAGACATAGGAAGGTGCTATTTATGAACTAAAGGCATTTTAAGGTGTAAAATAAGATAATAAGTAACACTGAATGTATTTTTTTAAACTTTAAAGCTGTTTTTCTCAGATATGTGATTTTAGCCCTTGCGCGCAACATATCTTAAAATATATTTAACCAATCACTTTCAAATTTTTTGGACTTACTTGATTCATCCATATATATAATTTGTACTTCAAAAATTCACCATAAATAGTAAAAAAAGAATTGTGAAGAGGTTTATTTCATGTTTTTTAACACTGAAAATGAAAATTTCATTTTGTTTAAATTTTAAAAATATTAAATTTATTTCAAAATTTTAAAAAGTGCGTACAAATTAAAGATGTAATAGTTATAAATATATTATTATCAAATTGAAGTCCATAAGTATAATATTATTTGAAATATCCTGCGCGCGGCTGCTACATACACCATTATGTCTGTCAAAATTGTATAAATTTTAAAAAACAATATAAAATGTACATATAATTATATGACTTCAGTAAAATTTGTGTAGTAAGAAAGGTTTTCTATATGTTTAGAGAAAAAAATTTGAACATCTGGGATACACCTGGTTGAAATTAAAAAATTGTAAAAATAGCTCTATTTTCAATGAATTTCGACTGTTTAAAGGTCCTATGCCCCCTTAAAAGAAATATTCCACACGAGGAACTAAACAACATAAATCTTCAAGGTACAGAAAATACTAGTATAAAAATTAAAATTAACAATACTAGCCCATTTATCCTAACCTCAACATATGTCAAAAACATGAGTGGAGTAAATGTAGCTGCGCAACTGGAACTGCTTTTCTCGCTATATCCAGACACGATACTCGCAGGCGACTTCAACGCACACCATCGAGCGTGGGGCTGTAGGAGAGCCAATTCACGCGGTACACAGATACACAAACTGCTGAACAGGACAAACACCAACATTATTGCACCGTCGACACCAACCTGCTTCTCAGGCGCCAACGGCTCATTCAAAGACTTTGTGCTAACGAGAAACATAGATTACGCTCACACTATTAGTACCCTGGATGAATTCGACTCGGATCATTTACCGGTACTGGTGACATTCGACCTCAACACACCTCTTCCACCCTCTCTGGGACAAGAGAGGGTGAACTGGGAAGTATTTAAAAGAGCACTCTTCGAGCCGCACTTAGCAGTACCTGACATAATGAGCACGGCGGATATTGACTCTGCCACGCACACACTCACAACAGAAATCAAGAGAGCAATTGCCTCTGGCACAACACATCGTGAGTCTCCAAAAATGCCCACACTTTCCCACCATGTCAAGCAATTAGTCAGGCAAAGAAATAGAATACGTAAGACATGGCAGGCTAACAGAGACCCCACCCTTAAAAGGGAGCTTAACAGACTCACGTGCAAAGTCAGGGAAAAAATTGTAGCAGAAAAGCAGCAACAGTATAAAGAACTAATCGAATCCCTTAGCCCAGAAGACGTATCGCTCTGGCAATTTGCAAAAAGACTCAGGAAACCTCAAATTAAGCTCCCGCCACTAATAGATGGCGCTAAAATCGCATACTCAGATGAGGAAAAAGCCGAAGCGTTCGCAAGCCATTATGAAAAACGATTCCAACCAAAACACGATATAATGTGTCAGGACACCCTAAGAATGGTTATACAAACTTTAAATAACTTTAGGAATTCCCCGGTAACGGCTGAGATTAACCCAGCCACCCCGCAGGAGATAGTAGAAATTATCAAAAACCGTAAAAGCCCAGGGCACGACAAAATCAGAAATATTGCGGTTAAAACCTACCCCTAAACGTAATATGTTACTTGACTATCTTAATAAATAAAATATTGAAACTAAACTATTTCCCCAAAGAATGGAAGGAAGCGATAATTATAACAATCCATGAACCAGGTGAGGATGCCACAATTCCAGCCAACTACAGACCTATTAGTTTGCTAAAGACACTTAGTAAATTACTGAAAAGATAATTCTTAAGAGACTGAACACGCACCTAAGTGAGAATAACATAATCATTCCGGAGCAGTTTGGATTTCGGCCAAAGCACTCCACCACTCATCAATTGCTGAGAGTGGTAGAGTACATATCTTCTGGTCTCAATAACAAGACACCCACAGCTGCGATTTTTCTGGACATACAAAAAGCCTTTGATAAAGTGTGGCACTGTAGACTAGCGTACAAATTGATCACTTTAAAAGTCCCTGACGCTCCTGTCAAACTTTTAATCTCATACTTAAATAACAGACACTTTCAAGTCAGAGTAGGAAGTAACTTATCTACACCCAAGCTCATTAAAAGTAGTGTACCGCAAGGTTCTATCCTGGGCCCGACACACTTTAACATATACCTGAACGACATCCCCAGGACTCCAAACATAGAGCTGGCACTCTATGCAGACGACAGTGCGATACTTGCAAAACACTCCCATTTCTCAGTAATGCAAAGACAGCTACAACAACATTTAGACATACTCCAAACCTGGCTGGAAAAATGGCAAATAAAATTAAACCCCAATAAATGTCATTGGATTTATTTCTCGAGGAAACAGAAACCTCCGCCGCCACTGTACATAAACAACCATGCACTACGTGCGGAAAAATCAACCAAATACCTAGGTGTAACGATAGACTCCCACCTAACCTGGAAATTGCACGTAACAGATATAATCAAAAAAGCGCATATGGCCACCGGAGCCCTATACCCAATGATAGGAAACGGGAATCTTAGTTATCAAAATAAGCTACTAATCTACAAATCGGTCATCCGCCCGGGAATGCTGTATGCAGCACCCGTATGGGGATATGCCTGTAAAACAACCATAGACTCCTTAGAAATAAGAGAAAATAAACTCCTTAGGTGTATCAGGAAAGCCCCTAGATATTTAAGAAACTCGGTGATTAGAAAAGACTTCAAAATAAAAACCGTGAGAGCCCAAATTAAAAAGCTAGCGCTTAAATTCTACAATAATTTGTCATCTGTTCCAAATGAACTATTATTCAATCTGCATGACTATGATCATCGCAAGGCCAAATCTCTTAAGCGACCCCGCGCTGTTCTAAACATCGATAATCGGAATTAAAAAAATCCCACCTCAAACATCTGATATTAAATAAAACTCGCGACTAATATTTTATAAAAAAAAAAGAAAAAAAAAATGTTCTAAACTCTAAGCTGCCAAAATGCTAGATAACCCTTAGATCTGCATCAACCCCCGAAACTGCTTAAACTCTAAATGTGCAACAAACTGCCACACTAGGAGCTAGGACAAATAATAAAATGTAGTAAATAAAAACCTCGAACCTCCTATTAGGGTAACAGAATTAATGTCACAGTTTGACGATAAGAATCACATATTGAAACTGGAGATTAAAGGCGCTTCGCGCCTGGTGCTCTGTCCTGTACGACACTTTAAACAATCTTCCCCATGCTAGTAGCATGGTCAAACACAGAGCAGGGGTAGTAGGTCGAGGAGGAGAAGGATATTCATGATTTGGCGATTTTTCGCCTAAACTGTGTAGTGTACCTTCTGATCTATTTTTTTAACTTTAAATTCAAAGATGAATGGGAAGTTGTTACACGTGTTATACGTTATAAGATTTTTAAAAATATGTATGAAGAAAAATGCGAAATAGGATTAGAATAATTTTATTACCAAAAAATTTTATTACTAAAGAATAATTTTGTTAATGAAGTCAATTTCGTAAAACAAATTGAACTGCAAAACAATTGCAAATAAAACATGATATGAAATAGATTACAAGCATACACATTGAAGAATATGTATAATATATTTAAAGCAATTAAAAAGTATATGAAAAAATTGTGTGCATGTTTGTCTAAAATGCAAAATTCTCCACTTTTATCCAGATAAACTTTATCTTTGAAAGTTATGTTAGCAATATCCATATCTGTTTTGAGGCATAATACGACTGAATCATTTTTACATCTATAACATGATGTAAGTAATAATATTTATATTGGTAGAGCTGTTTCCAGAACAAAAACCCTATTACTTAAGTTATGAGGATGAGAACGCAAGGTTCTTTTAGAGTTACGATTGCTCATTTAATAGATTGCTAAAGCATGATCAAGAAGTCGGTGATTCAAATACTTCTTTGGGCGAGACATATTTCTTTCTCAAGAACTAAAGAGTGTAATACCATAATATTTCTTGAAAACACTGGGAGTTTGATGATACATCCTTCGATATTTAATTTGTGAACAATCGAGATGTTTATATGAAATTAATTCTTACTAACATCGGCATCTATAAGATTTATCCGGAGGGGGGGGAGGGCAATATCAAGGGTAAGATTAACAACATCGACTTATTAAGTACGATTTACTTTGAACCAGAAATGACTTTATCTTTGAAACATATTTCAGATCATATATCTTTAAATAAAATGCACTTTAAGCAATGGGGGGGGGGGGGGAAATCTCAAGGATAAGATTAACAACATCGACTTATTAAGTACGATGTACTCTGAACTAGAAATGAGATCGTTCTCATATTTCAGATCATGTATCGTTAAATAAAATGCACTGAAAAATTATGATGCAAAATCTAGCTGGCATTGCCAATGAATGTAAACTATTATTACATTTTATTATGAACGTAACATTTTATCACACGACACGTCCTTACGTTCATTATCTAAACTCCCACTTTTCTTCCCTAGCCACCAAATCTTGCGAGTCGCCAACCGTCGCCAACTGTCGCCAAGTTTTACCTCAAAGGGAGAACATACGAGAATACCGAAAATAACTCTATAACTATCAGAAAAGTACTCCGAATGTTTTTTAACGTATTAGCATGATATTATAAGTCTTCTGCAATATTACAAACACCAAAAATCTGATGTGGCCAACACGTGACTTTCCTTATATAATGCAATTAATTTACTACTTTTACAGTTAAAACAAATGTTATTCTTGTAGTAGATACTTATATTCTTTCCAAAATATTGAAATTTCTTCAATTAGTCTTCATTTTCATTGATTTAGCATCATTTTTATCCATTTGGCGAGATTTTTGTTAATTTGGCAACAATTAAAAAATGTCGCCAAGTTGGCGACATTCCGCCAAATTCGTCGCCAAAATCTCGCCAAGCGTTATGGACGGAGAAATAAGTTATTCTTACAGCAGATAAATGACTATTTGCGTTCAAATACAAAAGTATTACTCTATCGTTTTTCATGAATGGAACGAGCTAGATCCACGAGAATGATGTCACCAAATTTATCGCATGACATTACATATGAAAAGTGAACATGTTTCTCAATAGGAAATAAATTTCTTCTGTTTTATATAACTTTTTGATAATTTTTTTGAAAAATGTGCAATATCTCGAGAACGGTTCATGTTAGCGTTCTAAAATTTATGTCAATCGTTTTCTAATGAAAAATTACATAAGAAATGCCTATTTGCATAACTTTATTAGCAGTTTTGATTTTTTGACGATTTTCTCAAAATTTCACTCAAAAATTTAGGGGGGTTCTGAACATTCGATTGCGTATAAAAACAATAGGCTTCCAGTGTTTACGAATTGTGATTTTTGTACCAAATTTTGTTCGAATAGGTCCATTCGTTCGTCAGTTATAGTCTCCACAGACTCACTGACACACACACACACACACACACACACACATACTTTCACACACAGACACACACACACACAGACATCACTTCAAAAATGTTTGATTCGTGATCAGGGATGCTTGAAACGTGCTCTCCCGTCGAAAACTCGAATTCGAATTTTCGACCTCGTCACAATACTTTCCTTATGCATTATGTATATAAGGAAAGTAAAAATAAAGCAAAACTTCTAATAATACAGCATTAAAAGCAATGAAATTAATAGCCGAATGGAATTAACCACGCTAAAATCTAGCAAAATGACATTTTTACTATATTTGTAAGATGTCTAATGAAAAACAAAAATTACCCATGAAAAGAGTAAAGTCCTCTTTTTACATGTTTTTTCTTGCAGCCGTAAGCACAACAGTACACACCATTATTTTACCATTTATATTTCTTAAATACGCTCTGGGTCAGACATCTCCATTGAAATGTATAGGGCGAGAGTCGGAAGAAAACGGGTTCGGAGGAAATTCGTCCTGACTACAATTCCCTTTATCTTTGACGACGATTGCAACCCTTAAGCTCTCTCCATATATACTACCTCGATGGGCAGGCGTACAAAAATCCAGGTACGATGATCAGTTTATAAAGAATTAATTTATTATTAAGGGGGAGGTGGGATTTTCTACCGAGAATGGGGAGGATGGCATGAAAAGTATTTTTAGCAGATAGAAGTTTAGCGTTTATGTGGTCTTCGTAAGTCACATGGGCGTCCAATGTGACGCCCAAATACTTAGCGGAGTTGCAAAAGGGGATGTGCTGATTAAAAATTTTTAGGATAAGATTGTGATTTAATTCTCGTAGTTCAGTTTGAAGATGACGACTGCACTCTTCAATACATTAATTTGGATCCTCCAGGTAATGGGCCAGTGCTCAAGGCTATGTTTAATGTAACTTTGTAGTGTGTTTATGGAATTGTGTGGTGAACAACTACGTGCAATTAACGCTGTGTCATCAACAGAGATGGCCAGCTTGACATGAGGTATGCTTGGAGGTTTTGATTATATGATAAATGATCTGCAGGTACATAACATTCTATAATAAATAATTTTGACATTGTGGTAGATAAATAACACATGACATTGTGGTAGATAAATAATGTTCTGCTTTAAATAATCAGTGCATATTTGTTTATTTGGATTTTAGAGATTTATTAATAATTAATAACCTTGTACATTACCATTTTATTTATGCAAATTTTGCCGGATTTCTGGTCGCTATATATGAACATTTACATCTTATGATGCCACTGATGAAGGGCGTTTATACGCTAGAAAGCGATCTGGCTTTTGTAACTATTTTGTACTTATTTTAGCAAGTTCAATAAATGACCTTCGTATTTTAATTTGTGTTGTGTCCTTGAGTTTTATTCAAGTTTAAATAGACGTGTTACCGACTGGATTATTAAAAAACATAGATTAAGTGTTTTGTTATAATTTAATATGGCGTATCAACATCATCAGTAAGCTTATTGCTACCAATAGTAATAATGATACAAAAGTATAAAGCATAAATTTAGTAACAAGCAATAAATAAATTAGATTATAACGTAAACTGCTGTTAAGATAGTATAGACATGGTGTTTATTTAGTACAGTAAGCAGTTGATAATTTCGGAAATGCTGATATTTACATCTTCAGTGCGAACATGCCTAGACCTGACCACCAAATATGAACTTGAATACGCCTCGATAGCAACAAGATGGCTAAAAGATAAGAGAAAGCATTGCTGCGCCACTTAGTGTCGAAAGCCCAGACCATCCGACTCACCCTAGGACATAGAGCAATTGCGCCACTTAGGTTGACAAAAGTGAAGCAAATCGAGAAAATCAATAAATTGCAGAACATATTGCAGAACATGCATGTGTGTGTGTGTGTGTGTGTGTGTGTGTGCATGTGTCGAACTCCTTTAAATATTTTCCACATATTGTAATCCTTTTAAATATTTCACAACAATGAGGTTATGTAAAGTGAAGTGAATTTTTCGCGGACCATTTCTCACAAATAAATGTCGGCTCAATTTTTCGAGCATCCGCCATATTTTAATAATTTGAAATGTTCTACTGGTCTAAGCTGTGTTCCAAATTTTAGATTTTGTAGGACGTAGGAAGGGATGTTAAAATACCATCAAAGAAGTTAAAATATACATCTAGACAGAAGACCATCGGTCATGACGAATTCAATAAAATATTTTAAAGACAGTAAAAGTATCGATCATTAGACAGAACCTAACGGACCCGGATTTTGAATTTGAAAAAAGACGACTATTTTCTTTGCTAAGCGCTATGTATCGCTAAACAAAGTAAAATTCATTAAATTAAGTTATAATTTTAATGTTAAGAGTGTTAATTTCCCTATCTCCGACGGACCTAAATACTAATATCATTTATTCTTTACAAATCAGAACTAAAAAGACACATTTTCACTGATATCGCCTAAAATTTATATTTGAATTGTTTGAGGGTCTAAACGAGAAGGCTCGATGAAGACTACTTGAAATTGAAATTTTATTTTCATGTCTTTAAAATAGTTTATGGATAAGGCAAAAATATGTATTCTATTCTCAAATATTAATCTTCTCAAAGCTTCTATATCCACCAATACAGGCGAATCTGGAAACCCGGGAGCACGAAATTTCTTTTATCCCTTTTGTATAATTCATATTTTGAACTTTGTAGTCATGGTTTAAAATATATCTATTAAATCTCCCACGTATCTATTCGTAGCATATTCTAGAATTCTCTTCACATTGGCTAGGAATTTGAATATTGGCTTAAAGTATCAAGTGTGAAATTTGAAATAGTTACAATGGTAGTATATCGATCTCAGTAAAATGCTTTATAGAGTATAAGCTATGTTCATAAACACAAAACATGGCTCTAAAAGGCATTCTTAAAATACGAAATACCCCAACATCCATGGAACGCTTTCACGCTTATTAGGCGCTCATCAGCACAGAATAGACACAATCTGCAATGGTAGAAAGAAACTTGTAATAAACCACATTTTTTGCGAATTTGGTATGAGAACTGAAAATTTCAATCTATCCTGTGGCGCGAAAGCGATTTATGAATGTTGATATCTTCCAAAATTCGAGAACGTCTCTTATATACTGGTTTTGTGTTCATAAACTTTGCTTCAGCACATTTGTGTAGTCTGAGCTAAATTGTAAATTGGTTTCATGCCTGCCACTTTGTAGAATCGAAATTGTTAGTTCTCATAGAAGTTCGCTAAAATTGTGTCTTATAGCAAGTTTCTTTATGCCATCACAGACATTCCGAAGAATGCTGACAATGCCGTACGCGAAACCGGTCCATGGATGCCGATATCTGCAGCCGGAGTGTCTTCTGCATACGCTAGTGTTTATATATTGAAAGGCAAGCGATAAATCGACTTTAAAAAGCAACTGTAGTGAGACAAAAATTAGGAATGGTATATCTAACAGTTCCCATACTTAGGAATTAAGTATGCAGTAAAAAGTATTTATATACACTCTGTTGGAAAAACAAATAATATAGGCACCCATAAGAAATTGAGCTACAGTCGTGAAACTCAGCACGCATGTATCGTTTGAGAATATATGCAAGTGATTAAAATTTAGGAGCAATTTTATTCTGTTTAAAATTTAATTAGCTGAAAGTTATAAAATAAGATGAAAATATTGTGTATATATAAAGTGTTATTACTGCAAAAATATAAACCAATTTCTTACATTATTAAAAACGAATAACGTAAACAAACCTTAACCGTCGAACAAGTGTATATTCTTGTTGCCATTCGGCAAACAAAAGTAACATGCGTAAATGACTCGCACCTAAAACTATGTTGCTTAATAGATTTTATAAGATGTGGGTTTTGAAAAATGGCAACTTCTCCTGAATACTTCATTAAACTTTTCATCTCTTCCGGCCAGTTTAAAGATTTTCCTACCTGTAGTAAATACTTGCAATCATATTATAAATAAATATTTAGTATATTTTATTACTGGCCATGGCCCATTTAAAAGGTATCTCTATAGCTTTAAAATTCAAGGTCCCCATGCTATGTTGTTCGGTTTATTGGTAAATTTGGCCATGTTGAAACAGTTGCTTTGGAGAATGTAATAGCATACCAAACGCTGATTGGTATACGACAATATGTTTGCAAGAAATAGTTACTCAAATCAGAAAATAATATTGCATGACGTCGCATCATTCTTCATCATGACAATGCAAGCTGACACACTGCATTTCAAACTATCAATTATTTGAAAATGATAAATTAATTTGAAGAGTCATTGTCCTTATTCGACTGATTTAGAACCCAATGGTACTTTCTTGTTCCCAACAATCCAAACTAAAATGAGTGTCAACGATTTAACAGTCACGAAGAAGCAGTTGGAGAATATATAAAAAGAAAGTATATTGTACATTACATGTTTCTTATATACCAATTTCTGCCTGGCATAATTGTATTGAAAATTGGTTTATTCGAATGAAGAAATGTATTTGGAGAAAAAAAAGAGACTATTTTTGAAGGTAATAAAACGATTTATTTCCTTACAACATTTTGTATATTATTTTCTAAAAATTTAAATATTTGCTTATACAATATTGTTCAATGAATGCACTATATTGCTTAGCAGAAGCTTACAGTTTTATTTTCTTCCTAACTGTTCTCTTTGCGAGAAATAAGAAGATTGGAAACGTTCATGTTTACTCAAAACACGTGGAAATGACTGTAAATATAAACAGTAATACAATATTTTTCTTCAGAAGGGTAGTCTTGTTATGGTCTCATCTAAAATGTAGACGTCCAATGTCTGTCTATATCTTCACGAGAAAAATCCAGTCATTATATAAGTCTCCAAATAAAATGAAACTAATCACTATTTGAGTTTCCAAACTAAGGTGATATAATTATTTATTGACTATATCTATAGTAAATGCATATCAAATACCGATAACGTGGCGCGATAATTGTTTATGTCCCTATCTCTAAAATTTTAGAGGATTTAGAAGGGCAATAAGTAGGAGCAAGATAAGCCATTCAGCCCTATAGGCGTAGACCTATAAGTATATTCTGCTTTTCGCAAGCTCCACTGCATATTTCTTGTTTAAGGGTCATAAATGAACATATAACTCTTTATTTCTGCCGCTTCAAAGAAGAAAATGAGAAATTTAATCTTATAAAGCTATTTATTTCCCTGCAATACATGGTAATGGTTACAGAAAGTATTGCAACCGTGTCGCCCCCCCCCCCCCGGGGCGGCCCACTCTTTGAGTGGTGAACGGATCTTAGCTTTGTAGCTCTGATACTCGAACCTGGGGCGCAAATAAATCCGGGGTACCGGATTTCAAACTTCGGCTAGACAGTACGATCTCGGACTCTTACAGGTGGCTGTGATCGCATGGACTGCGTCTATTCATGACCTGAGCCTAGATCTGGACGGTGACTGGGGTCGGGCTTGGCGGGTAATTCTTCGGACCTTGCTCGGTGAATGATTCTGCCGAGTACTTTGCCCTGGCTGTAGCTTTGCTGGATGAGAGATTAAAACCCGCACGCGGCTCACCTTAATACCGGCACAAGCCCCAATGGCTGCCGTGGTGAGTTCGTATAATCCTGCAACCGTGTCGAAAATCGCAACTCGAGTTTTTGACTGATCTATACATTTTGGTTCACTTGAACACGAAAAAAATGTTTTGAGCGTGACGTCTGTGACTCTCCCTTTCTCTCTCTCTGTGTGTGTGTGCGTCTATATCCACTCAGTCTATATCGACTCATGTCTATATCGACTTGATTTCATAAAATTTTATAGTTAAGTCACGTGTGGGTGACACTGGTACTTTTCAGATTTTGGCACAATTCGAGATAAAAGAACCTGCTTTGTTTTTGCAAAATGGCCCGCAAAAATGGCATGTATCCATTCTAGCAAAACAACTAATTGAAAAAATTTCACTAAATTTGATAGATAAGTAACTTGTGGGCTATCCTGGTGCTGATTAGATTTTGGTGCGATTCGAGAAAAAAAACAGCTTTTCTCACAAAATTGCCTGCAAAATCGACAAATCTAAAATATAAAAAAACGTGTGCTTAAATATATCAAATAAATGCTTGTTTTCTACGTAATTGTTGCGGATGAAAAGAATAAGACCTATCCCGTTACTCTAGGACTAGCCGTTCTCGAGATATCTTAGTATTTTCGTAGTTTTAATGCGCCGTCTATGAAAATATGTCCAGTAACCAACATAAAACAAAAATTGAATTAAAAGTGGATATTTAGTGGCATTTCAAATAATTCTACCAACTATTTTGTACAATTTAACTCAATGTAATGAATTAATAAAAATATAAAGGAAAAAAATATTTTAATCTTCCCCTAAAAAAAAATTTCCTAAAAATTCCCTATTTAAGATTCCCTACGGAAAGTCATGTGCTGCCCACATTAAACTTTTGTTTAATTGTAGCATTGTTATTATCTCCAAAAATTGTAAATTGTACTTCCGTCTGTCTGTTTAATATCTCAGCACGGAATAAAATATCTCTTATATCTCCAGAATTTTGATAGAATTCTGCCAGAATTAATATACATTTTCAAAAGGATACACTTCAAATATTAAAAGTTGACAAGAATTTGTGAATTAAATTTATTTATATTATATATCCTGTATACAGAATGGATGTATAGCTAGTAACAAATATAAACTGATTTCTAGTATCCATCCATTTGTCGTCAAATTAAACGGCTTAAAATGCTGGATGTTTTTCTGTACATCTTGATTCCTTAATCAAAAGAAATATCTTCCAATATCTGAAAAATAAAATACAAAAACATGCTCATCACGTCTTATTTTCTTATATATTTTTATTTATTTCCTGAATATGTCTTTACGAGGGGACGTCAGAAAAGAAAGTTTTGCTTGGTCACGTTCAAAAGCGGAAGTTTTGCGAGACCTTTTTGAAAAAAAGTTCTTTTTAATTTTCTCTTCTATTTAAAAGTTTCCTGAAAGTGACGAGAAATCAAATATATTTTTTCAGGATGGAATGTTAGTAGGAGTTTCATAACTAACAGATATTTTATTAGTCAGAAAACAAATCCAAGTGATAAAAATTTCTGCGAACGTGTATTTTTAGAAAATATACGAACCGCAGTGGTTGATCGTTATTACATTTACATGTTAAGTAGGTATCTGGTCAAGTGTATAGTCATCTATAATAGTTTAAGATGGCTTTTGAATGGAGAATGTGCAGTATCGCTAGAACTGAATTTTTGAGCATTCTTAAAATTATGCCATTTCTTTTAAACAAATGAAGTAAACATATTGTTGCGAACTTGCGATACGTTTTGGAGTCTTTTCCTCCTTCCCACTTTCGCCTCTTTCGAAGACCAGGAGGATGAAACATGAATCATGTACATGTGTTCACATGCATCATTTCCCATGACGTGAGCTTAGGGTTGCTACATGCTAAAATCCAAAGAAGGGTTTCCAGATTTATCGATTTATCGCAAATTTGGCGACAGTTTGAGACTTGTCAAAGGTTCGGGAAACATCCCGAAATAACCAATATTCTACGTGATATGAGAGATTCCCAGAAGTTTCTATGGAGAGTTTATAAAAGGAGTCTTCACTCATTCGGAGAGTTATTTAGGAGATACGGGCTACATTGAACTGTGACTTTCGTCAATGTTTTGAGAATACTATAAGTTATTCCTTAAAATTAGTGAAACAATTAACTGTGGTTTTAACGTATATTGTTCCTATTTACGCAGTGCTTGTGAATCAAAGAATTTCTGCTTTCTGGGAATTTGTGCTATCTAGGAATTTGGACTATCTAGAACGTGTACTATCTAGAATGCTATCTAGAACATGCTATGTAGTTTTCTAGGAATTTGGACTCATTCTTATACCCTGACCGCACACTCATGATTCCAAAGCATACGTCGTAACAATACGATTTGCAGTGGATGCGCGGACATATTAAGTACATGTCTGATCAAGTATATTCATCTATATTAGTTTGAAATGAAACTTAGACGAAAAATGTGCAATATATCTGGAGAAATGAAATTTTGGGCAATCTTAAAATTATGCCATTTCTTTTAAACAAATAAAGTAAACATATAATGCCTTCTTTTATATTTATTTTAGCATAACTATTTTTAGAGTTTTTTTTCTGATTTTCGAAAAATAAGTGTTTTAAAAATTAAGAGTCCTCTTATAGTCTGATCTTCCTGTAATTTAATAAGCTTTATACATTGGGGGATTGCAATACTCGTCTTAAGTTGCAAATAATTATCTGTATGCGTTCAAGAGTTATCAACTTTACAGGCTAACAGACTAATCCGCAGAGATACATCGAAGCAGACTGATAAACACACAAACACCTTGAATACATGTTGGATTCTCATTTAGATATACCCAAGACGTGTAATTGATCATAATCTGAGAGTTTTTATCCCATCACAATATTTTACTTTTTGCATATACGATGTATTGTAGGAAAAACAAAAATTTAACAGAAATCATATAAAGTTCTGTAATGTTGTTTCTACTTTTCTCTTAAACAAAACGACTTTCAAAATCTACTAAATAAAAACATGAAATTATCTACCATGTCTTATTTTCTTGTATTTATTGTTTTTTTTTCTGTACTTTCTCTACAATACATGGTAATGTATAGAGAAAGTATTGGAATTGTGTAGAAAATCCCAATACGTTTTGTCAGTGTCCGTCTATCTGTCTGTCTATCTGCCTGTCTATCTGTGCGTGTGCCAGTGTAATGTATGTAAACAATCTAACAACTATTGGACCAAAATTTCACAAAATTTTGTAGGAAAGTACTTATTAGTTATTCTGGTCCTGGGTTATATTTTGGTATGATTCGTTAACAAAAAACCTACTTTTCATCGTAATGAGCCCCACAAAAGTCGTCAAAACCTAAAATAAATGATTAATGCTTAAATGTATCAAATAAATGCTTGTTTTATACGTACTTTCTGACAAAGAAAGAAAATCTGATGTGGACAGCACATGACTTTCCTTATATAATGCAATGAATTTGCTACTTTTACAGTAACAGAAATAGGTTATTCTTATAGTAGATACTTATATTCATTCCAAGATATTGAATTTTCGTCAATTAGTCTTCATTTCTATTGATTTAGGGTCATTTTTATCCTCTTAGCGAAATTTTCATTAATTTGGCAACATTTCAAAAATCTCCGAAATGGCGACATTCCGCCAAATTTGTTGCCAAAATCTCGCCAAGGTTTATGGACGGAGAAATAAGTTATTCTTATAGCAGATAAATGACTATTGTCGTTCAAATATAAACGTATTACTCAAAGTATATTTTCTCATGAATGAATGAATCAAGCAAGACCCACAAGAATGATGTCACCAAATTCATCGCATGATATTACATATGAAAAGCGGACATGTTTCTCAACAGTTAATATTTTTGTTAATTTATTTGAAAAATGTGCAATACCTCGAGAACAGTTCCTGCTACCGTTCTAAAGTTTATGTCAATCATTTTCTAATAGCATATTGCATAGAAAAATGACTAATGGCGTCAAATTAAAATGGTATTTCCCAAAGTGTCTTCTCATGTGAATGGAACGAGCTAAATCTACGAAAATATTGATGATAAATTTATCGCATGATATTACATATACAAAGTGAACAGATTTCACAATAGTTAATACTTTTTATGAATTTTACGATATTTTTCGATAACACGCTTCGATAACACGTTTCGATAACATGTTTCTCAACAGTTAATATATATTTTTTTAATTTATGGGATTTTTGATAATTTTTTAAAAAAAATATGCAATATCTCGAGAACGATTCATGTTAGAGTTCTAAAGTTTATGTCAATCGTTTTCTAATGACAAATTGCATAAGAAATGATTATTTACATTACTTTATTGAATGACTAAATATTTTATGCGTTTCTTTAATATTCCTTTTAAAATTTAGGTGGGTTCTGAACATTCGATTTCGTGTAAAAACAATAGGATTCCAGTATTCACGGATTGAAATTTTTGGACCAAATTTCGTTTGATCGTCTATACAGACTCTCTCTCTCTCTCTCTCTCACACACACACACACACACGCAGACATCACCTGAAAAATGTTCGATTCATAATCAGGGATGCTTGAAACGTGCTCTCCCATTGAAAACTCGAATTCAAATTTTCGACTCCGTCACAATACTCCTAGTATATTGTACTAAGTATGTAAGGAAAGCAATAATAAGGCCAACCCCATTACACAAGGATTAATGCTGTTACGATATTTTAGCTTCTTCACTTTTTTGCAACGCCGACTTTAAAAATACACACAGTTGCTAAATAAAAACGAAAATTTAAGTAAAACTGCTAATTCAATTATTTTCAAATACATGTCCGTGGGGGGGTTTTGTGTGTGTGTGCAATTAAACTCAATTAAAATACTTTTGAAAGAAAGAAACAAAAAATGGATTTGAGTCTATAGGGAAGCGGCAAACCGATATTTTCAGTTGACACGGCTGGCCATCAAAATAAATATATTTCGCAAATTTACCCAGGATCAGCCGAAAATTTTCAACCAACCGTGATCTCAAATTCACTTTCTTTTCCGCACGGGATACTCCGATCCAAATTTCATCAACCCAGGTGGTGAAACGCCCCCGTCCTGGAGTAAACTCCAGGATGACCTGCAGAAATTACCAATACACATTACCAAATTCAAATGCAATTTACAATTAACCCCTTACCTTGTAAGGTCTTTATCTTCAGCTAAAAACACATAAATAAACAAATTCAAAGAGACAAGGTTCACTCGAAATAATCACTCAGTTGTTAAGTTTAAATTACTATACTTTATTTAAATACTAGAATTAAGTTAGGAGTTATCAATTTAACAATTTCCGATTGAATCCTTCTCAGCTTCAGAAACCACTTGACATAGGACCTAAATCTCATTACACTTTCAATCGGTGTAACATTCATAACCGTAGTAAATATTCAGTTCTGTATATTAATAAACAATATGTCATATACTATAATTTACTTAATTACATTAACACATTATGGGGTATGGTCGAACCTGGGAGCGACTACACTCGAGGAATCAGAATTTAGATAATCAAACAATAATTTAAGATTCTTCAATTCTAGTGAATAAATTTAGAGAGGTGCAGGAGTTGTAGACACACTTCGACGTTTTAACTCTTTGAGTCCGGATAACCAGTACGAGGATCAGAAGAAAAACTCTTACCTTCGATTTCGGAGACGTTGAGGTGTTTCAATGCACGCTCATCCGCCGCAATACCCTCGGCAACAGCCGATTCCGTAGAATAGCCGACACATACATCGACAGGTAGACTGCAATGGCCCGACTAGGGCCTGGCTTCATTTCGGTGCTTCCATCCATCAACGTCTCGAACCAGCAGAAAGACTTAAGGGCAGCTCCGGCGCATCGTCATAGGAAAAGGGTACGGAAATTCAGCGTCGAAGTCCAGCAATGATGTTCAGCTTCGATGTTCTTCACCTGACCCAACAGAACTTCGGGATCCTCCTTCGGTGTCTTCGGCCACACTCCTCCATGCTCACAAAACCAGGGATCGACGCGGTGTCGGACCCCCGATTTAGTCGTGACCACCGCAAAAATTGCGATCACGACCAACCTAGAAATATATGCAGTCAGACAAGCAAATGCGCCACGAGATCTCCAATTCTTTCATTTTATTCCCCAGGAGCCAATTCGGGCTCTCAATCCAAACTCGGACTTCCAAGACGACCGAATCAGTAATTAGCAAATAAAAATCCTTTTCACTTTGAAATAGTAGCCTCGCCCCGGGGTTCCAAAAACCCAACAGCCGTTTATTACGCTGCAGAACAAATGTATCGAAAATGAAATCTTGCAATTTATTGCGTCACCCCAGACACGCAGAGAGTCGTTAATCTTTTACATATACATCCAATTTTGCAGACGAAAAATGACCTCGAAATAACGGTCATGAATTCCTCGAGTGAGTTCGCAAGAAATACTTTTAAATAGAAATGTCTTCAGAATCCTGATTAAAAGATATATGCATTTAAAATATTAAATATATACATATAAGACAAGAGGGTACTTCAGGGCAGAATTAATATATTACAAAAATGTATAAAAATATAGAAATTATAATACAATGCATATCTTATGATTTACACAAAAGTGACGAGAGATTGAGAAATCCCGACGTCACAGAAGTCATGTGCTTCCTACATCAGAGTCATCAAAGAAAACTTTATTTGGTCACGTTCCAAAGAAAACTTTTCCGAGACCCTGCAAAATGCTGTTTTTAACACTTTACAACAAAGTTGAAAAGTGTTTATGACTTTGTTCATTCTGTCTGTCTGTCTGTCTGTCTGTCCGTTAGCACGATAACTGCCGTAAAAATGACTTAATCAAAATGAAATTTTAGTATGTTGTTCAGACGGTCTGTAGGACCTATGGGAATATAAATGAATAATATCACACAATTAGTTTTGGATTGAACCCGGGTTGAAAAAATGAAATACATTGAGCCCTATGGGACCAAATTTTTCTAACATTTTTTAAGCGGATTTAAAATTCACAAATTGCTTCGAAAATTTTAGGTAATAGTCAAATTGTTCCATAAAATATATAAAAAAAAATTCAGCTAAATATATTCAGTAGTTTTTTAAATAAAAATTAAAATAATAATTACACATCTTATATGAAACGATCACGTGACCATGATATGAAACGATCACATGACCCACTTCAAAATGAGATATGGCATCCATCTTGTTTCAAATTCGTGATTTTTTAAAGTTCTTTTTAATTCATATTGAGTGTTGTATCCATCCTAAAACTACTTTATTTCTGCTTAAATTCTGTGCATCTACATACTAAAACAACACAATGACAATATATTTGAGTTTAAATTCTCATTCAAATTTGATTATTTCTACAATTAAGCCTATTTTTCACCTATGTAAAATGTAAACAGCAAAATATGTAGAATGAGTTGTATTAGAATTACTGTATTTCTTTAACACAAAATAATTCAGTCCATGGAGTCTGCATGGCTGATATGAATGAAATATTAATTGATTTTATAAACAGAAGGACAATTTTTTTCGATGAAGTTTTAAGCATAAAGTTTATGAATTGTAGCTCCATGGTCTTAATTTTTAAATAAAATAATTTATTATAGTATTGTGATGAATGAAATGGAGAAAGTTATGAATGAAATCCTGCTTTTATAGAGAGATCCAGGCGTGTTATTTTTTCTATGACGTCATTTGAATTAATTTCAGTTGTTTTCGATGAAGTTTTCAAATATAATAAATTATCGTAGTATTATGATAGATTTAAAAATATTACCGTGGAATGTATTGCATTTTAGAGATATTTAAACCACGCAATTTATATTTCAATGCCGTCTTTTGAATGAAGTTCATTTTTTTCAATGAAGGTTTAAGTTTTCAAATATAATAAATCAATGTAGTATCGTGATAAGTTTTAAAATATTACCGAGGAATGTATTGCATTTTCGACTGTTTTAAATAAAATTGCATTGAAGTTGGAAAGTGTTTCATAATCAATGCTTTAAGCATGATTGATCTTTCTTGTTAATTTATATTCTTTCAATTCAAAAGTTTCTGCCACCTAAAATGAGATATACATTTCTAGTAAAAATATTCGCGATATCCTAACTTATACATTACTTATGTTCATAAGAAAGTTTTAGAATTTAAATTCAAATATATCTTATTAAAATTCTTGACACTTTTTTTTTCACTTTTGCGTATACAGTTGCGTATACAGTGCAATCCACATATAGCGAGCTAGGATATAGCAAAATATTGGTAATTATGAGGTTTTGTCTTTTGCCTTGGATCTGCAATACTTTCATAATGTTAAACGTATCGCTTAAAGGGGGTAATTAAAAACCTGTACATCAGATATTGCGATGATTTTAGGGTGAGAAAGGCAGAGAAAATTAACTGGATAAACTCAACAAGACTTTGCCATACCAGAATCCATTTTAAGGTAGCTCCTGATTTTTTTTTTTTTTTTTTTTTTTTTTTTTGGCAAATATTTAAAGAAGATAATTTGAAAACTCTTTATTGTTAGTCCAAATGACCCCAAATATAGAGTCTTACCCTTCATTTGAAATGGATTGATAGAATAACTTCGGTTGCTACCAAGTTTGTAAAAGTACCTTCTCGGACAGTAACTAAGGGGGTTGGCCCCCTTAGTTAGTTGTTATCCCCCACTAAGGGGGATAACAACGTCACGAAGATGAAAATTGTATCGCGACTATTTTCTACTTCAATGATTGAAACTTAAATATCGTGATTATTGAGCCATAAATAACAATTTTTATGTCTATTATAATTATATCGAATTTTGTCCTATGCTACCATGTTAAGGAAATGTAAAGTTTCGAATATATTTTGAAGTTTTCGCTCGAATTTCAAAATTTCTATCAAGTTCTATATTTTTCGTTAACAAAGCCTGATTTATAATTTCTGGAACTTTCCCCTGCTATAGTATACGCAAAAAATGGACCCAGACAAACAACCGGACGTCACCCTAAAAATAGTCAAAACGAGTTCAGGAGGTCCTAAAACATATATTGATACCAAACTCTCGTAACCGAAAATTTTGTGAAAATAATACTTTCTCTATACTATAAAGCATGATAAAGTAAAAATTATTTTCGTGGAAATTCTTGCAGAAAGAGCAGAATTTAATTTGGTAGCAAATATCCATTCAAAGGCAGTTGAGTCTATATTACACCTTCCATATAAGGTTGTGCGATCAGTCCAGCAACCAATCAAAAAGTTGTGAGCCTGACGTCAACGAGCTTAGCATTTCGTCATTCGTGACGTCACGGACTATGAGGATTTTGAAAGTCGTTGAGAATACACAGCAAGTTTTACCACTATTGCAATTAAAAATTGTTTGTTAATTTTGAAAGGGCAATATCCAGACTGAGCAACCTGAGCAGAGATTTTTAATTGTGCTGTGCAAACCTTCTTTAGTGACATCCAAAGAGATTTTCGGTTTCTTCAGAGAGCCCCGAGAACAAAATTCGCGCGTTTGCTATTGACGTGTCATTACATGCCAAAGTCATATAAAAAAATAAAGTCAGCTATGGCCAGGATGGACCCCTCCCCTCCTGTGTAGGATAAAATTTCAATGTGGAATAGGTAACGAGAAAAGGGAGTTTCACTACATCTTACTTTTGATGATTATGTTGCAAACAATAATTGTGCTGATTCAGAAGCGTAAGAAAAACGATAATGTCATTATTGTTCCAGTTGCTAGCAATTCATCTGATGAATCCAAATCCGCAGAAATATTATCGAAACATTGTTTTGTAAAGATGGAGGGTACGTTAAACATTATTGTAAAAAACCTCCAACATTTGATAATTTTTAAGGGCATAACGCTAATTGCAAAGACTATTTATATCAATAAGAAAAGTGCTATGCAATTGTGTTGTAAATTCAAAGGTTCAAAAAGGAGTTATAGATTTTTTTAACGTAACTTAAAGAACAATATATATTAATCATGATAATGATTTTTTTGTTTCACAATATGCAAGTAAATGATTCATTCTTATTGTTTATCTCATGCCTACACTTTGTATCGGTTACAGCGAGTATCGATTATAGAGAATTTTGGTTATAGCGAATTCCGGTTATAGCAAATATCGGTTATAAGGAATATTTTTTATGGCGCTTGTCACTTCACTATATGTGGGCTCCACAATATTTGAATTGAATTCTCTTTGAACAATAAAGCTTGAAAACGTAAAATACTATGTTTGAGCTGTGAAGTAAATATTCGAGGGTAAATTCATTATGTATATTTAGATATATGAATATTTAAATTACGCAGTCGTTAGTTCTTTACTTTGTTTGATTTTGTGCATATTTAATGCATTTTTTATATTTAAATACTCATTCAAAATATGGCCGAAGGTTATATAAACCTTTTTGAAACTAGATTTGACAAAGTAGATTTTAAAATTGTATTTTATTTGGTTAGTAGAACGCAAATTTTCATTATTATTAAGTTTATGCATTTATGCATTATGCCTTACGCGTTGTATATGTACTTTAATATTATTTTTGGATATTTACGTGAATATAATTGTGTATTATTTTTTTACACTATATACTACATATTTAAAATATTTTAAATGAAAATTATAGAAAATTTATTAATACTCTCAACATATGTGTATAGGAAACAGGGTATTTTTAGAAAAAATGTTTAACATACGATTACGCTCGTACAGATATTTGCCTATAAAGGACACTTCCAAAATTAGGAAGACACTCCCATTGCAGATACCAATATCAATTGATGGGTTTCACTCTTAGTATCCAATATTTTGCGAAATATTTTTAATAGAACTGTCAATTTCAGTTGTGAGACCAGAAGACATTTAGGCAGTGTTTAATGTACAAAGATTTATGATAACTACCAAACAAAACAAAAGAGCAGACAGTGTGTGGCGTTCGTTTAGGACAGCTCTGCCCTGGATGTCATTTAAGCAAAAAATAAAAGTCCGTACATTACAGGTGTGGTCGAATCAGAAACGTTCCTGGAGGCCAAAGCTGAATCCATGCAGATTGGTTAAAGAGTTAAGTAATGGGGAAGTGTCGTTTCATCGCCCTGAGTACAACCAATGAGAAACAGTTGGCGCATCTGGACCTCAGGTGAAACGATGTGGCAACATTAAAAAAAGTTCACAAGATAAGAGGATAAGAGGATATTCTATTAGGATACACATTCAGTGATGAGTCTCTATTGAGACACAGTCAGTCATTATGGTGATCTTCAGACAAGGGTATCAGGGAAAGTTCATAAAGATACACAGTCATGATGCAATCGATATTAAGAAACAGTCATGAGTCTCTCTTAACAGATAGAAGTCAATATAGTGATCTTCATATGTGGTGTATCAGTGAAAATTCATTCAGATATACAAATGCGGTGTAGTAACCAATATATTTAGCCTATAGACAATATGAGAGATGGTGTAACAAGAAGTAACCCACATTCAGTTCATCGTCTAAAGACAACAACAGAGTTATGTACCAATCTGCTGTTATAAAAGATTGAATAAAACATTTTAGGCAAATAATATGCTTGGTCTCACACACCCAATCTCCTCCTTGAATATATATGTATGATTATTATAATTTTATCATAATTATAATATGATTAAAAATAATGTTATTTTTAAAGTGTAAATGGTGGAAGTTAATTGTGTAGTATGCTAATTAATAATTCTGTTTTAGGAACTCACATCAAAAGATAATGGTGGGTTATAATGAGACAACAATGCACGACTGTACGATTTACGGGAAAGTTAAGAATGAAAATTTAAGCCAACCCAAAGATTGAATTATTATGTATAAAGAAGAAAACTCCAAGGTATCACCACATTAACATTTTCTCATGGCCGGCAAAAAGTTCTGAAAGTTTACAAAAATTGTGACGTGTACCAAGTTTCTTGCAGATATCGGTTGTTCCGCACTTATGGGCTCTAAATAAGCGTGGAATGAATCCTGGTATCTGCAAAGGAAGTGTCTTTCTAATTTTGGGAATGGCCCTTATAGGCAGGTTTTTGTATTTATGAACGTTGCCCCTTTGCAGCTTCGTGTGTAATGAGCTAAATTTTAAATGGATGTTATACAGACCAAATGGATGGAAAAAAATTGTCAGTTCGTATAAAAATTCTCAAAAATTGTGTTATGCAATGGGGATTTCTTCCAAAGAACCAAACAGTCATGACCAACAGTCGGCAATTACCAAATAGTTTCATTCCATTATCAGTCTTCAACTTGGGGTGAAGAGTTTGTAACTTTCGAAGAATTTCGTAATACCAAAGTCTAAGAGGAAAATATTTTATACACCACATAAGAAACACAACACGAGTTCTTAAAAGGAACATCATGTTTATTTGACGGAATGCAACCACTAATAGTGGCAGGCGATAAAATTGTATATGGTTTACTACTGCAAGGGTTCCAATGGCAAGGTTTAATATAATGACATAATAAACAACGTGTCAACTATTATCAGGACTCCCGCTATTCTTAGTTTTTTGTAGCAGATTCGCAACTGGCTATGTCAGAACTCCATGACGGAAACAGCGAAACCAACCGATTATAATAACATAATGGTGAACTGCGTTGACGGATAACCTTACATAAACCCAGTGGCGAGGATACAAACTGTTGGTCAGGTACCGGGCCGAAGTCAAACGCATCAGCAGCGGCTGTCAGTGCACGTAGCAATTACAAGTCCGCCTATAAGGAGCGTCGGGGCAATCTGATCTAAAGAAAATCGTGAAACCAAGCGATGGACTTTATAATCGGCAAAGTGGAACGTCCTAACTTTATAAAAAAAAACTTATATAAACATATTAAAGGAAAATATAAAATGTAAGCTTTTAAAGAGTTGCAAATAAATTAAGTCAAGATAGCATTCTTGCAATGCAGGGATTTTCTACAAATTGACGAAACTATTAAACCACCCATTTCTGTCTTATCAGATGAAGTCATTAATTACTGAAATACTGTGGCGATTATTACATATTTGAAGATAATCCTACTTGTCTCTCACTGTTTGTCTCTCACTGCTGAAAAGAAGAATCTGAATGATAAATACATTGCCAGCAAACAGCATAAAAAGTTTTAAGAATATATCAACCAGTTTAAAAAACAAAAACAAAATGTCCTTCTTCGGGATAAATCACATGTAGCATCAGTAACAATGAGAGCAAAATTTCGCGTCTGTCAAAAAATGTTTGTCACGTTACCCAAGAAAGTAAAAGCTAACGAAAATTCAATGAACATGTGAGGATGAAACAAGCAGTAAGATCAAGAACAATATAATGATTCAAAACATTTCCTAAGTGAACAAAACGATGAACTAAGTCTTATGTGATGAAAATTCAAATAACAACTGGTTTCGGAATAAACAGTAACTTTCGTATAATTTGTAATGTTAGTTGATGTTATTATTTAAACTCATCCCCAAACCATTGTTCTCTTACAGATCATTATATGACATTTTGTTCATAGTTTTGTTCACTGAAGAAGTGTTTAAATCCTCCTCCTTGGTTTTCTTCTTATTTGTCCCTACTTTTCCTTGGCAAAAATTGCTATCCTGAGTCACATGAAATAATTATTTTGACAGACGAGTACTTGTTTGTTCTCGAGGGTACTGGTATATCCTGAAGAAAAAGGCTCTCATTTGTTTTTGAATCCCGTTGATATATTCAACATTTTTATGCTATTTACTAACTAATTATTTTTTTTTCTGATTCCTATTTGTTACATTCACTTTTATCAACAGCATATACGTTTTAATATTCTTGAAAATATGACATTTTTTAAGTATATGTAGTTACCATAATACGTTTTCGTTTAGAAAAAAAATATCGTAATCGATCAGGGAAGTGTTACACATTTTAGAACAAAATATTCGATAAAAGAACAACATAAAAAGTTTTATTCAAGAGAAAAATTCATCCGATTAAATATAAAATTTATCTATGTCTTTTATATCAAGTATTATATATATATAATGTATTGAGATATTTTTTGGTTGTAAGTATGATGGCAAAATCTTGTCATCTGTAACTAAAATGAAACGTATTACCAACATATATGTCCCATATATCAGGATCGTAACGATATAAAAATGAATGGCCTGTAAAAATTGGAAAGGATTTAAGGTTTGTCTACAACGGAATACGTTGAAACACTGCTGCCATTCAGTTATTTCTTCGGAAAATGAATTGATATATTTCTTAATATTACAATTCATGTTTCATTTTAAAAACGTATGTTATCTATAGCATAACTAGGGTTTGGGACAATTTATCAGAAATAGTAAAATATGTTTATATGTTTGTGTATGTTGTTCGGTTTGTGGCGAAAATTCAAAATGTCGGACAACGGATAAATTTGCTACAGAGGTACTTCGGGTCCCCGAACGTTGCAGCTCGGCGATATTTTTCTAATTTTAAAATTCGGCTTTTAGTTATTTTATGTTAATTTTGAGGAATTTTCACACAAATTGACTCCTTAGCAATCGGAAATATACCGTAGAGCTTCCACCTTGAAAAATCGCAGATATCCATGAACGTTCTTTCTAACGATCTTTGAACTGAATTTGTAGGACAATTACTGTCAGGCTTAATTACATACTTTTAAATACATTGAGATATTCACGCTCTAGGTTATCTTATTTTGTCGAATCCAAAAATGGAAGATTTGCACAATTCCATAGTTTGACAAAAATATGGGTGCATATATTTTTTTCTATTCTTTAATTACTCTGCTTTGTGATTTTCTATGATTATTCAAACAAACCATGAAATTTGAGATTTCCGATTTCGCTGGAAAAGGTCTTCATTATCCGCTTTTCCGATTGCTATGCGCTGCTGCTTCAATTGACGTCACAACCCGTCCGTTGCTATAAGAATGCTGTAACGTATTTACCCTATAAGCACTGTTGGGCTATTGGACGTTCCTGGCAAACGATAAAAATAAAATTACAGATATTTGTTGAGACAGAAATACAGTCATTCATCCAACGAAGAGGATTTTCATTTATCGATTTTCCAACTTTGCGAAATTAACATTCATATTTTTTTAATATGGCTTTATATTATCAGTATGAGTATTGTGCTAGAAAAAGACAAAGTTCGGATTAAAATCCGTTTGGATCATTAAATTAAATTTGTCCATGCTTTAATTCCCGGAAAACTGCGAGTATATGTTTTAATTTTTCATAAACCAAAATGATTATTCCTGTTATTTTTTTTCTCAAAAGATATTATCAAACTGGTATTTCAGCTTGTCAAATATAGGAAAACAAACACTACTGAAATATTAAAATGCAACTTTTTTTACAAGTTTGACTTTGCTTAAAAATTTATGACGTTCAGCTTCAAAAATTGCAGCCGTTGCTTTAGTTAAGTTCTATACTGTGATCAATACAAATGGGCCTACATTTTCAGTATTCGAGTTTACCTAGGGGTTTCTAGAGTGTATGGAAAGTATTCTACACCCTTCTTCATTTTGTCGCCCTCAAGGAAGAAATCGAAAATCATGATAATTTGGGTTTTGTTCAGTGAACAATACTGTAAGTGCGGAAAGATTGGGCCTTCTAGGTCATCGGGGGAGGGGGGACTTCTAGAGAGTCTAAAAATACGTATTTTTGCCGTCTTCCGGGATTTTGGATATTCGGCTGTGTAAGGGACTCTCTCGTAGTCGATATTGAAATTGGTCAAAGATCTTGAGTTTTAAGTCAGCGGAAGGCTTCTGGAGGATCTAGAAAGACAATAACAGGTTAGACAATTATTATACAGATATCATAAAAGAACAATTCATTGCTTTATGGGCGTGTGATCTTATGGACTTGACGTAACATTTTCTAGGTCAAGTAGTTTAGCAAGTACGCGCGACAGAAAAGAAAACAATTAGACATTTGCTTTATGGATATCAGAAAAAATAATAACTCATTATTTTATAGGCCACGTGATCTTATGGATATGACTTAGCATTTTCTAGATCAAGAGGCTTAGCAAAAATAACAGAAAGGGAAAAAAATTAGACAATTATTATTTTGACATCAGAAAAAAAAAACTTATTGCTTAATGGACGAAGTGATCATATGGACTTGACCTAGCATTTTTTAGGTCAAGGGGGATAACCAAGAGTAACAGACAAGAAAAACACGATTTTTCTACAGTTGCGACGAGAAAAGTCTAATTGTAAGAATACACGGGAAGTCCGTCATCCAAAGAAATTGTGAATGCAATTACATAAGACTCAGTTTAGCACATGTAAGAAGTAGCAAACCCAGGCCCATGTCATAAATCGATTCCATTGTGGGGCAGAACATGCTTCAGTTGATATGGCTAGCCGGTGGTTTACAACCCTGCTACGCAAGGCATGCTGCGAAGCTATCTATTTTACTGCGGGAATAGTTAATGCACTGTTATTGCTGATTTACCTGGAGGAAGAAAATGAGGTTCTCCAATGGTGGCAGACCACTTTTTTTTCATGTTTAACACTTTTCGACACAGTTGCAAAGTGCTTATGACTTTGTTCAATCTGTCTGTCAATTTGAATCATAGCTATAGTAAAAATCTGATGTGGGCAACACATGACTTTCCTTATGTAATGTAATGGATTTCTACTTTTACAGTAAAAAAATTGGTTTTTCTTATAGTAAATACTCATATTCTTTCTAAGATAATGAATTTTCGACAATTAATCGTCATTTTCATTGATTTAGCGTCATTTTCATCCATTTGGCGAGATTTTCGTTAATTTGGCAACATTTCAAAAAGTCGCCAAGTTGGCGACATTCCGCCAAATTCGACGCCAAAATCTCGCCAAGCGTTATGGAAGAAAAAATAAGTTATTCTTACAGCAGATAAATGACTATTGGCGTTCAAATACAAAAGTATTTCTCAAAGTATATTTTTTCATGAATGGAATGAGCTAGATCCACGAGAATGATGTCACCCAATTTATCGCATGGTATTACATATGAAAAGTGAACATGTTTCTCAATAGGAAATATTTTTTATCATTTTATATGACTTTTTAATAATTTTTTTTTAAAAATGTGCAATATCTCGAAAACGGTTCATGTTAGCGTTCTAAAATTTATGTCAATCGTTTTCTAATGAAAAATTACATAAGAAATATCTATTTGCGTAACTTTATTAGTGGTTTTGATTTTTTGACGATTTTTTCAAAATTTTATTCGAAAATTTAGGGGGGTTCTGAACATTCGATTACGCATAAAAACAATAGGCTTCCAGTGTTTACGGATTGTGATTTTTGTACCAAATTTGGTTTGAATCGGTCCATTCGTTCGTCAGTTATCGTCTCCACAGTCTCACTGACACACACACACACATACTTTCACACACACACATCACTTCAAAAATGTTTGATTCGTGATCAGGGATGCTTGAAACGTGCTCTCCCGTCGAAAAGTCGATTTCGAATTTTCGACCCCTTCACAATACTTTCCTCCCGGCCGTCCAAACTGTTGCTCAAGTCCTTGCTGACGAGCCGGACGGTCTGGGTCTTCAACAATACTTTCCTTATACATTATGTATATAAGGAAAGTAAAAATGAGTTTATCAAAATGAAATGTTAGTATGTTGTAGAGAGGATCTGTGTGATATATGGGAATGTAAAAGAATATTTTCCCTTAATTAACTTTGGATTTAACCCGGGTTGAATAAATGAAATACACTACGTGACAGTGAAAATGAGACACCAAGAACGAGTAGGCAGAAAATGATTAAAATCGGCAAATAGAAAGAGACAGCAACGAAAGTTTGCTAAGTGATGATTATTCTAACATGATACACCTATACACTGAACGATAACGCCGTTTGATCAGTAGGTTGTAGGACCACGGCGGGCGGCGATATAGACAGCAATACGTCTAGGTACTGAGTCAATGAGCATGCGGATGGTGTCCTGAGGGATGGCTGCCTATTCCCCGTCATCCATTTGCCAGAGTACGTCTTCTAAACGCAGCGGTGGCAGCTCACGCAAGCGACGTCCAATCACGTCCCAGACGTCTTTGATTGGTGTGAGATCAGGGAAGACTGGTTGTCAGGGAAGAACCTGGGTTCATTTCAGGGTATGTTGGCTGATGTGTGTCATGTGTGGTCGAGCGTTATCCTGCTGGTAAATGACATTGGGCGCCCCTGAAGTAAGGTTAGTGTCACCTGTTGCAGCACGCCATCCACGTATAGTTGAGCCGTCATATTGCCCTAAATACGGGCCGGAGGTGACCTGCTATCTTAAGCGTTGGCGCCGGTTGCAAAACAGTTGCAAATTGATAAAAATGATGCCAAATCAAATAAATTCGTTCTGTTTTGAAAAGGATAGTATTGTAATTATATTTCGGTTGCGTTTGACTCTTAGTGCAACTATCCTATTTGACAACAAATTTGGCAACATTTTAAAATGTGACCAAATTGCTCAAATATCACCACATTAATGATAATATCGCCAAATCGAAAAAACAGTTGTCAAATTGATGAAAATAACACTAAGTGAATGACATTACTTGCGTTTTGAAAGATAATAGTATTGTAATGATGTAGCGTTTGTCTCTTATTCTAGCTTTCCAACTTTCCGACAAATTTGGCAAATTTTTAACATGCTGTCAAATTAATGAAAATGCTGTCGAATTGGTAAAAATATACTAAATTAATAAAAATGACACCTAAATGATGAAAATTCAATATTTTGCAAAATTAAGTTCAATTTCCTTGATAATCTCTGTCGTTTTGTGGTAATTAAATAATAGTTTTTGTAAATTTGTTTACAAACGGGACCGGGATGTTTTTCCTTCAGATCTGCCTGTGAATATAATTTTGCATTGCGAGAACAGATATTCTTATACATCTATTTAGAATAGTTAATTTAAATGTTTTAATAAAATGTTTAGAATAACAATTTCATTTAAAATATTATAGGAATTTGCACATAATTGAAGTTTTGATTTCTTTATATTATGTATTCCGCGCGAAGAATGGGTACACTGCTAGAAAATGATATATGAATGAAATATTTATTGAGTTTGGATTGAGAGGCAGACAATTTATATTTCATTGACGTCATTTGGATATAGATCATTTTGTTTAACTAGAAATAAATTTTTCAATGAAGTTTTAAATTTTCAAATATAAAAAATTACTGTAGCACTGTAATAGTGTAACAAATATTAGCGCTGAATATATCGCATTTTAGAGATGTTTAAATAAAATTGCATTTCAGTTGGAAAGTGTTTCATAATCAATGCTTTCTGCATAATCCATCTTTCGTTTTTTCTTTTTCTTTTTTTTTCATTGTAAATTTTTATTTCAACTTGAAGACAACAAGAAATTACTATATAAAAATTTTTTCTTTTTAATTTTCCACAATGCTAATTTTTATTTTTAGATTAAAGGAATGAACTTACAAATGATAAATTAAAATAATTAAATAACTATTTTATAGTACCGAACACTTGCTCAATATCTTATTTTAAAGCCAATTAATCCATTTAAACAATTATTCGGGATTTAATTCTTATGCGAATACTTTTTGTATTGATTTTGCATTTAACTGAAAGAGCTTTTTTACATCTTTCGTGAAATTTCAAAATTCCAGTATTTTGTAAAAAACGTTTTAATAATTTTATAAACAAATCCAAAATATTTTTAATACATAGTATTTGCCACAAATACTAAAACAATGATAAATACAAATGTGAGCAAACTGCCAAGGTTTTCAATTGATGCAAAATATTGGCGATAGTCACAAAAATATTTATAAAATGTGTTTTCATTATGATATTGATATAAAATCTTCAGGACAGATTTATTTACATATAAACAACAATTTGAGCCATAATTTCGAAAATTGATTCTTTAAAGGCATGTATCAAACATCCCCCCCCCCTTATGCTGGTTTATTTTAAGCTGGATTCTGTATTTGGAGCTTGATTTCAGACTTTACACCGCATATAAGTAAGATTTATGACTGTAGGTACGTTTATAAAGATAAATGATTCCTAAAGTTTCAAACTTCTGCACTCGTTTGCGAATATATTTAAGTCCTGTAATTTCTGAATAAAGCTTTATCAAATTTCTTGAAAAAATAGAGCAAATTACAAAAAGAAATTCCCAACAGAAATTGAGACACAATTATTTAAAAAGCACTTCCAAATGTATAAATCAATACGTTTATCAATTTTTTTAAACAAAACATTTTGTAAATTTTTGAAAGAAATGCCCAAACATATTTTTGAATGATGAACCTTAGCAAATTTTCCCCAAAAATGTACATGCAAATATAACTGAAAAAAAAATTCCTAGCAAATGATCCCAAATGAAAAGTATTTTTTAAATTCCTGAAAGAAAATAACACAAATTTCTGCAAGCAAATCCATAGAAAATTTAAAACAAACGGACCTAATCCAATTTCTGAAAAAAAAGCTAAAGCACTTAGTAGTCAATGAGTTTACAAAGTTATAAGTCACATTCTTAAAACACTGGATTATTCACAATACTCTGGTACTTCATAAAATTGTTTCATTACTGTCATGTTTGAAAACTCTGTTTAATATAGCCCCCATAAAATTTTTAAAAAAGTTGAGAAAAACGCTATTTATGGCTTCAAACTCGAACTTTCCGAGAACCGCCAAAAATTGCGATATTTCGTCAATTGCGTTATCAAGACCTCGTGTTAACAGAACCAGCTATCACCAGAATGAAGGACATTTCATTTAAAACCTCTAAAATAATTCTATTAGTATATTGTTCTAATAGTAACTTTTATTAGTATTCTATTTTTCAGAGAAGGGAAAGATATATACCAAATAAAAGCATTGATACTTTATATATAATTCGAATAATATATTATTCAATTAATAAATTCTTTTAGTATTCTATCGTTCAGAAAGGAAAAATAGAAACCAAATAATTGCATTAATACTTCAATGCAATACGGCGTGGTTAATAATGCCGAAAACAAAAAAAATGTATTTTTCACAACAGTGATCGAAACTATTAAGTAACTTTAAAATAAGAACAACTCTATTTGGCATTAAAGATTTATATGATTTTCGATTTACAAAAATGACTTTATAGTTCCATAAACGATAAATATTAATTATCTTAAAATTCGTATTAAACATCGTACCATTAAGCCCATTCCTAATATTGTAGAGGTGGAAATCGACATCGTAGAACTTCATTGAAAGAAAAATCTTTGTAATGTTTGTTCCGTATTATAAAGTTCAATAGTGTAATGAGATTCTTAGAGTAATGATTTATGAGTTTCCACTTTCAAAGAAATAATGTTATATGAAGATTATTAAGATGTAACCCTCCTTTCATAGCAGCTTCCTAAAGCAAACCGCCTGTCATAAATCACTGACTGAAATAATGGATTATCTCTTAAGACTCGAGTGAAGAAGCTCTATTGAAGAATCTTTTAAGATGTTACGAAAAAATTCCAAATAATTTCTTTCAGAACACTATTGATAACACTATTGAGTATAGCTTTCGAATATTTTTTATTAATCTTACTAGTATTTAGCCTCTTAAAGACGGAGAAACTAACACCCTTAAAATTAACGGAAATGTGGCGCAACTCGACCTTCTCATACCAGAATTATTATTTTTTTTTTACAAAACAACAACAACAAAAAAAAAATTGAAAAATTGGTATCGTGAGTCCAAATTATTACAACTATTGCGTGTTACCTTTCACGTTAAAGGGCTTGAAAAAATATTTTTGATTGATACAATATTTGATACTGTACCCCGGGTGTAACTTGCCCCTAGAGGGAGGCTAATGACATCACGAATAAAAAAAAAATCTGATGGGGGCAGCACATGACTTTCCTTATATATTGCAATGAATTTACTACTTTTACAGTAAAAAAAAATATATTATTTTTATAGTAGTTATTTATATTCTTTCCAAGATATTGAATTTTCGTCAATGAGTCGTCGTTTTCCATGTCGTCATTATCAATGAGTCGTCATTGATTTAGCGTCATTGTTATCCATTTGGCGAGTTTTTCGTTAATTTAGAAACATTTAAAAAAGTCGCCAAGTTGGCAACATTCCACCAAATTCGTCGGCAAAATCTCGCCAAGCATTATGGACGAAGAAATAAGTTACGCTTATAGCAGATAAATGACTATTGGCGTTCAAATACAAAAGTATTACTCAAAGTATATTTTTTATGAATGGAGCGAGCTAGATCCACGAAAATGATGTCACCGAATATATCGCATGGTATTACATATAAAAAGTGAACATGTTTCTCAATTGGAAATATTTTTGTTTTATTTTATATGACTTTTTATAAGTTTTTTGAAACAGCTGCAATATCTCGAGAACAGTTCATGTTAGCGTTCTAAAATTTATATCAATCGTTTTCTAATGAAAAATTACATAATAAATGTATATTTGCGCAACTTTATTAGCGGTTTTGATTTTTTGACGATTTTTTCAAAATTTCACTCGAAAATTGAGGGAGGTTCTGAACATTCGACTGCGCATAAAAACAATAAGCTTCCATTGTTTACGGATTGTGATTTTTGTACCAACTTTCGCTCGAATCGGTCTATTCGTTCGTTAGTTATCGTCTCCACAGACTCACTGACACACACACACACATACACACACACACGCACACATACTTTCACACACACGTACACACACACACATACATCACTTCAAAAATGTTTGATTCGTGATCAGGGATGCTTGAAACGTGCTCTCCCATCGAAAACTCGAATTCGAATTTTCGACCCCGTCACAATACTTTCCTTATTGTGTATATAAGGAAAGAAAAAATTGTATCGCTGCTATTTTTCACAACAATGATTGAAACTATGTCTCGTGATTATAGAGCCATAAATAAACCATCTATCCTTGAGCCAACGGCTCTACAGTGCTTAAAACTCCGGTTGCCGTTAGATCATCGAAGTTAAGCAGCATCTGGCGCGGATAGTACTTGGGTGGGTGACCACCTAGGAACACTGTGTGCTGTTGGCTCATTTAAGTCGACGTGGTGGCCGAACGGTCAAGGTGAGCGTTTCCAGCGATCGATCGGCCGTGCCACATTGTGAGTTCGAGTCCCACGTAAGACATGGATGCTGTGTGTTGTAGGCGCAGTGTGTTCCGCCCCCCTCTGGTGCGCCTGGGGCAACGTCCTAGGACGGCAAAATGGTTTACGATTTCGGCCGTACAAAGGGCAAACGACGTAAGTTGAAGTAGAGTCTAGAACCTGGCCATTGGGGGGAAAAAAACCCTTTCATCCTTGATTATGCCAAATTTTGTCCTATGCTGAAATGTTAAAAAAATATAAAATTTCGAATTCATTTCGAATATTTTAACTCGAATTTCAAAAAATTCTACCAAGTTCTAGATTCTTTTATCACAAAACCGGATATGAAATTTCCTGGAACTCTATTAATATCTGTGGTTGATATAGTATGCATAAGAAATCGAGGTCTTCAAACATATATTGGCATCAAAATCTCAAAATCGAAAATTTTCGTAAAAACAACACGTTCTCAATACTACGTATAAGAAAGTAAAAATTTATTTACATCCTTTTGGTGTGAAACATCTTAGGGCGCTGGGTACGGAGAAATCGTGAAAGAAATGTGGCAGGAATTAAAAGGAAGCATGTAGCAGAAATGACTCTATTCTTGCAAATACCCAACAGGTGACTGGCACTTCCCGGCCGTCCAAACAGTTACCTTACACCTTTCTGGTAGGTCGGACGGTCTGGGTCTCAACAACAACCAACAGGTGACTGATATAATTGGAAGTTACCTGTCACTTGACCTTTCTATCAAATTGTGTTAAATTACCCTAATAGGTAATCTAGAAGCTACTGCAAGGTCTCAAAAATATTTTGAAAAAATCCTCGACTTCTTCAGTTCCCCGAGTCTGATATACTCGGTTACATTGCCCTAGAAAGTGATCTAGAAGCTTATGAAAGGTCTAGGAAAACTTTTTGAAAATACATCTTTTATCTCCGATTCCCGATCTTTATCTCCGATCTTGTATCTCCGACTAAAATGCGGCCGTGTTAGGTTTTGTCCCGTGGTTGACACTATAAACGTGCAAAGATTTCGCCTTCTAGGACACCAGTGGTGTTCTTATGAAGGATTTGAAAAGACAAAACACATTTGTCATTTATTATATAGATACCAAAAAAATGCCCTCTGTTCGTATTCTACTTTTGTACATTTTATCTTTGTAATATCGTTATAATCGTTAGGTGATACAATGTACAAAATATGTGCAAAGAGGACGAAAATTAGTAATAAGTATGTGTGAGACCAGAAATTGTTCTCACATGAGACACTTTTATTTGTGAAATTTATGATGTCCAGAACGGCAAACAAAGCTGTAGTCTGGCTGGCACCAGGGTTTATGAGGACTTGAACTTTAAGGTCAAAAGACTACAAATTTAGGGGTGCAATACCAGAGGGGCTGAGCTGGGCCATACTAAATGTGCAATAGTGCAATTGGGTAAAGAAGAACCAATGAGCCCCAAAGAAGTAAAGGCGGAGCTACCCCCCCCCCACACACACACACACCGAAGGAACCACAGACGAAAAGAGATCGAGATGAAATGCAGACTAAAAGAGATGGAGATCAGACTTTGATGAAAAAAGTAATGGAATATCAGACATTGGAGAAAACAGTCGGATTTTGACTTAGGAGACGATTATGAGTTTTGACAGAAATAAGACGTGTGCAACGACTGCGACGTGATGACTTGGACGGAGGCGTGCCTGCAATTATGATAGAATGACGATAATACTGAAGAAGCAGAATATTGCGTGGAAGTCTCCAAATAAGGGAGATCTAGGATGTGTTCAATGCAAGCAAGTATTTGCAAGCATTATGGTCTATTGCAAAGGTCCAAATTGAAGGTATGTGTTCCTCAAATATCCACAGGTTATTAAATATGTTAGGTATATGGTTCAGGGTCTCACGTGCTCCCCTCTCACATGCTATCTTAATAAATAATTAATAGGAAGAATAGTTAATGTATTGGAATTGAATAGGTATTTTGTGTCTTTAATAAATGCTATTGTTAAGTTTAAATTGGTCTAATCCTTTTATTTATTAAAATAATATTCCTTTCAGGACTCACACGAAAGGTAAAAATAATTGGAGGGTTAATAGCGGCACAACAAAGCAATCAATGTACATTAAATATAATTCCACTATATGAGAATCAACGGCTAGATCATCTTAATGAATTTATTATTAATAATACATTAAAAGTCCTTAAAAGTATTTTTATAATTAAAAGTGTAACTTCAAGTTCTATTTTATTTAGGTTGCCACAGTATGTGAAGGAATTTTCACGTTTTGGGGATTTTCGAATACTAGTAAAATATGTACAACGTGGCAAAAGTGCATTACATGTCTGTCTAACATATATATACCCTTTTGTTAAAAAGACATAATAGCATATGCATGTTTTTTAACATTTGTGGTAAACAATCAATGTACATTCAACAAACGAATTCATCTACAAGGCACATGTAACCAGATCAGAAATAAGAAATAATAATTTAATAAGAAATAATGGAAATAAGAAATAATGGTCCAAGTCTGCAACGGGTTTGCTCGTATTGCACTTGCTATTTCTCCATGGGGAAACTCTCATCAGGAAGAACAGGGAAGATATGTTACGTGTAATACGGCTCACATTCAAAGAACTTGATAATTATCAAATGAAGATCGAAATGTTTTAAAACTGAATGCTTCACTCATATAATACCATATATGCGTTATAAAATTTAAAATAATTTATATGGAGAACATATAAACTTGTGTCGGTTGGGGAAAGGAATATTCTGCCGACATCAGACATTTTACAAATAGTTATTAAATAACATTTGGAACGAAGTACAGTTGCAGCAACATTAGGGAGTAAATATAGTTTATCATCAATCATTATTGGTATTATATTAATAAAACCCCGAAGTGGATAAAGCAAAATAGTCCATACACGCCGGAATATATTCTTATGATATATTTTTAAAAAACCTTTAATGCCATCCTTTAATTACACTCTCAATTATATGGACTAACCGAGTTGTCTGGGCCTTCAACTCTCTATTATATATCTCAATTATACAACTCACAATATTCAACTCACAATTATATTCTCATTACAGAATGTGTACCTCAGAATGCAAATTTAGAGACACATGTGTGGTTAGATAGCTTTGTGAAGTTTCGTAAGTTATTGTCTTAACATTTATTTCATTAGTTAATTTTATAATTTGGAGGAGGGATCGTGTGTTCATAAATGTATACGTCCGACAATTAACCAAGTCCAAAGAGATAAACATTAATCATCGACTACTTATCGAACACACTGTTTTTTTTTTTTTGCATAATTACTTATCTAAAAACATATACTTTTCACTAACGTATTCATTTAACAATTCGTATTCATTCAGTTTCGATTTAACTTAAAGGCGTATGATGACAAAGTGGTAATTTACAATAAACTGACCCTTAAAAATGCAAACATGCCTGCTGTGGGTGCCATACGGGTTGCAAGCACTTTTGAGCGAATGATCTTGGTTAAGGGTCGTCTTTGAAGTGGCAGCACTTTATCTTGGTGTCTATACTGATTTTTATTTTGAAACTTCTCACCATCAACTCTTAACTCATGGACAATCACTTCGATTTATCGTCTTTTTGTGAATCAAATCCTCAAAATCCAGCCGATTTCTTGTGCGAAAACTTGACATGCACTGCTGTCTCCTCCTTCATTTCTTTATCCCTGGGTATATTGGCTGGGATACCCCCATGTATCTTAATACCTCGCCTCCCTTTGACCGCCGAACTGGTGCGATAAACTTATCACTTGTCAGAGAGCGACTGAGAGAAGCAGCTTGAGGTCCTAAGGACCACGTGACATTTCAATGTGTATGGGCATTCTTTATTGCTCTCACTTAAATGTATTTGAATTATCTGTCAACCACTGGCGATCGTCTGACTAAGCTCATTGTTTGAGGCTTATAAAGTTTATTGCCACCTTCTGGTACTTGTTTAAAGTTATGAATTGCCTTCCAAGTTGCAATCATTCAAAATATACAAAATTGAAGCGAACTTCAGTCATGACAATATAGGATTTTTTTGGCCATATAAAAAGAGCCATTCACATGTAAATGTTAATTTAAAATAAATATACTATTGGTATTTATATAATTTAACGTTGTTTCTTTTTTATTATTAATGCTGGACAGTTGATTACCTAATCATCCATTCATTGTTAGCGGCTGCATCGTGAACAATTTTGCCATCACATGACGTTGCTCTGGTTCACCACTTAAAGCGGATCACATTACATCCTATAAGGCACAACTAGCTATTATCAGCTCTTTCACCATTAATTGTTCCTCTATGAAACTGACACCGCATGATCAATGTCTGCAGGTGAGATTCAAACCCACAACCAGCGGTTGAGAGAGCAGTAAAGGAGGTACATCACTCGCAATTACTCAATCACGTTCGCCATAAACCTTGGCTCAAAGATTAATATAAACCATATATACCGAATATAAATAAATCGTTCAAGTTGTAGAGGATTTATTGTCCTCAGTGTACTCGGTCAATGAATCATAAAAATGAACGATAAATCTAAAATTTATTTAATACAATTATATAACTTGTAGAGGATTTACCGTAGGTCAAAACATGAGGACAGATAGACAGATTAACAAACAACAGGAAACGGTATTCCAACACAAAATTTTAGAAGCTTAGTCAATTTGCAATAGAGTGATCGTATTTTATACCATCTTAACGATAAATCGATCCAATTGACAAATCACAAATTCATTGGATCTTCTAGTTAACATTAAGTGTTCAATGTTTCATGAGCTATGAACAACATTAATGATTTTCGAATTAGCCTCATATATCTTAGTATGTAGTCCGTTGTTAAAGTTACACCTCTAAAAGTCATTCCCATCACTGGCCATCATTCTTTTAACCTCTTCAAAAGAAAATATTTCATAACATTTGTTCCATCGTATAAAATTCAATAATGTAATGAGATCTTTTGATTAATGATTTATGAGTTCCCACTTTGAAAAGCAATAATGTTATACGAAGATTATGAAAATGTAACCTATTTCATTAAAATATTCTAAAGTAAACCGCCTGTCATAAATCACTGGCTGAAATAATAGATTATCTCTTAAGACTCCAAGCTATTTTAAAGTATCTCTAAGGTGTTGCAAAAAAGTCGAAGTAATTTCGCTCAGAAACGTTTTGATTGGGTTGAAAGTGCAGCTTTATTTTTTTCTTTTCATTAATCTTGTCACTAAAAATGGAACTTAAATATTTTCTCTTATGTATACCGTGTAATAAGATGTCCCTTCGTTATAACGATCTTTAAAGCGAAGCTAGTTCAAAAAGCAGATACTTTAACACCGACTCAAATCTGATTGTGTGCGTAGGTTTCATTAGCACACTAAAACTCAAACGATTCGAATAAAATTTCGTGCATAGCTCAAACTAATCATGTTTTAGGCTCTGTTGAAGCATGAATTTCAAATCTAGATCTTTGTACTGAGACATCTGAGATCAAATGTCAGATAATGTTAAGTCTATTGTTGAGATCCAGACCGTCCGACCTACCAGAAAGGTGAAAGGTAACTATTTGGACGGCCGGGAAGTGCCACCCAAATTAGACCGGAACCCAGTGGGGGAGGCATCCACAGGGACCGTACCCTCCTTCTCCTACCACCAAACTCTCGGAAGGACTTACGGACCCACATGTTTAACGTGATCGTACTCCGCATGAACACGGCGGCAGTTGTGGCAGCGTGCAAATCCAGCTCGCAAACCACCGGGCTACCGCGACCGAAATGTGCCAACAGCACGCGGTGTTCCCAGGTGGTCACCCACCCAAGTACTAACAGCGCCCGATGCTGCTTGACTTCGGTGATCTAACGAGAACCGGTGTTTTCAGCACGGTACGGCCGTTGGCTAATGTTAAGTCTGTGGAAAAAAATGAATTTAAAAAAAATCGTGTGTCAAACATAATTTTATGTTCACAAATTAACACAATTAGCATCTGTTTATGACGGTTTCATACCGATAACCAGTCCTTTCTGCGAGACACAATCACTGCATTCGTAAAGAAATATAGCTTTATGCATATCCTATGTGTATTGTTACTACGTATCCTCGTAAATCGTGGGTGTACGTTCAGGATACAAGGATGAGTCCAAATTTCTAAGTAACTAGCACGTTTATTTACAAGCACAGCGCAAACAAGAACAGTATACCGTAAAATAGCACGTAATAGAACAGTATACCGTAAAATAGCACGTAATAGAACAGTATACCGTAAAATAGCACATGCTCCACTTATTTAGCAAAACAACCGATTACTATTCACAAAACATTGGCGAATAACACAGTTCAATGTAGCCCGTATCACATGAATTACTCTTCAACTGAGTGCTGACTCCTCTTTTAGACTCTATAAAACCTAATAGAAATATCTCATATCCCGTAAAATGTCGTTATTTCGAGATGCTTCTCGAACCTTCGGAATGTATCTAAATGTCGTCAAATCGGCGATAAATTGTCAAATCAGACAACCCTCCTCCATACTTCATCTAATAACCCTAGATAAACGTCATATGAATGGTGGCTCGTGCGATTGTTTCCTCCGTCTGGTATTTGAAAGAGACGAAAGTGAGAGGGGGGGGGGAAGAGACTCCAGAGTATTTTACAAGTATGTAATGGTATCAAGGAATATAATTTTGTTTTTTCGATTCCAGAAATCTATCGATTATTTACTGACACGAAATTATTTTACACTCGCTTAATATGAACGAAAAAGCAAACACTTCTTTGTCGTATAAAAGGTCCAACGACTTAAAGTATTTTATATTCACGAATTTTCTGGAAAAAAACCCCCAGAAATCCGTAAAAAAATCGCGTAAATTCGCGCCACAAATCAAAAATTATAACAAAAATTAAGCAATAATAGGGAAAAAATCTTAGATCGCGAATATATTTAATGTTCGCGAAATTTCAGAAACACGGATATTGGCGAAATAATTACTGCCCTAAGAATGACTTACTAAAAATATATATTAGTGCGTCATTAGTGCCATCCCCAAAAGACATCAACAATTAAGTTTTGTAAGGGTATTCTGATTGTAGAAGAAGTACAGAAAGCAGACTATTTTAAATTGTTTAAAGCGAAATCAAGTAAAAGTTAAATTGATTCATATATGCATCGATTCATATATCTACAATGCATTTTCTTCTGCATTCTGGGGTTGCTCATAACAGTTTTCAATTGGATAATGATTTAAACTTTGGAACACCACCTATCGGCTTTTTCTCTGATTATAATATTCAACTACTTTCAGATATAATAGTTACACACCATTGGTTTAATATAGTTTTCTATGGATAACTTATTTAATAGAGATTCATAAGTTTCTTTTTTTATTAAATCGAACATACATATTTAAAATTATTTACAACAAAAAATGTAATATCTTTCGGAAACAAATATAAATGTAAAGGTATATAATAAATATTGCATATTCTTTTTTAGTGTGTCTGTTACTGTGATGTAAATGATATTGAAAAACCGTGACCGAAGCTGAGTCATGAGGCACTACAATTTGAGCGGGATTCCTTACTCTGCTTGCTTGCTTGGGCTAAACCTGACCTTGCGGTATTAATGCCCGGCACAATCGCCCGACATTTTTTGTTGTTGTTTTCTAGGCAAAACGTTAACGTTGCATAAAGTAACATTTATTTACAGTAAATATTACGCCGACGTGGTTGTCGAGTGGTCAAGGCAAGCGTTTCCGTAGAAATCGCTCGACCGCCACGTTGTGGGTTCAAGCCCCACGTAAGACATGGATGTTTGTGTTGTGGGCGCAATGTGATCCGCCCCCCTCTGGTGCGCCTGGGGCAACGTCAATGGACGGCTAAATGGTTCACACTATGGTCGCTGTAATAATGGCGAATGACGAAGGTCAAAGTGCCTGGCCATTTGAAAAAAAAAATCGTGGGCACATCTTTGCAGAGAGATTCTGCGGCAGGCGGATAAGTCCTAATTTTAGGACCGTTAAGTTCGAAGCAGTCGTTAGGAGGTTTCAACTGCGTAGTGCCAAAAGTTAGAGAACAAGTCGACAGAGTTCGACCGATAGAGATTTCAGGAGAGAGTCCAGTCCGATATTGTGCCGTGGATATTGTGCCGTCGCATATTGTGCCGTGGATATTATACATCATTTGTTTACTGTAAAGGGAATGAATTAATTGCATTATATAGGAAAAGCTATGTTCTACCCACATTAGAATTTTATCTATTAGGTTCAATGATATAAGTGTCCAAAATGTTTACATTTTACGTAACGCTCCGATTTCCGCCACAGATACTCCAAACATGGACATTATTTACATCAAAATAAAAGCAAAGTTACATATTATTTAATTTGCTGATTCCGTTGTAAAGGTGTCTGAATAAAAACGCAGGCATATTTCGATAAAAACAACAAGTTTTATTCCTAAACTGTATAAATCATAAAATAAACTCCATTAACGTAATTTACAATTATTAAATCAGAATGTATATGGTCCGCCCTTTCTACTATCGTCTGCATTCACACATTCCACGTTCTATGCGTACCATCTCCCACCATCTCATATTTCGCCCAATCACACTTCGCTTTTTTATAACCCAATGGCCAGCACCCTCTACCGTCTGCAATCTGTTAGACTGCTATTTAAATTTAGACGCCTCTTTCTCTGGGGAAAACACTGCTTGAAAAATAAGAAGTCGTGATTAGAAATTGTTAATCCTTACAGTGTTTACTATTTGAATCGAATAACATATTGCTATACCCTAACCAAATCTTGAGTCATGTATAAAAAAAGTAAAAAATAGATAGACAATACAAAGTAAAAAATTTATAAGGCATATGATTAGCTTTATTTTCAAGGAATTTATTTTTAATGTACATGAAATTCGCTCTTTTCATAATACGCAATTCACTATTTTTTTTGTTGTTTTCACTATGAATGAACAGATATACTCTGAGAATACTCAAACTCTAAAGCCCTGTTAATTTTTACAGTGTAAATTTTAACGATATCTACAGAGCTCTTTTCTTAAAGGCGTTACTACGAGGAATGAAGATCATTTTTTAAACGCCCTTATTTTGCCTGTTTTGTGATTAATATTTTTTTCTTAATGGCCAGACACTTAGCCGTCCAATCATTCATCTACTTTTAGTGGTCACATCATGAATCAACCAACCGCCATATGATGTTGTCCCGGCGCAACAAAGGGGACGGAGCAAACCTGAATGGATACCATAACATCCATACACGCAGCTGAGACTGGAACTCACAACTCGAACCCGGCAGCCCGGCGAGCAGCAGAGGGAAATGCCTGCCTCAGCGACCGCAAAGGCTTTAATGCAGATATTATAATGACTACAGAAAGCGCACAATCTCCCAAGAAGTTTAAACCAGCTAAGTGGTATGACTGACTTTATAGATCACTCCCAATGATTTGAAAAAATGCCGCAGAAAGCAAAGTTCTTGCTGCCAGGAAGTTATCTGCAACGTGGTGCTATAAAGAGCTAATAAATGCTACACCTAGTTTCACGGTCGCTTCTTTAGAAACGCGAATGGGAAATAGTATTAACCCACTTTACAGTTCGAAAGCGAATAATACAACCTTGTTACACAGTCTTTAAAACTTGATATAAACTCAGGTATATATCGCAAAGGGGTTGAAAATGCACGTGTCCGTATTAGACAGGTTATATAAATCACAATAAATTTTTAAAACTGTATTCCTAAAAGTATTCGTTAAAACTTATATTTATATATATATATATATATAAGCGAATTGAAAAATTCTCAAAAAGAAAAAACAATTTAAATGTTAAATAAAGCATATATTACATGTTAGATTAGCAATACATTATCTTATGTAATATAACTCTACATTAAAATTACATCTAATTATTGTGCTAATTGCAGCGTATAAATAAGATGTAATTAATATGTCAACTATAAGAGTTAAAATTGAACTTAGAAAAGAGACATAGTATAGCACATAAAAGTAATTAAAAGTATCTTATTTAACACTAGATTAAGAATTCAATGTAATGCAATGTTTTGAGCGCTTTGACCAATTTACCGCATGACAAATATCACACAGCTGTTTATATCTGGAATATTTTTAGGGGGGACTAACAAATCTGCTACTTATAAAATGTTCAATTTTACTGCATTTTTGGCAGTCAATCTTCAACCCTTCTTCGGTAACAATGAAAGGGAATATTACGCTTTCCCAACAATGGTAACTAACAGTGTTAAGTGCGCGGATTTATCAGTTCGAAAATCCTTTTTTGGCTCTGTAGAAGCCTCCAGAGGCCTAAAAGGTTGAATCTTTGCACACTCAAAATATCGACCCCGTTTCGCAGGGGATATAACCTTAAAGAGCTTGATTTTTAATTTGCTGGGGGGATGGCAGAGAAAATAGCTTTTTACGAAAAATCTTTTTAAACACTTTTGAATCTTCTCGGTAACCTAGAAAGTTTTATCCTTGTACACTTATTGTATTGTCTGCAGAACATAATTTAACGAAATATATATTCGATTTCTCCCACGGGGACGATAAAATGAGGGAAGTCTAATATACTTCACAGATCCTCTAGAAGTCTCTCGTCGACCTAGAAGACTGAATCTTTGCACAATTATAGTATCGGCCTATGAGATAAAACCTAACTGAAGCAAAGATGACTATTTTCAAAGCTAAGCGCTTTACATAGAGAAACAAATTCAAACAGATCAAAAAAGTTCCGATTTAGTTTTTTTAGTGTTTGTTTCCCTCTCTTTGACAGACTTAAATACCAGTTTTAATATAATATTTGATTCTATTTCAAATTTCAAATTATTGGAGTAGTCTTTTAATATCATCATTACTAATATATTCTACTAATTGTAAATAATTTATATTAACAATTATTTATAATTAATTTCAATAATTAAAAATCTGATGTAGGCACGACATGACTTTCCTTATATAATGCAATGAATTTACTACTTTTACAGCTAAAAATGTTATTCCTATAGTATTGATAGTTATATTCTTTCCAAAATATTGAATTTTCGTCAATTAGTCGTCATTTTCATTGATTTAGCAACATTTTTATCAATCTGGCGAGATTTTTGTTAATTTGTCAGCAATTAAAAATGTCGCCAAGTTGGCGACATTCTGCCAAATTCGTCGCCAAAATCTCGCCAAGCTTTATGGACGGAGAAATAAGTTATTCTTACAGCAGATAAATGACTATCGGAGTTCAAATACAAAAGTATTACTCAAAGTATCTTTTTTCATGAATGGAACGAGCTAGATCCACGAGAATAATGTCACCAAATTTATCGCATGGTATTACATATGAAAAGTGAACATGTTTCTCAATAGGAAATATTTTTTTTTTAATTTATATAACTTTTTGATAATTTTTTTGAAAAATGGGCAATATCTCGAGAACGGTTCATGTTAACGTTCTAAAATTTATGTCAATCGTTTTCTAATGAAACATTACATACGAAGTGGCTATTTACGTAACTTTATTACCGGTTTTGATGTTTTAACGATTTTTTCAAAATTTCACTCGAAAATTTAGGGAGGGGGGGGGGTCTGACCATTCGATTGCGTATAAAAATAATAGACTTCCAGTGTTTACGGATTGTGATTTTTGTACCAAATTTCGTTGGAATCGGTCCATTCGGTTGTCAGTTATCGTCTCCACAGCCTCATTGACACACACACACACATACTTTCACACACACACACATAATTGCACACACACACACCACACATACTTTCACACACACACACAGGCATCCCTTCAAAAATGTTTGGATTCGTGATCAGGGATGCTTGAACCGTGCTCTCCCGTCGAAAACTCGAATTCGAATTTTCGACCCCGTCACAATACTTTCCATATGCATTATGTATATAAGGAAAGTAAAAATAGATTAATACGATTTCCGACTGTTCCTTATATCTATCAGGGAGCAAAGATTCTGTGAAGAAAAGTATCTAGAAGAATAGTTCTGCAATGAAAAGTCCGCACTTTCTTTTCTCCACTTTGTAACAGAATCCAATACAAAGAAGCAACTGTGAAGTCATTTGTTCCCCTTTTGATGAATTTTGTTTCCTATTGCGAAAATTTTTATGTATTCTTTCAAAAGTTCCTCTTTATTTGTGTTATCTTCTTTCCCGTGCCATTTTATTTTTCGGATTATTGGCTTCCACAGAAAACTGACAATGGAGATAAATTATTGCGACGATTGTCGAGTTTTATATATTTTTGAGGAAACGTGTCAAAAACTTCTGAATTTCGGTGCAATGCAAAATTATCTTTTCTTATCATACGATTTTGGTGACAGATGTTTTTATTATTTTAACTCTAATCTGATTAACTGTTCACAAAGAAGTACGTGTGATAGGAAAATATTAATGATAAATATATCAGAAAAAAATTAAAATAGAATAGAATGATAACGGCAGCAATTAGCTAGACATTAAATTAAGTAATATGAGTAATCAAATGTCATTGCTATTGTTATAAAAAATCACAGGTTACCACAGCTCTTAAGATCCGAAACGGTTTAAAGTAAATAACATTTATAAGAATCATAGATCAACATTTTAAAATATCTGAATTGACATCAATTTTTCAAATATTAAAATCCCAAATTCATAACCACTGTAAAAATTTTATCAAAAATTTATTTTTAAGATTCTAATATTCTCATTGACACTTAAAATTAGAAATATAAAAGATCTTGTCTCAAATTCCCGGGGAAGCAGTACGTTCACAGCAATCGGTTGAGAGTACTTGAGCACTTTTCTTCGTATTTATCGTATAATAAAATTCTGAAAATACATAGTTTTAATTAAAATAAATATATCTCAAATAATTAGCCGAGTGGGTTTCCATTTTTTAGATTATATAATTTCACCACGCAAAATTATGTACATATTTGCAAATCATAGTCCTCTTTACAGTGATCTTAGGTCCAAACTGTTCATTCATGGGCGATTATTTTCCATCTCACCCTATCATTCCTCAAAGTCCGAGCAACAAGTGCCAGGAGTGATGTAATCGAAATGTTTCTGACAGCATGTCTGCTGTAAGTGGCAATTCTGTCAGCTCACCCACGTCAAAACATCATTAGTGTCATCGGCAGGGCAGAATATAAAAGTTAGATGTAACAGTTTTTCGACACTCCCCCTTTTGAGTTTCAGTGAGAATTTCACCTGAGACTCAACATCTATTACTGTCAGTAAATTTGAGGCACTCGAACAATACGTCATATTCGTGTAGTCACATGATGATGGTCAGCTACCCGTACAGCGTCTTTACCACCAGAAGAATTAGGCATGGTCTTTTCAGCAGCATTTGACCTAATAGCTGCATATTGAATGGGGTCAGAGAGAGCACCAACGTTCTCTAATTCCATCGGGCACAATTTCTCTTTTTAATGGTAATGGTATTTAATTTCCTATTAGATATATATATATATATATATATATATATATATATATATACCGGGTGGTCAGAATTAAAACACCCCTACTCTGAGCTCTCTATAGATCGAACTACTCAGTGTAAAGCCTCCAAAATTGTTGAACCTATTATTCAAGACATGGGAAAAGGGATTACGCGAAAAAAAATTAGTTCCAGAAACACCGACAGGTGGCGCTGTACAACAGAAAATATGCTGAAAAGACACAAAATACACATTTGTAACACATTCGAACGTACCAAACATTCATATCACAAGGATCTTATCGATGCAGAGAATGCTGTGTATAACGTTATCCATTGATTGTTCAACAATAGCGGTGGCAACATCGTCAACGACATCTGAACGAGTCGATTTGCGTCCTCGACCCGGCTGAACTCCAAGATGTCCAGTTTTCTCGAATCGAGCGATCATTCTCCTGAGAGCTTGAGGAAGTAATGGTCCTTTGCGCAAATTCATAGGTCGACGAAACTCTCGAAGTGCAGCTGCAGCATGTCCTTTGTTTTCATAAAACATCTTCACAAGCAAAGCGCGTACTGGCAGTGTGACAGCCATCGCTGATAAGAATGAAAATTTCCCAGTTTTATCCCCTTTTATACCCAGAACATAGTAGCTGCAAACCAAGGGTTTATGCAAATTTTTGTGCTTACAGTGCGAAATTGCAGTTACAATGACAGTTTAAGTTTCTTCACTTTTTCAATCTTCTTTTTTTTTTCATATCAGCAAAAGAAATTAACAAGAAAGATCAATCATGCATAAGCATTGATTATGAAACACTTTCCAACTGAAATGTAATTTCATTTAAAAATTTATAAAATGTGATTCATTCAGTGGTAATATCTTTTACATTATCACAGTACTACAGTAATTTATTATACTTAAATATTTAAAACTGTATCGAAATATAAATCATCTGATTCTTTATGCAAAATCAATGAATATTTCATTCATATAACTTGTATTCCAGACTCCAGAGCTAAATAATTTTGTGTGAAAAAAATTCAGCAATTCTTATGTAATTCATCTTACAATCGCTTGAGATATTTGCATTCTGCATATGTTAAAATTAGGCTTCCTTGAAGAAATAATAAAAGTTTAGGGATCATTTAAAATCACAACTATTGTAATTGCATAGGCACGGAATTTAGATTCACAGATAATACACAGATAATATATATGTGTATGTGTATGTACTCAAAGTATTGGAATCGTGCCGAAGATCGGAACTCGAATTTTCAAAGGATCTACACGTTTTGGGACTTCTAGAACACGAAAAAACTACTTTTAGGAAGACGTCTGTGTGTGTAAGGGTGTATCTGTGTATGTTTCTGTGTGGATATTACATCCACTCTAATTGAAAAACTAATGGACCGAATTTCATACAATTTGGTAGGTATGTTTTTTGTGGGAAATCCTGATGTTCATTAGATTATAGTACGATTCGTAATAAAAGAATCTGCCTTCTTTGCGAAATGGCCGCAGAAATTGCCTTTATCCACTCTAGCTAAAAACTAATGAACCAAATTTAACAAAATTTGGAGTATAATATTTCAATAACCTACAAGTGATTTATATACCAAATTTAACAAAATTTTGTATATAAATCATTTGTAGGTTATTCTACTAAGATTCGGGAAAAAGGAACGGGCTATTTTTGCGAAATGGCCAGCAAAAATCGTTATATATAAAAATAAAAGACTACGTGTGCTCAATTATATCAATTAAATTCCTATTTTATATGTGATTTTTGACAACAAAAAGAATAAGACTAACCCCATTACTCTAAGACTAGCCGTTCTTGAGATATTCTAGTTTTTTCGCGTTTTCGCTACGCCACCTTTGACAATAAGTCCAGCTATCAAATGAGAACCAAATTTAAGTTCAACGTGTAAATTCAATGTCATTTAAAATACTTATGTTGTGCAGATAAACTCAAATTATCATTGAATAAATAAAGAGAACGAATATGAGTCTGCAGAGAAAGACATGTGCTGTCCACATCAGAATTTTTAACAATATTACACCAATGATTTATAGAAGTGAACGGGGATTATTTTCAGGCCATTTCGAAAAAAATGTATGATCTATATTTAAAGATCCATCAAAGTTTTGTCGAATAAAATGTTCAACAAATTTAAGCTGTGTACCAAATTTTAACTCTCTAGGACGTAGGAAAATGCATTTAAAATGCCATCAATTAAATTTATCATGAAGAGTTATATAAAATTTAAAAAAATTGAAAAACTGTTATCTACCAAATTTATTTTAAAATATGAAGCCACTTCCATATGTAAAACGTTTAAACAAATGGAGAGATATTTATTATATAATATCTCTCTCTTTTCTTTCTGGAAGATATCCCAAAGTCAGAATTTAATTGAATTTGTTTTTTTCCCTATATTAAATAATTTTTTTAATTAAAAAACTACTTAACATATTTTACTGAATTTTTTTTATATATTCTATGGGATAATGTGAATATTTCCTAAAAATTTCGAAGCAATTCGTGAATTTTAAATTTACTTAAAAAATGTTTGAAAAATTAGGTCCCATAGGGTTCAATGTATTTCATTTTTTCAACCCGGGTTCAATAAAAAACTAATTGGGTGATATTATTTATTTATATTCCCATAGGTCCTACAGACCGTCTGAACAACATACTAAAATTTCATTTTGATAAACTCATTTTTACGGCAGTTATCGTGCTAACGGACAGACAGACAGACAGACAGACAGACAGAATGAACAAAGTCATAAACACTTTTCAACTTTGTTGTAAAGTGTTAAAAAGGAAAAATTGCATATCGCATGTGTTTGTATTTTTGTGATTATTTTGTGTCTTTTCTTTGCATTTTTTCTGTTGTACAGTGCAACCTATCGGTGTTTCTGAAACTAATTTTTTTTTACGTAATCCCTTTCCATATGTCTTGAATAGTTGGTTCAACAATTTCGGAGCCTTTACACTGAGTAGTTCGATGTATGGAGAGCTCAGAGTAGGGGTGCTTTAATTCTGACCACCCGGTATATATATACATATATATATATATATATATATATATATATATATATGTATATATATATATATATATATATATATATATATATATATATATATATAGATATATATATATATATATACGGATCGGAGAGCCATGCGGTCTGCAGATTAATATTCACAGTGGTACAGGATATTATATAGCACGAAAAAAATTATTTCAAAATTGCCACACTAGGGGGCGCTGCTGCAAAGAAAACAACGAAAGGTAATAATTGTGATATGAGTTATTTTGTTGCAACATGATATACGGCTGCACATGATACGGCATGATATAAGTGCTCAGTGTGTCCATCACCACATTCCAGTACTGAGTGCAATCCAGGTTTTACGCCTGATATAGTATTACGCTGGTAGTGTATGCTGGTATTACGCTGTATTAGACGTGATATCGGGACTGCACTGAGTATCGGAATGTAGTGGTGGACACATAGAGTACTTGCAGCTGTAAATCATACTGAAATGAAATATCTCATTTCACAATTATTACCTCTAGTTATTTTCTTTGCATCAGCGCCCATACAAAATCCACCACTGCGGTGAATATTAATCTGCAAACCGCATGTTTCTCCGACCCATAGATATTTTATATCGCGTATTACTTCTGCTCCGAACTTTTGAATAACCCATATATATATATATATATATATATTTGAAATGTAATAATAAGAATATGTAAAAATAAAAAAATAAAAATACAATTCAAGTAATATTAACATCACCATAGAAGCAAATTCACGGCCATAATGCCGATAAGAGAAAAGAATATATATATATATATATATTTATATATATATATATACATATATATATATATATATATATACATATACATATATATATATACACATATATATATATATGTATATACATATATATATATATATATGTATATATATATATATATATATATATATATATATATATATATATATACATATATATATAGATATGCATATATATATATATATATATACGTATATATATACATATATATATATATATATATATATATATATATATATATATATATATATATATATATATATATACATAGTGTATATAAACTGTTTTGACAAAGTAAGAGGGTTATAGTGCCCATCAAGAAGATCAGTATTTACAATATAACCTAGGGTTGCATTCCATTCTAAGTGTCAGAAAAACGTAAAGTTAAAGTTGAACTTTCAACAGCGAAAATAAAGAGAATTAACGTAATCATAAATTGCACAATCCTAGTTATTTACACCAGAGAAAAACTCAAGTAGGTTCTCAAAGGGACGGCCAAGGGTGCCGTTGCATAATTCACAATGGCGAATGAATGACTGGCGCACCCTTTCGTAGACACCTGGTGTCGTGTTTATCCTGTCCGCTGCAACAACGATTCTCGCGACGAAATTTTCCACGGAGTCCAGAGGCGTCTCGTACACCAACGATTTTATATGCTCCCTGAAGAAGTCTAGTGGGTTGAAGTCCAGTGAGCGGGGAGGCCAAGCCACAGGTCTACTACGTCCATCCCATCCTCCGGGATATGTGGCATTCAAGAAATGTCGGATGACTAGAAGTGACGGTGATGTTCTTGAGATGTGATGCTTCTCCGGCATGACAGATTTGTTGACCGAAGTGGCGACTTGTGCTTGTTGAACGTGTTTCAAAGTTACTATTTTCTGACACTCAGAGCGCCTGCCTGTGTGTGTGTATACATATATATATATATATATATTGTTAGCTATTCTTTGAAATTTAAAAATATTTATTTAAATATACTCGTTTATATATTTATATACATCAAAATGCATTTATAGATAATGAAATTTTCTCTCTGAAGCTCTAAAGGAGAAATTTAATTGACATTAGGAAATTCCAACTTTTTTTCCTATTATTAACAGTATCTAATATAATAAGAAACGTCCGAGAAGTCATTTGTTCCACTTTCGTCGAATTTTGTTTTCCTTTGAGAGTCTTGATTTATTCTTTTCGTATATTGCTTTTTATTTGTGTTATCTACTTTTCTTTTCATTTTACTTTTGTAACCGATGGATTTGACAAGAAACTGACAATGAAGGAAATATTAGGGGCTGTAATTTTGAATTTTTTATGCAAGATAATGCCCCCCACGAACGTTTGAAGTTGCGTTTAATATTGAAATATTTAACTGCGTATTCCTTAAGTTTGGGACATATTTTATAAATGTAATTTATTTTAACCATGTGGAAAATTATTAGTAAAAATCTGATGTGAGCAACACATGACTTTCCTTATATAATACAATGAATTTACAACTTTTAAAATTAAAAAAAATGTCATTCTTATAGTAGATACATATATTATTTCCAAGATATTGAATTTTTTTCAATGAGTCGTCTTTTTCATTGATTTAGCGCCATTCTTATCAATTTGGCGAGATTTTTGTTAATTTGGCAACAATTAAAAATGTCGCCAAGTTGGCGACATTCCGCTAAATTCGTCGCCAAAATCTCGCCAAGCTTTATGGACGGAGAAATAAGTTATTCTTACAGCAGATAAATGACTATTGGCGTTCAAATACAAAAGTATTGCTCAAAGTATCTTTTTTCATGAATGGAGCGAGCTAGATCCACGAGAATGATGTCTCCCAATTTATCGCATGGTATTACATATGGAAAGTGAACATGTTTCTCTATAGGAAATACTTTTTTTTATTTTATATAACTTTTTGATAATTTTTTGAATAATATGCAATATCTCGAGAACGGTTCATGTTAGCGTTCTAAAATTTATGTCAATCGTTTTCTAATGAAAAATTACATGAGAAATGTCTATTTGCGTAACTTTATTAGCGGTTTTGATTTTTTGACAATTTTTTCAAAATTTCACTCGAAAATTTAGGGGGGTTCTGAACATTCGATTGTATATAAACACAATAGGCTTCCACTGTTTCCGGATTGTGATTTTCGTACCAAATTTTGTTCGAATCGGTCCATTCTTTCGTCAGTTATCGTCTCCACAGACTCACAGACACACACACACACACACACACATACTTTCATACACACACAGACATCACTTCAAAAATGCTTGATTCGTGATCAGGGATGCTTGAAACGTGATCTCCCGTCGAAAACTCGAATTCGAATTTTCACCCGTCACAATACTTTCCTTATACATTATGTATATAAGGAAAGTAAAAATACATTAAAAAAAGAAAAATACACTAAAGTGTGTATGAAAGGGATTTTGCTAACGTAAAAATGAAATATTGTTTAGATATTGGGGTGATATTCATTTACAAACAAACACCATAATGTTATCATTATCTGTCTCTAGTTTCTTTAAGATTCTTTGTGGGTAAAGAAATTATTAAATTCCTTAATAATTTCCTGCAAGACACAGCGTTGTACTTTACCGTCAGAATTCTCCACTTTCTTACAGTCAGAATACTTGTTTACAGGAACCGGTACTTAAGTACTTAAATACTTTGTGGGCAAAGATATTATTAAATATCTTGACACGTCGTTGTACTTTACCGTCAAAGTTCTCCAATTTTTTACAGTCAGAATACTTGCTTACAGGGGCCAGTACTTAAGTTCTTAGAATGTGGCAATACCAAAAATTACAGCTTTCAGTGCAGACGACTTTATAAAACTTGAACTTTCACGTATACATTGGCTGTCAAAGAACGAGAAATGTTATATAATTATTTTTACGGTGTGGTTTTGAAGGTAGTGACAAAACATGGATTTAAGTCGAAGGGACTTTCGAACAATGATTTATTATGACTAGTTTGCAGAAGGAGTGGATATCCTAGTGGTTAGCTAGCAGGGATTGAACGAACCGAGTTCGATTTCCGTCTCTGTCCAAACTTTCCTCGTGTTCACGCGGAGTACGAGCGATTTAAATGTGTGGATTCGTATGTCCTTCAGAAAGGTCGGTGATAGGAGAAGAAGGGTACAGTCCCTATGAATTTCGCCCCCACTGGGTTCCAATCTAAATTGGAAGGCACTCCCCGGCCTTCCAAACAGAGGCTCTACACCTTCGGGTAGGTCGGACGGTCTGGGTTGAAGAATAAGAAGAAGGATTGATACAGGAATAGTGTAACGATTGAATGAATTCGGCTTTTGGTCATGAAACGGCATTCAAAGCACAGATTTACTACTGGTTTAAATAATTCCATCTTGGACGTAGGAGTCTCAGTCATGAAGTTCGTAAAAGTCAACCCGGAACGTCAGGAAACGTTAATGTTGTGCAAGAAATGATGACTGTAGATCGTCACTTCACAAATGAGGAATCTAAATCATCTTTGAATATTTCAAGGACTCGGATGCATTCAATATTTCATGATCATTTAAAAGTCAGAAAGTTATGTGCGTTGGAGAACACATGATTTAATTCAGGCTTTAAAAATGCTCGCGTCAAACGGTGCAAGGAAAATCTGAAAAAATTCAACTCTGGTGTCTTAAAACATGTCTTTGTAATAGGTGCCGAAACGTGGATTTATTCCAATGAATATGAAATAAAACATCAATCTACTCTTTGGGTGTTTTAAAATGAAGCAAATCCTACAGAACTTGTTGAATGATTACTTCGTTTTTTTTTCGATAAATCTAGCCATGTTGCAACTTTCTTTGCGAAGATAGTAGATTAGTAAATGCTAATTGGTGTACGCAAATTTGTTTTTCAGAAATAGTTGCTAAAATGAGAAAAAAGAATGCGAAACATCGTCACTCTTAACCATTACAATATAAGCTCACATACTGCATTTGAAACTATCAATTATTTGAAGCATAAAGAAATTGATTTGATGATTAGTCACATTTCTTTCTTGAATAATTTAGCACTCAATGATTTTTTCTTGTTCTCATAAATCAAAAATAAAGTACATGATAAGCGATTTAGCAGCTCAGAGAAGCAGTTGAAGCTTATAAATCACATGTTACTGCCATAGCAGCTTCAACATGGCTCAACTTTAAAAAAATGTTGTTGTTTTTTGGATGAAAAATTATATTGATGCTAAAGACTAATATCTTGCTAAAATCTCCTTTTCAACCTTGTAAATTCAATCCGTCATTTAATTGAAATTTTTAATTAGTATTTACAATATTATTCATTTCCAATATGTGAGCTTTTCAGAAAATGTGAGGCCAAACTATTGTTATTGGGAAACTAGATCGATTTTACCGATTAATTATTGCTAAAGTTCACTTTATAGTTTTTAAAAATTTAACCGAATGGCCAAATACTTATAGGTTGCACATATCTTATTTTTACACATTAACTGCATCAAGCCCGTAACCCCTTCTTAACCCGTTTAGCTTGACCCTCATCAGTGATACTGGTTTAGGGAAAGGTCTTTCATTGGATGTTGCAGTGAATTTATGTGCCATAAATATTGTCCAAGTTTTATGTCAATGTAGATTCCGTTCTTCTTTCACAATATTTAGCTTGTAGCACACTGAGCTGTATTAGTTTACATAAGAATACTATATTTGGTCTTACAAGTATAAAACAATAATGTTGTAAAACTTAGTTGCAAACAGCCAGTGGGGTTTTTGAAACAAGTTCTTAAAGCTTGAATGTTATTTTACAATTATTTGTGACATATGACGCACTTTTATTACTACAATTCTGGGACTTTTGATTATCTGAAAACAAGGACTGTTTGTAAGACAGAGATTGACAGCTAATAAATAGAACAGGATAGAATTGTTATTCTAAATGTAAATACAAAAACTTTCATATTTATAAATGGAATTTTTCCTGTCAAAAGAAAATCAAATTGTAGAAAAAAATAACAAGTAGATAATAAGATATAAATGAAAAAATAATAACACAGACATGGCTATTGTCATGACTGAAAGCGTATGTGCACTAAATGAGCAATAAACATTATAATTACTCATAAATTTCAGCAATAAAATATTATATTAAAATGACGAATTCGTTACCTTATATTTCGAATGTTTGATATCTGTTATAACCTGCCCATTTATTTACAACCTTGGTTTCACGTGATTTATAGTTCCTGCAATGTACAAAGTAAGATATTGATCTGATCAAAGTAGATCTGACTACAAAATAAAGAGAAGGGTTTTCCTTTTAAATCATTTTATTGCATTATTATTATACTACTAGTCATGCATACTAGTCATGCATGTACATCTTGGTACATACATGATTTTTATATGTTCCTAATATAACAAATTGGTATAGTTACTAATTAATTAATTGCATATCTAACTTTTTGCGATAACAATTAATCCAATGAAAAATACAATTGCCGGGAGACATATGACAATGATGAATGAGAATGAGATCGGCTTTACCAAATACTAAATTTTGAAAACTATAAATATAATTTATGTTTTACATTTTGCTCTATTCTCATAGTTAGGTGAAGTTGTGCACAGTATCTGCGTGCGGAGCTTCGTTTTAGAAACTTGTAGCTATCTTAGGGCACTCACCTGCTGGTTATATTTCGTAGGCAAGTGATCGTTCACGCTTATAGGAGTCCAGATCTCAGCTTTGAACACCTTAAGAAAAATTAAGCATCCCATCATAGAATGTCAATTATTTTTCAGCTCTGTTCTTTTCTATCTTTTTTTTAATTATTTCGAATTTGGTGTGTCATCATCAGGTTGTACTATAATTGGTTGGTTAGTCAGACTATCACCAGGAATACTGATGTTTACATAAAGAATTCTACACCGTGTTACCTGAACCGTGGCCGCACGATAGTCACTATGAACAGTCCTTCCATTTATGCAGGTTAATCCATGTCAAACTCTCGCCATGGTGTCTGGATTATTGTACTAAAAGAAAAAACACTTGGTTTCCGGACAATATATAACGAACTAGACTACAATGTAAAATGCAACGCAAATCAATATCAATAAACATTCGTATGTTTTAGAAACAAAGTTGAATTCCTTCTTTGAACCAAAAAGTATGGATCCGAACGTTTAAATAAGCGTAATACTATATCAGCCAACATTGACTTGCGCATTTTTGGGCTTTCAGATTCAAACTCTTTACTAAAGAAGGATATCCAGTTGATTTCTAAAACATATGCCTGTTTATCGGCCGTGGTTTGAGCTGAATTTTACTTTGTAAATTAACCCATTATTGTACTAGCTGCCTGGTTCCCGAGTCCATACCTTTTTTCTCGCAGTTCACAGTCTTTAGTCCATATATCCGCCTGTGGTACAAAATCTTGTAAAATATCCCACATATTCTTACCAAATACCGCAATAAAAGAGTTTCCAAATATTCTGGCACTACAGCTGTCAACAACGTACTTAAACACATCTACTCTTAAAAAGCATGCAATTAGAAAGTTATATAAGTTATTCATAAGGAAAACTTGTGAAACGTATAGAGACATAAATAACACAGCAATGCAGCATACAGCTGTTTTGATGATACGTTGAATCCCCTTCGTCAGTGCAAGAGAACTAACAAACCCGAAATCTAAAAGAGGAGTAAGCGTAAATAGAAGAAACCGAGGGGATTATATGCCCATGACCTGGATTAAGATTTCAATTAAGAGAGTCAATCAAAAAACAGAATGAACATTAGTCCAGCCAATCCAAAACGAGAAGTAACATACAAGATTGGCACACACAACAGGAACAAATATTAACAAAACACAATAGGAATATCGCAACAAGATGAGCCAAATTCGAACAAGAATAAATGAAACCCAACAAGACAAAAAATAGTTTAAAATGACACATAAGAGCTCCAGGGGTGCGGTAGCCCATTGGTTAGCGCGTTGGAGTTGCATTCGGTAGGCCCGGGTTCGATTCCAGCCACTGGCAAAACTGCCGCAGTGTTCACGCGGAGTACGATCACGTTAAACATGTGGGTCCGTAAGTCCTTCCGAGAGGTTGGTGGTAGGGGAAGGAGGGTACGGTCCTTGTGGATGCCTCCCCCACTGGGTTCCGGTCTAAATTGGGTGGCACTTCCCGGCCGTCCAAACAGTTACCTTACACCTTTCTGGTAGGTCGGGCGGTCTGGGTAACAACAACAACAACATAAGAGCTCCAATGGTTATGAAATGGTGCGGAAAATGTAGAAAGATTTACAGGGCATTCCACCAGACCGCGGACAAAAATAGAGTACTGGTCAAGTCATTAACTAAATTACCAAAATTCCACTGGACATGGAACGCTTCAAAGAAATCAAAATCATAGATCGACATGCAATTTTGCATAATCCTTGCTGAGGAAAACTCAAAACGATGGTCAAATTGACAGCAAATGTTGAGCAAATAAATATTTGTTAAATTCCTGTTTTTTGACATAGATTTCATATTCCTTAGTACCAAATTTTAAAGCACGTTTAGTTTGACCAATATAAGAAGGACCACATTGGCAAGAAATACGGTAAATGCCCCAACTATTAGAAATTTCCAAAGAATCTTTAAGATTAGAAAACCTTAGTTTATTAGAAGTTTTAAACACAATATTGAATTTGAATTTTCTAAGGATTTTAGCAATCTGTGGATTTGTTTTAGGATAAAATAGTAAAATGATAATGTCATTGAATTTTTTTTTCAAAAATAAGTTTTGGGGAATGTTTAGAAAATGTTTGCATTGCACAATCAACAGTACTGGGAGAGAAACCATGATCGACAGCAACAACTTTTTAATAATTTATCTCATCATTGAGAAAATCCATAGTAGAACAAACGTTTTAAGCACGATAAGCAGACGTATTGAAAGCAGCAATTTTCTGGGTAGTTAGAGGGCAGGAAATATTACGTGGAAGTAGAGGAATCAAAAAAGTTTTGCTACATACCGTAGTGAGAAATTCGTCATCGTTGCGGATAACCAAGACATCCAGAAATGCAAGACGAGTGTTTTTCAATTCATAGGTAAACTTAATGTAATTTAAAATATCCACGATACCATTGTTATCATTAGAAGTTTGATGCAGAGGAGCGAAACTGTAATCAGCATAACGACTATAAAAATCTGATGTGGACAGCACATGACTTTCCCTGCAGATTTATATCCACGATCTCTTTATTTTAATTAAATTTAATTCACTTTTAATTCAATTTTCGTTCTCTTTTGATAACTAGACTTATTTTCAAAGGTGGCGTAGAGAAAATACAAAAAAACTAAAATATCTCGAGAACGGCTATTCCTAGTGTAATGGGGTTGGCCTTATTCTTTTCTTCGTTAAAAATTACGTATGAAACAAGTATTTAATGGATATATTTGAGCATACGTAGTTTTTTAGTTTAGATTTTGGCGGCTTTTGCGGGCCATTTTGCAAAAAAGGCAGGTTATTTTTTCCGAATCGTACCAAAATCTAATCAGCACCAGATTCGCCCACAAGTGACTTACCTACCAAATTTTATTAAATTCGGTCTATCAGTTTTTTAGTTAGAGTATATACAATATCTGCACAGACAGACAGACACACAGACAGACATACAGTCACACAGACAGACACACAGACACACACACAGACGTCACGCTAAAAACAGCTTTTTCGTATTCTAGAGGTCTCGAAACATGTAGATACGTCGAAAACTCGAGTTGTAATTTTCGGCATGATTCCAATACTTTCCCTATGCATTATCATGTATTGCAGGGAAAGTAAAAAACAAACTGGATAATTTCAAAGAACTTATGTTTAAAATAATGCATATAGATTTCCCTGCGAGTATAACTGAGTGGAATATCCATAGTCAAGTCATATGAAAGACAAAATAATTTTTCGATAAACAAGTGTTGGTAAGAGAAACAATATCATTAATTTCAAAGAAATGGAATCCATAAAGTATTTTCCTGAAACAAGACAATGCACCCTTAACAGGGATATTGGTAAATAACGACTTAACATCAGAAGAGAGCATAGTGAAACCACAAGAGTTTAATTACGAATTTTCTGCACAAATTGGGCAGAATTTTGGCAGGTATAAATATTATTGCTAAGCAGAAGAAAGAATCAAGAACTAAATGTTTGATTAATTTGTAGGAATCAATACCAAATTCCTGCCATCCTACTAACCAGAAAATTATTGCTTTCAATACATTTGTCCATCATACTTTGAACGTTTTTTCTACTATGGATTTGCTCAATTCTAAGACCGATTATTTAAATGCTGTTGCTGCCGATCGTGGTTTCTCTCCAATTATTGTTGATCGTGCAATTAAAAGAATTTCTAAACATTCCTCCAAACTTACTTCTAAAAAAGTTTTCAATAACATTATCATTATACCATTTCTCCGAAAATCAATCAGCAGATTACTAAAATCTTTAAAAAAGTCAAATTCAAAATTGCGTTTAAACCTTCTAATGAACTTAGATTTTAAAATTTTAAAAATCGTATAGAAATTTATAATAGCTCCTTGGATAAAATAAAAATCGCTTTGGAACGATGTATTAAATATCAGAACAAAATATCAGCGCCTCCAATTTTTCTTTTATATACAAGAATAATTCATCAAGACTTGATTTCTATGATATTTAATGCGGTATATTTCTATTTACCTGTAAAAATATAATGTTAATTCAAGAATAATTTAATTAAATTAAAGAATAAAAATTTGATTCTAAAAAGTAATTTAATATACATACTATTGATGTCCAAATAGTTTTAAAAAAGCCTGAGCTCTTTCGGACTTCAACACAACCTTCCTCAGTAGCGTCAAGTGACATCTTATTAACATGCCTAAATATCATCCACATCGGCAAGCAAAATTTGCATATTACAAAATAGCATCATTATAACAAACATGATAAGGCATCAACATAAGCCATGAGCAAGAAATTATATTAAAGGCAATTATACTAAAAAATTAAAGAGGACAAAACTCTATATCAAGAATGGCATTTATACATAAAATAATTTCAAAATTTTAAAGTTTTATCAGAGGTAGAATTTTAAAGGCTTAACGCGCATAGAATCGAGAACTAGCCGCCAAGCATAACTCAATAAAAATTGAGTTATGCTTGACGACTCTAAAAAACAATCTACTGCTCTTGGCCAGCTTGCTGCTAAAGATAATTGACAGTCTCTTTTCGATAAAACTTTCCTTTTGATTAGTTATAGTAATCAACGCTCCATGTTAATGTATGAATCCATGTTTATTTATTTATACCGTGCTGAGATCTGTATTTTTAATCCTGTTCAGGTTTAGAGTTATGCTAGGCGATTCGTTCTCGATTCCATGTGCGTCCAGCCTTTAAAATCATACCTCTGATAAACCTTTTAAATTTTGAAATTATTTTATGTATACATGCCATTCTTGATATAGATTTTTATCATTTTTAATTTTGCAGTATAATTGCCTTTAATTTAATTTTTTGCTCATGGTTTATGTTGATGCTTTACCATGTTTGTTATATTGATGCAATTTTGTTAAATGCAAATTTTGCTTGCCGATGTGGATGATATTTAACCATGTTAGTACGATTTCACTTGACGCCACTGAGGAAGGGTGTGTTGACGCCCGAAAGTGCTCTGGCTTTTTTAAAACTATTTATACGTCAATATGACGTCTATTAAATGACTTTTTAGAATCAAATGTTTCGTCTTTAATTTAATTAAATTATTTAAAATCTTGACGAGTTACCACTCTATGTATTATATCAAGAAGTATATAACTCAATTTCCAATTGCACATTTACTTTTCCTTTCATTTTCATACGCGAAAATATAAATCCAGTAAATGATTTTCAATTCGTTTCATTTTTCTCTAAATCAATTTGGTACGAAAGATAAATTTCATTATTTCCCTGCAGTTAAAATTTCAGCAGCATTTCCGATTTGCTTTTCCAACAATTTTAACGGAGGCCGCCATTTATCTTAAACGCAAAGCGTATGAATAATTCAAAGATTACCATTCAACTTTTGCACTTGATTTGTGATTTGGTCAGGATATCGAAGTTCCGTATAATTTTAAATTGTCGCAATGTAGCTGCGTATTCGAAAGTGGCGTATTGTGAAAAATAGTTGAAGAAGGAATCGTCATTCGATAAAAGTTGACGTTGGAAAAAATTGGATTCTGTCTGGAACAAAATCAAAATATATTAATTTATTCTGAATGAAACGGGAAATGATGTGTTACGAGGTAATTTTGTGAAATTTTGAACGTATTCAAGATTTGTAATTTAAATTGGAAATATATTTTTGATTTGTGAAATTTTCCTTTGTCATACAATTGTATAACATTTTATGTTTTGCTTATATTTTTTTAAGTCCCACCATTTAAAAATTACCATACAACGTCTTTTTCGCCCAGATTCTCACGGTTATATTCTTATAATAATTTTGTACATTTCTTTCAAGTAATAGCTTGCAATTTCTTATGATTAATTATGAAGATATTGGAGAAAATAGTGTATTTTATAGCCGTAGCCATATGTTGCAGCCAAGTAAGCAGTGAAAATTGTGATTTTTCTTGACTTGGAAGATTTTTATCCATTTGCTAAATCTTTTAAGATAATTAAGTCATGGAATCTGATAACTTGTATGGAAATATATTTAATTTATTTTTACAGGCCTCACAAACGACTCCTTCATAATTTGCTCTCTCTGAGGAACAACTAATACTGAGGTGATGGAGCTCGTACAGCAAAAACACGCGAATAGAAACTGGTTCGTTTACATTTAGAACCAGGCCCTCTGAAATGTTTGCAAGGAACCACCACGACCGTCATCACGAGGTTGACTAGCACAATCTGAAGCACTATAGATTGTTAGGTTACAGATAGAGCTTAAATTTAGAAAAATTGCGGGAAATAATAACAATCGTCTAAATTTGAAATTTTGGAGATCGTATCGGTGGTGCTATCTATTGCATATTGCTAAAACTGACAAAATGTTTCAAATGCTAAAATGATTTTTACAAATGCTTTTTAGTTGTTTCTTACTTACTTACCAATACAATTGTTTTTCAATTCCAATACAGTTGCTTTTCAATTGCAATACAATTGCCCTTCAATTGCAATACAATTGATTTTCAGTTGCATTACAATGTATTGTCAATTGCAATACAATTGCTTTATAGTTGCAATACAAATGTTTTTCAATTTCTAACTTTCGATTTCTCCAACTTCTAGTATTCTTTTTTACCTCAAACTAAGAAAATATGAAAAAATCCACAGCTGTTAAATTTTCACAGAAATCGTCCAAATTCAGCTGATTGGATTAGAGGAGATATCCATTGGACTATTGCACGTTGCTAAAATAAAACCCAATTCATTAATTTATTTATTCTGGTCCACTTTTAAAAACCCGAATGGAATAATTAGTCTCTGCTTTAATTCACTGGAAAGGTCGACAACATTTGCCAGTTTTTGATAATACACTCATAGACATAAAAATTTGCGCACCAAGAAGGAATTGTGGGATCGTAAAGAAACTTGGCATGAAGGCACGAGTTAGACCGATATGCAAATGATTTAAAATACATCGTGATTACGCATTACGTAATGCCACCAGAGGGCGTTGAACTTCGTTCTACATAGCGCAGAAAAAAGGTACCAAGAGGCTTTTTGCCTGCACTTAATCTGTTGCAGTAGCACGCTTCTTCATTAGGAATGACGCTACGCCGCCATCGAAGACAATATGAACAGCTGTCAGAGTTCAAGAGGGGAAGAATCATCGGGATGATAAAAGCAGGGTGGTCAACTCAAACTTTACCCAGCCACGTAGGCCGTTCTGACTTTACTGTGAGTAGGATTGATACCAGTGTACGAGTGAGAGGTCGCATACACGGCGGGCAGGCTCAGGACGCCCTCGGCAGACCAATGGACGAGAAGACCGTCACATCATCCGACACGCACGCACAGCTCCAACTGCACCATTGTCCGCCATCCGGACACAGGCAGCACTTTTAGTATGGATCCTTGTGTTTTTCCGTACCATCGTTAGGCTCCTGGCTGAAGGACATTTGGTATCGCGGCGCCCATTATATGTGCAGCCAATGACAACCACCCGCCGTCGCTTCCGTTTGGAGTGGTGTCGCGGTCGACGGGATTAGACCGCAACCGAATGATACCAGGTCGTCGTCTTTAGTGACCAATCAAGATTCAATTTGGGCAGTGATGATAAATGTGTACGTGCGTAGAGGCCCCATGGTGAACGCCTCAGTCAATCCTGCTTTAGCTTTACAGCGGCAAAACGCCGCTCCCACAGCTGGTGTGATGGTATGGGGTGCCATTGCATACGACACCTCTAATACTGATCAACGGAATGATGACAGCCCAGTGGTATGTATGTTCGTGACATCCTTCAGCCACATGTGTTGCCACTCATGGCTGAACTTCCAGGAGGCATTTTTCAACAAGACAAATCTTTTTCACACAAAGCAAGGGTATCACAGGAATGCCTCCGCCACATTACCATCCTTCGAATGCCTGGGATCACTTGGGACCCCAAGTTGGCCAGCCTACGTGTTTGGTCGAACTAGAGGCGTTTTTACAATAACTGTGGAATGAGATGACGCAGGATACCATACGGGACCTGTATGCCTCAATGCCCGCCCGTATCGCATCATTTATTCACGCTAGAGGTGGCCCAACAAGGTACTAGAACCTCTATTCACTTGAGATTTTCCTGTAATAAATGATCCTTTTGCTTTGATTTTGTATCAGTTACTTACATCAACGTTGCTCTCACATATATACAATTTCATTCGATTCTGACAACTCGTTCTTAGACCGCAAATTTTTATGGCAATGTGTGTATATTTCGTAGGGATAAACATATATTCATTTTATTTCTGTATATGCATCTAAAGAACATATACAATCTTTTGCGGGGAAAAAAAGGAAAAACCGAAGCAAACCAAAAAAATAATCCGATCATCTCGATATTTCGCATGCAAATTCCTTTATACCAAGTACGCAGATGATTAAATTTGAAAGACCAATAAGTGGTAACTTCGGTCATAGCCAGCGTTTCTACTGCGCAACAAGCATCCTATAAATCAGGTTAAAACTGTGGCAGATTTATATTTACTCGTTATCGACGTTGCAGTTCCGTGGATATATGCAATTAGACGAGTTCAAACGTGGTTGTATAGTCTGGATGCGTGAAGCTGGCTGGTTATAACGAGCAATAGACCGCCACCTGCACCGAACGGCCACTGGTGTGCCAAGGTGCTGGCAGCAATGGTTGCTGAAAGGAACTGCAATGGTTGCATCGGCGGAATGAAGACTCTGGAATGCCAAGGCGCACAAATGCGAGGCAAGATCGGATAATTGCGCGACAGGTTCGAACTGGCCCAACGGCATCATTATTCGACATCCAAATTGCTACAGCCTCTTCCATACCACCCGTGATACCTTCCGTACCACCCGTGGTACCTTTCACGGTACTTGGCTGAGGTGGGGTTACGCTCACGGCGGCCTTTAAGACTTCTGACTATAACCCCACAACATCGAGAGAGTCGTTTGGAGTGGTGTCGTAGCCGACCATCATGACTGCCAGCAGACTGGCATTGCAGAGTGTTCAGCGATGAATTACGATCTAGTATTTCAGCAGATGAACATCAGGTACGTGTGGAAAACGCCAAGTCCAGCGGTTCCAATCAGCCTTTGTTTTACATAGGTCCACAGCCGTTATCCCTGGTGTGATGGTGTTGGGTGCTATCTTTCACGAGAGCAGGTTTCCTCTAGTCATCCTGGGTACAACTTTAACAACTCAACGATATTTTGATGAAATCCTGCGACCGTTTGCGTTACCCTTCATGTCACGTCATTATGGGGTCATTTTCCAACAAGATAATGCCACACCACATACGGCTCTGTGGTATGTCTCAGATGTTGTTGATACTGTTCCTTGCTAGCAAGGTCACCAGACCTTTCATCAATCGAGCACGTATGGAACATGCTAGCCGTCAGATTCGGGCACCACGAAGCGTAGCAGATCTGGAGCAACAATTGAGGAATGGCTGGCATAATGTATCGGAAGATGACATTGGGAAACTTTATCACTCCTTACCTAGACGTATACAAGCATGCATTGCTTCAAAGATCGGTTTCACCAATAACTGATTTGAAAATTCAAAGTATAATTGCTAACCAATGATGGGTCCTGCGGCCTTGATTTTGTAGTCATTTCATTACTTGTATATAAGTTGTAAGCGTATTTAATTTCAATAAAAACAGTCTATTTCTTCATGGTGCTTCGTTTTTTTTTTTTTGAAAGGAGTGTATATCCATCTTTAGAAAAATGTTTTGAATGTACTTAGATTTCTTGAAATGCAGATTTTCAACAAGATAATGCCACACCACACACAACTCGCATATCTGTGGACTGTCTCAGTGGTGTTGATTCTGTTCCTTGGCTCATTCCACTTATTATTAAATTCACTTTTATATTCAAACTCATTATTAAATTTAATATTATATTCAAACTCATTATTAAATTTAATTTTGCCTTTTACTTATATTTTTTTTTTCTTATGAAAATTAATTCTCTCCGAGCTTGACCACATACGGCACCAATTCGCGCGGCGTCATCATGTCATAAGGTAAAATTGTCCTTATCAAAAATTACCAGTATAGGACTTACCTATGATGCCGCCACTAAGGGTGGAGCATGTAAGCTCCCGGTTCTCAAGCTCGGACTACGAACACACAAAACATAAAGAAACACACATGCTTAATTGCTCAATTTATTTTAATATTTTACTTAATAGATATCTATTATATCTGGAGTAACTATGCTATAATTAAATCAATTATTAAAAGACACATAATACTGACAATATTACATTAATATCTATATATATATTTACACACATAATAACTTTGACTTAAATTTCTTAAAAACAGTTTCCTTAAAACAGTCGATAAAGAATAGTTCTTATAGTTCAATATTACGAACTCGTTCATATGATCTACTCATACGAACTGGTAGTCAATTATTTTAATAATCGTTAAAGGTGTGCCTTCCGTGCTAATAGTGACAATTGAAAGTTGGTTACCTTTTCTCTTTGTGTTACGTGCATATTCGTGCTATTTCAATGATGTAGGAAAACCGTTACACATCTAACTGCTCTCGCTAGCATTTCATTGCTCACATTCACTAGACACTTTTCACAAACCCAAGAAAACATGATGCTGACTCGTTCGAGAGTTTTTAAGTCGACTAAAAAACCTCAGGTGCGTCTAGGACGCTGTCGAAAAAATTGCATCTCTTGGAAAGTTCTAGAACATTCTCTCAAACCTTTTTCTTTTCACATTGTAGTGTCGTTGTTGATTCGTTGAAGTGAAGAAGGGGATGCGCTGCTTATTTATGTTTGTATTGCCATTGGCTCCCTCCGCAGCATTTAAATAGCTCATTATTTAGGTTGGCATCCGCAATTGGAATTGCAAAATGGCAAGGTTGGCATCCGTAATTGGGTGGAACATGTAATACAAATATTGTGTTACACAAGGTCACCAGATCTTTCATCAATCCAGCACGTATGGGTCGCCAGATTCGGGCACACCGAAACGTAGCAGATCTGGAGAAACAATTGAGGAATGGCTGGCGTAATGTATCGGAGATGACATTAGGAAACTTTATCACTCCTTACCTAGACGTATACAAGCATGCATTGCTGCCAAGATGGGTTTCACCAATTACTGATTTGAAAATTCAAAGTATAATTGCTAACCAATGATGGGTCCTGCGGCCTTGATTTTGTAGTCATTTCATTACCTGTATATAAGTTGTAAGAATATTTAATTTCAATAAAAACAGTCTATTTCTTCATGGTGCTTCGATTTTTTTTTTTTGCAATGGAGTGTATATCCATCTTTACAAAAATGTTTTGAATGTATTCAGATTTCTTAAAATGTAGATTTCTGTTCTAGATCTAAATTCTAAAATTTTTCAATATATTATTTTTTTTTATTCAATAGTGTTGCCGCTGATCATAGCGCTACCTAAATAGAAATCGATGTCATTCCTCGATGTCTATAGCAGAAATATAAGAATAAAAGCAATAATAGTAATACTACTACTGCTACTAATAATTATAATAGTAGTAATAGTAATAATAACAATAATATTAATAATAATAATAATAATTATAAAAAATAGCAATAATAATAATAATAATAATAGTAATAATAATAATAAAAGTAATAATAATAATAATAATAAAAAATAATAATAATAAACATGGACATATGTTCATAAATGCACCAAATAAAAATTGCTGCGATAGATATCGTTAGCTTCCTTGTGAAGAAACCCCAATTCTGCATACTCAGGTAGCCATCAAAAGCTGATTGTAGCACTTGAGCAGTATACAATTAATATATTTAATACAGTCCACCTGATTCTTTTTTATTTTAGTCTTTGTTGAGCATCGGCATAGCGGGTCGACAAAATAGTATTATAAAATAATAAATATTTATCTAGAAATTAAAAGTTAAAAATTAACCTAATTAAAAATTAATTAAGTTTAAATTAAAAATTAAATGAAAATAGTTTCACTCTCTAGTTTGATTTTTATATATAGTTTCATATACACATACCTAATAACAATGTTTAATTTGGGATTTATCAAAGATTTTATGAACAGCGAAAAAGCTCATTATTTTATCTTGGAAACAAAAACTCGTAAATATTTAATACTGCATATAATAAATATTCTACCTTGTTTTGATTTCTTCAGATACATCGAAAAATTAATTACTTATCATTAATATTTCAGCTGTAAAATCAATAGAAATGTGCAAGGGTATTTTAAGACTTCGTATTTCCATGAAAAATTTAAAACTGTATAAAAACTAAAAACAAACAAGCTTCAGATTTTTAAGTGAGAAGCCTTACTCATAATTTATTGGGAAAAGTTTTAATCATTAATTATGAACCAAAATATCAGTATTGAATTTGTGTCGGGTGAAAAAATTAAAGTAATTGATACTTTAAGTATTGATAGAATAAAATATTTAAAAAGAAATACTTTTTCTTTCATGAAATGTTAATAAGAAATATAAATAAGAAAACACGATATTTGAAAGTTTCAATTAATAAATAGTTAATAATGAGTGTTCTAGAAATTATAGTTTTTTGCTTAGTTATGATATATATCATTAAAACTAACAGTTCTTCCCTAAACTGTAGAACATTCTGTAACCTTTGCTCACTTTTTTCAGCTACTTTATTAATAATTTCGGCAAACTCTCAGAAAAGCCGCAATTACAGGAATTCATGAAAGATCCTGCTTCATTTCGGAAGTCATTTTAGAGTCATTCTGCTTCATTTCAGAGTCTCAGCGCATATGTAGGATGAGCAGCTCCTTCTTAACTGTTGTTTTAGCCGTAAAAATAGAGAACTGTAGCGGGACGTTGAAAATATTCTATGGTTGCCTTCCAGAGGTAAGCGGTTCATGAGTAATCACTATGCCTCTACGTCGACAGAGGGCGCCATATGATCAAGTTACGGAGTTTGAACGGGGACGAATGATTGTCCTTTATGAAAGGGGTTCTTATCGTGCAATAGCAGCTCGTATGGAGAGCAATGCCACGACAGTGATGCGAGGAACAAGTGGACTGAAGAGAAGAGTCTCAATTCTCTTGCCACGTCTCTCAATGTCACAACACCAGTGGACTGTGGAAGCGGTGGGCTGAATATAACTGTACGAGTCGCAAATCCGGCAGTTACGTTAGCACGTAATGATAGGCGCCTCATCTGCATGGCAGTAATGGACTGTACAACTTCATCTCAACAGCTGGCAGAACGTTGGGGCACTGCTACAGGGTTTGTCATTGTCTGCTCCGTGGACTGCTTGCAAGAATTCCATTGTACAGGATTCTCGTGACGCAAAATCCATCGACGCCTGTGGCAGCAATGGGCAACAACATAGACACTGGCGTGCCGATTGTCAACATCTCGACTTTTCTGATGAATCCCGCTTTAATTTGCGGTTTAGTGATGGCCGCATACACGTTAGACGATATACCCGTGAATTCCACCTTCCGGAATGCATAATAAAGCGCCATACTGGACGAATGCCAAGTTTTATGGTCTGGGGCGCCATTGGGTATCTTGGACGATATCAGATGCTAAGAATTGTAGGTAATCGCAACATCAGCCGGTATATCACAGAAGTTCTGAATCCCAAAGTCGTACCCCTTCTTCATCGCATCCTTGGAGCTGTATTTCAACAGAACAATGCCCATCCACATGTTGCTAGGAATGTTCAGGTCTTCTTTTCAGCACAACATATACATCATATTCCTGAGCATGCCTATTTACCGGATATGTCGCCTATTGAACATGTCTGGGATTTCTTCGGTCAGCGTCTCGCTAGTGACGCGCATCCCGTAGCTAATGCAGCTGAATTTTATGTCCAGATAGAAGCAACCTGGAATGCTCTTTTTTAGGTGCAAATTCAAAATACGTTTCATTCGATACCACGTCGTATAGATGCACTTATTGCAGCGAGTGGTTGTATTGGCAAATACTGATTTTCGAGATGTAATATACACATTATTACTGGGGATCTCGGTATAGTTCAGGATGATATACTTAGGGATATTATGAATAAAGGGTCTAAATTTCGCATTCCATTCTGTCATTACCCCAAATTTCCTCTTCAGTCTTTATCTATTGATTTTGATAAATTCATATACCGACAAGCTTGTTCACATTCCATTCCTTTTAAAACATTCCATCTACGAAAGTGTACTACCTTACATCTTCTAAAATGTTATTATAAACATTAAATTTACGAAGCCTAGTTATCCTTATAAACAACTCCTATCGGCTATTAAAAAACTACAACAACATATTGTCATAACATATGTAGATAAAGCTTCCAATAATTATGCCCTTATTTTTTACAAAATATTATGTTTCTCTGTCACAGAATTACTTGAAAAATAATCATGTTTTTAAACCCATTAATAACCAGTCTATCGAAATCAAAACTAAAATGCTAAAATTATATACACAATTAAATAATAATTCTAAATTTTATAAATTTCCATATGTTACTTTGGTTCCTAAATTTCAAAAATCACCTCTCACTTTTAGAATGATCACTTATGGACATAATACCTTTACTACTACAGTTAGTAAGTACTTACTAAACTGTTTAAATAGAATTAATGAATCTCTTAAATTTCAAAATTCGGGATATTTCATTTTTAACAATAGTTTTGATTTAGTTAATCACCTTATCAAGCTTCCACATATTCTTGGTTTCCATACGTTTGATTTTAAAGACCTATTTAATAATATTGATATTAAAGATTTATATAAAGTTATTATCTTACTTTATCATGATTAACTATCAGCCAATAATGTTCCATTTAATGTCAAAAACTTTCTTATGCTATTGCACTTTGTGTTAGACAACAATTACATTACCCAAGGTGAAAACACATATTTACAAACACCTGGCGTACCTCAAGGGGGCTGTAGTAGTAGTATTCTACCTAACATATATCTTTATTATTATGAATATCATTTTATTTCTAATTCGTATATTATATATAGATATATTGACGACTTAATTTGTATTATCATTGATGATTTCTATCCAATTAATATTGATTTTTACCTATCTAACCTACAATTACTCCCAATGAGCCTAGTGTTAGTCAAACTGACAATAATTTAGACCTAAATTTAGATACCCTCAATTATCACCAATCTATGTGATAAATATTCTTATAACTTCACTATCATTAAGCTGCTATCATATCGATCTTGTAATTCTATTCAATTGTTTATAAACATCATTTTAAAACAGATACTTCGAATACATCGACTTTCTCATCCTCAGTTTCACAATCTCCACATCAGCAATCTTAAAAGCATTTGTCAAAATTGCCACTATCCGGAAGTATTTGTAAGCAATATTATTAATAATATCAAAGACAGCACGTAATAATTTTACAAATGCATTATTTATCCTTAATTGCATAACTCAATTTTTTGAATTTCACCCATTCTTATCACCTAACTTACCACTAGGCCTGAGTCTGATACTGTTTACTATTTTTGAAACACTACTTTCCACTTGTCCTGAGTCCTATACTGATTACTGTTTTTGAAAGTCTTCATGCAAATTATTTTTCGTTCAAGTTCAATAGTGTATTCATTCCTTTGTCCACTCGCTTTGATGAAGAGATATAAAATGCTCTGTCGTACTTTCCTCTGCAAACATGTCGACCCCCACAGGTTGGCTGTGCCTGTGAGTTAATATTTCTGTTTTTTTATATTTCTGGTTTATAATTCATTTGGTTTTTATTATTTCTCCTTCCACTGATCAGTAGACAGTTCCAATGGTGTCCACTGTTAAATACTATCGCCATTGTCAGAAACTGGCTATTCCATTGATTTTAATTCGAACTGTATGGCTGTCCTGGCGAAAATGCAATTTCGAACAAACCACTTTTTTTGTGTAGTTTCAATTGATTGTTCGCCATGTCTTGATCTTTAATCTTGAGCTTATTATTATTGCCTTTTCTCATTTTATATATAATTATATATATATATATATATATATATATACATTTTTAATTGTGATTTATGTATATTAATATTCCACTCATTCCCTTTCCATTATAGTGATAAGTTACCTCATATTTTTATCCTTAGGCTAGGTCTATAGTTACTTATTTGTAACAGATATGCTAGAGATTGGTTTTTTGTACTTATCGTAGTTTATGCATAGATTTCGATTTAAAAAAAGGTTTCAATTTATATATATATATACATATACAGGATATATATACAAAATTACCAAAATTTCTCAAATTTTAAGAAATATAAATCTATATTATATAGTTCAATCACATCACTTTTATGGCAAAGGTGTGATGTCGTATCTTAATTATTACAGAGGCCATTATAAAAAGAGAAGTTTATTTACATGAACATAAAGTTAAAAATTTACAAGTTATTTACATAGCATGGCGCTACGTGATAGCGCGCGTGAACGTAGTCATCCGAATACGAATGCCCGTTTCGTTGATGAAAATGCTCAAGAGCTGGCTTTTATGAGCCAATGCATAGGTGTTGCGCATGCGTCACATACAAAGCAGAGAGTCCCTGGAAATCAAGAAGATTTGGAGAGTTTTATGCTAATCACTTGATCTGGAGACTTTATTAAAATCGCTGGAGGAGTGTCGCCTTAGTACACCCCTCATCGTGAAAGAACTAGGAATTTGTAACGAACATGTCTTCCATACCCGGTGACTGTAGAGGTAGAGTTGGATGGTATTACTGGGTCAGAAACCGGTGTAGATGTTTTTTTACGCCCTCTAAGGGTTTTAGTAGAAATGCGGGTTTCAGTCCATCAATGCAGATGTTGTTGTCCAATGTGTAAAATTTGTCTGTGCGTACAAAAATTTCATCGTATGGGGTCTGCAACAGTCGACGTACCAAGTCGCTTCATACAAAAACATGGGTTGACTTGGGAAGTTCCTTGTGAATAAAAACACTGTTTGAATGACGTGAACTTGGAACTGGCCTTAATCGCTGCATTCGTCGACTTAATTGTAAAACGAATTCATGTTCATGCTTTGGGATGTCTTTTAGTGATGTGTCACGTGGGAATTCACATAACAACTGTATGGATGTGCCGAATGTTACTTCTGAACTGGAAGATTTTAGGACTTCTTTGATTAAGTATTTGAATTTCTAAGAGTACGCTTGGGAGTAAGTACATCTCTCCAGCGCTCTGGGTCTTGACAGAGTATTGCCGATTTCAATTGGTGGCAAAAACGTTCCACCATGGAATTAGAGGCAAGATGTGTGAGGCCAGAATATGTCCTCACATGAGACATTTTTATTTCAATATTTATGGTGCCTAGAACGGCTAACAAAGCTCGAGTCTGGCTGGCGCCGGTGTTTACAACAACGTGAACTTTTAGGTCAAATACCATAAATTTGGGTGTCCCAGGCCAAAGGGGCTGAGAGGGCTTTGATAAATGTCAAGTGACACCCCCCCCCCCCGCCGAAGGAACCACAAGGCACTTTTGATACGAAATGTTGTAGAAGCGACTCTGATACAAAATGTTGCAGAAGCAACTCGGATACAAAATGATGCAGAAGCAAGTCTGACACGAAATGTGGTTGCGAGAAGTTGTTGAAAAGAGTTTGACAAAAGGAACGAAGCGAACATGATCTAGCAGAACTGACTTAGGAGTTGCATTTATAGTATGCAGATATAAAGTATCAGTCGAAGTGAAATATACGAGGAGGAGCTACACACCACAGAGTTATGGCAGTAAGACTGATGCAAGCGAGATGATGAGCCCAAGTCTAAACTGAAAGGTATGTGCTCTGATGTTACCGGTCCTAGACACCTTCGTAAAATTAATACTTCTGGTCGTATCTCCCCTAGCTAAAATAGTTAAATGAAAATTGATAATAATTGAAAGTTGATATTGAGGAAAATTAGTGCTTTTGATAAATTGATGTTGTTAATAAATTATATTGTTTAAGTTAAATCGGCTAATCTTTTTATAATGATTAATGAATTCTTTTCAGGACTTACATATAAGCAAAATAATTGGAGGGTTATTGTGGCACAACAACGAGCAATGTACGTTTAAATGTTAATTCCACTTTATGAGATCAACGACCATGTTTTTAATGACTAATAAACAATTAATATTAATATAAATCTTCAAACTTAATTATTTCAATTCCACGTCCCACAAGATGATATGCTGTTGTTCTGGTTTTTCGGCTACATAGAAATCTCATTGATGAAATAAATCACTTTCGAATTGTCGACCCTGGTCTGTACTTACGACTTCGGGGACTTCAAATCGAGAAATCCATCCAGAATAAAATGCTTCTGAGACTGGGGATGCAGTTTTTTCCTCTAAAGGAATGGCTTCAGGCCATCGCGTAAATCGATAAAGATGACCGGTAAAGGTCCGACTATGTCAATGTGTACATGTTGAAATCTTCCATTAGATGTATTGCAGATCCCTAAACGAGATTTTGTGTGTCTATGTATCTTTGTTTTTATTCTCATGCTATACACGTTCGACTCCGAGCCAACTGCCCTACCGTGCGGAAAACACCGGTTCTCGTTAGATCACCGAAGTCTAGCAGCATCGGGCGCGGTTAGTACTTGGGTGGTTGACAACCTGGGAACACCGCGTGCTGTTGGCACATTTCGGGCTCCGTAACCCGGTGGTTTGCGCGCTGAATTTTCACGCTGCCACAACTGCCGCCGTGTTTATGCGGATTACGATCACGTTAAACATGTGGGTCCGTAAGTCCTTCCGAGAGGTTGGTGGTAGGGGAAGGAGGGTGCGATCCCTGTGGATGCCTCCCCCACTGGGTTCCGGGCTAAATTGGGTGGCACTTCCCGGCCGTCCAAACGGTTACCTTACACTTTTCTGGTAGGTCGGACAGTCTGGGTCTCAACAACATCACGTTCGACTCCATTCGGCATAATCCTTTCTGAGTGAAGGTCAAATAAATATTTTTCGAACCATGTTCACAGTTCCTAGAACTCCTAGATTGGAGAGGTCGTGGATGTTGTGAAATGCTTGCTTTCGGAAATTCTGTGGTATGTACTGTCGAATTTCGCCTGTAGAGGTGTCACATTGAAGTATGGGATCTGATGGATCAATAGCTATTCCTTTCATCCGTAACGAAGGATAAGATTTTTTTAGATAGTTTAGTTCATCAACAGTTTGTGCTTGTGCTATTGCTTCATAATCCAACACATTTGGTGTAAGAATCTCTTCTATGTAAGATAGTGCGACAGATACTATATTTGTTGAATAGAGAATGTATTGGATATTAGTCGTGAATTTACTAATATATTCGAGATGGTTTAATTGCCGTGGAGTCATATTTTCGAAGGTTTTTTTTAAACGCAAATGTAACAAGTTTGTGATCGGTGTATAAGATAAAATCTCTTCCTTCTAGCATGTGCCGAAAATGCTTTACGACGGAATATCTTGTGAGAAGTTCACGGTCGTAAGCGCTGTACTTCCGTTCTGCGGCATTCAGTTTGCGTGAAAAGAAAGCTATTGGGCCTAATTTTCCATTTTGTTTTTGTTGCAATGCCGATCCGATCGCTATTAAGGATGAGTCTTCCGAAAGTGAAAATTCACTATTTGTTGTAGGATAAGTTAATAGTGATGCGCTTAAAAGTAAGTTTTACATGCTTGAAAAGCATTTTTGTGATTTCGGTGCACTGTACTTGCGAACTGCCGCGCTTTTTGTTTCCAGGTATTAAGTCGTACAGAACTGTTTGTGTTCCTACAGCTTGTGGTAAAAACCTACGATAAAAATAAAAAATTGCTAAAAATCTTCTTAAATCCTGCACAGTTTTTGGTAGTGGCAAATTTTGTATGGTAGTTACTCCGTCTGCTGAAGGAGAAATGTGTTCTACCGTAACCATGTGTTCTAAAAGTGTTACTTCAGATTGGCCGAAAACGCATTTGGAAGTATTTATTACAACTCCATATTGCGAAAAACGTTCAAAAACTGTGAGTATGTACTCTTGGTGCTTGGATTAGAATTCTGAAGCGATTAAGCAAACGTCGATATATACAAAACAAATCGATATATACAAATCATGTAAGGATTTGTGCTTGAATCTTTGAAAGGTTATAGCTGCGTTGCAGAAACCGAATGGCATAAAGATAAATTCAAATTGTCCAAACGGCAGTATCACCGCTGTTTTCGGGATATTATCGTGTTCCACAGGAATCTGGTAGTATGGTCGTACCAAATCGAGCGTAGAAAACATCTTCTTATTTTCATGATTGTGTGCAAAATCGTGTATGTGAGCTATATCTATCCGGAATTGTTACTGCATTTAGCTTTTTGTAGTCTCCGCATACTCGAAATCCGCCGTCTTTTTCATTACATGTGCAAGACTTGCCTATAGGCTTTTTGATCGTCTACAATGTCTTGTCATTGTTGGCGAAGGTGTAAAAATCATAAGTTTGAGTTTGTTTTCCAGAACAGAGGTGCTTTGAAAGCAAGTTTTGACAGTTCAGCGGAACTGAGATCTTCCTTCGAAGCTGAATCATTTTTTGCTTCGTAGGGTGAGGTTAAACGAGTTTCGGTAACCTCAGTTGTAAACATGTTGCATTAGGAACTGAACACGTACTTTTTTTCAGAACTCGCTTAAACTGAAGTAGGTGCTCACATAATTTGAAGCATCACGTCTCCGGTAAGTTGGAGTTTTCACGTCTCAGGTTGAATTGGAGCCCTCTCGTATTGGTCACCACTCTATCGCGAAGGTGCGATGTCGTATCTTAATCATTACAGAGGCCATCATAAAAAGATAAGTTTATTTCCAGGAACATAACGCTAAATATTTACAAGTTATTTGCGCAGCATGGCGCTACATCATAACGCGCGTGAACGTAGTCATCCGAATGCGAATGTCCGTATCGCTGATGTGAATGATCTGGGGCTGGCTTTTATGAGCCAGTAAAGAAGTGCTGCGCATTCGTCACATACAAAGAAGAGTGTTCCTGAAGATCAAGAAACTGCGGAGAGTTTTATGATAATCACTTGATCTGGAGGCTTGATGTAAATCGCTGAAAGAGTATAGCCATTTATTTTTGAGATACATACTTTCTTCAAGATGCTGAAAACTCACGGAAAGACGTGGTAGAACTGAAACGTGAAAGCACTAAAATTGTCAGATTCCATCCAATCTAGCAAAAATTGTACAAGTTTCGTGCTGCAACTGCAGATATCGGCTATTCTATGCCGACGAGCACATAATATGCGCGAAACCGATCCATGTATGCTGGTATCTGCAATGGGAATGCTCTTCAACACTGAAAACTTGTTTAAGGAACACTAAAAATGAAATAACTATATAAATGTTATAATAGGATTTATTAATATAATTTTACATATACTAACCATTTGAACAACAAATAAAATTTGATTAAATAAATATGGTAAATTTTCTTTAACATCAAAAAGGTCAGAGTATTCTGGCAGCAAGAGCGATCTATTAACTATTAACTCTCCTCTATACTCATGTGTATAGTTTTGCATGAACAAACTATCCGTGATGCAAAAATGTGAAGTGCAGTTTAGAATTCTAAAGGAAAACTTAGTCAGATATGATACATAAAATGGCCGTCAATTATAGAATCCCGTGGACCTGGTTGTTCTGTGAAATGACCCCACAACTTCCAATAATAAATATCGGTGGTGCAGATGATGAAACGCAGTGATAATGTGTAATTACTTATACATATTGAATTAGATAGATAGATAGATGAACAGATATATAGATTAATAGATAAATAGATAGCGAGAGAGACGGAAAAAACTCGAGAATTGAAATTAAGTTTATTGCATCCTTAATTTACTTGTAAAAAATAGCAAATGAAATGATAACAAAATCAAGGGACGTTTTCCAGAGCTAAGTAATGAAAGTTTACGTTGACAATTTTGAAAACCGAACCTCAAAAAGTCTTTCTCTAACGACCGTTTTAGATTGGGCAAAACTGAAAATGCTCGATACATTCTGAAATGAAGTAGAATTAATATCTTAATTGACGACTTTGAAGTTTAATTCGTAGAAATGCGATTTTTAAGGGAATGTTTATAGCAATGTTACATTCCTATATTAAAAAAAAAAACCTAAATCTATCTGAAAGAAAAGGTAAGGACAAATGATATAATTAAACAAGATACTATGAATAATAATATTAATAATAATCTTTATTTTTCTACACAATAAATGCATTTCCAAACTTATATGTGATTGATTGCATGAAACTGTGGCAAACAACCGCGGAATAAATAAACCTGACGAGATCTACAACCGCCAAACAAACTAGCAACGAGCTGGCAGACAATCAATAGCCAATTATAGTGCAAAAGCTAAAACGAAACAAACTTGAACAAGCCAGTAGAAAAACAAGTAGTAAAATACAATAAATTACAAATTATCAATATCACAAGAGAAATACTTTTAAATGCTTCTCGAAACTATTTTTATTCTTTATTGATTTTGAAAAACGAGGAAAAGAATTCCACAATCTTAATGCTTCAGAATTGATGTTGAGATATAAGATATTAGTACGAGATATAGGGGATGGAATTGATTTCTATTTCGAGTATGATAATCATGATTGTGGAAATTTACAAAAAGGAAAAATAGTGCTGTGCTGATCATAGTGAATGTGATGAAACATACACAAAACAAGACGATAGTAAGAATGCTTAGCGGGCAAGATTTTATTATGTGAGCAAATTTCGTGGTGGTTAATGTTCACTTCAAGAGAATCTTTAGGTAGAGAAATAAACTTAATTTATTAAGTGTTTTAAACTCGTTTTAATTTCTGATATACGTTTCTCCCCAAACAAGATTACAATAAGATATATGAAGAAGAATAAACTGTAAAGCAGAATTGAAGCAAGATTTGATAAAAATATAATTTTGTTCTAATTAAACCTATGTTTTCCTTTAATTTGTTGCAAATGTAAACAACGTGCTTATTCCATTTTAACTTGTTCTACGAAACCACACCAAGAACTTGACATCAGAAGAAAATAAAATACGGGAGCCATTTATGTAAATATCATTGACATATGGGACAGATTTTTGTCTATGAAAAAAAAAACATTTACTTTTTCAGGATTTAATATTAGAAAGTTTGGGTCAAACCAGTCAGTAATGATTTGGATTTTGAGATTTTCTTGATTGAAAATGTCTTATAGATGTATGTAGAATTTATTTTCCCTTACTACACTTTATAAACTTTTACGTCCAATGATACTTCTAAATCAAACTTCCATAAAACGTCTATTTCACCATTTTTATAATAATTCTGAATATTTTCTTCAAGCACCGTTTGATGATTCGTTATGCTTCTATTTAAAACTATTTGTGAAAATAGACATATAGACAAATGCTCATTTGGAAACAATGAAAAAATATTTTTCTAGATTATGTACATTTTTTTACTCGTTTTCCAAGTTTTTGAATATAGGCATGGGATTTTTAGTCTGATAATTAGGTATAGAAATACGTTTATATTAAATTTTAATAGGTATCAATATTTTGATATTCGAACATACATTCGAATTCTTACTTGCAATATAAAATCATTTTTACTTTCTAATACGTAGTACTGAGAAAGTATTGTTTTTACGAAAATTTTCGAATAATAGCCATAATAAAATATGTTTGTTCATGACATCATTAGCCCCGCCCCCTTGGGTGCAAGTTACTCGCCCAACGGGGGTACATTGTCAAATTGAGCTGCACTTCATTTAATTTCATTTTAGAAACGGAATCAAATGAAGTGTTTATTTATTTTTATAAGATTAATTTAGTAAGCATATTTGTTCGGTTTGTAGTCCTATCCGGATTGTTGTAAATCCAAAGTTCAAAATATGTCTTTCGTTTCCAGCAAATAATATAATTTATTTCTTCGCTCTTTTAGAATGCAAATGTATGTTAACAAAATGCGCAAAATATGTATTTTCTTAAAAGATGATTAAGTTGTTCAGAATGACTAAATCCAATGTTCGCAAGGAATGCAGCCATCTAACGATTTTGAGATGGGACAGATAATTGGCCTACGCGAGGTTGGATGGTGTCGTACTAGGACACGTGTTGGGAGTTGTTGTTGAGACCCCGACCGTCCGACCTACCAGAAAGGTGGAAGGTAACTGTTTGGACGGTCGGGAAGTGCCACCCAATTTAGACCGGAACCCAGTGGGGGAGGCATCCACAGAGACTGTACCCTCCTTCCCCTACCACCAACCTCTCGGAAGGACTTACAGACCCACATGTTTAACGTGATCGTACTCCGCGTGAACACGGCGGCAGTTTTGGCAGTGGCTGGAATCGAACCCGGGCCTACCGAGTGCAACTCCAGGACACTAACCACTGGGCTACCGCGCCCATGTGTTGGAAGTTGTTGTTGTTGTTGAAACCCAGACCGTCCGACCTACCAGAAAGGTGTAAGGTAACTGTTTGGACGGTCGGGAAGCGTATTAATCTGTGTGTAAAACCCTACACAACAAACAATCCTTACACAATACAATGGTCATCACACACAACTAACATCCGACAGACTGACATACTTAAAATCAAGTAATGCACAAGAAATTCAAAGAGTCTTACACCAAAGGGGGAGAACCCAGGAGCAAAAACAGGATTAAGAAATTCATAGATCACCAAAAATTAAGAGCAGAGAATACTCACAGAAGTGTCACTTAACAGAATTTGAAATCTCTCTCGCAGTTTGAATACAGTCCTTCAGTTTGTTTATTAATACTTTATTTCTGCGGACACCGGAAAACCAAGCTGCAGAGTGGGCAGGGGAAGGTTTGACGAGGTGGAATTTTTTAGAAAAGGGACAGGAAAAAACATAGTGATCAGCGTCACCAAAAGCATTACAGGGACAGTTAGAAGAGGTTTTGTGCTTAAAGAAATTGAGGTAATCAAGGAACGGGCCGTGTCCGGTAATAAAATAAACAAGAAATCTGTTACAAATAAGAAGAGAAGGGTCAACCAAAGGGAGGAAAGAAAGAATACGGGCCGGGTCGTGATTACGGGGAGAGATATAGTCGTTTAAGTAAGTTTGCCACAGATTATTTAGGAATATTTTACAATGACGAGTGAGAAGAGAATAAGGGAAAGGGACCGTAAAAGGGGAACCAGAAAGGGAGGCAGCTTTGGCATGAGAGTCAGCAACTTCGTTTCCCACATGTGTTGGAAGTGTCAAAACTACGGTCAAACAATGTATCAAGATATAGCTGGAGGCAGGTACTCATACAAGTAGGGACTGGTGAACGCCTATTGACTGGTCAGCGCGATGATCGTCGAATTCGTGGGCGAGGCTTAGCCAATTCTACAGTCATACTATAGGCCATCAGATGAGTTCTGATACCTGCAATTTGACAATCATCCCCGTGGAATAATTTACAATCGCCGTGCGGTATTAATGTTGCACATATGCGTTTTATATTGCATTCTGGTTTGGAAAACGATTAGCTAACGAAATAATGATAGTCCGTCTATTGTGGTATTAAAGGTAATTTAACAGCTCGAAATTATGTCGCTGAAATGCTAGCTCCTGCTCTCTTAATAGCTCGAAAGAATTACGCCATATTTCAGCATAATAACGTACGTATATCTACATACGGAAATCATGCCATTGAAGTACAAACGAAGTACAAACATAATACCTTGACCTACCAGATTCTTAAATGTATCGCCGATACAAATTATTAGAGGTAACATGGGACATCATCGACAGGCTATGACATAAACATTTCCGGCCACAGAGGATATTTAACAGATTCAGCAAATTAAGCGATTAGTATCCAAATACTTTGGCATCGGCCCAATTCAGTACCATGATGTAGTGAAATGCATCGCTAACAAAGGAACGTTACGGATTTGGAAGCCACATTAAATGTTTTATTTTGCCCTAGACATTTCATCATATCTTATTTACTATACTCCTTAACTATCTATACATTCTTTTTTGGTACGGATTAAAAGATAACAGTTAAAGGTAATGAAATTAGGTACTACACTCTGTTGCAGACCGCGATCACCTCAGCAATAAATATCCATCGTCCCTATCCAAAGCTGCAGTCTGTCAGACAGAGGAACTAATATACTTAACCTACCCGGAAATTACAGGACATAACCAACTTAACCCACCCGGAACTTACAGGACATAACCAACTTAACCCACCCTGAATTTACAGGACATAACCTACTTAACTTACCATGAACTTTCTAGGATCTATCCTATCCAATAAGTCTTGTCCATGTAATTCAAGCGACTTCTTGATGCATCAATTTCAATTTCACTGAGTGTATATATACATAGTGAATTCTTACAACTCGGTATTAAAAGATAACAGTTATCGATAAAAATCAATAATTTGAGTCAATTTCATATTATAGTTTTGTATCAATGGTGCTATAAATTTGTTTAAAAAATTTTGATTTTTGCCGAAAACTTATTTTGAGTCGTGAAAAAAGTGTTTCATATTCAGAAATGAAAATAGCATTAAATGTACAATGATTAAAATTTTTAAATAGCGAATTCTACCTTCATACATTTGCAGGATTTTGCTAATTATGCATTTCTAAATAATTCGATTTTATAGATACATTCATTGCATTTTGGTGGAAAGGTTCATTTACTAATTGCTAATGGATATTTATAAGAATTACATTAAAATTAATGTATTTCTAAAGATAAGCATACAAATGAGAAACACATAATTCATTTTAATTGCATAGCCCACTGTTAAAAATTGCATAGCCCAATTTTTCTCTAATTGTTTATTTCTTTATGATTAATTAGACATATTTTAAGTCATGAACCTTGCCTTTTAACTTCAATGATCACGGAAATATTTTCACTGATGTCATTAATGCATTGTCAATATTTAATAATTCTATAGTTCATGTGCTGCAAAACAGACATAAAAGAAAAATCATTATAGTCTATTATTTATAAATGAAAAATATTCACTTGTCTTTCTCTTATTTTAAAGAGTTCACTTCGAAAATAAGAGATTGCAATTTCGTCCCAGTAGCTCAACTGTATAGCGTCGGCTGGTCCGTTCGAAAATTCCAGGTTCAATTTTTAGTTATTGAAACAGAGTTCTTTTCAACTTTAATATTTTGCATTTTAATTTTAAACATTAGTAATCCTTGACTGCATAAAATCATATCTAATACTCAAAACATATTGTACTTTTACAACCTTTAATTATTTTAAGTTATATTTTTTTATATTTCATTATTGCATTTTAATATTATATTATTTCATTTTATCATTTAATGATTATATTTTAAAATATCAATCATATGCATGTGTTAAGTCAAACACCGTACATTTTTCAGATTAACTTATATTTTCTAATCAAGGAGAATATAAGTTTTAGAGGTATATATCTTTAGCGCTTTTATTTTGGCATATATTGGAATCAATTACGGCCTTCAGGTTTAATGATTACGGAGATTATTGATATTTTCATTTTATTACGTTATCTGTTACTTTATGGCAAAGAATTTTGAAACTCATATATTGTAAACGAGTTATCTTCTACTAATACACAGGTATATGTCTAATATTCGGGAATATAAGTCGAACTCTCATAAATATCTAGCGTTTTTATTTTGACATATATTGATTTAATTTTATATTTTATGTAAATTTGTTTACAAGCGGTACCAGGATATTTTAGTCTTCATATCCGCCTGTGAAGATAATTCTGTATAGGAAAAACAGAGATTTTAAAACATTTTTTAGGAACAATAACTTAAATATTTTAATAGAATGATTTGAATAAGAATAACATTTAGAATATTGTAGGAATTTGCACATGATTGTGAATTTCAAGTTTTTTCATATTATATATTCCGTACGAAGAACGGGTATAATGATATTGTAAAATTAAATTAAGACACTATTTATTAGTTATAAAATTTTTGAATGCAGATTTTCCAAAACAATGCCGAAAATGAAAATAAATGAATGCATTATTTATAATTCATACATATTTTATCAGCAGATTTTTAAAGGTAATGTTAAACATAAAAATATTTTAATACATTTTTTTATCATTCATAGGAAATTTAATTGCAAATTTTCCAGAACAACGTCAAATATAATAATACATTTATATATCGTCTATTATTCATAGAAACTTTATCTGTCTATTTTTCAGAACTCCATTAATCATAAAAAACTAATATATTATGTATTATTTATATGGACTTTAAATGCATATTTTACAAAATAATTCAAACATAAAAATAACTTAATAAATTATTTAATATTCATAGGAACTTTCAATGCAGATTTTTCCAAACAACGTCAAACATAAAAATAAAACAAAAACATTATTCATTAATCATAGGCATTTTAAAAGCTGATTTTTCTTATAGCAGAAGTCAAAATTCATTAAAGTATTCATTAAAATAATATCCAATACGCAACTATTCACTATCCAATACTCAACTAATATTTCAATTTCACATTTTTATGTCCATTTGTACCACAATCACATTTTGAATAAAAAATCTTCCTATGAAACTTCATTTGTAAGTTGTTTTCTTAGAAAAGTATTTCCATAATTTTTTAAAATGTATTTAAGTTGGCAATAGGCTTTATCGATAAATTCAACTGATTGATATAAATTTCATAAATTTATTACTTTTGAATACAAAATTAATTTTAAACTATAATTTATTTTAATTATGCTGTATAATTGTTCCTAGGTGTACCATTATTATCCGCAAAAAGTAATACTGTGAAAATATTAAATGTTCGACAATTCTTGTCTTTTTTTCATGCAAATTAAATTTATCAGTCTCTAACTCTTGTGCTTTATATAATAGAACTTCACATTTGATGGCTGTAAAAAACATTTGATGGCTGTAAAAAATATAGTTTTTAAAATAACGTTTCTAAACTTAAAATCCTAAATTTGGACTACTTTATGTTCTAACTAGCCGCCTTTGGCGACCAGCTCGTTCGCTACCCTTGAAAATTCTGACCGTAGCAAACTCGCTGGCACGACCTACCAGAAAGGTGTAAGGTAACTATTTATACGGCCAGGAAGTGCCACTCGATTTAGACCGGAACCCAGTGGGGGAGGCATCCACAGGGATCGTACCCTCCTTCCCCTACCACAAACCTCTCGGAAGGACTTACGGACCCACATCTTTAACGTGATCGTACACCGCGTGAACATGGCGGCAGTTTTGACTGTGGCAGGAATCGAACCCGGGCCTACCGAGTGCAACTACCGCGCGCTAGTCACTGGGCTACTTCGCCCTCCGCGACAATCTCCATAACTTTCTTTTTATTCGCCAAATTTAGACCGGAACCCAGTGGGGGAGACATCCACATGGAGCCGTACCCTCCTTCCCCTACCACCAACCTCTCAGAAGGACTTACGGACACACATGTTTAACGTGATCGTATTCCGCGTGAACACGGCGGCAGTTTTGGCAGTAGCGGGAATCGAATCCGGGCCTACCGCTATCTTCCCGCGCGCTAATTTACAATTTAAAATGGCCATATGATAAGCTCTTAATTCCATCATCCTCATTCCATCATTCCATTATTCCATCATTTAAAATATCCATAAAATTAAAATATCCATTTAAAATATCCGCAAATTAAAACATCCATTTAAAAAATCCATATCGTTCCATCATTTAAGATACAAATAAATATAATAATTTCTACATTATATATTATAAACTTTTTATTCATTTAAAGCCGGAAGCGCGGGAAACAGAAAGCAAGCACCAATTCGGTTTATCATTGTCCCATCCATCGCTATGCATATTCAGAACCGTGACGTCACCTCCACCTAGACACAAACCGGCGCCATTGAAACGCGTTCTTGGGGGAAACGGGCGAAGGGAAATAGGAACTTCTTTCGGAACTTCTTTCTTAAAATCATGACTCCTTTAAAATTCCGATCTAGCGACCAATTTTAATTATTTCTTGACCAGATTGGGCTTGTAAGAAAGCCAGATGCTTGAGCTTTCTATAAATGTAAATTATTCGTGGAAATTATGAGTACTTTTTACTATGCGAGAATTTAAAATAAAAATATTTTTTTTTGAGCCAAAAGTGACTTTTGTTTTAAAATCTTTAAAAAATATTAGAAATCGGAATTAAGATTTGAAATTGATATATGTTTACTCGCAATTCCGGTGGCGTGATTTGTTTTTTTCTACGACGTCTGGATCGTGGAGAAAAAAGACCAAAAAGGGCAAAAAACGGTCGAAATTGCATAAAACATTAAATAACAAAAGAAATAATTAAAATTTTAAAAATCGGTTTTCACGTGTCACCTTCCCCCTCCCCAGGTCTCCGATTGTCAAATTTCGTAGTTCTTCGACGCGCGGTCGCGAAACGTATAGTGTATAAGACACACAGACATTGCCTTTTATTTTTTAAGATGACATGATGTACAAGACCGTCAATTGTTGACTACACCTTCGGGTTGGTCGGACAGCCTGAGTCAAAGAAGAAGAAAGTAGATTTCTTAGAATTATTTTTGTGTTTTCCTTTTCCGTTCGTTGTAACTGCACTACACCCATTGAATGACCTTGGCAGCCTAGGTGATAAGAAAACAAAAAAGATGAATCATGCATAAAGCATTCCAACTGAACTTTCCAACTGAAATGTAATTGTATTAAACCCTTTTATTAAAATGACAGCTGCGAAATATAAATCGTCTGTTTATCTATGCAAAATTAATGAATATTTCATTCATATCATTTATATTCCAGACCCCTGAACTAAATAATTTTATGTGAAAAAATGCAGCAATTCTTCTACCACTCACCTTACAATCGTTTGATTTGTTTACATTCTACATCCGTTAAAATCAGGCTTCGTTGTAGAAATAATCAAAGTGTAGTGATCACTAAAAATCAAAAATATTTTAATTGGGTAGTTACTGAATTTATATACATAGGTAATACGAGAAAAAAAGCGATTTTAGTACTGTGTAAACACTAAATATAAATTTAAATGGTCTTTAAAAATAACGATCTTGACACAAAATGGATGCCATATTTTATTTTGAAATTAGTTCCGTGATCTCATATATATCACAGATGTGATTATTATTTTAATTTTTATTTTAAAACCTACCGAATTTTATACATTTTGTGGGATAATTTGAATATTTCCTAAACTATTCGAAGCAATTCGTGTATTTCAACTTCGTTTCAAAAACGTTTGGAAAATTAGATCCCATAGGATTCAATGTGTTTCATTTTTTCAAACTGGGTTAAATCCGAAACTAATTGATTGATATTATTCATTTTAATTTCCGTATGTACTACAGACCGTTTCAACAACACACTAAAATTCCATTCTGATAATGTCATTTTTACGGCAGTTATCATGGGAACGGATAGACAGACAGACAGAATGACCAAAATCATAAACACTTTTCAACTATTTTGGAAAACGTTAAAAATGTCGGTTTTAATACTTTTCTGCGCAATAAATACGCAAATAAAATTTCCTAAATAGATGTACACCAGTTCTTAAGTTTTCATATTCGACATCATAAACATGCATAGGCACTCTCAAACACCGTTTCGAAAGTGTTCGAATTATATTTAGACAGGCTTCATAACCTTGAATTGGAAAGTTTGTAAGGAGAACAGTACATTGTACAATGGTGTTGCGAACTTGTAAAACGCTCCGGAGTCTCTTTTCCTCCTCTCACTTTCGTTTCTTTCGAAGACCTGACGGAGTAACGAAATTGGATCCAACAAGTTGGCACAAATTTATTATCTTAGGTCCAAACTTCTGGATAACTAGCATGGTTATTCACAAGCACAATTTAAACAGGAACAATATACAGAAAAACAGAACTTAAATGCTCCACTAATTTCTCAAAATATCTTATTCTATTCTCAAAACATTGAGGAAAGTCATTTCATAAAACTGTCGTTACTATTCTTCAAACATTGAGGTGCGTCACAGTTCAATGTAGCTAGTATCTTGTGAACTGCTCTCCAACTGAGTAATAACTCCTTTTATATACTATCTGTAGAATTTTCTGGAAATATATCTTAATTAGTAGAATAATGTTTATTTCGAGGCGTTTCTCAAAGTCTCCATATGTTAACAAATTGGCAATAAATTGTCAAATCAGGCATATTCGTTTCGAACTGTGACATGTGGAAACTTGATACTTACGTCATGGGTAAAAACGATGTATGGGTTTTTTTTCCGTCTGGTCTTCGAAAGAGATGCACGTGAGAGGGGTGGGGTAGAAATTTCAGGGGTTTTGCAGGCTTGTAACAACAGCATAATAAAAATATATTTGTATATTTAGTCCTAAATTATTATATGTGAAAAAGGTTGCTATTTCTCTAATATTTTTATTATAGTGCTTCATTAAAATCCAATATTATTTAGTTCAGAACTTATTAAGGCTTTCATCAACAACGTAAATAAATCATTATTTTATCTTGAAAATCAAAAATATTAAAAATTTGTGAAAATATTCTTTGCTTCTAGTCTAGTGCATTGAAGATTTAATTAATAATTATCCAGAAAATATACCAGAAAATTTGAGGTCTTTTTACTTCCATGCAAAATTTATAGCTGTTAAAAAATAAATATATTTAAATCAAACAATATCGCAAGCTTGAGATTTTTTAAGGGATAAGCAAAACCCATTATTTATTGGAGAAAGTATTAATTATTAATTAAGAATCAAAATTTCAGTATTGAAAGAGTTCAAACTAATTGGCTCTTTAAACACTGATAGAATAAGATGTTAAAAAGAAGATTTTATTTATTAAAAAGTTAGATGATAGTAAATAAGAATTAATCAAATAAGAAAATCCGATGTTCGAAAGTGTAGAATTTAATAAATAATTAATAAAATAAAAGGATTTAGGAAGAATGCTAGTTGCTTAGTTATAAGAATTCGTATATATAACTGAAACTAAATTGATTTTATATATATACATATACGAATATCAAAATTATAGTTTAACTTACGTTCCTCAATCTCAGCTAAAAGAAAGTATATTGTAAGAGTGATTTTGACATGTAACATTTTTCTTGATATATATACTTTTAGTAAATTAAGTAACTTTTTTTAATTCAACCAACTAATCTCGCCTAAAAAGTGTATTAAAATCTTGATGTATTTATTCACAAGTCAAGTTTATACCGGAAATTAACCAGTAGAGCAGATAATAGAGCTGACAAAATGTGCATTCTATTGCGAAAATACATGTGCAAGTAAAAGAAATTGAGCTACAGCTGCGAAACTTGGCATGTATGTATTGTTTGAGGAACTTTGCAAATGATTAGAATTTGAGAGTGTGGAAATAGTGGCAACAGAAGGATAACATTTTATTTAGTGATAAATCCTTTACTGTCAGCTATACGAACGGTTATATTGTGTGGCATTGGGTGAATTAAATTTAATATGTTCTTCTGCAGAAGATCCTGTCACAAATGTTGTAACTCGTCAGCAAATTTAGTGGTATTCTGAGAAAGCTGCAATTGCCGACCGAGCGCGTCCCCAGTGTGTTTCACTGGGGATTGGTCTGAGAACCTAGATGCCCATGGGAGGGCATTAAATTTTCGGAGATATTGTTCAGAAAGCCATGCAGTATGCAGTCGACTATTGTCTTGCTTGTAAATGAAACCTGGGTGGCTTGACAACATAAGTAAAACAGTCGGCAAAGTACAAGCGAGCCTTCAGATTGGCTTGCTGTACAACTGCAGGAGATCAGCTGTCCCTCGCGATGGCTTCCCAGGCTGTCACATCGTGTGTTATGGCCACGTGTTGCTAGACAACAAATGGGGGATCGGAACGTTAGCCAGCCCTCCTCCACATGCATATGCGGCGGTCATCAGCACCGAGAGAAAAGCAGGATTCGTCGCTAAAGACAACATTCCACCAATCGGACACTATCCAGGTTGGTACCGATTCAGATGGCTTTGCCTAAGTTGAGAGGTCACTGATAGGCGCTGTAATGAACGTCGAAATCTAATCACACCATCTACCATCTTCCAGTCCTCTCCAAACACTATTGATACAGGATGCATGGAGGACGGAAAATGCCTTCAAATGCCTGATAGCGAAGTCATTAGAGTGGACGTGGTTTCTCTCCTGCCTGCCCGATCCTCTCGAGCAGTTGTCTGTCTGGTGCATCCCAAGCTTCTACGACGGTTGCACGTGCTATATCTGAACCTGTGGCGTGAACAACTACCATATCGCTCACCGAACAACTACAATATCGCTCTGACGTTGATAGTGACTGATACGTCAGTTGGACAGGCCGACTCCCCTTAGGTCATCATGCGACATCTTTATAAATCCGGCAATTGTTTGTAGCTCCATCGAGTACGTCTAAAAAGACCGCTTTGTACCAAAGCAGAAAATCCATTTCCATTTGCCTATGAGTGAGAACATGTGTCGTTTTAAATACTGCACGCTGTGTCGTTCGCAAGCCCGTTGCATAAGTCCTATGCATGGCCCCCACATCCTAGAACGGGTCCCCTGGTCAAAATTCTTTAAGGGTCCTGTGGGCTGCGGACCCATGGACATTAGTTCCACTTATGCCTCTCCCTTTATGGCGGATCTTGAAAAAGAAAACGAACATCCAAAGATTCATGGACAATTGAGCAATGATAAAATATGGGGGGCGTAAGGAGCCGCTACCGTGAGTTGCACAGGATCCCGTATATTTCGCATAGGGGCCCGTATATTTTGTCAGCGCCCCTGAGTACAAGTAGTGTTTCTTCCTGGAAAAATGGTAACGTTGCGATGGTACGGCGATCGTGATTGATCTTTTTTGTCACGCCATAGTTTTAAGGACAGTGACCGTTAAAGACATAGCCACGAATTGGGCCCTGTTTGATAAAAAAATAAATCATGTTGCAGTTGTTATTTTTTATATTTCTCAAAGTCACAAAAACCAGTACCTCCTTTCTTTTTTAGCAGCTGTCAATTAAAACCCCCCGACTCCGCTGGGCTTCCTTTCACGTCCTTTTGTCCCGGGCTCCTGGGTGTAGCCTTGCTAGCCACCCCCTTGTGGAGGCCATAGTCCTATGGCATTATTGTCGCTGACAATTTGTTCATTTGCATAAACCTTCAAATGACATTTACATGCTTTAGATAATTTTTTATGTGTACATATATTTTTGCGACTTAGTGCATATATACTAAATTTTACAATAAAAATATAATTATAGGTTCTATGGGTATTTCTAGTGTAATTCATGTAACATTTTTAATGTATGGAGATGACCTGTTATTGTGCTTAGTATTATTATACCGTACATTTTTACTTTACAATTCAAAGTATATACAAAGAGAAAGTATTGTGATTAAGTCAAAAGTTGAACTCTCGTAATTTAGCAGACATGCAGATTATGATCCTCCCCAAAACACGTATCAACCATATTTAGAATGATACATATCTGTTTGTCTGTGGGAACGATATCTTTGGAACAAATGGTATAAAATTTGTTACCATTTTGTTGCTGTTAATAAATGGCATAACTCTACTGATTTTTAAGTAGTTTAAACTAGAGGAATATCTTCATTTTTTTGTAATATTGATTGTTCGAAAATCGAATTTAAAAATATAACTATGATAAAGTGTGCAAAAATGTGATTTTTTGCGCAATCAATGATAAACTGGATTACAACACGAAATACAGCGCAGATAAATATAAGTAAGCATATGCACGTTTCTGAAAGCAATTACTTTCCTCCTTAGGGACTAGAACACCACATGAGCACAGATTAAGCAGGTCAAATAGGAAATAGCTACAAAACATAATCCGATATAACATCGCAGCGCCACCTAGTTTGATGAAGAGGTAAAAAAACAAGGAAATCATTGTCCAAAATTATTGCATTTGTTGTTCCAAATTTCAAATTTAATTCATTTCCAAATTTTTAAAATCCACTTTAGAGCAACGAAAATCCACTTAAAAATTTAGCAATATTATTTGTTCCATTCAATCCTAAAATTGTCATAAAATCCAAAAAATCCTTAATTTAACTTCAAAGTGATAGTCTCCTCTATCAACAAAATAATTTTATTTACCCTTAAAGACCTTATTTAAAAGTTCAGTAATTAAGATATTTATCAAATTCCTTGTAAAAGCAGACTATCGTATATAAGTCAAACTAAATATGCCTTAAAGTACCACTTGAGAGAACATCAAATTTGGTTCCAAAGCCAAAAAATCAAGGCATACCAGCAATCATTTATTCATTCCAACCAGTAACCATTTATTCATTCTTGAATGAATGGTTACTGGTTGGAAGTTTCTTCTACCTCCATTACTCAAAAGTGCTCCTCAGATGTCGATTTTGACTTCGGTGAGACTTTACATATCAATAGAAATTCCAATAAGCTGGTTAATGATTTGTCAACGACACGCTATTTCTTCTAGGTATGGCATGAACATATATGTCTTTTGTTTCTTCCTTTTGCTCTTTCCTCCAAGTTGAGTTCATATAATCTGATTTTTATTTATTTATTTTAATTTGCTTCTCAAATTCATGTTTCCTTGATGTTTTATTTTTGTTTCACGTTTTATATCTTTTTCGTCATATTAGATGGCGCTCAAATATTGGGTTCTGTTATTTAATCATTTTCTGTGTTGATTTGAGTGGTCTGGTCAGAAAAGGTTGAAGAAGAAAATCTAATGATTTCCGAAATGTATTTTTGATAACAAATTTTTATGTGTGCTTCATTTTCCGTTGCAATCCAGATAATTATGGTAAAACGTGTTGCGAAAATAGCTATTATATATAAAAGAAAATTATATACAAGCAATTGGGATAAATTATAGAACGATTCCTTTCGCCATTCTGGAGATATTGCAAGTGTGAGGCTAGGAATTGGGTTCACACCAGATAAGTGACACAGTTTTATGTGCAAGATTTTTCAGGGTCTGCACTATCAAACAATGCAGTAGACTTAAGGACAACAGTTCACAGCTGCCTTGACCCGAGAGGTCAGCTAGACCATAAAATCTGAAATGCTGAGGTGAAGCCACGAGAGTGGTTAAAGATGTTACCAATGACAAGATGTCTGGGCGCATTGCCTAAGGTGAGCCAATCAGAGACAAAGAGGCGTGTTAGACCTCAGGCAAAAAGAGGTTGTAACAGATGAAAAATTCTAGAGATACGAGAATACAATGAGAAAGCAATGATCGAGATTGAATTAAGAGCTGCAGAGCGAAAGTACCGCAGAGCCTGAGTTCCAGCCAGAGATCAGAATGACAGGATGATCTAATAAGAATATGTTCCACAGGGTAGTCCAGAAATAGTCCACAAAGCAGTAGTAGTATGCAAAAGCTACGACAGTAGAGTCCTAGTACAATACTACAAGTGTACTATTACAATATACAATGATGCAAGCGTTGTGGTCAATGGCCTAAGACCAAATTGAAAGGTATGTTCTTATTAACTTTTGTAACAGGTCATAGAACATATGGATAAAAAATATTACCTGGTATCACACGGCAAAGCCCTCACTTTTTGCTCACTCCTCCGCAAATAATATATACTAATTGTTGTAAGAAATTTAGTAGTTAAGATAAAGTTCTGAATAAATGATTTTATTTGTAAAGTTAACAATGCTGCAATTAATTGAATAGTATTATGCTAATAAGTATTTTATTCCAGGAACTCCCACTGAAGATAAAATATGGTTTCAAAAATGAAAAAAAATTCTAAAAAAAATAGTTTCACTATTACCAAATTCTGGAAAATTTATTCAAGTATTTTATAGCAGTTCAAAAATAAATGGATACTATTATGCCTATTATTTGAATGTGTTGTATTGTGCCTATTATGTGAATGTGTTGTATTGTGTCTATTATTTGAATATGTTTAGCATGTCGTTCTAGAGATATTACGATTTTTATTATTCCACCAGGAACTCGATATCTCTGACAATAACCAATAAAATCATTTGAAATATAGTAAGGAAAGGGAATAGTTAGAGGGGAATCAGAGATAGCAGGAATTTTGTCATGGTAATCAGCAATTTCATTTCCAGATATATTATTGTGAGCTTTTACCCAAGACATATTGACAAGGTTATTGGCAAGGAGAGCTTTGAACTTAATGGAATTAAGATAAGTTGATTCATTTTTATTGGGTTAAGAACTTGAATGGAAGAGAGGCCTTCGAAAAAAATATTAACAGGGGTATTATTAGAGGAAGTCCAGTCAATAGCAAAGGAAATAGCTGAAAGTTCGTCTTGAAATACTGTATTCCTGTTGTCAAGTTTATATGAGAGAACCTTTTCCAGAACATCGTGTTTAAAAATACAGACTGAAAAACCAGTGTCATTGCCAATATTTGAACCATCAGTATATATATTATAAATGGCAGAGTCTTTATCCATTCTGTTAACTAAATTTAGGGACCATTTACAGGGGTGAATGTTAGAGAAAGGAACAAGGAAATAAAAATCATAGGGATGCGGGAGGGAGGGAGAAGAAAAGGAATCAATTTTTTGTTTCCAAAAACTAAATTTATTATAGAAGGTAGAAATTGTAAAATGAATGGGGGAATACCAGTGAGGAATCCAGTGAGGAAAAATAAGGAGATATTAGATGTCGGAAGTCTGAAAGTGACCCTAGTTCGAATATCACGGATTAATAAAATTTCAAAGACTGCCATCAATGTAACATTTAGTAATATCAATTGTTTCTTTCAAACTTTGATAATTTCATTCTAATTCATTCAAAACATATCTTTTTGTACTTGCATCATGATCATCTATATGATTTTAAAAATATTTTAAAATTTTATTTTCCATATCATAATTTCCATCATTTGTTAATTTATACCCTTTTTCAGAATGGCCTATAGAATCTCGCTGTAATACCTTACTAACAGGAGGATAATACGCAGTCATTTATATAGTCCGAAAATTAACGTAGAGTTGAAGGCATTTCAATTGTTTGAGCCTCCATATTTAGAGAACATCTTCAACGATCTTTAAAATACAATAAAAAGCAAAACATTTTGTGTGATATTTCTCAAAGTATATTCATTTGCAATTCATAAATTGCTTAACGCAGTTATATAGTTTACATGTTTAGATGGATCGAAACATATAACTGGATATAATTTACTAAAATTCGAATAATCTACCATACATTCTGTTTCGAAATTGACTTTATTTAAACCAGTCTTTAAAAATTTCTCATAAACAAGATTATAATCATTCATTGAAAAATCCATTTTATAATGTTCGTCATTTAGTCTACAACCATTTGTAAACACCATTCATTCTATCACATCTAAATTACCAAATATCATATTATTTTGATTAGGATTTTCATCTTTTACTAGCAGCAACTATATAAACTTAAAGGTTCACATGTTGTCACTACTGAATCCGATCTTTTTGAATTTTTTAATATAATATTGGATCTAATTATAGAATATTGATTCCAATTTATTTTTATTAGAGTATTATTATAAATTAACTGATTATATTTAATAAGTTCATCATTTTTTAATTTAATATTAGGCACTAAATGATATATATCTTCAACATATTCTTTATAGTGTGCATTTTGTTCATCCGTGTAAGTCATATCTTTGCTATCATTTCTTTGAAAAGTTAATTCAAATGTAACTTCAGTAAATGATTTTCTATAGCCACTTAAGAAGCTAAATATTTTTCTTAACGGTTTATAACTATATACAACAATACTGCTTTTTGTATATTCATAACTTTTCGCAAATTTTTTATTATTACCTTAATTTGATTTAATATGTTTAGCAACGTCATCCATTTAAGCAGGTGTAATTATATCATCACCTTTAAATTCTTGTATTTCTGTTTCATCTGATGTATCAATATAAGAAAGCCAATTTGTAGGTTGAAATACTGCATAATCAGGTGTATTTTTAATAAAAATTAATACTCGTTCCATTATATTAACGTTTTGTCATGCGTTTCATTAGTAGTAGATCCAACTTTTAATGAACAATTAGAGAAAAGAGCTATTCCGTTAACTAAAGTGATAATTTTATCACCAACATCTGTTCCATCTTCATTTACAATCTTTCAGGAATAACAAAGATGTCCTCTTGAATAATTTTTAATTTTTTCCAAACTTTATATTTTATATTTTTTAAGTCGGAAAACTTTGTCTTTTATAGGTCATCCCACCTGAGGTACGAGTCTCTGAAGGAGTTCCGCCTGATATCTCTTCATAAAAACTCTTTACTTTCTAATTTTTTAATTTTTCTATATAATCTGTGCTCATTCATTTACTTAAGACAAAATATTTATTATATTTTTTTCACAAATAATTATAGTAAATCATATATATTTTTTAAATAATTCTCGCTATCATCAGTTATGTTGAATGCATATTTTACTTGCTTTTGATATACATCTATTCATTTATTATCATCATTAATTATTGTCATTCTAATGCTTAATATTATTACGTTAACATTAATATATATATAGGATTTTCTTTTATTACCACGTATATTAGTTTTTATATATGTATAATTTACTTCCGTTTCTTTATTATTTATTGGAATTTTTTTATTTCTTTCATAATGAATGTAAATATCATCCACATTCTATTCTATATTACCGAGATATTCTCATCTTGTTCATATTTATTATATTCTTGTGTCCCAAAAGTTTATAAAACTTACTTATTGAACAATCAATTATATTGTTTTCTTTCAATTTGATAGATATTATTTTTTTAGTTCTGTTAATACCAAATTCAATAGGAGAAATATATTTCTTATATTTTTCAGATCTGTCTTCTCTTGAAAGATTTATATCATCTTCATGTTTTTCACAAAAATAAGATTTTTAAAATATATGTATATCTTCGCTTGCATAAAAGGTATAATGAAAATTTAACTCATTCTATTCGGTTCCATCACAGTATTTGAATTTATTATTTTTTGATTTTTCAGATATGTTATCCCATGATACTTCCATGTATAATTCTTTTTTAAAATTAATTTAGTAAATTTACAATAAGGATATAGTTCAATTGTGAAATCTTCTGATTTCGGATAATTGTCTGAGTTTAGTACTAGTCGATTCATTTACTAAACAATAAATTTTCATTATAATAATGTAGGTTGTTGTGAAAAATCATAATTGTATAAAATTGATTTTCCTGATGTTTCTAAATATTTCTGAATATTTTTAGGAATATATTCTTTCTTAAACTTTATATTTTTATATTTATATTCAACGAAAGGATCAAAATATTCTACAATTTTATATGTAGAATCATTATAATAACATACCCAATGAGTACCCTGACCTGTTGATGTATCTAAATTAATGATTCCATTTTGAAATTTACTCATATATGATAATAATAAATCTGAAGTAAATACATCTCTATATCCTTTTCATTTTTTATATTTTTTCAGATATACTAATTTAATAAAAAGTATTAACTTTTATTCTACTTTGTTCCCGTAAACATTTTCTTATTCTAGAAAATAGTAAATAATTAATTAATAATTGTTCAATTAATTAATTAAGTAATAATTAATAATTGGTGATATTCATATTTTACAGACTTTTGACTTTATATATATCTTTAATAATATGAATATACCAGGTATATTTTAAGTTATTTTAGAACTATACAAGGCTTTCCTTGTCATTATTTCCGACCATATTAAAGTACTAAATTTTCCTAAATTTCCCTAGTTTGTATAATTTAAAAGTTATATATTTCAGGGAAATAATTTATACTTACAATTATCAGGAATACCGGAAGGTAGTTGCAGTAGCAGTCTTTCAGCTAAATTGTATCTTTATCTTTACTTCGAAATGTTACTAAATTTTTAGATAATTTGATGATTTGAAACGTTTTGCTACCCCACAATCTAATAACATCCACACTGATTTCTCACCGGTTAATCACAAGTCAATGGCTAACGGACTCTCAATAGATCAAAAGGATCCTTTTGGTGCGATTTAAAACTAATTATTGATCCACCCAATAAGATCATATCTAATTTATATGAAAAAAATCCTTTTAATATTAATGAAACGTTACTATTGATTTTGTGGAAATATTTTCAATTGTTTCGAAATATAATAATAAATCAATTACTTAGATTTTGCAGATAATATAATTTTTACTGTTTACTTAACGTTATATATTTCACTTAATATTTGGAAGTTTTTCAAATGTAATTTGACGAATATTACCCGTTTTATAAAATAAAATAATAATATTTTAATGAACATTTTTCGCTAGCAATTTATATAATCCCCAATAATATGTGTTGTAACTTTCAATGGCACTATCTCAGGTTTGAACATCTTATTTTCAATATATTGAAATTTGTATTGGCAATACCTTTCTGTATTGAGTATGCTTTACACATAAATAGTAAACTGACGCTTTACCACTAATTTAAAAATAGCAATTATTTAAACACTTTTATATAAATGCAAGATATCTAGCCATTTTATTGCACGCAAAATTCAGGTATAAGTTTTTTTGCAAATAACTCGAGAACCGATGCAGTTTGCAATCTCAAATTTGGCACATGAATGCTTATCGCCTAATATTTTCGTTCTTCGTATAAAGATCTCGGAAAGAGCATGATAAATAAATTTCAATTTAAATATTTGTACCTGAAATTACTGTAATCGTCAAAACATATATTTAAATGTACTTCGAGGATATTATTTATAAAATAAAAATAAAACTACCTATTTATCCCCATTTTAAAAAAGGTTTAAACTCCGAAATTGACTGTGTTTCCCTTTCCCAGCGACAGATGCTGACAAAAAATTTTATTTATCTTCGAAAATATTTCTTTCGGCAGGGCCTGAAAATTTACTTATAAGTATTAACTATTTGATTCGGAATAACTAAGGTGGAACATGTGTTTACAAAAGCTAGTTTATTTCATCGACGTTTCTATTTCACAAAGAAAATGATTAGATGGTGGGAATATGGCTTTAAAATCTCTGCAAAATAACCAGTAAATATTTTATTTATTGTTTTATGCGTCTGATCATATTTTTTGTAAAAAACCCTCCTCTTTTCTCAACCGGGCTTGGGACCGGCTATGGCAGAGTTAAAAATATTTTTTACTTCTTGTCCAAAACATTGCCTTTGAACGATATGAAGTCACGGTAATAATAACCTACCGCATATCTACTTGTGTGTTTGGCTCTGAAAAGAGCCTTTTTCATGTTCTCGATACCATTCGAGTGATCTCCTGACAGGAGCCTTTGGAGTTATGATTTTTGTGCCTCCTGCTCTGTTAGAGATGCCGTTTCCGAACATTCATCGGTGTTTTTAGAATCATAAAATACCTAAAAAAGAAAGCAATATAAGAAACTACAAGCAATGAATCTTTCATCAAGTTAATTAATTTACATTGCAAATAGTCATTTTAAATTGCACTTACCTCTGACATTATACTTTGAATAGTCTTCGTCCCGTCATAATGCTCGGAGTCGTTCTGGTTGGTCCTGTCGATTTTAGGATAACGTCGCTTTTTGTCATTGTAGATGTGTACGAGAGCTCGATTGATCTTTTCTCCAAATTTAGAGTTGTTAACTGTTTTCGTAACCTAAAAGAAAAGTAATATTTACTATACATTACAAAGCTAATTATGAACATAAACAGATAAAAGTAATAATTGAAAATATAAAGGCTTACCTTGCAGGATGCAAGTCCAGTTGCTGCAGTTGAAGCTGGTGTCTTGTCCGCAGATATCCTTGCAGTAGTCGGTGGGTGTTCTATCGTACATCGTCCTGTCACCGACACGTGTGTCTTAAAACTCTCTGCTGTCGTCGATGGGTTCCCAGATTGTTTTTTCCAGGATTCGCTTCCAATACCTGGAGTAAGGCATGGTCTCTTGTGAGTTGAACTGCTTGCAGAAGTCGATGGGTGTTCTATATAACTCCGTCCTGACTCTTTCCGTCGCCGACTCTTTCGGCTTAAAAGTAGTTTCTGAAATTGATGCGCCCAAAAATGCTCTTTTCCAGGCCTCGTGGTCAATACTTGAATTTGGGGATGATCCCTCGTTCGTTGATCTCCCATTAGCCGTCGATGAGTCGGTAAAATGACTCCCTCCACGTTTCGATGGATATGCCGAAGACATAATACAGCAATTCAAAAGTAGCACCTACCAGGCCTATAGTAAACCTTGAAATGGTACAGGTGAGATGGTGTGGCTAACGGATAAGAACAACGACCAATCAAAAGCCTAAGCGTTCTCAGTTAGTTGATTTCGTGATTGACTGTTAATTGACACTCCCGAAAATAACTGGTCCTTTGTGTGGTGCACTTCTTATCCCGTTCTTGAACCCAGCTGTACAGGAATTAAAATTTTAACGCGTGCAGTAACAATAGGTGTGCGGGATTAGGCGTGCAGTAACAATAGGGCACACTCTCTGTGTAACTCCATGTTCAGAAAAGGGGGCAGGTGCTGAACACAGGTGCAGCGCCAGTCAAAGACAAATGCTTTTGAGAGGGAGGCAAGAGCAACAGGAAATGAGGGATATAATATTCATGGTGTTAATAGCTATGGCAATCTACCCATGGCTTCTTTTTAAATTTGTTGCATTATCTATTCCTACATGTCAGGTTCAATTATTACTTAAACAATACAATTTTTCTAAATCTGTTAAATTATCAATTCCTTCAAGTGAGTTTAAAGTATTATCTGAACAATCCAATTTTCCTAAATTTTTTAAGTTATCTATGCATTCAAGTCAGGTTGAAGTATTATTAGAACAATTTTATTTTATTATTTATTCTGAATATCTAATTTTTCGAAAACAAATAAAATATTTTTGTTTCCCATTACTATATATAACAATCATTTAATAGTAAACACTATTTCAATTTTTTTACTCTTCAGTTGTGTCGTGTTTATTAATAATTTGTTTTAAAAGATAAACACATTCTCTCAAGGATTTTTTAACTTCACAAAACTCTTCAACAATTTTTTCTCTCTAATGATCTTCTTCACAATGACCAAACTTTTTATTTAATTCACTCATCTGTATAGCCTGCATTTTCGCCAAAAAACATTAAGAAGGGATCAGGTAATAGATTAAATTTGTAATTGACCATATAAAAAAATCTAATTTATTCATACATTCTTCTATAAATGTTTCACCAAATGTCTGATATCTAACTATATACATCCAATTTAAATCATCTTTCAATTCTCTCATTGTAACTTGAAGGATTTCGAAAGATTGATACTTTATATAAATCCATATTATCTCTAAATTTATAATACATTCATTACTTAAAATCTGATATTGAAATATATTTACCCAATCAACTGTATCTTTATGTTTTTCCATAATTTTTTTATATCTGGAGATTTTATCTCTATCATCAGGTTGAGGAATTTCTTAAATAAAAGATTCAGAAAGTTTTGAATATTGAAATATATAATCAAAATTAAGATGATCTTTCAGTACCTAAGTACATCTTCAATTAAATTATTTCACGAAATATCATTGGAATAGATATACCCCCCATAATGTAATATTTATATGGAACGAAATTTTCAAACGAAATGAATTAAAAATGAAACAACCGTTCAATTTCTAAAGGAATTTTAAGACTATTTGGATCAATACTAATTAAAGGCATACCATACATTTTAACTTCACCACTTGGTTTACCTTCTGTTATAAAAGTTTTACTTATACAGTCAAACCCCTCTGAACGGTCAGTCCCCGGCAGGAAACTCATTCACAATATGCACTTTGAACCCCTGATTAGCGGTCACCCTCAAATACGGACGCGGACGCTATTTTAATGATTCATTCCATTAGACTAAAACCTCTGTACGGACACAATCAAATTTGAAATTTCTATACCAAAGATGGATTCCCAGAATAAATTGCAACTCACCTGAGTAAGAAAAACACCTGCGCCTACAGAATCATTCTCTAGCAACAACAATGGTCATTCTCTAGGGACATTAACAGCAAGCAATTCAAAAGGGGGATAAGGAGTAACGGGAACTTCCCCATTCCTCAGTCACAAAGGAGTGAAGTCCACTTCAAGGGAAAAACTCGACTAAGACCACAAAGGGTACAGAAGTGGAATGCGTATGGTCGTTCGTGAGCGTAGTATCGTCATTCATGGGCGTACCGTCTGAAGAATATGCTCCTATGGATGCAGATGTGATGATAGAAGAAAACAAGAGAAATATCCGATATCGTCAGGGAATTTGCAACAGAATCATCCGAAGAAGAAGAAAGTGAGGAAGACTTCGAGTGTCAAGAGCAAGGAATCAGCATCAGAAATTTCTCTGAAGTTTTTAAAGTGTTAGACGGACTAAAAACATTTTCCTGTAAGCATTATGATGGAAAGGCATTAAATTTAGTCTCACAACTTAAAATAAACTTCAAAGGAGAAAGACTGGTGGCTAAAACCCACCAAACATCAATTGATCAGTTCTTTCCCCGAAGGTAAATAAATTCAATGTATACTACTGTACGTTTTTTGCATATGAGCTTACATGTTGTGAATTTAATTGTTTTTATAAAACAAATGTGCACGTTCGTCACGAAGATCGCAGCTGGGGGCGGGACGGAGTTAGCTCCCCGATGAAAGAAAATTTTAACACTGAAAAGGTACAAGGTCAAAATCTAATCAGGTATATTATCAAAAACAATGTTCAACCTCGCTCCCCCCCCTCCCGCAACAAAATCAAATTTCGGCTACGTGTTTGTCAGTTATGTTCTCAAATTGTTTTATGTTCTCAAAAATAGGTATGTTTCAATATGAGGTTTTTTAAAACGATTATTGTCGAAAACCCAGACAACCCGACTCGCCCTAGGGCACGAGCAGCAATTTGAGTGGCCGGAATAAAGAAGAGGGGGCACCCGGGTTAAAAACGATTGATGTGTAATATTTGATCTAATTTAGAACGATCCTCTCTTTTACGGTCACCCCTCGTTTACGGACAAATTTTTCTGTCCGGAAAGTGACCGTAAATGAGAGGTTCCACTGTACTATGTTCTTAGGTAAAATCTGTATTTCTACTATGAATGTATTTTTCATCTTTCTGAAGTGAAATTATAGGACGTATAGTTTCTTTAGATTCAAGATGTATAACAATTTTCATAAATATGTTTGTTGTTAATTTCATATCTTTATTTAATAAATTGCCACTATATCTAGAAAGCATTACTTTTTGTCTGTGATTTGCTTTAAGAAATGTTAAATAAATGTAGCATAAAATCCTACTGTGAGGCCAGAATATGTCCTCACATGAGGCATTTTTATTGCAGTATTTATGGTTCATAGAACGCCTAACAAAGATCGAGTCTGGCTGGCGCCGATGTTGACAACAACTTGAACTTTTAGGTCAAATACAATAAATTTGAGTGTCCCAGGCCAAAGGGGGCTTGGTAAATGTCAAGTGATGCCATTGGGTTCAGAAGAACCAATGAGCAGCAAGGAGAAGAAGGGTGGAGCTACCCCCCCCTCCGCCGAAGGAACCAAGAACTTCGATACAAAATGTAAAAAAGAACGAACTTGGATACGAGATGTTGCAGAAGGAAGTCTGACAAGAAATGTGTTGTTGAAAGAAGTTTCATTCGAGGTGTTGTTGCAGCAGGTTTTGGCAGTTGACTATAAGTACGAGATGCAAGCCACACACGAAAGAGTTGTGGTCGTACAGTCAGCGATAAGACGGATGCAAGCCTCAGCGTGATGAGCCAAAGATTAAACTGTAAGTTATGTGCTCATTTCCCCGGTCCTAGACACTTTAGAAATCTAACTAACTGGTCACATATCCCCCATAACTAGAGTAATTAAATGATAGTTGATAATTATGATAAATTGTTGTTAGTGATAAATTGATGTTGTTAATAAATGATATTGTTTAAGTTTTAAATAGGCTAGTCTTTTTATAATGATTAATGAATTCTTTTCAGGACTTACACAAAAGGTAAAAATAATTGGAGGGTTATTGCGGCACAACAACGAGCGATGTACGTTTAAATGTATAATTCCACGTTAAAAGTTCAACGGCCATGTTTATAATGATTAATAAGCAATTAATATTAATAATAATATTAATATAACCTTTAAAACTTAATAAATAATTTTCCACGTCCCACATTTGGTTACCGTGACGCTTTTGTGTAAGTCATAAATTTAAAGGAAAATTTTAATGAATAATACTGAGGTGAATAAAAATAATTTAAATAAAGAAATGAATGAAAATTTTTGGGGAGCATATGTTGACCAGATATTTTGCATTGGTAAAAAAAATATGCACAATCACTTTGAAAATGAAAAATCTTTTGAATATATTATAATTGAAAATAATGTGTGAAAAATTTATGATATGTTAAGAATATTTTGTAGCATGAAGTATTTTATGTGCAGTATTTTTTAAGTGTATTCATGTATTTAGATTAAGTTAGAAAATTTTGGAAAGGAAACTTTTTGTTGTAAATGCCTAAAAGGAATACACGAAATTCGAGACGTCAAATGTCTCCCGATAGGTCACAAATAAGAATAAGTGAAAATCAGAGAACAAGAATGGAAAACTTTAATTTAATAAATCTGTTACCTCTGTTTAATGGAAAAGATAACGAGGGCATTGAATTTTTTTTTACGCAGTTCGAAAACATCGCAGGTATGGCCGAGTGGTCAGAAGAGAATAAAGTTATAATTTTAAAAACTAGATTGAAGGAAAAAGCGTTAGAATTTCTGACAAAAAAAAGGGAATTGCAGAATGCAAACAACATGGTAAAAGTTAAACAAATTTTGATTAAACAATTTAAGCCATCTGTTACTATGCTTCAAAAGCAAATAAATTTAAATAAAATTAGAATGACGCCAGGCATGAAAGTTGCTGAGCTAGCGTTAAATATTTCTAATGCAACAAATGATTTTGTAGGAAATAACTCAACTAATGAAATGTTTGAAATTAAAAATAATATAATGTTAGTTAAATTTTTAGAAACTTTAAGAGGAGATATGGCTTTTGAAATAAAAAAAATAAATATTACTAATTTTGATAAAGCAGTTGCATTCGCAGAAAATTTGGAGAAAATTATGGAGGAGGAGTGTGACCGTTCAGAAATCAATGCAGTGTATCGCAAGGAGAATAATGCTAGAAAAGTTAATGGTAATCAACGGGGAATACAGGAAAAATCACAAAATGAAAATGTATATTGCATAGGATGCGGGAAAAGAGGTCATTATTTTTCTACGTGTTGGCATAATCAAAACGGACAAAATTATTATGGGGAAAATAAATATGGGAGTCAAAATATAAGAAATGGGCAAAGAAATGGTTTTCGTAACACTCAAAATAGCGGATTCAGAGAACGAAAGGATAGTCGGTCGAATACCCAAACTATTGCAAAAGAAAGCAGTCAAAATCGCGGGTCTTTAAACTAAGCGAGGGGCTTTGGCCAAGTCAAAATTTAATAAATAGACCAAAGTCCCATTCTAGAAGAGATAATACAAACGCAAATAAAATGCAAAATGATAAAAGGGAGGGTCGCACGCGAAGCCCAGGTCCCAAGATTAAAGCAGAGCAACATAATGAATATGAAAATAAAAATGACAATCAAGAGATAATTAGTATGGAAAACATGCAAAAGGTAATTTTACCTAAAGTCTTGTTGCAGTTTAGCACAGTGTCCGCGGTTGCCATGGTGGACTCCGGGTCCATGGTTTCGCTGATTGCGGAACAGTTTGTTCAGAAGCTGAAAAATGAATCAAACGTAAAAATTAATTATGTGACAAGAAAAGTAACGTTACAGACATTTACTAAGGAAAAAATTCAGTTCTCGGGATGTGTAAAAATACATTTTAAAATTGGAGGCAAAGCGGTAAATAATACTTTTTTTATAACTGAGCAACACTTCGGAAATGACTATGAAATTTTATTAGGGTACGACTTCTTAGCAACCAATGTAGGAATTTTAGATACTGGAAACAAAGTATTAAAATTTGGTAATGTAACTATACCTTTAATTGGAAGCAAAAATTCGGAACAAAGTAAGGAGGCAAATAAAGTTATGATGCATGCAATTCTTATACAAAAACAAAACAGTGATAATAAGGAAGAAAATAAGGAAAGCAGTATAGAGGTGTTTGAAAAGAATAATGGTGATAAAAACAAACCAATCAGTAAAAATATAAACATAGAAATGTTGATAAAAAATAAAAATGATGCGCGTAACGCAGAGTTAAATTTAAATAGTGATGCAGAAAATAAATCTAATTCGATGACTGATATAAAAAAAGAGGTGACAATACAGAATAAAAAGAAGGTTAGATTTCACATCAGTGAGGAATGTACACAAAGTAAGAATATTAAAAAAACATTTATAAATAAAAAAATGCAGAAAACAACCAGAAGCAGTAAACCAATTTATGCTCGACTAAAAAAGAAAATTAAACTTGATGCAGGAGAATCGAAACTGGTTCAATTGCAGTTATCAGAAAACGTAGATTCAGAGGAAGTCGTGCTGGAGCCATCAAACCTCGCTAAGGCAATATTGCCAGAGTTCTCTATCCAACCTGTAACTGATACAAGATGTATTAACACAATATTTTATAATAAAAATGAAAATAGTATTTGGTTGAACAAAAGAATTAAAGTAGGAATGTTAAATAAAGAAATCGAAGTAGTAAATATGAATGTAATGGAAAATGTAAATAATGTTAAAATTCAGGATGTAAATAAAATAAAAAATGCCTGCACTGAAGAAATGTTAAAGTTAAGGAAAGCCGAAATGGAAAACACTGAGTTTGACCTCGACCATTTACAAGGCGAGGATAGAAAAAGGATGCATAAATTATTGAAAGATAATTATGCGGTATTTTCGAAATCTTATCAGACTTTGGGAGAAACGGATGCAATTATTCCAAATATTGAGTTGATGCACGATTTTCCAATTCAAACAAAGCCTTATCCTTTACCTAATGCCTTAAAAAATGTAGCGCAGAAAGAGATACAGGAATTATTAAAATATGGTTTAATTAAGAAGTCGCAGTCTAACTATTGCTTCCCAATTTTGATGGTGAAGAAGCCACAGAAAGAGGGGCAGGAAGTCAAGTATAGAATGGCCGTGGATTATAGAGCCTTAAATACGTTCATTCCATTGCTACCGGTAGAATTACCCCGGATCAAAGACATACTTCATAAGATTTCAGGGCACACGTTATATACTGTATTAGATCTCAAGGCCGCTTTTTTTCAAATCAAGTTGCAAGAAAAGGACAAAGAAAAACTAAGTTTTGAAAGTGGGTGCTTAGGGCTATTTTCTCCTAATCGTCTTCCTTTCGGTTTAAAGAACTCAGGGGCATATTTCCAACTTTTAATGGACAAGGTTATAGGCGATTTACGAGATCAAAATATTTACTTTTATCTGGACGATTTGGTCATATGCGGCAACTCTAACATGGAAATCATAAAAAAATGCACACTGTGTTTAACAGGTTGAAGGAGAAGAATCTTACTTTAGATCCTAATAAAGTGCAAATTTGCAGAAGTGCAATCGAGTTTTTAGGTTACAAAATTAGCAACGACGGCATTCGCCCATCAAAAAAAAATTGTGCTAAAATTCAAAATTTTAAAAATCCAACTACAATAAGACAAATTAAAAGTTTTTTGGGCACCACAAATTATTTTAGATCATCTATTCAAAATTATGCGCAAATTGCTGAGCCCTTAGTTAACTTAACTAAGAAAAACACCAAATTCAATAGGAATAGCAAGTGTGAAGAGGCATTTCAGAAATTAAAATTTGCAATTTTCAATGAACCGACGGTTAGGGCTCCGGACTTTAATAAGCAGTTTATTTTAAACACAGATGGAAGTAATACCGGGATAGCAGGAAATATATATCAAATAATAAATGGAGTGCCACATGTAATCGAATATTATTCACGAGGGCTACATGATGCCGAGAAAAGATATCCAGCCATCAAGTTGGAGTTGTTGGCAATTTATGAGGCTATGCAACACTTCCGTGAATATCTCTTTGGAAGAGAATTTGTTTTATTAAGTGATGCAAAGTCACTAATGCATCATTTAAAACTAGAAAAGCAACCAAGTATTATAGCCAGATGGCTAATGGAAATTAGTACTTTTACTTTCAAATTTGAACACCAACCTGGAGAAAATAATCCAGCAGATTATAATTCCAGATATATTTTTGACCAAGAAAATCAAGAGAAAATGGTAAATAATATAATACAAACAAAGGATTTCAATATCAAACTAATACTAAAAGAGCAGCTTAAAGATAAAAAAATAAAAAATATTAGGAAAGCAATCGCGGAAGGCAAAATAAGGACGCAAAATAAAAAAAAGTACTTTATAGATAATGCAACGAATCTGGTTATGATTACAAAGAAAAATAAAAGAGATAAATTTAAGAGCAATAAAGAGAACAAGATTGTTATTCCACAGACGTTAAGAAAAGAGGTACTGGAATTGGCTCATTTTCCGCATTTTGGTGTAGATAAAACATTGCAAATTGTACAGAAGAAATATTATTGGACCGCCATGTCGGCTGATGTCGAAAATTTTGTCAAATCCTGTGATAAGTGTCTGAGAATGAAAGACAAAAATATTCCCCCTGCAAAGCCGCAAATCATGAGCCCGGTTTTTGCTTGTGCCGAGCATATACAAATTGATATTGTCGGGAAGTTACCGCGGAGCAACCGAGGGCATTGTTACATTGTGACAATGTTGGATATGTTCTCCAGACATCTGGAAGCATATCCAGTCAAAAACATCTCAGCACAAACTATAGTGGACATTTTGGTTCAATATTGTACCTCGTACGGGATTTTTAAGACTATACAAAGTGATAATGGAAGTCAATTTAAAAGTAAGGAATACATTGAATTTACAGACAGCCTAAATATAGAAAGACGGTATAACAGTGTGGCAAAGCCATCCTCATTAGGAAGATTGGAACGGGCGCATCATTTAATGAAGGAGTCTATGATTTGCATTGCAAACAAGACCTTTGATTGGGACGAATCCCTAAAGTGGTTCAAACTTTATGTGAACAATACAAAAAACAAGACTACGGGGTACGAACCTGCATTTTTGTTTTTTTTAAGGGACCTATAATTGCCAGGAGATAATATTCAAAATAAAAGTGCAGACAGTGATATTAGCAAAATGAGTTTAGAGTTGGAAAATAGAAACAACTATACAGAATATGTTAAACAAAACCTTAAATTTTTCAAGGAGATAATGAAAGATACTGTAACCTTACAAAGAACTGCTGCTGAAAAACAAGCACGAAGGTATACGGTGGTCCGTATGAAAGATATAGAGGTCGGCGATACAGTTTTCTTAAAAAAAAACTGATTAAACCACCCGTGTTAAGCGACAAATTTACAGGACCATATAGAGTGATAAAAAAAATAAAGAATAATAATATTATGATAAGAGAAAAAGATAATTGTGCCGCCAAAATTATAACAATACATATTAATAAATGCTTTGTGGCAAGTGAAAGAAAAGAGTATTTAAGTAATGATAGTAAAGAACATTCAAATGAAAATGAAGAAGTAAAGGAAATTAGTAAAGCTCAAATTGATATATCTGATAACACCAACGAATGAGAGCATACGGACAAGCATAATTCAAGATATTTCTTGAGACCGAGAGTTTTTGTAAATTCCAATTTATGGGAAGAAGGATATTAAAAAAAAAAACCAATAATGAAAGAATTGTTTTAGAATGGAAATGGTATGAATTTCTAAGAAAAAAATGAATAATCATGGAATGGTTTAAAAATGAACATGGTTTGAGGGTTACAAAAATTGATAATAAGTGTACAAATGGTTCTTATTCAAAAATAATATTTTATCATAATATAATGTTAAGTCAAAGTATTACATGTGATCAGAAAATTATGCAGAGATTAATTTATGCAAATAAATCTACAAAATAAAAGGTAAAATCAAAATATGTTACCTAATTGGGTAGATATAAGGTCTGTAAACAAATACAGGCAAGGGCAATGTTGGGCAGGCAGTCCAGTCAAATACTTCATGGTCAGGACAAGATAGGGTGGAAGGCAAGTCCATTCACATCATTTTGTCTGCAGGTTGTTTTCAAAGGCAATCAAAAATCTTAAGTCTTCTGAGGGATGAGAGGTCTCTTGAGGGAGAGTCTTGAAGCTTAAAAATTGAATGACAGATTTAAGTAAAGTGAAAAAATAAGTAATGAGCTGAAAGTAAGAATGTTAGAGATTATTCATAGATGATATAAATTTTATGTCAAAAAAGTAAACAAAGGCATAAATAATTGACAATTTTAAATCAATTTGAATTTAAAATGTTAAACTTTGAACAGTTAAAATAGCTGTAAATCGCCCGTTGCAATAAGGCAATCGAGGACACGATATCTCGTGTAGGAATGTTCAAGTGTGAAATCCATTGAAATTGTTGAAGTAAATAAATGTTTGAGGAAGAATATATAAATTGTATAGGCAATTTAAATAACTAAATTAATCCTAAAGTGATAGGATAAATGAATTAAATTTAGTTCAAATTTTGTTTACGGAATAAATTTTTCATGAATATGTAAATTGTTTAGGCAATTTAAGTAACTAAATTAATCCTAAAATGAAAGGATAAATGTAAATAAATTTAGTTAAAAATTTGTTTAGTAAATGGATGAATAATTTCACAGAAGGTGTTAAAAAGGGTTGAAATAAAAAAAAAAAATAAGTGAAGAATTTTGAGTGCGAAATAAAGCATTTTTGTTGTTTATTTCCATCGTAAGGAAAGGTTGCGATAATCATGTGTGTATAAATAAATTATAGATATGAAAATAAAATGCAAATAAATATGGTAATGAAAATAAAATGTAGGTATTGTTGAGGAAATTCAGGGCTAATCGCTGTTGAAAAAACGTTTAAATAAATGGGAATCTTTGTCGAGGATCTCTTTTGCAGACTGGTCACTGTTCCGAAGTTCGAAAGGGGGATTTGAACATTTCCGGTACGCATTTCCGGTACGAAGCTTGAGTACAAAGGGATCTTATAGAAGGGGTTCTTCTAAGCGATCCTTTTCAAAGTGATCAATCAGTACCTGTCACAAATCAGGGGTTGTTGGTTTGTTTACATACAAAGCGTTGTAAGAAAGAAAATTTTTTAAAGGGAAATGTCTAAATGTGTCATTCCCAGTGGAAAGTTAAAGTTACTGACTTCTGTGAAAACTATGTTTTAATGACCAATGTAAAAAAAAATATATATATGTGATTGTATTAATAAGTATGTACCAGTATCAAGGTTCAGCAAAAATGTTATATATGTGATAAAGTTATCAATTATAAAAAAATATTTGATGAAGTATGTAAAGAATTGTGTTCAAAAAAATAATAATGTGTAAGTTGTAAAAAAAAAAAAAGTGTGTAATGATGTTAATAATATAAAAGAAGATAGTAGTGTGTGACATTTCAAAGTGAATGTGCATATGTTTAAAAATCTTTTTAACTACCCAAAATTTAATTTAGCTTCAATTGAAAGCTGGACCTGGTAAAGTTCATGAGTACGTAACTTATGTTTATTTTGTGTATATTATGTGTACAAAAAAACTTTTCTGTTACAGCAAGACTGTTGAACTTTTCTGGACGGACGTTGTCCAAAAGAAAGTGAAAAATGCCAATTACAGAGTTGAAAGTGCATCGAACTTTGGTTTCGAACTCTGATGGTTTAAATTTTTTTTTTGTTCTTTTTTTTCTGTTTGTGGGGAGATATGTGAGGCCAGAATATGTCCTCACATGAGGCATTTTTATTGCAGTATTTATGGTTCATAGAACGCCTAACAAAGATCGAGTCTGGCTGGCGCCGGTGTTTACAACAACTTGAACTTTTAGGTCAAATACAATAAATTTGAGTGTCCCAGGCCAAAGGGGGCTGAAAGGGGGCTTGATAAATGTCAAGTGATGCCATTGGGTTCAGAAGAACCAATGAGCAGCAAGGAGAAGAAGGGTGGAGCTATCCCCCCCCCCCCCGCCGAAGGAACCAAGAACTTCGATACAAAATGTAAAAAAGAACGAACTTGGATACGAGATGCTGCAGAAGGAAGTCTGACAAGAAATGTGTTGTTGAAAGAAGTTTCATTCGAGGTGTTGTTGCAGCAGGTTTTGGCAGTTGACTATAAGTACGAGATGCAAGCCACACACGAAAGAGTTGTGGTCGTACAGTCAGCGATAAGACGGATGCAAGCCTCAGCGTGATGAGCCAAAGATTAAACTGTAAGGTATGTGCTCATTTCCCCGGTCCTAGACACTTTAGAAATCTAACTAACTGGTCACATATCCCCCATAACTAGAGTAATTAAATGATAGTTGATAATTATGATAAATTGTTGTTAGTGATAAATTGTTGTTAGTGATAAATTGATGTTGTTAATAAATGATATTGTTTAAGTTTTAAATAGGCTAGTCTTTTTATAATGATTAATGAATTCTTTTCAGGACTTACACAAAAGATAAAAATAATTGGAGGGTTATTGCGGCACAACAACGAGCGATGTACGTTTAAATGTATAATTCCACGTTAAAAGTTCAACGGCCATGTTTACAATGATTAATAAGCAATTAATATTAATAATAATATTAATATAACCTTTAAAACTTAATAAATAATTTTCCACGTCCCACACCTACATAAAATTTAGTAAATACATCGGTATCAGAATTAGGATCAGACACATTCGATATTTTTTTATTGTTTGCATCATAAACATCATTCTTTAAGTTTAAAGCTTACTTTTCTAAATATCTTTTAGTCACTAAATTTTTGCCTTCTACAGGATCTTTTACATTTTCTTTTCTTCTAGCTTTAGCATCCAAAATATGTCCATCATGTGAAATTAAATATTTGTCACATATTTCACCTCTAAGATATTTATCGAATTCTAGAATTTTTTCTGCATTTCCTTTAAGTGGACTCTGGGGTATGGAGCACCGATTCAAAATCAATAACTTGCAATTTCGCACCAGAACTGCACATTCGCTCACACATACAGCAATTACATACTGCAATTACATAACGTACTGCAATTATATAACATACTGAAATTACACATACTGCAATTACACATACTGCAATTACATACTGCAAACACATACTGCAATTTCGCTCCAGACTCTGGGGTATGGAGCACCGATTCAAAATCAATAACTTGCAATTTCACTCCAGAACTGCACATTCGCTCATACATACTGCAATTATATACTGCAATTACATAACGTACTGCAATTATATAACATACTGCAATTACACATACTGCAATTACATACTGCAAACACATACTGCAATTTCGCTCCAGACTCTGGGGTATGGAGCACCGATTCAAAATCAATAACTTGCAATTTCGCTCCAGAACTGCATATTCGCTCACACATACTGCAATTACATACTGCAATTACATAACGTACTGCAATTATATAACATACTGCAATTACACATACTGCAATTACATACGGCAAACACATACTGCAATTTCGCTCCAGACTCTGGGGTATGGAGCACCGATTCAAAATCAATAACTTGCAATTTCGCTCCAGAACTGCACATTCGCTCACACATACTGCAATTACATAACGTACTGCAATTATATAACATACTGCAATTACACATACTGCAATTACACATACTACAATTACATACTGCAAACACATACTGCAATTTCGCTCCTGACTCTGGGGTACGGAGCACCGATTCAAAATCAATAACTTGCAATTTCGCTCCAGAACTGCACATTCGCTCACACATACTGCAATTACATACTGCAATTACATAACGTACTGCAATTATATAACATACTGCAATTACACATACTGCAATTACACATACTGCAATTACATACGGCAAACACATACTGCAATTTCGCTCCAGACTCTGGGGTATGGAGCACCGATTCAAAATCAATAACTTGCAATTTCGCTCCAGTTGCTCAACAGTAGAGCATCAGCTAGTCAGGTCGAAGATCTAGGGTTCGATTACCGGTTGGAGTAGCAAAGTTCTTTACAAATATCATTCTCAAGAATATGGCTCGCTCCGCTCTGGATAAAAGCCAAATGTCAAATGCCAATTGAATTTCAGATGCGGATTTTGCACGTGAGTTAATCTAGTTCGACTTATGTCCAAAGCTTCAAATATCTGGTGTTAATTGAGTGTCAGAAACACTGTGACATGGATATTATACACCAATACTTCGCTTTGAGAAAAGTAAAATCATTGCGTTATGTAGCTGAAGTCATTTTCTTCATACATCAGTTCTTTTATTTTACATTTTTAAATCAAATTGCACATGCTTTCTCATGTGCTTTCAATAAATGCTTTCAACCCCAATGAGTGAACATATCTTGCAATGTTCTATATCGTCGCATTTTTGCCTAACATTTTTTGGATTCAATTTTTAGATGCGCTAAAATATTCCTTCAAGAAGTTATTTTGGTGTTATATTCTATTTCACAAAATGCAGATTGCAGTTAGAAGCAAATTCTTTTCATATTCACTTTGAATTTTTTTGTGCAATACATTTGGGACACAGTCCTAAAGTAATGGCAAAATCGTATACAGCGGAATAATAAGTTTAAAAAGCTTTTGCACATTCCACGCTTGCACTATTCATTCCATTTTGCTTATAAAATATTTTTATTATGTCAGCAGAAAATTTTCTTTTTCTAAACATACACTCTACCCTCTAATGTTCATATTTCAAATATTCTGCAAAAAAGGTGTTTTTCTTCATTTCATTTTATTATAACGATTTTCTACATATTCAATAATATACGATGTTTATAAATGGGAAGTCAGTAATTTTTTTCTGGTTTGATATTTGCCTAAATTGTATTAAGTAATAAGACTTGAAAAAATAATTCCGTTAAAATTGAATAAAAAGTATAAATTAGTGGAATGTTGCTCATACCGATGTTAATTCTCTCTAATCGTTTATTTTTATTATTAACATGTATTATAAACATATATTTTACACTGTAGTTTCAAGTAATTTAACTGTAATATTTAATCTTTGAGTGCAATGGCCGATTTAAATGTTGACATGAATGGTCACGCTGACCAGGCTCTGAGACTACTCAGGCTCCACAGGGTAGTCCTATATAATAATATAGGTGATATTTTGCATTAAAAATGCTAGTACAATCTGTCAGATTAATAATTTTCTTATTTTTACTTTCCTTATATACATAATGTATAAGGAAAGTATTGTAACGGGGTCGAAAATTCGAATTCGAGGTTTCGACGGGAGAGAACGTTTCAAGCATCCCTGATCACGAATAAAACATTTTTGAAGTGGTGTGTGTGTGTGTGTGTGTCAGTAAGCCTGTGGAGCCGATAACTGACGAACGAATGGACCGATTTGAACGAAATTTGGTTCAAAAATCACAATCCGTAAACAATGGAAGCCTATTTTAATACGCAATCTAATGTTCAGAACTCCCCTAAATTTTCGAGTGAAATTTTGAAAAATTCGTCAAAAAATCAAAACCGCTAATAAAGTTACGCAAATAGACATTTCTTATGTAATTTTTCATTTGAAAACGATTGTCATAAATTTTAGAACGCTAAAATGAACCGTTCTCGACTTATTGCACATTAAAAAAAAATTATCAAAAGTTATATAAAATAAAAAAAATATTTCCTATTAAGAAACATGTTCAGTTTTCATATGTAATACCATGCGATAAATTTGGTAACATCATTCTCGTGGATCTAGCTCGTTCCATTCATGAAAAATTATACTTTGAGTAATAATTTTGTATTTGCACGCCAATAGTCATTTATCTGCTGTAAGAATAACTTATTTTTCCGTCCATAACGCTTGGCAAGATTTTGGCGACGAATTTGGCGGAATGTCGCCAACTTGGCAACATTTTTAATTGCTGCCAAATTAACAAGATTCTCGCCAAATTGATAAAAATGACGTTAAATCAAGGAAAATGACGACTAATTGAAGAAAATTCAATATCGTGGAATGAATATAAGTATCTACTATAAGAATATTTGTTTTTTTCAATGTAAAAGTAGTAAATTCATTGCATTATATAAGAAAAGTCATGTGTTGTCTACATCAGATTTTTTTTTTAATGTGGGAGTCACACTCTAAATATAGCGGTCAACATTAGGTAGCCAGAACTTGGTAGCCACTACAAGGTCATATTCTCTGTTACATTTTTACACTATTTTAGGCTCAACAAGGAATTTTTCCAGGATTCATAATCAGGAGGGTTAAAATTTGATCTGGAGGGGTGTTCATTTCCGATAAATCAGAAGTAAAAAATCAATATTCATTCTAAATATTGCACATATTTTTAACAAAAAATTAAACCCTAGATTATATTTTTGATATTTAATTAAATTAGATAGTTAATTACACAATTGAATTTTTAGCTATTCAGTAATAGTTTCAAATAAATGTAAACTTTAAAATTTAATAGTTTTTAAGCAGCTGCAAATACTTAATTGTAATGAACTATATTTACTTTCCCTGCAATACATGATAATGTATAGGGAATGTATTGGAATCATGCCGAAAATCGCAACTCGAGTTTTTGACGGATCTACGCGTTTCGGGAATACGAAAAAACTATTCTTAGAGTGACGTCTGTGTGTGTGTCTGTGTATCTATCTGTGTGCCTAGTATCTGTGTGTGTGTCTGCCTGTCTGTGCAGATTTTGTATCCACTCTAACTAAAAAACTAATTGACCGAATTTCATAAAATTTGATAGATAAGTCATTTGTAGGTGAATCTGCTGCTGATTAGTTTTAAGTACGATTCGGGATAAAAGAATCAGCCTTTTTTTGCGAAATGGCCAGCAAAAGCTTGTATCCACTCTAGGTGAAAAACTAATCGATCGAATTTTACAAAAATCGGCTGAAAATAACATTGTGTATACTCTCTTGTATATTACCCTGGTGCTGATTAGATTTTGGTATGATTCGGAAAAAAATAACTTGCCTTTTGTTCCAAAATGGCAGCAAAAATCATCAAAATCAAAAATGAAAAACTATGTATGCGCAAATGCACCCATTAAATTCTTGTTTTTTACGTAATTTTTAACGAAGGAAAGAATAAGATCATCTCCATTACGCTAGGACTAGCCGTTCTCGAGATATTTTAGTTTTTTCGTATTTTCTCTACGCCACCTTTGAAAATAAGTCCAGTTACCAAATGAGAACGGAAATGATTTAAAAGTGTATTAAATTTAATTAAAATAAACAGAACTTGAGTATAAGCCTGCAGAGAAAGTGATGTGCTGCCCACATAAGATTTTAAATTAAGAAAAATATCGGGATATGAGAATTAAAAACTCAGATAACTTGTTGCTTTCTTAAAAATTGTGTGTATTTAATACATAATCGCCCATAAAACCACGAATTTATATTTGATGGTAAAACTAAATCTTAAATAGGAGTTTACTTGAATACGGGACTGGCAAGTTTAAATTTCTGGAAATCAAAATACGCTGTTGTGACGAACATGTTTTCTATGCTACAAATATTTTTAAATCCCTGTAAATTGCTTCTTGGGTAGCTTTTGTAGCTTGGGTAGCTTGGGAACAAAATAAAATACAGCATTGATAAGATTTTAAGTATAGAATCATAATTAATATTGTTAAATATTACGAAATACTTTAAAATTTAATTCAATATGACAGAAGTAAAAATTAAGAAGTATTTTCAAGTTAAAAAACCTGTCAAAATAATCAGTCATTATAAAAAGCATATAAATTTTATTTAGAACAATACAGCTTTTAATTATAATTCCATGAGAGAGGAAACATATTACATGGGAGTTGCCTACATTGAATAAGTCGATGAGCTACCGACTTTTTTTGAGTAATTATGTTGCCGACTTTATTTGAGTGATTAGCCTACTTTAATTAATCGAGCCATGTTGTCGAATTTACTTGAATAAATGAGTTGCCCACTTTAAAGCAAAGTCGGCAACTCACTTTCCCACCTTACTTGTGTTGAAGACTTTGCTTGTGTGAGTTGCTCACTTTATTTGAGCAAGTGAGTTGTCGTCTTTACTTGAGGAACTAATATTGCGATTCTTGTCAGTCCTGAAAATGGAAGCTGTTACTTGCCTCTGAAACTAGTAGACCAGATTTTTGTATGTATGCTGTATTTACGATGTTTTTATTTAAGTATTGTGTTATTCACACTTGGTTTACTGTCTCATATTGAATGTCTCTACAGAGGGATTTATGAATCATTTAATCATTATCAAACTGCATGTAGTTGAACTATTCTAACTGAATCAATAAGCAAATAATCATGTTATGCCCATGATTATGTTATACACATGAAAAGTTATCACAAATATAATTATGAGGCATTTCCTGCAATTCAATATTTTTAGGAATTTATATCGAAGTAATCATTTCTATTTTAGGAACAGAGAGAAATATATTTCAACAGATTCTTTAGAGTTTATTCTTTTATTTTGCAAAAACCATGTGCCCTAAGATTGAAATTCCGCTTATTTTCATTTTGCATTTTGTTGCGGAATGCATTTGGGACGTAAACCAAAAGTAGTATGAAAGGAATACACAAAAAAATAATACTCAAAATGCTTCTGTCTATTTTCCTTTAGCATTATTAACTGCTTTTAGCTTTATAAAGTGCATTACTATGTTTCCAAAAAATACTTTTGTACTTTAAAATAAATTCTGTATTTCTACACATTTTCTGCTCATGGGCGCGGTAGCCCATTGGTTAACGCGCTGGAATTGCACTCGGTAGGCCCGGGTTCGATTCCAGCCACTGCCAAAACTGCCGCCGTGTTCATGCGGAGTACGATCACGTTAAACATGTGGGTCCGAAAGTCCTTCCGAGAGGTTGGTGGTAGGGGAAGGAGGGTACGGTCCCTGTGGATGCCTCCCCCACTGGGTTCCGGTCTAAATTGGGTGGCACTTCCCGACCGTCCAAACAGTTACCTTACACCTTTCTGGTAGGTCGGACGGTCTGGGTTTCAACAACAACAACATTTTCTGCTCAATTATAGGTTTAAATTTTCCAGAATTAATGAAAATAATTTCTGATTTTTACATTTATTTTCTTATACTATTATATAAGACCATTTTAGAAAGATAGGTTTTGATAGATAAATACGGTTTGTGAGCCCCCAGAATCCATTTTTTACAGTTTTTAAAAGCTGTTTATCTCTCTCTCTCTCTTTGTATGTGAGTGTGTGTGTGTGTGTGTGTGTGTGTGTGTGTGTCTGATATGTGCGGATACGACAACTCAAAAACAAATGCTTGTTTTTCTTCAACATTTATGTACATGTAAATTACTTGAGAAAATAGAATTAGATATAATTTTTAGTAGTTATCATGGTTCAAAGTCAAATCATTCAAATTTTTAAATTTTAATTTCTTTATTCCCTCTGATAAACAATGATAATTATCAACACATTGATGGTGATACATAATACACGTATGAAGGACATTAAAAATTCAAATTGCATTGTTTATGTTATTGCCATCGAAATAGTTAATACTACCACAGGTAATTCAAACCCATACAATCGTCTGTAAGCTATTGAACCCACCCATTTGCGTCTGTAAGCTATTGAAATCTTTAGTTTAAACCCCGATTACGCAGTTTATGTTTCTGCCATCAAAGTATTTAATATTAGGGCAGGAAATTTTAATACATACAAACCATTAGCGTTTCTAAGCTATTGCAAACCTTAGTTTAAACTTGATTTACACTGTTTATGTTATTGCCATCAAAATCGTTGATATTACTACATGAAATTCAAATCCATTCAATTCATTAATGTCACTAAGTTATTGCAAATTTTAGTTTAAACTTTTTGTCTGATTTCCGTATTTTATGTTCGTAATTTCTTTTATATTATAAATATGTGATTTTTATTTAAATAAATTAATAAATGGATACATTAACTATTAATACTGGGAGATTTGAAAACACACAGCAAACAAATGGTAGTGTTTCATACAAACAGAGGTATCTACAAAGTATTCTGAGAGCAGATAATGTTGGCAATCTTTATTGTAGAGTATCTGACTATGTTAAAATACAGGGTGATTAAAAAAAGATGGGCTAAATTTTACGAGGTTTGATATACACCAAAAAAGCACTTTTCGTCATAGTTTATCGGGTTGGAAATGAAACGTAAAGGTGTAATAGTGCGCATACGCGTTGTACAGAGGCCGCTCCTCAATCTTAAAAGCGTCATTCTGGTTGTTATTTACTGGTTGAAGAAAACCACGTATGCACATTTCATCTGGGGGAGAAGAAGAATCCATATGCAAATTTTTGTTATACAGGATGTCAGTTTGCAGCAGTTATTTACAGTTCCATCTTTTGAGACGATGGAGGATTTTACAAATAGGGAAAGCATTTCATATATGGATTGCAAATGGGAATACCCTTGAGGCACAAAGACTGTACTGGGGACGTTTCACCCATAGGTGATTGCCCATTCGTAAAAATGTGAAAGCTTGCATCGGCAGCTCTGTGGATCGGGATCCTTTCTCACTACCAGATCTGATGCAGGTTGTGCAAGGAGTGCAAGATCGTCGAAGGTTGAAAAAGACAATTCTGGACACAGTAGCAGTTTAGCCAGGTACAAGCACAAGAGCAATATAGGGAATACTCTTGGTGTGCCACAATTCCTGGTATGGCGGGTTTTGCATGCGTAACAATTACACCCATACCATCTCTTTCCCCTACCACCAACCTCTCGGAAGCACTTACGGACCCACATGTTTAACGTAATCGTACTCCGCGTGAACACGGCGGCAGTTTTGGCAGTGGCGAGAATCGAACCCGGGACTACCGAGTGCAATTCCCGCGGGCTGACCACTGGGCTATGGTCCCCTACTGAATTCCGGTCTAAATTGGGTGGCATATCCCGGCCGTCCAAACAGTTACCTTACACCTTTCTGGTACCTTCCCGGCCGTCCAAATGGATGCTCAAGTCCTTGTTGACGAGCCGGACGGCCTGGGTTTTCAACACCTTTCTGGTAGGTCGGACGGTCTCGGTCTTAATAACAACCCATACCATCTGGGGCGAATCCAAGAAATATCTTCATAACTGCAGCGGATTACCCTTGTCGCGTGGATTTCGGCCGTTGATTCCTGGGACACAGTGCGAAGCAGCCATATTTTCCAACGACTGTGCTTTTCATCGATGAAGCATCCTTAGCACGTGATGGCACATTTAACACCCACAATGAACATGTGTAGGCGAGTGTAAACTCACATGCAACATACGACGACCGCCTAATAGGGCAGTATCTTATGCCGAAGCGATTTGATGGGAGAATGAACAGTATTTACCTGCAGGATGTCTTGACCGAATTGCTGGAGGATGTTCCAACAGACATCCAGTGGTGTATGTGGTTCCAGCACGATAGAGTAGCAGATCATTTTGGGTAAGTAAGGAACTGTCTGGACATCACTTTTCCAGGCAAATGAAATGGACGAGACAGTCTCATAGCTTGGTCCAACGATCTCCCGATCTGTTGTGTCTTGGTTTGTTTTTGTGGGAATATCTCAAGCTTTTTATCTATGACACTCCCCTTGAATCTGAAGAGGAAGCCGTCATCAGAATTTTGATCGCTGCTGCCGACGTGCGCGACATGCCTGGTCTGTTCGGGAGAGTTCGCCAATCCATCCATCGCCGCTGTGAGACGTCCATTTAGGTTGGAGGTCCCTCTTTTGAGCTATTACTGTAATTATTGTTTATTAAATGTCATTTTATAACTGCTACGTCATTAGTGTGTTTTCGTCTCACCTCATCGGTTTCACCATTAAGCGCTTACGTTTCATTTTCGAAACGGTAAACTATGACAAAAAATGCTTGGTCTGATATGTACTACCACTTCGTAAAGTTTGGTCCATCTTTTCTTAATCACCCTGTATACTATAATCCATGTCAATAAGAAAATTTGTATTATTGGGGCAGTTTTAAGCTTAACATTTCATTGAAATATATATATATATATATATATATATATATATATATACATATATATATATATATATATATATATATATATGTATGTATATATATATATAAGTCTTTCTCGCCATTTAAAAGTTACAGGCGCTTTTTAAGGCAGACATAAACCGTAATTATCGTTGATTTAGGAGTAGGTACAGAAAAATAAAGCTTATATAAAACATATACTCATTGATTAAATTGTATGTGTAACACAGTAAAGAAAATTGTTTCAAATGTTTTTCAAACTTGATATTAAAACTACTTAATAGATCCTGCCTCATTCATTGCAGATTTATTATTTAATCACCTCTCTAAAACCGCAATGTCAGTATGTCAGAGCACCAAATGCACTCTCGATGGCTGAAAAATTTCATGTATACTAATGCTGAATCTGAATCTGAAATTCGTTTTTCAAATTAACTCTTGGATCTGGAGAAATAGCCTCACAAAGTTTGGTCACACAATGCAGGAGACTTAAAAAAATGCTTTACATATCAGATTGCTACGATTCCTATAGAATTGTCATAGTGCATATAACAAACACGTTAGCAAAGCCCAGTTTTATCTGAGTGTAATCTGATTCAACATTACCAAAACTGTATCGAGTAAAAATACGGTTTCGAATTTTCTACGCTGTTTCATAAAAAATGCACTTATTTGTTATTTATGAATCCACAATATTCATGTTATTTGAGATTTTCAAACCATATTTTCTAAAATGTCCGTGTTTCTCAGTCGAAAGAAATTCATTTCGGAGTTCCGACTGAGAATGTTTCGCAATTTCTACGTAGCCACTCTGGTGTCGTTTTGATTTTTTTTACTGCCCTCGTTTTTCATTCCCTTTATTCACGTAGTGCACAGGGGAAATAAGTTCAGAAAAATAGAGAAAGAACCTTTAAACTGTATGTTTGGAATATTTTTTATTGTTTATTCACACAATTAATATTTAAATTTATATTTATATGACAAACATTGTAACTTTTCTTATATACATAATGTATAAGAAAAGTATTGTGACGGGGTCGAAAATTCGAATTCGAGTTTTCGACGGGAGATCACGTTTCAAGCATCCCTGATCACGAATCAAACAGTTTTGAAGTGATGTGTGTGTGTGTGTGTGTCAGTGAGTCTGTGGAGACGATAACAGACGAACGAAAGGACCGTTTCGAATGAAATTTGGTACAAAACTTCGAATAATCAGAACCCCCCTAAATTTTCGAGTGAAATTTTGAAAAAATCGTCAAAAAATCAAAATCGCTAATAGAGTTACGACACTAGACATTTCTTACGTAATTTTTCATTAGAAACCAATTAACATAAATTTTAGAACGCGAGCATGAACCGTTCTAGAGCTATTGCAAATTTTTAAAAAAATTATCAAAAATCATATAAAATAAAAAAAAAATATATGTCTTATTGAGAAACATGTTCACTTTTCATATGTAATACGATGCGATGAATTGGGTGACATCATTCTCTAGGATCTAGCTCGTTCTATTAATGAGAAAAGATACTTTGATTAATACTTTTGTATTTGAACGCCAATAGTCATTTATCTGCTATAAGAATAAATTATTTCTCCGTCAGTAAAGCTTGGCGAGATTTTGGCGGAATGTCGCCAACTTGGCGACATTTTGAAATGTTGTCAAATTAACGAAAATCTCGCCAAATGGATTAAAATGACGCTATATCAATGAAAATGATGACTAATTGTCGAAAATTCAATATCTTGGAAAGAATAGAAGTATCTACCATAAGAAAAACCCATTTTTTTATTGTAAAAGTAGTAAATTCATTGCATTATATAAGGAAAGTCATGTGTTACCCACATCAGATTTTTTAAATATGTCTTAATGCTAAGTAAGACTTTGCGCACAATCAACAATAAACTGGTTTACAACGTAAAAGTTAGAGGGAATTAAGGTAAATATGCATACGTATGCTTTGGAAATCATTTTACGTTGCAAAACAGTCTATTATATCTAAATTATAGTATTTAAAATTCTTAAAAACAGGAAACAAATACTCTTAAAATAATTTTCAACATTATTTTAAATACAGTTGTAAGATAAAGACGCATGCTGACTACAAAGTTGATAAGTTTTATTTTGTTTTGAAATGTACAGCGCATAACATTAATAATATAAACACATTCATTTATCTGTCTGTTTATTTATCTATCTTTGGGTAACTCTGCTACAAAATGTTGCCAAACGTGTTTCAATTACGGATAAGAATTTCAATTTAGATACTAACAAAGCCCAACAGCATTTTCATAACCATCCACGTGAACACTAAATTTTTCCGATCACCCATTGACTTTCCACGTTCACTGCTGCTGAAATTCAGTATTCATGTTAAAAACCGAAGAGTCCTTCTCAGCTAATTAAATTTTTACTTGAACGTGGTCCGTTTTTAACACTTTACAACATAGTTGAAAAGTCTTTATGACTTTGTTTATTCTGCCTGTCTGTCTGTCTGTCCGTTAACATAACTGCCGTAAAAATGACTTTAATAAAATGAAATTTTAATATGTTATTCAGACGGTCTGTGGAACCTATGGGAATATAAATGAATAATATTACCCAATTAGTTTTGGATTGAACCCGGGTTGAAAAAATGAAATACATTGAACCCTATGGAACCTAATTTTTCAAACAGTTTTTAAGCGAATTTAAAATTTACAAATTGCTTCGAAAGTTTTAGGAAATATTCAAATTATCTCATAGAAAAATCTAAAAGAAATTTCAGCAAAATATATTTAGTAGTTTTAAAATAAAAATTAAAATATTAATTGCACCCTTTATATGAACAGATCACGTGACCATTATATGAAGAGATCACGTGACCCACTTCAAAATAAAAAATTGACATATATCTTGTGTCAAAATCGTGATTTTAAAAGTTCTTTTTAATTCATATTTAGTGTTGCATCCGTCCAAAACCGCTTTAATTTTGCTAAAATTCTGTGCATCTACATACTGAAACAACGCAATTACAATATATTTGAGTTTAAGTGATCATCCAAATTTACTTATTTCTACAACGAAGCCTAATTTTATCTTATGGAGATTGTAAACACCAAAAGATATAGAATGAGTTGTATAAGAATTGCTACATTTCTTTAACACAAAATTATTTAGCTTATGGAGTCCGCCATACAGCTGATATGAATTATTCATTGATTTTACCCAGGGAACAAACCAGACGATTTTTTTCTATGAAGTTTTGAACATAGAGTTAAATTACTTGTACCTCCATGGTTTTAAGTTTAAAAAAAAAAAATTATTACAGTATTGTGATGAATGAAATGATTGGAAAACAGTTTATGAATGAAATGATGCTTTTATAGACAGAGCCAGGCGTATAATATTTCGATGACGTCATTTGAATAAAGTTCATGTGTTTTCGATGAAGTTTTCCAATATAATAAATTTATGTAGTATTATGATAATTTCAAAAATATTACCGAGGAATGTATCGCATTTTACAGATGTTTAAACCAAAAAATTTATATTTCAATGCCGTCATTTGAATAACGTTCTTTTTTTTTACGAAGTTTTAAGTTTTCAAATATAATAAATTAATGAAGTATTGTGATAATTTAAAAAATAATACAGAGGAATGCATCGCATTTTAGAGATGTTTATATAAAATTGCATTGAAGTTGGAAACTCTTTGATAACCAATGCTTTATACATGATTGATCTCTCTTGTTCCTTTCTTTTCTTCAAAGGAATATTTTAAATGTAAATAATTATTCTGTTAAACCTTCTCACACCATTGTCGAAAACAATAAATGCCGAATAATTTATAACTTATCGAAGATATATGGATCTTATACGTTTGGTATTATATGAAAACATTTTACATGATGGCAATGGATACTACCAACAGATTAAGGGCATTCCTATGGGAGGAGCTTGCTCATCCATACTAGCGGACATATATCTGTCAAAATTGGAAAAAGCACACACTTGGTATATGAAATGCCATACTTCCGTTACGTGGACGATGTTCTTTTGGGGCATTATGAACATTCACCGGGGTTTGATTTCACCTTCTTTCCCAAAGAATTGGAATTAATCGAAACCATCAATACAGAAGTAAACGCTCTTAATTTTTTGGACATCACGATAAAGTACCACAAACTATATGGTGTTTATACCTTATTACATGATAAGCGTGATTGTTACAAAATGAAGATCAATCACACTCTAGACTGAAAGTCAAATTTAGCTAAAAATATAGTCAGGAATATAATTATTGGACACCTCAAGGGCAACCAAAACATCCATACCTTCAAAAACTATTGCAGTGCAAGTAACAGAAGGATTGTGAATGAGGCTATTAAAAACACTATTAAATTCCTGAAAATATATAATAATTCCATTTTCAATAATAATGAAGAAGACAATTCCTTTAATAAGGATATTGCTTTATTTTAGTACCTCTGCGCAATATGTATTACCCAGCGCATACGTAAGTGATGTTTATATAGCGCAGTTAATCTCTGTAATTTTCAGTCTGTTGGTTCCATCTTTTCATACTTTGATGTTCTTGATTGTCTTTTTCGCATTTACGAGGGATTGACCATTGAATTGCATTGGTTCCGTGAGCGTTGCCCGGGTTGAAAAGCTGCTTCAAACGGGAACGAGGGGTCGCAATCCCCCTCCACCATTTCATGCAATGCATTTGGTCTTCCCATTATTTTCGCTTCAAATTCCCTTTTTATTTTCTGCTTCAGAAATGTGAGCTGCATTGCGCCTTTTCCTTGGTAGTAGTGGTTATCGAGATTTGTTGGATGTTGTTATAATGATTTTGAATTCAACACGATCATGTTCATTTATAATATTTATATATATATATATATATATATATTATAAATGAACCTGGATGAAATGAATGATATATATATATAATATATATATTATCATACTTATCCACCATAATTATCGGATACTTTACTTTCCATTGAGGACATCTGATTCCGCTGAAACTTTCAGTAACATGCTTGCAAATGCTGTACAGTGTACAAATTGAACTAAACATGACATACAACATCGTTTCAAAAAACACCAGAAATATCAAAAATATACAACAAAAATACATAGTAAAGACAGCCAAGTTATGTGTTAAAAGGACTTTAATATTAGCACCATGTATGATGTACATTAAATTAAAACATTACATATTCTATATCTTTAATAAAGATTTTGCTAAGATGGTGTGTTTCCTATATTTATTATTTAATGTTGTAATTTACCGTATGTCATATATGGTGTTAACATTAAAGACTTTTTTACCAAACAACTTTGTTATCTTTACTATATATTTTTAAAGTTTTTTCTAAAATGGCTCAAAATACTAATCAAGTTAATTTGTCTGACACAGTATTTCTCTGAATTATGCGTGACCATTCATAATTTGTTTTTTGCAGTTTCATGAACAAATAAAAAATAGTTATACTGTTTAATCATCGTTTCATTTCTTGTTCTTTATTTGATATTTTTTATTTCTTAATTAATTGCTGTTTCTCATTTTTGTTGTTATATGTCACACTACGTGGCGTCCTCTTTATCACAAATTATCTTTTTCACTAATATGTGCTGTTCATTTAACGCGTGTTGCTTATTCGTTCTGAAAAAGAAAAACCAAGTATTTTTCATTGATTGTATTTTTCCCATTTTATCTAAAATTTAATTTCTAATTTTAATTTTTTAATTTTCTTATCCATACAGAACCAGTTTTAAATACCTTGATTTTATTTGACTGAAAATTTCCCCCAAAATGCAAAAATTTTACTTTATACTCTAAATTTTATGACATATCCCATACAGAGAGCAAACACTATCGTACAATGAAGCAATCTCTTATTTTTTAAAATACATTTTTCAAAGTTCAGATAAATTTTTTCCGCCATATATTCATCAAAAGTTATTTTACTTATTTTCTGGTCTTTCTTAAGGCACGAGTATAATACTTTGAAAAATTAAATTGTTGGAATATATTTGTAATCATGTAAGATATAAATAGTTGCTTTATTTTGTAACATGGAAAAATGCCATTAAAATCATGATTAACTTGTGAAATTATGTATAATTTTACTATACAGAACAGGTTTATTCACAGTTGTTAATCATTTTATTCACACATATTTTATGAAAGCATTATACATATTTTTCTTCAGAAAAACATTGATAATTGGATATGTGATAAATAATATTAGATAAGTGATAATTATTGATAACTGATATGTGATAATGAATGAAATAATCAACGATAAATGATAATTTGGTATATGCATAAATGTTGATAAGATAATGGTTTGAAAAAGATTAGCATCGATTACAAATATTAAATTTATTTTTATGAAATATTCTATTATAGAGATAAGAAACCGTTTTTTCATGGACTTGTACTTTTCTGCAGCACATACATAATATGATGTAAGTGTTGGTATGAGATCAAAAACTCTATTTTCAGATGTATCTGTATGTTTTGAGCAACCCTGTTATCGAATCAACCATTTTAATCAGATATGTTTACATATGTATGTTTATTCGACAACGATTATTGCACCTCAGGTAGCTATGGACAATAATATGAAATATTCATTTAGATAACACTTAGGTATAAAATCTTCATTTGGTCTTCATTTATATTGAAATCTCATAGAAATTTCATTTTAACAACAATTTCAATCCCAAATTGTTTTGTTTCTTACTTATTAAAATTTAATATTTTTAACCCAAAATATATTTTTATTATTTAAAACAACTTGGAATCTAACACATGTAATGTTTATTCCTTAAAACATCTTTTAATTATTTTGAAAACATAAACACTAATATTCTTATCGATAAGGTTAATAAAATTAAAAGGTGTTTTTATAGTGTGGATTAAACAGCGTCCTTGTGTGAAATTAATAACCACATTAAAAGAAAAAATATTGAAGGAAATATTATTATGTCTTTCAGTGGTTTTTTTATATCTTATCTTGTTTATTGATGAAAGATTTAATTATTAATTTTAAAATAAAATATCGGCATTGAATATATAGTAAAAGAAAAAATTTGCACAAATTAACACTTTGAATATTGCTAGAAGGAAAGTAGTTAAAATATTCAATTTGATAAAAAGCCAGACGATAATAAATTAGAGTAATTTCCCATGAAAGAAAAAGATAATAATCAATTTTTAAAGATAAAAACAATGTGTAAGAAAATGACAAAATAGATAGTATATAAATAAGGCTCTAGAATGTATATAATGTACTTGCTTATAAAAATAAGTATTTTTTCCTTAAATATTTTTTTTCAGATTTTAAAACAATATTTTAAAGCCAGGTGCTATTTTTGAAAGCAAATCCTGAAAGATTTGATTTTAACAGTAGGTGAAAAATAATTATTTTAAAGACAAATTTAAGTGTCTATGCTTGCGTTTCTTGTTAAAAGCCAAATTTAAAGCATTACTAACTATGAGACCAGAAATAGATCTCACATTTGATGAGACAGTTTTATGAGAATATTTATTGTGGCCAAAACGGCGAACAATACTTGTAGTCTGGCTGGCACAGAGTTTCACAACCCGTGCACCTAATGGTCAGAAAGCCACAAATATAGGGGTGCCATCACAGAGGGGGCCGAGCTGGGCCTTACGAGATGGGGAATGGTTCCATTGGTTAAAGGAGTAACTAATGGAAAAAGAAGATTGTTACGTCAAACTCAATGCAGCAAATGGAGGAAAAAGGGGAGTTACCCCCCCAGGAGAGCCACAATCTGTGACCCGAGAATCAGACAGAGAACTAACATGACTTGGAACAGATAACTTGTAAATAATGACTTGAGAGAGATACCAGTATGACTTTAGGCAGTGATGTTTTAATACGACGTAAGATAACTTGGAGACGATGACTGGATTTGGTGAATTATTTATATCTTGCTGCACATGACATTTATTACAAGCATATTATTTATTTATTTGCATAACTTTCCTTATACCTACTCAGATACTGCCTCTCAAACGGCTACTGAAAACCCTTGGGTCAATCATTTGGTCTGGGTCTTCAGCACCTATTCAGATATTTATTTATTACGATATTGCGTTGTATTTATATCTACCTAAGCGTGCATTTTATATGGCATTACTACAAAAATTTTTACGTATACTATTTTGTTTACACATATTTGCTTAGTTAATATCGTAACTTGTGTGAGACCAGAAATAGATCTCTCTAGTTATTTATTATGGCCAAAACGGCAAACAATACTGCCAGTCTGGAATGCACCGGGTTTTACAACCCATGAACCTAAAGGTCAGAAAACCATAAATTTAGGCGTGCAATGACGGAGGGGGCCGATCTGGCCCGTACGGGGATGTGGAATGGTTCCATTGGTTAAAGGATTAACCAATGGAGAAAGTACTTGTTACGTCACATTCAATGCTTCAAATGAAAACAAGGGGGGAAATGACGCCCCCGAGAAAGAAAAGAGCCACAGACTGTGACCCGAGAATCATATAGAGATACTACTACGACTTAAGATAACTTTGAGACGTTGACTTGAATGGGTGAATACAGACTTGTAGAGTGTCCCGTAGAGGTTTCAAAATAATGGAGATATATTGATGTGTCAGTGCAATCAGAGTACGAGAAGGAGCCACACATCAAAGAGTTATGGTGAGTACAAATGACTGATGCCAGCATTTTGATATATGAAAATAGTCCAAGACAGCCTTGAAGGTATGTGTTCATCAATAATCAAAGGTCATAGACACATTTTAAATAGTTTTATTCATACTGGTCTCACATGTCTCACAAATTCCCATCGCTGAAATAGTATAATTAATTTTGTAATGAATTTAATAAGTAGTGAGGTTGCTAATAAATGTTTTAAGTTTAAATGGTGCAGTCAATGAGTATTATAATAATTAATAATTCCTTTACAGGACTCACACGAAAAGTAAATAATTGGAGGGTTTATAGCGGCACAACTAGCAATGTACGATTAAATAATAAATCCACTATGTATGAATTACCGGCCATGTCAATCTTAATGAATTTAATATTAAAAGTAAAAATTCAAATACCTTTCCCACACAAACATTAAAAACATAAAATTCCTATAATTCTTCAACTTGACAAGACGATTACTAGAAAACTATAAGACATTTTTAGAAAAGTAAATATAGATTTAAAAATTAAATTTTCTGATACATATTTTTTTTTCTTACTATGTATGTGTTATTATTTCGAAAATATTTCAAGTCAAGTTATGAAAATTGAAAAAATATACCGTTCAGACAGATACTTTTTACGTTTTTTCGACAATAAGAGTTCAATTCCAAATTCAATTATATACACTTGTAGTGTTTTTTTAAAGAAGTACAAATTCTTAATTATTCAAAGTTAACTCGTGTTGGTTTTTAGAAATAAGCATTACATACTTGAAAAACGGATAATTTTCAATCCTCTTCAACTTGACAAGACTCAAAAACTATATATTTTTTTTAATAATAATTATAGATTTTAATACTAAATCTTCTAATGCACATTTTTGTTGGTTAATATTTATACCTATATTTTATAATCTACTGTATATTTCACGTAAAAGTTCGAAAACTAAAAAAGAAAATAATCGATCTTCTAAAGATTTTCGAAAAAAAAAAAATTCAAAATATTAATAAATTGAAATACTTTTTCATATATTCATAATTGGAACATATTTCTGATAAAACAAGAAAAATTATGAACATTTTTATTTTTTAGGTTCACGGGTATAATAGTCAAAATTGTTTACATTTTTCAGAGCGCTCCGATTTTCCTCCAGAATAACTACAAACATAGATGTACTTACATCATAAGCAGAATTTTAGGATTTATAATATTATACTGATCATAGTTGGTATGACTGTGACATGATTATTACTTAAAAGTTTATTTTTCATCCAATCCAAAACTATATTAAGCACCATGAAACAGTGACGAAACAGAATGAAAAAAAAAATCTGTTGTGGACAATACATGACTTACCTCATAAAATCCAATAAATTTACACATTTTACGGTAAAAAAATAATGTATAAGATCCACGATACTGTATTTTTAACATTGAATTGTACATTTGGCGATTTTCCGGATGACATCATGTAATACTATTTCAAAGTATCCAATTCACTTATATTTCACACAACTCTAAATTAACAATTATCAATATTGATAGTATAATCAATAAGCGATATAGTACATATATTAAAATATTTTAATAATTAATTAATCAAATAGGCGCCAATTTCATTAATGTAGGGTCATTTTTGCAATTTTTAAGAAAATGTTCAATCTGGGGGGATATATCACCAAGTTGGCGATATTTTGCTAGATTATTCACCAAGTTCGACAAATACATCACAAAGTGTTACAGACAAAAGGGGAGAAGATCATTTTTTTATACTAGAATGTACGCCCGTCATATAATTGAAATCAAAATTTCCAAAACCTTACTTCTCATATGGCGTCATTTTTATCAATTTCACGACATTTTTGTCACTTTGGTAGCATTTAAAAAAGTTGCCAAGTTGGCGACAGCCCACTAAATTTCTCGACAAGCGTTACGGACGGACGGAGAAATGAGTTATTCTTATAGTCTATCCTTATGTACTATCAAAGATATTGAATATTCATCAATTAGTCGTCATTTCATTGATTCAGCTTCGGTTTCAGCATTTTGGCGCATTTTAATCAATTTTGTAACATTTTCGTCAATTTGGCAACATTTAAAAAGTTACCAAGTTGGACATGTTCCAAAAAAATTCGTCACCAAAATGTTATCCAAACGTTACAGACGGAAAAATAGATTATTCTTATAGTACTTGTAGATTCTTATATTCTTTCCAAGATATTGAATTTTCTTCAATTATTCATCATTTTCATTTATTTAGCGTTATTTTTATCAATTTGGCGACATTTTCGTTAATTTGGCAGTATTTAAAAAAGTCGCCAAATTTTATGGACGGAGTAAGGAGTTATTCTTATAACAAATGGATGACTATTGGCGTCTAACTACAAAAGTATTATCCAAAATATCTTTTCGCATGAATAAAACGAGCAAGATCCACTAAAATAATGTCACCAAATTTATCGCATGATATTACATATGAAAAGTGAACATATTTCACAATAATTAATTTTTATTTTTATTTTATGTGATTTCTTAAAAAAAGTATTTAAAAAATGTGCAATATCTCGATAACGGTGCGGGCTAGCGTTTTAAAGTTTATGTTAATCGTTTTTCAATGAAAAATTACATAAGAAATGACTATTTGTGTAAGTTTATGAAAGGTTTTGATTTCTTGATGACGTTTTCAGCATTTCACTCGAAAATTTAGCAGGGATTTGAATATACGGTTGTATTTAAAAACAAAAAGCTTCCAGTATTCACGGATTGTACACTTTGTATCAAATTTCGTTCGAATCGCTTTATTCGTTCTTCAGATATCGTGTCCACAGTCTCACTGACACACACACACACACACAAACATTATCTCAGAAATGTTTGATTCGTGTTCAGGGATGCTTTAAACGTGCTGTCCCGTCGAAAACTCGATTTCAAATTTTCGACCCCGTCACAATATTTTCCTTGTACATTTTACTATGTATATAAGGAAAGTAAAATGAATCTATAAATAAGACTTACTCATACGCTCCGAATTATAACTGGTCACAAGCATTGGCATAAAATTATAACTCATAGGTGTCAAGGCCAAAAAACTTTATTTAAAACACATTATAACGGTACAATAATACTACTTAAATCCCCCCCCCCCCCAAAAAAAAAATTTGATGTGGACCACACACGACTTTCCTTATATAATGCAACGAATTTACTTCTTTAAAAATGAAAAAGTGATGAATAGATAGATATACGGCGCAGTGGTTGTAACGTTAACTTTTACATTTGGCACAGTAAATTGTACATCCGGAAGACAAGATCTAAAACTATTTCGTATCCAATTGACTTATATTTTACGCAAATCTAAATTAACAATTTTCAATATTGGTAGCATCCTCAATAAGCAATAGAATCCATATTTTAATAATAAATTCAACAATTAAGCGTCAATTTCGCAATTTTGAAGATATTTTTTATCAATATGGAGCCAAATATTGCGAAGTTGACAATAATTAGAAGAGCATTTCTTATATAATAAAAGGTATGCCTATCATATGACGGAATTAAAAATTTGCAAAATATTGCAGCCTATTTGGCGTCATTTTTATCAATTTGTCGATATTTTTATCAATTTGTCGACATTTTTATCAATTTGGAAACAATTTCGTCAATTTGGCAGCATTTAAAAAAGTCGCCACGTTGGCGATATGCCGACTAAATTCGTCGCTAGAATTTTGCTAAGTGTTACAGATGGAGTCTTAATTATGATTGAGTCTTATACTCTTTCCAAAATATTGAATTTTAATCAATTATTTCTCATTATCATTGATTTAGTGTCGTTTTTATCAATTTGGTGACATTTTTACCAATTTGGCAACATTTCCATTAATTCGGCGATATTTCTAAAATTCGCCAAGATGGGGATATTCCGCCAAATTTATTGCTAAAATTTCGTAAAGCATTATGGTCGGAGAAATAGGTTATTCTTATAGAAGATTAACGACTAAAGGCTTCCAAATACAAAAATATACTATTACTCAAAGTAAATTCTCTTATAGTAAATTCTTATTCTTTCCAAGATATTGGATTTTCCTCAATTAGTCTTCATTTTAATTGATTGAGAGTCATTTATATCAATTTGGTGATATATTTTTCAATTTGGCGAAATTTTCGTCAATTTGGCAACATGCAAAAATCTCGCTAAGTTGACGCTATTCCGTCAAATTTGTGTCCAAAATTTTGCCAAACATTGTTTATGGAGAAGTAGGTTAGTCTTATGGTAGGTAAATGACTAATGGCATCAAATTACAAAGTTATTTCCCGAAGTGTCTTCTCCCGTGAATGAAAAGAGCTAGAACTGCAAGAGTGAGGATAATAAATTTATCGCATAATATTACATATGAAAAGTGAACAGATTTCACGATAGTTAATATTTTTTTAAACTTAGGTGATATTTTGATAAATTTATTTTAAAAAAGGGCAATATCTCGAGAACTGTTCATGATAGCGTTCTAAAGTTTATGTCAATCGTTTTGTAATTACAAATTACATAAGAAATGATTACTTATGCAATTTTATTGAATGTTTTAATTTGTTGATGATTTTCTTAAAATTTTATTTCAAAATGTAGGCGGCTTCTAAACATTCGATTGCGTGTAAAAAAACAATAGGATTCCGGCATTCACTGATTGTGACTTTTGAACCAAATTTTGTTCGGATTGCTTGATTCGTTCTTGAGATATCGTCTCCACAGGCATACTGACACACATGCACACACATACTTTCACACACACACACACATACATACTTCCACACACAGAGACACGCACGCACACACACACACACACATACATACTTCCACACACAGAGACACGCACGCGCACACACACACACACACACAGATACATTACATCAAAAACGACTGATTCGTGTTTTGGGATGCATGAAACGTTCTCTCCCGTCGAAAACTTCAATTCGAATTTTCGACTCTATCACAATACTTTCTTTATACATTATAGTATATATGTTATAGAATACAGGCATTTTATTGAATACAGGACGTTTTTAAGCAAAGTATGAAATATGAGAATTATTATATACATCCCCTAGGCATTGTATATAATAACCTAGTCATTCTATAGAATGACAAATGCTATTTAGGCAAAGTATGAAAAAAGGAATGAATTGGAGATATTTCATACTTTGCCGGTTTGTCATTTGTCATTCTATAGAATGACTAGGAAATGTGTGAAATGTTAATCGTTTCATAGATTGCCGACCAGTTTTCGGCATTCTATAAAATGCCTAGGTATTCTACAGAATGCCGGCTTTCATACATTGCCGGCTATGTTACTGGTAATGTATGAAATGCTGGCATTCTATAGAATACCTAGGCATTTTATAGAATACCGACCTTTTTAGGCAAAGTATGAAATATGAGAATTATTATATACTTTCCCTAGGCATTGTATATAATACCTAGGCATTCTATAGAATGGCAAATGCTATTAAGGCAAAATATGAAAAAAGGAATGAATCGGAGATGTATTTCATACTTTGCCGGTTTGTCATTTGGCATTCTATAGAATGCTTAGGAAATCTGTGAAATTTTAATCGTTTCATAGATTGCCGACCAGTTTTCAGTATTCTATATAATGCCTAGGTATTCTATAGAATGCCGGCTTTCATACATTGCCGGTAATATATATAAGGAAAGTAAAAATGGTAGAATTGTAGATTTGGAAAAAATAAATTAATAATGTAAACTCTTTACATTTTTCTCCTTTTCAAATTATTAAATTGTATTCTAGAAAGCACTTTCTTAACTTTAATGGTTCATAAAATATGCATACAAATGTTACGCTATGATATGGATAGCATTAGCTTCTATGGATTTCCTGGCAATAAAATAAATTAGTTAAAGTACAACTAATTTGATTATCTGAATTCGTAAGTGGCATCTATTTGTGCACATCCTGCATAGTTTTATATAGTATTTTTAGCATTTCTCAAGCTCAGCATATACTTTTCGCTACATTTTATTTACCACAAACATGACAAAAATTACAGAATTAAAGGATATAATTAATAATACTCCAAATTTACTGCAATTAATCTGTTGTTGGAACCTTGCAATCAAACAAAAAATACCTAATTGCAATAATCACTGTGATTTTTTCAAAGGTACCAAAAAAATTAATTTCGTCTTAATTTCGTACTAATTGTTCTTTGTACTGGGGTCATTAAAATATTACATTTAACAATTTTCGTGAAATTATCAGTTATGGGATTGCAATTATTACAGACAAATTATCTTCTGTTTGTTAATGATTTTTCGTATTTTACTTTTTATCTAAAGCATACATTTGATTTAAATTTGTCTCAGCATCCCATATAGCAAATATGTTTCGAAAAGTTTCTAGAATGCTACATACAATTCATAAAAGGGTGTAAAGTCCTAATTTTATTGCACAAAGATGGGTCCACTTATATATATATATATATATATATATATATATATATATATATATATATATATGTTCATATTACATTCACATGGGCTTACAAATACATAATGAATATAAAAAAGAAATATTTAAAATAAAAAAATGAGTTGCATGTAATAAGACAACGATAACATACCACAATTGTAAGACTTATCATTACATTAATTACCATTTTAATCATTTTTATTCTTTGCTTTCATATCTAATTATTATGGAATGGAAGAAAACTCAATTAAAATTAATCCCTTAATGTAAAAAACTCCATATAACAATCATTAATTACAAATGTTTCATTATAAAACCGATTTGAAAAGACTTCACTGTCTAAAAACCAACTTTAAAAAAAAGCGCAATAAAGAACAATTTGGATATAAAAAAAATATATTTAACAAATGTTAAATGTGTGATATTTACTTTGCTAATTGCTTTTTAGATGAGGGGGGAAAACAGTAAATTCGCTTCTAAAAATCTATTATTGAAAACATAAACTTTCAAAAAATAAACAAAATTTAATGTAAACTAAGATAAAATACTAATATTTTCATTACATACTCATTAAAAGGAATCAATTAACACATTTATTTTACGGTATTATATTGCTTTTAACGCAGTTCTAAAACAAAAAATATCCTTAAAATATTGTTCTATCAAAATGTGTCTGCATATTTGTACTTTATATATATATGTAAAGAAGGAGACAACAACTCAAGTATTCTATCAAGCTATTAACAAGATGGTCAAAACCTATAAAATTAGATCAACACAAGCTAGTTGCTAAAATAAATTTAACGAACTAAAATTACGATCTGATTAACTTCGATCTGACATCATCTATATTTAACAGACTTCTAAATTACAGAATATCTTATGAAAATCGAGGCTGTTAAGTCCACAATAAAATATTTGATTGCAAAAAAAGTTAATACTATCATCGACAATGTATCTTGGCAAATCACTTGACGAAAATTTAATTTTACAAAACACCGCTTTATAATAAAAAAATATAAATAAATAAAAAAATAAATAAATAAATAAACTTTATCCCAACTTATGAAATCCCCAAATTACTTACGACAAGATTTCCCAGAGCCGGAGCTGTAATTTCAGGTCTAAGTGTGTAACACAATATTTGTATTACATGTTTCCACCCCAATTAAAAATGCGAACCAAAATAATGACCTATTTAAATGCTGCAGATGGAACCAATGGCAACCCATTCATAAATAAGCAGCGCGCATCCCCTCCATCACAACAACCAATAAAAAGACGAGGTATGACACTACAAAAAAAAAAAAAAAAAGTGTTGTCGAGAATGTTCTAGAACTTTCGAAGACATTCAATTTCGACAGCGTCCTAGACGCACATGATGTTTTTTCGGTAGTATTCAAAGAAATGATCTCCTGCGATCGCGCAAAGAGACGCGGATCGGCAAAATTGTGATGTGTGAACAAGAAATGAGCACAATGGCGTATTAAAATATTATACGCAGGCTTCTAATATAGTGTTGGCTACATCAACTATCGAGGCACAAGCAAACAGAAGGTATGGATATGTTTCATATGTTATAGTGATTAAGGAAGGCACACAGTTCATAGTACCTGTCGTGTAATTAAGAATAAGGTCCTACGAACCTATAGCAATAACGAGCTCGTATACTGAACTAATGAACTACTCAGATTATCGGTAGGTAATAGCCATTAATATGTTCTAAATGTATGTGTCTTATAAATTATATGTTGTAAATGTATGTGTTGATTAAATATTGTTAAACATATATGTGTCCCGAAGGATTTAGGATTAAATTTAATAATCAAGATCTTTACTTGTATATACACGAAAGTAAATATTAAAGTAATTGCTAAAATTTAGATAAGTGTAGTTATTTATATTTTGTGTGTTCGCCTCTTCAGCTTGAGAACCTGGGGCTACATGCTCCACCCCTAGCGACGGCATCATAGGTAAGTTCTAGAATAATAATTTTGATTAGATTAAGTTTACCTTATGACAAAGTGCTCTGCTAAAGGGTACCAATTCTTCTTAAAATAACACTTACCACTTTTTTTGTCGTAGTCAGATTTAACGAAAAATCTAGAATTAGTTTGAACTTTTTTTTTTCAAATTCAAGCAAAAAATCAAAATTTATTCAGAATTTTATATTCCCTTTAATACAGCAGCATAAAACAAAATTTGATATTATTATGCATAAAGGAGTTATTCATAGGTCACCAAACTTAACAGTTTCAATCAAAATAGTGAAAAATAGTAGTGATACAATTGTGTTCATAAAGTCATTAACTCCCCCCCGGATTCTAACACATATTTTCAAAATTTTTCTTGCAATCATGTGTCACCCAAATTAGAACGGAATCCAGTGGAGCTGTATCCATAGGGACCGTACCCTCTTTCCCCTACCACCAACCTCTCGGAAGGACATCGGGACCCACAAATTTAACATGCTCGTACTCGTAAAAATAATGTTGTTGTTGAGACCCATACCGTCCGACCTACAAGAAAGGTGTAAGGTAACTCTTTGGACGGCCGGGAAGAGCCACCCAATTTAGAACAAAACCCAGTGGGGTGGTATTCACAGGAACTGTACTTTCCAGCCCTTACCACCAACCTCTCAAAAGGACTTACGGAATCACATATTTAACGTGCTCACTCTCCGCGTAAACACGGGGAGAGTTTAGGCACAAAGTCGGTTCAAAATTTCTCGTATAACATTTGAACAATAATCACAATCTATTTCAGAAGGAATTCTGATTCTGGTATGAGAAATCCGAATATACCCACACTTCAGTTGATTTTGAAGTTAATTTTTTTAAAGTGTGATTTGGAGGAAAGTTAAGATCCTTACTTTGGGTACTTAGAGCTAAAAGAACAGATTGAAGTTCAAAATCCAACAAAACAACAGTTATGGCCTCCAAGATTTGAATCCTGCTGACAAACATCAGATCAAGTAAAATAAACGTTGAAAAAATTAATTTGGGTCTGCCAGAAATGCAACTTTGTTATCCGTTTTAGATTGTTAAACTTGTATCGAACGGAGTTAAAATCCTGTGTAATTAAGAAATCTTTATAAAAATAAATTTGATTTTTTAGATTTTTATTTTCAGCTATATAGCAGGAAAAATAGATCAGTTTTCAGAATCAAGCAGTGAAAGGTTTACCAGAAAATTAAATACTTTTTCAGGTAAAAGGAAAAAAGTGTGAGGGATAGAGTGATCAACGATTTGAATCACATTATCCCTCACACTTTGATTCCTTGACAAACACCGGATTGACAAACACCACATGAAATTAAATTGGTTGTGAAATTATTATAGGTCTGCAGGAAAAGCCATGTATTTACAAGTATCAAATTTTTAAACTTGTTTCTACAGGAGATAAATTCTATTTGACTATATTTTCAGTAATGCATTTCGATTATATATTTTGTTATATTTGCTTAACTTGCTTTAAAGTCTCGTGGTTTGATGAAGATAGGTCATTTAAACCTCTAAACAGCTTGTTTCCTTCATATTGTCATTTTGCACATATTATCACTGATTTTGAATATATGGTTGTCTTAATTTTATGCCCCTTTTGCTTTCATAATTTTGACTCATATTTAGTTACAATTTTGCAATTTTACTGCATTTCTCTTTTAATATGGGTTTTTCTATTCATTGCCCTCTTATTTCCCACTATTCCGCTATTTGGATCGCAATTTAAAGGTTTAATTTTTAATGCGCCTTGTTTCATATTTCTCGCTTGGCGTAATAGGTGGCGTAGGCCGCCTTATCGGCCTATTCCGATATATTATGTAGTTTCGGGGTCTTGATTTGAATGTCTGTTACAATGTCTTAGGTACTCGTCTTAGGTTTTATATATATATCTACTGGATTGTATGTGTTCCTTCCACTTTTCAGTCTTCTTTAGAAGTTGCAAAGAGAAAGCACTGTTTTGGGACCAGAAGGAAGTGACTTTGAAACGCTTTTGAAACATTTGTATTCATCTTATTTTCATATACCTACTTTTTCTAATGAAGTATTTAATATTTTATTTAGCTTGATTTTGTCTAAAACATAAAAAAATCTAATAATATATAATTTTGAAATGACACTTGCATAAAAACTATTTAGTGATGTAACACTATGTATTCATCTGGGGTAATTTTTGTTTATAAAATATCCCAATTAATTTTGCAATCGTATCATAGCTTAAATGAATTTAATATTTCATATGTTATTTATTGAAAATAAACCTCTTAATTTTTTAATTTTTGTTCATTAATGTAATTAAAGAATAATTTTGGAGAGAAAAACAATGTTTCAGAATTAAAATCTATTAATTATTTTTTAAGGGAACCAATCCTTCATGGGGAATTTATCAAAACTTAATTAATTAACAAACATTAATATTTTTGCTAAATTTCCTTGTAGAAGTGCACTTTATATTTTTACATTTCTTGCTTATCTTCGAACAATTTATTGCAGAATAAAAAGAAACCGTTTACGAAAACATAAATTTTCACATTTTTTTAACTTATAAGCTTTAATTTATTGTTCAATGACATGATATTTGGCAATTAATTAAAATAGTGTACGTTTTCAAACAATGGACGGTAAAAGTTTGTAGTAAGTAATTACCATTTTGAATAATATATTAGAAGGTAAAAAAAGATCAGATATTTATTGCTAAATATCAAGATGTGTATATGAAAAATCTGATGTGGGCAGCACATGACTATCCTTATATAATGCGATGAATTTACTATATTTACTGTAACAAAAAATAGATTATTTTTATAGTAGATATTTATATTCTTTCCAAGATATTGAATTTTCGTCAATTAGTCGTTATTTTCATTGATTTAGCGTCATTTTTATCCATTTGCCGATATTTTCGTTAATTTGGCAGCATTTAAAAAAGTCGCGACATTCCAGTTGACGACATTCCACCAAATTCGTCGCCAAAATCTCGCCAAACGTTATGGACCGAGAAATAAGTTATTCTTACAGCAGATATTTTTACAGTAGATAAACGACTATTGGCGTTCAAATACAAAAGTATTACTCAAAGTATATTTTTTCATGACTGAAATAAGCTAGATCCACCAGAATAATTTCACCAAATTTTTCGCATGGAATTACATATGAAAAGTGAACATGTTTCTCAATAGGAAATATTTTTATTTTTATATGACTTTTTGATAATTTTTTTGAAAAATGTGCAATATCTTGAGAACGGTTCATGTTAGCTTTCTAAAATTTATATCAATCGTTTTCTAATGAAAATTTACATAAGAAATGCCTATTTGTGTAACTTTATTGGAGGTTTTGATGTTTTGACGACTTTTTCAAAATTTCAGTCGAAAATTTAGGGGGTTGCTGAATATTCGATTGCGTAGAAAAACAATAGGCTTCCAGTGTTTACGGATTGTAATTTTTATACCAAATTCCTTTTGAATCGGTCCATTCGTTCGTCAGTTATCGTCTCCACAGGCTCACTGACACACACACATATTTTCACACGCACACACACACAGACATCACCTCAAAAACGTTCGATTCGTGATCAGGGATGCTTGAAACGTGCTGTCCCGTCGAAACTCGAATTCGAATTTTCGACCACGTTACAATACTTTCCTTATACATTATGTATATAAGGAAAGTAAAAATTTAAAACGTTCACAAAAAATGTAGAGAAATACTATAAAAAGCTGATATAGTGAAGAAGCTGATATGCATAACAAGTGAATTGTATAGAGTAAAATAATGGAAAAATATGTTATTATGTAGGAAGTAAATATGTGGGTTCGTGCCGCTCATTAAGATTTCCTATGTAAAGCACACCATATATAATACAGCATTTTAATACTGACCAACACCTAACAGTCAAAGTTTATTATAATTTGAAGGTCCGGGTACCTTAATTTTGTCTACGAATTCAATGACCTCGTTACCAAATTTTGACAACTTTTGGGGAGTTTTGGAAATTTTTCGAATTCGTTTGATTAAATTACAAGAATAACGTTTTTTTTTTCAGAACATTCCACGCAGGGTATATAAACTGACTATCGTTCAATTAGTTTGTTGAAATGACATAATTAAATGCGAAGTGCAAATATGCCAGTATCTTGAGCAAATTACCGCATCTAACTACTATCGCATCTAACTACTATCGCATCATTGAGAATATCATCGAATATTATCTGAGAATTATCTTTGCATTCTAATGTATTGAGAAAGTATTATATCCACGAAAATTTTCGAATTCGAGATTCTGATCCTAATATATATTTTAAGACCTGTTAAACACGAACTATTTTGGGGCTGATGCCCTTCTGTCTGTCTGTATGTCTGTGGTCACTAGACCACAATATTTATGGATTTTTACGAAAGTTTATATCCTGTTTCGTTATAAAAAATTTAGAAATATATATATTCTATTAAACTCAAGCGAAAATTTCGAAGTTAATCTGAAATTTCATATTTTTTAACATGGCAGCATAATACAAAACTTGACATTACAATACTACATAAAATGGTTTACGGATGAATTAATGATCAAGGGACTTTACAGTTACAACCCTTGTTGTTTAAAATAGTCGCAATACAATTTTTAACACTTTACAACAAAGTTGAAAAGTGTTAATGACTTTGTTCATTCTGTGTGTCTGTTAGTCAGTCTGTCTGTCTATCTGTCTGTCTGCCCGTTAGCACGATAACTGCCGTAAAAAGGGCTTAATCAAAAGGAAATTTTAGTATGTTGTTCAGACGGTCTGTGGGACCTATGGGAATATAAATGAATAATATCACACAATTAGTTTTAGATTGAACCCGGGTTGAAAAAATGAAGTACATTGAACCCTTTGGGATCTAATTTTTCAAACATTTTTAAGCGGATTTAAAATTCACAAATCGCTTCGAAAATGTTAGGTAATATTCAAATTATCCCATAAAATATATAAAAAAAAATTCAGCAAAATATATTCTGCAGTTTTTTAAATAAAATTTAAATAATAATTACGCTTCTTACATGAAGCGATCACGTGACCATTTTAGGAAGAAATCACGTGACCCACTTCAAAATGAAATATCGCATCTATCTTGTCGCAAAATCGTGATTTCTAAAGTTCGTTTTAATTCATATTGAGTGTTGTATCCGTCCTAAAACTGCTTTGTTTTTGCTTAAATTCTGTGCATCGACATACTGAAACAACGCAATTACAATATATTTGAGTTTAAATCATCATTCAAATTTGATTATTTCCACAACGAAGCCTATTTTTCACTTATGGGAAATATAAACAGCAAAATATGTGGAATGAGTTGCATTAGAATTGCTGTATTTCTTCAACGCAAAATTATTTTGCTCATGGAGTCTGCATAGCTGATATGAATGAAATATTCATTGATTTTACAGAGAGAAGGACGATTTATATCGATGAAGTTTTTAAGCATAGAGTATAATTACTTGTAACTCCATGGTCTTAAGTTTTTAAATAAAATAAATTATTAAAGCATTGTGATGACTGAAATGAATGGGAAAATGTTCATTAATGAAATGCTACATTTATAGTGAGAGATTTATATTTCGATGGCGTCATTTGAATAAATTTCAGTTGTTTCTGATGAAGTTTTCAAATGTAATAAATTATTGTAGTATTATAATAATGTTAAAAACATAACCGAGGAGCCAGGTGATTTATATTTAATTGACGTCATTTGAATGAAGTTCATTTTTTTCGATGAACAATAAAGTTTTCAAATATATAATATTAATGTAGTATTGTGATAATTTTTAAAATATTACCGATTAATGTATCGCATTTTAGAGATGTTTAAATACAATTGCATTGAAGTTGGAAAGTGTTTCATAATCAATGTTTTATGCATGATTGATCTTTCTTGTTTTGTTCTTAACATTATTAACCCCTCTTGGCTGGTAAGTTACCCCCCTTCCCGAGGGGGTACATTGTCAAGCATGGCTTCAATAGATACTTTTTTCTAGCCCTTTAAATTGAAGGGTAAGACGCTATAATTATAATCATTTCGGACCCCAGATACCAATTTTTACAACAAAAATCTTGTAAAATTTAAAATAACAGCTAGGAGAAATTGATTATTTTAGTAGAAAGTCCGCTTAAGCCACAATCCAATTAAATCTTATTGGATCTTACAGTGATTTTGTGACCTTGGAAGATTGTTGTTAATATTGGTATACCCTTTTTGTTAACACTTTACAACAACGTTGAAAAGTGTTTATGTTTTTGTTCATTCTGTCTGTCTGTCTGTCTGTCTGTCCGTTAGCACGATAACTGCCATAAAAATGACTTAATCAAACTGAAATTTTAGTATGTTGTTCAGACGGTCTGTAGGACCTATGGGAATATAAATGAATAATATCACTCAATCAGTTTTGGATTGAAGCCGGGTTGAATAAATGAAATACATTGAGCCCTATGGAACCTAAAGTTTCAAACATTTTTTAAGCGGATTTAAAATTCACAAATTACTTCGAAAATTTTATGTAATATTCAAATTATTCCATAATATATATAAAAAAAATTCAGCGAAATATATTCAGTAGTTTTTAAATAAAAATTAAAATATTAATAACACCGCTTATATGAAGCGATCACGTGATCATGATATGAAAAGATCACGGGACCCACTTCAAAATGATATATGGCATCCATCTTGTCTTAAAATCGTGATTTTTAAAGTTCTTTTTGATTCAAATTAAGTGTTGCATCCGTCCTAAAACCACTTTATTTTTGCTTAAATTCTGTGCATCTACACACTGAAACAACGCAATTACAATATATTTAAGTTTAAATTCTAATCCAAATTTGATTATTTTCACAACGAAGCCCATTTTTTACCTTTGTAAAATGTAAACAGCAAAATATGTAGAAGGAGTTGCATTAGAATTGCTGTATTTCTTTAACACAAAGTCATTTAGTTCATGGAGTCTACATAGCTGATATGAATGAAATATTCATTGATTTTACAAAGAGAAGGACGATACTTTTCGATGAAGTTTCACGCATAGAGTTTAATTACTTGTAGCTCCATGGTCTTAATTTTTAAATAAAATAAATTATAGTATTGTGATGAAAAACGTGAATGGGAAATTATTTATGGATGAAATGCTGCTTTTATAGAGAGAGCCAGGCGTGTTATTTTTTCTATGACGTCATTTGAATGCATTTCAGTTGTTTTAGATGAAGTTTTCAAATATAATAAATTATCGTAGTATTATGATAATTCTAAAATTATTACCAAGGAATGTATCACATTTTAGAGATTTTTAAACCAGGCAATTTATATTTCAATGTCGTCATTTGAATGAAGTTCATTGTTTTCAATGAAGATTTAAATTTTCAAATATAATAAATTAATGTAGTATTGTGATAAATTTTAAAATATTACCGAGGAATGTATTGCATTTTAGACATGTTTAAATAAAATTGTATTGAAGTTGGAAAGTGTTTCATAATCAATGCTTTAAGCATGATTGATCTTTCTTGTTTACACTTACTGGTGCTTTTAATCAAGCTTTTATTATCTGGAAACTCGGATTCGTCCTTGTGTCATGCATATATATCCACGATCTCCTAGGATACTTTGCAACAGAGATTCACTTCTGAGGATGCTTTCATTTATGTTTTAATACTGCAGGTATCTTTAATTTCATCCAACTTCAAATTTTTGGAATATTTTAAAATTCAAACCCACAATTTTTTTCACATCGTCCATTCTGGCTTAAATTGAATTATTCGGATAAAATTGTGTATGTATGACGTGACTGGATGTGTATCTAAAATCTGTAGTTTTATTTCACTTTGTAAGTTTAAAAGGAAATTTAACATTTTTATAGTTATGCTCACTTAATGAACTGAAAAATAAAAATATAATTGTATTTTCAATTTAGTCTTGTTATTATTTCATATCTTACACGAATATTTTGTATAAATTTACGGTATTAATTTCATCTATTTCTCTTTCAATTCATTTGAAACATCCACGCTTTTTTACCTGTTTATACTCTCAGAATCCGACTACAGGGGACGTTTCTAAAGCTACAATCGAGCTCCACACCGATAGTATATCTTCATGCTGCCATCTGAAGTAGGAGTATGCATCTGTTTTTAATATATGTAGTATGATTTATTGTGCCTTAATCAAACTTTTTACAGGTCACTTTATGCACTACTTTTGCCAAAACTAATAAACTTCGAAAAGTTTTACGCTAACATAAAAATTGTCTCAATCTGCTGTTGAAAATATTTCTACTACTTAAGAACATACACTTTGAGTTAAAGATATCAACCAGTTTTAAAGGAAAATATAATTTTTCTTCTTCCGACTAAAAATACATATCACCAGCACCAACAGAAGCAAAAGCAGGATTAAATCTTGGACGATTAAACACACTTTAGAATGTTTGGTGATATAAATTATTGGTAATTGTGTTTTTTTTTATGAATATTAGTAACTCGCAGCACCAGACACATTCATTTAGAAATTTTGTTCCAGTTGATTTACTAGTTTGTTTGTTTAAATCGTCTTTTGAGGATTGTCTTCTGTTTGAATTATTTATAGATCACAGCTAGAGAAAGAAGCATTTCTTAGCCTAACACTATATTGTACTGCAGAAAACGAAACAAAATCAAGATTCAGTACGTTTTTCTAAAGATTCAAATACAATTTTTTCTGTTTGCTTACGTAAATTTTAATTTTTTTTCAACACAAAATAACACATAAAATAAATATTTATTTAACGTCATATTAATATTTCAATGTTAAACAATATTGTTTTTCATTTTACGACATACCGTTTATCAATATAAGTGAATAGCAGTTTATCTAAGAGTAATACTTTACCATAACGTGCTTATCGTCCACAAGGTTTGAGCAACATAGAGAGAAAAAGGACAGTTCTATCTCTTCCAGTCATATTAAAATTAACTCAAGACTATACATGATTTAACAACTAAATTTTAGAAAATTCGATAAAATTGTTTTTGATCTAAAATAAGTAAGCACATACGGAATAAATCGCATACATAAATTGCACATACTGAAAAGCACAGAGACGAAATCCTAATGATAAATTCGTGATCTAGAGGACCCAAAACTTGCAAAACTCAAATACCAATTTTTGGAATTATTCCATCATTATTTCCTATATGTTATTTTGTATTGTAGAAAAGTATGAATAAGATTTATTCTATTGTTTGCATCAAGTTGCAATAAAAGCATTTGCTTCTGTTATCATTAAATTTGACAGCTTTAGTAGGCATATTTGATTAACACTAAACGTACCGACACTCAATACATACCTCATTAGTACCGTAACCGGTTAAATGAACGGTTTATATAAAAACTTTATTTTTTCTGATTGAATGCAGGTAATATTAATCTTAGAAAGAAATATTAAACAAATTTTAAGGTAATAGACTCCATTTGGTTACTAAAATTTGATTTGCTTCTTCTATTGTACATGTTCTTATATGTTTCATAATACGGTGGTCAATAACCAAAGAAAATGCAGTCTTTACTTTACCCTTTATAATATTACGTTTAGCATATCCCCTCGAACCGTTTCTTCCATGAAAATGTTCATGAAATCAATCGAATTCTGCTCGTATTTTCATTCTCATCTTTAGAGCTTGAGAGCAATCTCATGCTTTTTCGCCCTCTACGTATTACATTCACAGTATTCTCCTCTTCATCGTCGGTATCTGTAGGATCACACTCTGTGTCTAATAAACCATTATCATTTTCAAATAATGCATTTTCACTCTCAGAAAGTTCACCTCCATCAATTTCCGAAAACTTTTCTCTTATGTTATGTATTTCTTCTAAGAACTTGGTGTGTCTTGGAAGTTTCGATATTTATTCAGGTTGAAAATTAGGAATGTAGTAAAGCTGTAAAAACAAAATATAAACTAACTAGTGATCGTTTTTAGTTTTTGTCACTTTTTCTTGTAACTTTAAATTTAACTCTATTAAAATTTCACAACTATTTTAAATTGAACTTACCACGCAACAGTCATTGCGGAAATGTTCAGGAAACTGATGATATTATGTGCAATGTGCATGTACGTCACATTTTTTGACACAATAACCTTATAAGGGGCAATACATTTTTCTCCCAATCAAATAACCGATCATGGAAGGTAACGGTAGATATATCTTTATCATATAAACGGTAATGTATCTCTATCATATAAACACAAGAAGAAAAATAAATATTGAAAAATGGATTATACACATTCAATGGAAAAAGTCAAAAAGTCAAGCGAGAAAAAGAGATAACATTATAATGTTATCAATGTTATCGCTTTTTCGCATATATATATATATATATATATATATATATATATATATATATATATATATATATATATATATATATATATATATATATATATATATATATATATGTATGCATATATATATATATATATATATATATATATATATATATATGTATGCATATATATATATATATATATATATATATATATATATATATATATATATATGTATATATATATATATCGAAATTCGCTAATATATATGCGAATTTCGTAATCAAAAGTTTACTACCGGTAACGCAAGTTCGCAGAGTTCAGTGTTCTCACACGTGCCATTTATTCAACTTGACTTTCAATTTATTCCATTTTGATTTCAATCTATTCAATTTATGTGGTAACTACAGATAACATCCAATTACAGTAATCACAAAACATAAAACATAAAATACAAGAATACTTAATGGTAAGCGTGTCAAGTACATTAAAACTAGATTTTTTAAAATGGGTAGGCTTCAAATTAAAATTATCAAACTCAGCGCAATTTGTATTAAGAAGATCAAATTTATATAAAGCAAATAGAAAAATAATAATATTTATTTTATTGTTTGCATTAAGTTGCAATAAAAGTATTTGCTTCCGTTTTCCTTAAATCTGACAGATGTTAGTGGGAATATCTGATTGATGAAAAGTGGATAACGCAGGTTCACGGGATTTAGTGTTCTTACACGTGTCACCGACAACCACAGCTGCTGTCACAAGGTATTATTCAAGTGTCAAATCAATAATAAGATATATCCCTAGAGTTCTCCTTTCACCTTCTAGACAGAAGTATGAAAAGAAAAGAATCTAAAGTAGTGATAGTCGTGAATAAGTTCGTAGACACTTGGATTTTATTTTAATTCTGTTTCAAAAAGTGGTGCCATGAAAACTTCGTTTTAGTTTAAATTCTCGTTATCTAACTAAATGATAAAATTTCAAGTCTGTCTGGCTTTCCGTCTCTCTGCTCGTTTATTTATCTGTTCCGAATAAAAATTTACAATTTCTGTGGAATATTTTCAAATTTGATAAGTTTATCCTTTATTAAATTTAATTCTCAATTTATTCAACTTAACTTTTAATTTATTCAACTTAATTTCCAATTCATTCAACTTAACTTTCAATTTAGTCAATTTATTTTTCAATTTATTCAATTCATGTGGTAACTACAGGAAATATTTACTTACAGCAACCACAACATAGACAATATAGGACATAATACAAGAATACTAAGAAGTAAGCATGTCAAATACACTAAAGCAGGGTTTTAATGGAAAGGAGTTAAAATGAAAATATAAATATAAGCATAATATGTATTAAGGAGATCAACAAATTTATTGGCTCTTAACGTAATTGTGTTTAATATTAGCATTGTCATTTTTTTTCTAGTATTTGTAATAAGTGTATGGAACTTCAAGAAAGTAAAATAGGACATAAGATAGCATTATTTAAAACTTTATAGTAAAACAAGAGGTAAGATAAATTGCTTTTTTTCCGATAGACATTAAATTATGATTTTGTCTATGTTGAATAGCAAGCATATCATATGGATAATGAGAGGAAATTCTGGAATTAATTGTACGCCAAAATTTATTTTAGACAACTTCGATTTGGTGAGAATGCGTATAGACAATGATACCCAGACATAGACAAATATTATAAAATAGGTTTAACAAAAGTATTATATTCTTTAATTCTAATTTTTTTTTCATTTTATAATGCATGCTAGCTCAAAAATTCTTTATTTTAAATTTTTGATATGTTCCCTTAAAATTAAGGAAACTATTGACCATGCAAGTTTTTGCTTCACTTTCCCTAATTTCGCTTAAAGTATTTTCTAAACTATAAAAGATATACATAAGGAGTAAGAAACAAAAATATTCAATAGCAAATGCAGTTTCTAAACCAGTAATTTATTTTTGCAAATCTCTTAAAGTTTTTTATCAATCGTCTTGCAAATTTCAAGATTTTTTTTTCTGTAACGCAGACCGTCCGACCTAGCCAAAAATGTAAGGTATCTGTTTGGAGTATAGGGAAGTTTCACCCAATTTCGACCGGAACCTAGGGGGAGCAGCATTCACCGGTACAGAGCCCTTCTTCCCCTACCACCAACCTCTCGGCAAGACGTAAGAACCCGCATATTAAACGTGCCCACGCAGAGGGACAGTTTTGGCATAGGCGGAAATCGAACTCAGGTTCACTCGTGTGTAGTCCCGCGCGCGCTAACCACTGGACTGTTCCACTCCTCCAACTTTGAAGGAAATTGAAAGATTTTAATCTTTAATGATTAACGAATATATTTTGAAAAATAAAAGTGCTAGCTATAACCAGTAAGGAAATAATTTTCAGCGATTTGAAATCCTTATAAGGGTACATCAATAGATTTTGGATCGAGTTTTTAGTTTTCAAAACATAGTGGTATAATTAGTATTAGATCGTGTAATATCTACTAATGGTTAAACTTGTGTAGAATTAATACTCGCTCGGAATTTAGAAGGATTCAGTTTTTTCAATGATACATCGTATTATGGTTACTATACGCGCATATTATCTATTATAATAAAATACATAATATGTCTGTTTGTCTATGTCGTTTGTTGAGAAAAATCTGAAAGTCGCACGGGCATGAAATTTGGTACACGGATATTTTAAGATCCCGGGCGATGCGCCTCGGTGAGAATTTTTTAAACTCTGAATTTTTTTTTAGTTACTTTATGTTTCATCATTTACATACGAATCGATTCCTTGGCAATCAAAAATATTATTGAAGAATTTCGATTTTAACATGATCGGAAAAATAGAAAAATTCAATTTCAAACAAACTATGAATGGAATCCGCACTATTAATGTATGATTGTTCTTGAATTTTTATATATTAAAAACTTTTCGTGCTTTGAAAACGTAATATTGGCGCAGTTTTTTTATTTTTACGCATTTATTTTTGGGCAGGGATTGCGTATTTTAAGTTGATTCATTTTCCGAAAAATATTTGTTCTAAAATGGCAAATTATTATAAAATAATATAATAAAAACATTTTAAATAGCCATTTATTATGTAAAATAATGTATTATGTAAAATGACAAATACATAAAATATTTAATATGACAATTGTTACCAAAGAAGTGGGTAATGTATAAATACGTTTAACCAGATATAAATTGAAACTATTGTTTGTAAGATATATCACAAGCCGTTATTTATTATTGTAATTATTATTTATTACTATGTTATATATATTTATTATTTAAACTTTAAATTTTTGCATTAAGTGCACCAGATTAGGCTACTTAGCCCTTTTTTGACTAGATTTATCCATTTTATGGAACGTTTAACACCTAAAAATGGCTAAATCAAGACTATATGCTGAAAATGTTAATGGATAATTCGCCTTATGTTATAAAGCCCCCTGAATGAGAGTTCTCTAAATCTTCTAATAGAGGACCAAGATAGTGTAGCCTGTGCTTTATGGACGGCGTGATTATTTTGGCTTGGCCTAGCAATTTTTAGGTTACGAGGTTACCAACAACAACAGCTTCAAACTCTATGTCGATACGTATTTTGGTTATTCATTGTAAAATTATAAATATTATTTATCTACACACTGTATATTTCCCACATTATCTACATTAATGAATTTAAAGTGAAAATAATGTGTTGGACACATTATATTTTATGTAACCCGCACAAATGCAAAATAGATAGACCACCCTCCTTTCTACGCTATTTAGAAAATAGCTATTTAGCTCTGCGTATTTAGAAAAAAACATTTGAATATTATAAGACATACAGAAAATCTGTATATTGAAAATTTCATCAAATTATTTTTAAGATTTATTTACTCGTAATTTCAGATAAAGGATTTTATTTCTGAATATTCTTTAAATTGCAACTGTATATGCACGAATTACAAATTTAAGAATTTAATGTCAACACATTTTCACTTTTACGATACAATAAAATGCAAAGTACGCTTTGAAGGATTTCGAATGCATAAAAGTAGATACAGCCATAAAAAGAAATCGGACTGAAATTCTACTTTTCCCTTAAAATTATTCATTTGGGTTTGAATGGGAGAAATAAAAGTATTTACATCAGTGCTCATAATGTGCAGTGCGAGCTGGTTCTTTTTTCACTTCTAAAGATATTTCTGAGAATTTTTTTTTTATTTTATACACATCAATGGAAAATCGTTACTTTTAGAATCACAGAAAATGATTTATACTAAAATAAACACCTACCAGAAATAATATTTTATTTTTGTACTCATAATAATTTTGTTTTTTTTCTGAAGCTGTGAAAATTTTTAATTTATATTTTATACATTTTTCTGGATTTAATTCATTAATTTTAGATGGTTTAAAATAAATATCTTTATATAAATAAATATTTTTGACCATGACAGATATGTTTAGAGTGTTATTTGTAGAAGTAAATATAGCGCATATATGTTAATCGTTATTACTTTTCCTATAATGTATAGTATCTATAAAATGATAAAATTTTTACTTGGTCAGAAATAGAGCATTTTAATGTCGATGAATGTGTAAGTTTCCAGAACACTTGAACATGAATCAAATTTTTGTCACTGTTTGTAAGGGAAATCGATATCTCTCAAACAAATCCAGCAAATCGGATGAAATTTGGAGTAATAATTTTAATCTATGTACGTCAGCGTTCTGTTGATATTCGGAGTGTATTGATCAGAGAAAGTCACTCAATTTTCGAAATATTTTGAATTATTAAAAATGTTAAAAAATAAACTACATTCAAAAATATCAAGAAGCATACTATTTCAATTGCAAATTTTAAAGCGGTTTCCATAACATATAGAACGCTGAAATATAACGTTCCTGCGATTTTGTTCATTTTGGATATAAATATGGTAAAAAATAAATATTTTCACTGTTATCAAAACGGCATCTTAGTCAGATTCATTCCATGTAACTTACGTGCAAATTAAAACACAAAAGTCTATTAATTCTTTGAAAGAACAATTTGTAAAACTAATACAGGAATTTTACTGTTTCTAAAAACTAACATGTTCATATGATTCCTTTAACATTTTCGTAGTTCACATAAAACATCACTACTGGTGCAAGTTTTATATGGGGGAATTCTGATGTAGCATTACCTAAAATGTTGACAAATAAAAATGCAATATCAAAATTTAAAAGCCGCTTTATAAAACATGCACTTCTTTGTCAATTGTGAACCCAAAAAATTTCATGTTATTTGATATTTCTCAGCCATATTTTCCTGAATACACATGCTCTCCTTTTGAAAGATATATTGGTTTTGGAATCCTAGCTGAGAATATTTAGCAATTTGCACGTAGTAACTACTCCGTTTTTTTATAAAATTTCTCATGCGGAGTATTGAGAAAGTATTGTTTTCTTCAAAATTTTTAATTTCGAGATTTTGATGCCCATATATGATTTAAGACATTCTGATCACGTTTCGACTGCTTTTGGAGTGATATCCGTCTGCCTGTCTGATATATGTGGTCGATTTTTTGTGTACACAATAGCAGGCACAAATGTTAATGGATTCCACGCAAGTTTATACCATTTTTTTAATCAAAAAACTATAACTGAATAGCATTTTTTTAATTCGAGGAAAAATTTTAAGTAGGATTCTAAATTTTATATTTTCTTAATGTGGCAGCATACGACTAAAATTGATAGAATTATGCATAAAATAATGTATTTGGGGCTCAATGATCATAAGACCTCATAGTTTTAATCGTTGTTGTGAAAAATGGCCGTGATACAGTTTTTGTATTCGTGACGTCATTATCCAACTCCGGGATAAATTTATCCACCGAGCGTCCATTGTATCAAACGACATATTTTTCAATATCTTTATAGTAAAGGGTAACATTTTATAATTGTAATCATTTGGACCCATGATACTGATGATTTTTCAATTTTTTTTAAAATTCGGTAATAAAAAAGCTACTCAAAATGGATTTTAATATGAGAAAGTTCTATATTAGCAACCTTTTTGTACGTGACGTCATTAATCCCCCTTGGGGGAGCAAGTTATCCTCCTGGAGGGTACACTGTCAAGTATGGTCTAATTCAAAAGTTTTATCAAGCATTTTAAATTGAAGAATAACACGATATAGTTGTAATAATTTGCATCCGTAAATCAATTTTTTAAAATGTTTCTTGTAAAATTTGAAAAAAAAAATTTTGTATGAGAAATCGAGTAAGTCTCCCTCCAGTTACATTCTCCTGTTTTTGAATATTTTCTGCTCTCATTTTACATTTTCTATCATTCATGCAGTACTCACGGGAAATTTTTTCACGCATTATTCTTATATTTTCTGTATGGGATGGTCGGAAAAAATCTAGCTATTATCCAAACAAATACATATGTATCTGTCATCTTTTTCGAATTTTTCAAGAGTTTGTCTTTGACGACATTTCAACATATTATGGCATTAAAGATTTTATTCCAATTCGTATCCAAGGTTTCCAAATTTATTACAAAATATCTAAATTTTTAGTCAAGCTCAATCAACCGGCATGCTATCGCAGTGACAGTTGATTAATGTAAATTTTTCTTTTGAGATTCGACATATTTAAGCAAGTATAAAAAGTATACTTGCTTAAATAGTATAAAAAGTGTCTGATATATAATACATTAATAAATATCTAACGTAATTAAAACATTGTTTTAAAATTTACCATATATTTTATTGATGGTAATTAAGTATAGCTATATAGTATTCGTTGTATCGTTTCTGTAGTGTTTTAGAACAACTGTAAAATAACTCGGGATGTATGAATCTCATTTTCTGTGATCAAATTTAAGATTTACAATTTTTTATGGTGTTGAAAATATGAATTGTTCTAATATCCTCTACAGTATTTCACCTTATATCTTTCCCGGCCATACACTAAATTGCCATTAGCCCCTGGGTTGGCTGTATGGTCTGGGCCTTTCACCTTATATCTTTCAAAGCAAATTTGAACAAATAACAAAAGGAAATTGATCTACACTTTCTCAAATTTAAGGAGAAACATTTAACCTTTACTCCATTGACAATTTAATAAATGACAGTCATTTATCTTAACGATATAGTATGCATATTTCACCGATTCCCATTTAACTTTCGCAGCTGATTTGTTATTAGACCAATGTACCTAAAATCGGGATAATACTAAAATGCAGTAATTTAGTTCCGAATTTGAAAGTATCGTAAATGCAGAAATGGCTTCAAACGAAAATAAAGTCGAACATAATTGAAAGACGGTGAAACGTTCATTTCTATTTGAAATAAGGTTTAAGACGATATCACTATCCCAAAAATGAGAAAAGAGTGAAGAAAGTTATTTTGTGTTCTTCAAACGAAATGACTATTTAGAGCTGGTAAATTCATGAAATTACAAAAATTTCCGGAAAAGCTTAATAAACTTCAAAAGGGTTTATTGCTTCTTGGCGAAATAAGTTTATTATTTTTAATATAACCTTGAAGAAAGCAGGCATAAGACTGCAATTATTTCGAGGGCGTTTTGAAGATAGTTGTTTCACAGCACTTATTATTTAATATTAGGAGCACATACTGTTCAGGATTAAGATCACACATTTTTTAGTGTTAAGAGCACATACTGTTTAGTGTTAAGAGCCCATACTCTTTAGTGTTAAGAACCCACACTGTTTTGTGTTATGAGCACATACTATTTAGTGTTAAGAGCCATACTCTTTAGTGCTTAGTTTTAAGAGCACATACTGTTTAGTGTTAAGAGCACGTACTGTTTAGTGTTTAGTGTTAAGAGTAGATACTGTTTTGTGTTTAGTGTTAAGACACAGCGGGTCTACACACAGGCCGTGGCGCCACTGAGGAGAAATTGTCGTGACGTCACGGTAAGAGGGGAGCATTCGGAAAGAAGAGAACAAAAATCCAAGCGCGGTTAGCGTCCCTCGTGGAGTGGTTGATGATTGCAAAGCGTTTTTGAGGTTTTCGGAATGTTCTATTAGTTTTATAGCATCAAGTTTTGTGCATAATTAGTTGTTCTTATGTTTTATTGTCATTTAACTAGCGTTCATGGGTGCTTTAGAGCCATTTTTTAAATAGTTTATATCTCTTAAAGTTCGCATTAATGCATCATCTGTGCCATGTGTTATTGCGAGTATCAGCATATGCCAAGAAAAAACATTCGATGTGTTTTTAGAAAATCTCCAGTACAGTGAGAAGCAGCTATAAAAATGTGGAATACAATTCAGCCTAATTGCAAATGAACGTGATCTGGACTTATAAGTGCATGTGAAACTGTGCATTCTACTTCATCACAACTTAATTATATCGAAACCGCAGTGAAGCTGTTGGAGAAACAGAAGGAGGTATGTTTAGAAATTGCTCCGATTTTCAAAAGAACTGTTTATTCTGTGCTTTAAAATATACTTATCCAGTTATTCGTGCTATAAGGCATTTAAAAATTCAAAGGTGTTGACATTGTCTCATGTGAGAACATTAATTAGAATTTCAAAAAAGTTAAATGTGGATTCATATTTTTTTTAAATCCGTGTAATAGTTATTTAAAACGTAGGTTACAATGCTTAAACGAAGACCAAAAATTTGTCTCTCTCTTAATTGATGAGATTTATGTTGATCCTAGGTATACGTTTAAATGTGATAAAGTTACCGGTGATTGTTTTGATAGTAATGAAAAAGCAAAAACTGCCCAAGTGTTTTTGATTACATCTATGTTTTCGAATTATAAAGACGTAATAGCAATTGCCCCAGTTTCAACATTTACGGGACAAAAGCTCTATAATTTGCATCTATGTTAATTTGCAAGTTAAAAGAACTTGACCTTAATGTATTGTCTGTTATTACTGATAACAACAATATTAATAGAAGCATGTTTGCTTTTTTAAGAAACACGATAAATTTAATGATGCTGTATATAATCCAAGTAATCCTGATATACCTCTGTATTTGATGTATGATCCTGTTCATTTATTAAAATCTATAATAAATAATTGGTTAAATGCAAAGGACACTAAATTGCAGTACCATGATTTCCAAAATAATGAAACCTTAAAGAGGCAAATTTTTCTGATTTATGAAATTTATACAACTTTGAAATCATCATATCATATTAAACCTAAATTTGAGATATTTAGATACAAATCAAGAAATGGAACCACGTTGGACTTGCGTTGTTCATGAACCTTCAAAGGTAATCGAAAAAAAAATCATTACTACCATAGCGAAAATTCGATTGAATGTTAAAAATGAAAATGAGGATGGAAAAAATAGAAAAAAAAAGATGAAAGGAAATATAAAAAATTTGCTTCCTAAAGTATTATTTTTGTTTTTAAGTAATTGAAACGCATTTATATATATAGTAATATCTCATATTCATACGTTATTTCATCAGTTTTCTTAAAAGGAGTTTTCAATGTATTATCTACAATGTATTTACTTACCAGTTCTTGTTTTCAGCAGACTATTATAATTTTTTTTATTTTTTAGAAATTTTCATTTTGATATCACCATACGTAACTAAGATAAAAACAGTGGAGATACTGATGCATTTTATAGAATTATTATATATATATTATACCACACATTATACTATAATATGTTGTAAAATTGTCGATTACATCTGCGATTGTATTAAGTCTGGCAATAAATTTTGCTTCATTAAATACTAATGAACCTAAAATATTTATTAGAACTCAATTGAAGTGATTTTTCTCATCAGCAATGTGAAAATATTTCAAATTATATGTAAAAATAGAATTGCCACACAATATTTTTTTGCTATTATACATATGGTTGTAGAAATTTTGATGTCATATTAATGGCATTGTTTACAGTAGTAGAAAAAAATGAAAGCTACTTAATATTCATTAACACTGGGTTTGTAACTGTAAAAGGATCTAGATTATATATAATTTTGTAATCAATTAGACAGAGTAGTTCTTGCTTTGTGGAAGCTCCAGTAAAAAAATATACCTCCCCCCCTTCCATCTAAGTTTAGATAATCTTTATGAAATTAACTGTGCTAAAATTTAGGCATAGAAATGAGTAAAAGTGTAATTATTTTGAAATATTTTTTAACTCTCAATTTGCAAGTTTTCCCGAGTTAGCGAGAGTTCCCCTTCTAGCGTCACATCATGATTCTAGAGCCACGGTCTGAGTGTAGACCGGCTGTGGTTAAGAACACACACTGTTTAGTGTTAAGAGCAGACAAACAAACCACTCAAACAGATGCTGTATACCCTCTGGGTCAGTCGAGTGGTCTGGGTCTGCAACACTGTTTAGTGTTATGAGCACACACTGTTTAGTGTTAAGGACTCACACCGTTTAGTGTTAAGAGCACATGCTGTTTAGTGCTTAGTGTTAAAAGAACACACTGTTTAGCGTTAGGATCACGTACTGTTTATTGTTTAGTGTTCAGAGCACACACTGTTTAGTGTTAGGAGAACATACTCTTCAGTATTCAGAACACATAGTGTTTAGTATTAAGCGTACATACTGTTCAGTTTTAAAAGAACATACTGTTTAGTGTTCAGAACACATAGAGTTTAGTGTTAAAAGCACACACTGTTTAGTGTTAGGAGCACATACTGTTTAGTGTTAAGAACACTGACTGTTTGGTGTTAAAAGCACGTACTGTTTAAGATAACATCTCCAAACAATTGTTACCTTATTACTCTGTGCCTGCTTTCCTCATGGAAGTATTAGAAAGTTATATTCTCACAACTAGCAGTTTTCTTTATTTTGAAATAAGTTTAATTCAGTAAGAGCTCCAGTTAACATGATTATATGTGTGGCAAAGTTAACTTGTGTTGGGTTGTTTATGAAATTTAGGACATTTTAATGTGCAAATGTGCACAGAGGATCTAGTGACGTCCGAAAAAATTTTATGATATCCTTGAACAAATTTGTTCTCTTTTGAGAGCCTGAGAACAAAATAAAAACTTTCTTATTTCCCATTTCGTCATATACGCGGAGTAAGGTAAATATAATTAAGTCGGGATGACACATCCCCTGATTTTAACACTTCACGGTGGATTTTCATACTGCGCGATATGTTTCATCACAGACGGTCAATGTATTCTGGAGGGGTTTGATCGCAGTTACTTATTCTAAGTACTTCATTCATCTGTGACAGTAATTGCACAGTTTTCTTGAACAAGTTTATAAGAATAGTAAAAACAGATATTGCACATAACCATAAAATATATATAATATACTTTTAGAATATCATCGGTACTTATGGACGGAACAAAAATATTTCGATTTTAATGTTTTTCATATTATAATATTGTGGAAACAAATAATGTTATACATTATTGGCTTAAATAAAAGTTGTCCAAAGGACAACCTTCGAAACAACAAATTATGCCTTCACGGTCTACAAATGAAATAAAATGAAATTTTGATTTCAAACTACAGAATTAAGGTCAATATTAAATAAATACAAATAATTTTAATGTTCGTATATTTGCAGGGTTATTTTATCACCTGCGGCAAAAATATAATTTGGAATTAAACCACCTAATTAAAAATGTACATTCATCGTTCGTTTTTATTGTAAATATGCAATACTTCAATGCCCCGCGAAACCACCGAATACTAAAAATGGGCGTGGAGAAATGTGGGCGTGTCTATATACTTAATATCCAGATAATTCACAACTTTTATGACATATTCCCTGGAATCGTGGGTGTACCCTCAGTATACAAGAATGAGTTCATATTTCTGGATAACTGACACTTTTATTTAAAAGCACTAATAAGAGTAAACAGACACCGAATATCTTAACTATCTAACAAGTTCACTAAACAAATGTAGGATACAATAAAACAGCAATTAAATGACCTTAAAATAAGAAAAATGCATAAAAAGTGACGATATTTCTATATTTTATATTTCTATTATTTATATACTAATATAAATGAAATTTTGCACATATATAATATAAACTATTTTCTTTTAAATACTACTTACATAATGTGCCTACTTCTTTACAATAAGTTAAAATAATTGAAAGGGAATCTGATGTGTTGGGGAGAAAATAATATTAATGTATTGTGCTTAGCTTTCTGATAAGAAAAGTCATTTTAATATAAATTATTTTATAACATATTTTTTATAGAATATTGTAATTTCAAAATGATGAACTATAAAAAAATATATACATTTTTTTAAATAAAATTTTTCAACCAAACTTTCAAATTTTCAGGTAATTAATCATTTTAATTAAACATAACAGCTCTATATTTATTACACAAATATTAATTATACATATTAGGAAATTTTAAGACTATTTTATTCAGCCATTTTGAATAGAATTATGCGCGTAATGCATTTTGAGAAGAAAATACACCATTTCCAGAAAGTTAACGTTAAACATAAAAGTTGTTCTAATTATATAATAATACAATATTTCCTTCATAAAAACTTCCTTCAACTGACATATGTCACTGTTAGACATTTTTTAATTAAAAATTAAATTGTAAAATGAAATAATTTTTTTATATTTCAGTAGTTTTTCTTTTTTCCAAAACTAAATAGATAACCGCAGACATTAAAAATCCTGATATTTCTATCACGCATTTTCACTTATGTATAACAGTTTTAATATTTTTAAGATAATTCCTGTAATAGGTTAAAACATACCTCAAATTGTAACGCCTTAATTGTAGTCCTATACTTATTTGAAAGTGTAGCCAAATGGTAAAAATTTCCACATACATACTTAGACACATTACTAGTAAATTAAAATTGACCAGCTGCATATGTTACTCCTTCAATCATAACTAACTCAACTGTTGCAACTTTTTCAGGCCTTCTTTTGGTTTTCTTGCCTCTTCCATATTTAGTAAACACCGTTCTTCAGCTTTTTTTAATCCATTTTCAACTTAGATATTTTTGCATATAAAGCAGGGGTATTGAGTGAGATGTCGATCTCACTCAACAGTAACAAACGTCCTTGATTACCTTCAATAAATAATTAAACCGCTTCATCTGATTGAATTTGAACTTTCTGTTTACCATTTGATTATGTTTTTGGACAGATATTCTCAATTAAAGCATTTAGCGATTCATTCGAGTTTTGAATTTTACTGTCTAAAAATCTAGTCAGTAAATTTGGTTGAAATACATCATTGAAATTAGATTTTATGGCATCCTTCACAAAGCCAACTACGTTTTTCTTGTTCTGGTATTTTTTAATAAAAAAATGTCATCTATATAAAATCTACAAACTTTTATAATAAAATACACATTGCATTTACACGCATTTCAGACTTTTCACGGCAGTTATCAGACTTTATGTTATAATAATGAAGATTTTTGTTTACATTTCTGTCTTTCTGTTGTAATTAGCAATGAATACATAAAAATTCAAAATTAATTATTCTAAATAAATACATTGTATATGATGTCAATTAACCTTACATAGTAAAATGAATATATACGTGTTTCTCTCATTCTCTCTTGGTTTTAGGGCGGATACAACACTAATTATAAAGTTAAACGGTCTTTAAACATCATGATTTTAACACAGTGGAAATTAAATGAATGCCAAGTTTTAGTTTGTAATGAGTCACGTGATCTCTTTATATAATATGGAAATTATTTTCACAAATTATGTTTCGCTGATAATTTGAATATTTCCTATAATTATTTGAAGCAATTTCTGAATTTTAACTCCGCTTAAAAATGTCTAAATATAATTAGGTCCCATAGGGTTGAATGTATTTCATGTTTTTCAACCCAGGTTAAATCCGATACTAACTGGGTGATATTACTCATTTTCACTCTCATATGTCCAACGGACCGTCTCAATAATATACTAAAATTTTATTTTGATAAAGTTATTTTTACGGCAGTTATCGTACGAACGAAGAGGTAGACAGATGGAATGAACAAAATCATAAACAATTTAGAGCTATGTTGGAAAGGGTTAAAAAAATAGAAAAAAAAATACACTAAATTGAATTGTGGTGATGTATGGTACAAACCGGGTGTATGTGGGGCAAATATTTAATAATAAAAATATACCTTTTCTTCAAGTTTATTAATAAACTGAATATTTTAACTCATTTTAGAGAAATTTAGTTAATTTTCAAACATCTCACGGACGTATCATTAAGTTGAATTATGTGTAATTATATCAAAAGATAATATTTTGTTATTTTTTAAAGGTGAAAATAAATTACTTTGTTAATTTTACGAAGAGTACCACATTGTTAATTTTTGAAAGATAAAAAAATTGCATTTTTTTATTTTTGAAAGATTAAGCATCGCATTTGTTAATTTTAGAAAATACATTGGCGTTGACACCTGTAAAAAATAAATTACTATCATTATACATTTAATTACTATTCCTTTAACTTCCTGAACAATGCATATATCCACAGAGTGGTTAAGAATAAACCTTCTTGTTCTTATCCGATTCGTAAAACACCTTTCGATATAAAAAAATCCTGTGACATATAAAAGTCCCCCTCTCCCCCTCTGGAGTCTTTCGTTATAACATGGGAAAGTATAGCACCGGAATATCTCCATGTTAAAATATAGCATCGAATGGTCTAGAACATCCTTATAACTCCTACTAATATTCATGTTTTAAAAAATCACTTGAATAATTAGAAGTATTTCTGATACTTTTGTAAAATAAATGCATTAAGTTTAGATACGTATTAAAAATACGTCTATTTTAGAGATTTTTTAAAAGCATAATACTTCGTTTGTTTCAGATTTCATGATTGGCAAAACACAGCAATAACGCTAGAAGTTAAATAGAGAACTGAGCAAGTATTAAGTGGAAAATAAAAATAACTGAGATCTCTATAAATAAATCCAGAAATCCTGCAGGATTGTAACATTTCTAATCCCTGGATTTCGAGATCAAGTTTTTGGCCAGGATCCCAGGATCCCAAATGCCGGAATTAAAATCCTTAATATGGGCATCTTTCAATTTCATGAATAAGCACATAGCACACATGCATATATAGGAACATACGCATCTCTGAAAATAGTTTAATCGTGTTGTAGTATCCACAAAATATGTAAATCTAATGTGGACATTTCATACATTGCATAATACGTGCTGTAGGGAATGTAAAAATGCGTTACATATGGTTAAATAAATAGCATAGGCTGCATATAACTAAGTTACAGGAGGTCCAAAAGTACTGTTTAGAAATGGTAAAAGCTACTTATTATACGAAATGTGGATGGGGTTACGTGACAGCCCTTAGTAAATGGGGAAAAGCGCTTTAATTGGGGTAAGACGAAACTCCTTAATAGTTGTGAAAATACACCTTAATAATTACCGTCCTCAAACATTGGACTACTTTGCCTATAGTAAAACACTACCGGAATGAAAACTCTCCCTTTCTGTGAATTAGTTAAGCATTTGTCGTTCGCGGACTCCTTGAGTTGAATATCAATTGAGTTGAATATCGGACTCCCAAATTTAAATACATTTTAAAAATATTTTAAAAATATGAATTACAATGAAAACATGCCAACGCGTCCATGCAAAATGTTACGTTTAAATGTTATTAATTTATATTAGAACTCCATTCAGAAATTGTAGAAAATTCAAATAATTAAATTTATTTTAAATGTTCCATTTAAAAGCATTCTGGAGTTACTGGTTAGAAAATGATTTCACCGTCCGAATGCCGTCCTTGGTTTAGATTGCAACTGGACATCCCTGTACAAAAGTACAAAAATATAAAATATGCAGTGTATATACTATATTTACATGTCTCTGCAAAATCGCCAAGTAGGCTGAAGACATTTTAACCAAGATTCTTTAATATAAGTTTGAACACTCAGCCCGGCAACTATGAAGAGTTGTCAGCTCGCCAAAATGGGAATAACCCGGGATCTAGAGTAAATTTTGTGAGGAGTTGACAAAACACATGTATTACTACAGTTAAAAAAAGTTTGTTAATTTTGACGTGGCAACATCCATAACAACTTTCGCAAATATTTTAAATTTTGATGTGCACACAGGATCCAGTGACGTCTGAAGAAATTTTATAATGTCGTTGAACAAATTTGGTTACTCTTGAGAGCCGGAGAACAAAATGCGAACTTTCTTATTTCCCATTTCGTCATATGCGCGGAGTAAGGTAAATATAATTAAGTCGGGATGACACATCCCCTGATTTTCCCAATGTTTTCAATGGGATTAAGCTCGGGAGAATACGTCGGCCACTCTATACGAGAAATGCCCTCACTTTCCACGTATTCGTCAACGATGTTAGTTGGATGGGGACGGGCATTATCATACATAAGGAGGAAATCAGGACCAACTGCTGCAGCGTAGAGTCTCGCAATGGGGTCTAGGACTTTATCCCGATGCCGCGCAACCGTCACAGAACCGCCTTTAAAGATGTGCAGCTCTGTGCGATATCCCATTGAAATTTCAGCCCACACTATGATGCTGCCACCTCTGAATGCGTGGTATCCAATGATGTTCTTGGCCTGATTGCATGTGCCTCGTTCTTTCCAAGCTCTTATATGTTCATCATCTGATTACAGGGCAAATCTGAACTCGTCCGTGAACAGGACGTTGCGCCAATCTGAGACAGTCCAATTGACATGTTGACGACACCTCTTTAAACTTATCCCCCTGGCTTGGACGGTTAGTGGAACTTCAAGACGTGGTACTCGGGTTTACAGTTCCTTCCCGTGGAGCCTTTGGCGCACAGTACTGGCAGATATTGTTTTGCCAAGGGCCTCTGCAATCACGGATGTAACAGCTGCGGAGGTCGCACGTCGATTCCGCTTGGCTTCTATAGCAATATACTGATCATCAGAGGGGTGGTAACCGTTAGACGACCGGGCACAGGTCTCCAAACAACTGTTTGACTTGTTTGGAATTGTTTCCATAATAGAGAAATTACCGAATGATCAACGTCTAAGAAAATAGCGACATCTTTGATTGACTGTCCTGCTTCAATGCGTCCGACAGCACGCCAGCGCTCACTATCTGTCATTCGTCTTTTTTCAGCCATAGAAACACGAATATCATCAAAAATAATCCAACAAAAGTTATAAACACTTCGTAGTAGCATTTACATGCTTTTCCTTAAACCCTTCAGAATGCTGATGTCTTCAATGACTGCTTAATTAGCATATATCCGGACAGTCAATCGTGATTGGCTGTAACATAAGATATTTGTATACAGAATAAAAAAAGTTAAAGATAAAAAAAGTTAAAAAAGACAAGAAAAAGTTCTGAACTTTTTTACTTTCCGTGCAATACATGGTAATGTATAGGGAAAGTATTGGAATCATGTCGAAAATCGCAACTCGCGTTTTCCACGGATCTACACGTTTCGAGACCTCTAGAATACGAAAAAACTATTTTTAGCGTGACGTCTCTCTGTGTGTGTGTGTGTGTGCCTGTCTGTCTGTGTGTCTGTCTGTCTGTGTGTCTGTGCAATGAATGTATCCACTCTAACTCAAAAACTAATGGACCGAATTTCACAAAATTTGGTAGGTAAGTCACTTGAATGTGACCCTGGTGCTGATTAGTTTTTGGTACTATTCGTAAAAACAGAACCTGCTTTTTTTTGCGAAATGGCCCCTAAAAATTTCATATATCCGCTTCAGCTAAAACACTAATTTACTAAATTTCACAAAATTTGGTAAATAAGTTACTTGTTGGATACTCTGGTGCTGATTAGAATTTGGTACCATTCGTTAAAGAGGAACTCACCTTTTTTAACGAAATGGCCCGCAAATATTTTATGTATCCACCCTAGCTAAAATGCTAATTGACCAAATTTCACAACATTTGGTAAATAAGTTACTTGTGGGACACAATGGTGCTATGCGATTTTGGTACGATTCGGTAAATAACGACCTGCCTTTTTTACGAAATGGCCCGCAAAAATCGCCAAAATCTAAAAGAAAAAAAGACTATGCATGCTGAAATGTATCAAATAAATTCTTGTTTTATACGCAATTTTTGACGAAGAAAAGAATATAACACATTCCATTATACTTTAGGACTAACCGTTCTCAAGATATTTGAGATTTCTTGCATTTTTGTTACGCTGCTATCGGGAGAATGTCCAATTATCAAATAAAAACAAAAATTGAAGTAAAAATGCAAATTTAGTGTTATTTGGTGCAATTAATCTCAGTCTAATAAATAATTAAAGAAATAAAGAAAATATGAATTTATGTCTGCAGGGAAAGTTATGTGCTGCCCACATCAGATTTTTTGTCTTTTAGACTCTTTTGGTTGGGGCTCTTTTGCCTGAGGTGGGACACTCCTATTTGGTTCTTATTGGTAGCCTTCAAGGCAAAGCTACAAGCCTGTTCTCAATTGGTCAACCTTTTATCCAATGCCGTTGTTTCACCTTATCCTTATAGCCCTTCGACCCACCTGTCTTCGCTGACCTTTGGTTCAGCGTGTTTTAATATCTGGCGTCATTGAGACTGAAGATGTTATGTCTGACGTTTCTTACACAATAAATAACGTACATATATATAAAGCTGTCTCACATTAAACTGGTGTGAGACCGATTTCTGGTCTCACATCTAGAACTAGATAGAATTCTTTTGCGTTCGACCGAAAACATGAAAATTTATTCGAAATTTTATAATTTTCGAATTTAATATTAATAAAATTGTTAAAATTATTAATAAATTCGATAAATTTATTAAAACAATTTTAATTTAATTAAATTAATTAAATTTAATTAATTTTATAATTAATTAATTTTATTTGTCTTAACCTGGCAGATAAGACAAATTTTGACATAACTATGCATAAAAGGGGTTACTTGTAATTCTATATTCACGAAACCTCTCGATTTCAATCTTTGAATTATAATTACATTAGTAGCCGAAATACAATTTTTATGTTTGAGACATTATTAGCCATTATCGGAGGAGGGAGGGGCAAGTTATACCCCCGATCGTATACAGTATCAGTCATAGTATCAATCGTACGGATTTTTCAAACCTTTTGAAATGAAGGATAACACCCTATAATTGCAATCATTTGGACCAACGTACAGATTTTTCATATTTTGACTTGTAAAATTTGCAAAAAAAAAATACACGCTAGAAAATGGATTCTGGTATGATAAGGTCGAGTTGAATCACACTCCAGTTGCTTAAATATGATGATAGATAAAATATGATGGTAGACTAAATATGATGGTAGAAAACTAACCACAAGACTGTCGGGTGTTTCTGTATTAATATAGCATGTTGAAAGAATATAAATGAAAAGCTTCATCTTCATAAAACTTACTTTTTACGAAATCCCTTTATCGAGGAAGAATTCCTAATTCCTTTCTAAAGAGCAGAGCTTTTGAGTAATATCATTTTAACAAAAAACTTGTACGCAAATTTCCTCCAGTTTTCTATTTGGAGCGAAACAGCAAGTTAACATTTTCAAACTTTTATTTCAAAAATTGTATAGGTGTCATAGTTAATGTCCACTAGCCATTCCACACGCACCAAGAATGAATGGAAATGGTTAATGTAATATACAATTTACCAATAATGTTGTTTTCAAATACAGTGAGATTTCGACATATACATACGCCCTATCAAACTCTCTATCGGTTCAGGAAAAATTGTCCTGAATATTGGAATCTTTTTCTGGCAGGCTCACAAAACCCTGAATTTATTGTTGTTAATTTCTCCCGGATTAGCTAACGGCAAAACGTGTTCTAGAAGACAGTGTCTCTCGAAGCCATAAGCTGTGTATGGCTTAATAAGAACGAGTTGCTCATCCCATCACAAGATGGTATATGAATTGGGATGGCCTCAGCGCTGTAACATTAAGTGCAAGCAGAAAATATTTTATTTCCACTCACAAGATTTGAAATGGCCCCTTCTTAATCTGGTAAAAACAGTCGAATGCCATCTATCAAACAAATATTTATTGATCATCTTTTTCTAACTTTCCAACAGTCGTCTTTGGCGACATTTTAACATATGGTGACATTGAAGATTTTATTCCAATTCGCAACGAAGACTTCCATATTTATTACAGGATATCTAAATTTTTCGCCAAGTTCAAACAACCGGTATGTTATCGCAGTGACAATTGATTAATGTAAATTTTGCTTTTCAGCTAGAAGGCTTTTAAGACAGGGAAATACTTGAAGTATAGAAAGCGTATGAAATAAATTACATTAATAAAATCTGATGTTATTAAAACATTGTTTCAATAATTTAGCATATATCTAATTTATGGTAATTAATAAAGAATATATATCTATTCGTTGTATCATTTCTATACATTTTTAGAATAACTGTAAAAGAACTCGAGATGTTTGAATCTCATTTTTCGTGATCAAATTTACGATTTACAATTTTTAAGGTATTGAAAATATCAATTGGTCTAATACTCTCTGCAATATTTCACCTTATATCATTGAAAGTAAATTTGAAGAAATAACAAATGGGAATAGATCTACACCTTTTCAGTTTTAAAGAGAAACATTTTACTTTTACTCCATTGACAATTTAATAAATGGCAGTCATTTAGCTTAACGCTATACGCATGCATATTTCACCGATTCTCATTTAACTTTTGCAGCTGATTTGCTATTAGACCCATGTACCTAAACTCGGGATAATACTAAAATGCAGTAATTTAGTTCCGAATTTGAAAGTATCCTAAATGCAGAAATGGCTTCAAAAGAAAATAATGTCGAACATAATTCAAAGACGGTGAAACGTTCATTTCTATTTGAAATAAGGTTTAAAACAATATCACTATCCCAAAAATGAGAAAAGAGTGAAATAAGATATTTTGTGTTCTTCAAACGAAATGGCTATTTAGAGCTGGTAAATTCATGAAATTACCAAAATTTCCAGAAAAGCTTGGTAAACTTCAAAAGGGTTTATTGCTTCCTGGCGAAATAAGTTTATGATTTTTAATATACCCTTGAAGAAATGAGTCATAAGACAATTAGGTGATTACAAGTATTTCGAGGGTGTTTTGAAGATAGTAGTTTCACAGCATGTACTATTTAATTTTAGGAGCACATACCGTTCAGGATTAAGAGCACACATTGTTTAGTGTTAAAAACACACATTGGTTAGTGTTAAGAGCGCATACTGTTTAGTTTTAAGAGCACATACTGTTTAGTGTTAAGAGCACATACTGTTTAGTATTAAGAGTACATACTGTTTAGAGATTAGTGTTAAGAGCACATACTGTTTAGCGTTAAGAGCACACATTGTTTAGTGTTAAGAGCGCATACTGTTTAGTTTTAAGAGCACATACTGTTTAGTGTTAAGAGCACATACTGTTTAGTATTAAGAGTACATACTGTTTAGAGATTAGTGTTAAGAGCACATACTGTTTAGCGTTAAGAGCACACATTGTTTAGTGTTAAGAGCACATACTGTTTAGTTTTAAGATCACATACTCTTTAATGTTAAGAGCACACACAGTTTAGTTTTAAGAGGACATACCGTTTAGTGTTTAGTGTTAAGAACACATACTGTTTAGGTTTTAGTGTTAAGAGCACACACTGTTTAGTATTAAGAGCGCACACTGTTTAGTTTTCAGAGTCCATAATGTTTAGTGTTTAGTTTTATGAACACATACTGTTTAGTGTTTAGTATTACGAGCATATGCTGTTTAGTGTTAAGAGAACACACTGTTTAGTTTTAAAAAGACCGACTGTTTAGTATTAAGAACACAAACTATTTAGTGTTTAGTGTTAAGAATACACATTGTTTATTTTAAGTGTACATACACTTTAGTGATTAGTGTTAATAATACATACTCTTTAGTATTAATAGCACATACTATTTAGTGATAAGAGCACACACTGTTTTGTTTTAAGAGCATATAAACTTTAGTGTTTAGTGTTAAGGACACATACTGTTTAGGATTTAGTGTTACGAGCACACACTATTTAGTTTATGGAGCACATGCTGCTAAAAACATGTTTAGTGTAAATACACACAGTGTTTTTTAAGAGCACATACTATTTAGTGATACATCTGTTGAAAAAGCTCAAAATGGTGTCGAAATAATTTTATTTATCTTATCCCCCTGTGTTTGCTTTCTTCGAGGAAATATTAGAAAGTTATATTGTTATACGTAGCTGTTTCATTTACTTTGAAATAAGTTGAATTCAGTGATAGCTCCAGCTAGCATGATTGTATATATGGCACAGCTAACTTGTATGGGCTGTTTTTGTAATTTTGAAATTTGGGGGTCTGCATTTATTTTTTATTTATTTTTACCTGGCTCAATATTTACAAAATATATATGAATATTAAAATAATCAATATTGAATTATATACTCAAAATTAAAATTCCCTTTAATTTGATGCATCATTTGTCCATTTTGGAAATCTTGACTTCGTGCGGTTTTCGGCGCGATTGGTGAGGCGATGCCTGGTCATTTTAGCGCCTTTCTGGAATTCGGGAATTATATGGATTGACTGTTGTTTTTCCGGATTGTGTGTTAGCAGATTTTTATCCGTTTTTATTGGCCACGAGAATTTCGGTCAGCTGATTTTCTTTGCCGCTTTTTTCAAATTTTTTCCCGATTTCCGTTTGTATAAATATAGGAATATTTTTAGGAATATTTTATGTATAAATATGGGAATATTTTCGAGGAATATTTTCAGTTTCAGTTTGCTATTGAAATTTTGCCTGTTTACGTAAAAATTGCCCTGCTTACTTCTCAATGGAACTTACACTCCACGCAATGTTTTTTTTTTATTATTATTATTATTATTTTTTTTTTTGTGTAGCTTTTTGTTCCATGCAAAGTTTTTTTTTATAACACTTAATTTATTGGTAAATGGAGTTTATTTTCTTGTTTTTCATTTTTAAATATTGCGCGATTTATGGAGAAATTCATCATTGAAGTTTTTCCGCATGCTATGCGGAAAGAAGCGGCTGACGATGCCATTTTCTGGATTTACCTCAGGCGGTCAGTTAGGAGGATCCGAGAAATCCAGATTTGGTTGTTAGATTAAATTCATCATTTCCTCATGCCTTTAAAAATAATCTGCCGCATCTAGCCTGTCTCCACAGAATCCATGAACTTTTCCAGTCTACTACCCGGCTTATTCATAGATTCATCGGTCCTTGATGGCCCCGAGGTGTGAATATTTTCTTTGGGAAAATTTCATTATTCTGATTTAATTTTAGAAATTAACAATGCTTATAAATATGATTCTTAGAATTATAAGTGTCAATAGCCTTTTTCTAGAACAGTTTTCTAAACATTTAATTTATTAGAGTCTGGGGAGAGTTTTATTTTAAATTTAATATTCTTTTAGTGCTTCAAGATGGGGTTTAAAATATTTTAATTTAGTTGTTAATTCTTATACTGATTACTTATTTAACTAAGTTTATAATTCTAAAATATTAATTACTAGTCGGCTTTGGCGACCAGGCTGTTCGCAACCCTTGAAAATTCTGACCGTGGCAAATTCTGACCGTGGCAAACTCGCTGGCGCGACCTACCAGAAAGGTGTACGGTAACTATTTGGACGGCTAGGAAGTGCCACCCAATTTAGATCGGAACCCAGTGGGGGAGGTATCCACAGGAACAGTACCCTCCTTCCCCTACCACCAACCTCTCGGAAGGACCTACGGACCCAGATGTTTAACGTGATCGTACTCCCCGTGAACACGGCGGCAGTTTTGATAGTAGGGGGAATCGAACCCGGACCTACCGAGTGCAATTCCCGAGCATTAACCACTGGGCTACCTCGCCCTCCGCGACAATCTCCATAACTTTCTTTTTATTCACTCAATTTGGACCGGAACCCAGTGGGATTTGTAAACATGATTATGACCTTTTCTAATAGTTGATAGGACATTCCTCTGTTTTCGTCTAACTTCTTCAATATTGATAAAGATACTCATCACTGAATGCCTATCTTTAAGACTTATATATTCATTTCTCAACATCGGCATACTCTCATCCTTGTCTCGCTGCTGACTGCATCATTACTGCGTGCATGTAACTTCATGAATATTCAAATTCGCATCTTATCAGTTCCACCATCTCTATGTGAATTACTGACTCTCAACTGTTTTCACTGCATCATCCCTCTATGCATCCGTGCGTCTTCATTTACTGAACTATACTCAATCTTTAGAGTATTCCCTTTGGAGTCTCCTCTTTCGTCTGTCTCGAAAGCCAGGCGAAAAAAATACAGTTCTTGACGTCAGCATGACGTGAGGAAGATATGAGGTCAAGGTCGCCAGGATTTCCCAGTTAGAAGAAGGGTTGCCAGATTTGACGCTTTATAGCCAATTTTCCGACATTTGGCGACTTCCAGAATGTTCCAGAAACGTCACGACAGAACGAATATTCTTTGAGATATAGAGATTTCCAGATGTTTCTATAGAGAGATTATAAAAAGAATCCTCCATCTGTTGGAAAAGAGATGACGTGACATAAACTACATTGGACTGTGATTTTTGCACAATGTTTTGAGAATAGTAGCAGCTGTTTTGGGAAATTACTTTCGCCAACAGTTTGAGAATAATATCGCTTATTCTGTGAAAATAGTGGAGCATTTAAGTGATGTTCCATTGTATACTATTCCTGTTTATTTTGTGCTTTTGAATAAGCTTAAGTTATCTAAAAACTGGACTCGTTCTTGTATTCTGCGTATACATCTATGATTCTAAAGGATACGGTTCGTAACAGTATACAGCTACAGAAAATTAGGTTTCGAACCGAAATGAAGTCCTTCTAACCGGATTTCAGCATTCCAGCATTATGCATTCTAGTGAGTTGAACAGACCTTTAAGGGCTGATGTCTACATTTTATTTAACTCCCATGTCCACCTTCGTTGAGTATGTAATTTCTCAATTCCATTGAAATGTTAATTTCCAGCTCTTGAATGCAACAATAAATAAAATGAATTACGATCATTCGATTTTTTATTTTCATTCTAAATCAACTATCAATGCATTCTAGAGACTCTCAAAATTCGCGACTCACGAAATACGCGATAAATTAAAAAATTCAAATAATGATGGGAAACACACTTTTAAGTCAAATGAAACATATTTACGTGGGTTTTGACTCGCGAACTACTCGCGAATTTTTGCAAATCTGCCCACATGAACGAATTTTTACTTCTACTCGAGAATTTTAAGAGTATCTGTCGAAAAAAATCATACATTTAAGCCATTTTATCCGTTTATTGTTTTTCTCGCGAGAAAGTTCTAGAGCCTGTGGCTGATCTTTTCTATAGACAGGACGTGATCTCATAGGCGGCAACAGGAGAAAAGCTGAAGACTGGATTCACAAAATACCGACATTTAAGGACATTTCTAGCGACGAAGGGGAACATGCTGACAGGGAACTAACTGAAAGAAACTCTGAAGAACAATCCAGATATCTTGGTGGAAATGCGTGAGGACCATAAATATTTCTTTGATGATGCACTAAGAGCACTATGGGTTCCAGTTTCAAACGTAAACTGTGAAAGGTTCTTCCAAATATTCCTGTGTTTTAACTGACCGCAGGACAAATCTCAGCTTGACGAACATGGAACTGTTGACAGCATACAATTATAAAAGTCAAAAGTGAAATTTTGTATATCTTAGGGAGCTAAATTTAATTACATTTGGCAATTAATTATAATTATTAAATCGTTAATATTGTAGCTATATATGATTTTCTTGTGTATTGTTTTGTGTTTAAAGTATCGATATGTAAAAAATGTGCTTCAGTTTTTAACTCGGACGGCCTTCAGAACCCAAGAATATTTCCTTTTCACTCAAGAATTTTTCCTATTTACCCAAGAATTTTTGTCTATGTTACTCAAGAAATTAAGGATATTTCATTCAAGAGTTTGAAGGGTCTCTATGCATTACATACAATTTTAAGTAATGATTATTCAATCAAAATGGGGTATGGAAAGCAATACAAATTTCAGTCAAGCAAAGTTTAATTCTTATAGTGGATCAGATATCGGGTAGGGGGTCGTTATACTCATTCAAAGTTGCTCACAATATTTGGGGAGACTAGGAATAGTCAATTTTTAAACATAACATGAGTTGAGAAGATTTCTTCTTGTGTAAATCACTGTCATTCTTGGTTTAGATTCCATTAAACGTTTTATATAAATAAAAATGTCAATAATGTGGTTTAAAACTTGTCTATGCCACCCTATGACTGCATGTTGTGTCATTACTTAGGGAGGGAGGGATTAATGACCAGTATCCGCCTTTTCTTCGTTTTATTACTTTGGGGTTCTTATGTGTCGTTTTAACCTCTTTTCCGTCATTTTGGGTCTCATTTACTCTTATTCTGACTTGACACTTCTCTTTGGGATATTCCTGTTGTGCTTTCGACGGACTCCAATCTTGCGTGTTATTTGTCGTTTTGGATTTGTTGGACTGTTCTTAATACTGCTTTCCGATTGGATATATCTTAATGGAGATCTTGGGTATGTAATCCCCCTGATTCTTTCTTTCGCACACATTCTACTTTTAAACTTCAGGTTTGTTGGTTCACTTTCACTGATGAAGGGGATCCAGGATATCCTCAAAACAGCTGCATGCTGCATTATTATATAATTTGAGCTTTTTTACGCTGCTCAAGTTTTTCTTATATTTCTGATCCTTTATAAAACTATTGTTTCTCACTGTGCAATTATAAGATAATACTAGGTGGCGCCATCACCACTTTACTTTAGCATTTTCGATAGCATATGGTGATCATCTAGTGCTAAACTCTTGGTTTATTTACAACGACGAAAGAAAGCAAAGATTTTCCAAATCAATTGCCTGCATTTGCGAATTTTTTTACGCTGAAATTTCTCTTTTTTTTCTCATTCTCTCAGAGTCTTTTGGTCTGGCCATTCTAATTTAATTGAAACTATATCAAAACCGCAAAAACTTCCAGGTATTTTTCCACATTCAATTAACTTTCCTGTACAGAAATCAAACACTGTCCCATTAACAATTTCAGATATAGAAAATAAATATTTTCAACCGGATATTGATAAAAATGAATTTCTTTTATATTGGTGTTTATTATTTTTTTATAAACATTAGTTGTTAAAATATTTTTGTGATCATAAATACAATAGAAGATTATATTGTTATTTTTTCGTTGAAAAATGTCATTAAAATACAATGATTAAATTTTGAAATAGTGAATATTTTTTTTTATTTTTTGAATTGCTGCTTGCATTTTCTAATTATTATTTTTTGCACCATTAATTTTTATAAACGCATTGAGTTTAAAAACATACATTGAATGATAAATGCATTTATATAACAAGAAAGATCAATCATGCTTAAAGCATTGATTATGAAATACTTTCCAACTTCAATGCAATTTTATTTAAAAAAAGTCGAAAATGCAATACATTCCTCGGTAATATTTTCAAACTTATCACAATACTACATTGATTTATTATATTTGAAAACTTAAACCTTCATTGAAAAAAATGAACTTCATACAAATGACGGCATTGAAATATAAATTGCCTGGTTAAAATATCTCTAAAATGCAATACATTCCACGGTAATATTTTATCATAATACTACGATAATTTATTATATTTGAAAACTTCATCGAAAACAACTGAAATTAATTCAAATGACGTCATAGAAAAAATAACATGCCTGGATCTCTCTATAAAAACAGGATTTCATTCCTAACGTTCTCCCATTCAATTCATTCATCACAATACTATAATAATTTATTTTATTTAAACATTTTATTTAAGACCATGGAGCTACAAATAATTAAACTCTATGCTTAAAACTTCATCGAAAAAAATCGTCCTTCTCTTTATAAAATCAATTAATATTTCATTCATATCAGCCATGCAGACTCCATGGACTAAATTATTTTGTGTTAAAAAAATACAGGAATTCCAATACAACTCATTCTATATATTTTGCTGTTTACATTTTACATAGGTGAAAATTAGGCTTAGTTGTAGAAATAATCAAATTTAGATGAGCATTTAAACTCAAATATATTGTCATTGCGTTGTTTCAGTATGTAGATGCACAGAATTTAAGCAAAAATAAAGTAGTTTTAGGACGGATACAACACTCAATATGAATTAAAAAGAACTTTAAAAAATCACGATTTTGAAACAAGATGGATGCCATATATCATTTTGAAGTGGGTCATGTGATCGTTTCATATCATGGTCACGTGATCGTTTCATATAAGATGTGTAATTATTATTTTAATTTTTATTTAAAAAACTACTGAATATATTTCGCTAATTTTTTTTTATATATTTAATGGAACAATTTGAATATTATCTAAAATTTTCGAAGCAATTTGTGAATTTTAAATCCGCTTAAAAAATGTTTGAAAAATTAGGTCCCATAGGGCTCAATGTATTTCATTTTTTCAACCCGGGTTCAATCCAAAACTAATTGGGTGATATTATTCATTTATATTCCCATAGGTCCTACAGACCATCTGAACAACATACTAAAATTTCATTTTGATTAAGTTATTTTTACGACAGTTATCGTGCTAACGGACAGACAGACAGACAGACAGAATAAACAAAGTCATAAACACTTTTCAACTTTGTTGTAAAGTGTTAAAAAGGATAATAAGAAAAATTGTTTTGAAGAATTGATGAAACCTATTAACAAATATAAAGTATCTAAATAAAATATTGTTGTATAAAATTAGGAAAGTGTTTATTATTATCATATTTGACTACGCACAGTATAAGTAAAAGAAAGCTGTTGTCAGCAGTTCAGAAATTTGGTTATCGTATTTTAAACATAAACAGGGTGTCCCAAACAGTTTCAAACGTGCTTTAATTCTTTACATGTTGGAGATAAGTGAGCAATGGTAATTGCAAAAATGTTGAAAGTAAGGTAAGAAATAGGACTACGTTAATGAAATAGTCCATCCACTAATTTTCAAAAGTTACACGTTTTATGGTTGTACGATCCCTTAAACAAATTTGGTCAACCAGAAAATTTTTATTTTTAATGCAACAAGATAATTAAAAAAGACAGTATATCCGTATCTTTAAACTCAACTGAATTATGATAAAGAAATAAATCTGACTTATGCCACTTTTCCGTACTATGTGAAAGGCTGTTTCATCAGTGAATATAGGGCGCATAAACAAATTGACGATGTAAATTGTTTAGATCAAAAAAACGTTATTATGTGCCAATTTTTTTTAACAGAAATGCATCCAAATAAATCATTACACAGACAGAGATCATATAAAGCAGTGGTACTCACTGCGCGGTTGGATATCCTATGTATTATCATGCAGTTTTATCTTTTTTTGGATTTGTCACAAATTTACATTTCTAATTTTATATATGGTCCCCATTCACAATGTTCAATTTTAAATTAAATATAACTCGCACAATTTTAAAGATATGGGTATGCGGCTTTTTTAATGAACTTGTTGCATTAAAAAAATATGATGTGGGCAACACATGATTTTCCTTATATTCTACTATGAATTTACTACTTTTACAGTAAAAAAAATCTGATGTGGGCAACACATGACTTTCCTTATATAATGTAATGAATTTACTACTTTTACAGTAAAAAATTAGGTTTTTCTTATAGTAGATACTAATATTCTTTCCAAGATATTGAATTTTCGACAATTAGTCGTCATTTTCATTGATTTAGCATCATTTTTATCCATTTGGCGAGATTTTCATTAATTTGGCAACATTTCAAAAAAGTCGCCAAGTTGGCGACATTCCGCCCAAATTCGTCGCCAAAATCTCGCCAAGCGTTATGCACAAAGAAAAAAGTTATTCTTACAGCTGATAAATGACTATTGGCGTTCAAATACAAAAGTATTATTTAAAGTATATTTTTTCATGAATGGAACGAGCTAGATCCACGAGAATGATATCACTCAATTTATCGCATGGTATTACATATGAAAAGTGAACATGTTTATCAATAGGAATTTTTTTTATGTTACTTTTTCATAATTTTTTTGAAAAATGTACAATATCTCGAGAACGGTTCATGTTAGCGTTCTAAAATTTATGCCAATCGTTTTCTAATGAAAAATTACATAAGAAATGTCTATTTGCGTAACTTTATTAGCGGTTTTGATTTTTTGACGATTTTTTCAAAATTTCATTCGAAAATTTAGGGGGGTTCTGAACATTCGATTACGTATAAAAACAACAGGCTTCCAGTGTTTACGGATTGTGATTTTTGTACCAAATTTGGTTCGAATCGGTCCATTCGTTCGTCTGTTATCGTCTCCACAGACCCACTGACACACACACACACACACACACACACACACACACACACACACACACACACACACACACACACACACACACTTACTTTCACACACACACACACACACACACACACACACACACACACACACAGACATCACTTCAAAAATGTTTGATTCGTGTTCAGGGATGCTTGAAACGTGCTCTCCCGTCGAAAACTCGAATTCGAATTTTCGACCCCGTCACAATACTTTCCTTATACATTATGTATATAAGGAAAGTAATAGGCTTTTCTTATAGTAGATACATATATTCTTTCCAGGATATTGAATTTTCGACAATTAGTTGTCATTTTCATTGATTTAGCGTCATTTTTATCCATTTGGCCGGATTTTCGTTAATTTGTCAACATTTCAAAAAGTCGCCAAGTTGGCGACATTCCGCCACATTCGTTGTCAAAATCTCGCCAAGCGTTATGGACGGAGAAATAAGTTATTCTTATAGCAGATAAATGAGTATTGGCGTTCAAATACAAAAGCATTACTCAATGTATCTTTTCTTACGAATAGAACGAGCTAGTGTCACGAGAATGATGTCACCCAATTTATCGCATGATATTACAAATGAGGAGTGAACATGTTTCTCAACAGTTAATATATTTTTTTTATTTATGGGATTTTTTGAAAAATTTATTTGAAAAAATGTGCAATATCTCGAAAACGGTTCATGCTAGCGTTTATGCAAAGTTTATGTCAATCGTTTAAGGAAAAATTACATAAGAAATGTCTATTTGTGTAACTTTGTTAAAGGTTTTGATTTTTGATGATTTTTTCAAAATTTCACTCACAAAATTTAGGGGTGTTTTGAACATTCAATTACGTTTAAAAACAATGGGCTTCCAGTATTCACGGATTGTGATTTTTGTACAAAATTTAATCGAATCGCTCCATTCGTTCAAGAGATATCGTCTCCACAGACTCACTGACACACACACACACACACAGACATCACCTCAAAAATGTTCGATTCGTGGTGAGGGATGCTTGAAACGTGCTTTCCCGTCAAAAACTCGAATTCGAATTTTCTACCACGTCTCAATACTTTCCTTATTTATACATTATGTATATATGGAAATACATTATGTATATAATTAAAGTAATAAAAATTTCTGATTGACCAAATTTGTCTAAGGGGGTCGTGTAAAAATGTAAAAATGTAACTTTTTGAAAATTATTGGGAGGACTTTTTCTTTAACGTAGTCTTATTTCCTACCTTACATTCAATATTTTGGCAATTTACATTGCCCACTTATCTCCAACAGGTAAGGAATTAAAGAGCGTTTGAATCTTTTCGGAACACCCTGTATATGTAAACACATGCTGACTAGATTGTGATCAAAATATTTCAGGAATATATGAACAAAGTCAAAAAATGGTTTATTCATTATTATTTAATTATCTGGATATAAATTATTTGTTTTCTTTTGTTGAACAATTGGAATAATTTTACTGACGTTCTTTCAAATAACTAAATTTTATTGATTCGTCGTGTGCACTCACATACATAGGCATGTGAACATTCAAACAGCTCTTTTGTCTGCAAATTTTGTTCACAGTCCATAAATTTTGTGCACAGTCCGTAAATTGTGTGCACAGTAAATTGTGTGAACGTAAATTGCATGCCTAACACAGACCCATGTGTTTGGCACATGTTCACGTGACTAAAGTCAACTCTTCCCAATGGTCGCACAACAGTGTTTCTTTCAGGCATACTTCCGCAGACATTTTATGTTAATTTTGTCTCTATTTATATGGCAATATTTAGATATATTTATATAGGGCAAATAGAAAACTTGTCACTCTTAAATTTTCATTCGCCCCCCTCCTCCGGCAAATTATTCTAAAAGAATACACCAAGTTGAGACTTGTTAATTTTTGTCAGGAGTTTCGGAAGGCAGGAATTTCATTTTATTCTCTTATCTTTGATTTTATAAGTACAGATGCCGCACAAGTTAATAGTTAATTATTGAGTAAAGCGCGTGACTTTAACTAGGTTATACTGGTATATGGCATAATTGCGTCTATGTTATTGTTTGTTTGCGTTCAGATTCTCTGCTTTTAATTTAACGTAACTTTTTTTCTTGTTTGCGTCTCGTGTTCATATTCTCTGCCTTTAATGTTACGTTACTCTTTTTCTTGTTTGCGTCTCATGTTCAGATTTGCTTTTTTACTATTCATATTGTTTTATTTTCCTTTCTTGAAACCAAGTGGCGCCATTATACAATGGTGTCGTTTAGCCGTTTTAAATTGGTCAGCAATGCTTTGAATTCATTTTGGCATTTAAGTCCAGATTTTTGGCACTGAAGGAATCGGACAACGTCTGGTAAAGGATTCTGCAGACCTGGCTACCTGGGTTTTGTCCTGACTGTAGAGAAGATTTATACCCCACTCAACTTCATTTCCAAGAATCTAAACTTTAGTTGGTCACACAGAGCAGGTGATAATTCTGTCCCTATACCGCCCTGAAAGGAATCAATATATTTTTTCGAAACTTACGTATGATTATTACTTGATGTACGCTGTATTTTGCGTTGTAAACCAGTTTATTATATTTAAGTACTAGCAGCATACCCGTTCTTCGTAAGGAGCATACAATATAAAGAAACTTAAAATTCCCAATCATGTGCAAATTCCTATAGTATACTGAATGGCATTTTAAATCAAAATATTCTGTTAAAATATTTAATGTAATGCTCCTAAACAGAAGTTTAAGAATTTTTGTTCGCGGTATACAAATTATCTGCACGGGCAGATCTGAAGAATAAAACATTCTGGCCCCTTTTGTAAGCAAATTTACTAAAAATGTGGAATTGAATTTCTATATGCAAAATAAAAAAGTTAAAATTGTTTGGCACCCGTACTACTTATATAAGCGAATATTAGAAGATATAGCCTGTATTAATAGATTACACGTATTAATAGAAAATTGCAATAAACCTATAATCTGTAAACCTGAAAGCAGTAATTGATTCCAATATATGCCAAAATGAAAGTGCTAAAATTATATGAGAATGTATATCCGTACTATTTATAATTTCGTAGATTAGAAGATATGCCCGAGTATTAGTAGAAAATTACCCGTAGTACAATATGAGTCTCGAAAACCTTTGACAAAATAAAACAGATGACGTTTCAAATTGAAAATATCAATAATTCCCGTAATCTTCATACCAGTAGGCTGTACTTGATTCCAATATATGCCCATATATATCAAAATATATGCCAATATACCTGCACTACTTATATTCTCGTAGATTAGAAGATATACCCGTGCATTTGTAAAAGATTTCTCGTACAACGTACAATATATGAGATTCAATAATTTTTGCCGCAATAAAACAATCACATTATAACTTGAAAATATCAATAATCTCTGAATCAATAATCCCCGAAAATATCAATAATAATAATGTTTAAACCTGAAGATCATAACTGATACTATCCAATCAAAAATGCAATGACAATGAAATTTGTTTTTTTATACATATCTTTATTATTAAAATCGGAAAAGATTTAATAAAAATCTTCTGCCGCATAAACACATTGGATTTAAATCAGTTGCTGAGCTACATGATAGCATTTGCTTCAAATAAATTGGTGGAAAAATATCGTCTGAATTAAGCTATCTCTATGGAAGGTTTGGTGACAATTTGGCGACATTCTAAAAAATCACCAAATGTATCGCCAAGTGGAACTGTTGAACTGACAGTCCCACTTAGCAATAAATTGACGAAACATCATCACGATACTATCCAATAACAAAACAAAATTAATTTTATTTATGTAGAGCAATTTTATCAATTTCAAGATATTTTATGGATTTACAAACATTTTTATTAGTTTGGTGACTTTTTAAAAATTCGCTAAATATGTTACTAAGTAGGATGGTTAGTTTGACAGACAAATTCTAATGAAACATCATTTCAGTACATTCTTCTAACGAAGAAAAATAAATTTCATTGAATTGCATTGTTTTTAACAATTGGCGACATTTCCATCAATTTTGCAAAAAAGAAAAGTTGCCAAGTTAGCGATATCCCGCCAAATTTGTAGCTCTGAATTTGCAGATCTGAATAAAGCATACAAATCCCGTTTGTATATACTAAATGTAAACACTAAAATTGTATTAGAAGATATACCCGTTCTACACTTTTTCAGTTTCGACAATCAGCCAGCTAAATGAATTTATTGGCTAAACACAATATATGAGTTTATTAGCTAAACACAATATATAAGCTTGGCCAAACTAACCAACACTCTGCCAAAATAAATGAAAGTGATGTACGCAGTCGGCAATTAATATAATTAAGAGAAAAACCAAACCGTTCATTTTAAAGATAGTATATATTTATATCCATTTATTTATTATTCAAATCGAAAAAATAATAATAAACATTAACAAACACAATTTAATGCCGAGCAGCATGATATCTCTAAAAATTAATTAACCATTTTGATTTTTTAATACTTTCATCGTTGAGTACAAGCTTGTGAAAAATAAACCATGCTAAGAGTTTTTCCATTTAAGTTCGTGTTTTCCAACAATTCATGATTTCACAAAGTGACTATTTAACGCAAAAATCTGCGACCAAATTTAGAGATAAAATTTTAATTCATTTTCACTTTTTAAACAAACGGTTTTCAACTTTTTCATTTGGAGGAACCAGGAAGTTTGAGAGTAGGACTCCTAGGAAAAAGTTTGGTTTTCAATTAATATCTCGATAATCCCTGGTTTTAGAAACTTGAAACTTGGACTAAATTTAAAGGAAGCTATTTTAAGGTCACTTACAAAATTTCATTAAACTGGGTTTAGCCGTCCTTCCGTGATGATGAGACAAACGAAAGTTCTGTTTTTCACTAATATCTCGAGAACCACTAATCATAAAAACTTGAAACATGAACTAAATTTTAAACGGGACTATTTTAAGGCTACTCACAAAATTTCATCAAATTCGGTTCAGCCGTTCTCCCGTGATGACGGAACAGACAGACAGACAGAATTTCAATTTTATTTATATAGATTACCCTACAGTTTATAAACATTTTTCAATTGACTGGGATATTTGCCTTAAATGATACGCATAAAGCGTTAAATTTTGTATTCTTATGTGAATAATTCACTCAGTTTTGAAAATATTTTATACAAACTTCTCTAACGATTTAAAATAATTTTCCAATTGCAAGTATGCATCCAACACCAACAGCTCAGAAGTTGTAAACTTGATCCGATTTTTTTAATATCTGGTATATCTCCATAAAATGCTCTGAAGAGGAACACTTTACCGATTATAAACTTGTACATAAATATTTATCCGTAAAATAAGTTTAATATTTCTCGTTTTAGTCATGTATCCCACATATCAAATATCCTTTTTCCAAAACATGAAAATAAGTTTGTATCAAAAATCCTTACCATCTAATATTTAAAAAAATATTTGTAATATTCAAAAATATTGTACTTTTAGGTATGGTTTCACTTCTAATTCTTTTGGTTTGTAACTTAATATAACTTTAATTAACACCTAAAATACATTTTGAAGATTTCAAATTAAATGAAATGTAATAGGTACCAATTATTCTTCAAAACTAATTTTTTTAAATACTTGAGAAACTTCATGCATTTTAATATTTTACTGGATGCATTCTATAAAATTAAACAGTATTTATACAGTGGGTATTAAATGGTGTCTTTTCATGAACACGAATTCATTTAATTAAAAAATATTGAAAGAAGTAATATTGCATAATTTGTGGGTTTTTTCCTCCACCCTTGATTATTGATGAAAGATTTAATCATATATTTTAATGCAAAATATTGGCTTTGAATATGTTGTAAAAGAAAAAGTCCGAACTAATTGACACTTTAAAAATTGCTAGATGGAAAATATTTAAGATCCCAATTGGTAAAACGTTAGGCGATAATAAATGAGTGTAATTTTCTATCAAGAAAAAAAAATGATTAGTTTTTAAAGAAAATTCGATGGGATAAAATAATATATATATTTAATAAATAGGTTTGAAGAAGTATGTTATTTATTTAACCATTATTTTTAAAGTAAAATATTGGCATTCAATATACAGTAAAAGAAGAAATCCAAACTAATTGTCAATTTAAATATTGCTAGAAGAGGGAAATAGTAAAAATTCTATTTGATAAAATGTCAAATAATAATAAATTATTGCATATTTTTGTGAGATCAGAAATGGATCTCACATTTGATGAGACAGTTTTATGTGAATATTTATTGTGGCCAAAACGGCGAACAATACTTGTAGTCTGGCTGGCATCGAGTTTTATCACCCCGTGAACCTAAAGGTCAGAAGATCTTAAACTTAGGGGGACATGACAGAGGGGCTGAGCTGGGCCTTACGAGATGTGGAATGGTTCCATTGGTTAAAGGAGTAACCAATAAAAAAAGAAGATTGTTACGTCAAACTTAATGCGGCTAATGGAAGAAAAGAGGGTGTTACCCCCCCCCACACACACACACACACCGAGGGAAGCACAACCTGTGACCCGAGAATCAAGCAGACAATTATGAAGATTTGACTTAAGAAAAGTCTAGAGAAGATAGGAACTAACATGACTTGAGAGAGTGATATACATATATGTTCTAATACGACTTAAGATAACTTGGAGACGATGACTGGATTTGGTGAATTCAGACTTTTAGAGTGTCCCGTAGAGGTTCCAAAATAATGGAGATATATTAATGTGTGAGAGCAATCAGAGTACGAGAAGGAGCCACACACCAAAGAGTTATGGCTAGTACTAATAACTGATGCAAGCATTTGATATATGATCAAAGCCCAAAGCAGAAATTGAAGGTATGTGCCCATTGAAAATGATATCTGGTCATAATCACTATTTAGGATTTTCCGTTTTGGTCACATATGTCCCCTCCGCTGAAATAATATAATTAAATAGTGTAATTGAATTTAATTAAGATTTATGTTGTTAATAAATGTTATATTGTTAAAGTTTAAATGTTGCAGTCACAATGAGTATTATAATAATTAATAATTCCTTTACAGGACTCACACGAAAGTTAAATAATTGGAGGGTTTTATATAGCGGCACAACTAGCAATGTACGATTTCAATAATAAGTCCACTAATATGAGAATTTACGGCAATGTTAAGATATGATGATTAATAATAATTAATGTTAATTATAAAGTTTAACTTTAAGTTCCTTTTTTTAATAAATGGTTCCCACAATTTTTATGATATATGTAAGAAAAAATGCAAAGTAATATTTACTGAGAAAAACCAATGTTTGAGCCAACAAAAATATAGTAAATAAATAAACGTTCGAAGTCTTAATCTAATTATAAAATTAATATGTATTAAGCACTTATATAGAGCACTTAGTTAACGCACTTATAAAAGGAAGTGTATTTCACTTACAAAATTGAATTTTTCTCAAATTTATATAACAAGTTTGTTATGACACAGTACTCTAAGTAATTGCTTTCTACAAGTACGTAAAAATAATGGTTCCAAGGGCAAATATAAATGTTTAAGCACGCATTCATAGTTAACATTTATTTTATTGTCATCATTATAAATTTAATAAGAAACGTATAAAGAAATCTTCCCATGGTGCACTTCATTTCTATGGAACTATTTCGCATTTTATATTCTTTTACACACTTATTTCGTAGCGTCATACATATTTTCGAAAAGAAAAGACATCTTCAGAACAGAAAGTGGAAATTTTTAGTAAACCCTGCAAACCCTCCTGATCCTGAATTTATATCAGTCACCATCTAAACTCGGTATAGCCATTCTCTCTATATTAATAAAAGTAGTTGACACTGGTGCTATTTTAAAAATTTAGCGTCCAAAATGTTTCTCTGTCTGGTACCATAAAACTGTAGTATATAAAATTTGAAATTCGGTACATTTGTAGAGAAATATTATGAAAATACTATAAAATAAACTGTTTTACGATAAAGAATTTTGATTAAGAAATATTTATCGTCAATATCAAAGAACACTGTGCTGCGAGTTCATATATTGAATATACGCATTTATTAGCAATAGCAAGACCACGAATTTTTGTAAGCATGTACTTGAGTAGTTGAAATTTTGCATGAAGCATCCCTTTTTTTAAATTTCAATTTATTTTATGAGTTATTTCATTCTATGTGTTATTCGATTGTGCCTCCAATGGACGCATTGCGTCTTATAAATCTCGCGAAGCGAACGTTAGCCAGTAGTGGTTAAACCACCTTCTCGCTTATGCTTGTGTTACGGAGGTTGACAAGCATAAGCTAGAAGGGGACGTAGCAATCATCAGATGTGAGCACTTCAGATGTGTGCATTTCAGATGAGTGCACATCAGATGTGTGCATCAGATGTAGCAGTCATCAGCCGTGTACATCAAATGAGTATTAGGGCGAAAAAAAATCATGCCAGCTTATTCGAATGAAGATTATTGTGGGATAGCACTGTTATAAGGCGATTCCAAACGAAACGCTGTGGAAGTTGCACGACAGTATATCCTACGATTTCTTACTGCACCACATTCATCCATATTGCTAGTAATCGTAGTTACTGCCAGCACACAAAGATGTATTGTCGCAGATGATGGGCATATTGATCGTACTTTATGTTAAATATACGTAATATAAATAGCGATTATGTATTAAATGAAATAACATTTTCAATTAATTTCGTGATACTCTACTACCATTTAATTGACTTTTTTCTGTATATACCGGGAGGTTAGAATTAAAGTATCCCCATTGAGACTACTGTAGAGAAAAAACCAGTGGTCATAAGAACTCCAAATCTGCGTGGAATGCATTTCCAAACACGGGGTGACGTATGACGCAACCAAATTTGTCTAAGGGCATCGTATAAAAATTTAAAAAGTGTAACTTTTGAAAATTAATGGAAGGACTATTTCATTAACTTAGTCTTATTTCCTACCTTACTTTCAACATTTTTGCAATTTACATTGCCCCATTATCTCCAACAGGTAAAGAACTTAAGCGCGTTTCAAACCTTTTGGGACACCCTGCATAGATACTTACATTTATTCTGATGCTATTATTACTCAATATTGCCTTGGTCGTAAATAAACACCCGCTACTTAAATAATACATTTCAGATAACATCACTCAATTTCCAAATTGTATCTTTAAACTATACATATCCTAAACTACCGTTAAATCCCTAAGCACGTTTTTCGCAAACATGGAAAGCAAAAAAAAATAATAATAGTAAAATAATTAAATGAGTAAAATAAATAATCAGGCCAGAAATCGTGGCATGGCAAGTAAGCGCAGGAAATTGCACCGAACACCAGATAACGTAAAAAACGGGATTAATCATTAGATAGCCTAGAAATTGCAAAATTAAGTATGTTAAATACATAAAAAAGAAGGGTTTGCCATAGGGATTCGTTCCAAATATCGTTGGAATGAACGTTCCTCGTTCTTTTCGACGTTTTAAGATGAAATTTATGTAATATTATATTCGGTCTCCCAAGAACCGATTTGAGTGAAAATCGCTTAAAATCGTCATAAAGCATAAAGTAACTAAAAGACTAATTTAAATTTTAAGAAACAAAATCTCAGCGAGGCATATCTTCGCTGGGCTTAACGTACCTGTGTACCAATTTTCCTGATCTTACGACTTTCAGATTTTCCTGTACAGACAATAAACACACACAGTCACATTTTTTTATTCTGTAAGATAATTTCGCAATTATTGCAGAGAAAATGCTTTTCCAAAAATTGTAGCTGTAGAGAATTAGAAGATGCCATTGCAAAAACGCCCATGATGCCAAGGAGGTGATGCTTTCCGTCAGTGGTAAAGCAACAGGAGTAAAAAGGTAGATCATGTCTATTCATATAATATATGACCAAGTAACTGTTGATTTAGTTACTATGCCAATCCATCTCCTGCTCGTTGTTCTTCGCAAAAACACCTTATGTAACTTGTCTTGCAAGTAAGGAAGCTCTTACTCGCTGGCGCTCGCTAAGCTCACTTCATCAGCTGTTTTAAAGCAGACTAAAGTTTGAAACGCAAAATGGTTTATTTCAGAGTGTCCCCTGCCTTTTGTCTACAAATGTACCAAATTCCATACTTTTATATGTTATAGTTTTTGCGGTGCAAGACAAAGAAATTCGAGTAACGCACACATACAGAAGAAAAATGTTCACTTCAAAAGTGCATAAGAAGTAGAATAACTCATACACTACATCGGAATTTAAAAAGGAGCTCTGTCTTACAAAAATGAAACTACGTAGGTTCATGCCTGTAAAAATCCGTGGTATTGGTATTATTAGTCTGTCCAGGATGCGAACTGGCAGTTCAGCCTTTAACTTTGACATTAAATAATATCCCTATCGAAAAACGATTTATTTCAGCATATTTGGCTAACATTTCTTTACAAATATACCATATTTTATATTTTTGTATGCTAAAGTTTTGCAGAGTACGAGACAGATAAATTCGAGGAATGCAAAATTTGTCAAACAGCAGCAGTTGCGTCAGATACATTTTTGTTAATATAGAGCTATATTATTCTAAATAAACGTACAAAGTGTTGGAGATAAAGACATATTTTTGCCGTCAGAACCTCAATTATCGGCGTACTTAAAGGAGAGACATTTCTCAGAATGTCTACCCCGTAAGGTGATAATGCATTCAGAATTCTAAAAGAGAATGCCAGTATTACTTCTGCTGTTATTTGATTATTGTATATGCCCGGGTAGACGTGGCCAAGCCTGTCTTTTATGGCAGAATGAAAATTTCCTTTTCTCCCTCACGACGGGATTTCGCTTCTTTTACCGCTTTCTTTCTGCAAACGTAGTGTTTATTGTCTGGGAGCCATTTTGAAAGTAAATAGCAAATTTGGTTTAGAGAATAAAAAAAATTTAGCTGATTTGAAATTCTTATACGTTTGGAATTTTTTCTGTATGATTCATAAATTAAAATTTTAACCAACATTTAATGAATTAAATCGTTTTATGGAGAAAAGTAAAGCTTGATGAGTGGAACATTTATTACCTTACACTTGTTTCTTTTATTTCGAGCGAAATTTTCAAAATGTATTCGAAGTTTAATAGATTGATAACATGGCAAAAATGGACAACATTCGACCTAATCATGCACAAAATGAGTTATTTATGGTTCGATTATCACGAGCCGATAGTTTCAACCCTTGTCGTGAAAGATAGCCGTGTTACTATTTTGGTGTTTGTGACATCATTTGTCACCCGCGGTGGCAAGTTACCCACCGGTTGATACATTGTATCAATCGAAAGAGTTTTACAAGTTCTTTAAAGCGAAAGGTAACACAATATAATTGTAATCGTGTGTGCCAGCGATACCGATTAAACAAAACTTCTTACATAGTTTGAAGAAAAACGAATTTTCACAAAATACTTAAAAATATATTCTGATATGAGAAAGTGGAGTGGAGTCACACTCCTATTAATTTAAATTACTTATAAGGTAGAATACCTGCTGCTCTTAATAGTGAAAATACAGATATATTTTCATCTTTCCAGTTAGAAAACATGATTAAATCGTTTTTAACACTTTACAATAAAGTTGAAAAGTGTTTATGACTTTGTTCATTCTGTCTGTCTGTTTGTCTGTCTGTTCGTCAGCACGATAACTGCCGTACAAATGACTTTATCAAAATGAAATTTTAGTATGTTGTTCAGACGGTCTGTGGGACCTATGGGAATATAAATGAATAATATCACCCAATTACTTTTGGATTGAACCCGGGTTGAAGAAATGAAATACATTGAACCCTATGGGACCTAATTTTTGAAACATTTTTGAAGCGAATTTAAAATTCGCAAATTGCTTCGAAAATTTTAGAAAAAATTCAAATTATCCCATAAAATATTTAAAAAAATTCAGCAAAATGTATCCAGTATTTTTTAAATGAAAATTAAAATAATAATTACATCTTTTATATGAAGCGATCATGTGACCACTATATGAAGAGATCACGTGATCCACTCCAAAATAAAATATGCCATCCATCTTGTGTCAAAATCGTGATTTTTAAATTTCTTTCTACTTCATATTGAGTGTTGTATCCGTCCTAAAACCGCTTTATTTTTGCTTAAATTCTGTGCATCTACATACTGAAATAACTCAATTACAATATATTTGAGATTAAAGGATCATCCAACTTTGATTATTTCTTCAACGAAGCCTATTTTTCACTTATGGAAAATGTAAATACCAAAAGATGTTGAATGAGTTGTACAAGAATTGCTGCATTTCTTTAACGCAAAATTATTTAGCTCATGGAGTCTGCATTATAGCTGATATGAATGAAATATAATTTGATTTTACAGAGAGAGAAACGATTTTTTCGATGAGTTTTTAAGCATTGAGTTTAATTACTTCTATCTCCATGGTCTTATGTTTTTAAATAAAATAAATTATTATAGTATTGTGATGAATGAAATGAATGGGAAAATGTTTATGAATGAAGTGCTGCTTTTATAGAGAAAGCCAGGATTGTTATATTTCGATGACGACATTTGAATAAATTTCATTTGTTTTCAATGAAGTTTCCAAACATAATAAATTATTGTAGTATTATGACAATTTAAAAAAATTTTCAATCAAGTTTTAAGTTTTCAAATATAATAAATTAATGTAGTATTGTGATAATTATAAAAATATTACCGATCAAAGTTTCGCATTTTCGAAATAAAATTGCATTGAAGTCGGAAATTGAATGCTTTATGCATGATTGATCTTTTTTGTTATCTATAAGTTACTGTATTCATAACTGAAAGAATTTTATTTACGGTATTTCTTAAAGAAATCTAAAACCGCACATGGTCAAATTTTAATTTTTGGAATTTAATGTGCACACATTTTCAATTGTTTACTGTAATGAGATTCACAAAATAAATTCCCATGGTTTCTGATTGCGTAAAGGTTGATACAGTTATAAAAATAAATTGTAATTAAGTATTACATTTTCACTAAAAATACTCATTGGTGTTTGGCTAGAAGAAATAAAGTTATTTATTCCAATGCTCGTAATGTGCAATTTAAGTGTGTGTTTCTCCTTCGAAAGCATTTTATGGGTCAGCATTTTCTTCCATACCTGTTTCAGGATCTCTTGAACACGTTTTGACTATTTTTAGAGTGACGTCTGTCCGTAGTCTATTTTTGTGTACATTATAGCTGCCACAAAACTTAATGGATATTCACAATTCGGCTTTTTTTTTCGAGAAATCTATAACTAGAAACATTTTTTTTTAATTCCAGTAAAAATTTCAAAATGTAATCAAACTTTTATATTTTACTTCCATAATATACAATAATGCATAAGGAAAGTATTGTGAAAATTCGAATTCGAGTTTTCGACGGGAGAGCACGTTTCAAGCATCTCTGATCACGAATCGAACATTTTTCAAGTGATGTCTGTCTGTGTGTGTGTGTGTGTGTGTGTGTCAGTGAGACTGTGGAGACAATAACTGACGAACGAATGGATCGATTCGAACGAAATTTGGTACAAAAATTACAATCCATAAACACTGGAAGCCTATTGTTTTTATACGCAATCGAATATCCAGAACCCCTCAACATTTTTGAGTGAAATTTTGAAAAAATCGTCAAAAATCAAAACCTCTAATAAAGTTACGCAAATAGACATTTCTTATGTAATTTTTCATTAGAAAGCGATTGACAGAAATTTTAGAAGGCTAATATGAACTGTTCTCGAGATATTGCATAATTTAAAAAAAACTATCAAAAAGTCATATAAAATAAAAAAAATATATTTCCTATTGAGAAACATGTTCACTTTTCATCTGTAATACCATGCGATAAATTGGTTGACATCATTATCGTGGATCTAGCTCGTTCCATTCATGTAAAAAGATACTTTGAGTAATACTTTTGTATTTGAACTCCAATAGTCCTTTATCTGTTGGAAGAATAACTTATTTCTCCGTCCATAACGCTTGGCGAGATTTTGGCAACGAATTTGGCGACTTGGCGACTTTTTAAATGTTGCTAAATTACGAAAAACTCGCCGAATGGATAAAAATGACGCTAAATCAATGAAAATGACGACTCATTGACAAAAATCCAATATCTTGGAAAGAATATAAATATCTACTATAAAAATATTCTACTTTTTTAGTGCAAAAGTAGTAAATTCATTGCATTATATAAGAAAAGTCATGTGCTGCCGACATCGGATATTTTGACATGGTCACGCGTGACAACATTTGACATAATATTGCATAGAAGGGGTTATTCATGGCTTAAAAATAACGACACTTAATGATGTTAACCATTGTAGTGAATTTTTCTTGTAAAGTTTGAAGAAAAAACCTCACAAACTATTTAATGTTTCCTAGTATGAAAAAGTCGAGTGGTGGAACACTCCAGTTTATTTAATTTACTTATAGGGTCTGTATGCGGGCTAGATAATGCCCACAGGTCTCACCAGGGAAAATAAATACAACCATCTTTCCAGGTAGAAAACTTGACCAAATCATTTTTACGTAAAATTTATTTTATTCATAAGTGCAACTAAATAATTTTGTTTCTAGTTATTCTTAAAGAAATCTAGAACTGTACATGAACGAATTGAAAATTTTACAATTTAATGTCCACACATTTTCAATTGTATACTGCAATCAAATTCGCAAAGCACATTTCCGTAGTTTCAGACTGCATAAACTAAGATATAGGCGTAAAAATAAATTGGATTTAAGTTTTACTTTTCCACTAAAAATGATCATTTGCGTTTGAATAAAAGAAATAAGGGCATTTATGCCAATGCTCGTAATGTGGAATGCAAGTGTTATTTTCCCTTCGAAAGCAAATTTATATTTTTGTGTCCTTTTTCGAAAGAAAAATTTCTGATTTTCATACATCAGTGGAAAATCAGCATATTTAGACTTATAGAAAATTATTTATATTAAATTGAATTTCCACCGGAAATAATTTGTTTTTATTTTCAGATGTGTTTCTATTCTGCAAAAAGAGATTGTATTTAGAATATACTTTCTAACTTTACATTTGTATTTAGAATATAAATTTCTAACTTTAATATATTCATTATTTTCAGCAATTCATACTATGGAATATAATATACAGAATGTATTGCTTTCACGAAAATTGTTGATTTCGAGATTTTGATTTCAATATGCATTTTAAGACCTCCTGAATACCTGTTGACTATTTTTAGAATTACAGTAGTGGCCGAAATACAATTTTTGTGTCAAGGTATCATCAGCCACCTTCGGGGTAGGGGGGCAAGTTACACCCACGAACGTGTACATTATCAAACTTAATACCAATCAAAAGGATTTTTTCAAGCCTTTTCAAATAAGGGATAACTTGCTATAATTGCAATCATTTGGACCAACGTTCATATTTTTCATAATTTTCTTGTAAAATTCGCAAAAAAATTTGAATCCAGGAAATGTATTCAGGTATAATAGAATCGAGTGAGTCACACTCCAGTTGATTACATATGATAGTACAAAACTAACCACTAGACTGTCAGCTTTTTTTTTAATTACTATAGCACGTTAAAAGAACATCAGTCAAAAGCTTAATCTCCATAAAACTTGCTTTTTACGAAATACTTTTTTCGAGGAAGAATGGCATATTCTTTTCTAAAGAGCAGCGCTCTTGAGTAATATGCTCTTAACAAAAAAAAATCTGATGTGGGCAACACATGACTTTCCTTATATAATGTAATGAATTTACTACTTTTACAGTAAAAAATAGGATTTTCTTGTAGTAGATAATAATATTCTTTCCAAGATATTGACTTTTCGACAATTAATCGTCATTTTCATTGATTTAGCGTCATTTTTATCCATTTGGCGAGATTTTCGTTAATTTGGCAACATTTCAAAAAAGTCGCCAAGTTGGCGACATTCCGCCAAATTCGTCGCCAAAATCTCGCCAAGTGTTATGCACTAAGAAATAAGTTTTTCTTAAGGCAGATAAATGACTATTGGCATTCAAATACAAAAGTATTATTCAAAGTATCTTTTTTCAAGAATGGAACGAGCTAGATCCACGAGAAGGATGTCACTCAATTTATCGCATGGTATTACATATGAAAAGTAAACATGTTTCTCAATAGGAAATATTTTTCTTTTTATTTTATATGGCTTTTTGATAATTTTTTTTAAAAATGTACAATATCTCGAGAACGGTTCACGTTAGCGTTCTAAAATTTATGTCAATCGTTTTCTAATGAAAAATTACATAAGAAATGTCTATTTGCGTAACTTTATTAGTGGTTTTAATTTTTTGACGATTTTTTCAAAATTTCATTCGAAAATTTAGGGGGGTTCTGGACATTCGATTTCGTATAAAAACAATAGGCTTCCAGTGTTTACGGATTGTGATTTTTGTACCAAATTTGGTTCGAATCGGTCCATTCGTTCGTCAGTTATCGTCTCCACAGGCTCACTGACACACACACACACATACACACATACTTTCACACACACACACACACACACACACACACACACACACACACACACACACACACACACACACACACAGACATCACTTCAAAAATGTTTGATTCGTGATCAGGGAAGCTTGAAACGTGCTCTCCCGTCGAAAACTCGAATTCGAATTTTCGACCCCGTCACAATACTTTCCTTATACATTATGTATATAAGGAAAGTAACTAGGACACACATTTCCTCTGGTTTCCTATTAGGAGCGAATCAGCAAATTAACTTTTTAGAACTTTTATTTTAACAATTGTGTAGCTGTCACACTTAAGGTTCACTTGCCATTCCAAACGCACCAAAAGTCAATGGAAATGGTTAGTGTAATATACAATTTACAAATAATGTTATTTTCAAATGCAGTTTGAGACTTGGGCATGCAGCGGTAGTTATGAAACAGCGGAACAGCACTGCAGCTAAGGACTGCAGTGCAGAAGTGAAGCATACCTATGACGTCATATGTCATTGACCTATAATTGCCGAGAAGTGTTGGAAAAAGAGGTCACTTCGACCGAGGACGTACTCATGTGAACTTTGGGCCGACGAATTAATGTGACCACTGACCGTATAAATATTGGAACCGCGACGTAATGACGCCAATTAGTGTGTATACCGTTCATTTCTAGTTTGGTTGGCTGTTGTCGAAGATCACATTTTATATTTATTTTCATGTTTTTGCTATCTATTTTTTTATATTCCGCGCGATGTGACTTTTCCTCTAAAGTTATAAAAATATACAAAATTGTCCTAAGTGTTTTTATGTATATGCACATTTACCGCCTAATATTTACACATTTATATATATTTGCTGATACCTCTTATATAATCAACAATTTTCTTTAAAAATTAAACAACAATCTTGTTTCCATGGTATTATTTAAACATAACTCTTTATCATTCCTTTAAATCATGATATTTTTACACAAATACACCATATTTGTTTAGCATTTAACATCACAGTACATAAATATTACCCTTTTTTATATTTTTAAACGCCAAAAATCTTTAAATCACTTCAAACAGCTCTACCGTATTGTCACATGCTCTGACATTGCAATCGCATCCCTTTGAACACAAAAAGTAAACAAACGAAACGACCCCTTCCTCGGACCTGCTACTTCGCTGGGGTTGACAGATGATGGATCTCTTAATTACAAGACTAGTACACGCCCCTTCAACGCTCAAGAATGAACTCTTTTTCCAGATCACTGACCTCCTAATCGATATTTTCTAACAGGTTCTATACTAATCGAAGAAAAAAGAGAGAGAAAAAAAGGTACTGCAACTCTACTGCGATTGAATCCGTAACGAAGATGACTTGCAGCTTATTCTCGCGCCCTGGAGACTTGAAGACGTCTTAATGTTTTTCATCAACAAAGACTTTTGTATTTGAAGTATCGTAAACCCCTTTCACCACCGTTCAACATGTTTTATAAATTCTGGACTATCAAGTATATCTTACTTGCATCCATATACCCCCATTATTGTTGAATACAATGTTTTTACTTTGAATACCTTAATCTCATTTATTGAGTATATGATTGTATTTGCCCATACACGTGCTTCCTTTCGCGATTCTTTCTGTTCCTGAAATAACGTTTTGCACGTATTCTCATAACTTTCCCTTTTCAAAATCAATTCCGAACATTTAAAAAAATTATATGCTTATAATCCCCTATTATTTAAATTTTAATTAGTGGGGTGCATATAGCTAATTTTTATTAAATATCAAAGTCATCTTTAGGTGTTTTACTTATCAATTAAAATTTTTACCTGACATAGCATTTTTTATAATTTATCAACTATTTTAAACTATTTTGTTGAATTTATTTATTTTTAAACTTTAATTAACTTCTCAAGATTCCTTATTGAGATTATTTCTTTTATATTATTTATAAAATTCAATACGTTTAAATAGATGTCTTATCTATTGCTTATTATTTATAAATATACCACGTACTCAATTTTACAGTCATTCTTTCGCGCTTATATCATGCAGTGTTTTTAGTAACTACTTCCCTTCTTAACATTCTTCAATTTAAATTTTAAATTTTAAAACCTTCAACTACCTCTTATATTATTAAACTCTCTCATTAAAGCTTGCACAAATTAAAATTTTTATTTAAATTTTTTTAATTTAATTTTTGTCTCAATTTTTTAAACCTATTTAATATTACTTCCGTGCATCAATTTACTTATTTTAAAAATGTATTTAACGTAACATCCATGAATTAATAACTTCAATTTTATTGCAACCTTTCGTTAAGTGATTTTTTTATCTTTTCAAATTACGCTAACGAGTTGAGTAGTCAATCTTCTGCATCCCACCTATATTATTTACTTGCCATTTTATCGTTGAATTGAGTTGCTGTGACACGAGTTGCTGTGTCCATCACCTGGCAACGTACCTTGACTCACACTGTTTGTAAACAAACTTCGCTATATGAATTTATTTATATACCTATTTTATTATTTAAGTATCCTACGACTTTAAAACATTTTTATTTTTCAATCACGGATTTATTTACCCAACCTAACTTACAACATTTATACCAGTTATTTATTTATTTTTATTTACAAACTTCCTATACTTGGCATATTTTATGACAACTCTCATAGTGTCGAAGGCCCAGACCACACAGCCAACCCTAGGGCTTACGGCAGTTTAATGTGTGGCCGGGAGAGGAGGTTAGCCGAAACCGTCCTCCAGTCAGTCACCAAGTTTCAGTCTGCAATTATTTAAAATTCAATAAAGTGGTTACATGGTAAATATATATACAGACAGTTTTAGAGTTTTACATAAAATACAGTGGGAAGGGAGGCAAAGAAACGTAGATTTTAACAAATTTTGAATTTTGAGGTAAAAATTAAATTATTTTCTTAAAATGAAATTAAATTTATGTAAAACGTATGGCCAAAAGAATCCGAGCGACCGCGGGAAAAGGGACAATACAGTAAAAACCAACAAAAGAAAGCAAAAAGAACATGGCTGAATCAAGGTTACAATCAGTTGAGGTAACCGGATAAAGTTAAGTGCAATATAGCACTACATGTACATGGTAAGACTTTCAAATATATGAACAGCCGAGGAACACAGGGAAAACAGATATATACAACAGAGGAATATAAACAGGAAACAAAATATACAAAAGACGGACACCAAAAAGTGTAAGTACAGAAACAATAAGAGACAAACGCCTGGAACAGGGAGCACAACATTGACCGAAGAAAATTGAAAGCAGTTGGCACCAAGCTTGCTAAGGAACCTGATTGGAGATTTCTCTCGCAATTAAAACACAGTTTTTCAACCTATTTAAAAGAATTTTATTGGTTCTGACACCAGAGAACCAAGTCGCACGAAGATTATCTGGAGGACGGGTTAAGTGAAATTTTGAGGTATGGGGGCAATTAAAGACGTAATGATCTACGTCACCATATGAATTACAAAGACAATTTGAAGAACGTTTATGTTTGAAAAAATGAAGATAGTCAAGAAAAGGACCATGACCCGTTAAGAAATAGATTAAGAATTTGTTATAAATTTGAAAATTGGGGTTCACTTTGGGTAAATAGCTTAGAATTCTGGCAGGGTCATGAGTCCGGGGGGAAATATAATCATTAAGAAGAGATTGCCAATTTTTAAGATGGAAAGATTTACAATTATTAATCAAAAAGGAGTAGGGAAAAGGTATAAGGAGTGGGGTGCCGGAGATCGTAGCTTGTTTGGCCAGTTCATCGGCGACTTCGTTGCCCTGAATATTAGAATGGGCCTTGACCCAGGATAAGTTAATTAATGATTTGTAGGGGTGAGCATTAGTTTTAATTTTAGATAGAAATTTCGTTTTATTCTTGATAGATTTAAAAGCCGAAATAGATGACTGACTGTCCGAAAAGATGTTGATTTTTAAATTGTTTTTGCCGGCTCAGAGGATGACCTGGTTGATGGCCTCAAGTTCGGCTTGAAAAACTGTGTTTCCAGTTCTAAGTTTAAAGGATAATGATTCGATCAGTCGATCATTTTCGAAAATGCATATTGATAAACCTACATTATTATCCAGTTTTGACCCATCTGTGAATACATTAAACCTAGAAAACGAGGAAGGGTTCGAGGAAGAAAAATTTAAAACACGAAGGGGAGGAGGAAGGCTAGAAAGAGAACAAAGGGAATCAAATTGATCAGGGGAGGGAATGGAGGGGTCCGAAAATAAGTTAAGTTTATGTTTCCAAAAGTTATATTTAATAAAAAGAGTTTTAATGACTAAATGGACAGGGGGAATACCGGTAATTGAAAAAAGAGAAATGTTCGAAGTTGTCCGAAAACCAGGGCAGATTTTTAATAAAAAGATTCTTTGTAATGAAGTAAGTTTTGAAATTTGATCCCGTGTGAGATTACCCCCCCAAACCCCAGATCCGTAAATAATAACCTTTTCAATTACAGTCAAGTACCATATTTTTAAAAGATCTTTATTAACCCCCCAGTTATTCCCAGAAATTTTTCCAAATGTTGAGGACAACTCGAAACATTTTTCCTTTAAGTAGAATATGTGAGCGCTCCATTTTAAGTTATTGTCAATTATAATACCTAGGTAGTTAAGAGTTTTGGAAATTTTGATGGGTTTATTCTGAAGTCTAATACATCGATTATATTTTCTTTTGGATCTGTATTTGTTGATAATAATGCATTTTGATTTATCGTGGGAAATTGAAAGTTTCAAGGAAGTGAGGGAATCCGAGATGAGACCAAGAATTTGGTTTGTGTTTTGGGTGGTAAATTGAATATCGGAACCAGACGTGACCACGGCCAGATCATCCGCAAAGGCCTGCAGGTAGAAGAGGTCGTTGTTAAGGGTTAAGATACTATTGAAATAGATATTCCACAGGATCGGAGAAATTACCGAACCCTGTGGAGCACCCATAGAAAGTAATTTAGAGAGGGACAAATTGTTACCGGTAAAAGTGATGGAACGGGAGGACAAATATGAATAAATAAAAGCACGAAAAGGGAGAGGGAGGTTAATTTTTTCAAAAGTAGAGGGAAGAACATTCCAATTTAAGCTGTCAAAGGCCCCGCAGATGTCTACCGTGGAAAGGGAGACATGATGGACTGATCGAAGGGATTCAATATGTTTAACAAGCTTGAGTGCAGCATCTTCACAGCTGTGAAGCTCCCGAAACCCAAATTGGAGGGGATGGAGAGCACCTTCTGAATTCAACCAGAAATTTAATTTATTGATAAAAAATTTTTCAATGACTTTGCCAAATGTAGGGAGTAAACAAATGGGGCGGTATGAAGTACAGAGAGCGGGGTCTTTACCAGGTTTATTCAGGAAAATAATTTTTGAGATTTTTAAGGAGCTAGGAAAATGACCAAGATAAAAAATTTTGTTGATAATTTTGGAGACAAGTGAGGGAAAGGATTTGAAAACATTTTTCCAGATGTTGAAATCTAAGTTATCAACGCCAGGGGCTTTACCATTGGGGAGATGGTTGAAGACGAGAAGGAGCTCAACATCCGAAACCGAGCCCAATCCGCCGGGAGGAAGTGAAAGCGAGGGAAATGAAGAGAATTCAGGATCGTTTTTGAAGCAGTGGCCATCAAGCGCTCAACTTTTTCACCGTAACTGAGGTTAATATTATCTGTAAATCGAAGGTTTATATCGTTAAAGTGTTTATTTTCTTTAAACGTATACTTGAAAATGGATCCAAATTTGGAAGAGCAGCTTGAGCAATGGTTTTTCCAGGCAGCGGATTTGGCTCTGTAAATCATAATTTTATATTTTGCTCTGTTAAGTTTATATTTTACCAAAGCTTCTGAGATTATTTCAGAAGAAGCGGAGGCCCTCTCAAGAGACTTTACTCTTTTATAAAGAGCATTGACGAAGTTTCTGAATTTAGAGAGTTCTGGACTCCACCAACTGAAATTAAAATGTTTTGTCGATTTTTTCTTTCTAATAAATTTGAAAGCACATTCCTGTGTTTTTTTGATAAAAGATTCAATGAAGGTGTCCAGAGAGGGAGGTATCTTTTATAGAGTCAATCTGAGAGGTAAAAGTTTTAACGTGAGATTTAAAATTATAAAGGAATTTGCCTAAACTGTAATTTGTTTTCAAGAAAAAGGAATCATTAAAAGAAAGGTCGACATTAATTGCAAATCTAATATATTTATGATCACTAAGAGAGTCATCTGAGAGGACCTCCCAATTTTGAATACTGTCAAATATGCCAAAAGTAGCCAGAGTCAAATCCGGGAAGCCCTTGCCTGAGTGTGAGACAAATGTAGGACCCCGCTTCGGATCATTTACGACAGTTAAGTTATTTTCTAAACAGAAATCGATCAAGCTGTAACCCCGTCGGTCAATGAAGTCATAGCCCCACATCTGGGCCCTGGAATTAAAGTCACCAAGAATTATATACTCAGATGATAAAATTTGAAGATCTGAAAATTCCGAGAGGAGCTCATTAATATTGTCGCGCGGGGGAAAATAGGTAGAGACTAAATTAAGAGATGTGTTATTGGGAAGTGTGATTTCTAGTAAAACAAATGAAAGGGATTGTAGTTTTAAGTGAACAGTTAAATTTGGGTTGAAAATGACAATAGCTGCTTTTTTGGAAGAAGAGTGGTATTGTTGAAGGCCAAAAGGAGGTTTGAGAACATTCTCTTTGTTTAGGTATGGTTCTTGTAAGCAGGCAATATCGATTTTATTTTCTAGGGCAAATTGAAAAAGGTTGTTTTGAATCTCATCATTCTTATATAACGTATAATTGTGATTATTTATTATCTTGAAATTTTAGTGACAGCGTCTAACATATTTTAGCTGTTACAGTTCCTCAATACATATTAATAATTACTTTTCTACTTGTTTATATCTTGCTGCACATGGCATTTATTACACATATATTATTTATCTATTTACATAACCTTCCTCACACCTATTCAGATCCTGCCTCTCAAGTGGCTACTGAAAACCAATGGGTCAGTCGAGTGATCTCGGTCTTCAGCACCAATTCAGATATTTATTTATTACGATATTTCGTTGTATTTATATCTACCTAAGCATACATTTTATATGATAGTACTATAAAAATTGTTACGTTTACTATTTTGTTTACACGTATTTGCTTAGTTAATATCGTACCTTGACATTGTTGACATTTATTCATACCACAATTGACGTCTTTCTCACATTTTATCACACTTTATCATTACTTCAAATTATTTATTTTCATTTCATGTTTATTTATATTTATATTTATCTTCGTACAATTTTCACGCATAAATATTAACTTATTATATTACTTAAATATTTACCTTAAATATTACTATTCTATTTTCATCTAATCACTTATTTAAACACATGATTTGCGTATACCTCCAATACCATGTAATATATCACAAAATGCTTTTGTTATCACGCAATAACCTTTTATTAGTTATTTATTTCCATTTATTCACGCCTTTCATTTATTTATGATTTATCCATTTTAATCGAACGTTTAACTAAATTAATTTTATTTATCCGGTCACTTTGGGATTTATTTAGTTATTTCATTTGCTTTCTCAATTTATAGCACAAACATTTATTTATTTTCTAGCAATTTCAAAATTTATTTTACATTTCAGCATTCCTCCACGAGATATCGTGTCTTCGATTGCTCCATTGCAATGAGAAATTTATAGCTATACCTAACTCGTTTTATAGCTATTCATTTTAAATTCCAGTTGACTTAAAAAGTTCAATTATTTATGCAATTTATCTACTTATCGAAATGACATAAAATGTGTACCAGTAATGTATAATCCTTAACATTATCATTTTCAGCTCATCTCTATTTTCCACTTTACTTAATAATGTCTTACGATTTTTTCAGCATCAAGATTAGTCTTCAACAAACTCAAGATTGCAATGGCAAATCTGATTCATCTTAGATCCTGAGAGCCCTACCTTAGAAAATTAAGAAACCTATGTGGATTGGATTGCTACCACAATGCTTCAATCATGCATAGATCTGTTTACAGACCCTTCAACTCATTATTTGGTAAATATATTTGATTCTACCTTTCATTTCTGTAGATCATTTGCGCAATTTATTTGTTCAATATTCTTATAAAACATTATATATTATACAACATTATTATTTCGAAAATATTTTTTACACTACCATTATTCATTTTTAGAAATTCATTCATGCCAGATCATCATCTCGAAATTAATCGATGTGTGCTATTATCTCTCTCATTTTACAATTCTTCAAATACCACTCGTCATTCCAATCTGAATTTCTAAAACTGTTTTATCCCACGAAAAAATTTGGACCTTGCTTTCTTTCATTTTGGTCATGAATTTATTCACTTTCATGTGTGTTTTAAATATGTATCTCATTTAAAACTTTCTTTTTTGTACAATATATTCATTGTACTTTCTTTGGTTTGCTTCTACTTCTGAAGTTATTTTTGAGCATTAATACATATTTCATTTTTATTATCACCCATTATTTTATTCTCATTTGAATTTTGAATATTTTGCAACTCATTATTTTCGTCTTCATTTTGAATATCATTATTCATTTTATTTTCATTTGTATTTTGAATATTTTCATTGTCATTAATTTCAGCATCTTTATCTACTTTTCTATTTTGCGCATATTTTTGATTCTATTATCTTCGCTTCTGTGCTGAATGTTTTTATTCCCATTTTGAACATTTCCAATATGTACATTTTGTACAGTGTAACATTTATTTGATTGAATCTTATTTATTTCACCGCCTTTGTTATATGTATTTTCACTTTGTATCTTTTGTTCTATATAACAATTTTTAGCATGAATTTCCTTTGTTTCATCGACCTTCTCATATTATTTTTCACTTACTAGTAAATTTTGTGCAATATAACATTTGGTAGCGTGAATTTCAGTTGGTTCATCATTCATGCTACGCTTCTTTATAATGATCAATTTGTTTTTCTCTCCAAGTTTTATTACTCGAAAAGGTCCCCGATATCTATCTTGTAGCATATAGGGTTTATTTTTCTCTTTAAAAAATACTGTACCCCCGATTTGCATTTCATCGTTAGTAATTCTTTTGAAATTTTTAATCACTCCAACTTTCATATTTTTTTCAAAGTAATTTTAACCTTCTTTTGGATAGTTACCACAATATTAATTTTATTATTTTTTACTACAGTTCGAATTACTCCAAATGGAAAGATTGATTTCGCGTATTTATTCGGGACAATCAAGTCCTTATCCTGAAATTCCTGTTCAAGATTTAATTCCTCAGCGCCTGAATGACCTGGTTGTAGAGCAAGTCCGCGCGAGAGAGTGGTATAAATCTGGAGATCAGCATTCGACTTCAATTCATTTTCAGCAAAATGTTCATTATCGACCTGTGTCGTGTGTTGCGTATCCTTAAAAATATGTTTATTAAAATCAATTGTAACTTTCTCTTTATCTTTTGTGACTATTGGTTTTCCACACTAGTCACAGATTTAAAATCCTTTTCAGTATCAGCAACATTTTAAATATTTTTACCATTTTCACAAATATTGTCATTGACTTGGCTACATCCAACAAGCTGTTTATCATCTTTTTGCGTATCTTTAAAACTAATTTCTTTAATTTTAGTTAAATCACAATCTTTATCATCTCTCTGAGTCGATTGAGGTGTTTCTTATTTATGTGCTCATCATTTAAATTTAATTGGGCCAGCAGCCCATGTATCAGTCGCTAGAAGAAGTCATTCTCAATAGTCTGTTTTCCTGCACTTTGTGATAGAAGAATTCTAGGAACGAACCTGAATATCTATACACGTAACTGAATATTGCTTGATTAGTTGGCATTTTACCCATTGATAACTGAGTCTGTGGTTCTTAAAGTGTATCTTATAGCATGCAAAATAAATGTATGTTTCTTTGTTGGTTGAATTACATTTTTACATCAGATTTTGTAACCATTTTAATAATTAATTTCGAACATTTCTCACAGTTTAACAAATTATATGTCTGTACTCGTTTGTGGTGTTTCTAACTCGCTTCTATGAACTATTCTGAAAACAAGCATAAATGATTTATAAATCCTTCACGTACATGGACTCAATATTTGCTACACTTTAAAACATTTGCAAGGATGTTACTGAAACCGTCAGGGGAATCAACTGTCTGTAATGGAGAGTAACGTTTCTAATAGTTATGGTAACATATATACAAAAATACAAAAATAATAATTCGGCAGATGATAATTAGCAGAATATTTCAGAAATGATGAATACCTGTAATTGTGTCTTTTCTGATAGTTTGCCCAAATTATCAACAAAGCAGCTGAAAAAATGAGTGACGGTTGTAAAATGTTTTACAGTGTATGGCTAACTAAATTTTTCTCATTATTTATGCGTCAAGTATAACGTGTATGTAAAGTTTCAATTTTAACCTACTTTGGCTGATTAATTCATAACGTAGTCAGAGCCTCTAGTCTCACTCGGATATTTTACATATAAAAAAAATTCCCGCAATTTATAAATGTTATGAGCAAAATTTGAAGATTATAGGTTTTTCTCATTATTTATAGCTTAAGTCCCACGTGTATGCAAAGTTTTAAGTTTCACATACTGCAGTTGGAGTTTTAATTATAACATTACTTATTGGTTTTGATTTATCAATCTTATCAATTTTAAATGTTAATTACGCCTACGTCTGCCTTAAATTTGAACCAGATGTTAGATAAAATACATTATGTATGCAGAGCAACTTTCCCTAAACAATGCTGTGACTTTTCTTTTTTCACAGCAAAATAAGTGTGTGCATAATCCACAACGCAATGTTTTTGTCATTAAGGGTTTACTGGACTCTTAAAATGTTAAAAATTGAAGAATGTTCGTCATATCGAAAATTTTATATTTCACAAAGATATGAAATTACATTTTAGAAACAGAGGTTTCGATTTCTACTGACAAATCTATGTCTTTTTCCAATCTGCACTTATTTTTCAATATAAAACAAAGAAATACTACTTATAGAAAGTTAGAAAATAAAAAGTATTTGTCAAACAAAAATTGGTATAACAGCTTGGTAAGACAACATTACTCAAAAAAATTTATATGAAAAACCTCAGTTTTGTTAGTTAACTATACTTCAAAAGCAATTGCTTATTGTGAAACTAAATTGATTTGTATTTAAAGTACTTGTAGTCAATGTTACACTTAGCTTTCACAGAATTTTCGAAATTTCAATAACATATTTTTCAAAAATATTTTTTCAACTAGAAAATATAAGCAAGTTTAGGTTCATTTTATACAGACTAACACAAATCGTATATTCTAAAAATTTCATGAACAAATATACAGAAGTTTTCAAAGTTATCTTGCACACTAGGTCAAAAAAATAACAGTCGGAGAAAAACGACTTTCAAGTTATTTCTCAATGAATTTTTTCAAATATGAACTGAGATCATTTTTCTATAGCCCATGTATATATATATATATATATATATATATATATATATATATATATATATATATATATATATATATATATATATATATATATATATATATATATATATATATATATATATTGTACACAAGTCAATCGTTCGATAAAACCCTACGGAACACTATGGAAATTTTAAACGGCTCCTTTTTACGGCTCTATAAAGGCTTGGAATTTGGTATATGGGATAATCATTTGATGAAAACACCCAAGACGAATATAGTTTTTCAAAAATGTTTGTTCGAGGGAGTGCTCCAGAAAAAAATGCTCTTAAGGTGAATTGATAAAAAAGACATGCTTCGGGATGAGATAGAGATTTCAAATTTAGAGTATGGGTGGTTAGTTTAAAAAGAAGATAGTGTACAATTTCAATTTGTCAATATTTTATAATTTAGAGGGTGCCGCACACAAAAATGTTCGACTTTCGGAGAAAAAAAGAAACGCCCTTTTTCAAGCGCGATAGAGATTTGATATTTCGTACATGGGCGAATCGTCTGATAGAAAACCCAAGAAGAATGGAGTTTTTCAAAAATGTATATATAAGGGGGTGAGTACTCCATACAAAAACATTCGAAAGGAGAAATTATAGAAAAATCATTCTTACCGATGAGATAGATTCCTCAAGTTTCGTGTACGTTTAAACAGTTGGAAAGGAAGAATGTGTGCAATTTCAGTTTTCCAATATTTGCTATTGTATGGGTGCCGCTCACTAAAATATTCGATTTGCTGAACAAATGAAAAACGCCTCCTATACAACGTGATAGAGGCTTAAAATTTGGTATATGGGTTCATAATTTGATAAAAAAACAGAGTGAATATGGTTATTCAAAAATGTTAATTTAAGGGGGTGTTACACATAAAAACATTCGAAAGGTGAAGTGATCGAAGAAACATGCTTCTGGAAAAGATAGAGACTTCAAATTTGGTGTACGGATATATGGGTATATAGTTTGAAAGGAAGATAGTGTGCATTTTCATTTTTCCAATATTTTCACTTTAGGGGTGTCGCATACTAATTTGTTCGATTTTCCGAATAAATGAGACACGCTTCCATTTTATATTCAATAGAGGCTTAATATTTAGTATATGAGCTAATCATCTGATAAAAAACCCAAGACGAACAGGGATTTTAAAAAATGTTCATTTATGGGTGTGCTCCACAAAAAAGCTTTCGAAAGGGGAGATGATAAAATAGCATGCTTCGGAATGAGATAGAGACTTTAATTTGGTGTACGGTTTGATAGTTCGAAATGGAGATGTGCGCAAATCAAGTTTTTCAATATTTTCTTCTTTATGGGGTTCTGCACACCAAAATATTCGATTTGCCGAATAAATGTGAAACGCGAATTATTCAAAAATGTACATTATTCAGGGGGTTGCTTATTGCAATACCGTTGATTTTCAACGGGTATTCGGCTAGTGTATACTAATTGCCAAGTGTCAGTCTATCTGTCACGCATTTTCAGACACTTTCCGAATAGATAAAGACTTTCAATTTGGTACACGAGTCGATCGTTCGATCCAACTCCTTGGAAAAATCGAATTTTTGAAAATGTTCTGTAGAGGACATGCTTCTCGCCAAAACGTTCGATGTGTGAAATGATAGAAAAGCATGATTTGCGATGATTTAGAGACTACAAATTTGTTGTATGGATAGATCGTTCGAAAGGAAGAGTGTGTATCATTTTAGATTTCCTATATTTGCTACTTTAGGGGGTGCCGCACACTAAAATGTTTGAATTGCCGAACAAAGGAGAAAAGCCTCCTTTAATATTTGATAGAGACTTGAAATTCGATATATGGGCTAATCATTGGATAAAAAACCAAGATGAATAGAATTTTTCACAATTGTTCATTCAAGGGTGTGCTACACATAAAATCGTTTTAAAGGGAAACGATAAAAAACTATTCTTTGAGATGAAGATAACGACTTCAAATCTGGTATACGGGTAGATAGTTGAACAAGAAGAAAGTGTGAAATATTAGTTATCCAATATTTTCTAGTTTAGATGGTGCAGCTGAATACATGAGAAACGCCCCCTTTAAAATGTGATAGGGTCTTGTGGTATATGAGCCATTTATATGATAAAAACTCAAGAACAATAGAGTTATTCAAAAATGTTCATTTGGTGGTGGTGGCGGGGGGGGGGTGCTCCATACCAAGACGTTCGAAATGTGAAAATGATAGAAAAGCATACTTTGCGATGAGATAGAAACTTCAAATTTGGTGTATGGGTTAATCGTTTGAAAGGAAGAAAGTATGCAATTTCAGATTTTCAATATTTGCTACTTTAGGGTGTGTTGCACACCAAAATGTTCGATTTGCTGTATAAATGAGAAACGCTTCCTTTAAATATGATAGAGGCATGACATTTGGCATATGTGCTAATCATTTGATGAAAACAATCAAAACGAATAAAGTGCTTCAAAAATATTCAGTTAAGGGGGTGCTCCAGAGAAAAACGCACGAAAGGTAATATGATAAATAAAACATGCTTCTGGATTACTTCAAGCATACTTACCAAACATACTTTGGCATACGGACAAATTTGGCATACGGATATACGGTATATAGTTTGAAAGGAAGATAGTGTGCATTTTCGGTTTTCCAATATTTTTTTACTTTAGGGGTGTCGCGTACTAAATTGTTCGATTTTGCTAATAAATGAGAAACATCCCCTTTAAAATATGATATAGACTTGATATGTGGTATATGGGTCAATCTTCTGATAAGAAAGCCGACAAGAATATTGTTTCTCAAAAATGTTCTTTTAAAGAGGCACTTCACAGAAAAGCGTTCGAAAAGTGAAATGATATGAAAAGCATGTTTTCGCGATGGGAGAGAGACTTCAAATTTGGTGTATGGGTAAATAGTTCGAAAGGGAGAAGGTGTGCGATTTCAAACTTCCAATATTTTCTGCTTTTAAGGGTGCTGTACATCAAAATGTTCGAATATCGGAATAAATGAGAAACGCTTTCTATAAAATATGATAGAGGCTTGGAAATCAGTACAATGGCCTATCATTTGATGAAAAAGTCATGAAGAATAGCATTTTTCTAAAATGTTCATTTAAAGGGGTACGTATGTCACATAAAAATGTTCTAAAAGTGAAATGGTAGAAAACAATACTTCGCGATGAGATAATGACTTAAAATTGGATGGAATACTTGGATACAGATACTTGGATAAAAAGAAAGAGTGCAATTTTAGTTTCTCACAATTTTATTTTTTAGGGCTGCTGCATGTTAAAATGTTTGATTTGTCGAGTAAATGAAATGCTTGTCTAAAGAGAAGCAGATATTTGAAATTTGATGCTCGGGTGAACAGTTTGAAAAAGTAGAATAATTCAATAATTCACTTTATTCGAGATTGATTATTTTAAGACTTTTGAATTTCAACGGGTATTCGGCTAGTATATTAATATTTGGGGGAAAATCCAATTTTGTAAAAATCTAACAGTCATATGAACCCTGGCATTTAATTATCGGGCGTATATTTATACATAAATTGAAATCGGTCGTTTTTGTCAACTTGTCCAAATATAATGGCTTACTCATACTCCCTTTAAAAATCCCCATTTAAATGCAACAATTATGCATTTAATATTTCATGAAATAAGTGACCATTGTCAATTGTCTGTCCGTTAAATATAAAATTATTACAAAGGTATATTTTCTCGCGAATGGAACGAACTGGATTCACGATAATGATGTTCACCGATGCGTTTCATAATATTGCATATAAAAAAATTAATTTATTGTATAATATTTTGTACTTTTGAATTTTATGTAAAGAATAATTTAAATGAAAAACTTGCAATGTCTCGAGAACGGTTTAGCTAGCGTTCTATAGTTTCTGCCATTCGTCTTCCAGTAAAAATTTACGTTTGTAATTATTATACATGTATCATTATTAAAGGTCCTGATACATGTATCATTATTAAAGGTCCTGTTACATGTATCATTATTAACGGTCTTGATATTTCAATGATCTTTCTAAATATCCAATTGAAAATTGTGGGTGACGTCATCTGAAAATTAGATTGCGTATAAAAATCAATTATGCTTTCAGTATTAACTGATAGTAGTACTTGAACCAATTTCTTTCTCGTAGCGCACTATTAGTTAAGACATAACTTCCATAAAACTACACATACGGACACAAAAACTAATATATTTACAGTACATACTAACATACATACACACTAATATGCGTACAGTATACACTAACTATACAATAACATGCATACACAGTCCGACATGACCTCAGAAACGTTTCATTCGATTTCAGCGATAATTAAACGGTCTCTTCTGTCAAAAACTAGAAATTCGAATTTTCAAATCCGCCACAGTACTTCATCTATACATTATACCGTATGTAGGGAAAGTAATCAATATAATGCAGCGTGAAGTAAAGTAGGTGATAGTTTTGAAATCACGCATACTTGTGGCAAACTTAATTCGAATAGATTGTGGACAAATACTACGGGATCTTTTATACATATAAATATATTCCTTCATATGCATATTTAGTGAAATTTCGTGATTATGACTGATAGATCAAACTATTTATTGCAAAATTTGGCGAAAAGATTTTAAAATGCTCTATAAAGGAAAAGGCGAATAACAGATGCGATGGGAATTGTAGAATAGAGACTTTTCCGGTCAGAAATAATTTTTAATTATCTTGGTGGTCCTAATTTTTCTGCCGATACTAAAGATAAGTACTACGAGAAATATACCAAAATAAATAAAGATTTTATAGCTGTTTAAATCTGGAAGTTGGCTACCATAGAAATATGTATATTCGCCAAATAATGCCAACCGAATTCAAGTTCTGAATAACCGTTGATGTTGAAAATTATAAATACATGTTTTATTGAAATATAATAGAATTTCCAATGCAGGTTAAGAAATTGATTGATTTAAACTAAAAACCCCAGATCTATTCAAAATATTTAAGGTTTTAAATATTTATATTCTTCAACATATTAGACCATATTCTGTATCGGAGGCTTACAGATTCCCCTCGCTGTTGTCAGGTTATGTCTGCATGAAGTATAGTGCGTTTTCAAAACAATCGTCTGTCTGCATTTTACATTAAAATTGCGCAGCATTAAAAGTGTAAAACTGATTATTACTAATGCGCAAAGTCCTGTTCTAAGTTGGCAAAGTCCTGTTCTAAGTCGGCAAATTGAAGTTCTAAGTGGAGAAAGTCAAGTTCTCAGTAGGAAAAGTACAGGTTTAAGTGGACAAAGTCATGTTCTAAGTGGGCAAAGTCAAATATTTAAATATTAGTGTGTTAAAGTAAATACATAATATATGTGTTAAATACCAAATTTAAACCTCCGCCCTGTTACACAAAGATATGTTCTAGAAAATTTTAACTGCCTAAAAAGTGAATGTAAAATAAAATAGCGTGGCAGCCTCATTCGTTTCCGATAGGAACTTCTTAGTTCAAAGAAACATTTTAAAACTTCAGTTATCGAAAATAAATTGAGGGAGAAAAAAGGTTATTGAAAAAATTCTGTCGGAAATAAATTGAAAGAAAACCAAAATGTTTGAACTAGAAATGTCACAGATGAATACTTCAAACTTTTTTATTTTTAGGTTTGTCTAATATTGATGTTCTTAGAGTTGGAAACATGATCGATAATATTTTGGTTAGCACTCCTTCTTATAGCTTTAGTAAATTTCAATCATTATTGGAAAAAATGAAAACGTTTATGAAGGCAATATATGATTTTACATAGACATATATTATTTGTTTTTTCATTTCATATTTAATTATATCTATAAAATAATAATACATAAAAAATTGCATTGAAGTTGCAGTTTAAAATTGATTTTGATTCATATTTGGAAACTTCGACTATTTTAAACTGCTAAAATGTAAAAACTGAAACATATATTTAACGGTTTGTTCTAGCGTAATGGCAGTGATCAGTAAATGAAGGAGCCTTTATATGGTGGAAAGTGGCATGTTTGTACACTACGTTTTAGACGGGTCAGTTAAGCATTTTTATACTATTTCATACACTTATATTGTACAGTCATACAAAGTTTTTGAAAAACCGAAAGCAAAATCTTGAAACAGAGGTAAAGATCATTACTCATAATAATTAAGAATAACTTTCCTACCCTCTCAGGAATTCAATGTTGAATCCATATCAGTCTGTCGTACGGCGTGCACGACATTTTGTAATTGCAATTACGGATACTTGGGATATAAATGTTGTAATGAAAATGCAGATTTCTTAATTGGAAGTGTTTAGAACCGAAAGTGTAAATTATCATTTAAACTCTTTCTATATCTGATACTAAAAAAAGGGTCCACAATGAAACTTTATGATCCAGATGTTGAAATCTTTAGTAATATCTTTTAAATGTAATGTGTAATTCATATCATATATTAGCTAAGACTAAGCTCTATCTATAGGTAATTCTGAGTATTATATTTTTCAAGGAAAATAATGGTTCCTGAAGTGTACAAACTGTACGTTGAAAAGTGAATCGTCCCAACTTTCTACGGGATTTGATGCTGAATTCATAGCATGCGTTATCTAAACTATATGTTTATTGCTAATCCTGAAAAATATATACTTCAAGGAAAACGTACATTCTTAAATCGGAAGTAGCACCTCGAGAACTGTAAGTAGAAATCCTTAGTGAATCCGCCAACTCCCTCCGGAATTTGATGTTGAATCCCTATCTGTCATTATCTAAGTTCTAACCAAAGCCATATATTGAGAAATATATGTTTCAATGAAATCTTTTTGTAAAATCAATAGTATGGCAAATGTTTTCTACCAATAATTTAAATCTTTTTAAATTTTTACTAGAAAGAAACATCAAAGTATCTTAAATTGTAGTTTTCACATATTTAAAATTGCAAATAAATATGCAAAATTCCATAATTCAATTCATATTCTGCTAAAACTATCAATACTTGTATCAGTGTCAAATTTATTTCGGATATTAAACAATACTTCTGTCGATTATAGTGTATACTTTCAAATACATTTCGAAGTTTTTGCTCGAAATAAAAAAACATTCTATCTAGTTCTTGACTTCTTGATAATGAAGCTGGATATAAAGTTTCGGGAAAATCCATTAATATTTGTGGCCGCTATTGTGTGCACAGGAAATCGACCACTAACATAGAGGCAGACAGATAGAAGGGAATCACTCCAAAACCAGTCAAAATTTGTTCTGGAGGTTTTAAAACATATATTGGCATCAAAATCTCGAAATTTAAAGTTTTCACGAAAACAATATGTTCACAAAACTGCGTATTAGACAGTAATAATAACAAATATTCTCAATAGCGGTTTTAGATATCTGAAAACTGAATTTCAACTTGAATTCAACATGCATTCATATTATATGATATTATGTTCTACTTGTTTCATCAGTTATTATCATGATGAAAAACAAATAAGTTTTATTTTTCATTTCATTACACATATTATTATTTCCAAATATTTTTAAACTAGGCATACTTTTTATGAATTTACTACTTTCCATATTTATTTAAATTTATTGAAAATTTTTTAAAAACAAGATATAATATTATTTTTTAAATCATTTCAAAATACATCTTTTACTTAATAAATCTTCAACTTTCGAAGAACTTGCTAGTTCATAATGAACTGAAGTTTATCCCTGACATTCGCTGGTCATCCCCAAAAACACGCCTTAACTTTGTTTACCACCTCCAAAGAATTTTTAAACCCAAGCAAAAAGACAAGTTGAAAACCTCTTGAAGAACTCCAACTTCGAAAGGTGAGCAATGGAACATTCTTTTTGACGTTCGGACAAATGAAATTGCGAAGGGAGGAAATGAAATGAGTGAAAATGAGACGTGGAAAACATTCTTATTATTTCATCTGAAGGGGTACACTTCTCTCAAATAGATGATTTAGTTGGAATACAAAAGTATTTAATAGAGTATCTAACGGAATACTGATACGATTATATGCTGTACACACACAAAGCATGTTTTTTCAGTTCTTATTAGAAAATAAATAATATTAGTTATATGAGATAGCTACATTCGAAATTAATTTTGATAGGGACATTATATAACTTTTTAGTCTTTTCATATAACTTTTAGTCTGTTAGTCATGATAAACTTTTTAGTCTTTTAAGTTAGAATCGAAATTAATTGTTTAGGAAGTGACATCATATATTTTAGCCTTCAAATAGAAATATGAAAACTCTGATGTATCAGCGGGTGACTTTCCCTACATAATTCAATGAATGTACTTCTTTCACAGCTTAATAAAGTTTTACAAGATCTGCAGTACAATGTTTTTAGCGTTGAATTGTACATTAATATTGGACGTTTTTCTGGGTGACAACATGTAAAACTATTTCGAAATACCCAAATCACTTTTATTTACTTGAAAAAGTTGGAATCGAAATTAATTTTATAAGAAGTGACATCATATTTTTTTAGCCTTCAAATAGAAATATGAAAACTCTGATGTGTCAGCGGGTGACTTTCCCTACATAATTCAATGAATGTACTTCTTTCACAGCTTAATAAAGTTTTACAAGATCGGCATTACAATGCTCTAAGCGTTGAATTGTACATTAATATTGGACTTTTTCTAGGTGACAACATGTAAAACTATTTCGAAATACCCAAATCACTTTTATTTACTTGAAAAAGTTAGAATCGAAATTAATTTTATAAGAAGTGACATCATATTTTTTTAGCCTTCAAATAGAAATATGAAAACGCTGATGTGTCAGCGGGTGACTTTCCCTACATAATTCAATGAATGTACTTCTTTCACAGCTTAATAAAGTTTTACAAGATCTGCATTACAATGTTTTTAGCGTTGAATTGTACATTAATGTTGAACGTTTTTCTATGTGACAATATGTAAAACTATTTCGAAGTAACTAATTAACTTTTATTCTGTGTAAATATAAATTAACATTTAGAAACATATCTAGCACCCGTTTAATTGTCTAGCTCATATATTAAACGATTATAACTATTAGAAAGTAATATTTTATTATATAAAACCCACTGTCTTGCGTTCCAATCAAAAGATTCTTAAAATGTAAAATTACAATCATTGTAATTTCTTTATATGTCATTATTGTATTTAACATTTCATTGTTTAATTCGAAAAATGCGAGTCCCTTTTGAGTGACAACCATCATCATCACTAAATGGGCGTATAAAAAACTGAACATTTACTTCATCATACGTACAATTGTTGTACGACTCCCTGTAGAATACGTATTAATATATCACCCCTTCAAAACCTCAATTAATTTGTGAATCCATAGACTCCTTAATAAAACGCACCTGCTCCACAAACCTTGCAACTCACTATATTTTGAATCAAGAACATTAACATCCTCAGAGAGACAGGATATATTAAATAAATTGAATTTTATTTTCCAAGATATTGAATATTTATCAATTTGACGTCAAATTTATTTGAAAAGCGTCTAAGATATCGAGAACGTTTCTTGCTAGCGTTCTAAAATTTGTATGATTCGTTTTCGTATAGAAAATTACATAAGTTTGTATATAACAAAAGAAAATGTAACCGTTTTTGCCAGGGAAGTTATATAAAATAACTAAATAAATAAATTTGATTCGTATGATACAGTGAAAATTGCATGTAATCTGTCTACGTCGGCACAACGAGTATGCTACCTTCCTCCCCCAATCAAAAGTTTAAATTCGTCCAGAAAATAAGCTGCCACTACATAAAAATAATAAAATAAACGCTAGCTACTTGCATAAATAGCTAATATTTAGAAATAAATTAAATAAGCGCCGCTACTTAAATAATACATCCGAAATAAGTGGCCACAACTTATAAATAATTAAAGCAGTTCCACTACTTAAACGCACTCGCCAAAAGTGACATTGCAACCATGAACGTAGCCATATGCAAATCACAGTACCGGGAGAAGAGCGAGTTATATGCATTTGATTTAGTTTTCGAACGTACTGGGTCACGTGATACCCAGTTCCGGGTGATCAAAATCAGCAGACAGCGTGTCCCGTAAATTCTATCAGTGACGATTTGCAGCAGCCGAACTCTCGAAAAAGTGAAGAAGTGATGCCTCGAAGACGTCAGCTATCTGTATACCAACATCTAACCTCTGGGGTTGTTCTTATTTTTTTGCCGTCAAAAATTGCGCATAAAACAAACATTTAATTGATATATTTCAGGATAAGTATTCTTTTATTTTAAATGTTGGCGATTTTTTAGAGCCATTTCGCGAAAAGGCAAGATTTTATCCCGAATCGTACCAAAATCTAAACAGCAGCAGAATAACCCACGAGGCATTTACTAACCATATCTTGTAAAAAATGGCCAATTATGTTTTCAAATGAAGTGGATACAGGCATTTCACAGACATCCGCACAGACAAGCACACAGACAGATACACGCGCAAACTTCCCGCTAAAATATATATTTCGGGATTAGAGTACTCGAAATGTGTAGTTGATCCGTTTAAAACCCAAGTTGCGATTTTCGACACGATTCTAATACTCTCCTTATACATTAATTGTAGGGAGAGTAATATGCTGCTATTAAGATACACCGCGTGCATTCGCGTTTGAAACTTTTGGACGTACTAATTAACACACATGATTGTGTGCGCTTTAATAGTGATAAATAAATACAAGTGAAACAACCATTGACGATCTTGTCACATGCATTTCTTTGTTATATACACCTCTTCAATTTCAGACGTTGCAAGCCATTTAGTTACAGGATAAATTGGACATAACCACAGAACTATGGGCTTGATCATTATTGAAAGTGATTACTGAGAGTCATTCATGAAAGTCATTATTGAAAGTCATTATCAAAATTCCCCCAATACAGTGAGACATCATTTAAAAAAAATATGAATATGGTCGATAATTTCGTAGTTTTTGGAAATATTCGTTAAATCGAAATTCTTCAACCCGAATAGAATACGAAATTTATTCTTTTTATTTTTTGCCAGATCCATTGGTTTCAGATACTTATTCCAACAACGATCGTTTTAATGTGATTTGACCGTAACATTTTCCACCATAAAACGAAAATATTTTTTCAAGCAACTGAAGAGTAAAACACTAATTTAATGACAATCCCATATCTGAAGTTTTTAGAAGAATTACGATATTTGTTTATCTTGAGATTTTCTGGATATAACAAATACTCGTTAGTTCAGTTCACTTGCCCCATAGAATTTCTAAATCGTAAGCCGAAACGTGAACTTAAAAGTTTCTTGAAGAACTTCAACTTTGAAACGTGAGATATGCCTCTCCCTTTTAACAATTTGCCGCATAGAAAATTGCAAAGTAAAACAGCAATAAGTGAAAATAAGACGTGATAGGCATGCTTATTTCTTTAGACTTACTGAAGCAGTATACTTCTCATATACGTCTGATATCACTAATACCACTTAAGTTATATTACTAACTAAAAGGTGTGCCATGTGTTGTTTGGGATTTAAAATCTTTATAAACTCTAAAAGCACACTTTTCCCTAGAACATCCTTTAAACAATAATATAAATAAAAAACGGAGTTTAAAAAATGAAAATATGTTTTTCTTTTCGATTTATAAATCTAAAGAAAGTATTCCGATATCAATAAAGCATTTTATGAAAACTCAAACAACTATTCAACATATTCCGAATGAGGCATCAAAAATAAACTTCGAAAGATATTTCATTACATTTATTTCCATAATGTATTTAATTAATAGCAACACAGCAGTTGCAATTAATTAAACACAATGAAAGTATATGACATTTGAAAAATTTATGTCACAAGTAAAGTAGAATACATAAAAATTTAAATTAAATTTCCCAATCTTATTTTATACCTTTATTCCAAACTTATTATATATAATGATAATATATTAATATTATATTATATAATATTATTAATATCATATTATATTAATAATATTATACCTTTTATCTGTGCTAGAGCTTCCAGCACATAATAAAGATATAATATTAATAATATATTAAATAAATTATCTAAGTTATAATCATTTAAGACCTGGGTAAGATAGTTAAACTAAATAATCTTATTCTGTTCTTAGGTATAAAAACTCCTTCTTGTATTCTATTTGCACTATTTTATCTTTTGACTTCTGACTTATTAGTTCTCTTCCACTGAGGAAGGGGATTCAGAGTATCACCGAAACAGCTGTACGCTGTATTACTATTTTATTCGTGCTTAAAAACGTTTTCCAAGTTTTCAAAACTATCCAATACCTCCGTTATTATTTGAATGAAAAAAAATTAAATAAAAATCTAAAATTAAATAAAATATTTTGAAACATTTTGTTTTTCTCAAGATATTCTATAGAGAGCTTAGATGATGACTGATATGAATTTAAAAAATCTGATGTGGGCAGCACATGACTTTCCCTGCAGACTTATATCCACGTTCTCTTTATTTTAATTAAATTTATTTCACTTTTAATTCAATTTCCGTTCTCATTTGATAACTGGACTTATTTTCAAAGGTGGCGTAGAGAAAATACGAAAAAACGAAAATATCTCGAGAACGGCTAGTCCTAGTGTAATGGGATCGGTCTTATTCTTTTCTTCGTTAAAAATTACGTATTAAAACAAGCATTTATAACATATATATTTGAGCATACGTAGTTTTTAATTTACATTTTGGCAATTTTTGAGGGCCATTTTGCAAAAAAAGGTAGGTTACATTTTTCCGAATCGTACCAAAATCTAATCGGCTCCAGGGTGACCCACAGGCGACTTATTTGCCGTATTTTGTAAAATACGGTCCATTAGTTTTTCAGCTGGAGTGGATATAAGCTTTTGCGGGCCATTTCGCAAAGAAAGGCGGATTCTTTTATCCCGAGTCGTACTCAAAACTAATCAGCTCCAGATTCGCCCACAAATGACTTACCTACCAAATTTTATGAAATTCGGTCAATTAGTTTTCTAGTTAAAGTAGATACAAAATCTGCACTGGCAGATAGACACACAGATATACAGACAGACACACACACACACACACAGAGAGAGAGAAGTCACGCTAAAAATATTTTTTCCGTATTCTAGAGGTCTTGAAACGTGTGATCCGTCGAAAACTCGAGTTGCAATTTTCGGCATGATTCCAATACTTTCCCTATACATTACCATGTATTGCAGGGAAAGTAAAAATTAAATCCCGGCGGAGAAAAGCGACTTATTAAAGAAAATATTTCCACTTTCAGATTTTCTTCGCTTATGGTTAAAAATGTCTGTTAAATATATATTTCTAAAAATTAGCTATAGACAGAGATGATGACTGAATTTAGAATTTAGATGATGACTCATATGGATTCACTATCGAATTCCGAAGGAGAGGATGATGGTTCACTAAGAATTTCCATTTCCCGTTCTGGAGATGGCACTTCCGGTATTTCCGGACATTCGTATGACTGTACGAAAAATAGTATGCAAAAGAGAATAAAAATGCTTTAATAGTTGCATCAATCATACAGTGTATACACAATTTACCACCCTATGCAAGCTCCTTCTTAAATTACTTGTTCAATGGAATGACTTACTAGTTTTTCTTTGCAGTCATTAGAATTATTTTTCGAGTTTGACTTAATGTTCTATTCCAATTGTTATTCATTTTGTCAATATCCATTTTCTCATTCTCGCAAGAGTGATTGTTTCAATATAGTAAATGGATTTTCGGTGCATATAAAAGAACAAAAAGTTCTATTTTTTCTGACGTATAATCAATGACTGGCAGAGAACTATTTTAAATGGCATTTGAAAAGGATTTGTAAAATAATAGTACTTATAGAATATTATAATAGAAATTTAGAATGTTTTTGCAATCCAATATTTTATGTTTTTTTATTTATTTCGATTTTACATTATATTTATACTTTTTATTTATTATTATTAAAGATCGTTGAAATATGAAAAGTAGCGTTAGAAATATTGCAATTATAAATATCCTGATTTTATGTTTGATGAATATTTTACAGAAATAACCATTTCTTTTTAGTATAAGTATTGTCACATGACATGTTGACATTTCTGAAACAAATGCTGTTGCGCTGCTGGCTGTGGAAGGGACTTTCGGATTCATATATTTTATAGCAATCCCAATACTTAGCTCTTTGGCAATATTTTATTGTATTGGACCGCCATTAATTGGCATTGGAACTGAGCTTTCTTTGTTTATGCCTATTGCCTATACCAATATAGTGCACGTCACTTTTAATCGCTGACTAGCTATGGCCGATATGAAAAGTTATACTGCGCATGCTCTTGGAGGAAAGAACTTTTGCAGGTTGGAAAACATATTTGGCACAAAATCGCTCATTTGGAGATGTATGTTTTGACTGCTACTTTACTGTAATGTATACACTAAGAAAAGTTTTGAACTTTCCATAGTACGTGATTGTTCATCTTTCAGATATTCCAAACAAATATAAAAAAAATGAATGTAATGAAATAAAATTTCGAAAATCAGCTTCTGAAATTTTAATGTCGAATCCACGTCGCTTATTTAGAAATTGTATAAATGCTATTTCCCGGATTGTAATGTATTTCTTTAATTAGAAAGTTCGTTCACAGAGTAGTTTATATAGTTGCATGTAAATGTTTGTGTGTAGTGTAGCTAGCTTGAAATTTGTAATTTCTGTGTTTTACTTTTAAAATTATATTGCCTTTTATATTTTTAATACGAATATATTTAATAAAGTGTTTACTGGCGCCATCTATGAAATATAATTGAAAGATTCTTTCCAGTCCCTGTTTGAATCAGTTTAAAAATATTGATTTTCTTTTCTTTAGTTTAATATGTATGATAGGATAGTACACCACCGAATTAAACAATTCTTTAGTTGTACTTGATATATTAAAATTCTAAACTCAGAAATTAATGTTTAAGGATGTAATAAGATTATACAAAATGTAAAAACCCAGAAAATATGCAAAATCGACATTTTGGGACTTTTAAATCTATTTGAAGAATTATAATATTACATATTTTTATGTATTTTCAAACATTTAAATATTTTATGGTGTTTAGTTATGCTCTAATAGCAGCACATTTTCAGTATCCAAAACTACACATTATTTGTCTGGTTTTTAAGCATTATTATCATTAGCAAGTATCCAACACAAATAGCATTATATTGAAAAGATATTTTGTATTTTAATTTGGTACAAGTGGGTAAATAATTGAGGAAATAATTTTCTATTTAAGAAAAAATTATTTTCTATATACTATGAAGCAGATGTGTTATTTCTTAGATAAACGACCAAAAATATATATACTATATATATATTGCTATAAATAAGTTTAGTAGTTCTATATGACGCCATACTTTATGACCCTTTTAGTGTTGCTATATTAATATTATATCTTCATGTAACAATTTAAAGATGCGATGTTGTTGTTGAGACCCAGACCGTCCGACCTACCAGAAAGGTGTAAGGTAACTGTTTGGACGGTCGGGAAGTGCCACCCAATTTAGACCGGAACCCAGTGGGAGAGGCATTCACAGGGACCGTACCCTCCGTACCCTACCACCAACCTCTCGGAAGGACTTTCGGACCCACATGTTTAACGTGATCGTACTCCGCGAGAACACGGCGGCAGTTTTGGCAGTGGCTGGAATCGAACCCGGGCCTTCCGAGTGCAACTCCAGCGCGCTAACCAATGGGCTATCGCGCCCCTTAAAGATGCGATGTGAAAGATTAAAAGTAATGTGCACTAGATTGGCAAAGGCAATAGGCATAAACAACAAAGCTCCGTTCCAATGCCGATTTACGGCGGTACAATACCATAAAATATCGCCAAAGAGTTAAGTATTGGGGTTGTTGGAAAATATATGAATCCGAAAGTTCCTTCCACAGCCAGTCATCGCAACGGGCAGACACTTGTCTACAGAGAGTCTGAGAAGCAGCAGGGATTTTATGTTTAACCAGAATGCAGTAAACACGTAAGAAGCTCCAACTCCGTTCTATTTTTTATGAGAGGGCGTCGAAATACTGCGGTGCCATCACGGCGCGCACCCTGTCATAATTAAACGAAATTGAGCCAACAATAATCAAAAGTTGATTAATCACTGATAGTATCATTTTTAGTACGGATGCTCTGTCAGCATAATAAAAGCCGAAGGATAGCAGCGTGTCGCTGAAAAGTTTATAAATGGAAAAGTGAATAACTGCATATTGATCATCAGTCAGTGACAGTTCATGCCTAGTGTTCCAATACATCTACACAATTGTCCTCGGAAGAATTAAACCGCTTCTATGCAAACTGAGGTAACTATTTATTTATCCCATGTTAAGATAGGCCACGGAGAGAACTTACAAATGAAAAATCGCAATAATCAATAATAGAATGAGAACTCTGACCTAACATAATACTGGTTTTGCTAGAAGATAATCTATAAATGTGTTTATGTAATATTAAGTATCTTGATATATAGATATCTATGTGTTTATCCAAGGTAATTTTAATTACTACATTTTATGCTTTAATCAAAGAATATGAAAAATTAAAGGATTGATCAATTTAAATGAGAGTTAGTGTTGTATGTGTTAAGTGTTATTTCTCAGTATTCGAGAACCGTAGGAGTTTTTCATGCTCCACCGTAAGTGATGGCATCAAAGGTAAGTTCTTTATTTAAATAATGGTAAGAACGATTTACCTTATGACAAGTATCTTTCTCAAGAGTAAAAATCTTGAGCAAAATGCACAAAAATCATTCAGATTCTAGAGTTGTGTACAAAAATGTTAAAAAAATGTAAATGTCTAAAAGTTATCAAGAATACATTATGTTAAAGCATACTATACTTTTGAATTTATTCAATAGAAACTTTTTTTAAACTAAATTTACACCATGCAATAAAATTACGTTAAATCATAAAATTTACAATGACAATTCGATTAACTGAATCAGTTATAACGTACAAACCTTAAAAAAATATTCGACTAATATTGGTCGCTTCAAATGTGATATGATCTTTAAATAATGAAAACTTTGTGGTTGATAAATGGAACAAACTATTTCTAATAGTCTGATCCTAGAAAGGGGTCCTAGGAAGTTCTATTGCGGGTGAAATTATTTTCAATCGCTCAGAGACCTTAAAACAGTATGGTAGATTATTGGAGAGGAGGGGTGGGGGAGTGCGCGGTGGAGGTTTCTATCTTTCCAGGTGCGATAATGCAATATTTACTACTACTTTTATTCTTGGGTGTAATGGCTGGAATTTTGCAAGCTTTACTCTTATTTTTATTCCCGAAGGAGGGGACTGGCCTGTTTCTTATATCTGCATTTTGATCTGTCTTGGCGACAGTTTCTTCTCAGGTTTTGATGCAATTTTCACGCTGTTTTTATACTTTGCAATGTACCTACTCGACCTTAATACGCTGAATTTGAACCCACCTCTATTTCTTTAAAACTTACTACAATACTAATTGTTATATAAACTGGTTACTGTATATTTAGTGGCCGCTAATTTCGCGCCACTAAATATACAGTTTTTTTTATAAAGTATGATATTATGCATTGATCCTGATAAATAACATTGTCGGGCTGTAGACACCTTCCACTATAAATATTTTAAATTAATTCCGCTGTCAAATAAAAAAACTTGCACGGAAATGTTGTTTTGCAGACACATTTTCTGCAAATATATTTGCCAAGGAGTGGAAAATAAAGTAACACATTTCGTTTAAAAGTCCTTTAAAAAACAATTATTTGAACTTTGCTTTTGTGTTGAAATGGAAACTTAGACAATTTTGACTACTGCCACGAAAAAATCTGTTAAAATTATAAAATCACATTCAACAAGAAATAATAAACTAAAAGACATAAATTAAATAATTGACAATACATAAATTAATTAACTCAATGAGATAAATTAAATAATCAAAAATCTATTAGGTTTTGCTTTAAATTTGATTAATTTTTACAACATTCATAAGAAAATTTGACCTTCCCATTCGAAGAAAACTCCTATTTTCTACATCTAGAATTTATATTTTAAATTAGGATTACAGAATACAAAGTTTTTAAAATGTTGGGTTTTAGAAAAGTTTTTGCAAATAATTAAACCATAATCATTATCTATTTTAGATTGTCTTTTAAATTGATAGCTTTAATTCCATAAGTAGTATATTTCATTTAGAACCAGCCTCTGATTTCCACATCTGGAATTCGCAAGTCTTCAGATAGAGATATATTTTGATATTCACATAGTCAAGCATGGTGCTTTTAATTGGAAAATATAATGGAATCATTCTGTCAAAACCCACTTCAGTAATTACGCGATAAATTAATTACGACCTCAAGTTATCACTAGCTATTCTCTAGAAATTATAATTTTTTCACAGTAGGTATAATATTTCCAGAAATAATGAAGCAAATTGTATGAAATTCGGTATCCGGCATTCAATGGTTCAGCACGCCAGACAGTTCAACTCGTCTTCGAACGGCGTTCTTATCCACTCGAGCGTATTAAAGTACATTTAGTGTAATACAATAAATGATTTTATATGTAGATTTCTGTTCATGGAAATTTACCTTTAAATATATACATTACCTTCAAAGTTATTTCATATGCAGTACAATTTTATTCTACTGTATGTATATAAACAAAAACATATCACATTCATTGTCCAGTAATTTTTTTTCGATATTTATTTCCAATTTTTACACCATTTATTTTAATATCTAGTATTCCCATAAATTTGTTATTTCGGAAATGTTGAAGCACCGAATGTACCAGATTATTGGAAGTTAAAACTATGTGTTATCTGATGTATCACATTCAAGAAATTCCGGTGAGAGTTCTCGATAAGAACTGCTCTCAATAAAAGTAAAGACATGTGCAATAAAAATACATCGATTCCATATATTGAAATTCCGGAAAATATATATAACCGCATCGCAACATACATTTTCATTTGCATTGATATAAATGTTCACTTCGCTTCTGCAATACATATCATCGATGAAAACTTGAAAAACAGAGACCGTACTCAAATAAATATTTTAGAAACGATGAAATATCCCTTCATTTCATTTCATTTCTAAAGATATAAATTTTACCGAGGATTCGCCTATTTCCTCAGCATATTACTTTACCAACAATGTATGACAATGTAAAAGAAAAATTATTGGAGTGGGGGTGGAGAAATTTGAATTGTATATTTCGTTGAAATAAACAGCATGTACTATATGCACAAGAATGTAAAGTTCAACTTATCCCAAATACCCCCCGACTGCATTAATGCACACTTGATACCGAAAAAGAATATTACCATTTATAATTTACACGTGATTATTTACACGTTTTATACATTCTAGAATATGAATTAAATATATTAGAGTGGCAGCTGTTTGTCTATTTATGCAATGTATATATCTACTTCAGCTCAAACAAACTGTCTTACGGAAATTTGATACAATTAAGTCATTTGTGTGTTATCCTGGTACTGTTTAAATTCTGGCATGAACTGAAAGTTTAGCCCTACAGATTACAGACTGCATAAAGTTATAAATTATTTTTTCCTATCCTCCTGCCTGCAGCACTTTATTCTCAGACACATGCTAGCAAAGAGCCGCTCTCATTCATTACACAGTATTATACGATGCTGTATCCAAAATAATTATTATACCAACTATTACAAAACGCAATTATTTTACAAAACCGTACACGCCATCACCACCCCATAACAAAATGTACCTGTCCCTCAAACCGTAAAACTCCCTATATTTCGAGTAAAAATTATTAATTCCCTGAAAGCAACAGAAATTATGGCAGAAATTGAACTTAATTTTCGAAGATATTGCATTTTCATCAATTTGGCGTAATTTTCGTCCCTTTGGTGACAGGGTCACCAACTTTTTGCTAAATTAATTTTTATGGAAGAAATGGAACTCATTTATCGAATATATTGGATTTTCACCAAACTAGTGTCATTTACGTCATTTTGGCGACATTTTTAAAAACCCTCCATGATATTTGTCAAATTTGTCGTCGAGGTCACTAATTGTTTGCCAAATTTGTCAGCAAGCATTATAGATAAACATACAGATTGATCCACAAACATCTGTACAGACAGACATACGGAAGCTATGTTCCATAAAACATAAGTTGTTGTGGAAATAACATTAATGCTAACAGGGGAATATTTCGAAATCATGTTCAATTAACATCAAATCATGTTAGCTTCCGTCTTCAATTCGAACGTCCCAAGAGCACAACACTATATGAGAACCACTTGGAAAATCAACCACTTAAACGTAGTTTTATGTATCAACTCCATGTATCATAAGGAAGATAATCAGATACATAAAATCAATGAAACTAGAGCGCGTAAAAACAAAATTAGATAGCTGGAAAAAATACAAATTTAACATCCATGCCACAATGCGGAAAAATAAAGATTACAAAAATTCATTTACCAATATTTTGCGATATTGTAATACATTTATTGAAATAAAATTTCCCAAATAAATTACAATTTTAACAGGTCGTTTTTGAATTGCAATGTTGAATTAATTTTAATGTACACTAGTTTATATGGATTTACTTTACATGAAAATAAATGAAACAATCTAAAATTCCGTAAGAAATTTAAATATGCGCTGAATACTTATTGATTCAGAACATGCAAATCTATTTCCTTGCCATCTCAACATCTTAATTTCCGTTTATTTTGAAGAATTTCTATTCGGAAACTAAAATTAGAAATCTTTAACAGCCTCACTGCCACTTCAACTTCTAAACTTTCTCGATGAATTTTTGTGTTTTGACGATGAGCATGAGGAAAGTGTTAGAAGCAAATAATTATGACAGTATGTAAAATGCTGCTGAATAACTATTTTAAATATTTTATTTTTAAAAAATTTGTATTTTCCTCCAAGACTAAAAACGCAGTTAAAAGGAAATTTAATATTCATGGAGAAAGTTTTTAAATGTATATTTTGATAAATTTTTAATCATGAGATTTATCAAATTGTGTTAAATTATATTATTTAAACGGGAATCTAAATTAATGAAACGTGCAAAATATTCTCTAAGCTATCTAATAAGTTAGAAAAGACAACTTGACCTACAGAGTGAAGAAAGTTTTCGTCTATAATAATGAAATATGTTTGTCCTTGTGTATGTATATTTGTAAGTTTGTGTCGTCTGTAATAGAAAGTATAAGCTGCAGCAGTTCACTTCAAAGATAACACCTTAAAATGCCGTCCCAGTAACTCAACGAAAGAGCGTCGGCTGGCTAGTAAGAAAATCCAAGGTTCGATTCCCGGTTGGGGCAATAAGGTTCTTTACAATAACACCCAAGCAAATCAACCCTGTAGGTTAGTGCAAAGATGTCGGAGATCTGAAAGTGACCTTTGTACGACTAGCACGAATTCAGTGGACTCTGGGATATTTTGCGCCGATTTCAAATCAGGAAATCAGCGACTACGTAGGAAGCTGACCCGAAAGATAAAATTAGCCTCAGTCGGTTAACCTGAGATAAAAATAGTAGGAAATAGTTAGTCAAATTGTCAGTAGCTGACATTAGAGGGTGGGAATCTGGCATTAGAGGGTGGAAAATGCAGAGTCCACTTCAAAAAAGAGAACTTGCAATTAAGTCCCAGTAGCTCAATGGTAGAGCGTATGCTGGCCAGTACAAATATCCGTGATTCGATTCCCGGTTAGGGTATCAAATTTCTTTACAAAACATGCATAGCCGCCTAATTCGATAAAGGAGTTCTTGAGGTCATACGTCAATATACCTCGTATATTTAATTCAAATTAGTATTTTAGTTATTTAATATCAAAGCGCTATTTTTAATGATTTTTGCCCAATTCTGCTTGCGATAGAAAATAATATACCAGAGTTTCAACATCATTAAAGATATTGAATAATTTCAACGACCATTGAATAGAATCCGTAACATGATATCTCGATTTTTCACAATTTTGCAAAACATCACAAAAAATTGCACTTTTAATACCTTATTCATTTTGAAGTTCCCGCATCGTTGAAATCCACCACATTCCGAACTTGCAAATTAGTCAGCATCAAAACGCATTTGCTAACTCTGTATAGAAACAAATATCATGTTTATATCATCATTTTCTGGTATTTCGACCCTTTAATTCATACACATGCTGTCTTATGGAAATAGGCGTTGAAACCAGGTTCAGATTATGCATAACAGTCTTCGCCGAAAGAGTTGCTGTTGTGTGCTTGCATTAGTGGACCAAAAATTGCAGTCGAGCTTTGCGCCAGTGGAAAGTCCTGACCCCAGGGCTTGCAGCAGCACTTAGCAATAAAATCAATAGCTTTTGTTACGAAGATGCTGCCTTAAATCTCTGGCAATGCCTGGTAAATAATTTTCAGTGTTACATAAATAATTTGTGCGTCTATCAATGGATTTCACTTTTTTCACTGCACTGGATTTTATTTGTATGATTCTTTTGGAAAAATTGTTATTTTGAGCTTGCATTGATGGTCCAATAATAAGCAGTTGAAATTTGCGTATATGGAAAGTAAAATAATTGAAGAAAATGACATTTGCTTTAAACGGGCGTTCACTAATAATGCTAAAATGTTTATACACTATTTTATTTATACGCTAATTATACTGAAACTTATCGTTAAAAGCAATAGCTTAAGTTACGAAGATGCTGCTTTAAATTTCTGGCAACGCCGGGAAAATTATTTTCAGTGTTACATAAATAACTTGTACGTCGATCAATGACTTGCAATTTTCGCTTTGCACTGAATTTTATATTTTTGATTCTTCACTATTTTTATGCATATGAGGATAACTACACTTTTATAGTCACCTACAGTTTTAGGACATCTGCAATATCGCATAAACACAATAAAGTCTTATACAATATGGATATCATTTCAATTGTTAAAAAATGATATACACATGGAACAGTCATCATATTTCCTATTACTAAGCATCAATCACTTCATATTTTAATAAATGTTACTTTACAATACATACGGTATTTCAAATAACATTAAGAAAATAGGCGTTTTTACAGAAGCTTATATAATCGGTTACAGAGCCGTAGCCAGATAAAGACCAGTGGCGCTAAGCCCCCTCAAAATGTATACTCAGCCCCCTCAAAATATGTACTCAGCCCCCTCAAAATATATACTCAGCCCCCTCAAAATGTATACTCAGCTCCCTCAAAATATATACTCAGCCCCATCAAAATGTATACTCAGCCCCCTCAAATAGTATACTCAGATCCCTCAAAATATATACTCAGCCCCCTCAAAAGGTATACACAGCCCCCTCAAAATGTTAACCAACTTTTTCATAAAAAATTGCGTTTTCCCATTTTATAAACAACTTAGGTTTATATTAGCATTATGGAGTCAAAAGCAACTGATTAAATGAGTTAATATTATGCTTTAACTATTGGAATTATCAATTATAAAGTAACAGATTCGCTGCTAGTTAATCAATTGTAATTATTACGTATCGATATTGATGCATTTTAGCTAACGCATAATAGTGGTATCTAATAATTATAAAAAATATATATATCGTATTCTGTTTAAATAATTAAAATACTTTTAATAGAGCAATTTATTTAAACACTAAAATTTAAATATTTTAGCGCATTTCCAAAATAAATAGAACATAGTGAGCCCCATTTTTGAACCCCATGAGTTTGATATCAGAATCTCTTGGATTTCGTCTAGGATTCCGTTTTTGGCTCCATCCTTGAATAGGCAAACAGCGCGCGGGTTGAGGAGTTACCATTCACATGAATAGTGAAATTCGATATCTGCAATCAAAAATATAAAGTTTGCAATCCTCATTAAAATATTCTAAACTATATACGCTTACAACATAATCAAAAATAAAAAAATCTGATGTGGGCAAAACATGACTTTCCTTATATAATGTAATGAATTTACTACTTTTACAGTAAAAAAATAGGTTTTTCTTATAGTAGATACGAATATTCTTTCCAAGACATTGAATTTTCGACAATAAGTCGTCATTTTCATTGATTTAGCGTCATTTTTATCCATTTGGCGAGATTTTCGCTAATTTGGCAACATTTCAAAAAGTCGCCAAGTTTGCGACATTCCGCCAAATTTGTCGCCAAAATCTCGCCATGCGTTATGCACTAAGAAATAAGTTATTCTTACAGCCGATAAATGACTATTGGCGTCCAAATACAAAAGTGTTACTCAGAGTATCTTTTCTCATGAATGGAACGAGCTAGATCCACGAGAATGATGTAACCAAATTTATCGCATGGTATTACATACGAAAAGTGAACATGTTTATCAATAGGAATTTTTTTTTTATTTTATATGACTTTTTGATATTTTTTTTGAAAAATGTACAATATCTCAAAAACGGCTCGTGTTAGCGTTCTAAAATTTATGTCAATCGTTTTCTAATGAAAAATTACATAAGAAATGTCTATTTGCGTAACTTTATTAGTGATTTTGATTTTTTGACGATTTTTTCAAAATTTCATTCGAAAATTTAGGGGTTTCTGAACATTCGTTTGCGTACAAAAACAATAGGCTTCCAGTGTTTACGGATTGTGATTTTTGTACCAAATTTGGTTCAAATCGGTACATTCGTTCGTCAGTTATCGTCTCCACAGACCCACTGTCACACACACACACACACACAGACATCACTTCAAAAATGTTTGATTCGTGATCAGGGATGCTTGAAACGTGCTCTCCCGTCGAAAACTCGAATTCGAATTTTCGACCCCGTCTCAATACTTTCCTTATACATTATGTATATAAGGAAAGTAAAAAATCTGATGTGGGCAGCACATGACTTTCCTTGCAGACTCATATTTACGTTCTTTTTATTTCTTCAATAATCCGTTATATTGAGTTTAATTGCACAAAAGACAACATTATTTTATATTACATTGAATTTGCACTTTTACTTCCATTTACGTTTTCATTGGGTAAATGAACCTATTTTCAAAAGTGGTTGATGACCATGCAAAAAAAATCGAGAACGGACAGTCCTAGAGTAATGAGGTTGGTCTTATCTTATTCTTTCATCGTCAAAAATTATGTATAAAACAAGCATTTAATTGATATATTTGAGCATACGTAATCTTTTATTTTACAATTTGATTATTTTTGTTGGCCGTTTCGCAAGAAAGAGCATGTTCCTTCTTTCTGAATTGCATCAAAATCGAATCAGCACCAGATAAACCCACAAGCGACTTATCCACTAAATTTTGGGAAATTTGGTAAATTAGTTTTTTAGCTAGATAGATACAGACATTTTTTGCAGGTAATTTCACAAAAGAGGCAGGGTCTTTTCCGAATTGTACTAAAATCTAACCAGCACCAGATTAATCCACAAGTGACTTATTTACCAAACTATGTGAAATTTGATGTATTAGTTTTTAGCTAGAGTGGATACAAACAATTTTTGCGGGTCGTTTCGCGAAAAAGACGAATTCTTTTATCCCGAATCGCACCGAATTCTAATCAGCACCAGAGTATACAACAAGTAACTTATCTACCAAATTTTGTGAATTTCGGTCTATTAGTTTTCAAGTTAGAGTGGATACCTACATTGCAGAGACAGACACACAGACAGACAGACAGACAGACTGACTGACATACTGGTGGACCGAAACATACAGACATCAAACAAAAAATAGTTTTTCGTATTATAGAGGTGTCAAAACGTGTAGATCCGTTGAAAACTCGAGATGCGGTTTTCGACAAGATTCCAATATTTTCCCTATACATTACCATATATTGCAGGGAAAGTAAAACAAATATGCCAAACCCATCAAATTAATGGGTATATTTATTACACAGGATGTATTATATAGTAGTGTGTATTATACAAATTAACTTGAAAATCAGACAAGTATTTAATATTTAGTTTCGAAAATTGAAGGTAAACAAATTTCTAGTTATTTAAAATTTTGCTTACAAATTAAAAACAATCTGATGTGGGCAGCACATAACTTTTCCTACATAATGCAAGTATTTTACATCTTTTTGTGCGAAATAATGATGGACGAGATCCAAGGCACAATATTTTTAACGATGGAAAGATTCTGACTTTGGACGCTTTTTTGGAGGATGACATGTAAAATGATATTAAAGTACCCAATTCACTTATATATCGCACAAATATAACTTGGAATATAATGTGTATATTGGTCCCAAAACACCCCATAATATTAGAATGTGTTGTTTTAATTCATCAATTCTATTCATTTTTGCTATTTTGACAACATTTTTGCCAATTTGGCACCACATTTAAAAGTCGCCAAGTTGGAGATAATTCGCCAAATGAGTCGTCATGGTCTTCAAATTTATTACCAAGTCTCACATATTTGATGACATTTACTACTGTCCATTTTAACGTAATTTTTAAATACATATATTTGAAAAACGGGCAATATCTCGAGGACGGTACAAGCTGTGTTAAATGATTATTATGTATTTAACATTAATTATTGTCCCGATTTTTTTAATGTATTTGTTTTAAATTCATTCGAAAATTTAGGAGAACATTAGGTATCATTTGAAATTAACAGGGTTCAGTATTCACTGACTGTAATAACAGTATCAAAATATCGGTCATTCAATCATGAGATAACTTATACACAGATTTACAGACGCACGTACGTACACACACAGGTATCACTTCAAAACCGTTTGATTCGAGTTCGGTTGAAATGTGGTATTCCTTCGAAAACTCGAATTCGAATTTTCGATTCCTTTATAATACTTTCCCTATACATTATACTATGTATGTAGGGAACGCCACAAATACCTCGAAGGTACATAAAAACGATTTTACATGTTGTTCTCCAAAAAAGCGCCAAATGTACAATTCAGCCTTAAAACATGTTGCGATAGTTTCGTTTTTTCACTGTGAATGAAGTAAATTCTTTGTTATATTGGAAAAGTCATGTGCCGTTCATATCAGAGATTTTTCTTTCTTTATACACACAATGTATAAGGAAACAGGTATTGTGACGGGGTCGAAAATTCGAATTCGAATTTTCGACGGGAGAGCACGTTTCAAACATCTCTGATCACGAATCAAACATTTTTGAGGTGATGTCTGTGTGTGTGTGTGTGTGTGTGTGTGAAAGTGTGTGTGTGTGTGTGTGAAAGTGTGTGTGTGTGTGAAAGTATATGTGTGTGTCAGTGAGTCTTTGGAGAAGAAATCTTACGAACGAACGGAGCGATTCGAATGAAATTTGGTACAAAAATCACAATCCGTGAACACTGGAAGCCTATTGTTTTTAATCGCAATCGAATGTTCAGAACCCTCCTAAATTTTCGAGTGAAATATTGAAAAAATCAACATAAAAAATCAAAACCTTTAATAAAGTTACGCAAATAGACATTTCTTATGTAATTTTTCTTTAGAAAACGATTGACATAAACTTTAGAACGCTAGCATGAACCGTCCTCGAGATATTGTGCATTTTTCAAATAAATTTATAAAAAAATCCCATAAATTAAAAAAAATATATTAACTGTTGAGAAACATGTTCACTTTTCATATGTAATAACATGCGATAAATTGGGTGACATCATTCTCGTGGATCTAACTCGTTCCATTCACGAGGAAATATTCTTTGAGTAATACTTTTGTATTTGAACGCCAATAATCATTTATCCGCTGTAAGAATAACTTATTTTTCCGTCCATAACGCTTGGCGAGATTTTGGCGACGAATTTAGCAGAACGTCGCCAACTTGGCGACGTTTTTAAATGTTGCCAAATTAACGAAAATATCGTCAAATGGATAAAAATGATACTAAATCAATAAAAATGACGACTAATTGAAGAAAATTCAATATCTCGGAAAGAATATAAGTATCTACTATAAGAATAACATTTTTTTAACTGTAAAAGTAGTAAATTCATTGCATTATATAAGAAAAGTCATGTGCTGCCTACATCAGATTTTTTTATATTAGGTTCAGATAAAAGTAATGAATGTGCTTACATTTTTATAGCGCTCCAATTTCAGTCGGACACCCTGGCCATAGAAATCATTTACGTCAAAATTTAATCTATGGTTACGGGCATATTATGAGTGCTAATTCATTAACTGTCTCAAACTTTTTTCCAAAGTCAATTTTATACCATTCAGAAACCGCCACCCTTTCATATTCCGAATCCTGAATGGTCAAATGACTTGCGTCGGGTGATGTCTAAAGGGGGGATGACTGGAGAAATAAATATGATTTATGTTGGACCATTGAACAAATCAAGAGGAGGCAAAAGTTTGAAACATTTCGGTCGAGAGAATTTATACCCATAGAAAAGAAGTGAATAGAAGATATATTTCATGGATTATGTTCCTGCACAAAACCTTTATTACACTGTGATCTGTGATTTTCAGTTTCCATTGACAATGCTCAGTGTAAAAGGAAAGAAATATTTATTCCATTGTATAAGAATAGAGTATAAATTTGAGGTTCTGTAATTTTCCTAAAATTTATGTATCAAGGGTTTGTTAAATTTTATCATACATAGATATGGTTTTTAAATATACTTTCTTCTCTCAATATTAACAAAATGTTACAAACTTTGTCCTCTTCTAAAAAGTGAGTTTTTTTTTCCTATTTCTTTTTTTACCGATGAAGGAGACGGTGGAAGTTTAATTTCTTTTTTATTTATTCATTGACTTAGAAGCATGGAAATTTGTATAAATATTCCTCTTAACATTACTTTATAAAATACCATTAATTATGTTTTCAATTTTGCTATAATTTTGTATTTTTTTTTAAATTTAATTTTTTTATCGAAAATTTGAAAATGATCCTTGCGTGCCATTTGTTCACATTTTTGATTAAAAATTTACATTATGATCACTCAAACATACATTATGAACAAATTTGGATATTAATTTTTAAATCCCTTAGAAAGCTAATTTTTTAAAAATATTTTTATGCATTAAAACTTAATTTTCATCATTTAATTAGGTTCTTATTCACTTTTAATTACCTTAATAGAGTCCAATTATAAAATGCATACCCCGTTTCATTAAAATGTATTAAAGGTGTCTTCTTGCCAAATGTCATGCATCTCAGACAAAAGTTAAGACGCATGGAATATTTTAAAAATGTAAAACCTTTGAAAATTCCTTTAAAAAAAAAATGCATTCCACCTTTTGCTTACGGGTGGAACAGCGTCCATCCCAAACGACGAACCTCTCAAAATCGAACTGTTTGGGATATTTGACGTACACTATCCCAAACAGTTCGATCCCCCTTTTCAGGCATTGGCGTCCATGGAAATCGCCGACAGCAGCAGGTGCAATGTTTCTGTCAGCGATTTCCATGGACGCCAATGCCTGCAAAGGGGGATCGAACTGTTTGGGATAGGATATGTCAAATATCTGTCTTTTTGAGAGGTTCTTTGTTTGGGATGGACCCTGTCCCACAGTTAAGCAGATGTTAAATACGTAAAATAATATTATATTTTACTTTATATTACTATACTTAATGTTATATATTACTATACTTTTTTTAGTCAATTTTTGATCATTTCAACGTCCACCGTTCCCTTAAGACAGAAACGTATTATTCTTAAATCAATGTACATTGTAAAAAATATCTGTAAAATATTTCGTTAGTAAAACATCATGAATAAGTAATATTTGAGTGAATATTAATATGATGGTAAAATGGGGCAAGCACACTTCATTTTTGACGGAATTATTATGGATTTCTATTCTTTTCGGCAACTTATTTTGTACAATGATACAAATTTTCTTTACTTTTTCTTCAAATTAATGCCGAATTTATATCAGTTATTATCTTACCTTTGTCTAAACCAATCTAGAAAAATAAGTGTTTTAAGAAATTTTTTTGAAACGAATGTGGGAAATTATCCTTCTTTCAACTAAGAGAAAATTAACTATATGACTTCACCAAAAGGCAAGAAAATTTGTCATAGTTCAACTATAAATCTGAAAGTTAAACTTATCAAAAATATGTAAGAGCTCATGTATTTAGGACTGCTGATCGATATAGTAGGGTTCCACATAGTTATCATAATATATATATATATAACTACAAAAATAAAGCTTCGACAGGCGATAATTAGCTGAATATTTCAGAATTGGTGCTGACATTGTTACGAACGATATAGTAAGGTTGGAAGTTGAAATCTTTAGTAAATTCTTCCTAAAATGCAAACCTGATATTTTCTCCCTGATTTCATTAAGGGAAGAGTAATTCAGCAACTTTTGGTTTAAGGTCTTATGTACACTTTAAAATATTCTGCAACCTTTGCTAATTGTTTTCAGCTACTTTGTTGATAGTTTCGGCAAACTGATAAGAAAAGCCACATTCGTTTCTAAAAATGTCAGCTCCAATTCTGAAATATTCAGCTAATTATCGTCTGCCAAAGCGTTATTTTTGTATATATATATATATATATATATATATATATATATATATATATATATATATATATATATATATGTATATATATATATATATATATTATAAAATACAATCATAAAAAGTGAAAATGCAAGAAATAGAAAGGCGCAAAATGCTGCACTATCAGAGTCTTGAAATATATATACAAATGGCGAAATAGAAAGTTAGAATGATTACGTTTACTGGGTTGCAGATAGGTCAAGGGGGATTGTGACCCCTAGAAAACACTCCCAGAAACACTGCACGCCCGAAACAACAATCGAACGAGTCCGTGGGGATAAAATGACCGAATCCCAGACAACAGCAGACAAGGAACAGTAAATAATGAAAAATTTACAAACCAACCAAATGAGAACCAGTGTACAACGTAATTTGATCGTAAACAACTTGAACAGATACCGACAATTAAATTCTTCTATATCACAGTTTAATAAATGCTTAATGCAATTATTCATTGGAACCAGGGAACATTCATATCCCTTACGATTTATCAAACTCTATTATGATAATTTTTGTACAAAATATAGTAATGAAAATTATGTTAACTTTATAGATTTGCTGGAATACAACTCTACTCTTATCTGAGATACTCTGCATCTCTTTTATTGAAAGCACACGTTATTCACTGTATCGTGTCCCATAAGGACTTCCTCTCCGGTGATCTTTTGAATTTGTAGCATTTTTTCCTGTTTCTCATTTGGTTGGTTTGTAAATTTTTCATTATTTACAGTTCCTTGTTTGGTGTTGTCTGGAATTCGGTCATTTTATCCCCACGGACACTTTCGATTGTTGTTTCGGGCATGCAGTGTTTCTGGGAGTGTTGTCTAGAAGTCAAAGTTAGCTTCCAACCAGGAAAAAGGGTCACAATCCCACTTGACCTATCTGCAACCCCGTAAAAGCAATCATTCTAACTTTTTATTTCGTCATTTGTATATATATATATATATATACATATATATATATATATATATATATATATATATATATATATATATATATATATATATATATATATATATATATATATATATATATATATACATATATATATATATATATATATATATATATATATATATATATATATATATATATATTTATATATATATACATATATATATATATATATATATACATATATATATTTGAAATGTAATAATAAGAATTATGTAAAAATAAAAAAATAAAAAAAAAATAAAAATACAATTCAAGTAATATTAACATCACCATAGAAGCAAATTCACGGCCATAATGCCGATAAGAGAAAAGAACAGAACCTTCCCAAATTCGAGGATTAATCAGAATAAAATTCTTCTTCAGGTCTGAGTATTTAATTCTAATTAACCCAAACAAATGCCTGTTTCAGATTAAGCAATAGTACATTACTATAAATGCTTAAACTCGGACTACAGACATCAAAAAATGAAAAAAGGATACATTAAGAAAATTGTATTACCATGCGGCATGAACCCTTCTTCCTCACCACGTGTATACACGATCAACCTCAACAGCTTAATCTAGAAGCACCGGAATGAACAAGTCGAAATTCTACCAGGGAGGCAGTACGAACGTTCACGGAAATACTCCCAAACCCGTCCAGTGAGTCTAAGCTGGAGACTGGACAAGCAATTCAGAATACAACTTCCCAAACATGCAGAACTGAATATGAATATGAATCAAAGATAAAAATTCCTACTAAACAAGTAATTCATAGGAAAACTGGATAATCGAGAATGCCACTATACACCATTATAAGGGCGCTCAAAACGTAGTTTCAATACTGACAAAAGTTACATTTTTTTGCGAAAATAAAATTCAAAACATTAATTTTAATGCATCTTATTTTCCGATTTTTTGATTTTTCCAATGTTTTTGACTTAGTTTACTATTTTTCATTTTTATTTATTTATATAATTAATAAATAATTATATATAATATACACATATACATACATATATATACATATATATATATATATATATATATATATATATACACACACATACATATATACATTTTTTTTTTCTCTCTCTCCTGTATGTTAGTCACTATAATTGGGAATGTTTTCTAGGATGTTATCGAGTGAAATTTGATACACTGAGTTGATAATTTTAATAACAAAATTGGGGGGATATGCATTATTAGTCGCTGTACTCAATAATTCCATAAAGTGCGCTAATTTATAATATTCATCACAAATTTTATTGATTCTAAGAGCCTGGTTTATTACAATATTTCTAAATACAGATATATGTAGACAAGAGTCAAAATGTTGAATTTTTGATGTATTAAATTTAAAATCCAGTCTTTTATCATACAAGTTTATAACCATATTACAATTTTGTAAATTTAAATTTAAATCTAAAAAGTTTGCAACATTTGTGTCATTATTACTTGCATTTAATTGTAAATTTTTTGGATAAAAGTTTAATACTATAGGGATATTATTATTTGGGGATACACATAAAATGTCATCTAAATATCTAAACATGTGCATATTATGCAAGCTTGGATTAATGTTTTTTCATAGAAGAATAAATACAGATTAGCTAACAATGATGAGGCACACACCCCCCCTTGTGGGATACCAACCTGTTGTTTAAAAATAGTACCACCATGTTGAATATAATTCTCATAAAGAGTGAAGTTAAGTAATTTTTTAAAAAGAAAATTTGAATATTTTAGGTTGATATTATATTTTTCAAAAATTCCTAAAATAATTCTATACAGATCATCTATATTAATATTATTAAACAAATTTTTGAAATCAAAGGTATAAATACTACGAATATTAGTAAGAGATTTCAATTTCTTAACTACTTCAAAACTGTGACAATTATTTGAGATTTCATCTGATGAGGATACTTCATGTAATATCTTTAATAATAATTTTCCAGCATTAGTAATGTAAGAATTATGCCCACTGGTAATGGTTCGAAAAGCAACAGGGGATTTATGAAACTTGGGTACTAAAACAATATATGGAATGTTATTACAACTATTTTTTAGATGGATTTGCTTATATTTGGCTGATATTCTATTGTATAAGATTTTAAGGTTAGTTTTATGTAAATTATAGATATGATTATTAAGTAAGTGTACATATATATATATATATATATATACATATACATATATATATATATATATATATAAAACTATTGATTACAAAGCAGACAGTTTGAAATTACAATATAATTATTCTCAAACTTTCAATTTTCTACCTGTTAGAACATGGTTATATAAAGTCAGAAAAAGCAAATTAATTATTGCATATACTAATTTTTTAAAATTAAAATTAACTCATGAACATTTTAAACATTTATTTTTTGATTTGCTTCTTTCACGTACAAATTTCTTAAATTACCACCTACTCCATTCACCACATCCACATACTAAAATAGCTTACTGTGTAATTTCTTTTAAACACCCTATTCTTAATTCTCTTAACTTCAATAATTTATTTGCAAAACATCAGCACTTGTTACCAGTAAAACATATCAAAATACAAAAATCATTCAAATATAATTTACCAATTGGTAGAACTATTTACAATTACAATGAAGTTTCCAGGACATTAAACTCCGATGATCTTACATCATGTGTATGCAGCAATCAAAATCTTACCCCTTTTGTCAACTCCACTCATGGTCACATTATTACTGGGGATCTCAGTATAGTTCAGGATGATATACTTAGGGATATTACGAATAAAGGGTCTAAATTTCGCATTCCATTCTGCCATCACCCTAAACAACTTCTTCACTCTCTATCATTTGATTTTGATAAATTCATATATCAACTTGCTTGTTCACATTCTATTCCTATTGAAGCATTCAATCTATGGAAGTATACTACCTTACATCTACTTAAAAATGTTATTATAAACATTAAATTAACGAAGCCTAGGTATCCTTATAAACAACTCCTATCTGCTATCAAAGAACTTCAACATTTTGTCATAACTTATGTAGAAAAAGCTTCTAATAATTATGCCATCATTTGTAAAAAATATTATGTTTCTCTGTTACAGAATTACTTAAAAAATAATCAAATTTTTAAACCCATTAATAATCAGTCTATCCATATCAAAACTAAAATGCTAAAATTATATACACAATTAAATATTAATTGTAAGTTTTTTGAATTTCCTTATGTTACTTTGGTTCCTAAATTCCACAAATCTCCTATCAGTTTTAGAACAGTCACTTTTGGACATAATACCTTTACCACCACAGCTAGTAAGTACTTGCTTAACTGTTTAAATCGAATTAATGAATCTCTTAAATTCAGGAATTCAGGATATTTCATTTTGAACAATAGTTTTGATTTAGTTAATCATCTTAGCAAGTTTCCACAAATTCTTGGTTTCCAAACCTTTGATTTTAAAGACCAATTTAATAATATTGTCATTAAAGATTTACATAAAGTTATTATCTTTCTTTATCATGACTTTATATCTTCCAATCATGTTGCTTTTAATGTCAAAAATTTTCCTATGCTCTTGCACTTTGTGTTATACAACAATTATATTATCCAAGGTGATAACATTTATTTACAAACATCTGGTGTACCACAAGGTGGCTGTAGTAGTAGTATACTAGCTAACTTATATCTTTATTATTATGAATGTCATTTTAACTCTAATTCATATATTACAGTATTGTGGCAATTAATTGAGAAATGCAGTTTTTTTTATAAAATTCAGTTTTATTCAAGTTTTCTATGGATACATTTAAAACTAATAAGTGATATGACCTCCCCGAGACTTTATAACATCACAGACACGTTTCGGCATGGAATGTACTAGACTAGCACATGTAGTTTTAATTTCAACGTCTCTTAGCCATATGTCAATAACGGCCGAAATTAGCTTGTCCATCGTCGTACAGTCAAATTTGTGAAGCCGTTTTTTGACAATAGCCCTCAAATTTTCTATGGGATTCAAGTCTGGTGAATTCCCGGGCCAATCCAGTACGGTAATATTTTTTTTTGAGCAGAAATTTTTGATTCGCTTCGAAGTGTGACATAGCGCGCTGTCTTGTTGGAAAACGCAATCTCCGTTCGGCCACAGTTTAGCCATGGTTGGAAGCACTTTTCGGGTCAATATGACTTCGTAACTGGCACTGTTCATCATTCCCTCTACGGGAACAAGAGATTCTGTCCCCAAAACGCTGAAACAATCCCAAAACATCTTTTTGGGCGGATTCTTGTGTGCTTGATTGATGTGGTGCTGATTGAGAGGTTCTCCTTAGCTCCTTCTCACGAACATAGATCTGAATCCCTGAACCACAAAATGTGTTTCGTCAGAAAAGAGAACTTTCTCCCAGTCCTTCTCAGTCCATGTTTTGTATTTCCGTGCCCATTCCAACCTTTTTTTCTTCATGCGAAGCGTCAGAAGCTGCTTCTTGTACGGTCGACGTGCTCTCCGTCCGCGTTCTAACAGCCTGTATCGCACTGTTGAAGGTGCAATATCAACACCAGCTGCCACCATGGACTTGGACAGGTCAAAACTGGTTAATCGAGGATTTTTAACACTCATTCGATGTAAAGTTTTGTCGTCACGAGTCGAAGTTGATCTTTTTCGGCCGCATCTTCCAGAGCGGTTGGTTCCAGCATTTCCTGTTTCCTGAAACCGCTTCTAGATCCTCCCGACACTTGCTGTACTCACTCCACATATTTTACCTATTTCCTCGAACGTCTTAGAAGTGTGTTCTCTAAGCGCAATCACTTTAGCACGTGTTTCCGCGCTGATATCCATGACGCTAATGAGCCCCGCAACAGAGAAACTACCACTGCGGAACACCTGCAACCTGGCGGAGGAATTTGAATACCTGCTACTTACCAGGTGCATACGAACACCTGCTACTTTGATAATAACTGCAATTTGAACACTGAGCTAATTTGGAGTGCTTCTTCCTAAGCTTACGTGTGATAAAACGAAAAAAATGGCATTTCTCAAATAATTGCCACAATACTGTATATATAGATATGTTGACGACTTAATTTGTATTATCATTGATGATTCCTATCCCATTAATATTGATTTTTACCCGTCTAACCTTGAATTAATTCCTAATGAGCCTTGCGTTAGTCAAACTGTTAATTTTTTAGACCTAAATTTAGATACCCTCAATAATCATGTAATCACCAATCTATATGATAAAAAAGATTCTTACAACTTCACTATCATAAAGCTGCTATCATATCATTCTTGTAATTCTATTCAATTGTTTAGAAACATCATTTTAAACCAGCTATTTCGAATACATCGACTTTCTGATCCTCAGTTTCACTTTCTCCACATCAATAATCTTAAACGCATTTGTCAAAATTACCAATACCCGGAAGTATTTGTAAATAATATTATTAATAATTTCAAATATACCACGTAATGGTTTTACACATGCATTATTTGTCTTTGATTGGTTTACTCATTTTTGAAAATTCACCCATTCTTATCACCTCACTTACCACTTGGCCTGAGTCTGATACTGTTTGCTATTTACGAATGACTATTTTCCACTTGTCCTGAGTCCTATACTGATTGCTATTTTTGAGGGTCTCCATGCATATTATGTATCGTTCAAGTGTATTCATTCCGGTGCCCACTCGCATTGACGAAGTGAGGTGAAATGCTCAGTCACTAGTTTATCTTACACGTGGTGCTATGCTAGTGATTTCGTGTTTCTGTTCGAGGAGGTATTGTTTTTCAGATTTGTATAATTCATTTGATTTATTTTTCTCCTTCCACTAGCCAGTAGACAGTTCCAATGGTGTCTATAGTTAAATACTATCGCCATTGTCAGAAACTGGCTATTCTATCGGTTTTAATTCGAATTGTATGGCTGTCCTGATGAGAATGCAATTTCGAACTAACCGCCATTTTTTGTGGGGTTTCAATTGATTGTCATCTATTCTTAATCTCTTATCTTAAGCTGATTGTTATTGCCTATTCTCATTTTTGCCGAGTTTTATTTTTATTTATTTTTATATACTTTTAATTGTGATTTTTGAATCCTAATATTCTTCTCATCCCCCTTTCCATTGTAGTGATATGTTACCTTCTCTCTTTATCCTTAGTCTTGGCCTATAGTTACTCATTTGTAACAGATATGCTAGAGATGGGTTTTTTTGTACATACAGTAGTTTATGCATTATTTTCGATTAAAATCCTTTAATTTTTATTTATATATATATATATACGTATACATATATATATACATATATATATATATACACATATACATATATATATACATATATATATATATATATATATATATATATATATATATATATTTTTTTTTTTTTAAACACATTGGTATCGATCAGCAGTCCTAAATACTTGAGCTCTTTCACATTTTTGATAAGTTTGATTTTTAGATTTATAGTTGAACTATGATAATTATCTTGTCTTTTGGTGAAATCATATGGTAGTTAATTTGCTCTTAGTTGAAAGTAAGCCGGTAATGAACAGCATAGACAGATATATTTTTTAGACTTTGAGCTCTCAAGTTGGAAAACATATATATAACATGAGTGATAATCATAATGATAAAGACCTGCGCAAAAGTTAATTAATTTTGATAAATATTTGTTTTCTTAAAATAATGTAAATTTAAATCACATGTTTACATAATGGTAAAATAGTAAACGTATAGGCATAATATGACGCCATATGCAGAAAAGCGTGAGAACTCCACGTAATGTATGATGTCACATGCTGAAAGTACCAGATATATAAATGTCTGGTCATCTTTTTATTTGGCTACAAAACATTTAGGGGTTGGTATAACTGCATAAGTACCAAATATACTTTAAAAGCATGAAAATAGGATGCTTTAATAAATACATTATTATTTAGGTTCTCAGTCAATTTGTTATCATCAAAACTCAGCAGAAACTCCTGCAAAATAATTGGCTACATCTAAGAAAGAATAATAATACATTCTTTTCAAAATGCGTTTGATTAGATTGAAGTATTTTTTTTAAAGTAAACCAAAAAAATCGTATCTCTGTCCTTCACTTCCTTTCATTATAGCGTAACACGACCATAAAAATATATAATTTGAAAAAGTGCAGAAATAGAAATTTTTTGCCTCGTCGGTATTATTGTATCCACTACCATAAAAGAAAACAATCGTTGTCACAGTGTATGAAAGACTTGACAAAATATCATTTATTTTTATCAAGGACTTTATTCTCCGGCGGTTTATGCAATTCTTTGAGGTGGAAATTTGAAGCAAAGGTTTTTATACTTTTCAATATTTTACATCCTATCACTACAGCGAACATTTAAAAATTAATTTTGAGAAAATTAAACACCAAGAACAATTACTTTTGTAACAAAACTGTGATCAGGATAGCTTTTATGATATTATTTTATCTAACATACGTTGGACGCCCGGCATCACTGCTAGCTATATATAAATCAACTATTATCCTGTGTAAACAAAAACCTATAATAGATCAACCTGGCTATGACAGCTAAGTAGATAAATATTTTTTATTAACTTCCAATAATTTCGAAAAATATGATGTGGGCAGTACATGACTTTCCCTACTGACTCAAAATCATTTTATTTTTATGTCATTAATAATTCATTTAATTGTGTTTAATTGCTCAAAATAACACTGAATTTGCACTTTTAATTTATTTTACTTTCCCTGCAATACATGGTAATGTATCGGGAAATTATTGGAACCATGCCGAAAATCGCAACTCGAGTTTTCGACGGATCTACGGGTTTCAAGACCTCTATAAAACGAAAAAACTATTTTAGCGTGACATCTGTGTGTGTGTCTGTTTGTGCGTCTGTGTGTCTGTCTGTGTGTCTCTCTGTCTGTCTGATTGTACAGATTTTGTATCCACTCTAACTAAAAAAACTAATTGACCGAATTTGATAAAATTTGGTAGGTAAGTCACTTGTGGGTGAATCTGGTGCTGATTAGTTTTAGGTACAATTCGGGATAAAAGAACACGCCTTTTTTTACGAAATGGCCCGCGAAAACCTGTATCCACTCTAGATGAAAAACTAATGGACGGAATTTTGCAAAATTCGGTAGATAAGTCGCTTGTGAATCACCCTGGTGCAGATCAGATTTTAGTATGATTCGGAAGAAAATAAACTGCCTTTTTTTGCAAAAGAGTTAGCACAAATCACCAAAATCCAAAATAAAAAACTAGGCATGCTAAAATATATCAATTAAATTTTTTTTTACATGTGATATTTAACGATGAAAAGAATAAGATCAACCCCATTACACTAGGACTAACCGTTCTCGAGATATTTTAGTTTATCCGTATTTCCTCTACGTCATCTTTAGAAATAAGTTCAGTTAACAAATGAGAACAAATATTGAATTAAAAGTGAATTAAATTTAATTAAAATAAAAATAACGTTCATATAAGTCTGCAGGGAAATTCATGTGCTGCCCACATCATATTTTTTTGTTTTCATTTGGTAACTGCATTTTTTCAAAAACGGCTTCCCGAAAATACGAAAGAGCTAAAACATCTCGAGAACGGTTAGTCCTAGTGTAATCGAGATGGTTATATTCTTCTACTATTCAAAAATTACGTATAAAACAAGCGTTAAATTGATGCATTTGATCATACGCAGTATTTTATTTTACATTTTGGCGGTTTTTGCGGGCCATTTCATAAAGCAAGGCAGGTTCTTGCTTTCCGAATCGTACCAGAATCTAATGAGCACCAGGGTGTCTCATAAGTGATGTATCTGTCAAATGTTGTGAAATTCGGCAATAAGTTTAGGCGTTATAGTGGATACACTTATTGCACAGACAGGTACATGCACAGATACACACACACACACACACAAACACACACATATATATATTTATATATATATATATATACACACATATCGCTAAAAATACTGTTTTCGTGTTCTAGAGGTCCCAAAACGGGTAGATTCTTCGAAAACTCCAGTTGCGATTTTCTACACGATTCCAATACTTTCTCTATACATTACCATGTACTGAAGAGAAATTAAACACCTTAAAAACTCTAAAACACACTATATCTTAGTGAAAAAAAGATAAATAGCTTGCAGGGAGAAATTATTTACAAAACTTTGAAAAAACTATATCAAAGAATAAAACACCACGATGCATTAATTTTTTTCCGATAACGGGACTGATATAATAAGCATATGTGAAAAATAGATTTCTTTGCAGCTCACTTGGAGGTTTGTTGCTTCATAATGCCATTAATTATTGTGTTTGGTTACATTAAAAAGATGAACATTAATAATTATCTAAAGGTATTTCTTTCTTTGGGGTAAATCTGGTGTGTTTTTCGTACTTAACTGCTCAGCTTAATGTGACCTAAAAGAAATTTCGCTGTATAATCAGAACAAATTAGCGTATAAGCTCGCGTATAAGTCGACACCTTTACGATTATACAAATATGATGTGGGCAGCACATGACTTTGCCTGCAGACTCATATTCACATTCCCTTTATTTCTTCAATAATTAATAAAATTGACTTTAATTGCACAGAATAAGAGCATACTTATTTTAAATTGCTCTGATTATGCACTTTTAATTCAATGTTCGTTCTCATTTGTTAACTTGACATCTTTTCCAAGGTGGCGTAGCGAATATTTGAAAAAACTAAAATATCTCGAGAACGGCTAGTCCTAGAGCAATGGGGTTGGTCTCATTCTTTTCACCGTTATTACGTATAAAACAAGCATTTAATTATATTTAAACATATGTAGTGTTTTATTTTACATTTTGACGACTTTTGCGGGCCAAATCGTAAAAAGGGTTGGTTATACTTTTCTGAATCCTACCAAAATCTAATCAGCACCAGTGTAACCCACAAGTGATTTATTTACCGAATTTTGTAAAATTCTATCCATTAGTTTATCAGCTAAACTGGATATAGGCAGTTTTAGCTGATCATTTCGCAAAAAAAAAAGAGGGCTCTTTTATCCCGAATCGTACCAAAAACTAATCAGCACCAGGGTCTTCCATAAGTTACGTACCTACTAAATCTGACGAAATTTGGTTCATTAGTTAATGAGTTTGAGTGAATACATATATTGCACATGCAGACATGCAGACAGGCGGACACACAGTCAGACAGTGACGGACAAACACACGGGCGTCACGGTAAAAATAGTTTTTCCGTATTCTAGAGGTCCCAAAGCGTGTAGATCCGTCAAAAACTCAAGTTGCGATTTTCGGCATGATTCCAATACTTTCTCTATACATTACCATGTATTGCAGGGAAAGTAAAAACTGTTGTGGGCAGCATATAACTTTCTCTTCGAACTCATATTCATATACTCTTTATTTCTTCAATAATTCGTTAAATTGAGTTTAATTTCCACAAAAAAAAACACCCAACATTATTGTATGTTACATTGAATTTGCTATTTTACTTCAATTTTATTTTTCATTGGATAACTGAACCTATTTTCAAAAGTGGCTGGCGAACATGCGAAAAAAAATAAAATTTCTTGAGAACGGACAGTCCTAGAATAATGGGGTTGGTTTTATGTCTTATTCTTTCATCGTCAAAAATCAAGTACAAAACAAACATTTAATTGATATATTTAAACATACATAAAGTTTGATTTTAGATTTTGACATTTTTTGCAAAAAAAGGCAGGATCCTTTTTTCTGAATTTTACCAAAATCTAACCAGCACCAGGTTAACCTACAAATGAGTCATTCACAAAATTTTGTGAAATTTGTTAGTTTAGTTTTTTCGCTAGAGCAGATAAAGTTATTTTTGCGGGCCATGTCGCAAAAAAGGCAGGCTCTTTCTTTCCAAATTGTACTAAAATTAATTCAGCACCAGGGTGAACCACAAGTGACTTATCTACTAAATTTTGTAGAATTTGACCATGTAGTTTTTCAGCTAGAGTAAATACAGGCCATTTTTGCGGGCCATTTCGTAAAAAGATGGATTCTTTTATCCCGAATGGTACCAAAAACTAATAACCACCAGGGTCACACACAAGTGACTTATCTACCAAATTTTAATAAATTTTTCCATTAGTATTTGAGTTAGAGTGGACACATATTTTGCACAGACGGACACACACACAGACGTCACGCTAAAAATAGTTGTTTCGTATTCTAGCGGTCCCAAAACGTGTAGATTCATAGAAAACTCGAGTTGCGATTTTCGGCATGATTCCAATACTTTCCCTATACATTACCAGGTATTGCAGGGAATGTAAAACTCTTATGTGGGCAGCAAATGACTTTCGCTGTAGTCACAAATTAATTTTTTCTTTGTTGCTTTAATAATTTATTAAATTGAGGTTGATTGCACAAAATAACACTGAATTTGCACTCTGAATTCAATTTTTGTTTTTATTTGGTGACTGGACATTCTTTTCAAAAGCGTTATAAGAATGCGAAAAAACTCAAATATCTCAAAAACGGTTAGTTCTTCAGTAATGGGGTTTTATCTTATCATTTTCCTCTTTTCCTCGTCAAAAATTACGTATAAAACAAGCATTTATTTGATGCATTTGAGAATATGTAGTATTTTCTTTTATATTTTTGCGGGCAATTTCGTACAATAAAGGAGAGTTCTTCTTTTACGAATCGTACCAAAATCTAATCAGCAGCAGGATATCCCGCATTTAACTTATTTACTAAATTTTGAGAAATTTCGCACAGTTAGTTTTTTAGCTACAGTGGATACAAAAAATTTCTGTAGGCCATTTCGCAAAAGAAGGTTTTTTTTTTTTATCCGAAATTGTACCAAAAGCCATCACCAGGATCACACACAAGTGACTTACCTACTAATCTTATGAAATTGATCCATTAGTTTTTGAGTTAGAGTGGATGCATACATTGCACAGACAAACACACACAGAGACAGACAGGCAGACAGACAGACATACACAAACACACACGTCACGCTAAAAATAGTTGTTTTGTATTCTAGAGGTCCCAAAACGTGTAGATCTGTCGAAAATTGGAGTTGCGATTTTTGACATGATTCCAAAACTTTCCCTATACATTACCATGTATTGTAGGGAAAGTAAACATGGGGGAAAAATATGAAATAAGTGTATAGGTGAACTGTCAACGTAAATCTGGTGTATTTAAAAAATTGTACAAACTGTTATTTAAAACGGTACTAGCTGAATACCCGTTGAAAATCAACGTCTCCTAATAAGCAACCCCCGAATAATATAGATTTTTAAATAACTCGCGTTTCACATTTAATCGGCAAATTGAATATTTTGGTGTGCAGAAACCTCTAAAGATTAAAATATTGCAATACTTAAATTCCACACTTCTTCCTTTCGAACTATCTACCCATACACAAAATTAAAGTCTTTATCTCATCTCGAAGCATGTTAAAGGAAGCGTGTAAAACATATTCGAAAAATCGAATATTTTAGTGTGCGGCACCCCCTAAATCAGCAAATATTGGAAATCTGAAATTGCACACTTTCTTCCTTTCAAACTATCTACTCGTTCCCCAAATTTGAAGTCTTTATCATATCGCGTAATATGCTTTTACTGTCATTTCACTTTTCGAACGTTTTTCTGTGTAGCATCCCCTCAAATGTACATTTTTGATAAACTGTATTCATCAAATGTATTTATCAAATGATTAGCCCATATATTAAATTATTTTAAGTCGTTATTACATTGTAAGGGATGCAATATTCATTTCTTCGTCAAATCGAATATTTTAGTGTGCGGCACTCCCTACATTAGCAAATGTTGGAGCACTGAAATTGCACACTTTCTTCCAATGCAACAATCTACCAGTACACCAAATTTGAAGTCTCTATATCATCGTCGCAAAGCATGCTTTTTCTATCATTTCACCTTTCGAATGAGTTTGTGTGGAGTACCCACCCCTTAAATGAGCATTTTAGAATATCTCCATTATTCTTGGGTTTTCTATCAGAGGATTCGCCCATATATGATATATCAAGCCTCTATCACGTTTTAAAAGGGGCGTTTCTCCTCCGTTTTAAAAGGGGCGTTTCACCAAAATCGAGCATTTTGGTGTATGGCACGTCCTAAAGTAGAGGATATTGGAAAATTAAAATTGCACACCGTCTTCCTTTCAAATTATCTACCAGTACACCAAATTTGAAATATCTATCTCATCCCGAATCATGTTTTTTATCATTTCATATTTCGAATGTTTTTCTCTGGAGCACCTAGCCAAACATTTCTCAGAAACTCTCTCTATTCGTCTTGAGTATTTTCTTTAAATGATTAGCCCAAATACCGAATTTCAAGCTTCTATCAAAATTTCTCAGTTATTCGGAAAATCGAACATTTGGAACAATCGGTTTGCAGCACCCCTTAAATTAAAAAATATTGGAAAACTGTAATTGCATATACTATTCCCTTCAAACTATCTACCCGTACACCAAATTTGCAGTCTCTATCCCATCCCGAAGCATAGGTTTTCGTCATTTCACCTTTCGAATGTTTTTCTCTGGGGCACCCTCTCAAACGAGCATTTTTGAAAAACACTTTTGTCTTAGGTGTTTTCATCAAATCTTTCAGCCATATACCGAATTTTAAGCCTCTATCGAATTTTAAAGTAGCCGTTTCTCATTTATTCGGGAAATCGAATATTTTGGTGTGCGGCACCCCCTTTAGTAGAAGATATTGGAAATCTGAAATTGCACACTTTCTTTCTTTCGAACGATTTACCCATACGTCAAATTTTAAGTCTCTATCTTATCGCAAAGCATGCTCTCCTATCATTTCACTTTTCGAACGTTTTGGTGTGGAGCACCTCCTCTGGAGAACGTTTTCGAAAAACTCCATTTTTCCAGAGGGTATTATCGAACTACCGAGCCGTGTACCAAATTGCAAATCTACCATATACGGGAAGAGCCGAAAAAAACGCGACAGACAGACGGACAGACGGACACGTGGCAATTAGTATATATAGACTAGCCGAATACCCGTTGAAAATCAACGGTCTCGTAATAAGCAACCCCTGAATAATGTAAATTTTTTAATAATTCGCGTTTCACATTTAATCGACAAATCGAATATTTTGGTGTGCAGAACCCCCTTAAGAAGAAAATAATGGGAAACTAAATTTCCGCATTTCTTCCTTTCGAATTATTTACCCGTACACCACATTAAAGTCTATCTCATCCCGAGGCACCCCTATATTAGTATTTCTCCTTTGGAACTTTTTTCTGTGAAGCACACCCATAAATGAACATTTTTGAAAAACTCTCTTTGTCTTGTGTTTTTTATCAGATGATTGGCCCATATACCGAATATCAAGCCTCTATCACATTTAAAAAGAAGCTTGCCTCATTTATTCGAAAAATCGAACATATTAGTCTGCGGCACCCCTTAAGGTAGCAAATATTGGAAATCTGAAATCGTTTTTTTTTGTCAAATGGTTAGCCCATACACTAAATTTCAAGCTTCTATCACATTGTAAAGGAGGCGTTTTTCATTTGTTCGGCAAATCGAACATTTTAGTGATCGGCACCCCCTACAATAGCAAACGTTGGAAGACTGAAATTGCGCACTTTCTTCCGTTCCAACTTTTTACCCGTACACCAAATTTGAAGTCTCTATCTCATCGTGAAGCATGCTTTTCTAGCATTTCATCTTTCGAATGCTTTTGTGTGAAGTATCCACCCCCTTAACTATACATTTTTTAAAAACTCTATTATTTTTGTAAGTTCTATGAGATGATTCGCCCATATACCAAATATAAAGCCTCTATCACGTATTTAAAGGAGCGCTTCTCCTTTATTCCGAAAATCAAACATTTTGGTGTGCGGCACCCTCTAAAGTAGAAAATATTGGTAAACTGAAATTGTACACTTTCTTCCTTTCAAACTATCTACCCTTACACTAAATTTGTTATCTCTATCTCATTCCAAAGTATGGTTTTTTATCAATTCACTTTTCGAATGTTTTACTCAGGAGCACCCCCTTAAACAAACATTTTTGAAAAACTATATTCGTCTTGGGTGTTTTCGGCAAATGATTAGCCCATATACTAAATTTTAAGCCTCTATCAAATTTTAAAGGCACCTTTTCTCATTTATTCGGTAAATCGAACGTTTTGGTGTGCGACACCCCCTTAAGTAGAAAATATTGGAAATCTGAAATTGCACACTTTCTTCCTTTCGAACGATTTACCCATACACCGAATTTGATGTCTATCTCAATGCAAAGCATGCTTTCCTATCATTTCACTTTTCGAACGTTTTGGTGTGCGGCACCCCCTTAAGTAGAAAATATTGGAAATCTGAAATTGCACATTTTCTCCCTTTCGAACGGTTTACCCATACACCGAATTTGAAGTCTCTCTTTCATCGCAAAGCATGCCTTCCTATCATTTCACTTTTCGAACGTTTTGGTGTGCGGCACCCCATTAAGTAGAAAATATTGGAAATCTGAAATTGCACACTTTCTTCCTTTCGAATGATTTACCCATACACCAAATTTGAAGTCTCTATCTCATCGCAAAGTATGCTTTCCCATCTTTTCACTTTTCGAACGTTTTGGTGTGGGGCACCCCCTCTATAGAACGTTTTCGGAAAATTCGATTTTTCCAGGGGGGTTTTATCGAACGACCGAGCCGTGTACCAAATTGCAAGTCTCTATCTATTCGGGAAGTGCCTGAAAAAAGTGTGACAGACAGACAGACAGACAGACGGACAGACGGACACTTGGCAATTAGTATATATAGATTCTACTGTTGCTAGCAAATTTTTTTTTATACCAATTAAATTTGCATTTGGGATTTTTATTAAACTAATTAATATTTAAGACTCTCAAGGAAGTGTAACACTATTTAACTGTAACACTATAACTGGGAAACTGTAACACTGTTAAAATTTTTTGCATATTTGATATAATAAGAATAAATGTCTCTCTGAGTGTGTCTTTGCGGATTGTAGAGAAAAATTTAACACTTATGCAGCCGTGAAATTTGGTACCCAGGATTTGGTGAATCGAGATATTTTTAATTAGAATAGGTATTTCATTTATTTTAACTTTTAGCACCTTCACACTCATCCGTTCCCCGGTCGTCCAAATAGTTGCTCAAGTCCTCTGGATGAGCCGGACGGCCTACACACATCTGTTCCTTAGAGACAGACCATACATATTATCATACAGTTTCCATCTTGACACCATCGGAAAAATCAATGAACGTTTTTTCTCGTAGAATAATTATTTCCTTCGGGGTTTGGGGGGGGGGGGGTGTATTTTTTGGAAATACACCAAAATTTGAATTTTTAGATTATTTTCATTTCTTTCGCTGCATCTGGAAAACAAAGATTAATACATTACCATAGTTTGGCCAAAAGTGTTGCGATTCTAATAAAATTATTTTCGAATTTGCAAGTAATTTTTATTTTGGCGATTTTTTAATCGGACTTACAGTTAACATTTACGATTCTATTTTCTCCCCTGAGGAGCTTTCCACAATGGAAGTTTAGGTATTTCGCCTATCGACTACACATGCCCGACTGACGGGGTTAAGCAAAGCCTACAAAAGGGGGGATTTCCGTGGGAAGGGGAAATGTGTGGTAACGTGATACAGGAACCATTTTGTCTTCGCATTTTCATGAAAAGTCAAAATGGATTTAGTGGTTCGTAGGGATAAGAGCATATTTCTTTCGCAGCAATTTTCACTGTTATTTATATGAATAGAATATATTTATTTTGTTATATTTTTAGATTTATTTATTATATTGTTATATTTTACATTAATGAATCCAATATATACCAATATACCTTGCTTAAACACCCAGGTAATCTCGGGTACATTTTCTGGTTTTTAATATATTTTATTTTGTTTAACAATGTATGCTGTTTAATGCTAAAAAATCAACTTAATTTAAAATTGGCTACGTTAAGTTTTGTCTTATAGTCAGTACTATAAGTTTGCAAATCTTCTGTCATTTTGGTCACCGGGATTTTGTGGTATCGAGAGACTTTTCAACCCCCCCTTAATTTTGTCCGAACCCATTGTAGAAATCAAAAATCACCCAATAGGTTCTGTCCTGCGGTCGATACTATAACTACACAATAATTCAGATTTGTAGGTTATCCGGTGTAGGATTTCTAGGAGATTTAGAAGTTCTGAAAACTTAAAAATTGGAGCAATGTATTTAAGCACAAATAAGATAATAATACAACATACAATTGTTTCAAGGATACTCTGGATCCCTTTTGTCAGTGCAAAAAAACAATAAAAATAGAAGTCAAATGGACAAAATGGGTCGAAGAATGCATCAAAGAATGCAGCATACTGGAATCCTTTGGCGGTACAAGAGAACCAACAAAACAGACGAAATGGGCTAATGTAAAACAGACGAAATGGACTAATGGGTTTGTTGGTTCTTTTGCCCTGACGAAGAGAATTCAGCGGATCCTCGAAACAGCTATATGCTGCATTATTATCTTATTTGTACTTACTTATGTTTCTCAAGATTCCCTCATCATTTTCACAAAGTGTTTTTCACTTATTAATTTAGAAATACTTCTCAAAATCACTCCGTTTCCTGCGCTTCTTGGAAGAAATTGAAATTTCGATGCTATAAATACGCAAATAAGATTTACGCACAAGTGACAGGAAGGATTCTACAGATTCTGAAAAATATTTCATAAAGTCCTCCATTTTCTTTATCAAAAGTGGGACATCGTAATTCCGGTTCAGTTAGGATATGTTTCTTTGTCGAAGTTATAAGGGCGCAAAAATCCAGTTATCTAAATAATCACCAAGAGGCACGAGGGTCTGAAAATACAAAAGAAGTTATACATTAATTGTATAAGGAATCCGTTTTGTACTCTTTGAGTCTAATTCGATTTTCGCTTTCCCAAAATTATAATTCAAAGGCATGTACGGCCCATTTCCAATATAAGTAATAACAGTTTCGTCCAGTGGATTAATAGAGCTTTGTCTGAACAGTTTAATGATCCTTCTGAAAAGACTCAGTTTTTGATATTTCCAAGAGCTCTGCAAATTACGGCCAGCGATTTTCAGTTTGTGAGTATTATGATGCACAAGATGCTATGCCGGTGTAAAAGGAGTAGACAATGGAGTGTTTCATTGCGGTCTTCGATCAAACACCTGAAACAGAATGATGATGTAGCATCCTTTTGCAATACATGCGATAAAAATTTTACCCCAAAAGCAAATTTGATGATATGGCGTCATCTGATTCTCATTTCGGTCGGAACCCGAATCTTCAGGTACTACTGTAGGAGTTTGAGGCGTACGCTCGACAAATGCAATAATTTTCCAATCTGCTTTATGTATATGTTACCGGCAATGTAAGAAAGCCTGCATTCTATAGAATACCTAGGAATTTTAATACATACCGGAAACTGGTCGGCAATCTATGAAATGATTAGCATTTCACATATTTCCTAGGCATTCTATAGAATGCCAAATGACAAATCGGCAAAGTATGAAATACATCTCTGATTCATTCCTTTTTCCATACTTTACCTACATAGCATTTGTCATTTTATAGAATACCTAGGTATTATGCACAATGCCTAGGGAAAGTATATAATAATTCTCATATTCCATACTTTGCCTGAAAAAGGCGGTATTCTATAAAATGCCTAGGTATTCTATTGAATGCCGCCATTTCATACATTGCCGGTAACATAACTGACAATCTATGAAAGCCGGCATTCTATAGAATACCGAGGCATTTAATAGAATACCGAAAACTGGTCGGCAATCTATGAAACGATTAACATTTCACATATTTCTTACGCATTCTATAGAACACCAAATGGCAAACCGGCAAAGTATGAAATACATCTCTGATTCATTCCTTTTTTATACTTTGATTAATAGGATTTGTCATTCTATAGAATTCCTAGGTATTATATACAATGTCTAGGGAAAGTATATAATTCTCACATTTCATACTTTGCCTGAAAATGGCAGGTATTAAGAAAATGCCTAGGTATTCTATAGACTGCCGCCATTTCATCCATTGCCGGTAACATAACTGGCAATCTATGAAAGCCGGCATTCTATAGAATACCTAGGCATTTAATGGAATACCGAAAACTGGTTGGCAATCTATGAAACGATTAACATTTCACATATTTCTTACGCATTCTATAGAACACCAAATGGCAAACCGGCAATGTATGAAATACATCTCTGATTCATTCCTTTTTTATACTTTGATTAATAGGATTTGTCATTCTATAGAATTCCTAGGTATTATATACAATGTCTAGGGAAAGTATATAATTCTCACATTTCATAATTTGCCTGAAAATGGCAGGTATTAAAAAATGCCTAGGTATTCTATAGACTGCCGGCATTTCATACATTGCCGGTAACATATACATAATTAGCTTGAGTGTAGCTCAACCCGACTTTCTCATACCAAAATCCATTTTTTTCCAATTGCAAAAATGTTGAAAGTAAGGTAGGAAATTAGACTACATTAATGAAATAGTCCTCCCATTAATTTTCAAAAAGTTACATTTTAAATTTTTAAACAACCCCTTAGACAAAATTGGTCAATCAGAATATTTTTATTTTTAATGCAACAAGATCATAAAAAACCCGCATATCTGTATCTTTAAAATCAACAGAATTATGATAAAGATAAATATCTGACATATGCCACTTTTCCGTACCATATGAAAGCTGTTTCATCCGTGAAAATAGGGATCATAAACAAGTTGACGACAGCAATTGTTTAGATCAAAAATATGTTAAAACGTGAGTAACTCCAACATTTTTTTTCCCACATCGCCAAATCAGCGATGAAGACTCAACCGGCAAGCATCTAAGGGTTGCCAGAGCAACAGAGCGAGAGCACAGAAGAGAGAGAAGCAAGATATAGATGGGAAGTGGAAAGCAAGGCGCATCCGGCGTCGTGAATATTTTGAAGAGTTACCCAGTGAATTAAATGTTTAAGTGTTTGTTATGTTATGTGCTTTCGTCTAAATAAATGTGTTTTGTGTGAAGCGCGGATGTTTTAATAACAGTTGGACTTTTGTCGTGTGCTTCTATTCAAGTGTAATGAAATAAAATTTTGCAAGGTAAGTGTTCCAAAAAGAAATGACGCACTAAAGAAGAACCTCTGAAGTTTACTACGTGTCAACATTTTTTATCACAAATGCATCTAAATAAAGCATTACACAGACAGAGATCATATAAAGCAGTAGTACTCAGTACTCGGTTGGGTTTCCTATGTATTATCATCCAGTTTTATCTTTTTGGTGATATATCACAAATTTACATTTCTAATTTGATACATAGTCCCTATTCACAATGTTCATTTTCAATTATATATAACTCGCTCAATTTTAAAAATATACATTTGCGGGTTTTTTAACACTTTACAACAAAGTTGAAAAGTGTTTATGACATTGTTCATTCATTCATTCATTCACTCATTCATTCATTCATTCATTCTGTCTGTCTGTCCGTTAGCACGATAACTGCCGTAAAAATGACATAATCAAAATGAAATTTTAGTATGTTGTTCAGACGGTCTGTAGAACGTATGGGAATATAAATGAATAATATCAACAAATTAGTTTTGGATTGAACCCGGGTCGAAAAAATGAAATACATTGAGCCCTATGGGCACTAATTTTTCAAACATTTTTTAAGCGGATTTAAAATTCATAAATTGCTTCGAAAATTTTAGGTAATATTCAACTTGTTCCATAAAATATATAAAAAAAAATTCAGCGAAATATATTCAGTAGTTTTTTAAATAAAAATTAAAATAATAATTACACCTCTTATATGAAACCATCACGTGACCATGATATGAAACGCTCACATGACCCACTTCAAAATGATATATGACATCCATCTTGCTTGACAATCGTGATTTTTTAAAGTTCTTTTTAATTCATATTGAGTGTTGTATCCTTCCTAAAACTACTTTATTTTTGCTTAAATTCTGTGCATCTACATACTGAAACAACGTAATGACAATATATTTCAGTTTAAATGCTCATACAAATGCTCATCTAAATTTGATTATTTCTACAACTAAGCCTACTTTTCACCTATGTAAAATGTAAACAGCAAAATATATAGAATGAGTTGTATTGGAATTCCTGTATTTTTTTAACACAAAATAATTTAGTCCATGGTGTCTGCATGGCTGATATGAAAGAAATATTAATTGATTTCATAAAGAGAAGGACGATTTCTTTCGATGAAATTTCAAGCATAGAGTTTAATTTTTTGTAGCTCCATGGTCTTAAACAAAATTTTTAAATAAAATAAATTATTATAGTATTGTGATGATTGAAATGAATGGGAGAAAGTTATGAATGAAATCCTGTTTTTACAGAGAGATCCAGGCGTGTTATTTTTTCTATGACGTCATTTGAATTAATTTCAGTTGTTTTTGATGAAGTTTTCAAATATAATAAATTATCGTAGTATTATGATAATTCTAAAATTATTACCGTGGAATGTATCACATGTTAGAGACGTTTAAACCAGGCAATTTATATTTCAATGCCGTCATTTGAATGAAGTTCATTTTTTTCGATGAAGGTTTAAGTTTTCAAATATAATAAATTAATGCAGTATTGTGATAAGTTTCAAAATATTACCGAGGAATGTATTGCATTTTAGACTTGTTTAAATAAAATTGCATTGAAGTTGGAAAGTGTTTCATAATCAATGCTTTAAGCATGATTGATCTTTCTTGTTTGATTATCTTGTTGTATTTAAAATAAAAAAAATCACATTGACCACATTTTTCAAAGGAGGCCGTATAAAAATTTAAAATGTGTATCTTTTTCGAAATTAATGCGAACACTATTTTATTAACATAGTCTTATTTTCTACCTTACTTTCAACATTTTTGCAATTTACATTGCCCACCTATCTCCAACAGGTAAAGAATTAAAGCGCGTTTCAAACTTTTTGGGACACACCCTATATATATATATATATATATATATATATATATATATATATATATATATATATAGCATAGTAAACATATTAAAATAAAATTATTTCACAGTTATCCAATTTTTCTCCAGAAGTTGGCGCAATGCAGCACATTCTCCTAAAGTAACATATAAGATTCATATGAAAAAGAGGGGAAATGACCAAATGCAAGGCATAAAATGGTAGAGGGGGATGGCGACCCCTCTTTTCCGTTTAAAAGACTGCTTTTATGCCCGGGCAACACTCACGGTACCAATGCCATGCAGAAGCCATACTTCCGTAAATGTGTCAAATCAAAAACACTCGAAAAAGTGCAAAGAAAACAAATAGGAATCGACCAGGATCGCAAGGGAAAGAATGGAAATGCAGCAAATGCCCCTGTCGGTTAAGATGGAGTGCATCATATATATATTTTTCATATGAATCTTATATATATATATATATATATATATAATTATATATATATACAGGTTGCCCCAAAAACAGTGAGCACGGCTGGCTTTTATTCCTTAAACATATATAATAAATTACAAAGTTGCATAAAAAAGGGTACATAATTTTATGAAATCAATAAAAATTTTTATTGGATTAAATTTGAATAAATACAAAATTTAAAATTTTATGCGGCCCCCGTACAGAAACATTTCCTATAATTAAAATGTGCCCCATGCACTAATACGGTGATCTACAAAATTTCAGCATGTTATCATAAAAAATCCCAGAGATATGTATAAACAAATTTTTGAGGGATTAATCACAAATTAAAATATAAATGTTTACAGCAAGATGGCAAATGACGCAACGGAGAAATGCATCATAGGCAAATAATATCTGCTTATTATCTTTAATGGATCTTTGGCATGGATAGAAAACATTTTGAACAACCTTTGTAAACTTTGTGTAAAGTAATTATTTCTACATCGTGTAGATACTTTTGTACCAATAAATAGCAAAATTATTACTTATTTATATAATCAGTGTTTTCTTTCGTAATTTGTGTATGATCCCTGAAACGCGAACTGCTGATATGATTTTTCATTCTGAGAACCTATATCGATGCATCAAAAAATGGTTTAATTCAGCATTTTTGTCTTTTCAAATCTCTGGGAATTCTAATGATGAAATGCTGAAATTTTGTACAGCACCTTATTAGTGTATGGGGCACATTTCACTAATTGGAAATGTTTTTGTGCAGGGGCCGTATAAAAATTTAAATTTTGTATTGTGGGACACATTTTAGAAATAACTTAAAATTGAACTTTAGCTTAATTTATCATTCACATATCTATATCTTATCTTAACATGGCCGTAAAATCGTACATAGTGGACTCATTATTAAATTCGTACATTGCATCGTGTGCCGCTCTTAACCCTCCAATTGTTTCTCTTTCGCGCGAGTTCTGTAAAAGAATTATTAATTAATATAGTACTAAATGTATTACACCATTTTAATTTTAACAGTAAATCATTTATTAACAACATAAAATACTTAACTACCTATTTACAACAATTATTCTTCTTATTAATTATTTCGGCGGAGGAACCATGTGAGACCAGTATTAAAATGCCTAAAATGTAGTTAGGACCAGATATCATATTTGAGGAACACGTGTGAACCCGGGATTCCACACCGTTCACAAACACTGTCAGAATTATGAATGTAATCTTTAAGAGTATGGTAATTGTTTCATATATATATAAACACAGTGAAAATTCATCTCATAAGGCCGGAAAAGTGATCTAAGATAAAGTGGTAGTTACAAACCTGAGGTGCAATCCCTTCCCTGATATGGAGCGAAATTTCTCCATCATGGCTGGAAACATAAAAATATGGAAAGAAACAAATCCATGAAGAATTACTCTCAGTGAAAATTGAACAACACTTTAATAATGGCATTATATGGGTGGATGAACAATACAATCAAAATCAATACAGGTTTCAGTTTAACCATAGGTGTTCTAATCCTTATTACCATTTTCCATATGGCACAGATTACTTAAGCAAAGCCAGATAAGAATATCATTCACTACTTAGAACATTTAATTTCATAAAGGATTTCCAGAATTAATTTCAGAGTCCTTACACTCCACTTCGAATGTTTTGTCGTTGCCATTCTTTTATTTGTCTTGTTGTAACTGTATTGTGATTCAATTTTAACCTGTTTTGTAATGTTTTGAATCTAAAATAAAGTTCCCGGCCACACACTTAGCTACAGTAAACCTTCGGGTCTGTCGTGTGGTCTGGGTTTTCAACACTTCAACTCCACTTCGAATGATTCCTTCATTAAATTATTCTTTACTAATTTAATAATCAAAATTATCTATATTCACATAAATACAATAGTAAATATTATGCTTAAAGGGTTTTCCTGGCATTTTACTTTGACTGACAACTTAATAATTTTAGGATTTTGAATGCATATAAGCCAGTTAAGCACTGGAAGTTTTCACATCCCAGCTTTAATTAATTCAATTATTATACTACTTACAAACACTTGAGTATTAGATAAAAGCCATGGTAGGGCTGTCAAGGCCTAATGAAGAGATGAGGAACTATTTTAAATTTACCTTTTAGATTTTTAGCCATTTTTATTTCGGAGCCAAATTTTATCCGACTGCCCCTACCATATATCCCGTTCCAATCTGACGAATAAAACCAGCGCATCTCTCTACATTTACTCAAAAATGACGTCACATGCACATATACATCAAGCACTGGTCTTTACAGCGCTTCGAAGAGCGAAAAACATGAACGAAACCAATATAAAGCACACCCGTACATCTTTAACGAATTCTTTCAAACCGGAAGTCAGCCGCAAAAATCATGAACATGTAGAAAAACCGCTTCAGAGCCAACCTTCCACTTACATTCTGGCTCGAAAAACACATTTAAAAATAGGAAATAAGCACTTTCACAAATTGCGATACTACACACATACCTTCAAGTCTGTTTTGACCATAGACCATAATGCTTGCATCAGTAACTCGTACTGGCCGTAACTCAGGATGTTTGGATCCATCTCATACTTCTGATTGCACTGCAAATTGATCTAGCCATCGAAGTCGTTCACTACATCTCTAGACACATCTTTCTAAGTTTCATGCTCCTTAATTTCGAGCAGTTAATCTTTTAAGTCAGTATTAACTAAGTCATCGTCATTCTACTATTCGAGAGAGGAGTCAAACCATTACGACAATGTGAAGTAACGACATTGGATGGAAAGGCAAACCAACATCATGCAGGTTATCGTCATTCTACTCTCGAACTACTATTATCGTTCTTATGTCACAGGTTGTGGCTTTTTTGCCTCAGGATTGTCACTCCCCCTTTTCTCTGATTTGCAGCATTCAGGATGACGCAACAAGCACCTTCTCCATTGGTTTGCCTTTCCATCCAATGTCGTTGCTTCACATTGTCGTAATGGTTTGACTCCTCTTCTCTCTTGACACCCCTAAATTTATGGTTTTATCTGATCTTTGGGTTCACGTGTCGTAAACACTGGCGTCATCCAGACTGGAAGTATTGTCCGATGTTTCAGATCAATAAATAATTGGCATAAAACCGTCTCACTAAAACTCGCGTGAGATCTATTCCTGGTCTCACACAATCTTTTTGCAAGTCGATCAATCAACTAATTGTCACCAGCCACGGGGTCGGTTGTTTACGTTCGGTGCTAAAAATGGCATTTAAACGGAAAATGTCAGATCAATGTTGTCATTTTCGTTTGCAATGTTATTGGTATTTAAAGTGTCTGATGTATAAAGCAAGTTTTAAATGAATGAATTTAAAAGAAAAATTTGATTGTTGTTAAGAAGTATGTACCAATGGTAAAGGTTAAGCAAATATATTGTATTATGTTACGAAAATAGCAATAATGAAAATTGGTAAAATAAGGAAGGAATTGTATTAAAATAAATATACTGTGTAATTTGTAAAGGAATGTGTAATTTTGTTAAACGTATCAAGAGTTAAATATATAAGTGTGAAACATTGCCAGGTGAATATGCATATGTTTAAAATCTTTTAAAATAGTCAAAATTTAATTTTGCTTCAGTTGAAAGCTTCACCTGATGGATTTGATGAGTACATAACTTCTAGATTGATAGTGTATAAAATGTATGTTGACAAACTTTGTGTTTACAACAAGACTGTGTTTGAACTGCAATTCTATAACGAACTTTGATCCAGGGAAAAATGCCAATTACAAAGTTGAAAGTGACTCGAACTTTTTTCAAACTTTTGTGGTAATGATTTTTTTTATGTTTCTTTGCACGCGGGGAGATGTGTGAGACCAGAAACAGATCTCAATCTTGTTTTGGTGAGGCAGTTTTATGCCAGTTATTTATTGATCTGAAACATCGGACAATACTTCCAGTCCAAATGACGTTAATGTTCACGGCACGTGAACCCAAAGGTCAGATCAAACCATAAATTTAGGGGCATCAAGACAGAGGGGATCCAACGAACTCTGACGAAAATGTGAAGTAACGACATTGGTTGGAAAGGCAAACCAATGGAGAAGGTGCTTGTTGCGTCAGCCTGAATGCTGCAAATCAGAGAAAAGGGGGAGTGACAGTCCCAAGGCAAAAGAGCCACAACCTGTGACATAAGAACGACACTTAAAAAAGATAGCGATATAGGAGGACGATGACTTGGTTAATAAGAACAATACTTGTTCGACATTAGGACTAGAACGATGATGGTACTCAGTTAAAGATATATGCGTATGACTTGGCGAATACAGATATGACTACGAGAATGACATACGAGTGTGCGAGCCAGATCGGCGAATTACGCGTAAACGAATTACACTGCGAGTTGACTCAAGTATTATGGTCGGCGATGTACATGCTGGTGACCAAGCCAAGACAGCCTTGAAGGTATGTGCCATTAAAACTAAAGGTCTAAACACATTTTAGGCATTTTCATACTGGTATCACATGGTCTCTTTACGCCGGAGCAATTAGTAAGAAGAATAATCGTTGTCATTCAGTAAATAAGTATTTGTGTTGCTAATAAATTATTTATTGTTAAAGTTAAAATGGTGTATTCCATTTAGTATTATATTAATGAATATTCCTTTACAGAACTCGCTCGAAAGGTAAACAATTGGAGGGTTAATAGCAGCACATAATGAAATGTACAAATTTAATAATGGAGTTCACTATGTACGATTTTACGGCCATGTTAAGATAAGAGATATAGATATGTTAATGATAATTAATCTAAAGTTCAACTTTAAGTTTCTATTTTAAAATGTGTACCACATGTATTTCTTAAAATTCAATTCCCTTGAAAATTTTAATCGATTTCGTAAAATTCTATACCTTTTTCTATGCAACTTTGTAATTTATAATATATGTCTAAGATCAATATTTAAGGAATAAAAGCCGAGGTCCATGTTTTTGGGTGACTATGAATATATATATATATATATATATATATATATATATAACGAAAATATATTATAATTATTTATTAATTATGTAATTAAATAAAAATGAAAAATAATAAAATAAACTAAAAAAATTAGAAAAATCCAAAAATAAGATATTGTGAGACTAGACATAGATTTCACATTTGATGAGACACGTTTATGTACAAATTTATGGTGGCCAAAACGGCGAACAATACTTGTAGTCTGGCTGGCACCGAGTTTTATAACCCCGTGAACCTAAAGGTCAGAAAACCACAAATTTAGAGGTGCCCTGACAGAGGGGGCCGAGCTGGGTCTTACGAGATGTGGAATGGTTCCATTGGTTAAAGGAGTAACCAATGAAAAAAAGAAGATTGTTATGTCAAACTCAATGCAGCAAATGGAAGAAAAGGGGGAGTTCCACCCCCCTCCAACGAGGGAACTACAGCCTGTGACCCGAGAACGACACAAGAAGATAACTTGTGCACAAAAAGGAGATACTAACATGACTTGGAACAGATAACTTGTACAATTTGACTTAAGGTAGTGACGTTTTAATACGACCTAAGATAACTTGGAGATGATGACTGGATTTGGTGAATTCAGACTTGTAGAGTGCCTCGTAGAGGTTCCAAAATACTGGAGATATATTAATGTGTGAGTGCAATCAGAGTACGAGAAGGAGCCACACACCAAAGAGTTATCCCGGTCGTCCATTCTGTTGCTCTAAGTCCTCTGGACGAGCCGGACGGCCTGGGGCTTTCACACCAAAGAGTTATGGCGAGTACAAATAACTGATGCAAGCATTTGGTATATGATCAAAGCACAAGACCGAAATTGAAAGTATGTGCCCATTGAAAATGATATCTGGTCATAACCATTATTTAGGCGTTTCCGTTTTGGTCACATATGCTCCCCTCCCTCGCAGAAATAATATAATTAAATAGTGTAATTGAATTTATTTAAGATTTATGTTGTTAATAAATGTTTTATTGTTAAAGTTTAAATGGCGCAGTCAATGTGAGTATTATAATAATTAATAATTCCTTTACTGGACTCACACGAAAGATAAATAATTGGAGGGCTATATAGCGGCACAACTAGCAATGTACGATTTCAATAATAAATCCACTATGTACGAATTAACGGCCATGTCAATCTTAAATGAATTTAATATTACAAGTTCAACTATAAGTTTCTTTTTTTTTCGGCTCCCACATTTGGTTTCCGTGACGTTTTTGTATGAGCCACATTTGGTTTCCGTGACGCTTTTGTATGAGTGCAAAATTTTAAATGAAAATTTTAATAAATAATACTGAGATTAATAAAAATAATTTAAATAAAGAGATGAATAAATTTAATGAAGGAACATGTGTTGACCAGATTTTTGCATTGTTTAAAATTAAATATGCGCAGTCACTATGAAAAGAATTTGAATATATTTAAAATGATTGAAAATAATGTTGGAAAAATTGATTATTATTAAGAATATTTAATTTGCATGTTGAAGTGTTTTATGTACAGTATTTTTGAAGTGTATTTTATTCTGTAAATTTTAAGTAGGATTTTGGAAGGGAAAATTATTGTTTTAAATGCCTTTGAGAGGAAGTAGAAATTCTAGACGACAAAAGTCTCCGGACATAGCACAAAGAGAAATTATTGAAAATCCGGGAGTAAAAATACATAATTTTGGTTTAATTAATGTATTGCCAGTTTTTTATGGGAGGAAAGACGAAGATGTCAAATTTTTTATCGCACAGTTTGAAAATATTTCGAATGGTCGGAGAAAAATAAAGTCGTAATTTTAAAAACTAGGTTAAAGGAGAAAGCTTTTGAATTTTTGTCAAAAAAAAGAGAGAATTGCAGAAAGCAAATAAAATGGGAGAGATAAAAGAAATATTATTGAAACAATTTAAATCTCTTACGATGCTTCAAAAGCAGACAAATTTGAGTAAAATTAATATGACGCCAGGAATGAAAGTTGCGGAGTTAGCGTTAAATAGTTCAAATTCGACAAATGCATTTTTAGGGAATTACGCAAATAATGAAATGTGTAAAATTAAGAACAATTTAATGTTCTCCAAATTTATGGAAACTATAAGACAAGATCTGGCATTTGAAATTAAGAAATTGAATATTGAAGGGTTTGACAAGGCAGTGGAATACGCAGAGCACTTAGAAAAAATTTTGGAGGAGGATTGCGACTGTACAAGAAATTAATGCGATTTATCGCAATGAAAATGTGGGCAAAAATTTTAATGATAGACAAATGGAAAGACATTTACAAAATTCAAAATTTGAACCTCAGCAAGTAAAATATGAAAGGCATGAAAAATCAGAAAATGAAACTATATATTGTATGGGATGCGGAAAAAGAGGGCACTACTTTGCTACCTGTTGGCACAACCAAAACGCACAAAAAATTGTAGAGAAAATAAATATGGGAATAACAGAAGTGAATTTAGAAATGAACAAAATAACGGATTTGGAAATGATCAAAACAACGGATTTAAAAATTTGCAAAATAATGGATTTCGTAATGCGCAAAATAGCGGATTCAGAGAAAGAGATACGGAAAGAAATGAAAGGCACAATACAAATACCCAAACTTTTGCGAAATAAGGATTTCAGGGGCAAGAAAGAAACCGTATCGGGCCTTTAAACTGACGGAGGGGCTTTGGCCAAGGGAAAATTTCAAAAATAGACCAAAGTCCCAAATAAGTAATACAGGCCACAACGCGAAAATTACATACAGATACGAGAGTAGAAATGAAAATTATAAAAGGGAGATTCGCACGCGAAGCCCAGGACCCAATTTTCAGTTAAATCAAAACTAAAAGCAGCAAAATAAACTTAACAATCAAAAAATTAATAGTGTGGAAAGCATGCAAAAATTTACATATGTTCCCTGCCCGAAGGATGAGGTCATTGGCACTATTGCAGTTTTGCTTGCACAGCCTGGATGGGTGAGGTTTGATAGTCACTTCGTCGAAAGCCTAAAATGTGAGGCAAATATTAATAAAAAGAAAATTGAGGAAAATACATGTGTAGAAAATAATATAGGTAAAAACTTTACAAATAAGGAAAATACAGGAGTTACAGAAATTATTAAAAATGAATATGCGGCGTGTAATGCAAAAATAAATTTAAATGATGAGTACAAGAATGAAATTAACTCAAAATCGACTCCGATCGTTAATAAAAAGTATGATGAAATTAAGGAAACTAGTTGTAAAGTTTCGCAAATTGATACACAAATTTTTGAAGGTAGCCATGTTAATGACTATACTTTTTCAAATGATAAAAATAATAAAAATGCTGATACAGAAAATGATTTTAAAATTGTGACTAGTGCAAAAACGCCAATTGTTACACAAGATGAAGTAAAGTCCGGCCGTCCAAATAGCTGCTCTTAGTCCTCTGGACGAGTCGGACGGTCTGGGTCTTCAACAAGATGAAGTAAAGGGCCAACGGCCGTACCGTGCTGAAAACACCTGTTCTCGTTAGATCACCGAAGTCAAGCAGCATCGGGCGCGGTTAGTACTTGGTGGGTGACCACCTCGGAACGCCGCGTGCTGTTGGCCATCTCGGGTGCGGTATCCCCGTGGTTTGCGCGCTAGATTTGCACGCTGCCACAAATGCCGCCGTGTTCATGCGGAGTACGATCACGTTAAACATGTGGGTCCGTAAGTCCTTCCGAGAGGTTGGTGGTAGGGGAAGGAGGGTACGGTCGCTGTGGATGCCTCCCCCACTGGGTTCCGGTCTAAATTGGGTGGCACTTCCCGGCCGTCCATACAGTTACCTTACATCTTTCTGGTAGGTCGGACGGTCTGGGTCTCAACAACAACAAGATGAAGTAAAAGGCATAGTTGAATTTAATGAAAATATTAAAAATGGTTATTATCACAGTCAAAAATTCGCTCAGGTCGATGACGCCAATTTTCTTAAAAATGAAAAGGTTAATGATTGTGCTGAAAAATAATGTATTAATGAAAAGTCAAATCTGGACGTCCTATGTCACTTTCACATGCAGGATTTCTTTGCAACCAAGTCAGTTGATAACAGAAAAATTCGACGTAAGTCAGGAGATCCAGGATAAGGAGGTGATCTTTATCCCCACAAAACAAGCAAAATTACTCTTTCCATTTGGTGCAATTCGAACTGTAATAAAAAATAACAAAATTGATATTGTAAATAGTAATCAAAAGAAGATTAACATTACGTTTAATAAAAATATGAAAGTAGGAATGACTAAAAATTTCAAAAGAATTACTAATGAAGCAATGCAAATCGGAGATACCGTATTTTTGAAAGAGGAAAATAAACCAAATATGCTACAAGATAAATTTCAAGGACCCTTTCGAGTAATAGAACTTGGAGAAAAAATAAATTAACCTTTAGAAATAAATATAGCGTGAAAGATGAACTAATTAAAATTCACGCTACCCAATGTTATATCGAACAAAATGTACAAAGTGCGGAAGAATTGAAGGAAAAATATGATAAAGTCAGTGAAATAAATGAGATTCACGCCAAAACATTTCATATAGCACAAAAGGTGAAAAATGAAAATAAATATAACGGTAACGGTGAAATATTTGAGATTCAATCAAAAAAAATGTTATACTGTACAAAGTGTACATATTGAAATTGTTCAAAATATGAATGAAAATATTCAGCATTGAAGCGAAAATACAGATATCAAAATTATGCAAAATCAAAAAGTTGATAAAAATTTTGAAAATATTGATCATGAAAATATACGAAATGAAAATGTTGAATTGCAAAGAGTACATAATGCAAATGAAAATAAAAGGTGTGAAGAAATTCAAAGTCAAAACAAAAATCATGAGGTGGAAAATACTCAAAATTCACTTGAAATTAAAATAATGGATGTGTTGGAAAATGAAAGTCAAAATGTTAATGTTCAGGAAATTCAAAATGAAAGTCAAAATCATGATAATGAAAATACTCAAATTTCAATTGGGAATAAAATAACGGATGTTTTAGTTAGTGAAAATGTTAATTTTGAAGGTGGTTAAAATACAACTAAACGTCATAGTAATGAAAATATTCAGAAATCAGAGGACAATAAAATAATGGATGTTAGGAAAAATGAAAGTGTTAATTTTCAAGAATTTCAAAATGAAAATAATAATATAATAAACACAACGTAAACACGAATATTATACTGTCATATATCATTTAAATGCTCCACTAATTTTATAAAATGACTGATATTTTTCTCAATATATTCACGAAAGTTATTTCTCAAAACAGCCTCTACTATTCTCAAAATATTGAAGAAAGTCACAGTTCAATATACCTCATATCTCATCAACTGCTCTCCGACTCGGTCATGATTCCTTTTAAAAACTCTCCATTGAAACTTCTGGATACCTCTCATATCGCGTAGAATAATCGTTATTTCGCGGTTTTTCTCGAAGTTGGTAAATCTCGCTAAAGTGGCAATAAATCGCTAAATGTGGCAACCTGTCTCCGACCTTCGGTGCTTTGGAAACCCTAGGTTCTCTTCACGGGGAATGCGTTCACAACAATATACATATATTTGTGTCATATTCATTCATTTCATAAATATAAACATCTTTATTTCTTATGAAATGTTCGTTTACTCATTAAAATTTATATTAAAATTCCAGGCTGAGGTTAAAAAAGAATAATATTTGTTCAATATTATTATTAATCTTTTCTTATTTATTGGCTAAGGCATTTAAATTTCATATCAACGAACTATGATCATCCATTATAAATATAATGACATTAATAACCTGGAGGATAAGACATTTTCTCTTATCTTTTTAATATTATCTAAAATCCCTTTAAGGTATTTCAAATATAATACTGCAGTATATTTTCAGGAAAATTAAGACAAATTGCATGCAAGAAAATATAATTTATTAACTTTTAAAAAAATAATAGAAAAAAAAGGTACAAAAACCCACAGATACATTGATTTTCTGGATCACTAATGCAATATAATATGCGTGATTGTGAAAAATCAATATCCCAGAAAGTCCTTGCCTGTTTTTATATTCCTAGTATCATTAATTATATTCTGTTTAGTTAACTTTAAGAGGATCAACATTTATTATTAAAACAATGTAAGAACTGTCTTATACTATGTGTCATTATTTTAAAATTAATTAGATTGTCTTTACTAAATATCAGTCTAATTTATAGCAAAAATATTATAAGTTAATAATATTAATATTATTTTGATTAAATTAGTGAAGTATTATAAAATATATACATAAATATATCTTTACTCATATTTTATTATACAGGGTGTCCCCAAAACATTGATCTAAAAAATTTGATTATAAGTATAACAAGTATAACAAGTATTTGTGAAATGATAATGGTGTCATAAAGTCTACAGAAAATACTATATAACTTCTCGGTATTTCAAATATGTTTTTCAAGTGTGTAACATCAAACATCTAAAATGTGAGTCTCCACTCGACCCTGTAATTTCTCATATGTATCACTATCATTATCACTATTTTATCACTATCACTATTTTATCACTATATTTTATCCCAATCAATATTTTAACGTCCATTTGTGCCACAATCTATATCATATATCATATTGTACAAGAACGACCAATCATGCATAAAGCATTGATTATGAAACACTTTCCAACTGAAATGCAATTTTATTAAAACATCTCATAAATCTGATAACATTCAGAGCTCATATTGTTTAACTTATCACATAAATACAGTAATTTATTATATTTGAAAACTTAAAATTCCATCGAAAAAACAATGCTAATTACACAAATTAAATGTATTCAAATGACGGCATTGACATATAAATCGTCTGCCTCTCTATGCAAAATTAATGAACACTTTATTCATATCACTTCTATTTCAGACTCCAGAGCTAAATAAATTTGCATGAAAAAAATTCAGCAATTCTTATACAACTCACCTTACAATCGCTTGATTTGATTACATTCTGCATGCTATTGTATAGCGTTAAAATTAGACTTCGTTGTAGTAATAATCAAAGTTTAGTGATCATTTAAAATAAAAACATATTGTAATTGCGTTGGTACAGAATTTAGATACGCAGATAATACGCAAACATGAAGAGGTTTTATGACGGATGCAACACTAAATATTAATAATAAAACGGTCTTTAAATAACTACGGTAACAGAGGGAAATGGAAGTCATATTTTATTTTGCAATGAATTCATGATTTCTTCATATATCATGGGTGCAATTATTAATATCAATTCTTATTTAAAAACTACCCAACATATTTTGCTGAAATTTTTTTTACGCATTTTAAGTAATAATTTGAATATTTCCAAAAATTTCCGAAGCAATTTGTAAATTGTAACTTCGCTTTAAAATCGTTTATAAAATTAGGTTCCACAGGGTTCAATGTATTACTTTCCTTATATACATAATGTATAAGGAAAGTATTGAGACGGGGTCGAAAATTCGAATTCGAGTTTTCAACAGGAGAGCACGTTTCAAGCATCCCTGATCACGAATCAAACATTTTTGAAGTGATGTCTGTGTGTGTGTGTGAAAGTATGTGTGTGTGTGTGTGGAAGTAGATGCGTGTGTGTGTATGTGAAAGTATGTGTGTGTGTGTGGAAGTAAATGTGTGTGTGTATGTGTGTGTCAGTGAGTGTGTGGAGACGATAACTGACTAACGAATGAACCGATTCGAACAAAATTTGGTACAAAAATCATAATCCATAAACACTGGAAGCCTATTGTTTTTATATGCAATCGAATGTTCAGAACCCCCTAAATTTTCGAATGAAATTTTGAAAAAATCGGCAAAAAATCAAAACCGCTAATAAAGTTAGGCAAATAAACATTTCTTATGTAATTTTTCATTAGAAAACGATTGACATAAATTTTAGAACGCTAACATAACCCGTTCGTGAGATATTGTACATTTTTCAAAAAAATTATCAAAATGTCATATAAAATTTAAAAAAAAATATTTCCTATTGAGAAACTTGTTCACCTTTCATATGTAATACCATGCAATAAATTGGGTAACATCATTCTCGTGGATCTAGCTCGTTCCATTCATGAAAAAAGATACTTTAAGTAATACTTTTTTATTTGAACGCCAATAGTCATTTATCTGCAGTAAAAAAAACTTATTTCTTCATAACGTTTGCTGAGATTTTGGCGACGAATTTGGCGGAATGTCGCCAACTTGGCGACTTTTTGAGATGTTGCCAAATAAACGAAAATCTCACCAAATAGATAAAAATGACGCTAAATCAATGAAAATGACGACGAATTGTCGAAAATTCAATATCTTAGAAAGAATATTAGCATCTACTATAAGAAAAACCTATTTTTTTACTGTAGAAGTAGTAAATTCATCACATTATATAAGGAAAGTCATGTGTTGCATACATCAGATTTTTTCATTTTGGCAACCCGGGTTAAATCCGAAACTAATAGGGTCATATTATTCAATTTCATTCCCAAACATCCCACGAACCGCCTCAACAGCATACTAAAATTTCATTTTTACAGTAGTTACCGTGCAAAATGACAGAGAGGCAGAATGACAGAATGACCAAAGTCATAAATACTTTAAATCCTCCACCGCAAAGGGTGAAAAATTGCATTAATTATCAAACGCGGGTTATACTGGAAAATAAAATTAAGCAATTGTCACATCCCTTTAAAAATCCTAGCTAAGCCTATGATAAAATTTGAGCTTGGCATTTTACTACATTGAAAATATAAGAGGGTTTTAAAAATATATTAAAAATATGTATATCATTACAAATAATTTATTAACGTATTTTTATTTCAAGACCCTTCAGAAACCCAAGACGATTTATAAGGTTGAATGTTTGCTTATTTATAATATCGGCTACGACACAGAAACTAACGGAGATGGATTTTTGATATATCCGCAAGGGAATATATCGAAAAGTTTATCGGAAAATTTGTATAGTCGAAAGGATCTCCAGAAGCTTCTCTGGTGACCTATAATGCTGAATCCTTACACATTTATAGTATTGAATACGGTGCAGAGTCTAATGAACTGGCTGTTCGATACACACCCAGGGACGGAAAAAATCATAGGAGGGGACAAAAAGTACTTACACACTCTCCAGAAACCCCTCCGTTGACTCAGAAGACTGAATCTTTTCATACTTATAGTATCGAAAATAGGACAAAACGTAAAGTAGTCGGATTCGATATTTACTTCCTCTCCCGCGGATAGAAAACATGCAGTTCTCTGAAAAATATCTTCAGACTCTTTTGAAGCCCCCTGGTAACTTAGACAGTTGAATTTTTGTACACCACAAGGATGGACACTATTCCGTCCTATTAGTTATAGTACCAACCATGTGACAGAAATTAATATAGTAAGCAAGGAAGATCAATCATTAAAGCATTGATTATGAAACGCTTTCCAACTCTAATGCAATTTTATTTAAAAATCTCTATAATGCGATACATACAGCGATGATATTTTTTAAATTATTACAGTACTGCAATAATTTATTTTACTTAAAAACTCAAAAACCATGGGGGTAAAAATACTTTCTAACTCCATGCTTAAAACTTCATCAAAAAAGGCAATGCTGTAAAACCGTCTGTTTCTCTATGCAAAATCAATAAATATTTTATTCAAGCTATATTCCAGATTTCAGATCTAAATAATTTTGTGTTAGAAAAATTCAGCAATTCATATATAACTCATATTTCAGCCTGATTTGTTTACATTTTGCACACGTTAAAATTAAGCATCGTTGTAGAAATAATCAAGGTGTGATGATCATTTAAACTCAAAAATATTGTTATTGCGTTGGCGCAGAATATAGATGCAGAGAAAATACGCAAAAATAAAGTGGTTTTATGACGGATGCGACACTAAATATAAAGTTAAAAGATCTTTAAATATCACGATTTTGACACGGGGTAAAAAATATGGGTGCCATATTGTTGGTCACGTGATCTCTTCCTATTATATGGGTGTAATTCTTATTTCAATTTTAATTTAAAAAACCACCGAACATATTTTATTCATTTTTTTTACATCTTTTATGGTATAACTTGAATATTTCTTAAAATTTTCAAAGCAATTTGTGAATTTTAACTTTGCTTAAAAAATGTTTGAAAAATTAGTTCCCTTAGAGTTTAATGTATTTCATTTTCTCAACCCGGGTTCAATCCAAAACTAATCGAGTGATATTATTCATTTACATTCCCATACGTTCCACAAATCATCTGAACAACATACTAAAATGTCATTTTGATAAAGTCATTTTTAGGGCAGTTATCGTGCGAACAAACAGACAGACAGAATGAACAAAGTCAAAAACACTTTTCAACTATGTTGGAAAGTGTTAATAATTCAATCTTTCCCCCCAGGGCTGAAATTGTGAAGCTTTCTAGTCTTTCCAGGCCCCCAAATAGCAATATGGTGGTTTAGAATTATAATCCTTTGCACACATATAGTAGTATTGACCGCACTGGATCGAACCTAATTGAGCAACACTAATTTCAATTTCTCTTCTGGAGTGGACAAAATGGTGGTTTAAGTCTAACAGAAACTCTGACGAAGCCCCACAGCGATGACATAAAGAGACTACTCCACCACGGAACAGCTGAACCAATTTCAATTAAGACGACTATTTTCGAAGCAAAGCACAATATTAAAGTTAAACTTATTAAGAAAAACATTGCAGCTTAATTTTTTAAGTGTTCCTTTCCCTGTCTTTAACATGCTAAATACTAGTATACTATAATGTAATGAGATACCATTTTCAAAAATATTTGAAAATCATATACACATTTAATATTAAGTATATCTTCAGACTAAAGAACATGAAGAACATTGTGTTCTACATTAATGCTCAAAACTAACAATTGTGTATGTAGGTATCTAAATGCACTACTCTAAAATTTCTAGGATACTTACAAATGTAATTTGAATTGACAACGAGTTCGACACAAATTATTTTACTGAGGGTTTCTATCCCAAAATGTTTAAGAAATGCTTTGCTAAACCAGCCCAGCAGGATATTATATATCAAAAATAACAAATTTTGTAATCAGTTTTAAACTTTATATTAACTAAATTTAATGTAACCTTATTTTTTTCGGTATGGAAATATAAGTTATTTCTTTGCGTAAATTTGAGGATTTTCCCGTTGCCATTAAACACTCATGATAAGTTCCTGGGATTATAATTATATCAACTAACTGCAGCAGCAAATTGTGCAATTTAAAAATTGAATAAAATTAAAAATTTGCATACAATTGTAGTAAAACACGCTTATGAAAACTAACAAAATTCTAGTAGCACTGCTCTATTTTAATGAAGCCCCAATATGGATATCACGCAGATGTGCAGGAATCGCCAGACCTTCAATTTCCACGCCACATGCCGTTTTCCTAAATTCCACCCTTCCAGATGCCAACTCAATAGCGCCACCTAGTGTGACTAAACGAAAGTAAAACTAGAAAATATGAGTTTGACAATAAAAATTATTAATTGGAATAATTTCAAATGGTGCTTAGGTCACTTAAAGCAATAAATTTGACCCTTCAGCTAAATTTCGTTGCCACATATAATTTCGATACTTTTTATATTTTTAACGCATTTCAAAGGAGTCAGTTTTCTGTATTACTACCATCACTATTAACTATTTCTGTATTACTACTATCATAATTTCTAGGAATTATAAATGTTCCCCATACGAAATATTGTTAAGAAATGTTTGATTATGAATATCTTGTTCAATTCAAAGTAGTAAAATTCTATCTACCTAATTCATGTACGCTACACAATTTGTCGAAGCATAAAATCTCATAGTGTTGTTTAATAAAGGTAAAAACAAACTTGTGTTATCTGTTGGAGTAGACTAAACAGCAATATTTTAATTATTTTGTGAGCATTTAAATTAACAGGAAGCAGATGTAAATGAACTCAGTGACCCCCCAAAATGCAAAAAAGTGTTACAAGTGAGTCCAAGGCATGTGTTACAAATGAGTTTAAGGCATGTGTTACAAGTGAGTTCAAGATATGTGTAACAATTTAGTTCAAGGTATGTGTTACGAGTGAGTTCAAGGCATCTTCAAACTACGGCAGTACAGCACGTGTATCGGTTGTACTAGTATCTTCCATCCTCTTCTACTGAACAAGAAGATGCACACATATTGATCCCGGTTGAAACGCTTTGCTATTGTAAGAATTTTAATTCCTGCCTGGGATGGGTGATAGAAGAGGAAACGAGTTACACACAAAAGGGAAAGTGTTTTCAGTGAGGCTTGGAATTTTCAGTAATTCCGCCGTTCTAAAGTCGAAAAATTGAACTCTATGAGCGGAAATGTAAAGGTTAGAGTGTTCAGAACAAATAACTGTTCAAACTTTTTGACTCTAAGAAAAGGGCAGTTATATTTGACTGAAATTATGGCAGTCCAATAAGACCGAGTCTTCTAGTCTGCAATAAAATCTGGGACAGGAATCTGTGAGGTCACATGATATAAGAAGAGGCCCACTTATAGTAATTTTATCGAAACTAATAATACATATTGTTCGGAACAATAGCATCAGAATTTTTATTTGGTTACTCTGAACCCAAATTACTCTGAACCAATCTGGCAGCATAAAATATATTTCATTTTGTGCCATTACATTCCTATACCCCTTCCCAAAATTAATTAAAGTGATGATGAACATAACAAATTATTTTGATATAACTTTGTAAAGTCATAATTAGAGGCTTAATTTTTATTTCAATAGTAATATGCATCAATGAATTTTATTTGTAGAGTTAAAATAAGTAAACTTTAAATATAATTAAACATTATATTATTAACTTTATATTATTAAACTTTATATTATTAAACTTTATATTTGCTTTTAGTAAGTTTTCAGATGCAGAAAGTGGAATACGTAATTTTTATATAGATTTTGCGGATTTCCACACAACGCGAACATTTAATTAATATCTTCTTAAACGTTAATTACCATATTTGGAACCTCTAATTTCAATTGCCACACATTGTATGTATTTGTTCCTAAATTATCATATTCACATATCATACACAGACACACACAGTTCCACCCGGATCAGCTCAAAATTTGTCGATGGTAGTCTTTAAATACATTTTTCTTTCAAATTCTGGAATGCAAAAATTATCGGTAAAAATTACTTTCTCCACATTATAGTATGAGAAAATAAAAATAATTGTAAAAGCAGATTACACATAAATAACAACATCTTATGTATCATGGCAAAAGATGAATTTTGTATCATATTTTGCGACTATGAAAAAGAAAAATAATGATCTTTTTAATATTCTCCTATAGTTACTAAACGACAAAAACTCTTGATTTTTACATTTACAAATAATAATTAGTCATCATAAATATAATGCCATTAATTTTGTGTAGCGGATGCTGGGAGGATATATAGATTTTGATATTTTTACTTAAAAATATTTTTAACATTTCCTAGTTCAATATATTTACATGCAAAAAAATAACTTGTATTAAAATTTCGTTTTAAACATTTTGGAAAGAATACCAAAATTCAGTTATATATCTTTTTTGTTAACGAATATTAAATAAAAATGTAAAATATACCCCTTCTCATAATTCATTGGAATAGCCTTTTTATCTTAAATATAATTATTTTGCATTTGGTTAACATTACAATGATTAATATAAGTGAGATTATGAAAGACGCTCCCATTGCATATATCAGCATCCATAGTTCGGTTTCGCGCTTATAATGCGCTCATCAGCCTGGAATAACCGATATTTGAACTGGCAACAAGAAATTTATATAAGCTACCATTTTTGCAAACTTCTATGGGAACTGGCAAGTTCAGCCTTTCTAGGTGTCGCGCATGAAATGCATTTCATCTAAAGACATACGAAGATATTTTCATACCAACTTTTTATTGCCAATACATTGGCATTGCCAACTCGAAATTTTTGAAAATGATAACTCGATATTTTTCTGCTAGTTTGGGAAATTTCGAGAATCTAGCAATCGGTTATTGTTATCCCCAGTTATCTAGTATTTTGGGAAATTTTAAGTAAAAGTGTATAAGGATGTATATTGACATCAGCCAAGCTGAAAATGTCTGTCTGTCTGAAACATTGGTGGCAAATTTTGCTCAATATCGAAGATTTTTGAAAATCGTCTAGAAGTTGGTGATAATTTTATGTAATGACAAAATATATTCGTGTGTCTATGCATCCGCGTGACTATGTGTGTATGCCGTCTGCAGTGGAAAATCGAAGTGTCGGACAGTGGCAAAATTTGCTGCAGATGTAACTCAGATTCCTAAATGATGTACTTCGGTGGTTTTTTTTTTCAATTCGAAATATTTTATTAGTTACATTAAGTTGAAAAAGTCCATGGACATAGGTAAAACTAAAATGTCTGTCTGACTGAAACATTGGTGGCGAATTTTTCTCAGTATCGCAAATTTGGAGACTTTTGAGAAACGGGTTGGTGAAAACTTCAAATAATGAAAATATATATTTGTGTGTCTGTGTACATATGACGCTTGCAACGGAAAATAACATCGGACAGCGACTCAATTTTTACAGAGGTAATTCAAGTCCCCAGACAATGTACCTCGATGGAATTTATTTTTATTCGAATTAGGTTTTTAGTTATTTTAAGTTTAAGAGCGATTTTGGGCAATTTTCATACAAATCGGCTTCTTAATGACCCACAATTTTATCGCAGATTCCCAACTTGACGGCATCGGAAAAATCAAAACCGTCCTATCTATCGATTTATTCGATTAAATCTTTCTATCGAATGACGTATTTATATCGATTAAGTCTTTATATTGAATTAGTAAGGAAATTCTTTGATATTTATTTATTTATTTTCAAATGCACCGAAATAAGCATGTTATAGGTAATCTGACTCATTTTTCGCCGCATCCGAAAACAGAGCACCATTCTGTGGTTTGGCAAAATATGGGCGTATAACTTTACATTCTAAAAAACATCTCATTTGAATTACCCCATTTTCGGATTTTCTATAAATTTCCAATCAAAATCATATAAAAGTAAGATTTTGATTCCTCTAGCTAAGAGCTTCATTCTCCGGTCCGGCGGCTGCTATGTACGCTACTGATGTTGCAATTTATCGTGAAAGCCTTGGTGGATTTCAGGGCTTTCCAGACAGATATATCAGATTTTAAAAAATGGCATAGCGCGACTATGCTTTGCAAAAAAGGGAATTAAATGAATTTAATTAATTTCTGCATTAAATCCTGGGAAAAGACCGTTACAGTTTCTAGTGCTATACAGGTTGTCTCAAAAAGATTGAAACGCGCTTTAATTCTTTACCTGTTGGAGATAAGGGAGGAATGTAAATTGCAAAAATGTTGAAAGTAAGGTAGGAAACAAGACTACGTTTATGAAATAATCCTATCATTAATTTTCAAAAAGTTGTACTTTTAAAATTTTTATACGACCCCCTCAGTCAATTTTGGTCAATGAGAAAATTTTTATTTTTAATGCAACAAGATCATTAAAAAACCGCATATCTGTATCTTTAAAATTGAGAGAGTTATGTTTAATTGAAAATTGAACATTGTGAATGTGAACTGTATATCAAATTAGTAATGTAAATTTGCGACATATCACAAAAGAGATAAAACTGAATGATAATACATAGGATACCCATCCGCGTAGTGTGGACCACTGCTTTATATGATCTCTATCTGTGTAATGCTTTATTTAGACGCATTTGTGATAAAACATTTTCACACATATTAATGTATTTTTGATCTAAACAATTTCCATTTGTTTATGATCCCTATTTTAACTGATAAAACAGCCTTTCACATGGTACAGAAAAGTCGCATAAGTCAGATTTTTCATTTATTATAATTCAGTTGATTCTAAAGGTACAGATATGCGGTTTTTTTTAATGATCGTGTTGCATTAAAAATAAAAATTGTCTGATTGACCAAATGTGTCTAAGGGGGTCGTATAAAAATTTAAAAGCGTAACTTTTTGAAAATTAATGGGAGGACTATTTCATTAATGTAGTCTTATTCCCTACCTTACTTTCAATATTTTTGCAATTTACATTGCTCACTTATCTCCAACAGATAAATAATTAAAGCGCGTTTCAATCATTTTGGGACACCCTGCGTAGATTGAATTTCATTGAAATATTTGTCAGTTTGTGTATATTATTACTTTAATGGTCTTGAATCAATATATAGCGAATTTCACTTTTCGTCGTATAAGTATTTTTTATGAGGAGAGATTCTTATGGAATATGCTGTAGGAGAAGTTGCGTTTTGTTAGGTCATAGAACAGCAATCACGTTTTGTAAAGTGGTCGTTCAATAATCCTACATAATAAATGAAGATGCATGTGTTTGTGCAGTCTCTAGTGGTAAATCTAAGCGCCATACAACCATGAAATTGGGTAAGCAAATTCAGCAGGTATTTCTCTGAGTACACAGATGCTCCTTGGCATTATTTTCTTTTACATTCGAATTCGTTTATTAACTATTTTACGTTTTAATCCGATTTACCACAGTTTTGAGTAATTTTCACACAAATCAATTCTTTAGTGACCGAAAATATTTTCAAAGAGTTTCTATCTTAACACCATCGGAAAGATCAAAATATTCTCTTTCAAATAAAGTTTGAAAGGAATCCATAAGACTAATAGACGGATTTTCGTGATTTTTTAAAAATATATACTTTTCATGTGTTTAGAGCATCAACAATTTTTCTATTGCGATATAAGGTAATCGCTTGACAATCCGACTTTTATAATTTTACAGCCGCTCTTTTTAACATTATACACTGCTCCAAAAGAGAAATAATTTCCTTACGCTCTCCGTTCTTTAATTATAACTTTTATACGGTGTACACATATCGCTAATTTTGACATCAGAAGTAATCTGAGTGTTCTTACTTCCCGGCTGACCGCTACCGCCATCTATTAGTACGTACATTTAAAAGAGCTTTTCTCTGCTGTACATTTCTTGTATTTTATTTTTATTTTTACCTTTTCGGGGAGCGTGTGTGGAATTCGTATTCTGATTTCATATTTCGTGGCGAAGTTTGTAGAGCGGTATTGTTTGCATTTAAAGATTTCGTAGTTTATGGTGATTTGGATACGAACGGATTGTGGGATTTGGAAACTGAGTGGTATTAAGTAGAAACCGATTATTTAGGACCCGAGCAAACGTCGGGAAATACATTCTAGTTATTAATATTAGTCGAGAGAGATATGTGTCTCTACGTGTTCATGGATTTTAAGCGCACGTACTGTTGGTAGGCGAATGGGACGAAAGCTTTTATAGTTTTATACACGTTACCATATGTCGGGTTTCATATCTCGTATACCATAAGTAGGAACGTTTAAAAAACAAGCTGATGACAGTCTTAATATTTCATAAGATAATTTTAACCAGATAAAATAAGAATAATTAATAAAATAGTGAATAATATAATTAACAATTATTTAATAAGATAATTAATTAAAAATATTTAATAACATAATTAACAAAATAATAAAATGTATAAAAAAAAACTACTAGCAGCCGGTTATGTCAGCGAAGGTAGAAATAGAATCACAGTGTTGTTGTTGTTGAGACCCAGACCCTCCGACCTACCAGAAATGTCTAAGGTAGCTGTTAGGACGGCCGGGAAGTGCCACCCAATTTAGACCGGAACCCACTGGGGGAGGCATCCACAGGGACCGTACCCTCCTTCCCCTACCACCAACCTCTCGGAAGGACTTACGGACCCACATGTTTAACGTGATTGTACTCCGCATGAACATGGCGTCAATTGTAGCAGCGTGCAAATCCAGCGCGCAAATCACCTGGCTACCACGCCCGAAATGTGCCAACAGCATGCAGTGTTCCCAGGTGGTCACCCACCCAAGTACTAACCGCGTCCGATGCTGCTTGACTTCGGTGATCTAACGAGAACCGGTGTTTTCAGCACGATACGGCCGTTGGCTCCTAGAATCACAGTGTAAAACATCGCTTGCTGTGATCCTGCCCACACCGCAGTAACTTCCATTGACCAGTTAGGAGCTTTATAGCGCTTTTCAGCATGAAGAAACCGATACCTGCAATGACAGCTATAAAACGTATTCTATGTCACAGTTTTGCGAATTTCCTTCAAAAGAAGTCTAACAGATTTAGTCGTAACGCGCATTAGACATCAAAGTTTGCGCTCAGGCTGAAATGGTCAAATACATAATCGCTAAGTCTATCTAAATAGGGCGTTCCCAATCCCTATTCTCCTGCATACAACATCATATAGAAATGAAATTGCCCCATTGGAGCGTTATGCAGCTAGAGATCAATTTTTATGAAATTTGATGCCGGAAGCTGGACATGACTGAGATTGTTGGTATGCATAAAGAAGAATGTGACACATTGTTATTATTGATATGCATATTCATAAAATCGTAACACGTAGCACATTTTATTGCTGCCATTTATGTTATACGATATTTCACGCTGAAGAACATTAAAGATTACTAAACCGGTCCATGGATACAATCATCTGCAATGGAAGGGCAACTCTAGCTTCGAGAACGTTCTTTTTAACATGTTCTGCTGGTATGTACATATAATATACCTAGGAATGCTGTACATCAATTCATTTAATTCAATTAATAGATAGTACACAATCCAAATTCACTTTAAAATTCTTAAATTCAATGTATATATTTTGTTAAAAAAAGATAGTTTAAAAATTATAAATAATTTTTTAAAATGGCAACGAAAAATTAAAACCAACTACATTCATTTTTCCAAATAACAAAATTGATATAAAAAGCGTTCATGTGAAAAATATATTTCTTTGCGTGTCACATTGTAGATTTTTTGCTTCCATTAAAACTAATTATTATGTTCGGCTTAATGTTTTAAATGGCGAATAATTGTTATTAATGATAGGTTAAACATATGGCAATTTTTTAAAGCAAATATTCTCCAATTTTGCTAAATTGTAGCGGTTAAAAAACCCTTTTACTTATATATTTATATTAAACGGTATTTTATATATGTATATTTTAGTATTTGACGTGAATAAAAAGAAAATGATTCTGATAATTTGTGTGCTATCCTACATTTTTAACACTTTACAACAAAGTTGAAAAGTGTTTATGACTTTGTTCATTATGTCTGTCTGTCTGTCTGTCCGTTAGCACGATAACTGCCGTAAAAATGGCATAATCAAAATGAAATTTTAGTATGTTGTTCAGATGGTCTGTAGGACCTATGGGAATATAAATGAATAATATCATCCAATTAGTTTTCGATTGAACCCGGGTTGAAAAAATGAAATACATTGAGCCCTATGGGAGCTAATTTTTCAAACATTTTTTAAGCGGATTTCAAGTTCACAAATTGCTTCGAAAAGTTTACGTAATATTCAAATTGTTCCATAAAATATATAAAAAAAATTCAACGATATATATTCGGTAGTTTTTTAAATAAAAATTAAAATAATAATTACGTATCTTATATGAAGCGATCACGTGACCATGATATGAAAAGATCACGTGACCCACTTCAAAATGGTATAGGGCATCCATCTTGCCTCAAAATCGTGATTTTTAAAGTTCTTTTTAATTCATATTGAGTGTTGTATCCGTCCTAAAAGTACTTAATTTTTGCTTAAATTCTGTGCATCTACATACTGAAACAACGCAATTGCAATATATTTGAGTTTAAATGCTCATCCAAATTTGATTATTTCTACAACGAAGCCCTCTCACTTATGTAAATTGTACACAACAAAATCTGTAGAATGATTTGTATTAGAATTGCTGTATTTCTTTAACATAAGATGTTTTAGTCCATGGAGTCTGCATAGCTGATATGAATGAAATATCCATTGATTTTACAAAGAGAAGGACGATTTTTTTTGATGAAGTTTTTAGCATAGAGTTTAATTACTTGTAGCTCTATGGTCTTAATTTTTAAATAAAATAAATTATAATAGTATTGTGATGAATGACATGAATGGGAAATTGTATTTGAATGAAATGCTGCTTTTATAGAGAGAACCAGGCGTGTTATTTTTTCTTTGGCGTCATTTGAATGAATTTCAGTTGTTTTCGACGAAATTTTCAAATATAATAAATTATCGTAGTATTGTGATAAGTTTTAAAATATTACCGAGGAATGCTTTGCATTTTAGACATGCTTAAATAAAATTGCATTGAAGTTGGAAAGTGTTGCGTAATCAATTCTTTAAGCATGATTGATCTTTCTGTTTCTATGTAACTTAACATGGACTTTGCACCTACGTACTCAACATGTTTGTCCGACTCATTCTCGGTTTCCTGAACACGTAGCGAACTGAAACCCAGAATAGTTTCATCTCACCAAAATTTTAATCTCTCCAAAAATTTACTCTTGTAAAATTTTCCTGTCATTACTTTATTACGTTTACGTGAATAATGGTTCAGCGTCTTTAGATAACACATTCTCCTGTTTCTAACTAGTCGATATGAGTGTTAATAATTCAAGAACATGTGTTTGAAATAAAATTATCCGAATTAAGTTATCCAATGCCAAAAAGGAAAACTGGAATGTAAACATTAATTATGAGAAGAAAATAAATATATCGATACCCTCCCCTATGCAAGAGTGTCGCAAATAAATAAATAAATAAATAAAAAAATAAATTTCAATCACACACGAAATTGAACGAAATTGAAGGTGTAGTCAAATATAATTCGAAGCAATACTATATAAATCTTAACTTTATCCAAAATTGGTGAAAGGAAATGAAGGTGTAGGCGGAAGAAGTATTTCCGACTAATTTATATATTATCGATTTCAGTAAAATATAAATTTTATATACCATTGTTTTGAATTGAATCAAGGTTACGAAAGTCTAATATTTATGAAATTTCTTGCGGTTTTTAGCAAATAATTTAATATCAATCATTATGTTTTAACTTTCACTTTGCCGAATTTCATTATAAGATTCTTATCTCTCTCTCATTAGTGACTCGAATGTTTACTTTCCCTATAAAAATTACATGATAATGTATAAGGAAAGCATCAGAATCAGACCGAAATTGCAACAGTTTTCGAGAGATCTACACGTTTCGAACACTCTATAACCATAAAAACTAATTTCAGCTGGACGTATGTCTGTGTGACTGCCAAATGCATGTATTCACTCTAACTGAAAACTATTCGACGAAATATCACAAAATTTGGCACATGAGTCACTTGGAAATAAAAATAATCTGCCTTATTTTGCAGCTATCCCGCAAAAATCGCATGTATCCCTTCTAATTGAGAAACTAATTAATCAAATTTCAGAAAATTTGGAAGATGAGTCACTTAATACTTAACCTGCCTTTTTACGAAATAGCAAGCAAAAACTATTAAAATTTGGGTATACGTAAAAGATTACGTATGCCCAAATGCATCAATTAAATGTAAGTTTTATACGCAATATTTGACGATTTTTTTATTTCTTTATTTTGTTCTTTTGTTTTTTTGCATTTTGGCATTTTTGCAGTTTTGCATTTTTGCAAAATCGCCTTTAAAAATATATTCAGTCGCCAAATGAAAACGATAATTGATTTAAAATGATACATTTTTGTAATTTAGAATTACGCGTGTTACTTTGCGCAATTAAATTCAATTTAAATAATTCTGAAAGAAAGATTGTGAAAATGAGTTTGACTCTTCAGTGAAAGTCATGTGCTGCTCATTTCAGATTTTTACTTACCCTACAATACATAGCAATGTATAGGGAAATAATTGGAATCGTGTCGAAAATCGAAATCCAAATTTTAGACGGAACTACACGTTTCAAGACCTCTAGAACACGAAAATAATATTTTTTGCGTGACGTTTGTGTGCGTGCCTGCATGTCTGTGTTCCTGTGTGTGTGTGTGTGTGGGGGGGGGGGGTATGTATGTCTGTGTTCCTGTCTATGAAATATATGTATATATTATAGCGCAATTACTATTCGTCAAAATTTCCCAAAATGTGATGGGTGTGCACATTTGCGTGATACCCTGATGCTGACTAGCAAAAGGGTAATCAGCACCATGCAAAAAACGTTAAAATCTAAAATGAAAGAGTACATATAATTAAATCTATATGCATATCGAATAAATGCTGGTGTCACATGTAACTTTTGACGACGAAAAAAATAAGATCAACCCAAATACTCTAGGACTAACCATTGTTCAGATATTTCAGTTTCTATTGAATTAAAACTGTAAATGCAGTGTCATTTTAAATGATTATTTGCTACATTTTGAGCAATTAAACTCAACTTACTGAATTATGAGTCATGAAATAATGAATTATACGATGAGTTTGAGTCTGTATCGAAAGTCCTATACTCCCACCATCATATTCTTTACCCATAATTCACGTTATAAATCCGGCAACAGATACACACATAATTTTTTGTTCATCGTAGATGGATTTTAAAAAGCATTTGCTGTAAACATCTTGCATTTTATTGTATTTATTCATGTGAATCTGTTTATGAAGATCATTTGTTGTTGAGGGTTTGCTTTTCTTTTAATGTATTTTAAATTTTTAATGTATTTTATGGTATTTTAATCTGTATTTTTTTAATGTATTTTTATTCCTGAACTCTAACTGGAACTACGTCCTGTAGCTTGCAATCTTTCTCAAATAAATAAATAAATAAAATAAAAATTAAACATCCTGATGCACATGGTTGAACGCTTTACAACAGCGTAGATGAGATCGGATTGGAATACATAGCATTCAGACACTCCTCTTTTTATAGAATATGGGCTTCCAACACTTGTAGAGAGTGTCGGGTTTCCATAAAATTAATTGATTATATATTTAAATTCCTAATTAAATCTCTCAAGCAAAGAAATAATCTGCTTAACTTAAATGCAAGCTCATCTAGAGCGATTATACTGGGAACTAAATGTTAGTATGTAACTGAAAAAATATTATTATTTTTCAAAACATTTTTGAGGGGAGAGGGTTTATCGTTCTGTTTTTCGTGTCTTTTCTTTTCAAGTTTCATTCCTTTCTTCCCATTTCTCACTAGGTAGCACTACCGCTGCTGTAATGATGCAATCCCCAACATGTGGTACAGTCATTTAGCATTAGGTTTTTGGCTTACTCGCATAGAGGAAGAAAACCCGTAATGTGCTTTCGAAAAAATTGTCTGAATTTTACAGTTTAGGCGCAGCATTTTACGTTTTGATATATTCATCCACTTTTCTTCTTTTACTCGACCGTTCGACCTACCTGAATGTGTAATGTATCAGTTTGGATAACCGGGATGTGCCACCCAATTTCGATTCGAACCCAGTGTGAGCGACATCCACTGGGGCCGTACCTTCCTTCCCCTACGATCAACTTCTCGTAAGGACCTATCCACATATTTAAAATGCCCGTACTCCGCGTAAACACGTGGGCTGTTTGGGTAGAAGCAATAATCGAACTCGGATAGTGCGATTGTAATCCTCGCTAGCCAACAATGGGATGTCCCGCTCCTCCATTTATCTATAGCTTTTCCAAAAACGCCCATTCTGTAGAATCAGAACCAAGTATCTACATTGTAAAAGAAAAATACTAACGAGAGGGTATACGGTCATCAACAGTTGCGCGGGCCAGCTGACCCGTCCCGTCCCTCCAGGAGCCTAATTTATTTATTAAAATGCAGGTTACTTATTTATTTGTATTGTTATAATTTTCTTACGCATTCAATCTATTCCTCCTGACATATAGAGTAGAATCCTAACTGTGCTATTGGAACTCAACGTATTAATATCTACGTGAAACACTTGGCGCAATTTAAAACAAGATGGATACCATATTTTATTTTGAAGAGGGTCAGGTGATCTCTTCATATATAATGGGTACAATTATTATTTTTATTTTTATTTTAAAAATTACCGAACATATTTCGCTTAAATATTTTTTATATATTTTCAGGGATAATTCGAATATTTCTTGAAATTTTCGAAGCAATTTGTGAATTATAAACTCGCTTAAAAATGTTTGAAAAATTAGGTCCCATAGGGAGTAGTATTTCATTTTTTTCAACCCGTGTTGAATCCAAAACTAATTGTATGGTACTATTCATTTACATTCCCAAATGTCCCACAGATCTTCTTAGCAACATACTAAAATTTCATTTTGATAAAGTCCTTTTTGTAGCAGTTATCGTGCGAATGGACAGACAGACAGAATAAACAAAGTCATAAATACTTTTCAACTATGTTGTAAAGTATTAAAATTGCGTTTTTAATGATAGCCGTTGTAATGATAAATTTGGTTAAAAACATATCATTTAATAGTATCGAAAAGAAAATAATGAAATTAAATAATTATTACCAGTTTACAACAATAAAACATCAATTTATTTTTTATAAAAGCAATAAATTATGTTCGGTCTTTTCTACTTAATTGATGCATGTTATATATCATAGTTATTATTATTTTTACATTCACCAGCAAAATGCAATATATTTCCTATATGATAAAATTTAAAATTTTGTTTTTGGGTCAGCTTCTTCGATATCTGAAAAGATAAAAAAATTTACAGCCATAAATATTCGACATCTTCTCATTTTAAATTTTTTGCATAAATATTACAAATTATATAGAACCAAGACACATGGTGCCTTCTTGCATTATAAATGTATTGACATTAGTTATCTGAGGTTACCCAGAATATAATTGAGTTTCTGTTACATTTTAATACATTGTAAAAAAACTATAAAAGTGCAAGCCAAATATATTTTTATAAACAGGAAGAAAAATTATCTTTAGAGGAGATATAGATAAAAAAAATTAAAAAGCAGGAGAAAGAACGCGAAAACTGAGATATAATTATTTTCCTGATAACGGAAGTATTATAATAAACATCCGTGATAAATATATTTCCTAAGATGGATTTTTCCCTTCAAAATTCCAGTAATTATTATAAATAAATAAAATATATATTTTCTAGTAAGACGTTACTATGTTAACATTAAAACATTTTTTACTTTTTCTTTATAATATAAATAAAATATTGTATCCTAGAACATTCGTGTTGTTGACATAAAATTCCTTTTAAGACCTCCGGAACACATTTAAATTACTTTTAAAAATGTTGGCCTTTGTCATGTGTGCATACAGAGTTTCTGGAATAATTCTTACGCATCCATAACAACTTCAAAATAAAATGTGTCTGGGCATGCGCCAATCACAGGCCAATATATATCATGAAACATATATCCCGAGATCAATATATACTAAAACTAGAATATGTACCTGGCGTTTCTCGGGATTTTCAGCAGGGATAAGTTGAATTTATTAATAAAAAATATAACAAAAGCTATTAATATAAATAACACTGTAAATTATACATAATCCGTATACAACTAGTGCCACAATCCCAACTCCAAATTATCTCCTTCCATCTATCTTTAAAAAGGATCCGATCCCGTGCGAATAAAAGGTTCAAATGGAAATCCTTCCTCTAGTAGAGAAGGCTTCTATGGCTCTAAGAACATGCGCTGGTGCCGAAACGAAGGGCGAAATTATGGCCTGGGCAAAAACTTACAAAAATATTACATTAGAAACAATCCCAACTGATATACAATTCAGTTGGGATTGCTGCCCATGGAGTTCAGTTTGTTCTCTTTCCCAGACGCTCATCCTACTGCACTAAACCTTCGGGAGAGAATGACGGACTGTGTTTTTCAGACTCCACTTACATACACTGATATTTGCACTTGACATATACATTGATATTTACACTTGTTTAATCGGAAATAAGGTACCATTATTTTTGTGTTATTTATAAATGGTGCCCAATTTCCGATGAGGCAAATGTACATATCTGTGTAAGTGCAAATACGAGGACCGCACTGAAATTTTTGAGATACGGCTGACTCACCCTAGGGTATGAGCAACAGAATGAGTGGCCAGATATACGGCCAAGTGTACAAGTTAAACTTACCAACTTTTAGGAGTGTTCAAAGTACTCCCCTCCAACATCAATTCACTTTTGTAGGCTACTATTGTCCAAAGATTAAATGCTTCAAGCCATCCATTTCTTGGAATCAATGAAAAATATGCTTATAGAGCCTTATCAATCTCATCTTAGGAATGAAAACGACGCCCACAAAAAAGTGTTTTTAGATTTAAAAAATAGTCAAAAGTCACATATAGAGTCGGCTGGCCTGGGCTTTCGACATAGCAAGATCGGGAGAATAGGATGGTTGTTCTATCATGTTGATGATTTTTGTTCAAGAAATTCGACTGTCATTCTTGCTGAATGAGAAGATGCATGGTCATGGTGAGGCATGTGTCCCCAGCTATCACTTCCTGAAGAATTTCTGGAAGAGACTTAGTGGTGTACCAGTTAGCTGTAACTGTCTCCTGTCCTTCTAGCTTTATGGCTTTGATCAGACCTGTACTTCTAAAGAACACGGCATACATTACTGTTTTCATTGCTCGTTATCTTTCCACCATTGTTGATTTGGTGTCATCTTCAAAGACCCATACTTTACTTTTTTGACGTGTTGGAACGTCAGAAAACGGCATGTACGTTTCGTCTTCATTTGTGATTTTAGAAATAATGCGGTGTCACCATCATTAAGTAATTTTATGGTTTATTTACTGATCACTCCGGTTTTTGGTGTTCTGTTAAATAATGGGAGACCCAATGACAAACTAATTTTTTCATATGCAGTTCTTCGTGAATAATTTTATGTATAGCTGCGGATCGAACGTTACGTTCCTCCTGTATCACTTGGTAGGTACAGCGATTACGATCGATTAACATTTTTCAAATGGTCGACACATTCTCTGGGACTACAGCTGACAAAGTTCTTCCTGTGTGCTTTTCGTCCAGGAGAGAATTTCGGCCTCTTTTAACTCTGTAAACCATCTGAATACAGTGGAACTAGATGGAGTATAATTTCCATATGCTAATTGTAGACGTTGAAGACATTCTTCTTGATTTAGCCCCACTTTAAAATCATAGAAAATCATAGCTCGATAATGCTCTCGCGTCAACTCTATTTTATTTTCTGTCAAAATTTATTCTACGACAGCTAAATTGTAATTCTTGCCACAAATTATCGTCTACGGACATAAAAGAATTCAAATTTAAATATCCGACCAATATTTTTTTTAGGGCATGTAGTCTGCTCCTGTCTGAAAAATTTCTGTGTGACCCTCGTATCACAAATGTATATATCTCCATCTATTAGGTTCGAAGATGTAACCGTCTAAAATCTTTACATTTTTCGTTACTTTCTGATTTCAGCCAGATACCCTGACGACAAAAATTATTCACGTTAAAGTACTTGATTCTCTGTAGAAAAATCAAATGCTGCCGTCACTCCATTTATCAATTTAATTCAAATTTTAGTAAATGATGTTTGCACAAAAATTGTGTATTATATGGTAGGAAATCACGACCGAAATTTATTGACATTAATCATCTGGAGCTTACGCAGAAGAAAATATATTTTCTGTTATCTTATAAGATATTTCAGAACCTCTTAAAGCATAAGTTAACTAGTTTTTTTTCTAACATGAAGAGAAATAGCCTTGAGGGGACATTTATATAACAAAATTCTGGAAAAAGTAGCAAATAGATAAGTAAAACCAATATAATAATTTTACCGATAACTATGAATGGAAATAGATTTTTTTTCATGTAAAGACTCAATTTTTGTCCTATGAAAATATCAGTAATTATTGTATTTGTTTAACATTAAATACATTGTTATAAATAGCTAAAGTATATTGCTTATAAAAATATACACTATATGTTCAAAAGTATCTGGACACTCCTCCGGAGAAGTGTACGAGGCTATGTACGTCATAGAATGAGATAAAGGTAAGCACCATAGCCTCGGGTGGTCAGAAACGTGCGTTAGATAGACAATGGGTAAGTCGGCGAGCTGAGTGAGTTTGTACGTGGCATAATAATTGAACGCCATCGTTGCAAAAAATCGGTTCATGATATTTCGGCGTTGGTGCAGGTACCTGGATCAACTGTAAGGATGTCATTGTAAAATAGACACGTCTGCGATCTATGACTGCAGGAAAATGTAGTGGTAGGCCTGAATGAAGTTGTAGGTAAACCTACAGATTGCAGCCGTTGAATCCTGAAGAGAGTGGTGCTGAAGAATCGCAAAGCCCCAGTCGCAGGGTGTACTGGCGAGTTCCAAAATGCATCTGGAGTCGTCTGTAGCACCAGGTCTGTTCATCAGGAGCTGAAGAAAAAATTGGTTTCTACTATCTTGTAGCCGCTCCCAAGACCAACATCAGCACAGTAACTGCGAAACGTCGGTTGCAGTGTTGCAAAGCTCACAGATATTGGACTGTTGTTGTTGTTGTTGAGACCTTTGGAGTGATAATTAGTGATAACAAATACTTTGGAGTGATGATTACCGCTAGAATGTCTGGCAGTCCGACGGACGTGTAGGGGTTTGACGGATGCCAAGCGAATACTTCCTGCCAGAGTGTATTGTGCCAACTGTAAAGTTTGGTGGCGGATGCGTCATGATTTGGGATTGTTTTCGCCGTTCGACCTGGGCTCCTTAGTTCCTGTGGCGGGAAATATGAACGCTGTAATGTATGTTGACATTCTTCATAACTCTGCATTTCCAACTCTATTTCAACAATTGATGCAAAAAGTGGCTCAACGTTCTATTTATATGTGCAACATACCTCTCTGATTCCACAAAAGTAGGTGCCCGGATACTTCTGGCCATATAGTGTATATATATGCCTAGTATAAGCCCAAAGAAAAATAGGCAACAATTGTTTCAGATATTTACAGGCTACAAATGTTATCATTTAATGATTCGGGTCACTTGACCTTGGGGACACATTTTTGCGAAATATCCTCTACTTGGAGCATTTTAGAAATTTCTCGAATTTTGGATTTCGGTTAAGAATTTCCCTAGTTATATGTTTTTTCAAGAACATTTCACAGACTGTTTATATGCTAATTGTAAATCACCTGTGTGTTAAGAGTTTAATTTTTATTTTCCATATATACATAGTATAATATGTAAGGAAAGTATTGTAATTGGGTCGAAAATTCGAATTCAGGTTTTCGACGGGAGATCACGTCTCAAGTATCCCTGGACACGAATTAGACGTTTTTGAGATGATGTATGTGTGTGTGTGTGTGTAAGTGTGAGTGTGCGTATGTGTGTGACAGTGTGAGAATGTGCGTGTGTGTAAGTGTGAGTGTGTGTTTGTAAGTGTATAAGTGTGAGTGTGTGTGTGTAAGTATGTGTGTGTAAGTGTGTGTGTGTGCATATGTATGTGTCTGTGTGCATATGTATGTGTGTGTGTGTGTCAGTGAGTCTATGGAGACGATATCTGACGAACGAATAAAATGATTCGAATGAAATTTGGTACAAAAATTACAATCCGTGAATACTGAAAACCTGTTGTTTTTTAACGCAATCGAATGTTCAGAACTCCACTAAATTTTCAAATAAAATGTTGAACAAAATCATCAAGAATCAAAATCATTCATAAAGTTACGAAAATAGTCATTACTTATGTAATTTTTCATTAGAAAACCACTGACACAAAGTCTAGAACGTTAGCATGAACCGTTTTCCAGATATTGCCCATATTTTAATAAATGTATCAAAAAATCACATAAAATAAAAAGAAATATTAACCATTGTGATATTTGTTCATTTTTCATATGCAATACCATGCGTTAAATTTGGTGACACCATTCTGTTGATGTAGTTCGTTACATTCATGGGAAAATATACTTTGGGTAATGCTTTTGTATTTGGTAGCCATAGTCGTTTATCTGCTATAAGAATATTAAAGTCGCCAACTTGGCGACTATTTACTTAACGACTTAGCAATATTTAACTTAGGCAACTATTTACTTAGCGACTATTTACTTGGCGACTATTTACTTGGCGACTTAACAATATTTAATAAAGTCGCCAACTTGGCGACTTTCTTAAATATTGTTAAATTAACGAAAATGTCTCCAAACTGATAAAAATGGCGATAAAACAATGAAAATGATTACTAATTGAAAAAAAAAATCAATATCATGGAAATAATATAAGAATCTACGAGTACTATATAAATAACCTATATTTATTTCCGTCCTTAACTTTTAGATAGCATTTCAGTGACGAATTTTTCGAAATATTTTCATCTTGCAACATTTTAAATGTTGCCAAAGTGACAAAAATATCGCCAAATTGATCGAAATGACGCCAAATGAGAAGTAATATTTCGCAAATTCTGATTTCCGTCATATAACGGGCATACATTCTAGTGTATATGAAATACTCTTCTCTGCGTTTGTCTGTAACACACGGTGACGCATTTGTCAAACTTGGCGAATAATCTAGCAAAGTATAACCAACTTTGCGATATTTCGCACCAGATTGACAAAAATTTTGTCAAAATTGCAAAAGTGACACTAAATTAATGAAAATGAGGCCAACTTGGCGAATCCATTATTTAAATTTATTATCCATTATTTATTTTATTTTCGACGCTTGATGCCCGCATTCGTTGCGATGTTACGATATATTTTTGGTTTATTATACGATTCGATGATTACGATGTATTTAATAAACCTTTATTAATTTATGCTAGAATGTTATTCATTACAAATTCTTCTGCCTTATACATCCCTTAGACTAGAGATTTATTAGCTGTATATTATGCTGGTATACGCATAATGGTGATCTACATAAAAGTAGTCTTTATCCAGCAATTTGAACACATTAATTTGAACACACGCCGTAACTATATTATTTAGAGGTATTTTAATGGAAACGACTCGCATCGTGAAATTTCCGAATATATTTATTCTAAAACGATTTAACTGATTTCACAAAATTGAAGCAATTAGCGGCGCCATCTTCGTGGATTTGAGACACTTTTTGAACCCCACATGTCCATATTTGTTGTAGGTTTCACGAATCTCTAATGTTTTTGTGCATATTTAGTGCAGAAAATGTATGTATGCATGCATGAATCTTTTTTTTTGCCATTAATTATTCAAGTTATTTATTATTCATTCCCTGTTTACTATACATAAAGCCGTGTATAGAAATTTCTCTCGCAGACTGTGTATTGTATTCTGAATACAAGTTTGTAACTCACAAATGATTTAAAGAAAATTGTTTTGACATTTTTAACAATGAAAATATTACCCATAATTAAATGAAGTTAATATCTATAAATATGTTGTTTCTATAAAGATAAGTGAGTTGGACATTCACACGGTGTCTGTATATTGTATTATGATAATGCTGCGCCTACAAAAGCAAAATAAATGAAATAAATAATTAACCTGAGAAAATAAATATTTTTCTGTACTTACGTATAATTTGCTTCATTTTAGCATTTCAGTTGTCTTATTGCACTAGATGAAATGAACAGAATGAAATTTAAATAACACGTAAATTCTTTTCAAAATGCATGGTAAAAATTCCAATAATTTTTCATGTCGGTGCCTATGGAAGCAATGAAACTAAGTGAGTAACTTCTTACTGTGTTACGAAAATGTAAAATGGCACTGGATGTTCTTTTGATAACCAGAAGGGAACGCATCTTTACAGGCAGTCATTTCTATTACGTCAATGTAGGGTTGCATATTTGTAGACTCGGAGCAGTGTTGCCATATATGACGCGTCATTGTCAACTTTGCTAGTTTTGGAAATTTTTCGAATCAACTCAAACCTTCTGAAAATAAAAAATATTCTTGGAGATGCGAGCCTCTTTTAGAAATTTCTGCGCAGAGTATATAAAATGAGTCATCGCTCAGTTGGCGTGATACGAATTACATTGAATTGATATGTCAATGTTTTTGGAACACAGCTGTTTTGTGAAATTAGTGAATCATTTAATTGTTGTTTTACTGTACCTGGCAGTTGTTTGACAGTTATCGAGCTATTTGCTGTATATTGTTCCGGTTTACGCAGTATGTTTTGCGTTCAAATACCATTTTTAACACTTTCCAACATAGTTGGAAATTGTTTACAACTTTGTCCATTCATTCTGTCTGTCTGCCCGTTCGCACGATAACTGCCGTAAAAATGACTTTATCAAAATGAAATTTTAGTATGTTGTTGGGACGGTCTGGGGAACGTATAGGAATGTAAATGAATAATATCACACAATTACTTTTGGATTGAACCTGGGTCGAAAAAGTAAAATGAATTGAACCGTATAAGACCAAATTATTCAAACATTTTTAAGCGAAGTTAAAATTCTCAAATTGCTTCAAAAATTTTAGAAATTATTCTAATTATCCCATTAAATATACACAAAAAAAATCAGCAAAATATGTTCATTAAATTTTTAAATGAACATTAAAATAATAAAATTACACACATATTATATGAAATGATTGAGTGATCCATTTCAAAATAAAATATGACATCCATCTCTTCTTCCCAATGTAAAAATCGTGATTTTTAAAGTTCTTTTAAATTTCTATTTAGTGTTGCATCCGTCTTAAAACTGCTATATTTTTCCGTATTTTCTGTGCATTTATATTCTGCGCCAACGCAATTACAATATTTGTTAGTTTAACCTTTTGCCTACGGGTGGAATAGCGTTAATCCCAAACGAAGAACCTCACAAAAAGACAGTTATTTGACATGCAAGCATTGACATCCATGGATGCCAATATGCAAAGGGGGATAGAACTGTTTGGGATAGGGTAAGTCAAATACTTGTATTTTTGGGAGGTTCTTCGTTTGGGATGGACGCTGTCCCACCAGTAACAAAAGGATCATCAAACTTTGATTATTTCTAATACGAAGTCTAATTTCAATGGATGCAGAATGCAAGCAAGTGATTGTAAAATGAGTTGGATAAGAATAGCTGTGTTTTTTTCATGCTAAATTATTTAGCTCTGGAGTCTGTAATGAAAGTGATATGAATGAAATATCCATTGCTTTTACATACAGAGCCAGATAGTACTCATGTCCTTGTCGACGAGTCGGTCGGTCTGGGTCTTCAATACAGAGCCAGACGATTTATATTTCGATGACGTCATTTGAATAAAGTTCATTTTTTTCGAGGAAGTTTTAAGCTTTCAAATATAATAAATTATAGTATTACTGTGATCATTTAAAACATATCATCGCTGAATGTGTCATATTTTAGAAGTGTTTAAATAAAATTGAAATTTCAGTTGGAAAGTTTTTTACAATCAATATTTTATACATGATTGATCTTTCTTGTTTATATTTAATTTCGTTCTAGAACACCGATTATTTATTTGTCTCGACTGTATATTCACTTTTAGACCCAGAAGATGTGTTTTCAAAATTTAGAAAAAGCTTAAACGTGTTAGTTATCTAGAAATTTATACCCATTCTTGTATTCTGAAAGTATACCCACTATTCCAGAGGATGCGTTGTAACATTTATTTTGACTATTTGACCCAATTTGCTGTTAGTGTGTTTTTCTAGTTGCATATTTTGTCCAATGATAATTGCTCTAAAAATAAACCATTTTCGGTGGAATTTGGATATGTGGTTTATATTACTACTTTACAGCCCGAGTTCGTTGGTTAACATCTGGCCGGCCATAGGAAAGATCGAAGAACGTTCTTTACAAAGCTATTTGAACCAATTCCGAAGAATAATTTCTTCTTACTTAGTGTTTTATATATATCGAGAATTGTTTTTGTTAGGTTATGTGATACTTCGTTCGTGGTATCCCAAAAACTAAAATTAACACAATTCTACAGTTTTGCCAAAAATTCCGTATATCGTATATGTATATTTTATTTTATTTTATTTTATTCAATTTACGTGGCAACTACAGACGGAATCCAGTTACAGTAGCCACACAAAAATAAAAAGAACAGAACATAAGATACAATAATACTAAGTCGTATACATGTCAAGAGCATTCAAACAGACTTTTTTAAAACAGGCAGGAGTCAAATTAAATATATCAATATCAGTACAATAGTTATTACATAGATCAACAAATTTATAGATAGAATAGCCTTTAAGGCAATTGCGTTTAATAGTAGTATTGTGAAATAAAGTTTTTTCCTTGTATTATTAACATATATATGAAATTCTAGGCAAGAAAGTAAAATGGTAATCAATAGTATTATTTAAAACTTTATAATAAAACAAAAGGCAGGACCATTTCTTCTTCTTTTAAGAGACATTAAACTATATTTCCGTCTGAGTTCACTCATATGCATATCATAAGAATAATAGCCAGATAATCTGTAATCGTAAAAGTTTACGTAAAAGTAATCTGTATACGTAAAAGTATATTTTGCACGATTACTATTCGTCGAGAATGCAGGCCGTAAACAGGGTCCCAGATTATTGCACAATATTCTAGGATTGTTCTAACAAGGGTTTTATAAATACAAATAATAGTATCAGACCTGACAAAAACGCGAAATCGTCTTAGGGTGAAACAGGAATCGTCTTAGGGTGAGTCTTTGTTATGTTCTTTTAATAGTATTATCAATATGTCTCTGAAAGTTAAAAGTATCATCGAAAGTGACACCTAAATCAATAATATGAGTACAACGCGATAAAGGTAAATTATTTAAAATGTAGTTGTAATTGAGAATATTACGGATCCTAGAAATGCTCATAATATAGTATTTAGAGACGTTTAAATGGAATTTATTTAAAACAGTCCAGTTATACAGTTCATCAAGATCTCTCTGCATCAATTCACAATCAGTTAAAGAGTTGATTTCCATATAAAGTTTCAAATCGTCTGCAAACATAAGACATTTTGCAGTTTTAAAAATCCGGAGAATTTCATTAATAAAAATTTAAAAAAAGGAGTAAGCCCAGATTAGAACCTTGAGGAACACCAGAGGAATTACAGCATAGTCTAGAGTTTACACCAAAGTCTTTACAGAATACAGTCTATCTGTAATATAAGAGTATATCTTAAGAATTTAACGAAAAATTATCGATTTCTTAATATTAATTTTGCTAATTAAGCAAGCGAACTGTTAAAAAAATATTTTCTATTTACACACTGTAGTCGCCTTCCCGATTGAATTCAGGATTTTCCAACCTATCAACTGCGCATGACCAACAGGCGCGTTTAACCCTTTCGCGACGAACGGCACGCCCAGGTGCCAGATGCGAACATGCATTCAAGGACGAACGGCACTCACTCGGGCCAAAGGAAATTTTACCGCAAGCGGATAGTGGCACCTATAAGTGCCACCGCACAGAACGTTTTAATTTGTGAACTAGATGGCGTTACTTGTCCATGGAACTAACTTCAATTCTCGTAAGCAATTCTCGTAGCATCAACAATTTTATAATTGAGTTTCGGTTTTTATTTTTATTTCAGCGTTATGATTTCGTTGGTGAATCATAGGAATATAAGAAAGTATTTTATTTTGTTTGGGTTTTAGAGGCAGTGAAATTATTCGTTTATTTCGAATAAAAGAATGGGAGCAGCTAACGAGTATTTTGTATTCAGATTTGTATGAAAATTATACATCAAATAGAATATAAATATTTCTTTTATTCCTGTAAAAAGTAGATTTCTGTGTTGAATAGGTGACTTTTAGTGAATTTTTTTCGATAGTTAGGCTTAGCGCAAAAAATGCGCCGTCCTTTTCGACCAGTTCGGAAGCGAAGCACGTCGTCTTTTGGACCGCGACAGCTCCGGAATGCCGCCGTCCCGAAAGGGTCCACTTCTACAGAAAGAGGAATCATTCCTGTGTTTCTGTGGAATGTTTGTTTTTTGCTATATAGGAGCAATTGTTTTTCGCGTTTTCATACGGAGTAAAAATGGATTTCGATATACGTAGGAGTAAAATTTTCGATTTTACTTGCGGACGTACTGCTGCTTCAGTGTATACAGACTATATGTAATTTTCAATGTTAGTTTTATGAATTTTTTTAGATTAATTAATTTAATGTATCCCTGCTTTTTAATTTATCCCAACGCCCGATACATTTTTAGTGATAGGATAAAAATTACACATGCTGTTGCACTTTTTTACTGAAATAATATTCCCAACGGTAATTTTTCTAAAACTTATGCGATTTCTTTACAATTTAAATATGGGATTCTTATAGGATGAGATCGTTTCTAAAAGTGGTCAGACAAAAAATCCGCATGTTGCACCTTGAAATCTTTACTGTATACATTATTCGACGATAACTTCTCTGAAACTTCACAATTTTCTGCAATTGCAGAAGTTTTACAATTTCTGAAACTTGGATATGTAGTACATATTAGATTTTTACAACCGGATTCCGCTGATAAACATAGTTGAATAATTATTACTCGTGTGATATCTCCTTCACTAAAGAAATCTACGAGTTCCACCGTACTGTCTACAAAAAATTTTAATTGTAGAATTATTTTTTTTTCATTTCCTTGAAAAATATATTTTAAGACAAATGCAACATGCCCTCGCTTCATTTCGAGTCACCCGAATATCTAGTTACATCTTATTGAGATTAAGAACGTAACGAAAACCAAATTTTTAATTTTCATAGGCTCCTTACTAATTCCCCCGTGGTGAAAGAGCGCCTACGCACCACATCCACGCTTCACTTTTATAGAGGCTCCCCGCAGGGCGGAAGTCTGACTTGGTCTCGATATGACAACATCCATGCCCGCTGGCGGGATTCGAACCTGCAACCCGGCAGTAGTATATATATGTACGTATGAGCACACATGTACTTTATACACTAAAAACTATATTTTATAGCTTATTTTTATCTTTTTATATATATAAAAAAAGGTATCGATCCATATTAATATTAAAAACATGATTTTATAGCTAAATAAGGCCTTTTTTACATTTAGACCAAATTTTAGATAAATGCGTGAAAAAGATAGGCTGCCCCATTTTGGGGCTACATAGGTAAATAACGGTGAAATTAAATAAATGCGTGAAAACTTCCAAAATGAATGCTCTAAAAAGATACTATAAATTTGAATGATATTAAAAAAATATAATGCCATTTTAAATGGCGTCAAAAAAATCCTTCTGTCTGTAAATTACGGACGTGTTTTATAGAGTTCATAAAATCTTGATAATTTTCTATTCCTTTAAAATAAATGGGGGGACCGTTAGTCCCCCCATAAAAGTTTGATCTAAAGATTTTTTTAAAACCTGAAAAAAAATAAATTTCAACATAATTAAAGTCAGAAAATAAAGTGATTTAACACGATAGGTTAGAAAATCATAGAATAAATAACTCTCTCATATTTGCCACCAATTATACCAGAATATATAAATATATATCTACTTTGAAACGCGTCCGTAATTTACGGACGTGTTTTTATAGAGATGAACAGATAGAAAGGCTCTTTAAGCTTTCTCATATCAGAAGCAAAAAAAAATAAAAGTGTTTATCGACACAGCGAAGTCTTTTATCTCTCCTAAGTGCAACGTTATGAATGAATGTTGAAGATTTATTTGATAGATGGCAGGACTATCCAATGTACCAATCTAAAATAAAATATAGTAAAATTCAGCAAAACCCCCTTCCCCCCGTAGACCTTTTCTGATCTTAAATACGTCTCAACACGTTGGGGGTTAAGGTCTACGGGGGGGGAAATCCTTTTTTTTTTCTTAGGACTCCTTATCAGCCAGGCTCCTTTTTCAACACAGCCAGGAACTCTCTCCAGAATATCAACACAGCCAGGAACTCTCTCCATATTATTCTATGACAGAAATAGACAAGGAATATACAATTAATATACTATATATATATATAGACTAATACTAATTAAATCTTATTAATTCTAATAAATAACGTACGGATCATATATTCACAGTGCACATGGAGATTTGAACCAGGATCTTTCTGATAGTAGACTAAGACTTTATCCATTCAGCCAACCCCGGGGCAATAAAACATCTAATTTTTAAATATATAAACATGACATAATAATTTTTAGTCGAAAAAAGTTAACATCTAAGACCTTTTCGACTAAAATAGAGTTTATAAATAATATAAAATATAGAAGGAAAGTTTAATATATACACAAAGTACTATAGTTTAATATATATTAAAAGATTAATATATATTAAAAGAATTACTAGTGCTGCCATCTATAGATATAATATACACTTAGAAAATCATCTCTCCATCAAAATTATAATATGACTAAGTTTTTTAAGACTGCTGTTCCACCGTTTGATTCTATAAATCTTGCACTAATTCCTTCTCTTGAGAGTATTAAGCTTCCTCTAATTCATATTCATATTTATCATTAATCATACCTGAATACTTAAATATATACCTTTATTGATTTTATATATAGATTCATCAGAAAGCATACCATGTTTATTCGCTAGGTAATAACCCCTTTCTTCATCTGTCACATATAAATTTGCGATTACTGTATCTCCATATTTCGTTTTAATTTTTTTCAATGATATCAGATCATATTTTCCAGGATATAAATCATTTAATTTAAACGTCTTAGGATAACCTCTCAGTCTATTGAACTCTTCCATTTATTAGTAAACATTTTTTTATAAATAAAATTACTCCATTGGGAAAATATCTTTTTGATATTCTAAAGGTTTAATTTTATACATTATGGTACAAATCCAGGGGAGGATGGTCATCCCCCCCCCCTGAATTATAGAGATATTAAGAAAAATCTTAAGAAAATTTTAGATTATTATAATAAAATATAAAGAAATGAATCAAGTATTTATAAAAAAATAGTTATTATAAACAAAAAAAAATAGTTTTATAAACCCTCTAATATATTAAACATGACTGCACTAACTTGTGCACTGCACAGAATTTTATGACATTATTTTTTCCTCTTTAGAAAGCTCGCCGCGTGTTGATTGATTTGCGCCGGGTGTGAAAGATAAGGATTGCTCATCTTTGTACTCGCGGCGAATTTGAACGGCTAAGCGTTTTAAGACTTATTGTTTTTCTCAGTTACAAAAATGACTCAAGTATCTTATATATAGCGAATCGGCACAATATTTAGTTTTTTCAATCCTAGGATATAAAACATTTTTTATAAATTCATGACCAATAGAATAAATTCTTTGAAATAACATATAAAACTCCTAATCCATTCAATTTAATATCTTCATTTTCTTCTTTTTCTATTAATTCAGTCAACCTATGAAAACTTTCTGATAATAGTTTTTTATTATGATCATATTTTATATATAAATCATACAATTCATTACAAAGATAAGTCATATAGTAAATATCTTCAGAATTTGTAAAATTTAAAGCTCGAATATCACCTAAGCACTCATCCATTTATATAGAAACATTTTTATAGTGTCCTAAAGCTCTAGTATTCATACCATCTTCTAATATAAATCTTTTATCATCTTTTGCTGATAAAGCTATCTTGTTCACTTGAATTGAATACAATTCATGTTTCTTACTTCTAATTAAATTCTGTGTTCTATATTGATCTTTTTTATTTAATAAACAGTCTTTATAATCCTCAAATGATATTCTGTTTTTAACGGTACTAGTCTTAGTACCTTTAGACTTCTTAATCTCAAAAATTTTATGGTATTCATTATTATCTTCAACACTCTGTTTTTCTAATCTTATTGAATACATTTTACTTCTTAAACCTACAAATTCTTCCATAATCACACCGTTATTTTCATCTTTCATTTTACCTAATACTTTTTTATTACATCTAGGCATATTATACAGATTATTTACTTGATAATCAGATGTATCGAAATAATCAATCATAGACTTCATATCTTCATAAAAGTCATCTGTTTTAATATCATATATAAAACTATCTGTATCCATATATAATAACTTAATATTATCTTTATATCTCGGTTTCATAACATTATAATGAAAATCATACATTAAATGTTTAGATAAATCTAATACACTCATTCCAACATAAATCGGTTTATTAAAATATAGTTTTGTTTTTTTCATGTGAACAGCTACCAAATTTTCATCAAAAATAGTTCTACATTAGAAATTAGGTTTAGCAATTAATTTTTTAACTTGATCATAATTACAACATAATCTTACATCGATTCGTTTTCTTATATCTTCCATAGTTTTTCCAAATATGGAATTATTCATTAATTTATAAAAATCTTTCTCAAAATCATTAGCAGCTTTCTTTCTCATTTCAGTGTTTAAATCTATATATTTTTTAACCAATTCGATTGTTTAAATTGCAATACTCTATGTACTCTTACAGCCTTTAAACCCATATTCAAATATTGTTTTAAACTTCTATAATGATCTACATATTTCTCTTTATCGTGTAAAGTTGTTAATAACTTACCTTGTTTCGAATTTTCAGGAATTCTATTTTCAGGACATAATGGTAAATCTGAATGATAATCATGTAACTCTTTTGGATATCTTAAACTAATCTCAAATATATATCCAATCTCATCTTTTATTTTATTATTATATAATTCGCGTTTAACGTAATTTTTTTCATAATCATTACACCATTTAAATTCTCCATATGGTAAATATTGACTCATAGCCCATCCATATAAATTATTAGCATCTAAATACATTAAATAATTGGATTCTTTACTATTATCATAATTTTTCATATATTTATTATTAGCTTTTCCATATCTATTACAACATTGTGAAACACCTCCTCTTAAACCTTTTTCTATCATGAGAATCATATCATAATCATTTAATAAATCTAATTTAACATTTGTTATTTTTAACATTGCATCCCAAGATAAACCAGGAGCAGTAAAATACCAATCTGGATCTAATTTATAAGTTTTTAAACAAACATCTCTAAAATTTTCAAATACATCTGTTAAAATTAGTACATCTGTTTTAACATATAAATCTGTATATTCACCTAAATTTTTTATATTAAATTCTTTCCAAACACGTTGAGCATGTTTATATTCTTCATCAGTTATATTACATTCATTCAATTTATTATAAAATTTATCTTTTGAAGGTAATACTGTTTCTTTGTATTTATCTCTAGAATCCATATAATCATAGGGATATACACCTTTTCTTGTAATGAGATCTAATTTATCATCAGGAAAATGTAATGATGTCTCTCTAAATTTTGATTTTAAGTATTTAATATATTTCATTTTCCGTATTTTTGGAGGATATCTATTTATTTCATTCTCTGGTCTCAAGTTTTTTGATAAATTATCTAAACTGCAAGACATAAATTTAAATGAATCAATAAATCTCAATTTCATACCTCCTATTTTTTTGCTGAAAGATATATATTTTTCTTCAGTATTAGGTATAACATCTAATTTTGATTGATCAAATCCAAGTTCTTTTATAAACAAATGAGAATCATAACCTGTTAAATTATGAATTTTTACTGGAATAAATTTTGGAATTTGATAATTTAAATTACAAACATTATGAGCTGGACCTCTATATTTTCCAGTTATATGACAATGATCAATTACTTTTTCATCATTTAAGATTTGATTTTCACATATATGACAAATATTAGTTCTTTTATAATGATTTTCATCGAACTCTATCATTGATTTGATACTTTCATATTTTTTAGTTTTGTCTTCTATCATTTTTTCAATTTTAAGAGTATCCTGTTTTAACATAGATACAAACTTTTTGATTGTATCTGGTCCTCTATAAACAACAGGAGGTTTAAAGTATTCCTTTTCATATTTGATATAATAACAAAATGCATCTGCTACATGTTTTTGATATTTCACAGTATATGATTTAGTTTGATCTTGCTCACTGGTATCAATTTTAGGTAAGAGAGATTCAAAATCAGCATATATAGTATATGGTACTCTCATTTTTCTTTCATGATTTTTAAATTGAATAACTTCATCTTTTTTAGGCATATTAATTGTGACAGCATCTTTACAGTATTCCACATGTATCTTTAATCTTTCCTCAGAATAAAAATAATTTAAACATCTATCACATAAAAATATACGATGATTAGTAATTTGTGATCTGATCAAACTATTCATATTTTTAATCCAACAATAATGATCTTTCATATAAAACAAGTTTACATGTTTTTCTAATTTATTGTTAGTTATTCTAAGTGGAGAAATTGAACTATCATAACTATAAACATTTACAGATATATTATTTAGTTTTTCAAATTTCTTAATATTGTCTAATGAAACAGGAAAATCAATACCTTTAAAATTTAATTCATCTTTATATTGTTCATATTTTAACACTCTTTGAGGATTTTTTTTACAGGATGAATTGTTGATAATATAGACCACATAAAACATTTATTATCTTTATTTTTTACATTTATTATAGCTTGTTTAGATTTAATGTTTTCAGGTAAATCAATATAACTTGATCCTCTCAAGGGTTGATACTTATTTATTCTTAATTCCAAAAATTTAATTTCTTCAAGACTCCAACCAGATCCTTTTGATATAAAATCATCAGATTCATTTATTAAGTTGTCAATAACATAATCATAAAAAGTATGTAAATCATTAGATTTTAATATAATTTGATTCTCAGTTTTGAATGTAAATTCTTGAATTTCTTCATTCAATTTATACAAACAAAACAATTTAAAATTTACCTTTATTCCATTAAATTCTTTCATAATATGCTTTATTTTTTCTATTACAACCTTTCATTTCTCTTCTAAAAATTCTAGAGGGATTTTAATATTATTATAATTATTCATTCTGTATGATCTTAATCTAGATTTATAAGCAGTTTCATATTCCTTAATTTCTACATTACCTTCATCTAATGCTTTTTTATGTTTTCGACTTGATATGTGATTATCTAAATGTTTATAATATATACCGCAAATAATACATTTTCTTTTTTGTTTTGATCTTTTAATCATTAAGTCTTTCTTTATATGTTCTTCTTCATCTTCATAATATTTACCACATATACGACATTTTCTATCTTCTGTAAATAATTTTTCAAGATTTTCTTCTACTGTAAATACATTTTCTTCAGGAAAGACAGATTTAAAATCATTTTTATCAAATCTTAAACTAAAAGAATCAAAAATCTTTTTAATTTTTTTACGTTTTTTAGGTTTATCAATAAATATTTTTTTCTTTTTTTCCAAGTATGCTGACAAATCTAAATTTAATAAATCTACTAAAACAGGTTTATATTCACCTGTTTTTCTGATATATTTAGTTAATAATTTAATTAAATCAACCTTCTTACAGCCTTTAGGTTGTTTAATATTCAATTGTTTTACTACTTTTCTAAGTTCACCAATAGTCTTTGACTTCAAACCAAATATATCCTCATTAATAACTGTAAATAATTTTTTAAGATTCACTTCTGTTTTAATCTTTTTTTCTTCTTTTAGTTTAAATTCCTTATTATCAAATTTCAAATTAAAAGAATCAAAAACCTTTTTAATTTTATTACGTTTTTGAGGTTTTCTAATAAATACTTTCTTCTTTTTTTCCAAGTATTTTGATATATCTAAATTTAATAAATCTACTAAAACATATTTATATTCTCCAGTTTCTTTTATATATTTAATTAATAATCTAATTAAATCATTCTTCTTACAGTCTTTAGGTTGTTTAATATTCAATAATTTTACTACTTTTCTAAGTTCACCAATAGTCTTTGACTTTAAGTTGAGCTCCATTTATTAGGAAACATTTTTTACAATACTTTTTCCATGCTTACTGTGATAAATACTTTTTAAATGTATCTTTTTATGTGTATAGGTATATTGCATACCACATTCACATTTAAATTTTTTATATTTGATTAAGGAATCACAACATTTGCAATGACTTTGGAAATAATTTTTTTCATTTCTATGATATATGTAAAACTCATTTACTGATTTCATAGTCAAACAGTGTATACACTTTTTTGTAAGCTCCATTTATTAGGAAACATTTCTTGAAATACTTTGTAAGAAATCATTCCATATTTTTTCATATTTCTTTTTAAATTTTTGAACTTTTATATTGTTTTCAATATTAAAAATATCACAAATCTTTTTCATAAAATAGTAATAGTTAATTGATTTCTCATAATACATAAAATCTAAAAATTTTAAAAACATATCCTCAACTTCTTGAGAAATATTATATCTCCTTCTTAATCGATTAAAATAACAAACTCTACTATTATATCTTTGTTTTAAACTTTCGTAATCGATAACATAAAAATATTCTTCTTCTTCTGAATCATAGATTAATTTCATCTTCATTTATATTTAAACTAATTCAGATGTCCAACTATTAAATTCATCCGGATATCCTAGCCATTTTACAAAATACTTATTTCCTTTCTTTTTTATGATTTTTTCAATTTTATATACATCATCTTTTTTATTATATTTTACCATTTCATTTTCATAAAAAGTTCCTTCAATTTCTTTACTGTTTAAATCTTTTAATCGATAAGTAATTGGATATGTTTTCAATACTTCAGAAACTATAAAAATCTCTTCAGTGAATGTAGAATCATCTACTTTCCTGAATGTTTTCTTAATTGTAGATATTCTAACACTATCCCCTATCTTAAATTTAGGTTTTTTCATGATCTTTTTAGTATATAAATTTTTATAAACTTGAGATTCATTTTCTCTAGCCTCAACAGGTGTCATTTTTATTGATCTATGATATGAATTGTTATAATTTTTAAGTAATTTGGGTAATACATCAATATATCTTTTAGTATTGTTAGCATGCATATATTTTATAATTTTTTCTCTTATACTTCTATTAAATCTCTCAGCTATTGCAGATTTTATTTCTTTATTTTTAGTTGTAAACCAATGTATATTATTATCTTTAAATAATTTTTGTGTCTGTTTTCCTGTAAATTCAGTACCTTCATCTGTCAAAATGAATTTTGGTATTCTTTCTTTAAAAACTTGTTTAAAACCTTGTACTACTTCTTCAGATGTTTTTCTTTTTATAGGAAAAGCCCAAGCATATTTATTAAAAGCATCTATAACCGTTAACAAATAATTAGTTCCATCATTATATTTACTATAATTTTTTATAAATAACAAATCAGCGTCAAATTGATTATTACTGTTTGGAACATAAACCCTTCTTCTTTTAAATTTACGAATGACAGGTTTATATCTAGTATATACATCTTGTTCATGTAAAAATTCTTCAACATTAGGTAACCCTGTTTTTCTTTTCAATTCATTAATTCCACAATAACCTGTTTCTGGATTATAATATGTCTCTTTTAACTCCCTAAAAAAGTATTCTTTTTACTTCCACAAATAGTACAGATACCTTTACCAACTGGTTTATTATTTTTAGAAGTAGTTTTATGATAATTTTTAGTTGGGGGTTTTATCTTTACACTTGACACAATATATAGAAAGACCTAATCCAAAAGTTTTTTTAACTTTAATAATAGGTTTAATAATTCCTCTAGCTAATCTTTCTTGAAATGTTGGATCTTGTATAGCATTTAAATTATCTATTAATTTTTGATCAGCAACATGTCTCAGTTTTGTATCTTTTGTTTTATTGTAATCAATATCATGTTCTTTACATGCTTTATCAACTCTATTTATTCCAGGATCACCTCTTTTTAATCTTTTTTCTAATTTTGTATTTGGGCCACAATATTGATATCCTGGTAAATGCATTTCTGGAAGATTTACTTTATCTTGTATCCATCCAACAATATCACCACCTTTCTTTTTTTTACAAACCATTTATTTATTTAGAAATTTATATCCATTCAATTGCATTTGTTTTTCTTTTTTTTCAACTGGATTAAATTTTAAACTTTTTATGAAATTCTTTTCACACATATAAATTTTTTCTTCTGTCATATCCTTAGCTTTAAACGAATTAATGAGTTCTTTATAAAAATTATAACAATGTCTATATTCTTCTTTCCTTTCAGCAATTTTTAATGTAAGATCTATGGCTTCTACTATACCAACTGATAAACTTAAAAATGCAAGAGGTAGAAAGGCTATTGCTGATAAACCTGTTCCACTTAGAATAACCTTACTTACTGATAATGAAATACTTATCTTTTGATACAAATTTCTACTCTTTCTGTAAACATATAATCTTTTTTCTAAATATACATCCATTTATATAGGATTAAATATTTTCCTGTATCTCATTTCAGGACTCACTAAATCTAACATAAAAAAATCATATTTTTCTTGAACACTTTTATTATACATTTGTTTGAATTCTTCAGTACTTAATAAACCATCTATCTCTCTTATAATCTGTTGAAATTCTTTAGATTGTAGAGTGAAAAATATATCGTAATTACAGTTCCTTCTTATATTGATAGGTGTTAAATAATATGACTGAGTTAAATAAATAAAGGATGCGTTTTTCTTTCTACCTCTAATAAATAATTCTTCGATGTTTTTTTGATCTTTCTCAATCACACAATCATCAAAAATAACTAAATTCTTTAATGTAGGATTTAAATCATCTACAGTAATAAAATTATGATCTGAAGAAAATAATACTTTTTTTTTGAATTTATCATAAAATTTTAATAATCTTTTCTTATTCTTTATATTCTTACATTTCAAAATATCTTCTCTTTCTATATCTTCAAACAATGTATATTTTTCTTGTAATTTAGAATATTTAAGTTCGTATAAATCTTTTGCACATATATATAACGTATCAAAAAATAATAGACCATAAATCAAATTTAACAGTAAATTTGTTTTACCTGAACCTGAAGATCTTACTATAAGTAATCTAAATGGATGTTTAGGTAACAAAGGGTGTTGTTTAGGATCAGGTAATTCTTCTGGTTCTGTGTAATCTTTAATTTTTATCATAATTTACTAGCAGTAAAAATAAAATTTGCTGCAGTAAAAAAATTAATATTATATAAATGAACTTAGAAAAAGAACGGAAACACAAGTTTTTAAAGCAAATAAAAGATTCAATTAAAATAGTAAAAATAGAAAAAGAAATAAGAAAGAATAATGAAGATCAACTAAAAGAAAAAATAGGTATTCAAAAAACCTTAGAGGAATTTCATAAACCAGTCACTCAAGAAATTGAAAAATATGAAAAATCAAATAAAGAAGTTGTGAAAAGTATTCAAAATGTTGTAGAAAATATTTCATTTCCATCTATAGAAGAGCCTATTGAAGCTGTGAAAGAATTAGTATCTTATACTTATGATATTGATCAAAATTTAAATTTAAAATATTTAAAAGAAGAAAAATTATACAGACCATCAGTATTTTTAAACGATCAAGAAAAATTAGAGGAGATGTATGGAAGAGCTAAACAGTTAAAAGAAGGTTTATCTAAGAAAAGAGGCAACTTAAAAGTACAATTTCTAGGACTAAAAATTTTTCAGAGGAGGAATTAAACCAGAAAAGAATGATATAAAAGAAATCAAAAATAAAGAAAATATGTTGCAAAATTATATGCATAGATTAAATATGATTCGAAGTAGTAAAGAAATGAAGGTAGGTAAAGGATTGAATGTATTATCAAATTTAACAGAAAAAATATGTAACGGAAGTAAATCAAAGAAATTGTATAATCAAGTAATTTTATTGTTAGATATGTTATTAAAAAATAAAGAAATGACTTATAATGATGTACAACGATATCATAAACAATTTCTCTGTTAATAAATGATAAAAAATAAAGTTTATTTGAGTGAAGGTCAGAAAAATAAACTTAAATCAGCTTTTAAAAATAAAGTAGAAGTAACATTACAAATAGATAAATCTAAAACTCCTAATCATGAGATGTATTTAACTAAAACTCAAATTAATCATATTAATGATAAAAAAAGATTTACAATTAGTAAAACTCAATTAGATAAAAATGGAGGATTTTTACCATTTCTAGCAGCACTTATACCCTCTTTAATAACCGCTGCTAAAATTGCAGTTCCAGCATTAGCAACAGGTGCTTTACATGGATTAGCTAGTTCAGCTGTGCAAAAAAAGGGGTCTGGAAAAAAAAAAAAACTTGGAAAGGGAATATATCAACAGTGGGAATCAGTGACAAAATGATTAAAGATAATATGAAAAATGAAAAAGGATTTAGAGGTGTGTTTACCTCTGATTTATTACCTAAAACAATAGGAAAATTTGAAAATGGAATCATTAATTTAGATGTATCAACAGGTCCCGGAACTCATTGGGTTTGTTATTATAATGATCCTAAATATAAATATGTGGAATATTTTGATCCGTTTGGTGAATATGATAATATGAAGAAGGATTATATTCCTAAAAATATTAAATCATTTCTTGTTACATCCAATAAAAAAATAGGTTATAATGATAGTTTTTTACAGAAACCTTCATCTGTGAAATGTGGTATATTTTGTATGAAATATAAAAGAGAAAGGAATAAAGGTATATCACCTAAAAATGTTCTCAAATCATTTCCTACACAAAAACCTAGTGACTATAATGAAAATTTTGTTATGTATAAATGATAAAATTAAAATCTGAAGGTCATGAGAAATCAGAGGAATTTACTGTAAATTTTATTACACTTCTTAAAATAAAAAAATTAGCTTTACACTCATTCTCTATGGAAGTTTCCTGGTTTAATATAAGTAAGAATTATGGAAATAACAAATTTAGAATGTATACATTAGACAAAGATATAAAAATCAGTTTAGACACAGATATAACAATTATTATCTCAAATGGTAATTATACTGTAAGAGGTTTAAATGAGTATAGGATGAAAATATTTGGTAAGGATCCACCTGTGAAATTTGGTATTATTGAAGCAAGACAGGGAATATCTATTAAACTGAAAAAAAATTGGGTAATTGATTTTACAGAAAGTAACTTTCATAAAATTATAGGCTTTTTAAAACCGACATATGGAAGTTATGATGAAGAAACAGAGATTGAAGGTGAACATATTGCTGATATATCTAATGGAAATGATAATATTTATATTCACTGTGATGTTGTAAAAGGATCTTTAATAAATCAATATAATTCAGAAGTTATATATTCTTCCACTAATAAAAACCCCCCAGGTAGTATAATTTCAAAAGAATTTAATAATTGGATATTTTTTCCTGTTAAAGTGGATCCTGTTGAAAGAATAAAAATGAGGATTACTAATCAAAAAGGTGAATTAATAGATTTAAATAAAGGAGCTGTAGAATTTAATTTTATTTCTTCTTAAATAAATGAATAGAAGAAAAAGTAAAAAAATACTAGGATTTTTAAAGGTTTTATTGAAACCTAAGAATATATTAAATGAAATATTTTCTATGAAAAAGAAAGGAGGTGGTTTAAAAATTCTTCCTAAATAAATGATTTATGATTTAAGTGATACTCGTTATTATTATAATGATCACATTAAAAGTTATGAATTAAGAGAAATTCATCCAAAAGAACATAGTTCAGATGAGAATGCCACCTATGTTTTTCATATTAATGATACTAAAGCAAAAATTTTATATTCTAGAGGATATCTTGAACAAAAATTAAAAATTACAAAAAATGATAAATCATCCATTGGAAACGAAAATGTGAGTCTGGTAAATGGTGGAGGTTTTATCAAAACTTTAAAAGTACATATAGGAGATACTGAAATTGAATCAAATACACAGTCAAATTTTTCAATCATGAATCATGTTTTAAGATTAATTCATTATACTCCTGATTATGTAACATCACAAGCTCAAAATGAATTTTTTTATCTAGATACATCTGATTCAGCTGACCGTAATGAGTTCAAATATGATGGTACTTTAGAAGTTACTACTAAAATAACTGAATTTTTTAATAATTTGAAAATGAATAAAGATTATAACGAAGGATTCGTAAAGAGATGGGAACTAACGAAAGATAGCAATGTCATTAAAATATGGACACCTTTAAAAGATATAATCGATTTCTTTAGAGAATATGAAAAGATAATTTCAGGTTTTGAAGTGAAAATAGAAATTCAAAGAAATGAAAATAAAAATATGATATATACTAATATAAGAAACGAAAATTATAAGGTAGTAGTTGAAGGTTTAACCTTACATTTACCTTATATAGAATTAAAAAATTCTGCAGAAAGTTTGTTTCTGGAATCATATCTATCTAATAAAGATATAGAGGTAAATTGGGATCGATATAGATTTAAGATGGTAGGCCGATATAGAAGCAACAGTGGATCTGTGACAGCAACTACAGCGTCAGATGAAGTTTTAAGTGTCTATGTTATTCCTCAATATGTTGAAAGAGATAATAATTATGAAAAAAATAATATGATATTTGATCATATAGATATGGCAGAATGCTGGTTGATGATTAATAATAAACAAGTTCCTCTTATGCGTTATAAAACAAATTTTGCCAATAAAGATTATATTCGAGTGTATGAAGCTCTTTTACATGAAGGACTTTTCGATAATAATACAGAAACAGGACCTTTGATAAATAAGGAGAATTTTGGTAAACTGTATCCTATTTTTCCTTTTGACTCATCAAATCATGAAAACTATACCGATTTAAATAATTTAGATATTGAATTTAATTGGATAACGAATAGTCAAAAGGAATATAAGTTTTATTTTATTTTTAAAGAAAGAAAGAGATGTTTTATAAATTTAAAAAATAAAACTATAACAATGGTTAAGAGTTTAAAATCTTAAAATTAAATAAATGAGTGCTTATTATCCACCTTATGATGATCAAATGAAAGAAGGACCTATTGGACCTCCTGGTATAGGTTTTAAATTAATGAATGACGGAAATTATGATATGGAAAATAGAATTTTAAAAAATTGTGAAAATCCTATAGATGATTTAGATTTAACCACTAAAAGTTTTGTTTTGAATAAAATAGAGAATAATCATCATGAATTGAGAGATCATATAGAAACTAAATATGATGAGAGTTTTTTATCCTTTACTGTAGAAACAGGCAAGAGAATAAAAGAATTAAATGATACAACTTTACATTCTTTAGAAGGAAAAGTTTTTGATGCAAAAGGTAAAAGAATAGGAAATGTTGCAGATCCTAAAGATGAAAAAAATGTTGTGAATAAAAGATATTTTGAAAAAAATTCGTTAATATTACAGAATGATAATTTTGATGCAAAAAATAAAATAATTACGAATGTTTCTGAACCTGAAAATGATAACGATGCTGTCAATAAAATATATTTAGACAATAGAGATATCTGGGTTACTATACTAAATGATTTTCATACAGATGGGGATTATAAAAAAGTAAATTTCAACATGATGAGCTCAAAATTACTGGATCAAGAGATGCGATTATCTACCGATATGTATATGAAAATTTCCATATATATAGATATATATGATACAATAGAAAGTAAATATATATATGATAAAAGTCCACTGATATCTCTAGAAATCAATGGTAAGGAAATTTTAAATGTTAATAGAGATGTAGTAACCTGTTTTGTTTATGGTAATCATCACATTAAAGATAAAATGTGATGGTAACGCTTTAAAACCTTATATGCATATTGAAAAAATTTCTTTCTAATAAATGGATATCGATTGGAATGAATTTTCCAGAAAAAATTTATCTGAAGATGTAATTAGAAATCTGAAAGATTATGTAAATTGGGATTTAGTTTTACAATATTCAACACTGTCTGAATCTTTTATTGAAGAATTTGCTCAACCTGATGATTGGTGTAAAATTTCTAGATATCAAAAATTATCAGAAGATTTTATAGAAAAATGTAAAGATAAAGTAGATTGGGTAAACATATCTCAATATCAAACTTTAAGTAACGAATTTATCGTAAAATTTTCTGATAATTTAGATTTATATAAAGTATCAATATTTCAAAATCTTTCAGAAGATACCATGAGAGAATTAAAAGATGATTTAAATTGGTTGTATATAACTAGATATCAAACATTTAGTGAAAATTTTATAGAAGAATTTATGCATAAATTAGATTTTTGTTATTTGATTAAATATAAATTTGAGCTATTACCTGATCACTTTTTTAATGTTCATTGGAAAAAAATACAAGCAATACAGATGAGTGAATTAAATAAAAAGTTTGGTCATCATGAAATAGAACCTTACCAAGAGAAAATTTTTGAAGAGATATATGAAGTTAAATCAGTCTTGAGAGAGAGTGTTTATCTTTTGAGACAATTAACTAGCAAAGATGATAAATAAATATTTAATAAAAATGTTTCTATATAAATGGATGTTACATATAATAATGGTATGGAAAAAAAACTATGTCTTTCTTAAATATAGAGAATCCTACTGAAGTGAAATCTATTTTTATATTATATTGTGATACATCTCTTGAAGGAATAGAAAATTTAACTAATTTAAAAGAATTATATTGTGAGGGATATAAATTAACATCTTTTGATGAAATAAAAAATTTAATAAATTTAGAAACATTAGATTGTAAAGATAATAGATTAAAATCTCTTGATGGAATAGAAAATTTAACGAATTTGAAAGTATTAAAATGTAGAGGAAATAAATTAACATCTCTTGAAGGAATAGAAAATTTAACGAATTTAGAAACATTAAATTGTAATAAAAATAAATTAACATCTCTTGAAGGTATAGAAAATTTAACGAATTTGAAAGTATTAGATTGTGAGGGAAATAAATTAAAATTTCTTGAAGGAATAGAAAATTTAACTAATTTAAAAGAATTAAGTTGTAATGATAATAGATTAACTTCACTTGAAGGAATAGAAAATTTAACTAATTTAGAAATACTATCTTGTAGTGAAAACGATATTATATCTCTTGAAGGAATAAAAAATTTAACTAATTTAAAAGAATTATATTGTGTAGATAATAGATTAAATTCACTTGAAGGAATAAAAAATTTAATAAATTTAGAAATACTATCTTGTAGTGAAAACGATATTACATCTATTGAAGGTATAAAAAATTTAACTAATTTAAAAAAATTATATTGTAGAGAAAACGATATTACATCTCTAACTGAATTAATATTTTTGCCTAGAATAAATGAAATACGGTATGATGAAGATAAAATACCCATGATGTTAAGAAGATTTAGAAATAATGTAGGATTTCCATATCGCAAGATAGGACAACAGACTTAAAAAAAGAGGTTTTACAGATTATGAAGAATGGATGGATTTATAAAATAAAATGTTTACTAATAAAGGGAACCTAAAATGTTAAATGATTTACGTCCAGGAGAATATGAACTGATATCATTGAGAAAATATGGAGATTCAGTAATCATAAAGTTAGATGGTGAAGAAAAAGGGTATTACCTTCCGAATGTAAAACCTTCTGATGAATCAATAAATAAAATCAATAAAAGTAGATATATATTTATATATTCTGGTATGATTGGTGGTAAATACAAATATGAATTAGAGAGAGTTATTTATTCTATGATTTTCTAACCTATCGTGTTAAATCACTTTATTTTCTGACTTTAATTATGTTGAAATTTATTTTTTTTCAGGTTTTAAAAAAATCTTTAGATCAAACTTTTATGGGGGGACTAACGGTCCCCCCATTTATTTTAAAGGAATAGAAAATTATCAAGATTTTATGAACTCTATAAAACACGTCCGTAATTTACAGACAGAAGGATTTTTTTGACGCCATTTAAAATGGCATTATATTTTTTTAATATCATTCAAATTTATAGTATCTTTTTAGAGCATTCATTTTGGAAGTTTTCACGCATTTATTTAATTTCACCGTTATTTACCTATGTAGCCCCAAAATGGGGCAGCCTATCTTTTTCACGCATTTATCTAAAATTTGGTCTAAATGTAAAAAAGGCCTTATTTAGCTATAAAATCATGTTTTTAATATTAATATGGATCGATACCTTTTTTTATATATATAAAAAGATAAAAATAAGCTATAAAATATAGTTTTTAGTGTATAAAGCACATGTGTGCTCATACGTACATATATATACTACTCCCGGCAATCCAGCGATCAGACGGAAACGCATGCCCCTGACCGCTCGACCGGATTGAACGTAAGCAAATGTATTAAATCGATGGATTTCTTCCGACGCGCTCACTCCGAAAACCAATCGACCTCTGAAGTTTGTTAATTGAAAATATAGACCAAATTTATTCGATTTACGAAGCATATTTCACGGCTATCTTATACACAGACTCACAAACAGAAAATGGGTCATTCGTATTCATTGAGGGTCATTAGATTTTTTTACACTACCACAATAAACATGTAGGACAATTACGTACCGTGCGACAAATTGTGAAAAGTAAATAAACATTTACTTTCAGAGTCTGGATATAATAAACAATTTTAATAATGTTTTGCGTCTTAGTTATTTAAAAGGCAAAAAATATAAATTTAAACTACATACTTTATAATTCACAATATGGCTACAAATTATAAATGTAATAGCATTTACTATATTATGTAACACGAAAGATAAATAATCTATATACTGTTTCAGATTGCTTAATGTTATCCAAAATCCTTGAAAATGTTAAAATTCAATTAGTTTGTGAGAAAAAAGGCAAATGGTACACAGCCAATTATAATTTACAAATAAAATAAATAATAGCAAAATACAGCACGGAAGCCTTGATACATTATTTAGCTATTTATTTTTTGCAATAAGGAAAGTATGTGAAAAATAAACAATGTGAAACATTTCGTTTCCTTTGAGTATTTTAATTTAAAAAAACAGTAATTATTTTAGTCGGTCAACATTAAAAAGATGAATATTTATAATCAATAATTTAAGAAAATAATGCGGGATTTTTTTAAGGTTTTACTTTTCTGCACCTAATATTAATCTTTTTAAGACGAATATTATTCGAAAATGTATTACATTATTAAACAATAGGAACCATTATTTATTTTCTTACCATATCTTTTTAGTAGAAAATGTTAAAAATTAGAATTCGACTGTTAGCTGAATTTATACATTTTGGGCTTTATGAAATGCGAATCGATTTTTTGGCCTGGTGAATGAGTGCTGTTGTTGAGACCCAGACCGTCCGACCTACCGAAAATGTGTAAGGTAACTGTTTGGACGGCCGGGAAGTGCCACCAAATTTAGACCGGAACCCAGTGGGGGAGGCATCCACAGGAACCGTACCCTCCTTTCTCTACCACCAACCTCTCGGAAGGACTTACGGACCAACATGTTTAACGTGATCGTACTCCGCGTGAACACGGCGGTAGTTTTTGGCAGTGGCAGGAATCAAAAACCTGGCCTAACGAGTGCAATTCCCGTGCGCTAACCACTGGGCTATCGCGCCCTGGTGAATGAGTGTGTCCGTCTATAAACAAAATCCTCCAAATCAGAAACATTATGTTCCGGATACAAGAATGAATCCAAAGTTCTTGATAAATAACACGGTTATTCACAAACGCAGCGTAAAGAGGAACAATATGCAGTAAAACAGCTCTAAAATGCTCTACTAATTTCGAAAAACACTCGATGCTATGCTTGAAATATTGATTTATTTCATTTCACAAAACAGCAGCTACGGTTCTCAAAACATTGACATATACCACAGTTCAATGTAGCTGGTATCACGCTAACTGATCTTCAACTTAGTGAAGACTCGTCTTATATACTCGTATGAATTTCTCATATCTCGTATAATATTCGTTATTTCGTAGTGTTTATCTACCCATCGAAAAGACGCCAATTTGGCTATAAGTCGTCAAACCTGAAACCCCCTTCCAAACCTCAACATACAGCAACCCATGAATCACGTCATTACGGGTGTTTTCTCCGCCCGGTTTTCAAAAGGGATTCCAGTGATTGTATTTTACACGTTCTTAACTGTATAGTAAGTAGACTCTTATATATGTGAAAGCTTACACACGCCATAGTAGAATTAACAAAATGTAAGACCTTGCTTAATTAATCAAGCAAATCGGATTCTGAGAGGGGATTCTATTGCTACGAAGAGAATATTTAATGACTTTTTTGCATGGGGGATTGCGTGAGTTTTTCCTCTCTATGTACGGTAAGAACTGAGAGCATTAATATTGTTTCAAAGGAATATCATACCGAATGTAAGAATTAAAGATATCTATAAATAATTAATTTATTTGTTTTATGCTTCATTCTACCTCGTCTTAGTAATTTTTTTTAATTATATTAAATGCATAATGTTTAATACTCAATAATACGGATTACATTTCGAATGAAATAATAAGTCTTTGAACAAATTATTACTATTACGAATTGTAAAATATGGGGTAATTCGGGCCATTTTAGGATCAGCCTAAAACAGGTAATTCCGCGACAGCTGTTTATGTATCAAGCTTCCCAATGCTCATTCAATAAGAGCATTATATAAAATTACTTTTATACTAGGAACAATAGAAAACCGAAACTAATAATAATAGTAGATAGCCTTATATGTAACGTTTAACTGAACAATATTAACTGCGCATATTTTGGCGTTCATCCACCTTTTATGAATGAAGCGCCACATGTGAGTCAGTTAGAGGTGTTACGCACATCGCTAGAGGGCGTAGCCACTAACAGCACGGAATACGGTTAGTGGCTACGTCCTCTAGCTATGTGCGGGTTACGTAACGCTACGCCCTCTAGCGAAGTGCGGTTTACTAACAAGAGGTTTGTGAATTGCATATACAAATACACACTCATACACACGCATGCAAGCAAGCAGAATCACAACAATCAAACTTTAAGTTATAAGGAAAAAAATCAGGCATTGATCTCACATACGGTTTCTTTTTTAAACTAATATCCCGCTTTTAAGAATTTCCCCAAATAATATGACATACATAGGTTAATATAAGAAGCTTACAGTACAGAAGGGATTTCATTTTATTTCCACTCTTTAGGAAACTGTTTAATAACAGAATTGATTGTTCCCCTGTCTTTGGTGGGAACGGGTTTCATGTACCTCAATATTCTACCAGGTGCATGAGTTTAATGGCTGGAAGGGATTATTTAACTAACTAGCCGAATACCCGTTGGAAATCAACGGTCTCATAATAAGCAGCCCCCGAATAATGCACATTTTTGAATTATTCGCGTTTCCCTTTTATTCGATATCGAACATTGCGGAACCCCGAAAGAAGAAAATATTGGAAAACTAAAATTGCTCATTTTCTTCCTTTCGAACTGTCTACCCGTAAGCTAAATTTGAAGTTCCAATCCTATCGCGAAGTATGTTTTTTCCATCATTTCACCTTCGAACATTTTTCTTTCTAGCACCCGCCTTAAATTAACATTTTCGAAAACTGTTTTCGTCTTGTTTTTTTTTTTAAATGATTAGTGCGTATACCAAATTTCAAGCCTCTATCAAATTGTAAATATGCATTTCTTCCTTGCTTAGCAAATCGAACCCGTACACGATATATAAAGTCTCTATTTCATCACGGAGCACTCATTTTCTATTATTTCACCCTTCGTAGGTTTTTGTGTGGGGTACCTACCCACTTAAATAAAAAATTTTGAAAACTTTATAATTGGATTTTTTGTCAGATGATTGTCCCATACACCAAATATCAAGCCTTCGTCATATTTTGAAAAACCGTTTCACATTTGTTCCGAAAATCTAACATTTCGGTGTGCGGCACCCCCTAAAGTGGAAAATATTGGAAATTTAAAATTGCAAACATTCGTCCTTTCGAACTAGTTATCCGTACACTAAATTTAAGGACTGTATCTCATCCCCGAAGCATATTTCTTATCATTTCACCTTTTGTTTCCTGTGGAGCACTCCCTCAAATGAACATTTTTGAAAAATTCTATTCGTCGTTGGTTTTTCTATCAAATGATTATAATCCATATACCAAATTTCAAGACTCTATCAAATTTTAAAGTAGGCTTTCATTTATGAGGCAAATCGAAAATTTGGTGTGCGGCATCCCCTAAAGTAGCAAATATTGGAAATTAAAAATTGCACACATTCTTCGTTTCGAATGATTTACCCATATATTCCAAATTTGAAGTCTCTATCTCATCGCAAATCATGCATTTCTATCATTTCACTTTTCAAACATTTTGGTGTGGAACACCCGGTCTACAGAACAGTCTCAAAAAATTCGATTTTTCCAGGGGATTTATCGAGCGATCGACCCGTGTAATATATTCCAAGTCACTATCTATTCGGGAAGTGCCTAAAAATAGCGTGACACACAGATAGACAGACGGGCTCTTGGAAATTAGTATATTCTACCCAAATACCAGTTGAAAATTAATGGTGTCGCAATAAGCAGTCCCAAATATTGTAAATTTTTGAATAATTCGCGTTTCCGATTTATTCTGCAAATCGAATAGTTTGATGTGTAGAACCGCTTAAAGAAGAAAATATAGGAAAACTTAAATTGCACACTTCTTCCTTTCAAACTATCAACCCGTACACCGAGTCTGTATCTCATTCCAAAGCATGCTATTTTATCATTTCACCTTTCGAATGTTTTTCTGTGGAGCACATCCATGAATGAACTTTTTGATGAACTCTATTCGTCTTGGGTTTTTTTATCAGATGAGTGACTCATATACCAAATAAAAAGCTTCTATCACATTTAAATGGAAGCATGATTAATTTATTCTGAAATTCGAACATTACGGTGTGCCGCACCCCCTAAAGAAGCAAATATTGGAAATCTGAAATTGCACACTTTTTTCTATCAAACTATTTAGCCGTATACCAAATTTGAAGTGTATCCTATAGCGAAGCATGCTTTTTCTATCATTTCACCTTTCGAACGTTTGGGTGTGGAGCACACCCTCTACAGAATATTTTTGAAAAATTTGATTTTATTCAGAGGGTTTTATCGTACGATTGACCCGTGTACCAGATTGCAGGTCTCTATCTATTCGGAAAAGGTCTAAAAAGCGTGAGAGACAGCCATACAGACGGACACTTGGTGATTAGTATATACTAGCCGAATACCCGTTGAAAATGAACGGTCTCGCAATAACCAACCCCTAAGTAATGTAAATTTTCGAATAATTCGCGTTTCACATTTTTTTCGGCAAATCGAATATTTTGGTAGGCAGAACCCCCTAAAGAAAAAATATTGGAAAACATAAATTGTGCACTTCTTCCGTTCGAACTATCTACCCGTACGCCAAATTAAAATATTTATCTCATCGCGAAGCATGCTAATTTATCATTTCTCCTTTCGAATGTTTTTCTGCGGAGCACCCATAAATGAACATTTTTGAGAACTCTGTTCGTCTTCTGTTTTTTTTTATCAGATGATTGGTCCATATATAAAATATCAAGCTTCTATCACATTTAACACGTAGTATTTATATGGAAAATCGAACATATTGTTGTGCAGTACACCCTAAAAAACAGATATTGGAAATCTGAAACTACACACTCTCTTCCTTTCAAACTGTCTACTTGTACACCTAATGTGAAGTACCTACCCTACCGCGAAGCATGTTTTTCAATCATTTCACCTTTTTAAAGTTTTTCTGTGTAGTACCCCCTTAAATGAACATTTTTGAAAAACCGTATTCATCTTGAGGTACTTATCAAATGGTTTGCCCATTTACTAAACTTGAAGCCTCTAGTACATTGTAAAGGAGGAGTTATTCATTTGTTCATCAAATCGAATATTTTAGTGAGCCGCACCCTACGATAGCAAATGTTGGAAAACTGAAATTGTGCACCTTCCAATCTATCTACCCGTACCCCATATTTGAAATCTCTATCTCATTCCGAAGCATGGTTTTTTATCAATTCACCTTTCGAACATTTGTCTCTGGATTACGCCTTACACAAACGTTTTTAGAAAACGATATTTGTCTAGGGTGTTTTCATCAAATGATGATCCCATTAATCAAATTTCAAGTCTCTATCACATTTTAAAGGATATGTTTCTCATTTATTCGGCAAATCGAACATTTTGGTTTGCGGCACATCTTTAAGTAGAAAATATTGGAAATCTGAAATTGCGCACTTTCTTCCTTTCGAACGATCTACCCATATGTCAAATGTGAAGTCTCTATCTTATTGCAAAACATTCTTTTCTATCATGTCACTTTTCGAACGTTTTAGTGTGGAGCAGCCTCTCTTCAGAACAGTTTCGGAAAAATTCGATTTTTCCAGTGGGTTTTACCGAACGATCGACCTATGTACCTGATTGCAAGTCTCTATCTATTCGGGAAGTGTCTAAAAAGAATGACAGACAGACAGATAGACGGACACTTGGCAATTAGTATATATAAATTGGTAAATATATTGATTGTTATTGTATGATTAATAAGGTTTGTTAAATATGCAACAGCTTCCCCGATAATATTGATGTGTTTTATTTATTCGTTCGAGAACTGAATTGATTGTATCTCTCTCGAATAAGATGGGTTTCATATTCCTCAGTATTCAACTAGGACTATGATTTTATTTGCTGAACAGAAATTTTGTACTAATACTGCAGAATACCCGTTGAAAATCAACGTTCTCGCAATGAGCAACCCCTGAATATTATAATTATTTAAATAATTCGGGTTTCACATTTATTCAGCAAATCGAATATTTCAGTGTGCAGAACCTCCTAAAGAAGAAAATATTGGAAAACTCCAATTACGCACTTCTTCCTTTCGAACTATCTACCCGTACATCAAATTAAAGAGTCTGTATCGTCCCGAAGCATACTCATTTATCAATTCCCCTTTCGAACGTCTTTCTGTGGAGCCCACCCATAAATGAACATTTTTGTAAAACTCTGTTCGTCTTGTATATTTTATCAGATGATTGGCCCATATACCAGATATCAAGCCTCTATCACATTTAAAAGGAAGCGTGTCTCATTTATTCGGAAAATCGAACATATTGGTGTGCGACACCCCCTAAAGTAGAAAATATTGGAAATCTGAAATTGTACACTTTCTTCTTTTCAAACTATCTACCAGTACTCCAAATTTGATGTCTCTATTCTATCGCAAAGCATGTTTTTTATCACTTCACCTTTTGAACATTTTTCTGTGTAGCACCCTTTTAAATGAACATTTTTGAAAAATCCGTAATCATTTCAGGTGTTTTTATCGAATAATTAACCCAAATACTAAATTTCAAGCTTCTGTCACATTGTAAAAGAGGCATTTTTCATTTGTTCGTCAAATCGAATATTTTAGTGTGGGGCATCCCTTACAATAGCACATGTAAGAGAACTGAAATTGCACGCTTTCTTCCTTTCCAATTATTTACCCATAAACTAAATTTGAAATCTCTATCTTATCGTGAAACATGCTTTTTCTATCATTCCACCTTTCGAATGATTTTATGTGAAGTATTCATCCCATAAATATACATTTTGGAAAAACTCCATTCTTCTTGTGTTTTCTTTCAGATAATTAGCTCAAATACGAAATATGAAGCCTTTATCACGTTTTAAAAGTATACGTTTTTCCTTTATTCGGAAAATTTAATATTTGGATTTGTGGCACCCCCTAAAGTAGAAAATATCGGCAAAAAGAAATTGTACATGCTCTTCCTTTCAAAATATCTAGCCGTATACAAAATTTGAAATTTCTATTGCATCTCAAAACATGGTTTTTCGTCATTTCACCTTTCGAACGTTTTTCTCTGAAGCACCCTTTTAAATGAACATTTTTGAAAAACTGTATTCGTCTTGGGTATTTTTGTCAAATGATTAGCCCATTTACCAAATTCCGAGTCTCTATGAAATTTTAAAAGAGCCGTTTCTTATGTATTCGGCAACTCGAATATTTTGGTGTGTAGCACCCCCCTTAAGTAAAAAACATTGGAAATTTAAAATTGCACACTTTCTCCCTTTTTAACGATGTACCTATATACCAATTTAAAGTCTATCTTATCGCAAAGCATGCTTTACTATCATTTCACTTTTTGAACGTTTTGTTGTGGAGCACCCTATCTTCAGAACATTTTCGGAAAATGCGATTTTTCCAGGGGTTTCTATCGAATGTGTACCAGATTTCAAGTCTCTGTCTATTGAGGAAGTGCCTAAAAAGATAATGACAGACGGACAGACAGGAAGACAGATAGGTGGATACTTGGTAATTTGTATATGTAGATAGCTGGATTGGGTGTTACTACGTCATTAAAATTTTCTGCAAACGTTTTAACAGCTTTCTGATAATCTGGATGACATTTATTCATTTGAAAGTCCTTTTAAAAGTATTTGTTGTAAATATTTTTATTTTAATGCATACTATTATTATTTTTTAATCTGATTATTTTGTATTGTATTTTATCTTGAATGCAGTTACTGGGAATTTGTAGCTTGCATTATTTTAAATAAATAAAAATAAAAATAAAAATATATAAATAAAAGAACTCTGATCACAAACACAAGTTTTAATACACTGTAAAGATACGTAAAGCGGCTTATTTTATCTGCCATCTAGCGGATGGTTTCGAAGTTAGGTGATACCAGTATGGAGGTTTAACAATATCAACGGTCATCTTGCAAAGAAATATCCGATCAGACTAAGAGCTTTCATGAAAATTTTAAAATGGTATATTTATCTACCTTAAATCATTTTCATCTGACAAGTGACTTAAATTATGGCGACTTACAACAAACTAAAATGGTTAATCACACTGATACAAACAGAATAAAAAATTGCTGCACTTGTTACCTAATCTTTAATGTATGCCCCTGCAAAAATAACTTCTAATACAAGGGTCACGCTGAAATTTATTAAATACGGCTAAGTAGTACGAGTTAAACATGCCAACTCTTAGGAATGGTGAAAGTACTCCCCTCCAAAGTCAATTCACATTTGTAGGCGCATTTTCCAAAGATTAAATGCTTCAAGCCATCCATTTCTTGGAATCGATGAAAACTATGCTTTAATAGCCTCATTAATCTCATCTTTAGAATGAAAACGATACCCACGTAATTTCTAAAGTCACACATAGCAAGATCAGAAGAATAGGATGGATAATCTATCACTTTGCTGCTTTTTTGTTCAAGAAATTTGACTGTGATTCTTGTTAAATGAGAAGATGCATTGTCATGGTGAAGCATGAGTCCCCAAACACTCACTTTCTGAAGAATTTCTGGAAATGACTTAGTGGTGTACCAGTTAGCTGTAATTATGTTCTGTCCCTCTAACTTTATGGTTTTGACCAGATATGTACGTTTCATCACCGGTTAGAATTTTAGAGATAATCCGGTGTCTACCATCATTGAGTAATTTAATGGTTTCTTTACTGATTCTGTCACTCTCCGCTTTTTGGTGTTCTGTTAAATTATGGGGACCTAACGACAAACAATTTTTTTCATATGCAGTTCTCCGTGAATAATTTTATGTATAGCTGCGGATCCAATATTGAGTTCCTTCTTGATCAATTGGTAGGTACAGCGATTATCATTGATTGACATTTTTCGAATGGCCAACACATTTTCTGGGACTATAGCTGACAAAGTTCTTCCTATGTGTTTTTCATCCAGGAGAAAATTTCGACCTCTTCTAAACTCTGTAAACCATTTGAATACAGTATTACGAGATGGAGCGTCATTTTCATATGCTAATTGTAGACGTTAAAGACATTTTTCTTGATTTAGCCCTGCTATAAAATCATAGAAAATCATAGCTCGTTAATGCTCTGGTGTCAACTCCATTTTTTTTTCAAAATTTATTCAACAATAGCTAAATTGTAATTTTTGTTACACATTATCGTCTGCGGACATAAAATAGTTCAAATTTAAATAACCGACCAATAATTTTTTTCTTGCGCATATCGTCTGCCCCTGTCTCAAAAATTTCAGTTTCACCATCGTATTCCATCATGTGTCAAATTGATGATTGAGAGACAGTACGGTGTGTGTGTAGTTAGTGAATCTCATTTACAATTTCCATATACACATAAAATAATACTTTCCTGAAAACAAATATAGATCAACAATACTGACTTTCACTCTTAATGAGTTCTCGAATTAATTTTCTAGATACGTGAAAAAAAAATGAATAAACTTTACTGTAAACATATTTCTAGCAATGCAAGTCTAATTCGCTCTTACAAAATTTCGCTTTTTATTTTAGTGACATATTTTTTTTAAATATATATTTATTTAAAAATTTTAATTACACAAAAAGTTTAATTGTACAAAATAACACGCATAATTATTTTAAATTACACTGAATTTGCTCTTCTAATTCAGTTTTCAATTGCATTTGGTAGCAGAACTTATATTCAAAGGTGACTAAGCGACATTGTGAATAAACTAAAATATCTTGAGAACGGCTAGTCCTAGTGTAATGGGATTGGTCTTAATCTTTCCATTGTTAAAAATTGCATACAAAAATGCACTTAATTAGTATATTTGAGTATACGTAGTCTTTATTTTAGATGTTGACGATTTTTGTGGGCCATTTCGCAAATAAAAGGCAGATTATTATTTCCGAATCATACAATAATCTATTTAGCACAAGGGTCGTCCTCAAGGAACTTACCAAAATTGATAAAATTCGATAAATCATTTTTTTAGTGAAAGTGGGTACATACATTTCACAGACAGGAAGACAGACACACAGTCACACGGACATACACACATACGTCACGCTAAAATGGTTTTTTCGAATTCTAGTGATGCCAAAACTTGTAGATCCGTCGAAAACTCGAGATAAGATTTTCGGCATGATCCCAATTCTTTCCCTATACGTTACCATGCATTGCAAGGGGAATCAAACTATCTGCGCTGAATGCATCACAATTTAGAGATATTTAAATAAAATAGCATTTCAGTTATCAATGCTTTATGCAGAATTAATTTTTCCTGTTATTATAATAGTAAAGGAAATCACAGAAATGTTTAATTTTCAATTTCTAAACATCGAGGGATCTTGAATAATAAGAATGCACATTTAGATAGAATTTGCAGTTTTCAATAAAAAGAGAAAAATAAAGTTCAAAATAAAGAAAAAACGAGGTCTGTGTAATTGAAAATAAAAGGTAACAATTTCCAACATCTTTAAGTCGGAAAGTAATTTGAATTTCAAACAAGATTACTCATTTGCAAAGTGTTTTAAATAATGTATGTACCCAATGGGGGTTGGCTGCATAATTAAAGTTTCTAAAACCGGAAATTTTAAGAATCCCAAAATATACGCTTCAATTAAATGGGCAGTAAAAGGTATGGCTAAAATTTTAGAAATTCCTTCGAAATCGAAATAATCATTTTAACTAAAATAGCTTCCGATAAAGTGAAATTAAAGAGAATTTTATTTTTATTTATTTTACATTTATTTTATTTGAACTGAAAATAAATGTGCTTCACTACAATCAATATAAGATAGTTGATTAAATATATCAATAGGTGTTGATGGCGTAAAAGATCATTCTTCATCATAATAATTGAGACATAGTTGACATTACAACAAAGGTAAGGAAATATAGGTTAACAAAAATACTTACGTGGCACAGGAAGATATGTGCTGTTCTGAAAAATAAATTAAAATGAATAAACCAAGAAGGTGTGTAACATAATAATGCCACAAGTAGATGACTGTAAAATACTCACTCAAAGCACTAAAATTAATTATGAACAAAGAAATATAAGAATATCACCGAAAAATGTAAAAAAAAAAACATTATTTGAATACGCAATGTTAAGAAATTTAGAGACAAGTAACAAAATAAAAGGAAAACTACAAAATCCACAATGGTATCTGGTTGCATGTGTGGTTGTAGCGTAAAGTTCAAGATACCAACAGCAGTGAAATTCAGTACAGGGTTCGTGGTTCTACAACTCCAGCAACGAGGATGCCTTAGTTCGACTACCTTCATGCAGGATGGTGCACCACTCCTCATCGGACTTAAAGTGCAGGAATTGTTGTGGGAACATTTCTCTGACAGCAGAATCATTAGTCGTGCATTTTCCACGGCATAGCTACCGAGGTCACCCGGTCTCAATCCTCGTGACTTTCGTCTGTAGGGATTTGTTAAAAGCGTTGGGTATCAAGGATATGTCTCCGATATTGCAACGTTGAAAGATCCAATAACGTTACACGTGAGACAAATCACTTCTGATATGTTGAGAGTCGCCGTGATAAATGTCGTGCAACACATGCAGTTCTTGGAACATCACAATGGTTTTCATATTGAATCGCATTTGTAATTAACAATAAACGTTGTCATGCATTGTTAACAAAATTGATATGTACTGCCTCATTTGGCCTTTACTCATTCATTAATCCCCCAACTACACTTTTGCAACTCCAAAATGTAACGTGGAGGCAGCTCTTGGAACTATTTTCTTAGACATCTAAACCGTATGTTCCTTTGTGCACGTCCACCGAATTTCGTTACATTCCGTCCAATACATTACTCGCTAGAGGGTTCCGAACACCTTATTTTATTTTATGGCCTCCCGGTACTTATGTGGGACAGGCTGATAAGTGCTGTTAATCTGAAAAATGAATTAAAACGAATTAACCAACAAATTGTGTAACATAATAATGCGATTAGTAGATGATAGTAAAATACTCACCCAAAACACTAACATTAATTATGAACAAACAAAACTACGAAAACACCTAAAAGAAAGTGAAGAAAAACCATTACATGAATATACAATGTTAATAAATTTAATGACACCTAACAAAATGAAAGAAAAGCTACAAAATCCACAAGAACAAATGATATGTGGTTGTACGTGTCGTGCGTAGCATAAAGTCCAAGATACCGACAGCAGAAAAATTCAGTACATAGTTTTTTCACCTTATGCGATAATATCCTTAGGCAAGATTATTTCAAATTCCGATTTAGTTTAAAATATACGTATGTTTAAATTCGAAACTCGACCCTTTATCCCGCGCAGCGAGTTATAATTTCAAACAGAATAAATATGATTGTACAATGTTGAAACTTTCAATCGTATGTGGCACATATTTTTAAAACCTTATAGAAGTCATTTCAATAGTGATCGAAATATCTCAGATACCTAAAAGTGCTATAACCGTTAAAATAAAATAAAAAATAAATAAATAAATAAAAATTAGGACAATAATAGCTCTACTAAAAGAAATAATAAGTAAAAGAAGAAAATAGTTTTAAAAGTGTACTGCCGATGTGGTGGCCGAGCGGTCAAAGAGGCAGGCGGTTCCTCGTGACGGCTCGGCTGCCAGATTGCGGGTTCGAGTCCCGCTTGCGGGCATGGATGTTGTAATGTCTTATTTGGGGCAGAAATCAGACTTCTACCTTCGGGTGCCCCGGTTTATTAGACTAAACAGAAGCAGTGCACACATTCTTCCTTAAATGTAATGTTAGGGACGCGACAACAACTACAACAACAAAAGTGTACTTTATAAGGAAAGGTCCGCAAATCCATACGTTCGGTCTATCGTATGGATTTGTAATACAGCGACCATGTTCGATTGAATACAAATGTTTGAACCACACCTAATGGAGGATTTTAAAAGTTAGGATAATAAACTTGGCAGCCAAGCGAAATAGACGATAGAAGTCGAATACCAACTTGCAGAGCATTTTCTAATGAATAGGTATCAACCAGAAAACTGTTACAGAATGCATTTATTTGACACGATGGGGTTACAGGCGAAATGCTGTTATTTAGAATGTTGTTATTCAGAATGCTGTTATGAAGCAGTTATTCAGCTATTCTTCAGAATGTTGTTATTCAGCTGTTATGCAGAATGATGCTATTCAGTTGTAATTCTGAAATGCTAAAATGAACACTTACATGCAGAGGATTCTCATGTACAGCCTATTCAAAAGGTCTTTCATCAGTAACAATGCACATTTCAATGCCATTAAGCATATTATCGCTTACATTGACAAGCACTGCAGTGTCATCCTGCAACAATGCCTGATGATAAGACATTTTGACCGGTATTTATTACCTATCATATACGTATTTCGTGCCTTCCGGATGTCGATTGCTACTCGTTAAACCATAGATTCCCAACCGATAAGCTCGTCTTCCTTAAGATTTTCAGAGCACCTGCAGGTGATGCGCGAAGTCCTTGTATGTAACAGTTTGCTGCTTAGGTCTCCTGTCCCGGTATAACTAACCAATCTGCCTTCCCGTTTGTGAAATGTATATTCTTGTAAGTGAGCCACCACGAGATGCTTCATTTCATCAGGTTCCCAACCGATGAGCTCTATTTCCTTAGGATTTTCAGAGCACCTGCAGATGATGGGCGAAGACCTATTCTACGTAACAGTTTGTTGCTCAGGTCTTCTGTCCCGATATATCTAACCAATCTGCCTCCCGATTATGAAATCTATGTTCTTGTAAGTGAGCCACCACGACATGCTTCGTTTCTGCAGATACCAAATCTGACAATAAGGACAGTGGGGATATTTCTTGGCCAAAATACCAGAAATGATGACTTATTACTTTGATTGCCTTCTTTGAGATAACTTCATAAATTCTCTAGTTAAAAAAGGACTCGATTTCGTTTGAGGTCATTTCTAAGAACATTATAGGTGTTCGCACACTCCACCTAGGCTTTCAAGTGGAATTCAAGGCAGGATTTTGTTTCTCAAGTTTTATCATCTTAAATTGCTTTCGAAAGAGAAAATAAAAGGAAAATTCGTAAAAATAATAATCTTAAATTCGTACCATTATTTTGAGACCTACGGTGAGTGGTGATAATCTGCGGAACGCGATCGTTGATACAATGTGGAGGAATTTCTCATCAAAGTGAGATCAAATAACTCTTAGTAGTCTTCTCTAAATAGATTTCCTGAATTTCTCTGTAATATATAATTTGTACAGTTTATTGCTGGAGTCACTGCATGGTTAGTAATTTGCTCTGTTTAATCTTAGACGAAAAATTCATGGATGTGAGTGAATAATTGGATAAAATCTGAAGGATCGTTTTTTAATAGCGATTAGTCTAACTATCTTGTCGATGAACCATTGTTAATGGAGATAAATTAAAATGTAAAATTTTACCTTTAACTCTTTTAGAGTAACAGCTCTATGAACAACGTAGAAATAATATGGATTAAGACAATTACAAGGAAACTCAGACTTTTGCATAAAATTTTTCAGTGAATTCCATGAATGTACGTTTTATTTGATTTTCCAACGAAATGCGGTTTAAAATTAAAAAATTTTACTGAAGTTTAGGCAAAATTAAAAGATTTTAGCGCTTTCCGTTTTTAATACTAATTCGTGGAATGAGTTCCAGAACTAAAATAAATACTCCAGACAAATTATAATAATTATTTTTTTCTCTTTACTTAAGCCCAATCAAACTACACATAAAGATTTTTACTGGAAAAAATATGTTTCAATTCCCCAAAATTTATTCATGCATGAAATAATGAGAAGCGTGTGCAAATGAGAGATAGAATTCGAGATCACAGTTAAAGCTAAAGAGTAAGCGAAAATACATTTTCTTTGTTTTACTGTAAATTAGGAATAAATGAAGTTTGTTTGTCGGTTCGATAAGTTCTGAGAAATAAAGTAATTTTGTATTACATACTAGCAGATATACACAATGTTGCGCGTGATTTAAACAACATGCAACTTTTAGCAGTATTATTATTCGCATTGTTATTTAAAACAATTATTTTAAAATATTCAATTTATTCCTCTTAAAAATGTATAATCAGTTCTGTTATTTTTATTTAGAATTACTTCAATGTCGGATCAAATAATAAAAATCCTTATCCCATGTGAGACCAGAAATAGATCTCACATGGGTTTTGGTGAGACAAGTTTATGCCAGTTATTTATTGTGTCCGAAGCATTGAACAATACTTGTAGTCTGGATGGCGCCGAGGTTTACAGAAAACCATACATTTTGGAGCGTCAAGACAGAGTGGGCCGAGCGGGCCCTTACGAGGATGCCATGTAGCGACATTGGTTCAATGATTAACCAATGAAGACACAGCTTGTTGCGTCACACTGAATGCTGCAAATGAAAGCAGAGGGGGAGTGACACCCCCAAGGGAAAAATAGAGTCACAGCCTGTGACCGAGGAAGGGCACTAAGGGTAGATTTATACAGATAACTTCGAGACGATGCCTTAATAACGACTTGTGGAATAACAGCTCGAGTTCGACATTAAAATTATGACTTAATGACTTGTGCAGAGACTAGAGAGATACTTGTGCGACATGATGGCTTGTTGATGTGCGGTGTGCACGCCATGAGTACAAAGTGGTCGTCGATATTACGGGTCAGTGAATAAGTATTTCGAGGCTATTCCGGTAATATGATCGGCGAAGTGCCTGGTGGTGACAAAGTACAACACAGAATTGAAGGTATGTGTTCTTCAAAAAGATATCTAGATCTAAACAAATATATTAAGCCAGTTAGGTGGTCTCACATGTCCCCCCGCCAAAACTAACAATTAATTGTGTAATGGATTAATAAGTGTTTATGTTGTTAATAAATGTTTTATCGTTAAAGTTTAAATGGCGTATTCGATTTAATATTATTCTAATGATATTCCTTTACAGAACTCACGCAAAGATAAATAATTGGAAGGTTTTATATAGCGGCACAACAATGCAATGCACAATAATAAATAAGTACCACTCTACAAGTAATTTACGACCATGTATATGAAGTTTAATTTAACAACATTATTATATAATTAATAATAATAGTACTTTTAAGTATCTTTTTATTTAGCGCACCACATCCCATATGTAAACAAATTTATATAAACGTTTTACATTTGGTCAATACGGAAATTCTGAAATAGTAGAAAATTAACTTTACTAGTACAATTTTTATTCTGTTTCAACAATCAGTTAAATGTAAGAAAAAACGCATGAGTTGAAAAATATCTGCCAAAATAAAGCAGATGGCTTGAAAAATCGAAAATATCAATAATTCATATAATCTTAAACTCTCGACTGTAACTGATAAACTCGAATTATTAATGTAATACTGTTCATTTAGAAAAGATATATTTTATAAAAGCTGTCTATCTATATACATTAAATAAAAACTTCTTGCCTATAAGTGCATTTGATCTAATTCCATCTTCGTTAGTAATTTATTTTTCGCCAGTATAAATCACACAGGGCACCAATACCAAGTAGGCTAAGCACTCCCTCAGATCCGCAGACCTGTATGAGAGAGAGAAACAAATTAACAAACAATAAATTTAGCCATTCCATAATGCAGAATGACAATGTATCCTACATTAATCATTAACCAGACGTCTCAATTTTTAACAGTATTTCAAATTTTAATAATACGTAAAGTTTTAAGGAAATACAAATCCAAACTCTCCTACCTCTTTCCACAAAAAATGGTAGAAAATATCTTATCATGATTGGTCATCCAGCGGTGATTTGTAAGGTAAGTGACCCAAATATGGGCACCGCTAAGCATTTTAATTATTATAATGTTTGTTTTAGCAGTTAAAATTTGAAAATTGGTGGATGAAAATTGAAAAACTCCTTGCAGGGGGTAACAGGGAAAAAATGATAATTGAGTTAAAAATATCAGATAGGTGCTAATAATTGACAGTGCACATGTTGGGAATCTATTTCCATATTTGGAACCCTTGCGCCTAATATGGGCAGCCTTAAAAATTATGCTAAAAAATCCTTAAATCAACGTAAAACTTTAATCAGAGTCGGCAGAAGATGGACATACAAAAATATAAAAATGTTCCTTACTTGTAAGGCCACAACATTCTTCATGTACCTAAACACGGCACGTATTACACTGTATCATGTCAAATTGGTTTTCTTGACGACACAGTACACAATAGCAGGACTCTTTTGAGCTGGATACACCACTGCAGGACTGCTGATCTGCAACAATTGATATTACATTTGTCTTGGGTTTAGGATTGGGTGCTCGTTTCTGTTTAGCTGCTCGTTTGGACTTGCCAGCTGCTTTATGCTTGGGGGTACCTTTTTTCTGGAAAAAGCGATTTCACCAGTCTTAGAGCTCGATAATTTAAAGCTTTTTTTCTTTTGGTCTTTTTAAAATATCGGAGATAGATAATTGATGAATATCTGTGTATTTTTTACAGCAGTGCCCATATTAGGTGTAGTGCCCGTATTTGGGTCACTTGCCTTAATTGATTTATAAATATTAGGATTTTAGTGACATACTTTTGATATTCATTTAAGTGATTCTTTATAAATTTTAATATGAATTATAATAATTACTTAAAAATTTAAGTCGTTCTTCTTATTCATCGCTGTTACACAAAGTGATGTTCTGCATTCAGTTTTCAGTAGACCAGCTTTTTACTTTCATGTGATAACAAGAGTGAATTTTTAAAATATTTTTTCATAAGGGATTTTTTTAGTAAAATTTACAAAAGCGGAAAATGCTACTGAAAAGTTAAATATACCTCTACTTTAGCGCTTATTATGTTCTCGTCAGTATGGAATAATTGATACCTGAAATAGCAGCGCGTTCTTTGATCTTTACGATGGTGTCATGCTGGAAACTCTTTGATAATACTTTCAATCCTTAAGGAACCAATTTGTACGAAAAACACTCAAAATTGCAATTCAATATAAAATAAATAGAAAACTTTTTGGAATTTAAAAAAGAAATCATTCTGAGGTGTCTTTCGCCCTGATCTGAAGTATCGCTGCACAAAATAATCATTATATGAATACCGTTGAATAAAATATTACCTCGCATAATTATAAATTGAATAAAAGCCTAACACGTGTAATTATTATTCGAATACCATAATTGTTATCCAAATACAATCCTAACTCGGATAATTATTATCAGAGTAAAACCCTAATTCACTTAAGTGTTATCGTAATCGCAGAATTTTTACCCAAATTATTATTAGTAATAAAATATGCGTATATGTCTAATTTGAAGTATATAGTATTATTTATATTATGTATATTTGTATTTGTAATATCAGTGCGCTGTGTGTTCCGACCCCCACTGGTGCGCTGGGGCAACGTCATATGACGGCTAACAGGTTCACGGTTCTGCCCTGTGTATGGACGAATGATGGAATATCAATTGCCTGGCTTCTATGTGCTAAAAGCTGGATTCTAGAAGTGAAATGCCCCACCATACAGTCTGCAATAATTGAGGATCTGTCTGATTGCCAACAATTGTCAGCAATTGAGAATCAATCTGTAATAATTGGTTTCTTCAGCTGGTTTTGAATGTGAAATTATTAAGAATTGCATAAATTTCTACTTCAATATTAATAAATAAACACTGAATTGAATTACTTTTAATCATTCTATTTTTGACCTAGCCTCAATCACCATTAATTTTATAGTAATATGATTGATGAAATTACATTTTGAAACCAATTATTTCCTTTTATTATTGTTTTTTTTTAATTATTGCCTTATTCCCTTGCAAATTTTTATTTTTCTTCTTTTACAAAGGTTTGGCTATATTTCCACCCTCTCAACTCTTTCATTTTTACCAACTATTCAACGATTCATATATATGTTCTCTCTGTTTGATTTCAAATCTCATTTCAATGCTTCACATATCATTTCTAGAATTTGCTCACCTCGTCATCGTTGACGGGGGAAGAGATGCTTTACCGTTCCGTGATAATGGGCTTATGGCTTTTTAACATGGCTGATATCATCTACATGTGAATTTTCACTGTAGGTGTTATAAATCTATTCTGAATTGCGCTCATTATCTGCTTTGCAGAAGTTCATTATTAGATGAGTTAACCACAGTGTTCTATCTGTTCTCTTGACCTAAAGACGTGGACTTATAATGACATCAAAACAACTTATCCAATCACTTAACAGACACCAACTTGATTTCATCAAGGAAGGTCTGTAAGTGCTAATCTTATATATCAATTTGATCACAGCGGGTTAGATCAGCGGTTAAAACACGAGTATTGCACTCTGACGACCCGAATTCGATTCCCAGCTCTGTCAAATGTCATCGTGTTCACGCAGACTACGGGCACATTAAATATGTAGATCTGTAAGTCCTTCCGAGAAGTTGGTGGCAGGAAAAGGAAGGAATGGTCCCTGTAGTTGTCGCCCCCACTGAGATACGGTCTAAATTGTATGGCACTGTCCTTGCTGTCAAAACAGATACATTACACTTTGGGTAAGTCGGCGGGTCTGGGTTGAAAGTAAGAAAGAAAGGAACAGTTTGCATTTTTGTAATGACATTGACACAGCTGGTCTTGAATATCCAACCTATACCGCCAGCACACCTCTGTAACACTTTTGGATCATTCCCCAATCCTACACCGTTTCTCATAAGCAAATTTTCTCTTGATGAGACCTCCCTAAGGCTGTTCCGGACAGCTCCCACATAGTGCGCTGCTCTGGGGTTTTATCAGTGTACAATACTCGTATTACCGGCTGTTGCCGGAATTTGCATATATTCAGAGGGAACTTGTGCACATTCCGCAATTTGCACAAGTTCCCTTTATGACTGGATAAGATGCGTATGGTTAAAGCACCCACTGAGCTTGCATGCATTTGCTTAAAGTTCCTGTTTGGCTGGATAGATCGTTGGACAGCACGTGACAAGGTCGAGTTTACTCGCTAGGGCGAGATTGGAACGAGATGGCCATTGCTTATCAGGCTGAATAGAATTAGGACGAGATGGTCATTGCTGCTTTCAAGAATTACGCTGGATTGTGCAGGAGGGCGTAGCATCCTAAATTTCCAAATCGCCTATTTTGAACTAATTCCCGTGCTCCGTTTTTACTTTACCCGCAATGCAGAGTAATGTATAGGGGAATTATTGGAATCATGTCCAAAATCGCAACTCGAGTTTTCGACGAATTTACACGTTTCGACACCTCTAGATTACGAAAAAACAATTCTTAGCGTGGCATCTGTGTGTGTGTGTGTCTGCGTGTGTGTCTGTCTGTGCAATGTATATACCCACTCCAACTAAAAAACTAAGTGATCGAATTTCATAACATTCGGAAGGTAAGTTCCTTGTGGGTGATCCGGGGGCTGATTAGATTTTGGTACTGTTCGGTATGAAAGAACCTGCCTTTTTTCACGAATATCCCGCAAAATTCGATGTATCCACACTAGCTACGAAACTAAGTGGCCAAATTTTATAAAATTAATTTTAAATTGAAATTTTATAAAATTTCGCAGATAAGTAACTTGCAGATTACCCTGGTGCTGATTAGATTTTGGCACCATGCGAAAAATTAGAGCCTGACTTTTTTAACGAACTGGCCCTCAAAAATCGATGTATCCACTATAGCTAATAAAATAATTGACTAAATGTCATAAAATTTTGTAGATAAATCACTTGTAGGATACCCTGGTGCTGATTAGATTTTGCTACGATTCGAAAAAGTAAAACTTGACTTTTTTTTTAAGAAACAAATGGCCTGCAAAAATCGACAAAATCTAAAACAAAAGAGTGCTCAAAGTGTGTTCAAATGCATAAATTAAATGAGTGTTCTATAATTAATTTTTGGCGAGAAAAATAATAAGACCATCCGCATTATTGTAGGAATAACCGTTGTCGATATATTTGTGTTTTCTTGCATTTTTGTTACTCCGCCTTTGAAAAAATTTCCAGTTACCAAATTAAAACAAAAATTGAATTACATGAATTCAGTGTTATTTTGTGCAATTAAACACAATTTAATGATTTATTTAAGAAATAAAAAGAAAATGAATTTGAGTCATCAGGGAAAGTCATGTGCTGCTCATATCAGATTATTCTATTCGCAACCATGTCAATTATACAACGCGGATGTAATATGCCCTAAATAAGTTCCCTTTAATACGCTTTAAATACATATAATATCATATGTCGCTACACATTGCTACACACATAAAATATTAAAATAATTCTATGTTTCAAAACCTGAAAACGTACCCTTTAAATCTCGAATTTAGAAAATAACAAATAAATAGAAAATAACACTAGACAAAAGTTCAATATATCTTTCACTTGCCATCTGCTTCTATGATACAAGCACAGCTATATAATTAATAAATTGATTTGACGAAATGGTGGAAAATGGAGATTTTAGGTTTTAAAAGTTTTTTACTTTTAAATTAATTTGAATTTAAAACAAATAATCTCGCCGAGGTGAATCTTTAGGGGAGCTGAAGTACCTCTTCAAATTTCGCCGTTGTTCGATACTTTGATTTTCCGCTACATATAACACACATAGAAACATATTTTATTATGTAAGGCGTACTTACATTTAAATATAATGCTCACAACGTTAGAAGCTATATATGTTTTGTGTTTTTAAGTTTGTCACCTTTACAGGAAACCTTTGGAAGATAAAAAAAATGTCAATTTGATAAATTAAATCCCAAATATAAACATTCGGAAATATCTTAAACCAATTTACGAGAGATCTTAAAGTTACTGGAGCGCCACAAATAACTGCAATTAGTTTAATTTGCTTCGCAGCCTTTTTTCCGGTCAATTTTCTTTTAAATTGAATTGCGTAATCAGGGTAATAAAGCAGATTCAAAACTAAATTTTTCTATTATCTGGAGTTACTCTTGAATTTGCTGTTGTATTATGGCACAAAGTTTTAGATATTTCATTGAATAATCTTAACTATGGTGCTATTAGAGAAAATATTTGAAAGTTATGTTCAATAAATTTTATTAAATATCCTGAATTTAACGTAACGTAGCTTATTAAATTTAATATATATCTAGAAATCAGATACACTGTATGGTATTATATATACACTGGCTTCCGAAAGTTAAGCACGGACGGCAAAATCAACAAAAATGGAGAAGTAAAGCTTTAATTAACTCAAAATTGTACTTGAAGGTAGAAAATGTGTTTATGCCTTAAAGAAAACAAGATTTATGTACAAAGATGAAAAATATATTTACTTTTCGCAAGTTATATGAATACGTCACATTTGGATCATTAACAAAATGAGGTTTAAAGGCAAACAAACCAAACAAAACTTACATTAATATGGTTAGTGACCATCCCCGACCTTCACACAAACTTTACAATGTTTTTACATTCTTACAATGAGGTGATCAACCATCGCAGGTGGGAGCAAAGGCCAATTCTCCAATAGGGCAGTTTCCAACTCTCTGAGAGTGGCTGAGGAGGTAAACGTGCAAACACAGCACGCCCGAGGGTATTCCAAAAATTTCCAATGGGATTAAAGTAAGAGGAATACGCCGCCCACTCCATACGAGAAATGCCCTCACTTTCCCGGTATTCTTCAAAGATGTTAACACGATGGGGACGGGCATTATTATCCAAAAGTAGGAAATCAGAACCAACTGCTGCAATGTAGAGTATCGCAATGGGGTCTAGGACATCAACCCGATACCGCGCAGCCGTCACAGAACAGCCTTTAAAGATGTGTAGGTCTGTGCGATATACCATTGAAATTCCAGCTCACACCATGGCGCTGATACCTCTGAATGAGTGATATTCGATGATGTTCTTGACCCGATTGCGTGTGCTTCGTTCTCTCCAGATCCTTACACGCTTATCATCTGATTCCTGCTCAAATCTGGATTCGTCCGTATACAGGACGTGTCACCAATCTGAGACAGTCCTATTGACATGTTGTCGACACCACTTTAATCTTGCCCCTCTGGCTTGGATGGTTAGTGGAACACAAAAACGTGGTACTCTGGCTTACAGTCCCTTCACGTGGAGCCTTCGGCGCACAGTACTGGAAGATATTGTCTTAACAAGTGCCGCTGAAATCATGGATATAACAGCTGTGGAGGTCGTTCCGCTCGGCTACTATTGCAATTTACCGATCATCATAGGGGTGGTAACCCTTGGACGTCCTGGCACAGGTCTTCGGACAACTGTTTGACTTGTTTGGAATTGTTTCCACAATCGAGAAATTACCGAATGATCAACGCCAAACAAAAGAGCGACATCTTTGATTGACTGTCCTGCTTTAATGCGTCCGACAGCACGCCAGAGCTCACTGTCTGCTATTCGTCTTCTTTCAGATATAGAAACACGAATATCATCAACAGTTATCCAACAAAAGTTATAAACACTTCATATCAGCATTTAAATGCACCTCCTCAAACCCATCAGAATGCTGGCGTCTTCAACGACTGCCTAATTAGCATTTATCCGGACAGGCAATCGTCATTGACTGCAACATACAATATTTGCACACTGCCATCTGCACCTGCAGTGATTTTCAGCAACTCAAATTCAAATACACCTTCGAAAAATGAAAATGTGCATTGCGTGCTTAACTTTCGGAAGTGAGTGTATATATAAGCGTTTGTATATCACTTATAACATTTAAATTCAGTGTCATTAAGCCAGTGAAGTAACGTGTACCTGTAGAAAAATGACCAAGCGCAGTTGAATGGACTTGCTTGAAGTGCCAGTAGTAACGAAATGTGAAACTTAAAAAACTAACTCAGAAACCAACATAATTAAGCAAAATGTTCAATTACGAAATAACGAACAGTGCCCATTTATTCCAAAATGATAGTTCGAACATGTTGTAGTGCTGCTTTGTAGTTCGAGCATGCTGTAGTGCCGCTTTGTAGTTCGAGCATAACCTGTGATACTGAGTGCTGTTCTAAATAACTTTCTGCTCGGAATACAGATGTGCATCTTCGCTGATGGTTGACATTTTGCACACATCAACTAATCGGCAGGTAATTTGCTGGGTATAGCATGAACTTTGCTTTAACTTTGGGTTACGTCAGTATTGTTGTAAATATTTAAATATCAACCAAGTATCGTTTTGTACTGATGAAGATCTTTCATTTTGTAATTGGAGCTTTTTGTCTATCTCTGTTGGTTTCTTTCTGAGTTAGTTTCCGTAATTTCTTTATTTTACCACTAGACGCGCTACAAGCACGTTCAGTCGATTACGCGTAGTCACTTTTCTATAGGTATATGTTATTTTTGTGGCGCTATGATTCGCGGTTTAAAAGTTGTTGAGGTATACGGTCTTGAGAATCATGTATTATTAAAAATGAGTGCCATATTCTGTTAAATGATGCTACAGGGTCTTTGTAGTCTTATCCCCTAAAAGATGCTAAAATCGGTGATTTGTTTAAATATTTTGTAAAAGCTCTTTTATTCCAGTGTATGAAAGATTGATAAAAAAACTACTCAAAGGGAGGTAAATTGCTTAATCATTAACAATATCTTGCAGATACACGCCATGTGGTAAAACAAAACAAACGTAACTCAGAAATTGCCCTACAATCGTGAAACCTCCCGTTGAGGTATCTAAATGATTACAATATTTTGCCAACCGCTCGAAAAAATTCAATCAATATCTCGTTCCAGTCCCTTTAGTAGCCATCTACACCTAGATGACCGGTGTAGATGGCTCCATGATGCGATTCACTGCAGAATAAGCGGCAAAGTTACTTTAAGAGAGGAAAGAAACATCGTATGACTTAAGAGAAGGCATGTGGTCGTTTGGACGTATTTGGCCGTTACTTTGGATGTAAAGAAGCGATATTTAGACAATGTTGTAAAACTAGGTCGTAGAAAGCTGACATTAATGTCTGAAAGGATATGGAGAAATCTAATGAACACTTTGGAAATGCTATAGAGAGAGCAATCAGAAAAACAAGACACTGACGGTTAGCCTATTGCCAATCCAAAGACCTCTAGATTCCTCTACGCATCATGTCGTTTCAAGACGTACCATTGGGAGAATATTGTAGAAGCAGGATTTCTTCAGCCATCTTTTAAGATGTCTGCGACCTAGTTCCCAGCATAGGCAGCACTGCCTGTAGTAGGTCCGTTCCCTGTAATCACGCACATCAAAGATCGTTGGGTAGTGTCTAAGTAGTCGCATAGTGTTTATGTAGAAATGGACACTGCTTCTGTCTGTGAGCGAATGACCGCTGTATAATTGAGATCTGGTTGAAGACCCAGACAGTCCGACTCGTCCGAGGATTTGAGCAACCATTTGGACGGCCGGTATTGAGGTCTGGTGATAACTCAATCTGGATTTAGATGCCGATCGGCATATGGTAATATTATCTGATAAAACTGACTAAGGAGGTATACTTTATGATAAATCACTCTCATTTAGTATCATGGCGTTGTTCTTTGCCCAAACGCTTTTACCTAGACAAAATTACACTACCGATGCCATTACGTAGGTTATCAAGCCTCCTACGGGGTATTTAATAACATAGTAAGATCAGAGATTGCAAGGCCAGATTTTCTTCCACTGTGCCTCCCAATAAGTTTGATATGTAAATTCGCTTTTTCTTATTTTAAAGGAAATGTATATTTCGAGTACAATATTTGCATTACCCGTGTCTATACGGAGTACGGGAGTGCGGATTCTCTGAGTCTGAAAGTCTTTCCGGGAGGTTGGTTTTAAGGGAAGGAAGACACGATCCCCGTGGATGTCATCTCCACTGGTTGCGTTACACTGTACTGACCGTCTAAACAGATACCTTACAGCTTCAGGTAGGGTCGGGCGGTCTGAGTCTATAGAAAGAAAGATGCTTGTAGTAGATGACACTATCGCCATTTGGAATTTTAGAATAGAGTAACTGTTAAAAGCATAAAACATCAATTATGAAGCAAAATTTAAGTAACTAAATATACATTTGTATGCAGTTAACTGACAGGATACCATGTGCAAGCATGGGGAGAAGCGGATACGAAATAGTAATATGACTCGAAGAGCATATTTAATTCGTGTTTATCATGCTTTCTTACATTTCAATATCTTCCACCATCTTGATTTTCTATGGGCTGATTTTGTCATATTCACATGCTTAGTGTATATATGCTTCTCTATACGGATTACTGAAGAATAAAGATGAAGCATTCACTTTAAACTCGGAATAGGTTCCCCATACCGGACGGAAATGAGAAACCTTAAAGATCCACATGAAACACTGAATAACTTCTATATGATCAAAACATATGAGACCAATGTAGGATCTATATAGGCTAGATCACATGTACTGATTGTGCTAAAATACGTGGCGTCCCAAAAAGAATGAACCGCGCTTTAATTCTTTACTTTTTGGAGATAAGTGGGCAATGTAAATTGCTAAAATGTTTAAAGTAAGGTAGGAAATAAGACTAGGTTAATGAAATATACATCCCATTAATTTTTAAAAAGTTACACTTTTAAATTTTTATACGACCCCCTTAAACAAATTTGGTCAATCAGAATTATTTTTATTTTTAATGCAACAAGATTATTAAAAAAACCGCATATCTGTATCTTTACAATCAACTGAATTATGATAAAGAAAAAAATCTGACTTAGGCCACTTTTCCGTACCATGTGAAAGGCTGTTTCATCAGTGAAAACAGGGTTCATAACGAATTGACGATGGAAATTGTGTAGATCAAAAATACGTTAATATGTGTTGCTGTTGTTGAGACCCAGACCGTCCGACCTACCAGAAAGGTGTAAGATAATCGTTTGGACGGCCGGGAAGTGCCACCCAATTTAGACCGGAACCCAGTGGAGGAGGCATCCACAGGGACCGTACCCTTCTTCCCCTACCACCAACTTCTCGGAAGGACTTACGGACCCACAAGTTTAACATGATCGTAATCCGCATAACCACGGGAGCAATTGTGGCAGCGTGCAAATCCAGTTCGCAAACCACCGGCTACCGCGCCCTTCGTTAATATGTTGTTGTTGAGACCCAGACCGTCCGACCTACCAGAAAGGTGTAAGGTAACTGTTTGGACGGCCGGGAAGTGCAACCCAATTTAGACCGGAACCCAGTGGGGGAGGCATCCACAGGGACCGTACCCTCCTTCCCCTACCACCAACCTCTCGGAAGGACTTACGGACCCACATGTTTAACGTGATCGTACTCCGCATGAACACGGCGGCAGTTCTGGCAGCGGCGAGAATCGCGCGCTAACCACTGGGCTGCCGCGCCCGAAAAGAGCCAACAACACACGGTGTTCCCAGGTGGTCACCCACCCAAGTACTAACCGCGCCCGATGCTGCCTGACTTCGGTGATCTAACGAGAACCGGTGTTTTCAGCACGGTACGGTCGTTGGCCCCTTCGTTAATATGTGTCGAAGGCCCAGACCACACAGGAACATTTTTATCACAAATGCATCTAAATAAAGCATTACACAGACAAAGATCATATAAAACAGTGGGTCTCCCTACGAGGTTGGGTATCCTATGTATTATCATCCAGTTTTATGTTTTTGTAATATGTCACACATTTACATTTCTAATTTTATATATGGTCCCCATTCACAATGTTCAATTTTCAATTAAATATTATTCGCTCAATTTTAAAGATACATATATGCAGTTTTTTTAACGATATTCTTGCATTAAAAATAAAAATGTTCTGATTGATCTAATTTGTCTAAGGGGGTCGTATATAAAAATTTAAAAAGTGTAACTTTTTGAAAATGAATGGGAAAACTATTTCATTAACTTAGACTTATTTCCTACCTTACTTTCAATATTTTTGCCAGTTACATTGCCCACTTATCTCCAACAAGTAAAGAATAAAAGCGCGTTGAATCATTTTTGGACACCCTGTATTATATGGAACCTATGTGTGTCACACATGCAGCCATGCCAAATTTCCAAATGGTATGCAAATGAAACTCATCACGGAATATACTAGTGTCTACCTGGGGCCACGATAACTTGCTAACCGGGTACTACATTATTAAAGATAGGAAACATGTTATTAACATAATTACTTTCCTTATATACCTATAGTATAAGGAAATTATTGTGACGAGGTCGAAAATTCGAATTGGAGTTTTCGACGTTAGAGCACGTTTCAAGCATCCCCGATCACGAATCAAACATTTTTGAAGTGATGTATGTATGTGTATGTGTGTGTGTGTGTGTGTGTGTATCAGTGAGACTTTGGAGACGATAACTGACGAACGAATGGACCGATTCGAACGAAATTTTGTACAAAAGTCACAATCCATAAACACTGGAAGCCTATTGTTTTTATACGCAATCGAATGTTCAGAACCCCCTCCTAAATTTTTGAGTGAAATTTTGAAAAAATCGTGAAAAAATCAAAACCGCTAATAAAGTTACGCAAATAGACATTTCTTACGTAATTTTTCATTAGAAAACGATTGACACAAATTTTAAAATGCTATCATGAGCTGTTCTCGAGATATTGCAGATTTTTCAAAAAAATTATCAAAAAGTGGTATAAAATAAAAAAAAAATATTTCCTATTGAGAAACACGTTCACTTTTCATATATCATACTATGAGATAAATTCGGTGACATCATTCTTGTGGATCTAGCTCGTTCCAGTCATGAAAAAAGTTACTTTGAGTAATACTTTTGTATTTGAACGCCAATAGTCATTTATCTGCTGTAAGGATAACTTATTTCTTCGTCCATAACGCTTGGCGAGATTTTGGTGACGAATTTGGCGGAATGTCGCCAACTTGGCGACTTTTTGAAATGTTGCTAAATTATCGAAAATTTGGCCTAATGGATAAAAATTACTCAAAATGAGTGACGACTCATTGATGATGACGACATGGAATATGACGACTCATTGACGAAAATTCAATATCTTGGAAAGAATATAAAAAACTACTATAAAAATAATATATATATATATTTTTTAAAGTAGCAAATTCATTGAATTATATAAGGAAAGTCATGTGCTGCCCACTTCAGATTTTTTTTACATACAGATAAGTTGGTGAAAAGAAAGTTATTGCACAATATTTTTGAAAAATTTCCACTATTCTCTCATAGAGCCTTTCGGCATTCAATTAAAGTTATCTAGATCTGCATAAACAATATCTACTAATAGGAAGGTTATTATGCGATATCGGTTGAGAAAGTTTATAGCGCCGCGAAGTGACGAATTGATGAAGTTAAAACTCCTATCTCAAAAACAAATCAAGACAGGTGAATATGTTCAGTTACAAAGTTGTACAGCGTTATCTATTTAGTATGGAAATACGTGTATATATATATATATATATATATATATATATATATATATATATATATATATATATATATATTTATATATATATATATATATATATATATATATATATATATATATATATATATATATATATATATATTATATATATATATATATATATATATATATATATATATATATATATATATATATATATATATATATATTTATATATATATATATATATATATATATATATATATATATATATATATATATATATATATATATATATATATATATATATATATATTTATATATATATATATATATATATATATATATATATATATATATATATATATATATATATATATATATATATATATATATATATATATTTATATATATATATATACATATATTGAAGTATTTTAATCGAAAACTATGCATAAAGTCTGGTAAGTAAAAACGAAACATCTCTAGCATATCTGTTACAAATAAGTAACTACACACCAGGACTAATGATAAAAATGGAAGGTAACTGATCACTAGAATGGAAAGGAGGTAAGGGGAAGATGAGTATATAAAAATCATAATTATATAGGTATATATATATATATAAATATATATAAAATAAAATAAAAAGCAAAGACTGCAAAAATGAGAAAAGACAGTAATAAATAGCTCAAAATTGAAGATCAAGATATGGAGAACAATCAACTGAAAATACACAAAAATCGGCGCTGTTAGTTCGAAATTGCATTCTCGTCAGGACAGCCATACAATTCGAATTAAAACCGATATAATAGCCAGTTTCTGATAATGACGATAGTATTTACTTATGGACACATAATAAAAACAAATCTGATGTGGGCAGCACATGACTTTCCTTATATAATGCAATGAATTTACTACTTTTACAATTAAAAAAAAGGTTATTCTTATAGTAGATACTTATATTCCTTCCAAGATATTAAATTTTCTTCAATTAGTCGTCATTTTCATTGATTTAGCGTCGTTTTTATGTATTGGGCGAAATTTTCATTAATTTGGCAACATTTGAAAAAGTCGCCAAGTTGGCGACATTCCGCCAAATTCGTCGCCAAAATCTCGCCAAGCGTTATGGACGAAGAAATAAGTTATTCTTACAGCAGATAAATGACTATAGGCCTTCAAATACAAAAGTATTACTCAAACTATCATTCTTCATGAATGGAACGAGCTAGATCCACGAAAATGATGTCTCCAAATTTATCGCATCCTATTACATATGGAAAGTGAACATGTTTCTCATTAGGAAATATTTTCATTTTATTTTATATGACATTTTGATAATTTTTTGAAAAATGTGCAATATCTCAAGAACGTTTAATGTTAGCGTTCTAAAATTTATGTCAATCGTTTTCTAATGAAAAATTACATGAGAAAAGTCTATTTGCGTAACTTTATTAGCGGTTTTGATTTTTTGACGATTTTTCAAAATTTCATTCGAAAATTTAGGGGGGTTCTGAACATTCGATTGTATACAAAAACAATTGGCTTCCAGTGTTTACGGATTGTGATTTTTGTACCAAATTTTGTTTAAATCGGTCCATTTGTTCGTCAGTTATCGTCTCCACAGGCTCACTGACACACACACACACATACTTTCACACACACACACATACTTTCACACACACACACATACGTTCACACACACACACACAGACATCACTTCAAAAATGTTTAATTCGTGATCAGAGATGCTTGAAACGTGTTCTCCCGTCGAAAACTCGAATTCGAATATTCGGCTCCGTCACAATACTTTCCTTATACATTATGTATATAAGGAAAGTAACAAGTGAATTATAAATATATATATATATACTAAAATAACGCTTCGGCAGATGGTACTGAGTTGAATATTTTGGAAATAAGCTCTGATTCTGTCTTTTCTGATAGTTTGTCGAAGTAGTCAGCAAAATAGCTGATAAAAAATAAGCAAAGGTTGCAAAATGTTTTACTGTATATACTAAAGGTCTTATGAAGGAAATAGTAATTAAATACGCATAGAAAAATAATAGTCCGTGTAATGAGCCAATTTTAATTTAATAAGAATTATTCTTTTCTCAGTAAAAACTAAATGTTGCATGAAAATGTCAGTCAAACGGTGCAGTCCAATAATAATCACTTTTGTTGGCCCTTTTTTATCATCTATTTAGATGTTATATGCAAATAGAACGCCTTTTATGCCAAATAGAGAAGATTCTACAATTTTGTAATTGAAGCTTTTCGCCTATCTTGTTTCGTTTCCGAGATAGGAATTCTAACTTCATCTATTCGCCGTCAGAGGCGCTGCGAAATTCCCCAGTTAGTAATAGTTGCTTACTTATTAGTAGATTTCGTTTTTGCAGTTCTAGAATGCTTTGATAAAAAGTTAAAACGATGTATAACAACTTATGACGGAACCCTGAATTTGCACCTCACATTTACCAAGTAGAGTGACAATAAATGTGACCTTATAATTGTTATGAAATCTCTCCTCTGTTTAATAATTAATTCCTTCTAAATTTTATTTTAGGAAACGCTATTTCAAAAATCCATTTTATTCTATCGCATTCGGCAAAATCAAATTTCGTTTCGATTCTGAATTCTGCTCTTAAATATAAATTGCATTCCAAACGGATAAAGTACCAAATCTTTCACTTCGCCCTCTTGGAGCCTCTCTGTCTGCTCCAGCCACCATTCGCGCTTTGACACATTTATGGCGCTTCGTTCTTTTCTCGCGAAACATTTTAACCCTTTCGGGACGATCGGCACGCCAGCGTGTCAGCTGCGAACTTGCATTCAAGGACGGACGGCACGCACTCGTGACGGAGGAAAATTTACCGTAAACGGAGAGTGACACGTATGTGTGTCTTCACGTGGAACGTTTTTATTTGTCTACTAGATGGCGTTAAATGTCCGTGGAACTAATTTCAATGTATTTCGCAGATGCATGACCTTGGCATGACCTCGATGCATGACCTCGAATGAATTATTTCTCCATTTGGAGCGGTGAAACATGATTTTGTAATATAAACAGACAGAGCAATTCTCGTAGCATCAACAATTTTATAATTGAGTTTCGGGTTTTATTTTTATTTCAGCGTTATGATTTCGATGGTGAATCATAGGAATATAAGAGAGTATTTTTTTTTTGTTTGGGTTTTAGAGGCAGTGAAATTATTCGTTTATTTCGGATAAAAGAATGGGAGAAACTAATGAGTATTTTGTATTCAGATTTGTATGAAAAATTTACATCAAATAGAAAATAAATATTTCTTTTATTCCTCAAAAAAGTAAATTTCTGTGTTGAATAGGTGATTTTTAGTGAATTTTTTTCGAGAGTTAGGCTTAGCGCAAAACATTTGCCGTCCTTTGGGAAAAGTTCAGAAGCAAAGCGCTCCGTGTTTTGGGCCGCGGCAGCTGCGGAATGCCGCCGTCGCAAAAGTGTTTCAATAGAAATGTACTGCCGTTATATTCTGTGCAGTCACGAGCTCGCGCATTCGAGCTCGCGCAAGACGCTTAATTAAGAATAGGGTAATTTGTGTTTAGTTGGCGAAAATGTCCTGAAGGGGTAAGATGTGTTTCCCCCTTGGGACATGATGACTAAATTCTTATTCTAAATTCGTAAATTTGAAAAGTCGTAAATATGATGCAACCATGTAACTTTATCGCGCCTTCAATAAATTAAATAGTAATCTTATATTTTACATAAGGGCGAGATGTTGAATATTCAATTCCTGTAAAATGCTCCAAGTACTTCTGCTTTTGCATAGAGGCATATGGTACGTGTCCGTCAATTTTGGAATGGCATATGAGATTGTGCTGCAGAATCCTAGATGAATGTACCGTGCAAATAAAAGAAGAAAATATTTCTCTACAGACTCCTTATGTATAGAAGTATATCATGTTATTATTCATCCAATCAACCTTTTAATGCACGACATTGAATCTCCTTCATCATCCTTCAACGTCCTAAGCATCTGGTAATATGCTTCGAGTTGATCCAAATCCTTTTGAGAACCAGATAACCTGCTCTCACCTTCAATGCCTCCTCTCCGATTGAGCTTCGCTGCGATTTCACCGCGTTGTCATTCGTCCGCCCGCCGAACAGGCGCTCTGAAAATGGTAATATCATCTCTTCATCGGAGTGCTCATGGTCTTCATCTATTTCCGGTCATCATATTCAACGCAACACATGCTTTCTCCACTACCACATATTTTTCGCCGATGACGATCAATCACAGTCTTAGTTATCATCCGTGCCTACGGGTGCCCACATAATCAACAAGTGACCAAAGTATATACATCCATATAAAATTGGCTTAAAAACGTATATTATATAAACTTCTTTTTTCGTTGATTTCCCAAAAATTATCAATTGTTGTTTCCGCAAAAATGCCATGGAAGTTTGTTAGGTTAGTAAAATATACATCTGATTCCTTTGGGGGAAAATATGACTTGTATATTTTGAAATATTTCTGCAAATAAGCTCAATTTTGTTTAGTATTAATTTCTTCTACATTCCTTATACAAAGCACTTAGCTTGAACATATTCAAAATAGTTTAAAGCTTATGATAATCCTCTTATTTTGCTAATCTCAAGTGAGGTTGCGGCATTAAAGTTGTTTTATGTTCAGATTAAGCGAAGACACAATATTTTAATCTGTTAACACTTTTTTCGAAATGTAAAATCTTAATTTTTTTTTTCAGTGTAATTTAAGATTTTCATAAACTGATTTAAAAATTACAATAAAATTGAAGAGTTTTGCATCACTTTCTTTTCTAAAAAATCTGAGTAAAGGACATGAGTTAAAGTTGGCTGGTAAGAAAATTCGGAAGTAAAATAATTTCAGTCCTTCTAAAAATAGCAGCACATATTCGTCTAGAACTACACTACATTTTGTAAAATTTGCAACACCAATAAAGGCTGGTGGTATTAAATTTAATGTTATAGGATATGCGTGCCAGGCTGATGTAGATGATTATAATGCCATTAAAAATGCGCATGTAAATCAATAAGTAAAATACACTGTGCAAAGTATAAGAAAAATTTGAGCAACGTTAATAAGCACAAATAACACAATAATGTAGCATATAACTGTTTGGAGGTTATGTATCCTTGAAACAGTTGTATATTATTGTGTTATTTATGCTTATATACGTTGTTCAGGTTTTCTTTAATGTGCATGTGTTTTCATAGCACATATCAATAATATAATCTGGCATGCCATTTATTTCAATGGCATATTAGTCATTGCAAACTCATGAAGGACAGCACATTCCAATGGCATACCATTATATACCATTCGTCCCAATTTCATGCCATGAGATAGCATCCATCCCAATGGCATGCCATGATAGAATGGTAGTATTAGTTTGATATTTATATGACATGCAAGTCAGGTTGGGATATATAGATGATTATAATACCATTGAAAATGCGCATGTAGTTTCACAGAATTGCCGACTGAACTTTCTGATCTTGATAATGAATGAATAGATCGCAGATACTACATATTTATATAGTTTAAATTAGCATTCATATTGGGGAAAAATAGTAATTTTCTTGCTCGTTTTTTCATTTCTCAATGCCTTATTGTCCTTCATGGATTCTCTGTAACATATCTTGTTTTAAACTGCTTGGTACCACCAGTCTCGAATCATCCTTAAATATGCCTACGTTCGGAATTTATACAGATTATTTGTGGGGATGAAAAGCACTGGTTTCTGATTGTCTTTCCTAATCGAGCAGTATTTCGTTTTCTAGTCCTTTGAGTTGCATATCGTCACCAGTTTGCTTTCCTTATCACGTCCATCTTTTCTTCACTTAGTCGTTATGTGCATTTATGTGTCCAATTGACATTCATTAATATCTAAATAGGCTCTGAAAAGTGTAACTCCATTTTTTTTTTAAACGATTATCATTTCGAATTGATAATTTAACCACGTTATACATAATATTTGTAAATTCAGCAATAGCCGCCTTTCTATTTAATAATATCAATGGTGTCTGATGGGTTTACAAAATAATTATGTAAAAGATCAAGGAATATATGCTTCTGGTTTGCGATTGTTTCCATGCTTCTGAAGATAAACCGCACTTTATTCATCTATTAACGAGTCTGTTGCCATTTTCATTTGTCGGTTTGAATCAAAATATGATGAAATTGGATGTTTAGAAAGCATTTGTTTTTATTTTATTTCTTTGCCATACTCATGATTTCATTCTAATTGTACACTGCTGGCCATCCAAATTACAACACCATGAAGGAAGCATCCAATAAGCATGAAATTTGCACCACACGTAGAACTCGATAGGAAATACAAATGAGTAGAATATTATCTCATATGCAAATCATGTGCGCCAGTAGTGTCACCTACAGGAACTATATAAAAGGGGAAGAGAAGACTATTTTTTAGCACAGGAATGTTGTTTTCACCCTGTGGTTTTGTGTGGGAAGCTTCAGAATGCCTCGTCGAAGAATACGACAGCCATTCCAGCACGTTTCTGAGTTTGACAGAGGAAGAATTGTGGCTTATAGAGATTGCGGATTATCCATCCGAGGAATCGGTGCTCGTGTTGGACGAAATCAAGCCACAGTGATACGAATATGGAATCAGTGAGTGCAGGAAGGACGGACCAACCGACAGGAACGATTGCACCAGCCTCGTCGCAAGTGAGGACAGGCATGTTGTGCCCATGGCAATGATGGATCGCACTGCAACATCAACAACCCTAGCGCATGAATTAAGGTCTGTTGCATAACAATCTGTGTCAGCACGTACCATTCGACGTCCTGCGCAGCAACGGGCAATTTCAGCAAGGCGTCCATTGCTGCGATTACCTTTGACTCCAGACCATAGACGTATGGCGCTGCAATGGTGCGTTGAACGCCGGACATGAACAAACGAATGGCACGACATTATGTTTTTAGACAAATCACGAGATTCTGCCTACAACACCACGATGGTCGTATCCGGGTTTGGCGGCACCGTGGCGAGAGAGTGCATAACTCTTGCATTATGCATCGCCATACCGGTCCTTCACCTGGCGTTACGGTTTGGGGTGGCATTGGATTTTACTCCTGCACCCCCCTAATACGCATTGCAGGTACACTCAACAGCCACCGCTACATTTCTGAAGTTTTGGAGCCTGTTGTCTTACCTTACCTTCAAGGCTTGCCTGCGGCCAAGTTTCAACAGGACAACGCGGGACCACACGCGGCACATATCGTTCAGCATTTCTTCAGTGCCCACCAAGTTCCACTGCTCCCTTGGCCCCTCCCGTTCTCCAGATCTGTCGCCCATTAGACACCTCTGGGCGATTTGCAAACGACTGGCTCAGCAAGCACTACCAGCTGCTACGACAGATGAAGTTTGGCAACGTGTGGAAGCAGTATGGACTGACATACTCCAAGAACACATCTAAAGTCTCTTTCTTTCAATGCCGAGGCGTGTAGCAGCAGTTATTCTCAGCCATGGCGGCTGCACAAAATACTGATTTCTTCGTGTTCCACAAGTCGAATGGGGCTGTATTTCGATCAATTCATCCTTGTACTTTATGTTCTTTATCCAATAAATTTGGCTTTGATATCTCTTGTCTTTCATGGTGCTGCATTTTGTATGCCCAGCAGTGTATTTCTTTTTTTATTAAATTAAGTAGATTGTTTGTCTTGTCTGATAGGGTTATTATATACTTCTCTAAATAGTTTATAAATCGTAGCAATCCTTGAAATTGCAGTTTTGAGGTTGGATTTTGCATAATAACGATTGATTCTATATTAACTTGATTTTGGTAAATTCTATGTTAACTTATTCTCCTTGAATTCAATCTTTGTTTTTCTGAATTTACACTTTTCCTGATTTGGCAAGTTTCGGATACAACTATCAAGGCCAGCTCCTATAGTTCTATACAAAACTTGCTTCAATCTATTATCATGTTTTAAATAAAAAAATCCCCATACAAATATGCCATCAATATTAAATTCTGATCTTGAAAAAAAAAATCCAAAGCCAAAAAAATTCCGAATGATAACCCCTCGAAACAAAATGGTCCAAACGATTCCACTTTTGTCTTTTATCCCGATTTATTTCTCCACCAATGTTATAAATGCTATTCCTGATTAGACCAATTCCATGGTTTATTCTCTACATCTTGGCTGCCTCGCTTCAGCTTTGATTGCAGTTTCTGGAGTTCAGAATCTTTTCTGTATTGGCCGTTGGCCCAAGAACCATTTCATTCGTGATACCTGATAACCTTAGCCATGATTTTAAACAATACTTCAACTGCAGCCGAATGCAAGGCTCTTTTTATAGTAATTAGGCGGATCTGGCGTAATTTTCTTTGTTTGTGAACTAAAGGCGATTATATGCTTTGTTCGTCAAATACCTCAGACAATATGAGATTGGCAAGACATTTTGAGAAATTTCGGCAATAAGGTAACTTTTATGCAAATTTGAGAAATTTTGAGAATCTATGTCTAATTAAGAATTTTCTTTGAATTATAAAAATAATGGAACGCGTAGCCATTGAGGAGGCCTTGAGTTATTGTGTCAAAGAGGGAGTCAATACAGACATCTGGATTCTGAGTGATAGCCGTAGTTCTATTCAGCACCTGGCTGAATGGTGGAGACATGGTGACGGAACGACAGTGAATATTGTTCAGCATTTGGGTTACTTGTGTGTCCATAATAGGATATTTTTTCAATGGGTGCCATCTCACATAGACATTTACGTTAATGAGGTTGCGGATGGTCTGGCCAGGGAGGGCAGTCTTAGGAGTTCTATTGACGATGGCTGACTTTCTTTCACGGAACTTGCCTCACGAGTCAAACTTGAAATCAACTCCACTTGGAGAAAGGCCCCGTGCATGAGTGGTATGATTGCAGCTGTCCTGGTGCTGCTTTGATTGGGACAGGCAGTAGGGGAGAACAGACGGCTCTGGCCAGACTCCTCAGCGGCCATCTTCGCGCTCTTCGGCAAGTGCTAGATTATAAGGTTTATCCCCTTTGCCCGAAGTGCAATTTGGTTCAGGCCTCTACTGCCCATACCTTGAATTGTATTGGATGCCAGAGGAGTCAGCTGTACTCCAGTCCTGGAGTAGTTCTTCATCTTTTGAAGACTCACGGGTTCATGGACTTGATATGATGTTGCTGTCGTTCAAGTGGGATAAGAAACAACAACATAATTTTCTGAATTAATTTGGATTTTCTCTTTCATTAAAGGCTATTTAAGTAGGGTCAATTATGCGAAATCGATGTTACATGACACGAGTTACAAGGTAAATGTTGTGAATGCATCTCAAAACTAGGATTGTTCCTTGGACTTTTACTAGGACTTTATCTTAACTGGATGGTATACAGGTACCAGAACTGATTTCCAGGTATTAGGAATGTTTTCCAGATAATTGAAATAATTTTTGAATCCACTCACAAATCTAGAAAATACGTCATTATAATAAAACCTTTCTAAAGTACAGGTACTATTATTCTGCATATAAATATAATTATTGACTAAATCATATTTTATTCACCACCACAAAAATGAGTTGTATTATAAAAATTTTATTCTCATTTTTTTGGTTTATTAAATATTGTTCTTTTAGCGATTTATTTATTCTGTTTTAATTAAACAAATTCAAAATATGAACTTCTTATTTTGCTCCGACAAAACAAAATAATTGAAAACTTCACCTATGTACACAAAACGTATTCCTCATTCTCTATTATATTTGAATTATAAAAATTGATTTTAAAGTAATTTGCATCACTCTTTCACTTATGCGATGCGGAACTAATTACTTTTCTGATAATTCCAGCAATTTAAGACAACAAGCACAAAGGCTAGCAAACTAATTAGTTTCTACTTTAACAAAATACTTAAAGTTATTACTCAAACCGCAACTTAAAAAATGTTTACTCGAAATTCTTTGTTCAATTTTCTTTTACAAGGATGTTTATTTTGCTACTTTCTAGGGCTCGAATGTGTGATAAATATCTTAAGCAAACTCGGTCGTGCTAGAAAATGTTTAACAGGTAATATATTTATTTTGTGATAGCCGTAATTTTGTTCTTTCATTAACAGAAATTGAAGCAAATCAGATATAAGAAACGAAACAGCAACTTAAAATACTGATAATTGAAATGCAGATAAAGTTAAGTACGTAGATGCACGTTTTGGAAATCTTTGGATTTCCCTCTTCAGAGGGAGCACGCCTGGACATGAACGTCCAACTATATCAGCGTTTTCAAAGTGTGCTTCACGGAAACTTGTGGTTCCTCTACAATGATCCAGGGGTGCGCGGCGATAAATTCACGGGATATATCAAACGGCGCACATTATAAAACATTACGAATCCAGCCTAACTCTCTTTTCTACCTACACGGTAAGGTACCCAAGTAGCAATCCAATATTGGCAACCAATTTTGGAAATATTGGACCAATATGAAATAGTGGGCATTTTAACGGAATTGATAAAATATTGGCTTAAAACGCTGAGACAATATTTCTCTAATATTGGCATTTCATTGGAAATATTTCCAACATAATGCCATGATATAAAATATTTGTCCGATATCTGACCGATATTAAATGCTACTAAGGTACTATTCAATAATTTATGTTGTTACGACATATCCTCCGGTTTTGTGGATGTGCTGCTTTCAGGATACACAAATGAATCAAAATTTTTCGATAACTAATACATTTATACACAAGCACGGGAACAATATACAGTAAAACAACAAGAACAATATACAGTAAAACAACACTTAAATGCTTCACTAATTTCACAACATTACCGATACTATTCACGAAACATTGACGAAAGTCATTGTTCAATGCAGCTCGTAACTTTTCAACTACTCTCCGATTGACTGATGATTCCCGTTATAGACTCTTCATAGAAACGTCTGGAAATATCTCACGTCACGTAAAATAATCGTTATTTCTTCTCGAACCTTCGAAAAGTCACTAAATATAGACAAATTGGCGATAAATCACCCAATCTGGCAGCCCTTCTTCAGTCTCCGGCGCATAGCAACCCTAGAATGACATCATGAGAAAGATGTTAGTATGGATGTTTTCTCTGTCTGGTCTTTGAAAGAGACGAAAAACTCCAGAAGAAATTGAATATTACACGTTCGAAATAATATTCAATAACAGAGCCTCATTGTATCGCATTATTTGATACATGATTCTTAAATATTTATTTAATTTCCTATTTGTTTAAATTCTATGAACAACACACCTCTAAGACGGATTTAAGCAGTGAAAGAACCGTTTGGCATACTAAAGATAAGTGAATAATGCATGCAATTTGATATAAAACTTAGCTTCTACTGAAGACATAAAATATTTTAAATTAGAAAACCACGTAAAATTTGGAAAATATTATTAGATCTTTACGAGCCCCAATGTTAATCTTTTCCTTACGGCGGTACAACAGTTGTACCACTGAAAATCTCTTCTTCCAGAACGGCTCTGGTTCAACTGCTGTACCAGTCTTTTTCACCCCCATTTTTCTGGGAAAGGAGGAGAGCGCCTATTGTACCCAGTTGAGTGCCTTGAAGAATGTCTACAGCCCTTCCTTTAAGTTTCTCCTGACTGAAGGGGGGAACGAGTTACGAACAAAAGACAAGGTCATTGAATGTGTTTATTTAGAGGGGTGGAACTTTCAGTTATTTTGCCGTTCTGGAGTTGAAAAAATGGATTCGTGGAGCCGTAACGTAAAGGTTAATGGTGAAATAAAGCTAATTAGCACATTCCCCAAAACAAATCTTTGGGATACTTACAAAATAAATAAGTATATTAAGAAGCGCTACCCTAAACATTTTTTTCTTTTAGGGATTCCGCCAACAAATAAAATTTCAAAAAGGTTCCGCTACCACAAAAGTTTGAAAAACAATGAACTAGACCATACCAGCCAAACAGAAAATGGCTAAGCGGCAGAACCTAAAAAAATAATACAACCCAGTGTGAAAAAATGAGTAAAGGGAGAAAAAAAATACAGTGGAAAAATTACGGATCAGAAAAGGGAAAATTAGGAAAACAAATATTTAGATGTGGTCATGCCATACCTTTGAGAAATAGGTTGTCATAGACACATCAATATTTACTGAAAATTTTATTGATGGGAAAGGCTTCAAATAAATACAAATAGGAAACAAACGAACTCATTTGAATAATGGAGCCAGAGGAAAATTCAAACTGGTGTCTTGTCATCTAGCAGTGATTAGCGATAGACTATTTATCCTTTTCTTTATTATTGATACAGTTTCAAATGTTACTAGACGCATACTCGTTGTTCGTAGTATATAATATTAAACACTTGAAATTCACAATCGTGCAATTTCCTATAATATTCTAAATGGTATTGTTATTCAAATAATTCTATAAAAATATTTAAATTATTGCTCCTAAAAAATAAGAAAATCTGTTCTTACTATATAAAATTATCTTCCCAGGAAGATCTGATGAATAAAATATCCTGGTTCCGCAAGTAAAAAAATTTACAAAACATATGAAATTAAATCAATATATGCCAAAATAAAAATGCTAACGTTGTATGACAAGATATACCCATACTGCTTACATTCTCGAATATTAGAAGATACATATACCTGTGTATCAGTAAAAGATTACACGCCTACAATATATATGAGTTTCAAATATATTTGCCAAAAAAATATCAGATAACGTAATAAATTGAAAATATCAATAATTTCGCTAATCTTTAAACGCAAAGGCCGTAATTAATAACAATATATGTCAAAATGAAAGTGCTAAAATTGTATGGAAAAAATACACCCCCTACTACTTACATTCTCGTTGATTAGAAAATATACCCGTGTATTTAGTAGAAGATTACCAGTACTACATAGATGTTCTTCGAACGGAAAATATAATATAAAGAAGCATAAAATTCACCATCATGCGCAAATGAACATGCTATTCTAAATGGCTTTGTTATTCAAAATATTCTATTAAAATAGTTAATTTATTCCTCTAAAAAATGTATAAGAATCTCTGGGCTCGATATACAAAATTATCCTCACAGACAGATCTGAAGAATAAATCATCTTGGTCCAATTTGTTAACAAATTTAGAAAAATATTTTTTATTTCTCGCAAAACGACAGTGATTATCTAGAAATCCGTACTTAATTATGCAAAATAATGAATTTTCATCGTTTCGGTGTCATTTTGATGAATTTAGAGTCATTTTATCAATTTGGCGACATTTTCGTCAATTTAGCGACATTTTAAAAAATCTCCGAATTTATCGCCAAGTGGGATTGTAGAACTGACAGTCCCACTTGGAGACAAATTGACGAAACATCATCACACTACTATCCCCGAACAAAATACAATCAATTTCATTTATTTAACGCAATTTTATTAATTTCAAGATGCTTTTAGAGATTTACAAACATTTTTATCAATTTAGCGACATTTTCAAAATTCGCTAAACGTGTTACTAAGTAGGACGGTTGGACTGACAGAAAAATGCTACCGAGAAATATCATTTCACAGTACTCACTTCTAACAAAACAAATTTCATTTCATTGATTTAGCACCGTTTTAATCAATTTGACAACATTTACATCAATTTGCTAACGTTTAAGAAAAGTTTCCGTTAGCGATATCCGGCCAAATTCGTATATCTGAATTTACAGATCGGAAGAATAAAACATCCTGATACGGTTTGTTTATATTCAATGAAAACACGAATATTGTATTAGAAGATATACCCGTTCACACTTATTCTGTTTCAAAAATCGGCTAAATGAGTGTCTAGTCTAAACGCATATATGAGTTTATTAGCGAAACGCAATATATAAGTTTGAAAACCTTTTTGCCAAAATAAAAAATCTGATGTCACAGCTCATGACTTTCTTCATATAATGCAATGAATTTACAACTTTTACAGTAAAAAAATAGGTTATTCCTAAAATAGATACTTATATTCTATTCAAGTTTCTCTGTTAAAATACAAAATTATTATTCAGAATGTATTTTATCATGAATGAAGCGAGCTAGATCCACAAGAATGATGTCACCAAATTTATCGCATGATATTACATGTGAAAAGTGAATATGTTTCACAACAGTTAATGTATATATTTTTTATTTTTGGGGATTTTTTGATAAATTTATTTGAAAAGTGTGCAATATCGCGAGCACGGTTCATGCTAGCGTTCTAAAGTTTATGTCAATCGTTTTCTAAGGAAAAATTACATAATGCATGTCTATTTGTGTTTTTGGATGACTTTTTCAAAATTTCACTCGAAAATTTAAGGGGATTCTGAACATTCGACATTGTTTAAAAACCAAAGGCTTCCAGTATTCACGGATTGTAATTTTTGTTCCAAATTTCATTAGAATCGCCCTATTCGTTCGTGAGATATCGTCTCCACAGATTCACTGACACCCACACACACACACACACTCACACACACATAGAGAGAGACATCACCTCAAAAATGTCCGATTCGTGATCAGGGATGTTTGAAACGTGCTTTTCCGTCGAAAACTCGAATTCGAATTTTTGACCCCGTCACAATACTTTCCTTGTACGGTATACTATGTACAATACTTTCCTTATACGGTATACTATTTATATAAGGAAAGTAATAAATAAAATATATATACGCAGTTCTCAATTAATAAAATTTAAAAAAAATCAAACAGTTCATTTATAAGATATATTGTATATCCATTTATTTATTATTCAAATCGAAAAAAATAATAATAATAATTAAAAAACTCATTTGATTTAATTGCGTTGCTGAACAGCATGATAAAGAATCTTCCTCGTAAAATACTGATAATTTCATAACCATTTTGATTTCTTAATACTTTTCATTATTCAGTAAGAACCTGTGAAAAATAAACCATGGTGGTAAAGTTTTCATTTAAATCGATGTTTCAAACCAGCTATTTTCAAAAGTGACTGATAATCGCAATAAACTCTCACCAAACTGAGAGATAGAGTTTTAATTCACTTTCAGGTTTTAAACCGCCGATTTCCAACCTTCTTTGTTTGGAGGAACCTGGGAGTTAGAGAGGAAAACTCCTATGAAATAGATGGTTTTTCAATAAAACCTCGACAACCCCTGGTCCTAAAAACTCGAAATATGGACTAAATCTTAAGTAAGGCTATTCCAAGTCTAGCTTAAAAATTTCATCAAATTCAATATCGTCGTTCTCCCGCGATGATGAGCAAAACAGACAGACAGACAGACAGATTTTCAATTTTATTTATGTAGACTAGCAGCATACCCATTCTTCGGAGTATATATTATACAGAAACTTAAAATTTACAATCATGTGCAAATTCCTATTGTATACTAAATGACATTTTTAATCAAAATATTCTGTTAAAATATTTAATTTAATACTCCTGAAAAAGTTTAAGAATCTCTGTTCTATACAAAATTATCTTCACGGGCAGATCTGAAGAATAAAACAGCCTGGCTGGCCCCTTTTGAAGGCAAATTTACAAAAAATATGGAATTGAATTAATGTATGCAAAATAAAAGCGTTAAAATTGTATGGCGCCCGTACTACTTAAATACGCGAATTTTATAAGATATAACCTGTATTAGTAGATTAGATGTACAAATTGAAAATATCAATAAACCGGTAATCTTTAGACATAAAAGGTGTTATTGACTCCAATATATGCTAAAATCAAAGTGCTAAAATAATATGAGAAGAAATTATATGGGATGAAATTATATAATCGTACTACTTATAATGTCGTAGATTAGAAGATATGTCAGAGTGTTAGTAGAAGTTTATCCGTATTGTAATATGAGTCTCAAAACTATATGAAAAAATAAAACAGATGACGTAATAAATTGAAAATATCAATAATCCCCGTGATCTTCATACCAAAAGCTCGTACTTGATTCCAATATATGCCAATATATGTCAAAATATATGCTAATATACCTGTACTACTTATATTCTCGTAGATTAGAAGATATACCAAAGCACTTGTAGCAGATTACTCATATAAAGTACAATATGTGAGTCTCAACAATTTTTGACACAATAAAACAATGGCATAATAACTAGAAAATATCGATAATCTCTGAATCAATAATCCCCGAAAATATCAATAATAATAATTTTTAAGCCTGAAGATCGTAATTGATATTATCAAGTCGAAAATGCAACATCATTGAAATTTATTCTATATACATATCTTCATTATTCAAATCGAAAAATATTTAAAAATCGTCTGCCGCATAAACACATTGGATTTAAATCAGTTGCTAAGCCGTAGGATATCCTTTGGTTTATTTAAATTGCTCACATCAATTTATTAAAATCAGATGTGGGCAACACATAACTTTCCTTATATAATGCAATGAATTTACTACTTTTACAGCAAACAGAGAGGTCATTTTTTTAGTAGATACTCATAATCTTTCAAAGATATTGAATTTTCGTCAATTAGTCGTCATTTTCATTGATTAAGTGTCATTTTTATCCATTTGGTGAGATTTTCGTTAATTTGGCAGCATTTAAAAAGTCGCCAAGTTGGCAACATTCCTCCAAATTCATCGCCAAAATCTCGCCAATCGTTATAGATGGAGAAATAAGTTATTCTTATAGCTGACAAATTACTATTGGCGTTCAAATACAAAAGTATTACTCAAAGTATCTTCTCTCATGAATGGAAGGAGTTAGATCCGCGAGAATGATGTCACCAAATTTATCGCATGATAAATTTCAGTTTTCACCTCAAATTTTAGTTTTCACCTTTAGTTTAGATTTTTAGTTTTTAACTCAATTTCATCGTGATACTCCGACCACACACTTCAAAATATCCAATTATTTTCTGAACTTGCTTTTCTGTATATAAATTAAATTTATACGATATACCAAGTATTTACATTCAATTTAATCTATAAACTTGTCTAGTGGCACATAAATATATACTTGAATATTTGAATATTTATATTTTCATCCTATTCTGGTGTTAAACCTCATCATTCATGAAACACTTTTAGAATCCCCAAGTTCATGTAACCTCCCGATATTTTTAAACAGAAGGAAATATATCATGCTTATGCGCAATTTTTTCATCTAGGAGAAATTAAACAGATTGAGATGTCACAATCGTGATATTTTAGGCATTACACTTTCCCACCCAATGAAAACCCATGTCTTAATTCTAAATTATCGAAATTAAAACCGCGCGATACTTTAAAATCTAATATAGCGATCCAAAATTCAACAGTATACACTTGTAGGTCTTTCAAAGAGCTATAAACTTATTTATTGTTCATGGCTAACACATTTATTTTTTGAAATATAAGCATTATAAACTTGAAAAACGGAAAATTCTCAATCTTCGATCAAACTTTATAAGACAATTACTCGAAAACTATAAAACCTTATGTAAAACATAAATATAGATTTAGAAACTATTAAATAATTAGTTTCTAACTATTTATTAGTTTCTAACTATTTATTATTTTCTAATAGGTTTAGAAACTAATAAATAATGAAGAGCGTACTTATGCTCGAAAGCGCTATGGCCCTTTTTTTAAAGAGATGAAGAGCGTACTTATGCTCGAAAGCGCTCTGGCCCTTTTTTTAAAGAGATGAAGAGCGTACTTATGCTCGAAAGCGCTCTGGCTCTTTTTTTAAAGAGATGAAGAGCATACTTATGCTCGAAAGCGCTCTGGCTCTTTTTTTAAAGAGATGAAGAGCATACTTATGCTCGAAAGCGCTCTGGCCCTTTTTTTAAAGAGATGAAGAGCGTATTTATGCTCGAAAGCGCTCTGGCCCTTTTTTTAAAGGATATTTTTGTACGTCTTATAGGAAGTAAAATAAAGAACTTTTGTTGTGGATATGTGTTTCATTTTTGCTTTATAAACTAAGTTTGCTAATTCATAGTTTACTTTTTATTTCCGGCTTTTAAAGTTTCAAAGATATCTCGAGTGAAATTAAGAAAAATGAAAAACAATGTCATTAGGATAGATACTTTTAAGTTTCTCGAAAGAAAATATAAATTTTTAAAATAATAAAAATATAATTATATATTCATAATCTAGAGTATCTAGACCATATTTCCTACAAAACAAGAAAAATTAATTCTATTTTTATTAAGTTCTAAGGTATTAGCGTCCAAATTGTTAACATTTATCGTAACTCTCCGTTTACCGTCGAAGAATTTTCCAGCGTAGATGTTATTCACATCAAAAATATATCTTAAGAGGACGAAAGAATAGCATGTAAGCGTTGCTAAGCCTTCCCGTCGATTTCGTATTCATGTTCGTGGGAAACAATCGTATGAAAAACAATCGCTATCTTGAAATTCCGAAAGCTAGTGCTAAGCGACAGAAAATACGTCATATCAAACAATCTATTAAGAATGGTTGATCAGTGTTTCTTTGAGGACATTTTGGCCGAGTGGTGGTAGAATGAAACTTTAGGTGAGGCAAGTTTTGTATGTACCCTATATGAATGTATCTAAATAATGCTGTTACATAAATACAAACTATGTTAACATAAAATGTATAAAGGAGGAGAGCGATTGTATCCGCGGGGTTGTGCCAAATTCCCCTCGGATAATCCTCCAATAATCTTCTGATGATATTAAACGCCAACCCCACATACTGGCGACACTAGTGATCCCGGGGCGCGGTAGCTCAGTGGTTAGCTCGCGGGATTGCACTCGGTACACCCGGGTTCGATCCCGCCACTGCCAAAATACTTCCCAAAATATTTCGAGTGAAACTAAGAAAAGTGAAATGAAAGCTCATTCAGTCAAAACGTTTAGTTTATGTAAAATTAGCTCCAAATATAGAAATATAAAAATTGCTTTTGTATGTTCATAAAAATATCATATATCAGATAAATCAAGTATAAATTAATAAGTAAAATTAATAAATAGAAACAAGTGCACGTGATTAAGTACAAATTATAAGTAGAAACAATTACAAATGAATAAGTAAAATTAATATATAAAATTAATATAAGTGCAAGTTGTTTGTTTCTACTTGTATCCCTAAGGGTAGGAGATATAAGCGTCTACATTAGTTACATATGTCGTAACGCTCTATTTTTGGATTTTAAGTCACACGCTTAATTCACTTATAAAAAGGCAATTCTATCTTTCGCCTTTTCTGACTAATATTACTTTTCAATGACCCACTTAACTTCATTTTATTACATCATACATTTAATGCATAAACACATTGTGAGCCTGAGAGTGGCAGTAAAAAAATTGCATTCTTAACCACAGTGGAAAAAGAAATACTCCCTATACTGAATAGAGCAAAAGCAACAGAGAACAAAAAAAATAAAATATAATTTATGGCTCCATCTTTTGAATACAGTGTTATCTTTATCACAGTATTTATGAGATTTCGAAATAATATCTTCTTGAATCCTCTATTTAATCAGTGCTAAAACCCATGGGGCGTACCGGAGTCAAGAAGATATATGTAGCTATTTTTCAACGAGAAAATTCGTGAATTTTTTTTCTATGCTTGAGTCAGGATGTGGAAATACTTTTCAACTTATTGAAATAAAGCTGATATTACTGAAAGAACTTGACAATTAGAATTATTTATATTTTATTTATGATTCAGTACATTTTATGGAAAATATCCGGTATAATTTAATATAAGGAGATATTGAGTAGATATTTTTACATAATCACATAATCATAACGTATATATATATATATATATATTAATTAGAAAAATGTAATTATAAAAATTCAAGTATTATTAACAACACCATAGAAGCAAAACCACGGCAATAATGCCGAAAAGAGAAAAGAACAGCACAGGTCCAAATTCGATAATTAATCAGAATTAAATTCAGCTTCGGGTCTGAGTATTTAATTCTAATTTACCCAAACAAATGCCTGTTTCAGATTGAGCAATAGTACATTACTATAAATACTCAAACTCAGGCTACAGGTGTATATATATATAAATATATATATATATATATATATATATGTACATACATATATATATATATATATATACATACATATATATACATATATATACATATATATATATATATATATATATATATATATACTTACATATATTTATATATATATATATATATATATATATATATATATATATATATACATACATATATATATATATATATATATATATATATATATATATATATATATATATGCAATTTCAAAATCTCTCTCAGTCGACATAGATTCCTCAATAAATGTAGATGGTGAATGTATTTGTAGTGATGATAATTATGCTGAATTTATTAATCCACACTTGGGTCATATAGTTACTGGTGACTTAGCCATTGTAAAAGATGAATCTTTAAGAACTATAATGTCATTTGGCACTAAATTCAGGTTACCTTCATGTAATAATTCTAAACAAGTCTTAAAGGTCAATCAATCTGGACCTTGATAAATTTATTTATGGATTAGCTTCTAAATATGCTCAGCCGTTTAGAGGCATTTAATATGTGGAAATTTACTATTTTGAGATCTATTAAAAATGCCATTTGTAGTATTAATTTATCTAGATCTATATATAATATGGATAATATAAAGCAATCTGTTAATAATTTACATAGATCTTTTGTTGTTACTTATGTTGATAAAGCCTCCAATAATTATGCTATTATTTGTAAAAAATTCTATATTCAATATCTGCTAGAATATTTAAAAAATAATAGTCTATTTAAAATTGATTCACACTCTCTTAATAGTATCAAATTGAAAATTATCAATATGTATAGTGATTTAGATATTAATAATAAATTTTTGACATTTCCATATATTGTGCTTATACCTAAATTTCATAAAAATCCTATTAAATTTAGAACTGTTACTAGTGGTCATAATTCATACTCTACTACTGCTAGTAAATTATTACTATATTATTTAAATGTACTAAATAGTAATTTACGAGATTCTGGTGATAGCTACATTATTCTAAATAACAGTAAAGAATTAAAACATAAATTAAAAACGCTTGGTAAAATAATAGGATTTCAAACTTTTGATTTTAAAGATCTTTTTTATAATATTAAGATCACTGATCTATATGATGTCATTTTAGCTTTATATAATGCTTATATTACTAATTACTCTAATCTTACTAAATTTACCAATTTTCCTAAGCTTCTCCATTTTGTTCTTTACAATAATTATATCTTTCAAGGTAATAAATTATACTTACAAGTTTCAGGTGTTCCACAAGGTGGCTGTAGTAGCAGTATGTTAGCTAATTTATACCTATATCAATATGAAAAATTCTTTACTTCAACAGATTATAAAATTTATAGATATGTAGATGATCTGATTTGTCTTGTATTTACTGATAACTATGTCATAGATATAGATTTCTATCCGGATAATTTGGAATTAATACCTAATGAAACTTCTATTAGTAATAATATATATTATTTGGATTTAAATCTAATTATAGAACCTGCTCATGGGATAGTTACTAATTTATATGATAAAAAAGATTTTTTTTAAATTTAATATTAATAAATTATTACCTTTTAATTCCTGCAACTCGATTCAATTGTTTAGAAATATTATACTTAATCAACTTTTTAGAATTTATAGATTATCAGATAAAAAATTTCATGCTTTGCACATTAATAACCTCAAAATTACCAGTAAAATGTATCAATATCCTGCATATTTAGTAAATAGTATAGTTAATAAGTTTCGATTAGCCTAAAATTCTCATATTCTCCCCTTATTACCTTATTTTAGCCCTACTTCTTCATTCTCTTGAAATTATATTTTCATCTTTTTATCTTGAAGCTTTAACTGTTGAATAACTCATTTTATTGCTTTTGCGCAGTACTGTTTTTATTACTCTCTTTGGCAACAGCAAATCTCATCTTTTCATTTTGGGATATGGCAACATTGCTCCAGTCATATTTTGCTCGTCATGGTTGCGCTGATGATGTGTGTTTTGAGGTATTTATGTTTCCTTTATTGTTCCAATCTATATGCTTGTCGTCCATATAACACAAGTTTATAGATAAAATCTATCTTGTGTTTCAGAAACAAGCATTTTTGTGTTCATTTCGAAGGGATATATGGACCCGAAGAGAATTTTTTCGAAAGGAACTTATCGTAAGCCTAAATCTCTTCCATGTGCAAGCTTTTTAGCTTGATTTTTTTGTTTTCTTATTTGCATTCCTCATTTTTGAAATTTGTTGATTGTCTTTGTCTTTATAACCTGCATTACGCTTTATTATTTCCTCTTTATGTCTTAATTTCTTATATTTCTTTGTATTTTGTAGAAAATTTTGGAATAGTGTATTATGAGTTACTACATACATTCTAACTTTGGATTTATATATATATATATATATATATATATATATATATATATATATATATATATATATATATATATATATATATATATATATATATATATATACATATATATATATATATATATACGACTATATGCCCGCATTTCTGAGTACAAAGAAATTGTAATAAGCTGCTGCATAAGCTATTTTACCGAGTATTACAATTTTAATTACAGTTCTGCAAGACGTACAAAATGTTTGCATTGCATACGAATAAGAGAGTAGCAATAAAATGAGACATTTCACAGGCAAGTGTATTAATCTGTTGACTAAAAAGACTCATGGGATATATTTCTGATACGATGCTTTCGAAATTAGCTAATAATTATTGGACTATTATTTAAACCAGTTAAAAACAGGAAGACTAACACTTTTAAAGAGATAAGATGTAGCTGTTTTAATACGTTTAATTTTGTTTAACAATGTATAGCTTTTAATATAGACAAAAAGTGGAAATTATTAAAGATATTGAAGTGTTATAGCATTTATGCGCGAAGCAGCTACAAATACTATGCACGATATAAATATAAAAAGAATAAATAGCATGTAAAAATGCATACCTTGATAAAAATGCATATTTAAAGTTAAATCAGTCTAAAAGGGAAATTGAAAATCGTATCAAGGCGAAATATAAAATTTTGAGTTACAACATAAATTCCATCCAATTCCCATATATAACTCTTATACCTAAACTTCATAAAAACCCCATAAAATTTAGACCTGTCACTAATAGTTATAAAACATATTTAACTTATGCCAATGCTAGACTATTAAAACTTCTGAAGAACATATTGAAAGAAATAAAAGATTCTGGTGTTTATTTCATAAATAATAGTTGTTGTTGTTGAAACCCAGACCGTCCGACCTACCAGAAAGGTGTAAGGTAACTGTTTGGACGGTCGGGAAGTGCCACCCAATTTAGACCGGAACCCAGTGGGGGAGGCATCCACAGGGACCGTACCCTCCTTCCCCTACCACCAACCTCTCGGAAGGACTTTCGGACCCACATGTTTAACGTGATCGTACTCCGCATGAACACGACGGCAGTTTTGGCAGTGGCTGGAATCGAACCCGGGCCTACCGAGTGCAACTCCAGCGCGCTAACCAATGGGCTACCGCGCCCATAAATAATAGTTGTGAAGTAATTGAGAAACTTAAAAATATTTCTGACGATTTACAGTACAGGAGTTGTGATTTTAATGACCTTTTTGGCAATATCGATATAAATGATCTGTTTTGCATATTAATGGAGATGTATGAAAAGTATGAGATGCAAAACCTCATTAAAATACATATTTACAAGTGTCTGATCGAAATGGTCTTGTTTGAAACTGTGCTTTATGATGGAACTGAATTTCATAAACAGCGTAATGGCATTCCAATGGGAGGGGCTTGCTCCTCTATTCTTGCTGATATATACTTGAACAAATACGAAGAGGGATATATTAAATGAGATTGTATATATTCGTTATGTGGATGACATATTATATGAATGCCACCATGACCGAGATCACTTGGATTTTACTTTTTTTTCATCAAATTTGAATTTGACAGAAACTTCCCGTAACATAGATAATAGTATTAATTTTTTAGATTTAACTATATATAAACAATCTAATGGTAAAGTAAGTTTTAAATTATATGATAAAAGAAGTGACTTTAATTTTAAAATAAATTACGTAATTAATTGGCATTCTTGTCTGCATCGTAATGTTTTTAGAAACATTATTATAAATTTTTTAACAAGAAGCAAACGTTTAAATAGCAGTGCAGAAAATCGTTTTTTAAGTGATCTGGGCTATCTAAATGAAGCAAATGCAATGGGTTACCCTGTACGTTTTCTTAGTGACATATTATGTAAATTTTTCAGCATAACCGTAACTGAGAGTTACAACGTGTATTTAAATGGGAGTACACTTTCAGTCTGATCTGAAGATGCGCAGCATTGCGGATGTCATTGTTTAACAGTCTGATGGAGTTCAATTTGTACAAAGTATGTGTCTATTACTTTAGGAGGTTAGAGTGGTGAAGTGTATGCGGGGCTTGTTTATCTTGATATTGGTGTTTATCTTGATATTGGTGTAAAATATTTGATATTTACAATGTATTTTGAGTTTCTGTTTGGATGTTGTAAATCTCGTTGTTTAGGTTTAGGTGTAAAGTCAGTATTGGTCTTTCAACTTGTATACAATTTTAGCTTTAGTATATGTACTAGGTTTGCGACATTGTATCCGCTTCCAGGAGTATCGTCATGACATGAAGCTGGCTAAACCGGGAAGTGGGGGTCAAAATCCCCCCCCGGCGAAATTTTGATACATTGTCATTCTTCAATTTTCTATATCTTTTGTAGTATATATATATATATATATATATATATATATATATATATATATAATATGAAAAAATGAAATTGAAAATGGAATATTACAATTAGAAGTTGTGTGTTTACGGGGTTGTAGAGAGGTCGTAGAGAGGTCAAGGGGGATTGCGACCCCTTTTCCTGGTTTAAGCATGCTTTTAATCCCAGGAAACACTCCCATAAACAACTACACGCCCGAAACAACAATCAACAGTATGCCAGGGGAAAAAACGGAATCCCGAAATGAAGACCTTAAAGTCACAAGAACATATAAAAGCATATAAAATGAAACAAGTATGAATAAAATATATACTCTAACCTATAATTCTATAGTATTTGACATCTGATTTGCATTTACAATATGACAAAAATAGATTTAAAAATCTCATTAAATTGGTCATATTTGAAAATGTTTTATACAATGGATCTGAATTCTATAAGCAAATCAACGGTATACCCATGGGTGGGGGATGTTCATCTCTACTTGCTGATTTTTATTTATTAAAGTATGAAAGAGGAACTCAAATTATTAACGAAATGCCATATTTCCGCTTCGTTGACGATGTTTTGATTGGGATATCTGATAGAACTTTTAAATTTGACTTTAGTTTTTATCCATCTAACTTGGAGCTCATAGACTCTGAAAATAACAACATAGAAGAAATAGATTTCTTGGATATCACTGTATATTATGATCATCAAGAAAAACTTTGTTATAAGATATTTGATAAAAGACGTGATTTTAATTGCACAATCAATTACTTTACGCATTGGAACACTAATATGAGTATAACTATACAACGTAATGTGATCATTAATCATTTTGCAAGATACAGACGTTTAAATTCAACTGATAAACAGATTGATATTTGCATACGACGTCTAATTATGGAAGCCTTAAAACATTCATACCCACCTCGTTTCATAAGACATTATTATATGGCATATTTTAAAAAGTACCGTAGGGAAATATATGCTAATTTTGATGATTTGCTACAACTCAACTCTATCTGTTTGGAATCAGATACTCTGTAACCACGAGCTTATCTATCTCTACATCTGAATTTATCATGGTTTCCTTCTCTGGACTTCTAGCGGCGTAGCGCATCTAAGAACCCCCTTTGTACACGGTTAGAATATATTTTTATTCTTACTTGTTTCATTTTAAATGTTTTTATATGTTTTTGTGACTTTAAGATCTTCTTGTGACTTGAAGTATCTCTACATCTGGTATTTATAATGGGTTTCTTCTATGGATTTCTAACGCAGTAGCGCATCTACGAACATCCTTTTTAAACTTTATACTTGGTTAGAATATTTTTATTCATACTTGTTTCATTTTATATTCTTTTATATGATCTAGTGACTTTAAGGTCTTCATTTCGGGATTCCGTTTTTTCCCCTGGCATAATGTTGATTGTTGTTTCGGGCGTGTAGTGGTTTCTGGGAGTGTTTCCTGGGATTAAAAGCATGCTTAAATCAGGACAAGGGGTCGCAATCCACCTTAACATCTCTACAACCCCGTAAACACACAACTTCTAATTGTAATATTCCATTTTCAATTTCATTTTTTCATATTGTACTTTGAGGCTTAGATAGTGCAACAAATGCGCCTTACTATTCCTTGGATTATATTATATTTCATTTAGATTGTTCTTGAGGAATATATATATATATATATATATATATATATATATATATATATATATATATATATATATATATATATATATATATGTATATATATACATATATATATATATATATATATATATATATATATATATATATATATATATATATATATGTATATATATATATATACATATATATATATATATATATATATATATATATATATGTATATATATATATATACATATATATATATATATATATATATATATATATATATATATATATATATATATATATATATATATATATATATATATATATAGCAAATAAAAGTATTAAGGAAAAAATGGGAATCAAGCCAACGGGAAAGCATAGATGGCCGAGGGGGATTGTGACCCCTCGTTCCCGGTTATAGCATGCTATTACACCTAGGTAACACTCCCGGAACCAAATACTTTGCCGAAAAATGACCTCCGAACTGGTGTCGAGCACAAGACACTGATCGTGGAAGTGAGTACAAAACTCAAGAATCGAAGAAAAGTCCGAAGTACAAAGCTATATAACTCCTTTACGTACTTGTGCAGCATTGCGCCATCAACGTTAAGCCTTTTTTCATACTTCTGTATGCTTACGTTTTCCTTCATCTGATTACTTTTGTATTATATTATATATATATATATATATATATATATATATATATATATATATATATATATATATATATTCTGGAATCTCTGGGTGTTTCTGTTAACCATCAACAAAAAAATGTTGTTTGATCACCCATCAGAGTATTGCTTCAAATATATCAGTTTATGTCGTACCTAAACTAACAGATTATGTTTTTAATCCTAGTTCATAATTTTAAATATCAAAAGAGATTAAATGTATTTTCTAACTTTGAAGTTTGTTTTTGCTATGATGTTTCAAAGAGCACAAAAATATCAAAATCGTAATCCGATTAACTATAACAATAAAGAGACAAACTTATGATTGAATTTATCGGATATTTCATATTTTTTTTAATTGCTTCTTCTCATTTTATCTATGTCAAGTTTGTTATGATATTGAATGGACCTTTAGTTTAAATAATGGATAATCTTTAATTATTTTTTTTTATATTAATCGCTTAAAATATGATACTATGGATTAATATGTTTGGAAAATAACTTGAAAATAAAAATATCTGGGACTTTTATATAAAATTATATGATTTTGAAAGCTGCTAAAGCAAATATCTATTCTGATATAAATGGATGTAAAAATTTTTGCTATAAGTTGGTAGATAAATTCACCATCAAATTTACAAGATGATTTTGAATTTTTGCTGCCATTGGTATTTTAATGTGACGCAAAACTCAGATTGATTGAAAATTTTAAAATTAGGAATAGTATATAAAGAGGATTGGATTTAAAATGAGCATAATTGTGTATACAGAGAGCTTAGATGGTGACTAATGTGGATTCACGATAAAATTCCAGAAGGGAATGGAGTTTACTAAATATTTACCATTCATGTTTTTTTATTTTGTTTTTTCAATAAGAGTTTTAAAATGTGTATTTTTCTTGCAATATGCATTTACCAGAATTGACAATAGTTATAGTTAACAAAATGTTGAATGTAGTAACAATTGAATGTACAGAGTATCAAATAAATATAGTATGCATTATAGTATCAAATTTCTGAGAGATAGGAAAATTCACTAATGATTTTAACTTCCGATTCTTTCCTACACCCTGTTCAAAAATATTCCCCAAAAATCTTATTGTTTTACTTTCAAAATTGATTATTTATAAAGCTTAGATGATAATTGATATGCATGTATCATTAAATTCTAGTGGTCCCACTAAGGATTCCCTCTTCCGGTTATACGGATATCTGTTTTGATTGGAAAATGTACATTTTTCTTATATTTACTTATCAGATTTGACTTTGTATAGAGCTTATAAAATGAGGTTCGATAAGAATTTTCCTTTCAGGTTCTGAAATGCCGCTTATGTTTTATCCGAAAATGAGCATAAATCTATAAAGCAAAAGAGTGCAAAATGTCAATACTTGCGATAGAAAATGATGTGACGATGTGTACACAATACTTACAACTATATCAAAGATTCTTCATAAATTTCTTGTTTGTTTGATTAAATATTATTAAGTTCGTATGGACCCATAGCTAATTATCAAGTTTTCTATAAACGTTGCATATATTGTCAATAAATTTGTAAGTAAAACGGAAGAGTAGTATCCATACGCTTGTATACGCTTGCATGACACTTTTTGCACTAAAAAACATGATTTTATAGCTTATTTTATCTTTTTTTATGAAAAAAAAAAGGTCTCGATCCATTTTAATATTAAAAATATGATTTTTATAGCTAATAAAGGTGAATATATACCTTTTTTACATTAAGGCCAAATTGTAACAGTGAATTACTGAACTTTTTTAGTTAAAAAGCTAGACATATAAAATAAATGCGTGAAAAAAGAGGACCTCCAAATGAATGGAAGTCCTCTAATATATGTACCTTTAAACAGTGAACTTTTTTTAGTTAAAAAGCTAGACATATTAAAAGTATGCAGTGAATTATTTAAAATAAATGAGTGAAAAAACAGGACTTGAATGGAAGCCCCCCTGTTTTTAAAGGGTGGCGTTGAGACCCCTCCATATATTTAATAGAAAAACTCAAAATGTTTAACTAAATCTAAACATTTTTTATAAAATTAAGAAGAATTGTAAAAATATGAATAAAATCATTATGAATTACAAAACATATATTTAATAAAAAGGAGATATATATTTTAGAGTGGGGGGTGACGCACCCCCACTGAAAAATGATTAAGCTTTATCTAATTCATATACGTATTTATCATCAATCATACGTGAATACTTAAATATATATCTTCCTTTATTGATTTGATATATTGATTCATCAGAAAGTTTTCCATGTGTATTCGCTAGGTAATACTATTTTTCTTCAGCTTTCACATCTAACTTTACGATTACTGAATCTCCATATTTAGTATTAATTTTTCTCAATGATATCAGATCATATTCCCCAGGATTTAAATCATTTAATTTAAACGTTTTGGGATAACCTCTCAGTCTACTGAACTCTTCCATTTATTAGTAAACATTTTTATAAATATAAATCTACCCTGCTAATCATAATAGAATAAATTCTTTGAAATAACATATAAAACTCCTAATCCATTCAATTTAATATCTTCATTTTCTTCCTTTTTAATTAATACAGTCAACCTTCGAAAACTTTCTGATAATAGTTTTTTAGTATGATCATATTTATCATACAATTCTTTACAAAGATAAGTCAAATAGTAAATTTCTTCAGAATTTGTAAAATTTAAAGCTCGAATATCACCTAAACACTCATCCATTTATATAGAACTATTTTTAGAAACACTTTTATAATGTCCTAAAGCTCTATTATTCATACCATCTTCTAATATAAATCTTTTATCATCTTTTGCTGATAAAGCTATCTTATTCACTTGAATTGAATACAATTCATGTTTCTTACTTCTAATTAAATTCTATGTTCTATATTGATCTTTTTTATTCAATAAACAGTCTTTATAATCTTCAAATGATATTCTGTTTTTAACGGTACTAGTCTTAGTTCCTTTAGACTTCTTAGTTTCAAATTTCTTATGGTTTTCTTTATCTTCTACAGTATTATTGTATTCTTCAACACTCTGTTTTTCTAATCTTATTGAATACATTTTACTTCTTAAACCTACAAATTCTTCCATAATCACACCGCTATTTTCATCTTTCATTTTACCTAATACTTTTTTATTACATCTAGGTATATTATATGGATTATTTACTTGATAATCAGATGTATCGAAATAATCAATCATTGACTTCATATCTACATAAAAGTCATCTGTTTTAATATCATATATAAAACTATCTGTATCCATATATAATAACTTAATATTATCCTTATATCTCCGTTTCATAACATTATAATGAAAATCATACATTAAATGTTTAGATAAATCTAATATACGCATTCCAACATAAATCGGTTTATTAAAATATAGTTTTGTGTTTTTTCATGTGAACAGCTACCAAATTTTCATCAAAAATAGTTCTACATTTGAAATTAGGTTTAGCAATTAATTTTTTAACTTGATCATAATTACAACATAATCTTACATCTATTCGTTTTCTTATATTTTCCATAGTTTTCCCAAATACTGAATTATTCATCAATTTATAAATATAGTAGTATCTATACGATCGTATGAGCACACATATATTTTTAACACTAAAAACTTGATTTTATAACTTATTTTTATCTTTTTTATATGAAAAAAAAAGGTCTCGATCCATTTTAATATTAAAAACATGATTTTATAGCTAAATAAGACCTTTTTTACATTTAGACCAAATTTTTAACTTTTTTTAGATAAATGCGTGAAAAAAGAGGACTTCCAAATGAATGGAAGTCCTCTAAGCTTTAAAATAAATGGGGGGACCGTTAGTCCCTCTATAAAAGAGATCCTAAAATAGGATACCTTTGTTTGATAAAAAAATATAATTATTACAAATAATGTACATTTTCAGGGGGAAACATATCCCCACCTGGATTTTATACAAATGAAGAAAGATTTTAAAAATTTTTTAATAAGAAACGATTCGTTATGGTATAAATTCAGCCGGGAAGACTTCCCCGGCTGAAAATGTATCAGATATAGTTAAATTATCATAAAATTTCATACACCGAAATCAAATATGATAATCCTATAGTTTCTGAATACATTAAAAAAGAAACTCCTAATAACATAAAATGATTTCAAAGTGTACATGAGAAGGGTAGTGAAACACTACCTTTTAAGCTTTCTCTAATATGTATTTATTATCACCTAAATATAAAAATATATATCTTCCTTTATTGATTTTATTTATTGATCTATTAGAAAGTTGTCCATGTTTATTCGCAAGGTAATACTCTTTTCTTCAGCTTCTACATTTAACTTTACGATTGCTGTACCTGCAATCATATTTTTAATTTTTTTCAATGATATCAGATCATATTTTCCAGGATATAAATCATCTAATACATATGTTTGACGATAACCACTCAGACTATTGAACTCTTCCATTTATTAGTAAACATTTTTTATAAATCCATCCATTCTTCATAATCTGTAAAACCTCTTTCTTCCATCTCTTTTTTAAGTTTTTCTCTGTATTCTTCATCAGACTTTGACTCTCTAAATATTTTTTCAGCTATAATATTTTTTTGTTCATTATCAGAAATCGTAATAGAAACATCAGGATCAAATCCACTTAGTACATTAATTATTCTAGTTACTTTCCCAACGAAACATTTATCATCAGCCTCTTTTAGTTCATCTTTTAACACTTTTATAATTTCATTTTTATTCACATTTTTTAAAATTCTATTAAACACAACAACTAATATCTCTCTAAATTTAATATTATGGAATTCCTCCTCCAATAAGTTAATTTTTATATCTAATTCTTTAATGCATTCATCTAAATCATATGTAATTTCGGTATTTAATAATTTTATGATACTCTCTCTCAAAGATTTTTGAATATAAGTATTATGCACATTTTGAGAGTCATTATATATATTATTATAACGTCTTCTTAAAAAAAGGGGTAAATTTATTTTATCTTCATCATAGCATACTTCATATATTCCAGGCAAAAATATTCATTCATTTAGAGATGTAATATCATTTTCTCTACAATTTAATGTTTCTAAATTCGTTAAATTTTCTATTCCTTCAAGAGATGTTAATTCATTTCCCTCACAATATAGATTTTTTAAATTAGTTAAATTTTTTATTCCTTCAAGAGATGTTAATTTATTTTCCGCACAATTTAATGTTTCTAAATTCGTTAAATTTTCTATTCCTTCAAGAGATGTTAATTTATTTTCCACACAATATAGATTTTTTAAATTAGTTAAATTTTTTATACCATTAAGAGATGTTAATTTATTTTCATTACAATCTAATGATTCTAAATTTTCTATTCCTTCAAGAGATGTTAATTTATTTTCCGCACAATATAGATTTTTTAAATTAGTTAAATTTTCTATTCCTTCAAGAGATGTTAATTTATTTCTCGCACAATGTATTTTTTTTAAATTAGTTAAATTTTCTATTCCTTCAAGAGATGTTAATTTATTTCCTGTACAATATAATACTTTTAAATTCGTTAAATTTTCTATACCTTCAAGAGATGTTAATTTATTTCCATCACAATCTAATATTTCTATATTTATTAAATTTTTTATTCCTTCAAGAGATGTTAATTTATTTTTCGCACAATTTAATGTTTCTAAATTCGTTAAATTTTCTATTCCTTCAAGAGATGTTAATTTATTTCCCTCACAATATAGATTTTTTAAATTAGTTAAATTTTGTATTCCTTCAAGAGATGTTAATTTATTTCCTCTACAATATAGATTTTTTATATTAGTTAAATTTTTTATTCCATCAAGAGATGTTAATATATTTTCACCACAATCTAATGTTTCTATATTTATTAATTTTTCTATTCCTTCAAGAGATGTTATTTTATTTCCATCACAATTTAATACTTTTAAATTCGTTAAATATTCTATTCTATCAAGTGAATTACAATTTAATAAAAAAAATAGATTTCACTTCAGTAGGATTCTCTATATTTAAGAAAGATATAATTTTTTTTTCCATACCATTATTATATATAACATACATTTATTTAGAATTATTTTCTTTAAATTCATCTCTAAATATTTTTTTCAGCTATTCGCCCCAACGAAACATTAATCTCTCTAAATTTTTTATTATATGGAATTGAGAGTAATTATTACTAAATCTTCTTAACATCAGGGGTAAATTATTTTATCTTCATCATACCAAATTTCATTTATTCTAGGCAAAAATATTAATTCAGTTAGAGATGTAATATCGTTTTCTCTACAATATAATTTTTTTAAATTAGTTAAATTTTTTATTCCATCAAGAGATGTTAATATATTTTCACCACAATCTAATGTTTCTATATTTATTAATTTTTCTATTCCTTCAAGAGATGTTATTTTATTTCCATCACAATTTAATACTTTTAAATTCGTTAAATATTCTATTCTATCAAGTGAATTATAATTTAATAAAAAAATAGATTTCACTTCAGTAGGATTCTCTATATTTAAGAAAGATATAATTTTTTTTTTCCATACCATTATTATATATAACATACATTTATTTAGAATTATTTTCTTTAAATTCATCTCTAAATATTTTTTTCAGCTATTCGCCCCAACGAAACATTAATCTCTCTAAATTTTTTATTATATGGAATTGAGAGTTATTATTACTAAATCTTCTTAACATCAGGGGTAAATTTATTTTATCTTCATCATACCATATTTCATTTATTCTAGGCAAAAATATTAATTCAGTTAGAGATGTAATATCGTTTTCTCTACAATATAATTTTTTTAAATTAGTTAAATTTTTTATTCCTTCAAGAGATGTAATATCGTTTTCACTACAATCTAATACTTTTAAATTTATTAAATTTTTTATTCCTTCAAGTGAAGTTAATCTATTATCTTCACAACATAATTCTTTTAAATTAGTTAAATTATCTATTCCATCAAGTGAAGTTAATATATTATATCTACAGGATAGTATTTCTAAATTAGTTAAATTTTCTATTCCTTCAAGTGACATTAATATATTTCTATCACAACATAATTCTTTTAAATTAGTTAAATTTTCTATTCCTTCAAGTGACATTAATTTATTTCCTTCACAATGTATTTTTTTTAAATTAGTTAAATTTTCTATTCCTTCAAGTGAATTTAATCTATTATCTTCACAACATAATTATTTTAAATTCGTTAAATTTTCTATTCCTTCAAGTGACATTAATTTATTTCCTCCACAAGATAGTATTTCTAAATTTATTAAATTTTCTATTCCTTCAAGAGATTTTAATTTATTTTTCGCACAATATAATTCTTTTAAATTTATTAATTTTCCTATTCCTTCAAGAGATGTTAATTTATTTCTCGCACAATGTATTTTTTTTTAAATTAGTTAAATTTTCTATTCCATCAAGTGAATTACAATTTAATATAAAAATAAATTTCACTTCAGTAGGATTCTCTATATTTAAGAAAGACATATTTTTTTTTTCCATACCATTATTATAAATAACATCCATTTATTTAGAAACATTTTTATTAAATATTTATTTTTCATCTTTGTTAGTTAATTGTCTCAAAAGATAAACACACTCTCTCAAGATTGATTTAGCTTCATATATCTCGCTAATTATTTTCTCTTGGTAAGGTTCTATTTCATGATGACCAAACTTTTTATTTAATTCACTCATCTGTATAGCTTGTACTTTTTTCCAATAAACATTAAAAAAGTGATCAAGTAATAGATCAAATTTATATTTAATCAAATAACAAAAATCTAATTTATGCATAAATTCTTCTATAAAATTTTCACTAAATGTTTGATATCTAGTTATATACAGCCAATTTAAATCATCTTTTAATTCTCTCATAGTATCTTCTGTAAGATTTTGAAATATTGATACTTTATATAAATCTAAATTATCAGAAAATTTTACGATAAATTCGTTACTTAAAGTTTGATATTGAGATATGTTTACCCAATCTACTTTATCTTTACATTTTTCTATAAAATCTTCTGATAATTTTTGATATCTAGAAATTTTAGACCAATCATCAAGTTGAGCAAATTCTTCAATAAAAGATTCAGACAGTGTTGAATATTGTAAAACTAAATCCCAATTTACATGATCTTTCAGATTTTTAATTACATCTTCAGATAAATTATTTCTGGAAAATTCATTCCAACCAATATCCATTTATTAATGAAAAAATTTTAGAAAGGGATTTTTTCAATATGCATATAAGGTTTTAAAGCGTTACCATCGCATTTTATCTTTAATGTGATGATATCATCACGTTTACCATAAACAAAACAGGTTACTGCATCTCTATTAACATTTAAAATTTCCTTACCATTGATTTCCAGAGATATCAGTGGACTTTTATCATATATATATTTACTTTCTACTGTATCATATATATCTATATATATGGAAATTTTCATATACATATCTGTAGATAATCGCATCTCTTGATCCAGTAATTTTGAGCTCATCATGTTGAAATTTACTTTTTTATAATCCCCATATGTATGAAAATCATCTAGTATAGTAACCCAGATATCTCTATTGTCTAAATATATTTTATTGACAGCATCTTTAACATTTTCAGGTTCTGAAACATTCGTAATTATTTTATTGTTTGCATCAAATTTATCATTCTGTAATATTAACGAATTTTTTTCAAAATATCTTTTATTCACAACATTTTTATCATCTTTAGGATCTGCAACATTTCCTATTCTTTTTCCTTTTGCATCGTAAGGTTTTCCTTCTGAAGAATGTAAAGTTGTTTCATCTAATTCTTTTATTCTCTTGCCTGTTTCTTCAGTAAAGGATAAAAAACTCTCATCATATTTAGTTTCTATAAGATCTCTCAATTCATGATGATTATTCTCTATTTTATTCAAAACAAAACTTTTAGTGGTTAAATCTAAATCATCTATAGGATTTTCACAATTTTTTAAAATTCTATTTTCCATATCATAATTTCCATCAGTCATTAATTTAAAACCTATACCTGGAGGTCCAATAGGTCCTTCTTTCATTTTATCATCATAAGGTGGATAATAAGCACTCATTTATTATAGCATTATGTTTTTAAACTCTTAACCATTGTTATAGTTTTATTTTTCAAATTTATAAAACATCTCTTTCTTTCTTTAAAAATAAAATAAAACTTATATTCCTTTTGACTATTCGTTACCCAATTAAATTCAATATCTAAATTATTTAAATCTGTATAGTTTTCATGATTTGATAAGTCAAAATAAAAAATAGGATACAGATCACCAAAATTCTTCCTATTTATCAAACATCCTGTTTCTGTATTAATATCGTTTTACCCTTTCGCGACGAACGGCACGCATAGGTGCCAGATGCGAACGTGCATTCAAGGACGAGCGGCACTCACTCGGGCCAGAGGAAATTTTAGCGCAAGCAGATAGTGGCATGTATAAGTGCCAGTACGCAGAACGTTTTAATTTGTGAACTAGATGGCGTTACTTGTCCATGGAACTAACTTCAATGCATTTTGCAGAGGCATGACCTTGGTAGAAGAGGATCGAATGAATTATTTCTCCATTTGGAGCGGTGAAAATCATTTTGTAACATAAACAAACAGAGCAATTCTAGTAGCATCAACAATTTTATAATTGAGTTTCTGTTTTTATTTTTATTTCAGCGTTATGATTTCGTTGGTGAATCATAGGAATATAAGAGAGTATTTTTTTTGTTTGGGTTTCAGAGGCAGTGAAATTATTCGTTTATTTCGGATAAAAGAATGGGAGCAACTAACGAGTATTTTGTATTCAGATTTGTATGAAAATTATACATCAAATAGAACATAAATATTTCTTTTATTCCTGTAAAAAGTAGATTTCTGTGTTGAATAGGTGATTTTTTGTGAATTTTTTTCGAGAGTTAGGCTTAGCGCAAAAAATGCGCCGTCCTTTTCGACCAGTTCGGAAGCGCAGCGCGTCGTCCTTTGGGCCGCGACAGCTCCGGAATGCCGCCGTCCCGAAAGGGTTAATCCTGCATGTAAAAGAGCTTCATACACTCTATTATAATCTTTATTGGTAAAATTTGTTTTGTAACGCATAAGAGGAACTTGTTTATTATTAATCATCAACCAGCATTCAGTCATATCTATATTATCAAATATCATATTATTTTTTTCATAATTACCATCTCTTTCAACATACTGAGGAATAACATAGACACCTAAAACTTCATCTGACGATGTAGTTGCTGTCACAGATCCACTATCGCTTCTATAGGGACCTACCATCTTAAATCTATATCGATCCCAATTTACCTCTATATCTTTATCAGATAGATATGATTCCATAAACAAGCTTTCTGCAGAATTTTTTAATTCTATATAAGGTAAATGCAAAGTTAAACCTTCAACTACTACCTTATAATTTTCGTTTCTTATATTAGTATATATCATATTCTTATTTTCATTTCTTTGAATTTCTATTTTCACTTCAAAACCTGAAATAACCTTTTCATATTCTCTAAAGAAATCGATTATATCTTTTAAAGGTGTCCATATTTTAAAGACATCTTTCGTTATTTCCCATCTCTTTGCGAATCCTTCGTTATAATCTTTATTCATTTTCAAATTATTAAAAAATTCAGTTATTTTAGTAGTAGCTTCTAAAGTACCATCATATTTGAACTCTTTACGGTCAACTGAATCAGATGTATCTAGATAAAAAAATTCATTTTGAGCTTGTGATGTTGCATAATCAGGAGTATAATGAATTAATCTTAAAACATGATTCATGATTGAAAAATTTGACTGTGTATTTGATTCAATTTCGGTGTCTCCTATATGTACTTTTAAAGTTTTGATAAAACCTCCGCCATTTACCAGACTCACATTTTCGTTTCCAATGGTTGATTTATCATGTTTTGTAATTTTTAATTTTAGTTCAAGATATCCTCTAGAATATAAAATTTTTGCTTTAGTATCATTAATATGAAAAACATAGGTAGCATTCTCATCTGAACTATGTTCTTTTGGATGAATTTCTCTTAATTCATAACTTTTAATGTGATCATTATAATAATAACGAGTATCACTTAAATCATAAATCATTTATTTAGGAAGAATTTTTAAACCACCTCCTTTCTTTTTCATAGAAAATATTTCATTTAATTTATTCATTACATTGGGTAACAAAACCTTTAAAAATCCTTGTATTTTTCTACTTTTTCTATATAATCTATGTTTATTCATTTATTTAAAAAGAAATAAAATTAAATTCTACAGCTCCTTTATTTAAATCTATTAATTCACCTTTTTGATTAGTAATCCTCATTTTTATTCTTTCAACAGGATCCACTTTAACAGGAAAATATATCCAATTATTAAATTCTTTTGAAATTATACTACCTGGAGGGTTTTTATTAGTGAAAGAATATATGACTTCTGAATTATATTGATTTATAAAAGATCCTTTTACAACATCACAGTGAATATAAATATTATCATTTCCATTGGATATATCAGCAATATGTTCACCTTCAACCTCTGTTTCTTCATCATAACTTCCATATGTCGGTTTTAAAAAGCCTATAATTTTATGAAAGTTACTTTTTGTAAAATCAATTACCCAACCTTTTTTTAGTTTAATAGATATTCTTTGTCTTGCTTCAATAATACCAAATTTGACAGGTGGATCCTCACCGAATATTTTCATCATATACTCATTTAATCCTCTTATAGTGTAATTACCATTTGAGATAACAATTGTTATATCTGTGTCTAATGTATACAATCTAAATATGTTATTTCCATAATTCTTACTTATATTAAACCAGGAAACTTCCATAGAAAATGAGTGTAAAGCTAATTTTTTTATTTTAAGAGGTGTAATAAAATTTACAGTAAATTCCTCTGATCTCTCATGACCTTCAGATTTTAATATTATCATTTATACATAACAAAATTTTCATTACAATCACTAGGTTTTTGTGTAGGAAATGATTTGAGAACATTTTTAGGTGATATCCCTTTATTCCTTTCTCTTATATATTTCATACAAAATATACCACATTTCACAGATGATGGTTTCTGTAAAAAACTATCATTATAACCTATATTTGTTTTTTTATTGGATGTAACAAGAAATGATTTAATATTTTTAGGAATATAGTCCTTCTTCATATTGTCATATTCACCAAACGGATCAAAATATTCCACATATTTATATTTAGGATCATTATAATAACAAACCCAATGAGTTCCGGGGCCTGTTGATACATCAAAATTAATGATTCCATTTTCAAATTTTCCTATTGTTTTAGGTAATAAATTGGAGGTAAACACACCTCTAAATCCTTTTTCATTTTTCATATTTTCTTTAATCATTTTGTCAATAATTCCCACGGTTGATATATTCCCTTTCCAAGTTTTTTTTTCCCAGATCCTTTCATCTTTTTTTGTACAGTTGAACTAGCTAATCCTGATAAAGCACCTGTTGCTAATGCTGGAACTGCAAATTTAGCAGCGGTTATTAAAGAGGGTATAAGTGCTGCCAGAAATGGTAAAAATCCTCCATTTTTATCTAATTGAGTTTTACTAATTGTAATTCTTTTTCCATCATTAATACGATTAATTTGAGTTTTAGTTAAATACATCTCATGATTAGGAGTTTTAGATTTATCTATTTGTAATGTTACATCTACTTTATTTCTAAAAGCTGATTTAAGTTTATTTTTACTGACCTTCACTCAAATAAACTTTATTTTTTATCATTTATTAACAGAGAAATTGTTTATGATATCGTTGTACATCATTATAAGTCATTTCTTTATTTTTTAATAACATATCTAACAATAAAGCTACTTGATTATATAATTTCTTTGATTTACTACCATTACATATTTTTTCTGTTAAATTTGATAATACATTCAATCCTTTACCCACCTTCATTTCTTTACTACTTCGAATCATATTTAATCTATGCATATAATTTTGCAACATATTTTCTTTATTTTTAATTTCTTTTATTTCATTCTTTTTCTGGTTTAATTCCTCCTCTGAAAAATTTTTAGCTCTAGAAATTGTACTTTTTCAGTTGCCTCTTTTCTTAAATAATACTTCTTTTAACTGTTTAGCTCTTCCATACATCTCCTCTAATTTTTCTTGATCATTTAAAAATACTGACGGTCTGTATAATTTTTCCTCTTTTAAATATTTTAAATTTAAATTTTGATCGATATCATAAGTATAAGATACTAATTCTTTCACAGCTTCAATAGGCTCTTCTATAGATGGAAATGAAATATTTTCTACAACATTTTGAATACTTTTCACTACTTCTTTATTTGATTTTTCATATTTTTCAATTTCTTGAGTGATAGGTTTATGAAATTCCTCTAAGGTCTTTTGAATACCTATTTTTTCTTTTAGTTGATCTTCACTATGCTTTCTTATTCCTTTTTCTATTTTTACTAATTTAATTGCATCTTTTATTTGTTTTATAAACTTGTGGTTCCGTTCTTTTTCTAATTTATTCATTTATATAATATTGATTTTTTACTGCAGCTAATTTTATTTTTACTGCAGCAAATTTTATTTTTACTGCTAGTAAATTATAATAAAAATTAAAGATTACACGGAACCAGAAGAATTACCTGATCCTAAACAACATCCTTTGTTACCTAAACATCCATTTAGATTGCTTATAATAGGATCTTCAGGTTCAGGTAAAACAAATTTACTGTTAAATATGATTTATGATTTATTATATTTTGATGCATTATATATATGTGCAAAAGATTTATACGAACCTAAATATTCTAAATTACAAGAAATATATACATTGTTTGAAGATATAGAAAGAGAAGATATTTTGAAATGTAAGAATATAAAGAATAAGAAAAGATTATTAGAATTATATGATAAATACAAAAAAAAAGTATTATTTTCTTCAGATCAAAATTTTATTACTGAGATGATTTAAATCCTACATTAAAGAATTTAGTTATTTTTGATGATTGTGTGACTGAGAAAGATCAAAAAGACATCGAAGAATTATTTATCAGAGGTAGAAAGAAAAACGCATCCTTTATTTATTTATCTCAGTCATATTTTTTAACACCTATCGATATAAGAAGGAACTGTAATTACGATATATTTTTCACTCTACCACCAAAAGAAATTCAACAGATTATAAGAGAGATAGATGGTATATTAAGTACTGAAGAATTCAAACAAATGTATAATAAAAGTGTTCAAGAAAAATACGATTTTTTTATGTTAGATTTAGTGAATCCCGAAATAAGACACAGAAAACAATTTAATCCTATATAAATGGAAGTATATTTAGAAAAAAGATTGTATGTTTACAGAAAGAGTAGAAATTTGTATCAAAAGATAAGTATTTCATTATCAGTAAGTAAGGTCATTCTGAGTGGAACGAGTTTATTAGCAATAGCCTTTCTGCCGCTTGCTTTTTTAAGTTTATCAGTTGGAATAGTAGAAGCTATTGATCTTGCATTAAAAATTGCGGAAAGAGAGGAAGAATATAGACATTGTTATAATTTTTATAAAGAACTCATTAATTCGTTTAAAGCTAAAAATATGACAGAAGAAGAAATTTATATGCGAGAAAAGGATTTCATAAAAAGTTTAAAATTTAATCCAGTTGAAAAATATGTAAAACAATTGCAATTGAATGGATATAAATTTATTCATCCTAAATAAATGAAAGGTGGTGATATTGTTGGATGGATACAAGATAAAATAAATCTTCCAGAAATGCATTTACCAGGATATCAATATTGTGGTCCAAAAACAGAATTAGAAAAAAGATTAAAAAGAGGTGATCCTGGAATAAATAAAGTTGATAAAGCATGTAAAAAACATGATATTGAATACAATAAAACAAAAGATACAAAACAGAGACATGTTGCTGATCAAGAATTAATAGATGATTTAAATGCTATACAAGATCCAACATTTCAAGAAAGATTAGCTAGAGGAATTATTAAACCTATTATTAAAGCTAAAAAAACTTTTGGATTAGGTCTTTATATATATTGTGTCAAGTGTAAAGATAAAACCCCAACTAAAAATTATCATGAAACTACTTCTAAAAATAATAAACCAGTTGGTAAAGGTATCTGTACTATTTGTGGAAGTAAAAAGAATACTTTTTTAGGAATTTAAAAGAGGTCTATTATAATCCAGAAACAGGTTATTGTGGTATTCAAGAATTGAAAAGAAAAACAGGGTTATCTAATGTTGAAGAATTTTTACATGAACAAGATGTATATACTAGATATAAACCTGTCATTCGTAAATTTAAAAGAAGAAGAGTTTATGTTCCAAACAGTAATAATAAATTTGACGCTGATTTGTTATTTATAAAAAATTATAGCAAATATAATGATGGAACTAATTATTTGTTAACGGTTATAGATGCTTTTAATAAATATGCTTGGGCTTTTCCTATAAAAAGAAAAACATCTGAAGAAGTAGTACAAGGTTTTAAACAAGTTTTTAAAGAAAGAATACCAAAATTCATTTTGACAGATGAAGGTACTGAATTTACAGGAAAACAGACACAAAAATTATTTAAAGATAATAATATACATTGGTTTACAACTAAAAATAAAGAAATAAAATCTGCAATAGCTGAGAGATTTAATAGAAGTATAAGAGAAAAAATTATAAAATATATGCATGCTAACAATACTAAAAGATATATTGATGTACTACCTAAATTACTTGTTAATTATAACAATTCATATCATAGATCAATAAAAATGACACCCGTTGAGGCTAGAGAAAATGAATCTCAAGTTTATAAAAATTTATATACGAAAAAGATCATAAAAAAACCTAAATTTAAGATAGGGGATAGTGTTAGAATATCTACAATTAAGAAAACATTCAGGAAAGTAGATGATTCTACATTTACTGAAGAGATTTTTATAGTTTCTGAAGTATTAAAAACAGATCCAATTACTTATCGATTAAAAGATTTAAACAGTAAAGAAATTGAAGGAACTTTTTATGAAAATGAAATGGTAAAATATAATAAAAAAGATGATGTATATAAAATTGAAAAAATCATAAAAAAGAAAGGAAATAAGTATTTTGTAAAATGGCTAGGATATCCAGATGAATTTAATAGTTGGACATCTGAATTAGTTCATATATAAATGAATGATTTAAAGACGAAATTAATCTATGATTCGGAAGAAGAAGAATATTTTTATGTTATCGATTACGAAAGTTTAAAACAAAGATATAATAGTAGAGTTTGTTATTTTAATCGATTAAGAAGGAGATCTTCATAAACAAAGACATTTGAGAAGTAATTTTCATATCAAGCGAGTTGTGAAAAGTATTTCAAAAAATGTTTCCTAATAAATGGACATGCTACTGAGAACAAAGACTATTAATGAACTTAGAAAAGTAGTAAAACAATTGAATATTAAACAACCTAAAGGTTGTAAGAAGGTTGATTTAATTAGATTATTAATTAAATATATCAGAAAAACAGGTGAATATAAACCTGTTTTAGTAGATTTATTAAATTTAGATTTGTCAGCATACTTGGAAAAAGAGAAAAAAATATTTATTGATAAACCTGAAAAACGTAAAAAAAATTAAGAAAATTTTTGATTCTTTTAGTTTAAGATTTGATAAATATGATTTTAAATCTGTCTTTCCTGAAGAAAATGTATTTACACTAGAAGAAAATCTTGAAAAGTTATTTACAGAAGATAGAAAATGTCGTATATGTGGTAAATATTATGAAGATGAAGAAGAACATATAAAGAAAGACTTAATGATTAAAAGATCAAAACAAAAAAGAAAATGTATTATTTGCGGCATATATTATAAACATTTAGAAAATCACATATCAAGTCGAAAACATAAAAAAGCATTATTAAATGATGAAGGTAATGTAGAAATTAAGGAATATGAAACTGCTTATAAATCTAGATTAAGATCATATAGAATTAATAATTGTAATAATATTAAAATCCCTCTAGAATTTTTAGAAGAGAAAAGAAAGGTTGTAATAGAAAAATAAAGCAAATTATGAAAGAATTTAATGGAATAAAGGTAAATTTTAAATTGTTTTGTTTGTATAAATTAAATGAAGAAATTCAAGAATTTACATTCAAATCTGAGAATCAAATTATATTAAAATCTAATGATTTACATACTTTTTATGATTATGTTATTAACAACATAATAAATGAATCTGAAGATTTTATATCAAAAGGATCTGGTTGGAGTCTTGAAGAAATTAAATTTTTGGAATTGAGAATAAATAAGTATCAACCCTTGAGAGGATCAAGTTATATTGATTTACCTGAAAACATTAAATCTAAACTAGCTATAATAAATGTAAAAAATAAAGATAACAAATATTTTATGTGGTCTATATTATCAGCAATTCATCCTGTAAAAAAAAAATCCTCAAAGAGTGTCAAAATATGAACAATATAAAGATGAATTAAATTTTAAAGGAATTGATTTTCCTGTTTCATTAGACAATATTAAGAAATTTGAAAAACTAAATAATATATCTGTAAATGTTTATAGTTATGATGGTTCAATTTATCCACTTAGAATAACTAACAATAAATTAGAAAAACATGTAAACTTGTTTTATATGAAAGATCATTATTGTTGGATTAAAAATATGAATAGTTTGATCAGATCACAAATTACTAATAATCATCGTATATTTTTATGTGATAGATGTTTAAATTATTTTTATTCTGAGGAAAGATTAAAGATACATGTGGAATACTGTAAAGATGCTGTCACAATTAATATGCCTAAAAAAGATGAAGTTATTCAATTTAAAAATCATGAAAGAAAAATGAGAGTACCATATACTATATATGCTGATTTTGAATCTCTCTTACCTAAAATTGATACATGTGAGCAAGATCAAACTAAATCATATACTGTGAAATATCAAAAAAATGTAGCAGATGCATTTTGTTATTATATCAAATATGAAAATGAATACTTTAAACCTCCGGTTGTTTATAGAGGACCTGATACAATCAAAAAGTTTGTATCTATGTTAAAAGAGGATACTCTTAAAATTGAAAAAATTATAGAAGACAAAATTAAAAAATATGAAAGTATCAAATCAATGATAGGGTTCGATGAAAATCATTATAAAAGAACTAATATTTGTCATATATGTGAAAATCAAATCTTAAATGATGAAAAAGTAATTGATCATTGTCATATAACTGGAAAATATAGGGGTCCTGCTCATAATGTTTGTAATTTAAATTATCAAATTCCAAAATTTATTCCAGTAAAAATTCATAATTTAACAGGTTATGATTCTCATTTGTTTATAAAAGAACTTGGATTTGATCAATCAAAAATAGATGTTATACCTAATACTGAAGAAAAATATATATCTTTCAGCAAAAAAATAGGAGGTATGAAATTGAGATTTATTGATTCATTTAAATTTATGTCTTGCAGTTTAGATAATTTATCAAAAAACTTGAGACCAGAGAATGAAATAAATAGATATCCTCCAAAAATACGAAAAATGAAATATATTAAATACTTAAAATCAAAATTTAGAGTGACATCATTACATTTTCCTGATGATAAATTAGATCTCATTACAAGAAAAGGTGTATATCCTTATGATTATATGGATTCTAGAGATAAATACAAAGAAACAGAATTACCTTCAAAAGATAAATTTTATAATAAATTGAATGAATGTAATATAACTGATGAAGAATATAAACTTGCTCAACGTGTTTGGAAAGAATTTAATATAAAATATTTAGGTAAATATACAGATTTATATGTCAAAACAGATGTATTAATTTTAACAGATGTATTTGAAAATTTTAGAGATGTTTGTTTAAAAACTTATAAATTAGATCCAGATTGGTATTTTACTGCTCCTGGTTTATCTTGGGATGCAATGTTAAAAATAACAAATGTTAAATTAGATTTATTAAATGATTATGATATGATTCTCATGATAGAAAAAGGTTTAAGAGGAGGTGTTTCACAATGTTGTAATAGATATGGAAAAGCAAATAATAAATATATGAAAAATTATGATAATAGTAAAGAATCCAATTATTTAATGTATTTAGATGCTAATAATTTATATGGATGGGCTATGAGTCAATATTTACCATATGGAGAATTTAAATGGTGTAATGAATTAAATTATGTTAAACGTGAATTATATAACAATAAAATAAAAGATGATTCAGATATTGGATATATATTTGAAATTAGTTTAAGATATCCAAAAGAGTTACATGATTATCATTCAGATTTACCATTATGTCCTGAAAATAGAATTCCTGAAAATTCGAAACAAGGTAAGTTATTAACAACTTTATACGATAAAGAGAAATATGTAGTTCATTATAGAAGTTTAAAACAATATTTGAAAATGGGTTTAAAGGCTGTAAGAGTACGTAGAGTATTACAATTTAAACAAACGAATTGGTTGAAAAAATATATAGATTTAAACACTGAAATGAGAAAGAAAGCTGCTAATGATTTTGAGAAAGATTTTTATAAATTAATGAATAATTCAGTATTTGGAAAAACTATGGAAAATATAAGAAAACGAATCGATGTAAGATTATGTTGTAATTATGATCAAGTTAAAAAATTAATTGCTAAACCTAATTTCAAATGTAGAACTATTTTTGATGAAAATTTGGTAGCTGTTCACATGAAAAAAACAAAACTATATTTTAATAAACCGATTTATGTTGGAATGAGTATATTAGATTTATCTAAACATTTAATGTATGATTTTCATTATAATGTTATGAAACGAGATATAAGGATAATATTAAGATATTATATATGGATACAGATAGTTTTATATATGATATTAAAACAGATGACTTTTATGAAGATATGAAGTCTATGATTGATTATTTCGATACATCTGATTATCAAGTAAATAATCTGTATAATATGTCTAGATGTAATAAAAAAGTATTAGGTAAAATGAAAGATGAAAAAAACGGTGTGATTATGGAAGAATTTGTAGGTTTAAGAAGTAAAATGTATTCAATAAGATTAGAAAAGCAGAGTGTTGAAGAATATAATAATAATGAAGAAGATAAAGAAAACCATAAAAAATTTGAGACTAAGAAGTCTAAAGGTACTAAGACTAGTACCGTTAAAAACAGAATATCATTTGAGGATTATAAAGACTGTTTATTAAATAAAAAAGATCAATATAGAACACAGAATTTAATTAGAAGTAAGAAGTATGAATTGTATTCAATTCAAGTGAACAAGATAGCTTTATCAGCAAAAGCTGATAAAAGATTTATATTAGAAGATGGTATGAATACTAGAGCTTTAGGATATTATAAAAATGTTTCTAAAAATAATTCCATATAAATGGATGAGTGTTTAGGTGATATTCGAGCTTTAAATTTTACAAATTCTGAAGAAATTTACTATATGACTTATCTTTGTAAAGAATTGTATGATAAATATGATCATACTAAAAAACTATTATCAGAAAGTTTTCAAAGGTTGACTGAATTAATTGAAAAAGAAGAAAATGAAGATATTAAATTGAATGGATTAGGAGTTTTATATGTTATTTCAAAGAATTTATTCTATTGGTCATGAATTTATATTTATAAAAAATGTTTACTAATAAATGAAGAGTTCAATAGACTGAGAGGTTATCCCAAAACATTTAAATTAAATGATTTATATCCTGGGAAATATGATCTGATATCATTGAAAAAAATTAAAACTAAATATGGAGATACAGTAATCGCAAAATTAGATGTGGAAATTGAAGAAAAAGAGTATTAACCAGCGAATAAACATGGAATACTTTCTGATGAATGAATATATAAAATCAATAAAGGTAGATATATATTTATGTATTCAGGTATGATTAATGATAAATATGAATATGAATTAGAGAAAGCTTAATCATTTTTATAATATATTTTATTTTCATCTATATATTAGGTGTTCTTTATCATTTTCTGAGATTCTTTTAGAGGGGGGACTAACGGTCCCCCCCATTTATTTTAAAGCTTAGAGGACTTCCATTCATTTGGAAGTCCTCTTTTTTCACGCATTTATCTAAAAAAAGTTAAAAATTTGGTCTAAATGTAAAAAAGGTCTTATTTAGCTATAAAATCATGTTTTTAATATTAAAATGGATCGAGACCTTTTTTTTCATATAAAAAAGATAAAAATAAGCTATAAAATCAAGTTTTTAGTGTTAAAAATATATGTGTGCTCATACGATCGTATAGATACTACTTATCTTTCTCAAAATCATTAGCAGCTTTCTTTCTCAGTGTTTAAATCTATATATTTTTTCAACCAATTCGATTGTTTAAATTGTAATACTCTATGTACTCTAGCAACCTTTAAACCCATTTTCAAATATTGTTTTAAACTTCTATAATGAACTACATATTTTTCTTTATCATATAAAGTTGTTAATAACTTACCTTGTTTTGAATTTTCAGGAATTCTATTTTCAGGACATAATGGTAAATCTGAATGATAATCATGTAACTCTTTTGGATATCTTAAACTAATTTCAAATGTATATCTATTCTCTGAATCATCTTTTATTTTATGGTTATATACTTTACGTTTAACATCATTTATTTCATAATAATTACACCATTTAAAATCTCCATATGGTAAATATTGACTCATAGCCCATCCATATAAATTATTAGCATCTAAATACATTAAATAATTGGATTCTTTACTATTATCATAATTTTTCATATATTTATTATTAGCTTTTCCATATCTATTACAACATTGTGAAACACCTCCTCTTAAACCTTTTTCTATCATGAGAATCATATCATAATCATTTAATAAATCTAATTTAACATTTGTTATTTTTAACATTGCATCCCAAGAAAAACCAGGAGCTGTAAAATACCAATCTGGATCTAATTTTTAAGTTTTTAAACAAACATCTCTAAAATTTTCAAATACATCTGTTAAAATTAATACATCTGCTTTGACATATAAATCTGTATATTCACCTAAATTTTTCATATTAAATTCCTTCCAAACACGTTGAGCATGTTTACATTCTTCATCAGTTATATTACATTCATTCAATTTATTATAAAATTTATCTTTTGAAGTAATTCTGTTTCTTTGTATTTATCTCTAGAATCCATATAATCATAAGGATATACACCTTTTCTTGTAATGAGATCTACTTTATCATCAGGAAAATGTAATGATGTCTCTCTAAATTTTGATTTAAGTATTTAATATATTTCATTTTCCGTATTTTTGGAGGACATCTATTTATTTCATTCTCTGGTCTCAAATTTTTTGATAAATTATCTAAACTGCAAGACATAAATTTAAATGAATCAATAAATCTCAATTTCATACCTCCTATTTTTTTGCTGAAAGATATATATTTTTCTTCAGTATTAGGTATAGCATCTATTTTTGATTTATCAAATCCAAGTTCTTTTATAAACAAATGAGAATCATAACCTGTTAAATTATGGATTTTTACTGGAATAAATTTTGGTATTTGATAATTCAAATTACAAACATTATGAGCAGGACCCCTATATTTTCCAGTTATATGACAATGATCAATTACTTTTTCATCCTTTAAGATTTGTTTTTTACATATATGACATATATTAGTTCTTTTATAATGATTTTCATCGAACTCTATCATTGATATGATACTTTCATATTTTTTAATTTTGTCTTCTATAATTTTTTCAATTTTAAGAGTATCCTCTTTTAACATAGGTACAACCTTTTTGATTGTATCAGGTACTCTATAAACAACAGGAGGTTTAAAGTATTCATTTTCATATTTGATATAATAACAAAATGCATCTGCTACATATTTTTGATATTTCACAGTATATGATTTAGTTTGATCTTGCTCACGTGCATCAATTTTAGGTAAGAGAGATTCAAAATCAGCATATATAGTATACGGTCTCTCATTTTTCTTTCATGATTTTTAAATTGAATAACTTCATCTTTTTTAGGCATATTCATTGTGACAGCTTCTTTACAGTATTTCACAAGCATCTTTAATCTTTCCTCAGAATAAAAATGATTTAAACATCTATGACATAAAAATATATGATTATTAATAATTTGTGATCTGATCAAACTATTCATATTTTAATCCAACAATAATGATCATTTTTTTCATTTTTCATATGAAACAAGTTTACATGTTTTTCTAATTTATTGTTAGTTATTCTAAGTGGAAAGGTTGAACCATCATAACTATAAACATTTACAGATATATAATTTAGTTTTTCGAATTTCTTAATATTGTCTAATGAAACAGGAAAATCAATACATTTAAAATTTAATTCATCTTTAAATTGTTCATATTTAGAAACTCTTTGAGAATCTTTTTTTACAGGATGAATTGCTGATAATATAGACCACATAAAACATTTATTATCTTTATTTTTTACATTTATTATAGCTTGTTTAGTTTTAATTTTTTTCAGGTAAATCAATATAACTTGATCCTTTCAAGGGTTGATACTTATTTATTCTCAATTCCAAAAATTTAATTTCTTCAAAACTCCAACCATATCTTTTTGATATAAACTCATCAGATTCATTTATTAATTTGTCAATAACATAATCATAAAAAGTATGTAAATCATTAGATTTTAATATAATTTTATTCTCAGTTGTGAATGTAAATTCTTGAATTTCTTCATTCAATTTATACAAACAAAACAATTCAAAATTTACCTTTATTCCATTGAATTCTTTCAAAATTTGCTTTATTTTTTTTATTACAACCATTCTTTTCTCTTCTAAAAATTCTAGAGGGATTTTAATATTATTACAATTATTAATTCTATATGATCTTTCTAGATTTATAAGCAGTTTCATATTCCTTAATTTCTACATTACCTTCATCATTTAATAATGCTTTTTTATATTTTTGACTTGATATGTGATTTTCTAAATGTTTATAATATATACCGCAAATATTACATTTTCTCTTTTGTTTTGATCTTTTAATCATTAAGTCTTTCTTTATATGTTCTTCTTCATCTTCATAATATTTACCACATATACGACATTTTCTATCTTCTGTAAATAACTTTTCAAGATTTTCTTCTAGTGTCTTTTCTTCAGGAAAGAAAATTACAGATTTAAAATCAATTTTATCAAATCTTAAACTAAAAGAATCAAAAATTTTCTTAATTTTATTTCGTTTTTCAGGTTTTTCAATAAATATTTTCTTCTTTTTTTCCAAGTATTTTGATATATCTAAATTTAATATATCTACTAAAACAGGTTTATATTCATTTGTTTTTCTGATATATTTAATTAATAATCTAATTAAATCATCCTTCTTACAACCTTTAAGTTGTTTAATATTCAATTGTTTTACTACATTTCTAAGTTTATTAATGGTCTTTGCTCTCAGTAACATGTCCATTTATTAGGAAACATTTTTTTAAATATTTTTCACATCTCTCTTGATATGATAATTACTTCTCAAATGTCTTTGTTTATGGAGATATGTATACTGTTTTCCACATTCACAATTATATTTTGTATAACTAATCATAGATTTAGAAATTTTACAATCACTGTCACGAATACATTTACCATAATTACGATGTTTATAGAAATCATCTATTGGTTTTACAGTGTGTGCATATTCTTGTCACATCCATTTATTGGGAAACATTTTTTAAAAGGCATTCCATATTTTTTCATATTTCTTTTTGACTTTTTAACAAAGTGTTTGGACCTTTATATTATTTTCAATATTAAAAAACAAATATTTTTCATAAAATAATAATAATTAACTGATTTCTCATAATACATAATATCTAAAAATTTTAAAAACATATCCTCAACTTCTTGAGTAATATTATACCTCCTTTTTATTCGATTAAAATAACGAATTCCACTTTTATATCTTTGTTTTAAACTCTCATAGTCTATAACATAAAAATATTCTTCTTCTGAAGACGAATCATAGATTAATTTCATCTTTAAATTATGCGCTACATTATTATCTGAAACTTCATTATCTGAAATATCAATCGATTCAACCATTTCAACATCGTCAAAAAAGTTAACATTCATTTATTTACTACGCATTAATAACAGTTTTATTCATATTTATCGGGGGGTGATAGATCCCACCCCGTTAAATCATCATATTAATGATTCCCAAGGATCACCTTTATTATACCATCTATCTTTAAACATTGTATAAATCAGATGTCCAACTATTAAATTCATCTGGATATCCTAATAATAAGTTCATATATGGATGATATAATAAGTTCATTATATAATAAGTTCTATAATAATAAGTTCATACATGGATGATAAAGTTTATAAAATTGTTTGAAACATATTTTATTGATAATAAAGAATATAAAAATAATGATTAAAAAAGAATGATATCCTGCCATACATCGCATAAATCAGATGTCCAACTATTAAATTCATCTGGATATCCTAACCATTTTACAAAATATTTATTTCCTTTTTTTATGATTTTTTCAATTTTATATAAATCATCTTTTTTATTATATTTTACCATTTCATTTTCATAAAAAGTTCCTTCAATTTCTTACTGTTCTTACTGTTTAAATCATTTAATCGATAAGTAATAGGATCTGTTTTTAATAATTCAGATACTATAAAAATCTCTTCATTAAATGTAGAATCATCTACTTTCCTGAATGTTTTTTTAATTATTGATATTCTAACACTATCCTCTATCTTAAATTTAGGTTTTTTATGATCTTTTTAGTATATAAATTTTTATAAACTAGAGATTCATTATCGTCTCGACTAGCCTCAACAGGTGTCATTTTTATTGATCTATGATATGAATTGTTATAATTTTTAACTAATTTGGGTAATACATCACTATATCTTTTAGTATTGTTAGCGTGCATATATTTTATAATTTTTTCTCTTATACTTCTATTAAATCTCTCAGCTATTGCAGATTTTATTTCTTTATTATAAGTCGGAAACGAATGTATACTATTATCTTTGAATAATTTTTGTATAACTTTTCCTGTAAATTCAGTACCTTCATCTGTCAAAATGAATTTTGGCTTTCTTTCTTTAAAAACTTGTTTGAAACCTTTTACGACTTCTTCTGATGTTTTTCTTTTTATAGGGAAAGCCCAAGCATATTTATTAAAAGCATCTATGAATGTTAACAAATAAGTAGTTCCATCGTTATATTTGCTATAATTTTTTATAAATAGCAAATCGGCGTCAAATTGATTATTACCGTTTGGAACATAAACTCTCTTTCTTTTAAATTTAAGAATGACAGGTATATATCTAGTATATACATCTTGTTCATGTAAAAATTCTTCAACATTAGGTAATCCTATTTTTCTTTTCAATTCTTGAATACCACAATAACCTGTTTCTGGATTATAATATGTCTCTTTTAAATTCCTAAAAAAGTTTTCTTTTTACTTCCACAAATTGTACAAATACCTTTACCAACTGGATTATTATTTTTAGAAATTGTTTCATAATAATTTTTAGTTTCGGTTTTCTTTTTACACTTGACACAATACATATTAGGAGATATTCCTAACCCAAAAGTTTTTTAGCTTTAATAATAGGTTTAATAATTCCTCTATCTAATCTTTCTCGAAATGTTGGATTGCATTTAAATCATATATTAATTCTTGATCAGCAACATGTCTCTTTTTTGTATCTTTTGTTTTACTATAAGAAATATCATGTTTTTACATGCTTTATCAACTTTATTTATTCCAGGATCACCTCTGTTTAATCTTTTTTCTAATTTTGTAAATGGACCACAATATTGATAGCCTGGTAAATGCATTTCTGGAGGATTTATTTTATCTTGTAACCATCCAACAATATCACCACCTTTCATTTATTTAGGATGAATAAATTTATATCCATTCAATTGCATTTGTTTTACGTATTTTTCAACTGGATTAAATTTTAAACTTTTTATGAAATCCTTTTCTCGAATATAAATTTCTTCTTCTGTCATATCCTTAGCTTTAAACGAATTAATGAGTTCTTTATAAAAATTATAACAATGTCTATATTCTTCTTTCCTTTCTGCTATTTTTACTGCAAGAACAATACTTTCTACTATACCAACCGATAAACTTAAAAAAGCAAGCTGAAGAAAGGCAGTAGCTGATAAACCCGTTCCACTTAGAGTGACCTTACTTACTCATAATGAAATAATTATCTTTTGATACAAATTTCTACTCTTTCTGTAAACATACAATCTTTTTTCTAAATATTCTTCCATATCATTTATATAGGATCAAATTTTTTTTCTGTATCTTATTTTTGGATTCACTAAATCTAACATTAAAAAATCGTATTGTTTTTGAACACTTTTATTATATATTTGTTTGAATTCTTCAGTACTTAATTTACCATCTATCTCTCTTATAATCTGTTGAATTTCTTTTGGTTGTAGATTAAAAAATATAAAGTAATTACTGTTCTTTCTTATATTGATAGGTGTTGTATAATATGGCTGTGATAAATAAATAATAGATGCGTTTTTCTTTCTACCTCTGATAAATAATTCTTGAATGGTTTTTTGATCTTTCTCAGTCACACAATCATCGAAAATAACTAAATTCTTTAATGCAGGATTTAAATCATCTACTGTAATAAAATCATCTGAAGAAAATAATACTTTTTTTTTGTATTTATCATATAATTCTAATAATGTTTTCTTATTCTTTTTACATTTCAAAATATCTTCTCTTTCTATATCTTCAAACAATGTATATATTTCTTGTAATTTAGAATATTTAGGTTCCTATAAATCTTTTGCACATATATATATAATGCATCAAAATTAAAAAAAATCATGAATCAATTTTAACAGTAAATTTGTTTTACCTGAACCTGAAGGTCCTGTTATACGCAATCTAAATGGATGTTTAGGCAACAAAGGATGTTGATTAGGATCAGGTAACACATCTGGTTCCGTGTAATCTTTAATTTTTATCATGTATATAACAGTAAAATCTCGCTGCAAAAATTAATATTATATAAATCAACAAATTAGAAAAAGAACGAAACCACAAGTTTATAAAGCAAATAAAAGATTAAATTAAATTAGTAAAATTAGAAATAGAAATAAGAAAGAATAGTGAAGATCAACTAAAAGAAAAATTAGGTATTCAAAAAACCTTAGAGGAATTTCATAAACCAGTCACTCAAGAAATTGAAAAATATGAAAAATCAAATAAAGAGGTTGCAAAAAGTATTCAAAATGCTGTAGAAAATATTTCATTTCCACCTCTTGATTACACATCTGATGTTAAACAATTGATGAATAGAGCAGAAGGAAAAATTACATTTTACAGTGATAAATTTATGGATATACCGTTTATTAAAAAAGAAAATTTAGAATTACCTTCTGATCTTATAAATATATCTAAAAAAGATCTTGATTCAATAATAGCAATAGCTAAAGGAAAGCGAGATACATATAAAAGAATGAAAGGAACTAATACTAAAATTATAACTATTCTAAAGCTGAAAGTGATCTAGAAAAAATTAAGGAATCAGATTATAAAATGGAAATGATGAAAAAATATATCCACCTCTTACATCTCATGAATGAGGCTAAACCTTGGTTTGGTGTAGGTATAGATAAAAAGGACGTATTATCAAATTTAACAGAAAAAATATGTAATGGAAGTAAATCCAAGAAATTTTATAATCAAGTAGTTTTATTGTTAGATATGTTACTAAAATGGAGAAATGACTTACAATGATGTACAACGATATTATAAACAATTTCTCCTATAATGAATGATAAAAAATAAAATTTATTTGAGTGAAGGTGAGAAAAATAAACTTAAATCAGCTTTTAGAAATAAAGAAGAACTAACATTACAAATAGATTAATCTAAAACTCCTAATCATGAGATGTATTTAACTAAAACTCAAATTAATCATATTAATGATGGGAAAAGAATTACAATCAGTAAAACTCAATTAGCTAAAAATGGAGGATTTTTACCATTTAGTAACAAAATGATTGAAGAAAATATGAAAAATGAAAAAGGATTTAGAGATGTATTTACCTCTGATTTATTACCTAAAACAATAGGAATATTTGAAAATGGAATCATTAATTTAGATGTATCAACAGGTCCTGGAACTCATTGGGTTTGTTATTATAATGATCCTAAATATTAATATGTGGAATATTTTGATCCGTTTGGTGAATATGACAATATGAAAAAGGACTATATTCCTAAAAATATTAAATCATTTCTTGTTACATCTAATAAAAAGCCAAAAATAGGTCATAATGATAGTTTTTTACAGAAACCTACATCTGTGAAATGTGGTTTATTTTGTATGAAATATATAAGAGAAAGGAATAAAGTATATCATCTAAAAATGTTCTCAAATCATTTCCTACACAAAAAACTAGTGACTATAATGAAAATTCTGTTCTGTATAAATGATAATATTAAAATCTGAAGGTCATGAGAAATCAGAGGAATTTACTGTAAATTTTATTACACCACTAAAATTAAAAAAATTTGATTTACAGTTATTTTCTATGGAAGTTTCATGGTTTAATATAAGTGAGAATTATGGAAATAACATATTTATAATGTATACATTAGACACAGATATAACAATTGTTATCTCAAATGGTAATTATACTATAAGAGGTTTAAATGAGTATATGATAAAAATATTTGGTGAGGATCCACCTGTGAAATTTGGTATTATTGAAGCAAGCCAAAGAATAGCTATTAAACTGAAAAAGTTTGGGTAATTGATTTTACAAAAAGTAACTTTCATAAAATTATTGACTTTTTAAAACCGACATATGGAAGTTATGATGAAGAAACAGAGGTTGAAGGTGAACATATAGCTGATATATCCAATGGAAATGATAATAGTTTTATTCACTGTGATGTTGTAGAAGGATCTTTAATAAATCAATCTAATTCAGAAGTCATTTATTCTTTCGTTAATAAAAATCCTCCTGGAAGTGTAATTTCAAAAGAATTTAATAATTGGATAAATTTTCCTATTAAAACGGATCCTGTTGAAAGAATATAAATGAGGATTACTAATCAAAAAGGTGAATTAATTGATTTAAATAAAGGAGCTGTAGAATTTAATTTTATACCTATTTTTGAGGAGAACTACGTTAAAAAATATATCAATTGTTAGGTCAGGTTTTTCTTCATAAATAAATGAATAAACATAGATTATATGGAAAAAGTAAAAAAATACAGGGATTTTTAAAGGTGAAAACTGAACCTATTATTGAAGCACGGAATAAATTAAATGAAATATTTTCAATGAAAAAGAAAGGAGGCGGTTTAAAAATTCTACCTAAATAAATGCAAAAGATTTATGATTTGAGTGATACTCATTATTATTATAATGATCAAATTAAAAGTTATGAATTAAGAGAAATTCACCCAAAAGAACATAGTTCAGATGAGAATGCCACCTATGTTTTTCATATTAATGATACTAAAGCAAAAATTTTATATTCTAGAGGATATCTTGAACAAAAATTAAAAATTACAAAAAGTGATAAATCATCCATTGGAAACGAAAATGTGAGTCTGGTAAATGGTGGAGGTTTTATCAAAACTTTAAAAGTACATATAGGAGATACCGAAATTGAATCAAATACACAGTCAAATTTTTCAATCATGAATCATGCTTTAAGATTAACTCATTATACTCCTGATTATACAACATCACAAGCTCAAGATGAATTTTTTTATCTTGATACATCTGATTCAACTGACCGAAAATAGTTAAAATATGAGGGTACTTTACAAGATACTACTAAAATAACTGATTTTTTTAATAATTTGAAAATGAATAAAGATTATAACGAAGGATTCGCAAAGAGATGGGAACTAACGAAAGATAGCAATGTCATTAAAATATGGACACCTTTAAAAGATATAATCGATTTCTTTAGAGAATATGAAAAGGTTATTTCTGGTTTTGAAGTGAAAATAGATATTCAAAGAAATGAAAATAAGAATATGATATATACTGATATAGGAAATGTTAATTATAAGGTAGTAGTTGAAGGTTTAACCTTGCATTAACCTTATATAGAATTTAAAAATTCTGCAGAAAGTGTATTTATGGAATCATTTTTATGGAAGATATAGAGGTAAATTGGGATCGGTATAGATTTAAGATTATAGGTCCCTATAAAAGCGATAGTGGGTCTGTCACAGCTGAAACAGCATCTGATGAAGTTTTAGGTGTCTATGTTATTCCTCAGTACGTTGAAAGAGATGGTAATTATGAAAAAAATAATATGATATTTGATAATATAGATATGACTGAATGCTGGTTGATGATTAATAATAAACAAATTCCTCTTATGCATTACAAAACGAATTTTACCAATAAAGATTATAATAGAGTATATGAAGCTCTTTTACATGCAGGATTAAATGATATTAATACAGAAACAGGATGTTTTATAAATAAGAAGAATTTTGGAATATTGTATACTATTTTTTATTTTGACTTATCAAATCATGAAAACTATACCGGTTTAAATAATTTAGATATTGAATTTAATTGGGAGAGATTAATGAATACTCAAAAGGAATATATGTTTTATTTTATTTTTAAAGAAAGAAAGAGATGTTTTATAAATTAAAAAATAAAACTATAACAATGGTTAAGAGTTTAAAATCATAAAATTAATGCTATAATAAATGAGTGCTTATTATCCACCTTATGATGATCAAATGAAAGAAGGACCTATTGGAGCTCCTGGTATAAGTTTTAAATTAATGGATGATGGAAATTATGATATGGAAAATAGAATTTTAAAAAATTGTGAAAATCCTATAAATGATTTAGGTTTAACCACTAAAAGTTTCGTTTTGAATAAAATAGAGAATAATCATTTTGAATTGAGAGATCTTATGGAAACTAAATATGATAAGGATTTTTTATCCTTTACTGAAGAAACAGGTAAGAGAATAAAAGAATTAGATGAAACAACTTTACATTCTTCAGAAGGTATGGTAATCCAGATATCCATCTTCTATGTTAATTCAGATATCTCTATTGTCTAAACATATTTTATTGACAGCATCATTATCATTTTCAGGTTCTGAAACATTCGTAATTATTTTATTTTTTGCATCAAATTTATCATTCTGTAATAGTTATGTATTTTATTCAAAATATCTTTTATTCACAACATTTTTTTTCATCTTTAGGATCTGCTACATTTCCTATTTATTTTCCATTTGCATCGTAAGGTTTTCCTTCTGAAGAATGTTGAAAGCCCAGACCATTCAGCTCGTCCAAGGACTTAGAGCAGTTTAATGAACGGCCGGTCTTCTTCAGAACCTGAAAATGATAATGATGCTGTCAATAAAATATGTTTAGACAATAGAGATATCTGGATTACCATAGAAGATGATTTTCAAACTATTAACCATTTTGGATTTCAAAAAGCAGATTTCAACATGATGAGTTCTAAATTACTGGATCAAGAGATGCGATTAACTACATATATGTATATGAAAATTTCCATATATTTAGTTATACATGTAGAAAGTAAATATATCTATGATAAAAGTCAAGATCTACATATATCACTAGAAATCAATGGTAAGGAAATTTTAGAAGCTCATACAGATACAGTAACCTGTTCTGCTTATAGAAAACGTGATGATATCATCACATTATGGATAAAACCCATGGTAAATCAAGCACTTTAAAACCTTATATGCATATTGAAAAAATCCCTTTCTAAAATACGTTCACCATTAAATGGATATCGATATCGATTGGAATGCATTTTCCAGAAATAATTTATCTGAAGATGTAATTAGAAATCTTAAAGATCATGTAAATTGGGATTTAATTTTTCAATATTCATCACTGTCTGATTCTTTTATTGAAGAATTTGCTCAAACTGATGATTGGCCTAAAATTTCTAGATATCAAAAATTATCAGAAGATTTTATAGAAAAATGTAAAGATAAAGTAGATTGGGAAAACATTTCTCATTATCAAACTCTAAGTAAGGAATTTATCATAAAATTTTCTGATCATTTAGATTTATATAAAGTATCAGTGTTTCAAAATCTTTCAGAAGATACCATGAGAGTATTAAAAGATGATATAAATTGGTTGTATATCAAACATATAGTGAAAATTTTATAGAAGAATTTATGCATAAATTAGATTTTTGTTATTTGATTAAATACAAATTTGATCTATTACCTGATCACTTTTTTAATGTTTATTGGAAAAAAATACAAGCTATACCGATGAGTGAATTAAATAAAAAGTTTGGTCATCATGAAATAGAAGCTTACAGAGAAAAAATTATTGAAGAGGTTGGTGAAGTTAAAAAAGTCTTGAGAGAATGTGTTTATTTTTTGAGACAATTAACTAACAAAGATGAAAAATAAATATTTTATAATAATGCTTCCATATAAATGAATGTTATATATAATAATGGTATAAAAAAACATTTATCTCTTTCTTAAATATAGAGAATCCTGCTGAAGTGAAATCTATTTTTTTATTAAATTATAATTCACTTGATGGTATAGAATATTTAATGTCACTTGAAGGTATGGAGAATTTAACTAATTTAAAAGAATTATATTGTGAGGGAAATAAATTAACGTCAGGAATAGAAAATTTAATAAATTTAGAATTATTATCTTGTGGAGAAAATAAATTAACGTCAGGAAAAAAAAATTAACGAATTTAAAAGTATTATTTTGTGGAGGAAATAAATTAACTTCACTTGAAGGAATAGAAAATTTTATAAATTTAGAAGAATTATATTGTGAAGGAAATAAAATAACTTCACTTGAAAGAATAAAAATTTTAATAAATTTAAAAAAACTATTATTGTTGAGACAATAAATTAACTTCACTTGAAGGAATAGAAAATTTAACAAATTTAGGAGAATTATATTGTATGACGTGTAGATTAACTTCACTTGAAAGAATAGAAAATTTAACAAATTTAGGAGAATTATATTGTGGAGAAAATAAATTAACTTCACTTGAAGGAATAGAAAATTTAATAAATATAGTATTATTAGATTGTAGAGAAAATGATATTACATCTCTAAATGAATTAATATTTTTGCCTAGAATAGACGAAGTATGGTATGATGAAAATAAAATAAATTTACCCCCGATTTTAAGAAGACAATTATTTCATAATGTATATAGTGACTCTCAAAATGTGCATAATACATATATACAAAAATCTTTGAGAGACACAATCAAAAATTTATTAAATACAGAAATTACGTATGATTTAGATGAATGCATTAAAGAATTAGGTATAAAAATTAAAAGACACTCACTGGAGGTAGAATTCCATAATATTAAATTTAGAGAGATATTAGTTGTTGTGTTTAATAGAATTTAAAAAAATAAGAATAAAAATGAAATAATAAAAGTGTTAAAATATGAACTAAAATAGAGTGATAATAAATGTTTTGTAGGGAAAGTAACTAGAATAATTAATGTACTAAATGGATTTGATCCTGATGTTTCTATTACAATTTCTGATAATGAACAAAAAAATATTATAGCCGAAAAAATATTTAGAGAGTCAAAGTCTGATGAAGAATACAGAGAAAAACTCATAAAAGAGATAGAAAGAGATAGAAGAAAGAGGTTTTACAGATTATGAAGAATGGATGCATCTATTTATTTAAAAAAATAGCAAAATAGCCCACCTGGTCCCAGGGGGTGATCTGGAAGTTTGGTTCCAGCAGCTGTTTTAGAATTCTAGAACCAGAGTTCCAGATTACCCCTTGGACCAGGCCCACTGGCCAAGGAAAGGACAATACAAACATATAACATACAGGACATAGAATCCACTAGATTCAACCCACCACTTATTATATTTCGATGATTGCCACTCTTTTGGATCAACGAGAAGAGTAGCTAACGTCATTTTTGGCAATAAACCATCAATCCGAATTGATTAACAATCCGGGAGAGATTTGAACCTGGGTCCTTTATATTAATAGCCCCAGGTGTTAACCGTTCTGCCATGGGTACACGATATATGAAGTACTATTCATTAATATAACCTTTGCATTTGAAAAAACAACTTTAATCGAGTCATTTTTCAAGCAGAATACTTTAAAAGATCAATAGTTTTAATTTATCTGATCGAAAAATAGCGAAAATAATGTTTATAAAATGTGATAAATACTTTAAAATGAGACATGAAAATATATACTATGCTGAGTCTGGTTAATGGCGCCATCTTGTGAAATAAATATCCGACAAGCTAAATAAATATTTTTTTCTCCTCACGCTACGTAGTGGAGGACGTTATAGAGAACGTTCGTTATCAAGACTACTTCTACTCAAAGTATAGGTTGAATACACTTCCTTTCAACTCACCGTGATGATAAACAAAATCAAAGTCGCTTCTTAAATGGAAGAATTCTGAACGAATATGAATTAGAGAAATCTTAATCATTTTTAATTAAAATCTCTATAATTCAGTGGGGGTGCGTCACCCCCACTATAAAATATACATCTCTTTGTTATTAAACATATGTTTTGTAATTCATAATGATTTATTTCATTCATATTTTTATAATTCTTTTTAATTTTATAAAAAAAATGTTTAGATTTAGTTAAACATTTTGAGTTTTTCTATTAAATATATGGGGGCGTCTCAACCCCACCCTTTAAAAAGAGGGGGACTTCCATTCAGGTCCTGTTTTTTCACGCATTTATTTTAAATAATTCACTGCATATTTTTAACACTTTACAACAAAGTTGAAAAGTGTTTATGACTTTGTTCATTCTGTCTGTCTGTCTGTCTGTCTGTCTGTCTGTCTGTCTGTCCGTTAGCACGATAACTGCCGTAAAAATGAGTTTATCAAAATGAAATTTTAGTATGTTGTTCAGACGGTCTGTAGGACCTATGGGAATATAAATAAATAATATCACCCAATTAGTTTTTTATTGAACCCGGGTTGAAAAAATGAAATACATTGAACCCTATGGGACCTAATTTTTCAAACATTTTTTAAGTAAATTTAAAATTCACGAATTGCTTCGAAATTTTTAGGAAATATTCACATTATGCCATAGAATATATAAAAAAAAAATTCAGTAAAATATGTTAAGTAGTTTTTTAATTAAAAAAATTATTTAATATAGGGAGAAAAACAAATTCAATTAAATTCTGACTTTGGGAAATCTTCCAGAAAGAAAAGAGAGAGATATTATATAATAAATATCTCTCCATTTGTTTAAACGTTTGGCATATGGGAGTGGCTTCATATTTTAAAACAAATTTGGTAGATAACAATTTTTCATTTTTTTTAAATTTTATATAACTCTTCATGATAAATTTAATTGATGGCATTTTAAATGCACTTTCCTACGTCCTAGAGAGTTAAAATTTGGTACACAGCTTAAATTTGTTGAACATTTTATTCGACAAAAATTTGATGGATCTTTAAATATAGATCATACATTTTTTTCGAAATGGCCTGAAAATAATCCCCGTTCACTTCTATAAATCATTGGTGTAATATTGTTAAAAATTCTGATGTGGACAGCACATGTCTTTCTCTGCAGACTCATATTCGTTCTCTTTATTTATTCAATGATAATTTGAGTTTATCTGCACAACATAAGTATTTTAAATGACATTGAATTTACACGTTAAACTTAAATTTGGTTCTCATTTGATAGCTAGACTTATTGTCAAAGGTGGCGTAGCGAAAACGCGAAAAAACTAGAATATCTCAAGAACGGCTAGTCCTAGAGTAATGGGGTTAGTCTTATTCTTTTTGTTGTCAAAAATCACATATAATATAGGAATTTAATTGATATAATTGAGCACACGTAGTCTTTTATTTTTATATATAACGATTTTTGCTGGCCATTTCGCAAAAATAGCCCGTTCCTTTTTCCCGAATCGTAGTAGAATAACCAACAAAGGATTTATATACAAAATTTTGTTAAATTTGGTATATAAATCACTTGTAGGTTATTGAAATATTATACTCCAAATTTTGTTAAATTTGGTTCATTAGTTTTTAGCTAGAGTGGATAAAGGCAATTTCTGCGGCCATTTCGCAAAGAAGGCAGATTCTTTTATTACGAATCGTACTATAATCTAATGAACATCAGGATTTCCCACAAAAAACATACCTACCAAATTGTATGAAATTCGGTCCATTAGTTTTTCAATTAGAGTGGATGTAATATCCACACAGACACACAGAAACATACACAGATACACCCTTACACACACAGACGTCTTCCTAAAAGTAGTTTTTTCGTGTTCTAGAAGTCCCAAAACGTGTAGATACTTTGAAAATTCGAGTTCCGATCTTCGGCACGATTCCAATACTTTGAGTACATACACATACACATATATATTATCTGTGTATTATCTGTGTATCTAAATTCCGTGCCTATGCAATTACAATAGTTGTGATTTTAAATGATCCCTAAACTTTTATTATTTCTTCAAGGAAGCCTAATTTTAACATATGCAGAATGCAAATATCTCAAGCGATTGTAAGATGAATTACATAAGAATTGCTGAATTTTTTTCACACAAAATTATTTAGCTCTGGAGTCTGGAATACAAGTTATATGAATGAAATATTCATTGATTTTGCATAAAGAATCAGATGATTTATATTTCGATACAGTTTTAAATATTTAAGTATAATAAATTACTGTAGTACTGTGATAATGTAAAATATATTACCACTGAATGAATCACATTTTAGAAATTTTTAAATGAAATTACATTTCAGTTGGAAAGTGTTTCATAATCAATGCTTATGCATGATTTATCTTTCTTGTTAATATGTCTTGCTTTTTAACTAAAAAAAGTTCACTGTTTAAAGTTACATATATTAGAGGACTTCCATTCATTTGGAGGTCCTCTTTCACGCATTTATTTTATATGTCTAGCTTTTTAACTAAAAAAGTTCAGTAATTCATTGTTAAAATTTGGTCTTAATGTAAAAAAGGTATATATACACCTCTTTTAGCTATAAAAATCATGTTTTTAATATTAAAATGGATCGAGACCTTTTTTTTCTTAAAAAAAAAAGATAAAATAAGCTATAAAATCATGTTTTTTAGTGTAAAACGAGTCTGTGCGCTCATACAAGCGTATGGATACTACTCGGAAGAATTTCATCAAAACATGATACACATTGTAGTTTAGCCATGAATCAAACTGTCTATTCTATTCAAAATGTACGCATGGTACTGATGCACAGACATGGATATATTTTGTGACAAAGGTGTAAGGCCTCGCTGTTAAGTTTGATAAATATGATTTTGTGAAAGGAAATAAACCATAGGGAAGGTCCCAGATGGACAGTCGTAAAACAGCTCTTGAAGCAATTCCTGCACAGGCCAAAAAGAAATTGGTCCAATCCTTAAACATTAAAAATGTAAATAAATTAACTTTCAAAACTTCCTTGAAGAAAGTAGGCATACGTCTGGTATGTGACAGGCAGGCATATGCCACATTCATCCTTTGCTCCAAAGACAATTCACAAGTTTATTATATATGCTCCTGACCAACAATATCAACAATGTTTTCTACATTCCTTGAAATTACTTATAAATTCTTAAAGATGAAATAATTACAGCATTTTTTTATTAATAAAAGTATTGTGCATGATAAGTACCAGAGAAAATTAATTAAATATTAAAATATTTTACAGGCAGTCCTGTGTGTTTCAAGCGTCCTGGGCTGCCTTCTATCTATTTCTTTCACAGTCCGGAGGCCAGTCATAGGATGAGGACAAGGTAGTAGGTTCTTAGGTAGTAGGTTCTTCAAGGGAGCTTCAAGTTTTGCCATCCCTAAAAGCGAATCCGTCAATTTTCAATGATGTTTGTGTCCTGCCTATCTACCTGTTTTTGTGTCGTTCTGACTGTGAGTTTGAGTGGTGGATAACTCTTAAATAAGTTGAGTAAATAGAATGATGATAGTATGATTACGTCAATCAATGAACGCCATTGAGGCTATTGATTTTCGTGGCAAGCGAACAAGGTGGGAGGCCTTTAAAATTCTTGAGAAATTTTGTAAAATCGAAAAATTCTTATAAAAATATGATTCAATTATAATGTTACGAAAATGGGTATTTTATACATAATTTTTATTTAAAAGAAAATTATATCATCTGCAGGATTTTAACATAATCTGTTCTCCTGATATTGCCTTTATGAACTTATTTTTTTAAAATTAATAAATTATCTGTGAATACTTGTTATAAATTAAGTAATTATAAAGTAATGGTCTGTATAATTTAAGAGTTATATTGAGTCATTTTAGAGATATTTTCAAATTTACTTTTCCTACAATGAGAGCGATATGTCGGAAACAAATTTTACAAACTGCAAAAAATTTGCTTCAATTAATTAATAAATAAACTTCAATTAAATCAAAAAGTTGTAAAAATATCTCTCAACAAACTCACAAACACGTGCACAAACAAAGTTGGAAAACTATTAGATTCGAGTTAACAAATGGTAAAAATATGAAAATCCTTCAGAATCCAGATTTTTATCTGGCACAAGACAATCGGTTACAGACAATCGGAGAGAAGAGCATATTTTATATACTATAAGACATGATCGTTATATGATAGAAAACAGAATTTTCGAAACATTACTTCTCATTTGGCGTCATTTTTATCAATTTGGCAGCACTTTTGTCATTTTGGCAACATTTAAACAGTCAATAATTTGGCGACTTCCAGCTAAACTTCTCGCCAAATGTTACATTATACCCCATCTCGCCAAATGTTAGTCATCATTTCATTGATTTAGCGCCGGTTTATTAATTTAGCAATTTTTTATAATGTGTGTTACATTTTCGTCAATTTTGCAACATTTAAAAACTCAGCAAGTTGGAGATATTGGAGAGACCAAAATTTTGCTGAACGTTACGGGGGGGAACATAAGTTATCCTTATAATAGATTCTTATAATATGTCTACGATATTGAATTTTCGTCAATTAGTCGTCGTCATGTTCATATATTTAGAGTCATTTTTATCAATTTGGTGACATTTTCGTTAATTTGGCAACATTTAAAAAAGTATCTAAGTTGGCGACAATCCAAGTTCATAACCAAAATTTCGCAAAGCGTTATTCTTATAGAAGATATATGACTATTTATGTCCAAATGCAAAAGTATTATCTAAAGTAACTTTTCTCATGAATGGAATGAGCTAGGTCCACAAGAATGATGTCACCAAACTTATTGCATGATATTACATAGGAAAATTGAACAAATTTCACAATAGTATATATATATATATATTTTTTATTTTATGTGATTTTTTGATAAATTTATTTCAAAAATGCTTAAGAAATGTTCATTTTAGTGTTCTAAATTTTGCATTAATTGCTTTCTAATGGTCGATAGAATATAATGATCAATAGTTTTCTTCTGAAAATTTACATATTGAAACCATAATTTACCTAACTTTCTTGAAGGTTTTGACTTTTTGATGATTCTCTTCTTCAAAAGTTCATTAAAAATTTTAGGGGTTCTGCATATTCGATTGTGTTTAAAATAATAGGCTTCCATTATTTGCTGATTGTAATTTTTTTACCAAATTTCATTCGAATCGCTTCATTCATTCGTGAGATATTGTTTCCCCAAAGTAAACATATATTACATCTTTAGGAATAATTTAAAGCAAACCGCATCAATAATGTGCCAAATTAAGCATACACTGATAAACAGTGCATTTAACAATTGAATAACAAATGAATAATAGCATAATAGCAATTGGAGTGCCTCTAAATTTTGCATTTTTTCTTTGATGAGACTTGTTTTAATATTTCAGTCGGACAGTCGAAAACTGTTAGTTTCATTTCGTATAGTGTCAATGACACAGTTTCATTTCGTATAGTGTCAATGACACTCTATACACTTTCATGCACATCATAACAAACTATACATCCAGACAAGAAGTCATTTGTTACAAAGTTAAAGCCGAAAGCATGGAAGTCGAACACCCAACATATACCAATTTTGCGTTGCCACACGTTAAACATATGTATAAAACTCAAGCTTTTTATTGGACTCATCTATATATGCTAATTGTGTTCGTCTGTCTGTCTAGGTTTTTTTAGGCACTTCCCGAATAGATATATACTTGCAATTTGGTATAGAGACTTCGAATTTGGTGTATGGGTAAATCATTCGAAAGGAAGAAAATGTGCAATTTCAGATTTCAAATATTTTCTACTTAAGGGGGTGCCGCACGCCAAAATGCTCGATTTACCGAATGAATGAGAAACGGCTCCTTTAATATTTGATAGAGACTTGAAATTAGGTATTTGGATTAATCATTTGATGAAAACACCCAAGATGAATATAGTTTTTCAAAAACGTTCGTTTAAGGGGGTGCTTCAGAGAAAAACGTTCGAAAGGTGAATTGATAAGAAAACGTGCTTTGGGATGAGATATAGATTTGAAATTTAGTCTACGGATAGATAGTTTGGAAGGAAGAAAGTGTACAATTTTAGTTTTCCAATATTTTCTACTTTAGGGTGTGTCGCACACAAAAATGTTCGATTTTTGTGTGCGACACTTACTTTAGTATTTTTACTAGTCAGAAACATAAAAGTTGTTTGTTTATCTCTCAATAATGCTTTTCAAATGCCTGCTTATTTCGTTGTAAAATTTTTAAACCATTATCCTTAGTTAATGCTCTAAATACCAAAAGATTAAATACATTTTTCATCTTTGAAGTTCTTTTTACGCTACGAAGTTCCAGGGGGCACAAAAATGCAAAAATCATAATCGGATTATCTAAAACAATAAAGTGATAAACTTCAGCTTATGATGCAATTTCTGGTTTTATATAAATTTTATTAAAAGTTAGTTACGTTACCTTTTACCTATGTTGAAGTTTGTTCTGATATTGAATATAATCTTAGTTTAAGGGGATATACAAATAATATTTACACAGTTTTAAAACGATTTTATTGAAAGATAACAAAACTTATATTAATTCAAACACACTTTCTGGCAATAACTATTTTTATAAAAGCTAAATTAAATTATCGATTGCCAGTTAAGTTTTATCTATTTTAAAATGGCCAATTTACATAAACTTTGGATTAAAGGGTACATTATTGTTTTTTGTAGAGAAAAATACTTTTATTCTGTAATTAATAAACGGTGTGAAAATCATAGAATTCGCATTTTTAATGCAGAATAAGCAATATAATTAATGATAAAGGGAAAAAAGTTAACAACTGCTTTTAACCAGAAAAAGAACAACGCATAAATACCCAAAAAAGTTACGTACATTATACGACTACTATCGACATACACGACTATTTCAAAATTACAGTCTCTTATCTCAAAAAAAAATTTCAGATATTCAAAAAACAATGGAAGTGTATTTAAATGATTCTGTAAAGACTGTAAACAAGATTATAAACAAGTACTTAGATCTTTAAAAAGCTACAACAACTAAGGTTCATCGTATTTTGCCTTGACACTTGGTTGAGCGCAGAACACGCTGTAGAATTCTTTATAAAAATTATTTAGCCAGTGAAAGAGATAAATATATTGTGAAAATTGATGAAGCATGGACCTATTTAAATGACTGTAAGGAAAAAAAAAGTTAAATTTACTATCACAACAGAGGAGAAGAAACTTAATTCCAAAAGACAAAATGGTTTTAGTATAGGATTCATGATTATTACTGACTTTTCGTGCAAAAGCAAATTGAAGAAGCAATTGAAGTTTAAGAAAATACTAAAATTAATTCAACATATTGCCAAAATAATACTTTAACTCATTTATTTAAAGAAGACATAATATCCCTTTATCTACAGGTATTAATGGAATAGAACTTCAGGATAAAGCTACCGGTACCACATTTAAATCTGTCACAAAATTTCTTGAAAAAAGGGCAAGATATACAAGTATTGAAGCTACACCTTTTACTCATATTCCTTCAGAGTCTCCTGATGTGTCACTAATGGATTATTGTACTTTTGGAATGTTAAGATGAGAACTGTCTAAACGCAGACCTAAAACAATAGACGGACAATGGAAAACTGTGAAAATGGAGTGGAACAAAATACCACCATAACAGTGAGAAAAGTTCTGTTATCTTGAAAAGCAGAATGTAGAATGATAATTCACAGAGAAGGACATCAGATGAAACATTTAAGAAATAAATAGTTTTACTTCAAACCTTAATTATATTGCTTGAAATGCGTTCTTAAAATATGTAAACAACCTCTGTAGTAGCTTTTAACTTTCAAAAGAATGAAGTTTCAAATTTAATGCAAAAAAAATCTGATGTGGGCAGCACATGACTTTCCTTATATAATTCAATGATTTGACTCCTTTTACAGTCAAAAAATAAAGTATAAGATCCACGGTACCGTGTTCTTAATGTTTAATTGTACATTTGGCTATTTTCCAGATGACAGGATATAAAACTATTTTAAAGTACCCAATTAACTTATATTTCGCGTATCTCTAAATACACAATTATCAATATTGATAGCAATCTCAATCAGGGACATAGTCCATATATTAAAATATTTTAATAATTAATTCATCAATTAGGTGTCATTTTCATTTATGCGTCATTAATTAGTGCCATTTTTGGCCATTTTAACGACATTTTTGTCAATCTGGAGAAAAAATCGCCAAGTTGATGATACTTTGATAAACAATTTACCAAGATCACTAAATGCATCACCAAGTGTTACAGACAATCGGAGAGAAGAGCATATTTTATATACTATAAGACATGATCGTTATATGATAGAAATCAGAATTTTCGAAACATTACTTCTCATTTGGCGTCATTTTTATCAATTTGGCAGCACTTTTGTCATTTTGGCAACATTTAAACAGTCAATAATTTGGCGACTTCCAGCTAAACTTCTCGCCAAATGTTACATTATACCCCATCTCGCCAAATGTTAGTCATCATTTCATTGATTTAGCGCCGGTTTATTAATTTAGCAATTTTTTATAATGTGTGTTACATTTTCGTCAATTTTGCAACATTTAAAAACTCAGCAAGTTGGAGATATTGGAGAGACCAAAATTTTGCTGAACGTTACGGGGGGGAACATAAGTTATCCTTATAATAGATTCTTATAATATGTCTACGATATTGAATTTTCGTCAATTAGTCGTCGTCATGTTCATATATTTAGAGTCATTTTTATCAATTTGGTGACATTTTCGTTAATTTGGCAACATTTAAAAAAGTATCTAAGTTGGCGACAATCCAAGTTCATAACCAAAATTTCGCAAAGCGTTATTCTTATAGAAGATATATGACTATTTATGTCCAAATGCAAAAGTATTATCTAAAGTAACTTTTCTCATGAATGGAATGAGCTAGGTCCACAAGAATGATGTCACCAAACTTATTGCATGATATTACATAGGAAAATTGAACAAATTTCACAATAGTATATATATATATATATTTTTTATTTTATGTGATTTTTTGATAAATTTATTTCAAAAATGCTTAAGAAATGTTCATTTTAGTGTTCTAAATTTTGCATTAATTGCTTTCTAATGGTCGATAGAATATAATGATCAATAGTTTTCTTCTGAAAATTTACATATTGAAACCATAATTTACCTAACTTTCTTGAAGGTTTTGACTTTTTGATGATTCTCTTCTTCAAAAGTTCATTAAAAATTTTAGGGGTTCTGCATATTCGATTGTGTTTAAAATAATAGGCTTCCATTATTTGCTGATTGTAATTTTTTTACCAAATTTCATTCGAATCGCTTCATTCATTCGTGAGATATTGTTTCCCCAAAGTAAACATATATTACATCTTTAGGAATAATTTAAAGCAAACCGCATCAATAATGTGCCAAATTAAGCATACACTGATAAACAGTGCATTTAACAATTGAATAACAAATGAATAATAGCATAATAGCAATTGGAGTGCCTCTAAATTTTGCATTTTTTCTTTGATGAGACTTGTTTTAATATTTCAGTCGGACAGTCGAAAACTGTTAGTTTCATTTCGTATAGTGTCAATGACACAGTTTCATTTCGTATAGTGTCAATGACACTCTATACACTTTCATGCACATCATAACAAACTATACATCCAGACAAGAAGTCATTTGTTACAAAGTTAAAGCCGAAAGCATGGAAGTCGAACACCCAACATATACCAATTTTGCGTTGCCACACGTTAAACATATGTATAAAACTCAAGCTTTTTATTGGACTCATCTATATATGCTAATTGTGTTCGTCTGTCTGTCTAGGTTTTTTTAGGCACTTCCCGAATAGATATATACTTGCAATTTGGTATAGAGACTTCGAATTTGGTGTATGGGTAAATCATTCGAAAGGAAGAAAATGTGCAATTTCAGATTTCAAATATTTTCTACTTAAGGGGGTGCCGCACGCCAAAATGCTCGATTTACCGAATGAATGAGAAACGGCTCCTTTAATATTTGATAGAGACTTGAAATTAGGTATTTGGATTAATCATTTGATGAAAACACCCAAGATGAATATAGTTTTTCAAAAACGTTCGTTTAAGGGGGTGCTTCAGAGAAAAACGTTCGAAAGGTGAATTGATAAGAAAACGTGCTTTGGGATGAGATATAGATTTGAAATTTAGTCTACGGATAGATAGTTTGGAAGGAAGAAAGTGTACAATTTTAGTTTTCCAATATTTTCTACTTTAGGGTGTGTCGCACACAAAAATGTTCGATTTTTGTGTGCGACACTTACTTTAGTATTTTTACTAGTCAGAAACATAAAAGTTGTTTGTTTATCTCTCAATAATGCTTTTCAAATGCCTGCTTATTTCGTTGTAAAATTTTTAAACCATTATCCTTAGTTAATGCTCTAAATACCAAAAGATTAAATACATTTTTCATCTTTGAAGTTCTTTTTACGCTACGAAGTTCCAGGGGGCACAAAAATGCAAAAATCATAATCGGATTATCTAAAACAATAAAGTGATAAACTTCAGCTTATGATGCAATTTCTGGTTTTATATAAATTTTATTAAAAGTTAGTTACGTTACCTTTTACCTATGTTGAAGTTTGTTCTGATATTGAATATAATCTTAGTTTAAGGGGATATACAAATAATATTTACACAGTTTTAAAACGATTTTATTGAAAGATAACAAAACTTATATTAATTCAAACACACTTTCTGGCAATAACTATTTTTATAAAAGCTAAATTAAATTATCGATTGCCAGTTAAGTTTTATCTATTTTAAAATGGCCAATTTACATAAACTTTGGATTAAAGGGTACATTATTGTTTTTTGTAGAGAAAAATACTTTTATTCTGTAATTAATAAACGGTGTGAAAATCATAGAATTCGCATTTTTAATGCAGAATAAGCAATATAATTAATGATAAAGGGAAAAAAGTTAACAACTGCTTTTAACCAGAAAAAGAACAACGCATAAATACCCAAAAAAGTTACGTACATTATACGACTACTATCGACATACACGACTATTTCAAAATTACAGTCTCTTATCTCAAAAAAAATTTTCAGATATTCAAAAAACAATGGAAGTGTATTTAAATGATTCTGTAAAGACTGTAAACAAGATTATAAACAAGTACTTAGATCTTTAAAAAGCTACAACAACTCAGGTTCATCGTATTTTGCCTTGACACTTGGTTGAGCGCAGAACACGCTGTAGAATTCTTTATAAAAATTATTTAGCCAGTGAAAGAGATAAATATATTGTGAAAATTGATGAAGCATGGACCTATTTAAATGACTGTAAGGAAAAAAAAAGTTAAATTTACTATCACAACAGAGGAGAAGAAATTTAATTCCAAAAGACAAAATGGTTTTAGTATAGGATTCATGATTATTACTGACTTTTCGTGCAAAAGCAAATTGAAGAAGCAATTGAAGTTTAAGAAAATACTAAAATTAATTCAACATATTGCCAAAATAATACTTTAACTCATTTATTTAAAGAAGACATAATATCCCTTTATCTACAGGTATTAATGGAATAGAACTTCAGGATAAAGCTACCGGTACCACATTTAAATCTGTCACAAAATTTCTTGAAAAAAGGGCAAGATATACAAGTATTGAAGCTACACCTTTTACTCATATTCCTTCAGAGTCTCCTGATGTGTCACTAATGGATTATTGTACTTTTGGAATGTTAAGATGAGAACTGTCTAAACGCAGACCTAAAACAATAGACGGACAATGGAAAACTGTGAAAATGGAGTGGAACAAAATACCACCATAACAGTGAGAAAAGTTCTGTTATCTTGAAAAGCAGAATGTAGAATGATAATTCACAGAGAAGGACATCAGATGAAACATTTAAGAAATAAATAGTTTTACTTCAAACCTTAATTATATTGCTTGAAATGCGTTCTTAAAATATGTAAACAACCTCTGTAGTAGCTTTTAACTTTCAAAAGAATGAAGTTTCAAATTTAATGCAAAAAAAATCTGATGTGGGCAGCACATGACTTTCCTTATATAATTCAATGATTTGACTCCTTTTACAGTCAAAAAATAAAGTATAAGATCCACGGTACCGTGTTCTTAATGTTTAATTGTACATTTGGCTATTTTCCAGATGACAGGATATAAAACTATTTTAAAGTACCCAATTAACTTATATTTCGCGTATCTCTAAATACACAATTATCAATATTGATAGCAATCTCAATCAGGGACATAGTCCATATATTAAAATATTTTAATAATTAATTCATCAATTAGGTGTCATTTTCATTTATGCGTCATTAATTAGTGCCATTTTTGGCCATTTTAACGACATTTTTGTCAATCTGGAGAAAAAATCGCCAAGTTGATGATACTTTGATAAACAATTTACCAAGATCACTAAATGCATCACCAAGTGTTACAGACAATCGGAGAGAAGAGCATATTTTATATACTATAAGACATGATCGTTATATGATAGAAATCAGAATTTTCGAAACATTACTTCTCATTTGGCGTCATTTTTATCAATTTGGCAGCACTTTTGTCATTTTGGCAACATTTAAACAGTCAATAATTTGGCGACTTCCAGCTAAACTTCTCGCCAAATGTTACATTATACCCCATCTCGCCAAATGTTAGTCATCATTTCATTGATTTAGCGCCGGTTTATTAATTTAGCAATTTTTTATAATGTGTGTTACATTTTCGTCAATTTTGCAACATTTAAAAACTCAGCAAGTTGGAGATATTGGAGAGACCAAAATTTTGCTGAACGTTACGGGGGGGAACATAAGTTATCCTTATAATAGATTCTTATAATATGTCTACGATATTGAATTTTCGTCAATTAGTCGTCGTCATGTTCATATATTTAGAGTCATTTTTATCAATTTGGTGACATTTTCGTTAATTTGGCAACATTTAAAAAAGTATCTAAGTTGGCGACAATCCAAGTTCATAACCAAAATTTCGCAAAGCGTTATTCTTATAGAAGATATATGACTATTTATATCCAAATGCAAAAGTATTATCTAAAGTAACTTTTCTCATGAATGGAATGAGCTAGGTCCACAAGAATGATGTCACCAAACTTATTGCATGATATTACATAGGAAAATTGAACAAATTTCACAATAGTATATATATATATATATTTTTTATTTTATGTGATTTTTTGATAAATTTATTTCAAAAATGCTTAAGAAATGTTCATTTTAGTGTTCTAAATTTTGCATTAATTGCTTTCTAATGGTCGATAGAATATAATGATCAATAGTTTTCTTCTGAAAATTTACATATTGAAACCATAATTTACCTAACTTTCTTGAAGGTTTTGACTTTTTGATGATTCTCTTCTTCAAAAGTTCATTAAAAATTTTAGGGGTTCTGCATATTCGATTGTGTTTAAAATAATAGGCTTCCATTATTTGCTGATTGTAATTTTTTTACCAAATTTCATTCGAATCGCTTCATTCATTCGTGAGATATTGTTTCCCCAAAGTAAACATATATTACATCTTTAGGAATAATTTAAAGCAAACCGCATCAATAATGTGCCAAATTAAGCATACACTGATAAACAGTGCATTTAACAATTGAATAACAAATGAATAATAGCATAATAGCAATTGGAGTGCCTCTAAATTTTGCATTTTTTCTTTGATGAGACTTGTTTTAATATTTCAGTCGGACAGTCGAAAACTGTTAGTTTCATTTCGTATAGTGTCAATGACACAGTTTCATTTCGTATAGTGTCAATGACACTCTATACACTTTCATGCACATCATAACAAACTATACATCCAGACAAGAAGTCATTTGTTACAAAGTTAAAGCCGAAAGCATGGAAGTCGAACACCCAACATATACCAATTTTGCGTTGCCACACGTTAAACATATGTATAAAACTCAAGCTTTTTATTGGACTCATCTATATATGCTAATTGTGTTCGTCTGTCTGTCTAGGTTTTTTTAGGCACTTCCCGAATAGATATATACTTGCAATTTGGTATAGAGACTTCGAATTTGGTGTATGGGTAAATCATTCGAAAGGAAGAAAATGTGCAATTTCAGATTTCAAATATTTTCTACTTAAGGGGGTGCCGCACGCCAAAATGCTCGATTTACCGAATGAATGAGAAACGGCTCCTTTAATATTTGATAGAGACTTGAAATTAGGTATTTGGATTAATCATTTGATGAAAACACCCAAGATGAATATAGTTTTTCAAAAACGTTCGTTTAAGGGGGTGCTTCAGAGAAAAACGTTCGAAAGGTGAATTGATAAGAAAACGTGCTTTGGGATGAGATATAGATTTGAAATTTAGTCTACGGATAGATAGTTTGGAAGGAAGAAAGTGTACAATTTTAGTTTTCCAATATTTTCTACTTTAGGGTGTGTCGCACACAAAAATGTTCGATTTTTGTGTGCGACACTTACTTTAGTATTTTTACTAGTCAGAAACATAAAAGTTGTTTGTTTATCTCTCAATAATGCTTTTCAAATGCCTGCTTATTTCGTTGTAAAATTTTTAAACCATTATCCTTAGTTAATGCTCTAAATACCAAAAGATTAAATACATTTTTCATCTTTGAAGTTCTTTTTACGCTACGAAGTTCCAGGGGGCACAAAAATGCAAAAATCATAATCGGATTATCTAAAACAATAAAGTGATAAACTTCAGCTTATGATGCAATTTCTGGTTTTATATAAATTTTATTAAAAGTTAGTTACGTTACCTTTTACCTATGTTGAAGTTTGTTCTGATATTGAATATAATCTTAGTTTAAGGGGATATACAAATAATATTTACACAGTTTTAAAACGATTTTATTGAAAGATAACAAAACTTATATTAATTCAAACACACTTTCTGGCAATAACTATTTTTATAAAAGCTAAATTAAATTATCGATTGCCAGTTAAGTTTTATCTATTTTAAAATGGCCAATTTACATAAACTTTGGATTAAAGGGTACATTATTGTTTTTTGTAGAGAAAAATACTTTTATTCTGTAATTAATAAACGGTGTGAAAATCATAGAATTCGCATTTTTAATGCAGAATAAGCAATATAATTAATGATAAAGGGAAAAAAGTTAACAACTGCTTTTAACCAGAAAAAGAACAACGCATAAATACCCAAAAAAGTTACGTACATTATACGACTACTATCGACATACACGACTATTTCAAAATTACAGTCTCTTATCTCAAAAAAAAATTTCAGATATTCAAAAAACAATGGAAGTGTATTTAAATGATTCTGTAAAGACTGTAAACAAGATTATAAACAAGTACTTAGATCTTTAAAAAGCTACAACAACTCAGGTTCATCGTATTTTGCCTTGACACTTGGTTGAGCGCAGAACACGCTGTAGAATTCTTTATAAAAATTATTTAGCCAGTGAAAGAGATAAATATATTGTGAAAATTGATGAAGCATGGACCTATTTAAATGACTGTAAGGAAAAAAAAAGTTAAATTTACTATCACAACAGAGGAGAAGAAATTTAATTCCAAAAGACAAAATGGTTTTAGTATAGGATTCATGATTATTACTGACTTTTCGTGCAAAAGCAAATTGAAGAAGCAATTGAAGTTTAAGAAAATACTAAAATTAATTCAACATATTGCCAAAATAATACTTTAACTCATTTATTTAAAGAAGACATAATATCCCTTTATCTACAGGTATTAATGGAATAGAACTTCAGGATAAAGCTACCGGTACCACATTTAAATCTGTCACAAAATTTCTTGAAAAAAGGGCAAGATATACAAGTATTGAAGCTACACCTTTTACTCATATTCCTTCAGAGTCTCCTGATGTGTCACTAATGGATTATTGTACTTTTGGAATGTTAAGATGAGAACTGTCTAAACGCAGACCTAAAACAATAGACGGACAATGGAAAACTGTGAAAATGGAGTGGAACAAAATACCACCATAACAGTGAGAAAAGTTCTGTTATCTTGAAAAGCAGAATGTAGAATGATAATTCACAGAGAAGGACATCAGATGAAACATTTAAGAAATAAATAGTTTTACTTCAAACCTTAATTATATTGCTTGAAATGCGTTCTTAAAATATGTAAACAACCTCTGTAGTAGCTTTTAACTTTCAAAAGAATGAAGTTTCAAATTTAATGCAAAAAAAATCTGATGTGGGCAGCACATGACTTTCCTTATATAATTCAATGATTTGACTCCTTTTACAGTCAAAAAATAAAGTATAAGATCCACGGTACCGTGTTCTTAATGTTTAATTGTACATTTGGCTATTTTCCAGATGACAGGATATAAAACTATTTTAAAGTACCCAATTAACTTATATTTCGCGTATCTCTAAATACACAATTATCAATATTGATAGCAATCTCAATCAGGGACATAGTCCATATATTAAAATATTTTAATAATTAATTCATCAATTAGGTGTCATTTTCATTTATGCGTCATTAATTAGTGCCATTTTTGGCCATTTTAACGACATTTTTGTCAATCTGGAGAAAAAATCGCCAAGTTGATGATACTTTGATAAACAATTTACCAAGATCACTAAATGCATCACCAAGTGTTACAGACAATCGGAGAGAAGAGCATATTTTATATACAATAAGACATGATCGTTATATGATAGAAATCAGAATTTTCGAAACATTACTTCTCATTTGGCGTCATTTTTATCAATTTGGCAGCACTTTTGTCATTTTGGCAACATTTAAACAGTCAATAATTTGGCGACTTCCAGCTAAACTTCTCGCCAAATGTTACATTATACCCCATCTCGCCAAATGTTAGTCATCATTTCATTGATTTAGCGCCGGTTTATTAATTTAGCAATTTTTTATAATGTGTGTTACATTTTCGTCAATTTTGCAACATTTAAAAACTCAGCAAGTTGGAGATATTGGAGAAACCAAAATTTTGCTGAACGTTACGGGGGGGAACATAAGTTATCCTTATAATAGATTCTTATAATATGTCTACGATATTGAATTTTCGTCAATTAGTCGTCGTCATGTTCATATATTTAGAGTCATTTTTATCAATTTGGTGACATTTTCGTTAATTTGGCAACATTTAAAAAAGTATCTAAGTTGGCGACAATCCAAGTTCATAACCAAAATTTCGCAAAGCGTTATTCTTATAGAAGATATATGACTATTTATGTCCAAATGCAAAAGTATTATCTAAAGTAACTTTTCTCATGAATGGAATGAGCTAGGTCCACAAGAATGATATCACCAAACTTATTGCATGATATTACATAGGAAAATTGAACAAATTTCACAATAGTATATATATATATATTTTTTTTATTTTATGTGATTTTTTGATAAATTTATTTCAAAAATGCTTAAGAAATGTTCATTCTAGTGTTCTAAATTTTGCATTAATTGCTTTCTAATGGTCGATAGAATATAATGATCAATAGTTTTCTTCTGAAAATTTACATATTGAAACCATAATTTACCTAACTTTCTTGAAGGTTTTGACTTTTTGATGATTCTCTTCTTCAAAAGTTCATTAAAAATTTTAGGGGTTCTGCATATTCGATTGTGTTTAAAATAATAGGCTTCCATTATTTGCTGATTGTAATTTTTTTACCAAATTTCATTCGAATCGCTTCATTCATTCGTGAGATATTGTTTCCCCAAAGTAAACATATATTACATCTTTAGGAATAATTTAAAGCAAACCGCATCAATAATGTGCCAAATTAAGCATACACTGATAAACAGTGCATTTAACAATTGAATAACAAATGAATAATAGCATAATAGCAATTGGAGTGCCTCTAAATTTTGCATTTTTTCTTTGATGAGACTTGTTTTAATATTTCAGTCGGACAGTCGAAAACTGTTAGTTTCATTTCGTATAGTGTCAATGACACAGTTTCATTTCGTATAGTGTCAATGACACTCTATACACTTTCATGCACATCATAACAAACTATACATCCAGACAAGAAGTCATTTGTTACAAAGTTAAAGCCGAAAGCATGGAAGTCGAACACCCAACATATACCAATTTTGCGTTGCCACACGTTAAACATATGTATAAAACTCAAGCTTTTTATTGGACTCATCTATATATGCTAATTGTGTTCGTCTGTCTGTCTAGGTTTTTTTAGGCACTTCCCGAATAGATATATACTTGCAATTTGGTATAGAGACTTCGAATTTGGTGTATGGGTAAATCATTCGAAAGGAAGAAAATGTGCAATTTCAGATTTCAAATATTTTCTACTTAAGGGGGTGCCGCACGCCAAAATGCTCGATTTACCGAATGAATGAGAAACGGATCCTTTAATATTTGATAGAGACTTGAAATTAGGTATTTGGATTAATCATTTGATGAAAACACCCAAGATGAATATAGTTTTTCAAAAACGTTCGTTTAAGGGGGTGCTTCAGAGAAAAACGTTCGAAAGGTGAATTGATAAGAAAACGTGCTTTGGGATGAGATATAGATTTGAAATTTAGTCTACGGATAGATAGTTTGGAAGGAAGAAAGTGTACAATTTTAGTTTTCCAATATTTTCTACTTTAGGGTGTGTCGCACACAAAAATGTTCGATTTTTGGAATGAAGTAGAAACACCCCTTTTAGAACGTGATAGAGGCTTGATATTTGGTATAGGGGCCAATGATTTGATAGAAAACCCAAGAAAAATGGAGTTTTTCAAAAATGCATGTTTAAGGGGGTGGGTACTACACAGAAAAACATTCGAAAGGTGAAATGATAGAAAAAGCATGCTTCGCAATTAGTTAGAGACTTCAAATTTGGTACACGGGTAGATAGTTGGTGTTGCGTGGATTTTCTTCACACGTCCGGTCAGAACGCAAAAATATCATTATTATTATTATTACTCATTAAAGCAATCTCCGACATTGGCCGTGTCGAATAAAAATACATATAATCAATCAGTAAGATATTAATTAGAAATGAGGACAGCGAACAAATCTTAAAACAATAATATATTTATTGACAAAAAAGAAATTAAAAGTAATGAGAACATATTTAATTGACACTCTCACAAAACCATAATTATTCCCCATTAATATTCGAATTGACATTCACGTGTATTTCCATTGTAACAATAATTGTTGCATGCCATACGCACACTTCTCATAATTATGAACGTATAGGGTATACAATTAAATTCCTTCATTTAAGGTTATAGTTAAAATCACACTAGTAATAATTTTAGGAATCTATCAAAATACAATTAAAAGCAATTTCCACACTGATTACTTTACTTAAGTGTAAAAGCGAGTACGATGTCGAGAGAGAGAGAGAGATAGCAGTAACATAGCGTCAATAGACTGAGTGTAAAGGACATGCATTGCGTACCTTCTATATTTTGTTGAACCGTCATCGGGTGCGGGGTCCTCGGGCGAGGAGTTATCGGTTGACCGTTATCTCTGCAGTCATTTTTAGGAGACTCTTCTCTCCAAAATCACAAAATCAATTCTCGCTTCTTTTCTCAAAATCTTACTCTCTCTCGAACAACTGAAAAATGTCACCTCCTACACAATTAAGCCCCAGGTCTATTATTGGCTCCCCCAGCTGAAGCTCCTGGTATTTTGATTGGATATTACAGGATTATATCCAGCTATTGGGTGCTGTAATGACAGAGGGTTGGTTAGCATCCCAGAATTAATATTTGACAGCTGGGCCAAAGTTCCCATGAACCTGGGCGCACGTGCGTCCGGAAACGGTCAAGGGTCAGCTCTCCCCAAAAGCGCCCTGCCGCGAGCCCTTCGGAAACAGAGTCTTCTATGTTTATTTTTCGAAGAAGCGTTCTTTCTTCACCCTTTTGCAGGTGTTCTCTTAGGGAAATGTATATGTATTGTGGGAGTAGCACAGGGACCATCTTTAGAGGTTCCACTCCCTCCACTATTCAGAATGTTACATATTGCCATGTAACAGTTGGAAAGGGAGAAAGTGTGCAATTTTAGTTTTCCAACATTTGCTATTGTAGGGGGTGCTACACACTAAACTGTTCGATTTGACTAACAAGTGAGAAACGCCTCCTTTATAATGCGATAGAGGTTTGAAATTTAGTATTTGGCTAATATTTGATAAAAAAACTTAAAATTGTTACGGTTTTTCAAAATGATCATTTAAGGGGGTTGAAACACAGAAAAAAATTCGAAAGACTAAATGATAGAAAAACACGCTTCACGATAGGATAGAGACATCAAATTTGGTGTACCGGTAGATAGTTTGAAAGGAAGAATGTATGAAATTTCAGATTTCCAATATTTGCTAATTTAGGGGGTGCCGCACACCAATATGTACGATTTTCGGAATAAATGAGACCCGCTTTCTTTTAAATGTGATAGGGGCTTGATATTTGGCATATGGGCCAATCATCTGATAAAAAAACCAAGATGAACATAGTTTTTCAAGAATGTTCATTTATGAGTGTGCTTCATAGGAAAAACTTTCGACAGGGGTGATGATAAAATAGTATGCTTCGGGGTGAGATAGATACTTTAATTTGGTGTACTGGTGGATGGATCGAAAGGAAAAACTGTGCAATTTAGGTGTTCCAATATTTTCTTCTTTAGGGGGTTCTGCACACTAAAATATTCGATTTGCCGAATACATGTGAAACGCGAATTAATTAAAAATTACAATATTTAAGGGTTGCTTATTGCTAGAACGCAGATTTTAAACGGGTATTTAGCTTGTATTTAACTATCTTACAACAATGGTTATTGTACTTGTGCGTTGTCATGTGCTAAAAGGACGCGCACGGGAAGTAAAATGTTGACCATTGTTAGAGGTAAATAGCCAATTTGAGCACTTTTCAAAGTTTTAAATTTGATATAAAAAATCTAATTAAAGTTTTGGAAAATCGGCTTCGAGGTGAATCAGTTCTAGTATAAATTATAGTGTGTGCAAAACCTTAGAAATTATATTGCGTGCAAAACCTGTAAGTGCGGTAATTATCGCGCGGCATTGTGGAGAGACAGACAAGCATATTGTGTTGAGTGTTTTTTTCCATTTTTGTTTTTCATACATACATATTATTATGCGTAAAGAAAGAAAGTGCAAAATACATTCTGACTAAGTATAAAATATATTCTGATTAAGTGCAAAATACATTCTGACTAAGTATAAAATACATTCTGACTAAATAAAAAATACATATAATCAATAAAGCAATATTATTGTGCAAAACCTTATAAATTATATTGTGTGCAAAATATGTAAGTGCTGTAAATATCGAGCGGCATTGTGGCCAGACAGACAAACATATTTTCCCTTTTATTACTATAGATTTTAACGATTATGGAGGGACATATTTCAAATAATTAATTTAATTTTTCCAACTCGTACCAAAATATAATCAGCATCACTGTAACCCTAAAGAGACTTACCTACCGAATTTTGCGTTCATTCGTCGAATATTTTTTAAGCTAGAGTGGATACATACTGTACAGACAAACACACAAGCATACAAATATACGTCACATTAAAAATATAGTTTTCGTGTTTTAAAAAACTCAAAACATGTAGATGCGTTGAAAACTGGAGTTCTGTTTTCCGACACGATTCCAATACTTTTCTTATACATTGTCATTTATTGTAGAGAACGTAGTAGGAGCAAAGTGATAAGTATGATAAAAATTTTCAAATTGAAACAATTTAATTATAAATATTTCAGTGTTTGTTTAAATAAAACGCAAAGAAAATAAATCGAAACACTAAAAACATAATTTCTTTATGAATATGTTTTATCATGTTTCAAATTTTACGTTGAAATAAAGGATGTTTTTATTAAGTAAAAGCATAAAGCTGTCAGATTTTTCAAAAGTGGAGATGATAATCCATCAACTGGAAAAAAAAATTAAAATCCTTTATCAATTTTCTTTGACATAAAACGAATACATCCTTCTTGAAATTTTATTCCTAGAAACTTTGTTTTATCCCCAAGGTGGAAAGGAGGGCTTATTCTTTACATTTTCGAATATCTTAAGTCCCAAGAGAAATGTGTAACGTTCTTAACACTAGCAAGACACTGTTAATAAAATAACAGTTTTCATTTAAACATAATTGTTTAACTTTTTAGAGAGTGTTGAGTGTTTTTTTCCATTTTTACTTTTCATGCATATATATTATTATGCGTAAAGAAAGTAAGTGTGAAATACTTTCTGACTAAGTGTAAAATACTTTCTGACTATGTGTAAAATGCATTTTGACTAAGTGTAAAATCCATTCTGACTAAGTGTAAGATACATTCTGACTAAATGTAAAATACATATGGTCAGCAAAGTATTGTTACGAACGTGTAAAATGCTTCAGCTGGAGTCTCATTTGAGAACCAGAAGAAAACACCTTTTACAGGCAAGCATTCCTATAACGTGAGTTTAGAGTTACCATACGTTGAAGTACGGTGAGGGGTTGCCAAATTTGGCGATTTATTGCCAATTTGGCGACTTTTGTAACTTTTCGAATGTATTCTCAACCTTCTCGAAATAACGAATATTCTTCGATACACGATCCCCTTCTGGAAGTTTCTACGAAGAGTATATAAAGGAAGTCATCTCTCAGTTGGAGAGAAGTTGACGTGATACGAGTTACATTAAATTGAGATGTATGTCAATGTTATGACAATAGTTTCCGCTGCTTTGAGAAATGAATGGAACCTTTTTTGTTATTTTACTGTCCTTGATACTTGTTAATGATAATGTGAGACAGTTATTGAGGTAGTTGCTGTATATTGTTCCTGTTTACACCGTGATTGTAAATAAATACGTTAATTATTCATAAATTATTGGCTCATTCATGTAACCTGAGAGTAAACTCACGTCTACAGGGCATACGTCATAACTATATTTAGATTTCAAAGATTGCACACCATTGTGGAGTGTTTCGAAACCAGAATAGAACATTTATGATGTTACTAGAACGAATTACATGACGTAACCCGAGTCTTAAATAGTTATCTGATACTTATATAATACAGATAACACCACTCATTTGCAAATATCCTGTTTTGAACCAAAATCATTTTGCTTTCCGTGCCGACTCCTTCCGATTGAAAGGTCCAGCTAACAGGCCAATATATCACGTGTACCCAAATGAAAAAGAGACTACGGTTATATCTAAAGAATATTTTAATTACTAAATATCTGCATTATACCTACACATAATTGCCATTGACATTGATGAACTAACTGTTCCCAGCGCGTAGGAAAGGAGTGAATAGCTTCACTGTAGAAACTCTTGGTTTGCTAGCGGATCCAGTTCACTACAAATGCACTAAACGCCGCGCCATCTATCGCCAAACATATTAACTGTCATTAGATGCAGCTACAGCAAAAGCCTCCTTTTCAATTGGGCACATGAACAGCAAAACGGTGGAAGAAAGAAACCGGTGGCTTAAAAAAAATGGGTTTGGTTGGAAATTAACAGTATATAACAAAGTAGAGTAAATAAAAAATACATTTTGGTTAAAATGCGAAGATATACATCCATATTTTGCGAAACTGAATCTACATACATACTGGAAACATACTAGTTCTATGTTTTTAAAAATGAATAAATAAATAAATAAATTATCCGACGAAGTTGGTCTTAAAATCATTAGAAAGAAAGCTCTTTGATTTTTTGATGATGTTAAGCCGGAAACTTTATGGTAATATCTTCGATTGCTAAGAAATCGATTTGAGTGAATGTTTCTCAAAATTGTGCTCCAACGAAAAATTAATAAGAAAAAAACTAATTCGAATCTTAAAAGTAATATCATCGAGTATTGTCCCGGAACCTGAAAAATGTTAGATACAACTAAGTGCTACAAGTTAAACTTATCAACTCTTAGGAGGGTTCAAGTACTCCCCTCCAACATTAATGCACTTTTGTAGGCGAATTTTCCAAAGATTAAATGCTTCAAGCCATCCATTTCTTGGAATAGATGCGAAATATGCTTTTATAGCCTCATCAATCTCATTTTCGGAATGAAATCGACGTCTAAATAATTTTTTTATATTAATAAATAGACAAAAGTCACACGTAGCAAGGTCAGGAGAATAGGGTGGAAGTTTTATCACTTAATGTTTTTCTGTTCAAAAAATTCGACTGCCATTCTTGCTGAATAAGAAGATGCATCTTCATGATGAAGCGTGCGTCCCCTGACATTCACTTACTGAAGAATTTTTGGAGGACACTTAGTGGTGTAGCAGTTAGCTGTAACTGTTTTCTGTCCCTTTAGATTTATGGCTTTGAACAGACCTGTACTTCTGAAAAACACTGCATACATTTATTTTTTCATTGCTGGTTGTCTTTTCACCGTTTTTGGTTTGGTGTCATCTTCAAAGACCCATACTTTACTTTCTCGACGTGTTGGAAGGTAAGACAACGGTATATACTTTTCATCACCAGTTAGGATTTTAGAAATAAAGCAGTGTCCCCCATCATTAAGTAATTTTAGGGTTTATTTACTGATTCTGGCACACTCAGTTTTTTATGGGAGACCCAACGACAAACTAAGTTTTTCATATGCAGTTCTTCATGAATAATTTTATGTAAAGCAGCGGATCCAATGTTAAGTTCCTTCTGTATCATTTGGTAGGTACAACGATTATCATTGATTAACATTTTTCGAATGGCCGTCACATTTTCTGGAAGCTAACAAAGGTCTTCCTGTGTATTCATCCAGGAGAGAATTTCGACCTCTTCTAAACTCTGTAAACCATCTGAATATAGTGGCACGAGATGGAGCATCATTTTCATATACTAGTAATTGCAGACGTTGAAGACATTCTTCTTGATTTAACCCTACTTAGAACTCATAGAAAATCATAGCTCGATAATGCTATCGCGTCAACTCCATTTCCTTTTCTTTCAAAATTTATTCTACGATAGCTAAATTGTAATTGTTGCCACACCTTATCGTCTGCGGACATAAAAGAGTACAAGTTTAAATATCTGACCAATATTTTTTTTCTAGCGCATATCGTCTGCCCCTGTCTCAAAAATTTCAGCGTGAACCTCGTATATTAGCGTGTTTCATAAACTACCATGAAACCAAATTTTATTATTAAGATGGACATGAAACTGTCAAATTTTTAAAAGTACTTATGATAATCCATCAACTTAAAACAAAAAAATTATATTTTCTTTGACATGGGACAAAAGACTCCATCTCATATTTTTAATTTTCAGCAACTTGATTCTGTGCATAAGAAACAGCGAAATATGTTTTATTCACAATTTTAACTTGCTGTGTCACACGGGAAATTTAAAGATCAGTGCATAAAGTGAAGTGCATAATGTAAAATAAAGCGCATCCCTATGAATTAATAATTTCTTAATTTTTGTCAATTTATTGTCAAATTGCTGATTTTAAATACGTGAGTTGAAAATTTATGTTATTTATTCCGTCATGTCTTAATAGCCTGTAGCCGTTGAAAATGTGTATGTTATAATGTTTTTGTCTTACATGCTAAGACTGTTGTCTGTTTCCAAAGGATGTGTTTTATTGCACTGAGTGAAACATGTTAATTTAAATAATTCAAAAAATTTGAATAATAAAACATTATTATTATACAATGTTTGGAATAGAAAATTTATAAGTTCTGAAATATTTCCAGTTTGAGATGGATAAGGTATTAAAAAATCTCTGAGTTAGTGACAAAAAGGGGATTCTAAATAAGTATTGAAATTTAAAATTTTCTATACAATATTTTCACAGTTTTTTTATGTATTTAATAAAGATTAAATTGTAAATATAAAATGTTCTTCTTATTACAAAAAGTCCCTAAATTAAATCATTGTTAGTAATACGGCAAATAAAGGCAGATTAAAATTATAATCTACTTTTAAAGAGTCTTCTTCAGGATACAGAAGACAAAATATACGTACAAAGAAAGATAAGAAAGTACAAAGAAAGGCACTTCAACAAAAGAGTCTGTTCTTCTAACGCATGCGTCTGGCTTTTATCCGTTGTGCCCCTACGAATGTTTTTATTTTACAGGTTAATTGGGCGTGTAACATTTAACTTTAAAAACATCGATGTTTTATTTAAAGATTAATATTAAAGCACAAACATTTATGAACATTTTAAAACAAATCTCATGGAAAATCCCCATTAGAACAAACGTTATAGCAGAAAGATTTTTTAAACAACATGTGAAAATATAATCGTTAATTTTAACGTTCATTTTTTTAAAATTGGGTATTTATGCATTGCTCGCATGATTTCTTCGAAATCGCTGAATAGAATAACCTGGAAATTTCTAAACATGTATGAACAATATATATGCAAAATATAATGAACTATTATATTTTAAAAATTTTAACTTTTTTTACACTGTTTTAATTAAGTTGATTTCTCTGTTTGTTTGTTTGGGTCAAATTTTGAAATCAATTTTTGACCCACTTCTGCTGAGGCAATTATCTTGAAATTTTACACATATACATACTTTACACATATACATATTTCCGGCCATCCATCAAAATTGGTCTACGTCTTTGGATGAGTCGGATGGTCTGGGCTTTCGACATATGCATATTTGCAATGGCAATACAACATTTCATCAAATTTAAGTTGATCCCTTCCTCGTATTCCAAATCTAATAAACATTAGGTTAACCCACTAATAACTTATTTACCGAATTTTGTGAAATTTGGTCAATTAGTTTTTAATCTGGAGTAGATATATATATTACACAGGCATACATACAGGCATACACGCACATACGTCACGATTAAAATGGTTTTTCGGCTTCTGGAGACCTTAAAACATGCAGATCCTTCGAAAACTCGAGTTTTGATTTTGGACAGGATTTGCGATACTTTCCTTATACATTACCATGTATTGTAGGAACAGTAAAATGTAGAAGATTAATCTTTTCAAAGTGATTGGGTAAAACATTAATAATATAAACACCTTGTCTGTTTATCTATCTATCTCTGGGTAACGCTGATACAAAATGTTGCCAAACGTGTTTCACTTACGGATTGACATTTCAATTTAGATGCTAACCCAAACCCAGCGACATTTTGTTGCAACCATGGAGCTTTACGTAGCGTATGACATCAGATACTAAAAGTGAAATCTTGATGTTATTTTATTTCTAATTATTTTTTAAACTTTTATTTGAGATGCCACTCAATTAGGAGTGTCAGGCTCACATTGCCAACAAGTAAAATATTTCAAGCTTCTTTTAACTAAATATAGACTGTAAGAATAACCCATTTCTTCGTCCGTCCGTACCGCTGGCGAGAAATTTGGCAGGACGTCGACAAATTGGCGAATTTTTTAAATGCTGCGAAGGTGACAAATATTTCGCCAAATTGATAAAAGTGACGCCAAATGAGAAATAATGTTTCGCAAATTCTGATTTCTGTCATATGACGGGTAAACATTCTAGTAAAAGAATAAGCATGAATTAATAATTACTTTCCCTACAGTACATGGTAATGTATAGAGTATTGGGCGAAAATCCTAAATCGAGTTTCGAGCACGCTAGAACCCGAAAACTAATTTTAGGTGACGTCTGTTTCTATCTGTCTGTCCGAGCATTTACCCGAAAAGCATTTATTCGGAAAGAAGTAACCTGCCTTTATTAACGAAATGTCCCACAAAAAAATTCAAAATTTAAAATAAAAGACTACATGTACTCAAATGTGTCATTACATGCTTGTTTCATACATAATTTTGGACGACGAAAAAATACAAGTAAAAATATAAGTTGAAAAATACAAGTGAATCTTCAGATTCAGTGTAATTTTAAATATTTTCCGTTACTATTTTATGGTCTTTAACTCGCTTCAATGAATTATAAAAGAAATACAGAGCACTGCATTTGATTCTGAAGGGAAAGTTAGGTGATACCCACATCAGATTTTTTTTTGTATGAAATTGAATAAATGTATCTAATTGTATGAAATCAAATTTCCTAGTTTGTATGAAATCGAATAAACTATGCTTGAACAAATTACTTTTAAATATATGACTTAGTATTACTTTTTACCCGATGTTGCAGGGATTTAAAGCAAATAATTTTTTAATTCTATCAGCTCTAAAAAAAACTACAATCTAGATATCGTATAAATGATCGACATTAAAATCCGGATAACATCAGTTGAAATGTTAAATTTTAATAACCAAAATTTTTCGTATTTCTGTCCAATCGTGTTACAAAAGGAAGGGATGTTGTATTTCATAACATTAGAAAAAAAATAAAGTGTGCTTTCTGATGATATAAGGATTTGAAGCAGTTTGGAAACAAAAAATGTAAATTTAAATTTGCTACTAAAGAACACTTAAAGCACCACTGAATTCTTGGAAAAGGAAAACATTAATAAGAAAATATTTAAGTTATCTAGACATAATTAAACAAGGAAGATCAATCATACATAAAGCAATCATACATAAAGCATTGATTATGAAACACTTTCCAACTGAAATGCAAGATATGATGCGTTCAGCGGTGATATTTTTTTAATTATCACAGAACTGCGATAATTTATTTTACTTGAAAACTTGAAAATTCATCGAAAACAATGAACTTTATTTAAATGACGTCATCGAAATATAATTTGTCTGATTCTCTATGAAAAAACAGTGAATAGTTCAATCATACACTTTTATTCCAGACTCCTGAGTTAAATAATTTTATGTGAAAATAATTCAGCAATTCTTATATACAGCTTTACAATCACTTGCTTACATTCCGCATCCATTAAAATCAGGCTTCATTGTAGAAATAATCAAAGTTTGATGATCATTTAAACTCAAAAATATTGTAATTCCGTTGGCACAGAATACATATTCACAGAAATTATGCAAAAACAGCGGTTTTAGGACGGATGCAACACAAAATATAAATTCAAAAGAACATTAAAAATCCCCATTTACTCTAGGAAAAAAGATGAATGCCATATTTTATTTAGAAGTGGATCATGTGATCTATTCATATTATATGGCTGTCATTATTATTTTAATTTCTATTTAGAAAACTACCGAGCATATTTTGCTGAAATGTTTATATATATTTTATGAGATAATTGGAATATTTTCCAAAATTTTGAATCAATTTGCGAATTTTAACTTCACTTAAAAAATGTTTGAAAAATTAGGTTCCATAGGGTTCAATGTATTTCATTTTTTCAGCCCGTATTCAATCCAAAACTAATTGGGTGGTATTATTAATTTCCATTCCCATAAATCCCACATATCGTCTCAACAGCATACTAAAATTTTATTTTGATAAAGTCATATTTACGGCAGTTATCGTGCGAACGGACAGACAGACAGAATGAACAAAATCATAAACACTTTTCAACTATGTTGTAAAGTGTTAAAAATTTTGGTATTCTGTCAAGGAACGGAACCAGTGAGGATTCAGATCATGTATATATAGTGTCTGCGCGTTAAATAATATTATGAAACCGTTACAAACGGAAAGGGATGGTGTGTATGAAGTACATTTTAATGTGTTCATTGCCCATTACATGCGTTTTATAAGAGTACCACTCTTCATAATTTATCCGATTTTTATTTCCACACAATAGTTCTAGTTTTTATTTTACATACAATAGTTTCCAAACAATAGTGCAATAGCACACTAGCACCAATGTGAGTCAAATTTCGTACCATTTTTAGCATAAATACCTAAAATATATAATGATAAAAAATTGTGAAATCATAAAGATATTCGTGCTCACTTCACTTAACGAAGTTACGACCATTGTGTACAATGTTCTTTTACTTTCCCTGCAATACATGGTAATGTATAGGGAAAGTTTTGGAATCATGTCGAAAATCGCAACTCGAGTTTTCGACGTATCTACACGTTTCAAGACCTCTAGAATACGAAAAAAACATTTTTGGCGTGACGTCTGTGTGTGTGTCTGTGAGTCTGGGTGTCTGTGTGTCTGTCTGTGTGTCTGTCAATGTATCTGTTTGCCTGTGCATATTTTTTATCCACTCTAATTAAAAAACTAATTGACCGAATTTCATAAAATTTGGTAGGTAAATCACTTGTGGACGAGTCTGGTGCTGATTAGTTTTGGGTATGATTTGGGATAAAAGAACCTGCCTTTTTTTGCGAAAACGCCCACAAAAGCCTGTATCCACTCTAGCGGAGAAACTAATGGACCGAATTTTACAAAATTTGGTAGATAAGTCTTTTGTGGGTTGCCCTGGTGCTGATTAGATTTTGGTACGATTTGAAAAAACACCTGCTTTTTTTTACAAAATGGCCCGCAGTAATAGTCAAAATCTAAAATAAAAAACTACGTATGCTCAAACATATCCATTAAATGCTTGTTTTATACGTAATTTTTAACGATGAAAAGAAAAAGACCAACTCTACGACACTAGAGCTAGCCGTTCTCGAGATATTTTGTTTTTTTCATATTTTCTCTACGCCACCTTTGAAATTAAGTCCAGTTACCAAATGAGAACAAAATTGAATTAAAAGTGAATTAAATTTAATTAAAATAAAGATAATGTAAATTTAATAAAAATAAATAAAGAGAACGTGAATTTAATTAAAATAAAGAGAACGTCTGAAGGGAAAGTCATGTGCTGCCCACATCAGATTTTCTTTTTACTGCATTTCACAAAGCTTTCCACTTTGACACTATCGCACAGCTTATTTCGAAGCCAGAAACTATGCCATGTCGACTTCGACATCCCAACTATAGTCAACTTCCGTCAATGTAAGTATATAGATGGACCATGGAATGAGATATGTTTTATTTTGATGAGACACAATCAGGACTGGATGGTTAACAGTCATTTATCAGCGAATCAAGGCATGACTCGGGAAATTCCTGTTGCATCAAAACCGGCTTCCAATTGCATAGTGCAAATACCATGAACCTGTTATATTTGTTCAACATAGAGCTTTCCGTTTACAGTTTGACTCTTTCGAATGTTACCAGTTTACAAGACCACCAAAGTTCTTTCAATTGGGCAGCAGCCTCTTCCTCACGATGGCGTCTTATCAGAGGTCTTCTTCGTCCAGCCTGCTAAAACGTTATTTCCGGACTTAAAACACCAGAAGTATTTTCGAGAATTACTGAGGTTCACTGTATCATCACCTTCAACTGCACACTTTTCTCTCTGTGCTGCTGCCGCAATATTTTTTATAATACTTACTTTGTTTCTTAGAGCACGTAATAGTTTTGTAAAAAATAAGTGGAGCCCATTTATTTGACATGCTTATTTAAATCAGTAAAATTATTTATCACAGAAATTTTTCTGGGAACGAATTATCTAGATTCTTTTATTTGTGTTGCTTTTCCACAATATCCAAATTTGTCAATATTAAACTCCTGTGTTAAACATACATTTTTTAAGAGTTTGAAAGGATTAAAAACGCCTCAAAAATTTAAAAATCGTTGTATAGCCCAGTATATATCAATTTTATTCAATAACTTAATTTTATTAAAAAATCATCGCCAGAAAGTAGGTATGTGTCGGTCTACAGTGAAAGTTATGTACTGCCAACACACACATTTCTTAAAGCAGTAAATTTCTGTATATCTGTCATTCACCTATATCAGCAACTGAGAGGAGATAACTGATAACCATATATTTCGTGAGAAAAGACGCTGACTACTAGTAGACCATATATAAAGATAGCATCCAATAATTACCATACACAAAAAGTATAGTAGCATGTGATGCCATACTTCCTTTTTACAATAACTAATGTCAATTATCTCAAAATTAGCTCAATCTCAGGATATATATACATATGCGTATATGTATATATATATATATATATATATATATATATATATATATTTATATATATGTATATATATTTATATATATATGTATATATATATATGTATATATATATATATATATATGTATATATATATATATATATATTTATATATATATGTATATATATATATGTATATATGTATATATATATATATATATATATATATATATATATATATATATATATATATATATATATATATATATATATATGTATATATATATATATATATATATATATATGTATATATATATATATATATATATATAATAAAATAAGATAAAAGTAGGATACAAATGGCATAAAAAATGGATGGCAAAGCTAACGGGCAATATGCTAAAAAAAGCCTATGGAGGAAATTGTGGCCCCTTAAATCCCCGGTTACAGTATGCTGCTAGGTCGCGGCACACTCCCGGTATGACCACAATTTCCGTAGGACTTCTCCAATGCATATGCCTCGAATGATTAGACCTTGGTTTTTCAAAGGAGTAAAGAAGAAATGATACCTAATTCCTATAAAACGTTGTTAGAATCCAAAGACAATATAAGAAGAATTAATCCTTCCCCCTCATTATTATAAACAGTCATAAACCATACCATGTTTCGCTTTCCCATATCAGATCATTAGAACATTCTGTTGTTTCTTCTATCGCCATGAGTGAAAGTAATTGTCATAAAATCGTGATCCAAATCTCTATTTCTTTTTGTTGCCATTTCGTCATTACAAACTTCCATGATGTTATGTACTTGTGAATATTTATTTTTGTAATGAAATAACTTTTAAGGCGTCAACTAAGTGATCATTACAAATATAAATATTCACAAATACATAACATCATGGAAGTTTGTAATGACCAAATGGCAACAAAAATAAATAGAGATTTGGATCACGATTTTATGACAACTACTTTCACTCATGACGAAACAAGAAACAACAGAATATTCTAATGATTTGATATGGGAAAGCGAAACATGGTATGGTTTATGACTGTTTATAATAATGAGGGGGAAGAATGAATTCTTCTTATATTGTCTTTCGATTCTAACAACGTTCTATAGGAATTAGGTATCATTTCTTCTTTACTACTTTGTAAAATCTAGGTCTATTCATTCGAGGTACATGGATTGGAGAAGTGCTACTAGAATTGTGGCCATACAGGGAGTATGCCGCGGCCTAGCAGCATGCTGTAACCGGGGATTTAAGGGGTCACAATCCCCCCTTAGGCTTTTTTTAGCATATTGCCCGTTAGCCTTCCCATACATTTTTTATCCATTTGTATCCTATTTCTCTCTTATTTTATTAAATTTCGTATAATGAGGAAAATGCTGCATTGCGCATTTCATTTATTTGATTTTTATCTCGAACCTTTTAATCTTATAGTGCTTTATCAATTTTTATTATATATATATATATATATATATATATATATATATATATATATATATATATATATATATATATATATATATATATATAGTCGGAAATGGAAAAATTCAAAATTTTAATGAAAGCAAAAGACAAAATTGAATTATCCATATTCTTATTTCGTCTATACTTCTATGCTGAAGATTCGACAAAATATGCGACAATTTATTTTTCGGTGTTCAGTTTGAAAACGAAGTCAGATATCAATGCAATTATGTATGTTCCCTCAGGAGATGAATTCTAGAACCCATTTTCCAGTCCGCTTCTAGTTTGTGAAGCTTAATGACTGTAGCTTAAAATGGAGGCATTAAAAATAGCAAAAAGAGAAAAGGAAAATTACCAAAATAAGATATATATTAGTAATACGAGAGTTATAATTTTTTTTTAAATATGCAACTTTTTATTCATAATAATATAATTAGAGAGATGAAGATTTTTTATACTTACATATTTACGTGAATTCTCCAAAGCAGTAGTTAACAATAATAATAAACCCTAGTTTCAGTGCTATATTATTAGTAAGAGTAAGATAAGCTGAAATATTAAAGTATTGTTATAAGTGTAAAATGCTATTCTTATATAATAATTGATCAAAACGTTTAAACTATCACAATACAAATCAACTTATTTTTGTTTTTATATATTTCTATACATCCCATTTTATATGTGGTTTTATGTAAGTATCAAGGTGTTTCATTATCCTTTGGGACGATCCTAATACGACTCTGCAGGCCTTTCAGACCAAATACACGACGGCAGGCTGAAATTTGTAGCATATGCTTCCACCCGCAGGAGGAGGGAGTAAAGGGAGTTAGTGTAGAGATACGTGATCTACAAATACGAAAGAACAATTATGCATAAAAAATTGATTATGGAACACTTTCCAACTGAGATGCAGTATTATTTAAACATCTTTAAAATGCGATACATTCCGCGCTGAGATATTTTAAATTACCACAGTACTACAGTAATTTATTATATTTTATAACTTAAAACTTCATCGAAAGAAATTAACTTTATTCAAATGACGTCATCGAAATATAAATCGTCTGGCTCTCTATATAAAAGCAATGAGTATTTCATTCATATCACTTTTACTCCGGACTCCAGAGCTAAATTCCGCATTAAAAAATTCAGCACTTCTTATACAACTTTTCTTACAATCACTTGTTTACATTACGCATCCAGTAAAATTAGGTTTTGTTGTAGAAATTATCAAAATTTGATGACCATTTAAACTCAAAAAGATTGTAACTGCGTTGGCGCAGAATACAGATGCACAGAAAATACGAAAAAATGAAGCTGATTTAAGACGGATGCAAGATTAAATATAAATGTAAAATAATTTTTAAAATCACAACTTTTACAATGGGAAGAAACTATAGATTCCATATTTTATTTTGAAGTGAGTTACGTGATATCTCCATATAATATGGGTGTAATTATTTTTTTAATTTGTATTTTAAAAACTACCAAACATATTTTACTGAAATATTTTTATATATTTTATGGTATGGTTTCAATACTTTCTAAAAATTTCGAAGCAATTTGTGAATTTCAACTTTGCTTGAAAAGGGTTTGAAAAATTAGGTCCCATAAGGTTCAATGTATTTCACTTTTACAACTCGGGTTCAAAACAAAACTAATTGGATGATATTATTCATTTACATTCTCATGTTTCCCATAGACCATCTCAACTACTTACTAAAACTTAATTTTGATAAAGTCATTTTTATGGCAGTTATCGTGCGAACTACAGACAGACACACAGACAGAATAAACAAAGTCATAAGCACCTTTCAACTGTGTTGGAAAGTGTTAAAAAATGGGGTTGTCACATACTGAACCGGAAGGGGGAATACTAAGTAAGTAATTTTATTCCCTGGAAGGTGAAGAAGTACCATTACGCACTCCGTAACATTTTAATCATTCCATTTCATTCACTATCTAAGATCTATCTATCTATAACCATTTCTGAGATTTACATATTTCAAATAAGTGGCAAAGAAAACAAAAGAGAAAAAATTTAGTGAATGACTCTACACTTCCCGATTTTGATGTTGCATCCATATTGATTATCCTCGAAGCCAGCGTTTTTACTTTCCTTATATACATGGCATAATGTAGAAGGAAAGTATTGTGACGGGGTCGAAAATTCGAATTCGAGTTTTTGACGGAAGAGCACGTTTCAAACATCCCTGATCACGAATCATAACCTTTTTCAGCTCTCCATGCATCAAACAATAAAATGTAAATAAGTAAATAAAAACTTTTGATGAAATGTTTAAACCATAAAGATAGTTCCCCTTTGCATCGATAGAGATAGATTTAGCGATTGAGATATAGGTAGCGATAGAGTTCCCTTTTGAATATGTACTAAGTACAGTAATTAAGGCTAAAATCGTTGCCATTCGGCAAACGATAATTAGGTCCTTTTTTTGCGTAATGTACAGCGGACAAGAAAAGCGAAACACCCTACCCTAATTACACACTTTACAATGCAGAACAAAACGTAAAATATCATTCGATATTAATGTCTATTACAAATAGAATCTCGTCTTCATGATTATTTTGGCACTAACTACAAAATCTTCAAAGATAACCCCATTGATTATTACATATTCAAATTCTATAAAGAATTTTCGAGGGATTTTAAACAAAGTTTACAATTTTAAGAGGTTTTAAAAAACCTTTACCATTTCAAGCGGGATTTAAAAAAAGTTTAACATTTCTCAACGATTTTTTATCTATTTGCAAGTCTTTGAAATTTACTGCAGCTAATGTTAAATATGATTTCTAGTTTTGGGGATATACATTCGCGAAACATCAATTTTTCAACAAAATTATTTTTGCATAAATTAAAAAAAAATAAAACCCAAGCAAAATATTTAATTTAATATTCAAACATTGTTTAATCATTTACTATCATTTATTGAATATTCATAAAAATTTGAATAAACACACCTATTAATTTCCTCACCATTCGATGTAGCTGCATCTGAAATACCAGATAACAAAATTTCGATTTTATCCTTGCAATTTTAAGTGTGGTATCAAATTTTTCTCAAAATTCGATCGTTATTTCCCTTATCGGGGACCATTCCCAAAGTTTTGAAATAAATTGCTCGTAAATAAAAAATAGTAAATGGATAAATAAAAAAGAATAAAATATGAAATAAGGAGATTCGCCTCTTTTTGCATTTTATATTGCGTTTATTATGTAGAAAACAGAGATTTTTTTAACGATATTCAAAATTCGATATCGAGGGTCATATTTAGCCCAAACCGTGATTACTTAGATACGTGTCTTTCGTTTAAAATGGATTGTGAACCACTTCAGACATCCAGCCATTCAAGCGGTCACGCCCTCTCACGCGAGGATCGGATCCGATACCCTCAGAATATCCTTGGGCGTCCAAATGGTTGCTCAAGTCCTCGGACGAGTCGGAAGGTAAGGGTCTTCAACCCTCAGAACGTTCAGAGAGCGCTAATGTCGATTGTAAAACTTTTGCGATCTACGAAACTTCGGTATCCAATCACCGATTTATTGCTATGTACGAAACCTAAGTTTAGGGGGCTATATCCCCCACCATTAAGGATAAACCTATGCAGGATTAAGGAAGGTGCAAGTGCCCCAGACCTCCGTGACAAGCGGCGCTGAATTTGTGGGAAGAGAGGCACTAAACTATGGCTTTGCTACGGCTGACAGAAAACCCAGCTCCGCCACTGGGATTAAAACAATGGGATTTTAATAATTTCATTTAAATTTCACTGTATTGGTGCGACAGCCGAGTGGTTAGCTCGCGAGGATTGCACGAGGACAACCCAAAACCATTCCCGCCTTTGGCCAAACTGTCGCTGCGTTCACGTGGAGTACGCTGATATTAAACATGCAGGTCCGTAAGTCCTTCTGAGATATTGGAGGTGGGGTGAAAGAGGATATGTAAATGCCAGCCCCACTTGGTTCAGATCTACATTGGGTGGCACTTCCCGGCTGTCCTTTATATCTTCGGGCAGGTCGGACGGTCTTAGTCAAACAAACAAATAAATTTCACAGTATAAATATTGTATCAAACGACCAAAAATTGATGCAAATTTTATTAGTCACAAAATTATTAAGTTCTATAGGGATCAGTATAGATTTCTTATTATCATTCAATATTAAATGGATATGAAAGAATAAATCACATTGTAATAGGTGCTTCATCGTTCGGAGTGTTTTTACTTTTATAAATTGACAAATCAACAAACATCAATGGTGTGGAATCGAAATAGAAATACAAAAAATAGCAAGCATTAAAGCATGCACGCGGAAAAGCTCTTGGCTTAAGAATTGTTCATTTCGAAGGAACTGCTTTTCAAGTCCAAATATTTAATCAAAATGAACACAAAAATGCTTGTTTCTGAAACATTAAATAGATTTCATCTATAAACTCATGTTATTTGGAGGACAAGAATAAAGATTGAAAAAAAAGATAAGAAACATAAATACTTGAAAATACACCTCAAATGTACAACCATGACGAGCAATAAATGACAAGACCAATGTTGCCATTCTCTAAAGTCTAAAGAAGAAATCTACTGTTGCCAATGGTGAGTAATAAATAACAGAACTGCGTAAAGGCTGTAATAAGATACAAAGTAATGTCTAAAATAAGATACAAAGGAGAGATTTTTAAGAATTTTAGGCTAATCAAAACTTATTAACTATACCATTTACTAGATATGTTGGATATTAATATAATTTAATGGTAATTTTTAGGTTATTAATGTGCAAAGTATGACATTTTTTATCTGATAATCTATAAATTCTAAAAAGTTGATTAAGTATAATATTTCTAATCAACTGAATCGAGTTGCAGGAATTAGATGGTAATAATTGATTAATATTGAATTTAAAAAAGTGTTTTTTATCATATAAATTAGTAACTATCGCATTAGTAACTTCTATAATTAGATTTAAATCAAAATAATTAATATTATTACTGATAGTAGTTTCATTAGGTATTAATTCTAAATTATCCGGATAGAAATCCATATCTATGACATAATTATCAGTAAATACTAATCATATCAGATCATCAACATATCTGTAAATTTTATAATCTGTTGAACTAAAGGATTTTTCATAATGATATAAGTATGAATTAGCTAACATACTGCTAATACAACCACCTTGTAGAACCCCTGAGACTTGTAAGTATAATTTATTACCTTGAAATATATAATTATTGAAAAGAACAAAATGGGGAAGTTTAGAAAAATTGATAAATTTAGTCAGATTAGATTGATTTGTAATATAAGCATTATATAAAGCTAGAATTACATCATAAAGATCAGAGATCTTAATATTATTAAATAGATCTTTAAAATCAAAAATTTGAAATCCTATTATTTTACCTAGTGAAGTTAATTTATTTTTTAATTCTTTACTATTATTTAGAATAAGGTAGTTATTACTAGAATAACGTAAATTATTATTTTGTACATATAAATAATTTAGTAATAATTTATACTTATATATATATATATATATATAATAGTAAATACATCATCAAATAGAAAAAAGGGTGGGAGGTACAAAGGAAAGGGGGAAAAGAAAGGAGAGTGTTTACAGGAACGACAGAAAAAAGGCCGGGGGGATAGTGACCCCCCGTTCCCGGTGAAAGCGCTTTTACTCTAGAAACACTCCCGGTGCCTCTGTCTTCCAGAAGTACTCCTCCGTCCGATGAAATCTATGAAACATCCCGAAGTATATAGACCATGAAGCAAAAAAGGTGCTTAAGATGGGAATAAAACTAACCTGATTACTCAATTGAATTCTTGAAGTCCACAAGCCATGCCGCACAACCATATCTCACCGACCTGCTATCATCAAATAAAACTGTTTGTATTTCTGTCAAATATCAAGTCTACATAGTGCCTTAGATACCGAAGTGGGTAATTGCTTTTTGCTGCTTCCCAGAGAAATTTATTGACGCTGTGTTGCTGTTCTTCTTTTTCAGTGTTCTGACGTCTATATCGATTTAGATGATTTATTATAATATTCCAGAAAATACCACTGCTCAAATTAGATTTCCAATATATAATGTAATTAATGTTGAAATCAAAATTATCCCTCTTGTCATAAACTTTAAAACATATCTTGTTTTTCTCATTGTAGTAAATACTGATATCCAGAAAATCAACAGTTCCTGGATTTGTATATTTAGTACACGACAGTCGATTAGACAGAGGCACCGGGAGTGTTTTTAGAGTAAAAGCGCTTTAACCGGGAACGGGGGGTCACTATCCCCCCCGGCCTTTTTTCTGTCGTTCCTGTAAACACTCTCCTTTCTTTTCCCCCTTTCCTTTGTACCTCCCACCCTTTTTTCTATTTGATGAAGTATTTACTATTATATACCTGCTAAACATGAAAGAGCGGCATGGCGCCTTAATGTTATGAAGTGTTATGATTTTATGATTATGATTATGTTTTTTGTATATCTTATTTTTAGATATTTTTCTAATATATATATATATATATATATATATATATATATATATATATATATATATATATATATACATATATATATATATATATATATATATATATATATATATATATATATATATATATGTATATATTTATATATATACATATATATATATGTATATATATATATATATATATATATATATGTATATATATATATGTATATATATATGCACAAATTCTAGTGTTGTGTTTGGCTTCAAGGATCATGGTCTTTTCGTTTCCAAATAGATCTTCTTAGGTATAATGGCCTAGATGCGGAATGGTACCCGCATCCGGGAGTGTGGCCATGGCGTAAAACATGCTGAACCGGGGTGAGGGGGTCACAACCCCCCCTCTGCCAATTTTTGGTACTTTTCTTTTTCTTATTTCTTGTATCATATTTGATTTTCATATTTGGACATTTCCTTTTGGATATATATATATATATATATATATGTATATATATATATATATCTATATATATATATGTGTATTTATATCTATATATCTATATATATATATATGTATATATATATATATATATATATATATATATATATATATATATATATATATATATATGTATATATATATATATATATATATATATATGTATATATATATATATATATATATATATATATATATATATATATATATATATATATATATATGAATATAAATTAGTAATTCCAAAGTTAGAATGTATGTAGTAACTCATAATACACTATTCCAAAATTTTCTACAAAATACAAAGAAATAAAAGAAATTAAGACATAAAGAGGAAATAATAAAGCGTAAGGCAGATCATAAAGGCAAAGGCAATCAACAAATTTCAAAAATGAGGAATGCAAATAAGAAAACAAAAAAATCAAGCAAAAAAGCTTGCACATGGAAGAGATTTAGGCTTACGATAAATTCATTTCGAAAAAATTATCTTCGGGTCCATATATCCCTTCGAAATGAACACAAAAATGCTTGTTTCTGAAACACAAGATAGATTTTATCTATAAACTTGTGTTACATGGACGACAAGAATATAGATTGCAACAATAAAGGAAACATAAATACCTTGAAATACATTTCATTAGAGCAACCATGACAAGCAAAATATGGCTAGACCAATGTTGCCATATGCAGAAATGAAAAGATGTGATTTGCTGTTGCCAAAGAGAGTAATAAAAACTGTACTGCGTAAAAGCAATAAAAAGAGATATTCAACAGTTAAAGCTTCAAGATAAAAAGATGAAAATATAAATTCAAGAGAATGAATAAGTACGGCTAAAATAAGATAATAAGGGGAGAATATGAGAATTTTAGGGTAATCGAAACTTATTAACTATACCATTTACTAAATATGCAGGATATTTATACATTTTACTGGTAATTTTGAGGTTATTAATGTGCAAAGCATGAAATTTTTTATCTGATAATCTATAAATTCTAAAAAGTTGATTAAGTATAATATTTCTAAACAATTGAATCGAGTTGCAGGAATTAATAGGTAATAATTTATTAATATTAAATTTAAAAAATCTTTTTTATCATATAAATTAGTAACTATCCATGAGCAGGTTCTATGATTAGATTTAAATCCAAATAATAAATATTATTACTAATAGAAGTTTCATTAGGTATTAATTCCAAATGATCCGGATAGAAATCTATATCCATGACATAGTTATCAGTAAATACAAGACAAATCAGATCATCTACATATCTGTAAATTTTATAATCTGTTGAAGTAAAGAATTTTTCATATTGATATAGGTATAAATTAGCTAACATACTGCTACTACAGCCACCTTGTGGAACACCTGAGACTTGTAAGTATAATTTATTACCTTGAAAGATATAATTATTAAAAAGAACAAAGTGGAGAAGCTTAGGAAAATTGGTAAATTTAGTAAGATGAGAATGATAAGAAATATAAGCATTATATAAAGCTAAAATTACATCATATAGATCAGTGATCTTAATATTATTAAATAGATCTTTAAAATCAAAAGTTTGAAATCCTATTATTTTACCAAGTGTTTTTAATTTATTTTTTAATTTTTTACTGTTATTTAGAATAATGTAATTATCACTAGAATCTCGTAAATTACTATTTAGTGCATTTAAATAATTTACTAATAATTTACTAGCAGTAGTAGAGCATGAATTATGACCACTGGTTGCAGTTCTAAATTTAATAGGATTTTTATGAAATTTAGGTATAAGCACAATATATGGAAATGTCAAAAAAATATTATTAATATCTAAATCACTATACATATTGATAATTTTCAATTTGATACTATTAAGAGAGTGTTGTTGTTGTTGAAACCCAGACCGTCCGACCTACCAGAAAGGTGTAAGGTAACTGTTTGGACGGTCGGAAAGTGCCACCCAATTTAGACCGGAACCCAGTGGGGGAAGCATCCACAGGGACCGTACCCTCCTTCCCCTACCACCAACCTCTCGGAAGGACTTTTGGACTCACAGGTTTAACGTGATCGTACTCCGCATGAACACGGCGGCAGTTTTGGCAGTGGCTGGAATCGAACCCGGGCCTACCGAGTGCAACTCCAGCGCGCTAACCAATGGGCTACCGCGCCCCTATTAAGAGAGTGTTGAAGACCCAGACCGTCCGGCTCGTCAGCAAGGACTTGAGCAACCGATTGGACGGCCGGACATATTAAGAGAGTGTGAATCAATTTTAAATAGACTATTATTTTTTAAATAATCTAGCAGATATTGAATATAGAATTTTTTACAAATAATAGCATAATTATTGGAGGCTTTATCAACATAAGTAACAACAAAAGATCTATGTAAATCATTAACAGATTGCTTTATATTATCCATATTATATATAGATCTAGATAAATTAATACTACAAATGGCATTTTTTATAGATCTCAAAATAGTAAATTTCCACATATTAAATGCCTCTAAAGGCTGAGCATATTTAGAAGCTAATCCATAAATAAATTTATCAAGGTCCAGATTGATTGACTTTAAGACTTGTTTAGAATTATTACATGAAGGTAACCTGAATTTAGTACCAAATGACATTATAGTTCTTAAAGATTTATCTTTTACAATGGCTAAGTCTCCAGTAACTATATGACCCAAGTGTGGATTAATAAATTCAGCATAATTATCAACACTACAAATGCATTCACCATCTACATTTGTTGAGGAATCTATGTCGACTGAGAGAGATTTTGAAATTGCATTGTAATTAAAAATGGTTCTTCCAATAGGCTTGTTATATTTAAAAGTTTTAGTAACATTCAAATCCTTTACAGGCAATAGATGATGGAAATGATTAAATAAATTCTTAAAGTTTATGGAATTATAAATAGGATGCTTAAATGATATTACACAATAAGAATTAGAACAGTTATTATTATGAAATTGATTAAGTTTTATTTTTAAATATTTTGATCTAGTAATGAGCAAATCATAGAAAATATGATTAAAATGTTCATTAGTAAGATTTAACTTTAAGAAAATAGCATAAACTGTGTTTAATTGTTTTTTCTTAACTGCAAATACCCATGATTTAATAAATTTCCATTGAAATGTGTTATTGAATTGTTGATGCATACTTTTAATCTCCGATATGTATATATATATATATACATATATATACATATATATGTATATATATATACATACATATATATGTATATATACATATATATACATATATATATATATATATATATATATATATACATATATATAGATATATGTATATATATATATATACATATATACATATATATATATATATATATATATATATATATATATATATATATATATATATATATATATATATATATATATATACATATATACATATATATATATATATATATATATATATATATATATATATATATATATATATATATATATATATATATATATATATATATATATATATATACATATATACATATATATATATATATATATATATATATATATATATATATATATATATATATATATATATATATATATATATATATATATATATATATATATATATATATATATATATATATATATATATATATATATGTATATATATATATATACATATATATATATATATATATATATATATATATATATATATATATATATATATATATATATATATATATATATATATATATATATATATGTATATATATATATATATTGTATTTCATTAAGTCAACAAAATGATAGTAAGAGGCGCTTTCTCAACCCTTAATGGAAAATAAATTGAAATACGTGGCGTGTGTTTTGATTTTCATGTCCTTGAAGATGATAAAACGATAAAAGGGTTCCAAACAAATTGAATTAGGAAGGTCTACAGAAAGTACAATGCTCTCTCAATGTGTTCTGTTCATAACAAAGAAGGGGTTTTTTTCGATCAAGTGTCAGATCTTCACATTAAAGTACTATAATTATTTCCAGATGCTAAGAAAATTTCGATGGCGCGTTTAAAATGGATATTGTCGAGTTGCTATTTCTTTATGAATACGAGTTGTAATCAAAAATATATTATAAATGCATAGCGTTATTAGGGATTACTGTATATTTATTTTTATTTAATTTGCACACAGTAATATGATGGAAACTAGCACAGTAACATAATTTTTAAATTTCTCTCCTTTCATAGTAAATATGCTGGACAATGCTGGGATGGAATATTCGATTTCGTGTTTTCGAAGGAACTGCACACTTCTCACACTTCCCTGTACTTCAATCGAACGTTTTCGAAGTGATGTCTGTGTGTGTGTATGAGTCTGTGGATGCGATATTTCAAGAAAAAATGGAACGTTTTAAACGTAATTTGGTACGATTATTGGGCTCCGTGAATATTGGAAGCCTAATAATTTTAAACGCTATCGAACGTTGGAAAGACCCCCAAATATTCAAATAATGTTCTGAAGAATTTTATAAAAATCAGAACATTCAATTCTGTTGAATATATCATTTTATATGTAATTTCCAATTTTAATATTAATTACACAAATTTTAGAACGGTTGCTCCTTCTCGAAATATTACACTCGGAATATCGCCAACTTGGCGACCTTCTGAAATGTTGTTAAATTGACGAAATACCTGGCCAAATAGATAAAAATGACGCTAAATCAATGAAAATGACGACTAATTGTCGAAAATTCAATATCTCGGAAAGAATATTAGAATCTGCTATAAGGAAAACCTATTTTTTTTACTGTAAAAGTAGTAAATTCATTGGATTATATAAGGAAAGTCATGTGTTGCTCACATCAGATTTTTTTACACTATTATCAAGATGAAAATAACGTTGCATCTTTCGCATTTGTTACACACTTTATTATTTTTAATTATCCATATAATTTTTTAGAGTCTACTTTTTCAAGCTAGCAGCAGCATAATGACGTCGATATTCGGCCCATGCCAATAAAGGCATCTATTTTCATATCATTACCATCCATAGCTGAGTTCGCAATGCAAATATTAATATAAGCATCTTTTAAGACGTGTAAGCAATGGATGCAACAGAATTTCATTTAAGTAAAGAATATTTAAGGCTTTATAAATAGTGCTATAGGTGAGGATACTTTGGCGGAATTTTGGCGTCAAATTTGGAGAAATATCGCCAACTTGGCGCTTCCAACCAATATTTTAACTTTAATTATAATATGAATTGTGAAAAAAAAATACATATCAGATTTAAAAAATACAGTTCTAAATATATATCTTAATACAAGCAGATGTGTATGTTTTCTTTCATATTTGATATGCATTGTAATTTTCTTTTCAGATGTCTTGATTAAAAAACTTCAGTTTAAAAAACATTATACATCTTTACTTATCTCTGACGGTTTATATCTTCTGTTTCAATTTCTTGTTACCCTTTGAAAGAGGAATTTTCCCTTCTGTCATATCAAACTTATTCATTCTATCAAAGTAATTTTAATTTTTAGTCCTGGGACAATGCATTTTTATAACATTTTCTATTCGAAATCCCACCGTTTTATATTACAAAATGTTTCAGAAAGTCTGATGAAACTTGTATATTCTGAACTGTTAGAGCTTTACAGACACTTCCAATTGAAAAAAATCTGATGCGGGCAGCACATGACTTTCCCTGCAGGTGCGAATTCATTCTTTCTATATTTACATTATGATTAAAATATTGTTACATTAATGTAATACATATAAATGAACATTGAACAGATTGATTAAAACATTTAATTAGATTTAAACCAAAAATGACATTATATAAAAAAAATCTGATGTGGACAGCACATAACTTTCCCTGCAGGCTCAAATTTATTTTTTCTTTATTTCGTTAAGAACTCATTAAATTGAGTTTAATTGTACAAAATAACACAAAATTTTCATTTTTAATTCAATTTCTCCTTTTATTTGGTAATTGAACATTTTTTCAAAGGCGGCATAACAAAAATGCAAAAAATCTTAAATATATCGAAAACGGTAATTAATAGAGTAATAGATTTGCTCTTATTCTTTCCCTCGGCAAAATTTACGTATAAAACAAGCATCTAATTGAACATACGTAGTCTTTTTTTTTAGATATTGGCGATTTTTGTGGGCCATTTCGTAAAAAGTGGCAGGTTGTTATTTTCCGAATCGTACCAAAATCTAATCAGCACCAGAGTATCCTACAAGTGATATATCTACCAAATTTTGTGAAATTTGGTCAATTATTATTTCAGCTAGAGTGTATACATGAAATTTTTGCGGGCTATTTCGCACAAAAAGGCAGGTTCTCTTTTACCGAATTGTACCAAAAACTAATCAGCACCAGGTTCACACCCAGGAGTCTTACCTATCAAATTTTATAGAATTCGGTCCATTAGTTTTTGAGTTAGAGTGGATACATACATGTCACAGACTCACAGACAGATACACACACAGACGTCACGCTAAAATGGTTTTTTCGTATTCTAGAGGCGGCCAAATACATACGGTGCCAAAATATGTCTCACGAGTATCACTGCGAGTTTTTCATTTAAAACAGCCATCTTTTAAATACACTCCTGATTTTATGCACTTTTTCCAGTATTGGAACTTTCTTCGTTAAACGGGCTATATAAATAGTTATTTTTTATATTATTATGTTAATCCATCACATCTTTGAAAGTGTTTTTATATAATCCTTCCGATGCAAAGCAATTCTTCAATTGTATGGATGTGTCTAACACTAAAGGATCAAATGTTATAAAAGTCATTGGTTGTTTTTTTAAACTGCATATTAGCTAAATCCATATAGAAAAATCTGGCGTGGACAGCACATGACTTTCCTTATGTACTGCAATGAATTTATTACTTTTACAGTTAAAAAATGTTATTCTTATAGTAGATACTTATATTCTTTCCAAGATATTGAATTTTCTTCAATTAGCCGTCATTTTCATTGATTTAACGTCATTTTCATCCATTTGGCGAGATTTTGGCAACATTTAAAAGTGTCGCCAAGTTGGCGATATTGAACGAAATTTGTCGCCAAAATCTCGCCAAGCGTTATAGACAGAGAAATAAGTTATTCTTACAGCGGATAAATGACTATTGGCGTTCAAATACAAAAGTATTACTCAATGTATCTTTTCTCGTGAATGGAACGAGTTAGATCCACAAGAATGATGTCACCCAATTTATCGCATGATATTACATATGAAAAGTGAACATGTTTCTTAACAGTTAATATTTTTTTTATTTATGAGATATTTTGATAAATTTGTTTAAAAAAATGTCCAATATCTCGAGAACGGTTCATGCTAGCGTTCTAAAGTTTATGTCAATCGTTTTCTAAGGAAACATTACATAAGAAATGTCTATTTGAGTAACTTTATTAAAAGTTTTGAATTTTTATTGATTTTTTCGAAATTTCGCTTGATAATTTATGGGGTTTCTAAAGATTCCATTGTGCTTTAAAAAAATAGGCTTCCAGTATTCAACTGATTGTGATTTATGTACCAAATTTCATTCGAATCGCTCCATTCGTTCGTGAGATATCGTCTCCATAGGCTCACTGACACAGACATCACTTCAAAAATGTTCCATTCGTGATCAGGGATGCTTGAAGCGTCGAAAACTCGAGTTCGAATTTTCGACCCCGTCACAATACTTTCCTTATACATTATCTATATAAAGAAAGTAAAAATTCGCTGCTGTAGAGATGAGAAATTCATTCATAAATCCATAATTATATATACGGTATTTATTCAGTTTTTGTTCTACCTTAGTGACTATTACAATTTTAAAATTATCAACTGATCCAGATAGTGACATTACACATGATGTTGCACAGTCTGTGAACATATAGACATACTTTGCAGCAGGTTACTTTGTTACTTTCTCAATATACATAGTTTAATGTATGGGGCAAGTATTGCGACGGGTTCGAAAATTCCATTTCGAATTTATGAAACGGTATATTATTCATTTATATTCCCATAGGTCCCACATACCGTCTGAACAAGATACTACAACTTCAATTTAAGTCATTTTTACGGCAGTTATCCTGCTAATGGACAGACAGACAGACAGACAGACAGAATGAACAAAGTCATAAACACTTTTCAACTTTGTTGTAAAGTGTTAAAATAATAATAATAATAATTATGACATATATTTATTATTATGCATTGTAAATAGACGATTTTGGATATTTTTTTATTTTTTAACACTTTACAACGTAGTTGAAAAGTGTGTGTTTATGAAGTAACAACGTAGTTGAAAAGTGTGTGTTTACGAGTGTGTGTGTACTTAATTTTGGATTGAACCCGGGTTGAAAAAATGAAATACATTGAGCACTATGGGACCTAATTTTTCAAACATTTTTTATGCGAATTAAAAATTCACAAATTGCTTTGAAAATTTTAGGAAATATAAAAATTACCCCATAAAAATATAAAAAGAAATTTAAAAAATATATTTGGCAGGTTTTAAAATAAAAATTAAAATAATAATTACACCTATATCATATGAAGAGATCATGTGACCCACTTCAAAATAAAATATGGCATCCATCTTGCGTCAAAATCGTGATGTTTAAAGTTCTTTTTAATTTATATTTAGTGTTGTATCCTTCCTAAACTCGCTTTATTTTTCTTAATTTTTGTGCATGTATATTCTGAAACAGCGCAGTTACAATATATTTGAGTTTAAATGATTAATTCCATCCATATTGTGTCAAAATCGTGATTTTTAAAGTTATTTTTTATTTACATTTAGTGTTGAATCCGTCCTAAAACAGCTTTATTTTTCATTTTTTTTTGTTCACCTATATACTGCGACAACGCAATTACAATATTTGTGTGTTTAAATGATCATCAAACTTTGATTATTTCCACAACGAAACCAGATTTTCACGTATGGAGAAAGTGATCAGATCAAGATGTAAGACGAGTTGTAAAAGAATTGCTGAATTTCTTTAACGCAAAATTATCTAACAATGGAGTCTGCAATATAGCTGATATGAATGAAACATTCATTGAGTTTATATACAGAAGCAGACGATTCTATAGTACTGCCTTTTTCGATGAAGTTTTAAGCATGGAGTTATACATTACTCTTACCTCCATGATTTTAAGTTTTGAAGTAAAATAAATGATTGTAGAATTATGATAATTTTCAAAATATCACTGCTGAATATATCGCATTTCAGAGATGTTTAAATAAAATTGCATTGCAGTTGGAAACTGTTTCATAATTAATGCTTTATGCATGATTGAACTTTCTTGTTTTTAATTTCCTGATGTGCAAACTACATAAATTAATTATTTAAGATAATTACTTAGTAATTACTTAATGAAATTCTGGAGTTTTGATATATGGACGTACAGTGTAAATAAATTTCTTAAATTTTTTAAATTTCAATTACTTTTTTCCTCTTTATAGTTATATTTTTTGTCTAACTGGTTCGTTATGGAATAGAAAAACAAGAAAGATCAATCATATAGGTTCCGGTCTAAATTGGGTCGAAAACCCATGCCGTCCGACTCATCCGAACACATCGAGCAGCAAAAGGGGGCGGCCAGGAAACGGTTTAAATTGGGTGTCACTTTTCGACCGTCTAAGTAGATACCTTACACCTTCGGGTAGGTCGGACGGTCTGGGTCGAAGAAGATGTAAACTTTGCATTAACGTTAAACAATACAGAATAATGACCCCATATGATATATAGTTCGGCGAGATATTCAATATTTTCGATTATTGAAACTGGCGCGCATTGAAAATTATAAAAAAAAAATTGCTAAAAATAACAATTAAAATTAGAAGCTATAAATTGTAACATTAGCATTTAGCACTGCTAATGAAAAATAGCTATAATTCCCATCACTAATTTTACAGTTGATATTTTTGTATTTCAACTATTTTGAAAAGTTCGTTTTAATTTCGATATTTCAATTTAGCTATAAGCATTTTACAAGTAGTTTTTAGCCTTTTCGTATTCCCGCAAGGATATATAATTGGATTTTGCCTCAGGTTCTCAGTCATCGAAACACATTGGTTATAGTATCAATATATTAATCTTTTGAAAATGTTAAAGTGGACAGACAAAACCCCCACAAAGAAACACGTAATTCACTCAAGACCATTTTGGCTCCATTGGACTGAAGTCACAGCGGATTTTTTTCAGCGTATAAAATTTTCTTTATTTAAGTTTTATTGTTTAACACCTGCTCGTGCAATGAAATAAATTAACATGCCTGCTTTGTCTGACTGTAATGCCCGTTTTCCGCCATTAGAACGGTTAAACGGATTTATACGTTTTTTCACTACTTTGTTAAATTGAACTGAATACATGTTTTAAATAAAATAAAATAATTAGTAGACAAAATTTAATGAAACTATCTTAAAATAACTGAAGTTTTTTTTACCCCAGAACAATTAAAATTGTAGAAAACAGCCACAGCTAAAAATATTCGTTAAAATCGCACCACAAAACGAGTTAGTAAAGGTATCACCCAGACAGTTTCGGACAACATTGTTCTTTGTAATCCAAAAATACGAAGTAATCGCACCAATAAAAGTAAGCAGAGACATCTGCCATTAAAAGGCTTTATCACAGGGCCCAGGAAGGAAATCGTTGCCAACCGAAAAGATAAATATTGAAAATTGAAAAATTTATCTAGGAAGCAGATACTTAAATTTGCAACCAAGTCAGCATTTTTTGTCATTGTCGTTATGATGCATGACAAAATCTCGTATTTTTTTTTTAAACTTTTATAATGATATTTTGCGTATGTTTTTCAAACTAAATATATGATGTCGCTCATGCAGCTTCAGAAACTGGTTCGTTTATAATTTATTTTATCATAAGAGTCTTAAGTTTGTATTCACTGTGATGGTTAAGGTTGTATTCACTGTGAAACCTTCTGCTATTTATTTTTCCGTCCTACTATGTTTTGTTTTTATATTTTAATTTCTTTGTTAGACAACGATTGCTTTCCTGGGTATCACTATTTATTAACATACGCCTCTTGGGACCTTTGGTTATGCAGATACTATATCTTTATATTCTTAAAAATGATTATGCTTCTTCTACAATAGCGTTATACCGTTGGTAATTTGTTCATTGCTACATTTCCACCCAAATAATATTTAAATCTATATTTGAACAATCACCATTATCAGTATTATGAACAATTTGTTTTATTTTTAATTTTAAAACAATATTTTTAAATTATTTATTTTGTATAGAACAGTTACATTTAATAAAAAGGTATGTTGCAAAAAAACAACTTGAATTAAATTATCCTTAAATAAGGAAATATAATTTCCTGTCTTGAAACATCTTAAATTAATGCAAATTACCAGTGTTCCAACATTCCGAGATTATTGATATTCAAAGAAGCACAACCTGGCCTTTTCTTCTAATGTAAGGTATTCTTCGCATGAAAAGGCAATTATGCATTCACAAACAAAGTAAAACATTCCAAGCTTGATTAGATTTTTCGACACTACTCTATAAAATGCATGGGAAAACATGATCTTGTTCCACTTTTCAATTCAGTGGAATTATATTTCGAAAATTAAACAGATACCGAGAAAGTTGTATTTTTGAAACTTTTACTGGAGTTGAATCAAGTATAGAATATACTTGAACTTCTTTAAAAAATTTAAGGATAGACAAGAAAATTAATTAAATACGCTTATAAATAATGTTAATTTTTCATATTATTGTTCAACGTATTGTTTATCAGAAAATTTCAAAATTGAGATATCGAATTCATTTTTAATGCGCCTGGAAATCTCTCTCTCTCTCTCTTACTTTCTATCGTTCCCTATTTCTTTCTATCTCTCTGTCTATAACCGCCTCTATTTCTGTCTATCTCTTTTTCTATAACTCTCTCTATTTCTCTATATCTATATATCTCTCTATTTACCTCTCTATCTATATCTATATATCTCTCTATTTACCTCTCTATCTATCTCTATCTCTATATTTCAATTTATCTATCCCTTGTCCCTCCCTCTCACTCTCTCTTTCTCTATCTATTCCTTCCCCCTCTCTCCCTATCTATATATATATATGTCCCCTTACCCTGCTCCTATCCCCCTCTCCCCTCTCTCTCTCGCTCTCTCTTACACATTCCCTCTTTCTATTTCTATCTATCTATATATCTATCTATCTACCTATTAATCTATATGCCCATCCATCTATCTATTTGTCTGCCTCTTGTCCCTTCCCCTTTCTCTCTATCTACCTATATATCTATCCTTTTCCCTTATCCCTTTCCTCTCTCTCTTTCTGCATAAGTTTATGTTCTCCATCTTTCTCTTTTTCTCTATTCTATCTCTATCTATATATCTAACCTTTTTTCCCATCTTTCTCTCTCTCCCACTCTCTTTCTCTATCTATCTATCTATCCTTTTACCTCCCCTATTCTCTTTCTCTATCTATCTATCTATCCTTTTACCTCCCCTTTTCTCTTTCTCTGCATGCATGCCAGTTTATGTTCTCTATTTTGCTATTTTAGTCTACCTCTATCTCTATCTATATATCTATCATTTTCCTCCCTATCTCTCTACCCCTCTCTCTTTCTCTATCTATCTATCTATCTTTCCCTTTATCTTACCCTTTCTCTCTCTCTCTCTCTCTCTCTCTCTGTCTGCATGTATGCAAGCTTATGTTAGTTATGGTCGTAATAATTAAACAACGAATTTTCAGACCCATATTATATTTTATATGTAGATACATTAAGTAAAAATCTATAACTTTCTAAACAAGATACAATTTCTACAATTCTATCAAGTTTTGCTAAGCTGTCATAATACTTCCACGTAAAAGTTGTTATAATGGTTATCATTATATATATATACACACACATATATATATATATATATATATATATATATATATATATATATATATATATATATATATATATATATATATATATATATATATATATATATATATATATAAAATTAAAATCAACGTTCTCAAATTGGGAAAAGGACGCTTTCGAACGTTTAATCTCGCTTGATATTAAAAAGGATGTTAATATATACCTTGTATAAGTGTACAAATTGCTCAAAAAGTGACTCCTATAATTTTCAAAAGTGTCTATAATAGTGGACTTTTATTTTTACATCGTTAAGTAGCATTTCATATTGCGACCTTTATCGAATTGGATAAGCAGACAACAGTCAATTATTATGCTCAAAATTGTAAACAAGGTTTAGCTATTTTATAGAAAATTCTAGCGATCCTGAAATTTAAAATTCCCCATGTAGCCAGAAATCCAGCCATTCACAGAAGCAAATTAAATTAGCCTTCATATCGCATTTGTTCATTATAAATATTTTATTTATTTAATAGCAAATAAAGTAAAATGAAATATTCACAAACGTAAGTACTTTCTGTTTTTCTGATAAAGTAAATATTTGATATAATTTTTTGAACATAATACTGCTAAGGCGATGCTATTAATTTTTTTTTTAATTTTGTGTTTGAAAAATAGATTAAATACTTTGAATTTCTTTAAAAAATTTAATACAACACCGATGTCAATTTATATTTCCATAGAGCAACTAGGGGTTCTTCTACTTAAAATCACTTGTACGTATCATGCCATTCAAGGGTTCATGCCGCTTGGTAATACAAATTTTCTTAATGTATCCTATTTTCATTTTTTCATTTTTTGTTGCCTGTAGTCTGAGTTTAAGCATTTATAGTAATGTACTATTGCTTAATCTGAAACAGGCATTTGTTTGGGTTAATTAGAATTAAATACTCAGACCTGAAGATGAATTTAATTCTGATTAATCATCGAACTTGGGACGGTGCTGTTCTTTTCTCTTATCGGCATTATGGCCGTGAATTTGCTTCTATGGTGATGTTAATATTACTTGAATTGTATTTTTATTTTTTGTATTTTTACATAATTCTAATTATTACATATTTCAAATATTTATCCATATACTTGTCTGCTGCATTATGCGCGTATTGTATATTGGTTTCTTATTTTTTGTCTAGTTGTTTACGAGTTTCTGTGGTAACATTCATTTTTAATTAGTTAGAACTGAATTACACTAAAGTTAGCTGCATTTGCGCTGAATTGGTGTCAAATTTTAACTTCATTTTCATTTCATTATCCCTAATCTTATCATTTTAAAATGTCTTGTAATTGTAATTCCTAGGTTATAATTCTATTCTTAGCCATTGTTTTTGTGATCGATCTTAGTTTTTCATATATTGAATATCTTATTGATTTTGTGATCGTACGTAGCCTTTCATACATTGAATCTCATAATTGTTGAACCATGAAATAAATGTATTTTTATTGGAAGAATTTGAATCCTGAATTTACAGCAATGGTTGTATTATTCTTAGATTATATTAGTTCTGAGGTGAAATATTGTGTTTCATGTTGTATTGATGGATGTTAATTTGAATCAATTTATTCTGGAATAGTCAATGTGTATATGTATATTTTCCCACTATCTTTCCTAGTTTTGCTTATTCCTCGGCATTTATTTAATCCAGGTTTTAATGTGTCTACACATTAGTTTATATATTTTCAAAGTGTTTTAGATGATCCATTAGTTTGAAAAATAATGGTACCTTTCATATGTTGTAATTGTGTCTCCACCTTTGTATTTGAATTAAGGTGCATTCTTGGCTAAAGAGTCTCTTTTTTTAATGCAAGTGCCTTTATTTTGGGGAAATAAAGGTTACTATCTTTCCCTATTACATGATGTCTTATTATCAAAATTTAGCTACTGGCAACTGGATGCTCTCTGACATCCAAGCTCGGTATTCGAGAACTTGTTGGGGTTCTCCTAGATCGATATCCAGCTACCAACAATATCATTTTTCTTCTATGACTTATCCATCTTCATTCGGTACATCCAGCCAGTATTCTTTGTTCACTTCATATAACTTTCAATCGTACAGCCATGCATCACTAAATAACACACTTAAATTTAAATCTTGTAATTCTAATAGATGTAAAACTTGTCCGTTTGCTAATAGTAATCAGATCAATTGTAGCAATAATCTTGTCTTCTGTAAAACATATAATTGTATCTACCAAATTTAATGTAAAAAATGTAATATGTCATATATAGGTCAAACCAGCAACCCTCTGCACCTCCGAATTAACGTACACAGGAATCACATAAAAAAAATTTCAAATAATGCTACTACCCTTAATGAATCAAAATTTGAATACGAACATTTTTCTAAACATGGGTTCGACAACATTGAAATTAGTATTCTGTGTATTCAAAAAAATTACTATGACAGATTGTTTCTTGAAAATGCTTTCATTTGTGCACACAAAACTATTTTTCCATATGGACTCAATCAAATATTTAATCATCATAATATAGTTAAAAAGTCCTTTAATTATCCTAATGAAGACCATAATATTTATAATTCCTTCAACAATCATAAAAGTAAATCAAAAAGAACTAAAAGAGCAAGTAAATATAATAAAAAATTGCCTTCATTATCTGAACTAAAAAATGCCATCCTTCAGCAACATGCAAATTTTAAAATTACTTTTGATTGGAAACAATGTAAAAACTGTATTTTCGCAATTAAAAAACAGCAATTAAATATGGTATATAACCTTTTTCTAAGTACTGCATTTGATAACATTCATTTTAAACATTTATTCTATGATTTGCTCATTACCAGAAGTAAAAATCTTAATGGTTATTTATATGTCACAGACTTAAACTTTAATGACGAATCAAAACAAAATACTAAAATAAACGAATATTGTACCTTGAATTTCACTAATTCTGTCTTAAATAATCTGAAGATAAATAATTTTTTAAAATCGGTTTCCAATTACTTTCCAGTCAAACATGTAAATCCTAAAATTGCTTTAAATATGATAAACCGCTAGGACGTTATATTTTCAATAATAATCAAATTGCCAAATCAATAGATATTAATCAAAACTATGAATTGGATGAAGAGTCATATTGCCACTGTCATTTAGAAAAATACAAATACTTCGTAGATATACACCATGGGCATGTTATAACGGGAAATCTAAATATTATTAATTATGATGCACTAAGATCACTGATGTTACTGGGTACTAAGTACCGTATACCTACTAAATTTAAGCATAAATTAATATGTAAAGGTTTATTTCTTGACTTAAATAAATTTATCTATAAAATCAGTTATAAATATCAAATCCCTGTAGAAGCCTTTAAACCCTGGAGAGTCTTAATAGAGCAATACTTAAATCATTATATATATAATCAGAAAATTAATAATTCATATAAACTTAATTCAATTAAAAATGATATTAAAGAAATACAAAATGATTTTGTCATTACATATGTCGATAAGGCAAGTGGAAACTACTCAATTATTTGTAAATATTATTATAAAAATACCCTTCAGTCACACTTACTTAATAATCATATCTATAATTTACATAAAACTAACCTTAAAATCTTATACAATAGAATATCAGCCAAATATAAGCAAATCCATCTAAAAAATAGTTGTAATAACATTCCATATATTGTTTAGTACCTAAGTTTCATAAATCCCCTGTTGCTTTTCGAACCATTACCAGTGGGCATAATTCTTACATTACTAATGCTGGAAAATTATTATTAAAGATATTACATGAAGTATACTTGTCAGATGAAATCTCAAATAATGGTCATATTGCAAAAAACAGTTTTGAATTAGTTAAGAAATTGAAAACTCTTACTGATATTCATAGTATTTATACCTTTGATTTCAAAGATTTGTTTAATAATATTAATATAGATGATCGGTATAGAATTATTTTAGGAATTTTTGAAAAATATAATATCAACCTAAAATATTCAAATTTTATTTTTAAAAAATTACTTAACTTCACTCTTTATGAGAATTATATTCAACATGGTGGTACTTTTTTTAAACAACAGGTTGGTATCCCACAAGGGGGGTGTGCCTCATCATTGTTAGCTAATCTGTATTTATTCTTCTATGAAAAAAACATGAATCCAAGCTTGAATAATATGCACATGTTTAGATATTTAGATGACATTTTATGTGTATCCCCAAATAATAATATCCCTATAGTATTAAACTTTTATCTAAAAAATTTACAATTAAATGCAAGTAATAATGACACAAATGTTGCAAACTTTTTAGATTTAAATTTAAATTTACAAAATTGTAATATGGTTATAAACTTGTATGATAAAAGAAAGGATTTTAAATTCAATACATAAGGAAAATACATACGGAAAATAAGATGCATTAACATTAATGTTTTGAATTTTATTTTCGCAAAAAAATGTAACTTTTGTCAGTATTGAAACTACGATTTGAGCGCCCTTATAATGGTGTATAGTGGCATTCTCGTTTATCCAGTTTTCCTATGAATTACTTGTTTAGTAAGAATATTCATCTTTGATTCATATTCATATTCAGGATTGCATATTTGGGAAGTTATATTCTAAATTGCTTGTCCAGTCTCCAGCTTAGACTCACTGGACGGGTCTGGGAGTATTACCGTGAACGTTCGTACTGCCTCCCTGGTAGAATTTCGACTTGTTCATTCCGGTGTTTCTAGATTAAGCTGTTGGGGTTGATCGGGTATACACGTGGTGGAAGAAGAAGGGTTCATGCCGCTTGGTAATACAAATTTTCTTAATGTATCCTATTTTCATTTTTTCGTTTTTTGTTGCCTGTAGTCTGAGTTTAAGCATTTATAGTAATGTACTATTGCTTAATCTGAAACAGGCATTTGTTTGGGTTAATCAGAATTAAATACTCAGACCTGAAGATGAATTTAATTTGGATTAATCATCGAATTTGGGACGGTGCTGCTCTTTTCTCTTATCGGCATTATGGCCGTGAATTTGCTTCTATGGAGATGTTAATATTACTTGAATTGTATTTTTATTTTTTTTATTTTTACATAATTCTAATTATTACATATTTCAAATATATGTATATATATATATATATATATATATATATATATATATATATATATATATATATCCGTATTCTAAGAAATTATCTTTCATTTCATCCGTAATTCATTTTTCTATAATTTTTGGTGCGAACGAACCAATAAGATTTTCGATATTCTGCTACAAAGTTCTGTACATATTTCAACCTGCTGACTGCACATGCCCACCCGACACAAGAATTTTAGCCACGCCAACAGAAAGGGGAATCCTATCGGAGTATAGTTTATTTTAATCATTTATTTTATTTTATTTATTTTTGCTTTCAACGTTTGTGGAGCGGTGATATTCGCCCTTTAACTAATGATTTCGCATTTTGTTGTGATGTGGACTGAAATTAATTTGTCAATTTGGAAATTGTTAAGAAAATTATGAAAATTATTTAGCTGTTTATTGTAGTTATTAATAATATAAATTATCGAGATGTTTATTGTTATTGTAGCGGCCGTTTATTTAGGATCCGAGCAACGTCGGGTGTTTTGGTCTAGTATATCTGTATTTGAAAAAAAAAAGGAATTTTTAAAAGGTATCATCGGACAAAGCTTTTACGGACAGACTGACAGACACGCACAAATCACGTCTAACTCAAAAGTAATAAGATGATTAATTTTGCATCATGAGGGGCTACATCTTTTATCTTTTAATTGAAATTTCATCTTGATACTTTCATTTGGTTAAGACGGCGACCGGTACTTCTTAATATACAGAGTTCTTGAAATTAAAATATCTCTAATCTGGCTGTACTTGTAAGGCTGGTATATTCGTAATGAAGAGAAATATATCTGAAATTTATAATCATATATGTCATTATATGGTAAAATTTCGCCATTTTTCAAACGTTTATCACCAATAAATATTTGGATCCAGTTATAAGTTTAAAACTACTTGTACCTAATACTCATAAAATCTAGCCATTTATTGCTATGATTCAAGCCTTAACGATCATACAAGAATTGACAATACTAGCTGCAGTAAGCTAAGTTTTGTTTATATTATTCCCATGTGACTGCAAACCCATCTGCAGCTTTCTTAAATTTTTTTTTTGGCTATCGGCTATTATGGTGACGCTATTCGAAATCATTTATATATATAATATAATTTTTAAATATTTTAGTAGACAATAAAACAATGAATGTTTCATCAATGTAATTTTTGTCTTCATAATCCGGCCTTTGGTATCAAACCACATTGTCTGATAAACATTTCTCACTGCCATAGATTTTATAATAAAAATGGTAACGGTTCTAAAGCTAACTGTTTGTCTCATCTTCCCTTCAGAAATACATAAGTATAATTTAGAATCTTAAACAGTAGCAAATGCAGCAAAACCATTTTGTATGGGTACTTAAAACTGAAAAATATCACCAAATTTCTTCTGAACAAAAAATTATTATTCAGCAAATATAAGTCAAAATTTATATATTTACTTACAGATCATTAAAATCGCAACAATTACTGCAAATTCTTAGTATAAACTGTGGCAACCGAAAAAGATAAAGTTTAACTTTATAATTAACATTAATGTATTATTATTAAATCTTCACATTGCCGTAAATTCATATATAGTGGAATTATTATTTAATGTACATTGCTTTGTTGTGCCGCAATAAACCCTCCAATTATTTTACTTTTCGTGTGAGTCCTGTAAAGGAATCTCATTAAATTATTACAAGGATTAGACCAATTTAAACTTAACAATAACATTTATTAAAGATACAAAATACCTATTCAATTCCAATACATTAACTATTCTTCCTATTAATTATTTATTAAGATAGAATTTGAGAGAGGAGCACGTGAGACCCTGAACCATATACCTAACGTACTTAGTAACCTGTGGATATTTGAGGAACACATACCCTCAATTTGGGCCTTTGCAATAGACCATAATGATTGCAAATACTTGGTTGCACTGAACACATCCTAGATGTTATTTGGGAACTTCCACGCAATATTCTGCTTCTTTAGTATTGCCGTTCTATCATAATGGCAGCCAAGCCTCCGCCCAAGTCATAACGTCGTAGTCGTTGCACAGATGTCCTATTTCAGTCAAAACTCATAATCGTCTCCTAAGTCAAAATCCAACTGTTTCATCAAAGTCTGATCTCCATGTCTTTTCGTCTACATCTGATCTCGTTCTCTTTTCAGTTTGTGGTTCCTTCGGTGGGGGGGGGGGGTAGCTCCGCCTTTAATTCATTGGCGCTCATTGGTTCTTCTTTACCCAATTGCACTATTGCACATTTAGTATGGCCCAGCTCAGCCCCTCTAGTATTGCACCCCTAAATTTATAGTCTTTTGACCTTAAAGTTCAAGTCCTCATAAACCCCGGTGCCAGCCAGACTACAGCTTTGTTTGCCGTTCTGGGCATCACAAATTTCACGAATAAAAGTGTCTCATGTGAGAACAACTTCTGGTCTCACATATATTTCACAAATAAAATTGTCTCATGTGAGAACAACTTCTGGTCTCACATAATCCATAAACGAATATAACAAACCCCACAAATTATTGGCACAAAATCAATGTATGGTCGATTTCTTGTGTACACCATATATGTCGCACCCAAATATTAAGTATTAATATATTTTCACAAATTCAGTTTTATTAACGAAAAATATACAGAACTAGATAGAATTTTTGTATAAATTCGTATGAAAGCTTTGAAATTTATTTGAAGTTTCATATATTTTCAACATGGCAGCGTAGAACACAGTATGACATAAGTATGTATAGCAGGGGTAATTTATGGCTCATGATCGCGAAACTTAGCAGTTTCAATCATTGTAGAGAAAAATAGCCGAGATGCAATTTTTGTGTTCGTACAGCCCCCTCGGTGAAAAGAGTGGTAAAATACCCCCGAAGAGGGTACATTATCACTGTTAGTATTAATGAAACAAAAATTTTAAGCCCTTTAAAATGAAGGGTAATATACTACAATTGTGATTATTTTGACCAACGTCATAGAGTTTTCAAATTATTTCTTGCAAAATTTGCAAAAAAGAATGGCAAATCATAAGCTACTAAAAATTACGCATGAAAGGCTCGGTGATCACGGAACTTCACAGTTTCAAACTTTGAAGTGAAAAATAGCATTGATAGAATGTTTGTGTTCGAGATAGCCCCCTTGACGGGGCACGTTACTACCCCCCGATGGGAGAGCATTGTCAAACTTGGTATCAATCGAAACATTTTTCAGATCCTTTAGAATGAAAAGTAATATGCTATAACTGGGATCATTTGAACCAACAATATGGTTTTCTATTTTTTTTTTGTGTTTAATATTTTGTAAAAAAAAGGGGGGGAGGGGCTATCAGAGGGAATCACACGCCATTTAAAAATGAATTCAGGCAGATCACAGCCACACTTCAATTAACGTTTTCTTACCATTACGAAGTGAACACCAACGTGAACTGTAGCAGGCTAGTTAATGCTGGGTTTTGTAAACTGCCTTTTAGATCAATCACTATGTGAAAAGATGGAGTTGTAAAAAGTGCTTTAATTTAGCAACTTGTATTTCTATCCCGAGTCATAAGATATTTTCCTTTCGAACAGATCGATTTTGTAAAGACATACTGACCGACAGCTTATTTAAATAAAACACTGCGCTATAGAAACTTAACATGTAATAACATAAACTTAATAAAATTAAAACTACGGAACAAAAAATAAGCACTCTGGCTAAACCTAAAATAAATTGTAACACACGTAAGTAGAGTAACACACGTAAGTAGCATCCGGCCGCCTATTTTGCTGCTCCATGTCCTCGGACGAGTCGGACGGCCTGGGCTTTCGACACGTAAGTAACACGGTTACCTTACACCGTGCTGCACTCTGCATAATTTTTTGTCTTTGGCTTGCAAATACTTTTGAAATAATTGTCTTCATAAATTTCTTATACTAAGGGGCTCATGCCCTCTACGCTCATCAACCCCCGTATCTCGCTGATGCTCACTGAACTCGCTTCACTAGCACTTTCATGTCGCCTGCTACTCTGGCATAATACGCCCGTTGTGGATCACCCCTTGTTAACAAATATTCACTAACCATTTTTTATATAAATTTACGACGTTGTTCATGCAGTTTCAGAAATAAAAAAGTTTTCTATTTATTTAATAATAAGGTACATATATTAGTGATATGGTGTTTGAAACCTTTAGCTGTTTTTCCAAATACTAGGTTTTGTTCTTCGTAATTCATTTTTTTTTTGTTCGGCAAAGATGTAGTTCCTAGGGCACGTAAAACAACAATTTATTGACAGACTCTAAGATTCTTTGTGTAATCGTCATGATTGCATTTTGAAGAAAGTTTCTGCTTTTGCTTCTGAAATGGGTTGATAACGACTTTAATTTGTTACTTTTCTTATATATATATATATATATATATATATATATATATAGTGCATAAAAAGAAAGTATTGTGGAGGAGTTGAAAATTCGATTTCAAATTTTCGATGCGACAGCACGTTTTTTGAAGGTGATGTCTGTGTGTATGTGTATGTGTGTTTGTGTCTGTGGGGGGGGGGGACGGTATCTCGCGAACGAATGGGGCGGTTAGGACGAAATTTGGTGCACAAATTACAATCAGTGCATACTGGAGGACTATTCTTTTTAAACGCAGTCGAATATACGGAAGATCCCTAAATTTTCGAATGAAATTGTGAAAAAAAATCATAAAACCAAAACAACCAAAGTTTAAATAAACACATCTTAAGCAATATGTCATTAGAAAACGTTTGACATGAATTTTAAAACGCTGGCAGGAACCTTAAGATCTGGAACATTCAAGTAAATTTATTAAAAAATCACATAAAATTAAAAATGTGAATAATAACTCTTAATTTAATTAACTATTAAATGTGAATATTAACTATTGTGAAATATGTTCACTTTCCATATGTCCTTTTATGCGATTAATTTAATATTTATCATTCTCATGAATCTAGCTCGTTCCATTCACGACAGAAGATGCTTTGGGTAATAGATTTGAACCTTGATTTTTTATTATTTGTGAAAATTTTGGCGGCTACTTTTGCGTAATATCGCTAATTTTGCGACATTTTTAATGTTGCCAAATTGAGAAAAATGTGGTCAAATTTATAAATATGATGCTACGTCAATGAACATGACGACTAATTAATGAAAATTCCATATCTTGGAAATAATATAGAAATCTACTTGAAGAGTGACCTATTTCTCTTTTTGTAACAGTCACGAAATTTTGGTGACGAACTTGGCGGAATATAGTCAACTTAATGAATTTTTTAAATGTTGCAAAATTTATGAAAATGCTGCCAGATTGACAAAAATGACGCTTAATCAACGAAAATGACGAATATCTGATGAAAATTCAATATCTTGGAAAGAATATAAGAACTCAATATAAGAATGATTTCAAATCGTTTGTCCGTAACGCTTCGCGGAAAATGTGTCGACGAATTTGGACAAATTGACGAAAATATCGTTAAACTGATAAAAATGACGTTAATATGAGGTAATGTTTTGCAAATTTTAAATTCCGTCATTTAACAGACACACCCTCTAGTATATAAGAAATGCTATTCTCTTCGTTTGTCTATAACACTTGACGATACATTTGGTGTACTCGGCGAATAATCTAGCGATATATCTTCGGCTTGGGAATAATTCGCTCTCAGATTGACGAAAATTTCGTCAAAATTGCAAATATGACGCCAAGTTAACGAAACTGGCGCCAAATTTATGAATTATTTATTGAAATATTTTAATATGCGCACTATGTTACTTATTGAGGACGCTATCAATATTGATAATTGTTAATTTAGAGCTACGTGAAATATAAGTTAATTGGGCACTTTTTAATACTTTTACATATTGTCTTCCTGAAAAACGTCAAATGTACAATTTAACGTTAACGAAAAGTGGGTCTGGATCTTATACAACATTCATTGTGAAAGATGCAAATGCATTGCACAGGCGCATGCAGCTCTGTATTGGAATAGATTGAAAACATTCTGAACAAGCTTTGTAATCTTTGTGTAAAGTTATTATTTCTACACAGTGTATATACTTTTGTACCAATAAATAGCAAAATTATTACTTATTTATGTAATCATTTTTTTCTCTCGTAATTTATGTATGACCCCTGAAACGCAATCTGCCGACATGATTTTTCCCCTCTGAGAACCTATGTCGATGTATCGAAAAGTGGTTTAAGTCAGTATTTTTGTCGTTTCATATCTCTGGGACTTTTTCTGATAAAATGATAAAATTTTGTATATCACCTCATTAGTGTATGGAGCACATATTACTCATTGGAAATGTTTTTGTACGGGGGCTGTATAAAAACTTAAATTTTGTATTTCTTAAAATTTAATTCCCTTGAAAATTTAAATCGATTTTATAAAATTCTGTCCCTTTTTTACGCAACTTTGTAATTTATTATATATGTCTAAGATCAATATTTAAGGAATAAAAGCCCGGGTCATCGATTTTGAGCCACCCTGCATAAGGAAAATCATGTACTTCCCACATTAGATTTATTAGGTATTATATTCAGTTTAATCCGTTCTTTTTAGCTTGAAAAGAAGACAGTGGAAAATTTAAAGCCCTATGTCGCACGGGATGTTGACATTTCAATTACAGATGCCATTTAACAACAATGTCAATACAGATGCTAATAACCACTTTAAATGCAGCAACGAAAACCAATTGAAACTCACACATAAGTAAACAGTGTTCATCCGCTCCATTACAAACAACAAATCAGAAGAGGTAGTATGACACCGTAAGGGGAAAAGAAAAAGTGTTTCCAGGGTGTTCGAGAAGTTTCGACGAGATGCAATTTTCGACAGCGACCTAGACGCACCTAATTTTTTAGGACAATCAAAGGAAATCTCCTACGTGGATCAGCAATGCGATGTGTGACCCGTGCATAGTGAATAAGTGGCGTATCAAAATATACGCAGACATCCAGCAAAGTGTATTCTCCAATGGCACTAAGTATCAAGATGCAAACAAATATGAGGTGTTTACACTTCATCTGTTAAATGAATACGGAGGGCACATAACACATAATACATATCGTATAATTAACGACACTGGAGTAAGAACTTCAATCGTAATAACGAACTCTTTCTTGTGTTTAAAATAAAAGAACTACATATATTTTCGGTATATAGCAATAATGGGATAATGTGTTGTAGATATATTGTGTCTCTTAAATAATGTGTTATAAATATGTGTGCTACTTAAATATTGTTATAGATATATGTGTCATTAAAATGGATTTATGAGTAACTTTAAGAATAATAAAGATATTTATATATATGTGAAATTAAAAGAATTGATTAATTTCAATAAGAGTGATTATTTTATGTCTTGAGTGTTACTCTCCTCGGCTCGTGAACCGGAGTTTCCATGCTCCACCCTTAGTGAAGGCATCAAAGGTAAGTCCTGATAGAATAAATTTTGGGTAAGGACAATTTACCTTATGACACCCTACATCCAACAAATAGATGTCAGTGTTTTTTCTAGCACTGCACAGCAAATGCGTTTATATTTGGTTGTATTGGGATAATTTCGTTTTTATTTGATTTAATCATTTCACTAGAATTCGGATATTTATTATACTAAACCGGGCCGGGCATTACTCGTGTTTAGATCAGTGATCTATAAACTTTTTTGATCGGATACCTTTAAGACAGACAAAATAATAGCATGCTCTCCAGATATATATATATATATATATATAAAAATATATATATATATATATATATATATATATATATATATATATATATATATATATATATATATATATAGCAAAATTTTCATACTTATGTATGCTTACGTTTTCTTCATCTGATAACTTTTGTATTATATTATATATATATATATAGCGTTAGTCAAACTGTAAACTTTATAGACCTAAATATAGATACCTTCCATAATCATGTAATCACCAATCTATATGATAAAAAAGATCCTTACAACTTCACTATCATAAAGCTGCTATCATACCAATCTTGTAATTCTATTCAATTGTTTAGAAACATCATTTTAAACCAGCTATTTCGAATGCATCGACTTTCTGATCCTCGGTTTCATTTTCTCCACTTCAATAATCTTAAACGCATTTGTCAAAATTACCAATATCCAGAAGTATTTGTAAATAATATTATTAATAATTTCATATATACCACGTAATATTTTCCACATGCATTATTTATCTTTGATTGGATAACTCATTTTTGAGAATTCACCCATTCTTATCACCTAACTTACCACTTGGCCTGAGTCTATTACTGTTAACTATTTTCGAATGACTATTTTCCACTTGTCCTGAGTCCTATACTGATTACTATTTTTGAAAGTCTCCATACATATTATGTATCGTTCAAATGTATTCATTCCGGTGCCCACTCGCATTGACAAAGTGGGGTGAAATGCTCAGTCGCTTCTTCCACTTACACGTGGTAACTATGCTTCTGAGTTCATATTTCTGTTCGAGGAGGTATTAATTTTCTGATTTGAAATTCAATTGATTTATTTTACTCCTTCCACTAGCCAGTAGACAGTTCCAATGGTGTCTATAGTTAAATACTATCGCCATTGTCAGAAACTGGCTATTCTATCGGTTTTAATTCGAATTGTATGGCTGTCCTGATGAGAATGCAATTTCGAACTAACCGCCATTTTTTGTGTAGTTTCAATTGATTGTTCACTATGTCTTAATCTTTTATCTTGAGCTAATTATTATTGCCATTTCTCATTTTTGCCGTATTTTCTTTCTATTTTTATTTATATTTATATACTTTTAATTGTGAATTTTGTATCCTAGTATTCTTCTCATCCCCCTTTCCATTGTAGTGATATGTTACCTTCTATCTTTATCCTTAGTCTTGGTCTATAGTTACTCATTTGTAACAGATATGCTAGAGATGGTTTTTTTTGTTCATACAGTAGTTTATGCATAATTTACGATTAAAATCTTTCATTTTATATATATATATATATATATATTTATATAATATATATAATATATATAATTTATATAATATATATTTATATATATATATATATATATATATATATATATATATATATATATATATATATATATATATATATATATATATATATATATATATATATATATATATATATATATATATATATATATAGCGAGAGACCTAAAAATATGGTGGGTCGACAGCCTTTCATAAAAATAAATATTTGCACCATCCGTCGCTAGTGCAATAATGTTGTCCGTCTGCCTTAGTCGGGACCATCAACGCAAGTGTGCATGACTGAACGAGTACAGAAGCAAAATGGTGCGATAACTGCAACTGAAATCACACCATTGAGCTATAGAATTAAAACCCAAAGCGTAGTTTCGCGTAACTTTTTACCTATTCCGCCTTTCCTTTGAATTTATCCACATCATCTAGACGAACTTTTCCCGGTCGAGCAGTAAGCGTTTATCCATCGATGTATAACTATAACATCTATAACTAAGTTTAACTATGACATCTGTAACTATAAAATATAAATATATAACATCTATAACTAAGTATAGATCAATGCGTTTTGCAGCGCATCCACTGTTAGCTGCAAACACATGTTGTCTGCCCCTTCTACGGGTACGTAAAAATGTCGCCGCTACTAATTCCTGTTTTCTACCGATAAAGCTTTCCATTCTTCGCAATTTTTTTTTTGAAATTGTGCAGCAGACTATATTTCAGGGATTACATTGGCAAATACAGATCTGAGATTTTTTTATTTATTTTTAGTTCTAATACGGAGGCTCCATATTAGAATACCATAAGAATGATTTTCTTTTAAATTGGCCTTTTATTAAAGCCATAACCATATAAGCATATTATAATTCTGTTCGTATTTGTATAATTTAAAGATACATGTTTATATTTCGTTTTTTTTAATTGGTTATCTTATTTTTTTTCTATCAATATTAAACTTAAGAAAAAAATACAAATAAAAATATTTAATTTTTCTCTTCGCCTACCCTTGGAGCACATGCACCCCACTTTAGAGACCACTGGTCTAACGAACCCAGATAAAGCTAGTTCGTGGTCCCCATCTATTATAAATAATTCCTGGTGGTAATACTAACAAATGGGAAGCTCGTTGTATTTGGAGATTTACGTGGCAACTAACCGATCAAAGACATATGTTCTCTATGCGACAGACATTCTCGTAGCACGTCAAATTCAATGAGAGAAACCATTCGATCAAATACTGAGAAACTCCTCAAACACAAGCATTCATATTCTTTATTACATGTATCTCGATAACAAATATACTGCAAAAACATACATTTCAAATCAGATTCCAAAACCTAAACCTAAATCATTGAAGAATACGAAATAATAAAAGTGAAGAGTTTATGTCCTAATAACATATACCACTAATGTTTTAAAATATTTCCTTATATAAAAGATATTTTGTATATCATTGTACAATTCTGTACCTGTCTCCAAAAACAAATCAAGAAATCTGCGTCTGAGCAAGGCCGCAGTGAATTGTAACAGATAGAACGAACATCGTAGGACAATTGTATTCTCTAATTCATTTTTTGTCAATATATTACAGGCTTTTGGAATTAAATTTTCTTCAAATCACCAGGTATAGATAGATTTGTGCATTTCACTAGGGAAACCATAGGATTTAGGTAAAACACAAATTCTATGAAATTAATTATTCTTCCCATTTTATAATTACCTTCCTTATACATAGTATTCCTTATATAAGGAAAGTATTTGAATTTTCCACGAAAGAGAACGATTCAAACATCCCTGAACTGGAATCGGACGTTTCTGAGATGAGGTTTGTGAGCATGTGTGAAAGTAAAATAAACTAAAAAAAATTGAAAAATAAAACAAAATATGAAAATACAATACATTTATATTTAATGTTTTGGATATTATTTTCGCTAAATATATGAAACTTTAGCCAGGTTGATACAACGATTTGAGCCCCATTATGATGGTGTTAGTGGTATACTCGTTTATTCAATTTTTCAGTGAATCACTTTTAAAGTAAGATTCTTCATCTATGACCTGTTCATCCTGTATATCTTATATTATTGGTTGCCTTGTCTCCTACTTATTTCTCTGGACGAGTTTCAGGGAAGATCACTTCAACTTGTTCCACCACCCTGGTCTATCTTGTTCCCCTTCTCTCAAATGCATCTCAACCATTCAATTAATATCACTCACATATAATACAAATGCAAGCTGAGTTTCTGACTCATGGATCATGGTAATTCTTCAATTCCTAATATATTTTTTTAACTTTTTCTCTTTTAATGCTTGTAGTCTGCGCTTTGGCATTTATAGTAACTTACTATTGCCAAATTTAATACAAGCATGTGTTTGGTTTAATTAAAATTAGTTGCTCAGACCTGAAGATGAATCTAAGTCTAGTTATTCTCCAAAATTAAGCCAATGCTGTTCATTTCTTTTATCGGCATTGTGGCCGTGGTTTGGTGAGTGTAATATTTCATAATTACTTTGAATTTGTTATTATTATTATCTCCCTCTAATTTATATATATATATATATAATTATCATTTGCATGTAATATATATATATATGTGTATGTGTGTGTGTTTGTTTGTCAATGAGTCAATGGCGGCGATATCTCATGAACGAATGGAGCATTTCAAACAACATTTGGTGCAGAAATAAAAAATCCATGAATACTGGAAGCATATTGATTCCAATGTTCTGAAAACTCCAGGAATTTTGAATGATATTTTGAAAATATCGTTAAAAACTCAGAACCTTATAAAGTTACGTAAATGATCATTTATTATACTATCTTTAATTAGAAAACGATTAAAACAGACTGAACGCTACCATGAACCGTTTTCGCGATTATGCTCATTTTTCAAATAAATGCAACAAAATATCACATAAAATCTGTTAACTATTGCGAAATATGTTCACTTTTCATGTGTAATACTATGTGATAAATGTGTTAACATCATTCTCGTTTTACTGGTACGTTCCATTCAAGAGAGAAGATACTGTGGGTAATAATATTGTATTCGGGGAGCCAATAGTCATTTATGTACTCCAAGAATAACGCTTGAGGAAATTTTGGCAAAGAATTTGGCGGAATAACTCCAACTTGCAGACTTTTATAAATGTTCCTAAATTGACGAATAAGTCAGCGAATTGGAAAATTTACTGTTAATTGATGAAATTCAATATCTTGGAAAGGAAATACGAGTCGACTAAGAAAATAATAATAACCCATTTGTCTGTCCGTATGTAACACTTGGCGGTAAATTTAGCGGATTTTTACCAACTTGGCGATTTTTTAAAAGCTGCAAAATTGACGAAAATCTTGCCAAACTGATAAAAATGACACTAAATCAGGGGTAATGATGTGCAAATATTGATTACGCTAAATGACGGTCCTAATTTTTGCATATAAGAAGTGCACTTCTCTTTTTTCATCTGTAACACTTAGCGATATATTTGGCAAATATGGTGAATAATCTAGCGAAATATCGCCAACTTGTTGATATTTCGCCCTAAATTGACGAAAATATCGTTCAAAATTAAAAAATGACGCCAAGTTAATGAAAATGGCGCCTTATTGATGAATTAATTATTAAAATATTTTAATATATAGGCTATATTGTTTTAGGATGCTATCAATATTAGTAATTATTAATTTAGAGTTGCGTAAAATATAAGTTATTGGACATTTCCAAGTATTTTTACATAATGCATTGTACTTGTACATATGGAAAAGAGTCAGATGTACAATTAAAAGTAAAATACTGCGCAGTGGATCTTGTACATTTTTTCTCTGTGAAAGAAGTAAATTCATTGGATTATGTAATTAAAATCATGTGCTGCCTACATCAGATATTTTTATGTGGCGCTTTTAATGCACATTTCAAATTTTAGCTATTCTTGGAGCAGTTTGAGTGATTTAAGTTTTTACTTTCCCTGCAATACTTGGTAAAGTATAGGGAAAGTATTGGAATCACGCAGAAAATCGCAACTCGAGTTTTCGACCTATCTATACGTTTCGAGATCTCTAGAATACGAAAAATTTATTTTAGCGTAACGTCTGTGTGTGTGTGTCTGTGTGTCTCTCTGTCCGTCCGTCTGTCTGTCTGTCTGTCTGTGCAGATATTGTATCCACTCTAACTAAAAATCGAATTGACCGAATTTCATAAAATTTGGTAGGTAAGTCACTTGTGAGCGAAACTAGTGCTGGTTAGTTTTGGGTATGACTCGGGATAAAATAACCCGCCTGTTTTTGCGAAATGGCCCTCAAAAGTCTCTGTCCACTCTAGCTAAAAAACTAATAGACCGAATTTCACAAAATTCGTTCTATAAGTCGCTATTTCAATCTATAAGTCGCTATTTCAGTAGATAAGTCGCTTGTATGTTACCCTGGAGCTGATCAGATTTAGGTACGATTCGGAAAAAATTACCAGTCATTTTTTGCAAATTGGCTAGCAGAAATCGTCAAAATCTACACTAAAAACTACGTATGCTCAAATATATCCATTAAATGCTTGTTTTATATGTAATTTTTAACAAAGAAAATAATAAGATCAATCCCATTACACTAGGACTAACCGTTCTCGAGATATTTAAGTGTTTTCATATTTTCTCTACGCCGCCTTTGAAGATAAGTCCAGTTACCAAATGAGAACGAAAATTGAATTAAAAGTGAATTAAATTTAATTAAAATAAAAATAATACAAATAAGTCTGCAGGGAATGTCGTGTGCTGCCCACATCAGATTTTTTATTTTGTAATAATATTGTAGCAATATTTATTTTAAATACCCCAATTATAATCAATATAAAAAAATCATTCATATAAAATAATTAATAAAATAATCCGTACATAAGGGAACTATAGTTTTGTATCAGGTAACACTTTTAACGAATGCAAACCGCCATATTTACATTCTGATATTAACATTCTGAGATTATTTCTGTTCAAAGTTAGTCATGTTTTGTATTTTCTGATTTAATATATTCTTTGCATGAAAAGGTAATTATGTGTTTAGAAACAAAATAAAAGGTTTTGAGCAAGCCTGATTGGATTTTTTGGAACTAGGATATAAAAACATGAGATAACATGATCTTGTTTTCATTTGATAACATGGTCCTCTTTTCAATTCAACGGAATTTCATTCTGAAAATGAAACAAATGCCAGAAATAGATGCATTTGCAAATTTTACGAGAGTTTTATTAAGTATGGAATGTATTTCACATTTCTTTATTAATTCTAAGAATATACAGCTAAAAAACTAATTAAATACTCGGAAAATATGTTTGCTGTCTCATATATTGCACTATACATTTTTGGCTTTGCGAAAAATTTTAAATTAAAAACTTTTGTTATATTTCGATATAGATATATTATTTGAAAAAAATACTTAATTTACTCTCTTTTTTCTCTCTGTATGTGTGTCCGTGTGTGAGGGTGTGTATGTTTGCGTGAGTTTGTATGTGTGGACGTGTGTGCGTGTGGACAAAAAGACTATTGCAAAAATCTGATGTGGGCAACACATGACTTTTCTTATATAATGCAATGAATTTACTACTTTTACAGTTTTAAAAAAATGTTATTCTTATAGTAGATACTTATATTCTTTCCAAGATATTGAATTTTCTATAATTAGTCGTCATTTTCATTGATTTAGCGCCATTTTTATCAATTTGGCGAGATTTTTTTCAATTTGGCAACAATTAAAAATGTCGCCAAGTTGGCGACATTCCGCCAAATTCGTCGCCAAAAATCTCGTCATGCGTTACGGACGGAGAAATAAGTTATTCTTACAGCAGATAAATGACTATTGGCCTTTAAATACAAAAGTATTACTCTAACAAGGAAGGTCTCCTGACCGACCCCCAACGATTTTAATGAGAAAAATTACTGTGAATAGTATTGGTCTGTCACAACACATTGTGTAAGTACCGGCAGCCCTATAGCAACAGAAACGACTCAATCAAATATTGAAATTTGGTTCTGGGTTACCAGAATCTATACGTTATCCCGATTTAGCGATTATACATTATGATTACTGTTTTGGCAATCGTGAAAGCTGAAAACCTCTGAAGATGTAATATTATAAAAATTCGGTTAATGCCTAGATCCTGAGCATACGAGCGTCGTATTTGAATGTTTGACAAAAGTAGTAACGTTGTTTACGATAGCTTCTGCAAAGTTTGTATATCCATCTGTTCGACTGTTTCCCGAGGCGATATGGTTTTTGTTATTTTCCTGCCAACAATACGGTACTTTTTCTTAAATGTGGTTAGCCATTTTTGTGATACCGATAATTTCATTCCTAAATCAAAGGCTTTAGAACAGGCCAAACGCTTTAAATCACTATCATGTACAACGATGCATTTTGGTCTTGTTTCCTGGAATTGTTCGTATACGAAATCTTGAATGGCTTTTAATTTGTGTCCGCAATCACTGAAATTTCCAATTTGTTATTCCCAATTTTTTAACTGGCGCATGTTTTTTACTAATTTAAAGCGATGTTGTACAGATCGTAGAGGGCGACATGACGTTTACTTGTATTTCTCCAATATTGCACTCCAGCTTCCTTATATTCAAAACTATCTTCGTTATTTGTACGTCATATTCATCAGAACCCAAATTAGCATCAGCACTAATATATTCTGGATCATTTTCGTCATCAAGCTCGTAATCAGAGGAACCTTCCTCAATCCCTGCACTTTGCATCGAAGTAACATAATAATGTATGACTTCATTGATTCTTTTTTTTGAAATCTCTTTCTTCTTGGGTGAATGGAGTTATTTGAAAATAATTTTGAGTATGTTCCTGACGAAGCATCCATATCACGTTACATACTTTGATGCTAGTCATTTCGAATTAACGGGGTTCAAAATTACAAAAAAAAAAACAAAAAAACAATGCGAGTAAAAGTAAACAATGCGAAATTGCAAATGGAAAAATATTCAAATAGTTTAAACACACTGTTCTGTCAGCCTTTGATAGTGTTGAAGACCCAGACCGTCCGACTCATCCAGAGGACTAAGAGCAGCTATTTGGACGGCCGGAGTGGAGCAGCTATTTAGACGGCCTTTGATAGTGTAAAAAAACAGACAATCATGCAACAAGCTTGCATTCAAACAAACAGTAAAGAGGAATAAATTATAAAAAATATCTCTGGAATTACGAAATGTGCAGTACTACAGAACAGTAAGCGAATCGAAGAGCAAAGCAAACGAGCCGATGCACTGTTTCCGTACTTATACTCGGGGAATGTGACGTATACTGTACGCCAATGTTGTCGCCGAGTTCTGCAGTAGGGTTACATTTGGCGATGAAAACTATTTTTTTCAATATTTTATTGTGTCGTTTCTATTGCTATAGGGCCACTGGTATTTACACAATGTGTTGTGACAGACCAATACTATTCACAGTAATTTTTTTTAATTAAAATCGGTGGGGGTCGGTCAGGAGACCTTCCTTGTAAGAATCTTTTTTCATGAATGGAACGAGCTAGATCCACGAAAATGATGTCACCAAATTTATCGCATGGTATTACATATGAAAAGTGAACATGTTTCTCAATAGGAAATATTTTTTTTTTATTTTATATAACTTTTTGATAATTTTTTTGAAAAATGTGCAATATCTCGAGAACGGTTCACGTTAGCGTTCTAAAATTTATGTCAATCGTTTTCTAATGAAAAATTACATAAGAAATGTCTATTTGCGTAACTTTATTAGCGATTTTGATTTTTTGACGATTTTTTAAAAATTTCACTCGAAAATTTAGGGGGGGGGGGTTCTGAACATTCGATTGCGTATAAAAATAATAGGCGGCTTCCAGTGTTTACGGATTGTAATTTTTGTTCCAAATTTCGTTGAATCGGTCCAATCGTTCGTCAGTTATCGTCTCCACAGTCTCACTGGCACACACACATACTTTCACACACACACAGACATCACTTCAAAAACGTTTGATTCGTGATCAGGGATGCTTGAAACGTGCTCTCCCATCGAAAACTCGAATTCGAATTTTCGACCCCGTCACAATACTTTCCTTATACATTATGTATATAAGGAAAGTAAAAATTAATTTGATTTCACAAATTTCTCAAATTCGATATTTTTGATGGATTTTCAACTATTTTGTAAGTGAGGTGGTACAGTTCAATAGTTAAGGCACGGGATTGGCACTCGGACAACCCGAATTTGAAGAAGAATCTAAACAGCAGAATCCTCAGCAGAGGAATCTTAACTTTCCTTCAAATCATGCTTTAAGTCAAAGTTAATTAAACATTAACTGGCGTGTGGCCAAATTCAACTTTCTAATTTCTCATACCAGGATAAGAATCCCTTTTGAAATAACTTGTGACTCTTTTTGTTCTCATTTTATAAGAGGCATTTTGAACCGGTTTTGCCTAAACTGTCTATGTGTTCGCGAGGAGTACTAGCACGTTAAATATTTGAGTCCGTGTGTCTTTCTGAAAGGTTGGTGATGGGGAACGGACTGTTTTATCCTTTTGGATGAAGTCTTCACTGATGTCCAGTCTACATTTGGTGGCACCCTTCCAACCGCCCAAAGATATACTTTACACCTTATAAAACTTCAGACGGTCTAGATCGTTCAAGCAAACTCGTTGTCTCTCTCGCTATTTCCTTCTCTGTCTCTCTCTCTGTCTTCCTCTCTGTCTATCTCTCTGTCTAGCTCTGTCTATCTCTCTGTCACTCCTTCCGTCTCTCTCTGTCTCTCTCTCTGTCTCTCTTTCTGTCTATCTCTGTCTATCTCTTTCTCTCTCTGTCTCTGTCTCTGTCTCTCTCACTGTCTCTCTCTGTCCATCTCACTGTCTCTCTCTGTCTATCTCTCTGTCTCTTTCTGTTTCTCTCTGTCTCTATCTCTGTCTATATATGTCTCTCTCACTGTGTCTGTCTCTCTCTATCTCTCTCACTGTCTCTCTCTGTCGCACTCTCTCTCTGTCTCTCTCATTGTCTCTCTCTCTGTCTCTCTCACTGTCTCTCTCTCTGTCGCACTCTATCTCTATATTTCAATCTCTGTCGCACTCTCTCTCTGTCTATCTATCTGTATATCTTTCTGTCTCTTCCTCTCTCTCTGTCTTTCTCTGTCTCTCTCTTTCTCCCTCACTGTCTCTCTCTGTCTGTCGTTTTCCCTCTCTCTGTCTCTCTCTGTCTCTCCCTCTCCCTCTCTCTCTCTCTCTCTGCCTCTCTGGCTCTCCCTCTCTGGCTCTCTCTCTATCTGCCTCTTTCTATCTTTCTCTCTGTCTCTGTCTCTATCCCTCGATTCTCTCTCTCTCTCTCTCTGCCTGTCTGCCGCTATTTGCGTCTCTGTGTGAGACACAATAACTATTACATAAATGTTTCATAAAATTACTTTTTATAACTATTTTGAAAATGTGTATTCAGTGTGTATGTGTCAGATGAAGTTGCGGCAACTTAAGGATAATTGTCAGCAATGCTTTGAAATGTTATGTGTAGGTATATTACATAAACACTATCTACCCAAGAGTGTAAGGTTGCTTGGGACGGCCGGAGCCGTGCCACTTAATTTAGTTTGAAACTCACTGGGATGGCATCCACAGGGACCATACCCTCCTTCCTCTAATACCAAAGAAATACGTTTGGACTCACAGGTTTAACGTGTCAGTACTTCGCGTTAACATGGAAGTGGAATCACCCATAGCTTCAGATTTTCATGCATGTGTTTCCTAAGAAAAACCATCCTATGGAAAACAGTTATCGAAACAATAATTGTACATAGTCCGCCAACGCCAAAATGAAGTTTCGCAAATGTTCCTTATATTGTAATTGTCGTGTTACGTATATTTTGGATTATCGTTAACATATTTGAGATCGTAATAGACGGATTGCTTTCATGTTACGCTACAAAAGTGTTAACATATAAGCCGTATCAAAAACTAACTGAAAAAAAATGGCGGTGATTTTAGTCCGATGAAGCCGGAATGATTTTTCGTAAATATTTTTTTAACTAAAACTTCTGTAACGATCAATATGGTTATTCGATATTTTCAGACTCATTATTTTCCTTTACAAGCTTTCGAAGCGCTACAAATTACTCACTAACTGCTTTTAGCTAGCTCTTTAATTTTACCACGATTTCGTCTGGATACTCTGGTCACAAACTCCACATCAAAATATCACTTTACTTTGCTAACTTGCTTGACGGTATGACAATTATTCTTTTACATTTTATTTGACGATATTTTGCATAAGTTATTCTATAAATTTGCCTGGTGGCATATAAATGCGTACATGAATAAGTTTATTTTCATATATTCTTTTCAAAACTCATCCGTCAGTAAACATTTTTGGAATCAGAATATATTCATAATCCGGACCATATATATCTCCGAAAGGACAAGATAAATTATTTAAATTTTTATTTATTAGGTTCGGAGGTATAATTGTCCAAAGTGTTTATATTTTTGAAATGCTACAATATTCGTCACAGATACCCCAAGCATAGATGTTATTCACATTAAAACCAAATATTTGGACGTGTGCAACGCGTCAAACAAGTCAACGAAATGTTAATATACCTATTTAGGCTTAAGATAGGAGTAGAGCAAATTAAGGTTACCAATTTAGCTTTTTTATGACTGGATTTAGATATTTTTCGGACACATTTACCCCCCCCCCCCCCATGATAAAATCTAGTCTTAAAGTGGCTAGGTTTTAAATTACTTATAATGGATTTTTATGAAATTTAATCATATTTTCTATGATTCTAGACATAGAATTCTTCTAAGTGTTCGCAACCTTGCAACCAAATGAGTAAAAATTATAATTTGCTACTATACTGATGTAAAGTGTTCTAACATAGTTTACTTTTTATAAAAATATCTCTATAAAATACATTTATTGATATCAGCTAAATATTTAAAATTTGTTAATGCAAATAACATGTCTGAAATCTAAAAAGTATATTTTATAGCCATTACTAATTTGAAATTACCGGTTGATAAGGAAATATAAAGAAATTATTCTGTTTTACTTTGTTGATATTGATAGAAAGTTGACCTAAAGAATTTGGGGACTCTTGCTCCCGATAATATAGAAATCTATATAAATAAATATTATAATCTATATAAATAAAAATGAAAATCTGTCTGTCTGTCTGTCTGTCTGTCTGTCTGTCTGTCTGTCTGTCTGTCTGTCTGTTTGTCACACCATCACGGGAGAACGGCTGAACCGAATTTGATGAAATTTTGTGGGTAGCCCAGAAATAGCCCCACTTAAAATTATATCCGTGTTTTGAGTTTCTACGACCAGTGGTTCTCGAGATATTAGTAAAAAACGAAATTTTCGTTTGTCCCATCATCACGGAAAAACGGCTGAACCGAATTTAATGAAATTTGGTGAATAGCCTTGAAATACCCCCCCATAAATTTTGTCCAAGTTTCGAGTTTCTAAGACCTGGGGTTGTCGAGATATTAATGAAAAACGGAACTTTTTCCTAGGAGTTCTACTCCCTAACTCCGTGGTTTATCCAAACGAAAAGCTTGAAAATCGTTTGAAAGTGAATTAAAATTTAATCTCTGAGTTTGATGGGAGATTTTTTGCGTTAATTAGTCACTTTCTGAAAACATGAATTGTTTGAAACATGATTTAAAGGGGAAATCTATCTCCATGGTTCATGGTTTATTTAAAACAAGCTTTTACGGAACAATGAGAAGTATAGAGAAATCAAAATCGTTATTTAATTTCGCAGTTTATGTTATAAGACATGACATATTTAACATGTTATAAGATTCTATCTTATATCATGTTACTCAGAAACGCAATTAAATTAAATCTGTCTGTTAATTTTAATAATTATTTTTTCGATTTGAATAATAAATAAATGGATATAAAAATATATTTTAGAAAAGAACGATTTGATTTTTCTTATAGCATTTTTGACTGGATAATATCAATTACGGTCTTCAGGTTTAAAAATTATTATTATTTATATTTTCGGGGATTATTGATTCAAGGATTATTGATATTTTCAAGTTATTATGCAATTATTTTATTATGACAAAAATTGTTTAAACTCATATATTGTATGTTGTACGAATCTTCTACAAATACACGTGTATATCTTTTAATCTACGAGAATATAAGTAGTACAGGTATATTGACATATGTTTTGATATATATTGGCATATATTGGAATCAATTACGACCTTCTGGTATGAAGAGTACGGATATTATTGATGTTTTTAATTTATTAAGTCATCTCTTTTATTTTGGCAAATATTTTTGAGACGCATATTGTAATACGGGTAATCTTCTACTAACACATTGGCATATTTTCTGATCTGCGACAATATAATTAGTACGGGGTTGCATATATTCATTCAATTCCTATTTTTTCTTCTGTAAATTTGCTTACAAAAGGGGGCAGGATGTTTTATTCTTCAGATCTGATCGTGAAGATAATTTTGCATAGTGAGAACATATATTCTTAAACTTCTCTTTAGGAGCAATAAATTTAATGTTTTAACAGAATTTGCACATGATTGCGAACTTTAAGTTTATTTAAATTATACACTCCGTACGAATAACGCGTGTGCTGTTAGTGGTTAATAAATTTTAACATTTTAGGAGGATATATCATGTTGCTCGGCATCGCAATTAAATTAAATGTGTTTGTTAATGTTTTTATTATTTTTTTTCGATTTAAATAATAAATAAATGGACAAATGGATATAAAAGTATATCTTATGAATGGACGGTTTGATTTTTCTTTTAATTATATTAATTGCTGACTGCGTACATCAATTTCATTTATTTTGGCAAAGAGTTTTCAAGCTTATATCGCATTTAGCTACTAAACTCATATATTGTGTTTAGCCAATAAATTCATATAGCCGATTGTTGAAACAGAAAAAGAGTAGAGCGGGTATATCTTCTCATACAATTGTAGTGTTTTCATTTAGTATATTGAAACGGGATAAGAATTTTCATTCAGATCTGCAAATTCAAAGCTACGAATTTGGAGGGATATCGCTAATTTGACAACTTTTCTTAAACTTTGCCAAATTGACGGAAATGTCGCCAAATTGATATAAACGACACACAAACAGCTGCCATAAACCTTCGGGTTGGTCGTGTGGCTTGGGTCTTCTACATATCAATGAAATTTTTTTTTGTTTTTTTAGAAGAGAGTACTGAAATGATGTTTGGTTAGCATTTATCTGTCAGACCAACCATCCTACTTAGTAATACATTTAGCGAATTTTTAAAATGTCACCAAATTGATAAAAATGTTTTCAAATCTATAAAAATATCTTGAAATTGATAAAATTGCGCTACATAAATGATATTAATTGTTTTTTGTTAGGGGATAGTATTGTGATGATATTTCGTCAATTTGTCGCAAAGTGGAACTGTCAGTTCTACAGTCCCACTTGGCGATAAATTTGGCGATTTTTTAAAATGTCGCTAATTTGACAAAACTGTCGCCAAATGTTCCATAGAAATATAACTATTTAGACGATATTTTTTCTACCAATTTATTTGAAGAAAATGATATCATGTCGCTTAGCAACGGATTTAAATCCAATGTGTTTATGCGGCAGACGATTTTTATTAAATCCTTTCCGATTTGAATAATGAAGATATGTATATAAAATAAATTTCATTGCCATTTCATTTTGGACTGGATAATATCAATTATACTCTTCAGGTTTAAACATTATTATTATTGATATTTTCCGGAATTATTGATTCAGGGATTATTGATATTTTTAAGTTATTACGCCATTGCTTTATTGCGGCAAAAATTGCTGACTGACGCATATTGTACGTTGTACGAGTAATCTTCTAGGAATGCACGGGTATATCTTCTAACCTACGAGAATATAAGTAGTACAGGTATATTGGCATATATATTGGAATCAAGTACAGTCTTCTGGTATGAAGATTAAGGGGATTAATTATATATTCAATTTATTACGTCGTCTGTTGTATTTTACCAAAAAACATTTGTGACTCATATTGCAAAACGGGTAATCGTCTTCTAATCATCGGACATTATAAGTAGTACGTGTATATCTTCCCATATAATTTTAGCACTTTAATTTTGACATATATTGGAATAAATGACTGTCTTCAGATTTAAAGATTACGGGTTTATTGGTATTTTCAATTTATACATGTAATCTACTAATACAGGTTATATTTTCAAATATTCGCGTATATAATTAGTACGGGTCCCATACAATTTTAACGCTTTTATTTTGCATATATTGATTCAATTCCATATTTTTTTTTATATTTGCTTACATAAGGGGTCCAAGATGTTTTATTCTTCAGATATGTCCATGAAGACAATTTTATATAGCGAGAACAGAGATTCTTAAACTTCTTTTTAGGAGCGTTATATTAAATATTTTAACAGAATATTTTGATTAAACATGTCATTTAGTATACTATAAGAATTTGGGCATGATTATGAATTTCAAGTTTCTTTATATTATATACTCCGTACGAAGAACGGGTATGCTGCTAGTATCTATATAAATAAAAATGAAAATCTGTCTGTATGTCTGTCTGTCTGTCTGTCTGTCTGTTTGTCACACCATCACGGGAGAACGGCTGAACCGAATTTGATGAAATTTTGTGGGTAGCCCAGAAATAGCCCCACTTAAAATTATATCCGTGTTTTGAGTTTCTACGACCAGTGGTTCTCGAGATATTAGTAAAAAACGAAATTTTCGTTTGTCTCATCATCACGGAAAAACGGCTGAACCGAATTTAATGAAATTTGGTGAATAGCCTTGAAATATCCCCCCATAACTTTTGTCCAAGTTTCGAGTTTCTAAGACCTGGGGTTGTCGAGATATTAATGAAAAACGGAACTTTTTCCTAGGAGTTCTACTCCCTAACTCCGTGGTTTATCCAAACGAAAAGCTTGAAAATCGTTTGAAAGTGAATTAAAATTTAATCTCTGAGTTTGATGGGAGATTTTTTGCGTTAATTAGTCACTTTCTGAAAACATAAATTGTTTGAAACATGATTTAAAGGGGAAATCTATCTCCATGGTTCATGGTTTATTTAAAACAAGCTTTTACGGAACAATGAGAAGTATAGAGAAATCGAAATCATTATGTAATTTCGCAGTTTATGTTATAAGACATGACATATTTAACATGTTATAAGATTCTATCTTATATCATGTTACTCAGAAACGCAATTAAATTAAATATGCCTGTTAATTTTAATAATTATTTTTTCGATTTGAATAATAAATAAATGGATATAAATATATATTTTAGAAAAGAAAGATTTGATTTTTCTTATAGCATTTTTGACTGGATAATATCAATTACGGTCTTCAGGTTTAAAAATTATTATTATTTATATTTTCGGGGATTATTGATTCAAGGATTATTGATATTTTCAAGTTATTATGCAATTATTTTATTATGACAAAAATTGTTTAAACTCATATATTGTATGTTGTACGAATCTTCTACAAATACACGTGTATATCTTTTAATCTACGAGAATATAAGTAGTACAGGTATATTGACATATGTTTTGATATATATTGGCATATATTGGAATCAATTACGACCTTCTGGTATAAAGAGTACGGATATTATTGATGTTTTCAATTTATTACGTCATCTCTTTTATTTTGGCAAATATTTTTGAGACGCATATTGTAATACGGGTAATCTTCTACTAACACATTGGCATATTTTCTGATCTGCGACAATCTGATTAGTACGGGGTTGCATATATTCATTCAAATCCTATTTTTTCTTCTGTAAATTTGCTTACAAAAGGGGGCAGGATGTTTTATTCTTCGGATCTGATCGTGAAGATAATTTTGCATAGTGTGAACATATATTCTTAAACTTCTCTTTAGGAGCAATAAATTTAATATTTTAACAGAATTCGCACATGATTGCGAAATTTAAGTTTCTTTAAATTATACACTCGGTACGAATAACGGGTGTGCTGTTAGTGGTTAATAAATTTTAACATTTTAGGAGGATATATCATGTTGCTCGGCATCGCAATTAAATTAAATGTGTTTGTTAATGTTTTTATTATTTTTTTTCGATTTAAATAATAAATAAATAGATACATGGATATAAAAGTATATCTTATGAATGGACGGTTTGATTTTTCGTTTAATTATATTAATTGCTGACTGCGTACATCAATTTCATTTATTTTGGCAAAGAGTTTTCAAGCTTATATCGTATTTAGCTACTAAACTCATATATTGTGTTTAGCCAATAAATTCATATAGCCGATTGTTGAAACAGAAAAAGAGTAGAGCGGGTATATCTTCTAATACAATTGTAGTGTTTTCATTTAGTATATTGAAACGGGATAAGAATGTTTCATTCAGATCTGCAAATTCAAAGCTACGAATTTGGAGGGATATCGCTAATTTGACAACTTTTCTTAAACTTTGCCAAATTGACGGAAATGTCGCCAAATTGATATAAACGACACACAAACAGCTGCCATAAACCTTCGGGTTGGTCGTGTGGCTTGGGTCTTCTACATATCAATGAATTTTTTTTTTGTTTTGTTAGAAGAGAGTACTGAAATGATGTTTGGTTAGCATTTATCTGTCAGACCAACCATCGTACTTAGTAATACATTTAGCGAATTTTTAAAATGTCACCAAATTGATAAAAATGTTTTCAAATCTATAAAAATATCTTGAAATTAATAAAATTGCGCTACATAAATGATATTAATTGTTTTTTGTTAGGGGATAGTATTGTGATGATATTTCGTCAATTTGTCGCAAAGTGGAACTGTCAGTTCTAGAGTCCCACCTGGCGATAAATTTGGCGATTTTTTAAAATGTCGCTAATTTGACGAAACTGTCGCCAAATGTTCCATAGAAATATAACTATTTAGACGATATTTTTTCTACCAATTTATTTGAAGCAAATGATATCATGTCGCTTAGCAACGGATTTAAATCCAATGTGTTTATGCGGCAGACGATTTTTATTAAATCCTTTCCGATTTGAATAATGAAGATATGTATATAAAATAAATTTCATTGCCATTTCATTTTGGACTGGATAATATCAATTATACTCTTCAGGTTTAAACATTATTATTATTGATATTTTCCGGAATTATTGATTCAGGGATTATTGATATTTTTAAGTTATTACGCCATTGTTTTATTGCGGCAAATATTGCTGGCACACGCATATTGTACGTTGTACGAGTAATCTTCTAGGACTGCACGGGTATATCTTCTAACCTACGAGAATATAAGTAGTACAGGTATATTGGCATATATTTTGACATATATTGGCATATATATTGGAATCAAGTACAGTCTTCTGGTATGAAGATTAAGGGGATTAATTATATATTCAATTTATTACGTCGTCTGTTGTATTTTACCAAAAAACATTTGAGACTCATATTGCAAAACGGGTAATCTTCTACTAATAATCGGACATTATAAGTAGTACGTGTATATCTTCCCATATAATTTTAGCACTTTAATTTTTGACATATATTGGAATAAATGACTGTCTTCAGATTTAAAGATTACGGGTTTATTGGTATTTTCAATTTATACATGTAATCTACTAATACAGGTTATATTTTCTAATATTCGCGTATATAATTAGTACGGGTCCCATACAATTTTAACGCTTTTATTTTGCATATATTGATTCAATTCCATATTTTTTTTTATATTTGCTTACATAAGGGGTCCAAGATGTTTTATTCTTCAGATATGCCCATGAAGAAAATTTTATATAGCGAGAACAGAGATTCTTAAACTTCTTTTTAGGAGCATTATATTAAATATTTTAACAGAATATTTTGCTTAAACATGTCATTTAGTATACTATAAGAATTTGGGCATGATTATGAATTTCAAGTTTCTTTATATTATATACTCCGTACGAAGAACGGGTATGCTGCTAGTATATAAATAAATATAAAAATTAAACTTAAATCCTGTGAAAAATGCATGAATCATTCGATTTTAAATTTCAGGAATCCCCCAAAATTTTTCAAGTTAGTGCCTGTGGACATAAGAAAACATAATGAGAGTGTGGATTTTTGCTTTCCCATTTTATAGAATATAATGTAGAGAATGTAATGCGTACACGAAAATTTTCGGTCTTAAGATTTTGATGCCAATATAAGTTTTAGGACCTACTAAATACGATAATTTGATTATTTTGATTATTTTATAGTGGCTTCCGTCTGTCTCTCTGTCGTCTATCTGTGATTGATTTCCGGTATTCGTGATAGCTGCCAGAAATATTAATGGATTTTCATGAAATTTTTATCCGTCTTTGTTAAAGAAAATCTAGATCTTGATGGAATTTTCTAAATTTTGAACGAAAACTTCGAAATGGATTGTGGATCTTATATTTCCTTAACATGGCAGCATAAGACAAAATATGACATAATTATTCATTAAAGGAGATTATTTTGCCTCAATAATCACGAAACGTAACAGTTTCAATTATTGAAGTGAAAATTAGTCGTGGTGCAATTTTTGTATTTATGACATCATTAGTTCCTATCGAAGGAGCAAGTTACCCCCTTGAGCGGGATACGTTGTCAAGCTTGATATCAATCGAAAGTTTCTTTCAAACCCCTTAAAATGAAGGGTAATATGCTGTAATTGTAATATGCTGTAATTGTCTCCAGCGATACAGATTTTTCAATTATTTTCATGCAGAAATTACAGTAAAATAAATAAATAAACAAGCTTTAGCGTTAAATAAAAAATATGATGTGGGCAACACATGACTTTCCTTATATAATGCAATGAATTTACTACTTTTACAGTTAAAAAAATGTTACTCTTATAGTAGATACTTATATTCTTTCCAAGATATTGAATTTTCTTCAATTAGTCGTCATTTTCATTGATTTGGCGTCATTTTTATCCATTTGGCGAGATTTTTGCTAATTTGGCAACGATTAAAAATGCCGCCAAGACGGCGACATTCAGCCAAATTCGTCGCCAAAATCTCGGCAAGCGTTATGGACGGAGAAATAAGTTATTCTTACATCAGATAAATGACTATTGGCGTTCAAATACAAAAGTATTACTTAAAGTATCGTTTTTCATGAATGGAACGACCTAGATCCACGAGAATGATGTCACCCAATTTATCGCATGGTATTACATATGAAAAGTGAACATGTTTCTCAATAAGAAATATATATTTTTTATTTTATACAATTTTTTGATAATTTTTTTGAAAAATGTGCAATATCTCGAGAACGGTTTACGTTAGCATTCTAAAATTTATATTAATCCCTTTCTAATGAAAAATTACATAAGAAATATCTATTTGCGTAACTTTATTAAATGTTTTGATTTTTTGACGATTTTTTCAAAATTTTACTCGAAATTTTAGGGGGGCTCTGGCCATTCGATTGCGTATAAAAACAATAAGCTTCCAGTGTTTACGGATTGTGATTTTTGTACCTAATTTCGTTCGAATCGGTCCATTCGTTTGTCAGTTATCGTCTCCAAAGTATCACTGACACACACACACACACACACACACACACAGACATCACTACAAAAATGTTTCATTCGTGATCAGGGATGCTTGAAATGTGCTCTCCCGTCGAAAACTTGAATTCGAATTTTCGACCCCGTCACAATTCTTTCCTTATACATTATGTATATAAGGATAGTAATAAGCAAACGTTTTATACATTGGAATATGCATTTGTTTTATGAATAAAACAATAAAAGATAAAAAAAGTCTAAATAGCAAAAACAAAAATATGTGCTACTTAATCTTGTACAAGTATAGATTTTATACGTTTAATAACAAATATACCAGTATTGATAGTAATATAAATGATCCTAATTAATTTCTTGTCTTTTGCATTGCAAATTCCACAAAGCAATAAATTACACCACTTACTCTTAATACATTAGGGGAATTAGCTTGTTTCTTCATTTCTTGCGCTTTAATTAGGAAACAGTTAATGACTGCGTCGTAATGCAGACAGATAACCACCTGATTTTCTTTCTATTGTAAAACAGTTATTCATCTAATCCTTAAAATCAGCATCATTACTTGTAGATGACCTTTTTTATATAGACGTATCGAAACACAACTTTGTGTATACAGTACACTAACGATTATTTGTAGATCACGCGGCAGAAGGTGTGACGTACGACGTAGACGGATAAGAGAATGACAGTCATAATGTTATTTTTAAAATCATACGTATTTAATACGTATAATAATCATACGTATAATCACGGGGCAGAAGGTGTGACGAAGGTGTGACGAAGGTGTGACGTACGACGTAGACGGATAAGAGAATGACATTCATAATGTTATTTTTAAAATCATACGTATTTAATACGTATAATAATCATACGTATAATCACGGGGCAGAAGGTGTGACGAAGGTGTGACGTACGACGTAGACGGATAAGAGAATGACATTCATAATGTTATTTTTAAAATCATACGTATTTTATACGTATAATAATCATACGTATAATCACGGGGCAGAAGGTGTGACGAAGGTGTGACGAAGGTGTGACGTACGACGTAGACGGATAAGAGAATGACAGTCATAATGTTATTTTTAAAATCATACGTATTTAATACGTATAATAATCATACGTATAATCACGGGGCAGAAGGTGTGGCGAAGGTGTGACGAAGGTGTGACGTACGACGTAGACGGATAAGAGAATGACATTCATAATGTTATTTTTAAAATCATACGTATTTAATACGTATAATAATCATACGTATAATCACGGGGCAGAAGGTGTGACGAAGGTGTGACGAAGGTGTGACGTACGACGTAGACGGATAAGAGAATGACAGTCATAATGTTATTTTTAAAATCATACGTATTTAATACGTATAATAATCATACGTATAATCACGGGGCAGAAGGTGTGACGAAGGTGTGACGAAGGTGTGACGTACGACGTAGACGGATAAGAGAATGACAGTCATAATGTTATTTTTAAAATCATACGTATTTAATACGTATAATAATCATACGTATAATCACGGGGCAGAAGGTGTGACGAAGGTGTGACGAAGGTGTGACGTACGACGTAGACGGATAAGAGAATGACAGTCATAATGTTATTTTTAAAATCATACGTATTTAATACGTATAATAATCATACGTATAATCACGGGGCAGAAGGTGTGACGAAGGTGTGACGAAGGTGTGACGTACGACGTAGACGGATAAGAGAATGACAGTCATAATGTTATTTTTAAAATCATACGTATTTAATACGTATAATAATCATACGTATAATCACGGGGCAGAAGGTGTGACGAAGGTGTGACGAAGGTATGACGTACGACGTAGACGGATAAGAGAATGACATTCATAATGTTATTTTTAAAATCATACGTATTTAATACGTATAATAATCATACGTATAATCACGGGGCAGAAGGTGTGACGAAGGTGTGACGAAGGTGTGACGTACGACGTAGACGGATAAGAGAATGACAGTCATAATGTTATTTTTAAAATCATACGTATTTAATATCAGGCGTTATTGATAAAGTATTGTTTTCACGAAATTTTACGATTTTGCGAGTTTGATGACAACATTTAGGATCGCCTGAACAAGTTCTGGAACAAGTTCTGAACAAGTTTTTGGTGCCCGAATGACGGTTTGTCTGTGGTTGATCTTTTGTGTACACGATAACTGTCATAAATATTTGGCGAAACTATATATTCGACTTGTTAACGAAAAATCTAGAACTAGATAGAATTCATTGAAATTCGAATGAAATCAATCTGATATATATATTTTATTAACATGGCAGAATAGGTCAAAATTCAATATACTCGTGCATAAAAGGAGTTTTTTATTTTTCAATGATAATGATACTTAATAGTTTCAATAATTGTAGGAAAAATAGCTGCGATACAATTAGTGTGTTCTTAACGTGATTAACCCTTTTGGAAAAGGGCGGAGTTACCCCTGGAGGTACAATTTTGGAATGAACAGGCAGACATATTTTAATAAAAATAACCAATTTTATCTTGATTGTATAAAAATTATAAAATAAACATCAATTGACGTAATTTACAAATAATAAATAGAATGTGCATGATCCACCCTTTCTGATGTGTTTTATACTCTCTGGGCTGCAGCCACACACGCCACGTACCAAATCGTGCTGCGCACTTCGCATCTTTAGAATCTGGTTGCCAGCTTCACCTGCGGTTCGCAATCTGTGCGGCTGCTACTTAAATTTGGACTCTTCCTTCCCCAACTTGATAAATAAGAAGTCGATAATAGAAATTGTTTATCCTTACACAATATCAAACTTTGTATCAATCATATCAAATTTGCTATCTATTATAATGAAGGGTAACATGTTATAACAGTGATAATCTGTATCAACAATACAGAATTTTCATTTTTTTAACACTTTACAACAAAGTTGAAAAGTGTTTATGACTTTGTTCATTCTGACTGTCTGTCTGTCTGTCCATTAGCACGATAACTGCCGTAAAAATGACTTAATCAAAATACAATTTTAGTATGTTGTTCAGACGGTCTGTAGACCCTATGGGAATATAAATGAATAATATCACCCAATTAGTTTTGGATTGAGCCCGGGTCGAAAAAACGAAATACATTGAGCCCTATGGACCTAATTTTTCAAACATTTCTTAAGCGGATTTAAATTTCACAAATTGCCTCGAAAATTTTAGGTAATATTCAAATTGTTCCATAAAATATATAAAAAAAAATCAGCGAAATATATTCAGTAGTTTTTTAAATAAAAATTAAAATAATAATTACACCTCTTATATGAAACGATCACGTGACCATGATATGAAACGATCACATGACCCACTTCAAAATGATATATGGCATCCATCTTGTTTCAAAATCGTGATTTTTTTAAGTTCTTTTTATTTCATATTGAGTGTTGCATCCGTCCTAAAACTACTTTAATTTTGCTTAAATTCTGTGCATCTACATACTGAAACAACGCAATGACAATATATTTGAGTTTATATGCTCATCTAAATTATATTATTTCTACAACTAAGCCTATTTTTCACCTATGTAAAATGTAAACAGCAAAATATGTAGAATGAGTTGTATTAGAATTCCTGTATTTTTTTAACACAAAATAATTCAGTTCATGGAGTCTGCATGGCTGATATGAATGAAATATTAATTGATTTCATAAAGAGAAGGACGATTTTTGTCGATGAAGTTTCAAGCATAGAGTTTAATTTTTTGTAGCTCCATGGTCTTAAACAAAATGTTTAATTAAAATAAATTATTATAGTATTGTGATGAATGAAATGAATGGGAGAAAGTTATGAATGAAATCCTGTTTTTATAGAGAGATCCAGACGTGTTATTTTTTCTATGACGTCATTTGAATTAATTTCAGTTGTTTTCGATGAAGTTTTCAAATATAATAAATTATCGTAGTATTATGATAATTCTAAAATTATCACCGAGGAATGTATAACATTTTAGAGATATTTAAACCAGGCAATTTATATTTCAATGCCGTCATTTGAATGAAGTTCATTTTTTTCGATGAAGGTTTAAGTTTTCAAATATAATAAATCAATGCAGTATTGTGATAAGTTTCAAAATATTACCGAGGAATGTATTGCATTTTAGACTTGTTTAAATAAAATTGCATTGAAGTTGGAAAGTGCTTCATAATCAATGCTTTAAGCACGATTGATCCTTCTTGTTTTTTTACAAAATTTGTAAAATAAATACTTGATTCTGGTATGAGAAATTAAATTTGATCAACACCCTTGTTAATACTTTTATATCAAGAACAACACTTATTCTTTTCGCACTTTTTCTGACGGCCAAGAAATCGGCAATGGTAAACTTAGAAAGATGTGATCTATCCCGCATTGAAGAGTGTCCAATCGTGCACCTCCTTACCTCGTTTACATCACCTGCGAAGAAGCAGAGGGGGGATAAACTCAGAAGAATAAAAATTTTGATTTACTAAATAAATTAAATATATACTTAAAATCAGATTTCTAAATAACTTAGAAACCATCTGTTTGGAAGAATGTTGGATAGGAGAAGGCAATAAAGAATAACAGATGCTAGCTGTAATGGAAAACAAAATGGGGAGAGGGGTGGCGGTTACCTAGCGGGAGTTATACCGTGCGGTAACTGTATTGCTAAAATAATAAATAAAACAACAATATTTTTAAAATACAATTATTAATTGTTCATTTGATAGTTTAAGAAAACATTAGTTGAAAACAAACATATAATTAACCATTTGCTTACTGGTGGGACAGCGATAATCCCACACGAAGAACCTCTCAAAAAGACAGGTATTTGGATTACCCTATCCCAAACAGTTCGACCCCCCTTTGCAGGCATTGGCGTCTATGGACAGGTCGCCACCGTCTGCAAAGGTGGATCGAACTGTTTGGGATAGTGTATGTCAAATACCTGACTGTTTGAGAGGTTATCCGCTTGGGATTGACATTTTACCACCAGTAAGCAAAAGGTTAAAAGTATAAACAGAGAATTCTCGAAAAGAAAATAATGCTTTAACAATACGCCAGCTTATAGTAACACAAAAAAGGAGGAGGGGATAAAACAATAAATAAAAGTAACCACTGGGTCGATGGAGACTTAGAATATTCTAGTTGTCTAATATTTAGGGAAATTCCCTTCAAAGCAGGTAAAGTACATATATTTAAAAAATTCACGAAGTTCGTCTATGTTTGAAATACCGTCCAATGTTTGTTTGAAAGATCGTTCAATGTTTGTTTGAAAGATCGTTTAATGTTTGTTTGAAGGATAATTTTTTGGTCTTTAAGATGATAATAAGATAGGAACACTGAGACAATATGCTCATTCGTTAAGGAACTCATTCATGCAAAAATCGTACTAAAACATAAAATAACTAAACTAATCCGAATTTAAAGAGAAAATAATAATATGGAGGTACAGTTTTACAGGGTTCTGAAGGGTTTGTATACTATATTCCATGACCGTATGTCTCTTAGACTTTCAGCCATATTCCTGTACATATTTCATTGTGACAATTTTTTCTATTCTATACAAATATTCCTAAAGTTCTTTTCATTACCATTATTCCATGGATCTGTCGTCTATGGTAAAGATATACGAGAATTTCGAGACTTCCCAAAATGAATGGTTAAAATCAAAGGCTTAAAAAGCAATATCAATTTGTTTTCAAGAAACACATTAAAACTGTGTTCTGCTTCTGGCGTTTTGGTCTTTACGGATGTGAGATTGATGTGTGTTTGGAGGCTTAAGTAGCTCTAGAAATGTTAATTACTGAAGATTAAGAATAACAGAGGATAAGTTTTCCCATACGCTGGAAAATTTGTCAAGGTAATCCTTTAATGCTAATTTCACAAACTACTTTTGAGGAGTTAGGATAATTTTTAGCCATTAAAGAATAGACTCAGGCTGCTCATAACGCTACTCCGCAATGTGTTTATTATTACTGTTGCACGCAAATAGAAAATATAACAAGAACTTAATTTAATGATTAACGTTAATATTATTCTTACGTTGTGCTTTGTGTTTTGCAACAACCCTCCAATTATTTACCCTCTGTGTGAGTTCTGTAAAGGAATTATTAATTCATATTTTACCCAAAGGATGACACCAATTTAACAGTAACAATCACATTTATTAAAACAACATAAATCTTTAACTACTCAATTAGAACAATTTATCATATTATTAATTAAATGCCTTACAATAATTCTTCTCATTGCGGCGGAGGGGCTATGTGAGACCAGTACATATAAAATGATTTAAAATGTATCTAGGACCTTTGATTAATGGTGGACACATGCCTCCAACTCTGTCTTGGGTTTTGTCACCGCCACGTAAGTTGCCGATCATCTCACCGAAATAATTCGCAGTATTCTTTCACCAACTCGTGATATCGACGATAACTTTTTCTCATGGCGCACACACCCGCACTTATTGCTTTCTCTTATTATCTGCACAAGTCATACTTTCATGTCACCATCTAATGTCACCATGCTAATAATACAAGTCGTGTCTGTTTTGTCATAATGATACCTAACCATCTAATACCTCGTTGCTTATCATAATAGTGTCGAATTCCTCCTTTAGTCACATCTCAAATCTTATTATCAGTTCTCAGTGTCGTTCTCACCGGTTGTGGCCATATTCCTCTCTCGGGATGTCACCCTCCCTTTTCTTCCATTTGCCGCATTGAGTTTGACGTAACAAGCATCCTTTTCCATTGGATAATCTTTATCCAATGGCGTGGTTCACATCCTCGTAAGGGCCAGCTCAGCCCCCTCTGTCATAGCGCTCCTAAATTTATGATTTGCTGTAAACCTCAACGCCACTCAGACTGTCATTATTATCCGAAGTTTCGAATCAATTAATAACTGGCATAAAACTGTCTCACCAAAACACATGCGAGATCTATTTCTGGTCTCACAATTACAACGCTGTTTTTATGTTGTATTTTATTTTAAATGCAATTATTTTAAGTGACAAAATCATTCTAAGCAATAATTAAAACTTTTCCAAAGCGGTCAATAGAAATATGAAATAATAGCCGAATACATGAGTTATCGCAGTCAAAAACAAAATTTCAATAATAATATTCAATATCTAAAATCCAGCATGATGCACCATATAAATAACAACAAATTTTAAAACATCATCTATAGAATCGATCATACTGTTCATGGAATCGAGTCAATTACATACAACGAACAAATAAATAACACTATTAGAATCACAAAGAAAACAAATATGTAAAATATTTAAAAGAGTACAAGACATCTTATAAGGAAAAGATTAAAATTACTTCTCCAACTCAAGCAGTAATATCTTGATGATATTTAAGCGTAGTCTATTTTTAGCACTCCTGTTTATAGCTAGGTGGTATATACTATTATTAGCAACGTTTTGGGGGAAATACATTTTCCTGATTTCTATCCACTTCGCGCAACGCTAGATGGTGTGTTCCACCGTACTTTCTTCGCTTCCTCTAAAAAAAATATTGCTCTGACAGGATTTAAACGCCCCGCGTCTATCAGAGCCCGGGTGACGTAAAGTCTTCATATTAGTACTTAATGTGAACCAAGAGATGGCATGACTGACTCGGGGCATGACTGACTTAATTATTTTTACATGGCTCTATGCATATTGCTACATGGGAATTAAGAACGCGAGCATTTTGTTCTTGGGCTCTTAAGAGGGACCGAATATGTTAATTGCGACTGACATTTTACTACAACGACGTCACTAAATTTTCTTGGACATCGCTGAATCCTATGTGCACATCACAATTTAAAATCTTTTCGCATAGTGTTTACGGATGGATATTGCCACCTCAAAATTAACAAACTCTTTCTAACTATAATAATGCGTGTGATTTGGCAACACTTCTCTAAGTTTACTTTGGACCGTGACATCACGAATGACGAATTTTAATTTCCAATGTTGTCAAGCTGACATTGGTTGCCAGGCTGAATGCCCTACCTCATATTAAAGAACCTTGATTATAACTCGTATTAGGTTACCATAGTGCTTCCTTGTCGATCCGTCTGTTCTCGTGAAATCTGTCAAATTTCCATCATTATTTTTTGCAGAGGTCTTAATTCGGCTTCTTGATATAGTTTCTTCGCACAGGGCTTCTTTTGCCAGGCGACTCGCCTTCTTGTTTCTTCCATTCTTCGTGAGCCCTGATCCACTGCAATTAAAATTGACAAACATAGTTGTACCACCACAAACTGCATTTTCCTCACCATTTCATTGTTAGATCCAGGATTGTATAACGGGCATGCGGTAGATAAATTTATGTACATTATCGTATTCTTTGTTTATTATATACTCTACAGCATATCTTTATTATATACTCTACAGCATATCTAGTTTATTATATACTCTACATACAATATAGAGGTCAGAATTATACACACTACATTTGTCATTACGTCGATATTTACAATAGTAGGTCTCGATGATATTTGCGTATACGACTTTAGCATAATCCACGCTGTTTTCCAATTTTGATCTACCTGTGTAGATTGAGGTTTCTGTAATAACTAGCTTTGAAGGCTACATTAGCATAAAAATCAACAAATAATTTCAAAAAACATGAGTACAATTTATTTCAAAAATACTCGTAAGAAAGAGTAAAAAAGCATACTTTATACAATAAAAAAAATCTGACTTTAAAACAAATGACATTTCCTATATAATGCATTTCTTTCACAGTGAAAAAATTATGTATAAGATCTACAGATAAATGTTATTAAAGCTGAATTGTACATTGAGCGTATTTCCGGATGGCAATATGTAAAACTATCTCACAGTATCCAAGTAACTTATATATATATTTCTCGCAACTCTAAATTAACAATTATCAATATTGAAAGCATCCGTAAAAGGCAATATAGTCCATATATTTAAATATCTGAATACTTAATTAATAAATGTGGTTTCATTTCCGTTAATTTTGCATCAACTTTGCAACTTTGATAAAATTTCCATCAATCTAGGGTAATATATTGTCAAGTTGGCGATATTTCGCTAAATGTATCGCCAAGTTCGCCAAATCGATCGACAAGCGTTGCTCAAAAACAAAGAGAACTTATATAAATGACTATTATACTATGAACTTATATAAATGACAATGTGAATTGGCGGTTGTAATAATGCAAAACTATTACACAAGTATCTGCTCTCATGAATGGAACAAACTAGACCCACAAGAATGATGATAACTAATTTGTCGTATAATATTGCACAAAAAGTGAAAACATCTCACGATAGTTAAACCTATTTTTACATTCTATAGAAACATATCAATTTGGCGCCATTTGAGTTAAATCTGGTTAATTTTCAAAATGCTAACAACATTTTTGTTTATCTGGGGCAAAATATCGTTAAATTAGTCGCCAAATTTGCCAACATTATCTTAAGCGTTACAGACAAACGAAGAGACGAGCATTCGTTTAGATAAAGGACTGTAACGAAATTGTTTGGCGTCAAAATACAAAACTATGTTAACAAATCTGTCGCATAATATTACATATGAAAGTAAACATATTTCACAATAGTTAATAATTTTTTTTTAATTTTATGTGATTCCTTTTATAAATTTATTTGATAAAAGTGAAATATATCGAAAACGGTTCATGTTACTAAAATTTATGTCAGTCATTTTCTAATTAGAAGCTTAAATAAAAAATTATTATTTATGCAACACTATTAAAGATTTTAATTTTTTGATGATTTCTTCAAAATTTCATTTGAAAATTTGGAGATCTTCATAACACTCGATTGGGTTTGAAATCAATAGGCTTCCAGTATTAACATATTTTAATTTCTGTACCAAATTTCGTTCGAAGCGCTCCAGTCATTCGTGAGATATCGTCTTTACAGTCTCATGAACACATATACACACACGTGCACATGCATACATACATCATCTCAAAACCGACCGATTTGATTACAGAGATACTTGAAACGTGCTCTTTCACGTCGCATCTTTCGACTGGAAGTAAAAATCTGTTAGAATGTTAGATCATTATACACTTCGTGTACTATTCCTGACTATGACGTGAAACCACCATCGTTAATCTCATCCTGGCTTCGGCCTTGAACATTTTAGGAACCCGTATCTTTATTTTTACTTTCCTTATATACATAATGTATAAGGAAAGTATTGTAACGGGGACGAAAATTCGAATTCTAGTTTTCGACGGGAGAGCACGTTTCAAGCATCCCTGATCACGAATCAAACATTTTTGAAGTGATGTCTGTGTGTGTGTGTGTGTGACTGAAAGTATGTGTGCGTGTGTGTGTGTGTGTGTCAGTGGGTCTGTGGAGACGATAACTGACGAACGAATGGACCGATTTAAACCAAATTTGGTACAAAAATCACAATCTGTAATCACTGGAAGCCTATTGTTTTTATACGCAATCGAATGTTCAGAACCCCTCTAAATTTTCGAATGAAATTTTGAAAAAATCGTTAAAAAATCAAAACCAATAATAAAGTTACATAAATAGACATTTCTTATGTAATTTTTCATTAGAAAACGATTGACATAAATTTTAGAACGCTAACATGAACCGTTCTCGAGATATTGCACATTTTTCAAAAAAATTATCAAAAAGTCATATAAAATAGAAAAAAAAAGTATTTCCTATTGAGAAACATGTTCACTTTTCATATATAATATCATGCGATAAATTAAGTGACATCATTCTCGTGGATCTAGCTCGTTCCATTCATGAAAAAAGATACTTTGAGTAATACTTTTGCATTTGAACGCCAATTTATCTGCTGTAAGAATAACTTATTTCTTCGTCCATAACGCTTGGCGAGATTTTGGCGACGAAATTGGCGGAATGTCGCCAACTTCGCGACTTTTTGAAATGTTGCCAAATTAACGAAAATCTCGCCAAATGGATAAAAATGACGACTAATTGTCGAAAATTCAATATCTTGGAAAGGATATTAGTATCTACTAGAAGAAAAACCTATTTATTTTACTGTAAATTAAATTCATTTCATTATATAAGGAAAATCATGTGTTGCCCACATCAGATTTTCATATTTATATTTACAAATAATGAATATTTCGTGTAAAATGGTTTTTGTATTCATTATAAAAATCAGTTTAATTAGTCATAAATAACTTAACACACATTAATGTTACAATAACAATAAAATACTTTAAATATTTAATAAAAACTTTGAAAAAAAACTGCAGTGTCCACTTCGACTTCACGTTGTGGGTTCGAGCCCCACGTAAGGCATGGATGTTTCTGTTGTGGGCGCAATGTGATCCGCCCCCCTCTGGTGCGCCTGGGGCAACGTCAATGGACGGCTAAATGGTTCACACTCTGGCCGCTGTAATAAAGGCGAATGACGAAGGTCAAAGTGCCTGGCCATTTGAAAAAAAAAAAGTGTCCATACTTGAACAATAAGAGCTTGCAATTTCGTCCCAGTAACTCGACGTCTGGCGTTTCGTCTGGCGAGTTCGAAGATCCAAGGTCGAATAGATACTAATTGTTCTAGGCAAGCAGATGCATACAATCAGACTGAAATTCGGATGGGCAAGCCACGTTAATGATATGTGTTGATTTGGGGAAGACGGGGTAGATGAGAATGCAGTCCAGATAAGCAAGATGTTAAGGAGATAAGACGAATCTATATAATACTTTAATGTAGAACACAAAATTATTTGATTGATGAGCAAACTGGATTGCGGCTTGAGTGCTTTTACTAGGGGTGCGATTCTGGTTGACTATAGGAACAGGGTTAATCAATCCTGCTCAGCGACCGGGATTTTTACGCTGACTGAGGGTGGAGGACCAAAAGAGTTCTATCAACCATGAAACAAGGTCACGACCAGGAGAGCGATGTTAACGGAATCTTTCACCGGACGAGTCCGGATCCGGAAGTTGGTTCCGAAGAGTTTCGATCCTAGTCACCGACTGGTCTGGAAGCAGCCCTCAATGACACAGTTTCTCTCCGCCACCTGGAAGTACCTGCATTATGATTACCGGGACGAACCCGAGTCATTCCACAGAAAATATACTCCTTAGTGAGGACGGCTCCCAGAGATAAATATACCCCTTAGTGAGAATCTTGATGAGGGCGACTCTGAGGCTGTAAGGAGCCAGTACTCTTCCGTATACGGCTTCACCCCCTAGGGGGGAACTAAGTATTTTATGTAAAGCGGTATAATAAAAAGAAATAGTAAGTACGTTTTCTTTTAAAACTAATATTTATGCTACGTCGCGTCTTTACAATATTATCATATTTTCCAATCAATTTTTATTTTTACGCCTTTATTTTCCCCTATAATATTGCATTACTATGCATGTGCTATACAAAATGTTTAGGAACTGCAATAACTTATTTCCTGCCGAATATAATATTCGAAATTGAAACTCCTTGCAGCGCTATTCTCTCTTGTCTTTTTAAACAGGGTTGATTTATATTGCACCCAGATTTTTTGACACCCTTGGTACACTTTCAGTAAAAGTATCTGTCGCTCCATCTATTTTGCTCACTGAGAAAGGACAGACGATGCGTTAAATTAAAAAAATTCCGTTTGAGATTTGCAACAAACAATAATCGATAACCGCACGCCTAGCATCTGACGTGATCAATAAAAAGCAAAACTGAATTTTTGTTCCAGCGTTCTCTTAAAACATTTCTCCGTAAAGCAGTGACATATCGACATTTTAAATTGCACATTGAATTATTGAATCTATCGAGGCGCAAGTGTGCGAAGAGGGATGAACACTTTTAAACTTAAAAATAAATTACATTTTACTCAAAATGAAAGAAAAGCGATTCCATTAAGTTCCCGTTAAATAATTGTGCCGAATTTATTTTATCTTTTTAATTTCATGGCATGTGGTTGTTTGAAATGCATTAGTATGTTGGTAAATACTGATACGAAGATGTTAGACCAATGCTTCAATGTACTGTGTATAGATTCAAAATTATTTCACAATTGTTACTTCATATGTTTTTCTTTTCACGTTATCAATTTTTATATTTCAAATTATTGTATATTGGTGTGGCATTGGAAGCCCATATTCATATTTTATTTCATGTTGTTCGTTATATTTTTTAATTAAAGTTTCTTTTATATGTTTGCTTCCTACTCTCTGGTACCTATTTCAAGTGAATTTTAACAGTTATTTTTTCCTTGTTTGCTATCTTTTGATCATATTTCATCACCAATAAGGCAATGTTAAAGAAAACCTTAATTAACATGAGCGCGGATATTTTCAAAGTAATGTGGTTGGTCTTATTTGTTTGTAATCACAAATTATATTTAAAACAAACATGTAATTAATACATTCGCTATAGTTCATTTATTTCAAATTTTATCGATTTTTGCAGAAAATAAAATGGCCGTTTTTATTTTACAGAATTGTATCAAAATCGGAATAACAGCAGGATAACCTTAAGTAACAAACTGCATAATTTCACGAATTTACTTTCTATTATTTTTCTATTATTTCTAGTACTTTTTATTATTTGTTAATTTCCTTATATACATAATGTGTCAGGAAAGTATTGTGACGGGGTCGAAAATTCGAATCCGAATTTTCGACGGGGGAGCACGTTTCAAGTATCCTTGATCACGAATCTGTTTTAATTCGTGATCAGGGATACTTGAAACGTGCTCTGTTTGAAGTGATGTTTGTGTGTGTGTGTGTGTGTGTGTGTCAGTGAGCCTGTGGAGACGATAACTGACGAACGAATGAACCGATTCGAACGAAATTTGGTACAAAAATCACAATCCGCAAACACTGGAAGCCTATTGTTTTTATACGCAATCGAATGTTCAGAACCCCCTAAATTTTCGAGTGAAATTTTGAAAAAATCGTCAAACGGTCAGAGCCGCAAATAAAGTTACGCAAATAGACATTTCTTATGTAATTTTTCATTAGGAAACGATTGACATATATTTTAGAACGCTAACATGAACCGTTCTCGAGATATTGCACATTTTGCAAAAAAATTATCAAAAAGTCATATAAAATAAAAAAAAATATTTCCTATTGAGAAACATGTCCACTTTTCATATGCAATACCATGCGATGAATTTGATGACATCATTTTCGTGGATCTAGCTCGTTCTATTCATGAAAAAAGATACTTTGAGTAATAATTTTGAATTTGAACGCCAATAGTCATTTATCTGCTGTAAGAATAACTTATTTCTTCGTCCATAACGCTTGGCAAGATTTTGGCGACGAATTTCGTGGAATGTCGCCAACTAGGCGACTTTTTTAAATGTTGCTAAATTAACGAAAAACTGTCCAATTGGATAAAAATGACGCCAAATCAATGACGACTCACTGATTAGGACGACATGGAAAATGACGACTCATTGACGAAAATTCAATATCTTGGAAAGAATATAAATAACTACTATAAAAAATCTATTTTTTTACTGCAAAAGTAGTAAATTCATTGCATTATATAAGGAAAGTCATGTGCTGCACACATCAGATTTTTTTCTGTTGTAATGGAAAAATTTACTGCACAGACATCACGCTATAAATAAAGTATTCGTACTCTAGAGGGCCCAAATCGTGTAAATTTATTGAAAAATTTAGTTCCAGCTTTAGATTCCATTTCAATATTTTTCTGTTACATGTATCGAAGGAAACATAACATTAGATTTTGTTATCTCGTTCTACGACGTTGTCCTTCTAATGCTGCATGCCCACAGTCCGCAACAAAATGTTCTAAACAAATTGTTTCTCGAACAAATGTTGGATGCTGTTGGTATGACCAACGGACAAAACAAAATTTACATGAAATGGAATAGAAAATGAAAACATATTTTAGTAGTCAAAATGCGTAGATCGATTAGGTCTTCAAAAAACTTATATTGAACATCTGTATAGAGGTCTTCGCCAGATAAATGTTTTATAGTTGATGAGCAAATTTCATGTTTATAAATAATCTTTTGCTTTGTGGATACCATTCATTTGAAATAACACATAATATTTCTCGTTGAACAATATTTTTTTCTTTGTCCAACAAAATTTTTTTGTTCGATCCTGGCTTGTTTTGACCAATGGGCACGTGGTATTACCGAGGGTTATTTGGATAACACTCAAATTTTTGATACATTTAATATAGTAACTGAATTACAGGATACAATGTCAGTCCATGTATATTGTTCACATGTAACAGCCAGACAATGTATCAGATTAGCAGTTTCCTCGCAAAAACACGATAACAGTTGAGAATCTCAATGTCGGATGCAATAAGCAAGAACGGTGACACTTTTCATTAAACATTAAAATATTTAAGGAACTGACGTAAAATTACGTAAAGAAGAAATAGTGATAAAGCCAAGAGAAGTCTGAAGGAAGAGCAGACTTGTAAGGAAGAACGCGTAAATTAAAAGTTTGTAATAACTTCAAAGTGAAAGAGTATTGCTGAGGTCTCCCCCCCAAACGAATATATGTGACAAATGTGAAGAATAAAAACGAATTAAGAGGACCTTGCCACAGCTCTTGTCACGCCAAAGGCCCTACAGTGCTGATAACACCGGTTCTCGTTCGATCACCGAAGTCAAGCAGCATCGGGCGCGGTTAGTACTTGGGTGGGTGACCACCTGGGAACACCGCGTGATGTTGGCACATTTCGCGCGCGGTAGCCCGGTGGTTTGCGCGCTGGATTTGCACGCTGCCACAAATGCCGCCGTGTTTGTGCGGAGTACGATCACGTTAAACATGTAGATCTGTAAGTCCTTCCGAGGGGTTAGTGGTAGAGGAAGGAGGGTGCGGTCCCGGTGGATGCATCCCTCACTGGGTTCCGGTCTAAATTGGGTGGCACTTCCCGGCCGTCCAAGCATATACCTTGCACCTTTCTGGTAGGTCGGAGGGTCTGGGTCTCAACAACAACAACAGCAGCAGCTCTTGCCAAAGTAGAAGAAAGTAAGTCTGAGAAAACAGGCAAAGTTCCGAGAGCCGGACCTAGACTAAAGTCGATTTCTAGTTCTTGGGGCAATGTTCGCATACGTCAGTTGAAAATTGGTCCAGCCTCTGATCATTAAAAATGTACGCGTGTCGACAATGCTGAGCGAATGGAAAAAAAAGGGGATGGGCTGTAACTTTTTGCCCAGAAGCTTCCCAACAGACTATATACACAGAGAGTCTGAATGAAGATTTAGAGCACACGTTTCCATCAAAGACGCTCGCATTGTACGACTAAAAAGAGGAGCAGTGCTTGAGAAACCAAAATGGCAACCAAAAAACTCGGAGTGAAATGTCAAGAGTCATATGAATGGCGACTTGACATGGAATGATTGATGTGAGATGGAAAGCAAATCTTGACTCTATTATAGCAAAGACTCCACGAATAGGTAATTTTTTTATTTGCACTTTTTATTCCATGCGAGTAAGGATTTTATTGAAAATTAACGCATTTCCCTGGGCAGAAAACTTAACGCAAATGTATGCAATATTGCATACTAATTGTGAGAGTATAACGCCACTGAAATAAGATCCCTTTGAATATTTGGAAATGATGAATTGTGCACTTCTCAATTATTGCAATTATCTAAAATTAATAATATTGCTTCAAAATAAACTTAATATAGAATCGAATCTACTGGATCAAAAATCTGATTTAATGATAATAAATTTCAGATTTAATAAAATTTGCAAATGCGTTTACTTCTAATTTATCATAAAAAATATCAAAGATCATAATTGTAATAATTTTACAGAAGTTTGATTAATTACGTCTCCTATTGTAAAAATCCTATATCTGTATTGGTATATAAAACTCAAAATATCTTTCCGCAACTGGTAAATTTAGTGTGCTAAAAACTTTAACGTACGACAGATCAGCCTATCTAGACTGGAAGTGATGTTTCCAGGAAAGAGAGGCGGTCATTGGGGGAGGGCGCTAGAACTCGCGCACCATTGAGAAAATACCCCAAAATATTTTTTAGTTATATAGATAGATTAATTACAATTTCTATTGATAAAATCTGAATTTTTAGTTTAATTAAATCGAGATTTATTGGAAATAACTGATTGAATATGCCACTAGATGGCAACAGTACAGCTTTCCTGAGAGAAAAAAGTCTCTCACGAAAGCTGTAGTGCGTGAAATTTTCAGGGGGAAATACAGGGATATTTAATTTGCATAAGGCCGCGTCCCTTTTACCGCCTTGCCCTGAGTGAATGAATGGTATGTCGACGATATTTAATAAAAACCAACATTGCAGATTTTGCATTGAATATCGGCCGCGTTTTGCAAGCGCTTTTCGTCAAAGAGAATAGGAACAGCAGTAAAACGTGAAGAAGGACTTTTTAAATTGACTCAGTTTCGCCAATTTGGCTTCAGTTTTCTAGATTTAAGAAAGTGTGTATTCCCTCTCTCGTCTTTTTTTATGAATAAATTTAGAAGTTTAAATAAACACTTGAAAACAAATTACTCTTTTTATGTAATTTTGATTTCTTGTAGTGTTTTCTTTTCTTTTAGTAAGTGAGTTGAATACGTGGAGGTCATTTATGATATTTCAAGGGTTTCTGTCATCATAAGTAAAATGTGACACTCAGGTTTGGGATACTCAGTTCCCAGCCTGTGTTGCTTACATGTTATTTGTCCCGTACAACGAGACTTTGCGTTATATGAGAAGCTATTGGAAAGTAATGCCCAATCAAGCAAATCCGCAGATCAATACCTTCAGTTAAAAGAAAATTATGTAATATCAGTCGAGTTGTTTTTCAGAAAATATTGAAGACGGGTACATCCAATAAAGAGCCATAATTCAATTTTAAAGGCGTTATGAGCTGAAACATACATTGTGGACTAATCTGCTGGTAAAAAGATCACGAAAAACCGACGTCAGAACAAGAATCTCTATCGAAGTGCAGCGATTCTTATGTAACATTAACCTTATAAATTAAGCCGATGGTCGTATTTATTTATTTTATTTTATTTTATTTTAAAAAAAGACTGCAAGATACAAGATATAGTTCCAGTAACAGCGTGCAAGATAAAAATACATTAAAAATATACAGATTAAAATATAAAAAATACATTAAAATGCGAAATTTTAATAACAAATGATTTTCGTAAACAGATGAAAATGAATAAATACAATAAAATATGAAATATTTACAACATATGCTTTTTAAAATCCATTTCCAATGAATAAAAAACATCGAGATTACCGGGGAAATTGTTGTATAATTTATAAAAACTTCTTATTGCACAATTACAACCAATATTTGAACTAAAATTCCTTACAGCAAATATATTCATGTTCCTAGTTGAATAATAGGGAACATGAAACCCGATCCAATCCAAGACAGGGGAAAAATAAAATAATTCCCCCATTGAGCAGATTCCTGAAGGATGAAAATAAAATGTAACCCCTTCTGTTCTGTACGATTTTAACATTAAATATATTACGTAGAAAAGTAGCGGATAAGGCATAACAAAAAATGAAAGTTTTCTTATAATATAGCTGTCTCAAGAAATTATTTGAATAATCTCAATCTTGTTTAAATGAACAGCATGAAAAGACTTCCACACAATACACTCATACCCAAACCCAGACCTGACCAAGGCATTAAAGAAAACAATATTATATCCTCATTAATAAAATCCTGAGTAATTATCTTAATGTAACCGAGTTTCCTATGGGATTTAGCACAGATATCAGAAATATGAAGAGAAAAGGAGAAATCAGAAGAATAAATAACTCCAATATCGGTAACAGAGACCTTTCTAGCCAAAACATAGTTTCCAATAAAATAATAAAACAAAATAGGCACGAGTAAAAGACAAGTAAAAGAGGAGTAAAAGGCAAGACTCTACGAGTAAAATACAACACTACATTTACTACTATTAAGAAGAAGACGGTTATTGCTACACCAACTGAAAAGGGCATGCAACTCAGACTGAATATTGTTACAAGAACCATCATAGAAAATAGAACAGAAAATTTTCAAATCATCAGCATGAAATAGGCAATTTTTAAAACAATCAGTAAGATCATTAATGGAAATAATAAATAACAAGGTTACCAAGAACTTAGCCAAGGACCACCCTAAAAGTAGCCGAAAAACCGTACTGAAGCAAGAACGAAAATGAACACATGAAAACCTTGAAGTTAAATAGGATTTTAATAGCATATCCAAATAAGAACAAAACCTCATACTCGTCAATTTATGAATCTAAATACCGTGGTCAACCAAAACGAAAGCTTTCGTAAAATCAGTGTAAACAACATCTAACTGACCTCTTGAATTAATGGCGTCAATCACAAATGAATTAAAGCAAAGAAGATTAGTAACAATACTATCACTCATAAAACAATGCTGATTAATATAAATAAAAGACCGAACTTGACTGTAGATGCACTTATGCAAAATGAACTCAAAAACTTTAGCAAATGGAGAAATAATATAGATGGGCCTGTAATTTTCAATACGATATTTGTCACCCTTTTTGAAAATAGGAATAATTCGAGATCTTTTCCACTCAACTGGAAAAACATTACAACTGATGGTTAGCTAAGCTAAAATAATAAGTAAAGGATACACAAGATAAGTAGAACGCGCTTTAATAATATACGCAGGTGCACCATCAAAACCCAACGACCCATTTAAAAATATAGCATGCTTTATTTAAAACGCACATTTATATTGTATAGCATAATTTTCCCAATTTTATATCTATATAGTCAATAGTAATCGTTGCTACAAACATTCTAACAAGGAGCACCACCTTTATTAAGTTACATGGGTAATCTAATGTAACTATTAATTAAAAAATCTGATGTGGGCAACACATGACTTTCCTTATATAATGTAATTAATTTACTACTTCTACAGTGAAAAAAAAGGTTTTTCTTATAGTAGATACTTATATTCTTTCTAAGATATTGAGTTTTCGACAATTAGTCGTCATTTTCATTGATTTAGCGTCATTTTTATCCATTTGGCGAGATTTTCGTTAATTTGGCAACACTTTAAAAAGTCGCCAAGTTGGCGACATTCCACCAAAATCGTCGTCAAAAACTCGCCAAGCGTTATGGATGAAGAAATAAGTTATAATTACAGCAGATAAATGACTATTGGCGATCAAATCCAAAAGTACTTCTCAAAGTATCTTTTTTCATGAATGGAACGAGCTAGATCCACGTAAATGATGTCACCCAATTTATCGCATGGTATTACAGATGAAAAGTGATCATATTTCTCATTAGGAAATATTATTTTTAATTTTATATGACTTTTTGATAGTTTTTTCAAAAATAAGCAATATCTCGAGAACGGTTCTTGTTAGCGGTCTAAAATTTATGTAAATCGTTTTCTAATGAAAAATTACATAAGAAATGTCTATTTGCGTAACTTTATTAGCGGTTTTGATTTTTTGACGATTTTTTCAAAATTTCACTCCAAAATTTAGGGGGGGGTTCTAACCATTCGATTGCGTATAAAAACAATAGGCTTCCAGTGTTTACGGATTGTGATTTTTGTACCAAATTTTGTTCGAATCGGTCCATTTGTACGTTAGTTATCGTCTCCACAGGCTCACTGACACACACACACACACACACACACACATACTTTCACACACACACGCACACACACACACACACACATACTTTCACACACACACACACACACACACACACACACAGACATCACTTCAAAAATGTTGGATTCGTGATCAGGGATGCTTGAAACGTGCTCTCCCGTCGAAAACTCGAATTCGAATTTTTGACCCCGTCACAATACTTTCCTTATACATTATGTATATAAGGAAAGTAAAAACAATTAAAACAATCATAACCTTAGCTATTTTCTTAATCGTTGGGCGTGCAGAATACAGTAGCCAGGAGATCAAATGGACTTATCAGTGAGAATTACAAAGCTGACTGAGACGAAGTTAGTCATTCTCCGCAGCTTTTGAAGCATTCATTCCAGTTATCCAATATAAAACTAGTTGACTTCCGACTTTCTCCATCCCCAAATCGAGAAATGGGCTGTGTCTCTTGTTTTGCACCATGGCTGATATTCGCTCCTAATACAGTAACACAATATAACTATTAACATCGTCTAGGGTACCTTGGATCATCGGTTGAACCCCTTTTCAAAGTGCTGGCAAAAATCGGGGGTGATAGTGCAAGTGCAGATGTTCCATTTTTACAAAGATAATAGGTAAGCCCACTTCTGATGGTTTACAGTTTGTAGCTACCCGGTTCGAAACCTGAGTTTTTGAAAGCTCAAAATTCTCATTTCCGAAGGGGGGAGCGGAGACATAGTTCATACTTTTCTAAAAGTGAAGTGGTGACAGGAATTTCCAACTGTATCCCTCGACAAGAATATTCATAGGAAAATGTATAAAATCTTTCAGGTTGTATATTTTATTCCTGAGCATATAAGTGTTGTTTATTTTATCATGCCCGAACATATCAGAACTTCAGCAATAGAAATATTATGTGAAATAATTGCTTATTGCAACAGCTTTATTGTCGATTGCTACTACTTCGGTGATCCACAATGTTCGTTATCCTAAATATTTAATTATGCGCTAGAAGCACTGCGCAATCACGTTTATTCGATTGGGCGTGGTCACTTTACTATAGACAGATCTAACGTGTACAATTATTCAACTTCCAATACAAAATAATTGTGGCGCATAAGCGATTTCATACTAATACTGTAGACCAACTTTAATGTATATGTAGTTATCAATGTTCAAAATTTTAAAATTAATATATTTTTGTGAGACCAGGAGGCAATTATGCAGTTTTTCTATTTACGAGTAAACGAAGTGCAGATTTTAGGAACCGTTTTACGACAGTCTGACTCCGGAAGGTCATGATCTCAATTATACAGTTTTGATATTTACGTCTATGTACGCCGAAACAAAGCATTGGCATTTAGGCACCGTTTTACGACAGTCATGGCCATGGATGTCATTACCCCAGTAAATTCACATCACATAAATTACAGGTGTTGTTGGGGCAAAAACCTCCTCGGGCCGAGGCTTAAACCAAGCGTCATTGGATACTAAAGAAGGCAATGATACAATGATGCTACATCGCACTGAGGAGGAACCAATGAGAGAACGGAGGGAGTATCTGGACCTCAGACAAAATTATGTGGCAACAAGGAGATAATTTAAATGGCAATTACAATGCAAGAAGTGAGGAGAGCGGTCATGAAATATTGGAATAAGAACTCGAACAGTGTGTTTAACAAGCAATGAACGTACAGAAGCATTGAGGATTCAACAAGCATGATTGTACAGAAGCGTTGAGATTCAAGAATGCATGTTGAGAAGCGAGAGAGAGCGGTTATGGAATTCAAGCAGTGTTGTTCTTAAGCAGAATGCCTATTTACAAGTTCAGAGAGTCATTTTTTAAATCAGTGTAGTGGTTATTTTGAGTGTTGAGAATGTGCTAGAAAAGAGAAATCTGACTCCAAATGCCAAATAAAGAATCGGGAAAGGTGACAGTCATGCTGAGTTATAGACTCGAAATACAGAGGTATGTGCCAGTCTTAATGTATGTTAGATCAATTGTTTATCTTTGGAATAAGATTCTAAGACCTGGTTACACGCGGTGCATTTTCCCCTCCTTAAGCATTTATTAAAATTAATGTAATTTTGATCATAGCTATAAGATGTGTAAATAAATAATAATTTATTTTAAAATTTCAAATTGTGGAATTTAATGTGTAATGTTTTAGTTAATGATTATGTGTAGGAACTCGTGCAAAGAGGCAATATGGGTTATTGCGACCACGATAAAAATCTACGAACTATACAATTCGCAAACACGTTATTCCTAGGTTTTCCAAATTATAAGCGTTAATGTTCTAAATTATGGCCACGATTTAATTTCAATATATTTATACTACGTATCCTTTGAAACCGTGGGTGTGGTCTTAGGATACAAGAATAATTCCAAGTTTCTGGATAAGTAACACATTTATTCGACAAGCCCAGCATAAACAGGAACAATGTACTGTTAATTTGCACTTAAATGCTCCACTAATTTCACAAAATAACCGATACTATTCTCAAGGCATTGATGAAAGTCACAGTTTAATGTAGCTCGTATCTCGTCAACTGTTCTCCGACTGAGTGATGATTCCTTTTATAGACTCTCAATAGAAACTTCTGGAAACCTCACATATCACATTGAATATTGGTTATTTCGAGGTATTTCTCGAACCTTCGAGAAGTCGTCCAACCTGACAACCTGACCTCTGTAGGAACTCCTCCGAACTTCAGCATCTGACGACCCTAGATGCACGTCAGGAGAAAACCTAAAATGGTATTTTCTTAATATGTTTCTCATTAAAAAGACTCCAGTGAGTGAATATTATACGTCCAGAACAAAGTATTAGTTTATTTAATATATTTTATACAACGCAATACATCTAATAAAATGACTATGCTCATGGTATAAAACAGAACTAACTAATTATAAAAAGTTTCAAACTTTAATACTTGCTTCGATATAATTTTCTTTATATCGAGGATATCAAATTAGACTGTAGGAACTAGAACTAAATATAAAAGAAATACGTGATTGCAGTGAGTGAATATTACACGATCAAAACAATGTATTAGTTTTTTTATTCCATTTTATACAGCACAATGTATATAATAAAATGTCTATGCTTGTGGTATAAAATATGAATTAACTAATTAATGAGAGTTTTAAACTTTAATACTTACCTCAATATAATTTTCTTCTGAGGATATCAAATTACTCTGTAGGAACTACAACTAAATGTAAAAAAAAATACGTCTCTCGCGTCTAAAGATAAAAAAAAATGAAATTATTGCCTTGTCAGTCTCCCTTGTCGTCCCAAACTAGGTTGATTTATAATACACCCTGAATTTTGACATTTTTGGTGCACTTTCTGTGAAAAACAGGATACAATGTGTTGAGCTATCTATTTTGTTCACAGATAAAGGACAGACGATGCGTCAAATTAGAAGTTTTTTCGTAAGAGAATGGCAACAACCGGAAATCGATAACCGCACGCCCAGTGCCTCATGCAATCAATAAAGAACAAAAACTGATTTTTTTTGTTCTGTTTAAGCGTTATCTTTTGAAATATTTCTTCGTTACACTGACGTATCGACATTTTGCATTTCCGAATTGAATTATGGAATCCATTGAGGTGTAACTGCCCAAAAGGAGGAGGTACTGTTTCATACTGGTAAGATACATTAATTTTTTTTCGAAATAAATGTCACAGTCACAGAAATGTAATCTTATCAAGTTTATGTTGCTATAAATTATCTATTGTACTACTTATCTATTGTAAGACAAAATTGCACTATGCTAGACAAAATTTTCAATCATATAGATGAATTATTTTCTGAAAAATGGAGATTTTCATTGCGATTAAAGTGAAACAACTTGTTGCAACTCACGGAAGATGTATCCGCATGTAATACATTGACCACATTGTTTCAGAAAATTCACCCCAAGTAGCAAGGGTCAATGTAATACCTTCCTTTGCAAACAATAGTTCATTTTAAAGGAATGTCTCAGTCTGACGGGTTCTTGCGATTTTGAGTTAGTTCATCTTGTTCGTTAAGGAAATATTCTCATATGTGCACTTTCACCTTGCCATGACAACGTTTCAAACATGCATGCATACACATGCAAGAAGCCTTGCTGTCCCAACCGAGAATCGAACTGGCCAACCGACGCTCTACCGTTGAGCTACTGGGAGGAAATTGCAAGCTCTTATCATCGAAGTGGGCTCTGCATTCTCCTCCCTCTAATGTATGATTGGCGGACAGCTACCAAGCTGACTGACCATCTCTTGCTATTTTCACTTCAGGTTAGCCTCCTGATACTACTATTTTCCCCTAGGTTAGTATACTGCGTGGTCGCTATCCTTTCACTTTGAATTCTGCTCTCAATCTTTTAGAGTCCACTGAATCCGTACTAGTCGTACTAGGGTTACTTTCAGACCTCTGACATCGTTCGTTCAAATCCCTCTTCAGTAGATAAAATTAAAAACTGCATTCTTGTTTCCATGGAAATTTCTAATAAAGTGACCTAAGCTTATGAGTAGATTCTGCTCTCACTTAATTTTGATCAATGAATCCCTTTATTTCATTCTTATTAACTTATATGAACTTATTGTGTTCCCTCTATTTTTTTTTTCTTTAAAAAAAATAAAATAAATTAAAAAATAAAAAGCTATGTTAACTGTTCTTATTTTTTTGGATCTTTCTTTTTCTTTTGACACTTTTTTTGTATTCTTTCTTATTTTTCTTTTCTAAATTTTATTCTAAATTTCTGTTTTTGTTTTCATACGCCAATTTTTTTTCCTTTTCATATATTTTCTTTTTATATATTTTCTAAATTTTACTTTTAAAATTTTATTATTTTCTTTCATTTCAATCTATATTTTATTATGTTATTATACCTCACTCTAAATATTAGTTTCCAATGATCTTTTTATCTATATTCGCAATAACCATTTTCCCATTTTTGTAAAATGGACGTACTTGTCAAGTTCAAATATAATGTAAAACTGTCTGTTTAATCACAATATTTATTATAAATTGTAATATTTTTAGACCTAAATAAAAGTTCGTTTGGTGGGATGGTAGACCTTGGGTGCCTCCTGAATGCAGGAGGTATCCTTTCCCGGCCACTCTAAACCCAATATGTGAGTCGCACGGTCTGGGGTCTTCAGACCTCTGACATCTCCTTGCCAAAAACCTTGTCAATACTTCTTGGGTGAAAGCTCACAATACTACATCTGGACATGAAATTGCTGATTACTATGCCAAAATTGCTGCTTTCTCTGGTTCCCCTCTTACTATTCCCCTTTCCTTACTCGCTCCTCTTAAAATTTTGTAAATCTCATATCCTTAACCTTTGGAAAACTTATCTTAATGATTATATTTCGACCAGGACTGGTGATCCGGCTAGTATCCTGTCTTACCTCCCTATCGTCAATCCTAATTTCCAAATTTTTAATAAATATATCATTTACTTTCTTTCCGGTCATAGCCCCTTGATTACCTATACTTTTTCAAAATTAATTTCACCTCTAACTGTATTTACAATAAATTCCGTGACGTTGACCATTACATTTTTGATTGCCCTTTTTCTTAAAGTTTTCATCTCTGCAAACTGTCCTCCTCTAAACCGATTTGGTTCTCAAAAGTTCATTCAAATCCCTCTTCAATAGATAAAATTAAAAATTGTATCCTTGTTGCCACAAAATTTCTAATAAAGTGACATAAGCTTATGAGTAGATTCTGCTCTCAATTAATTTTGATCAATGAATTCCTTTATTTCATTCTTATAAACTTATATGAATTTATTGTGTTCCCTTCATATTTTCTGTTAAAAAAAATTGTGTTATTTGTTCTTAATCTTTCGGTCCTTTCTTTTTCTTTTGACCACTACTTCTACTTCTACTCAAAGACTACTTCTACTCAAAGTATAGGTTGAATACACTTCCTTTCAACTCACCGTGATGATAAACAAAATCAAAGTCGCTTCTTAAATGGAAGAATTCTGAACGAATATGAATTAGAGAAATCTTAATCATTTTTAATTAAAATCTCTATAATTCAGTGGGGGTGCGTCACCCCCACTATAAAATATACATCTCTTTGTTATTAAACATATGTTTTGTAATTCATAATGATTTATTTCATTCATATTTTTATAATTCTTTTTAATTTTATAAAAAAAATGTTTAGATTTAGTTAAACATTTTGAGTTTTTCTATTAAATATATGGGGGCGTCTCAACCCCACCCTTTAAAAAGAGGGGGACTTCCATTCAGGTCCTGTTTTTTCACGCATTTATTTTAAATAATTCACTGCATATTTTTAACACTTTACAACAAAGTTGAAAAGTGTTTATGACTTTGCTCATTCTGTCTGTCTGTCTGTCTGTCTGTCTGTCCGTTAGCACGATAACTGCCGTAAAAATGACTTAATCAAAATGAAATTTTAGTATGTTGTTCAGACGGTCTGTAGGACCTATGGGAATATAAATGAATAATATCACACAATTAGTTTTGGATTGAACCCGGGTTGAAAAAATGAAATACATTGAGCCCTATGGGACCTAATTTTTCTAACATTTTTTAAGCGGATTTAAAATTCACAAATTGCTTCGAAAATTTTAGGTAATAGTCAAATTGTTCCATAAAATATATAAAAAAAAATTCAGCTAAATATATTCAGTAGTTTTTTAAATAAAAATTAAAATAATAATTACACATCTTATATGAAACGATCACGTGACCATGATATGAAACGATCACATGACCCACTTCAAAATGAGATATGGCATCCATCTTGTTTCAAATTCGTGATTTTTTAAAGTTCTTTTTAATTCATATTGAGTGTTGTATCCATCCTAAAACTACTTTATTTCTGCTTAAATTCTGTGCATCTACATACTAAAACAACACAATGACAATATATTTGAGTTTAAATTCTCATTCAAATTTGATTATTTCTACAATTAAGCCTATTTTTCACCTATATAAAATGTAAACAGCAAAATATGTAGAATGAGTTGTATTAGAATTACTGTATTTCATTAACACAAAATAATTCAGTCCATGGAGTCTGCATGGCTGATATGAATGAAATATTAATTGATTTTATAAACAGAAGGACGATATTTTTCGATGAAGTTTTAAGCATAAAGTTTATGAATTGTAGCTCCATGGTCTTAATTTTTAAATAAAATAAATTATTATAGTATTGTGATGAATGAAATGGAGAAAGTTATGAATGAAATCCTGCTTTTATAGAGAGATTCAGGCGTGTTATTTTTTCTATGACGTCATTTGAATTAATTTCAGTTGTTTTCGATGAAGTTTTCAAATATAATAAATTATCGTAGTATTATGATAGATTTAAAAATATTACCGTGGAATGTATTGCATTTTAGAGATATTTAAACCACGCAATTTATATTTCAATGCCGTCTTTTGAATGAAGTTCATTTTTTTCAATGATGGTCTAAGTTTTCAAATATAATAAATCAATGTAGTATCGTGATAAGTTTTAAAATATTACCGAGGAATGTATTGCATTTTCGACTTTTTTAAATAAAATTGCATTGAAGTTGGAAAGTGTTTCATAATCAATGCTTTAAGCATGATTGATCTTTCTTGTTTTACTTTTTCTAATTTTTCCTTTCTAAATTTTATTCTAAATTTCTGTTTTTATGTTTCATGTGCCTATAAAATTTTGTTTTCCTTTTTATATATTTTCTTTTTATAAATTTTCTAAATTTCAATTTTAAAATTTTATTATTTTATTTAATTTTAATCTATTTTTCTTTATCTTAATATACCTCACTCTAAATTTTATTTTTCAATGTTCTTTTCATCTATATGCTTAATAACCCTTTTCCCATTTTTTAAAAAGGAACGGACTTGTCAAGTTCAAATATAATGTAAAACTGTTTGTTTAACCACAATATTTTTCATCAATTGTTATCATTTTAGATCTAAATAAATCTTCGCTTGACGGGATGGTAGACCTTGGGTGCCTCCTGAGTACAAAAGGTATCCTTTCCCGGCCGTGCAGCTAGCTACTCTAAACTCACTATGTGAGTCGCACTGTCTGGGGTCTTCAGACGTCTGACATCATGATCAGATTGACATAATTTTTTCTTTCCTCTTCATATATTTTCTTTTTAAATATTTTTTTAAATTTTACTTTTAAAATTTTATTATTTTCTTTAATTTTAATCTATTTTTCATTATGTTAATGTACCTCAATCTAAATTTTATTTTTCAATGATCTTTTTATCTATATTCGTAATAACCATTTTCCCATTTTTGAAAAAGGGACGTACTTCTCAAGTTCAAATATAATGTAAAACTGTCTGTTTAACCACAATATTTTCCATCAATTGATATCTTTTTAGACCTAAATAAATGCTCGTTTGGCGCAATGGTAGACTTTGGGTGCCACCTGAATGCAGGAGGTATAACTTTCCCGGCCGTGCAGCTAGCTACTATAAACCCACTATGGGAGTCGCACGGTCTGGGGTCGTCAGACCTCTGACATCACTGCACTAACCTACAGGGTTGATTGTTTCTGACGCCATTGTAAATAACCTTGCTTCCCTAGCCGGGAATCGAATCCTGGATCTTCAAGCAGGCCAGTCGATACTCTACCGTTGAGCTACTGGGACGGAATTGCAAACTCTTATTGTCGAAGTGAATTCACTCGGGGCAAGTTTTCCCTGGGGTACATTGGCAAGTATGGTATTAATTGAAAGACTTGTTCAAACCCATTAAAGTGAAGGGTGACATTCTACGAGTATCATTTTAGTCCTTTGGACCCACAATACCGATTTAAAAAACAATTCTTGTAAAACCTGAAAGAAATAAAAAATGTGCTAAAAATGGATTCTAGTATGACAAAGTTAAGTTCAACCGCATCCCAGTTACTTTGTTATACAGTTTGTTATCTTCGACAGCTAGATTTAATTCACAGAAATTGTTTGTTTAAAATGAAACAAATATTCTATGATTAAAAAAAATTCCATCACTATTTTTAATCTTTCACTTCAGTTATATCATGATTCAATTCAACATAAATATAATTGCAAATGCTTTTTCTGAGTAAGTTAATTTTAATCAGAAAGACTCATTTTCTAACGACTTTGTTATTTCGCGCAAATGTTTGGAAGGAAAAATATGAAGACAATCTAATTTGTTAGGATTAAAATTTAGGATTCAATATTTAATAGTTTTTATTTAATTAAAAATGAAAATATAGAAACGTATCTGCAGTCAACAAAAATTATTGTTCTGAATTGGATGGGAATTAACGTTGAAAGTCATTTTTTAACGTAATTATTCGTATATAATAAGAATAAGAAATTTTTATGTAAACGCTTATATAAATGAAGTGTGGGTTTGTTTCACTATGAATTATTTAATTCGAATTTTTGCGTAATTCTTTTTCATTCTGGAATTTTAAAACTTCGAGATTACATTCCGAAATCTCAGAACGGGATTTCTTACCGAGTGAATAAATGTTATTACATATTGTTACTTCAGTCCTGAAAATAGATATCGGTTTTTTTATATTATTAAATATTCTATTGCATTATTTTTCATGTCCTAAATCAAGATGGAAAATCATTATTACAGCAACTATATTTATGATAATGTCCGGGTCACTTGAGTGTGGCGATAAATTTTTCGAAATGTCGCCAACTTGGCTGAGTTTGAAAATTTGAGAATTTTTAAGAGGAGCCATAGTTTTACAAGATATACATCGGTATTTTTAGATAAAGATTTCCGGCAGCAAGGTGATGTTTGCAGACTGTATTGGGAAGAACATATATGAACTGTCCCTGAGGTTACATGCCCTTCTTCGGTTTTTCTTATTGGGCTTTGTGTTTGTCTAATTTGTAATATTCTTATTTTGTGTTTAGTTAGTTTATTTTATTGTTTACTACCTTTGTATCATTATGAGATGTCAGTTATGTAATGGATTGATTTACAATAAAGCCATATGTAACAACAATAACATATTGATATTCTGGATTTTTCCATAGACAATATACACGTTTCCAAGGAAACTCCTGAAGTACCGTAATAGCTTTGAAAGGAAAGGCCAATGAGTGAACAATTTAAGTCTATCTATAGTAAAGTGGTCCTGACATAGTCAATTTATGTAAGTTAACCTAACGTGTACGCTCTAAGGAACCTTTCCTTACAAAGTTATTGAGACGCATAACGACATTACAAAGAACCCTGTCGCATTACGAAGTGTCCGTCTGAGTAATGATGTTCCGTATTTGATAAGTTAATTGTGACTACGTCAGTGTTTTATGTGTTTTGAGAATACGATTTTCTGATTTGTGAATTCGTAAAATATTCAATTGCTGTTTTATTACACCCTTCAGTTGCTATTTTATTGTACCTGACTATTGTTTAAATATTTTGCTAGATAGTTAAAAATATATCCATATATTTTTTGATTTACGTGTATTACTGCTCTGAATGAAGTTGGGTTATGCAGATCTTCAAAAACATTTTTGTGTCATGTAATCAAATTCGTCGTTCCAGAGCATATAGCGAGAGGGATTACAGGATACACTAAATTTTCAAACAAATTTTCAACTGAACAAGAAATATTTTAAACTAAAAATTATCATTTGACCTGTCGATTACGATACCATCCATCTATGAGTGACGCGTGTATTACACCGGGGAAACGTCACCCATATATTAGTAACACCACTTTGTATCATGTAGCGTATGCGTTAATGTTGAACTCCTATACGTTGAAAAGTAACTCGTATGACTGACGATATTATCATTAGTCATATACGATTCACTAGTAAGTCACTACTGCCATTAGTAATTTATAATAATAAATATGCCATTGTATATTTATTATTATAAATTACTAATGGCAGTAAAGAACAAAAACTACGAAGTTAAGTAAAAGCAATATAAATGTTTAACATATCGTGACAGTTTAAAGATTAAATGAAGACTGACATTTACACACTTGTTTACGAATTTTTGCAGTCAGAACGCAAAAAAGCAGCTTAATTGCACCGGGGTTTGACTCCAGAACAAAATCTTGGTTCGCGAATTATTGAGCTAAAGGCCAGCCTCCAGTTCAAATCGTTCCGTATTAAATTGCATTATAAGAGTTCTCTACAATTCTATCACTATCACTGACGTTCTGGCTCAGATGGGCCGTCAGATTGGCAATTCTCAAATCAGAACTATAAACATAGTATATGAGGAAGGACGCAAGCGTTTTATGGTTATGTGGAGGTAGGGGTATCTCAGAAGATCGTGTAAAGTGGAAAAGTGCTATATGAAGTAAGAAATGGGAAGTTTTGATTTATCTGTTCGTTTGGATAACCAACCTTAGCGTGAATGAGTGAAGACCAACTTAAAAGTGTCTGGGTTTTAACACAAATCTAAAGCATAATATGCGAGCATTATAGCGTTAAGCTAAAGACATATCCATCGCCAGACATTTATATCTACCTTATCAGCGTTTATTGCACATGCATCACCGGGTATATTCTCAGTTCAGTACTTAGAAATTCTGTATAAAGGTTTTTGGGGAGGGTGCTCAAGGTTTTAATGGGAAATGTTAGAGCATGGTATTTAGTTTTATCAATCCGGACTCTATTGAGAATAAATGACATTGATCAACAAATTGCGGGTTAAACTCTTCAAAACTACCTACGCTGATGATTATGTATAATAGATTAGAATAGTCTGTAGATATTGTGTTCTGACTGCTAGTTAAATTATGATGTTTACTGCTTAGCCTGGTAGGATTTGGAACGAATGTGACAAAATATGTAATGTGTTGAGAAATAAATTCAGTTGTAAACTTTCATTAAAGAAATTTTTATGAAGGACAAAATATTAAACAGATCTAAGTATTAGACAAATTTAATTTTATTTAGGAATAGCGATTATCTTTCAAATGCCATGCAAAGCTGTGAGGCAATTATTTACAGAGATCAATAAAAAATGAATGTAAGTAACTGTGTATGAATGTAAGTATTTTTTTTTAACCTACAGAATACAATGAAATAAAATGAAATTCAACAATAAAGAGGAAATTATAATATATATATATATATATATATATATATATATATATATATATATATATATATATATATATATATATATATATATATATATATATATATATATATATATATATATATATATATATATATATATATACACATAAAGTTGTTAGTACATTGTTAAAGATTTGTTATAAGTATGTCATTGTTAAAGATTATGCATATAATAAGCACTTAAGGATTCCTTTTAACTCTTACTGGAGTATATTCCAGTTTAAAGCGTTTCAACAATCACTTTTTTATCCGTTACGATAGAGATTTCAATATAAAAAATCCAATATTTTGAAACAAAATTATTGAAAGTTTGATACTTTGTATAATTTTGAATAGCTTGGAAGATAGTTGAAACGTTTTTTCCTTTTACTGTAAGTACAGAAAATGAATAATATAAAATAATTTGAATTTATAAACTAATTAAAATATCGATAAATAACTGACATTACTTCTCAATACACACACACACACATAATTTATACACAATATATATATATATATATATATATATGTATATATGTATATATATATATATATATATATGTATACATTATATATATATATACATATATATATATATATATATATATATATATATATATATATATATATATATATACATAAATATATATATATATATATATATATATATATATATATATATATACATAAATATATATACATATATATATATATATATATATATATATGTAAAAGAGTAAAATAGTAAATCCAATGGTAGAATGGAAGAAGTAACTCATAATACATTATCTTAAATTTTTTTTTAAGACTACAGAATACAATGAAATAAAATGAAATTCAACAATATAGAGGGAATTATTATATATATATATATATACATAAAGTTGTTAGTACATTGTTAAAGATTTGTTATAAGTATATCATTGTTAAAGATTATGCATATAATAAACACTTAAGGATTCCTTTTAACTCTTACTGGAGTATTTTATTTCCAATATTGTCGTTTTTGAGGGCCAATTCGCAGAAAAAAAATGAATGAATCGGACTAAGTAGAATTGAATCGGACTAAAATCTAATCATCACCAGGATAATCTACAATTGACTAACGTACCAAATTTTAACACATTTTATCGAATAGTTTCTTAACTGCAGCGAAATACATAGTCAGCTCCTTAGTTTTTCCGATACGCAAAATTTCTCGAGCATGGTTCATCCTAAAGTAATAGGATTGGATTGGTTTTATTCGTTATTACCTTAAAAATTACGTATAAAACAAGCAATGTATCTAATACATTTCAGCATTGTAGTCTTATATGTCAGATTTTGATCGACCATTTTCGAAAAAGGCAGGTTTGACTTTTCCGAATTGTCTCAATATCAACACAGTACCGTATCACACAATTCGCTCACCTATTTTTTGTTAAGTTTGTTAAGTCTTAAGTTTGTTGCATTGCGTCAAACATTTCTTTTTTTATCTAGAACGGATACATACTTTGCGCAGATACACACAAGCACAAATTGAGTGAAAATGGTTTTTCGTGGTGTAGAATCTACAGGTCTTGAAACATGCAGAACCGTCGAAAACCCGAATTCCGATTTTCGACATGATTACGACAGTTTCCCTATACATTATCATATATTGTCGGGAAAGAAAAAGTCATAGAAATTATAATATTGTATGTTTTAATTAACTAAATAGCTCCATGCATTATTTGTACGGTTTCGAAATATTAAAATATACAATTATTTGATTTTGATAAAGTCGCACAAAAGAAAACCGTCTGCTAAATATATACCAAATAACATTTATCTTCTTCACGCTTCCCAACAGTGTTTTTAATAGACATTAGGTATTAAGAGGCATTTAAAGGCGTTTTACGAGGGGACTTATTCATTTTGTTGTTAACTTTATCCAAGCAAATTATTTTAATGCCTTCTAATTTTTGTTCACGCTGCTTTGAAGCAGCTGTGGCTAAATGCACATAATGTAAAGCTGATTTCGGGAGAAAAAAATCTTTACAAAAGCAAATAATAAATCTCCAAGATTGCTTTTTTTCTGAAAGCTTTGCTTTTTATTTACTTTTCACTACTAATTTCATTTAATGTGAGAGGGAAGTGCTAAAATAAATTCAGGCAATAAATTATCAAAATTAAGTACATTTTTTTAATTAATTCTTTTTACGTTTCCTATATAAACGAGTATAAATGAAAAGCATTACGTTGAGTGCTGTGATTTTAGCGGATGGACATGCTTTTAGTATTCTTGAATACGTATAAACCATTTTGACTGTCGCATTAAATGTATTTCTTTTTGCAATTCAATAGTTCACTTTCAAAATATTTTTATTTTCTTCTAGCTAATTTACATTTTATAATTATTTATTTACTTTTGATTATAATTGAGATTATGATTGAGACACGCGTTCATTCGGCTCTATAAATTATTTTAAAAACCGGTTTATTCGTGGGATATGTCTAGGAGTATAATTGTGACAATAAAATAGTGGCTTTGTTTAAAGAAAGCTGCGAAGTTATTTTAAAAACAGGTTTATTGGTTTATTCAAGGGATATGTCTGGGAGTATAATTGTTACTGTGGGACACATTATAAAAAAAGGTAAAGCTAAAGCTTAACTTTATAATTAACATTAATTATTATTATATCATCTCATCTTAACATTGCCGTAAATTCTCATATTAGTGGACTTATTATTGAAATCGTACATTGCTAGTTGTGCCGCTATATAAAACCCTCCAATTATTTAACTTTCGCGTGAGTCCTTAAAGGAATTATTAATTATTATAATACTCATTGACTGCACCATTTAAACTTTAACAATAAAACATTTTTTAACAACATAAATCTTAATTAAATTCAATTACACTACTAATTATATTATTTCAGCGGAGGGGAAATATGTGACCAAAATGGAAAATCCTAAATAGTGTTTATGACCAGATATCATTTTCAATGGGCACATACCTTCAATTTCTGCCTTGGACTTTGATCATATATCAAATGCTTGCATCAGTTATTAGTACTCACCATAACTCTTTGGTATGTGGCTCCTTCTCGTACTCTGATTGCACTCACACATTAATATATCTCCATTATTTTGGAACCTCTACGGGACACTCTACAAGTCTGAATTCACCAAATCCAGTCATCGTCTCCAAGTTATCTTAAGTCGTATTAGAACATATTGGTATATCACACTCTCTCAAGTCATGTTAGTTTCTCATTCTTCTCTAGTCCCTTCTATAAGTCAAATCTTCATAATTGTCTGCTTGATTCTCGGGTCACAGGCTGTGGTTCCTTCGTTGGGGGGGGGGGGGAACTCCCCTATTCTTCCACTTGCCGCATTGAGTTTGACGTAACAATCATCTTTTTTTATCGGTTACTCCTTTAACCAATGGAACCATTCCACATCTCGTAAGGCCCAGCTCAGCCCCTCTGTCATGGCCCCCTAAATTTATGGTCTTCTGACCTTTAGGTTCACGGGGTGATAAAACTCGGTGCCAGCCAGACTACAAGATTGTTCGCCGCTTTGGCCACAATAAATATTCACGTAAAACCGACTCATCAAATGTGAGATCCATTTCTGGTCTCACAAAAGTATGCAATAATTTATTATTATTTGACATTTTATCAAATAGAATTTTTACCATTTCCCTCTTCTAGCAATATTTAAATTGAAAATTAGTTTGGATTTCTTCTTTTACTGTATATTGAACACCAATATTTTACTTTAAAAATAATGGTTAAATAAATAACATACTTCTTAAAACCTATTTATTAAATATATATATTATTTTATTAGGTTCACGGGGTGATAAAACTCGGTGCCAGCCAGACTAAAAGTATTGTTCGCCGTTTTGGCCACCATAAATTTATACATAAAAGTGTCTCATCAAATGTGAGATCTATTTCTGGTCTCACAGTTACAATAAAATATTGGCTTTGTTTAAAGAAAGCAGCGAAGTTATTTTAAAAACTGGTTTATTGGTTTATTCATGGGATATGTCTAGGAGTATAATTGTTACAATAAAATAGTGGCTTACTTTAAAGAAAGCAGCGAAGTTATTTTAAAAACTGGTTTATGGGTTTATTCATGGAATATGTCTAAGAGTATAATTATTGCAATAAAATAGTGGCTTTGTTTAAAGAAAGCAGCGAAGTTATTTCAAAAACCGGTTTATTGGTTTATTCATGGGATATATCTAGGAGTATAATCGTCACAATAAAATATGGGGTTTGTTTAAAGAAAGCAGCGAACAGATAGGTGATCGCTCAATTTCGATCTAATCACTCAATTTTGATACTGTATTTATAAAAATGAAATTAACAGTAAAGAAATTAACTGTGTCTATGCTCAACTTTTTTATATCAGAATCCATTTTTACGTAACTAGTGTTTTTTCAATTTTTTTTCAAATTTTTTAAGAAAATATTTGAAAAATGTGTATCGTTGGCCCAAATGATCACAATTATAACATGTTAACGTTCATTTGAAAGGGATTGAAAAATAAATCTATGGATATCAAGTTTGACAATTTCCCTCCCGTGGGATATTTGCCCCTGCCATGACGTTACAAACACAACATCTCTATCACGGTTATTTTGCACTCCAATGATTAAGACAATTGAGGTTTATGATCACTGATCCATACATAAACCCTGTTATGAATAATTATGTCAGATTTCGTCCTATTCTGCCATGTTATGAAAATACAAAATTTCGAAGTGTTTGCTCAAATTTCCAAAAATTCTTTTTAGTTCTAGATTTTTCGATAACAAAGCGGGATATAAAGTTTGTGAAAATCCACTGATACTTCTGATAACCATCGTGTACGCATGACATTTACAGTAGACAGTAATCACTATAAGACAGTGAGAACGTGTTTAAAAGGTCCTAAAATATATATTGTCATCAAAATCTCGAAGTCGAAAATTTTTGTGAAACCCATATATTTTGTATGCTATATTTTATAGTATCAGAAAGTAAAAAAATCTCATGTGGGCGACAAATGACTTTCCTTATACAATCCTATGAATTTACTTCTTTTACAGTGAAAAAATTATGCATAAGATCCACGGTATAGTGTTTTTAACGTTGAGTTGTACATTTGGCTCTTTTACGGATGCCAACATGTAATACTATTTCAAAGTACCCAATTAACTTATATCTCACGCAACTCTAAATTAACAATTACGAATATCAACAGCATCCTCAATAAGTAATATAGTCTATATATTAAAATATTTTAATATTTAAATCATCAATCAGGCGCCATTTTCATTAACTCGGCTTCATTTTAATGATATTTTGGTCAATCTGGGGCAAAATATCGCTAGATCAGAACCAAGCTCGCCAAATGTATCGCCAAGTGCTACAAACTAACGGAAAGAACAGTATTTCTTATATACTAGAAGGTATGCCAGTCATACGACGGAATTTAAAATTTGCCCCATTCCACCCATTTCGCGACATTTTCGTCATTTTGGGACAACAATAAAAAAGTCGCCACGTTGGCGAAATCTTGCCAAATTCATCACCAAATTTTTCGTCAATCGTTACGTTCAGGCGGACGTGAAATGGATTACTTTTCGATCGATATTTATGTTCTTTCCAATATATTTAACTTTCATGAATTAGTCGTCATTATCATTGATTTAGTGTGATTTTTATCCATTTCTGACATTTTTAACACTTTACAACAAAGTTCAAAAGTGTTTATGACTTTGCTCATTCATTCATTCTGTCTGTCTGTCTGTCCGTTAGCACGATAACTGCTGTAAAAAATGACTTTATCAAAGTGAAATTTTAGTACGTTGTTTAGACGGTCTGTGGGGGACCTATGGGAATATAAATGAATAATATCACCCAATTAGTTTTAGATTGAACACCGGTTGAAAAAATGAAATACAATGAACCCTATGGGGTCTAATTTTTCAAACATTTTTTAAGCGGATTTAGCGTTCACAAATTGCTTTTTAGAAAATATTCAAATTATCCCATAAAATATATAAAAAAATTTCAGCAAAATATATTCTGTAGTTTTGTAAATAAAAATTAAAATAATAATTACACCTTCTATATGAAGCGATCACATGACCATTATATGAAGCGATCACGTGACCCACATCAAAATAAAATATGACATCCATCTTGTGTCAGCATCGTAATTTTTAAAGTTACTTTTAATTCATATTTAGTGCTGTATCCGTCCTAAAATCGCTTTATTTTTGCTTAAATTCTGTACATCTACATACTGAAACAGCGCAAGTACAATTTATTTGAGTTTAAATGATCAATGCCATCTATCTTGTGTCAAAATCGGGATTGTTAAAGTTCTTTTTAATTTATATTTAGCGAAAACATTTAAAGTAGCGAAAACATTTAAAGAATGAAAACATTTGAAGTAGTCGTTGGCTATATTGAAGTAGTCGTTGGCCAAGTTGGCGATATTCCGTCTAATTCGTAGGCAAAATTTCGTCAAACGTTATGAACGGAGAAATAGGTACTCTTATAGCAGGTAAATGACTATTGGAGTCAAAATACAAAACTATTACCCAAATAACTTCTCGCGTGAATAGAGCTTGCTAGATAACAAATTTATCGAATAATATTATATATAAAAAGTGAATATATATTTTACACAATAGTTAATTTTTTTTTTAATTTTATATGATTTTTTGAATTTTTGTTTTTGAAAAATGTGCAGTATTTCGAGAACGGTTCATGTTAGCATACTAATTTTTATATCAATATTTTTCTAATGAAAAATTACATAAGAAATGATTATTTATATAACTTTATTGACGGTTTTGAATTTTTGATGATTTCTCAAAATTGTATTTGAAAATTTAGGAGTCTTCGGAAAGTTCGATTGCGTTTGAAAGCAATAGGCTTCCAGTGCTTACGGATTGTAATTTTTGTACCACATTTCATACGAAGCTCTCCATTCGGTCGTGAGATACCGTCTACAGAGACTCACGGACACACACACAGAGACAGCACCTCAAAAATGATTTATTCGTATTCAGGGATGCTTAAAACGCGCTCTTCCCTGAAACACTCGATACATTCACAATACATTCCTTATACATTATACAATGAATATAAGGGAAGTAATAATAGATTTTAGAATCCTTGACATTGTCTTTAAAAAATCTAATGTGGGCAGCACATGACTTTCCTTATATAATGCAATGAATTGACTACTTTTACGGCAAAAAAATAGTTATTCTTATAGTAGATACTTATATTCTTTCGAAGATATTGAATTTCCGTCAATGAGTCATGATTTTCATGGATTGAGCGACATTTTTAATTTGGCAACATTAAAAAAAGTCGCCAGGTTGGCTACATTCCGCCAAATTTGTCCAAAACCTCGCCAAGCGATATGGATAGAGAAATACGTTATTCTTATAGTAGATAAATGACTATTGGCGTTCAAATACAAATGTATTTTTCAAAATATCTTTTCTCATGAATGAAACGAGGTAGATACACGAGAATGATGTCACCCAATGTATCGTATGATATTGGATATGAAAAGTGAACTTGCTTCTCAACAGTTAATATATATATTTTTTTAATTTATGGGATTTTTTGATAAATTTATTTGGAAAAGTGCAATATCTCGAGAACGGTTCATGTTAGCGTTCTAAAGCTTAGGTCAACCGTTTTCTAAGGAAAAATTACATAATAAATATCTATTTGTGTAACTTTATTAAAGGTTTTGATATTTTGATGTTTTTTTCAAAATTTCACTTGAAAATTTTAGGGGATCTGAACATTTGATTATGTTTCAAAACAATAGGCTTCCAGTATTCACGAAATGTGATTTCTGTACCAAATTTTATTCGAATCGTTCCATTCGTTCGTGAGATATCGTCTCCTCATACTCACTGACACACACACATACATACACACACATATACTTTCACACACACAGACATCACCTCAAAAATGTTTGATTCGTGATCAGGGATGCTTGAAACGTGCTCTACCGTCGAAAACTCGAATTCGATATTGCGACCCAGTCTCAAAACTGTATATAAGGAAAGTAATAAGGAGTTGGATAAACAAATCTAAACTAGTGCAATAAATATATTACATTAAATATCAACCATTGCAGGTAAAGGGAATCTAATTCCAAGTATCAATCGCTTTTATATCACGAATCATTCTAACTTGCTCATGAAAAATTATGAAAATCATGGAGGTAAAAGTAAGGAGTTAAAACTTCATATAAAGAAAATGCCACTGTCGTTTGAGACAATAATTCAGGTGGCGCTGGGATAAGTTAAGTAGCTCTTATTTGTATGTATGTTTATGGCGAAAGGTCAAAAATATTTATATAAACTATCAATTTTGTAAAAATAAATTATTAGTGCAATGGGCGTGTTATATTTAATTGAAAAGTAGAACTGAAGCAATAAAGAATATGCCTATGTATTCAAAAATATTTTACCTTTCAATTTATTTTTATCTCCATATACTCTTTTCTCTATTCCACAACTATGAAAAAATACTGGTTAATTATACTCATAATGGGGGAACCCTTAATTTAAAAATAATCAAAAATACTTATACTAAATTCTACGCCTTTCTGCTAAGGCAACTGAAAATAGCAGCTACTTCATTAACACTAGCAACACCTAAAGATAATTCTTAAAGCAATATGGCATTTGCAAGCTCTTCATTCATAAGAACGTTATCTCCTTCTTCCTAACTCCATGATGAAAATTTAATATAAAAATTGAAACAATTAGAAACCGTAACAATGTGTTGTATATTGCAAAATACTGATTGACTTGTTCATTATTATTTACACTCTATACGTTTCAACATTTGCTCATTGACGTCACATGCAAGCGATCGCCATTTCTAAAAAATAAATCGTGACAAAATATGTGGCGAAATCGAATTTTCCCATCACAGTGACTTGTATTTTTGGAAATAATTATATGTGAGATTTGCATAGACTGTGAACAATAATTTTTGTTTAGATGATTTTTCTGTGTTTTTAGAAAAGTATCCTGTAACTTTATACTGTAGTATTTAAAATATTACTCAGAAAATATTCTAAACCTCAGAAGAGCTTATCATTATTATAATTAAATTTAGAGAATTAATCTATATTGGATAATTGTTTAGTTATCATGTTATGCCAAATTGTTAATTTTTGAAATATTTTTACACTATTTTTCCTAACAAAATTAAATTAACAATGGAATTTTATATATGTTTTTTCGTGTTTTAGGTTATATCCCAATCATGGGAAACATATTTATATTTAAATGCCATAAAAAATGTCTTGTTTGCTGGCGAGGTGCAATGAATTATTTTACATGGAATATTACGTATTCCACTTTTAATGTCATAGTGAGAATATATTGAAATCAACATGATGACTGATTTTATTTTGACAAATGTTTTTCAACTTGTATTTCACATTCAATCAAGAAATCTATCAACCATAAAATTTCAATCATCCAATACATAATTTAGTTGTATGAGCTACATAAAAAAGATTGAATTACCAGTTCTTTTCAAAATCTTTCATTGAAATTCAACAAACACTTTCTCACTTTACAGATACTTATCTCTCGTTTCTAGCGCTATGCCCATTCCTTTGCTTTCCAAGCCGAAAGCAACATCGCACTATGAAAGCATCGTGCGATGCTTTTCTCCGACCTTCCAAAAACCCATCACACAGCTGAACAGAGAATCCGCTCTGATTTTTGCTGCAAAAGGACTAAGGCAAATAGTATATATAAGAATATCTACTACAATTATAAGGTCTAAGGCTCCTATTAAAGGACTGAGGCTCCTATATATATACTACTTATTATTACATTTTATTTAAATGCCTTTAAATTTTCAATTTTATTTAAGCACTTAATAACACAATTTTATATAAAAGCAGTAAAATTCATGACTGAATAAAAAGTGCTAATCTTTAAAAGTACCGAAATTGATGACTTTTATGAAAAGCTTTAAAGTTTGCGATTTGATTTGCCAAGCACTTAATTCTGCGTGTTTTTTTAAAGTGCTAAACCTCACAATTTCATTTAATAGAGCTGAAATTAACAAATTTATTTAAAAACACTACAGCTTGAAATTTTATTTAAAAATTACTAAAATTCACAATTATATTTAAAAGTGCTACATTAAGCGATTTTATTTAAAAATACTAAACTGCACAATTTTGTAAGTGCTTAAATACTCGATTTAATTTAAAAAGGATGAAATGCACAATTTTATTTTAAGGGATTATCCCTTCTGAGTAATTCACACACTACTATGTATCACCATAAATATATTTCAAAACAACTTTTCATTATTTAATATTGATGTTCCAAATATTGCATGGTCTTTCTGAGCTCATAATAAGACTACTATTTTTCTATATAATGTTGGAACAGTAACATATTTGAAATAGAAGTATACAGCTAAGTATTTCATGAATTTTAATAAGATCGGGTTTTTGCAAAAATGTAAAACTAAATGTCCATATATTTCATTCTTTATTTGTTAATATGCATATAGAGTGGGGATTATATATTTAATACTTGTTAAGAAGTGGCGCGACATTACAAGTGTTACTCTAATCGTATTCATATTTATAAAAATATAACGCAATTGCAAATTTGTTAACATTGTCAAATATTTATGTGTAAAAACAATATTTGAAGCACGTGTTAAACTGCCAAATATGGTAACCCATATATTTTCAGAAACCTAACTGGGCTTCACTTCAATATGCTTGATAACTCAGCCTGTATTATAGGAGCTCTAGAAAGGGCCTCTTCCCCATTACCCCTTAGAGTTGCCATGGAACGCCAAGTATCGCCCTCTTTGGCGATACGATCCTTACAAACGCCAAACAATTTGTCAATGCAACTGTCAATTGTCATTTATTTCAAGAAATATTCATGAAATAAGAATTAAATTTTGGTGACGATTTTACACGACAGTATAAATTTGTACATTTGTTTCGGCTATTAAGTTGACTAAATAGTAACATTTCAATATATATGTGATTTTTTTAATACCAAAAACATTGCAATGCGAATTTCCATTATTTCACTATAAAATAAGTAAAGCCACTGCATTGTGTTAGGAAAAAATATGTGCTGTCCACATCAGATTTTTTATTACTTTAAGAAGTATTTATTTTTAATGCTTTATATGAGTGTTTATAAACAATACTTATTTCGAGCGAAACTTTTTTGCTTAAGAAGTTGTTTATTTTAGGCTTATCCGAGCAAATTATTTTAATATTTCAAGTTTTTGCAATACTGGATTCTTTTAGCTGTGTGGATAAAAGCACATAATATAAGCTTTATTTCGAAATAAAAAAATGCTTTGGAAAATAAGTAATGATCCTTCGGAATTGCTGCGATTTATAAAACAAAAAGTTTTTCTTTACTTTTTGCTATTAATTTTATTTAATGTTAGAGGGAAATGCTGAGACGTAAAATGAGTGAGAAATTATTAAAATTGCCCAAAGTTTTCGAGTTCAGATATTTATTTTTATTGGAATGATTTATTGAAACTGTGTAGTCAGACTTTAAACATGATTAAAAGAAAATAATTGGTTTACTATTTCTTTTCAATTTCCATGTAATTAAACTATCGTCGTTTTTAACACTTTACAACATAGTTGAAAAGTGTTTATGACTTTGTTCATTCTGTCTGTCTGTCCGCACGATAACTGCTGTAAAAATGACTTTATCAAAATGAAATTTTAATGTGTTGTTCAGACAGTCAGTAGTACCTATGGGAATATAAATAAATAATATCAGCCAATTAGTTTTGCACTGAACCTGGATTGAAGAAATGAAATACATTGAACCCTATGGGACCTAATTTTGCAACCATCTTTTAAGCTAATTTGAACTTCACAAACTGCTTTGAAAGTTTTAGGAAATATTCAAATTAACCCATAAAAATATGAAAAAATTTCAGCAAAATATATTCGGTAGTTTTTAAATAAGAATTAAAATAATAATTACACCCATATTATATGAAGAAATCACGTCACCCACTTCAAAATGAAATGTGGCATCCATCTTGTGTCAAAATCGTGATTTTTAAGGTTCTTTTTAATTTATATTTAGTGTAGTATCCGCCCTAAAACCGTTTTATTTCTGTTTAATTTCTATGCATCTACGTTCTGAAAAACCCAATTACAATATATTTGAGTTTAAATGATCGTCAAACTTTGTTTGATTATTTCTACAACAAAGCCTAAATTTCACTTATGGAGAATGTAAATACATAAAGATGTAGGATGAGTTGTATCAGAATTGCTGAATTTCTTTAACGCAAAATTATCTATCTCTGGAGTCTGCAATAAAGCTGATATGAATGAAACATTCATTAAATTCACACAGAGAAGCTGACGAATGTAATGGGTGCAAGAAAATTGATTGTAATGGGTGCAAGAAAATTTAAAACACACTTTGTTACTAAACATATATGCACCCTTAAGAAATTGAGATACAACCGTGAAACTCTCCATGGATGTATCGTTGGAGAAGATAGCAAATGATAGAGAGTTGCAAATGATTTGAATTTGGGGGCAAAACAACGTTTCATTAAGAAATGGTGGCAACAAGAAAATGATATTGTAGTAAGTGGTAAATAATCCCCTGGTAGCTATACAAGTCAATATTCGGTGCGGCTTAGATTCGAATATGTTGATTGTGTCTCTTTGCCGAAGATTCGGACGCAAATGTTGCAACTGGACAGCTAATTAGTCCATATTCTGATAAGGCTGCAATTGCCTTCCTATCATCTTCCAGGCGTGTTCTATTGCTGATATGTTGGGGGACATGGATACCCTTGGGAGTTCATTAAATCTTTGAAGATCTTGTTGAGAAAGTCGTGAAGTATGTATTCGAGCATTGTCTTGTTGGTGAATAGAACATGGGCAGTTTGGCAGCATAGGTAGAACAATCGACTGCAGAATATCGTCGACGTACAAGTGAGATCCTTGCAAATTGGCTTGCAGCACAATTAGAGGTGATCAAAGAAACACAACCGTGCGGCTCATAAGTTTCTAGTAACTAGTTGTATGGGCGGTAAAGGATTTCTCCAACATACAGAAGGCAACTAAGGTCCTCTAATCACGCCCAAACTAGCATTTATTAAACTAAGATGTAATTGTTGGAAAATATATTAACATATACATACAGTTTAACATGAAAATAAACTTGACAGGTACGTCGATTTAGACATAAATGGGCAAGTAAAAGACATATGCAAGCAAAAGAAAATAAATAATAATATTAAAAACATATATCAAAAGAAAATGAAACAAACATAACATTTTTACTTTCCTTATATACAAGGATTCCTTATGTATAAGGATAGTATTGTGACGGGGTCAAAAATTCGAATTCGAGTTTTCGACGGAAGAGCACGTTTCATGCATCTCTGATCACGAATCAAACATATTTGAGGTGATGTCTATGTGTGTGTGTGTGTGTGTGTGTGTGAAATTATGTGTGTGTGTCAGTGAGTCTGTGGAGACGGTGTCTCACGAACGAATGGAGCGATTTGAATGAAATTTGGTACAAAAATCATAATCCGTGAATGCTGAAATTCTATTGTTTTTAAACGCCATGAAATTCTCAGAACCCCGCTAAATTTTGAGTGACATTTTAATAAAATATTCAAAAAACCAAAACTTTTAATAAAGTTACGCAAATAGACATTTGTTATGTAATTTTTCCTTAGAAAACGATTTACATAAACTTTAGACCGCTAGCATCAACCGTTCTCGAGATATTGCACATTTTTCAAATAGATTTATCCAAAAATCCCATAAATTAAAAAAATATATATTTATTGTTGAAAAACATGTTTACTTTTCATATATAATATCGTACGATAAATTTGGTGACATCCTTCTCGTGGATCTAGCTCGTTCTATTCATGAGAAAAGATACTTTGATTAATACTCTTGTATTTGAATGCCTATAGTCATTTATCTGCTATAAGAATGACTTACTTCTCTGTCCCTAACGCTTGGCGAGGTTTTGGCGACGAATTTGGCGGAATGCCGTCAACTTGGCGAATTTTTTAAATGTGCCAAATTAACGAAAATCTCGCCAAATGGATTAAAAAGAAAAAATGATCACTCACTGATTCAATGAAAATGATGACTCATTGATGAAAATTCAATATCTAGGAAAGGATATCAGAATCTACTATAAGAATATTTTTTTTTTTATTGTAAAAGTAGTAATTTCATTGCATTATATAAGGAAAGCCGTGTGCTGTCCACATCAGATTATTTTTCTCATGATCTAGTGTTTCAGAAAACTATTTATTAAGGAATTGAATATTTAAATATTAATCATTTATTAAATATTTATTGTTAATTAAATTAAATATTAAATATTAATTAAATTCATATATATGGGTGAGCGCTGTACACCAAAACGTTCGAAAAGTTAAATGAAAGAAAAGCATATAGAAACTTTCAATTAAATGCAATAATATATTTTTCGAACGAAATAAAAATGTACAATTTCCGTTTTGCAATATTTTGTACTTAGAGGTCCACATATTAAAATAAATTGCTAAATTTTCAAAATAAATGACAAACGCCTTCCTTTTATTCAGATAGATACATACAATTTTTGCCGCATGTGTTAACAATTCATTGCGACACTCTTAGAAATATTATTTTTCTAAAATATAAATTTGAAGAGGTTAGGCTGATCTACATAAAAACGTTCGAAATACGGACTGTTTGGAAAAAGCACTCACAAGTTAGATAGAAACTTTGATAGTAGTATAGGTCGTATGATGCAAAATAGGAAGAACATTATTATGTTGTAACATTTTGTATTTTAGGCTGGCCTTAAGCATTCTGAATTATTCTATTCTGAAATAATCTATTTTTCCACTTTTCTTAATATCACTAAAGCATGAAAATAGTTTTAGGAAGTACTTAAAGATGTTTCAATTAGAGGTCTGATTGATTTGCTGACCTAGTATTTATTTGCTTTGTTGGTTGTATTCCTGATATTTGTTCCTTGTTTATTTTGTTCTGCCACCGAATATTGTTTTATGCTAGCATGTTGACAGTTGGGGACAGTCGGGGACTGGCGCTTTTGTCCTCAGTCCCTTGCCCGACTGTTATACTCGTACATTGACTATAAGATGAAATTGTAAGTATTGTGTGTATTGCGTGGCAAAATAAAGTGTATTATTTTTATTGTCATTATTATTATTATTGCTGAATTCAAGATAAATACCCTGTCTTGTGTGAAATAGAGATTGGAAATTGGGTCAGGAGTGAACAGTTTAAGGAATCCTACTTTAAAAATTTCATTATTAAAAAATTCACGTTCTTTGGGGTATGCTTATTTTAAGGCCGTCGATTATCAACAGGCATTCGGCTAGTTTTATCTGATCGCGGTCATCAAATAATTCGACTTGCTAAAACACTTCAACTTACTGAAACACTTTCCAACTCCAATGCAATTTTATTTAAACATCTCTGAAATGCGATACATTCAGTGGTGATATTTTGAAAATTGTCACATTACTTCAATAATTTATTATATTTGAAAAATTCATCGAAAACTAATGGAATTTACTCAAATAACGTCACGAAATATAAATCGTCTGGCTCTCTATATAGAAGCAGTGAATATTTCATGTATAAACTTTTTTTCATTCCTTTCATTCAGCGGCGATATTTTTAAGATTATCACAATGCTACAATAATTTATTTTACTTAAAACCATAGAGGTAAAATTACTTTCTAACTCCATGTTTAAAACTGCATCGAAAAAGGCAATATTATAGAATCGTCTGCTTTTCTATGAAAAATCAATACATGTTTCATTCATATCAGCTATATTGCAGACTCCAGAGCTAAATAATTTTTCGAAGAAATGAATATTTGCTTGAGCATTCTGAATTAGCTTCGTTGAAAAATCTGAATCTCTGTTGAGCTTTCTGAATTAGCTTCGTTTAACATTAAGCTTCGTTGTAGAAATAATCGTTTAACATTAAGCTCCGTTGTAGGAATAATCAAAATTTGATAATCATTTAAACTCAAAAATATTGTAATTGCGTTGGCGCAGTTTATAGATGCACAAAAGAATAAATAAGAGCGGTTTTTGGGACGGATGCAACACTAAATATAAATTAAAAAAAACTTTACAAATCACGATTTTGACACAAGATGGATGTCATATTTTATTTTAAAGTTGGTCACGTGATCTGTACATATAATATGGGTGCAATTATTATATTAATTTTTATTTAAATAACTACCGAACATATTTTTCTGAATTGTTTTTTTATATATTTTAGGGAATCTTTTGAATATTTCCTAAAATTTTCAAAGTAATTTGTGAAAATTGAATACGCTCTAAAAATGTTTAAAAAATTAGGTCCCATAGAGTTCAACGTACTTTTTTTCTTCAACTCGGATTCAATCTAAAACTAATTGGGTGATATTATTGATTTACATTTCCGTATGTCCCACAGACTGTCTCAACAACATACTAAAATTTTATTTTGATTAAGTCTTTTTTACGACAGTTAGCGTGCGAATGGGCAGACAGACAGAATAAACAAAGTCATAAATACTTTTCAACTCCTATGTTGTAAAGTGTTAAAAATATGGTTATAATTTGTTCACTAGTTTAGATAAAATATCACTCGTATAACTTATATTTATATTCCACATTTTCGCTCCATTTGTTATCACGATAAATACAAGAGTGAAATAAAGTACATTTTTACGAACTTTCCTTTAAAGTTAGTCTTTAAAACACTTTCTTAATTATTTGAAAATTAAATTGATTATAGGTTAGTCCCAACAGTCTATTAGATGAATTGAGGCAATTTGAAATTAATGCAAAATGTATCAGTAACTCTTACACGACTGACAATTTTAACAATTTGCCTAACTATTCCTTTATACATAAGTTATTTCTTAAGTGTATTGTCACGAGGCCTAACATTCGGTTCTCTTTTTGACGGATGTACACATTGGTGAACCAAAGAACGTGAATAAAAAATTGATATATTTGGTTTTTCTGTTTCTCCCTGAAAGAAGATAGATGTAATCTTTGCTTATGTTGGTGTGGTTTCTCTACCTTTCATTTCTGATATGGGGGCGGCTTTATACTTCGAAAAACAATTAATACACTTAATAATATATTATATATAGTACTAGATAAAGCACCCGTATTTGCCTGGGATTTATATAAGGGGTTAATTGAATCCTTTCATTATATTTATCAAAAGACATAGTCGAGACGTGTGCGAGCACACTCATGACTGTGCTACGGATGTTTTTCGGGTGTAATACGCCCTAAACAAGCATCTAAATACGTCTTAGCTTTCTACGTGATCCTAATGAATACGCCTTAAATCCGATGCTATACACATCGATATCTTACGCTCTAATGCACCTGCACATGTCTTTAAAACGCATTTCGCCATCCAAGCGAGCGTAATACGCCTAATGAGGGTTTGATACGCCCTAAATAAGTGCCTTTAATACGCCCTGAATGAATACGTCTTTCGATCTTTGACACAGGTTTTTCATCACAAATGGGCAGACAGACACACAAACAGACGGATATATCCATTTAGTATTATAGTTTATTAGCAAAGCTTTTACTTTACTATAAAATACACATTCCCCGTACTGTTTAATTTTCTGCAGTTATGAAAGATATATACCAATTTCCATGGGTATAAGTTCCAAATTTGCAAAACATGTTTTTTTTATTGCTAAAGTTTCAAAAAATGTCATTTTAAAATAAAAAAGCACGAAATATTTATCTTCTCACATCTTAAAAGAGCTTTGTAAGAGTTCAGTTTTAAGAAGCAGACCTGGACATTTTACGATGGAAGTTATTTATTTTGTTGTTAAGCTTATCCAAGCAAATTATTTTAATACCATGGAGTTTTTGCCATGTCGGTTTATTGTAGATGTGGTTAAACGCACATAAAGCTTGATTGCGTTTTTTTCGCAAACAGGCTTTATGTGCACTTTAGAAAAAAATAATAATAAATCTTCTGAGCGGATTATTTTTTTAAAAAGTGCGAATTTTTTGTATCTTTCTGCCATTAATTTAATTTAATGTCATGAGAAAATGCTGATAAATACAATGTGCTAGGAAAAACGAAACATATATGCTCTTTGAATTAAGATTTTGTATAGCGTGATCGTAACGTATTAGTATTATATAATTAGTTGTAAAAATATGATTAAAAATACGATTTTATAAAAAAATGCTTCCGTAAAATCATTTAGTACAAAAGAAAGTAGTATTATTTCTAAAATAACAACATTTTTATGAAAAGGATAAAATTGATTATAATGCTTATGTGAATGTTGTGGGTTTCAGAAGCAAGATCCAAAGGTTGAGGAGCGTATCAAAAAATAAGGGTCAGATCCACAACGAGGAGCATAGTAAACCGAACGTACAAACACGGTTGTCTACGGTTGCTTGTCCACTTCTTGTCGTCTAGAAATTGTCCTTTGTCTAAACTGGGACTAATGTTAATTTCATCTTAAATTCGGATTTTGGAAATTTTTAACTTTTAATCATGAAATTTACAAATATTTTATTGATTTCTAGTGTGGCTTATAAAATAATAAATATTAGCTTATTGGCTTCATGAGTAGTCGTGAATTTAAACTGATACATTGCGGAAGTGATAACTCGCGAATTACTTTTCCTTGTTATCCGGTGTTATCTGAAATTCAAATGGATTAATATACATAACTGTCTTCACTTACACAAAGGAAGAGACATAATTGATCAAAATTTATTATAATTTCATTTACGTTAAACTTGCTCAAGATAAAATTTTCATTACATAATATTTACAAAATTATCAGTTACTAAAACTATTGTTACAGATAATTTTACTTAGAGCCGGAGAATGTGATACAGTGGCATTATTAGACATATAGTCAGGCTTACAAATTTCCTCAAATGTATTATGACATCGGTTACCTTTTTTCTCGAGTGCTTCATCAATGCACTTAACATCTTTAAGAGCATTTCAACAAAACAAAGCGACTGATTGCATTCACAATTTTCAGAAAGAGCTATACTTTTACACTGTCTTTACATTTTTAAGTTAACTGCACTTTCTCGCACCCGACACATTTTTAAAAGCATTTGCGTCGACAATCAACAGTGGGAAATCAATGATGAATTAACAACATCACATTGTCACGCCATCTCTAAAGTCGAGGTCATAGAATAATGAACTTTTTCGATTATGTTATATGGGAGTACTTAGTATACTCTCACCCGTGTTCCCATTGGTTTTCCCGTGATCCTTTTTCCCATTGGCTCCAGTCATGTGGCTGGAGAGTATGCTGAGCTTCATTGGAGAATCTCCTATAGCCCTTGCAGTCTTGCTTGCGTTTGTGATACTCACGTGTCATGACGTCATAATTACATTTTTGACCATAAATGACTGTCCGCTCCATCATAAAAACTGCCGTCTTCATGTCTGGGGCTGGTGCCATATTATCGCTTTTGCGGACTGTATAGAACTTGTAAATCCTTTTATTACCACTGAATCACATCTATATTTTACAAACTATATTTACGGATCAAATATCATAGTGGCACCGTTGTGGCATTTTGTTATCGTGTTGATAACTTACAGACATACACAGGGTCGGCTGCATTTCTAAAAATGTGCGAAATGTGCTCAGGTTATAAAACATACTTATCAGTCAAAATTTGGAATTCCGAAATTTTAGGGGGAAGTACTTTCTCTATGCAATAATATGAAGAAGGTAAAATGTTTTTACAGACACGATCTCGGCATAATCCACTAAATAAAAGTCATTTCCTAATTGTTTTTAAATTTGATATTAGATTGAGTTTTTTTTTTGTTAATAAAAATTGTATTTTTAAATCCATTATTCATTGCATACTATTGCGATATCTATATCCCCGTATTAATACGCATTATGCTAAAAAGCAACATGTATAGTAATCCAATGTCATTACTACGAAGTCCATGCCACATTAACTTGGCGGCAGGTTTGGCGAAATGATACCATCTTGGCGACTTTTGCGAAATTTAGGAAATTTCTAAAGTCTAAAATTCGATTACTCCATAAATTTGGCAGGTATTTAGATTTTTATTTTGCAATGTTATGGAATAAAATAAATACTCTGACCAATCCCCGTCGCGAAATTCTGTCAAATGGATTTTCATAACACACGTAAACAAAATAATAATTACTTTTTTCCGAAACCTGTTTTATTACCGGTTAAATACCTGTTAAATTTTTAATTTAGTACCTACTCTGTTACTAGCGATGGTTTGTTATTTTAGATATTTTTGGACAGCAGGTTGAGAGTACTTAAAAGTTACGATAAAACATTATTTTGTGTTCCAGGATGCCGAATCTATAATCATCTATCGAGCACATTTTAACTCATATTTTTGACTTTATTATACATATGCAATGTTTTATACATATATTATTTATTTTAGGAGAATAAATAAATTTCTTTCTATGAGCATTTGCATTTCAAATTGTTCCGTTCCTTTATCGATCCCAGTTTTAGAATAATTAATACCCGGTAAATGTCCTATTTATATGTAAGATAATGACCATTCCTTCATAGCCCACAAAAACAATGAGAACAAGCGGTGTGAAATATATCCCTCGCGAAATTATCAAAGATTCATCAAAGCGATAATAAACCTCACCCTAATAGTGTTGGGGAATAATTAAATTAATGAGTTTCTTCTAAAATAGAAAATTACCTTATTAATTTTCGTTTTTCATTTTTGTTTGCCATTTTTGTGCTGAAATTTATTTTCGATTAATTAACTTTAATGACTCGTTTCGATAATGTATATGAAGATTGAAAAGTGCGTATAAGCGTTCTGCATGTATACTTTGGTTTTTAATCCAGGTTGATAACACAACGAATTATTGATTATTTCATTTAATTATTAAATGCATTGATCCCGGGAGTCAATTACGTATTAGGGATTGCAAACCCGGGCTATTTTGTAATGGCATCCTAACACAATCATAAAATTTTAAGAAAGAACGAAGGCAATATATTTTTGAAATATTCAAAAACATATACATTTTAGTTAACGTTCTGACGTGGTGTACATAGTGTAAGAAACTCTCTTCTAAATTAACACATACTCCCACTATAAAAATAAGGTAAGCATCATATATTAAAGTTCCAGATATTCTTTTATAGCAGAGAAAGCAACTTTACGCTAGGTTAATAAAGCGTGTCTTATAAAATTGTTTGAGTAAAAGTACGGAGATCGGCCCCAGCATGTTTGTTTCGAGCGGAAAAAGAAATATAAGGGCTGAGACTGAAAAAGAAATAAATGTAAGAGCACTGAGTGAAAAATAAATGTAAGGGCTGTGAGAGAAACAGTAATGTAAATGCAGTGGAAAAAATCCTTTGAAAAATATTGGTCAATTGGAAGGCATTTTGGGGATACTATAAATGATAAATATTTAAGAAAAGGATACGAAAATATAATTCTTAATCATGCGATTGATTGAAGAAAGTAGAGAAATGAAGCGCACAATACACACCACGAGAACACCGGCCACACAATTAGCTACCATAAGCCTTCGAGCTGGTCGTGTGGTCTGGGTCTTCAACACCCCAAGAACAAGAATGAGGACAGTTCTTTTCTGCAGTATCACTCATTATGGGATTATAATGTATGTTCCAATTTTCTTAAGTTCTTCCCAATAAATTGAAATTTGTAAAAGAACAAAATTTGGGAAATATATTTTTTGAAATTTTAAAGAAAATCATTTGACTTATAGACATATGATTTTTTTCTACAATAAACACAAAATCTTAATTAAAAATATCAAAACAAAAATGATATTTTATGGATTAGTTGAGATGTTACACTCTGGAATATTTACCATTAGCCTATGGGTTGGTCGTGTGGTCTGGGTTTTCTACTCTGGAATATTTGCTGCCAAAATTGCCAAATTGCTGCTCATGTCCTTGTTGACGAGTCGGTCGGTATGGGTCTTCAACTCTGGAATATTTAGTATGCGAATATTAGACATTTAAATATTTTGTTTTGATCGAGTAGACAAGTAATTAAATATAACGTCCCGTCATACAGAAAAGTTATATTTGTAATTATTTTATATCAAATGTTAAAAAAATACATTTATTTTAGGTTCTCACTTGTCATATTTTCTGGTAGAACACAAGTGCAATTTTGTTCCACGTGAGTAGTCTCTTGAGTTAAAAAATATATATATTTTTCCTTGTGCCCAGACATTAGAGAATGCTCTTCGATCCATTTCATGTAACAGAATAAAATATAAGAAGCGCTTAGTAACCGATTATATAGAGTGTCTTTTTCCGGAGATTAATGAATTAATTTCTTAAAAATATTTTTCTTAATTATATCTCTAGTATCAATTCAATTTTCTTAATTATATCTCAATTCTTTTCTAAATATATTTCTAGTATCAATGTTTACAGAATGGGTAAGAAAGTTACATATAAGAAAGTGTAAATGAGCACATAAAAAAAAATCTGATGTGGGCAACACATGACTTTCCTTATATAATGCAATGAATTTACTACTTTTTCAGTAAAAAAAAATCAGATGTGGGCAACACATGACTTTCCTTATATAATGCAATGAATTGGCTTCTTTTACAGTAAAAAAATAGTTTTCTCTTATAGTAGATACTTATATTCTTTCCAAGATATTGAATATTCGACAATGAGTCGTCATTTTCATTGATTTAGCGTCATTTTAATCCATTTGGCGAGATTTCAAAAAGTCGCCAAGTTGGCGACATTCCGCCAAATTCGTCGCCAAACTCTTGCCAAGCTTTACTGAGAGAAATAAGTTATTCTTATAGCAGATAAATGACTATTGGTGTTCAAATACAAAAGTATTACTCGAAGTATATTTTCTCATGAATGGAACGAGCTACATCCACGAGAATGATGTCACAAAATTTATTGCATGATATTACACATGAAAAGTGAACATGTTTCTCAATAGGAAATATACATATTTTTTATTTTATATGACTTTTTGATAATTTTTTTGAAAAGTGTGCAATATCTCGAGAACGGTTCATGATAGCGTTCTAAAATTCATGTTAATCGTTTTTTAATGAAAAATTACATAAGAAATGACTATTTACGTAAGTTTATTGGCGGTTTTGTTTTTTTGACGATTTTTTCACAATTTCACTCGAAAATTTAGGAGGGTTCTGGACATTCGATTACGTTTAAAAACAATAGGCTTCCAGTGTTTACGGATTGTAAATTTTGTACCAAATTTCGTTTGAATCGGTCCATTCGTTCGTCAGTTATCATCTCCACAGACCCACTGACACACACACACACAAACACACACACACACTGACACCACTTCAAAAATGTTTGATTCGTGATCAGGGATGCTTGGAACGTGCTCTCCCGTCGAAAACTCGAATTCGAATTTTCGACCCCGTCACAATACTTTCCTTATACATTATATATATAAAGAAAGTAATAGGTTTTTCTTATAGTAGATACTTATATGCTTTCATAGATATTGAATTTTCGACAATAAGTCGTCATTTTTATTGATTTAGCGCCATTTTAATCCATTTGGCGAGATTTTCGTTAATTTGACAACATTTCAAAAAGTCTCCAAGTTGACGACATTCCGCCAAATTCGTCGCCAAAATCTCGCCCAGCTTTACTGACCGAGAAATAAGTTATTCTTATAGCAGATAAATGACTATTGGCGTTCAAATACAAAAGAATTACTCGAAGTATCGTTTCTCATGAATGGAATGAGCTAGATCCACGAGAATGATGTTACCAAATTTATCGCATGGTATTACATATGAAAAGTGAACATGTTTCTCAATAGGAAATATATATTTTTTATTTTATATGACTTTTTGATATTTTTTTTTGAAAAATGTGCAATATCTCGAGAACGGTTAATGTTAGCGTTCTAAAATTTATGTCAATCGTTCTCTAATGAAAAATTAAATAAGAAATGTCTATTAGCGTAACTTTAATAGCGGTTTTTATTTTTTGACGATTTTTTCAAAATTTCACTCGATAATTTAGGGGGTTCTGGACATTCGAGTACGGTTAAAAATAACAGACTTTCAGTGTTTACGGATTGTGATATTTTTACCAAATTTCGTTTGAATCGGTCCATTCGTTCGTCAGTTATCGTCTCCACAGACTCACTGACACACACACACACATGCACACACACACATACTTTCACACACACACACACACACACACACACTGGCATCACTTCAAAAGTGTTTGATTCGTGATCAGGGATGCCTGAAACGTGCTCTCCCGTCGAAAACTCCAATTCGAATTTTCGACCCCGTCACAATACTTTCCTTATACATTATGTATATAAGGAAAGTATAAAAGAGATATGAATATTTTTCACTATATAAAAGTGTAACTGGTTGTCATTTGTAAAACTTTACAACAGAGTTGAAAAAAGTTTATGACTTTGAACAATCTGTCTGTCTGTCTGTTCGTTCGCACGATAACTGCCGAAGAATGACTTTATCAAAATGAAATTCTAGTACGTTGTTGAGTAGGTCGCTTGGATATATGGGAATATAAATGAATAATATCACTCAATTAGTTTTAGATTGAACCCGGGTTGAAAAAGGGAAATACATTGTCAAACATTTTTTAAGCAAAGTTAAAATTCACAAATTGCTTCAAAAATTTTAGGAACTTTTTAAATTATCCCATAAAATACATAAAAAAACAGCATAATATATTCGATAGTTTTTTAAATAAACATTAAAATAATAATTACACACATATAAGATGAAAAGATCACATGACACACTTCAAAATAAATAATGGTATCCATCTTTTTTCCCAGAGTAAAAATCGTAAGTTCTTTTAAATTCAGATTTAGTGTTTTATTATGTCCTAAAACCGCTTTATTTTTTATTTTTTCTATGGATCTAAATTCTGCGCCTTCGTAATTACAATATTTTTGAGTCTAAATGATCATGAAACTTTGATTATATTTACAACGAAACCTAATTTTAAAGTATGCAGAATGGAAACAAATCAAGCTGTATGATGAGTTGTATAAGAATTGCTGATTTTTTAATGCAAAATTATTTAGCTCTACAGTCTGGAATATAGGTGATATGAATGAAATATTCATTGATTTTACACAGAGAAGCAGACGATTTTCTAGCATTGTCTTTTTCGATAAAGTTTTAAGCCTGGAGTTAGAAACACTTTTACCCCATGGTTTTAAGTTTCCAGGTAAAATAAGTTATTGTAGTACTGTGATAATTTATGAGAATGTAGACTAGTGAGTAAGATGAGTCGTATAAGAATTACTGAATATTTTCAAGCAAAATATTTAATTCTGGTGTCTGGAATAAAAGTGTATAAATGAAATATTCACTGCTTTTACATAGAGAGTCAGACGATTTATATTTCAACGACCGCATTTGAATAAAATTCATTTTTTTGGTGACGTTTTAAATTTCCAAGTAAAATAAATTATTGTAGTTTTGTGACAATTAAGAGAATATCACCGCGTAATGTATCGCATTTTAGAGAAGAGATACATTCAGCGGAATGAAGAGTGAAAGTGAAGAGTTCAGAGTGAAAGTGTTTCATAATCAGTGCTTTATGCATGATTGATACTTTCTTGATTTTGTTTGTATCATATGCAGAATATCACAGTTGCTGAATATCACAACTGCTGACGCAGTTGTTAACTGATATTATTTCAAATTTTGACAAGCTTGACAAGTAAATCTATAGAAACATATTTCAGAGAAATTACATTCATCAGACGATCTCGTTTGATATTTTTTGATAAAATTCTTATCGTACTAATTCGTAAATGAATAAAATTACGTTTATTCTAAAACAAAAAAGATCAATCGTGCATAAAGCATTGATTATGAAACACTTTGCAAACGAAATGATATTTTATTTAAACATATGAATTGCAATTTTATCTAAATTATCACAGTATTACAATTATTTATTATATTTGAAAACTTAAAACTTCATTGAAAAAAATGAAATTTATTCAAATGACGTCATCGAAATATATATAACTTAGCTCTCTATGTAAAATCAATGAAAGTTTTATTAATATCACTATCTTCCAGACTCCAGAGTTAAATAAGTCTACGTGAAAGGAATTCAGCAATTTTTATATAACCCATCTTACAATTAAATGTTTACATTCTGCATCCATTAAAATTAGGCTTTGTTGTAGAAATAATCGAAGTTTGATGATTATTTAAAATAAAAAAAAACGTAATTCCGTTGGCACAGAATATAGATGCAGAGAAAATACGCAAAATTAAAGCTCTTTTAAGACGGATGTAACACTAAATATAAATTGAAAATAACTTTAAATGTCACGATTTTTGCACTGGGGAAGAAAGGTAGATGCCATATTTTAATTTGAAACGGATCATGTGATCTTTTCGTATAATATGGGTGTACTTATTAGTTAAATTGGTATTTGAAATCTACCGAACATATATTGCTGAATTTTTTTCTTTTTAATTTTATGGGATTATTTGAACATTTTCTAAAATTTTCGAAGCAATTTTTGATTTTTAATTTCAATTAAAAACTCTTTGAAAAATTAGATCCCTTAGGGTTTAATGTATTTCACTTTTTCTGCACGTGTTCCATCCAAATCTAACTGGGTGATTTTATTCCCATATGTTCCACAGACCGTCTCAACAACAAACTAAAATTTCATTTTGATAAAGTCATTTTTACTGCAGTTATCGTGCGATCGGACAGACAGACAAACAGACAGACAGAATATCCACAATCATAAACTCTTTTCAACTATGCTGGAAAGTGTTATAAATGTTATTATACAATTAATGTTTATTAGTCATTAAAATCCTTGCTTCATTTACTTCGAAAACATATTTTGCTCTTCCGTTTTCACATTATTGTAGTAACATATTTCTGTAAAAGATTTAGTTGCAGTTGGTCGCTTACGTCATCATTGAATACACGGAATTTTAATCTGGTTTAATATTTAATTAATTAGAAGACTTTTTTAAAATTAAACAAATATATTGCTTATAAAGTTTTGTTATTACAATAAGGTATTTTAAGATAACGCAATTTCTTACTTTATTAATGTAAAGCAATGTAAACAAACCCATATCTTCGAATATAAACATATGCTTTTTGCCATTCGGTAAATTATAAAAACGTGTATAAATTACTCCCAGTCGAAATTATGTTGTTAGATAATATGCTTGTTTCTATTCGGTAAACAATAATAACATACGTAAATTACTCACACTCGAAATTATGTTCTTTGATAATATGCATGTTGCCATTCAGTGTACGATAATAATGTGCGTAAATTATTAAAACTGTAAATTATGTTGTTCGATATTGCAATGCGTGGTAATTATATTTGAATATATTATACACGCGCGACTCGGATTAAAATTTTAAAATATCGCAAAGTCAGTTTCGTCAATGTCTAAAATCTCAACCTCATCCAAAATCTGACTTCATTTCGTTGAGTTATTTCGGCTCAGTTCATTGCAATGTCGTGCAAATTACGTTTGTGCATATTATGCACGGTTATCCAAAAAATGGAAAACTTTCTCCACTTTCGTTTTGCCTATGTGTATTAATCCAACTTCGTATAAAACTTCATTGGCTTCATTTTGCTGATTTGCTTTGGCAAAAATATGGTTATTTCGATTTGGTGTCCAACAGACTGCATAATCGATTGACAAATGGAAAAATAAAAAAAAAATATTTTACAAAATAACACAGACTAAAATTTTGGTTTCCTCCTGTTACTTTCCTTATATACATAATGTATAAGGAAAGTATTGTGACGGGGTCGAAAATTCGAATTCGAGTTTTCGACGGGAGAGCACGTTTCAAGCATCCCTGATCACGAATCAAACACTTTTGAAGTGATGTCTGTCTGTGTGTGTGTGTGTGTGTGTGTGTGTGTGTGTGTGCAAGACCTGGAAACTGGGGACATTCGTATGTTTACACACCAACAAACCGCGGACCACCTTCACACCGCGGACGTCCTCGGTTTGTTTTATTGCGAAAACGTGAATCTGAGGACTAAATTTATAATGTAAAAGTTTTTTTTTATAAATCTGGAGGTAGTCCTCGATTAGTAGGCTTATAGTGTATTGTGTGTATGACGCGCTCATCAGGTGTGTATCCGATAAAATCGAGGTCCCCGCTTTCATGTTATAAAATGTGTTTGGACGGAGGTCCTCGTTTACTCGTAATATCCACACGTTTGATATTACACAACCGGTTTTGGGTACTTACAAGTCAAAATTGTAGGTTTTTTTATTCATCGTATTGATTATTTTATTCTGCGCTTAAAGATTGAATTGTATTTTGACTTTAATGCCGTTTCTAACTGTTTGATATATGCAAAATTCCCTTTTCAAGTCCGTAAGCAAGGAGTAGTTTTTTGGGGTTAATCTCTCTTCGGAAAAAATCTATGAAAAGTACGTAAACATAAGATCGTACCAGACCTACCCCCCCCCCTCTTTATTATTCATATTTAGGAGGGGGCTATCACGGAAAAAGTTGTCAGGGTCCCAGCTGGGGATGATGCTGGCCTGATCTGTTATCAACACAGATTATTTTTTGTGAATGCTTAAGGATATATTTTTCGGACGTGAAGCTGGGGAGGGGGGAGGGGGAAGCCCTCAAATCCGCTATTGTCAGAAACAAGACGTTTCGCTACATTTTTCAATGTGCTAAAATAGAATGAAAAAAAGTGTTCCAATTATTTTTAATCATTCTAATCCTCACTTTAACAAATTTTAATTTTAATTTAGAATAAAATTCAGTGTAGTCGATCAGTTATATTTTGTAGTTCAGCATGTAGACTTTATTTCAATAAATCTAATTTTTATCTGTGCAAAAAGTTAACTTGGCAGAACAGGCTTCATCTATTTTCAAATTTATTGCAATGGAATTAGTAATATTTCATTTCACACACGCATTTATTTTTATGCTATTGTTAGTTATACATAGGCTGTAGGTTCTTGTCGGAGATCGCGTTAAGGTTGGTCCCGCCTGAGATAGCCAAAGATTTATTTTGGGGACTTAAAACTGCAAATAAAGCAATAAACAAAGCATCAAATCTTACACACAATAAACCGCGTTTACCTTACACCTTTCTGGTAGGTCGGACGGTCTGGGTTTCAACAACAACAACAACACAATAAACCGCGGACATTTTTTACACTCGGTGAAACGCGGACATTTTTTACACACAGTAAAACGCGGACATTTTTTACACACAGTAAAACGCACACATTTTTTACACTCAGTAGAATGCGGACATTTTTTACACACAGTAAAACGCGGACATTTTTTACACACAGTAAAACGCGGACATTTTTTACACACAGTAAAACAGGGACATTATTTATACCAGTAAAAAGCGGACATTTTTATACGCAATAGAACGGGGACAGAAATTATCGATTAGCTAGGCTATTATTATTATTAGGAATTCTTAGCAACTTATATACCGAACATCAAACTATTAATATTCCAAATTCAAGAACTTTTTAATCAAAGAAATTCTTTACGTACCGTTTATTAGAAAATAGAAAAGCTTACAAAATTATTCTAAAATCCAAATGTTAAAAATTTACGTTCCATGTCCAGTGTGATATACCGCCCGTGTAGGGAACAATGAAAACATTATTTCATTTTATTATATTATTTTTAATAGTTAAGTTATTCTTTACTATATCTTCGTTTTGTATTAATGTTTTTCTCTATATGTTATGATTAACTCATGCCTCCATAACATGAGTTTATTGCTAATAAAGAAAGTTAAAAACAATATGAAATGTAAAGAATTGCATATATTAAAAAACAAATAATGGAAATGTATTTTAAAAAATTACGGGTATTTAAAGTTAGTATTACTAAACAAATATCTAATTAGCAAATTAATCAGTTAAGTAGGAAAAAGAACCCAGTAAAATGTTTTCCATATTAAGTACGGAGGAAACATAGAGGATTTTATTGGAACTGAATACATAATAGGTGCAGGCATGTAATCAGGAGTGATATCGGGGTATATCCCCCATGCCAGAAATTCAAAGTTATCAAAATTTGATTTCATATACCCCCCCCCCCCCGAAAAAAAAACACTTTCTAGCTACGCCCTTGCATAGGTGCACATAAGGGTGCTTATGGGCATGAAGCCCCCGAGACGCCATTTTAATATACAAAAAGAGTAAAAATAACAAATATTTCTCTAAAAGAAATTCTTAATCCCCCCAGAGAAAAATCTGGGTGGGATATATATCGATACAACTAAATGTATCGATATATATGCACAATTAAGTGCATATATTCCACACTTAGGTGCATATTTTGTGAATATTTTGCAATAATTTTGAGCATCAGAAAAATTATTCATATATAATGTTGAGCATATTTGCATATTATTTGGCCTAAATATTGTGCATGAAAATCCGCGCCCTACTCATTAAGATAAGGAATGAGTTGGTTAAAAATATAAAGTTGTGACGAGACTTTAGAAACAATCCTATCAACATGAGTGTCTTATCGGACTAGTCCGCCCTGAGCCCAACAAGAGGAATATACCGTTTTTTTTAGAATAACTCAAAATTCGGAGCATCTAGAATGTCTAAATTTTATATATCATTGTCCTTTGGGGTATATTACATTTCATCGCATTTCGAACCTTATCGGGCTAGCCCGTCTTGGCCCACCATAGAAATTTACTCGCTTTTCAAGAATAACTCGATCAATCGGAGTAGCTAAAAATGTAAATTTAGTATATCATTTCCTTTTGGATGGAATTTAATTTAGATTTTAAACCTCATCGGGCTAATCCATCTTGGGTACGCTGAAGAATGCTTTCGTTCTTGAAGAATAACTCGAGAATTGCAATAGCTAAAAATTCCAAGTTCGACATGTCGCTAGCTTTTGTGGTATATTTAAGTTTCTTCGGATTTGAACTTTATCGGGATAGCCCGTCCTGGGCCCGACATGGGAATGGACATTGCTTTTTTAGAATAACTGGAAAATCGGGGCAACTAGAAAATATAAATTTAGTACATCCTTACTTTTCGAGGAATATTTAAATTCCTTCGATTTTGAACCGTATCGGGCCCGCCTTAGAAATTCACTTTTTGTAGGGAATAACTCTAGAACAGGAGTATATAAAAGTTCCAAGTTTGGAATGTCGTTGTCATTTGCGGTATATCTTAGCTCATTGGATTTAAAACCTTATCGGGCTAGCCCGTCCTGGGCCTAAAAAAAAGAATGTACTCGTTTTTTTAAGAATAACACCAAAACTATAGCAGCTTGAATGTCTAAATTTAGTATATCATTGTATTTTAGGGTATATTTTATTTCTTTGGATTTTGAACCTTATCAGGCTAGCCCGTCTTGGACCCGACGTAGAAATGTACTTGTTTTTCGAAAATAACACGAAAATCGAAGCAGATAAATAAATCAAAATTTAGTATATCATTTTCTTTTGGGATAAAGTTTAATACTTTCGAATTTGAACCCTATCGGGAGAGCCCACCCTGACCCCGACATAGTAATGTACTCGTTTCTTAAATAACTCAAGCAGAACAGCTAAAATATTTTATAAATCATTGTTTTAGGGGTATATTTTAATTCTTTAGATATTGAACCTTATTGTGCTAGACCGTTTTAGGCCCGTCTTAGGAATGCACTCGTTTTGGGGGAGCAAGTTTAGCACGATCGCATTCCTAACACGATCGCATTATTAAGGCTGACTCAAGACGGGATAGCCCGATGAGGTTCAAATTATAAATTATGATAAACCCCAAAAGAAATTGATATACTAAATTTAGAATTTTTAGCTGCTCCGATTCACGAGTTATTCTCGAAAATAGTACATTATCACTATGTCGGGTCCGAAGACGGTCGAGCCCGAAAGAATCAAAATCCAAAGAAATAATATATAAGACATATCGCAAATGACAACGACATTCTAAACTTGGAAATTTTAGATACTCCGGTTCTAGAGTTATTCCCCCAAAAAGTGAATTTCTAAGGCGGGCCCAAAACGGGTTCGCCCAAAACGGTTCTAAATCGAAGGAATTAAAATATTCCTTAAAATATAAGAATGTACTAAATTTATATTTTCTAGTTTCCCCGATTTTCCAGTTATTCTAAAAAATAGGTCCAAGGTAGGGCCCAGGACGAGCTACACCGATAAAGTTCAAATCCTAAGACTTTTAAATATACCCCAAAAGCCAACGACATGTTAAACTTGGAATTTTAGCTACTTCTCGCGTTATTCTTCAGAAGCGAATGCATTCTTCAGCTGATCCAAGACAGGCTAGCCCAATGAGGTTCAAAATCTAGATTAAAATCCATCCAAAAGGAAATGATTTGCATATACCAAAGACTGCAAATACGACCAAAAGTCTTAAATGGCACGAATTTCTGGGACGTTAGCAGGGTTGATGTACTTATCAACAAATTCGACATTTTCTGACTTCAAAGGTTCCAATACGATTTTTGCGAAATGAGTGTTGGCTCGGTCAGGTCAAAAGACATATTCACCTTTTCTATAATTAACACGTATATGATGAATGAGCCTACGCGTAATACATTCTTTTTGGTAATCCAGATTTGTGGATAAATGATTGGCTGATACCCTTTGGCATAATCGGTATATAGACCAAAACGTTTTGTTTAAATTTAGCTTTTTTCCAATATTTAATATTAGATGGAGTGGCGGACACGTCTTTGGTGTAAAATTCACCGTTTCCACAGATGCTCAAATGACAGCGGATAAAACAAAACTCGCTATCTATATAATAAAAGGCAATGTCTATGTGTGTGTCTGTGTGTGTGTGACTTACACACTATACGTTCAGCGACCGCGCGTCGGAGAGCTACGAAATTTCGCAATCGGAGATCCGGTGGGGGGGGGGGGGGACACGTAAAACCCGATTTTTAAAATTTGAATTATTTTTTTAGTTATTTAATGTTTTATGCGATTTCGAAGGTTTTTCCTTTTTTTCTCCACCATCCAGACGTCGTAGAAAAAAACAAATCACACCACCGGAAAGAGCAGACAAATGCGAGTAAAAATATATCAATCTCAAATCTCAGGAACAAATTATAATATTTTTTAAAGATTTTAAAACAAAAGTCACTTTCGGTTAAAAAAAACGAACTTTGGTTTTTAAATCCTCTCATCTCAAAAAGTACTAATGATTTCGACTATGGAATGAGAATATTTTAAATGATATTAATGAAAAGCGTAAACACTGAAGAAATAAAAAAATAAAAATAAATAAAGTTATGGAGATTGTCACGGTGCCTTAAAATTTCCTTTTTAGTTTTAACGTCATTAAACTAAACCAAACTTTGTTAACTCCACGGGGTTGAGAGCACGGTAGCCCAGTGGTTAACGCGTTGGAATTGCACTCGGTAGGCCCGGGTTCCATTCCCGCCACTGCCAAAACTGCAGCCGTGTTCACGCGGAGTACGATCACGTTAAACATGTGGGTCTGTAAGTCCCTCTGAGAGGTTGGTGATAGGGGAAGGAGGGTACGGTTCCTGTGGATGCCTCCCCCACTGGGTTCCGGTCTAAATTGGGTGAATAAAAAGAAAGTTATGGAGATTGTCGCGGAGAGCGCGGTTGTCCAGTGGTTAGCGCGCGGGAATTGCACTCGGTAGGCCCTGGTTCGATTCTCGCCACTGTCAAAACTGCCGCCGTGTTCACGCGGAGTACGATCACGTTAAACATGTGGGACCGTAAGTCCTTCCGACAGGTTGGTGGTAGGGGAAGGAGGGTACGTTCCCTGTGGATGCCTCCCCTGTGGATGTCATGGGTTTTGGTCAAAATTGGGGGGGGGGTGCACTTCCTGGCCATCCAAACAGTTACCTTACACCTTTCTGGTAGGTCGCGCCAGCGAGTTTGCCACGGTCAGAATTTTCAAGGGTAGCGAACAGGCTGGTCGCCAAAGGCGGCTAGTCCAAAATAAATTGTCTACTGTCGAATTTTCGAAGCAAGTAGCGACATTTGGTTTTCGCAAGCTTCATTTGGATATTCGTTCGAGATGGAATGCAAACTTCGACGTTTTCCAAACTACGGACGTTCCAACTAACACTATAAGCGCTTCAATTACATTGACTTAAATTTGGACATGCGAACATACGGGTGGAAGAATCTCTCAAAAACACGGCTATGGGACAAACCCTATCCCAAACAGGTTGACCCCCATTTGCAGGCAGTTGACACCTTTGACACCACCCATCAGAGATAACGTACAATAGATCAGAGGATACGACTCTCCTGACCCACAGGAAGTAGATAAAAGAATTTGAGAGCGGAGAATTTTAATCCTTCAAACAGTGACCTCTAGAATAAAATTTGTTAGGAGTTTCTTATTCATCCAATATACTTCCATAGTTTATACATGTTTAACATAAATACTCTATATTATTTATATATATTCATTTTCAATTTCTTTACAATTTTCAAGCTCTCAAAACCTTAAGCCACAAAATAAGTCCGTGAATTTAATCTGGGAACTTTGGATTTCCGTCCTAATTTTTTACTTTTTCTATTGTTCATTCTTATTAGGTCTCAATAAATATGACAGAGTTGATTAAGTATATAGCATTCGATTTACAGAATTTATCATTATACTTGCAATGGAGTACAATAGAGAAACATTGTTTTTCCAAATCAGCGTATTTTCTTTCAAAAAGAAAATGAAATATAGATAAGTAACGTATGCAACTCATGATTTCCACTACAGATTAACAGATTCTTATTTTGTTGGAAAACAGCAACACAAATTAGAACTTTCTTCAACCAGATATCACTAAAATGAATAGGCTTATTGCAGTTACCAATTAAAATATGCACAAAAAGTTGAAGTAAATTGGTTCATTATTTCGTGAGATATGGTGTTTCTGGAGAAAAGTAAAATATCTAATATCTAGTAAGTAACTATTAAACATACTATTAAACTAACTATTAAACAATAGTGTCCATTAATTATTGGTAAAATGTACTTAAGTTATTTTGTTACATAATAATTGTGAAAATATATAATGTTTTAGGATTTTCCCCATTTTGGATCAATAACGACTATATCGCAAGAACGGTGTAGATTATCGTTCTAAAAATTATGTCATTTGCTTTTAAACAGAACTTTACATATTAATTGGCAATTTTCGCAGGAAATTTTTAAATGTAATTACGTTTCAATATAGTTCCGATATTCGGGGAAAATTAACTGCAGTTTGGCTCAATTCGATTTTCTCATAACATAATTTATTTTTAATAGTTTCTTTATTTTTTTTTTATTTTTTTTTATTTTACAAAATCTTTTTGAAAAATCGGTATAAAGAACCTAAATGATTACAATTATAGTGTGTTACCCTTCACTTTAAAGAGCAAAAAAAATCGATTAAAACCGCACTTCCTAACAGTATACCTAACAGTGGGTGGAGGGGGTAACTTGCCTCCCGTTGGGACTAATGACATCACGAAAAATAAAATTATATTGCGGTTATCTTTCACAACAATGATTGTAACTATGAAGTCACGTGGTCATTGAGCCATAAATAAACTCTTATGTATGATTATCTCAAATTTTGTTCTATGCTGTCATGTTAAAAAAATATGAAGTTTAGAATAAATTTCGAACTCGAATTAAAAAAAAAGTATATCATGTTCTAGATTATTTATAACAAAGCTGGATATAAGATTTCATGAAAATCCGTTAATATTCGTGGCCGCTATCGGGAATACAAGAAATCGACCACAGACAGACGGAGGGACATCATTCAAAAAAAAGGCAAAATGTGTTCAGGAGGTCTTAAAACATATTGGCATCAAAATCTCGAATTTGAGAAAACGATTATGTATGTAATACTACTACACGAATATCTATGTGATATACACCATATGAATACAAAATATTATAAACAAGAAAGATCAATAATGCATAAAGCATTGATTATGAAACATTTTCCAACTGCAATGCAATTTTATTTAAACATCTCTAAAATGCGATACATTCAGCGTGGTAGTATTTTTAAAATTATCACAAAACTACAATAATTTATTATATTTGAAAACTTAAACTTCATCGAAAAAAAATGAACTTTATTCAAATGATGTCATCGAAATATAAATGACCTGGCTCTCTATGTAAAAGAAGTAAATATTTCATTATACACATTTATTTTATTCCTTTCATTCATCACAATACTACAATAATTTATTTTACTTAAAAACTTAAAACCATGGAGGTAAAAGTAACTTGAATCTGTGTTTAAAACTTCATCGAAAAAGTCTGCTATAAAATCGTCTGCTTAAAACTTCATCGAAAAAATCGTCTGCTTCCCAATATAAAATCAATGAATGTTTCATTCATATCAGCTATTTTGCAGACTCCATGAGCTAAATAATTTTCCGTTAAGGAAATTCAGCAATTCTTATACAATTCATCTTACAGCTTGGTGTGTTTACATTCTCCATAAATGAAAATTAGACTTCTTTGTAGAAATAATTAAAGTTTAATGATCATTTAAACTCAAATATATTGTAATTGCGTTGTTTCAGAATATAGGTGAACAGAAATTAAGCAAATAAAGCGATTTTAGGACGGATACAACACTAAATATAAATTAAAAATAACATTAAAAATCACGAATTCGACCCAAGGTGGATGGCATTGATTATTTAAACTCAAATATATTGTAATTGCGTTATTTCATAATATAGATGCACAGAAAATAAGCAAAAACAAAGCTGTTTTAGGACGGATACAACACTCAATATAAATTAACAAGATCAACCATGCATATAGCATTGATTATGAAACACTTTCCAACTCCAATGCAATTTTATATAAATATCTCTAAAATTCGATATATTTATTCCTCGGTAATATTTTTAAAACTATCAAAATACTACATTAATTTATTATATTTGGAAACTTATAACATCATCGAAAAAAATGAACTTCATTTAAATAACGGCATTGAAATATAAAATGCCTGGTTTAAACATCTCTAAAATGCGATACATTCCTAGGTAATATTTTTAAAATTATCATAATACTGCAATAATTTATTATATTTAAAAACTTCATCGAAAACAAATGGAATTTATTCAAATGACGTCATCGAAATATAAATCGCTTCTATAAAAATGTAGCATTTCATTCATAAACATTTTTCCAATTCTTTCATTCATCACAATACTATAATAATTTACTTGATTTAAAATTTAAAACCATGGAGATACAAATAATTTAACTCTATGCTTAAAACTTCATTGAAAAAATCGTCTGGGTTCTTTGTGTAAAATCAACGAATGTTTCATTCAAATCAGCTGTATTGCAAACTCCATGAGCTATATAATTTTGCTTTAAAGAAATGCAGCAATTCTTATACAACACATTCTACATCTTTTGGTGTTTGCATTTTTCATAAGTCGAAATTAGGCTTCGTTATAGAAATAATCAAAGTTTGATAATCATTTAAACTCGAATATAATGTAATTGTGTTGTTTCAGTTAGTAGATGCACAGAATTTTAGCAAAAATAAGGCGGTTTTAGGACGGATACAACACTAAATATGAATTAAAAATAACTAACTTTAAAAATAACGATTTTGAGACAAGTTGGATGCCATATCTTATTTTGAAGTGGGTCACGTGATCTCTTCATAAAAAGGATGTAATTATTATTTTAATTTTTATTTAAAAAACTACCGAATATATTTTGCTAATTTTTATTTATATATTTTATGGGATAATTTGAATATTTCCTAAAACTTTCGAAGCAATTTGTGAATTTTAAATTCGCTTAAAAAATGTTTGAAAAATTAGGTCCCATAGGGTTCAATGTATTTTATTTTTTCAATCCGGGTTCAATCCAAAACTAATTGTGTGATGTTATTCATTTCTATTCCCACAGGTTCCACTGACCACCTGAACAACTAAAATTTTGATAAGGTCATTTTTGCAGCAGTTATCGTGCTAACGGACAGACAGACAGACAGACAGAATGATCAAAGTCATAAACATTTTTCAACAATGTTGCAAAATGTTAAAAAGAACTTTAAAAATCAAGATTTTGACACAAGATGGATGCCATATTTTATTTTGAAGTGGGTCACATGATCTCTTTTTATAATATAGGTGTAATTATTATTTAAAATTTTATTTTAAAAACTACTGAATATATTTTGCGGAATTTTTTTCATTTTTTTATGGGATAATTTTAATATTTCCTAAAACTTTCGGAGGAATTTGTGAATTTCAAATTCTCTTAAAAAATGTTTGAAATATTAGGTTCCATAGGATTCAATGCATATCATTTTTTCAACCCGGGTTCAATCCAAAACCAATTGTTTGTTATTATTCATTTATTTTCCAATATGTCCCACCTACTGTCTGAATAATATAGTAAAATTTCATTTTAATAAAATCATTTTTAAGGCAGTTATCGTGCGAACGGACAGACAGACAGACAAAATGAACAAAGTCATATACACTTTTCAACTATGCTGTAAAATGTTAAAAATATGTAAATACTCGTGTCATTTTAGCTTGAATTAAATGTTGAAATATCGCACAAACGATATCCAGAAAATGCGTGTTTCATTGCAGAAATAATATAATTTCAACATAATATAAAATGTTTATGTACATGTACACGTATGCGTAAAAAAATATTATATGCAACAAAAAATCTAGAGTATGTGTTTTATATAAAGAATTAAAGTTTTCAGCAAAAAGCAATGAACACAGGTTTTGGTGAAAATCAGAAGAATGCCCCTTGCTCTAAGTTTCCCACGGTAGAGAAGAATTTTTCAGGGAAGAATGTATTTCACCCCTCATTTGGGACTCCAAGGGGATAATGATTGACACTAATCTTTCTTTGCGGCTAAGCAGGGGGCTGCCGGACACTAAAATATTCGTCTAATGGCCAAAGAGTGTAGGTAGGTATTCGAACGTTTTGAGAAAGAGTTTATACAGAGTCTTTACAATTAAAGTTCCACTTTGAAATGGCCATAAATGGACAACTACTGGACAGAATGCTATCAAACTTGGTAATAGTTTACATGAGATCATGGGATTTTATTTTCCGGAAGAAAAAAAAAAGTTCAAAAACTCCAGGGGGAATGGCAAAGGTCCGAGGGGCAAAATATACCTTCATGTTCGAAAGAACTTCGTGGGCAAAATAGACCTTCATGTACCTTAAAATGTTCGATTTTCCAAATAAATTAGAAACGGCTCCTTTAAAATTTGATAGAGGCTTGAAATTTTGCACATGGACTAATTATGTGATGAAAACACTCAATACGAATACAGTTTTTTTTAAATGTTCGTTTAAGGGGTGCTTCAGAGAAAAACGTCCGAAAGATGAATTTATGAAAAAGAAAAAAAACATGCTTCGGGATGAGATAGAGATGTCAAATGTGTTGTGCGGATAGATAGTTTGGAAGGCAGAGAGTGTACAGTTTCAATTTTCCAATATTTTCTACCGTAGGGATGACGCACATCAAAATGTTCGATTTTCGGAATAAATGAGAAACGTCAATTTGAAATGTGATAGATGCTTGAAATTTGATATATGGGCCAATAATCTGATACAATACCCAAGAAAAACGGAATTTTTAAAAAATGTGTATATAAGGGGGTGATTACCCTACACAGAAACATTTGAAAGGTGAAATGATAGAAAAAGCATGCTTTGTGATGACATAGAGACTTCAAATTTATTGTACAGGTAGATAGTTGGAAAGGATGAAAGTGTGCACTTTCAGTTTTCCCACATTTGCTAAAGCAGGGGGGTGCCGCACAATAAAATATTCGATTTGACAAACAAATGAAAATCGCCTCCTTTTCAACGGCTTGAAATTTGGTATATGGACAAATCATTTGATAAAAAAACACAAAATGAATACAATTTTCCAGCAATGTTCATAGGGGGGTGCTACACAGGGAAAGTTTGAAAGGTGAAACGAAAGGAAAAGCATGCTTCGTGATAGAATAGTTCAAATTTGGAATATGGGTAAATAGTTTGAAGAAAAGAAAGTGTGCAATTTCAGATTTCCAATATTTGTTACTTTAGGTGTTGCCGCACACCAAAACGTTCGATTTTCCGAATAAATGAGACACACTTCCATTTAAATGTGATTGAGGCTTGATATTTGGTATATGAACCAATTATCTGATAAAAGACGAACTATTTCAAAAATGTTCATTTATGGGTGTCGATGTCGAAGGCCCAGACCACATTTATGGGTGTGCACTATAGGAAAAACCGTTCGAAATGTGAAATGATAAAATAGCATGCTCCGGGAAGACATTGAGACTTTAATTTGGTGTACGGGTAGATTGTTTGAAAGAAAGAATTGTGCAATTTAAGTTTTCCAATAGTTTCTTTTGGGGGGGAGGGGGGGGGTATGCACACTAAAATATTCGATTTGACGAATAAATGTGAAACGCGAATTAATCAAACATTTACATTATTCGAGAGTTGCTTATTGCGACACAGTATTTTTTCAACTGGTATTCGGCTTGTATTTATTTTAATTATCCTTAATGGATGTATAAGAATATTTATTCTCGCTATACAAAATTATCTTCACAGGCAGCTCTGAAGGTAAAAACATTCTGGTCCTGTGTGTAAACAAATTTACAAAAACTATTTTCTAATTACCACAGGGCGACAGGGATTTTCAAGGAAATTGAACTTAATTTTTCAAAAGATTGAATTTTCATTAATTGGGTGTATAATTGTCATTAATTTAGTATCATGTTATCAATTCGGCAGCATTTTCAGTAATTTGACAGCATATTAAAAAGTAGTCAAATTTGTCGGAATGTGGGATAGTTAGACTAAGAGACAAGTGCTACAGAAAATCATTACAATAATATTATCTTTCAAAACGCAACAAGACAAGTCATTTAAAAAGCACAAATTTTAAATTCGTATTATATTTTTTAAACCAACAATAGGAAAGTACACGTTACAGCTCGAGAACCCTAAACGTTCAAATTTAGTTCAAATTTAGCATATCGTTGCTTTTTAACACTTTACAGCATAGATAAAAAGTGTTTATGACTTTGCTCATTGTGTCTGTCTGTCTGTCCGTTCGCACGATAACTGTCGTAAAAATGACTTTATCAAAAGGAAATTTTAGTATGTTGCTGAGACGGGCTGTGGGACATACGGGAATGTAAACAAATAATATCACCTAATTAGTTTTGGATTGGACCCAGATTGAAATAATTAAATACAATGAACTCTAAGGGACCTAATTATTCAAACATTATTTAAGCGAAATTAATTCAGAAATTGCTTCGAAAATTTTAGGAAATAGTCGAATTATCCCATATAGTATATAAAAAGAAATCAGCAAAATATGTTCGGAATATTTTGAAGTAACAATTAAAATAATAATTGCATCCACATTATATGAAGAGATCACGTGACACATTTCAAAATAAAATATGCCAACCACTTTTTTTCCCAGTGTAATCGTGATTTTTAATTCTTTTTTATTTATATTTAGTGTTGTATCCGTTTTAAAACCGCTTTAGTTTTTATCTTTTCTGTGCATCTATATACTGCGCCAACTCAATTACAATATTTTGAGTTTAAATGATCATCAAACTTTGATTATTTCTACAATGAAGCCAAATTGTCACGCATGTAGAATGTAAACACATAAAGCTGTAAGAGAAGTTGTATAAGAATTGCTGAATTTCTTTAACGCAAAATTATTTAACTTTGGAGTCTGCAGTATAGTTGATAGGAATGAAACATTCAATAATTTCATATAGAAAAGCAGACGATTCTATTGTATTGATTTATCGATGAAGTTTTAAGCATGGAATTATAAAGTACTTTTACCTCCATGGTTTTAGGTTTTTAAGTAAAATAAATTATTGTAGTATTTTAATAATTTTAGAAATATCGCTTCTGAAAAAAAGGAATGAAAAAAGTTTATGAATGAAATATTCACTGCTTTTATATAGAGAGCCAGGCGATTTATATTTCGATGACGTTATTTGAACACAGTTAATTTGTTTTCGATGAAGTTTTTAAATATAATAAATTATTGTAGAATTGTGATAATTTTAAAAATATCACTTCTGAATGTATCGCATTTCAGAGATGTTTAAATAAAATTGCATTGCAGTTGGAAAGTGTTTCATAACCAATGTTTTATATATGACTGATCTTCCTTCTTGTAATATATTTTTACTTTCGCTGCAATACATGCTAATGTATAGATAAAGTATTGGAATAATGCCGAGAATCACATCTGGAGTTTTCTACGGATCTACACGTTTCGGGACCTGTAGAACACGAATGAACTACTTTTAGCGTGACGTCTGTGTGTGTGGTCTGTCTGTGTGATGTATGTATCCACTGAAGCTCAAATACTAATGGACCAAATTTCATAAAATTTGGTTGGTAAGTTACTTGTGCGTGACCCTGGTGCTAATTACTTTTCGGTATGATTCAGTATAAAAGAAACCGCCTCTATTTGCGAAATGACCCTCAAAAATCCCATGTATCCACTCTAGCCAAAAAACTAATTGATCAAATTTCACAAAATTCGGTAGATACTTGTGGGTTACCCTCGTACTGATTAGATGTTACTGCAAATCGAATAAAGAATATCGAGGATCTGATGAAGACTTTAAAGCGCAGTTGCTGAATGAAACTAAGGTGCATTAAAAATGCAAATTCGATATAATATCAGAAAAGTGTCCATGTGGTTTTCTGCAATTAAACTCAATTTAACGCAGCATGAAATTCAAAATAAGAAAATATATTTGTGTCTGTAGGAAAAGTCATGTGCTGCCCACGTCAGATTACTTTTAATATATATTTTTTTCTATTTATAAGTGAATTAAATGCGATTTGCAAAATGCGCAATTCTCAATATAAACAGTAGGAAATTTGAAATACATTCATTATTAACAAATGTGGTGAAGGCTTTGCAAGTTACTTTAACAGAATAGTGGTAGACCCTATTATTAAGAGAGGTTTTCGAGATATTGGGAATTTTATTTTTTGCTATGGAGCATAATATCCCAGATATATTAATCATCGAATGAAATATAGTACGATAAATTACGTTCGGAAGCTAATAAAATGCTAGCATTTTTTTAATCAAAAAATTATTATAAAAGATAAATATGCTTTAAAATGTATTGCCTAAATAGTTTTTATATGTAATTTATTATTTAAAAATTTTAAATATTTTTTATTTAAAAAATACGATCTTTTGTAAAAGGTTCGATCTCTTTTAAAATCTTTGATAACAAATGATAGCTTAGATGATAAATGATAGGGATTCAGCATCCAATTTAAGAAGAGGTATAGGGTAGTAGGTCACTAAAGATTTCCACTTTCGGTATATTTTCTAATTTCGTTTCAAAAATTTTTGCATAAAACACTTATTTATCGGAAACTGTTATAGATATAGATAGCTCAGATAATGACTGATACGGATTCAGTATTATTGAATTTTGAAAATTATCATCCCAGTCCATCCTGGGGCCGCGCAATAGGAATGTATACGTGTATTTTTAGAATAATAACTTGAATACCGGAGAAGTTAGAAATCTCACATTTGTCATATATTTGCCTTTCGTATCATATTTTCTTTCCTTGGATTTTGAACCTAATGTGTCTAAAGAAGTAGAAAACTAGCAAACAAAAACCAATTTTATAGGATCAACACCTTTATTTTAGATTGTTCTAAGATCTAGACCTTTATTTATGCAATTAAAATGTAACTCACATTTTCATATCATACAATAGAAGTGGTGACTATAAATTTTGTAAAACTAATATTTCATTATAAATCGGAATACGCTAAAATATTACCAATGGGTTCAATCATTGATTAAATATATGGAATTACTAGCAGGTATATCTGTTATTCGTACGGAATATATAATATAAAAACTTTAAATTCACAATTATTTGCAAATTCTTTGTATTCTAAATGATATTGTTATTCAAAGCACTCTATTAAACCATTTAATTCTCCCAAATTAAGTATCAGAATCTCTGTTTCTGGTATATAAATTATCTTCAGAGGGAGATCGGAAGAATAAAATATCCTGATCCAGGATGTAAACAAATTTACAAAAATGGCATTACCTCTATTTGGGGCAAAGCTAAAAATAAAGGTCCCCTCATTTACAATAAAATTTTTCAGCGGTCATTTATTTCCCTCTGCCATTTTTTCCACGGTTATATTTTCCCTCGGCCATTTTTTCTTAGATTCCTTTGAAACTGTGCTAAGGGCCCCTAAGCTTATAGTTACGCCACTGGTTGGAACCAGGCGGGGATTGAGAGGGGAGCCGGGGGACCTAGTGCCCCCCACCCTTTATGATGAAAACTAACATTAGTTCTATGCGTATGGGAACAAAGTTGAAATTGAATGTTGGGCCCTCCTTTTGAATGGTTCCCTCCACCTTTTGCAAAGTCTGTATCTGCCCATGGTTGTAACACATGTACATACCTATAAAGCTCTAAGTTTTTCAGGTTATACTGTAAACCTTTAAATAATGCAATGAAGTTGTGTCTGCAGTTAAAGCAGTCTGTTTCGATGGGCAACTGGGCATTATCCAAACGTGACCAGGATTTTGTTTACATCACACCCAACCTTTTACTCTACAACATTGGAAAATGAAAAAGGGTTCGACTCTCACCAGCAGCAAATTACCCAAGGGAATTCAGGACCCCCCCCCCCTTTCTACCTAGTACCTGCCGCCAAATTGCTCCTTTTGCCATCCTGCCTTGGTGTCTACACAAAAAGACAATTTTGTCAACTCGACAAACAGAGTTATAGAGTTTGACATTCTCGTAACAATGGTCAAAGTGAAAGTGCCGCTAAAGCTGTCAATTGTACCTAAATCCAAAATCTAAAAATAGACAATAGAGACTTACTTTTCTGCTTCTGGGAGGGGGGGGAGAAGGGGAGCTTCAATGAGTGCGTGTTTTTTGTTTCCTTATCAAAACTGTTATTGTAGTATTTATCATAGTTCTGGGTTTATAAATAAAATGAATTAAATTAAAATGTAATGTAATTTTATTTTTATTTCATGTTTACACTACTGATCAGTATGCAGTTAAATTTCCATCGCTACAGGCTGAAATGTTCCATATCCACATATAAGATCTCCCCGCTTATAGGGTCAGTTTTTTCAAATACGTAAGGGTGACCTTATACCTTATATCGAGTTATGACTGTGTAACGTATGTTCAGCATAACGATTCTAACGAAATTATTCTATATCTTAAGGAGCGAAAAGCGTCTTCTTCCCACCCTCCTACCCCATTTGGCATTCAATCAATACGTATTTTAAATTTAACTCTCAATTCTCGCATATACTCTTCTGGATATGGAGTCGTTCACCAAGTACGTTGGCGCTTTGAGGTGGGGGGGGGGGGGTCGCTTTAATGCGGATCGTCCGCATTTATTGTTTTTTCTTCTAATAAATGTTGTGAAAACTTTGGGGAAGTGCAGTTTTATTTTTAATTGCATGTCTATTTCATATGACAGTTTGGAACCGTATCAGTAAATATAACTCTCTCAAAGTTAAAAAATGTTGAAATTTTAAAACAAAAATTTATTATATAGAAAATCGAAAACTGAAGGGGGGGGGCATGGCTCTGTGCCGGTGCCCGTGTTTGCTTGTATAAACATAAATAACAGCTATGCCTTAATAATTTTCCATGTTAACATGTGGAAATTTATTATTTTAAATCAGTAAAATTTATTATTTTAAAACAATAAAAACTTTCTCTATCAATGTTCATAAACAGTTATACAATTTTGTCAATTTAGGCTAATTTATTTTATAAAATAATAATTGATTTACAAGGGGACAAAACTGAAAAAAAGTGACTTTTAATTTTTGTTTCATAAAAAGCAATTTCAATTTTTCAGAGTATTTAAAAGCTTCTTAAATCAAAAGCCTATCGTTTCCGACGATACCTAATTACCCCTTATAGACTATGACACTTGTTAATCATTGGCGCCGAAGATTGGAGGCCGGAGACAGGCATTTGTCGCTTCCTGTCCTGTGGATTTTACAGATTTCATTGTATATTTTATGCATATATGTGCGTGCGTGTGTGTAATGCATCTTTTGCCTCCTCCTGGAAAATATCCTTCAGGCGCCTATAATGTCAATGGTTCAGACCGAGACTGGATAAGTGTCAGATGGTTGTTGACTACCGTTTTACTTATTTCTTAAGCTTAATAAGATATCCGGTCTCAAGTGACTAATATTTAGAACTAGTGAAATTTCACTGCAGAAAATTGAGAGGGTAATACGTTGAAAATTTCAAACTTTAAATGCGAAAATATAAATATTATTCCAAATAGTAAAGAAAAATATATTTATACAATTTTGATTTTTTTGGGGGGAGGGGGGACGCTTCCTCACACACATTAGGTAGGAGGGGCTTGTGCCCTCCCAAAAAGGGTCTAGCGATGCTTCGGATCCATGTTAAACAAAAATCAAACTAAGCCGGAGGTTTGACGCCCAAAAACTATTTTTGTATATACGTCACTGGATGTATCTATGAGACAAGTCCCCGGTTTGTAGATGTATGAAACATGTCCCCGATTTACTGTGTGTGAAATAGGTCTGCAATTTACGGTGTGTGAAACAGGTCCGCTATTTACGGTGTGTGACACGGGTCCGCGATTTACGGTGTGTGACATGGGTCCGCGATTTACGGTGTGTGACATGGGTCCGCGATTTACGGTGTGTGACACGGGTCCGCGATTTACGGTGTGTGACATGGGTCCGCGATTTACGGTGTGTGACACGGGTCCGCGATTTACGGTGTGTGACATGGGTCCGCGATTTACGGTGTGTGACATGGGTCCGCGATTTACGGTGTGTGACACGGGTCCGCGATTTACGGTGTGTGACATGGGTCCGCGATTTACGGTGTGTGACACGGGTCCGCGATTTACGGGGTGTACATATTAGATGTGTAACACCAGGTCCCCATTTTGGTTGAAAAAAACATGCGTTGAAATAATTAATTTTTTTAAAATTACGAAGTAGAAATGAAAAGTATACTGTATTTTAACTGGGAAATCATTAACGTTTTCACCAAAAATATATTCCTTAATAGGGTTCTCAGTTTGATAGGATACACACAGCGTCCTCGTTTTACAGGTCTTGCCCACCTGTGTGTGTGTGTGTGTGTGTGTGTGTATGTGTGTGTGTGTCAGTGAGTCTGTGGAGACGATAACTGACGAACGAATGGACCGATTCGAACCAAATTTGGTACAAAAATCACAATCCGTAAACACTGGAAGCCTATTGTTTTTATACGTAATCGAATGTTCAGAACCCCCCTAAATTTTCGAATGAAATTTTGAAAAAATCGTCAAAAAATCAAAACCGCTAATAAAGTTACGCAAATAGACATTTCTTATGTAATTTTTCATTAGAAAACGATTGGCATAAATTTTAGAACGCTAACATGAACCTTTCTCGAGATATTGTACATTTTTAAAAAAAATTATGAATAAGTCACATAAAAAAAAAATTCCTATTGAGAAACATGTTCACTTTTAATATGTAATACCATGCGATAAATTGAGTGACATCATTCTCATGGATCTAGCTCGTTCCATTCATGAAAAAATATACTTTGAATAATACGTATTTGAACGCCAATAGTCATTTATCTGCTGTAAGAATAACTTTTTTCTTAGTGCATAACGCTTGGCGAGATTTTGGCGACGAATTTGGCGGAATGTCGCCATCTTGGCGCCTTTTTTAAAATGTTGCCAAATTAATGAAAATCTCGCCAAATGGATAAAAATGATGCTAAATCAATAAAAATGGCGACTAATTGTCGAAAATTCAATATCTTGGAAAGGATATTAGTATCTACTATTAGTACAGTCAGTAGGTATGGAAAAATGGGCTTGGCGTGCAAAAGGTGGAGTAGAAGATTTTATTTTTTGTATTTGTACGTATTGCTGCCAATATGAAAAAACCAAGTTATCCAACATGGCCGACCTCGGGAGAAATTTTGGCAGCCAAAAAACTATGAAATTTTACGACTTTTCTTGATTTTTTCAAAATATCTCAGAAACGATCGACATTTGCTATTCCTTGTCAATATAAAATTTAAAGATAATTAAATTTCCTACAATTTTTACAATTACAACTTTTTTATAACACGAATAGTAAGTGTGCTACAGATTTTTGAAAGTTAACATTTTTTTCTCAATTTGATAAAACTCAAAATAAAAATCGGTTTTATTTTACTCTTAATTTCTATTTACTTCTCCTCCAAATGCACAACACTTCTTTTGCTTATATTGTTGATGCGTAAAATATTGGATGCATGAAAAGGTGTCGGAGGATGGGGAGGGAGATGGGAAACGTAGCCAGTTGGGGGTGGCCTTGAGGAATGGCGGCTGCTTCACAGCTGAAAGCGAGATAAGCCATATTACTCAAAACCTGCACCAATAATGCCTGTCTAATGGGTATTGCTGCAAAATTTAGACAAGCCTTGTGTGTGCTCGAATGTAAGGGACCCACAGCAAAATTATGGGTTCAATATTTTCGTATAACAACACTCCTCAAACAGTTCACCGAGGCTGAGCGTACAGGCAACTGGAAGCTTCATCTTGACTCCATTCAAAAAGCACTACCATTTTTCCATGAAGCTTGCCATTTCTTATACGCCAAAAGTGCGCATCTCTACCTTCAAGACATGTTGAAACTAGAACAATTATGGACCCAACTGAATTTCACGACTTCTCCACTAAAGGGAAGTTCACCATGAGATGCTCCAATAAGTGCTGGTGTGGAATTTCGTCTGACCAGACCATTGAACAGACACTTATGAGGAGTATGAAAGCATGTGGAGGGGTCACACGTGGGAGAGGATTTTCAGACGGTGTTTTGGCAAAATGGACTTTGGCAGTGATATTCATGCAAAATGTTTGTGATGAAATTGAGCATTTCTGGAATGTACATTATGAAACATCAGAGCAGCATGTGGACATGCGAAGTTCTCGTATCGACAGAGACAGAAGTGACTCAATTAGACTGCGAGATTTGCTTTCTCAACTTCCCCCCTTTTCAGACATTGATGCCATAATCGTGCAATCCACATTGATGCCATGATCGTGCATCCACATTAAGCAGTGGTATTGTTGGAGGAGCAGATGTAAACTATCATTTGGCTCAAGAGGTTGGCATGGAAAGGGTTATGACAATGGTGGCTCATGGGAAATTTTAAAAATGTGACCTTCAAGAGGAAAGACAAGGTTGTAACTCTTGCATCGGTTGTCAGCAGTATTAAAGCAGGAACCCTCAAAATAATTACTATTGATCCGCTGACACTTTTCCAAAGATTGTGTCTTTCGAAACAATCTGATGAAGACTTAAAAATGTTTTTTAGTTATGAACTTGCACCCTACCCGATATCACTTTTCTCCGAAGAAGGCATACGGAAAGGTACAAAGTCTTCATTATACATGGCTTTCACCCCAATCGATTGCAAAGAAATTGCAGGGAAGAAACAGTTTGCTGTTATAGATGGAGGATACCTCCTACACAAAGTTATTATCATCAAAATGCTTCCTTTGCTACCATAACTAAACATTATTCTTCATTTCTTAAGAGACATTATGGATCGCGAGTTGTGGTTGCATTCGATGGGTATCCTGCACGTACTGGCACCAAAAGATCTGAGCGATTGCGGCGTATGAGGATGCACCATTCCCCTGAAGTAATCTTTGAAGTAAATACGATCAACCAAGTCGCCCAAGAAAATTTTTTGGCAAATAATCAAAACAAGAGTCGTCTGATCGAACTTCTGAAAGCCAATTTTGAAGAGTGTGATATTGAAGTCAAGCATGCTCAAGAGGACGCTGACTTACTGGTCGTCAACACTGCCATTTCGAAGGCAAAAAAACTTGAAAATGTGATCGTAGTTGGGGAGGATATCGATCTGCTAGTTCTGATGACAGGGTTAGACCTGTCATTCAGCAACTTATTCTTTCTTAAGCCTAGGAGAGGGAGTGCTGGCAATGTGTTATTTTCAACTATATCATTTAAGTTCGACCCAGGCAATATCGTGTTCATACATGCATTTAGTGGGTGTGATTCCACATCAGCCATTTTTAGTCAAGGCAAAATTAAATTGTGCAAGATTATCAACAAATCGCCTGAAGTGAAGAAAGTCACTAAAACATTCATGGATCCACTCAGAAGTCACGATGACATAGCTGCAGTTGGAGAAGAAATTCTGAAAACATTATACATAGGCGACATCCATTCCGACAAATCCTTGAATACTTTGCGATTTAATCTGTTTGCAAAATCAGTCTCCAACAGAAAAATAAATCTCGTACGACTACCACCTACGTGCGATGCTGCACTCTACCATTCCTACAGGTGCTACTATCAAGTTCAAAGCTGGTTAGGCAATGGCACCAACCCGGAGGAATGGGGTTGGGCGTGCAGCATAGAAGGTCTATTGCCTGTTGACACAAAACGAAATTCAGCATCTGAGAATCTTCTGAAGAGTGTGTCTTGCGCTTGTAAGAAAGGGTGCAGTGGACCCTGCTCTTGTCGCAAGGCAGGTTTGAAATGCTCCAGCAAGTGCAAGCACTGCAGTGACATGGGGTGTGACAATGTCGTACCAATTTCATCTTTGGATGATACTGAAGAGGAAGATGGCTTACTCCACCAGCTCTTGGAACCACTGCAACACGTGGATGAACAACTTGAGGATGACAACTTCCTTCCACCTCCGACGGTTGCTGAACCCGAAGAAGAACACACATCTTCAAAACGTTTTCGAAGAAGATAAATATGTATGTTTTCAGTTTTACTTATTAGTTTCCTTTCTTTAATTGTTTCAAACCTGTATGAATCTTCTTGTAATTTGTATATAAATGTTAAATTTCTGCAATTTGTGTTTTTGAAGATAATTATTTGTTTTTGTACTTTAAACAAGTTTGGCCATTTGTGGAGATTATTTAAATTTAGTTTGGTGCATTGGTGTTATTATTAATTATGTTAATGTATTATACCTAGAAAATTAGTTGAATTACAACACACACGTCATGAATTTTTGCTTATTAATGCTTTATTATTATTTCGCATATTATCACCCCCATATTTATTCATTCACATTCAAATATCGCTTCTGTGTAGGTAGATCATCAGAATAAAATGTAGTGTGAAGTATAATATATGTTGCAGTTGTACAATATGAACATATGCTGTTATTGGGATCTGATCGACTCGTCTGCGAAATGTGAGGGGGAGAATTGTGACTGCGGGGTCATGTGGGCAAGGGGTGTTAATGCGTTTATTTACTAAGTAGAGAAAAAATGTCAGATTTTAAGAAGCTGTAGTGCGCTTACTATTTGTGCTATAAAATAGTTGTAATAGTAAAAATTGTAGGAAATTTAATTATCTTTAAATTTTATAATGAAAAAGAATCGCAAAAGTCGATCGTTTCTGAGATATTTTGAAAAAACCAAAAAAGGTCATAAAATTTCGTGGGTTTTCGGCCGCCAAAAGTTCTCCCGGGGTCGGCCATGTTGGAAAACTTGGTTTTTTCATGTTGGCATCAGTATATACAAATGCAAAAAAAAATCTTCTACTCCACCTTTTGCAAGGTACAATAAATCTACTGACTGGACTATATAAGAAAAACCTATTTTTTTACTGTAAAAGTAGTAAATTCATTACATTATATAAGGAAAGTCATGTGTTCCCCACATCAGATTTTTTAGTTATTTCCGAGATATTGCAATGTTTTGCAAATTTAAATTTGCTCATGTTCAGAAATTTTGAAAAATTTCCACAATATCGATACTTTACTTTCATCCACATTGGCAGCGTAACTTTGTATAAATGTGACTTTATTAGGGTTTACGCTGCCAGTGATATGAGAGTCTGCTGCCAATGATGAGTTACGCTGCCAATGAGTTACGCTGCCAATGATACGCTGCCATTTTGATGAGTTGCTTTGTTGAAAAAGTTGTTATCTCAATTTTGAGTCCAGCCATTCACCAATTGGCGAACGGGAAAATAATAAGAATTTTTTATAAAACATACTACATTTGAAAAATTTCTTTTTTCTCCTGTTTAGTTATTTCCTGGATATTTTAGTGTTTTGCAAAGTTAAGTTTGCCCATAATCTCAAATTGTGCAAAATTTCACAATATCACTACATTACTTTCAGCTACATTGTCAGCGTAACTTTGTAAAAATGTGATTTTAATATATTGAGTCTTTTTGACAGAAAAGCGGTTATATTGATTTGGCGACCGCTAGGTTCATGGATTACCGGGCAGAAAGTTAAATAGAGTTTAATAAACATATAACATGCTTCAGTTGAACAAATTTAGTTTTCTTCAGTAATTTTCAACATACTGCAATGTCTTAAATATTACGATCATATTAATCATATTAATATGTGGATAATATTGCTCATGATTTAACTCAAAATCATAAAATATTATCACATTAGTTTCGTCTAGGTGTTGCAGCCTAACGTTGTACAGAATGCCGCCTTATCGTATTCATCAGTATCAATGTAAAAGTGTTTATCCCCATTTGGAAAACGACAGATGGACGAACTGTAACATATGTATGCTAAAAAGTTATTCATTGTAATCAGCATTTTCGACGACGTATGGACCTACAATTTGCCTGAACATATATTTCAAAGCAGAAACAAAATTTTCATGTCGCGGGTGACGTAAAAAAAAAACCTGATGTGGGCAACACATGACTTTTCTTATATAATGTAATGAATTTACTACTTTTACAGTAAAAAAATAGGGTTTTCTTATAGTAGATACTAATATTCTTTCCAAAATATTGAATTTTCGACAATTAGTCGCCATTTTCATTGATTTAGCATCATTTTTATCCATTTAGCGAGACTTTCGTTAATTTGGCAACATTTCAAAAAGTCGCCAAGTTGACGACATTCCGCCAAATTCGTCGCCAAAATCTCGCTAAGCGTTATGCACTAAGAAATAAGTTATTCTTACAGCAGATAAATGACTATTGGCGTTCAAATACAAAAGTATTACTCAAAGTATCTTTTTTCATGAATGGAACGAGCTAGATCCACGAGAATGATGTCACCCAATTTATCGCATGGTATTACATATGAAAAGTGAACATGTTTTTCAATAGGAATTTTTTTTTTTATTTTATATGACTTTTCGATAATTTTTTCGAAAAATGAACAATATCTCGAGAACGGTTCATGTTAGCGTTCTAAAATTTATGTCAATCGTTTTCTAATAAAAATTACATAAGGAATGTCTATTCGCGTAACTTTATTAGTGGTTTTGATTTTTTGACGATTTTTTCAAAATTTCATTTGAAAATTTAGGGGGGTTCTAAACATTCGATTGTGTATAAAAACAATAGGCTTCCAGTGTTTACGGATTGTGATTTTTGTACCAAATTTGGTTCAAATCGGCCCATTCGTTCGTCAGTTATCGTCTCCACAGTCTCACTGACACACACACACACACACACAGACATCACTTCAAAAATGTTTGATTCGTGATCAGGGATGCTTGAAACGTACTCTCCCGTCGAAAACTCGAATTCGAATTCCCGACCCCGTCACAATACTTTCCTTATACATTATGTATATAAGGAAAGTAATAAGACAGCAAGATAAAAGACAAAGGGGTTTGAGGTTTCTTGATTGTAGCAATCACGTATTCAAAAGATATGGCTTTTCGATACCACATAGAGATATACAACATCCTAAATAGCAATTTTACATTCTATAATACTCAAAAATCTCCGTTATATAAAAAATGTAAGGGAATACAAATGTAAATTTTATATAACATAGATATAAAACTTGGACATGTTACAATTGCATTTTATTCTTTTACATTTATTCTTTTCATTAATTTTACACTACTTCAAAAATACCTTGTAAATAATGGAATATAGTGCGATGTGCATATAAAATATTTGTATTTTGGGGGGTATAATAATATAAATTGCAGCTTCTTTGTAACTTAATCTCGCTGGAATTCAGGATGTTTTTGCTGCTGTCGGTTAAAAAGATATAGCAAATTTCATGGAATATTTTTTATTCTTTTGCCAGATCTCAAGCTCTTAATGTAAGACTATAAGTTTCTCATCTAAGAGCAGCTTTGAATAACTCTGGTACAAGGATGTCCAACCAGGTTTCTTAAAACTAACTGATAAATTATTATCTCCTGTAATGATATTGATACAATGTAACTTTATTATCTATTTTATACTATTAGAGGCAAGTATATTAATAACGGAGCAATAGTCGTATAATTGATAACATTTATCTTTGAATACTGAACACTGATAAAAAACGTGTTTGAAAAATTTAAAACTTATTTTTCACAGCTCAAAACTATACTTGAAAACTTGATGAATTTCCCTTAGTCTCCTCAACTCGAAAACCGAGGTCGTTGATGATCATCCAATGAAGCAATTGAACCGAATGTTATCCACGTTTCTTAATATATTAGAAATATATTGTGATGACTGAATATCAATACAATGCATTTCTTATGCAAGTGTCATTTAGATGTGAATTTCTCAGGGATCAACAACTTTCTGACACAAGCATATTTCCAATGTTGTTTATAGAAATTCTAGAGAAAACTGAGGTATTCGCATTCTCGTAAACTTTATACGTAACAACTGATATCAGAAAAATGTATCTTTACAAATATTATATATTGTTGAGAAAATAAAAATGCGATCCGAATTCCCGGAAACTGAAAGCCTGTAGGTCTATCAAACTTCAAAATTATTTTTTATGACACCATCCTATCTCTTTTTACTTTAGTATGTAATGTAGAAAAGTAAAAATAGGAGTGGGTTTCAACTCGACTTTTTCATACATACATCCATATTTTTGTAACTTCTTTGTCAAATTTCACAAGAAAAAATTTGAAAAATCGGTATAATGGGTCCAAACGAATACGATTGTAGCGTGTTGCCCTTCACTTTAAAGCGCTTAAAAATATTTCGATTGATATTATATTTAACGTTGTACTTCCCGGGGGGGGGGGGGGTGACTTACGGTAGAGGAGGGCTAATGACGTCACTAAAAATTGTCGCAACATTGATTGAAACTATAATATCTCGTGGTTATTGAACCATAAATAAACCCTTTTAAGCAGCATGGTTATGTCAAATTTTGTCCAATACCGCCATGGTAAAAAATATAAAATTTCGCTCAAATAAAAAAAACCCTATCTAGTTCTAGATGTTTTGATACCAAAGCCGTATTTAAAGTTTCGTGAAAATCCATTAGTATTTGTGGCCGATAAGGTGTACACAAGAAATCGACCACAGAAATTAGACAGACGTGTATCACTCAAAAAATAGTCAACAAGTATTCAGGAAGTCTTAAAACATATATTGGCATCAAAATCTCGAATTCAAACATGTTCGTGAAAACAATACTTTATCTATGATATATTACATAATATGAGAAAGTAATGAAAGGTAGATTAAAGATAACAAAATTTGATTTATCAAGAACACTGTAACGTGTACGTAACATAGTCACGTGTTCTAAACTTATCTCCCCCTCGTTAGGAAGCAGCATCTAAAAATATCAGTTTTACGTCGCGGAATACAATAAATATTCCCCAGATCAAAAATGTAAGAAAATATAAATGCAAATTTCAGCGAAATAAATATATAAAAATAAGACCTGTCAAAAATGTATCCCATTTTTTAGATTATCCGTACCTATCATTTTTCTTTCCTTACTCTTTACGCCATTCCGATAATATCTTGAGAAGGGCCCAAAACCACTTACTACAGAAATGTAAAATCGGAAACGCTGATTGACGAAAGACAGACAAAGAATCGGATAGTGTGTGCTCATACTGGTGATTTTCTCTGAATGTATCGGGTTGGAGATATGCGTTGAACCATATACGGGCGAAAGTCGTAAAACTCTTTGAAATATAAGACTTCGTTTGATTCAACATTTAGTTGTGAATAAGTATCTGACATGTATGTATACTTTCGATTTGTTAAATTTCATACAGAAAAACATGATATCGGCAGCATATGACTTCCTCTGCAGACTCATATTCCAGTTATGTTTATTTCTTCAATAAATCATTGAATTGAATTTAATTGCACTAAATAACACCCATAATTATTTTAAATTTCTAATCATTTACACTTTCAATTCAACTTTCCTTTTCATTTGGTAACTCGAGTAATTTTCAAAGGGGATGTGATGAGAAAGCAAAATTAAAGAAAAAAATACTAAAATATCACAAGAACGGCTTATTCTAGAGCATTAATGTTTGTCTTATTTTTTTCATAGTCAAAAATTACTTATAAAATAAGCATTTAATTCATATAATTGAGCATGTTAAAGTGTTGAAAACCCAGGTCACTCAACTCACCCAGGGGTATGAGCAGATGGTTGAGTGGTCGGAAAAGGAAGTTAGCCAAAACCGACTTCCAAGATCAGCGAACTACCAAAATTAATTTAAATTTCGAAAAATTACAACTGAAGAATATATCGTTTATAACAGACAATTTTACATAAAAGAGAGTGATTAAAGATAGATTTAAGAAGAGGAAAACAAAAGTAATTTAGAATATATTCAGAATAGATTTAAAACATATATATTTTGTTTTAGTAATGAGTTAAAAAGTAAATCATCTTAAAATGAGAAAAATTAAGAAAAAGGGATAATAAGACGAAAGTAGCCAAAGAAGATAAAATAAGTGAATAGGGAAAAGCCAAAAGGACGGGGAAAATAAAATTTAGAAAAATAATTTAGAGTCAAGTAAGAAGGTTAAGAAAAATGGCCGAAAGAAAAAAAAACAAGAAAAGAGAATATACAATATTTACAATATATGATAAAAACAAACTAAAAGAGAAATAAACAAGTGAAATGAATATACAGATGACTTGAATGTATACACAGATGTACATGCAAATAAAAACCGAACAAAGTACACATTGATGAGAAAAATGAAAAAGAAAACAAGAGCTATTGGAACAGTGCTGAAATCGTTGATCACAAGAAATTGAAAGCAGTAAGCACACTGAAGCAAATCACTTACCTCTGTTAAAAATTTATCTTGCAATGAGAATACAGTACATAAGTTTATTGATAAGAGTTTTATTGTTACTAACCCTGGAAAGTCAAGTCGCCTGGAGATTAATGGGGAGATTTTGATAAATGATTTTTTTAGAAAAATGAAATGAAAAAAAAAATGGTCAACGTCGCCGAAAGAATAACAAAGATAGTTAGATGTTGTTTTTTAACACTTTACAACAAAGTTGAAAAGTGTTTATGACTTTGTTCATTCTGTCTGTCTGTCTGTCTGTCTGTCTGTCTGTCTGTCTGTCTGTCTGTCTGTCTGTCTGTCCGTTAGCACGATAACTGCCGTAAAAATGAGTTTATCAAAATGAAATTTTAGTATGTTGTTCAGACGGTCTGTAGGACCTATGGGAATATAAATAAATAATATCACCCAATTAGTTTTTTATTGAATCCGGGTTGAAAAAATGAAATACATTGAACCCTATGGGACCTAATTTTTCAAACATTTTTTAAGTAAATTTAAAATTCACGAATTGCTTCGAAATTTTTAGGAAATATTCACATTATCCCATAGAATATATAAAAAAAAATTCAGTAAAATATGTTAAGTAGTTTTTTAATTAAAAAAATTATTTAATATAGGGAAAAAAACCAATTCAATTAAATTCTGACTTTGGGATATCTTCCAGAAAGAAAAGAGAGAGATATTATATAATAAATATCTCTCCATTTGTTTAAACGCTTTGCATATGGGAGTGGCTTCATATTTTAAAATAAATTTGGTAGATAACAATTTTTCATTTTTTTAAAATTTTATATAACTCTTCATGATAATTTTAATTGATGGCATTTTAAATGCACTTTCCTACGTCTTAGAGAGTTAAAATTTGGTACACAGCTTAAATTTGTTGAACATTTTTTTCGACAAAAATTTGATGGATCTTTAAATATAGATCATACATTTTTTTCGAAATGGCCTGAAAATAATCCCCGTTCACTTCTATAAATCATTGGTGTAATATTGTTAAAAATTCTGATGTAGACAGCACATGTCTTTCCCTGCAGACTCATATTCGTTCTCTTTATTTATTCAATGATAATATGAGTTTATCTGCACAACATAAGTATTTTAAATGACATTGAATTCACACGTTAAACTTAAATTTGGTTCTCATTTGATAGCTGGACTTATTGTCAAAGGTGGCGTAGCGAAAACGCGAAAAAACTAGAATATCTCAAGAACGGCTAGTCTTAGAGTAATGGGGTTAGTCTTATTCTTTTTGTTGTCAAAAATCACATATAAAATAGGAATTTAATTGATATAATTGAGCACACGTAGTCTTTTATTTTTATATATAACGATTTTTGCTGGCCATTTCGCAAAAATAGCCCGTTCCTTTTTCCCGAATCGTAGTAGAATAACCTACAAATGATTTATATACAAAATTTTGTTAAATTTGGTATATAAATCACTTGTAGGTTATTGAAATATTATACTCCAAATTTTGTTAAATTTGGTTCATTAGTTTTTAGCTAGAGTGGATAAAGGCAATTTCTGCGGCCATTTCGCAAAGAAGGCAGATTCTTTTATTACGAATCGTACTATAATCTAATGAACATCAGGATTTCCCACAAAAAACATACCTACCAAATTGTATGAAATTCGGTCCATTAGTTTTTCAATTAGAGTGGATGTAATATCCACACAGACACACAGAAACATACACAGAACCCTTACACACACAGACGTCTCCGACCATTCAAATGGTTTCTCTAAGTCCTCGGACGAGACGGATGGTCTGGGTTTTCGACACACAGACGTCTTCCTAAAAGTAGTTTTTTCGTGTTCTAGAAGTCCCAAAACGTGTAGATGCTTTGAAAATTCGAGTTCCGATCTTCGGCACGATTCCAATACTTTGAGTACATACACATGCACATATATATTATCTGTGTATTATCTGTGTATCTAAATTCCGTGCCTATGCAATTACAATAGTTGTGATTTTAAATGATCCCTAAACTTTTATTATTTCTTCAAGGAAGCCTAATTTTAACATATGCAGAATGCAAATATCTCAAGCGATTGTAAGATGAATTACATAAGAATTGCTGAATTTTTTTCACACAATTATTTAGCTCTGGAGTCTGGAATACAAGTTATATGAATGAAATATTCATTGATTTTGCATAAAGAATCAGATGATTTATATTTCGATACAGTTTTAAATATTTAAGTATAATAAATTACTGTAGTACTGTGATAATGTAAAAGATATTACCACTGAATGAATCACATTTTAGAAATTTTTAAATGAAATTACATTTCAGTTGGAAAGTGTTTCTTAATCAATGCTTATGCATGATTGATCTTTCTTGTTTAAATTTAAAATAATGAAGGTAATCTAAGAATGGACCATGGCCGGTTAAAATATAAATAAGGTATTTATTGAAAATTTTGAAATTTTATTTAACTTTAGGAGAAGATAATTTAAAATACGTCCGGGGTCATGAGTCCTTGGAGAAATATAATTATCGAGATATGATTGCCAATTGCTTAAAATTTTTTTTTACAATATCTAGTTAAAAATGAGCAAGGAAAACGATTTTAAAAAGAGGATCCAAGAGTAGTGGATACTTTTGCATGGTTGTCTGCGACTTCATTTCCCAGGATGTTAGGACGGGCTTTAACCCAAATGAAATTGATTAAAAATTTAGAAGAGAAAGCGGAATATTTGATGTCACAAAGGAATTTAGATTTATTTTTGATAGAGTTTGTTGCAAAAATTGAAGATAAATTTTCAGAATATATATTAACTTTTAGATTATTATCAGAGGACAAATTAACTGCGTGGTGAATATCAGCCAAGTTCAGGTTTGAGAACGGTATTCCCATTTCTTAATTTAAATGTTAAAACCTTATTCAACACATCATGCTTATAGATTCAGATAGATAATCCTATATTGTCATCAATTTTGGAACCATCAGTGTAGATGTTATAAAAAGAAACATTTTTTGGATCAAATTTACGTAAGTTAACTATGCGTTCAGAAGACAAAATATCAGAAAGAGGGCAAATATGATCTAATTGGTCAGAAGAAGGAAGAGTGGGGTTGGTAAAAGGATTAGTTTTAAGTTTCCAGAACATAAATTTATTGTATGGAGTTTTAATGACCAAATGCATAGGGGGATTCCAGTAATTGAAAAAAGAGAAATGTTTGAAGTTGTTTTATAACCGGTAAAAATTTTTAAAAGGAAAATGCTTTGTAAAGAAATAAGTTTAGAAATTTGGTCCCTCGTTAATTTTTTACCCTAGACTCCTAAACCATAAATAATAATTTTCTCAATTACCGAAAGATACCAAATTAAAAAAAATAATTATTGACACCCCAACCATTCCCGGAGATTTTCCCAAAAGTAGAAGATAGCTTAAAGCATTTCTCTTTTAACTAAAAATTATGAGGGCTCCATTTTAAATTGTCATTTATTATAATACCGAGATACAAGGTGTTTAGTAATTTTAAAGAATTTATTCTGTAATTTTATTGGAGGATTTCTTCTACGTTTAAAGTGGGATTTATTAAAAATAATGCTGTTAGGTTTTTCGGGGGAGGTGGAAAGTTCTAATCCGGAAGGTGGAAAGTGGTGAATCCGAAATAGATTTGAGAATTATGTTTGTATTTTGGGTTACAGTATTTACAGAATTACAGAAAGAGACCACTTCGAGGTCATCCATGTAAGTAATAAGTTTATGCGTGGCATCTTCACATCTATGAAGTTTCCTAAAACCAAAATGAAGGGGATGTAGAGCATTTCTAGTTTTTAACCAAAATTTGAGTTTATTTATGAAAAAAAAATTCTAACATTTTGGAAGTTGGAAGTAAATCGATGGCGCGGTAAGAAGTGCAGAGGGGGGATCTTTTCCAGGTTTATTAAAAAATAAAATTTTTGCATTTTTTAAGCACTTTGGGAAGTGACAGATTTTGAAGCATACATTTATAATTTTGCAAATGAAGGAGGGATAAAATTTAAATAATTTTTTCCAAATATTGTAATCTAAATTTTCTAAACCTGGGGCTTTACCATTTGGTAGATGATTAAAGACCAGAATTAGATCTTCATTAAAAACTACTCTCATAATTGAGCATGTTGAAGACATAGACCGGCCGTCTCGTCCGAAGACTTGAACAGCTATTTGGGCGGCCGGATTATTGAGCATGTGTAGTCTTTTACTTCAGATTTTGGCGATTTTCGAGGGTCCTTCTCAAAAAGGTAGCTTCTTTTTTAATGAGTCGTACCAAAATCTAATAAGACCAATGATATCCCACAAGTGATGTATTTACCCAATTTTGCGAAATTTGGTAAACTAGATTCTCAGCTATATTGGATACGATTAATTTTTACGGTCCATTTCGCAAAGAAAGACAGGCCCTTTTATCCCGAATCGTACCAAAATTTAATCAGCAGCAGAGTATCCCCCACATATAAAATTTTATGAAATTTGATCAATTAGTTTTTGAGCTAGACTGGATAGCACACAGACAGACTTTGCACAGACAGAGATTGCACAGATAGACACACAAACACAAACATATAGACGTTACGCTTAAAATGGTATTTCTTGTTCTGGAGGTCTCAAAACGAGCAAGCAGATACGTCGAAAACTCGATTTACGATTTTCGACATGATTCCAATAATCTCCCTATATATTGCCATGCATTGCAAGGAGAGTAAAAAGAAAGGAAATAACAAGTTGCGAGGTTCCAACAGCAGCTCATAGATTTCAAACCCGAACCAGTTAGGCCAAAAGATAAAAACCTATAGGCTGCCGTGGTCACAACCTGATACTCGTGCGCACCACAGTGTTCGATCTCATTTATTTGATACTCTTTAAAATAATGAATAAGTTTTTGAGAATATTTGAAAAGTGCATTTGTTGTTTAAGAAAATAATGATTTGAATCCTATACTATTCAGCTAGAAAAATTATCGAATTTTGAACTGATTTATTATATGCAATCAGTATAGCAGCATAATATATATATCAGTGTTATCCACATAGCAGTGCAATCTACAGAGCAGTTGTTTGGAGTTATATTTTGCATATGATATCAGATACTGAAAACGAAGCTGGATATGGGATTACTGTTCAATTTATTTACAACGATTGTTATAATAATATCTTCTTTTGTGTCGTGGTCACGCAAATTGTGATTGGGTTTTGAATTTTATTATAGTAAAAAATATACCAGGAATAAACTACATTTAAAAAAAAATACGGATAGAATGCCCATGGGAAGCACTAGTTATGATAATATGGTTTATTTGCTTAGCATCCATGGAATTTGCTATAAATTAACTAACATACTTGAAAACTGAGAAGATTTTAGAAATTTCAGTCATCAGAATGAAATTACAATTTTAGTCGTAATTCAACTCGTATTGAAAGATTGTAAAATGTGTTAAAGTTCAAGTACGTATTTAATAAATATTAAAATGTATTTATATATTTATCTGCAATACTTATTCACGTATTGTTTCCTTAGAAAAAATGTAATACAATTATGTGTTGGGGCTCTTCGGAGAAATCCAATAAACGGATTGTTGGAGATCTCTGAATGAATTAAACTTAGTGCTAGTGCCCTTTAGAAAAATTTAAAATAATGTAACATCCCCTATAAGAATGTATCATAGTACTGGTGCTGTCTGAAATATGTTAACATAGTGCTGATGATCTTAAAAACTAATATAGTACTGCCTAAAATTAATATAGTACAGGTGTTCCAACTAAATCAATACAGTACTGGTGTTCGATATAAAATCAAAATAATACTGGGGCTCCCTAGAAAATTTTTGAACAGTGCTGTGCTCTAGAAGAAAAAAATCTAATGTGGGAAGCACACGTTCCTTGCATAATGCAATGAATTTACTACTTTTACAGTCAAAAATAATATATTAGATCCACGGTACTGTGTTATCGTCGTTGAATTGTTCATTTGGCAATTTCCAGGATGAGAACATGCAAAAGTATTTCAAAGTACCTAATTAATTTATATTTCGCGCAACTCTAAATAAACAATTATAATTACCATCGTTAATAAGTAATGTAGTGCATATTTAAAATATTTTAATAATTAATTCATTAATTAGTTGTCGTTATTGCAATTTTGACGATATTTTTGCCAATTTGGGGATAAATATCGCAAAGTTCGCCAAATGCATCACCAAGTGTTGCAGAAAATGTCTCCATATCTCTGTAACACTCGGAAAAGCATTCTTTATATATCAGAAGGTATGCACGTTATATGACGGAAATCAGAATTTGCGAAACATTATTTTCAATATGGCGTCATTTTTATCAATTTGGCGCCATTTTTGTCACTTTGGCAACATTTAAAATAGTCACCATGTTGGCGACGTCCGGTTAAATTTTTCATCAAGCGTTACTGAGGGACAAAGAAATGGGTTATTCTTATAGTCTACATTTATAATCATTCCAAGATATGGAACTTTCATCAATTAGTCGTCATTTTCAGTGATTTAGCTTCATTTTTACCAATTTGGTGACAATTTCGTTAATTTGTCGCAAAATCTCGCCAAGCGTTATGAGAGGAGAACTAAGTTATTCTTACAGCAGATAAATTGACGTCCAAATACAAATATATTAGCCAAAGTGTCTTTCTCATGAATAGAACGAGTTAAATCCACGAGAATGATGTCATCAAATTCATCGCATGATATTACATATGATAAGTGAACATATTTTCTAATAGTTAATATATTTTTTTATTTTATATGATTTTTTGATGAATTTATTTTTAAAATGTGTAATATCTCGAGAACGGTTCATGCTAGCATTCTAAGTTTATGTCAATTGTTTTCTAATGAAAAATTACATAAGAAAATACTATATACGTAACTTTATTAAATGTTTTGATATGCTGATGAATTTTTCAAAATTTCACTCGAAAATTTTAATTGTTATGAATATGCGATTGCGTTTAAAATCTATAGGCGTATAGTATTTACGGATTATAATTTTTGTACGGCCTTAAATGCTGCTTAAAATGCTGCTTATCCGTAAAAATCCTGAATTCAACAATTTTCAGGAAAACAATGCTTTTTTATACAGAAGTATAAGAAAGTAATCAATTAAAAATATTTACATGAATGTCTGACATCCGTTTCAAATTGGTGAAATTGTTCAACTTGAATTTTTTTTAAAAACACTCCAAGTCCAAGCAATTTATTTCTAAGAGATCGCTTAATAAATAATTTTCTAAACACGAAATTTTCTAAGCGAGATTTTTTTTCGATTTCGGATTTGGGATCGGAGCGATTTTTCAATCGAAATTTTCTAAGCGATCCCAAAAATTATTGAATGGCGCAAAATTAAGGAAATCAATTGTGTTTCTTTAGAGTAAGTATAGAGTTAGTTAGAGTTAGAGATAGTATTGCAATAATGTTTCAGTAAATTCTGTCTGGTAAATGACTTCGGTAAATGTCCCACTTGACGACAAATTGGGAGATTACTTTAAAAATTGATCGAAATGTTGCCAAATTGACAAAAAACCGCCAAATTGATAAAATGAAGCTAAACCAATGAAAATAACCAAAGACCTTATAAGCAATTAGACGAGTTCGAGCGTGGTCGTATAATCGGGATGCATGAGCTGGCTGGTCATACCGAGAAATAGGCCGCCACATGCACAGAACGTGCACTGCTGTGCAATGGTGCTGGAATCAATGGTTGCTGCAAGGAACTCATCTTCGAAATGAAGACTCTGGAAGACCAAAGGGCACGAATTCGAGGAAGGATCGGATGATCGTGCAACAGGCTCGAACTGGCCCAACAGCATCATTTTCCGCCATCCACCGTGCTACAGCCTCTTTCATACCACCCGTGGTACCTTCCACCATAGTACGGCGCTTGGTTGAGGTGGGGTTACGCTCACAGCGGCCTTTAAGACATCTGCGCATAACCCCACAACATCGACAGAGTCGTTTGGAGTGGTGTCGTAACTCAGCATCATGGCTGCAAGCAGACTGGCATCTCATAGCGTTCAGCGATTAATCACGCTTCAGTCTTTCAGCAGATAACCATCGGCTACGTGTGTGGAGGCGCCAGGGCCAGCGGTCCCTATCAGCCTTCGTTTTACACAGGCACACAGCCATTACCCCTGGTATGATGGTGTGGGGTGCTATCTCTAACGATAGCAGGTCGCCTCTAGTCATTGTGCGTACAACATTAACAGCTCAACGATATGTTGATGAAAACCTGTAACCGTTTGCGTTACCCTTCATAACACGTCCTTCTGGGTCCGTCTTCCAACAAGATAATGCCACGCCACATATGGCTCACATATCTGTGAACTGTCTCCGTGCTTTTGATACTGTTCCTAGGCCATCAAGTTCACCAGATTTTCCGCCAATCAAGCATGTATGGAAAATGCTAGGCCGCCAGATACGGGAACCCCGAAATATATCAGATCTGTAGCAGCAATTGTGGATTGCCTAGCAGAATATATCACAAGATGACATTAGGAAAATTTATCTCTTTTTACCTAGACGCATACAAGCATGCAATGCCGCCAAGGGCGGGTCCAGCAATTACTGATTTGAAAATTCAATATGTTATTGTTAACCATTGATGAGTCCTGTGGCCTTGAATTTGTAACCATTTCATTACCTGTGTAGGAGCTGTACGCATTTTTATTTTCAATAAAAACAGTCACTTTCTTCATGGTGAGTCGTTTTTTTTTTGCAAAATAGTGTATCTATATTAATAAATTTGAAAATATGTCTGTGTGTCTATATGTTTGTCTCAACATCACGGAAAAACGGCTTCACTGAATTTCATGAAATTTTGTCGGTAGAAGTGAAATATTCCTACTTAAAATTTTGACCATATTTTGAGTTTCTAGGTCTAGGGGTTGTTTGGATATTAATTACAAACCCGCGGTAAAAACTTCCCTAGAGATTTTATTATGCAGACGATATTTTTTCTGCTAAAATTTATTTGATTAAAGTTATATCATGTTCCCTTGCAACAGACTTAAATCCAATAAATGAATACATATGTATATAAAATACATTTTGTACAAATTGATTTTTTGACTGAATTATATCAGCTACGGCCTTCAGGTTTAAATATAATTTATTTTGCCAAATATTTTTGAAACATACATTGTAGTACGAATTACCTTCTAGTACACTGGTAAATCTTCTAATTTATTAGAATATCAGTAGTACGGATATAAGTAGTACTAGAATATGAGTAGTATCGTCCCATACAATACGGGTATACTGCTAGTCTAACATATAATTAACATGTTATAGGACACATTTTGATACGACGTTTTAAATGTACGATTATTCTGCATAGAAACGCAATAAAAATCCATATATAAAAGTACATGGAAATGCACACATGCATAACCTCAAACAAAATAAATTAAGTACAGCATGTCAAATCTATGCTTCTCTGCTTTCGATTTTCTACGCACTTCAATTTCTCTTACATCACTTTTTACGCTGCGTTGATAATGCTTTGAGAAAAGCAGAAAGCCAGACACTGAAGAAACGGAAATTCAAAATCACACGGAGAAGTTAAAGAGAAGGAAAATGGCAATCATATATTGTGTTACTTGTGTAGCCGTTCATTTCTGCATACATTAGGTATGATAGTATCGATTTGTGGAAAATGTCGGAAGAGAAATATAAGTAGGTTGTGAAAGAACATTTGGAAGCAAAAAATGTGATTCAATCTTCGATAAAGGGAAGCTTTAATTATATTTAATCCGTTGAAGAAGTGTTTTTATTAAACATAATTTTTTATACTTTTATCTTATTTTCTATTTATTTAGATGCAAAAACCTAAAAATTGTTGCAATTGTTGCATACATGCTGGATTGTAAAATATGGACATGGACACCCATGTCCCAATCTGCCTCAACTAGAAAAGTGGTTTTCAGGATACCGATATGTCATTCTGCCTTAAAAATAACTTTTTGGTGGGAACAAAATGAAGTTTATGATCAAATAAATTAATTTATCATTCAATACATACTTTGTTTACTACATGATACAATTCCATGAAGCAGATTCTGCAGTTTGTTAGATATAAATCCATTGTGAATTTATTTTGTCCTAACAGATTTTGCATTTCTTTTTTTTCCTCGACTGATGCGCTTTTAGCTCAACGGCATCTGAAAAAGCATTATTGAAATTTTCAATTATTGGCAGAATTTTGAACGCTTAAGCATGGCTTTTATCATGTCGAGGTTTATCCTTGTCATTATAGTTGAAATGCTAATTTCTTTTGACGTCAACAAATTTTTCATAAGGCACTGTCATAGAGATCAGGTTTATTCTCAAAATACCATCAGTAGCCCCAAAACATCCTAAACTAGGAAAAATTCTGTAACATACCCAGGTATGCATATACCTCCTTTCTAGATACCTCAAACATTTCCCTTTTCTAATAGGGGTATAAATCAATTTGTGGAACAATGATATCTTCAACGAAACGTTTAAAATTAGATACATGAAAAAAAATTGATGTTTTCTGAAGATTTTTCACTGTATGTTGACTTATGCTATTAATCTTTCACATCAGCATCTGGTAAAATAGCAGCATATATTTTATTTGACCAATCCACCTTTTCTGTTTTCTTTAATTTTCTTTTCATGTCTTGTTTGATTTTTAGTCTTCCTTTTTTATCGAGCAAATAAAAAGGTACCTTATTTTCAACAGAATTTTTCAGTTAATGACTTCTATATTTTCCGGTATTATTGAGTTTTACATATTTTTCATGTTCTACATGATATTTATTTTTGTGTCGTCAATAATGAAAAAAATTTTCCCCATACATTTTTCAAATCTACTGAAACACTTTTCCAACAATAGCACGACCTTGGATGGCTTCCTTTAGGACACAACCTCAAAGTGTAAATTATCCAGATATAACATTGGTCAAACTTTCTTTGCATAGAAATGCTATACCGAGCCTTTAGTGTTTTCTATATGGAAAACACGCCTGTTTTTTTTACTGCTGTGGAATACAGAAGAAACACATTATGCTTACTTTTGTATACAAGTATCTTTAAAGCGGATTGGAACAAATGTGTCCCTTCCGGTATAAACATTTATTGCAGATGTATTAAATATATGTAGTTTTCTTTTGTTGAAATAATGTTTATTAAATGCAAGGAAAATAATAAAAGATTTTAAAATGTTCTTCGAAAAAATATTTACATTGAAAGAAATTTTTAAATTCAAAGATGAAAAATTTTCGACCTACCGTTTTCAGAAAATAAATTAAAATATAAATAATTTACCAAAATGTATTTAAAAATTATGAGTAATTATTAAATCCTTTTCTATAATACTATAAACTCAGAAAAAAATATATTATGGTCCATAAAAATTAAATGCAAAAAGGACATCAGTATCTCATCTGCTTCAAAGTATTAATGTAATTAAAGTACCTTAAACTTTAAAATTCAGCACATTAAATGTTATATTCTGGACATTCAAATAAATAGCAGTAAACCCCAAAATGCCAGAAATGGCTTATTTATAGTAATCAGTTCAAAATGTTTTGTTCTGTATATTAAAAAATCCCAATTGTTAGTTAGCTATAGCTATTTCCTTCAAAATAAATAATTTAACCCGAGACTCACAAATTGTGATGCTGTCATTTAAAAAAAAATTGATGTGGGCAACACATGACTTTCCTTATATAATGCAATGAATTAACTACTTTTACAGTAAAAAAATAGGTTTTTCTTATTGTAGATACTTATATACTTTCCAAGATATTGAATTTTCGACAATTAGTCGTCATTTCCATTGATATAGCGTCATTTTAATCCATTTGGCGAGATTTTCATTAATTTGACAACATTTCAAAAAGTCGTCAAGTTGGCGATATTCCGCCAAATTCGTTGTCAAAATCTCGCCAAGCTTTACTGATGGAGAAATAAGTTATTCTTATAGCAGATAAATGACTATTGGCGTTCAAACACAAAAGTATTACTCGAAGTATCTTTTATCATGAATGGAACGAGCTAGATCCACGAGAATGATGTCATCAAATTTATCGCATGGTATTGCATATGAAAAGTGAAATGTTTTTCAATAGGAAATATATTTTTTTTATTTTATATGACTTTTTGATAATTTTTTTGAAAAATGTGCAATATCTCGAGAACGGTTCATGATAGCGTTCTAAAATTTATGTAAATCGTTTTCTAATGAAAATTTACATAAGAAATGTCTATTTGCGTAACTTTATTAGCGGTTTTGATTTTTTGACGATTTTTCCAAAATTTCACTCAAAAATTTAGGGCGGTTTTGAACATTAGATTACGTTTAAAAACAATAGACTTCCAGTATTTACGGATTGTGATTTTTGTACCAAATTTCGTTCGAATCGGTTCATTCGTTCGTCAGTTATCGTCTCCACAGACTCACTGACACACACACACATACACACATCACTTCAAAAATGTTTGATCGTTATCAGGGATACTTGAAACGGTCTCTCCCGTCGAAAACTCGAATTCGAATTTTCACAATACTTTCCTTATACATTATGTATATAAGGAAAGTAATAGGCCTTATCTGTATTTAAAGTCAATGCGTAAAAACAAGAAATATTTAAAACGTAGCTTAATTCGTATACGTTTTTAAACAAAGAAAATAAATGTGTTTTAAGTTTTTTCCGATATATTGTAACAATCAAACATTAAAATCTATTTTATTTTTGGACTTATTGTATTTTTCTTATATAACCACAATATGAAAACATAGTTTTTGATGTAAAACAATTTATCTCGCGGATCATGTACTTTATTCTTATGAAAACAAGGTTAGCTTCAACACTTAGATGTTTTATAGATAGATGTTTCATTTTTTTTTCCAAAAAGCTATGAAACACCGAACAAGATAACTCAACGGCAACGACTTGAAGATGGTGATAGGAATCCTTACTTATTAGGAAAGAATCAATTGTGGGCATATCTCTCTTTCTATTTTGTGAACTTATCTCTTATTCTCTTTTGCCACTTTTACAAATTACTTGTTTTATTACAATAAGCCAACGTTCCTGAAATGAAGTTATTATATTCAATATATTTATTATTAGTCGTTTCGATTTTGAACACTTTCCAACATAGTTGTAAAGTGTTGTTGAGACCCAGACCGTCCGACCTACCAGAAATTTGTAAGGTAACTATTTAGACGGCTGGGAAGTGTCACACAATTTAGACCGGAATCCGGTGGGGGAGACATCCACAGACACCTACAACCAACATCTCGGAAGGACTTACGAACCCACATGTTTAACGTGATCGTACTCCGCGTGAATACGACAGTAGCTTTGGCAGTGGTGGGAACAGAATCCTGGCCTAACGAGTGCAATTCCCGCACGCTAACCACTGAGCTACCGCGCGCCTTAGTTGTAAAGTGGGTATGATATTGTACATCCTGTCTGTCTGTCCGTTCACACGATAACTGCTGTAAAAATGACTTTATCAAAATGGAATTTTAGTATATTAGTATGTTGTTGAAATGGTGTGTAAGGAATGAATATGGACAATATCACCCAATTTGTTTCGGATTTAACCCGGGTTGAAAACATGAAATACATTTAACCCTATAGGACATAATTTTTCAGATATTTTAAGGGGAGTTAAAATTCACACTATGTTTCGAAAATTTTAGAAAATTTTCTTATACTAATATTCCGTCCTAAATCCGATTTAGTTTTGCGTATTATCTGTGTATCTAAATGATGAGCCAACGCAATTTCAATATTTTTTATTTTAAATCATCACTATGATTATTTCTGCAATGAGATCTAATTTTTATAACATGCAGAATGTAAACAAATCAAGCGATTGTAAAACGAGTTGTATATGAATTGATGAATTTCTCTCACATAAATCTATTTAGCCATAGAGAATATATATACACTCTAACACAAAAAAATCGTCGCACGAAGAAAGAATTATCCAAATAAAACAAAATTTGGTACGTGTAATGTGGATGTACAGAAAGAAATTATTAGAATTTCAGAACATTTGGATGATTTATTGCACTGAAAGGTCCATGTCAGAAAGATCCACGTACGAAAGCTCACGTCAATATGACGTTGGTTCACCTTCGGCCTTGATACATGCTGTTACTTAACGTAGCACTGGTGCATAAAGTTGCTGGATAGTGTTCTGAGGAATGTCGTTCCAAATGGCTTCCAATTGACGAGCGAATTCGTCTACATTCTGGGATGGTCGCATGCGATGCCCCATTTCAGCCCAAATGTGCTCAATATGCGAGAGACCTGGTGATCTGGCTGGCCAAGGAAGTGTGTCGTAAGCACGCAGACAATCAATAGACAGGCGTGCCGTGTGTTGCCTGGCATTATATTGCTAAAAGTTTAGCCAGGGGTGTCGCGAGAGGAATGGTAATGCAACGGGTTGTAGAATGTCATCAATGTACTGCTGTGCTGTAATGGTACCACGGAGGTCTATCGAAGGGGTCGGGCTATCAAACGAAATGGCACCACAGACCATAACTCCCTGTTGTCAAACCGTGTGGCGTGTGACAGTAAGATCAGGGTCCTAGCGATGTCCGGGCTATCTCCAGACACGTCTGCGCTGGTCGTCGGGACTTAGTTAGAAACGGGATTCATGACTGAAAACAATTCGTTTAGTTTCCGAACAATCCCACGTTGATCGGACCCGGCACCATTGCAATCGCTGTTGACGATGCATACTAGTCAGTGATAGGCGGCGTAATGGGCGCCGCGAATATAGATTCCGCTCCCGTCGTCTTCTATTAATGGTGCCAGTGGTCACTTCCTTGTTTATCACACGTTGGATGGTTGACAACGACGAATCTCGTACTGTCACAGCTGCTCTAACATTCGCTCTATCTTCCTGTTCCGTCGTCGCTCTAGGCCTTCCGCTGCCAGCTTGCCGCTGAAATCTGCCATTCCGAACCCATTCCTGCCAACATCGTGTAATTGTTGCATCGCTCCTATCTAAATGCCGAACGATTCGACGGTGTGCCCATCCAATCTCAAACATTCCGATCTCACATCCTCATTCAAGCTCCTTCATTTGCTGGTAGTGGCCGCGAATTCGCCGGCGAGACATTTTTACAATCTAGGAACGTAAACGCAATCCAAATCTACTTCACCTTTTGTTTCTGATAACGAGGTTAGCTCCTTATATACACTACCATTGCGCCCAGTTTCAATGAGCTGTATTTCCGACTACTCATTCATTGGCTACGGATTTTTGATCATTTGCATATTCGGTCGAAAGGTGTTTACATGTAAAGTTTCGTTACTATCGGATTATTTTACGAGATGCATCGATTTTTTGTCTTAGAACGTATATAAATATACAGGGTGTCCCAAAAATGATTGACACATTTGAAAAATGAATTAATAGAAAACAGAAGGCGATAGATATATTGCGTTTGCTGCATTGTTCTTGAGAATTTTATTCAGCCAATTTTCAAAATTTGTTACAAATGTCAAGAACAGATGGCGCTGTGCTGAATGGGAAAAACTAATAAACGGTATGATCATGTTGCGAAAACTACAATACGATGTTTCCAAAAGTTGAACAAGCGACTGAGCATTTCACCTCACTTCGTCAATGCGAGTGGGCACCGGAATGAATACATTTGAACGATACATAATATATATGGAGACTTGGAGACTTTTAAAAATAGTAATCAGTATAGGACTCAGGAAAAGTGGAAAACAGTCAATATATATATATATATATATATATATATATATATATATATATATATATATACATATACATATATATATATATATACATATACATATATATATATATACATATATAAGTATATATATATATATACATATATATACATATATATATATATATATACATATATATATATATATATATATATATATATATATGCATATATATATATATATATATACATATATATATATATATATATATATATATATATATATATATATATACATATATATATAAATATATATATATGTATATATATGTATATATATATATATACTTATATATGTATATATATATATATATGTATATGTATATATATATATATATATATATATATATATATATATATCATTCACAAGGGGAATCAACTGTCCAGATATAACTATCTAGACAGTTGATTCCCCTTGAACTGTCAGTAATATGGTTGCAAATATTTTTTAGTGTAGTATATATTGCATAAACCAGCAGGCAAACACATTTTAAAAAACAAATCACATTTATTCGGGTAGTATTGAAATGCTATTTTTCATCAAAATCCAGAATTCGAAAATATACAGAGCAGTAATAAGATAATACAATAGACTAAGAAAAAAGAAAAAAAAATTCCCGGGTATGTATACGTCTTTCTTTAAACAAAAAATACAAAAATATGAAATGTCGGATACGTTTTCTTTTTAGATTCTCTATACACTTCAATTTTCCCTTCACTTTTTACGCTACACCGATAATGTCTAGAGAAAAGCAAGAGCTAGAAGTTGAAAAAATGGAAATTCAAAAACAGTGGGAGGCTCCTGAAGGCGCAAACGTCTCGCTATGAGTTATTGTGATAGTCATGTTTGTGATCATTTCTGAATATTTTAGCTTCAAAATATCGATATTGTAGGAAAGGTAAGAAAGAGCAAAATAAGAAAGTTGTAAAGGAACATTCTGAACAAGAATATCTATGGTCAAAACTTTATAACTTTGAAGAGTGTGTGATATGCATGATTATTTTTCTTATATTTTTCCTTAGATGTAATTCTAAAGAACTAAGACATCAGTAACATATATAAAAGAACTGAATGAACATCAGTAATATATGTAAAAGTACTGAATAAGCATCAGATCACTTTACACTTTCTATGAGTACTTTGTAATAATAATAGTTTATGTGAATTCTAAATAATTTTGAATGTGATTTTAATTATATATGTACCTAAGTTTAATCCCTGCTTGGGATGGGATTTAGAATGGGGAACGGGCTATCACCAAAAGATAGGGTATTTACAGGGAGGCTTGGAATTTTTAGTTATTTTGCTGTTTCAAAGTAAAACTAGTAGACGGAAATGTAAAAATTTATAAACACTGCGATTATTTAGCACTGCATGATGAAGATCGGAAAAACATGCAAATTTTGCAAATAAATAAATATGAACTTTCAAGATGAGCTTTGAATTTTTTTGGTTTAGTTAATTAAAAAGTAATTAATAAAATTTCGTATTGACAGTATCGACAACGGTTTAATTAGTTATGACGATTTCTGATTTATATGTGGTTGGTTGCTGCAAGAAATGCAAAAGAATTATCTTAAATTGTCGTATTCACTAATGAATACATTGGGAAACCAAATTTATATGTCCACCTGGTTAGTTATGCTTCCGTAGCATATACATATAATTGTAAAGAACTCTGCTACCCCAACCGGGAATCGAACTACGGAACTTCGTACTGACCAGCCGACTTTCCACCTGAATTATTGAGACGGATTATCAAGCCCTTATCGTCCAAGTAAACATTATTATCTGTCTTCAATTGTTGTTGTTGTTGAGACCCAGACCGTCCGACCTACCAGAAAGGTGTAAGGTAACCGTTTGGACGGCCGGGAAGTGCTACCCAATTTAGACCGGAACCCAGTGAGGGAGGCATCTACAGAGACCGTACCCTCCTTCCCCTACCACCAACCTCTCGGAATGACTTTCGGACCCACATGTTTAACGTGATCGTACTCCGCATGAATGATGTTGTGGCAGTGTACAAATCTAGCGCGCAAACTACCGGGCTACCGCACCCGAAATGTGCCAACAGCACGCAGTGTTCCCTGGTGGTCACCGACCCAAGTACTAACCGCGTCCGATGCTGCTTGACTTCGGTGATCTAACGAGAACCGGTGTTTTCAGCACGGTAGGGCCGTTGGCTCCCGGCTTCAATTGTCGTGCAGCTGATCTATCTGACCACGTCCTATTATCTTTACCTCCCGTTTGCTGCTATTTTTATCCTCCAAGTCAGCTTCCTACGTGGTCTCTGACCTGTTGATTTGAAATCAGCTCTCAAAATTTAAGAGTCCACCGAAACCGGGCTAGCCGTTCTAGAGCTACTTTCATATCACCAACCTTATTACTCTAATTTACAGGGTTTATTTATACGAGCGCCATTTTAAAGAATTTTGCTGACCCAACCGAAAATCGAACCATGAATCTTCGTACTGGCCAGACGATGCTCTAAGGTGAAGATATTGAGACGGAATTGCAAAGCAAACTCTTATCGTTGAAATATTGTAAAAAACCTCCATGCCCCAAACTGGAATTGAATGAATCTGGAATGGAATTTGAAGATCTATTGCCCTCATTTTGTACTGAACAATTATTGTGGCATTCATTTCAATTTAAGAAACGTATAATTGTTAATAATTCCCCGCATTGAGTTCATTCCCGGTTGTTTTGTGAGGGTTTCTACTGTCCGAAAGGTATAATATCTACTACTCTTGAAGAACTCACAGTTCTGCTCGCCTACTGTTTCGAGTGCTAGCAATAATTCCACGTTCCAATCAAAGTTCGATCAAAGTCCATCTAATCGAGTCTTAAACTCATTACATCATGAGAAATACATGTACTTTTCCATACCTTCAGCTCTCCTATTATCGTTCTGGTGTGATCGTCTAATACAAGAGGAACAAGAAACTTACCATCAAAATTATAATCAGTTTTCTGGCCCAACTAAACCCTAAGGTATGTGAAAACGAAAAGTTATCACAAGACGAAATGCTATGGAATACATCGCTAAAAATATTTTATTCTTTGATTAATAATTCATAGTTAAAATAATTGCATTGTAATATCGCACAATTGTGAGATTCCACATGTTATTTGGAATGTTAACTTTTATTTTCTGAAGTCTTAATTTCTATTAATGACCACTGCTGACCACACTTGTTATCTAATTAGTGTAAGGGATTCTTCTAAGGGGGGAAGTTAACGATTTAATGTAGTACATTTTACATGAGCATAAACTTTGCAAAAAGATACTTTGCTTACACTGTCCTTCAGCTCAGTCTGTATCTGAGCCTCCATTTTTGGAAGATGGGGTTCTTTTTATGCATATCCCAACCCCCATCCCACACACACACCTGTGGAAACACCTGTTACAGTTCTTGGGCTCTTCTATTGCACAAGCATTCGAAAAGTCAAAATGTCAGAAACCAATCTTCGCATCCAAAACATCAGTTGTCGAAACTTTCTGGCTGCGATTTTTGGTTCAGCCAACTCAACACCATCATTTATTTGTCCCAAACTCTATTGCCGCATAATTAATTGCGTAAGGGGCAGGATTATTTTATCAGAATCATTTTGTGCAGGCAAAACAACTTTTCTGCATATTATTAATTAAATTGTCACATAAATGTACTCTAATGGTAACTGCTGTGTCCCCTCAGTTGTTTAATGTGAATTATGCCTTGCATCAAGCACCACATGCAATACCCTTTTCTTATACTGATTGAGCTTTCCAGCGTAAGCAATATCGGTAAGATATGTACTTTGCATAAAATGACCTAGCGATTATAATACTTCGGCCACTTAACACATATTCTATAGTTCAGTAATATTAATATTGCTTTAAATTTTTCTAATCATAGAGATCTCTCTTAGTGAACAAATATTGTTCAAAACAAAACATTGTTCAAAAGTTATTTTGATACATTAGTCCATCTAGTCCAAGGATCACCCACAGGATAGATGGAGGGACACCTCTTGATTAGGAGGGGACGAAAGTCAAAGAAGCCTGACTCCATTTTATTTACTTATTTATTTATTTGGAGGGAGGGGATAAACATGAAAAAATTATTAGAAGAGAAAATCAAATATGTAGGGGTCCAAGTCCTCGAAACATTGCGGTAGCGACTTTTAGACTTTTAATTGGACACGGTTTTTTGGCTTAGCACCTACACCGCATAGGTATTTTTAGTAGTCCAAATTGTGTCTTGTGTAAACAAATAACTGGCATGGATGGAGATCATCTTCGGGAGTGTACGGCCATTTCTGGAGAGAACATCTATGATCGATATTGGAGAGCTCGTTCCCTTATGATGCTGGTGGACTCTTATTAATTATTCTTGTTATTTTTGTTCCTGTTGTGTTTCTGTTTTCTCTTTTTGTTGTGCTCTGCTCTGGCTTCATGCGTCACTGCGTGACGTATGGGGGCCAATTGATTTGTATCTATGTGCCTTTACATTAATAAAAAAATAAATAAATAGGCAGCTCGGCAAGTGCATCCACAAACTGAATCCGAATTCACTATGGTGAAAATCATTGAAATGACATGAAAATAAAGGCATGTGTCATATAAGTAAAAGAGTAATAACACTAGAAATAAACTACGGCTTGTAAAACAAGAACTTACCTTCTTGTAAAAAAATAATCATATCTCAATTAGGTGACTACAATTGTTTGAGGACGTAAAATTTTAAATAAACACATAACTTTACTAAAATAATTGATTAATAATTTATCAGAGGTAAAATTAGATGATATCGATATAGCATATACCATTTATTACGTACATGTAGTAAAGATTATTCTATATTCTTTTCATTTATTTCATTTAATGGAGTTTAGTAACATATATGTATCGATTTGTTATACAAACCTTTTATGGATTGTCTTATTAGATCGAACCATGCAAGATGGATGTAAAGAATACAGTGTATGATTTGTCGTCTTTCTATATTCGAAAGATGTTTTTGAATCAGTAGATTCAAAATCATTCCGGTTATGGACAATTCGCGTGATGCGAAACATTATATATTCTACTTCAGCAAGTAAGGTAGTCGTCTTAACGTTTAGGAGTTTCAATGTATAACCACATGTCTGCTATATTTTATCGTATCAGTACACAAATCTATAAGTTAAATTGCGTGCATCATATCATAATATGCCTGGATTGTCAAATTTTACTTTTCATTCTTATATATTAATATTTCATAACATTTAGGCAAAATTGTTTAATAATAAATATGAAAAGAAAAATAGAACATCATCTTTGAATTAAAATACATTCTTTAAAAGTTTTTATTTAAATATTACTTAATTTTATTTTCTAATTTGGCAATATGCCAGTTACGTGGATGGTTTTGATGCATTTGATTGGTTTACGTTAGTATGTACAAAAATCTGATGTAGACAGCACATGACTTTCCTTATATAATGCAATGAATTTACTACATTTACAGTAAAAATATAATGTATAAGAACCACGGTACTGTTTTTTTATCTTTGAATTGCACATTTGGCGATTTTCCTGATGACAACAATTCAAAACTATTTCAAAGTACCCAATTAACTTATATTTTGCGCAATTGTAAATAAGCAATTATCAATTTTCATAGCATCCTCAATAAGCGATATAGTCCATATATTAAAATATTTTAATAATTAATTCATCAGGAGCCATTTTTATTCATTTAGCGCCATATTTGATATTTTGACAATATTTTCGTCAGTTTAGGGCGAAATATCGCCAACTTAGCGATATTTTGCTAGATTATTCGGCAAGTTCGCCAAAATGCATCATCAAGAGTTACAGATAAACAGAGAGAATAATATTTCTATACTAGAAGGTACGCTCGTCATATGATGGAAATCAAAATATGCGAAACATTACATCTCATCTGTCGTCATATTTATCAATTTGTCGAAATTTTTGTCACTTTGGCAACATTTAAAAGTTGGCGACGTCCCTATAAATTGATCTCCAAACGTTATGAACGGATGGAGGGAGAAATGGGTTACTCTTATAGTCTACTCTTACGTTCTTTCCAAGACATTGAACTTTCATCAGTTAGTCGTCATTTCCTTGATTTAGCGTCGGTTTTCAGTTTGGCAAATTTCTATCAATTGGGTGATTTTTTTGTCATTTTAGCAACTTCTAAAAAGTCAGCAAGTTATAGATATTCCGACAAATCCGTCATCAAAATTTTGACAAACGTTACGGACGGAGAAATAGGTTATTATTATAATAGATACTTATATTCTTTCCAAGATATTGAATTTTCGTTAATTAGTCGCCATTTTCATTGATCTTTCGGATATATTCGATTGCTTTTAAAATCATTAATGCTCTAGTCTTTAATATTATTAGAATACGTGTACCAAATTTTGTTCAAAATGCTGCATTAGTTCCTAAGATATCGCATTCAGTCTCATGGACAGATAGATACACGCAAATATCACATTAAAACATTCTATTCGAGTTCAGGGACGATTGAAGTGCATTCCTCCGTCGAAAACTGGAATTCGAATTTTTGAACAATTTAGAATACTTACCCTATATATTATACATTATACTAATGAATATAGCGAAAGTAATAATGTAAAATCTATCAAAATCAACTGTAATCGGAATTTTTTTATTTTTGTTTCTATTCGTTTTAGACTTGTAGCGTTTTAGACATGATTCGTTTTAGACAGCAGGGGTTGAATGCACATTGGATTTTGTTACGAAAATGTCTGAAAGACAGCATATTATTACAGTTATTGTATCCGCTCATTATTACTAAAAGCAAATTCTTCGTTTTTGGATTGGCTTAAGTATAAGCATGACAAAAGACGCTTTCAAAATTAGCATATACACAATTCAAACTTTACATGAAACATGTCTGAACAATTTTATTTGCAGTTCTCCCTGGATATGAAGGGAGGAAATCCCCAACTTTTATAAGCAGCAACTCAGCGAATATTGTATATATTTGCATAGGGTTTTTGACAAAATTCTGAACAGCGCAACTTTTTCTAATTGAAAATTTTCGGCTTAAGGGTCCCTATACAAATTTAGAACCCTTAGTTTTATGAAAATCGTAATCACCGAAGGAAATTATAAGAAATCATTTTGCATTTTATTTAAGCAAGCTTTAAAATTGTAAATATGTTTCTAAAACCATTAACAAATCATGAAAAGCGAGGTCAGCTATATTGAAGTACACTGTATAATCGGAACTTCTAATTCACTGAATTTCATTATTATCATTATTTCCATTTTATGAGTATATATAATTAACTCAGGTTTAATTGATTTCCAGATACGAGATAACAAACATAATGCTATTAATGCTTTACTCAAATGTGCAGGGAAAATAATTTAGTAGATGAATGAATGTATATGAAACATATCGTGCATTTCTAAAATAACTCTTTCCATGCACAGCATGTATGGAATTACGAGAATAAACGTTTGTGTTTATGAAAATTAGTATATGACTAGAGTAACTTTAATCAGGGAAATGAAAAGAAATACTTTTGGTTTTTGAAAAACCATTTCAAACAATAATAATTGTGATAATGTTAAATGCATTGATTTTTTGAAGTTGGGCCATGTATAAGATTCCGAAACTGGCTGTTTCCATATTTTTCCTCTTATTTCGCAGTCGTTAACGATATGGGTTATTTTTACAGTTGTTTGTAATTACTTTTTTTTATTTTGTTGAAGTAGTTCATTTAGGTTGTAAAATTGTTGTGTTTTGTTATATATTATATTATCCCGTACTATTTTATGTAAAAATAATTAAAACATAATTTTTCACAAGCCCTTTTAAGTGAGTTAATGTTTGTTTCTGCGAAGGAACTTCAAATCCTGGTACAGATACCTGATAAACAGATTGGCATTTGCATACGCCGTCTAATAATGGAAGCCTTAAAACATTCATACCCACCTCGTTTCATAAGACATTATTATATGGCATAATGTAAAAAGTACCGTAAAGAAATATATGCTAATTTTGATGATTTGCTACAACTCAACTCTACCCGTTTGGAATTAGATACACTGTAACCATGAGCCTATCTATCTCTGCATCTGGAATTTATCATGGTTTTCGTCTATGGACTTCTAACGATGTAGCACATCTACGAACATCCTTTTTAAAACGTTATACATGGTTAGAATATATTTTTATTCATATTTTATTCATATTTGTCCATTTCATTTTATATGCTTTTATATGTTCTTGTGACTTTAAGGTCTTCTTTTCGGGATTCCGTTTTTTTTTCCTGGCATACTGTTGATTGTTGTTTCGGGCGTGTAGTGGTTTCTGGGAGTGTTTCCTGGGATTAAAAGCATGCTTAAACCAGGAAAAGGGGTCGCAATCCCCCTTGACTTCTCTACAATCCCGTAAACACCCAACTTCTAATTGTATTAATCCATTTTCAATCTCATTTTTCCTTACTGTACTTTGAGGCTTAGATAGAGCAGCAAATGTGCCTTACTATTCCTTGGATTTTATATTTTATATTTCATTTTGATTGTACTTGAGGAATATATATATATATATATATATATATATATATATATATATATATATATATATATATACCTTTATATATATATTAACTGAATGTTTCAGAAATTAAGATGTAATTTTCATTAACGCCTGTAATTACGGAATTCCTTATAGTTTGCAGAAATTACCAGCAAAGTAGCTGAAAAAAATGATCAAATGTTGCAGAATGTAGTAGCTTCAAATGGCATAAAAACAGTTACATATAAAGCAATTACAATAAATCATTACAGTATAACATTTAAAAAGAATAACATAGACAATGGAAAGGGCAATGATGACAATTAAAAAAAGAGTAAATAAAATTAGCTACCAATACGGAAAAAAATTCTCAATTTCAGCTGAATTTAAGTAAATAACCAGTCTTTGATAGCCTTGAAAAAGGAACGAAACCTAACAATGCTTTTAAAAGATTGAGGAAGAAAATTGTAAAATCTAGTACATAAATAGATATAACATTTCTGAAACTTAGTAGAAGAGGTTCGAGGAAATCTGATAACACCCAGCCTTATCTCGAAATGAAATTGACTACCATCCGTATTCTTATCTACAATATAAGACATATCAAGAGCTTTGTAAACATTTCTCTCGCGTATTACTTTCACAGCATTTTAAGCCTTTATATAACAGCATATAAAATTTCATGAAAATCTCTTAAATCGGTCGAAAGATATAACCTCCCTTCTGGACAAAAATCTAATACCTCAATAAAACGGCTCATGAGATAACACCTTAACAATGTTGCCCCATTATATCTGGTTGAAAATATTTGAATAGCAATACCTCATTTCATACATTTAATATCCAGAAAACTGCATATTTTAATATTCAGTAAATTATGAAAATCACATATAAATAAAGCACTCAAATATAAATGTCAATTTACGCAGGAATTTTTTGCTTAATTTTTTAATTACTGTCTGTAATGACTTCAGACTTTTTCCTGTTCTGGACTTCCCCAACAATTTGAAGAAATTTGATTAAAATTTTTTATAAATGACTTATCACATGTAATTCGATTTGAACAACTTACTTAGATGAACCATGTTTATGAACTAGAAGTTTATAAATTTGACATGTTTATAAACACAAATAATAGAAGAAATATATGATTCATGCAAGCTCAGGGTTTACTAAAATGTACCAATTTTTCAAATTCGAAATTTTGACGCCATTGTAGTCATTTAAATTTACATCTGCTAAGTATGTAAGGAAAACAAAATTGCTCGTCTTCAGAAAAAGTAATGTTATTTTCCCAAATTAAGGAAGTAATAATTCTCCAAGGAATTAAAAACAAAATCGCCTTCATTGCACGATTTTAACGCATTCATATATGTATGCGAATACATATATATTTATTTATAATCGAATTTTATAATTCAATGGAAGTATATCATTATTTATGCATTTCATTTTATACCTAGATTAAAAGTACGCATGAATAATTCAAAACCAATTTTGAAATAACAAAAGGTGCTGTTCTTTATGCATAAACAAAAAGCACAGGGAAATAATTAGGTACAGTTGTATCGGATGGATGAAAGTATGTTAAACATATCATCAAAATTCAATTTTTATTTTTCTCAGTACGTAAGATAGTTCCTCCGAAGCTATCATGCGTGTAATTACAAAGTTGAAATATATTTGCAAGAAAATTGTATGGACGTCAGAATTAGATAAAAGTAAAAGATCAAGGCGCTTGGAAAACTATTTCTAAACAAGTATTTCAATGGACGCAATCATTTTCATACTGTAATTAGATTAGCAGTAATGAATAAAATTTTTATGCATTATGCTGTTTACATGAAAGTTAAAGAAAATTGTTTTCGGGGGATATTTTTTGTAAGATGTCGGCTGTAAACGAAGTTGTACAAAATGTTCAGAATAAAATACAATAATCAAATATGCTTAAAACAGCTGAGCTGTAAAAATGTATTTAATAGAAAATCTTCGCATATCTACAATATACATTTTTCTAAACAATTCGTATTCAAGTATTACTGGACATTCGTGAAAGTTTAATTATAATTTTAATTTTTCGGAAGTCAAAATCTTTTTTACACTTAAATTCAATTTTTAAATCGATCTTTTTACTTTCCTTATATACATAATGTATAAGGAAAGTATTGTGACGGGGTCGAAAATTCGAATTCGAGTTTTCGACGGAAGAGCACGTTTCAAGCATCCCTGATCACGAATCAAACATTTTTGAAGTGATGTCTGTGTGTGTGTATGTGTGTGTGTGTGTGTGTGTGTGAAAGTATGTGTGTGTGTGTGTCAGTGGGTCTGTGGAGACGATAACTGACGAACGAATGGACCGATTCGAACCAAATTTGGTACAAAAATCACAATCTGTAAACACTGGAAGCCTATTGTTTTTATACGCAATCGAATGTTCAGAACCCCCCTAAATTTTCGAATGAAATTTTGAAAAAATCGTCAAAAAATCAAAACCAATATTAAACTTACGCAAATAGACATTTCTTATGTAATTTTTCATTAGAAAATGATTGACTTAAATTTTAGAACGCTAACATGAACCGTTCTCGAGATATTGCACATTTTTAAAAAAAATCATCAAAAAGTCATATAAAATTGAAAAAAAATTTTCCTATTGAGAAACATGTTTGCTTTTCATATATGATATCATGCGATAAATTGGGTGACATCATTCTTGTGGATCTAGCTCGCTCCATTCATGGAAAAAGATAATTTGAGTAATACTTTTGCATTTGAACGCCAATTTATCTGCTGTAAGAAAAACTTATTTCTTCGTCCATAACGCTTAGAGAGATTTTGGCGAAGAAATTGGCGGAATGTCGCCAACTTGGCGACTTTTTGAAATGTTGCCAAATTAACGAAAATCTCGCCAAATAGAAAAAAATGACGCTAAATCAATGAAAATGACGACTAATTGTGGAAAATTCAATATCTAATAAGTTATATAATATATAAATATATAATAATAGTTATATAATATATGTCGAAAATTCAATATCTAATAAGTTATATATATATATATATATATATATATATATATATAACTTATTTCTTCGTCCATAACACTTGGCGAGATTTTGGCGACGAAATTGGCGGAATGTCGCCAACTTGGCGACTTTTTGAAATGTTGCCAAATTAACGAAAATCTCGCCAAATGGATAAAAATGACGCTAAATCAATGAAAATGACGACTAATTGTCGAAAATTCAATATCTTGGAAGGGATATTAGTATCTACTAGAAGAAAAACCTATTTATTTTACTCTGAAAGTAGTAAATTCATTATATAAGGAAAGCCATGTGTTGCCCACATCAGATTTTTTATAATATGTCTCTATTGTTTCTTAGTCTAGTCCCTTGTTAACGATACTTTTTACAACCTTTTGTTTCACTTGGAAATTTCTAGTACAATTATTGATAATATTACTAATAAATCTGTAAACAATTGGTACAAGTATATAGACTTCTATACCTAAGTATATGTTCTATAGATAAGAATATATTCGGTTAGTGCAATGTTTATCATGCAAATAATCAATCACACTAATCCGGAGATTGCCGTATAGTGCAAAAAGCAACTACATGCTATATGTGAACCTTCTAGTAGTATTTATTCGCTAATTATTCATCCAAAACAATTATACTCTAACAGCGAGCTCAAAACGAGTAAGCCTGATAAGGTACAAAATTGAAAGAATTAAATTGTGCTACAAAAGACAACGATGTACGAAATTTCATGTTACGGTGATGAATTGAGTCTATTTAATTTGTGTAACTCTTCAAAAATTTGAATCGCACTGACAAACACTAGATTAAGCTAAAATATAAAATATAAAAATATCAGTTTTTCAATCATCGTATGCATAAAAGGAAAGGTAGCGGAGTAAAGCATTTGAGTTTCTTATCACTTCTGTAATATTATTTATAAACAATTTGTACAAGTATACAGGGTGTCCCAAAAAGATTGAAACACGCTTTAATTCTTTGCCTGTTGGAAAATGGAGATAAGTTGGCACTATAAATTACAAAAATGTTGAATGTAAGGTAGAGAATAAGACTACGTTAATGAAATAGTCCTCCCATTAATTTTCAAAAAGTTACACTTTTTAAATTTTTATACGATCCCCTTAGACAGATTTGGTCAATCAGATATTTTATTTTTAATGTAACAAGATCATTAAAAAACGGCATAGGTGTATCTTTAAAATCAACTGAATTATGATAAAGAAAAAAATCTGACTTATGCCACTTTTCCTTACCATGTGAAAGGCTGTTTCATCAGTGAAAATAGGGATCATATACAAATTGACGATAGAAATTGTTTAGATAAAAAATACGTTAATATGTGCCAATATTTTTTATCACAAATGCATCTAAATAAAACATTACACAGACAGAGATTATATAAAGCATTGGTACTTATTACGCGGTTGGGTATCCTATGTATTATCATCCAGTTTTATCTTTCTTGTGATATGTTACAAATTTACATTTCTAATATGATACAAGGTCCCCATTCACAATGTTCAATTTTCAATTAAATATAACTCGCTCAATTTTAAAGATACAGATATGCGTTTTTTTGATGATCTTGTTGCATTAAAAATAAAAAAATTCTGATTGATCAAATTTGTCCAAGGGGGGCGTATAAAAATTTAAAATGCGTAACTTTTTTAAAATGAATGGGAGGAATATTTCATTAACGCAGTCGTATTTCCTACCTTACTTACAACATTTTTCCAATTTACATAGCCCAATCTCCAACAGGTAAAGAAATAAACCGCGTTTCAATTTTTTTGGGACATCCTGTATATATATATATATATATATATATATACATATATATATATATATATATATATATATATATATATATATATATATATATATATATATATATATAATGTATATATATATATATAATATATATATATATACGTTAATTTTAATGATTATCATTTTAATATTATTCAACGCATATAAAAATAAATATTTGGCCTATTCAAATTTCAGTTATTGTTGCATGCCATGCTTTAATACTCGCGAGTCATTGGTGAATTTCATACTCCCCACTAAATGAAGACATGAAAATTAAGTCAATTTATTTAAATGTTGGTGATGACTATTTATCTTACAACAATTCCCGAACCTTAGTCTCCGGGACTTCTTTTGGGGGAACATCAAAATATTGGTGTACAATATTGGTGTGTCTTGGCAATTTATGATCCGTCCTTAGCAATTGTCCAGCAGTATATATATATATATATATATATATACATTATAAAACTTGAAAAATTTATTTTCAATTTTAGTGAACAGATTAAAAAGCTAAAAGCAAAAAATAATTTATAATACATCTTGTAAAGCGCTATGCTGCAATATTTACATGTGTATTCCTATATAAATTCCCAAAAAGGACAAGTAGCAATGTACTCGTACAGATTCTAGATGTGTGACAGAAGTACCGGCCGGGGGGAGTTGCGACCCCCAGCACTCCGGTTAAAGCTTTTTCCGCCATGGCAAACGCTCCCGGTAACCGATACTCCCTACACGATTTCCTTCATGACCCTTTATAAATCCGTAAAAATACATACATATACAATTTCAATAAGATGTAAAATCTAAAAGTTTACTTTTCTACGCTAAAACTATGCATGAAGCATTCTGTAAAAATATAACAAATAATTTAAAATACAAAATACTTAAGACTAATGAAATCCCAGTCTGAGAGGATATTTTATAAAAATTGGATATAAGACCCATAAACCGCATTATTTCCATATAAAAACCTGTGTGTAAAAATTACCTCACAATTAGTCATTTAATCCTTTTAAATCCTTTCTATTCAAAACTAATGTTTGAAATACTAGTCAGAGTGTCTGTATTTTTAAATATGGACTCAATACCTATTGGCATCTCCATCGCCATATATATACTAATGTTTGAAATCATTTCACTCATGGTTAATTATTACTTTAAAAACTATATATTCAAGACTATTGAAATCCATGTTATTATTATTAAAATCCTTTTTGGATACCAAAACCTATTGGCTTCTTTATCACCATAAAAATCCTAATGTTTGAATTTACTTCACTTGTGATAGTTTAATGCTCATAAATCGATATATTCAAGTCCAAAGACATTCCAGTCAGAGAGTTATTTCTAAATATTGGATACAAGACAATTTAAACAATATTATCACCTTATAAATATATAGACACATAAATACGCCATAGTCCAAACTCTACGCAATACACCTTCCAATGGAACAACACATAACTTTTTGATTTTATACCACTTTCACATATGACTAAAGTAAATATTAAAAGTTCGTCCGATATTTCAGAAAACCCTTATAATCACGAACTTACAATCTGGATAACGCTTATAATGTTTCCACATTAAAAATAGCCCTAGCTATAAAATTCCGGTGTATAGCCATATTGAGCTATCTGATTTATGATCCTCAATTTGGCATAAAAACACGTCACCCTCTGCGTATTACAATTACCGCCATTAGGCGATATCCGAAAAGTCGTATGTTGTTATCATTCCAAAATATCTCTTCCTGGTTACGGCTGCAGTTAAACCATTATAATTGGAAACCAATCTTATCAGAAAAGCGGGAGGATAACCCTCCTTGATAGCCTCCTCCAGAAAACGGCAATCACACTTGTATCTATCGTTGTTAGTAAAATTCAACAACTTATGTCGTTTCATTTGATTTACTATCAGATTTCTGAATATGTTACGGTGTAGACTAGTTGTCCATGACGTCAAATATTTGATATCAAAATTAAAGGTGTTACGTTTATCGTAAATACGATAACATTGTATAGTGGCAGGCTTCATTATAGTGAGATCTAAAAAATCCAGACTTTCATCCTCATTGCATGGTGTTTCTATTAAAGTTAAACATGGAGGATAAAAGTCAAACTTCATTGTATAACCACTATCCTCAAATCCGCATAGGATATCATCCACGTAACGTAGGAATAACATCTCATTTAAAAGATGTGTTCCCCTTTCATATCTATCTAGGTAAATATCTGCCATAATTGACGAACAGTTACCCCCCATTGGGATACCCTTAATTTGTTTATAAAAGTTTTCTCCATTGTATAAAACTGTCTCGAATAAAACCAACTCCACCAAAGCCTTGTACTTTCCAATTGCTATATATAGCTGCAAATCACATCTATGGTATGATTCTATTAGGATGCTATATAGATCCTTAATGTCTATATTATTGAAAAGGTCAGCAAAGTCATAACTCCTGTATATACCGATGTTTGGCAATTCTTTCAGTTTCTTAACTACTTCGAGGCTGTTTTTTATAAAATAGCTTCCCTGGTCATATAGTTTCCGTAATACCAATTTTAAATGTTCCAATAATAATTTATTGGCCCTTGTTAAATAAGTTTTAAAACCGATGGTTACTGGTCGGAATTTAACTGGATTTTTATGTAGCTTAGGTATTAACGTTAAATAGGGATATCTAATTTTTCCCACACATATGCCAGATTTCTTGTACAAAGCTTTTATCCGGTTACTGATTTCCAACTGAGTTTGATTCAATAACGAGTACATACTATGGTCCTCGTATGCCCGTCTTAATAAACTAACATAGTACCATTTACGAGTCATTGCAAAATTCGATGTTACCTTGTCTACGTACGTAATTACATACATACTTTGTATTTCATCCAGCTCTTTTTTATTATATTTAAGCTCACTTCCTTTTGTATTACACCGTACGTTCCTGCGATACCATGAAATGCACTCATTTATCACTAAGACCTTCCATTCTTCAAATGTCTCAGTTGGCAAACTGAATTTTACTGCCGCTTTTTGAATATAATGTGTAATATCAATTTCCATTGCTCGTTTAATGGAAACGTCACTCTTAAATCGGTATTTAGTACCCAATTCAAAGTATTTTTAATATTCGATTTTATTATACCCAGATCTCCTGTTACAATATGTCCATGATGTACGTCTCTGTATATCGATGTATTACATTTGCAACTTACACAACTCTCTGTATGTAAATTACTACCAATAAAATTATAATTAAAAAACCTTCTCCCCAATGGTTTATCATATTTGAAAGCCACTTTTAACCTCAGGTCCCTAACTGGTAAAGTATGAGCCATTAGTCTTAAAATTCTATTAAAAGGAATAAGATCGTATCGTTTATTAATATATTTCAATACAAGATATTCGTCAATATGTTTTTTTATTTTAATATCCTCTAAAACTATTCCATGTATCCTGGCTTTAAATTTGATGTAATCCAACATTATACACAAGGATCTGGACCGATCGCTTTCAGTACATTCTACATATATTTTTCTGTAATGACACCAAACTCTGTTAACAAAGATCAATCTAATTCCGTAAGCCATATTCTTTAGCCATGTCTCGGGAACATCTTTTCCAACATCTATATCTCGCAAAACCCTATCAATTTTATCCACTGTTTTTTTTTAAGCACACTTTTGCCCTACATCCTCCTCGTTGTTTACGACTGGACCTCTCCAAGTCCCGCTTCACCATACTGTCCGTCCTTACGCTTGAATAATAATCCTTGTTATAATTATTACCGTACATAACAGTATTGAGACCATACGGATAAACCGATCTATGTTGTGCTATATGTGTATTTTCCCACCATAATCTTAAATTTGTATCCACCACAATATCCAAAATAGTAACCTTCATTGCTTCAACTCCGTGATTAGCAAAGTGTTTTATTTTCAAAGACACCTCACTATCCGAATTTTTAATACATTTATATATCATGCTACGGTGCAGATTTATTCTGATATTAAGGCAGTTCTTAGTTTGCCCTATATGCTCTTTTCCACATATATCGCATGTGATAGAGTACACGCAATTATATGTTTTACAGAATCTCTTATATTTTCCAACATTGGAAATCTGTATCATGTTTGCTTTAGGACACAACATACATTTTGTTGAACTACATTTACTGTATTTAAATTTTCCAAAGTTTTTATAATAAGTGCGATACGTAGAGCCCGGACATTCCATATTGGAATCAAACTGTATAACATTAGAAACAGGCACACTCAAAGCAACCACGTTATTTTTAGGTACGGCAACTCCTGGATGAATAACGTTAAAGTAGTTTTTAATAGAATTCACAAGAGGGTAACTGGATGACGGTCGTCCTACGCCCCTTTCGTCTGACGACCGAGCAATCGTAGTAGAGACCCCGAAGTTGCCAGTCGCTAAATTCTTATTATTGTACATTTCATAAAAAAGTTTTAAGAAGAAACGCCTACCGGTTCGAAAATAAATTCAAACCCGGCCAAAGCCAATGATAATCTAACCACTTCAGGTATCTCCCCAAAGCTTTACCTCTTCCAATCCAATTATTATCGTAACTACAACAATTTATCTTCTAACTCATCCTCCTTAAAACCTATAAATTCGATATATTATCACTCCAGGAGAAGCCGATCCCATACTTTTAACAATATCTATTACTTTTTTTTGTACAAATAAATACTTAATATATTATATTTGTATTTTCAATTTTTGTCTTTTTTTGTTTTATTATAATTTTTTATATAAGTATACATCTAGTTATCCGAAAAAGATTTACTCAAACGATTCAGAAATCAAAATAGGCAATCAGGAGCCTCATGCACCGAAAAAACGTTCGGCATGACCTCAAAAACCACCAGAATACATGTAAGTCACCCATCCCCCCATGTAATACTCCACAGTCACCAAACACCAAGTCCAAAATACCATTATACCATCAGTGATCAACTGCGCTAAGCTGCTAGTACGATCATCTAATTTATACATTATAAAACTTGAAAAATTTATTTTCAATTTTAGTGAACAGATTAAAAAGCTAAAAGCAAAAAATAATTTATAATACATCTTGTAAAGCGCTATGCTGCAATATTTACATGTGTATTCCTATATAAATTCCCAAAAAGGACAAGTAGCAATGTACTCGTACAGATTCTAGATGTGTGACAGAAATACCGGCCGGGGGGAGTTGCGACCCCCAGCACTCCGGTTAAAGCTTTTTCCGCCATGGCAAACGCTCCCGGTAACCGACACTCCCTACACGATTTCCTTCATGACCCTTTATAAATCCGTAAAAATACATACATATACAATTTCAATAACATGTAAAATCTAAAAGTTTACTTTTCTACGTCGAACTTTTAATATTTACTTTAGTCATATGTGAAAGTGGTATAAAATCAAAAAGTTATGTGTTGTTCCATTGGAAGGTGTATTGCGTAGAGTTTGGACTATAGCGTATTTATGTGTCTATATATTTATAAGGTGATAATATTGTTTAAATTGTCTTGTATCCAATATTTAGAAATAACTCTCTGACTGGAATGTCTTTGGACTTGAATATATCGATTTATGAGCATTAAACTATCACAAGTGAAGTAAATTCAAACATTAGGATTTTTATGGTGATAAAGAAGCCAATAGGTTTTGGTATCCAAAAAGGATTTTAATAATAATAACATGGATTTCAATAGTATTGAATATATAGTTTTTAAAGTAATAATTAACCATGAGTGAAATGATTTCAAACATTAGTATATATATGGCGATGGAGATGCCAATAGGTCTTGAGTCCATATTTAAAAATACAGACACTCTGACTAGTATTTCAAACATTAGTTTTGAATAGAAAGGATTTAAAAGGATTAAATGACTAATTGTGAGGTAATTTTTACACACAGGTTTTTATATGGAAATAATGCGGTTTATGGGTCTTATATCCAATTTTTATAAAATATCCTCTCAGACTGGGATTTCATTAGTCTTAAGTATTTTGTATTTTAAATTATTTGTTATATTTTTACAGAATGCTTCATGGATAGTTTTAGCGTAGAAAAGTAAACTTTTAGATTTTACATGTTATTGAAATTGTATATGTATGTATTTTTACGGATTTATAAAGGGTCATGAAGGAAATCGTGTAGGGAGTATCGGTTACCGGCAGCGTTTGCCATGGCGGAAAAAGCTTTAACCGGAGTGCTGGGGGTCGCAACTCCCCCCGGCCGGTACTTCTGTCACACATCTAGAATCTGTACGAGTACATTGCTACTTGTCCTTTTTGGGAATTTATATAGGAATACACATGTAAATATTGCAGCATAGCGCTTTACAAGATGTATTATAAATTATTTTTTGCTTTTAGCTTTTTAATCTGTTCACTAAAATTGAAAAAAAATTTTTCAAGTTTTATAATGTATATATATATATACACTGCTGGACAATTGCTAAGGACGGATCATAAATTGCAATGTAAAACAACATTAAGCGGGAGTGGAGGTCCAGCATGATAAAGTATTGTTGGCACACTGTTCGATCATTAGAATAAAGATAATTTATTGTTCTGGAAAATACAGAATGTTTTGAAACATCTGAAAGGACAAAAGTGTTCATTTGATGCTGTGTACGGAAAAATTGAAAAATGAATATTAATGACAGCAGACACCTTTGAGAAAGGTGTTTGTATGGGATACGTCCACCGTGGAGTACGATGCAACACTCCACACGTCCTGTCTAGCATTGCACAGCATTAACCAGCAGCTGTTGGATCAAGTTATCCCACTCCTCTGTCAGTGCAAGGACGAGGGTGTTCTTGTTTGTTGAAGGATATTTTCGACGAGCAAGTCGCCTCCCCAAAGCATTCCAAACATTTTCAATGGGAGATAGATCTGGAGAACCTGCTGACCATACGAGGCATTGAATACTCTCGCTGACTAGAGAATCCTGAACAGCGAGTGTTCGGTGACATGGTGCGTTGTCGTCCATGAAACAAATTTATCACCGACAGCACCACGGAAAAAGCGGACATAAAGCAGTAGAACTTCATCAATCTATCGTTGACAGGTCATAGTCCCAGGTGCAACCACCTGTAGGGCCGAGCGGCCATTGATCATAATGCCGGCCCATACCATGATACTGCATGTCGGATATCGGTCCCTTTCCTGGATATTTTCTGGACGATAAGCAGTAACACCCTCACACCAGATCAGTTGGCGTCTACAATCCGATTACAGACTGAACCAACTCTCATCTGAGAATAGTACCCAAGTCCAGTCCTGCTTGGTTCAATTGCGATGCTCACGCCACCATTGCAAACCGGAAGTACTTGGCAGTCTGGGCAATAGGACACGCACAGCAGGTATGCAGGCGTATAGTTTTTCTTCCTCCGAACGGCTGGCTGCAGATTTTCGGGCGATTCGCTGTCCACCGGTAGCAAGAAACTGATTTGCCACCTGCTGGCCGATAAGACAATATACCTGTCTCCTGCAGGCATCGTACTTCTAACAAGACCTCCCTCGTGATGATTGTTACACATTCCAATTGTTTTAAATGCTTGCTATAGCCGTGAAACAACGCTGTGGGCGATGTCGAACTCTCTGACAACATCTTTTATTTTTCGTCCAACTTCGATCTTTCCAATAATACGGCTACTCGTAAAACCATCTAAGTGATATCGGGAAGACGTACTGGAAAATTTTAGCTTGTCACTTAAATCGTCCCTGTAAAAACTTTCATTTGGAACAACAACTGTCCACACGGGTCAAATCATTAAAATCGCTTATCAGCGCTATCACGTGAAGAACAGGCGTGGAAATAAAAAATTTGCATACGCACACCTCTTCTTGTTGTATCCCGCACTCATTCTAATTTTTCACATTTTGCTTCCTTTCATTTTGTGGTTGCTATGGGTGATAGTGTCATCCTTCCTTAACAATCGTCCAGCAGAATATATATATATATATATATATATATATATATATATATATATATATATATATATATATATATATATATATATATATATATATATATATATATATATATATATATATATATATATATATATATATATATATATATATATATATATATATATATACATATATATATATATATTGATTGGCAGCTGGACGTATTTTTAAGAGCAACGTTGCAAAATACGAAAAAACTGAAATATATCAAAAATAGTTAGTCTTATTCTTTTCGTCATGAAATATTACATAAAAATAAGCATTTGATTAATACATTTGAGCATATGTAGTCTTTTACTTTAGGTTTTGATGTTATTTGAGGGTCGTTTTTTAAAACAGGACATATATTTTTTTTTCGAAATGACCCCAAATCTAAAGAGCGTCATGGTAGACAAGAGTGACATGTTAGACAAGTCCTTAGCCACAAGATTTTAAGAAAGTCGAATAGATTTTGAGCTAGAGTTGATACATATATGTCACAGAAGAACAGACACTGACAGACACACAGTGTTAAGCAACAAGCTACGACAACATGTTGGTTTATGCCGGCTTGCTGCGAAGGAGCAATCTCTCATCCAGCAAAGCCACAGCCAGGGCCACGTACTCGGCGGAATCATTCACCGGGCAAAGTCCGAAGAATTACCCATTAAGTTCGACCCCAGTCGCCGGCCAGATCTGGGATTAGGTCACGAATAGACGCAGTCCATGCGATCATAGCCACCTGGAAGAATCCGATGTCGGACTCCCTCGCCGAAGCTCTACAACCTGTTCTCCAGATTTATTTGCCCTCCAGGTTGGAGGATCAGAGCTACAGAGCTAAGATCCGTTCACCACTCAGAGAGTGGGTCGCCCCCGGGGGGGGCAGACAAACACGCAGACACGCCACAGACAAACACAGAGATACACACAGAAACACACTCACACAAACACACTCACACAAACACACACACACACACACACAGAGAAACACACACACACAAGCAAACATACACAGACGTCATGCTAAAATTAATATTTATGTGTTCTAGAAGTCCCAAAACGTGTAGATCCGTCGAAAACTTAAATTCAGATTATCGACACAATTCCAATACACCCCCATGTTATTCCCTGTACATTACCATGTTATTCCCTGTACATTACCATGTTATTCCCTGTACATTACCATGTATTGTAACGAAGTTAATACAACATTGTATTTAGCTAAAATTTTAAAGCTGTCGCATTATTAAATTAGCATACAGAACAAATCTTTGACAAATAATGAAATTGATAGAAACTCGAAGAATTTAAGGTATATAAAATAAGCAATTTACGAAAATTCGGTGAATGATTTAATACAATATTCAATATCTAAAAATAGAATTTTAATAAAATTGTAAAATATTAACATTTATCCATTTCGTTTCGTTCTCGATAAAATTACAGATGAATAATTCATATCGAAGATGCGACATAACAAATGTGATTCCATTTCTGCATTAGGAAAAGCATAGGAAAATAATTAGGAAGTCTTGTATCCAATGAATGAAAATATGTTAAACATATCATTGAAAATTATTTCCTGATCTTTTCTGAACGCGTAACCCTTCTTTAGAAGTATATCATACGTGTAAATACAAAATAAAAATTTTATTTCAAAGGAAATGAATGATTTGAATTTTGTAAATGAGATGAGCAAAAGGCAAAGAGGAATAATGTTTTCATTCAGTGGTGTAAAAATATTGTAAAAACTGCTTTCAAAAATGAATTGAAATAATAATATTTCCTTAGGGACAGGATAGGTAGTTGATTAAAAGTATCAGTTGATTTCATAAACAGAAAGAAACATCCGCTATCAGGATAGAATGGAAGAATAACCAAACCAGCATAAACAAAATGACGTCCGTTGATTAAAAATTGCAAACCGTTGTTTTATTATATTTATAATATATTTTCATTTATTACGATTTTCTCCCTGTCACATAATGCAACTATTTTACGCGATATTATGGGTCGTAAACCTCTGCAAGAAAAACTGTCAACCTTGGTGCTACTAGTCTGAATTCTTTGTTCAGCTTGTTTGAATAAAATTCCCGATTTTGTCTCATAAATACAACAAATTTCGAAAGAAAAAACACAGTGTTCTTCTTAAGGATACGAAATTGAGCAAGAACGCAAACAGGGGTAAGCAGGCATATGTCAATTAATAGTTGTGCTGTGTCTGCAAAGAAGGAAATATTTGCATGAAAAGAAATGAACAGCAGAAAAATTAAAAACCCGTTCTCATTGATGAGACTACGAATTAAAGCTACTTATGCAATAATAAATAAAGAACTAACCTATTTCTAAAGTAGAATGAGTAACATCATTAGCTAAATTTAAGAGAATGATGGACATTGAAATTTTTTTTATTTATTTATTGACTTAGAAACATGAAAATTTGTATAAATATTCTTCCAAACATTACTATATAAAATACCATTTAATTTTTTTCAATTTTATTATCGTGTTGTATTTCTTTTTTAAATTTAATTTTTTTAACGAAAATTTAAAAATGCTCCTTGCGTGCCATTTGTTTACATTTTTGATTAATTTTACATTATGATCACTCAAAAACATATTATGAACAAATGTGGGTATTCATTTTTAAATCCCTTAGAAAGTTAATTTAAAAAAAAAAATCTGCATTAAAACTTAATTTTCATCATTTAATTGGGTTATTATTAACTTTCGATTACTTTAATGAAATTCATTTATAAAATGAACTATATTAAATGTTTGCTTATATGCCCAGTTTCATTACAAATTATGAAAGGTGTGTTCTTACCAAATTTCATGCATCTCAAACAAAAATTAAGACGGATGGAACATTTTAAAAATGTAAAACCTTTGAAAATTCCGTTTCGAAAAAAACGCATTTAACTTTTTGCTTACGGGCCGAAACATCGCTGGCAGAAACATTGCACCTGCGGCAACAGGTGCAATGCTTCTGCCAGGGATTTCCATGGACGCCAATGTCTGCAAAGGGGAGTCGTACTGTTTGAGATAGGGCATGTCAAATACCTGTCTTTTTGGGAGGTTCTTCGTTTGGGATGGACGCTGTACAACTGTAAGCAAAAGGTTAAATGTGTCAAACAATGTTATATATATATATATATATAAAACAAACCTTTTTAGTCGATTTTTGCTCATTTCAACGTCCACCGTCCCCTTAAAAACAAGTGAAAAAATTACAGAAATATGTGCGAATAAAAGAAGCTAAGTGCATAGTATATGGCAAAAGAGAATGCTGTAGCTTTTATCTGTTTTTTGGTAACATTTCATATACTTTTATTATTTGCTTGTAAGACAGGGAAGCTAGTCCTCCTTTGAAAAGAAAACTAATGGTATTTTACAGCTGGCATCACTATCACATGTTACATTGCAATTCGACATAATATAAATTTAAATGTCACATGTATTTTAGAGCATGCACAACTGGACTGCACAATGAGGCAAAATTAAATACGTCTGAATAAATGCTTTGCTGTCATATCGAAACACTTTAAGTTGAAAAGGTAAGATGGAGAAAAATAGGGAAAACGCCATGTCACTGTTTAAAGCCATGCCAGTCTTTGAGTACTAAATTGTAAATAGTAAAATATTACACATGATAACATAGCAATTGAAGTTTGAGGTAAGTGTGGGGCATAAAACGATTATGCAAAGCATAATATTAAATCAATTTTTCTACAACATGGCCGAATATCGCATATCGTGAAAACCTTTATAAACATTAAACGCATCGCGTTGTGTGAAGCTAATAAAACCCACCATATTAATCTTCAATACGAGTCCTGAAAGAGAAAACATTATCATACTACCATAATGAATTGCACCATTTTAACTTTAATATAAAATCATTTATTAAGAACACATATTACTTATTATATTAATTACAACAATTATTCTTTATTAATTGCGGCAGAGAGAGCAAATGTGAAACCAGTTAATGAAAAATGCCTAAAATGCATTGATGACCTTCAGCAATTATTGATTAACACATACCTTCAAGTCTGACCGACGCTGTGGTCGAGCGGTCAAGACGAGCGTTTCCAAGCGATCGTTCGACCGCCGCGTTGTGGATTCGAGTCCCACGTAAGGCATGGATGTTGTGTTGTTGGGCGCAGTGTGTTCCGCCCCCCTCTTATGCGCCTGGGGCAACGTCCTAGGATGGCTAAATGGTTCACGTTCCGGGCCGATGTATAGGCGAATGATGGAAATCAAGTGCCTGGCCATTTGTTGAAAAATAAAAACCCTTCAAGTCTGTCTTTGGACTTTGTCACTAGCTCGTCCTTAATGTCGAACATATTGTGCTGGAATCAACTCGTGGTAAAGTTCTCCCACTCGTACTCGTTGGTTATATCGTAGTACCGTCTAAGTGTTATTCTCGAACACTTCTGGAACAACTGTATATCAGGACATTGTTGTTCTTCATTGCCTCCCTTCTTACGTAGAAGTTGTCGTGAATTATCACCTCTATTGCCTCTGTTCTCGTCTAGAAGTCTTATTATTCTCTAGAATATTTCGGTTGCCGCCTCTTTTGCCTGCGGTCTGTAAAGCCGCTTACGCTGTGATTGGCTGACCTTGCATCAATGCTAGCAGACATCTAGAACATTGGTTACCATACTTAACGACTTTCGTGGGTTCACCTTGTCCTCCAAGGTTTATTGCCTATTTTGACCTTTCGGTTCAGGCTGCCAGCAAACTGGCGTCTTTAAGTTTGATGCTATTTTTAACATTACAAACATCGTAAATACACATTTAAAACTGTCTTTGCTAAATCTTTCTCAAATTTGGTCTCTCAGTAAGTATTGCCTCACTTTGAAATGGCTGTGGTTACATATCGGGATAAGTTGTATGAGAGACTGTTGAAAAGGGGATTGTGAATACAATTAAAATACAGTTAAAATATCATAAATGGTTAAATTAAAAATAGTTTGATCAAGGATTTAATTTCTCAGGCTTATTCTAGGTTACTAATCTTGTACTATTGAAGCTACACCGTTTGTACCTTTGATAAAAATTATTTGTTTTCAAATCATAAAACTCATAAATAGCTTTGCTAATATATTCACGAATACAAAGAGGCTATACAGAGAAAATATTAAATTACATTTACATAAGCAATTATTTATGTCAAAAGATGTATGCCACCGTTAAAAGCAATTTATGTTTATTTTCCAATCTAAAATGTTAGCTTTCTTCAATAAATAAGTAACTGCATAATGAGGACGAAATTGAAAAGTAATTTATGTTTGAGTTAATGACTAAACTACAAATATGTTAAAAACAAGCACTGAAAAATATTCATAAAACCACGCCAGCCACAACTTAAGTAAATAAATCATTACGTGTTAATTACTTTAGAACAAGATTAAACAACCAGTTTACTAAGATAACACAAATGAAAAGAAATAAGAAAAATTTCCATTTAAAAGACTTTAATTAATTTATTACTTTGCAAAGGACGTTAAAGAGGTATCTATTGAGCAATAAATCTTCCGTCGCAATCTCATAAAAACTGAACTTTTTGCTGAAATGCTACAAAAAAGTCTAAAGCTGTTTTGCATCGAAACAGGTTCACATGATTTATTGTCTTGTGTTCTTTTTTAAAGATTTTCTTACCACATATATATGTAGCATAATACATGAACTAATTACTAATAATCAATTTAAGTAACTAAGTCCTTTTCATTTTTTTTAAGTTGCTGAATCATGAAATTAATCGCACTGCCTTTCACCTGTTTTTTCCCAAGTAGGCCAATATTTACACATCCTCTTTCGGTAGCACTTTTACACAGAATAGTTTCTTTGCGAACAATATAACTCGAATTTATTATTTCCATGCATATCTTACTAAAAATGTGCGACTAGGGAGTGTGAAATCTGAGTATTGTGCTAGAGGTATCCTAATTTTAGAAAAGAAAAATGTATCAACGTACGAAGTAACAATGTAATCGCGTAACAACGTAATCAAGTATAACGCAATCAACGTACGAGGAAAAATAAAAAAATATTCGCACTTTATCTTTTTCAATTTGTTTATACAAATGTAGGGATTGCACGTCATTTCTCTACATAGTCTCCTTCCTTTTCGATATTCTTCGTCCAGCAGTCCACAAGCGTGTTTATTCTAAGAAGGTTTTCGTTTGGTTGCTCAACCATTTATGAACCGCTTCCCGCATTTCTTTGTCCGTAGAAAATCGACAGTGCATAAATGGTTGGACAACCAACCAAAATCCTTCTTCTTGGAGGGAATGCGCAAGTTTCTGGACCGCTGGACCCTGTTCATCGAAAAGGAAGGAGACTATGTAGAGAAATGACGCACTTGTTCAACCCCTACATTTGTATAAATAAATTGAAAAAAGAAAATAAATTGCGAATAATTTTTTACTTTTCTTCGTAATTAAGAAAAATAAGGCATAATATTTTGTCTGTTAAGTTTTTTCTAAACATTGAGTTTACTTTTAGTTTAATTTATTTTCAAGTTAATTTTTATTATGTTATATACATATATATATATATATATATATATATATATATATATATATATACATATATATATATATATATATATATATATATATATATGTATATATATGTATATATACATATATATACATATATATATACATATATATATATATATGTATATATATATATATATATATATATGTATGTATATATATATATATATATATATATATATATATATATATATATATATATATATATATATATATATATATATATATATATATATATATATATAACGTTTATTCTTATTATGTTTAATAAGTTTATTTTTATAACGTTAATTTGTAAGTATATTTTAAAACAGTTTGATACGAATTGACGTTAGACAGCATTAATTGTTAAGTACACGAGGGGGTCATTCTATACATGCCATACATTTGAAATTTCAAAAATAAACCTCTTAGAGATATTCGATTATTATAATACAATGCACTCATGTGACTTTCCCATGTTTATTATATTCAGCTTCATATTTATAATTTATTGCATTTATCTTTGTTTTTAAGGCTCTACGTAAATTACGTAGTTTATCTTTGCAATCCAGAATCTGATAGCAAGTTCAATTAACATAGTGACTGTTATTGGGAATGCAAATCATTGATGACTAATAGCGTATTAGTGTAGATACTGCAATACTCTCCCTGATTGGCGATCAATATCGTCGCGATGATATGCAGATTCTGATTATTATTCAGAAATGTTCTGAAACTTAACATGAATAGAAATTGCTTTGAGGAAGTCATCCGTGCGATCAAAACTCTTATTTTTCCTTTCCCTGCAAAACGTGGTAATGTATAGGGAAAATATTGGAATCATGCCGAAAATCGTACATCGAGTTTTCGACGGATCTACACGTTTCGTGACCTCTAGAATACGAAAAGACTATTTTTAGCGTGATCTCAGTGTCTGTGTCTGTCTGCGCGTTTGTCTGACGGTCTGTGCAGATTTTGTATCCACTCTAACTAAAAAACTAATGGACCGAATTTCATAAAATTTGGTAGATAAGTCACTTGGGCGAATCTGGTGCTGATTAGTTCTGAATACGATTCGGGATAAAAGAACCCGCCTTTTTCCGCGAAATGGCTCGAAAACGCTTGTATCCTCTCCATCTGAAAAGAAAAACTATTGGTCCGAATTTCACAAAATTCAGTAGATAAGTCACATGTGGGTCACTCTGGTGCTGATTAGATTTTGGTAAGATTCAGAAAAGAATAACCTGCCTCTTACAATAAAAAACTACGTATGCTCAAATATATCCATTAAATGCTTGCTTAATACGTAATGTTTAAAGAAGAAAAGAATACGACCAACCCCATTACACTAGGACTAGCCGTTCTCGAGATATTTTAGTTTTTTTTTGTATTTTCTCAACGTCACCTTTGAAAATAAGTCCAGTTATCAAATGAGAACGAAAATTGAATTAAAAGTGAAATAAATTTAATTAAAATAAAGAGAACGTGAATATATGTCTGCAGAGAAAGTCATGTGCTGCCCACATCAGATTTTTTATGTTTAGTGTAAGAAGTACAGGAAACTCATTAGCGAGTTTTTCGTGTCTGATCGTACTCATCTTTAAAATGTGTCCTGTTTCTTGGAGATTGCTCTATTTCATCATGGTAGCGTTGAGTACGGATTCATTCACAAAATAGCAAATAAATTAGGTGAAAAAAATAACATGGATGTTTTATAAAAAAGCAGCTAGCATACAAAAGGAGTTATGTGTTACCTCTTAAATACCCCCGAGCTAGAATATTTGTTTCAACATTTTCATTGATAATTTTATAAACTTTTGATAAGACCATTTTCTTTTTCACCTAACTTATCTTTATTATATTATGAGGCTGATGTTTGCAAGCAAAGATAAAAATAGCTTTATCATACCTCAGTAGAAGACCGATATAGCACGGTCCGATATACTGCAGATTTTTATATAACGCAATGAAACATATGTGTCTCGAAAAAACAAACAATCATACATAGTGGTCGAATATACCCTGTTTAAACTATAAAGAGGGATGAACAACCACCTCCGACAATCGAGCTACATTTAGTTTTTAGTGTATTTACCTGAGGGTTAATTAATAACACGTTCGAATAAATAATTAAATATGTTTCTTCCACAACGGGATGAAATCATGTATCACTTTCTATTTTACGTAAATTGTATATGTATATATAATATTTATATATACGGTGTTTGGTGTCTTTTAATGTTTTTAGAAATGTCGGCAAAAATAACAACAGTAAACAACGGTGATCAATTTAAATAGCTTATTTTCAATTGCAAAACTCACAATTAAAATACACGTACTAGTGTTATATATATATATATATATATATATATATATATATATATATATATATATATATATATATATATATATATATATATATATGCAGCAATAGTTTGAAAACCCAATGATAGAATAGATAGAAGTTACAACTCAAAAAACCATAACATTAAAACATGGCTACATAATAAGAAGTATTATTAAATAGTGAATCATCAATCAAATGGAAAATAGAATGCACATTTCTTGTCATCAAGCTGAAGAGAATCAACAAATATCAATGGAATGGAATCAATAATTGACAATCAAATAAAATCCAAGCATTAAATCTATACACGTGAATAAGCACTAGGCCTAAATATATGAATTGTTCATTTCGAGAAAAAAACTTTTGTTTCAAGTCCAAGTATTTAATCAAAATGAACACAAAATGTATGGTTCTGATATTAAAGTTTGTGAGACCAGAAATAGATCTCACACTTTGGTGAGACAGTTTTATGTACAATATTTATTGTGTCTGAAACGGCAAACAATACTTCCAGTTTGGATGACGCCAGGTTTTACAGCATGTGAATCCAGAGGTCAGATAAAACCATACACCAGGAGTGTCAACACAGAGGGGGCCGAGCGGGCCCTTACGAAAATGTAAATAATGACATTGGATAAAAGGTTAACCAATTGTGAAGGTGCCTATTGCGTCACCTGAATGCTGCGTCACCTGAACTATTCCATTAGTAGGTTCAATAATTAGATTGAATTCCAAAATATTAATATTATTACTAATAGTGGCTTCATTAGTAATTGATTTCAAATTGTCTGGCTAGAAGTCTATATCTATGACATAGTTTTAAGTAAATAATAAACAAATCAGATCATCAACATATCTGTAAATTTTATAATCTATTGAAGTAAAAGACTGTTCATAATCATAAATCTATAAATTAGCTAACATACTGCTACTGCAGCTACCTTGTGGAACACCTGAGACGAAGTATAATTTATTACCTTGAAATATATAATTTTTGAAAAGAACGAAGTGAAGAAGTTTTGAAAAATTGAAAAATATTGTATGAGTAGATTGATTAGTAATATAAGCATTATATAGAGCTGAAATTACAACATATGGATCATTCTTAATATTGTTATAAAGATTTTTAAAATCAAAAGTTTGAAATCCAATTAGTTTACCTAGTGATGTTAATTTATTCTTTAATTCTTTACAATTATTTAGAATAAGGTAATTATCGCTAGAATAACGTAAACTATCATTTATTAGATTTAAATAATTTTGTAGTAATTTACACGAAGTAGTAGAGTAACTATTATGACCACGAGTTACTGTTCTAAATTTAATAGGTTTTTTATGAAATTTAGGAATACGCACTATATATGGAAATTTAAAAAAAATATAATTAATAGTTAAATCACTATACATATTGATAATTTTCAGTTTAATACAATTAATGGAATGTGAATCTAATTTATATAGACTATTATTCTTTAAATAATCTAACAGAAATTGTATATAGAATTTTTTACAGATAATAGCATAATTATCAGAGGCTTTATCAACATAAGTAATAACAAAATATTTTTGTAAATTATAAATAGAGTGTTTTATATTATCAATATTACATATAAATCTAGACAATTTAATACTACAAATAGTATTTTTAATAACATTTAATAAAGTAAATTTTCACATATTATATGCCGCTAAATGCAGAACATATGTAGAAGCTAATCTATAAATACATTTTTCAAGGTCAAGATTAATTGACATTAAAACTTTAAAAGATTTATTAGAAGATGGTATCCTGAATTTTGTGCCAAATGACATATTGGTTCTTAACGTGTCGTCTTTAACTATGGCTAAGTCTCCTGTAACAATATGACACCATGTGTGGATTTAGATATTTAGCATAGTTTTCTACTTTGCAAATACATTTATTATCTACATTTGACATGGAATCTTTATCTATAGGGAGATATTATAAAATTTCATTATAATTAAAAATAGATCTACCAATAGGCTTGTTGTATATAAAAGTCTTTGAAACACTCAAATCCCTAATGGGCAATAAATGTTTGAATTTGTTAAATAGATTCCCCAAATTTATAGAATTTATATATGATGTTTAAAAGGTATTACACAATAAGAGTTAGCAGACGTATTATTATTATGAGTTTAATTAAGTTTTAATTTTAAATATTTCGATCTAGTAAGGAGAAAATCACAGAAAATATGATTAAAATGTTCATTAGTAAGTTTTAATTTTAAGAAAATGGCATAAACATTATTTTTTTTTTCTTTACCTCAAATACCCATGATTTTATTAATTTTTATTGATAAGTGCTGTTAAAGTGATGATATAAAGATTTATCTCAGCTTTATAATCATGATGTTTGGAGCTTCCTTTGCCACGTTTAAATCTTTTGAGATAAACATAGTTTCTATTTAAATGGGATTTCAAAAGAAGGTGATTAAAAATATAATATTTATTATATATGAAATTATATTTTACAATATTATTATTCAGATATAATTGATTTAATCCATACGGAAAAAGAGTACAATTTGATTTAATATAGAAGTTTTCAAAACAAATTCTATCAGCTGTATTTGTTTTTATATCCAAAATATGTATAGTAATATTGTTAAAACCGTGTTTAGCAAAATGTTTATATTCCGTTGTTTATATCAGAAATAGAATATTATTATCGAGGATATATTTTTTGACGTGATCTCTGTGAACATCCATACGTAGATGAATAAGATAACAAGTTTGACCTATATATAATAGATTACAAATGTTACTTGATAATCGGTAAATGCAATTAAAAATTATACAGACAAGCATATGACTATTTTAGCTCCTGATTTGAGTATTAGAAGCAGATGGGCAGGTTTTGCAATTTTTATTCTTGCATTTATTGAAATTATAATTTTTAGTAGGGTATTTATTATATTCAAAACTATCTATAGCACTATATTGATAAATTGATATCGGCCTGCGAAAATTCCCAACATGAATCAAAAATACCGGGCAATATCTATCAAATTAGATAATAATTAGTATATATATATTTGCCAGTCTCTAAATCGTACAAGTTGTGTAATTCATAATAGTATAATAACAATTATTAGTATGACAATATGACATAGAGAATATAATATAATAGAAATAAAATAATTGCTTATAGATATATAAGTATAAACATCTGAGTCCATGTAAAACCTAATCCTAATGTTATAAAAGGAGGATAATACAACATAATAATGAAATATTTAAAGCTATAGTTACAATCAATTCTGAAATTGATTAAATAAAACACTAAGTATAAAGTAATATATATAGTGTAAAAATTGGTTTCACTTAAAATCCATTCCAAATATGTAACAATAAAAATTATTCTACTGAAAAGTACAGTTTAAAAAGAGCTTCAATAATTCACCAATAGAATATACTAAACACAAATATTTAATCACCCATTAAAAATCGAAATTCATAAAAAGTAAGAAGGAATAACGATAGATGGCAGCACTAGAATTATTACAACCAACTTGTCAACGGGCCAACGGCCGTACCGTGCTGAAAACACCGGTTCTCGTTAGATCACCGAAGTCAAGCAGCATCGGGCGCGGTTAGTACTTTGTGGGTGACCACCTCGGAACACCGCGTGCTGTTGGCCATCTCGGGTGCGGTATCCCCGTGGTTTGCGCGCTAGATTTGCACGCTACCACAAATGCCGCCGTGTTCATGCGGAGTACGATCACGTTAAACATGTGGGTCCGTAAGTCCTTCCGAGAGGTTGGTGGTAGGGGAAGGAGGGTACGGTCCCTGTGGATGCCTCCCCCACTGGGTTCCGGTCTAAATTGGGTGGCACTTCCCGGCCGTCCATACAGTTACCTTACACCTTTTCTGGTAGGTCGGACGGTCTGGGTCTCAACAACAACCAACTTGTCAAATCATATACCGATAGTCATATGCAAATGATTAAAAGAATAAACAAAGATATGCAAAACTTACCTGTTTATTCAGAAAAGAATGTGTCCTTCACGGGCAGCTATACAGACTGCTAAACAGCAAGGTATATTATTGATGAAGCTATTAATTGTTGCCTGAGGTTATCCTTGCCAAGTAGCGTTTACTGCGGCACGCAGTTCGTCTGCGGTATATACTGGTGGTCCCCGGGTCATCTGCGTCCAATGAGGACCCACACGTGTTCAATAGGCTCGAACAAGGCTTCCAGCTTGGAAACGATTTGAATTCCATTCAGTCTGTTGAGAGTTCGCAGTGCGGTGTTGCATTGTCACGCTGAAACACAGTGATGGGGTCAGCCCTCCTCAGTGGCCAAACCACAGGCATCATAACTTGTATGACGTGCCGGTTTGCTGTCAGATTACCTGTAATGTGACCCAGAGCTGTCCACTGATTGAACAAGATACAGTCCCAAGTCATGATGCCCGGTGTTGTTGTTGATGAGACTAAGACCGTCCGACCTACCAGAAAGGTGTAAGGCAACTGTTTGGACAGTCGGGAAAAGCCACCCAATTTAGACCGGAACCCAGTGGGGGAGGCATCCACAGGGAACGTACCCTCCTTCCCCTACCGCCAACCTCTCGGAAGGACTTACGGAACCACATGTTTAACGTGAGCGAACTCCGCGTGAACACGACGGCAGTTTAGGCAGCGGAGGGAATAGAACCTGGACCTACAGAGTCAATTCCAGTGCGCTAACTACTAGCCTACCGAGTCCATGATGCCCAGTGTAAAGTTCGGTTATATTTGCTGGTACGTGGCGCCCCTAAGGAAGCCGTCACACACGTACACGTTCCCGCAGGAAGAAGCGAGATTCGTCCGTAAACAATACCCGATGCCATTCATTGGTTCAGTTGCGATGACGACGATACCACGGCAGATCTGCATCCCTGTGTCGAGCGCTTATTGTGTCTGGTCGTCATGCGCGCAGATATACTTCATGTAACACGTTGGGAATGATTATTGTGGATGCAGTTGCAACCGTTGATGGTGACAGGCTGTTTCGGATAGCACTTGCCGTTGCGAACGGGTCTTGAAGAGCTGTTTAGCGGATCTGCAGGTCTGTGCCCTCCGTCCTACGCCTGTTCCATCCACTTCTTCTCCAGGGTATTCTCTAATGTTCTTGTGTCCATCGTGTAACACATCGCTGAATGATACCGCCGTCGTGTCCAACACGGGTGGCAATTGCACGTATCGACAAACCCACGTCACGCATCTCCTGGAAACGGTATCGTTCCCCAGCAGTTAACTGCTGGTATATAGCTGTCTGACTTTTTCGTGGCAACGCGTCTTCACTTTTTCGAAAGGTCCGCTGCTGAAAATCGTCACTGATAGCATTTACAGGACGAGCCGTTTGCTGATTTTAATCACCCGAAATGGGGTGTCATATGATCAGATACGTATGAAAACTTGCGTTTAACGAGAATGAAAATTTACGTTACGTTTACTTATAATTTGCATATGACTTTCCTACCGGTACTGCGATTTGGATATGGCTAAGTTCATTCCTTCATGGTGTTTCAATTTCACTTTTGACGAGTGTATGCATATATATATATATATATATATATATATATATATATATATATAAATAAATATAAATATATATATACACACACACATATATATATATATATATATATATATATATATATACACTCACGGATAATGAAAGTTGCACACTAAGAAGGAAGCCAAGAATGGACCTGACATTTTATTGATGGAATGATATAGATGAATTATATACATGATCACAAAAACAACGCAGCAGACCAAGTACAGAGGGTGCTGTGGCACACAGTCCGGTCATCCTCAGTAGCGCGTCGCACAGTCTCGTACTGCGATACAAGTAGCAATACGATCCGGCATGGTGTCGAACAGATGCCTGATGTTATTCTGCGACAGACGAGTCCAAACCTGTTGGACGGTACATTTCAAATCCCGAAGATTGCGGTAACGATGCATCTGGCGTTTCAACTAGTCCCACCCATGCTCGGTAGGGGGCAGGTCTGGGGAACAGGCTGACCATGGAAGTGTCTGGACATGGCTCGGGCAGGTCTGGACTACCCGAGCCGTGTTCTGTAGGGCACTATCTTGCTGGAATTGCGCACCTAGAATCCCAGCAACGTATGGGAGCACATATTGTCGTAGAATATCAACCCTGTACCGATGGCCTTCAATGTTACAGGTTCCACTACTAAAGCGGATAGGCTGTCGTAGGCTATGGCTTCCCAGCCCATGATGCTGCAATGGGGCTGATGTAGCGCTCAATAACGAGGTTGATATTGTGATGTTGTGCAGGGGACCTCCACACCCAGACACGGTCCCGGACCTGTACCACTGCAACCGGAATCGCCGATGTTCCCGCGTTAACGGCAGCACACGTAATGGACGCTGATATTGCATATATGTTTCCTACAGGCGTCTAGATAAGGTTCGTGGGAACACAGGAGCCGCTACGTGCGTCTGTATCAAGGATCGGGTCGTATTGAACTCTATACTTGCTTGCCGCACGATCATTCGATCCTCTCTACTTGTGGTATGTCTGATCCGTCCAGAGCTGGTCCTCCGTGTCTAAGTGGCGTCCCGATACCAGTGCTCCCAACACCGTCGGACGGTATAGACCAAACGATACAAGTGACGGGTTATCCCGCACTTACCGCACTGCGGTTTTCAGCCCGATGATCAGGAGTCTTTCGAAGTCCGTCAGCTGCGCATATCGACGTTTCTGATGTCTATCCACCTTTCTTTTCACTTCGTACTTGTGCTTGCGTCGGCCGAAGTTTCTCGCATTGATTTAGCGTCGACTACTCGCCGGTTTAGAAGGCCGCTGGCTCAAGCTTTCAGAGCGACTCACGGGTGTAAGGTCAAGCGCAAACACACCAGACTGGGATTAATTGCATACCAGCCCTCCCTCTAGCTATTTACACCATTTCGCGGTTGTACCATGTTTTCTTCTTGGGGCACAACTTTTATTGTCCGTGAGTATATATATATGCTGATATTAGACATATATAATAAATTACAATGTTGCGAAAAAAAGGGTACATAATTTTATGAAATCGATTACAATTTTCAAGGGAATTAAATTTTAAGAAATATGAAATTTAAATTTTCATACGGCCCCCGTACAAAAACATTGCCAATGAGTAAAATGTGCCCCATGCACTAATAAGGTGATGTACAAAATTACAACATTTTATCATAAAAAGTCTCAGAGAATGAAAAGACAAATATGCTGACTTCAACTTTTCGATGCATCGACATGGGTTCTCAGAGGGTAAAAATCATGTCGATAGATCGCGTTTCAGGGGTCATACACAAATTACGAAAGAAAGCAATGATTACATAAATACATAATAATTTTACTATTTAGTGGTACAAAAGTATCTAGAATGTGTAGAAATAATGACTTTACACAAAGATTACAAAGCTGGTTCAAAATGTTTTCCATCCATGTCAAAGATTCATTAAAGATGAGAGGTAGATATTATTTGCCCATGATGCATTTCTGCGTAGCGTTATTATCACTCTTTCTGTAAACATTTACATTTTAATTTGTGATTAATCTTTCACCAACTTTATTTAAACATATCTCTGGGACTTTTTATAATAAAATTCTGAAATTTTGTACATCATCTTATTAGTGTATGGGGAACATTTTGCTCATTGGAAATGTTTTTTGTACGGGATCCGCATGAAAATATACATTTTGTATTTCTTCAAATTTAATTTCCTGAAATTTTTTATCGATTTCATAAAATTCTGTACCTCTTTTTACGCATCTTTATAATTTATTATATATGTCTAAGATCAATATTTAAGGAATAAAAGCTGAAGTCCATGTTTTGGGGACACCCTGTTTAGTAAAACATTGTTTATATTCTTTCTTCTTACGGGACCAGTGAAAAAAGTATAAAAATTAGTGAGAATAGAGATTAGTGTAAACTGTGCTTTACCGTATTCCTCATATCATTCATGTTTAACATAAACGTCGTCATGCATGTCTGCAATCCCGAATCAGATAGATAGCTCATTTAACATAGAGGTTGTTATTTGACATGAAATCAGTGATGACAAATAGCGGATCAGCACAGATGCTTAGATATTCTGCATGATTGGTGATCAATATCAGTTCAATGGTATGAGGTTATTGGATGGAAATTGTTCGTTAATTAACGAATTTAGTTGTAAAAAGTGTAGTTTAAGATATACAAAAATCATATATCAAGTAACAAGTGGAAATTTACTTGATGTTTATAATTTAACCAGCCTTTTATTTATATTTTATGTGTGCAAATGGGTTATAATTGAGGGGTGTCTAAAATCATACTCCCGGATTACGATGGATATGCAAACCTAATAAACTATCTATACTATAAATCGTATCAGATTGATTGCATTAATGTGCATATGTGTACAGCGGATAATAACGGTAATTCTCAAAGTATTACATATATGGTTTTTAATGGAAGGCATAAACTTGGCACATGCAGACAGAATTCGAAAATTAAAATAATAAAACAATTTGAAGTATTAGGAAAAACATCTTCAAACTGGTGAAAATCGGCTTAATAATACACTTAACAACAAGTAATGAGTTTCAATTTATTATTTTCCTTATATACATAATGCATATGGAAAGTATTGTGACGGGGTCGAAATTCGAATTCGAGTTTTCGACGGGAGAGCACGTTTCAAGCATCCCTGATCACCAATCAAACATTTTTGAAGTGATGTCTGTGTGTGTGTGTATATGTGTGTGTGTGTGTGTGTGTGTGTGTGTGTGTGTGTGTGCGTGTGTGTGTGTGTCAGTGAGCCTGTGGAGATGATATCTCACGAACGAATGGGGCGATTCGAATGAAATTTGATTCAAAAATCACAATCCGTGAATACTGGAAGTCTATTGTTTTTAAATGTATTCGAATGTTTAGAACCCACCTGAATTTTCGAGTGAAATTTTGAAAAAATCATCAAAAAATCAAAACCTTTAATAAAGTTACGCAAATAGACATTTCTTATGTAATTTTTCCCTGGAAAACTATTGACATAAACTTTAGAACCCTTACATGAACCGTTCTCGGGATATTGCACATTTTTTAAACAAATTTATCAAAAAATCCCATAAATTAAAAAAAATATTAACTGGTGAAACATGTTCACTTTTCATATGTAATATCATGCAATAAATTTGGTGACATCATTCTCGTGGATCTAGCTCGTGCCATTCATAAGAAAAGATACTTTGAGCAATACTTTTGTATTTGAACGCCAATAGTCATGTATCTGCTGTTAGAATAAATTATTTCTCCATCCATAACGCTTGGCGAGATTTTGGCGACGAATTTGGCGGAATTTCACCAGCTTGGCGACTATTTTAAATGTTGCCAAATTAACGAAAATCTCGCCAAATGGATAAAAATGACGCTAAATCAATGAAAATGATGACTAATCGTCGAAAATTCAATATCTTGGAAAGAATATAAATATCTACTATAAGAAAAACCCATTTTTTTACTGTAAAAGTAGTAAATCCATTGCATTATATAAGGAAAGTCATGTGCTGTACACATCAGATTTTTTATAATAATAACTAATAAAGCTTTTTTGATATAGGTTGCAACCTGCACTCGCAACATTACGCAGCGGGCGTATTGTTGTTGCCGTTATTGCATGTAATTATTGTAAAGTATGTCACAACTTGGCGAGTTTAGGAAACGCGAAGAAAGAAGATTTAGAGTAGGTTTTTCCGAGTTACCTAGGTTTTTCGGCATTCTTCCATGCAGGGCATACGAGGATGTGCAACGTTGGGAGGCCAATATTTTGTGACTCGAGTAAAAGTTATTTGTGAATACTTCAGTGTTTTGAGAATATGATCGACCAATTTGTGAATTAGTTGAGCATTTATGTTATGTGCATTGTAAGCTCCTGATCAGAGGCCGATCCTTAGCTGCTACAAAAGTGTCTGCTAAAAATATCACTGCTAAAATGACTCCTAAAAGGACCGTGAGCTGCCAGCAACTTGTTTCTTTAAATATGGGTCTGCCAGTAGGACTTTTGACTCAGCATAAACATCTTGTAAAGAACCTTGCTGCCCCAACAGGGAATTGAACTCTGGATCTCCGAACTGGTCAGCCGACGCTCTACCGTCGAGCTACTGGGACGAAATCGCAAGCTTTTATCGTCGAAGTGCACTTCGATTTCTCCAAACACTAATGTCAAATTGGCGGGCAATTGACGATCTGACTGACAATCTCCTGGTATTTTTACCTCAGGTTAGTCTCCTGCTATTACCATTTTTACCCAGATTAGTATCCTGCGTGGTTGTTATCCTCTCAATTTGAACCAGCGCTCAATCTTTCAGAGTCCACTGAATCCGTACTAGTTGTACCAGGGTTGCTTTCAGACCTCCGACATATACTGTATTCTTGTTTCCATGGAAATTTCTAATAAAGTGACCTAAGCTTATGAGTAGATTCTGCTCTCATTTAATTTTGATCAATGAATCCCTTTATTTCATTCTTATTAACTTATATGAACTTATTGTGTTCCCTCTATTTTTTTTTTCTTTAAAAAAACAAAAGAAAAAAGCTATGTTAACTGTTCTTATTTTTTTTGGATCCTTCTTTTTCTTTTGACACTTTTTATTTGTATTTTTTCTTATTTTTATTTTCTAAATTTTATTCTAAATTTCTGTTTTTGTTTTCATACGCCAAATTTTTTTTTTCGTTTTCGTTTATTTTCTTTTTATATATTTTCTAAATTTTACTTTTAAAATGTTATTCTTTTCTTTCATTTTAATCCATATTTTATTATGTTATTATACCTCACTCTAAATATTATTTTTCAATGATATTTTTATCTATATTCGCAATAACCATTTTCCCATTTTTGTAAAATGGACGTACTTGTCAAATTCAAATATAATGTAAAACTGTCTGTTTAATCACAATATTTATTATAAATTGTAATATTTTTAGACCTAAATAAAAGTTCGTTTGGTGGGATGGTAGACCTTGGGTGCCTCCTGAATGCAGGACGTATCCTTTCCCGGCCGTGCAGATAGCTACTCTAAACCCAATATGTGAGTCGCAAGGACTGGGGTCTTCAGACCTTCGACATAGCCTTGCAGATACCTACTCTAAACCCACTATGTGAATCGCACTGTCTGGGGTCTTCAGACCTCCGACATCATTGTACTAACCTACAGGGTCGATTTCTTCTGTCGCCATTTTAAAGATCCTTGCTATCCCAACCGGGAATCGAACCCTGCATATTTGAACTGGCCAGCCTATGTTCAACCGTTGAGCTACTGGGACGAAATTAATTGCAAGCTATTATCGTCGAAGGGGACTACAATATAATAACTTTCCAGTGAAAAATAATTATAATTGTATTATTCTAACTAATGAAAGAATTTATAATTTTATTCGGGGAAAATACTTTTGATTATTCACTCAAGCATACAGAAATGCGTCTCATTCTAATTTTGCAGTGTTAAAAACAGCTAAAAATATTGTGCATGAAATACAAATTATCTTCTTTCAAAATATATTTTAAATTTTGCAATAATAACTATGAAACTGTTTTGCGACATGGTACATGTTATGCCATTCAATATTACAAAATAAGCTAAAATACAATACTTGTTTCAATATTTCAGAGAAATAAAAATTGAAAATACTTGTGTAACCACCCTTGAGTCAGAAAGAAAATGAATCATTCTCTATAGCAACCTACATAGTAAAGTATTTTTCGTGTTTCCGTTGGGGAATGTAAAGGTCTGCTTGAAAAAGCATAGTCAATAGCTTATTCTCACTTTCATTTTATATCAAATATTCTTGATTTCCCTTCTGAATTCCGACAAAACTGTTCATTGGCTGGATTCTATTTTGTAATTTTATCTTAAGTCGAAATCAGGAGAATATAGTAAAACTTCCAAACAATTTTTATAGATCTATATGTATGGAAAGCGTATCTACAAATATTTAAAAAATATTTTTAAATAGGACTGCAAATTTAGAAAAATGTATGCATATAAGAACAATATTAATGGCGTACAAGAATTTACAAGAGTGCCAGAGCGATTTCAGCCGTTATAACGTCATTCAACTGTTGCAATTGCCACAGACGAAAGACGTTATGACATTAATGACTGAAATGAATATATATATATATATATATATAAATGTATATATATATATATATAAATATATATATATATATATATATATACATATATATATATATATATAAAAGAAGAAGAGAAAAATTGGATAACTGTGAAATAATTTTATTTTAATATGTTTACTATGCTATATATATATATATATATATATATATATATATATATATATATATATATATATATGTATATATATAATCAGCCCGAAAAGGAAAATGAAGATTTGAAAGTAAAGTACCAATAATTGATCGGGGGGTTGTGACTCCCTCACCCCGGCTAAAGCAAGCTTTATATCGCGACAACACACCCTGCAGCCGGTGCATTGAAAAAAAATGAATACATATGTATCAATATAAAAGAAGAAAGTCATACATAAAAGTTATCTATTCAGCCAGAAATATATAAAGATTAAACATTCAACCCCCCTCAAGTCCTGCAGGTCGCCTCAAAGTGTGCTCAGTGCCGGCGAGGGGGTGTATCTGGGCGGAACGGGCGAAGTACGTCGGGAGAGTAATCTCCTGGTAGGGTCACCCAAGGCGTGAAGGCCGTTCCATTATGCTCAGCTAAGGCCTGCAGGCATCAGGAGCAAAGACAGACTTCAACCCATGGACTTGTCCAGGGTGCTCCAGACTTCACCACGGTACAACTGAAGCTGCTCATTCCCTCCTCCATATGAGTTTGTTGACTAATGAAATTGATGTGACCATCCGGCCTCCCCGGAGCACATATTGAGTTGCGTCGGACTTTCCAAGGAGGACTTGACATCTGCCCCCCTTTTAGTTATTGATTTTCTGGCGATCAACAACCTCCTGGAGTTGATCTGACTTATGTCAGATCTGTTAAAGAGGATAAGCAACAACAACAACAACAACAAACATTCAAAAGAGTCGAGATGTATAAACTGTGAGACCAGAAATAGATCTCATATTTGATGAGACAGGTTTATATGTGTAATTCATTGTGGCCAAGATGTCACACAATACTGTACGTCTGGATGACACCGGGTTTTACAACCCGTGAATCTAGAGGTCAACAAATCATAAATTTAGGAGCGCTATGACAGAGGGGGCCGAACTGGCCCTTACAAGGATGTGAATCATGCCATTGGATAAAGATTATCCAATGGAAAATAAAGTACTTGTCACGCCACATTCAATGCTTCAAATGAAAGCAAGAGGGAAAATGACGCCCCCGAGAAAGAGAATCAGATAGACATACTAACATAACTTGGAACAGATAACTTGTACAATATGACTTAAAAAGATAACTGTGATCATAATTTAAGAAGGACGCTGATCAACAACTAGAGCAGTGATGATATAATACGATGATGTATAACGTTATTTACTAAGTCACTCAATGTGCTAACATATGAGCGTGCCTATTATAAACCTGTCTCCACAATAGGCACGTTCATATGTTTATCACGTTGAGCGACTTGGTAAGTTTTTTCATGTGTCTTTCTTCTAAAGGTTTTGACATGTTGTTAAAGGTTTTTGCTGTTCGGTTGCTGATGGTAATAAGGCCATTCTGTGATTAAGTATCGGCTTCCGGGCGTGTTACCATGGCTTAAAGCATTGCTTAACCGGAGAGTGGGGGTCAAAACTTCCCCCGGTCATTTCTGATACTTTTCGTTTTTCACATTCATCTTTTGCTATTTAGTGTATTAGGTATTCTTTTTGGAAATTATATATATATATATATATATATATATATATATATGTGTGTGTGTGTGTGTGTGTGTGTGTGTGTGTACGTGTCGAAATATAGCGATTAAGTACTTGTTGATAACTAAGTGAATAGGCCTAACTCCATGACTGTAGGAGGAACCGTTCTCATTTATTTTTATTTTAAGGACCTGAAGAATGTAAAGTGAATTAAGTTGCTAAATGAAACATAGATGCAATAAAAAGGCAAATTGGATATAATATCAGAAAATTATCCATATTATTTTCAGTAATTAAGCTCAATTTAGAGCACAATTAAATTAAAATTACAAAATGAATTTTAATCTGCAGGGTCATGTGCTGCTCATATCAAATATTTTTAATGAAACAAACAGAAACGAAATAAAAATTCTCATGTGGGCAACATATGACTTTCCTTATATAATGCAATGAATTTACTACTTTTACAGTAAAAAAATAGATTTTTCTTGTAATAGATACTTAAATTCTATCCAAGATATTGAATTTTTGTTGATTAGTCGTGATTTTCTTTGATTTTTATTCATTTTTATTCATTTTTATTCATTTCAGTTTTATTCATTTGGCAAGATTGTTTTTTATTTGACAACATTTTAAAAAGTCGCCAAATTGGTGACATTCCGCCAAAATCGTCGCCAAAATCTCGCCAAGCGTTGTGGACGGAGAAATAAGTTATTCTTTTAGCATATAAATGATTATTGACGTTCAAAATCAAAATCATTGCTCAAAGTACCTTTTCTCATGAATGGAACGAGCTAGATCCGCGAGAATGATGTCACCAAATTTATTGCACGATATTACATATGAAAAGTGAACATGTTTCTCAACAGTTAATGTGATTTATTTAATTTATGGGGTTTTTTGATTAGTTTATTTTAAAAAATATATTCAATATCTCGAGAACGGTTTATGCTAGAGTTCTAAAGGTTATGTCAATCGTTTTCTAAGAAAAAATTACATATGAGAAGTCTATTTGCGTAACTTTATTAAATGTTTTGATTTTTGATGATTTTTTCAAAATTTCACTCGAAAATTTAGGTGGGTTCTGAACATTCGATTCCGTTTGAAAACAATACGTTTCCAGTATTCACGGATTGTGATTTTTGTACCAAATTTGGTTCGAATCGCTCTATTCGTAAGTCAGATATCGTCTCCACAGTCTCACTGACCCACACACACACACATACATCACCTCAAAAACGTTTAAATCGTCATCAGGGAGGCTTGAAACGTGCTCTCCCGTCAAAAACTCGAACTCTAATTTTCGACCCCGTCACAATACATTCCTTACACATTATATATATAAGGAAAGTAAAAAAAAAACCCTTCGTGCTATGATAATTTACACATATTTAAAACCAGAATGTTTTGCAAGCCATCCATAGTTCACTTAATAAAATGTATTGAATTGAAATTTTGTTGTATATAATTGTACAGCACAAATTGAAAGCATAGCATGATGTGGAACGTCAAACAAATGTACTGCAATTGTTATTTTCTATTTTCGCAAATTCCATTTGTTTTGTGAAAATGGGAAATATATAAATATTTTCCATTTTGCAATGCTATAAAAACGAGAAACCAATCAGTAGAAAAATGAAAATTCGAAACTTCTAAATCAGTAAAACGATTCTTCTGGAATTACTGTCGTATTTTGCATAGTTTATTCCGAATGTTACAAAATAACCAGTCTACAAGATTGGAAATATGTATTTTCAATAGAATGTAGAATTAAATATAAAAACGTGTAAAGGATGAGTACAGTAAAAAAAGAAGAATAATTGATATTTATCGCACAGCTTTAAAATAATAAGAAGGTCAGGTAAATACACTTGTTTACAAGTTTACTGTTTTTCTGGTGAATGGTGTTTTTCATGTATTGTTCTTTGCTATATTTGAAAATGATCTTAAAAAAATTGTATCACCTACTGTTTAAAAAAATCTGATGTGGGCAAAACATGACTTTCCTTATATAATGCAATGAATTTACTATTTTTACAGTTAAGAAAAATGTTACTCTTATAGTAGATACTTATATTCTTTCCAAGATATTGAATTTTCTTCAATTAGTCGTCATTTTCATTGATTTAGCGTCATTTTTATCCTTTTGGCGAGATTTTTGTTAATTTGCCAACAATTAAAAATGTCGCCAAGTTGGCGACATTCCACCACATTCGTCGCCAAAATCAGCAGATAAATGACTATTACAGCAGATAAATGACTATTGGCGTTCAAATACAAAAGTATTACTCTAAGTATCTTTTTTTCATGAATGGAACGAGCTAGATCCACGAGAATGATGTCACCCAATTTATCGCATGGTATTACATGTGAAAAGTGAACATGTTTCTCAATAGGAAATATTTTTTTTTATTTTACATGACTTTTTGATAATTTTTTTAAAAATGTACAATATCTCGAGAACGGTTCATGTTAGCGTTCTAACATGTATGTCAATCGTTTTCGAATGAAAAATTACATAAGAAATGTCTATTTGCGTAACTTTATTAGTGGTTTTGATTTTTTGACGATTTCTTCAAAATTTCATTCGAAAATTTAGGGGGTTTCTGACTATTCGATTGCGTATAAAAACAATAGGCTTCCAGTGTTTACGGATTGTGATTTTTGTACCAAATTTGGTACGAATCGGTCCATTCTTTCGTCAGTTATCGTCTCCACAGACTCACTGACACACACACACACACACACACACACACACAGACATCACTTCAAAAATGTTTGATTCGTGATCAGGGATGCTTGAAACATACTCTCTCGTCGAAAACTCGAATTCGAATTTTTGACCCCGTCACAATACTTTCCTTATACATTATGTATATAAGGAAAGTAAAAATAATTTAATTTTCATTAAATGTACTATTTATAATACATTTGCAACCCATAAATAAAAACTTAATTGATTTAACTGAGGATTTTATAAAGTGCAGATATTCTTTAACATCTTTGCTCAAGGTTTAGCATTATTCTGATAGCATGCGGAGGGTCATCATCCCCGGTATAGTGCTTCCAGTATAGTTATATCTTAGTGAATGAGTTCAATGTGTTTATCTCTGATATCACCAAGATGTGAAATAAAGCAATCTAAATGAGAAGTCAGAATGTACTTTTTAGAAAATGTTATACTCTGAGTTGTTGTTGCTGGTGAGAAATTCATCAACAAGTTCTTTATAATTTAGAGCTCTATGATTGCCAGAAAATTTTAAACGACCATCCTAAAACAAAAGCAAGCTCATTTTTCTGCAGGATTTAGAGAAGATTCAAAAACTGCTCAGTTGATAAACTTATAGACGTACATAATTTAATAAAATTAAAAGAAATGAATAGTCCTCCCACGCTGCAATTATAAACAGACAAATAGAAGAACTTACAATTTTATTAATGTAGATAATAGTAGATATACCCGTCGTTGCTCGTGATTTAAAATATATGCAAGTTCCTGTAGTATTCATAATAACACTAATAAGTAAAACACACTTGTGCAATTGATAAGGAAAACTAGAGCAACGTAAATAAGACAAATAAACAAACCAACCATTCCTAAACGAGAAGTAATAATAGAAGATTTTTGTGCGCCAAAACACGACAGAAATATCCCGGTAAGAAAAATCATGTCCGAGCAAAAATAAATGAGACCCAGCAAGATGAAACAGCTACACATAAGAGCCCCCAATGAATGTGAAAAAGAAAGTGGAAAACATATTTTTACAGGATAGTGGCCAGACCGCGGACAAAAATGGAGTACTGGATTAATTTGCTGCATTATTTTGTTATTTGGACTTATTTAAGTTGTTCTAATTTTCCGAAATCACATTGTTATTCAAAGCATTTTATTAAAATATTTTATTTAATTCTCTTCAGCGAAAGTATATTAATATCTGTTCTGGCAAAATAAAATTATCTTCACAGGCAGATAAGAAGAAATAAACATTTTGATTTCGTTTGTAAACGAAATTACAAACAATATGAAATCGGATCCATATATACAAAATGAAAGCGCTAAAGTGGTATCAGAAGATATATCCATGCAACTTATATCCTGTTGTTGGCTAAACTCATTAGAACATAGATCAGCAATTTGTAAAACACAATATCTGAGTTAATTGGCTAAATACAATATAGGAGTTTGAAAAAGCTTTGCCAATATAAAACAGATTACATAAGAAATTGAAAATATCAATAATTACCATAATCTTTAGACCCGAAGGAGTAACTGATATGTGTCATCTAAAAATGCAGTACCGTTTATTTATAAAATTTGTTTTTATATCCATTTCTTTATTATTTAAATCGGAAAAAAATTAATAAAATCGTTTGCGGTCTCGTATATGATTTAGCTGAGTCATTGAACAATATAGGATTTTCTTCTAATAAATCTACGGAAAAAACATTGTCTGCATAATATTCTTTGAATGAATGTTTTTTATATATATACAACCCCTGCTACTAGAAACTCAAAACTAGGACAACGTTTTAAGTCGGGAAACTACAAAGCTATGCACAAACTTTCATGACATTTGATGCAGGCGTTCTCCCATGATGAGGAGACAAACATACAGGAATAATTTCAATTTTCTTTATACAAATATATATGAAGGAATCGTTGTAAATGTTAATATTTAAATTAATTTTTAAAACGCATTAAATATTATTATTCAACGGTATATAATGTTATGTATTAGTTATTAAGTTTAGAGTTAAAGCAATAATTCCTTTAAATGAACAAAACGCTAACATGTATTATAATGAAAAAAAATATTTAAATTTCTGGTTGCTCATGATGCTTCACCACACATTCTGTAAGGGAAACTATTGATTTTGGACTCAAAATAAAATATATTTCTTTCTTACAATTATCTATTTTAAAACAAGTTTTAAATTCGATACTCATTATAAAAATATTTTAAATCTGTCTTAATATACAATTTTCATATGCCACACACAAAAATTGTTAAATCAATAAATTTTCACAAAAATTATTAAATCTGGAAGTCTACGCAAATGTGATGAAGTAGCTAAAAGCATCTACTAATCCCCTTAGTCTTCTTATCAATTTACTAAATATACAACATTTCCTCATTTTCTTAAAAATATCAATATAATGCACCATACCATTTCATTTGTTATCGTTGATTATCTAAGTTGAGTACCAACTGATCAGCATATAAATGTCGCCCATAATTGAGATTGGCCATTATCACATTTAGGACATTCTTTTAACATGCACTGTTTCATAAACTAATACCTTAGTTATATATTGGGTATATGTAATTTTTGTAAATATTTTCTGGCGTAATAACATTACGCATAGCAAAATATTTCAAAGAAAAATGTGCTCTACTTTATGTTAGAGTTATTTAAAAAATATTTTTTAAAGAAGGTACAATTGAGAGCGACTATCACTGCCAAGGTTCATAACTTCAGGCCTTTTCTTTGGATGAGGTCTGTAACAATGGGACTTCGCCCCGCCCCAGCAGGCCCCGGTCTTATATCGGCAATACTTGTCTTTACTTGATTGGCTTGCAGACTTCTGAGACCGGTATCAGCTCTATGATCAGCCCCATAATTATTTCAGTGCATTGTCTTGGTGTCATGTAATTAAGGTAATTTGTTTTATGTATTGAAGTCTACTTGTTTCATAACCTTTGTTATAATTTTTTAAGTTAACTAATATCAGTCTTGGTTTCAGCCATTCTGGCTGATTTCACAAATTCCACATATTTTATTACTTGGAAATTATATTGGATTTTATATTGCCACAGAATTCCTATACCATAAATTTGAAACACTTGCAAGTTTTTATTTGCATAAAATTATTTGCGTTCAATTTTATGTCATCCAAAACGTTTATTTCAAACTTAAATGTGTTGCACCAGTAAAAAAGTCGCTCGTGCTGCAGCTTAAAAATATCAGTAAAGTAAAAACTTTGGTAGACACAGAATATAAAGAATAACTGAATATATCAACCGACTCAATTACAAAACATATTCTTTTTTCTTCAACAAAATTTTGTCAGATCAGTAGTAACAACTAGCTTTTGCTATGGCAAGACAATGTTGGAGCAAGTAGATCTAAGATGGTAAACAGAAAAATATATGGACCTAGGAAAACAAATGACCGCTATCATCGTGTTATAATGAAATCAGACAGAAAGACACCTACAGATCAGTTGTCGATAATCCAAATAGAAAGTGGTTCTTCTGCGCTATTAGAAGAAAACGTATAGACATACCATTCTTAGCATCTTTCACTAATATGCCTAAGACTGTCTACTCAACATAGGCAGCTTCTTGTGCAGTGGTTTTGAGCCCAGGAATCCTGGATGGCAACCGAATGTCTTCATGAATGGCTTAGCAATGAATACCAATTCACTTTCGGAGTGAACGAGCAACTTATTTGTTAATTAAGGAAGTCTGGAATGTGATCTAATTTGGCTGAAGTTTTCAAGCGCAATACAAGAATTACAACTAGAATAGCAGTCTGACGAATCAACTCCTGTGACAGCCAATCTCCTCTGGTATTGCTAGGCAGTACTTTTGCATATTATCTGTACTTTCAGGATATCCTGTGGACAGTACAGTTGCTTTGATGTCACCTCTATTGGAAGTTATTTTCTAACACAATAACGCCCGGACAAAAATAGTAAACATCACTCTAGAGTGTCTCAATAGTATACGTCACACATAGTATACGTCACTCATAGTATACGTCTGTCGAGAAGATTTGACAGCTTCGCATGAGTATGAGAGTTTCAGAACTCTTGTTAATCCAGTAGTGTCTTACATTTTCTTGGACAACAGTTTCAGGAAAAAATTTATATGATCCATCATATAGAAATTAAAAAATGCCTGAAAGAATCTCTTTTAAGACATCAAAATACTATGATTTGATTCTATGCCACACTAAATATCGGTTGTATCACAGATAGAGGAGAATTTACTTCATATTGACGCAAAGCCGTTATGCTGCTATTCCTTTATAATAAAAAGTATTTTTTAAATAAAAATATATTAAATTTTTATTTTTACAAACCCAATATGCGTACAAAGTTTCATACCATTATAGAAATTGCCTCTGAATGAATAGGTTTGTAAAGCACAAAGTTACAAAACTACGAAAATATATAATACATAAAAAATGAAGGAAAATTGTTATTTCGGGAAGTATATAAAATACATTTAAAAAAATAAAATACGGCAGAACAAGTTATTACAAAACTATAAGTTTATAAAAGACTATGATAATTAAATACAAAAATAAATAAATAAACCGGTTTCTGGAAGCTACGTACTTCATCAACTGAATTAAAAATACACATTATCAAGCTACTACTGAACAAAAAAATTGTCAATTTGAGAAAAAAAGATAATGGTTAAAAAAAACGGTGTTTCTAGCTATACGAGATAGCGAAAAATATTCCAGTTAAAAAAATACTTCAGAATTTAAACAAATGGAAAGAAACCATTCGGTTTCAGGTAGCTATATGGGTTAATTCATCAACTAAGTTAAATTACTTTCGATAAAAGAGATTAAAGAAACCTAAGAATAAGTACTAAAGCATAATTAATATTATACTAAAGAATATGACCACAAAATACATCCAAACTATAATTGGAGCAACTTTTATAGATATGTGAAATGCTTCTCCAAACATGGAGTTTTAATTACATATGCTGCAATGGTTGTTTGCGCAAATTCTAAGTATTTTGTCATTACAAAGGAACGAGGAACAAATGTCTTGTTTGTCTCAAATAGTTCTTTTGTTTCATTACTTACAAGTATTTGGGTGCTGCTTTGAAAGCTTAGGCACTGCAGAATTAATTAGTAAACAAATTGCATAAATAGTTACTGACGGTGAATTGTTAAACATCTCATTAATATTCCAACACTAAGAATGTGAGTTGATTAGAAAATATAAAACAGGTATTATATAATAAATAAAACATGTATTTTAGAATCTTAATAGTTTTTTTAACTTTTACCATAATGGAGTATAATAATCCAAATGACGTTATGTGATATTCCATTTCAATTTAATGCTGTTTAGGTTCACATGTGACAATGGTGCATATCGCATTATCATATATAATTGCTTAACGTGCTTTTGTGTTCTCAGACCCTCCAGAAGCCCTCCGGTGACTTAAAAGGCTGAATCTTTGCGCAGTTATACAACCGACTATGGTATAGAGGAGGAAGGAATTGAATGGGATCTTTGTTTAGGGATTTTTGGAATTAAGAACTGTAAGGACATTTTTATTTTCTTCACTTCATAAAAATATATTGTATACATTTAATTATTTTGTAAATATTTAAGTTTTATTAATTTCTTTTAATGCACTTTTTTTTGTTTATATATCTTTATTTAGGAGTTGAATGCCATTTTTGTTGATGTAAGGTTTGAGTTAATAGAAAAAATAAAATTTTTGTTGGGTGTTACATTATTAAAATAATCTTCACAAATTTATCTAATAACAATATAGATATACCATAAATATGTAGTTCCAGTTTTATCATCTAATCTCCTTTTAATTCATCTAAGTTCATTGCAGCATAAAGTTGCTTCGGATCTAAGATGCAAATTTGCCCATTATATTAAAAAATATATTCAATAACTTTTCCTCTCTATACTTTTCATTCATGAAATTTGATAAACTCGGTGATAGTTTCTGATCATTTTTGGCTGAAGTATTTTGTAAAGATGATTTCAAATCAATTTTTATGGCTGAAAAATTTATGAACCTTCAGATTTTGAAATTGTTTACAAATTCTATTTTGATGAGATACAGTTTTGATACTTCTTCTCTCTTTTTCACACTTAGTGCAGTTAGGACACTCAGCATAATGAAAAGCAACTGTTTGTCGTTAACACGTGTTAAGAAACATGTGTATGTTTGTCGTTAACATGTGCTAAAAATATGTGGTTGTAATTAACATGTGTTAACAAACATGTGGTTGTCATCAACATGTGTTAACAAGCATGTGGTTGTCATTAACATATGTTCACAAGAATGTATTTGTCGTTAACATGGGTTAACATGTGTTATGTTTGTCGTTGACAAAATGTTTTTTGTCAGTGTCCTTTCTTGAGAAATTAAAAAAACCAAATTTTACCAAATTTCAACTGTTTAACTTAAACAGATTTCCAGTGGAATTTTAATGAAAAGGGATATTTTGCAAAACTATTAGTTTTGATCAATTATTAGGGTACTTTAAAATTTGAAAGTTTAAATTTGGTCATCTTTCCTGATACGGTTGATACATGATTCTTGGCACACCGAATTTAAACTGTTTTTCACATATTTTCGGTAGAATTTTGAATAAGTCACCTTTTTCTAGAGTAAAATTGAAAAACAAAGCATTTGCGAGATTATTATAGTTCAAACATTTGAAAATGCTGAATGTTATAAATTTTATTTTAACGATTGCTGCATGGCACTCTATCATAATGAATTTAAGCAATGTATCTTAGACATATATTTTGAAGAATTTTAATTATAAATCATCGTTTTGAAGGAAAAACTGATAAAAACTGATAAAAATTCATAAATTTGCGAGATTTCGAATATATATTACAATTGTTTTAAATTTGTTAAATGAGAAATTTCTGTATATTTCATTAAGGTCAGCAGCGGAATACTCAACGTGACAAATATTAAGCTTTTATCGATCGACTTAGGTGCCAAAGTTTAGGTGCTAAAATGGAAAATTCATAGAAAAACAAAATGTAGTATATTCGACGTTTTGATATACAGATTTGTCTGGGACAAAATAAACCAAATTAATAATGTTTTGTCTCATAACATCTGTCTGCTAGAAAATAAAAAAAAATCTGATGTGGGCAGTACATGACTTTTCTTATATAATACAAAGAATTAACTACTTTTACTGTAAAAAATATCTGATGTGGGCAACACATGACTTTCTTTATATAATGCAATGAATTTACTACTTTTACAACAAAAAAATAGACTATTCGTATAGTAGATACTTATATATTTTCCCATGATATTGAATTTTAGTTAATTGGTAATATCATTTTCATAGATTTAGCGTCATTTTTATCCATTTGGCGAGATTTTCGTTAATTTGGCAACATTTGAAAAAATCGCCATGTTTGCGACATTCCTCCAGATTTGTCGCCAATATCTCGCCAAACGTTATGGACGGAGAAATAAGTTATTCTTATAGCAGATAAATGACTATTGGCGTTCAAATACAAATGTATTACTCAAAGTAACTTTTCTTATGAATGGAACGAGCTAGATCTACGAGAACGATGTCATCCAATTTATCGCATGATATTACATATGAAAAGTTAACATGTTTCTCAACAGTTAATATATATTTTTTTTAATTTATGGGATTTTTTTTATAAATTTATTTGAAAAATGTGCAATATCTCGAAAACGGTTCATGCTAGCGTTTTAAAGTTTATGTCAATCTTTTTCTAAGGAAAAATTACATACGGAATATTTATTTGCATAACTTTATTAAAGGTTTTTATTTTTTGATGATTCTTTCAAAGTATCACTCGAAAATTTAGGGGGTGTTGAACATTCGATTGCGTTTAAAAACAAAAGGCTTCCAGTATTCACGGATTGTGATTTTTGTTCCAAATGTTATCCAAATCGGTCCAGTAGTTCGCAAGTTACCTTCTCCACAGACCCATTGACACACACACACACACACACACACACACACACACACATACAGACATCACTTCAAAAATGTTCGATTCGTGATCACAGACGCTTGAAACGTACTCTCCCGTCGAAAACTCGAATTCGAATTTTCGACCCCATCACAATAATTTACTTATACATTATTGTGTATAAGGCAAGTAATAGGTTTGTCTTATAGTAGCTATTTATATTCTTTCCAAGATATTGAATTTTTATCAATTACACATCATTTTCATTGATTTAGTGTCATTTTTATCCGTTTGGCGAGATTTTCGTTAATTTGGCAACATTTAAAAGTCGCCAGGTTGGCGACATTCCGCAAATTCGGCGCCAAAGTCTCGCCAAGTGTTATAGACGGAGAAAAACGGTATTCTTATAGCAGATAAACTATTGCCGTTGAAATACAAAAGTATTACTCAAAGTATCTTTTCTCATGAATGGAACGAGCTAGATCCACGATAATGATGCCACCAAATTTGTCGCATGATATTACATATGAAACGTGAACATGTTTCTCAACAGTTAATATATTTTTTTTAATTAATGGGATTTTTTGATAAATGTATTTAAAAATGTGCAATATCTCGAGAACGGTTCATGCAAGCGTTCTAAAGTTTATGTCAGTCGTTTTCTAAATAAAACTTTACATAAGGAATGCCTATTTGCGCAACTTTGTTAAAGGTTTTGATTTTTTGATGGTTTTATCATTATTTTACTCGAAAATTTATGGGGGTTCTGATCATTCGATTACGTTTAAAAAGAATAAGCTTCCAGTATTCACGGATTGTGATTTTTGTACTAAATTTCACTCGAATCGCTCTATTTGTTCGTGAGATATCGTCACACACACACACACACACACACTCACTCTGACACACAAACACACACACAGACGTCACCTCAAAAATGTTTGATTCGTGAACAGGGATGCTTGAAAGGTGCTCTCCCGTCGAAAACTCGAATTCAAATTTTCGACCCTGTCACAATATTTTCCTTATACATTATACTATGTATATAACGAAAATAAAAATCAACACTCTGCTGTTTTAATCCACTTGATGGCTCGTGTTAAAGGTATCCGTCAGAGAATTAACATTGTATGCTAAATTTTTAGACGGAATTTCGCTGATACTCCACCGCGCAGCTTAATATTTCAAAATACTTTTGTTTATTTGTCACTAATTAAATAAGTTTGATCTTATAATATTTGTTTATTTTAAGAAATAAATATTTTAAATGCTTTTTATCACATTTAGTTTTCAATTACTTTAAGGTATTTAAGGATAATGATACACTAATATTGAAGTCTGTAATGATACACTTGTAATGATACACTAATATTGTCAAATAAATTGATAGTAACTCTGTTAAAAATTATGTTGCAAGATTTTTGAAAGAGCTTTATTCTGTTTAGCAGTGTAAAGTGCTTAGCGCCAAAAATATTATTCTTAATCGAAATTTCAGTTCCATTTGATAAATCAATATTTTACTCTTATTAGTTCCTGATATACAGGGGGGGGGGGGCGTGAAACAGTAGCTTGAAGGCTTGTGTAAAATGTGTCCGAGAAAATGAGTCGAGGCCCTTGAATTCAGTGTTGCAATGTATTTTAAATGTTTAAATATAACTTGCTGATATTCTGCAGGGCACCTTAAAATAAGCACTTTACTTGGAGCAATCTTGAAAAACTAAGTTGAAGTGTTTATTTATTAAACTATAATTTCAAGTGTTTAAATTAAACTACAGTTAAAATGTTTAAATTAACCTATAATTTAAAGTGTTTGAATTAACCTATAATTTAAAGTGTTTAAATTAACCTATAAGTTGAAGTGTTTAAGTTACCATATAATTTGCAATGTTTAAATTAACCTGTAATTTGAAGTGTTTAAATTAACCTATAAGTTGAAGTGTTTTAATAAATAAAATAAATAGTTATACAAAATTATAAAACCGTTTTGTAATTTACCATTAGTAAAACTGCCCCTTACGATGCAAATAACGCATAATAATTTCTTGAGTAAAGCAGATTGTATGTTAATTAGGTAACTAGAATTGTTTCTATGACATTATAATCCACTTCTTCAGACCAAAATAACTGCTTGCGTTCTAAACAACCGCTAAGAACAAAGGAACTGAAGGAAATACTATATGATTATTGTACTGTACGCTTTAATTTACTTTATTGTATTGTAAGTTATTTCCTCTTTAAAAGTATCCGCCAATACATTTCATAGTCTATATATAAAACGCTTTACATAATTATACTCTAAAATATCGTTGTATAAGACCAATGGAGCTTGCATTCGAATCAATTAATTCCTAAGTTTTAAAATTAAAATTATACTTATTTTAATTATTTCAATAACGTCTATTTATTATATTCATATCAAAGCATTAATCCGTTGCCATAGCAAACAACGAGTTATCACACACAAAATACTACATTTGCATATTAAAAGTTACCACAACGTCACTGGTACTGAATTCAGCATTATATTGAAATTTGATGCTTCTGGTAATTTTATTGACAAAAATAAAATGGAATTTTAATTTGCAAGAACATCTGACTTTCCCTACAATACATGGTAATGTTTAAGGAAAGTACTGCAATCATGTCGAAAATCGAAACTCGAGTTTCCGACAGATCAACACGTTTTGGGACGTTTTAGAACACACAAAAACTATGTTTATGGAAACGTCTTTGTGTGTGTGTGTCTGTGTGAGTCGGTATGTGTATCTGCATGAGTATGTATGTCTGTCTGTATAATGTATATATCCACTCTAACTCAAAACCAATGGACCAAATATCATAAAATTTTATAGATAGTCCCTTGTGGGCTACCCTAGTGCTGATTAGATTTTGGTAATAAAGCATCTGCTGATTTGTGAAAAATAGCCAGCAAAATACATCAAAATTTAAAATAAAAGTACCTGCTCAAATATAACAAGTAAATGCTTGTTTTATACGTAATTTTTAAACATGAATATAATTAAACAAACCCCATTACTCTAGGAATAGCCGTTTTTGAAATATCTTAGATTATTTTGCATATTTTTTGCGCCGCATTTAAAAATACATCCAGTAACCAAATGAAAACAAAATTAGAATTAAAAGTGCAAATTCAGTGCCATTTCAAATATTTATAAATAATTATATAATGCATCAATTTTATGGAGTAAACTCAAAGTAATCAATTAATAATGAAATAAAGATAAAATTAATTTGAATCTGTAGCCAAAGTCATGTGCTGCTGGCATCAGATATTTTTACTTTCCTTATATACATAATATATAAGGAAAGTATTGTGACGGGGTCGAACATTCGAATACGAGTTTTCGACGGGAGAGCACGTTTCAAGCATCCCTGATCACGAATCAAACATTTTTAAAGTGATGTCTGTGTGTATGTGTGTGTGTGTGTGAAAGTGTGTGTGTGTGTGTGTGTGTGTGTGTGTGTGTGTGTGTGTGTGTGTGTGTGTCAGTGAGTCTGTGGAGACGATAACTGACGAACGAATGTACCGATTGTAACGAAATTTTGTACAAAAATTACAATCCATAAAGACTGGAAGCATATTGTTTTAATACGCAATCGAATGTTCAGAACCCCCCTAAATTTCCGCGTGAAATTTTGAAAAAATTGTCAGAAAACCAAAACCGCTTATAAAGTTACGCAAATAGAGATTTCTTATGTAATTTTTCCTTAGAAAACGATTGACATAGACTTCAGAACGTTAGCATGAGCCATTCTCGAGATATTGCATATTTTTCAAACAAATTTATCAAAAAATCCCATTAATTAAAAAAAAAAATAACTGTTGAGAAAAATGTTCCCTTTTCATATGTAATATCATGCGGTAAATCTAGTGACATCATCCTCGAGTATCTAGCTCATTCCAGTCATGAGAAAAGATACGTTGAGTAATACTTTTGTATTTGAACGCCAATAGTCATTTATCTGCTGTAAGCATAACTTATTTCTTCGGCCATAACGCTTGCCGAGATGTTGGCGACAAATTTGGCGGAATGTCGCCAACTTGGCGACTTTTTAAATGTTGCCCAATTAACGAAAATCTCACCAAATGGATAAAAGTGACGCTAAATCAAAGAAATTGACGACTAATCGTCGAAAATTCAATATCTTGAAAAAATATAAGTATCTACTATAAGAAAAACCTATTTTTTACTGTAAAAGTAGTAAATTCATTGCATTAAATAAGGAAAGTCATGTGTTGCCCACATCAGATTTTTTTCATTTCTGACGCATTTTAAAAGTCTAAATATAATAGAATGCTTTTAGTGAGAGTCAAAATAAATGAAAAATGCTTACTTGTTACTTAAGTTTTTGTTAACTTTTTATTTTTAATGTTTTCTCAAGTATGTTAATTTCCAGATTAGTGTAAGTTTCTCTTATCTAAAGTTTATTTTTTTATTTTTTTTGACTTTATAAAATAAAATACTTTATAATTTTTCTATTATTCGAGCGCACTTATATAACTTTCAAAAACATGTATAACAAAATTCATTAATGCAGTATAGATGCATTTGCAAAACTCTATCTTATCTAAGATTGCTGCTATTAATTTAACCCATTGAAACAAATTGTAGTCTTCGATATATCCAAGACTTTTCATTAATGGAAGCATTTGTCTCTACAATCTCGATCGGGAGTTCATTTAACTTCGGGAACGTAATTGGTCGTGTAAATCATGGCTGACTTATTACACATCAGGTCGTTGCTTTTGTAGTTTTGGGACTTTAAGCTGCTTGAAAACAGAATAATCGAAGTTACTTTCTTTAATTTATAAAGTCTGTATTTACTTCATGCAATTTACGTCACTGATGCTTGTGTATGAGATGAATTTAGTTTACTATTGAAAATGTACTTAGCGCCACAGTATTCAGATTCAAACATCTGATGGAAATTAGACAAGAATATACAGCAAATTGTTGAAAACCATAAATTTATTAATAGACATGCACTGAAAACTTTAATTTAGGAGGCAAAAAGGAGACCTATTATTCGCTCCAACTTAATTTTTATTATAATCTTTATTCAACTTGAAAATACTCTTGTTATTCAATTTCACATTAATAATTAACTTCGCATTCATATTTAATTTTATATTAATTAGCACAGTATCTTTGCAAGAGGTGAAAGTGCTCTCCGAGGTTACATATTAGTATGACTTCCTCCCATTGACATATATATGTACGATATATATATATATATATATATATATATATATATATATATATAACAGATTTACATTTGCTCTTTTTAATGGTTATTAGACGGTGGGATCTCATAAACCGCATTTACGACATTGGATATCTCTCTTTGACATTGTCGTCGTACTCTCCATTTCATTTTATCGATTTTATTTAACTTTTAACTATTGAACTTCATCTTGACTATTGAACAATTGAACTTCGTCTTAGCTATTGAACTTCATATTGATACCGATATGGGACTTGCCATTTATGTTTCAAAAATATCTACTACTTGTCTATTCCGCAACTTCGAACGACTTCTGTTTCCTAAGTTCTGTGTCATCATCCTGGTCATATTTTGGTAACTTTACGTCTTTTTTGGTAACTCCTCCTTGAGTAGGCATCTATGGCGGGATTGGTCCAGGTTTTCATTGGACAATCTATAAGGTCCGTACATTATTGCCCGATGAATGCTCCTCATTGGTCGACTATCTTAAACTTTTAGTACACCACGTAATTTGACATGATATCGTAAATCGTTGTCTGCACCATAAATCGCTTTCCGCCTATCACTTTAAGTCTGGCGCCTCGTTGTTGCCTTCTTGTTGCCTTGGTATTTATTAATAAAACTACTATTACTTTGAAAAACACATTTTAATACCTCGGCATCAGTCATGCAACGCTTCTACGCTAATGCGCACATAAGTGTGCAGGTCACATGCAACCCGGGTGCACCTTCGTTAGCTCAAGCTAAAAAGTATAGCTTCTGAAACGTGTCTGTAGCGTAATTGAAAGCGAATATTCCGGATTATTAAATAATATATTTTATGTTGCTTTCAGCATCCGCAATAAGCAATATAATCCCTATATAAAAAAAATATTTTATTAATTAATTCATCAATTTGGTGTATTTTTTGCAATTTTGGCTAAATTTTGCCAAGGGGCGAAATATTTTCTGGCGTGCAATATTGCCAAGTTGGTTTAAAATTTATCCCAAGTTAAAAGTACATTTTAAAAATAAGAGGCTCAAATTCCAGCAAAATATTCCAGTATTTTTAATTCTCAATTATTTAAATCTTAAAAAAAATTATTTAAATTTGTGAAATTTTTCCAAAACCATATTTTAATTTTATTACATAAACAAATGTTTAGTAAACAAACGCGTTGGTGATAAAGAAAAGAACAAAAGAAAATTGATCACGCTTACAAAAAGTTTTGATTCAAATAAAATTTTAACAGGTAAACAGAAATTTCCGCAGGGATTTAACAGAGAACTAAGAATTTCTGCATGAATGCTACAGAGAAACAAGACTTTTTTATAGAAAATCGATGACGGTCGTATAAACTCATGTTTGTAAAAATTGCAACACCATGAAGGTATCATGCGATTGAGCTGAAACTTGCAGTAAATGCAAATTAATGCGTGCTGTGCAAATGATTATAATTTCAGTCGCCGCACATGCATGAAATGAGCAAAGAGCTGTAGCGGGAAGTTGAAAATTGTCTATAGTTGTATGCCAGCGGTAAATATTTCATGTCACCATGTCTCTACGACGGCAGAGGACGCCATATGAAGAAGTTTCGGAGTTTGAACGAGGACGAATGTTTGGCCTTCGTAAAGGGTTTTTTTCTTATGTGGAAGCAGTGGACTCAAGAGAACCGGACGAGTCGCAAATTCGGCAGTGAACGGCGAAATGTTACGTCCGCACGGGATGATAGACACCTCATCAGCATGACAGCGATGGACAATACAGCTTCATCTCAACAGTTGGCACTGATGTGTCATTGTCTGCTGCAACAATTCGTCGGCGTCTTCTGCACGGTGGACTGCGCGCAAGAATTCCTTTGTATAGGATTCTTTCGACGCAAAACTATTTACGCTTGCGGCTATAATGGGGTCATCAACATATACACTGGAGTGCCGATTGGCGACATTTTGTCTTTTCCAGTGAATCTGCTTTAATTTGCGGTACAGTGATGGACGTATCCACGTTAGACTCTATAGTGGTGAATTCCACCTTCGAGTGTGTGTTATCCAACGTCTTACTGGACGAACGCCAAACGTGGTGGTCTGGGGCGTCATTGAGTATCTTGGACAATCTCAGATCCTAAGAATTGTGGGTAATCTCAACAGCAACCGATACACCATAGAAGTTCTAAAGCCAGAAGGCGTACTCTTCCTTTGACGCATTCCGGCAGCTGTATTTCAACAGAAAAATGCCCGTACAGATGCTGCAAGGAATGATCAAGACTTCTTTTCAGCACAACAGGTACATCTTCATCCTTGGAATGCCTATTTACTGAATATGTCCCCTATTGGACATGTCTGGGAGCCTCGCTCGTAACTCTCGTCCCGTAGCAAATACAGCTGAACTTTGAGTCCGGATAGAAGCAATCTGGAATGCATTATATATTTATTACATTATATATTCTGGAATGCATTTAGTCGTAAATATTTCCATAATATGCAATAAAATGTATTCAGAATTTTCAAGTTTCTTGGTACAGTAACATTTTATTTAAGATCCTTGCTATTAATTTAACCCTTTGAAGCATATTGCATTTTTGGATGGATCTAGGACTTTTCATTAATTGAAGCATTTGTATCTAAGATCTGTACAGAAAGTTCATTTAACTTCAAGATCGTAATAATCATGGATGACTTATATTGAATAAAGTCACTGTATGTCTTGAGTATTCATTACATCTGTTTAGAAGCAGTTGCTTTAATTTAAAGTTAAGATATACGTATCACTAAATAATTCATCTTTGAAGCATAGCAAAAAAGAAAGAAATATGTGTATCCAATAACAAATAGAAGCAGTACGAATATAAGTTATCCAGCATATGATTTGCTAATATATGTTATTGTTTTGCTTATAATTTATTGTTTTGCTTATATTTTATTGTTTTGCTTATATTTTATTGTTTAAATTCAGGTTTTGTAGTAGTCTACATATGCAGTGTTGGTCAAAAATCTGCATCACAAACATCATTCCATAGCTTTGATGATAGTAACGTATTTAAATCGATATTAAACGTGTTTATAATTAGAAAACGACACATTTAAGAGGAAGGTATGCAGTAATGCATGAATATTATTTAGTTAGGAATGCCTATGTTGTTGTTGTTGAGACCCAGACCGTCCGACCTACCAGAAAGGTGTAAGGTAACTGTATGGACGGCCGGGAAGTGCCACCCAATTTAGACCGGAACCCAGTGGGGGAGGCATCCACAGGGACCGTACCCTCCTTCCCCTACCACCAACCTCTCGGAAGGACTTACGGACCCACATGTTTAACGTGATCGTACTCCGCATGAACACGGCGGCATTTGTGGTAGCGTGCAAATCTAGCGCGCAAACCACGGGGATACCGCACCCGAGATGGCCAACAGCACGCGGTGTTCCGAGGTGGTCACCCACCAAGTACTAACCGCGCCCGATGCTGCTTGACTTCGGTGATCTAACGAGAACCGGTGTTTTCAGCACGGTACGGCCGTTGGCCTAGGAATGCCTATGTGTAAAAACATTCTGAAATAATGAGAAATGCATGCCATTTAATCAATAGATTCGATTTTTGTGGGTAATTAAAAGAAATAGTTCTATTTTTTCAAGTAATACCAAGATTTAATCAACGCGAGATTAACGTATATGTGATTTACTTATTATATTTAATGACATTTCGTCTTTAAGTTCAGTTATATTTGTTACATACATTGTATGGACAGATGCACATATAGACGTGGAGCTAAAAATAATGTAGTTTTGTTCTTAATGGCCCAAAACATATAGATTCCTCGAAAACTTATTTTTGGCCTCATGCCAATGTTTTCCCTGTACATTAAGATATGATCATAAATTAAAAAACAATTAGAGTTTAATATATAGAAAACAGTCTTATTAACAGTATTGTAGTAATAAGAATAATAAAATGTATTGCAGTAATAATAATAATACAGTATGTACGAGTATTATAGTAATACGGTATATGCAAGTATTACAGTAATAAGAGTATTATTACCGGTATTACAGTAATAACAGTATTATTACTTGTATTACAGTAATAACAGTATTATTACCGGTATTACAGTAATAACAGTATTATTACCAGTTATCATTACCACACACAGTTTAGGTAATAAAACATGTCAAATCAGAACAATTTTATTTCATTGTTTTGTTTTGTTTTTTATACATCTTTTATGTTTTACGTCAGTTGCTTCACTGAATACACCTATTATCTTACACCATAAATTTATGCCTCGTAAAGTACCACTTATATACAAAAGTAAACTGGTCAAAGGCGAAATACATTCTCATCTTCAGGACCGACAAGAAGCGCAATTTAATTTACTTCAATCAGTCCCGCAATTGAGAATTGCACACGTTACTGAAACCAGAAAAAAAGTTTGCCAACGACGTAGAATAAAATGAAACGAGAAAAAAACAAAACGACAGGCAAGTGGCTGAAACTACAAATACACAAAACCATAGAGACAATAAAAGGCGAAAATAATGCGGAGATTGAATGTATAGAAATAACTGAATGATAAAAAAAGGACCTACTAAAACAGTAACAAAAAAAAAACTGAGACACTTAAACTAACTATAGAAAGGTAGAAATTAATAGAAACGACGATAATCATATTGACATAAACAGAAAAAAAAATTAAATCCTAGTTATTATAATTTTGGAAAAGTACTATTTAAAGCATTTGAAATCTCAATCTTCCCTTTGGCGATGGTAATTTTTTTATTATTTTCTTTTAACTTTTGTTTTATTTGTGCAATTCTCATGTCGCAAACGAAGATGTTTTTATATAAGGCATACCATTTATTAGAATTTAATGTTTTTAAAAGCTGGTAAATAAACTTCATACATTAGATCAGAAAACAAAGTTTAAATTTCTTTGCTTCCTAGAACTTTTAAACCCAGTGAAAGAATGCAGTCATGTACAAATTTATGTAATTAAATTCAGTACATTCATATATATTTTTATATTTTTAACAGGGTGACATTAGAAGTGACTAATCTCTTTGCATCGCTAAATTTTATCTAAGGTTGCTGATAATTATTTAGCCTTTTCAAACAAATAGCCTTATTCGGGCAGATTTGGGCATTCAATTACAGGGCGCATTTTTCTCCCCAATCTCGATCCGGAGTTCATTTAATTGTCTGGTCTTAAGTGGTTGTGTAAATAAATCACGGGTAATTTCAGAGGGGGGGGATTTATTCAAGCCTCCCAAAGCCAGGGAAGCTGACACTCTTAAAAGTTGAGTTGCAACTTTATTTAATAATATTTTTAGTCAATAATTTATGACATTTATCGTCAAAAATAGATGTCTTAATCAAACACCCGACTCCGGTTCTGTCTCGAAGTCGATACGATAAGTGCGGAAATTTTCAACCTTCTACGTCACTAGGCAGGAGGGTTGTTGAAGAGAGCCTTAAAATAGTCGTCCACCCCCATTTTCATTTTAATACAGATAGTGTGATTTCTGTTAATCGAATTTTAGGTATTTTCGATTAATTTTAAATGAATGTTCGATTCTTAAACTGATAAAATGCATTTTAAATAATCCATCTTAAACTATTTAATATTATTCTTTGTCAAAAATTATATAACGCTTTGATCTTTACAGATTCTAATACATAGGAGTGGGTGTATATTGAGTAGGAGATTTTAATTTAAAATTACAATTTAATCCATCGCAAAATTTCAATTCAATGAAACACTTAATTTATCCTTTCAAAGTTTTCCCAACTTTGACGTCACATAATTTGCGACCAATAGGACTGAGGTTCCTAAATATACAGAGTTACGTACAGCGGTCATTTTGACTCCCATTTGAAGCGATGGAGAAAAGAGGGATCTATTTTCGTCCTTTTCTCGGAATATCGAGAAAATCAAAACATTTTAAACTACTTTCTTGAATGTTTGGTACAAGCTTTTCAAAGCAGAGGCACCGATTTTACAGCTACATTTTGTACCAAATATCAACCATATAATATGCACGGTATTGAAACAACACAGGCAGACGATAAGTGACTGGACCAAATGGAGGCAAAATGGCGGTTGTGTCAACCTGCATGCTTAGGAGTCTTAAAAAGGACCTCCAGAAGACATCGCAGAGGAACACTAACATTTACTTTGCACTACCCAAAACAGTTTTGATTGCATAAGTTTAACTTAATTAAAGTTTTACACGTACATATTGACTGCTGATATGAATAACAGGCGTCTGATCCTTGATGATGGAGGAAAATGCAGATTCATTTTAGTTAAGCACCAAGAAATCTAAAATCTAACTGGTCCTTAGAGATATATGGTAATACTTAGCTGGAGAAATGGAGTTGTGTTTCCGTCTTATTGGCAGGGCCCGGCTAACGCAGAGGTATACAGGGCCAGGCTCCGTATCTGAGGGATCCCAAAATAAACAAGTGCAACTTTGAAAAAGTAACGAATGCTTCTTGGAAAAAATATGCCTGTGAAATTGATTTGCTCAGAAAACAGATTTATTTTGGGAATATGCAAAACAACACTAATACAAGATCTGGGATATGCTGGCTTTTTGGCTATGCCCAGAAAGTTGGCAGTAATTTAAATTCCGGTAAAATATGCAAGGGTTCTATTTTCTATACCTTTTTGTAGGACGCAATTACGTTTTGAAGATATATTTTAGTTCATTTCATATATGTCGAGAAATGTAGGGGAACCCCTGAGGAATTTTTGTCCCGAGCCCTGATTAGGCTAAATTGGGCCCGGCTTGTGTGACCGTGCTACGGAAAAAATCAACCGTATTCATCCACACCTCTCGGTGTCCGTCCGTCCAAATAGCTGCTCTTGTCCGCGGGTGAGTCGAACAGTCTGGGTCATCAACTCCTAGATGTCCCCGTTGCTAACAGAAGGTGTATATCCTATATACGATATCACATAACAGGATTTGCTAAGGCATGAAAAGTCATTTTAGGTAGTGGTTCGGTAATGTAGATCTCAGATGATCAGGAGTGGTTGCTGGTCTCCTTTTGCGACATTGTTTATTAACACTTTCAAACATAGTTGAAAAGTGTTTATGGCTTTGTTCATTCATTCTGTTTGTCTGTCTGTCTGTCCGTTCGCGCGATAGCTGCCGTAAAAATGACTGTTCAAAAATGAAATTTTAGTATGTTGTTGGAACTGTCTGTGGGACATATGGGAAGGTAAATGAATAATATCACCCAATTAGTTTTAGAATGAATCCGGGTTGAAAAAATGAAATACATTGAACCTTATGGGACTTCATTTTTCAAACATTTTTTAAGCAAATTTAAAATTCTCAAATTGCTTCGAAAGTTTTAGGAAATATTCAATTTATTCCACAAAATATATACAAAAAATTCAAGAAAATATATTCGGTAGTTTTTTAAGCAAAAATAAAATAATAATTGCACCCATATAATATGAAGAGATCACGTGACCCACTTCAAAATAAAATTTGGCATCCATCTTTATTCCTAGAGTAAAAATCGTGATTTTTAACGTTCTTTTAAATTTATATTTAGTGTTGCAATCATCCTACAACCTCTTTCTTTTACGTATTTTCTGTGCATCTATATTCTACGCCAACACAATTGTAATATTTTTTAGTTTAAATGATCATCAAGCGTCGATTATTTCTACAACGAAGCCTAATTTTAATGGAAGCAGAATGTAAACAAGTGATTTTAAGATGAATTGTATAAGAATTGTTGAATTGTTTTTACTCAAAACTATTTGACTCTTGAATCTGGAATAAAAGTGTATGAATGATATATTCACTGCTTTTACACAGAGAGCCAGCCAGCCGATTTATATTTCGATGACGTAATTTGAATAAACATATTTTTCGATGAAGTTTTAAGTTTTAGAGTAAAATAAATTATTGCAATTCTGTGATGATTGAAAAAATATCACCTCCGAATGTATCGCATTTTAGAGATGCGATATATTCAACGTATTACATTTCAGATGGAAAGTGTTTCATAATTAATGCTTTATGCATGATTGGGCTTTTTTGTTTAAATTAAATTGGGCTCTTATGTTCGTAGTTTTAGTCAATGAGCATATGCTCTAAATCCTTTGTTGAACGTTCAATTTATTTTTTTGGTATTATAATATTAGCTTTAAGATGCTTTATTATAATATTAGCTTTAAGATGCTTTATTATAATATTAGCTTTGTGATCTCTTAGCCTAATCATGAAATTTTGCATAAGAACTTCTTGCGGTTAGTCCTTAAAATTTAAATATTTTATCTAATGAAATAAACTCTGAAATGACACCAAAAAGCTTGAAATATGAATATCGTCGAAGTGGGCACTGCATTCTCCATCCTCTAATGTCAGATTGGCTGGCAAGTTGACTGATTACCTCCTGCTATTTTTGTCTCAGCTTAGTTTCCTGATGATATTATTATCCTACCTGTTAGCTTCATGGGGGGTCATTATTGTCCAAATTTGAAATCGGCGCTCCATATCACAGAGTTCACTGATTCAGTGTTAGTCACTAGAGTCACTATCAGTTGTTCTTAGACTTCTTTCCACTAACCCACATGGTTTATTTGTTCGGCTGCTAATGTAGAGAAACTTGCTGATCCAAACGGGATTCTAACCCTGGATCTTCGAACTGGCCAGCAGACGATCTACTGTTAAGATGTAGAGACCACCTCCTGCTATTACTTTCCTTATATACATAATGTATAAGGAAAGTATTGTGACGGGGTCGAAAATTCGAATTCGAGTTTTCGACGGGAGAGCACGTTTCAAGCATCCCTGATCACGAATCAAAAATTTTTGAAGTGATGTCTGTATGTGTGTGTGTGTGTGAAAGTATGTGTGTGTGTGTGTGTGTGTCAGTGAGTCTGTGGAGACGATAACTGACGAACGAATGGACCGATTCGAACCGAATTTGGTACAAAAATCACAATCCGTAAACACTGGAAGCCTATTGTTTTTATACGTAATCGAATGTTCAAAACCCCCTTAATTTTCGAATGAAATTTTGAAAAAATCGTCAAAAAATCAAAACCACTAATAAAGTTGCGCAAATAGACATTTCTTATGTAATTTTTCATTAGAAAACGATTGGCATAAATTTTAGAACGCTAACATGAACCATTCTCGAGATATTGTACATTTTTCAAAAAAATTATGAAAAAATCAAATAAAAAAAATTCCTATTGAGAAACATGTTCACTTTTCATATGTAATACCATGCGATAAATTGAGTGACATCATTCTCGTGGATCTAGCTCGTTCCATTCATGAAAAAATATACTTTGAATAATACTTTTGTATTTGAACGCCAATAGTCATTTATCTGCTGTAAGAATAACTTTTTTTTCTTAGTGCATAACGCTTGGCGAGATTTTGGCGACGAATTTAACGGAATGTCGCCAACTTGGCGACTTTTTTGAAATGTTGCCAAATTAATGAAAATCTCGCGAAATGGATAAAAATGACGCTAAATCAATGAAAATGACGACTAATTGTCAAAAATTCAATATCTTGGAAAGAATATTAGTATCTACTATAAGAAAAATCTATTTTTTTACTGTAAAAGTAGTAAATTCATTACATTATATAAGGAAAGTCATGTGTTGCCAACATCAAATTTTTTTTATCTCAGGTTAGCCTTCTGATGATATAATTATCCTACCGGTTACCTTCCTGATTAGTCATTATTCTCCAAATTTGAAATCGGCGCTCCATATCACAGAGTTCACTCATTCAGTGTTAGTCATACTAGGGATACTTTGAGTTCTTAGACTTCTTTCCGCTAACCTACAGGGTTTATTTGTTCGGCTGCCATTATAAGGAAATTTGCTGATTTAAACGGAATTCTAGCACTGGATCTTCGAACTGGCCAGCAGACGATCTACTGTTGAGTTGCATCGACGGAATTTCATACGCTTATTGTCGAAGTGGATTCGGCAGGCTGTATCTTTTCTTTTAAATATTTCATTGCTATGTTCTAATAAATATTTTTCTTCATGTACTTACTGTACCAACTTACCCATTTTTCAACTTCACCCCTCCCCCTCTTTTCTACATTGTATAGAAAACAAAATTTATGATGGCAATTTTAAAAGAACACTATTGCAAATTTTATATCTACATATAGGAATCTACAGACAGTCAGAAGCAATTCCCAGAAGTACAGTTTCGATTCATGTTCAAATAGAAGTGACAATTCCTTTTCATCGCTTGTTTTCAAACCATTTTTTTTATTTCTCATTGTTACTTCCAAGAAAAGAGAACACCATCCAGTAGCTGAGCTGGGGATTTAATTTCTGTAGAAAATTGGATTTTGAGTTTGAAAAAAAGAATAATTGAATAAGATAACTTATAAATGAATTATATCCTTACAAAAATAAATAGATAAAAGGAACCATAAACAATATGTTTTAACGGAGAAGAATAAAATATCGGATTTCAGACTAAATATGTGTTCCGAAGGGTTACAAATACGTGAAAAATATTTCCTTTAATCGAATGAAATGGTTCAAAGAAACTGATTTATTGATTGAATTTCCAGCATTAGAATTCTTGAAGTTAAAACCATCAAAGAACGGAATTATTTTTAATCGTAGATTATATTTTGCAGATGAAAACTTTTTACAGATATTAAAATTGAGCTTAACTTTAAGTAGTTTAAAACTAGTCATATCAAAATTCAACATTTCATTATCATCAGAACATCGTGGTTTCACAAAATTTCTTAAATTTATTTTTAAAGTTGCTTTTCACAATCTGTCCTATATAATAGCTAAGAGACAATTAAGTATATACATTTTTTGACTAAATTGTAATTCTATAACATTTACATTATTGTGTCTTAAAATTGAAGAATATAAATCATAAATATTTCAAATTTAAAAAATTAAATCATTGCTTTAATTGTTTTTTATTCAAACATCCTTTAGCATATATTTAAAAATAAACATATAAAAATAATCAAAATATTAAAAAGTAAATAAAAAATTTGTTGCAAAAATAGTCATTTTATAAATAAATTTTTATTTAGAACAAATTGAAATATCTTACTTCACTCGGAATAGAACTAACACAAATACCCTACTTCGTCTGGGATAGAGCCAACACAAATTCCTCACTCCGTTTTGGTAAAAATCGCCAATAGGAGAAAAGCCATTACAATAGAAGGTGTTACAAAAAGCATTTTTGGCACATTATGATTTTGGGCTAATGGCTGTCCTATTAAAAATGCGAAAATAAACTACATTTAACTGCAATGGTATCTAATGTGCAGACTATTCAAAATGCCCATTCTCAGTTTCAATTCGTATTTGAATTAAAGAAATAATAGTATAACATACTTTAACAAGTATTACAGGTTACACCGTATTACAGTCTCTGATAATGCATGCTTTTACAGGTTATGATTGCTATCCCTATTGCGTTTTGTGCGTCCTTGATGTTAATTCCTACTCATAAGACAACGACTCATAACCTCACGATTGCTGATTTTCGTCTATCTTCCTTTGCCTCAGTTCTTAACTGTTTGTTATCCTTCTCCACTAGGCGCTTTACATTACCTTTTGTTAAATAGAACATGGTCGTTTATTGTACACAAACTTAACATCCACAATCACGGACCTTCCCTTACTAAGTTATTGGAGTGTAATGAACTTTTCTGGAATACCTGCGGATAAAATTTGAATAACTAAATTGAATAACAAAATGCATACAAATAAGAAAATAATTTCACTAAGAATTCGAATAAAATATTAATTGAAAGCTAATCGAATTTACAATGCGGATGCCTGACATAGCGTGTACATTATAAAAAAAATAATTTCCAAACCGTCTAAATATTTACTTAAACAACTACTTTTTTAACACTTTACAACAAAGTTGAAAAGTGTAAAACGATAACTGCCGTAAAAATGACTTCATCAAAATGAAATTTTAGTATGTTGTTCAGACAGTCTGTGGAACCTATGAGAATACAAATGAATAATATCACCCAGTTAGTTTTGGATTGACCCCGGGTGGAAAAAATGAAATACATTGAACCCTATGGGACCTAATTTTTCAAAAATTGTTTAAGCGGATTTAAAATTCACAAATTGCTTCGGAAATTTTAGATAATATTCAAATTATCCCATAAAATATATATAAAAAAAAATTCAGCAAAATATATTCAATAGTTTTTTAAAGAAAAGTTAAAATAATAATTGCACCTCTTATATGGAGCGCTCACGTGACAAGAGACCACGTGACCCAATTCAAAATGAAATATGGCATCCATCTTGTCTCAAAATCGTGATTTTTAAAGTTCATTTTAATTCATATTGAGTGTTGTATCTGTCCTAAAACCACTTTATTTTTGCTTAAATTCTGTGCATCTACATACTGAAACAACGCAATTACAATATATTTGAGTTTAAATGATCATCCAAATTTGATTATTTCTATAACGAAGCCTATTTTCCACTTATGTAAACTGTATACAACACAATATGTAGAATGAGTTGTATAAGAATTACTGCATTTCTTTAAAGCAAAATTATTTAGCTCATGGAGTCTGCATAGCTGATATGAATGAAATATTCATTGATTTTACAGAGATAAGGACGGTTTTTTCGATGAAATTTTACGCATAGAGTTTAATTACTTGTTCCGCCATGGCCTTAAGTTTTTAAATAAAATAAATTTTTATAATATTGTGATGAATGAAATGAAAGGGAAAAAATTATGGATGAAATACTGCTTTTATAGAGAGAGCCAGGCGTGTTATATTTCGATGACGTCATTTCTATAAATTGCAGTTGTTTTTTATGAAGTTTTCAAATATAATAATTTATTTTAGTATTATGATAATGTTAAAAACATTACCGAGGAGCCAGGCAATTTAATTGACGTCATTTGAATGAAGTTCATTTATTTCGATGAACTTTTAAGTTTTCATATATAATAAATTAATGTAGTATTGTGATAAGTTTTAAAATATTACCGATGAATGTATCGCATTTTAGAGATGTTTAAATAAAACTGCATTGAAGTTGGGAAGTGTTTCATAAGCAATGCTTTATGCATGATGGATGCTTCTTGTTTATATCTTTATTAAGTTCAGAATTATTTCGTAAATCATGGCGGCTTTGGTGGACTTTTTACTTTGTTTACTGTGAGTTTTTGAAGATATCATTTCAAACAAAACAATCAATTTCATTTTTAACACTTTACAACATAGTTGAAAAGTGTTTATGACTTTGTTCATTCATTCTGTATGTCTGTCTGTCTTTCTGTCTGTCTGTCCGTTAGCATGATATCTGCCGTAAAAATGACTTTATCAAGATGAAATTTTAGTATGTTGTTCAGACGGCCTGCGGAACCTATGGGACTATAAGTGAATAATATCAACCAATTAGTGTTGGAGTGAACTCGGATTGAAAAAATGAAACACATTGAACCCTATGGGACTAAATTTTTCAAACATTTTTAAGCGGATTTAAAATTCACAAATTGCTTCGAAAGTTTAAGGAAATATTTAAATTATCCCATAAAATATATAACAAAAAATTCAGCAAAATATATTCAGTAGTTTTCTAAATAAAAATTAAAATAATAATTACATCCTTTATATGAATAGATCACGTGATCATAACATGAAGAGATCACGTGACCCAATTCAAAATAAAATATGGCATCCATCTTGTATCAAAATCGTAATTTTTAAAGTTATTTTTAATTCATATTTATTGTTGAATCCGCCCTAAAACAGCTCTATTTTTACTTAAATTCTATGCATCTACATCCTGAAACAACGCAATTACAATATAGTTGAGTTTAAATGATCATCCAACTTCGATTATTTCTACAACGAAACCTACTTTTCACTTATGGAGGATGTAACTACCAAAAGATGTTGAATAAGTTGTATAAGAATTGGCGCGTTTCTTTAACGCAAAATTATTTAGTCCATGGAGTCAGCAATGTAGCTGATATGAATGAAACAATCATTGATTTTACAGAGAAGCAAACGATTTTTTGATCAAGTTTTGAGCATAGAGTTAAATTTCTTTTACCTCCATGGTTTTAAGTTTTAAATAAAATTAATTATTACTGTATTGTGATGAATGAAATGAATGGAAAAATGTTATGAATGAAATGCTGGTTTATAGAGAGAGCCAGCCGATTTATATTTCGATGACGTCATTTGAAAAAGTTCATTTGTTTTAGATGAAGTTTTCAAATATAATAAATTATTGCAGTATTATGATAATTTTAAAAATAGTATCTCAGAATATATCGCATTTTAGAGATATTTAAACCAGGTAATTTTTATTTCAATGCCGTCATTTGAATGAAGTTCATTTTTTTCGATGAAGTTTCAAGTTTTCAAATAAAATACATTAATGTAGTATTGTGATAATTTTAAAAATATTACCGAGAAATTTGTCGCAGTTTAGAGATGTTTAAATAAAATTGCATTGAAGTTGAAAAGTGTTTCATAATCAATGCTTTAGGCATGATTGATTTTTTTTGTTGTACGCATTGAGATCTATTCAGGTTCATAGTCTGATTACATGTTCAAAGTTAGCGTATCGATGTTTTTAATTATATTCACATACCTTCCGATGGAATGTTTTCACCGGTTTGGATAAATTTAAAATTAAAATGCAATTAAAAAGTGCCCAGAGATTAGTCTAAAACAGTAGTAACAAGAAATTTATGAAATAGTCTTCTTCTTGACCTAGGTACGAAGTAGTGTTCTTCTTCTTCGACCAAACTCTAGGACTGAGCAGTTTGGGTAGAGCGGGAATGGAACTGAGGTTGTCCGAGTGAAATCCCTGCGAGCTAACCAATGGGTTGTCACACTCCAAAGAAGGAGTCTTAATACGGGAGCAAGTGATATGCGCACTTTATTTTTAACGAAACTATTTGGTAGTTTTATTTCATTTTTCATACTTATTAAGTCCAGCCATGCGATTTCTCGAAAAAACAGAAAGTAAAAATGACATTGCTAAAACAGTAAGTGAAAAAATTTAGTGAACACTATTTTGTCTCTGGAGTTCGATGCTAAACCCATATCAGTCAAAATCTAATCTCTTTCAATAACCAGTCTTGAGAAATAGTTGTTTAAATGTAATTTTTTTTATCTAGAAGTGGAAGCAAAGCGGTGATGGAAAATCGTGGTGAACATCCTACATCCTTAAAAAAATTATGTTGGATTTATATCAGTCATTACCTAAGATCTTCTATAGCCAATCTTTTGAAATAAATGTTTCAAGAAATACTTCTCATCCTTAAGTTGAAAAAGAACTGTAAGTGAAAATCATTAGTATGCCACGCTACATCCTTCAAAAAGTAATACTAAATTCATATCAAGTATCTTCAATCTGTAGCCAATCTGGAAACAAAAGAAGTGTTAATTAAAATGAAAAATGTTATCCCATTTTAGGCCAATGGTAAACGAAAGCACCTTATAATTTTTACTTCCCCTAACATGGTAATGTGCCTGGCAATATACCCCTGTACATGGCAATGTACAATAAACTTAATGAAATCGTGCTGAAAATCAAACCTCGTGTTTTTGACGGCTACACGTTTTGGAATATCTAGAACCCAAAAACACTACTTTAGCGTGGCTTCTGTGTGTGCGTATGTGAACTTGTCACCGAGTTTGTGGAGGCGATATCTTACAAAAAAATAGAATGTTTAAAACCTAATTTGGTACGAATATTACAATCCTTGGAATCTGAAACCCTGTAGATTTTCATCGGGATCGAATGCTTGGAAAATCCCCAAATTTTCGAATGAATTTCTGAAAAAAAAAATGAAATCAGAGTGTGGTACAAAAATGCTGGGCACCTTAATATGTTGAATAAAGGGTACGAGAGAAGAATAGCACCAAAATGTGGAGCAATAATTGTTTACTTCATTACTCGAAATCGTCATAGTACAATAAAAACTCTGTACATTGTCTGTGGTCACAAAACCCCAACGTATGCGCAGTCCGGCATAAACCTGTGAATAACATAATTCTGAAAAATACATATTAAAATTCAACACTCTAAAATAATGAGACTTTTTTTCTCGATTTAAATATTTATTAGAATTATAATTTGACATAATTAAAATAACACTAAATTTTCATTTACAATTTACACTTAATATATATATATATATATATATATATATATTCTAACTTTTTTAAAATAAACTTTTATGACTGGTGTTGCTAGTCTGATGACAGGTTAGGCAGAATTTTGATCGGATTGAGAGTTAAATTTATAATTAGAATTGAATATCCTCATGAATGATAGTGTAGCTACCTGTGGTTCTTTCACTATCAATTTAAGCCGTCTGGGGCCACTCCAGCTTCTGGTACTTTCACAACGAGCTAATCCTGGTCATCCAGACTGTCAACACTCTGTCTGCATCAATCTATAGAACTAATATCTCACTGCTTCTAACGACGGGATATTTTTTTGCATTTTATCCCTCTCTGACTAAATTTTGCCTGCACTCTTGGATTTCGTTGGGCGTCATCAATTGCTAGTATGAGCTAAACTTTTATTACCCACGCATGGACTTGACATTTATTTTTTGGTACCATAGTACCCTATTAATATATGCCTCCTGTCAGCGACTGTCGTCACACAGGACGATCTGTTATTGTTGCCAAATACTGGTCGTTTGGCCGCTAGGCTATTTACCAGGGCGATTACACAGGGCAATCTATAATGTTAAATAATTAATTATTCTGGTGTATTCTTTTATTCTAAAACGAATGACACAAAATTTTTAACGCTAGCTTGAACCGTACTCGGCATATTGCACGTTTTTCAAATACATGTATATGTGGTGCATAAACTGGTTTGTAAAATTATTGCTTTATTTTCTTCTGAGCGATAAAAAAATTGAGCGATAAAAAATTCAACATTCTCGTCTTTACGCCTTATCTTTATAACTGGCAATAAATTTATTATTCCAAAATCATTCATTTTTACTCTTAGATTTTCAACAATACTCAATTGCGCTCTTTGAGCTGACTTTTATCTAGTATTAATTCTCGGAGGCATTTAAAACACAATTTATCCCTTCCAAAATTCTAACTAAAATTAACAGCTTAAAATACGAAATTCAACATAATGCACATCAAATACTTCTATATGCAGATATTCTCCATTATTATATTTTCAAACAAATTATTTTCACTTTTACTTCAATATGTTCTAATTACTTCTTTATACATTTAGTGAATGTGCATATTTTAATTTAACATTGCTATCATATGATCATCACATGATCCTTCATTAACATTATTAATCACCTTATTTAAATTTATTATTATAAGTCTTAATTATTATTAGTCAAGTTTTTATTAAAAGTCTTCATTTAGATTTTTAACTCGTACCAAAGTGTCACGGAAACCAAATGTGGTGCACAAACAAACGATTATGCAAAGCATAATATTAAATTGAACTCGCAAACATGACCGTTGCTCATAATTCTTATACATATAAGTTGTGCTGCTGATAACCAACCATATGGTCTTTAGTACGAGTTACTGGAATAGAATATATTAACATAATGCTACTCACAATTAACTGTACCCATTTTAATTTTAAAATAATATTATTTATTAAGAACATTCTATTCATTACTAAATTAATTACAACAATTACCACATGTAATTAAGGAGGAGATTGAACATGTGGGAACAGATAAGTTATTATTACCAAACCGGTTATGACCTTTTATAAGCTGACTTGCGCATACCTTCTGGTTGTCGTTGGACATTGACAAACAACTTGCTATTACACATTGCCTCTTCGGCAATCTGTGCCTCCATTTCATGACGTCACACTACTGACTCTGCTCTGAACGCTGACACATTGCCTCTTTTCCATTTCCCTCTCTGTAGAGCGCTAGCATGAACCGTTCTCGAGATATTGCACATTTGCCAAATATATTTATCAAAAAATTCCATAAGTTAAAAAAATTATATTAACTGTTGAGAAATATATTCACTTTTCATATATAATATCATGCGATAAATTTGATAATATCATTCTTGTGAATCTAGCTCATTCCGTTCATGAGAAAAAATACTTTGCGTTAAAGCTTTGCATTTGAACGCCAATAGTCATTTATCTGCTATAATAATAACTTATTTCTTGTCCATAACGCTTGACGAGATTTGAGCGAATAATTTGGCGGAATGTCGCTAACTTGACGACTTTTTTAAATATCGCTAAATGGATAAAAATGACGATAAATCAATCAATGGAAATGACGACCAATTGAAGAAAATTCAATATCTTGAAAAGAATATATATACGTATATATATATATATATCTACTGTAAGAATAACATATTTTTTTTTACTGTAAAAGTAGTAAATTCATTGCATTATATAAGGAAAGTCATGTGCTGCACACATCAGAATTGTGTATCTAAGCAAGCGATTTTGTTACGAATATTTATCCAATAAAACTTCTACATTTTTAAATATAAGCCAATTATGTTTTGACTATCTACTATTTATACCTATTTCACGACTTAGATAAAACATCCTTTCATCAATACACAACACAGAATCCAGCTATCCCTAAATAATTAGGAACCGCCAAGTACTAACTTCAGCGCTCTATTGTTCCCTTTACTCATGACAAAGAAATCATTTTGCTCAATGATTCGTGTAAACTTCATTTTGCCGAGAGGCTCTCTAAATAACAGGGCTGCAGTAGAGATTTAACGATGTGCGGTCTCTCGCCTTAAAAGTGTTTTCTAAGGGATTTACCACACGAGATGCATTTCTCGTCATTACTTTCAAAGTTCCAAGTGAGTTCTTTTTATTGTTGCCATTAGTAAATTTACTGTTTTTTAACTGTGTATTTTTTAATTGTAAATAAATATTATTTATTGAGTGTCGTCCGCTGTGCATCGTAATTAATAAAAAAATATTATTTGTTTGTTATTATTTACATATGATTGTTTGGTTTGCTTGCACTTGAATTAATTAGTTTATTTAGTGTGTTTGATAGTTTGTTTAGTGTGTTTTGTTTAGTATGTTTTGCTTAGTGTGGTTTATAAGATTGTTTTGGAATATCATATTTATTTTTATTGCATTGTTTTGCATTCCTTATTTATTTTTATTTGTTATTATTGTTTATTTATTTATTTTGCATTGTGTTTGGTGCCATATTTACTTTTATTAGAAATATAAATGTGACGGTATTTACATTAAATTTCACGTAAATTTTAAATATGCATATAATATCCTCTAATTATGTTAGTATATAAAGCTATCTTTCTTACATATTTCAAAGTTAGTGGATGACGTGCTTTATTACATTTGTTACACTGCAATGTCGACGGCTATTCACTACTACTACTACTACTACTACTACTACCATCACCACCAATAATAATAAAAATAATAATAGAAAAATACTTAGTTAAGTCTTCTATTGTTGAAAAGTCATGGGACTCTAATAATGTTATAAATTATTTGGAAGCTTTAGTCATTTATACTCCTAATTTCATTTTTGAAGTGGACTTTTTGAAAGTTTCTAGATTCTTTCCCAGTCAAATTATCTTATTAATGGTATTTGTCCTTTATTTTCTTCTGGATGGAAATCTCTGGTTTATTATATCCATTTCGTTTGATTCTTTTATCGTATTTTCTAACTTTCTTTCCGTTTCCTGATTTGTTGTTTTTCCCCCGTAGTATTTATGCTTCGATGGCGACATTATACCTCCAATATCAGAGGAGTACTTGAGCAACGTATAGAAGCACAAATAATAACAATTATGCACCAATTGAAAAGTGAGGCCCGTTGAAGCCGAGGAAATCAATAAGTACAATGCACTTTATCAGAAGTATAAGGAGAACTTGAGAAACATATATAAGCACAAATAATAACAATAATGCAGCATACACGTATTTAGAGAATACGTTAGAATACTGCCGAAGGGATCTGACGTATTCTTGAAATTGCTGTAGGCTGCATTATTGTTATTATTTTTTCTTATACACGTTGCTCAAGTTCTGGTTATCCTTCGCACAAAGTGTATTATACTTATTGAATACTGAATGGTTTCTTCATTTTCTATTATTTTGTATTACTTTCTTTATAAAAATAATGTATATTACTTTCCTTATATACATAATGTATAAGGAAAGTATGCCGTCCAGGCGGTTAAGTGGATAGCGTCCCCGACTGCTGTCTAGTGGGCTTGGGTTCGAATCCCGAGTAAGGCATGGGTGTTTTCATGAGGATGAAGTCAGTCTTCCGCCTTCTGGGTCCTCGCCAAATGTAAAGCTGCACCCCCCACTGACCTTCGTCAGAGATGCTTGTTTGTGTTAATAAACTTTGTGATCTCGTCTTGTGTTATTCTTTGTCCTTCTTCCGGCGTCACTGGTCCTGTATGCGGCTCGGCCGAAACAGGAGGTTATTAGGAAAAAAAAAAAAAATAAGGAAAGTATTGTGACGGGGTCGAAAATTCGAAATCGAGTTTTCGACGGGAGAGCACGTTTCAAGCATCCCTGATCCCGAATCAAACATTTTTGAGGTGATGTCTGTGTGTGTGTGTGAAAGTATGTGTGCGGGTGGATGTGTCACTGTGCCTGTGGAGACGATATCTCACGAACGAATGGAGCGATTCTAATGAAATTTGGTACAAAAATCACAATCCATGAATACCGGAAGCCTGTTGTTTTTAAATGCAATCGAATGTTCAGAACCCCCCTAAATTTTCGAGTGAAATTTTGAAAAAATCAAAAAAAATCAAAACCTTTAATAAAATTAAGTAAATATACATTTCTTATATGTAATTTTTCCTTAGAAAACGATTGTCATAAACTTTAGAACGCTTGCATGATCCTTTCTCGAGATATTGCACATTTTTAAAATAAATTTATCAAAAATATCCCATAAATTAAAAAAATATATTAACTATTGAGAAACATGTTCACCTTTCAGATGTGATATCCTGCGATAAATTGGGTGACATCATTCTCGTGGATCTAGCTCGTTCCCTTCATGAGAAAAGATACTCTGAGTAATACTTCTGTATTTGAACGCCAATAATCATTTATCTGATATAAGGATATCCTATTTCTCCGTCCATAACGCTTGGCGCGATTTTGACTACAAATTTAGCGGAACGTCGCCAACTTGGCGACTTTTTAAATGTTGCCAAATAATCGAAAATCTCGCCAAATAGATGAAACTGACGCTAAATCAATGAAAATGGCTACTAATTGAAGAAAATTCAATATCTTGGAAATAATATAAGTATCTACTATAAGAATAACATTTTTTTAACTGTAAAAGTAGTACATTCATTGCATTATATATGGAAAGTCATGTGTTGCCCACATCTGATTTTTTTGTATTGGTTTAATAACAGTTTTTCCGCTATTTTGGACGAGTCATGCAGCTTCTGAAACCGATTAGTCACTTTTTTCTAAATTTATACGTGTACTTAAGGACTTAGTTCTACTCACTGAACAAATGTTTTTAATCCTTTGCTAGACCTTCATTTACCTCTTTGGAATTTTTCCATTCATGCACAAGATCCTATTTCTTGTTCTTTTCTTTCTGCGTTTTTATCCTTTTTTCCTTTCTGCGTTTTTATCATTTTTTTCCTTTCTACATAGGCAGAGTTGGGCAGTATCGGAAATACATGTATTCGAAATATATTTTCGAAATTCAATTGTATTTTGAATTTTGTATTTTAAATTGAAAAAAAATAATGTATTTTGGTAATGTATCAAAAATACATTTTTAAAGTATTTTGTATTTTCAAAATACTCAAAATACATTTGGTCAGATGATGTTTAAACCAAAAGCAAACGATTTTCAAAAGAAAAAACAAAGCTATTCTGTATTACTTTTTTAATATGTACTGTAATGTACAAGGAAAGTATTGTGACTGGATTGATAATTCGAATTCGAGTTGTCGACAGGAGATCACGTATCAAGCATCCCTGTAAACTAATCGAACGTTTATGAAGTGATGTATGTGTGTGTGTGTGTAAAAGTATGTGTGTATGTCAGTGAGTCTGTGGAGCCGATATCTCACGAACGAATGGAGTGATTCGAACGAAATTTGGTACAAAATTTACAATCAGTGAATACTTGAAGCCTATTGTTTTTAAATGCACTCGTATATTCAGAACCCCTAAATTTTCTAGTGAAATTTTGAAAAATTCTTCAAAAATGCAAGACCTTTAATAAAGTTACGCAAACAGTATTTTCTTATGTAACTTTTCCTTAGAAAACGATTGATATAAACTTTAGAACGCTAGTATGATCCGTTCTAGCATATTGCGCATAAAAAAAAAACATTATCAAGGACTCACATAAATTTAAAATAAAATTAACTATTGTGAAATATGTTTACTTTTCATATGTAATATCATGCGATACATTTGGTGACATCATTCTTGTGGATCTAGCTCGTTCCAATCACGAGAAAATATAGTTAGTTAATATTTTTGTATTTGGACGCCAGTAGTCATTTATCTGTTGAAAGAACACCTTATTTCTCTGTCCATAACGCTTGGCGAAAAATTTAGCGGGATTTTGCATACTTGTCGACTATTTTAAATGTTGCCAAAGTGACAAAATTTTCTCCAAACTGTTAGAACATGACGCCAAATGGGGAGTAATGTTTTGCAAATTCTGATTTCTGTCATATGAAGGGCATACCTTCTAGTATATAAGAAATTATTTTCTATCCGTTTGTCTGTAACACTTGCTGATGCATTTTGCTAACTTGGCGAATATTATAGCGGTGTATCGTCAATTTGGCGATAATTCACAGATTGACGAAAATATCGTCAAAATTGCACAAATGACGCTAAATTAATGAAAATGGCCCCTAATTGATGAATTAATTATTAAAATAATTAATTATATGAATTATGTCACTTTTTGAGAATGCTATTAATATTGATAGTTGTTTATTTAGAGTTGCGCGAAATATAAGTTAATTGGGTACTTTGAAATAGTTTTACATTACATGTTGTCATGCGGAAAATCGCCAGATTTACAATTCGACGTTAAAAACACAGTTCCGTGGATCTTATACATTATTTTTTGACTATGAAAGGAGTAAATTCATTGCATCATACAAGGAAAGTCATGTGCTGCCAACATCAGGATTTTTGTCTAATCGTTAAATTAGTTTCTAGAAGTTAATATAAACATCTTTTTCAACCTGCTGATAAAAATGTTTATTATTGGGATGCTTATGGTTTGTGATAAATATAATTTCTGTTATACACTTTATGTTCATATAATGGTGTTGTTTGGAAGAAGGATATTTTCTGTCCATGTATGTTAAGGACAGTGGTGAAAATAGAGCTTGAATTTGCATTCTTTGTAAAAACAGAAACATAGGCAATACCGAGTTCTGCTGAGCATTCAAATTTTTTTAAGTAAATTAAAGAGAAGCAATGCAGTTATTAATTACAAACACGTGAGAAAGATGGAAGGTGCAAGGAAATTGATGGATTATGATATACACGGTGTTCAGTATTAGATTGAAAATGTTTTATAGAGATATCTATTAATGAGAATGGAAAATTTGAGCGGGAATTCTAATTATGCAAAAAAAAATGTGTAGTTATAAATGGATCAAATTTTAAAAAGCACCTAAAGGTAAGATTTCAGTTTTATTCCGTTATAGATCAATTTAACGAATTATTTTGCCAGTCTCGTGACTTTCGTTCAATTGTAGTTGCGCAATATTGTGTAATAAATTTTATTGTTTAAATAAATACTATATCATTTGCAAAATGATGTTTCCTTGAAATAAGTACATCTCGGAAACTTTATAGATAAAACTCAAATGATGACTGGTTTAAAGTTATCATCGTTTCCCCGAAGACATAAGGGTTCACTAAGCATTCCCATTTCTTGAAATGTCAAACTAGCATGTTTAAACCGCAAATTAACAATTCGAAGAAAAGAAAACGTTTTAATCAGTATGCTATATAGTCTTGAATTCGTTTGTAGAAGTTAATCTGAACATCATTTTTGCTTTCCCTGCAATACATGGTAATGTATAGGGACAGTATTGGAATCATGCCGAAAATCGCAACACAAGTTTTCAACGGATCTACGCGTATTGGGACTTCTAGAATACGAAAAAACCATTTTTAGCGTGACGTCTGTGTGTGTATCTGTCTGTCTGTCAGTCTTTCTGTCTGTGTGTCAGTGCAATATATGTATCCACACTAACTCAAAACCTAATGAACAAAATTTCATAAAATTTGGTAGATAAGTCACGTGTATGTGATCCTGGTCTTGATAAGTTTTTAGTACGATTCGGGATAAAATGACCCGCCTTGTTTTGCAAAATTGACCCCAAAAATTGACTGTATCCACTTTAGCAAAAAACTAATGAATCATTTTTTACAAAATTTAGTAGATTAGTCACTTGTGGGTTACCCTGGTGCTGATTAGATTTTGGTACGATTCGGAAAAAAATAACCTGCCTTTTTTTGGAAATGGCCCGCAAAAATCGTCAAAATTTAAAATAAAAAACTACGTATGCTAAAATATATCGATTAAATGTTCGTTTTATACGTAATGTTTAACAAAGAAATTAATGAAATCAATTCCATTGCAGTAGGGCTAGCCGTTCTCGAGATATTTTAGATTTTTCGAATTTTCGCTATGCCACCTTGGAAAATAAGTCAAGTTAACAAATGAGAACGAAAATTGAATTAAAAGTGCACATTCGTGTTATTTTAAATAATTATGGGTGTTGTTTTGCGCCATTAAACTCAATATAATGAATTATTGAAGAAATGAAGAAAACGTGAATATGACACTGCAGAGAAAGTCATGTGCTGCCCACATCAGATTTTTTCAACCTGGTGCCAATAAATATGTTAATTAATGGGATAATAATCTTCTGTGGTGGTTTCTGATAAATATATAGTTTCTGTTCAAAAAAGTACGATTATATTGGAATTATGTAGTGTTATATGGAAGATGTATTTTTCCTGTCTATGTAAAGAAGAGGGATAGAAAGAGAGTTTGAAGTTATTCTTTGTGAAATTAAAAATCTGATGTGGGCAGCACATGACTTTCTCTACAGAATCAAATTCATTTTTTGTTTATTACTTAAGAACTCATTGAGTTTAATTGCACAAAATGACACTAAATTTGCATTTTTAATTCAATTTCTGATTTTATTTGACAATTGGACAATTTTCGAAAGGTGGCATAAAAAATGCGAAAAATCTCAAATATCACGACAACGATTAGTCCTAAAGTAATAGAGTTGTTCTTATTCTTTTCCTTATGAAAAATTACGTATAAAACAAGCATTTAATTGATACATTTGAACATAATAGTCTGTTTTTAGATATTGGCGATTTTTGCAGGCCATTTTGTAAAAAAAGGCAAGTTGCTCTTTTCCGAATCGTACCAAAATCTAATCAGTACCAGAGTATCCTATATCTGATTTATTTACCAAATTTTGTGAAATTTAGCCAATTTGAATTTCAACTAGAATAAATACATGAGATATTTGCGGGCCATTTCGCAAAAAAAGACGGGTTTTTTTTTCGAATTATACCAAGAACTAATAAGCACCAGGGTCACACCCAAGGGTCTTACCTGCCAAGTTTTATGAAATTCGGTCCATTAGTTTTTAAGTTAGAGTGGATACATACATTGCATAGACACACAGACAGACAGACAGACAGATACACAGACATACACAGACACATACGTCATGCTAAAAACAGTTTTTTCGTTTTCTAGAGGTCTCGAATTGTGTAGATCCGTCCAAAACTCGAGTTGCGATTTTCGACATGATTCGAATACTTTCCCTATACATTACCAAGTATTGCAGGGAAAGGAAAAACATAGGCAATACAGCCTATGCTCTGCGTTGTATTTTTTCCTTGAAGTAAATTAAAGAGATGCAATGCAGTAAGTTATTACAAAGACACGAGGAAAGATGGAAGATGCATCTATTCGCGATTAAAATGTATCAAAGGAATTAATAGAATCTGGCGTGAACGATATGCAGTATTCGATGAAATATGTTTTAAAGTGATATCTATTGATGATAATGGTAAATGGTAAATTAATGCGGAATGCTAAATATGCAAACCAAAATGTGCGGTTGAAAATGGGTTTTTCGAAGCAACTAAAAATTTTAAAATGGATCTGGCGATACGATTTTATTTTTATACAGTTGTACCGTAAGTATTTATGGTAGTATCTTGGCATTTGTTCAATCGAGGTTGGCCAAATTATGTAATCGGTCTTATTGGGGGGAAATTGGCCGTTCTATTGTTTTTCAGAAAAACATTTCTTAATACATCTCTTTTTCTTTATCTGCTAAAGATAGAGGGTAACCTAAAAGTGACAAATCCACCAAAATTTGTGAAATTTGGTGAATTAGCTTTTCAGCTAGAATGGATACAGCGCTTTTTGTGAGCCATTTCGTAAAAAAAGGTAGGTTCTTTTATCCTGAATCGTACCAAAATCTATTAAGCACCAGGATAACCTCACGTATAAAATTTTATGAAATTTGGACCACTAGTTTTTGAGTTAGAGTGGATACATACATTACACACACACACACACACACACATCACACATCACACATAGACGTCACGTTAAAAATAGTTTTCTGTGTTCTTGATATCGAAAACTCGAGTTGCGAATTTCGAGACAATTCCAATACTTTCCTCATACTTCACCATGTATTGCCTGGACAATTTACAAACATTGTATGTATTTCTATCGATAATTATTCCTTATTGACAGAAAAATTTTAGATTATTCAGATTTATTTAGATTTGACTGTGTGTGTGTGTGTGTGTGTCTATCTGTGCATAGTATGTATCCACTCTAACTGAAAAAGTAATTGATCAAATTTCATAAAATTTGGTAGGTAATTTACTTGTGGGTGAACCTGGTGCTGATAATTAGATTTTGGTACGAATAGAGATAAAAAAAAACAAGTGTTTTTTTTTTTTTTTTCTTCAAAATGTCCCACAAAAGTCGTATGTATACATTCTGGCTGATAAACTAATTAACCAAATTTCCCAAATTTGGTTAGATAAATCACTCGTGGTTATGCTAGTGTTGATTAGATTTTGATACGATTAATAAAAAAAGAACCTGCGTTTCTTTTCGAAATGGCTCGCAAAAGTCGTCAAATTCTAAAATAGGTTATATGCTGAAATGTATCAATTGAACGCTTGTTTTATACGTAACTATTGACGGTGAATAGATTAAGATCTCAACCCCATTATTCTAAAACTAGCCGTTATTGACATTTCTTTTTTTGCATTTTTGCTACGCCTCATCTGAAAATACTTCCAGTTACCGAATGAAAATGCAAATTGAATTTAAAGTGCAAATTTCAGTGTCATTTCAAGTAATCATACGTGCATGTTTATGCAATTACATTAAATGCAATTATTTATTAAAGAAAAAGCGAAAATGAAGTTAAGTCTGTAGGGAAAATGAGGTGTTACCCGCATCGGTTTTTTTTATTACATTTTATACAGTAAAATCTTTTTAACATTCTCAGTAAATTTTAGAACTTCTACTCAAGAAAAAATACTTCATAGAGAGAAATAGAAAATAATACTCTGTACATGCATAGCGAATGTGAATAAAATTCCAGAAATTTCCCAGGAGTTGCTTTGAGCCAATCTCAAATAGAAGTGTCAATACTTTTCTTCGACATTCTTTTACCTTTATTTACATGAGATTTTTCTTTTAAATGTATGGGATTTTTTTCTTTGAAAGGAGGTATTACGTATTACAATACACGACATAAATTTGGAAAAATTTTACAATTTGTGTTTGATGGAAAGTAAATAAAAAACTGAAGATAATTCTAAAAAAAAAAATGGGTGGACTAATTGTCAGAATATCATGAAATTTTGACACGTGTCGTTTGAAGGTTGGTACTATCCAGAAATCATATGGGTCTGTCAACAGTGTTGCCTTATATGCGTCAGACCGGAGACTTATTGAGTGAAGTGTTATATCTATATCATTACATTGTGTCATTACATTTATATTTCATTAAATTGTTATAGCTGTATTATCATTACTAATTTCTGGTTTAAACAGTGATATGAAAATTATGTAACAAATGAAATTGCAAAAAATGATGTGGAAGTGCAAAGATTGTAATTCATTTTGAAGATAATTTTCACGTCTTAAGTATGTAAAACTTTTACAAAACAATACATATTATACACTACAAAACCTTTTTAGCATGGGGTCTGCATTTAATATAAAGCACTTATAGATATGATAAACATTAACTTGTACATGAACATGTTTCTATATTTCGATAAAATGTTTTAATAAATGTTAATTAAATGGCTCGTAAAAGTGTTAAAAAAAACAGATACGAGAGCTAAATTAATCGATTTAAAAATTCACGAAATCCAAGTAACAAATCCAAGAAATCCTGTAAACAAAAAAAGACTGGAAATTTTGGACGCCAATGAGAACTTTTTTTCTCTCCTCTGGTTTTCCTTCAAATGTTGCAAAAAGAAAAGGAATAGGTATTGCGAGCTTTTGATCTATTGAAAATATTGTGACGTATGTAATCAGTAAATTAAAATATACACTAAATTTCAAACTATAGAACAGCTTATTTCTCAATATATGTTCAGTATTCTCAAATTTTATTAAAATGTTTATTCTTTTTGCCATATATTTGTGACGTTTCAAGACCTAAATTTTTATGACGCAAGAGTTTATCTAGACGTATAAATACATATAAATAACTTGCCTCTGAGTATAGTATTTACTTGTACCAGAAAGAATCTAAAATCATTGCAGTAAGGAATTTTGTTCTCGTTGATTTTTTTATCACATATTTGTGCTACCGTGTTGAAAGAGCCATAAAATGACAATCAAAGGGTGCTTATCCCGACAATGACTGATTTCATTATTTTTACTTGACTCTGCGCATATGACGACATGGAAATTAAGAACGCACGCATTTTGTTCTCGGGCTCTCAGGAGGGATTGAACTTGTTAACTGCGACTGCCGTTTTACTCCATCAACGTCACTAAATTCCCTTGAACGTCATTGAATCCTATGTGCACAGTGCAATTTAAAATATTCGTGGACGTTTTTTACCTTTGGATATTGCCACATCAAAATTAAGAAATAATTTTTAAATGGAATAATGTGAAAACTTTTCGTATTTAGGCAACGCCTCTTAGAATTTTCTCTGGACAGTTACATCACGAATGACGAAACTTAATTCCCATGACGTCAAATTGACAACTTATTTATTGGTTGCTGGGCTGAGTGTCGAACTTTATATTAATGAACCTTGGAAATTTTTGCTTTAATCAGTTGTGTTCTCTCTGATCATTTTATTGACACTTTACAACATACTTGAAAAGTGTTTATGACTTTGCTCATTCTGTCTGTTTGTCTGTCTGTCTATTAGCACGATAACTGTCAAAATGTCCTTATCAAAATGAAATTTTAGTATGTTGTTGAGACGGTCTGTGGGACATATGGGAATGTAAATGAATAATATCACACAATTAATTTTGGATTAAACCCGGATTGAAAAAATGAAATATATTGAACCATATAGGACCCAATTTTTCAAAAATTTTTAAGCAAAATTAAAATTCACAAGTTGCTTTTAGGAAGTATTCAAATTATGCCATAAAATACATAAAGAAAATTTCAGCAACCGATTGGTAGTTTTTTTAAAAATATAAATTAAAGTAATAATTTCACCCATATTATATGAAGAGATCACGTGACACACTTCAAACTAAAATATGGCATCCATCTTGTGTCAAGATCGTGATTTTAAAAGTTGTTTTTAATTTATATTTAGTGTTGCATCCGTCCTAAAACCACTTTATTTTTTTATTCTTTTTCTATGAATCTATATACTGCGACAACGCAATTATAACATTTTGGAGTTTAAATGATCATCAAACTTCATTTCCACAACAAAGCGTAATTTTCATATATGGAGAATGTAAACACATCAAGCTGTAAGATGAGTTGTATAAGAATTACTGAATTCTTTTAACGCATCATTATTTAGTTCTGGAGTCCGCAATGTAACTGATGTGAATGAAACATTCATTGCTTTTACATAGAGAAGCAGACGATTCCATATTAATGCTTTTTTAATGAAGTTTTAAGCATGGAGCTAGACAGTAATTTTACCTCTATGGTTTTACGTTTCAAAGTAAAATAAATTATTGTAGTATTGTGGTAGTTTTAAAAATATCGCCGCTGAATGAAAGGAATGGAAAACACTTCAAGAATGAAATATTCATTGATTTTATATGCAGAGCCAGGCGATTTATATTTCGATGACGTCATTTGAATAAAGTTCATTTGTTTTCGATGAAGTTTTAAAATATAATAAATTATTGTAGTACTGTGATAATTTTAAAAATATCACCGCTGAATGTATCGTATTTTAGAGATGTTTAAATAAAATTGCATTTCAGTTGGAAAGTGTTTGGCAATCACTGCTTTATGCATGATTGATCTTTTTTGTTATTTATCTGATGTTGACGTCTTGAAAGGACTACAAAACTATGATTTACGGTGATGAATAACGTTGAGTTGAGAGCTTTATTGCTTTCAATTTGTTTTCCAGATGCTCAAAACGATTGAATCCATCGAAAACTAAATATACAGATAGTGCGAGTGATCATCTGACAATCGTTCGATTCAAGTGCTAAGATACTCAAAACTGATGAGTCAAGCTGTCGAAAATCCAAATTGTGATTTTCTACTTCGCAGTACTTTTCCTATATATTCTACTATGTATTGAAGTAAAAAGTGTTGCAACTTCTTCATCCATACACTAGAATGTGATGGGAAGTTACAGAGGAATTTCCCAGGAGGAATGGTTGGAAGCAAGTTCAAATAGTAGTGACAATACCTTTTTCTTTTATTTTCTTTTTCTTCGGGCGTCCTTTTATTTTTGCATTTCCCGTTTGCATGAGCAAGAAATATTTTACAATTCGTAATAAAATATTATATTGTGAAATTTTAGATTTTGTTTTTACGGAAAACACAATAACAGTAATAGTAATTTCAACAAAAAAATCTGATGTGGGCAACACATGATTTTCCTTGTATAATGCAATTAATTTACAACTTTTACAGTAAAAAATATGTTTTTCCTACAGTAGAAACATATATTCTTTAAAATATTGAATTTTCGTCAATCTGTCGTCATTTTCATTGATTTAGCGTCATTTTTATTCATTTGGCGAGATTTTCGTTAATCTGACAACATTTAAAAATTCGCCAAGTTGGCCACATTCCGCCAAATTCGTCGCCAAAATCTCGCCAAGCATTATGGACGGAGAAATAAGTTATTCTTATAGCAGATAAATGACTATTGGTGTTCAAATACAAAACTGTTTCTCAAAGTATATTTTCTCATGATAGGAATGAGCTAGATCTACGACAATGAGATAACCAAATTTAGCGCATGATATTACTTATGAAAAGTAAACATGTTTTTAAACAGTTAATATATATATTTTTTAATTTATGGGATTTTTTGATGAAAGTATTTAAAATATGTGCAGTATCTCGAGAATGGTTCGTGCCAGCGTTCTAAAGTTTATGTCAATCGTTTTCTAAGGAAAAATTACATTAGAAAGGTATATTTGCCTAACTTAAAGGTTAAAAGGTTTTGATTTTTTGATGATGTTTTCAAAATTTTACTACAAAATTTAGGAGGATTCTGAACATTCGATTACGTTACAAACAATAGGCTTCCAGTATTCACGAATTGTGATTTTTTTACCAAAATTCATTCAAATCGCTCCATTTGTAAGATATCGTCTCCACAGACTCACTGACACACACACACACACATACTTTCACACACACACACACGCAGACATAACCTCAAAAATGTTTAAATCGTGATCAGGGATGCTTGAAAGTGCTCTCCCGTCGAAAACACGAATACGAATTTTCGATCCCGTCACAATACTTTCCTTATATATTATGTATATAAGGAAAGTAACTAGAAAGTTAACACATTCTTAAAACTTTATAAAATTTGTAGAGAATGAAATGTATTCGACTATATGGTGTTGGAAGAAAGCAAGATTAAGTGTCTAGTGCATGAGCCCCCACTCGTGTGTCATATATAATTATATTCTATATTCTTTGGTTATACTTATACTATAATCATTATAAGAATGAACAAGAGAAATCAATCATGCACAAAGCATTAATTATGAAAAACTTTCCATCTGAAATGCAATTTTATTTAAACAACTCTAAAATGCGCTGCATTCAGCGGTGATATTTTTTTTAAATTATCACAATAGTACAAACGTTTATTATATTTGAAACAACGAAACCAAATCAAAACATCGAAAACAAATACACTTTTTCCAATAACGCCATCGAAATAAAAATCGTCTGGCTCTCTATATAAAAGCTGTGGATATTTCATTTTTAATTTTTTTCCATTCCCTTCATTCAGCGGCAATATTTTTAAAATTATCATAATACTACAATAATTTATTTTACTTAAAATTTAAAACCATGGATGTAAAAGTATTTTCTAACTCCATGCTTAAAACTTCATCGAAAAACGGAATGCAATAGAATCATCTACACCTCTATGTAAAATCAATGAATGTATAATTCATATCAGCTATATTGCAGAACTAAATAATTTTGCTTTAAAGAAATTCAGCGATTCTTATACAAGTCATCTTGCAGCTGTGTTTATATTCTCAAAAAAAAAAAATCCTTAAATTAGGCTTCGTTGTAGAAATAATCAAATTTTGATGACAATTTAAACACTAAAATATTATATATGCATTGGCGCAGTATGTAGATGCACAGAAAAAATCAAAAGGTTCTAGTACGGATGCAACACTAAATGTAAATTAAAAAGAACTTTAAAACCCACGGTTTTTAAACAAGATGGATGCCATGTTTTATTTTGAAGTGAGTCACGTGATCTCTTCATATAATATGGATACAATTATTATTTAAATTTTTATTTAAAACACTACCGGACATATTTTGCTGAAATTTTTTATGTGTTTTATGGGACAATTTGAATATTTTCTAAAATTTTCAAAGCAATTTATGAATTTTAAATTTGCTTAAAAATGTTTGAAAAATTAGTCTCCATAGGGTTAAATGTATTTCATTTTTTCAACCTGGGCTCAATCCAAAACTAATAATGTGATATTATTCATTTACATTCCTATATGTCCCAAAGACCGGCTCAGCAACATATTAAAATTTCATTTTGATAAAATCATTTTTACGGCTGTTATCGTGCGAAAAGACAGACAGGCAGACAGAAATAACAATGACATAAACACTTTTCAACTATGTTGTAACGTGTTAAAAATATGTATTTTAATCATATTTCTTACAAAATTTATTTTAAAATTGTTTTCGAAAATTTTGAAGTTTATTATTTGTATTACCTGTGTTAATAAAAGCTATTTTATACCACTCACCTCTTCAGTTTCTCAAATTATCAATTTCTTCCTTTTACTATATACTACATAGGTTAACTTACCTAGGAGTACTGGTGAACAAGGAGGGTGAAACAGATGAAGAAATCAAAATAAGAATTGCAAAAGCTCAAAATAGTTTTAGAAGACTACATATAGTATAGAAAGTTATTAACCTTAATTAAATAACCAAAATCAACCTTCTTAATTCCTTAATGAAGGTCGTTTTAGAGTTGTGGCAATTGAGCGTCGCCAGTCCCGAACTCGGGACCATATGCTTTTAAGACCGACATTATAATCATAGAGCAAAAGCTAGCTTCTTGCTCCGTTCTTATAATTCGGGTACAGCTTCCAAGCACCTTTGATCAGATGTCTTTGCTGCCGCACACTCCCCTACCTGATGAAGAGCCCGGGTCCCCGGGGAGGGGGCCCGCCTCGAAAAAAAAACCCGCGTGTCCCCATCCGAATTTCAGTTGAGGACTGAAGGCCGGGAGGCGTGTCGCCTCGGGCGTGACGTCAGTCCAGGTTGACCAGGAAGGGAGAGGCAAGGCTTCTGACTCCGTGTGGTGCTTCTATCTCGTGTTGAGAGGTGAGATCGTTGACGTCAGAAAGTTGCGTTGTTCAAACGCCCAGTCATCATTGTGGGGATTGAGCGTCGCCTGTCCCAAGCCAGGACCGAACTCGAGACTTCGTGCTTACAAGACCGACATTATAATCATAGAGCAAAATCTAGCTTCGGCTCCGTTCTTATAATTCGAGTACAGGTTCCAAGCATCTTTGGTCAGATGTCTTTGCTGCCGCAGTGTATATTGTCGAAACATGGATATTAACAAATGACCAATGCAACCTTGAGCAATGGACCTTAACAAAGGACCTTAACAATAACTGTAATGGACCTTAACAAAGAACCAATGTTGAATGCCTGGCAAACTAAATGTCCGAGGAAAATTTTGGGAGTAGTTCAGACTTATATTATGACTAATTCCGAATTTATAAGAGTACTGTTCAAAAAGTAATGGAGGCAGAAATACAAAACCGAAGATGAAGATGGACTGGACATGTCTTAAGAATACCACAGCATAACATCCCTGCTGTGGCACTTATTTGGAGACCAAGGGAAAAAGATCCTGAGGTTGGCCGAAGCTAACTTGGAGAAGATTAATTGAACGAGAGGAAAATTAGATGGGATGGAAGAATATGTTCTCGCTATACAAAATTATCTTCACAGGCAGATCTGAAGAAAAAAAAACGTCCTGGGCACGTTTGTAAACACATTTATAAAAAATATTATTTAATTCCCACAAAGTGACGGGGATTATCAAGGAAATTGAACTTAATTTTGCGAAATATTGAATTTTCATACATTAGAAGTCAATATCATTTTATCAATTCGGCCGCATTTTCATTAACTTGACGTCATTTTAAAAAGTCACCAAATTTGTCAGAATGTGACACAGTTAGACTAAGAGACAAACGCTACCTAAACATCATTACAATACTATCATTTTTCAAAACACAATTAATTTTATTGATTTGGTGTCATTGTTATCAAGTTGACAGCAGTTTTATCGGTTTGTTGATATTTTCGCTAGTTTGGCGATATTTCAGCAATTTGTCAGCAGTTTAAAAGTTCGCCAAATTTGTTGTCAAGTAGGATGGACATCATGTTTATCAATTTGGCAACATTTTTAGCGATTCGACAACATTTTTAGCGATTCGACAACATTTTCATCAATTTCGCAACATTAAAAAAAGAAAACGCCAAATCTCTCGCCAACCATTACAAGGACGGACGGACGGACGTAATCATTTATATTTTCGTAGATTAGAAGATTAAATCCATGTATTAGTAGATATACCCGTACTACAATATATGGATTTTCGAACGTTTCCCCAAAATAAAAGAAATTGTGTAAACATTTGAAAATATCAATTATCTAAACTCGTTAAACCCAAAGATTGTAATGATATGATATAACCAAAAATGCAATTCCAATGAAAATGTATTTATATATATATTTATTTATTATTTAAATCGAAAAATATTTACTGGTGAAATTACTCATTGGGTTTAATTCTGTTTCTTAGCAACATGATATTTATGTATATATTTTCAAATATAAACTCATTGGGTTTAATTCGTTTTGGACAAATCGTAGGTTTGTCTATCTTTTTGAGGAGTGGATTGTCCCAGAAGAGTTCCGGAGTGGATCGTCTTGGAAGCGTTCCGGAGTGGATCGTCCCGGAAGCGTTCCTGAGTGGATCGTCCCGGAAGCGTTTCCCATCGAACACACACTCTGTTTTATTATAAGCAGAGAAATGCAGCTTCATTTTTAAGAGTGTTGTTTTCCAATCTTTGACTAGATTAAGTACTAGTTATCTTTTAAAAATTCAATTAAAAATATTTTTTTAATTATTTTACAATATTACAGTAAAGACTAGTGTTTTAACCTGTCAAAGTCAGGGACACTAACACTGATGAAATCTTAGATTGCAACTTTATTTTAATAAGTTTCATTTTTGTGTTTTAATATAGGGCGCATAGCATTGAAAATAGTCAACTTTATTGAAAATTCAATTCCGCTGGGTTCTGTTTCATGGCCTTAACGATGAGTGTACAAACTTTCAAATTTTTTACGGCACCGGTAGTATTCTAGATTGACATTTCAAACCACGCCACATCCAGTTTATCATCATTCTAGAGAAAATTGAAAATTTAGCTCCATTAATTTCTGTCCTGTAGTTTATATAAATGTGCAAACATGCAGCCTTCTAAGTCATCAGTCGTCCTAAATGGTCTGGAATTTTTTTTGCCCTTGCACTCATTTTGCCCAAGGTTCTTTATTATAAGTGTGGACAGCCAGCCCGACAACGAATTAAAAATGTTGACAGCTTGACGCCAATGGGGGAGAATTCCGTCTCTCGTTATATAGCGGTCTAGGTAAGATTCTGAAAGGAGTTGACAAACCACAGTAAATTTTCGCATTATTACAGTTAAAATATCGTTTGCTAGTTTTAAAGTGGCAATAACCAGATGTAAACAGCTTATAAAGGGGGATATACACGGTGTAAAAGTGGAAATATGTGTAGGTTCCCCACAATTTCTGTGGGTGATCCTGGTGGGGTATAATGATAGTTGAAATTAACAAGTTCGGATTCCCTAGACAGCTTAAGAACAAAATGCGCGCATTTTCTCACACTGCCACCATTTGCGCAGTCCCAGGTGAAAAAGCATAAATCAGCCATACTCAGGACGGAAGCCTTCTATATTTTACCCACTTTCGGGAGAAACATCGGAAATCCGGCTCCGTTAAATTCATTCCCGTGGTTAATACTCTATTTTCAATGCCATACACTTGTCAATTAAGCGACCGAAACGTAATACTTTTTTCTGCCAAAACACGTTTCCGGGTGCAGAACATGAAGATGACCGACTACATTACGCCCTTTAGTCACACAGTTTAATTTAGTTCAAAACACAGAGATGCAGCTATAGAGACATAACCCTCATTTACCTGATCCTTCATTTCCTGAGAAGACTTTTGGACCTACGATTTATCGCTCCATTATTTCTTGTAGACACACTCTAGTATTAGGTGGCGTCTATAGGATCGACTACAGGGACCAGCTACAGGGACCATACTCTCATTTACCTGACTCTTCACTTCTTGAAAATACTTTTGGACCTACAATTTAGTATGACCTTATTTCGTGTAGACACACGATAGTTTCGGGTCGCGTGTACGATCGAACTCGGGACCAAGTGCAATCCTCTTGTTCAACCACTGGGCTATCTCTCCTCTTTAGTTGGTACTTTAAATGCACAAAGGTTATCTCTTCTAAGTCACAGAGAGTTGGACTTCTTAGGGATTTCGAAAGACTTTTCAAAATCTTCAATTCCTCCATATGCGGCAGGAAAATCGAACAGCCGGGTCTGTTACGTCCGGCTCTTATGGTTAATGCTATGAATGATCAAAGAGTTCGTTTTCAAATCCCTCGAATAGGTAAACCCCATTTATTTTGCTCCCATGAGGTAAATCGAATATCTACCTTCGTCAGATTCTGTACCATGGCTGATACTTTGAGTCTGCAGTTTGAATCTTCTAGGTTACCTTTGGGGATTTCTAGAGGGTCTAAGAAGAAAACACGTTATATAGACAATTATATAGAGAGATAAATATATTTCTGTGAAATTTAAAATTATACGTATCATTTTAAGAACCAAAAATGCAAGGTTTAAAGAAAAATATAAAAAATAAATGGAAATAATTAAATATTAGAAGGCGCTAAAATTGTAAGGACGAAATTATTATCTTTCGAAATAATGATAATAAGTTGATTCGCCATTGATCTCAAAGAAAATCAGAAATAATTTAAAATCACCCAGTAACTTTTGAGAAATTATCAACATAAAGGGGCAATTTCCATAATAATTAGGTCTGCATACATATAATGAATGAAAAAAGTTACAATTTTTATTAAAAGAATTTTCGTATTTCTTCGAAGCACGTTTAGCTTTATGTCAAACCCATCATGCGTATAATTAAAATTTTTAAATGATTCGTCTTTAGTAGAAATATATTTTAAGATGAAAACTGAGCATGACCGTTGGATACATTAATCAATAAACTGTTTTCACCCCTAGGTGGCTTTTTATACCTTGCATTTACAGTGTATTGAATAAATATGTAAGGGGGCATGCACCCCTTGAAAGGTGAAAAATGCAAAAACATTGACTTTATTTCAATATGCATACTTATTTACAATAAATTAAAATAATTAAAAGGAAACCTATTGCATCGCTGTGAAGAAAACTATGTTAATGTATTGAAAATAAATATTTTTATAGCTTAGAGACGCAATGGATTTTTAATGCGAAGGAAATTTAAAAAAAAATATGTACAATATGTACAAAAAAATTATTGTTTTCGACAAAATTTGAATTCAGACATTAAATTAACTACAGTGAAAGAGATTAGACTTTTTAATACATAACAGCTCGCAATTTCACTTACAATTACTGTTTATACATTTTTGGAAATTTTCAAGCTATTTTATTTCGCTATTTTGAAGAAATCATACGTGCAATTCACAAAACGACCATTTTGAGATAAATAATGCTTAAGTTTACACCATGTATTGTTTTCACGAATATTATTTGATCCCCGTATATGTTTAAAGACCTACTGAATGCGTTTCGACTATTTTTGTTGTAATGTCCGTCCTTCAGTCTGTCTGTTTGTTTGTCTGCCTTATGCCCTTGGTCGATTCATTTTGCACACGACAACAGCTACAAATATTAATGGATTTTTACGAAACTTCTTATCCGGTTTTTGTTATAAAAAAAATTAGAACTACCTAAAACTTTTTATTTCAATTCGAGTGAAAATTTCGAAATTCATTCGAAATTTTATATTATTTTAATATGGCTAGCATAGGGCGAAATTTGACATAAGCCTGCATAAAATGTTTTATTCATGACTAAATGATCGCGATAATTAATAGTTTCAATCATTGTTGTGAAACATAGACGCTCAATTTTTAAAAATATTTCAAGGAAATTTTTGAAAAATCGATATCGTCTGTCGAATTATTAAAACGATAGTGCGTTACCCTTCATTTTTAAGGGCTTGCAAAAATCTTTCGATTGCTACTATACTTGACAATGTACTCCACGGGGGATAACCCTACCGTGCTGAAAACACCGGTTCTTGTTAGATCACAGAAGTCAAGCAGCATCGGGCGCGGTTAGAACTTTGTGGGTGACCACCTGGGAACACCGCGTACTGTTGGCACATTTCGGGCGCCGTAGCCCGGTGGTTTGCGCGCTGGATTTGCACGCTGCCACAACTGCCGCCGTGTTCTTGCGGAGTACGATCACGTTAAACATGTGGGCCCGCAAGTCCTTCCGAGACGTTGGTGATAGGGGATGGAGGGTACGGTCCCTGTGGATGCCTCCCCCACTGGGTTCCGGTATAAATTGGGTGGCACTTCCCGGTCGTCCAAACAGTTACCTTACAACTTTCTGGTAGGTCGGACGGTCTGGGTCTCAACAATAACAACGGGGAATAACTTGATCCCCAAGAGGTTTAATGACTTCAGGAACAAACTAATTGTATCGCTGCTATTTTTCCTAACAATGAATGAAACTATGATGTATCATGATTTAAGCCATAAATGAATCCTTTTATGTATGATAATATCAAATTAAAAATAAATAAAATCTCGAATAAATTTCGAAGTTTTTGCTGCTCGATTTAAAAAAAAAATGTTATATAGTTCTAGATATTTTTATAACAAAACCAGATATAAAGTTTCTTGAAAATCCATTAATATCTGTGGCCGATATCATGTACACAGAAATCCACAACATACATCAGACAGACAGACGGACATCACTCCGAAAATAGTGAAAACATGTTCAGGAGATTTTAAAATATATAATGGCATCAGTATCTTGAAATTGAAAATTTTCGTGAAAACCATGCTTTCTCAATACAACGCATAATACAATGGTCGATATCGCCCAGTACTTACCAGGAATTTAACGTCCATCCATTTATTTTAATTATATTCAGTAATTATTAAAAAGCCCATTTCAAGAAAAAAAATAAAATGAATGCCTATCGGCAATCTGTGAATCAAAATCAAACCTCGAACAGAACAACTGAACCAGCGAGGTTCCACTGTCCAAGTTGCCGCTCAACTTCCACCAATCCTCAAGCAGTGCAGTCTCAACAAAACGGGAAAGCAAAAAGTACAGTGCAGAAACATCCAACTCTCCGGATAGGGTAATTCACACGACTCATGAAGTTAGATCTCGATATGACATTTACTAATGACTGGTAATAGGCATGGATTTATTTAGACATGACATTTTACATTGACAAGCACATACAATACATAAAACATATACATAATAATGAGGAATTTCAAAATGTAGCAGAATTGGTTGTTCCACTGTCTTGAGTGGGATCGGGTTTCATGTTCCCTAATATTCGTACCTCATGAAACGTGATCTCTTCATAACGTGTTAACTTCAATTTGAAGGGCTTGAAAAAATATTTCGATTGATATCATACTTGATAATGTATCCCACAGGGAAGTAACTTTCCTTCCAGAGGGAGGTGGGGGTGACGTTAATGACTTCACTGACTAAAATAAATATTGAAACAAGTATTGACGAGAGAGGGGACAAGGGAGGGAATTACTTCCTCCCTTATCTCTTTGTATTCTTTCCTTTGGGTCCCCCTTTGGTTCTCCCTCTCCTTCCTCTTTGGGCGCCTCGCTCCCGACTCTCACCCCCTTCTTTAAAAAAAAATACGATTTAAAAGTCACTGGAATGACCGTACACAATAAAAAAGTTTATTTTACGACCGTTTCAATTTGAACTGATTTTCATTTAAGTAGAATTAAAATTTTAATTGTTAACTTTAGAAGATATCGTAGAAATGTGATTTTCTTTTGAGAAAATGTTTATAATACTGTAATAACTGTATATTTCAAAATTCGAATGTCTATCTGTAAAATTCACATTTTTAAATTTCTGAATTTTAAATCTTTCTATCTAAGCACCAGAACATCTACGAATTCCTCTTTGCCTATGATCTCTCCACCGTGACTCGTATGAAATTCAAACCACATCTTTCTACAATATGTTTTACGGTACTTTATTGCAATTGCAAAGGAAATTCAAACCGCGATATTTTTAAATTTCAGAATTTTGAATCTTTCTACCCAAGCACCAGAACATCTACGAATGCCTGTTTGTCTATGATCTCTCCATCGTGCCTCGTATGAAATTCGAACCGCATTTTTCTACAATGTGTTTTACGGTAATTTATTGAAATTGTAAAGGAAATTCAAACCACGTTTTTGTTCTCAATGCATTTTAATATGTTTTATGGATTTTTTTAAAAATCGCTATTACAAAGACAATTTATTATATTAAAAATCCGAGCTCCAGAGAAAATTTTTGTAGCTATCGTTAAAAAATGCGAGGTCCTAAATTCAATTTTGAATGAGAAGATAAATTTTTCACAAACCTTTCTTTTTACGTCCCGCAAAATGAGTTTTTTTTACAAATATTTAAAACGCTATCAAATGCTTCGATTTTTTAAGGTCTGGAAACTCTTTTCGATACATACATTTAAATAAACGCTCGCTTTTAGGACGAGTGGGGGCATCGGAATTGTGTTTACATACATGCATAAGCTATCACGTTTTAATTTTATAGACTAACGGGCTTTTCCTGCTAGCGATCACTAAATATATAGCAAACAATGTTTATATGATTAGTTATTTTGGCAAATTCTGCTAGTACAGAAGTTGCAAAGCAGCAACATTGGGTTCAAATTTAGCATTGCCGAGTGAAAAGTACAATATAAAATCTGAATCAATTTCGGAACAAGCAAACACTATTACTTCAGCATTAAAAAATCTGATGTGGGCAGCACATGACTTTATCTGCAGACTTATATCCACGTTCTCTTTATTTTAATTAAATTTTATTCTTTTTTAATTCAATTTTCGTTGTCATTTAATAACTGGACTCAATTTCAAAGGTGGCTTAGGGAAAATACGAAGAAACTTAAATATCTCGAGAACGGCTAGTTCTAGTGCAATAGGATCGGTCTTATTCTTTTCTTCTTTAAAAATTACGTATTAAACAAGCATTTAATGGATATATTTGAGCAGACATAGTTTTTTATTTTAGAATTTGGCGATTTTCGAGGGTTATTTTGCAAAAAAAGGCAGGTTATTTTTTGTCCGAATCGCACCACTAGTGACTTATCTACCGAATTTTGTGAAATTCGGTCCATTAGTTTTTCAGCTAGAGTGGATACAAGCTTTTGAGGGCCATTTCGCAAAAAAGGCGGGTTCTTTTATAACGAATCATACCCAAAAGTAATCAGCACCAGATTCACCCACAAGTGACTTACCTACCAAACTTTATGAAATTCGGTCAATTTGTTTTTGAGTTAGAGTGGATTCAAAATCTGCACTGACAGACACACAGACAGACAGACACACAGACAGACACACAGACAGACACACATACAGACAAACAGACACACACACAGACATCACGCTAAAATAGTTTTTTCGTATTCTAGAGGTCTCGAAACGTGTAGATCCGTCGAAAACTCGAGTTGCGATTTTCGGCATGATTCCAATACTTTCTCTATACATTACCATGTATTGCAGGGAAAGTAAAAATCTTCAGACTAGAAAAAATGCCTCATCCTGTTTTTCACTCATCCTTACTCCATAAACTGTGTCACGTGACTTGACTGTGTCACGTGACCAAGTCCATCACTTCCTTGAAGAGCGTGCTGAAGACACAGCATTTTCATAAAACAGAAGTTATCAAATGATGAATGTAATTGTAAAATAATTACAGATAAAGTCACAATAAAAGTAATTAATGATTTATAGAGCAAAGACAGGACGCTTCATCATGACAAAATTTGAAGATCCTGCCTCAAGGAGTTACATATTGATATTAGTTTGATTCTCAGTATTACGTCGCTTTGAAATCAGAGTTATGGGATTGTTATTTAATTAAATTAATAACAAATTTAATTAAATTGATAACAATATTTATTAAATTAATAACAATTACAGTTACGACGAAAAATATATAAGTTATTTAGAGACGACAGTCGACACTTTTCAAGATGATAAAATGTTAAAGACCGTACATAAAAAATGTATATTTTATTTTTAATTTCAATTTTGAGCAATACGTCTTAAAAGCTTGAACAATACTTTTTTATTGGAACAGCGCGATTTTTTTCATGGAATTCTTATAATAGCGATAGCATTTTATTTAATATTTGAAATTCCTATTTGTAAAATTGGAGATTTTATAAATTTGTATTATAATCGCCTAATTGGACTTGTGCCCTTTCTGACTTTCGAGATTCCGAAAGTGCCTAGAATGGTAAACAAGACGGTTAATCGTTCTTTGTTCGGAATGGATTCTTTTACGTTTTTCTGGATATTTAAAATTTGCATAAAAAAAAACTGTCAAAGGTATTAAAAATCCGGGCTGTAGAGGTCCTTCAAAATTTATCTATTATCGTTCAAAAAACAACCGTGGTTCTAACTTTATTTTTGAATGAGCTGATATATTTTCCCACACACTCTTCTTTTTACACATCAAAAATTAGTTTTTTTTTTTTACAAATATTTAAAAATCTATCAAATGTTCCGAATTTTAACAACTGTTGTAATCGTCTTCTGTTAGCTACGTACGTTTAAAAACAAACGCGAGCTTCTAAGCCGAATGGTGTCTTTGCTTCTGTGTTTCCATGCACACATAAACGATCAGCTTTTAATATTGTAATATTATTATATGCTTATGATAGACTTTCTTTCTAAACATGTAAAAATTCAGTATATGATATAATCTGTAATAAAGGCAATGCAATCCATATGTGCTCGTTATGGTATTGCTGAAGAGATTGTTAGAGATGGAGGTTCACCACTCAACTCAGACGTGATCTGTGACTTCAAGAATGAATGAAGAGTTTTCATAATACTTCATCTCCTCATTTTCCCAGATCCAATTTCGAAATTTAAAGAGCACTGCAAACTGAAATAAAGTCATCAAAGCTGATAAAAATATTCATCAAAGCTGATAAAAATATTCATCAAAGCTGTTCTAATAAAATCATCAAATTTAGTAAAGAACAGACAGATCCATATCTTGCTTTGTTGGAATACAGGATATCACCATCAAATTATCTTTCACCTGTGATAAGGCTTTCACACCTCTGTGTTAAAATTGTATATTAAAGTATTGTTTTATTTCTGTGTGATTGAAAGTGTCAATTTCGAAATGTAAATGTCTTTTCTACATGTTTTCAATTACATTGACTTTTAAGGGAAGTGAACTCTAAAATCGCAAAAGTGTTTATGTTCCAGAAAAATAGTAATAGTTCTGTATTTTCGCTTCTCAGTCGCTAGTTGGGAACTTGCAGGTTTTGCGCACGCGCGCGTTTGAAAAAGGATTTTGGAAGCAGAGTGGAAGGAGTCGTGGAAAAATGTAGACGTGTGTGTTTGATTCGCGTATGATCGCGAATTTTAAGAAAAGGTGGATTAATTTTGAAAGTGGAAGGATGTGATTAAAATATGTAACATAGTTCGACAAGTTGTGCGTAGAGTCGTTTGGCTCGGTTCAGAGATGAGTCACTCGTGTTTTTAAATGAATCAGCCTGGTAGTAATGGAATAATGAGTCTTGTGAAAAGAGAAAATGGTTCTTTCACTGGTCGGCTTGAATCGCTAATAGGGCTAGAGGGAAAGCTCATTTTACAGCGATTTGTATTTGCCTGACTCCTCCTTGTGTCCTAAGGTACGAATCAACCAATCTCCGTAACCAACCAAGATGTCGAATTCCGCCAGCATGATGTTGTGTAGTCAAGTTTCCCGACCATTATGGATTTTGTTCCGCGCAAGAATCTCGATGAGTTTATGCCGAGAGTCCATCCTGATATCCTTTCCCATGGTACAGAATTGTAAATGTTATATTTAAAAGAGACGAGGTAAAGTTTTATATATATTTAGTCTTCCACCTAACGAATAGAGTGTTAATTGTCAAATCCTCGTGAGTATCAAGTCATTGATGATGTTATATGAAAATGTCGTATATGTTCAAAGTATACAAATGTGATATATAAATGTCAAGTATAATATGAGGAATATTGTGTTTATTTTATGTATCAGAAAATATGTGTATTCTCTTGGTTCCTCTTCCTCCAGGGGTGTTCTTAATGGTCACCCTACCGAGTGTAACTCTGAGTTATTGCGAGAAATGCTTGTACTCCACTGTTTTCGATCAACTGCCTTGTTATTTCATGTTTAATAAATGTGTTTGATTTCAAAACTTTGTCTTCTCTGTCGAGTATACCAAAACGTTCGCGACAGAATTGGTGCCGTGACACCTCCTTTTGAGATGTTGATGAAATTAAAGTTTCAAACATTCCTACTAGCACTAAAGATACAGTTGGAACCAAACTATCCATTAAAATAATATTTTAAGTAATTAAGAAGCGGCAGGATAAGCAGAAGAAACATTCTAATAATTTTAAGAGTTTGAATAAAATACCTATGAATACTTAGAACATGGATTAGAAAATGCAGAAGGTCGTTTGAACTTTATGGAAACGATTTTGATAATTCATTTTTATGCATAAAGGGCATATTTCTTGCTGCGATTTTCTTCTATCTGATAGCCTTGATTCTTAACTATAGCTCTAGCTTGAATTTTTCATGAAAGTAAACATTTCCTTAGCTTCGTCATGTTAATTTTATCCCACTCCCCTTGGGTCGTTATCCAAAGTCTGTTCAGTGTTCTTGAATGCCGTTTTCCTAAGGCTCATTTTAACAAACCGAAAGCGCAAAAGTCTATAAGAGAAGCGTCAGCTGATTTTACAGATATTTTGTTAATGGGATACATTTTATTCATGTTTCTGATTCTTTCTTTGCTAAATATGTGGCAGTTGACTTAGACGCGTGACTAGAGGCTTTGTCCATATGAAGCTCAAATTTATTGATGCCCTTTCCATATAAGGATGGAATTCCGTCTTCAAAAATTGGTTCTAAGATATTTTGCTGATAGTAGAGTGAATTAATTTTAGCTTTACTTGAGACTTTTTAATTTTAATTTACCGTTGTAACAAAATCCTGCAACTATCATGAATCCCTTTGGGGACTTTTCCGTACATTGACAAAACCATTTTGTACGGTCATTTTCGTCAGTCGAGCAATATAAAATTGCTCTTTTTTTATTATAGTCACTTAAATACACCCATGCCTCATCGAGTGTTAGCACAAACTTTCATTTATCAGTAGATATGTGTTTTTCATATAATTTTCTACAATTTGTTTTTCTTTCCGCAATAAGCTTTGTCAAAAGCAGATGAACTTTAGATTTTTAAACATCTTTTTCAACTTCAAATCTTTATGAAAGGTTTTAATTTCAGTGCCAGAAGACATTCCCAGTTTCGATGGAATGGATCTTTGAGTCGGTGGATTTTCTTTTAGGATCAGAGTCTTCCCTTTTTTTATATTTACCCGCGTTCAAACATTCTTAGGATGCAATTTTGCGGCCATTTTTTATTTTTACTTTCAGCTAGACGCTTTTTACCTTTCAAATTTAGTATATTAAAAATACCTTTCTTTGAAATGCAGTAATTTCGATTTTTACACCTTTTTACAATTTGTTGATACGAACATTTTTCCTCGAAAAACGCATTTACTTAACCTTCGCGCCATCTATCAATTCCAGAAGACATTTTCGAAATAAATATTTTATCCTACATTTCAGTCAAAACAAAATAGTAGCAGACGATTATAATGAAAACTAGCAGCATACCCGTTCTTCGTACGGAGTATATAATATAAAGAAACTTGAAATTCATAATCATGCCCAAATTCTTATAGTATACTGAATGACATGTTTAATCAAAATATTCTGTTAAAATATTTAATATAATGCTCCTAAAAAGAAGTTTAAGAATCTCTGTTCTCGCTATATAAAATTATCTTCATGGACATATCTGAAGAATAAAACATCTTGGACCCCTTATGTAAGCAAATATAAAAAAAAATATGGAATTGAATCAATATATGGAAAATAAAAGCGTTAAAATTGTATGGGACCCGTACTAATTATATACGCGAATATTAGAAAATATAACCTGTATTAGTAGATTACATGTATAAATGGAAAATACCAATAAACCCGTAATCTTTAAATCTGAAGACAGTCATTTATTCCAATATATGTCAAAATTAAAGTGCTAAAATTATATGGGAAGATATACACGTACTACTTATAATGTCCGATTATTAGTAGAAGATTACCCACATATTGCAATATGAGTCTCAAATGTTTTTTGGTAAAATACAACAGACGACGTAATAAATTGAATATATAATTAATCCCCTTAATCTTCATACCAGAAGACTGTACTTGATTCCAATATATATGCCAATATATGTCAAAATATATGCCAATATACCTGTACTACTTATATTCTCGTAGGTTAGAAGATATACCCGTGCATTCCTAGAAGATTACTCGTACAACGTACAATATGCGTGTGTCAGCAATTTTTGCCGCAATAAAACAATGGCGTAATAACTTAAAAATATCAATAATCTCTGAATCAATAATTCCGGAAAATATCAATAATAATAATGTTTAAACCTGAAGAGTATAATTGATATTATCCAGTCCAAAATGAAATGGCAATGAAATTTATTTTATATGCATATCTTCATTATTCAAATCGGAAAGGATTTAATAAAAATTGCCTGCCGCATAAACACATTGGATTTAAATCCGTTGCTAAGCGACATGATATCATTTGCTTCAAATAAATTGGTAGAAAAAATATCGTCTAAATAGTTATATTTCTATGGAACATTTATACTATCCCCTAACAAAAAACAATTAATATCATTTATGTAGCGCAATTTTATCAATTTCAAGATATTTTTATAGATTTGAAAATATTTTTATCAATTTGGTGACATTTTAAAAATTCGCTAAATGTATTACTAAGTAGGATGGTTGGTCTGACAGATAAATGCTAACCAAACATCATTTCAGTACTCTCTTCTAACAAAACAAAAAAAAAATTTCATTGATATGTAGAAGACCCAAGCCACACGACCAACCCGAAGGTTTATGGCAGCGGTTTGTGTGTCGTTTATATCAATTTGGCGACATTTCCGTCAATTTGGCAAAGTTTAAGAAAAGTTGTCAAATTAGCGATATCCCTCCAAATTCGTAGCTTTGAATTTGCTGATCTGAATGAAACATTCTTATCCCGTTTCAATATACTAAATGAAAACACTACAATTGTATTAGAAGATATACCCGCTCTACTCTTTTTCTGTTTCAACAATCGGCTATATGAATTTATTGGCTAAACACAATATATGAGTTTAGTAGCTAAATACGATATAAGCTTGAAAACTCTTTACCAAAATAAATGAAATTGATGTACGCAGTCAGCAATTAATATAATTAAAAGAAAAATCAAACCGTCCATTCATAAGATATACTTTTATATCCATTTATCCATTTATTTATTATTTAAATCGAAAAAAAATAATAAAAACATTAACAAACACATTTAATTTAATTGCGATGCCGAGCAACATGATATATCCTCCTAAAATGTTAAAATTTATTAACCACTAACAGCACACCCGTTATTCGTACGGAGTGTATAATTTAAAGAAACTTAAAGTTCACAATCATGTGCAAATTCTGTTAAAATATTAAATTTATTGTTCCTAAAGAGAAGTTTTAGAATATATGTTCTCACTATGAAAAATTATCTTCACGATCAGATCTGAAGAATAAAACATCCTGCCCCCTTTTGTAAGCAAATTTACAGAAGAAAAAATAGGAATTGAATGCATCTATGCAACCCCGTACTAATTATATTGTCGCAGATCAGAAAATATGCCAATGTGTTAGTAGAAGATTACCCGTATTACAATATGCGTCTCAAAAATATTTGCCAAAATAAAAGAGATGACGTAATAAATTGAAAACATCAATAATATCCGTACTCTTTATACCAGAAGGTCGTAATTGATTCCAATATATGCCAATATATATCAAAACATATGTCAATATACATGTACTACTTATATTCTCGTAGATTAAAAGATATACACGTGTATTTGTAGAAGATTCGTACAACATACAATATATGAGTTTAAACAATTTTTGTCATAATAAAATAATTGCATAATAACTTGAAAATATCAATAATCCTTGAATCAATAATCCCCGAAAATATAAATAATAATAATTTTTAAACCTGAAGACCGTAATTGATATTATCCAGTCAAAAATGCTATAAGAAAAATCAAATCGTTCTTTTCTAAAATATATTTTTATATCCATTTATTTATTCAAATCGAAAAAATAATTATTAAAACTAACAGACAGATTTAATTTAATTGCGTTTCTGAGTAACATGATATAAGATAGAATCTTATAACATGTTAAATATGTCATGTCTTATAACATAAACTGCGAAATTAAATAACGATTTTGATTTCTCTATACTTCTCATTGTTCCGTAAAAGCTTGTTTTAAATAAACCATGAACCATGGAGATAGATTTCCCCTTTAAATCATGTTTCAAACAATTCATGTTTTCAGAAAGTGACTAATTAACGCAAAAAATCTCCCATCAAACTCAGAGATTAAATTTTAATTCACTTTCAAACGATTTTCAAGCTTTTCGTTTGGATAAACCACGGAGTTAGGGAGTAGAACTCCTAGGAAAAAGTTCCGTTTTTCATTAATATCTCGACAACCCCAGGTCTTAGAAACTCGAAACTTGGACAAAATTTATGGGGGGATATTTCAAGGCTATTCACCAAATTTCATTAAATTCGGTTCGGCCGTTTTTCCGTGATGATGAGAAAAACGAAAATTTCGTTTTTTACTAATATCTCGAGAACCACTGGTCGTAGAAACTCAAAACACGGATATAATTTTAAGTGGGGCTATTTCTGGGCTACCCACAAAATTTCATCAAATTCGGTTCAGCCGTTCTCCCGTGATGGTGTGACAAACAGACAGACAGACAGACAGACAGACAGACAGACAGATTTTCATTTTTATTTATATAGATATCAAATCTGTATCTCAAAATGCTAATAATAAAAATAAATACAAAATATTTTCCATAAAGTGCGAACGACCTTCTGTAGGCAAAACAATATTGGATACAAGAAATAATAACTCGCATGGGACCTCTACCACGCATGTATACAATACGATCGGATGGTGGAAGAAGTTATATTATGAGCATATTCTACTTGCGAGAAGACAAGTCTGCTTAAGAGAAAACACTGATGCAGGGAAAAAATGTGAAGGACTGTTATTTATATTTTGCAGATGATGAGTCAGTCTCAGCATAGCGAGATTCAAGTACAAATCAAAATGCCCATCCAAGATCAAATCTGACAATTAGAAGTAGACGATTTATTGGTAAGCCTGTGCACTATCGAGTTGACAGAAATTACCTCTAGTTGAGGTCTAAATTCATTTAAATTCTAAAAATGAGACAGGTTCTAAGTCATTTACATGTCTTACGGTGCGGTTATTATTAAGGTAGCGTAAGCAATTGAATATAATCTGAGTTTAGATAGCTACAATGTTGATATAGCGTTTGGGCTTACCTTAACAAAATGGAATTAAATGACAAAGCTATGCGTAAATTAGTATAAGCCGTGTAAAAGCTTAAATACATGTAAATAAAATAGTTCATATGGTGTGAAGACAATTTATATTTTTCAGTTTTGAAAGTTTCAGTTATTTTCAAGTAGTAATAAAGGCACGCTAATGTAACACCACGAGAAATTAACATCACGGCGGTTAAGCTTTTCACCTTCAAGCAAGTTACGTTGTATTAAAGTGATCGCATACGTGACAAATAAAAGTAAAAACCATAGTATGTTTTCCCAACCTTCCCCCTTTTATTATTTGTATATAACTTAAAAGAGTTAAAAATACATTTATTAATGTAAATGCAACTTAAATGTATGAAAGACAACGACATATCAATTTTGGACTTTCTATCTTCTCCGGTGCGTAAGTCATTTCTGAATCTTGAATACATTCCTATGACAGATCCAGGACAGTTCAAAATCCAAAGAATTGAAGTCTATAACAAATTCAATTCCGGACCAAATTCTGATTTTTTAGCTGTTCTGGTCCTCGGATTCTTCTCCCAAAAAAGAGTAAGTTTTTAAGACGAGCAATTAAAACAACCACGAGGGACAGAGTGATATGACAAATATGATCTCAAATATTTCAGATTTCGAGTTATTCATGAAACACAAGAACATTCTTACTGTAGTACTGTGAACACTATCGGGGTAGCCTAGGACGGGCTAGCCTGATAATGTCCAATAAATTAAAATAAAATGTTCAATAAATTAAAATATAAATGTGCAATAAATTAAAATATACAACAAAAGACAACGTCATACCAAATTTGGTCTTTCTAGCTGATCAAGTTCTGGAGGTATTAAAAAATAATTCATTTATATAGCGGGCGCAGAGCAGGCTAGCCCGATAAGATTAAAATGTATCGAATTAAAATATAACAAATTAAAATGACGTACTAAATTTGGACTTTCTAGCTGTTCGAATCCTCAGGTTCTTCTCCTAAAACGAGTACTTTATAAATGAGGGCCCAGGGTGGATCAATGACATACCAATTATGTTTATATGATTAATTGAACGTGATTAGCAAGGTTTATTTTAAATACTCATATGAAAAAGTTTTACATGTATTTTAACATATTTCTGCAGTTAAATTACGCTACTGCAGTAAAATATGCCGAATAATGACTCAATAAAGTACCACGATTGGCTAATATAAAAATGAAATAACCCCAAGTAACAGATGGTTTTCCTCGCCCTAATGAGTTTTTAAAGAACCACAAAAAGTCGCATTTTAGCATCCTTGAATTAATCTGTAATTTTCACACTCTGCTGCTTTTAAATTTATTGGACAACAGCCGGCGCTGCGCTTAGCAAAGAATAAAGCAGATAAAATTATTTTTTTTATTCTCGCAACTATCAGTAAATAAAATATTAGTTTAAAATATTTATTTTTAATAATATTATAAACATATACTTACTGTGTTGACCTTAGCTTATTGTCATTTTTTAGCATTCATTTTAGTAGTACCATTTTTAGCTGTCACGCTATACAGTATGCCTATACATTTCTAAAACTGGATCAAAAGTTGGAACGGTAAAACAAGTTAGTAATAGAACTAAACCAGTTTCAACCAAAAACAGTATTCTTCGGAATATGAAGACAGTATAACCAAAGCAACAAAGATAAGAAGTCTGTTCTGATACAGATTCCTGAATTGTCTTTATATCCTGAAGCAGAAGGCCTTTTTTCGCCTCCGAAACCAGCTACTACTGTTACAAATTTGTTTCATCATGCAATTTGCACTTGCATTGATTCGTCATGATGTTTCATCATGCATTGATTTCTGATAAAAAACAACCATGATTTTTTACTGTATCTTTTCCTCCTGCCTTTTGCAACTTCTCTTCCTAGTTCAGATAATTTTGCTGTTCAAACATATGTTGCCGATCTTTTTCAGACTGGTGAAGGTCACGCCTCTTGTTTATCCAGACGAACAATGTTTTTTCTTTGAAAGCTATTCATTTTGTGCTGCATGTTGCTTTTAATGATTTTTTTTTAGTTTTATAATCCTACATAATTTCATTCGATTTTCTTTATGTCTTTGGAGCAAGGAATATGCACAATCACACATACAAACACGCAATGCGAATGACGGGCAGACGTACATATAGGCACGAACATAGACTGATAGAGACTCACCAAGTAATCTCTCTATATTAAAAGAAAGTAACTGACGCAGCAGCTGTTCGAAAAATTTTACGTTTCTCAAATTTCTCTGTTACGTAGCACAAAATCTATAGCATACATAATCATGAAATTCAGTACATTTGTAGAGACATAGTATGGGAACAAACACATTGATATAAACCGTTTATTGATTTAAAATTCAGTTTAGGAAATATTTAATGTCAAAATCAAAATAAGTATTTTTTAGCTGCAAGTTCGCGTCCTGGACATACTAACAATATTTGAAGAACTAGCAATATAAAACTTGCATTTTTGATGGCATGTACCTACATAGTTGAATTTTTAGCAGTTTTTTTAAATTTCGATTTAGTTCGGTGTAGCGTTCTTGGGTAATCAGGAATGATTTTATTTCTGTAGTAAATGAACGAAAACATTGTATATATAAAATATATTAATAAAATATTATCGGTATCTATTAATGGTCAAAATAAAAATTTCATTTTAAATTTTTAGCAATCTTATGCTTTGTGGATCTGTAACTGCTATCTATTTAGAGCTTAACAAATGACTGCCGTTAACAAATTTATTGGTGGTCCTTCGGGTCGGCCGTTCAATTTAGACCGGAACCCAGTGGGGGAGGCATCCACAGGGACCTACCCTCAATCTCCTACCACCAACTTCTCGGTAGGACTTACGGGCCCACATGTTTAATGGGATCATACTCCGCGTGAACACGGCGGTAGTTTTGGCAGTGGCGGGAATCGAACCCGGGCCCACCGAGTGTAATTCCGGCGCACTAACCACTGGGCTACTTCGCCCTTCGCAACAATCTCCATAACTTTATTTTTATTCACCCAATTTAGACTGGAACCCAGTGGGAGATGTATCCCCAGGGACCGTACCCTTCTTCCCCTACCACCAACCTCTCGGAAGGACTTATTGATCCACATATTTAACGTGATCGTACTCCGCGTGAACACGGCGGCAGTTTTGGCAGTGGCGGGAATCGAACCCGGGCCCACCGAGTGTAATTTCGGCGCACTAACCACTGGGCTACTTCGCCCTTCGCAACAATCTCCATAACTTTATTTTTATTCACCCAATTTAGACTCGAACCCAGTGGGAGATGTATCCCCAGGGACCGTACCCTTCTTCCCCTACCACCAACCTCTCGGAAGGACTTATTGATCCACATATTTAACGTGATCGTACTCCGCGTGAACACGGCGGCAGTTTTGGCAGTGGCGGGAATCGAACCCGGGCCCACCGAGTGTAATTCCGGCGCACTAACCACTGGGCTACTTCGCCCTTCGCAACAATCTCCATAACTTTATTTTTATTCACCCAATTTAGACTGGAACCCAGTGGGAGATGTATCCCCAGGGACCGTACCCTTCTTCCCCTACCACCAACCTCTCGGAAGGACTTATTGATCCACATATTTAACGTGATCGTACTCCGCGTGAACACGGCGGCAGTTTTGGCAGTGGCGGGAATCGAACCCGGGCCCACCGAGTGTAATTTCGGCGCACTAACCACTGGGCTACTTCGCCCTTCGCAACAATCTCCATAACTTTATTTTTATTCACCCAATTTAGACTCGAACCCAGTGGGAGATGTATCCCCAGGGACCGTACCCTTCTTCCCCTACCACCAACCTCTCGGAAGGACTTATTGATCCACATATTTAACGTGATCGTACTCCGCGTGAACACGGCGGCAGTTTTGGCAGTGGCGGGAATCGAACCCGGGCCCACCGAGTGTAATTCCGGCGCACTAACCACTGGGCTACTTCGCCCTTCGCAACAATCTCCATAACTTTATTTTTATTCACCCAATTTAGACTGGAACCCAGTGGGAGATGTATCCCCAGGGACCGTACCCTTCTTCCCCTACCACCAGCCTCTCGGAAGGACTTATTGATCCACATATTTAACGTGATCGTACTCCGCGTGAACACGGCGGCAGTTTTGGCAGTGGCGGGAATCGAACCCGGGCCCACCGAGTGTAATTTCGGCGCACTAACCACTGGGCTACTTCGCCCTTCGCAACAATCTCCATAACTTTATTTTTATTCACCCAATTTAGACTGGAACCCAGTGGGAGATGTATCCCCAGGGACCGTACCCTTCTTCCCCTACCACCAACCTCTCGGAAGGACTTATTGATCCACATATTTAACGTGATCGTACTCCGCGTGAACACGGCGGCAGTTTTGGCAGTGGCGGGAATCGAACCCGGGCCCACCGAGTGTAATTTCGGCGCACTAACCACTGGGCTACTTCGCCCTTCGCAACAATCTCCATAACTTTATTTTTATTCACCCAATTTAGACTCGAACCCAGTGGGAGATGTATCCCCAGGGACCGTACCCTTCTTCCCCTACCACCAACCTCTCGGAAGGACTTATTGATCCACATATTTAACGTGATCGTACTCCGCGTGAACACGGCGGCAGTTTTGGCAGTGGCGGGAATCGAACCCGGGCCCACCGAGTGTAATTCCGGCGCACTAACCACTGGGCTACTTCGCCCTTCGCAACAATCTCCATAACTTTATTTTTATTCACCCAATTTAGACTGGAACCCAGTGGGAGATGTATCCCCAGGGACCGTACCCTTCTTCCCCTACCACCAACCTCTCGGAAGGACTTATTGATCCACATATTTAACGTGATCGTACTCCGCGTGAACACGGCGGCAGTTTTGGCAGTGGCGGGAATCGAACCCGGGCCCACCGAGTGTAATTCCGGCGCACTAACCACTGGGCTACTTCGCCCTTCGCAACAATCTCCATAACTTTATTTTTATTCACCCAATTTAGACTGGAACCCAGTGGGAGATGTATCCCCAGGGACCGTACCCTTCTTCCCCTACCACCAACCTCTCGGAAGGACTTATTGATCCACATATTTAACGTGATCGTACTCCGCGTGAACACGGCGGCAGTTTTGGCAGTGGCGGGAATCGAACCCGGGCCCACCGAGTGTAATTCCGGCGCACTAACCACTGGGCTACTTCGCCCTTCGCAACAATCTCCATAACTTTATTTTTATTCACCCAATTTAGACTGGAACCCAGTGGGAGATGTATCCCCAGGGACCGTACCCTTCTTCCCCTACCACCAGCCTCTCGGAAGGACTTATTGATCCACATATTTAACGTGATCGTACTCCGCGTGAACACGGCGGCAGTTTTGGCAGTGGCGGGAATCGAACCCGGGCCCACCGAGTGTAATTCCGGCGCACTAACCACTGGGCTACTTCGCCCTTCGCAACAATCACCATAAATTTATTTTTATTCACCCAATTTAGACTGGAACCCAGTGGGAGATGTATCCCCAGGGACCGTACCCTTCTTCCCCTACCACCAACCTCTCGGAAGGACTTATTGATCCACATATTTAACGTGATCGTACTCCGCGTGAACACGGCGGCAGTTTTGGCAGTGGCGGGAATCGAACCCGGGCCCACCGAGTGTAATTCCGGCGCACTAACCACTGGGCTACTTCGCCCTTCGCAACAATCTCCATAACTTTATTTTTATTCACCCAATTTAGACTCGAACCCAGTGGGAGATGTATCCCCAGGGACCGTACCCTTCTTCCCCTACCACCAACCTCTCGGAAGGACTTATTGATCCACATATTTAACGTGATCGTACTCCGCGTGAACACGGCGGCAGTTTTGGCAGTGGCGGGAATCGAACCCGGGCCCACCGAGTGTAATTCCGGCGCACTAACCACTGGGCTACTTCGCCCTTCGCAACAATCTCCATAACTTTATTTTTATTCACCCAATTTAGACTGGAACCCAGTGGGAGATGTATCCCCAGGGACCGTACCCTTCTTCCCCTACCACCAGCCTCTCGGAAGGACTTATTGATCCACATATTTAACGTGATCGTACTCCGCGTGAACACGGCGGCAGTTTTGGCAGTGGCGGGAATCGAACCCGGGCCCACCGAGTGTAATTCCGGCGCACTAACCACTGGGCTACTTCGCCCTTCGCAACAATCTCCATAACTTTATTTTTATTCACCCAATTTAGACTCGAACCCAGTGGGAGATGTATCCCCAGGGACCGTACCCTTCTTCCCCTACCACCAACCTCTCGGAAGGACTTATTGATCCACATATTTAACGTGATCGTACTCCGCGTGAACACGGCGGCAGTTTTGGCAGTGGCGGGAATCGAACCCGGGCCCACCGAGTGTAATTCCGGCGCACTAACCACTGGGCTACTTCGCCCTTCGCAACAATCTCCATAACTTTATTTTTATTCACCCAATTTAGACTCGAACCCAGTGGGAGATGTATCCCCAGGGACCGTACCCTTCTTCCCCTACCACCAACCTCTCGGAAGGACTTATTGATCCACATATTTAACGTGATCGTACTCCGCGTGAACACGGCGGCAGTTTTGGCAGTGGCGGGAATCGAACCCGGGCCCACCGAGTGTAATTCCGGCGCACTAACCACTGGGCTACTTCGCCCTTCGCAACAATCTCCATAACTTTATTTTTATTCACCCAATTTAGACTGGAACCCAGTGGGAGATGTATCCCCAGGGACCGTACCCTTCTTCCCCTACCACCAGCCTCTCGGAAGGACTTATTGATCCACATATTTAACGTGATCGTACTCCGCGTGAACACGGCGGCAGTTTTGGCAGTGGCGGGAATCGAACCCGGGCCCACCGAGTGTAATTTCGGCGCACTAACCACTGGGCTACTTCGCCCTTCGCAACAATCTCCATAACTTTATTTTTATTCACCCAATTTAGACTGGAACCCAGTGGGAGATGTATCCCCAGGGACCGTACCCTTCTTCCCCTACCACCAACCTCTCGGAAGGACTTATTGATCCACATATTTAACGTGATCGTACTCCGCGTGAACACGGCGGCAGTTTTGGCAGTGGCGGGAATCGAACCCGGGCCCACCGAGTGTAATTCCGGCGCACTAACCACTGGGCTACTTCGCCCTTCGCAACAATCTCCATAACTTTATTTTTATTCACCCAATTTAGACTGGAACCCAGTGGGAGATGTATCCCCAGGGACCGTACCCTTCTTCCCCTACCACCAACCTCTCGGAAGGACTTATTGATCCACATATTTAACGTGATCGTACTCCGCGTGAACACGGCGGCAGTTTTGGCAGTGGCGGGAATCGAACCCGGGCCCACCGAGTGTAATTTCGGCGCACTAACCACTGGGCTACTTCGCCCTTCGCAACAATCTCCATAACTTTATTTTTATTCACCCAATTTAGACTGGAACCCAGTGGGAGATGTATCCCCAGGGACCGTACCCTTCTTCCCCTACCACCAACCTCTCGGAAGGACTTATTGATCCACATATTTAACGTGATCGTACTCCGCGTGAACACGGCGGCAGTTTTGGCAGTGGCGGGAATCGAACCCGGGCCCACCGAGTGTAATTCCGGCGCACTAACCACTGGGCTACTTCGCCCTTCGCAACAATCTCCATAACTTTATTTTTATTCACCCAATTTAGACTCGAACCCAGTGGGAGATGTATCCCCAGGGACCGTACCCTTCTTCCCCTACCACCAACCTCTCGGAAGGACTTATTGATCCACATATTTAACGTGATCGTACTCCGCGTGAACACGGCGGCAGTTTTGGCAGTGGCGGGAATCGAACCCGGGCCCACCGAGTGTAATTTCGGCGCACTAACCACTGGGCTACTTCGCCCTTCGCAACAATCTCCATAACTTTATTTTTATTCACCCAATTTAGACTCGAACCCAGTGGGAGATGTATCCCCAGGGACCGTACCCTTCTTCCCCTACCACCAACCTCTCGGAAGGACTTATTGATCCACATATTTAACGTGATCGTACTCCGCGTGAACACGGCGGCAGTTTTGGCAGTGGCGGGAATCGAACCCGGGCCCACCGAGTGTAATTCCGGCGCACTAACCACTGGGCTACTTCGCCCTTCGCAACAATCTCCATAACTTTATTTTTATTCACCCAATTTAGACTGGAACCCAGTGGGAGATGTATCCCCAGGGACCGTACCCTTCTTCCCCTACCACCAGCCTCTCGGAAGGACTTATTGATCCACATATTTAACGTGATCGTACTCCGCGTGAACACGGCGGCAGTTTTGGCAGTGGCGGGAATCGAACCCGGGCCCACCGAGTGTAATTCCGGCGCACTAACCACTGGGCTACTTCGCCCTTCGCAACAATCTCCATAACTTTATTTTTATTCACCCAATTTAGACTGGAACCCAGTGGGAGATGTATCCCCAGGGACCGTACCCTTCTTCCCCTACCACCAACCTCTCGGAAGGACTTATTGATCCACATATTTAACGTGATCGTACTCCGCGTGAACACGGCGGCAGTTTTGGCAGTGGCGGGAATCGAACCCGGGCCCACCGAGTGTAATTCCGGCGCACTAACCACTGGGCTACTTCGCCCTTCGCAACAATCTCCATAACTTTATTTTTATTCACCCAATTTAGACTGGAACCCAGTGGGAGATGTATCCCCAGGGACCGTACCCTTCTTCCCCTACCACCAACCTCTCGGAAGGACTTATTGATCCACATATTTAACGTGATCGTACTCCGCGTGAACACGGCGGCAGTTTTGGCAGTGGCGGGAATCGAACCCGGGCCCACCGAGTGTAATTCCGGCGCACTAACCACTGGGCTACTTCGCCCTTCGCAACAATCTCCATAACTTTATTTTTATTCACCCAATTTAGACTGGAACCCAGTGGGAGATGTATCCCCAGGGACCGTACCCTTCTTCCCCTACCACCAGCCTCTCGGAAGGACTTATTGATCCACATATTTAACGTGATCGTACTCCGCGTGAACACGGCGGCAGTTTTGGCAGTGGCGGGAATCGAACCCGGGCCCACCGAGTGTAATTCCGGCGCACTAACCACTGGGCTACTTCGCCCTTCGCAACAATCACCATAAATTTATTTTTATTCACCCAATTTAGACTGGAACCCAGTGGGAGATGTATCCCCAGGGACCGTACCCTTCTTCCCCTACCACCAACCTCTCGGAAGGACTTATTGATCCACATATTTAACGTGTTCGTATTCCGCGTGAACACGGCGGCAGTTTTGGCAGTGGCGGGAATCGAACCCGGGCGTACCGAATGCAGTTCCCGCGCGCTAATTTGAATTTTATAATAACCATATGCTAAGCTCTTAATTCCATCATCCTCATTCCATCTTTCCATCATTTAAAATATCCATAAATTAAAATATCCATTTAAAAAATCCAGCAATCCAATGTCTGAAAATCGCCTAGAATTGCTCTTCAGCATTAAAAACTCGGAAACTAATTGGATGTTTTAAAAAATCTCGACGAAGTATCAGGCAACCTTTCTGAACTATCAATGTACAGAATTCCGTAGCTAGGTCTCTAAAATTTTTGGCTGCGTTGCAAAGAAGATGATAACAGTACAATATTTTGTTAATTAGTCCAATTAAATAGTGTGGCTCTTTTGGATTTTGTCATACCAGAATATAGTAGCTTATGATATATATATATATTTCTATTTTGCAAGGAAATTTGCAAGGCATTTTTCGTAAAAATCTGTATCGGCTTAAAAATATATTTTGCTTGATACTAAGTTTCACAACGTACCCTCTCGGAAGGTTACTTCTTCCCCCCCCCCCCCCCTCCCAAGGAGCTATTTATATCATTAGCTAAAAAAATGCATCGCGTATATTTTTCATTATAATGACTTAAACTGCTAAGTTTTGTGATCATTGAGACATAAATAGCGCCATTTATGCATAATTATACCAAATTTTTACTTTCCTTATATACATAAGGTATAAGGAAAGTATTGTGATGGGTCGAAAATACGAATTCGAGTTTTCGACGGGAGAGCACGTTTCAAGCATCTCTGATCACGAATCGAACATTTTTGAGGTGATGTATGTATGTATGTGTGTGTGTGTGTGTGTGTGAAATTATGTGTGTGCGTGTGTGTGTGTGGGGGGGGAGCGATTCGAATGAAGTTCACAAATCCATGTATATTGGAAACCTGTTGTTTTAAATCCCAATCGAAAGTTCAGAATCAGAAAGTTCAGACTTTGGAGAAGATAACTGACGAACGAGTGGACCGATTCGAACGAAATTTGGTACAAAAATCACAATCCGTAAACACTGGAAGCCCATTGCTTTTATACGCAATCGAATGTCCACAACCCCCCCCCCCCCTAAATTTTCGAGTGAAATTATGAAAAAATCATCAAAAAACCAAAACTTTTAATAATGTTACGCAAATAGACATTTCTTATGTAATTTGTCCTTAGAAAACGATTGACATAAATTTTAGAACGCAAGCCTAAACTATTCTCGAGATATTGCCCATTTTTCAAATACATTTTTCAAACAGTCCCATAAATTAAAGAAATATATATTAACTGTTAAGGAACATGGTCACTTTTCATATGTAATATCATACGATAAATTTGGTGACATCATTCTCGTGGATTTAACGCGTTCCATTCACGAGAAAAGATACTTTGAGTAATACTTTTGTATTTGAGCGCCAATAGTCATTTATCTGCTGCAAGAATAACTTATCTCTCCGTCCATAACGGTTGGCGAGATTTTGGCGACGAATTTAGCGGAATGTATCCAACTTGGCGACATTTTTAAATGTTGCCAAATTAACGAAAATATCGTCAAATGGATAAAATTGACGCTAAATCAATGAAAATGACGACAAATTCAAGAAAATTCAATATCTTTGAAAGAATATAAGTATCTACTATAAGAATTACATTTTTTAACTGTAAAAATAGTAAATTTATTGTATTATATAAGGAAAGTCATGTGTCGTGACGGAATTCGTCACTCCTTTGTAAATTATATAATATCTGTACTTTTTAAACTCTTATTTAATTAATTTGTGTCCTGGAACCCTCTCGTCATTTTATCTTATTTAAATATCTGAATCTGTTTCGAATTGTGGCCATTTTCATGCTATAATAATTTCTCTCACACTCGAGGAACAACGTACGTCGCTCAAGGTCGCACTTGCTTGCGGGTGGAGACAGTTGTCTCCATGTTTTTTCGCTTTGTTGGGTGATGCAATCTTGTGCTGGATTTCGTGTGGTTATACACGTGCCTTGAAATTCGTCGGTTGAAGGGGGCGGATCCCTGGATGTGTTTGAAAGCAGTGAAGTTTTGTATTGGAAGAAAGGAAAAGTTGTGAGCCCTTGATATTTTTGATTGGACGGGTTCTGGATCCATCTGGAATGTATTTAAGCTGAGTGATTCTGGACTCGGGGCTCTCGCTCTTAGCTCTCTTGACTTGCTGGTTAGACCTCGTGTAGTACGGACACTCGACCAGACCTCTTAGCCATTTTGTCACAGCGATCTCTCTCTCAGATCATTGCCTTTCCTGACTCGATCATGGAGTCCGGAACCTCGTTGATTCCGACAGACAGAGTACTTCCTGACGATGTTGCTGCCATGCTTGAAAGATTTCGTTCCGGCGACTTTGCTAGATTACCTCCCGATTCCCCTGGCTCCATGCAGCAGTCTCAAGATCAAGTTATGACATACAAATTCCTGCAGAACGAATGGAGATGCATCCAAGCCGGAGATCCTGAAAGGAGCATCCAGACTCTTAGGGGTATGTGTTACTCTCTCTTGAATTTTTTTGAGCTGCACCCCACTGCAAATGAGCAAACCCCCTACGTAACTGAAATCAGGCTTTTTGCTGAGAAAGAAAGTATTCTTAGCCAGGACAAAACTCCTGCTAACCCTGCCTTACTAGGCTTAAACTTAGATATTCTCAAAGCAAATAATCGTCTCGGGGCTACTCCCCAAAATTTAAACTCTAATTTTAATGTTGTAGACTCAAATAGTGCTTGGGAAAATTCCCAAAACTTAAACTCAAACTTAACTCAATTTGATAAAGCACCTAATGCTCCTTGGGAAAACTCCCAAACTTCTAACAACAGTTTAAACTCTACTTCTACCTTGGGAAACTCCCAACTAAATGAAATTGCTACCTCAAATGCTTTAAAATCAATTGATCCTAATATTGTAATTGAAAATGACTCTCTCGAAGAACTGCAGGATTTGGAAGGATTCTCTCAACCTCCCCCTAAAAAGACTTGCCGTAAGGCCACGCTTATAACTTCCTCTGTGTCAGCCACGACTACTCGCAACGCTTTCAATGCTTTAACAAATACAGAAGACCAGGATTACGAGGAAAATGCCTCCGCCAATAGGAACTTTTCCAATATGGACACCACTCCCGCACCTGACCACACCCCTGCTGCCTCACAAAATCATGTTTCGGTAAACCCTTCAAATGAATACGTTCCCCACCCTGAACCTTTTTATGTAAACAGCCCTAATAACTGGAGGGAATTAGTCAAAACTTTAAACTCAAAAACTACAAACCCTGTAAAAGCCCAACTAGCGGGCGAATTTATCAAAATCTACCCCCTGTCAATAGAAGATTTTCGCATAGTACAAAGACACCTTGTAGAATCAAACATCGAATTTCATTCCATTAACCTAAAGGCCGATAGGCCGATTAAAATTTTATTAAAAGGTCTCCCCCCAAATTCACAAATAGAAGAAATTGCCCATGAGCTTAACTCTCTAGGTTTCAGCACCCATCGCATATCACAACTCAAAGATTACCGTACCAAAGCCCCCCTACCCATCTTTCTGACGTACCTAAACCCCACTAAGGGATGGGAAAAAATCCGAGAAATCACCACCCTCCTTGATATGACAATCAAAATAACAGACTTTCAGTCCCGCGCAGTTAAAATGTGCTACCGTTGCCAGCGGTACAACCATAGTAGTGATTGCTGCCGTCTTCCCCACAGATGTGTAAAGTGTGGAGAAGGTCACCAATCTAGAGACTGTACTAAACCCATTACAACTCCCCCTAAATGCGCAAACTGCCTTGGCCCCCATACTGCAAATTACAGACTCTGCCCATCAAATCCGTACAACAAGGACGCTTACATCCCGGGACCTTATGTCCCCCCCGCAACTCGCGCCCCTGCACCGCAGCCTAAAGACTTCCCACCCTTCCGACCTTCATCCCAAAAAATCATCCCCACTCAAAATGCTACTCTAAATCAGCCCACTCCCATTTCAAACGAACAAATTCCTGCCCAACAAACCACCATTACTACTACTACAACCAAAACCTTTGCTGAAATCACCTCAAACGCTACTGAAAAATCTGCTCCCACTCCGGAAAATCAAAACTCAAGACTTGCTAAATCTCTCACGAAATACACTCCTAAAAGAACTCCCCTTACCGACCCAAATAACTTACCGCTGGCAAATCTTTCCATACATTCTTATATTACCCCCCATCCCCCTGTTCCTGACACCACTCCACAAAAATCATCAAACCACTCTGAAAAACCAAAATCAAATCTTTCATCACATTTTACTGAGATCTTAAACATTTTCACCGAAATCAAAAATATATTTCAAAGCTTTGACATCGATATGACGAAAATTAAAAAATTCATTGCCCAAATCCGCACTAGCTTCAATGAAAACTCAAACCCCCTAAATAAACTTTTTGCGATCCTCACTGCTCTTGAAGAAGTCTTCTGTCCTGTTTCTAACACCCATGATGAATAGTACACCGCATACCCTTAGGATCCTCTTCTGGAACGCAAATGGACTTACTGGCAAAATCACGGAATTCCGCGACTTCATAAATTCGAACCCCTTTGAAATCCTCCTAGTACAAGAAATTAAACCTGGCCGTCATCCTCCCTTCCTTAAAATTCCAAATTATAAACTCTACTCTGCCTACAGATATCAAAATGCCACCTCCCCCTCCCCATATGGAGGAGTCTCCATCTACGTCAAAAACAATATCCCCCACTATGAACTGTCTTCCATCAATTCCAACCTAATTGAAAACAAACTTATAAAAGTCACCCTTCCAAACCACCCGCCAATTGTTATTGGTTCTGTCTACGTCAAACACAGTGGCTCTGTCGACATTATCCCCGACCTTCAAAACATCCTAAATTCAAATCTCAGAACTATCCTAGCAGGCGATTTCAATGCCCACCACCCTTCTTGGAACTGCCGCCGCAGAACTCTTTTTGGCACTCAAATTCATAACTTCACCTCGACCAATAATATCCATATTGCCGTACCTACTAGCCCCACCCACTACTCTCTCTCGGCTGCCCCCTCCACCATTGATTTTGCCCTTTTAAAGAATATTCACTACCCTCACACCACGGACACCCTAAATAAACTAAGCTCCGACCACCTCCCTGTCCTTCTTTCCCTAAATTTAAATACCCTCCTCCCTGTTTCCAATCTCCCAACCTTCACCAACTGGAAAAACTTCAAAAAATCACTTAAAATGTCCACCCTTCTAAATCCTCAAATTAAAAGCCCGGCTGACCTTGATTCAGCTGTAAGTAACGTAACTCTTGAAATTCAACGGGCCCTTTCGGATGCTACATCCACCCGCCCTGCCCCCCGCTACAACACACTTCCACCCCACATTATTAGCCACATAAAAACAAGAAACTTCACTCGCAGGCTATGGCAATCTACCAGAAACACCCAAATTAAAACCCACCTAAATTCATTAAACCGCAAACTTAGAGCGGACATCAAAATTTTCAAACAGCAAAGCTGGAAACATTTCATTGAATCCCTTTCCCCCGAAGACAGAACCATATGGAGAGAAATAAAGCGTGTTAAGAAACCTTTTGGCCAGATTCCCCCCCTCCGCTCCGCCACAGGAATGGCATTCTCAAACCTTCAAAAAGCCGACATACTTGCTAAAACCTACAAAAATCAGTTCAAACCCAATAATTCTACTAATAACACCCATTTTCAGGCCCAGATTACCCGCCAAGTTGAAAATTTCATGAGCCCCCCCCCCCCACTTTTGGACCGCATCACCCCTACCACCCCGTCTGAACTTTTCGATATCATTAAAAGCTTTAAAAACAAAAAAACACCCGGACTAGACAGAATCACTAATAAAGCCTTAAAATTTATCCCCCTAAATATCCTCTTTTACCTCGTACACATCATTAATGCCATACTTCTCTTACACCACTTCCCCGACCAATGGAAAACCGCGATTATCATACCTATTCTTAAACATGGCGGCGACCCCTCAAACCCCTCTGCCTACCGGCCCATTTCTTTGCTTTCCTCCCTTAGCAAACTGGCTGAACGAGTTATCCACAACCGCCTTTTTAAATTTATTGACTCCAACAATATTATTATTCCCGAGCAATTTCGTTTCCGCCCTGCCCATTCAACCACCCACCAGCTGTTGCGTGTTGTGGAATTTGTCTCTGACGCCTTCCACAACAAACAATCAGCTGGAGCCATTCTTCTCGACGTTGAGAAAGCCTTTGACCGTACGTGGCATAAAGGACTCATCTATAAACTCATCAAAATAAATGCCCCCCCTCCCCTTATTCAAATCATAAACTCATACCTCCAGCACCGTAATTTCCACGTACGGATCCTAAACACCCTTTCTTCTAAAAATCCTATCAAAGCAGGTGTCCCTCAAGGCTCTATTCTTGCCCCCCTTCTTTTTAATATTTTCGTTAATGATACCCCCCGCGCACCCCACTCCACCCTCTGTATGTACGCAGATGATACATGTATCATCTCCGCACATCGGAACGTTAATTATCTACATGCTAACCTCCAAAATCATATAGACCTACTTGAGACCTACTACAACCAATGGAAGATAAAAATTAACCCCGTCAAATCGCAGGCCATCTTTTTCTCTTGGAAAAGATTCCCACCCCCTCCAATTGAAATCCACGATCAGCCAGTCTGCTTCGGCCGTTCTGCAATATATTTAGGAGTGCACCTTGACAGCCGCCTCACCTTTAATGATCACATCAGCCATGTCACCAAAAAAGCCAAAAAACTTGCCGGCGCCATGAACCACCTCCTCTATTCAAAACATTTAGACCTCAAAAATAAAATCCTTCTTTTTAAAACTATTATCATCCCCCTCCTACTCTACGCATGCCCTGTCTGGGGCTTTGCCAGTGAGTCCAGTCTGAACAATATCCAAATTGAACAAAACCGCATACTTAGAACCATCAGAAGAGCTCCAAGGTATCTGCGAAACGACGTAATAAGAAATGACTTTAATATTCCAACAATCAAACAAACCATCAAGAATATCTCTTCAAACTTTTTTCAAAACGTTCCTACCATCCAAAATGAGTTACTATTTACAATAACTGATTACGACCCTCGTCGGCAAAGAAAGCGTCCGCGAGCTGTCCTCTTCGAACCCCCTTAGGCCTTATAATTCCTTATGCCTTCCATTTCCTGCCCCTTAGTGTATCTGAACCTTTTAAAATTGAAAATTTTTTTATTAATTTTAAATATCTTTTAAACGGGAGCTTTAAATCTAGCACTGTATCTTAATCCTTGTTCGCTCCTGCTCTCTTCCCCTTTTTCTTGCCGCCACTCTCACATAGTTGGCAGCACTAGCTTTGCTCCTCTTTGCATTTTTCTCATACCTGTGCAGCTCATGAATTTCAAGAATATCATACAAGAGTATACTGTTATGAAATGCTTGCCTTGTTTAATTATTTTCTTTCAAAATTTAATTGTCCGCAAATTCTAATTCACTTTCGATTCTAAAACTTGTCCTCAGAAATTTATTCCAAATTGATAAAGCGCCATTTCTGTATTCGGCCCTTTTGGATATTTCCCGCCAGTTTCGGTAAACCTTGGCGTAGTAATTTGTCACGCGTTTTAGTACATGTACTTCGTATTTGCATTTCATATTCCTTAACATTGGAACTCTTTTTCTTTGCGTCATGAACGCGTAATAACATTAAAGATGCTTAAGTCTGTTTTCGGTGAATAGTTTTAATTGGCGATGTGACGCGGACGGGGTAGGACGCGCTTTGCCTACGGAGGCAACAGAATGAGAATTCTAATTCGAAAGTTCTAAGATGTTTTAAATTAAATGTAATTAAGATTTTATCAGGTAGATCTATTTCAGAGGTGAGATGATCATGGAAGGATATTTTATCGAAATTTGATTCTATGGAGTTTTGTTAATGACTTTCGTTTTCAAAGTCAAGTTGCTTGTTCCTGTCATAAAGTAAATTATGTTCGAATTAAATAAATATATTGGAATTTAAAAGTCAAGATTGTTTCGTCTTATTCTTCAAATGCTTTCATCACCTGCATCCCGGGGTATTCATCAAAAGCGTGTTCTCGTCGACTATCTCCAATTCCGGAATAATCCGTCATCCCGAAGTATCTGAATACTTCTCGTAGTTTTCGATTTACGAATATACACACAACGCAAAAGGAGTTCAGTGATGCTTCATCACCACCCAGCGACCACTTATTCCGACACGAGCCGCAACATATGATGCCCACTACGTTCCACAACAAAGGGTGACCGCGACAGCTTATAACAAATGGAGCTTATAACAATTGGTGCCGCTCCCATTTCATTACAAATGGTGCCGTTACATCAGAGTCTGCAAGAATGACTCGTACGATCCTGTGGTATGCCATGTATGCCTACACGAGCTGTGTTGACATCGGGAGGTCGATTCCCGAGTCGGCAAAGTGAATTTATTTTTTTTTTAGCTTTAAAAGTGGAATGCATCTGTGAATTGAAAAGTGGTAAAAGAGGGTGAAATTGATTATTTTAAAATAAAATAAAATATGTTTTATTGTTAATACCTGTAGAAAGGTAAGTCTTGAAAAGCTGAAAAAAATGGTATATCAGCTGAATATGAAATTGAAATTTTAAATAATATACTTGTTATACTTGAATAATTCTTTTTGCTCATTCATTATTGAAATTTTTGTATTGAATTTATGTTTATTATTGATAGTGTATACATCTAAAAAAAAATGTCGACAAACATAACTAGTGCTTTAAGTTTAATCCCTACATTTGGTGGAGCAGTCGGGGAATCTTTTTCGGAATTTATCACCAAATTCAATAACACTGACAATTTCTTCCAATGGAAGGAGGAGGATAAAATTTTTGCATTAAATACCAAACTAATATCGCAAGCAGCAATCGCCCTTAAGCTAAATACTGGCGAAACCTTCGATCAGATTGTCAAAAATCTCTCTCTGAGATTTAGCACTGGTGTATCACTTGCAAACCATTGGCAAAAGTTGAACAACATTGATTACAATACACACGATATTTTGATTTTTTTCGACAACATGGAGATAACATTTGGAGAATGTTTTCCCACCAAAGATATTGAAAACATTCGCGACACAATCTTGTTGTCTATTACGATAGATAAACTTCCACCGCACATTAAAAGAGCTGTCCTGGCTAACGATCCAAAAACTTACGCAGAAGCGAAAAGAACTGCCATTCTTGAGCACAATGCTTGGCTCGCCATAACTCCCCAGTCCAGCGAAATGCCTGCAATTGCAAACACGTTGCAGTCACCTGAAATGCAACAAATACAAAGTAAAATTGATTTTTTGGAAGAGGAATTGCTAAAATTCAAATTGGAAAATGAAAATTTAGAAAATTGGAGAAAAATTCCAGAATGTTATTCATGTGGCAAAAGAGGCCATATTCAAAGAAATTGTTTTTTTAGAGAAGATTTTGAACAAGAGAGACAAATAACACAAAAACTGAAATCTAATAACCGCCAGAATAAAAGATTCAGACAATTTAGTCAGGAAGGTAGAAGGAATGACAACCTTGAACAACATCCCATTGAAAATCCTTCATATCCTGCATACAATCCAAAAATTAGGGACACAATTGTAACATCACTGACTGATGAAAATTTAGGATCCTTAGAACCGGTTAGAAATAATATTGGAAATACTTTGGTTACAATAGGTGAACAGGTGATCCCTAGTAAAACACCCATCGTAAATACTTCCATTTTTGGGACAAATGTTCCACTCCTTGTTGACACTGGAGCATGCCTTAGCTTAATTTCAAGGGACATTTTGAAACAAATTCCTTTTAAAGTCCAAATAAACCCAGCTCAATTGACCGTATCACTTGTTACAGGAGACTTTATGCGACTAACTGAAAAAGTCACACTCCCTACCATCATAAATGGAGTTGAATACAAAATTACATATCATTTGGTTAATAATCTAAAATCTCAAAATTATAAAGGAATCCTAGGGATTGACTTTCTTTCTTGCCAAAATTTTATGATACATTGTAATAAGGGAACAATTGAAAATAATGCATCTAATTTATCAGCAATACCGAAAAGAGAAGTTCCAAAAATTGTACAATGGGAAGATCAATATAATGAAAAAATAATCCCTGAATCACAGGAAATTATTAAACAAAAAGAAGATAGAATAAAAAGTTTAGAAAACCTACATCTGGCAAACAAGAAAAGAATTGATGAGGGAAATAAAAGATGGATTGAATTAGCAAACTCTTATGAAAAAGAAATATATGATTTAAAAAACTATTGTAAAGAATTAGAAAATGACAATCATGAACTGTCTCAAAATTTAAAGGCAGCTTGCCGAGATGTTAACTTTTTGAAAAACAAACTTTCAAATTTCCAACAAAATTGTTTTCAGTCATATAAAAATAATAGAAGGAACAACCATCAAAGATTTAACAGAAATTTAAGAAATCAGAATCGAAGTAAATCCTTTTATAATACCCAATATGGAGTGAAACCATCTTGTCCTCCATTTCAACAACAGGAAAGTAGCTATGGCACAAATAGATTTCGCAATGAGTTTCATCATCAGAATCCCATAAATCCAAATATAATACAAGGTCAACAGATAAAAGAAAAATTTGAAAAAGCTTTCAATTCAATCAACAATCAGAAATCTCTCAAAACTGACATTGATATTTGTAAACAAGTTGCACAAAGTAATAATCAAAATTTCCATAATTTAGATCTAAAAGTACAACAAAATTCTAATCCTGAAAATAACAAAATGCAACAAATGTCACAACCTTGTATGGATAAATTTAAAAGTGAAGAAAAAGAAAATATAGATGAATCCGTAGAGTCAGATGACTTGTATGAAAATCAACAATCTCATGCAGATCAAATGCAACTTTTAAAAGATTTTGAAAAAATTACTGTACAAATTTTAGAAGTACATAAGAAAACACAGAGCATGTATGATACCAAAGACTTTAAGTCAATTCCACATATTTTGGAAGAGGTAACTCAACTTTTGTGCACACTAGATGCCCTTCAGTTACATGATAATCAATTTGTAAGACAACATAGAAGATCTCACATAGAACGATTAAATGCTATAGCAGATGATCTCCAAAACACACTAGAGGAGCAAAATATGGAAATTTCAAGGGAAGAAAAAGTCACTAGTCCTCTAAATGCTATTAGCATCTGTACTGATAAGGTGAATAATGCATCTAACAGCAAGGAAAAAAATGCTCTGATACCAATTGAGGAAATACAGAAAATCATAAAGGAACAGAAAACTGACCCACATTGCATAAAAATTCGAAGAGCTGTTGAGGAAGGTAGTCAACCTCCAGCATATAAACATATAAATTTTCTTATATACAACGATGCTTTCTATGCTAAAAACAAGAGGCATAACCATGTTCAGAAATCATTCGCACATGAAAGATTAGTAGCTCCAAATTCGTGCATACCTACATTATACAAGTTATTTAACACATCCACAAATTCAACCCGATGTGAACTGTCAAGAATTATGTCAGATATCAAAAGAAACTTTTTTGTGCCAAATTTGAAAAAAGGTATGATAAATCTGATATCCAGTTGCGACGTTGAAAGAAAATGTGTGAAACCCAGAAACGTGAAAGTAAACAATTCTCGGAAAATTCATACTCTGGATGAGTTGACTGGAAGTTCACACTGGTGCCAAAATACAAGTAAAATAATCAACTATTCCAAAATCAGAAAGGCACAGAATTTTCGAGAAAAACCAAAATTCAATATTTTCAGAGGCACTCCCCAACTTCAAGAGTGGAGTTTTCCCAAGACCTCATCTGTGGCAAAACAGCCCAGAAAGCCATCGTATGTGCAGAGAACGTCGACAGCTCAGTCACACCAGCTGAGATCTCGCACATTTACGAATAACAAATATTAAAGGGAAATGATCCATTTTTTTTTGTGTATATACGGGTATTTTTTTTTAAGGAAAAAGTAATTTTTTTTTTTTGTTTATTTAAAAAAAAAAAAAAAAAAAAGTAAATTGAAAATAATTGTATTAAAATAAAGAATTTTTTTGTATAAAGGTTTAAATTGAATTTTTTTTTTTGGAAAAAGTGAATTTTTTTTTTGAGGAAAAGTAAAATGTTTTAAAATTGTATTTTTTTATGAAGTTATAAAAGAACTTTCACATTTTTTTTGGAAGTCTGATTTCCGTGAGTACTCACACCTCTGGAACTTTGGCCATAGCCAAACCATTTTTTTTTATTTGTGTTTGTTGTTTTACCGTGCACGACTTGTATTTAAATATAATGTGATATAAATATTTTGTGTATAGGTATAATACATTTTTTTAGCTGCAGCTAGTTATTGTAAATGAATATGTATTGTATTAATATGTGATATTGTATATAAATTGTAGTAGAAAGATTGAAAAAGAATGTAAGTATTTTGAATATCTGAAGATTAGTACAAGTCTCAAATGGATGTAAGTAATATTGGTATAAATGGAATATTGTTACTTGTATTATATATATATTGTATTTTTTTTAAAGACATCTCACCCAGTTAGGTTATTCTAAAATTGATATTTTTTTTTGCGCAATGTTCATGACAATCTGATATGCAATAGTGATGAGATTTTTAATTTTTGAATTGAAACACATTGAGGAAAATTTGAAAAACTCAACCCCCTCACTTTTATCTAGCATGTAAGGACTTCTTTGGTGAAAATGTGTGTATGAATGGGACACAAATGTAGATTGAATGAATCAAATTTTTCACATCTGTCCTTGTTTTCGTTGAATTTCTGGGTTGAGAAACACACATATTTTGGAAATGAGAATTAATTGCATTTGACAATCCTATTTGCATAACAGATCCTAAATTTTTATTTCAAATTTTTTGTGGCATATTTTTTATCCAGGAAATTGTTGTTTTTTTTTTATGTCACCGCTTTATTTTTAGGCATTTTTGGAATATATTTTTTTTGGTTAGTCTTTGTTCTGTACCAGAACAAATCCTCGTTTGCGGCGGGGATATGTTATGAAATGCTTGCCTTGTTTAATTATTTTCTTTCAAAATTTAATTGTCCGCAAATTCTAATTCACTTTCGATTCTAAAACTTGTCCTCAGAAATTTATTCCAAATTGATAAAGCGCCATTTCTGTATTCGGCCCTTTTGGATATTTCCCGCCAGTTTCGGTAAACCTTGGCGTAGTAATTTGTCACGCGTTTTAGTACATGTACTTCGTATTTGCATTTCATATTCCTTAACATTGGAACTATTTTTCTTTGCGTCATGAACGCGTAATAACATTAAAGATGCTTAAGTCTGTTTTCGGTGAATAGTTTTAATTGGCGATGTGACGCGGACGGGGTAGGACGCGCTTTGCCTACGGAGGCAACAGAATGAGAATTCTAATTCGAAAGTTCTAAGATGTTTTAAATTAAATGTAATTAAGATTTTATCAGGTAGATCTATTTCAGAGGTGAGATGATCATGGAAGGATATTTTATCGAAATTTGATTCTATGGAGTTTTGTTAATGACTTTCGTTTTCAAAGTCAAGTTGCTTGTTCCTGTCATAAAGTAAATTATGTTCGAATTAAATAAATATATTGGAATTTAAAAGTCAAGATTGTTTCGTCTTATTCTTCAAATGCTTTCATCACCTGCATCCCGGGGTATTCATCAAAAGCGTGTTCTCGTCGACTATCTCCAATTCCGGAATAATCCGTCATCCCGAAGTATCTGAATACTTCTCGTAGTTTTCGATTTACGAATATACACACAACGCAAAAGGAGTTCAGTGATGCTTCATCACCACCCAGCGACCACTTATTCCGACACGAGCCGCAACATATGATGCCCACTACGTTCCACAACAAAGGGTGACCGCGACAGCTTATAACAAATGGAGCTTATAACAATTGGTGCCGCTCCCATTTCATTACAATACCATGCCGGAGGTTTAGGTCTTATCGACTCGGTACTCCACTCAACAACCCACATTGCGTACGGACGGACTCGGGGCTCTCTCCCTGGAAACATCTTCGAACTCACGTCGACGCGGGACTTTGCCCCCAGGTTGAGTTACCGTGTCGTGAGGGTCGGGGGAGATGTTACCGTCGCCACCTCGGTGATTGGGTCTTCGACTTCGTTGGTACCGAGCCTCTTCGCCTGCTGCCGCCGTTGACTGACCGGGAGCCTCCTGTTCCGGTTGCCTGGAGACCGATGTGAAAGAAGATCGTGATGAAGCAGATCCCTGTGCGGGACGTTGCTCGAACCCTTCGAACCGTCCTGCCGCCTCTCCTTGGTCGGGGGAAGTTTTTCCCCGAGGGAACTCTGACGGATGGTTGGTCTTCGATCCTTATGAGTCCTTCCTGATATGGAGGTAAGCGAACTTTCAATTGGAGGCTGCTGCCTCGACCGTCTTGGGTTCCAGTGAAGTGACCCGCCTGATGATTGATCTCAAGTTTCCTCAAGAGCTGATTTAATAGCAAAATAATGCTTTGAAGTAAATTAGTTAAATTGAATCAAATTGATAATTAAGCGTTCCTCGAGTGTGTGATTCCTCTCCTTGACCATACCAGTGTTTTAATAAGTGTATCTGTTATATGTAAAATTTGGAATTAATAATACTTTGAATAGATATTTTAATGCCGGCAAAGAGCCGATGATTTTTGGATGGAAACGGTCCAGTGGTTTTAATTCTAGTATAATTCTGTAATTGAATGCTAACTCCTTTTTTCTAAATATTTAAATAAATGAAGATTAGAAATTAAATTAAGTCTTTATTTGTGTTGATTATGTATTTTTCAGCTTGGTGGAGTTCCTGAGGTAAAGGTTTGGTTTCTGTTTACCTTGGTTTTTGGTTGGATTTTCCCTCACAGGTCATCAGTTGGAATCCTCCAACTGACGGGAGGTGTGTTTCGAACCTGGGTATGAAATTTGGAGAAAGTTAGACTTTCTCGGTCAGCCGTGTCTGGCGGGAATCCGTTGCGAGATGCCCTCGGAACCCGTTATGACAATTGGTGCCTTTGACCTTCCCTCTCGAGCACCTGTGTTTTTAAAATTTTGTTGTATGGAGTTTTGAAATTTTTGGTGAAACTGGACCGTTGGTATGGTTTGAGTTTTGGTTTTGAGAGTTGCACACTTTTGTATTGAAAATTTGTATGCATTATTTATGAAATTATTGTAAAAAAGTATTTATACAGAAAATTAATTTAAAATGTGTGAAATCTTGGTGAAAAGTGGCATGGTGTAAAACGAAAATGCTTGGTGTACAATGAAAATGGTTAAAAATACAGTTTTGAAAAATTGTTTAGAATCTGAAAATTTTTATGATAAATGAAAATTACTAACTATAATAATATATAAAGCTGTTAAAAGTGAAAATTTAATTAAAGAATTACTTTAAAAATTGAATTTAAATGGTATAAAATTCTAAAGTGAGAAATGGTTTCGATTTGAGATTTTGTGGAATTCTTCTGTTTTGGTCCTAAATTTTGAAAGTATTAATGTGTGAGATTTAAGAATTTGCTGTAATTTTATCTTCGAGCTCTGTTGAGCAATTTTCCCATTAAGAAAAAAAAAAAAAAAAGAGAGAAAAATTGGGTTGGCAATTTTTGAAACTCCGTGTGTTTAGTTTTGTTTTAATGTGAGATTGAAAATTTGGGCCGGGAATGGAGGCCGTCTTCTGAATTTCATTTGAAAAATAAAATAAAATCTGTGTAAATTGAAATATTAACTGCTTAACTTAAATCTAAATCGAAAGTACACCTGCATTGAAATGACAATCCTTAATTATGACTACCAGATTGTGACTACATGAATATGACTTGTGTTATTGAAATAACATCTGAAATATAGAATAAATTTAGTTCATTTAATGTGAAAAAAGTATGTGTTGAAAAATATTGTGAAGTGAAAAATATAAAGTATTGGTTGTTTGTATGTGCAGAGTTTCACATAGCCAGTTTTGAAAAAAAAAAAAAAAAATGGTGCAAAAGTTGCACGGAACGGAAAAATTCTATATTTGTTTATTTATTATGACTTGTTGAGGGGTGTATAATAGAGTGATATAAAGTAATAATACATATGAAGTAGCTGACAGTAAAATGTTTTAAGAAATGTTTTAAACTTTGAAGAATGTGTGAAAATTAAGAATTAAGAAATTGGTTAAATTAAAACTTGACATTAATTAAATTGAAAATTAAAGTTGATATATAAGAAAGTTAAATGTAAATATTTGTTTAAAAGAACTTTTGTTTTGAAATTTGGGAATTCCTTTCGTTTCGGTTTCGAATTTTTGTTTGAGTTAAGGTGAGGAGATTCGCTGCGAGAAGAAAAAAAAAAAAGTTTATTTCGACGAGCTCATTGAGCCCTTTCCCAAATGAAAAAAAAATAAGAATGGAATTTGGGGTTATATAAATGCTTAAATTAAATATTTGAATTTAAATAATACTAAGATATTAAATACTGAAATATTAAATAGTTAAATGATTTGATTTTACACCCTGTGTTTTATAACAACTAATTATGACATATAAGATTTGACAAATATAATGAGTTTAAAAATAAAAATAATTACGTGAGAAAATAAAAAAAAAATTCCGTGTGAAAAAAGTTTGTTGTTGTGTAGCCAAGAGAGCACACAGGTTTTGAGTTCTGTATGACAGACAGACTCAAGTTGTTGGACCAAATATATAAATTTGAGCTTTGATGAAAAAAATATATGATAATATAAAATAAAGGTCCTGTTTGATCACGTAAATTATTGAATAAAATAAATGAGTTGTGAATTGTTTATGGTAAACTGAAATAGAATAGAAATAATTGATTTACATATGAGTCATTATATTGACACATATTTGATAATGATATTTACAAATGAAATATTAAATAAGTACATAAAAATATATAAAGTGAAAAATTGTGTATTATCAAAATGAAATGTATGTACTGTGTCATTTCAATAATTCGGGGATGAGCCAGGAAATTTTTGAAAAAGGGGTAAATTTATTGAAAAATGTTGACTTAGAATTGAGAGATGAAATTTTGACTTGAATAAATTGAATTGTTGTGGAACTTTTGAGAAAAAAAAAATGAAAAATCTGTTTCCACAGTTTTATATTGAGAATAAATAGTAATTTTATGAAAAATGATATTTTTGAAAAGTCAACTTGTGAGAATGTGTTTGTGTGGGACTGAGAGCCATGTTTGTATATTTATTTTCCCTGAGTGCTTGTGAGTGATTGAAATTGATTTTGTTTGCCTCAGGATGATTAAATGAAATGATTGATTCTCCACCTGTTTGTTTTTGCCTCCTTGCTAAAAAAATTTTGCATCCAAACATTTTGCTAAATATTTGTTTTCGTGTCTTGACCTTCCTAAGTTCTGTTGTGTTGTGAATGTTGACGGCTTAGCTACCCGTTTTTCACTTGTGTTTGGTTGACTGTGCATGCCAGTCAATGTTTGTTGCTCGAAATTGCCTCACAAACAATTTTGAGGAGTGTTGAATGTCTTGGGTTGGAATTGATTTTGTTTGGTTGGAATGTTACTTAATATTAAGAACTGTTGTTTTCGTGGGTTGATCCCCCTTTGCACTCATCTGTGTTAATTTCGGTAGCAATAAAAAGTCTTGCTCAAAAAGAAAAAGTAAAAAAAAATTTTGTTTCGGGAAGAACTGTTGGTCAGAATATTTGCTCAATTCCGTATTGTGTCCAGCGAGTTTTTGTTGAAAAGTTGAAAATTCTGTCAGAATGAGTTGCTCGCAGGTGAGGTATTGAAAAATGAAATGTTGAAAATTTGAAAATATAATGTTGAAATTTTAAAGAGAAATTGTGGAGAAATGTTTTAAAAATAAGAAAAATGAAATGATTTAATTTGAAAATATTTTGAGAAAAGTCGAAAAGTGACTTATTTATTAACGTTGATATTGAATTTAAAGTTTGAAATGTATTTTCGGCCTCAGAATTCCCTTGATCCCCCTTTGGTATTGAATACGAAAAATAATATTGTTTCTGAAATTAATTACATAAAGAAATTGAAAGTTCCATTCCTGGGCTCTGGGTTTTCGATTGAGTTTAAAAGAGCTGTGTTTACTTCAGCCGATAATGAGCTGACGCCGAATGTGTAAACAAAATGTTCTCTCCCCCCGTGCTAGACATTCCTGCATGGTGCAGAGCGAAAATGTTTTATTTTGATGACGTATAAGAAACATTTGACCTACTTTCGATAAGTTTTGGTTTAAAGTGTAGAAGTAGAATTTTTTAATTGTATGACTGAGTTGAAATGAATGCTCGCTTTAACATCGAAAAACATATTAACTGAATTAGAATTTGAATATTAAAAGATATTGCATTATAAAATAACTGAATGTGGAAATATTTTAAAAACTTAGAATAATTTTGCGACTCCGGTTGGTAATATGAAATATTTAGAAAAAAAATATAATAAAATAATTGAATGGAGTCTGGTTTTGTGGAAATTTGAATTAGAGTAGAGGAACTCTAAATTTACTCACAAATATAATATTGATGTGTGGAAAGTGAATCCACAAATAATTAATGCAAATTGAAATATTCTAAGATTATATAATGATTTATTTACTGGAAATGTGGAACGGAATAGAGTAAAGAAACTCTTAAGTTAATTACGTTAATAAAACATTGAGAATTGTTCCACAGTTTGAATTTAAATGAAATAAGAACATTTAAAAGTTTATTTACTTTGTGTGGAAATCTTGAATGAGTCAGTGAACTCTAATTTTATTACGAGAAATGTTGAATTTTTAAATTGGATTCCACAAGTTAATTTACTTGATAATAATTTTGAATTTTACTTTACATATTTACTTTCTGAAATCCATACTTAAAAATATTTTGATTTGAATTTAAGAATTTTAATTTGAAAACTTAATGATTAATTATAAAAATAAACTTTGGATTTCATTTAATTAGGAGTTGCACATTTAAATTTTTTGTTTGCACTTAATAAATTGACATTGAGAATTGGTGCAAAAGTGAAATAACATTGAGAAAAAGATTTTTTCTTTAAATGATTGAATTTCGTCCTTGACTTCAAATAACTTAATTACATCTTTGGCAGGCAACTTAAACTTAAATTTTAAAGAAATATATTGAATTTAAAAATAATTTAGTGAAATTAAATGAAAATTAGTGAATTTTGAGATGACACTTATTTATTCACAAATGTTTGAAATTTTGAAAAATTGGTACTTTAATGATTTGTTATTTACGAATAATTTAAGAATTTGGTAATATTCAGATATTGATAATAATGAGAAATTAGAAATTGATTTAAGAAAATTGAAATTTTGATCTGTGGTTTTGATGTTGATTGGGGAGTGGCGAAAAATTTGTATTGAAATTTTAAGATATTTTTACTTGGTGGCAAAGCTTAGTCAACTTCATGAGAAAAAGAAAAGATATTAATACATAAGAAATGATTATTACAAAAAAATGAGTGGATTGAAGTTAAAAATTTGATTTTCGTGCCCGTGCCTGTAGAGCACTGATGAAATTGAGGCACTTGTTGTTTATGAAACAAAATATTTTATTTTCGGTGTGAACCGGTGGTGACAGAAAAATTTTTGGGTGTTTTCTCCGTGACTCGGTTGGTTCTCGAAAAGTGAGACCAAATTAAATTGCATATTGTTGTGTTGTACATAACTTGAAGTAATATAAAAACTGTTTTTTTTACATGTGTAGTAGGATTGTGGAATGGGTCATCCTTGTTTTAGGCCTATTTCGGAACTTTTGCCCTGCAAGTGTTGAGTGTTGCCCGCATTCTGTTCTTGTAGGTGTGGCGGTGTTTACGTGTGCGCACTGCCTTTCTTCTAAATTTCTTTAAAATTGCTGACACCAGTACTTGGAGCTGGTTTGTCGGTTGCTTCGGGGATGTTCCAAATTCCATTGAGTGGTAAAAGAGAATGATTATTTGGAATGAGAAGTGTATATAAATGTGGTTGTGGAGAAAACTCTCCTGTGTTTTGTCTATATATATATCCTTTGATGTTATTGAGAGAAAGAATCTCTTGATAATTATTTGCATATTTAATCGCATATAATTCAATACATATATTATATTTACATATTTAATTATTTAATCTTTTGATGTTGAGAAAAATTTCTTGACATATTTATTCAGTGTATATTTTCATGTGTTTTTTTGCGAGTCACAGGACTTTGGAGAAAATGATTTCGAATATTGAGAAAAAAATATAAATGATCACAGTGTGTTGAGTTTGGCTATGTCACCCGGTCACCCTTGTTGACTGCTTGCCACAGTTGTTTACAATTGATTATATTGGGGAAAAAAAAAAAAAGAAATAATTTAATTTCGAGATGAAATTTTTTGAATGTGGATGTGTTTTCGACCACTGATTCCCCTTTTCTGCCACATGATCTGGTTAAATAGTTTAAATAATAATGTTATAATTATAGAATGATAATTTGGAAAAAGTGTCATAAATTGATAAAAGAATGATTTGAATATTAAATGAGATGTATGATTTTGGAAATATTGTTAAAAATTAAAATGATAATTAATTAATAATTTAAACATTTGAATTGAAAATTGTATAATATTATAAAATGGTATTATGGTAAGAATACCTGTGTCATGAATGTTGCCTGCTCGCTGCCTCTTTGTAAGAGGAATGAAAATACTTTTGTGTCAAATGGACACCTTTTGATTGTCAATGGACTGTTGTTCGCCACTGGACCAGGTTGGTATAAAAATTTTATTTGTCTTGGTATGGTCACTTAAATTGAATCTGTATATTATTTAAAATAGTTATTTATAAATTCTGTGTCTATTTAGACAAGCCTTGGGCCACACTCTTGCTGCTGTATATAATTGAAGAAAACCTTGTGTGGTCATTAAATTTTATTGCAATATAAAGAAAATGAAACTTAATATTATTATTGAAGAATGTTCTGCTGACCACTTGTAAATATAATTGCTGGAAATTTAATTATTTAAAGAATGTGAAATAATATTTGAGAATTTAAAAAGCAGATAATTGAAAATAATTTATAATTTGAATTAATCGAAAATTTTATTTGAAAAATTTATTTTAACTTTTGTGCTGACTTGAGGGTTAGTTTTGTAAATATTTATTTAATTTAATTGAATTTAATTGAAAGAATTTTATTGAAATTTTAATGTAATCATTTAATATTTTTGGAAATTCACTTAAAGTGAAAATTTTTGTGAAGGGCTTGTATTCATTAGGATTTTGACTCATTTGCAGTCACTTTTAGGTTTCTTTTGGCCCTGGTTCTTCGACATGCGCCCATGTGGGATGGTGTTCGTGTCAAGAACCCTTGATGTAGTTCGCGGCTGCATCTTTTCAAAATTTTGTTGAAATTTTTTCTTGAAGGTACCTTGGACTTCAAGGAGCCTGATGTCTACTTGCTCCTGCTGGTGTGGATAAAAAAAAATCCTCCCTTGTCGAATTTTTTTTCTCCGGAGGGAGGGGGAGTCTGTCGTGACGGAATTCGTCACTCCTTTGTAAATTATATAATATCTGTACTTTTTAAACTCTTATTTAATTAATTTGTGTCCTGGAACCCTCTCGTCATTTTATCTTATTTAAATATCTGAATCTGTTTCGAATTGTGGCCATTTTCATGCTATAATAATTTCTCTCACACTCGAGGAACAACGTACGTCGCTCAAGGTCGCACTTGCTTGCGGGTGGAGACAGTTGTCTCCATGTTTTTTCGCTTTGTTGGGTGATGCAATCTTGTGCTGGGTTTCGTGTGGTTATACACGTGCCTTGAAATTCGTCGGTTGAAGGGGGCGGATCCCTGGATGTGTTTGAAAGCAGTGAAGTTTTGTATTGGAAGAAAGGAGAAGTTGTGAGCCCTTGATATTTTTGATTGGACGGGTTCTGGATCCATCTGGAATGTATTTAAGCTGAGTGATTCTGGACTCGGGGCTCTCTCCCTGGAAACATCTTCGAACTCACGTCGACGCGGGACTTTGCCCCCAGGTTGAGTTACCGTGTCGTGAGGGTCGGGGGAGATGTTACCGTCGCCACCTCGGTGATTGGGTCTTCGACTTCGTTGGTACCGAGCCTCTTCGCCTGCTGCCGCCGTTGACTGACCGGGAGCCTCCTGTTCCGGTTGCCTGGAGACCGATGTGAAAGAAGATCGTGATGAAGCAGATCCCTGTGCGGGACGTTGCTCGAACCCTTCGAACCGTCCTGCCGCCTCTCCTTGGTCGGGGGAAGTTTTTCCCCGAGGGAACTCTGACGGATGGTTGGTCTTCGATCCTTATGAGTCCTTCCTGATATGGAGGTAAGCGAACTTTCAATTGGAGGCTGCTGCCTCGACCGTCTTGGGTTCCAGTGAAGTGACCCGCCTGATGATTGATCTCAAGTTTCCTCAAGAGCTGATTTAATAGCAAAATAATGCTTTGAAGTAAATTAGTTAAATTGAATCAAATTGATAATTAAGCGTTCCTCGAGTGTGTGATTCCTCTCCTTGACCATACCAGTGTTTTAATAAGTGTATCTGTTATATGTAAAATTTGGAATTAATAATACTTTGAATAGATATTTTAATGCCGGCAAAGAGCCGATGATTTTTGGATGGAAACGGTCCAGTGGTTTTAATTCTAGTATAATTCTGTAATTGAATGCTAACTCCTTTTTCCTAAATATTTAAATAAATGAAGATTAGAAATTAAATTAAGTCTTTATTTGTGTTGATTATGTATTTTTCAGCTTGGTGGAGTTCCTGAGGTAAAGGTTTGGTTTCTGTTTACCTTGGTTTTTGGTTGGGTTTTCCCTCACAGGTCATCAGTTGGAATCCTCCAACTGACGGGAGGTGTGTTTCGAACCTGGGTATGAAATTTGGAGAAAGTTAGACTTTCTCGGTCAGCCGTGTCTGGCGGGAATCCGTTGCGAGATGCCCTCGGAACCCGTTATGACACATGTGTTGCCCACATCAGATTTTTTCCTATGTTTCCAGGTTAAGAAAATATAAAATTTCTTATACATTTAGATGTTTTCGTTCGAAATTCAAGAAATGTATTTGGTTCTAGATTGTTCTTTAACAAAATCCGAAAAAAGTTGCATAATAATTCACTAATATGTGTAGCTGCTATCGTATACACAAGAAATCGACTACAAATAGACGGACGTTATTCTATAAATAGTCAAAACGTGTTCAGGAAGATCTTAAAATTCATAGTGGCATCAAAAAATTTCGCGAAAACAACACTTTCTGGATATAATGTTCTGGATACAATGTAGTATTAGAAAGTAACAAGAAAGATCAATCACGCATAAAGCATTGATTATGAAACACTTGCCAATTTCAATGCAATTTTATTTAAACAACTCTAAAATGCAATACATTCCACGGTAATATTTTTAAAATTATCACAATACTCCATTAAATTAATATATTTGAAAACTTAAAACTTCATCGAGAAAAAAACTTTATTCAAATGACGGCATTGAAATATATATTGCCTGGTTTAATCATTTCTAAAATACGATACATTCCTCGGTAATATTTTTAAAATTATCATAATATTACAATAATTTATTATATTTGAAAACTTCATCGAAAACAAATAAACTTTATTCAAATGACGTCATCGAAATATAAATCGCCTGGCTCTCTCTATGAAAGCAGCATTTCATTCATTAACTTTTTCCTATTTCTTTCATTCTTCACAATACTACAATAATTTATTTTATTTAAAAACTTAAAACCATGGAGGTTCAAGTAATTTAACTCTATGCTTAAAACTTCATCGAAAAAATCGTCTTTCTCTATGTAAAATCAATGAATGTTTCATTCATGTCAGATATATTGCAGAATCCATGGGCAAAATAATTTTGCGTTTAAGAAATGCAGCAATTCTTATACAACTCTTTCTACATTTTTTGATGTTTACATTCCTCATAAGGGAAAATTAGGCTTCGTTGTAGAAATAATCAAAGTTGGATGATCATTTAAAGTCAAATATATTGTAATTGCGTTGCTTCAGAATGTAGATTTACAGAATTTAAGCAAAAATAAAGCGGTTTTAGGACGGATACAACACTAAATATGAATTAAAAAGAACTTTAAAAATCACGATTTTGACACAAGACGGATGCCATGTTTTAATTTTGAGTGGGTCAAGTAATCTCTTCATATAAACATATAATTATTATTCTAATTTTTATTTAAAACACTACTGAATATAACTAAAAATATATTTTATATATTTTATGGAATCATTTGAATATTTCCTAAAACTTTCGAAGCAATTTGTGAATTTTGAATTCGCTTAAAAAATGTTTGAAAAATTATGTCCCATACGGTTCAATGTATTTCATTTTTTCAACCCGGGTTCAATCCAAAACTAATTGGGTGATATTATTCATTTATCTTCCAATAGATCCCACAGACAGTCTGAACAGCATACTAAAATTTAATTTTGATAAAGTCATTTTTACGGCTGTTATCGTGCTAACGGACAGACAGACAGACAGAATGAACAAAGTTATAAATACTTTTCAACCATGTTGTAAAGTGTTAAAAATACAGAATTTCTGTTGCGTACTCGTCACATATCCATAGACTCTCTTTACAACAGTTATCTATATTTTATGCATTAGAATTTAAGACAGGGAAACTTAACTCTCTGTCTGAAGCTTAACTCTCAGAGATAGGGAAACTTAACTCTCAAGAAATATAGTTGCAATATGTTAATGAGTTTTATTTTGTTTATTAGCATATAGCACTGAGCGTTGAAAATAATCGTTTGAGTCGAACATCCAAGTTTCGTTTAAATCTGTCTAATGGTCGGCTGAGATCTTCAACATTTCCTAAATTCTAGAGAATTCGGAAATATGTTTTGGAAACAGTTATTTTCTTCGACTTCAAGTGGAAAATGAAAAATATGGTTTAATCAATATCTGTCGATACCATGGACGATACCATAAACGTGTAAATATTTTGTTTTTTATGTCACAGGAGAGATACTTGAAAGGCTGGAAAGGCTTTTGGAAAAAAACAGAATTTTCTTTTGCCCTCGGTGTAAATATGAAATTCCTATTTTACTGGGTTTTGGGAAATCTTTTTGAACCTATATCCCTATTTTCTCCACCTCGGATGTATCTCGAAAATTATCTCCGTTGGCTTTAGTCCCTTGCTCCAAAATATGAATATAGGAAGGTTTAGAAGAGTATTTTCAAACTCATAACCCTATTTTCTCTGTCTTGGGTGTATCTCGAAAATTAGCTTCGATAGGTTTTTTCCCATGCCCGCATCAAGAAAAGTAGGAGAGTTTAGAAGAGTATTTGAGTATTTTCAAACTCCTAACCCTATTTTCTCTGCCTTGGGCGTATCTGGAAAATTAACTTCGATAGGTTTTATCCCATGCCAGCGCGAAGAAAAGTAGGATAGTTTGGAAGAGTCTTTTCAAACTCCTAACCCTGTTTTCTCTGCCTTGGGTGTAACTCGAAAATTAGCTTCGATAGGTTTTATCCCAGGCTCGCATCAAGAAAAGTAGGATAGTTTGGAAGAGTCTTTTCAAACTCATAACCCTATTGTCTCTGCCTTGGGCGTATCTGGAAAATTAACTTCAACAGGTTTTATCCCATGCCCGCACCAAGAAAAGTAGGATAGTTTGGAAGAGTTTTTTCAAACTCATAACTCTATTGTGTCTGCCTTGGGCGTATCTGGAAAATTAACTTCGATAGGTTTTATCCCATGTCCGCACCAAGAAAAGTAGGATATTTTGGAAGAGTCTTTTCAAACTCCTAACCCTATTTTCTCTGCCTTGGGCGTAACTCGAAAGTTAGCTTCGACAGGTTTTATCCCAGGCTCGCATCAAGAAAAGTAGGATAGTTTGGAAGAGTCTTTTCAAACTCATAACCCTATTGTCTCTGCCTTGGACGTATCTGGAAAATTAACTTCGATAGGCTTTATCCCATGCCCGCACCAAGAAAAGTAGGATAGTTTGGAAGAGTCTTTTCAAACTCCTAACACTAATTTCTCTGCCTTGGGCGTAACTCGAAAATTAGCTTCGATAGGTTTTATCCCAGGCTCGCATCAAGAAATGTAGGATAGTTTGGAAGAGTTTTTTCAAACTCATAACCCTATTGTCTCTGCCTTGGGCGTATCTGGAAAATTAACTTCGATAGGCTTTATCCCATGCCCGCACCAAGAAAAGTAGGATAGTTTGGAAGAGTCTTTTCAAACTCCTAACACTAATTTCTCTGCCTTGGGCGTAACTCGAAAATTAGCTTCGATAGGTTTTATCCCAGGCTCGCATCAAGAAATGTAGGATAGTTTGGAAGAGTTTTTTCAAACTCATAACCCTATTGTCTCTGCCTTGGACGTATCTGGAAAATTAACTTCGATAGGCTTTATCCCATGCCCGCACCAAGAAAAGTAGGATAGTTTGGAAGAGTCTTTTCAAACTCCTAACCCTAATTTCTCTGCCTTGGGCGTAACTCGAAAATTAGCTTTGATAGGTTTCATCCCAGGCTCGCATCAAGAAAAGTAGGATAGTTTGGAAGAGTCTTTTCAAACTCCTAACACTATTTTCTCTGCCTTGGGCGTAACTCGAAAATTAGCTTCGATAGGTTTTATCCCAGGCTCGCATCAAGAAAAGTAGGATAGTTTGGAAGAGTCTTTTCAAACTCATAACCCTATTGTCTCTGCGTAGGGCGTATCTGGAAAATTAACTTCGATAGGTTTTATCCTAGGCTCGCATCAAGAAAAGTAGAATAGTTTGGAAGAGTCTTTTCAAACTCATAACCCTATTGTCTCTGCGTAGGGCGTATCTGGAAAATTAACTTCGATAGGTTTTATCCTAGGCCCGCACTAAGAAACGTAGGATAGTTTGGAAGAGTCTTTTCAAACTCCTAACCCTATTTTCTCTGCCTTGGGCGTAACTCGAAAATTAGCTTCGATAGGTTTTATCCCAGGCTCGCATCAAGAAAAGTAGGATATTTTGGATGAGTCTTTTCAAACTCATAACCCTATTGTCTCTGCCTTGGGCGTATCTGGAAAATTAACTTCAATAGGTTTTATCCCATGCCCGCACCAATAAAAGTAGGATAGTTTGGAAGAGTTTTTTCAAACTCATAACTCTATTGTGTCTGCCTTGGGCGTATCTGGAAAATTAACTTCGATAGGTTTTATCCCATGTCCGCACCAAGAAAAGTAGGATATTTTGGAAGAGTCTTTTCAAACTCCTAACCCTATTTTCTCTGCCTTGGGCGTAACTCGAAAGTTAGCTTCGACAGGTTTTATCCCAGGCTCGCATCAAGAAAAGTAGGATAGTTTGGAAGAGTCTTTTCAAACTCATAACCCTATTGTCTCTGCCTTGGACGTATCTGGAAAATTAACTTCGATAGGCTTTATCCCATGCCCGCACCAAGAAAAGTAGGATAGTTTGGAAGAGTCTTTTCAAACTCCTAACCCTAATTTCTCTGCCTTGGGCGTAACTCGAAAATTAGCTTTGATAGGTTTTATCCCAGGCTCGCATCAAGAAAAGTAGGATAGTTTGGAAGAGTTTTTTCAAACTCATAACCCTATTGTCTCTGCCTTGGGCGTATCTGGAAAATTAACTTCGATAGGCTTTATCCCATGCCCGCACCAAGAAAAGTAGGATAGTTTGGAAGAGTCTTTTCAAACTCCTAACCCTAATTTCTCTGCCTTGGGCGTAACTCGAAAATTAGCTTTGATAGGTTTCATCCCAGGCTCGCATCAAGAAAAGTAGGATAGTTTGGAAGAGTCTTTTCAAACTCCTAACACTATTTTCTCTGCCTTGGGCGTAACTCGAAAATTAGCTTCGATAGGTTTTATCCCAGGCTCGCATCAAGAAAAGTAGGATAGTTTGGAAGAGTCTTTTCAAACTCATAACCCTATTGTCTCTGCGTAGGGCGTATCTGGAAAATTAACTTCGATAGGTTTTATCCTAGGCTCGCATCAAGAAAAGTAGAATAGTTTGGAAGAGTCTTTTCAAACTCATAACCCTATTGTCTCTGCGTAGGGCGTATCTGGAAAATTAACTTCGATAGGTTTTATCCTAGGCCCGCACTAAGAAACGTAGGATAGTTTGGAAGAGTCTTTTCAAACTCCTAACCCTGTTTTCTCTGCCTTGGGCGTAACTCGAAAATTAGCTTCGATAGGTTTTATCCCAGGCTCGCATCAAGAAAAGTAGGATATTTTGGATGAGTCTTTTCAAACTCATAACCCTATTGTCTCTGCCTTGGGCGTATCTGGAAAATTAACTTCAATAGGTTTTATCCCATGCCCGCACCAAGAAAAGTAGGATAGTTTGGAAGAGTTTTTTCAAACTCATAACTCTATTGTGTCTGCCTTGGGCGTATCTGGAAAATTAACTTCGATAGGTTTTATCCCATGTCCGCACCAAGAAAAGTAGGATATTTTGGAAGAGTCTTTTCAAACTCCTAACCCTATTTTCTCTGCCTTGGGCGTAACTCGAAAGTTAGCTTCGACAGGTTTTATCCCAGGCTCGCATCAAGAAAAGTAGGATAGTTTGGAAGAGTCTTTTCAAACTCATAACCCTATTGTCTCTGCCTTGGACGTATCTGGAAAATTAACTTCGATAGGCTTTATCCCATGCCCGCACCAAGAAAAGTAGGATAGTTTGGAAGAGTCTTTTCAAACTCCTAACACTAATTTCTCTGCCTTGGGCGTAACTCGAAAATTAGCTTCGATAGGTTTTATCCCAGGCTCGCATCAAGAAATGTAGGATAGTTTGGAAGAGTTTTTTCAAACTCATAACCCTATTGTCTCTGCCTTGGGCGTATCTGGAAAATTAACTTCGATAGGCTTTATCCCATGCCCGCACCAAGAAAAGTAGGATAGTTTGGAAGAGTCTTTTCAAACTCCTAACACTAATTTCTCTGCCTTGGGCGTAACTCGAAAATTAGCTTCGATAGGTTTTATCCCAGGCTCGCATCAAGAAATGTAGGATAGTTTGGAAGAGTTTTTTCAAACTCATAACCCTATTGTCTCTGCCTTGGACGTATCTGGAAAATTAACTTCGATAGGCTTTATCCCATGCCCGCACCAAGAAAAGTAGGATAGTTTGGAAGAGTCTTTTCAAACTCCTAACCCTAATTTCTCTGCCTTGGGCGTAACTCGAAAATTAGCTTTGATAGGTTTCATCCCAGGCTCGCATCAAGAAAAGTAGGATAGTTTGGAAGAGTCTTTTCAAACTCCTAACACTATTTTCTCTGCCTTGGGCGTAACTCGAAAATTAGCTTCGATAGGTTTTATCCCAGGCTCGCATCAAGAAAAGTAGGATAGTTTGGAAGAGTCTTTTCAAACTCATAACCCTATTGTCTCTGCGTAGGGCGTATCTGGAAAATTAACTTCGATAGGTTTTATCCTAGGCTCGCATCAAGAAAAGGAGAATAGTTTGGAAGAGTCTTTTCAAACTCATAACCCTATTGTCTCTGCGTAGGGCGTATCTGGAAAATTAACTTCGATAGGTTTTATCCTAGGCCCGCACTAAGAAACGTAGGATAGTTTGGAAGAGTCTTTTCAAACTCCTAACCCTATTTTCTCTGCCTTGGGCGTAACTCGAAAATTAGCTTCGATAGGTTTTATCCCAGGCTCGCATCAAGAAAAGTAGGATATTTTGGATGAGTCTTTTCAAACTCATAACCCTATTGTCTCTGCCTTGGGCGTATCTGGAAAATTAACTTCAATAGGTTTTATCCCATGCCCGCACCAATAAAAGTAGGATAGTTTGGAAGAGTTTTTTCAAACTCATAACTCTATTGTGTCTGCCTTGGGCGTATCTGGAAAATTAACTTCGATAGGTTTTATCCCATGTCCGCACCAAGAAAAGTAGGATATTTTGGAAGAGTCTTTTCAAACTCCTAACCCTATTTTCTCTGCCTTGGGCGTAACTCGAAAGTTAGCTTCGACAGGTTTTATCCCAGGCTCGCATCAAGAAAAGTAGGATAGTTTGGAAGAGTCTTTTCAAACTCATAACCCTATTGTCTCTGCCTTGGACGTATCTGGAAAATTAACTTCGATAGGCTTTATCCCATGCCCGCACCAAGAAAAGTAGGATAGTTTGGAAGAGTCTTTTCAAACTCCTAACCCTAATTTCTCTGCCTTGGGCGTAACTCGAAAATTAGCTTTGATAGGTTTTATCCCAGGCTCGCATCAATAAAAGTAGGATAGTTTGGAAGAGTTTTTTCAAACTCATAACCCTATTGTCTCTGCCTTGGGCGTATCTGGAAAATTAACTTCGATAGGCTTTATCCTATGCCCGCACTAAGAAAAGTAGGATAGTTTGGAAGAGTCTTTTCAAACTCCTAACCCTATTTTCTCAGCCTTGGGCGTAACTCGAAAATTAGCTTCGATAGGTTTTATCCCAGGCTCGCATCATGAAAAGTAGGATAGTTTGGAAGAGTCTTTTCAAACTCATAACCCTATTTTCTCTGCCTTGGGCGTAACGTGAAAATTTTCTTCGATAGGTTTTATCCCAGGCTCGCATCAAGAAAAGTAGGATAGTTTGGAAGAGTCTTTTCAAACTCATAACCCTATTGTCTCTGCGTAGGGCGTATCTGGAAAATTAACTTCGATAGGTTTTATCCTAGGCCCGCACTAAGAAAAGTAGGATAGTTTGGAAGAGTCTTTTCAAACTCCTAACCCTATTTTCTCTGCCTTGGGCGTAACTCGAAAATTAGCTTCGATAGGTTTTATCCCAGGCTCGCATCAAGAAAAGTAGGATATTTTGGAAGACTCTTTTCAAACTCATAACCCTATTGTCACTGCCTTGGGCGTATCTGGAAAATTAACTTCGATAGGTTTTATCCCATGCCCGCACCAAGAAAAGTAGGATAGTTTGGAAGAGTTTTTTCAAATTCATAACCCTATTGTGTCTGCCTTGGGCGTATCTGGAAAATTAACTTCGATAGGTTTTATCCCATGTCCGCACCAAGAAAAGTAGGATAGTTTGGAAGAGTCTTTTCAAACTCCTAACCCTATTTTCTCTGCCTTGGGCGTAACTCGAAAGTTAGCTTCGACAGGTTTTATCCCAGGCTCGCATCAAGAAAATTAGGATAGTTTGGAAGAGTCTTTTCAAACTCATAACACTATTGTCTCTGCCTTGGACGTATCTGGAATATTAACTTCGATAGGCTTTATCCCATGCCCGCACCAAGAAAAGTAGGATAGTTTGGAAGTGTCTTTTTAAACTCCTAACCCTAATTTCTCTGCCTTGGGCGTAACTCGAAAATTAGCTTCGATAGGTTTTATCCCAGGCTCGCATCAAGAAAAGTAGGATAGTTTGGAAGAGTTTTTTCAAACTCATAACCCTGTTTTCTCTGCCTTGGGCGTATTTCGAAAATTAGCTTTGATAGGTATTATCCCATGCCCGCATCAAGAAAAGTAGGATAGTTTGGAAGAGTTTTTTCAAACTCATAACCCTATTTTCTCTGCCTTGGGCGTAACTCGAAAGTTAGCTTCGACAGGTTTTATCCCAGGCTCGCATCAAGAAAAGTAGGATAGTTTGGAAGAGTCTTTTCAAACTCATAACCCTATTGTCTCTGCCTTGGACGTATCTGGAAAATTAACTTCGATAGGCTTTATCCCATGCCCGCACCAAGAAAAGTAGGATAGTTTGGAAGAGTCTTTTCAAACTCCTAACCCTAATTTCTCTGCCTTGGGCGTAACTCGAAAATAAGCTTTGATAGGTTTCATCCCAGGCTCGCATCAAGAAATGTAGGATAGTTTGGAAGAGTTTTTTCAAACTCATAACCCTATTGTCTCTGCCTTGGGCGTATCTGGAAAATTAACTTCGATAGGCTTTATCCTATGCCCGCACTAAGAAAAGTAGGATAGTTTGGAAGTGTCTTTTCAAACTCATAACCCTATTGTCTCTGCCTTGAACGTATCTGGAAAATTAACTTCGATAGGCTTTATCCCATGCCCGCACCAAGAAAAGTAGGATAGTTTGGAAGAGTCTTTTCAAACTCCTAACCCTAATTTCTCTGCCTTGGGCGTAACTCGAAAATTAGCTTTGATAGGTTTCATCCCAGGCTCGCATCAAGAAAAGTAGGATAGTTTGGAAGAGTATTTTCAAACTCCTAACCCTATTTTCTCTGCCTTGGGCGTAACTCGAAAATTAGCTTCGATAGGTTTTATCCCAGGCTCGCATCAAGAAAAGTAGGATAGTTTGGAAGTGTCTTTTCAAACTCATAACCCTATTTTCTCTGCCTTGGGCGTAACGTGAAAATTTTCTTCGATAGGTTTTATCCCAGGCTCGCATCAAGAAAAGTAGGATAGTTTGGAAGAGTCTTTTCAAACTCATAACCCTATTGTCTCCGCGTAGGGCGTATCTGGAAAATTAACTTCGATAGGTTTTATCCTAGGCCCGCACTAAGAAACGTAGGATAGTTTGGAAGAGTCTTTTCAAACTCCTAACCCTATTTTCTCTGCCTTGGGCGTAACTCGAAAATTAGCTTCGATAGGTTTTATCCCAGGCTCGCATCAAGAAAAGTAGGATATTTTGGATGAGTCTTTTCAAACTCATAACCCTATTGTCTCTGCCTTGGGCGTATCTGGAAAATTAACTTCAATAGGTTTTATCCCATGCCCGCACCAAGAAAAGTAGGATAGTTTGGAAGAGTTTTTTCAAACTCATAACTCTATTGTGTCTGCCTTGGGCGTATCTGGAAAATTAACTTCGATAGGTTTTATCCCATGTCCGCACCAAGAAAAGTAGGATATTTTGGAAGAGTCTTTTCAAACTCCTAACCCTATTTTCTCTGCCTTGGGCGTAACTCGAAAGTTAGCTTCGACAGGTTTTATCCCAGGCTCGCATCAAGAAAAGTAGGATAGTTTGGAAGAGTCTTTTCAAACTCATAACTCTATTGTCTCTGCCTTGGACGTATCTGGAAAATTAACTTCGATAGGCTTTATCCCATGTCCGCACCAAGAAAAGTAGGATATTTTGGAAGAGTCTTTTCAAACTCCTAACCCTATTTTCTCTGCCTTGGGCGTAACTCGAAAATTAGCTTCGATAGTTTTTATCCCAGGCTCGCATCAAGAAAAGTAGGATAATTTGGAAGAGCCTTTTCATACTCATAACCTTATTTTCTCTGCCTTGGGCGTATTTCGAAAATTAGCTTCGATAGGTTTATCCCATGCCCGCATCATGAAAAGTAGGATAGTTTGGAAGAGTCTTTTCAAACTCAAACCCTATTTTCTCTGCCTTGGGCGTATTTCGAAAATTAGCTTTGATAGGTATTATCCCATGCCCGCATCAAGAAAAGTAGGATAGTTTGGAAGAGTTTTTTCAAACTCATAACTCTATTGTGTCTGCCTTGGGCGTATCTGGAAAATTAACTTCGATAGGTTTTATCCCATGTCCGCACCAAGAAAAGTAGGATATTTTGGAAGAGTCTTTTCAAACTCCTAACCCTATTTTCTCTGCCTTGGGCGTAACTCGAAAGTTAGCTTCGACAGGTTTTATCCCAGGCTCGCATCAAGAAAAGTAGGATAGTTTGGAAGAGTCTTTTCAAACTCATAACTCTATTGTGTCTGCCTTGGGCGTATCTGGAAAATTAACTTCGATAGGTTTTATCCCATGTCCGCACCAAGAAAAGTAGGATATTTTGGAAGAGACTTTTCAAACTCCTAACCCTATTTTCTCTGCCTTGGGCGTAACTCGAAAGTTAGCTTCGACAGGTTTTATCCCAGGCTCGCATCAAGAAAAGTAGGATAGTTTGGAAGAGTCTTTTCAAACTCATAACTCTATTGTCTCTGCCTTGGACGTAACTCGAAAGTTAGCTTCGACAGGTTTTATCCCAGGCCCGCACCAAGAAAAGTAGGATAGTTTGGAAGAGTTTTTTCAAACTCATAACTCTATTGTGTCTGCCTTGGGCGTATCTGGAAAATTAACTTCGATAGGTTTTATCCCATGTCCGCACCAAGAAAAGTAGGATATTTTGGAAGAGTCTTTTCAAACTCCTAACCCTATTTTCTCTGCCTTGGGCGTAACTCGAAAGTTAGCTTCGACAGGTTTTATCCCAGGCTCGCATCAAGAAAAGTAGGATAGTTTGGAAGAGTCTTTTCAAACTCATAACTCTATTGTCTCTGCCTTGGACGTATCTGGAAAATTAACTTCGATAGGCTTTATCCCATGTCCGCACCAAGAAAAGTAGGATATTTTGGAAGAGTCTTTTCAAACTCCTAACCCTATTTTCTCTGCCTTGGGCGTAACTCGAAAATTAGCTTCGATAGTTTTTATCCCAGGCTCGCATCAAGAAAAGTAGGATAATTTGGAAGAGCCTTTTCATACTCATAACCTTATTTTCTCTGCCTTGGGCGTATTTCGAAAATTAGCTTCGATAGGTTTATCCCATGCCCGCATCATGAAAAGTAGGATAGTTTGGAAGAGTCTTTTCAAACTCAAACCCTATTTTCTCTGCCTTGGGCGTATTTCGAAAATTAGCTTTGATAGGTATTATCCCATGCCCGCATCAAGAAAAGTAGGATAGTTTGGAAGAGTTTTTTCAAACTCATAACTCTATTGTGTCTGCCTTGGGCGTATCTGGAAAATTAACTTCGATAGGTTTTATCCCATGTCCGCACCAAGAAAAGTAGGATATTTTGGAAGAGTCTTTTCAAACTCCTAACCCTATTTTCTCTGCCTTGGGCGTAACTCGAAAGTTAGCTTCGACAGGTTTTATCCCAGGCTCGCATCAAGAAAAGTAGGATAGTTTGGAAGAGTCTTTTCAAACTCATAACTCTATTGTGTCTGCCTTGGGCGTATCTGGAAAATTAACTTCGATAGGTTTTATCCCATGTCCGCACCAAGAAAAGTAGGATATTTTGGAAGAGTCTTTTCAAACTCCTAACCCTATTTTCTCTGCCTTGGGCGTAACTCGAAAGTTAGCTTCGACAGGTTTTATCCCAGGCTCGCATCAAGAAAAGTAGGATAGTTTGGAAGAGTCTTTTCAAACTCATAACTCTATTGTCTCTGCCTTGGACGTAACTCGAAAGTTAGCTTCGACAGGTTTTATCCCAGGCTCGCATCAAGAAAAGTAGGATAGTTTGGAAGAGTTTTTTCAAACTCATAACTCTATTGTGTCTGCCTTGGGCGTATCTGGAAAATTAACTTCGATAGGTTTTATCCCATGTCCGCACTAAGAAACGTAGGATAGTTTGGAAGAGTCTTTTCAAACTCCTAACCCTATTTTCTCTGCCTTGGGCGTAACTCGAAAATTAGCTTCGATAGGTTTTATCCCAGGCTCGCATCAAGAAAAGTAGGATATTTTGGATGAGTCTTTTCAAACTCATAACCCTATTGTCTCTGCCTTGGGCGTATCTGGAAAATTAACTTCAATAGGTTTTATCCCATGCCCGCACCAATAAAAGTAGGATAGTTTGGAAGAGTTTTTTCAAACTCATAACTCTATTGTGTCTGCCTTGGGCGTATCTGGAAAATTAACTTCGATAGGTTTTATCCCATGTCCGCACCAAGAAAAGTAGGATATTTTGGAAGAGTCTTTTCAAACTCCTAACCCTATTTTCTCTGCCTTGGGCGTAACTCGAAAGTTAGCTTCGACAGGTTTTATCCCAGGCTCGCATCAAGAAAAGTAGGATAGTTTGGAAGAGTCTTTTCAAACTCATAACCCTATTGTCTCTGCCTTGGACGTATCTGGAAAATTAACTTCGATAGGCTTTATCCCATGCCCGCACCAAGAAAAGTAGGATAGTTTGGAAGAGTCTTTTCAAACTCCTAACCCTAATTTCTCTGCCTTGGGCGTAACTCGAAAATTAGCTTTGATAGGTTTTATCCCAGGCTCGCATCAATAAAAGTAGGATAGTTTGGAAGAGTTTTTTCAAACTCATAACCCTATTGTCTCTGCCTTGGGCGTATCTGGAAAATTAACTTCGATAGGCTTTATCCTATGCCCGCACTAAGAAAAGTAGGATAGTTTGGAAGAGTCTTTTCAAACTCCTAACCCTATTTTCTCAGCCTTGGGCGTAACTCGAAAATTAGCTTCGATAGGTTTTATCCCAGGCTCGCATCATGAAAAGTAGGATAGTTTGGAAGAGTCTTTTCAAACTCATAACCCTATTTTCTCTGCCTTGGGCGTAACGTGAAAATTTTCTTCGATAGGTTTTATCCCAGGCTCGCATCAAGAAAAGTAGGATAGTTTGGAAGAGTCTTTTCAAACTCATAACCCTATTGTCTCTGCGTAGGGCGTATCTGGAAAATTAACTTCGATAGGTTTTATCCTAGGCCCGCACTAAGAAAAGTAGGATAGTTTGGAAGAGTCTTTTCAAACTCCTAACCCTATTTTCTCTGCCTTGGGCGTAACTCGAAAATTAGCTTCGATAGGTTTTATCCCAGGCTCGCATCAAGAAAAGTAGGATATTTTGGAAGACTCTTTTCAAACTCATAACCCTATTGTCACTGCCTTGGGCGTATCTGGAAAATTAACTTCGATAGGTTTTATCCCATGCCCGCACCAAGAAAAGTAGGATAGTTTGGAAGAGTTTTTTCAAATTCATAACCCTATTGTGTCTGCCTTGGGCGTATCTGGAAAATTAACTTCGATAGGTTTTATCCCATGTCCGCACCAAGAAAAGTAGGATAGTTTGGAAGAGTCTTTTCAAACTCCTAACCCTATTTTCTCTGCCTTGGGCGTAACTCGAAAGTTAGCTTCGACAGGTTTTATCCCAGGCTCGCATCAAGAAAATTAGGATAGTTTGGAAGAGTCTTTTCAAACTCATAACACTATTGTCTCTGCCTTGGACGTATCTGGAATATTAACTTCGATAGGCTTTATCCCATGCCCGCACCAAGAAAAGTAGGATAGTTTGGAAGTGTCTTTTTAAACTCCTAACCCTAATTTCTCTGCCTTGGGCGTAACTCGAAAATTAGCTTCGATAGGTTTTATCCCAGGCTCGCATCAAGAAAAGTAGGATAGTTTGGAAGAGTTTTTTCAAACTCATAACCCTGTTTTCTCTGCCTTGGGCGTATTTCGAAAATTAGCTTTGATAGGTATTATCCCATGCCCGCATCAAGAAAAGTAGGATAGTTTGGAAGAGTTTTTTCAAACTCATAACCCTATTTTCTCTGCCTTGGGCGTAACTCGAAAGTTAGCTTCGACAGGTTTTATCCCAGGCTCGCATCAAGAAAAGTAGGATAGTTTGGAAGAGTCTTTTCAAACTCATAACCCTATTGTCTCTGCCTTGGACGTATCTGGAAAATTAACTTCGATAGGCTTTATCCCATGCCCGCACCAAGAAAAGTAGGATAGTTTGGAAGAGTCTTTTCAAACTCCTAACCCTAATTTCTCTGCCTTGGGCGTAACTCGAAAATAAGCTTTGATAGGTTTCATCCCAGGCTCGCATCAAGAAATGTAGGATAGTTTGGAAGAGTTTTTTCAAACTCATAACCCTATTGTCTCTGCCTTGGGCGTATCTGGAAAATTAACTTCGATAGGCTTTATCCTATGCCCGCACTAAGAAAAGTAGGATAGTTTGGAAGTGTCTTTTCAAACTCATAACCCTATTGTCTCTGCCTTGAACGTATCTGGAAAATTAACTTCGATAGGCTTTATCCCATGCCCGCACCAAGAAAAGTAGGATAGTTTGGAAGAGTCTTTTCAAACTCCTAACCCTAATTTCTCTGCCTTGGGCGTAACTCGAAAATTAGCTTTGATAGGTTTCATCCCAGGCTCGCATCAAGAAAAGTAGGATAGTTTGGAAGAGTATTTTCAAACTCCTAACCCTATTTTCTCTGCCTTGGGCGTAACTCGAAAATTAGCTTCGATAGGTTTTATCCCAGGCTCGCATCAAGAAAAGTAGGATAGTTTGGAAGTGTCTTTTCAAACTCATAACCCTATTTTCTCTGCCTTGGGCGTAACGTGAAAATTTTCTTCGATAGGTTTTATCCCAGGCTCGCATCAAGAAAAGTAGGATAGTTTGGAAGAGTCTTTTCAAACTCATAACCCTATTGTCTCCGCGTAGGGCGTATCTGGAAAATTAACTTCGATAGGTTTTATCCTAGGCCCGCACTAAGAAACGTAGGATAGTTTGGAAGAGTCTTTTCAAACTCCTAACCCTATTTTCTCTGCCTTGGGCGTAACTCGAAAATTAGCTTCGATAGGTTTTATCCCAGGCTCGCATCAAGAAAAGTAGGATATTTTGGATGAGTCTTTTCAAACTCATAACCCTATTGTCTCTGCCTTGGGCGTATCTGGAAAATTAACTTCAATAGGTTTTATCCCATGCCCGCACCAAGAAAAGTAGGATAGTTTGGAAGAGTTTTTTCAAACTCATAACTCTATTGTGTCTGCCTTGGGCGTATCTGGAAAATTAACTTCGATAGGTTTTATCCCATGTCCGCACCAAGAAAAGTAGGATATTTTGGAAGAGTCTTTTCAAACTCCTAACCCTATTTTCTCTGCCTTGGGCGTAACTCGAAAGTTAGCTTCGACAGGTTTTATCCCAGGCTCGCATCAAGAAAAGTAGGATAGTTTGGAAGAGTCTTTTCAAACTCATAACTCTATTGTCTCTGCCTTGGACGTATCTGGAAAATTAACTTCGATAGGCTTTATCCCATGTCCGCACCAAGAAAAGTAGGATATTTTGGAAGAGTCTTTTCAAACTCCTAACCCTATTTTCTCTGCCTTGGGCGTAACTCGAAAATTAGCTTCGATAGTTTTTATCCCAGGCTCGCATCAAGAAAAGTAGGATAATTTGGAAGAGCCTTTTCATACTCATAACCTTATTTTCTCTGCCTTGGGCGTATTTCGAAAATTAGCTTCGATAGGTTTATCCCATGCCCGCATCATGAAAAGTAGGATAGTTTGGAAGAGTCTTTTCAAACTCAAACCCTATTTTCTCTGCCTTGGGCGTATTTCGAAAATTAGCTTTGATAGGTATTATCCCATGCCCGCATCAAGAAAAGTAGGATAGTTTGGAAGAGTTTTTTCAAACTCATAACTCTATTGTGTCTGCCTTGGGCGTATCTGGAAAATTAACTTCGATAGGTTTTATCCCATGTCCGCACCAAGAAAAGTAGGATATTTTGGAAGAGTCTTTTCAAACTCCTAACCCTATTTTCTCTGCCTTGGGCGTAACTCGAAAGTTAGCTTCGACAGGTTTTATCCCAGGCTCGCATCAAGAAAAGTAGGATAGTTTGGAAGAGTCTTTTCAAACTCATAACTCTATTGTGTCTGCCTTGGGCGTATCTGGAAAATTAACTTCGATAGGTTTTATCCCATGTCCGCACCAAGAAAAGTAGGATATTTTGGAAGAGACTTTTCAAACTCCTAACCCTATTTTCTCTGCCTTGGGCGTAACTCGAAAGTTAGCTTCGACAGGTTTTATCCCAGGCTCGCATCAAGAAAAGTAGGATAGTTTGGAAGAGTCTTTTCAAACTCATAACTCTATTGTCTCTGCCTTGGACGTAACTCGAAAGTTAGCTTCGACAGGTTTTATCCCAGGCCCGCACCAAGAAAAGTAGGATAGTTTGGAAGAGTTTTTTCAAACTCATAACTCTATTGTGTCTGCCTTGGGCGTATCTGGAAAATTAACTTCGATAGGTTTTATCCCATGTCCGCACCAAGAAAAGTAGGATATTTTGGAAGAGTCTTTTCAAACTCCTAACCCTATTTTCTCTGCCTTGGGCGTAACTCGAAAGTTAGCTTCGACAGGTTTTATCCCAGGCTCGCATCAAGAAAAGTAGGATAGTTTGGAAGAGTCTTTTCAAACTCATAACTCTATTGTCTCTGCCTTGGACGTATCTGGAAAATTAACTTCGATAGGCTTTATCCCATGTCCGCACCAAGAAAAGTAGGATATTTTGGAAGAGTCTTTTCAAACTCCTAACCCTATTTTCTCTGCCTTGGGCGTAACTCGAAAATTAGCTTCGATAGTTTTTATCCCAGGCTCGCATCAAGAAAAGTAGGATAATTTGGAAGAGCCTTTTCATACTCATAACCTTATTTTCTCTGCCTTGGGCGTATTTCGAAAATTAGCTTCGATAGGTTTATCCCATGCCCGCATCATGAAAAGTAGGATAGTTTGGAAGAGTCTTTTCAAACTCAAACCCTATTTTCTCTGCCTTGGGCGTATTTCGAAAATTAGCTTTGATAGGTATTATCCCATGCCCGCATCAAGAAAAGTAGGATAGTTTGGAAGAGTTTTTTCAAACTCATAACTCTATTGTGTCTGCCTTGGGCGTATCTGGAAAATTAACTTCGATAGGTTTTATCCCATGTCCGCACCAAGAAAAGTAGGATATTTTGGAAGAGTCTTTTCAAACTCCTAACCCTATTTTCTCTGCCTTGGGCGTAACTCGAAAGTTAGCTTCGACAGGTTTTATCCCAGGCTCGCATCAAGAAAAGTAGGATAGTTTGGAAGAGTCTTTTCAAACTCATAACTCTATTGTGTCTGCCTTGGGCGTATCTGGAAAATTAACTTCGATAGGTTTTATCCCATGTCCGCACCAAGAAAAGTAGGATATTTTGGAAGAGTCTTTTCAAACTCCTAACCCTATTTTCTCTGCCTTGGGCGTAACTCGAAAGTTAGCTTCGACAGGTTTTATCCCAGGCTCGCATCAAGAAAAGTAGGATAGTTTGGAAGAGTCTTTTCAAACTCATAACTCTATTGTCTCTGCCTTGGACGTAACTCGAAAGTTAGCTTCGACAGGTTTTATCCCAGGCTCGCATCAAGAAAAGTAGGATAGTTTGGAAGAGTTTTTTCAAACTCATAACTCTATTGTGTCTGCCTTGGGCGTATCTGGAAAATTAACTTCGATAGGTTTTATCCCATGTCCGCACTAAGAAACGTAGGATAGTTTGGAAGAGTCTTTTCAAACTCCTAACCCTATTTTCTCTGCCTTGGGCGTAACTCGAAAATTAGCTTCGATAGGTTTTATCCCAGGCTCGCATCAAGAAAAGTAGGATATTTTGGATGAGTCTTTTCAAACTCATAACCCTATTGTCTCTGCCTTGGGCGTATCTGGAAAATTAACTTCAATAGGTTTTATCCCATGCCCGCACCAAGAAAAGTAGGATAGTTTGGAAGAGTATTTTCAAACTCCTAAACCTATTTTCTCTGCCTTGGGCGTATCTCGAAAATTAGCTTCGATGGGTTTATCCCATGCCCGCATCAAGAAATGTAGGATAGTTTGGAATAGTATTTTCAAACTCATAACCCTATTTTCTCTGCCTTGGGTGTATCTCGAAAATTAGCTTCGATAGGTTTTATCCCTTACCCGCATCAAGAAAAGTGGGATAGTTTGGAAGTGTCTTTCCAAACTCATAACCCTATTTTTTCTGCCTTAGGTATATCTCCGGAAAATTAGCTCCGTTAGCTTTTGTCCCATACTTGAATATGGAAAAGTAGGAATGTTTATCTAAAAAATTAGCTGAGGTCTTGGCCCATACTCGACAATATAAGTATGCAACGATTCAGATATCTAGGTCATTGTGAGGGGTCTGTAGGATCTAGAAATATTTTTCAACTTCCCTCTTTTTTATTGCCCTCAGAAGGGAAAATAAAAATCCTGCTATATTAGGTTTTTCCGTGTTTAGTACCATAAGTGTGCACTTTCAATAGTCTAGTTCAGCGTTTTTCTTAGTATGTCCCGCGGAACTTTATGTTCCAGGATTTCGGCGACGTGATAAATTCACTGCAGACATAAAATGGCCCAAATTACGAAAAATTAAGAATTTAGCCTAACGTATCTCCCCCTAAGCGTTAATGCATCATTCAGTTATTCATGTTCAACAACACTGCCCCATTGTTTGCTTTAACTTAAATATGGAACTTAAAATTAATTTATTTATAATTTATTTAACTTGTGTAAACAATTATAAGCTAGATTTAAATAGCGAAAGGACCAATTTTCACTCCTAACATAACTAAATACTACATGCAATTTAATATAAAGCATAGATGTTCAGGAAACTAAAAAACAATTTTAATTAAAAAAAAATCATATAAAATGTTAAATGCATAATTTGATAATAACAAGCCTCAATTTTAATGTTAAAATAACGCTCATTAGTACGTTTTGCTACATAAATGTCTAAAATCTTGAGTGCAAAGTAAATAAATAAATTAAGAAACATTGAACTAAACATTTTCTGTTTGAGGTGTTCAGCCATCCTATTGAATTTCAAAAAGTGTTTGGAGACCAAAGAAGTTAGAAAAACGTTAATTTAGGTCTTTCGGGAGCTTCTGGAGAGACTAGAAAGTCATAAAGACGTTAGGTAACTATTTTACAGATTTGTTCTTAAATTAGATGCAATTTGTTTCTTTTCGCTTTCTTTATAAAAAGCATCTCTGAACTCAAATCGATCAGTTTTGAGTTCATGTGTGTGTGTGTGTGTGTGTGTGTGAGCTGTGGACGCTAAATCTCACGAACGAATAGAGTGTTTCCAACGAAATTTGGTACAAATATTACAATCGGTGCATACATGGGAATCTATTTATTTTAAATATAATCAAATGTTCGTAAGACTCCCACATTTTCGTATGGAAGTTTGAATTAATTCATTAGAAACACGGAATCTTTAATAATGGAACCCTGGAACATGTGGTGTCCTGAGATTCCGCGGAACACTGCTTGGGAATCATTGGCTTAGGTAATGACTGATATGGATTACACATCGAATTCTAGATGGTGTAAATATGGATATGCATTTCCCGTTCTGGAGATGCTAATTCCGTTTTTTCGAAAATGCTGTGACTTAGAAATATGTATGCTAAAGATAATAGAAATGCTTAAGAGTTCTGTCAAAGCTGAAGTGTATATGTTCCGGTAAAACTGATAAATCCGGTAACTATACGTAATCGCCGATTATTATTATTCAAATGATCATTTCTTATGTAATTACTTTCCTTATATATATGACGTATAAGGAATTTATATATAAAATATATAAAAAAATGAAAAATGTATGAACTATAGTGATATATGTTTTCATATAGTATTATTCAATAAATGTGTAAATTCTCGTGAATCAAGTTCGTTCCATTCAAGAATATACGTGAAGCCTATCAAGTTGTTAATAGTTATTTATTTACTGTAAGAATAATAAATTTCTTTGTCCATAACACTTTTTGAAATTTTAACGACTAATATGGCAAAATATCCTATTAAAAATGTACATTATCATCTATTTCAGTGAATTTGATATAGATGTAGCTTAAATGATGAGTGATATGCTCTGTTAAATTCCGCACTATGTAGAGGATTTATTAAATATTTTCATTTCTGGTCCAAAAAATTTTCTTGAAACAGCTATTTCTTAGAATTAGCTATAGATGAAGCTGAGATCGGTGATTCACAAACATTTTGCTTGGAAAATTCCTTAACGTATTTTGTAAAATCTGGAAGAATATCCAATGTTTTTATTACTTTCCTTATATACATAATGTATAAGGAAAGAATTGTGACGGGGGCGAAAATTCGAATTCGAGTTTTTGATGGGAGATCACATTTCAAACATATCTGATCACAAATCAAACATTTTTGAAGTGTTGAAGTGATGTCTGTGTGTGTGTGTGTGTGTGTGAAAGTATGTGTGTGTGTGTGTGTGTGAAAGTATGTGTGTGTGTGTGTGTGTGAAAGTATGTGTGTGTGTGTGAAAGTATGTGTGTGTGTGAAAATATGTGTGTGTGTGAAAATATGTGTGTGTGTGTGTGAAAATATGTGTGTGTGTGTGTGTGTGTGTGTGTGAAAGTATGTATGTGTGTGTGTGTGAAAGTATGTGTGTGTGGGTGCGTGTGTGAAAGTATGTGTGTGTGTGTATGTGTGTGTGTCATTGAGTCTGTGGAGACTATAACTGACGAACGAATGGACCGAATCGAACGACATTTTGTACAAAAATCACAATCCATAAACACTGGAAGCCTATTATTTTTATACGTAATCGAAACTTCTTAACCCCCCTTCAATTTTCGAGTGACATTTTGAAAAAATCGTCAAAAAATCAAAACCGCTAATAAAGTTGCGCAAATGGACATTTCTTATGTAATTATTCATTAGAAAACGATTGACACAAATTTTAGAACGCTAACATGAATCGTTCTCGAGATATTGCACATTTTAAAAAAAATTATCAAAAAGTCATATAAAATAAATAAAAAATTATTTCCTATTGAGAAATATGTTCACTTTTCATATGTAATATCATGCGATATATTGGGGGTGACATCATTCTCGTGGAACTAGCTCGTTCCATTCAGGAAAAAATAAACTTTGACTAATACTTTTGTATTTGGACGCTAATAGTCATTTATCTGCTGTAAGAATAACTTATTTTTCCGTCCGTAACGCTTGGCGAGATTTTGGCGACGAATTCGGCGGAATGTCGCCAACTTGGCGATATTTTTAATTAAATTAACAAAAATCTCACCAAATGGATAAAAATGACGCTAAATCAATAAAAATGACGACTAATTGAAGACAATTCAATATCTTGGAAAGAAAATAAGTATCTACTATAAGAATAACATTTTTTTAACTGTAAAAGCAGTAACTTCATTGTATTATATAAGGAAGTCATGTGTTGCCCTCATCAGATTTTTTTCTTTGGTTTGTTTTTTTTCTTTTAAAGTGCATAATTTGTATTTCTTTTTATGGCAATTTCAGCAGCGTTATTTTCTGTAAAAGTATCACATAAGAATACATAAATCCCCAATAAAATTTGAGTCTGAAATCTGAGCATCCAAAATATTTGGTTGATTATTTTTAATCGCAGAAATCGATATGAGGCAATATTTTCTATGTAGGTGCCATATATTTTAGTAGGGATAAAACATTGATAAAAAGCATGGTGTTGTTGTTGTTGAGACCCAGACCGTCCGACCTACCTGAAAGGTATAAGGTAACTGCTTGGACGGTAGGGAAGAGCCACCCAATTTAGACCGGAACCCAGTGGGGGAGGAATCCACAGGTACTGTACCCTCCTCCCCCTACCACCAACCTCTCGGAAGGACTTACGGACCCAGATGTTTGACTTGATCGTACTCCGCGTGAACACGGCGGCAATTTTGGCAGCGGAGGGAATCGAACCCGGGCCTACCGAGTGCAATTCAAACACGCTATCGAATGGGCTACCGCGCGCATGATAAAAATGATGTGGAGCTCCTCACGATACGATTAATAAAAACAAATTTTAACAGGTCAGACATTTTCTGTTATTGTTCCTTTTTGTTTTGAAAATGTTTATCTAGCAATCTTGTGAGTAGTTGTGGGGAAGTTAGTGATTTTATTACTGTTAACTGGATTTCTAGCAGCTACAGAATTCCTGGATACAAGTGTAAGCTAATTGTAAACGCCAACCGCAACCGAGAACTATTTTCTTGTAACCTTGCGCTAGCAGGACTCAGTTCAGTGAATCTCGTGAGGATATATGTATTCGACGACTGATGCCCGCATATGATGTACGATTGATGCCCGCATACGATGTAACACGATGTAATACGATGTTTGACGCACTCGATGTACTATATATTTTGGTTTGTTATGATGCGATGACGACGATGTAATTTAATAAACCTTTACTAATTTATGCTAGAACGTTGTTCTTTATAAGTTCTTCTGGCTGATTCATTTCCCTTACACAAGAAAATGTGTCTTTCCAAGTGAAATTCTCGCTGCCTAAATTAAAACGATCACAAAAATTTCTAATTAAGATAAACTTTCAATCTATTTCATTATTTTATAATTAGATTAAGTTAATCGCATAATAATTTAAATTTTTTTCGATTTCAAAACTAAAGCAAGTTGTACTTTTTATTGTAAGATTTTGCAAAGATTCGCGGGGTTCCTAGTAAGGGCTTGTGGAGTCCCGTGGTTTCGCCAAACTCTGTTTGGGAATCAGTGGCTTAGATAGTGACTTATATTGATTCGACATCGAATTTTTTTAGATGATGTAAATAAGGATATACATTTCCAGTTCTGGTGAATTCAATTCCTATTTTCACGAAAGTTACGACGGTGCGAAATTCGTGAACTAAAGAGAATAAAAATACATTTTACTCTAAGCTTTTGCAAACACGTGGAGCCCCAGGGTGTCGCGAAACCCTGTTTGAGAATCGGTGGCTCAGATGATGGGATGATAGACGGATAGGGATTCAACATCGAATTCTAGATGTTTCAAATAAGGATATACATTTCTAGCTCTGGAGAAGCCAATTCCGTTTTTCACGAAAGTTACGACGGTGCGAAATTTGAAAGCTAAAGAGAATAAAAATACATTTTATTGTAAGCTTTTGCAAACACGTGGAGCCCCAGGATGTCGCGAAACCCTGTTTGGGAATCGGTGGCTCAGATGATGGGATGATAGACGGATAGGGATTCAACATCGAATTCTAGATGTTTCAAATAAGGATATACATTTCTAGATCTGGAGAAGCCAATTCCGTTTTTCACGAAAGTTACGACGGTGCGAAATTTGAAAGCTAAAGAGAATAAAAATACATTTTATTGTAAGCTTTTGCAAACACGTGGAGCCCCAGGGTGTCTCGAAACCCTGTTTGAGAATCGGTGGCTCAGATGATGGGATGATAGACGGATAGGGATTCAACATCGAATTCTAGATGTTTCAAATAAGGATATACATTTCTAGCTCTGGAGAAGCCAATTCCGTTTTTCACGAAAGTTACGACGGTGCGAAATTTGAAAGCTAAAGAGAATAAAAATACATTTTATTGTAAGCTTTTGCAAATACTCGCGGAGCTACTAGCATAGACTTGTGGATCCCCAGGGTGTCGCGAAATCCTGTTTGGTAATCAGTGGCTTAGATGATGACATGGATTCAACATCGAGTTCTAGATCTTGCAAATAAGGATATACATTTCTAGCTCTGGAGAAACCAATTCCGTTTTTCATGAAAGTTACGACGGTGCGAGATTTGTAAGCTAAAGAGAATAAAAATACATTTTATTGTAAGCTTTTGCAAATACTCGCGGAGCTACTAGCATAGACTTGTGGATCCCAGGGTGTCGCGAAACCCTGTTTGGTAATTAGTGGCTTAGATGATGACATGGATTCAACATCGAGTTCTAGATCTTGCAAATAAGGATATACATTTCTAGCTCTGGAAAAACCAATTCCGTTTTTCACGAAAGTTACGACGGTGCGAAATTTGTAGGCTAAAGAGAATAAAAATACATTTTATTGTAAGCTTTTGCAAATACTCGCGGAGCTACTAGCATAGACTTGTGGATCCCCAGGGTGTCGCGAAATCCTGTTTGGTAATCAGTGGCTTAGATGATGACATGGATTCAACATCGAGTTCTAGATGTTGCAAATGAGGATATACATTTCTAGCTCTGGAGAAACCAATTCCATTTTTCTCGAAAGTTACGACGGTGCGCAATTTGTAAGCTAAAGAGAATAAAAATACATTTTATTGTAAGCTTTTGCAAATACTCTCGGAGCTAGTAGCATAGACTTGTGGATCCCCAGGGTGTCGCGAAATCATGTTTGGTAATCATTGGCTTAGATGATGACATGGATTCAACATCGAGTTCTGGATCTTGCAAATAAGGATATACATTTCTAGCTCTGGAGAAACCAATTCCGTTTTTCACGAAAGTTACGACGGTGCGAAATTTGTAAGCTAAAGAGAATAAAAATACTTTTTATTGTGAGGTTTTGCAAACACTCCCAGAGATCCTACCATGGACTTGTGGAGCCCCAGGGTGTCGCGAAACCCTGTTTGGGAATCAGTGGTTCAGATATTGACTGATATGGATTCAACATTGAATTCTATATGTTGCAAATAAGGATATACATTTCCAGCTCTGGAGAAACTAATTCACTTCTTTACGAAAGTTAGGAATGTGCGAAATTTGTAAGCGAAAGTGAATAAAAATGCATAATAGTTCAGTTAAACTTGTGGTGTACTATTTGTCACCATCTATTTTATATATTTCATTTATAAATTTCTTGTTACCACCCTGAGTTGATTATTTAATATTTTAATATTTTTCTTAAAGTTTAATCGTGTCAATATGCTTAACTCAGTTAAACATATTTTTATTAAGTCATTTTTCTAAACAAAAGCTTATGCATGCCTTTCATTCTATTCTCTAAAACTTCATTCAAATCCTTTTCCAAACTTTGAAAAGAATATGGAAAGAGATTTAAATGCAAAAGTCCTTTCAACCTTTGTGGAGGGAGCTGGAAAAAAAATAAAAGTGTCTGTTTCTGTTTTGAATACTCTGTCTTAAGGAAAATATAAAAAGGGAGATTTGCGCTGAAAGTTTAAATTCTAAAACAATGAAATCTTCTTTTTGTGGAATGAAATATATTTGTGTAGTTTTACAAAACAAAATGTTTTGCAGTTGATGATGAGTAAATGTTTTTATTTACTTTTCAACTCGGTTATTTTAATTTACTTTATATTGTTTAAGCAAATAATTATATCTGTGAATATACTGGCTTTGTGTTCAATTAAAACTGAAGTAATGTAAAAAGATATATTTTATTGATAATACGAAATATTTTAATTAATATTTAAATATTAATTGCTGGAAGTAAAATAAAATAACAATTAATTAAAATGGAATCGCTTGCTATATACAGTTGGCCCCCCAAAAATACGAACACCGCTAGTTATTCCATTTGGGGGGGGGGGGTCCGTTCAAATCAAAAGTATCATTCGACTCGAAATAATATCTGCTATAAATAAATTTTCATCTAATTTGCATAAAGTATCGTCCTCATATTTAGCTGCAACTTATTATTTTCATGCAACAGTTTATTTTCATGCCATTGTAGATATCTTATGTCAACGTTATGCTAAATATAAATTTGACTCGGAATACTGTATGCTATAAATAAATGCGCATCTTATTTGCATAGAGGGTTGTCTTTATATTTACTTCAAAATTATTATTTTAGAATTTCATATGGCAACACTCATTTTTCATGACATTATAGATCCCTTATGTCAACATTATGCTAAATATAAATGTGCAATGTGCATACAGTACCAACCATACATATGGGAGATACACAGAAAAATGTATTCGCGATCCGTCTCCATATTTAAGATACTAACTGTATGACCCGTACTCTAAATTTACACATTTTCTATTTCCTCTATATGGCACATTCTTTACAAAAACATCTTTATAAAATAGCTGTAGGATTCAGAATCCGTGAATTTTACTGGAAATGCATGCCATTTTTAATCATCAATATGTTAATATTAAAAATTAGGTTTATTGAAGCCACATAATTTAGTGACCTCGGGGTCACTAATCAAGTTTCCTCACAAAGTTGGCTGAAAACCATTGGCATTTTATTCGGATTATCCAAAATTTTATTTCCAATTTCTTCTTATTCCTTATTCTGATTTAATTAAAAAAAAGTGATATTTCTATAACTATTGGCTTTTGCTTTTCTAGCACGCAAATATGTATCGCATTAAAACGTTAATCGACACAAACATTTTTTACTTTTTTTTACGTTCTTTGCACCATCTGTCATTAACTTATCGACGTTATTAACGTATTTCGACTTATTAACCAGAAGACAAACTTAAAATACTTACTAAAATATACATAGAAGCTCAAAATTATTTAATTTGATACAACTTACTGTATTTACTAATATAAAAATAAACTATTTCTACATAAGTATGCATAAAGTGGCCGTGTTTCCCAATAACTTCTGGATGCTTTGCTGCATAATCTATCAATTTCACAAAATGTCAGTACCCAGCCGAAATAATGCCCACATTAAATAACTAGATCTTACTAACATATTATAGCCTACCTACAAACATTAATTGCAGAACATAAAATCTGCATAAAAAATATTCTCTGCAGTCATCGTTATGCATTTGAAATACAATTAACAAATCTGAAGTAATAAAAAAGTATGGCCTTAATTATATTTTCCTAAAGATAGCTGGATTCTGTTGCGCACCCCAATAAGTCCCAAATATATACATATAGTCTTTTTTCAAGGGCATTCCACATATTGAATCAGTATATGCAATTTGTTTAATTTATTGCACCATTTATTGTTGTTGATTTCGACTTTTGAATAAAATATAAATTTAAAATTATTTTGTATAAAAAGTTATTTGTCATTGAAGTCAAATTTGTCATTGATGTTTTAATTATAAATTTTTTTTTCCTACTGCAAAGCCACAATTGATCACACGTAGCACAAATGCCATAAGGTCAAACTTTTCATTGTACTGCAAATTAAAAAAAATCTTCTGAATTTTTTCCATCGAAAATGATGGAAACGTATTGCGATGATGATATATAGTCACCATTTCATGTATTCCCCATAATGTTTCAAACTTATACATTTTTTAATATAAAATGCACTCCAATAAGTTCTGAAAAGAATGAATTAAAATTTTGACATCAAGGGTTCCAACATCGCTAAATCGATTATCGTCAAAATTTATCCACGTTTTTATTCATATAGTATTCAACTATGACTTTCTTAATTGATAATTAATATTTAATATATATTTAATGATATGGATGGTGAATTATATACAATAGAAAATGGTATGCATTGTGTTTAAGTTACTGAGTATCACAATGTAATACAGTTATTAGTTTGATTATTATTTCGAATTATATTCGAATTATTATTCGAATAAAAATCGATACATTAGAGTATATCGAAACATTTCGAATATTTATATTTATATTCGATATTTATTTTGATTCATTTCGAATTATTATAATAGATTATTATTCGAATATTTCGAATTTGTTAATTATTTCGAAAAATATAAAACATATGAAAAAAAGTTGTTGTACCTATTTGATATTTGGCGCTAGAAATTTTAAGCAGTTATAATTCCCCAACGGTTTGAGTAAAATGCATAAATTGTATATGAATGTATGGTATTTTATCATGGAAAATCAGTACCTGTTACCAAAAAATCAGTACCTTTTACCAAAAATAGGTGTTGTCCTTTAAAAATGTATTTGGTCCAACGTATAATTTGAAAACGACGTCCCATTATGCAAATTAATTACTCATTTGTTATAGCAGGTATTATTACAACTCTAATTATACATTTAGTTTTACTGCACGACTCAAGAAGCTAGAAGCTTTTGGCAGACTGCATTTTAATATATATATATATATATATATATATATATATATATATATTATATATAATTATTAATTATATAAATAAAAATGAAAAATAATAAACTAAGTCAAAAACATTAGAAAAATCAAAAAATAGGAAAATAAGATGCATTAACATTAATGTTTTGAATTTTATTTTCGCAAAAAAATGTAACTTTTGTCAGTATTGAAACTACGTTTTGAGCGCCCTTATAATGGTGTATAGTGGCATTCTCGATTATCCATTTTTCATATGAATTACTTGTTTAGTAGGAATTTTCATCTTTGATTCATATTCATATTCATGTTTGCATATTTGGGAAGTTCTATTCTGAATTGCTTGTCCAGTCTCCAGCTTAGACTTACTGGACGGGTTTGGGAGTAACTCCGTGAACGTTCGTATTGCCTCCCTGGTAGAATTTCGACTTGTTCATTCCGGTGCTTCTAGATTAAGCTGTTGAGGTTGATCGTGTATACACGTGGTAGAAGAATGGTTCATGCCGCATGGTAATACAATTTTCTTAATGTATCCTTTTTTCAATTTTTGTTGCCTGTAGTCTGAGTTTAAGTATTTATAGTAATGTACTATTGCTTAATCTGAAACATGCATTTGTTTGGGTTAATTGGAATTAAATACTCAGACCTGACGATGAATTTAATTCTAATTAATCATCGAATTTGGGATGGTGCTGTTCTTTTCTCTTATCGGCATTATGGCTTTGAATTTGCTTCTATGGTGATGTTAATATTACTTGAATTGTATTTTTTTATTTTTACATAATTCTTATTATTACATTTCAAATATATATATATATATATATATATATATATATATATATATATATTTTAATATATATATATATATATATATATATATATATATATATATATATATTTATATATATATATATATATATATATATATATATATATATATATATATATATTTATATATATATATATATATATATATATATATATATATATATATATATATATATATATATATATATATATATATATGTATATATACATTGGTTTGAGGAGCAGGGATAGATCGTTGAGACGAATTTCTTAAGTTTCGGCAATTCATCAATGAAATGCTCTTCTATATCACCGATATTTCTCCTCCCCTTTAGTTGGTAACAAATTATGAGTTCCTTTAAGCCGTCAGAATCCTCGACCTCTAAGCGGAAAATTCATTTTTGAAAGAAGTTATTTAATTCAAATGCGTAATAGCGCCAAGTAGATGATTCTAACTTTTTTATGGGAAAAACAATTTGTCTAAACTGTTCTGAACACAATTTTAATCGCTTCAGGAATAATTTTTCCACATAATCTTATTCATTAACTGAATTCTCAGGCTCATCTGTAATTATTTGTACAATTTTCAATCGAATAAACTCCAATGGATAGGTAATCCGGCCTTCTTTTTTTGGAATGTTATCTTTCGATACTTACTTCCGATCTGCTTCTAAAAAATGTCAGATAAATGTTTATATCTCCATCAGTTTCAAAACAAAAAATCAGATCTAAAAAATCATTGTTTTTAAAGTCACTAGAAGCAATAAAACTAATAGAAATAGAACTGTCGGTCCTTGTTTTCGTGGCAGCTTCCAAGTTTAGCAATTTAAATTGGGTTTACACTATTCGGCATCCAAACGATGTCACAAATATTTCATCTTTAATTATTGTCTAAACCGTAGACGTTTCTAGTTCAAAAGATCAGTGGAAGGGAAAAATACGTTTTTATCCCAGAACTATGAATGGCGGTCACTTAAGGGCAACGAATTAACCGCGTTAGAATCTACATTAAGATTCGTGACCTTTATAAAAGCTTTAAAATTAGTAATTTCTATAAAAACGTTTAATTTGAGAATTTTTAAACAAATATGCCAAAATTCGCTATTTTCATAAAGCAGCTCTAAATTTCAATATTTTCATGAAAATATTCTTATATTCACAATTTTTACAACAGTGCTGAAATTGGCTGAAATTTTCAGAAAATTCAATTTTTTGCTGGTTTTCTGCTGCAAAATAAATGAAAAAAAAATGTAATTTGAAGTAAAAGTCATATGTTGGACACGTCAACTTATATTTTTGCTTTTAAATTATTGTTGGAAGTATAGATTCAAAGAAGAAATTCATGAAGAAGCTATCCTATCGTGGTAAATGGTGTTTACTTCATTTTTTAAGCAACTATTAGGCATTTTTATTCTCTTTTGCAAACTTATTTCGCACATTCTTGCGAATTTACAAAGAAACTGAAATGTCATCTTCAGAACCGGATATGAAAATGCTTAACCAATCCCTATCTCTACTGAAATCTCCCTAGTAGCAATACAATATTTGCCCCATATTGGCAGCCAATATTGAAAATATTGGACCAAAGTGAAAAAGTGGACATTTTGACAGAATTGGCCAACAATTAAGATAATATTAAGAATATAATATTAATAATATTTGGATAATATTAATAATATTCGGAAATATTTCCGATGTAACACAAATATTGAAACAATATTATAATGAAAACATTTACCCAATATTGGAGGCCAATGTAACCCCAATATTTTCCCAATATTGAGATTACATTGGAAATATTTCCAATGTAATTCCAAGATATACAGCAATAGTTCAATACTGGATTGATATTAAATGCTACTAGAGCCGTGATTAATTCATATCAGTCAGCTTTACCTATAGCCACTCTTGAGAAATGGATTATTCAAAGAATTTGTTTGAACTGGATGCGAACAATAATTAAAAGGAGAAATTTTAGTGAACCTCCAGTCGCCTTAGGAATTTAATACTGAATTCATATCAGTCATCAACAGAGATCTATCTATATCCAATCTTGAAAAATAGGCGTTTCAAGAAAAAAATTAAACTGGAAGTGGTATTCTTAACACGCTCGAGTAAATTTTTCGTTCAGCCGGTGTCGGGCCTGACGACCGACGCTGAATTTTACGAATATCCGGCGTCGTATTCAATGGTTATTGAATCTGATAAATAAATTTAATTTATGAAACATAAAACGAAACTTAATTTATATAACATTAAAAATACACTCACAAAATTGTAATTTATATAACATTAAAAATACACTCACAAAATTGTAATTTATATAACATTAAAAATACACTCACAAAATTGTAATTTATATAACATTAAAAATACACTCACAAAATTGTAATTTATATAACATTAAAAATACACTCACAAAATTGTAATTTATATAACATTAAAAATACACTCACAAAATTGTAATTTATATAACATTAAAAATACACTCTCAAAATTGTAATTTATATAACATTAAAAATACACTCACAAAATTGTAATTTATGTAACATTAAAAATACACTCACGAAATTGTAATTTATATAACATTAAAAATATCGAAAATTAAAATTGTATGTATCAGTTTTTAATATTCTATAGTATTAGTATACAGTAATACTATAACGGAAATATTAAAAAAGTGTTTGCGTTGAAAGTTTAAATTATAAAGCAATGAACTCTTGTTTGAGTGGAATGAGATATATTTGTACAGTTTAGCAGAACAAATGCTTGCATTTGAAAATGAATAAATGTTTTCATTTAATTTCCAAGTTAGATATTTATATTTACTTATGCATTCTATCTATCCAAATAACTCCCTTTAAATATACATATTTCTTTATCACTTAAAGAAAAAGAAGTAACGTAGAAAAATATGTTTTATAGATACACAACGTGACAGTGAAAATGAGACACCAAGAAAAAGTGGGCAGAAAGTGATGAAAATTGGCAAACAAAGAGATACAGCAACGAACAATAAGTGATGTTTATTGCAACATGATACACCTATACACTAAGCAATACAGTCTGATCAGTAGGTTTTAGGACCACCCAAGTGTTCCTGATACAGGCAGCAACACGTCTAGGTTCAGAATCAATGGGCGTGCAAATGCTGTCCTGAGGGATGGTTGACCATTCCCTGTCAACCATTTGTCAGAGTTCGTCTTCAAAACGCAGCGGTGGCAGTGCACGCAAGCGACGCCCAATGACGTCCCAGATGTGTTGGATTGGTGAGAGATCAGGGGAGACTGGTGGACAGGGAAGCACCTTTCAGGGCATGTTAGCTGATGCGTGCCGTGTGTGGTCGAGCGTTATTATACTGGTAAATGACATTAGGCGCCACCAAAAGGAAGAGTAGTGCCACAGGCCGCAGCACGTCATCCATGTATCGTTGAGCCGTCATAGTGCCCTCAATATGGACCAGAGGTGATCTGCTATCGTAGACGATGGCTCCCCAAGCCATGATGCCGCGTTGTCGCGCGGTGTGACGTTCAACAGATGAGGTCGGAATGGACCTGTCACCACTTCGTACACGGCGACTGTCATTGCTAAAACAGAAGCGTTACTCGTCTGAGAACACGACCTTGTGCCATTCCTCCGTCCACTTGGCTATATCCCAACACCTTTGCAAACGGAGGCGTTTGTGCTGTTGGGTCAATGGCATATTTCTTAACGGGGGGCTTGCCGGTGTATGCGTCGGTCCACGCGTGCTGGCATCACCCTGGCCGTTCCGGCACCCCTCAAACGTGCCACATTCCCTTATTCCGACCATCTTCGCCATAGCCGATGCACAGTGGACGCGTGTAAGTGGATATCTGCTGAGATTTGATTTATGGACCAACTTTCCCTTCTGAATCCGATTACCATACCCCTCTTGAAATCGTCTGTCTGCTGGACGTGCCTCGGTTGTCGGCGGCCTGGCATTATTTGCTACTACACGTTTCCTCCGACACAAAAAATGCAAAATGATTTCCCTGGCAGACAGAGCTTCGTGACTATTGCCGATTCTGCAGGTTCTTTCCCTTATATCTTACTCAACGTGAGCGAGACAGCCGAGCATTTCGCATGATTTGCATAACTCGGTGAACTGCGTCTACCCTGCAATTTTTTCTCAGGATGTGTCTTGTACTCTGTGTCACGGATATTTTGCAAAGATTACGTGTTGTCATCCGTCAAAATTAAGAGTGGCTTATTTTTTACTTCCGCTCATCCTTAGGCACACTTAGGAGCTTGCATTTTAGTCGATTGCAGAATAAATCCATGATAGAAGTAAGTCATCGCAACAAATCGGCGTAAGTCAAAAACTGTATTTAGGCAAGAATAGTTTGCGAGAATAGTTTATGTAGGCGAGTTTGATTTTTGGGGAGTTGTTCTATGCCGTCTACATACACCCAAAATTCTAGAAATGGTTTTTGTGTTCGTCTAAATACACATTTGCCTACATTCAAAAATACATTATAATCATTAAGATGTTTGAATTCTCTTTCAAGATTTATTAGATGCGTAGCATCAGTTTCAGAAGCAATTCGAAACATCTTCTAAATAAACATAACAGTATTCCAAGTCGCTCAGAACTAGGTTAAAAAACGTTATAATGTCTGTGCAGAGATCAAACGGCATGTACTGAAGTAAAAAAGGACTGAAGTAATAACTGCTCGTCAGAATCCAAAACACTGTACTATTTTTTTTTAATCAGGGGATCTACCGGATGCTTAACTATTGTTAAAGAAAATCTGATGTGAGCACATGCCTTACCTTATATCTATATAAAAAAAATGAAAATCTGTCTGTCTGTCTGTCTGTTTGTTCCATCATCACGAGAGAACGGCTGAACCGAATTCGATGAAATTTTGTGGATAGCCTAGAAATTGTCCCACTTAAAATGTAATTTACATTTTGAGTTTCTACGACCAGTGGTTCTCGAGATATTAGTAAAAAACGGAATTTGTGTTTGTCTCATCATCACGGAAAAGCGGCTGAACCGAATGTAATGAAATTTTGTGAATAGCCTTGAAATAGTCTCCCATAAATTTAGTCCTAGTTTCGAGTTTCTAAGACCAGAGGTTGTCGAGATATTAATGAAAAACGGAACTTTATCCTAAGAGTTCTACTCTCCAACTCCGTGGTTTATCCAAACGGAAAGGATGAAAATCGTTTGTTTAAAACGTCAAAATGAAATAAAACTTTATTTCCGAGTTCGGTGAAGGATTTTTGCATTAATTAGTCACTATCGGAAAACATTAATTGTTTAAAACATGAATTTAAATGGAACAATCTACCTCCATGGGTTATCTTTCACAAGCTTTTACTCAACGATGAAAAGTATAAAGAAATCAAAATGGCTATTTAATTTCGCATTTTATGAAGAAGATTCTATCTTATATCATGTTGCTCGGCAACGGAATGAAATTAAATGTGTTGTTAATATTTATTATTATTTTTTCTATTTAAATAATAAATAAATGGATATAAAATATATATTTTATAAATGAGCGGTTTAATTGTTCTTTTAATTATATAAATTGTGGACTGCGTACATCACTTTCATTTATTTTAGCAAAGAGATTTCAAGCTCATATATTGTGTTTAGCTAATAAACTAATATATTGTATTTACCCAACAAATTCATTTAGCCGATTGTTGAAACAGAAAAAGAGTAGAACGGGTGTGTCTTATACAATTTTAATGTTTTCATTTATTATATACAAACGGGATCAGGATATTTTATTCCTCAGATCTGCAAATTCAGAGCTACGAATTTGGCGGAATATCGCTAACTTGGTAACTTTTCTTAAACTTTACTAAATTAGCGGAAATGTCTCCAAATTGATAAAAATGACGCAAATCAATGAAATTAAATTTGTTTTTTTAGAATAGAGTTCTGAAATGATGTTACGGAAGCATTTGTCGGTCAGTCCATCCATCCTACTTAGTAACGCATTTAACGAATTTTTTTAATATCACCAAATTGATAAAAATATTTGTAAATCCATAAAAATATCATGGAATTGATAAAATTGTGCTTAATAAATGAAATTAACTGTGTTTTGATACGGGATAGTATTGTGATGAAGTTTCATCAATTTGGGACTATCAGTTAGTTCTACAGTTCCACTTGGCGATGAATTTGGCGATTTTTTAAGTTATCGCTAAATTGGCGAAAATGGCGCCAAACCTTCCATGGAGATAGCATTATTCAGACGATATGATTTCCATCAATTTATTTGAAGTAAATGATATCATGTCGCTTAGCAACGGATCCAATGTGTTATATGCCATACGATTTTTATTAAATCTTTTCCGATTTGAATAATAAAGATATGTATATAAAATAAATTTCATTGACATTGCATTTTTGACTGGATAATATCAATTACGGTCTTCAGGTTTAAACATTATTATCATTGATATTTTCGGGGACTGTTGATTCAGGGATTATTGATATTTTCAAGTTATTATGACATTGTTTATTTATGACAAAAATTGTTGAAACTCATATATAGTACGTTGTACGAGTAATCTTCTACAAATGCACGGATATATCTTCTGATCTATGAGAATATAAGTAGTACAGGTTATATTGGCATATATTTTGATATATATTGGCATATATTGGAATCAATTACAACCTTCTGTTATAAAGATTACGGAGATTATTGATATTTTCAATTTATTACGTCATCTCTTTTATTTTGGCAACTATTTTTGAGACTCATATTGTAGTACGGGTAATCTTCTACTAACACACAGGCATATTTTCTAATCTGCGGTAGAAATACGGGGTTGCATATATTGATTCAATTCTTTTTTTTTTTGTAAATTTGCTTTCAAAAGGGGCCAGGATGTTTTATTCTTCAGATCTGCCCGTGAAGATAATTTTGCATAGTCAGAACAGATATGCCTAAACTTCTCTTTAGGAGCAATAAATTTAATATTTTAACAGAATTTGCACATGATTGCGAATTATAAGCTTCTTTTTATTATATATTCCGTACGAAGAACGGGTATGCTGCTAGTAATGCAATAAATTTGCGCCTTTTACTGCATAAATATATTGCATAAGATCCACTGTACTTTTTTTTTTAATCTTGAATTATATATTTGACGATTTTTTGGATGACAACATGTAAAACTATTTCAAAATACCCAATTAACTTATATTTCGCGCAACTCTGAATAAACAATTATCAATATTGATGGCATCCCCAATAAGCGGTATATACCATATATTAAAATAATTTAATAATTAATTTATCAATTAAGCTTAATTTTCATTAATTTAGCGCCATTTTTGCAATTATATGATATTTTCGTCAATCTGATGTGAAATATCACCAAATTGGAAATACTTCACTACATTATTTGCCAAGTTCGTCATATGCATCAGCAAGTGTTAAAGACAAACGGAGAGCAAACCATTTCTTATATACTTGAAAGTATGCCCGCCATTTAACGGAAATCAAAATTTATGAAACAATACTTCCAATTTGGCAACATATTAAAAAATCGCCAAATTGGCGACGTCCAGTTAAATTCCTCGCCCAGCGTTATGGATAGACGGACGGCCAATTGGGTCATACTTATAATCTATTCTTATGTTTTTTCGATATTGAACTTTTATCAATTAGTCGACATTTAAGAAGTCAGTAAGTTAGAGATATTCCGACAAATTCATCACCAAATTTTTGCCAAACTTTAACGACGGAAAAATATGTTATTCTTATAGCACATACTTATATTCTTTCCAAGATATTGAATTTTCGTCAGTTATTCGTAATTTTCATTTATTTAACATTATTTTTATCAATCTGAAGATATTTTCGTTATTTTGGCAATATTTAAAAAAACCGCCAAGTACGCGACATTTCGCCAAATTCGTCGCCAAAATCTGGTCAAGCGTTGGATGGATAAATAAGTTATTCTTATAGCAGATAAATGGCTATTGGCGTTCAAATACAAAAGTATTATCCAAAGCGTCATTTCTTATGAATGGAACGAGTTAGATAAACGAGAATAATGTTACCAAATTTATCGCATGATATTACGTATGAAAATTGAACATAATTCATAATACATTTTATTGATACATTTATTTAAAAATTGTGCAATATCTAAAGAACGGTTTATGATAGCGTTCTAAAGTTTATGTCCGATCGTTTTCTAAGTAAAATTTGCATAAGAAATGACTATTTGCCTAACTTCATTGAAGGTTTTGATGTTTTGAAGATATTTTCACTCGAAATTTTAGGGGAATTCTGAACAATCGATTGCGTTTAAAAAACAATAGGCTTCCAGTTTTCACGGATCGTAATTTCTGTACCGAATTTCGTTAGAATCACTCCATTCATTCGTGAGATATTGTCTCCACAGACGCACTGACGACACACACACACATACACACATACATCACCTCAAAATCGTTTCATCCATGTTCAGTGATGCTTGAAATGCGCTCTTCCGTCGAAATCTAGACCTCGTCACAATACTTTCCTTAGACATTATACTATGTATATAAGAAAAGTAATATCTATCTTAAGAACGCCACATTTAATTGTTTTATAAGTAATGCCATTTGCTTCTAAAATAATAATCATATATAAAACTGGCTTCACTAAGTAACACATTTTAATATAATTATGTCTTTCTATTTTAATAAAACGGAATAAAATATATCAAAAGAGAATATGTTTTCCTTAAGTCCAAATCCTTTTTCCTTTATTCAAAATACTTAATTTGCATAAACTGCTTTTCAAGTACTCTTTCTACAGTAAATTTATTATTATACGCATTTATGAAATTATTTCATAAGCTGCATTTCAGCTAAGAAGTGTTATATTTAGTTTGTAATTTGCCACAAAATAGACATAACTTTAAATGCAAACATAAAATTCCTTTCATGCTTATAAAATTGAGTTTACCTTCTCAGAGTCACTTCAATAAACCCAAAATACACAAGAACTCGTAAAAGTATTTTCAAAATGAATTTAATCTATCGCTAGAAATATAAAACTTTAAAAAATAGCAATACTGCGCTTCATATACTTTCAAAATATTTGCCATTTTATTTTTATTGAATTTTCTGAATTATATATAAACAATGCAAGAAACTGAGTTTGTCAAAATAATCTAATTTACCAAAGGAAGTCATTTTATAAAAGTTTATATTTTTGTTGTATTAAATTCAGATACCTCTTGGTTTTAACCATTCCAAACATTTTATGAAAATATAGAAATATATGTAAAATAACTAGTTGGCGGCGGTTTTTACATGTTTTAAATTGTCAAATGTTTTATTTCAGAAAATGTGAATTACAGACGTTATGTGCAAATCAATAAATAATTAATGGAAAATGTTTGCTATATACTTCTACACATTGGGACGTTCTAGATCACCGAAGTCAAGCAGCATCGGGCGCGGTTAGAACTTGGGTGGGTGACCACCTGGGAACACCACGTGCTGTTGGCACATTTCGGACGCTGTAGCCCGGTGGTTTGCGATCACCCTTTTAGATTATACACTTGTTTATATTATTTACTATTTTTTGTATTTTAATACCATATGTCTGGCGCAGCATATCCTTTTTGGATCTTGTGCCAAAAATCCCTAATCAACCAACCAACCAACCGGTGGTTTGCGCGATGAATTTGCACGCTGCCACAACTGCCGCCGTGTTCATGCGGAGTACGATCACGTTAAACATGTGGGTCCGTAAGTCCATCCGAGAGGTTGGTGGTAGGGGAAGGAGGGTACGGTCCCTGTGGATGCCTCCCCAACTGAGTTCCGGTCTTAATTGGGTGGCACTTCCCGGCCGTCCAAACGGTTACCTTACACCTTTCTGGTAGGTCGGACGGTCAGGGTCTCAACAACAACATTGGGACTTGAAAATCCTCCAGACATTTGATATTGTTGATTTTGTTTAACATTATTATTTTCTATTTTTTATTTTAAATCTGAAACATGTGCCATTATTTTCCATTTTTCCTTACTCTAACGTTTTATTAATGAGGAACATATGAAATTATGTGTTTAAAACGTTTATTCGATTTTCAAAAAAAAAAAAAAAAAAAGAAGTTGGAACATTTGTCAAAAATTCGAAAATGTATTTAATTATAAATCATTTCAACAACTTATATTTTAAAGCACATATTTTCTAAAGTTTTGATCAATTCCTCACTCCCGAAGTCAAGAGACATGAAATATAATCAGAAAATAAACTTCACTTCCTTTTTGTCAACTCAAATTACTTTGAAGTTTCCACGGTTCAATCATAATTACTATAATGGGACTGTATACAACAATCAGAACAGTAGTCAACGTTGTATAAGAGATTAATTTCCAAAATACTGCAGTCAACCTAAGTTGTAAAAATTAAAAAAAATAATTAAATAAACGGTTTATTAGTTTCAACTCAAACCTGGGTTTGATTTATTTCAACAGTAGTATATTTTTAATGCTCTAGCATTTCTTGTATTGGAAATTTTTTAAATAACATTTTTCTTACAGACCATGTGACGGTACCTAGGATATCAATTGTAATTTTTTTTTAATAATACCGCGTTTTCCATTTTCCATGCAGAACTGTGATGGAAAAAAATGATTTTTATTAGTCTGTCTTCTTTCGAAGCAGCATATGATATAATGTACAGTGCGTCTACTGTATTTTTTATTGCTTTAATCGTCTCTTGAAGATTTGACTCAAACGTCAGAATCCATTACTTTCATACCTAGGAGAGAGAGAGAGAAAGTACACTGTAAATGTATAATATAGTGTAAGGAATGTACACTTTACTATTGCATTATATAATGTTGGTAATGTCTTATTGTATGTAATTTTTCAATTAAACTTTACCATATATTAAACAAATTTCACATTATATAGAACGCCACAGCTTCATGGTATTTGCCACAGCTTCATGGAACTGCAGTAGGTCGTAGAAAATATTTCTCGCCAATAGGAGGCAATAATTTATTTAAATATTTTATTATTTAAAATAATATAAATATAATTTTAAAATAATATATTGTTGCGAAAGCGCAATATTTCAATTGGCGCCCCCTCTTTCTCTTATCTCGAACGTCAGGCGAAGAAAACATAGTCCATGACGTCAGCATGGCGTGCAGATGACGTGATCTCAAGATTGCCAGGATTTCCCAGTTAGAAAAGGAGTTTCCAGATTTGGCGATTTATTGCCAATCTGGTGACCTTCGGAATGTTCCAGAAACTTTTCGATAGAACGATTATTCTTTGAGATATAAAGATTTCCAGAAGTTTCTGAGAAGATACTATAAATAGGAATCATCACTGAATCAGGAATTTCATTTGACCAGTTGACAACATAGAGCTACAGTGAGCTGTGATTTTTGTCAACGTTTTGAGAATAGTAACGGCTGTTATGTGAAATTATTTTGTCAGTATTTCGTGATTATTATCGCTTATTCTGTGAAATTACCCTAGCAGCATTTTTTCCCCAGTGACGTAAGATTTACGTCACACTGGGACTTTGAGACGTTACAGGACGTTACAGTACTTCTCGACAATGTCATATTGAGGTCACAGCGAAGTCATTTTAGTCATTTCCATGCTCGTTTGTGACGTCGCATATTAACTTGTTTGTGACGTCAGATTGCAATTGCCATTGTAATGCCATCACATTGTTACGTGTTAATTAAATTGTGGAAACGTTTACAGAATATATTCACGATGAAGTTACACAGTTGCTAATACATAACGTCGAATAGAAGTCACTATGATGTCACATTGTGACCTAAGTGTGACGTGACTACAACGTCACTGTCACACATGTGACAATCTTTGCTGTGAGGGTAATGGAGCATTTAAGTGTTGTTTGACTGTATGGCGTTCCTGTTTAATGTGTGTTTGTGAATAAACTTTACTTATCTAGAAGCTTGGACTCGCTCTTGTATCCCGTGTATACATCCCTTATTCCAAGAGGATGCAATATTATTTAGCAATATTGTAACAATATCCTCTGCCTCTTAAGCAGTGAAAGATATGAAAAATATTTTCGGTGACTCTGCTTATTAAAGAACATATTTACACATGTTATATACATTAATTTTAGTTCCAGCGCTCACAATAGCATATAAATTTGATACTTATATATGATTACATATAATTCTTAGTTTTCTATTGATTCAATAATCAATATTATCAAGTCTTATATGCTTCCCAAATGGATTAAAATACTCGTACCACAAACCCTAACAAAATGTAATTAATTTAAAATCCCCTATCCCAGACCCTCTAATGAAGCGTATGTCCCCCATGAACAGTAAAACTAACCATATTTTGGTTTAAGCAAATAAAAATAATTAATTCCTTTAAAGCGACAGGGAGTATTGAAAATATTAAACTCAATTTTGCGAGACATTTAATTTTCATCAATTTGGCGACATTTTCCAAAAATTGTTTAATTGGTGATATTTTGCAAATTTATCAACTAGTTTGATGGATAGAAAGAGTACATAGGTTTTCTCATATAGTATACATAGAGTAAAATACACACACACATATATATATATACATAAGTTAAAACAACCACACACATGAATATATTGTATTAAAAGTGGTACATTCATATTCTAGGTGTACCAATGCATTAAATCCAATTACTAATGCATTAAATCTGTGGATTTCGTTTCTTAAATCAATTCCAAATCTTTCAGCATATATCATACTACAAGGAAATAAAAGAGTAAAATACACAGAAGATTAAAAATTGAACAAACTATCTAAATGACAATGCGTTAAATATGTATCCCTGAAAAGTTCTCTTCAACAAACCATAACATAACCAAAACAAATACATATATTGCAGCCTTATATCAATTCAACATTTACGCATCCAAGATAAAACAAAATCGCTTATTTTTATTATTCTATAACAAAATAAAACTGATTTATGGTTTGTAGACAAAAAACTCGTGCTACTATATACAGTACACCAACAAAAAAACAAAAAAAAAACTGATGTGGGCAGCACCTGACCTTCCTTTTATAATGCAATGAATTTACTACTTTTACAGTAAAAGTAAAATAGGTTATTTTTATAGTTGATAATTATGTTCTTTCCAATTTTTTGATGATTATTTCAAAATTTCACTCCAAAATTTAGGGGGGTTCTGAACATTCGATTGTGTAAAAAACAATAGGCCTTCAGTATTTACGGACTGTAATTTGTATACTAAATGGCATTAGAATCGCTCCATTTGTTAGTGAAATATCGTATTCCCAGACTCACTGATACACACACCCACAGACACACACACACACACACATACTTTCATACACACACCCACACACATACTTTCGCACATACACTCACATACACTCACATACACATACTTTCACACACATACACACACATACTTTCACAAACATACTCACACACATACTTTCACACACACACACACACAGTGACATCACCTCAAAATGTTCGATTCGTAATACGGGATGCTTGAAATGTGCTCTCCCGTCGAAAACACGAATTTGAATTTTCGACCCAGTCGCAATACTTTCCTTATACATTATACTATATATATAAGGAAACTAATAATGTATATGCAACTTATCATAAATAATGAGATTTGTTTACCTAAGTCAATAAATGCATGTTTGATGTTTTAGATGTACTCTATATTCAAATGTAGTCATTGCTTTCACGTATATCCAGCGGTAAACAAACACAGCCACATAATTCCATACCTAGTGTTGAATTTGATATGTAGAATAAACTTACATATTACAATAGGAATAGAGTATTAGCTATAGAAGTCTAAAGGTTAAAGCAGCTGAATATTAAGGATTTATTAATATGTATATTATTTCTGTAAGCTTTTTTCTGTGCTTCCAAACTCTCAAATAATACTAGATCCCAAAATATAAAATACACATCATGATAAATATACGACATGGTAATTTGTTTGGAGAGGTTATTTTTCAAATCGCATCACTGTTAGTTTTAACTTTCCTACATTATATGGCAGTGTATGGAAAAAGTGTTACAGTGGGATCGAATTTTAAACAATACGATAACCATTTCAACATTAACATTTAACATTTAAAGGTAAAAACTGGTTTACAGGTAAAAACTTTTAACATTTTTTAAAATTTTTTCACTTTCAGATTTTGTTAAATTCATTATTTAATATCTTGTTAAATTCATTATTCAATATCTTGTTAAATGCATTGTTGCAAATATTTAGTATGCATTTGGGGTAAAAATATCTGACGATGTTAACTTTGTAAACACTTTTGCTCTAAAGCCAATATTTAGAAATATAGCTTTCCAGGCTTGTGTTCTTTTGAGCCGCCATATGCGGAAATATATATGTGTTTATGTTGAATCTGTCAAAACACAGGATAATTGGAGGGAAATAATTTTGTCTTGATTAGTCCGTTGCGGTAGATTTTATCTTCTCCAACCGTGATGAAATATGAGAAACTATTATTCTCGTATTATTTAATTTTCGGCCTCAGCTACTCACCGTTAGCCTGTCGCCGAGGGCGATACACTTCAGCTACGCGAAAGTCACAGCTAAAGGTTTAACTCGTGAAGTAGCTATCAATCTCGCACCTCCGCAATCCGCACAAGTCACTGTTAATGGTGCAGTTCATGAGGTAGCTATCGCTCGCACAGCTGCTACAGAGACACCGCGTAAGTTATATACATTAACGATAACCCAGCTCTATGCAATGGCGTTATTCCGCACACTGGACGAACTTATAAAATTCATGTAGAAGATTTATAAAATACATCACATCTTATTAGCGTGTGCATACAACCCGCGTCCGATATATGCTATAACGACAATTCCACTGCTTATACTAACAGTATACAAGCTGGGAGGACATGCAATCAGTTTATCTTTGAGATGGCTTCCAATGGCATACCTCTATGCAGGTTTAAGGGCACCGGATAAACTCGTTTTGCGGAGCATACTATCAGTGTAGCGAATTCACAGTATAAATTGGGTTTTGCTTTAAGAAGCCCCTGTAATCCGCGTAGGTTACATGAAATAACTACCAACTTACCAGCTACTAACTTTTGTCTTAAGACCGTATTTTGCTTTACTCCGCAGTCTTTAAAAATTTTATATGGGGATTTTATGGAGCTTTTTGGAATTCTATTTGGATGTTTAAAATAAGTTATTTTCACTTCGGTTTATATAAAGTAGTTTGGAAACTAAAATTATTCCTAACAATCGTTACAAACACACACACACACACACACACACACACACACACACACATATATATATATATATATATATATATATAGAACTATACAAATATGAAAAATACGTAAAAATGTAATATAATACCACTCAGAAAAAGGCGCAATGCAGCACTATACACTGAAGCAGGATATAACTAATTTAAACGATTTGAAAAAAGGAAAGGGGGAAAACCATATGAATTGCATAAAAATGGCTGAGAGGGATAGCGACCTCTCATTCCCGTTTTAAGTACTTTTCGTCTAGACAACGCCCACGGATACCAATGCAATTCAATGACAGATCCCCGTAGCATGTGCAAAAATGAAAGCTCCAAAATGCAGAAAAGGAGGCCTCAGAATGCAGACAGAAAGAAGACAGAAATGGAACGACGAAATCACACTGGCAATGATGCTACCGACTAAAACGTATCGCCCGTTTCGCCATATGTAGTATGTACCCATACGCATGCGTACCTCGATTATTCAAATATGATGTTATATTATCAAGTCATTAAAGAATGAATAATCCTCGTCTTTAAAGAAAGAATTGTAAATATCTTTAAGGAAATTCCGTGGGTAATGATTTTTAAGTGCTTCCTGTAAAATGAGTTTGTTACACGTGAGACAATCTTTTTTGAAAGTATTATTATTACGATTTCTTCTCAGATGTCCTGTTATGATGTTACGGAAAATATTCCTAGTCAAATTCGACTTCCATCCAATTATTTGGTTAATCTTCATATCATAATTATTACGTTTATTGTACAGAACTGTATGAATTCCATTTTTATGTTTGTATCTAATGGTTATGTCCAGGAAATTAACTTCGTTTTTGACACTATTAGGGTTCTTGATAAGATCCAATTCCGGAGGATAAAAGTCAAATTCAAATTCAACAGTATTTGAGTAATGGCCTAAAATCACATCGTCCACATATCTGTAATATGGCATTTCATATAATACATGATTATTCCTTTCGAAATATGTTAAATATATGTCAGCCAGGACTGATGAACAGCCCCCACCCATAGGAATACCCATAGGAAGACACTAAAGCAAAATTGGAAAATCTCATGGTATCGTTTAACAATAATACTCCGATCAACAATAATTGGATAAAAAATTTTGTTTATGGAATCAGAAGGAAATACTTACGTAGAATTTGGGAATATATCATTGATCACCTGGCATCTATTGATCCTAATGAAAAACAACACTTTTATTTTGCCATATTGCTCGATTTTATAAAATTGAAGGCTCAGAAAGCGTATGTCATCTTGAAGTGTCAGCCCAATAAAGAAATCCATAAAGAGTACTTTGTTACAACCTTTAAAAATAAGACATTTGATAGAATACCTTTCAAACTTTTGTTCAATCAACTGAACGAGATGATTCCTATAGCTAACATCAAAGTAAAGCTTACATACCGTTATGTACGACCCTACGGAAGAAGATTATACAATTATAACCAAATAAGTAAAAATATATCTATGATGAATAGTAAAGTATGTAAATGCCATCTTAGTGATTTACGAGACAAACACCATAATCATATTATTACAGGTAATCTTGAAGTGATCGATGATTTGCCTTTAAGAAATCTTTTTGAAAAAGGAACAAAATTCCGCAGACAAGAATTTGACCACGTGAAAGAAGATTTTAATCTAGATTTGGATTCTTTCATATATAAATTAGCTATTAAATATGGATTACCCATAAAAGCCTTTGCTGAATGGAAATATAATATCCTAAACTGTTTTGTCAACCAATATAATAGCAAACTCAATATTCAATGGAATTCAATCATCCCCTCTTCTATCAGGGAAGTACAAGAACGTTTTGTTATCACATATACTGATAAAGTGGTATCGAATTACGCAATTACCTGCAAACCTTATTACATAGAAATCTTACAGAAATCTTACATGGAACCCACAATGTACAAACCTTTACCTTATAATTTAACTGTGATGACAAATAAAATCAGGGCTCTATATAAAAGAATTGGCATCAATTTAAAAAATGTGTCCTTTCCTTATTTAGTACTCATTCCAAAACTGCATAAAACACCCGTGAAATTTCGTACAGTAACTGTAGGATGTAATACATATATTACATTGGCTAACAAAAAACTTATGAATATACTTAAACCTGCATATAAAGCTTTATTAGTACAAAATCCAATAATCATAAAAAACAGCTCTGAAGTAGTTAAACGACTGAAGTATTGCAATAGAGATATACAGTTCACCAGTTATGACTTCCGGGACCTTTTCAACAACATTGATCTTAAAAAATTGCATGAAATACTTTTACTGGTGCATACAGAATACAATCTTAAAAAAGTAATCACTTTACGTAGGTATATGGATTTAATTCAGATCGTTTTGTTTGAGAACATATTATGTAACGGTGGAGTCTTTTATCAACAAATTAGGGGTATTCCTATGGGTGGGGGCTGTTCATCAGTCCTGGCTGACATATATTTAACATATTTCGAAAGGAATAATCATGTATTATATGAAATGCCATATTACAGATATGTGGACGATGTGATTTTAGGCCATTACTCAAATACTGTTGAATTTGAATTTGACTTTTATCCTCCGGAATTGGATCTTATCAAGAACCCTAATAGTGTCAAAAACGAAGTTAATTTCCTGGACATAACCATTAGATACAAACATAAAAATGGAATTCATACAGTTCTGTACAATAAACGTAATAATTATGATATGAAGATTAACCAAATAATTGGATGGAAGTCGAATTTGACTAGGAATATTTTCCGTAACATCATAACAGGACATCTGAGGAGAAATCGTAATAATAATACTTTCAAAAAAGATTGTCTCACGTGTAACAAACTCATTTTACAGGAAGCACTTAAAAATCATTACCCACGGAATTTCCTTAAAGATATTTACAATTCTTTCTTTAAAGACGAGGATTATTCATTCTTTAATGACTTGAGAATATGACATCATATTTGAATAATCGAGGTACGCATGCGTATGGGTACATACTACATATGGCGAAACGGGCGATACGTTTTAGTCGGTAGCATCATTGCCAGTGTGATTTCGTCGTTCCATTTCTGTCTTTTTTCTGTCTGCATTCTGAGGCCTCCTTTTCTGCATTTTGGAGCTTTCATTTTTGCACATGCTACGGGGATCTGTCATTGAATTGCATTGGTATCCGTGGGCGTTGTCTAGACGAAAAGTACTTAAAACGGGAATGAGAGGTCGCTATCCCTCTCAGCCATTTTTATGCAATTCATATGGTTTTCCCCCTTTCCTTTTTTCAAATCGTTTAAATTAGTTATATATATATATATATATATATATATATATATATATACAAGGCTCTATATATACAAGACAAGAAAAACAATATTTTTTTAGAAGTTCGACTTTATTCATCCACATACTCTCCTTCAAGAGTGATACATTCATTCCAACGCTCCTCTAACTTTTCGATGCCTTTTTTGTAGATCGATTTGTCTTTGCTCTCAAAATAGGCTTCAGTTTCGGCAATCACTTCTTCATTTGAGCCAAATTTCTTTCCCTGGAGTATCTTTTTGATGTCTGTAAAAAGCCAGTAGTCGCTGGGGGTCAGATCTGGAGAGTACGGAGGGTTAGGAAGCAATTCGAATCGTAATTCATATAATTTAACCATCGTTTTCATCGACTTGTGACACGGGGCATTGTTTAGGTGGAACAGCGCTTTTTTTTATTTTGTATGTAAGGCCGTTTCCTCTTGATTTCTACACCCAATCGATCTAATAATGCCATGTAATATTCGCTATTGATAGTTTTACCTACCTCAAGGTAGTCGATGAACACAATACCATGCGCGTCCCAAAATACGGATGCCATAAACTTGACAGCTGACTTTTGGGTCGCTTTGGACGACTTTCACCGGCTGCTGTACACTCAACTGACGATCTTTTTGATGCATGTGTGTAGTAATGGATCCATGTTTCATCCACTGTCACATACCGACTCTAGAAATCTTTCTTATCTCGCTTGAACAGCTTCAGCGCATTGAATCGTCGACAGGTAGTTTTTTTTTGTCCGGTGTGACCAAACGCGGCACCTACTTCGAAATCAACTTACACATGCTCAAATTTTCGTGTAAAATTGTAAACACACTACCTTCTGATATCTTTAAAGTGTCAGCTATCTCACGCAACTTCACTGTACGGTCTTTCAAAACTATTTTGTGAACTTTTTTCATGTTTTCCGGAACAACTGCCTATTTTAGGCGACCAGAGCGTTCAGCATCATCGGTGTTTGTACGACCGCGTTTAAATTCAGGATGCCAGTCAATAATACTTGATTTCCCTAGTGCTGGGTCTCCATAACGCTTATCAAGCCACTGTTTGGCTTCAATAGTATTTTTCCCCATCGAAAGACAATGTTTAATCAACACACGAAATTCTTTTTTATCCATTGTTTTGAAAATTACAAAACTGGGGTCACTAAAACCACTGTAATCTATAAACTAATTGCCAGAATGTCATGAAATTTTGACATATGTCGTTTGAAGGTTGGTACTATCCAAAAATCATATGGGTCTGTCAACAGTGTTGCCATATATGTGTCAGACCGGAGACTTATTGAGTGAAGTGTTATATATATATATATATATATATATATAATTCATTACCAGTTGGAGATAAGTGGGCAATTTAAATTGAAAAAATGTCGAAAGTAAGGTGGGGAAAAGACCACATTAATGAAATAGTCCTCAATTTAATTTTCAAAAATTTACACTTTTTAAATTTGTATACGACACTCTAGACAAATTGGCTCAATCAGAAAATTTTTATTTTTAATTCAACGAGATCATTAAAAAAATCCGCATATCTGTATCTTTAAAATTGAACGAGTTACATTTACTTGAAAAATAGACATTGTAAATGGGGACCGAATATCTAATTAGAAATGTAAATTTGTGACATAACACAAAAAAAATAAATCTGGATGATAATACATAGAAGACATTTTTGCGAATTCCACGTAGGCTCACGATACAATCATGGACACTTAAATACTTTTCACATTAAGACATGCCATTTTTTATTTGAAACAATTAAAATAAATAAGTAAACAAATGCAAGTATGCATTTGATTTTGAAATTTAACATAAGTTTTCAAAGCGAGGAAAATAACTCACAGACGATTTTTTCTTTCCTTTAACTCTAATTTAACCGTTTCAAACATTTATAGTAAAATAATTTAAAAAAAAAAACTGAAGAATGAAATGCAGACGATTTATTTTTTAATTTGGTTATTTATTTCCAGTATTATTTCTATTCAATACAACTAAACTTTTTTTAATATCATACCAAATTAAAGAAGTTTAGAAATCATTCAGTAATTCGTCAGCATATTTAGTTCTGGATTCACGAATTAAGTACACGTAACTCGTGGTGTATTATAGTATTTTTAACAAATAACAGGCTTTTTGAATTAACAATGATTTATGCTCTGTGTAATAAAAGTACTGCGGAAACTGCTCGGGATGTCGGACGGCGACATCCAAACTTGCCTGAAATTTCACGCACATTTGTCTATTGGAAGATAAGGAGATTAAGAACTACCGGTTCCTTTCATCCAAGGCCTTGGAAGAAATCGTTTGTACAGGGAGGACCAAGAGATTGACATCATAGCATATTTTTTTTTCAACCCACGAACAAGCATTCGAAAAGCAAGCGAAACTTTGGGGTTACCTAGGATGTTAATTGTTAGAACACTTGGAAAATACCATTGGTATCTATTTTGTATTCATGGTATTTTGTATTTGCACTTCATCCCTCCGATTTAGACCAGCGCATAGCATTCTGCAACTGGTAGTTAATTCAAAAAGACATCAATTCGAACTTTGTTAAGAACATTCTGTGGACTGATGAATGCTTGTTTACGGAAGATGGAGCAAACAATAGTCACAATGGTCATTATTGGGATAATACGAAATCATTTTTTGTCCCTGAAATACATCACCAAAGAAAGTTTTCTGTGTCTGTATGGTGCGGAATTTGGAATGGAAAACTGGTTGGTCCTGTGTTTTGTGAATGTACTCTTACAGCTGAAAAATACATGCTGCTTATTTTAAACGGTACTGTAACGAATTTTTTGGAGACGACAACATTATCACTTTTAAGCGCATGTATTATTAACAAGATGGCAAGCGTGCACACCAGGCTATAATTGTGATAAACTGGAACAACGAAAACTTTAATAAATAGTGAATCAGTTTGAAAGGAGCCCCAGAATGCCTCCCACCAGATCCCCTGATTTAAAACCTCTCGATTTTGACGTATGGGGTCGTCTTCGAACACTAGTTTATAATACTCGTCCACTAAGAGCCATTGACCTTAAACAAAAGATAATTGATGCTTGCGACAATATTAGTGGTGAAGAACTCCAATATATTTACAGAAGCATTATTAGAAGAGCACAGTTATGTATTGAGTTGAAGGGAAACATTTTGAGAATGATTTGTGAATTGCGTTTTGTGAATTGTATTTCTAGTGTTTGTAACTAAATTTGTCCCTTTATATCAGTGGTCTTCTATCAATGTATGCATATTTTAATCATGTGCCCCAATTGTGTAGTGAGTACCACTGCTTCATATGATCTCTGTCTGTGTAATGCTTTATTTAGATGCATTTGTGATAAAAAGTTTTGACACATATTAACGCATTTTTGATCTAAACAATATCCATCGTCAATTTCCCCCCCCCCCCCGGGGCGGGCCACCCAAGATGGTGGTTTCGGATGTTGGCTCTGTAGCCTTGATCCTCCAAACTGGGGGGCAAATTAATCCGGGGGTAATCAACCTCGCTGCTGATGACTCACGGATGCAATCGCGGAAGTGACGAGGCAGTCCCCGGACTCTTCCAGGTGGCTGGATCACGGGACTGTGGCTATTTATGCCCTGAGCCCAGGTCTGGCCGGTGACCGGAGTCGGGCCCGGCAGGTGCCTTCGGCCCCTGCCCGGTGAATGATTCCGCCGTGTTTCGCGACCGAGGTTGCGGCTTTGCTGGAAAAGAGATGAAGTGGTTGCGCCTCGATGTCCCACTGAAAGCTATAAACCCAAGTTGGTTAGCTGGGCTCGCAGGTATGTACTCCATCGTCAATTTGTTTATGGCCCCTATTTTCACTGATAAAGCAAACTTTCATATGATACGGAAAAGTGGCATAAGTCAGATATTTATATAAGTCAGAATCCATTGATCAACGCGTGCTGTCTAACATATGGATGGACTTACACCACTGCGATGATTCACATGCCCTTCTTCTATCAATTTCTCCAAATCCTTTGCACACTGGACGCATTTGCTCGCGTGTCAGCGGCAATACGCCGGTACGACCCCTTGACCCACTTCTGCGTCGTCGGCCAGACATCTCTTCAACAAAACGTGTATTCTGAAACGAAAACAGCTTGGAGAACGGGTTTCGATAGGCAACAGACAGTAACAACTGTTGACTGATCTGCCGTTACCATCCCATTTATACCGCACTCTAATAACGTCACCTACTTGAATTTTAGATCATTTGCATACATCCACCAGCTGCGTTTGTCTACAATATTGATACGGCCAAAGCTACATGGTGTTGCATCTTCTATGTTGGGTAGTGTATTAAGTGTAGGGTATCTCCTTAACAACGGCTTCGGCAAATATTGAGCTGTGTTTAGTTAAAATGAAAATTTTAACTAAACATATAATATCTCTTAAATATTTGCAGAAATATTGTGAGTTAAGTAATTACACTAGAGATAAATTTTCACTAAACGCAGAAAAATAATTTACGTACTTCATATTCCTTTCTACAAAGCCATAAAATTTTCAAACTAAAAGTGCATTAAACTAAATATTTTCAGTATTCCTAATATTCTGCGACTGACTTTTCCGATTTCTAATGACTTTCTGAACAGTAAACTGCTTATCTGAACTCTTTTCTCATTAAACTTCAAAATAACTTCTTGAATTTACTGACACTTACCTAAGCCTACGATTAAAAGTCAGATTAAAACAGAGGCGAAAAGGACATTTACGATTTCCGTAAGCGATTTGTTAAAAGTCTCGCCAGTCTTTAATATATAACTCACACGGACAATTTAGACAAAATAAAGCACGTTTAGAAAACTAAACATTTTGATGCTCATTCTCCGACATCGAAAGCGTTAATGGATTTCTTTAAAGTAGATCACAAAATAACCTGATTTGTATCAGTGAAAACATCTCAGTTGTAGTATTTTTGCAAGTGTTTAACTTAAAATGGTTGACTAGTACGAGCAAAATTGTAATGAAAATATTTATTGGAGTGAAAAGAAATATGATGTTTGCAGCAAGATATTCTCTCGTGATGCTCGTATTAAACTTTAAATGCAAAATTATGTTGGACAGGATCCATGGTACAACGCGTTTATCGTTGAAGAGTTTCGACATTGTGAACTTTTCCTGAACAACCTGAAAAATTATTTTGAAGTGCTTCACCTTATTAACTTACATTTCGCGCAAATCTAACTTGGCAATTGGAAATATATTAAAATATGTTACTTTTAATTTCATCGATTTGGCGTAATTTTCGTCATTTTTGTGTTATTTCTTCCAATTTGGCGATATTTTTGTAAATTTTGCTCCACAACAAAAAGTTAGCAAGTCAGTGATATTTGCCAAATATGCCATCAATATTGCCCAATTTTTCGCCATGTGATGATACTTACTACTCTCCATTTTTACTTTCCCTGCTATACATGGTGATGTATAGGGAAAGTATTGGAATGCCGAAAATCGCAACTCGAATTTTCGACTGATCTACACGTTTCGAGACCTCTAGAATACGAAAAAACTATTTTTATCGTGACGTCTGTGAGTGTGTCTCTCTGTTTATCTGTCTGTGTGTCTGTCTGTCTGTGTGAATGTCTGCTGTCTGTCTGTGTGTCTGCGCAATGTATGTGTCCACTTTAACTCAAAAACTAATGGACCGAATTTCATAAAATTTGGTAGGTAAGACCTGTGGGTGTGATCCTGGTGCTGATTAGTTTTTGGTATAATTCGGAAAAAAAACCGCCTTTTTTTGCGAAATGGCCCGCAAAAATCTCATGTATTCACTGTAGCTGAAATACAAATTAACCAAATTTCACAAATTTTGGTAGATAAATCACATGTGGGCTACTCTGATGCTAATAAGATTTTGGTACGATTCGGAAAACAACAACCTGCCTTTTTTTACGAAATGACCCTCAAAAATCGCCAATATCTAAAAAAAGACTACGTATGTTCAAATGTATCAATTAAATACTTGTTTTATATGTAATTTTTGACGAGGAAAAGAATAAGAACAACTCTATTACTCTAAGACTAACCGTTCTCGAGATATTTAAGATTTTTCGTGCTTTTTTATTCCGCCTTTGGAAAAATGTCCAATTACCAAATAAAAGCAGAAATTGAATTAAAAATGCAAATTTACTGTCATTTTGTGCAATTAAATTCAATTTAATGACTTCTTGAAGAAATAAAGAAAAAATGAATTTGAGTCTGCAGGGAAAGTCATGTGCTACCCACATCAGATTTTTATGTAATATAGAGAGACTATATTTTGTGCAATATCTCGAGGCCGGTTCAAGCTTGTTTTCAGAATTTAAAGTCATTCGTTTTAAAATAAAAAAGACTTTTAAAATGATTATTTATTTAACATCATTAAATGTCCGGATGTTATTATGGTTTAATTTCAAAAATTCATTCAATGATTTATAAGTATTCCGAACGTTCATCTGCTTATGAAATCAACAGAGTTCCAGTATTCACGGACTATAAAAATCGTACTAAATTACGTATAAAACTCTCCATTCTTTCGTGACATATCGCATCCACAGTCTTACGGACACATATATTAACGCACGTACACGCACACCATACACACATACACCACTTCGTACATTTTAAGTTAGAGTTCAGAGATACTTGTCACGTGATTTTCAGTTGAAAATTAGAATCCGAAATTTCGACCCCGTCACAATACTTTCCCAATACATTATACTACGAAATGATTGCAAAAATATGATGTGGTCTGCACATGACTTTTACTATATAATTTAATGGCTTTACATTTTTCACAGTGAGATATTTATGTACAAAATCTACGGCACAATGTTTTTGACATTGAATTAATACCACATAAACTGAAGATGAACAATTTAGGCCACTTTTTATTTTCAACCATTGAACTATATTATACAACCGAAATAATTTTTCATCGCTCTTTAATAGTATGCGGCAGATTTTTTTTTCAAAGTTCGATAAAATCGTCGGCGTTTGTAGCATTTACAGCAAATCTCGGTGATTTCTCCATTTAGAATAATGCTATCAAGATCTATAATTTTGAATTATTTGCTCTGTAATGCCAATTATAAAAGTTAACAAATTTCAGCATAATTATATAATCTACCTAAATAAAAATGTTTATGGTTTTAGGAGGTTTGTATTTGTTCTCAAGTTTGTTCTCCATTTTTATCATCTGCACTTCTCAGTGTTAAGGCACACATTTCGCGCCAAATATCTTCTGTATTAATATTTATTGACGGTGAGCAGTTGGTAAGTGCTGTTCGTCAAAACTGTAATTTGTAAACCAAAGGAGAGGGAGATTTTACTTCAATGCTATGCAGAGTAAGCAAAGCCATTTTATTTCAGTGTTTTGCATTAAAATAATGATCATTCTTTAGTATTCAGATGATAATTCCATATAGTTTGCACGGTTTTACAATTAATAAAATCCGGTTTTACAATTAAATAATAAATGTAAACTTTGTGGTTAATGAAAAATTAACTGCAAAGTGAAACAATTCCACTTTCTCATATCAGAATTCATTTTTACTTTCCTTATATACAATAATGTATACAGGAAATATTGTGACAGGGTCGAAAATTCGAATCCGAGTTTTCGACTGGAGAGTACGTTTCAAGCATCCCTGATCACGAATCGAACATTTTTGAAGTGGTGTGTGTGTGTGTGTGTGTGTCAGTGAGTCTGTGGAGACGATAACTTACGAACGAATGAACCGATTCAAACGAAATTTGGTTCAAAAATTGCAATCCATAAATAGTGGAAGCGTATTGTTTTTATAGCAATCAAATGTTCAGAACCCCCCTAAATTTTCGAGTAAAATTTTGAAAAAATCATAAAAAAATCAAAACATCTAATAAAGTTACGGAAATAGACATTTCTTATGTAATTTTTCATTAAAAAACATAAAATTTAGAACGCTAACATGAACTGTTCTTGAGATATTACACATTTTTAAAAAAAATTATCAGAAAGTTATATGAAATTAAAAACAAATATTTCCTTTTGAGAAACATGTTTACTTTTCATATGTTATACCATGCGATAAATTTGCTGACATCATTCTCGTGGATCTAGCTCGTTCCATTCATGAGAAAAAGATAATTTGAGTAATATTTTTGTATTTGAAAGCCAATAGTCATTTACCTGCAGTAAGAATAACTAATTTCTCTGTGCTTAGCGCTTAGCGAGATTTTGGCGATGAATGTGGTAGAATGTCGCCAACTTGGCGCTTTTTTAAATATTGCTGAATTAGCGATAAACTCGCCAAATGGATAAAAATGACGCTAAATCAATGAAAATGACGACTCATCGACGAAAATTCAATATCTTGGAAAGAATATAAATATCTACTATAAAAATATTCTATTTTGTTTGCTGTAAAAGTAGTAAATTCATTGCATTATATTATAAGGAAAGTCATGTGCTGCCCATATCAGATTTTTTTTTTTCAAATTTTACAAGAAACATTTTGAAAAATTGGTATTGTAGGTCCAAATTATTACAACTGTAGCGTGTTACCCTTCACTTTAAAGGGTTTGAAAAAAATTTGCAATGTTCTAACTCGGGGGGAGTAACTTTCCTCCTAAGGGGATTTATGACGTCACGAATGAAGAATATTGTATCGCGGCTATTTTTCACAAAGGTTGAAATTAAAAAGTCTCGTGATCAATAAGACATCAATAAACCCTTTTACGTATGAGTGTGGCCAAGTTTGGCCTATGCTGCCATGTTAAAAAAATATAAAATTTCGAAGATTTCGCTCCAATTTAAGAAACTTCAATCTAGCTTTAAATTTTTGATAAGCCCGATATAAAGTTTTGTGAAAATTCATCAATATTTGTGACTTCTATAATATGCAGAAGAAATCGACCACAAACATTAGCCAAATAGACAGACGGACATCATTCAAAAATTGGTCAAAATGTGTTCAGGAGGCTTTAAATCAGATATTGGTATCACATTCTCGAAATGGAAAATTTTCTTGGAAACAAAGTTTAACTTCAGAAGTTTGTCATTGAACATTTTTGAGGTAATGTCTGTGTGTGTGTGTGTGTTGAGTCATTGAATCTATGGAAACGATATCTCACGAACAAATGAAGTCATTCGAATGGAATTTGATACAAATTTTACAATCAGTAATTACTGAAATCCTATTGTTTTTAAACACAATCGAATGTCCAGAACCCCCATAAATTTTCGTGTGAAATTTTAAAAAAATCCTCAAAAAATCAAAACCTTTAAAAGAGTGGCACAACACATTTCTTATGTAATTTTTCCTTAGAAAACGATTGACATAAACTTTAGACCGCTAGCACGAACTGTTGTCGAGACATTGCACATTTTTTCAAATAAATTAATCAAACAATCCCATAAATGAAAATGAATATTAACTGTTGAGAGACATGTTAGGGATTCAAAAAGTAGAATATCACATGGGTTATTACAAGGTATTAAAAGGAAATTTTTTTCAAAAATAGGGAGTAAATTATCATTAAAACATAATGAGCAAGGGCCGTGAAAAGTTTACTGCCTTTCACATCCCGAGCGTGTTCTGCTAAACGCAATGTTGGCATCTGTTCAGCAGAACAAGCTCTGGATGTCAAAGGTAAACTTTCTACGATCCTTGCTCATTATATTGTTAATAGCAATTCTCTGCCTATTTTTGAAAAAACTTTCCTTTTAATGCGTTGCACTAACCCCCGTAATATTCTCCGTTTTGAATTCCATTTTATTAACACTTTACAACAAAGTTGAAAAGTGTTTATGACTTTGTTCATTCTGTCTGTCTGTCTGTCTGTCAATTAGCACGATAACTGCCGTAAAAATGACTTAATCAAGATGAAATTTTAGTATGTTATTCAGACGGTCTGTAGAACCTATGGGAATATAAATGAATAATATCACTCAATTAGTTTTGGATTGAACCCGGATTGAAAAAATGAAATACATTGAGCCCTATGGGACTTAATTTTTCAAACATTTTTTAAGCGGATTTAAAATTCACAAATTGCTTCGAAAATTTTAAGTAATATTCAAATTGTTCCATAAAATATATAAAAAAAAATCAGCAAAATATATTCAGTAGTTTTTTAAATAAAAATTAAAATAATAATTACACCTCTTATATGAAGCGATCACGTGACCATGATATGAAAAGATTACGTGACCCACTTCAAAGTGATATATGGCATCCATCTTGACTCAAAATCGTGATTTTTAAAGTTCTTTTTAATTCATATTGAGTGTTGTATCCGTCCTAAAACCACTTTTTTTTGCCTAAATTCTGTGCATCTACATGCTGAAAGAACGCAATTACAAGATATTTGAGTTTAAATGTTCATCCAAATTTGATTATTTCTTCAACGAAGCCTATTTTTCACTGATGTAAAATATAAACAGTAAAATATGTATAATGAGTTGTATTAGAATTGCTGTATTCCTTTAACACAAAATCATTTAGTTCATGGAGTCTGCACAGCTGATATGAATGAAATATTCATTGATTTTACAAAGAGAAGGACGATTTTTTTCGATGAAGTTTTACGCATAGAGTTTAATTACTTGTAGCTCCATGGTCTTAATTTTTAAATAAAATAAATGATTATAGTATTGTAATGAATGACATGAATGGGAAATTATTTATGAATGAAATGTTACTTTTATAGAGAGAGCCACGCGTGTTATTTTTTCTATGACGTCATTTGAATGAATTTCAGTTGTTTTCGATGAAGTTTTCAAATATAATAAACTATCGTAGTATTATGATTATTCTAAAATTATTACCGAGGAATGTATCACATCTTAGAGATGTTTAAACCAGGCAATTTATATTTCAATGCCGTCATTTGAATGGAGTTCATTTTTTTCGATGAAGGTTTAAGTTTTCAGATATAATAAATTAATGTGGTATTGTGATAAGTTTTAAAATATTTCCGAGGAATGTATTGCATTTTAGACATGTTTAAATAAAATTGCATTGAAGTTGGAAAGTGTTTCATAATCAATGCTTTAAGCATGATTGATCTTTCTTTGTTTATATCTATCGCGTGTCGATTTGTTATTTTGGCCCCGTTTAAATTTATAGTTATGCTTGGCGACTCATTCTCGACTCAATTCCATTCAAGTATTTAACTAATTATCTTTGACATCATCCTCATAGGGATTGGGATTTACTGTCATTTTTGAATTTACATTCCTGTAATAAAATAGTATTTTTAATTGTACTTTTCTTGAGATATACTCGCTTTTGAATTCGTTAAAAAATATTTTATGTTTTTTGTGTATTTGTTCTTGATAATCGAATGTTTATTTACCAATTGTATTCATGCAAATTTTTCATCTTTACTGGTCTATATATGAACGATCCTTCTTACTTTTCATGTAGCCACTGATGGAGAGCGTATTAACGCTCGAAAGCGCTCTGGCATTTTCTATTTTGTACGTCTTGTAAAAAGTGTAATAAATACCTTCTATCAAAGTTGTGTGCTTGAGCTTATTTGTTCTAAAACTATTTGGATGCTTTATTGGTGGCAAACATGTCAATATACTATTATTTTTGCAAAAATTTTTTCCTTTGAAATAACTATTTCAAAACATCTGCAAAGGATAGATCTCAGAATCCGCTGACTGATATGGATTCAACATGGGGTTCTGGAGGAGATGGAGATTCACTGAGGACCTACCTTCCTTTCCAAATATTTTTCAACTACTGATTTAAAATATTTTCTTGAAACACAAATTTCTTAAAATGATGGCTGATGTGAATTCAGTATTAAAATCCAGATGAGGGAGGTAACGAAGTACCCAAGCTTGCGGTTAGAAAATTTTTCTTTTAAAGCCTATCTCGGATTAAATTTTGTTGAAATTTAACAAGGGCGTTCACCTGTACGTTATTTGTTGCAGATTTAAACCGATTTACGAGTAAAATTAAGAGGAATGAAGTTCATTTTTTTAGATGAAGGTTTAAGTTTTCAAATATAATAAATTAATGTAGTATTGTGATAAGTTTTAAAATATTACCGAGGAATGCATTGCATTTTAAACATGTTTAAATAAAATTGCATTGAAGTTGGAAAGTGTTTCATAATCAATGTTTTAAGCACGATTGATCTATCTTGTTATTTATATCTACCGCGAATCGATTTGTAATTTTGACCCCGTTCAAATTTTAAGTTGTGCTAGGCGACTCATTCTTTACTCTATGCAATTCAAGTCTCTTCATAGTTATCTTTGACGCCATCCTTATAGGGATTTTGCTTGACTGTTCTTTTTGAATTTGGATTCCTGTAATAAAATAGTATTTTTAATTGTACTTTTCTTGGGCCATACTCGTTTTTGAATCCGTTAAAAAATATTTTATGCTTTTTGTGTATTTTTCCTTAGATAATCGAATGTTCATTTACTAATTGTATTTATGCAAATTTGTCAACTTTACTGATCTATATATGAACGATCCTTTTCACTTTCCATGTAGCCACGTATGAAGACCGTATTATCTCTCGAAAGCGCTCTGGCCTTTTTCTATTTTATACGTCTTATAAGAAGTGTGATAAAGACCTTCTATCAAAGTTTTGTGCTTGATCTTATTTCTTTGAAATAAGATGTGATACCAACTTATTTATTTATTAGTTTTAGAACTTTTATTGCTTTCCTAATCTATGAGTAATACGTGTTCATTCCGCAAATTGTTTACCTTAACTCACCACCATTAGACTTCGAAATGAACTTCCTCACTGAACGAACACTTGCTGCGTAAGCCGGAGATTAAAAGCATTACTGAATCAGAAATAAAATAAACGACTCAATATATCTCCTAATGCAACTTGTTAAAAGCATTATTTCAATGCACTATACACTGCGTGACATTTTATGCACATCATCACAAATATAACTAATTAAATCCGCTGTTTTATATGATTAAATGCATTTCATGTCTATTCGTTAAATGATGATAGTAAAATGATAACGGAGTGTTTTTTTTATTCCTTATGCATTTCTTTTCAGTTTAGATCAGTAACTGTAGAAATAGTAATATTGCCGATTTACAAACATTAGTATTTGCTTTTAAATAAAACAATTATATGTTATTATTTTTCAAAAATTTTAATACTTATTTTTGTTTTCATAACTAGGGGATTCTGCCCCCTGCTCGCTACACTTCGTTAACCCCCATAACTACTCCTTTTTTAATTTTTAACACTTTACAACAAAGTTGAAAAGTGTTTATGACTTTGTACATTCTGTCTGTCTGTCTGTCTGTCTGTCCGTTAGCACGATAACTGCCGTAAAAATGACTTAATCAAAATGAAATTTTAGTATGTTGTTCAGACGGTCTGCAGAACCTATGGGAATATAAATGAATAATATCACCCAATTAGTTTTGGATTGAACCCGGGTCGAAAAAATGAAATACATTGAGATCTATGGGACTTAATTTTTCAAACATTTTTTAAGCAGATTTAAAATTCACAAATTGCTACGAAAATTTTAGGAAATATTCAAATTATTCGATAAAATATATGAAAAAAAATTCAACGAAATATATTCAGTAGTTTTTTAAATAAAAATTAAAATAATAATTACACATCTTATATGAAACGATCACGTGACCATGATATGAAACGATCACATGACCCACTTCAAAATGATATATGGCATCCATCTTGTTTCAAAATCGTGATTTTTTTAAGTTCTTTTTAATTCATATTGAGTGTTGTATCCGTCCTAAAACTACTTTATTTTTGTTTAAATTCTGTGCATCTTCATACTGAAACAAAGCAATGACAATATATTTGAGTTTAAATGATTATCTAAATTTGATTATTTCTACAACTAAGACTAATTTTCACCTATGTAAAATGTAAACAGCAAAATATATAGAATGAGTTGTATTAGAATTTCTGTATTTTTTTAACACAAAATAATTTAGTCCATGGAGTCTGCATGGCTGATATGAATGAAATATTAATTGATTTCATAAAGAGAAGGACGATTTTTTTTCGATGAAGTTTCAAGCATAGAGTTTAATTTTTTGTAGCTCCATGGTCTTAAACAAAATGTTTAAATAAAATAAATTATTACAGTATTGTGATGAATGAAATGAATGGGAGAAAGTTATGAATGAAATCCTGTTTTTATAGAGAGATCCAGGTGTGTTATTTTTTCTATGACGTCATTTGAATTAATTTCAGTTGTTTTCGATGAACTTTTCAAATATAATAAATTATCGTAGTATTATGATAATTCTAAAACTATTACGGAGGAATGTATAACATTTTAGCGATGTTTAAACCAGGCAATTTATATTTCACTGCCGTCATTTGAATGAAGTTCATTTTTTTCGATGAAGGTTTATGTTTTCAAATATAATAAATTAATGCAGTATTGTGATAAGTTTCAAAATATTACCGAGGAATGTATTGCATTTTAGACTTGTTTAAATAAAATTTCATTGAAGTAGGAAAGTGTTTCATAATCAATGCTTTAAGCATGATTGATCTTTCTTGTTATTAATGAAATTCCCCGGATTTTTAAAACACCTAAATGTCTTATGTTTGCAGACGATTTGAAGCTTTATATGAAAATCAACTCATTAACTGATTGTGAACTGATGCAGAGAGATGAACTGTATCCCTGGTCTGTACTAAATAAACTCCATTTAAATATTTCTAAATGCCATGTTATGAGCATTGGTAGGATCCCTAATATTCTTAATTACAATTATATATTAAATAATTCATCTCTATCTCGATGTACTCATATTATTGATTTGGATGTCACTTTCGAGGATACTTTTAACTTTCAGAGACATATCGATAATAGTATTAAAAGAGCCTACCAAAGACTTGGTTTCACCTTAAGACAATCTCGTGCTTTTGCCAGTTCTGATACGATTATTTGTATTTATAATACACTTGTTAGACCAATTTTGAAATATTGTTCAATGATTTAGGGCCCTGTTTACAATCTGCATTCTCAACGGATAGAAATCGTGCGAAATAAACTATTACGTGCTATTGATTACAGATTGACTGGCTATTATCCTTATGATATGCATACGAGAAAACTCAGACAGAAATATAGCTTAATGTCTCTTAAAAAAAGAAGAAGCTGGGCCTGCCTCTTGTTTTATTATAAGGTCTTAAATAATACTAGTGATTGCCCTATTTCACTTTCTTGCTTAGATACCTATCAATAATACTAGGAAACAAACTCTTTTTCACAATACTACTGTTAAACACAACTATATTAAATGCTGTTCTATCTATAAATTTGTTGATCTATATAATACCTATGAATTTGATATATTTAACTCGACTCCTGCCTGTTGCACTTGACATGTTTACTACTTAGGGTTCTTGTATTTTATGTTCTGTACTTTTTATTTCTTGTGTGGCTACTGTAACTGGATTTCCTCTGCAGTTGCCACGTAAATTGAATAAAATAAAATAAAATAAAATAAACTACATTCGCCTCTTACTCGTTGCTTTCGCAGAGCTCGCTTAGCAAGTTTTGTCAAGCCAAACTAAAGTTTAAACCGGTAAATGGTTTATTTTATCGTATTACACTATTATTTTTCTATAAATGTACAACATTTCATATTTTTGTATGCTACAGTTTCACAGTACGAGACACAGAATATCGATGCACGTGCCGATGCGAAAGTATTTTTCTTTTACTTCATAAGTGCAGAAAAAGTAAATTATCTTGTAAACTACATGGAAATTAAACAAAAAATAGCATTCATGCATAAAGCATTGATTATTAAAACACTTTCCAATTGCAATGCAATTTTATTTAAACATATATAAAATGCGATACATTCAGCAGTGATATTTTTAAAATTATCACAATATTACAATAATTTATTATATTTGAAAACTTCATCGAAAACAAATGAACTTTAATCAAGCAACGCCATGGCAATATAAATCGCCTAACTCTCTATATAAAAGAATGAATATTTCATTCATAACTTTTTTTCCATTCCTTTCATTCAGCGCGATATGTTCAAAATTATCACAATACTACAATAATTAATTTTACTTCAAACTTTCATACTCCATGATTAAACATTCATCGAAAAAGGCTATATTTTAGAATCGCTGCTTCTCTATGTAAAATCAGAGAATGTCTCATTTATAGCAGCTACATTGCAGACTCCAGAGCTAAATAATTTTGCGTTAAAGAAATTCAGCAATTCTTATACGACTCATCTTAGACCTTGATGTGTTTAAATTCTCCATAAGTGAAAATTAGGCTTCGTTGTAGAAATAATTTGATGATCATTTGAACTAAAAATATTGTAATTGCGTTGGCGCAGTATGTAGATGCACAGAAAAAAAATAAAAAATAAAGCAGTTTTAGGACGGATGCAACGCTAAATATAAATTAAAAAGAACTTTAAAAATCACGATTTTGACACAAGATGGATGCCAAACAGTTTTTAAGCGAATTTAAAATTCACAAATTGCTTCGAAAGTTTTACGACATATTCAAATTATCCCATAAAATATACTTCGAATCCTAGCTTCGAGATCTATAAATAACCTTTTCAACATCTTTACTTCTAAGAAATTGTTTATCTAAACTCTAAACATTATACATTTAAATGAATTACCTGAATTAACTGATACTTAACAAACTAAGCTCAAGATTAAAAGTTAAATTAGGTTGTCAAATAAAACTGCACTTTACCATTTCGTTGAATAATTTGTTAAATTCCGTTTTCTTTGTTACGTTCGCAAACACACGACTACTTTGGTAAGTTTTGCTAAATTTGGTGAATTTAAGTATTGTCAGTTAAGAATACTGTGAAATAAACTGTATTTGTAGGAAATATAGTTTTTTCTATGTTATTTACAAATAATATATATAAAATATTCACCCAGCTTTGCTGTACAAATTAATATATCTGCTAGCTGCCAAGTAGGAAATAGAAAATTTTCAAATTACAGAAATAATTTAACAATATTTTCCCCGTCAATTCTTGCAATTATCCGATCCAATGATAAATCTGTAATAATAAAAATATATGTTAGTCTGTTTGCATACTGGTACGTACTGGAAAATTTAAGCGACCCACAGCTACGAAATTTGGTACAGTGATATATCCGTTTAGAACCGAAGACACCTCAGAGCGATTTTTAATTTTTCATTCTGTAGAATCTAGATAGTATCGAGAAAGTATTGTTTTCATAAATTTCGATTTCAAGACTTTGATACCAATGTATGTTTTAGGACCTCTTGACTATTTTATTATTTTAGTATTATTTTAGTATTATTTTAGTACCATTTAGTACTATTTAGTACTATTAGTACGTATTAGTACTTATTTAGTATTACTTTAGTATTTAGTACTTTACTTTAGTATTTAGCACTTTACTTTAGTATTTAGTACTTTACTTTAGTATTTAGTACTTTACTTTAGTATTTAATACTATTACTTTATTTACTATTTACACTATTTAGTACTATTTTTTACTGTTTTTTACTATTTAGTACTATTATTTAGTATTTATTACTTTAGTATTTAGTACTATTAGTACTTATTAGTACTATTAGTACTTATTAGTACTATTTAGTACTATTTAGTACTATTAGTACTTATTAGTACTATTTAGTACTATTTAGTACTATTTTAGTACTATTTTAGTATTACTTGACTATTTTACTATTTAATTATTTGACTATTTTAGAGTGATATCTGTCTGTCTGTGTCCGATTTGTTGTGTACATTGTAGATGCCACAAATAATAGTGGATTTTCACGAAACATTCTATCCGGTTTTAATATTGAAAAATCGAAAACTATATAGAATTTTTTTTTCAATTTAAGTGAAAACTTCTAAATTTATTTCAAAATTTATCATTTTTTAACATGAAAGCATAGGACAAAATTTGATTTATGCATTAAAGGGTTATTTATAGCTCAATTACCACGAACTGATAAACTGTAATGAAAAATAAAGAAATAGTAATTACGATATACTTTGTGTACCTATGACGTCATTCGCCCCCTCGTTGGGGCAATTTACTCCCTCAAGCGGGTTCAAACTTGGTAGCAATCAAAAATTTTTTCGAATCCATTAAAAATAAGATGATGATATTATATCGTAATCATTTGCACCAATAATACACATTTTTAATTTTTTTTCCGTAAAATATTCAAAATAAAAATAAAAAATAAAAAAGGGATTTCGGTTGAGAAAGTCGGTAAAATATCGCGCTCACAGGCTCATACAGACATCACCTCAAAATAGTACGTCTTGAGTTCAGTGTTGCTCAAAACGTGTAAAGCCTTTGAAAATTCGAATTCGCATTTTCGACCCCCTAACAATACTTTTCATATATATTATACTATGTATCAAGTGAAGGTATGAAGTGATTCATTGAGTCTTTCATACATACTATACTTTCATCCAACCTCAGCAAATTTTAAAGCAAATTAATGAATATTCAATTCGTTAGAAGCTAGGCGATCGCTTTCATTAGATAAACAGTTTCCAATATCCGATAGATAAAATGAATTTATCGCATATCTAATACTCTCGATATATTTGGTTAGTAAGTTTGGTAATAATGATATTTCTTTTATATTTGTAATACTAAATTTTCATACTTATATTTTTAGATTTCAGTTTGGAAGTGTTTTTATGATTTCATTACTTAATTATAAACGGGAAATTTGAGACGGTTAAAATAACTGAAGAGGAAATTTATTTTAAGAACTAGATATTTTTAGAAAGATCCTAGCATAATACATTTGGGTGGAAAGGAATGCATTCCCTGCAATATGTTCTAAAACAAAATTTTTAAACTATAAAAAATAAAATAAATTAAAAATCGAAGCACTTTCAGAATATATATTATTCTTAATCCTAGTTACTCAATAATATATTTGGGTAGAAATGAATATGTTCCCTGTAAAATGTTCTAAAACAAAATTTTTAAACTACAAAAGGTAAAATAAATTAAAAATTTAAAAACTTTCAGAATATATATTATTCTTAATCCTAGTTACCTAATAATAAATTTGGGTAGAAATGAATGTGTTTCCTGAAAAGTGTTCTAAAACAAAAATTTTGAACTACAAAAAATAAAATAAATTAAACATTGAAGCACTTTCAGAATATATATTATTCTGAATCCCAGTTACCCAATCTACAAATGACTTTTCCAATTTCTAATGAAATAATTTTCTTCCAAGAAATTGGATATCTAAACTCTCATTAGACTTCAAAATGAACTTTCTGAGTTAACTGTCACTTAACTAACTAAGCATAAAATTAAAGACCAGATTGAGTCTTCAAATGAAACTGCAGTTCAACATTTCTTTGAGAAAGCTGTCAAATGTATTATTGGTTTGTAATGTATAAAACAAGACTCTTTCGGTAAATTATGGTAAATTGACGGAATTATACCAGTAAGGGAAGCATGGTATACAATAATTCTTATTAATTAATGCACTTTATTTAAAAAACTTATTAAGAGCCCACAAGAGAAACAAAATTGGCTAGACGCCATAGAAGAAGAAATGCAATCTTTACAGGAAAATAACACATTCACATTGATGGACCCCCCGCAGGGAAGAAAAATAGTAGGTTCAAAATGGACATATAAAATTAAACACGACTCTCAGGGAAAAATAGCTAAATACAAAGCGAGACTGGTAGCAAAAGGATTTTCACAAAAATACGGTGAAGAATATTACGAAACTTTCGCACCAGTGGTCTCACACAGCACAATTAGAGCATTCCTGGCAGGAGCAGCATTTAGAAAACATAACGTACACCGCATTAATATCAAAACCGCTTTCCTTCACGGGGATCTAGACGAAACGGTTTACATACAACAGCCAGATGGCTACATCTCCCCTGGTAATGAAAAAAAAGTATGGAAATTAAATAAAGCTATATATGGGCTGAAACAGGCCGCAAGAGCCTGGCATCTAAAAATAGGTGACTCTCTAAAACAATTAAAATTCATACAAAGTACTGCTGATCCATGTCGGTTCAAAAAGGGAAAAGGAGGAGAAACTGTCTATGTAATCGTATATGTAGATGATATTCTAATATCAGGATCAGAAGAACAAATTGACAAAACAACGAAAGAATTGGGCAGGCAATATGAATTAAAAAATTTGGGTGAAGTTAATTACTACCTTGGAATTAACATAAGAAAAGACCATAATGGAGGTTATCTATTAAATAAAAAAAATAAGATTGAAGAAATTGTAAATACATTTAATTTGCAAGATTCAAAGCCCTATAGTACACCAATGGAAACAGGATATTTGAGAAACGAAACAGAAGAAAACCTGCTTCCTAATAACACCAAATATCGCCAAGCTATTGGAGCTCTTCTATATATTGCCACGGTCACGAGACCAGACATCACAGCGGCAACAAACATCTTAAGTCGGAGAAACGAGAAACCACGTCAAATGGACTGGAACGCAATAAAGCGTCTAATAAGTTATCTAAAGCATACAAAGGATCTAAATTTGGTAATAAAATCAACGACAAAACCAATTCTCACAACATACTCTGATGCCGACTAGGCAGGCGATAAAACTGATCGGAAATCCACGAGTGGTAATCTTTTCTTAATAGGTGATTCTTCTATACACTGGTTAAGCAAAAAACAATCATGTGTTGCGCTTTCCTCAGCAGAGGCGGAATATATATCCGCTGCTAACGTAGTGCAAGAAGTACTGTGGTTAATCAACCTGCTCAAAGATCTCTATATGCTCCAACGGCTCCCGGTTACTATTTTCGAAGATAACCAGTCATGTATAAAAATGATTGAATCACCGAAGTACATGTCAAGAACGAAGCATATTGACATCAGATTCCACGCCATAAGAGATTATCAGGAATCGGGTGTAATCCAGTTGAGTTATCTTCCAACTAAGCTAATGACAGCGGACATGATGACAAAACCGCTGCCAAAGCCTGAATTTTTGAAGCACAGATCCAATCTGCTACAGCCGTGATATGCAGCTCCTGAGATCAAGGGGGACTGTCAGAAACGAATGATCTCTTATCACTGCGAAAAACGTATCGAAAAAAAAATACCACTTTCATGAACTTTTGACATTTTATTTCATCCCCCACTCTCACGTTTCCGCAGGAAAAGGAATTTGTTTATATCATGTGATCTGCGCGCGCTTCATAAAAACATATACAGCTACATTTGCGTGAACTCTAATTTTCTTTTTCTGCGTGTGTTCTTCTGCTTTTGTAATACTACAGAGCAAAATGCTCGTTTCTTTTAAGTGTAACTTTTAATGCAGAATATAATAAAATAATCTCTTTTTTTCAATCAAGTGCAATTATTCCGTGTCACAAAGATGTCTGACATCAAGAAAAAACCGAACATAACAAAATGATATTTTTTTAAGACTTTAAGGGAATTGGATCGAAATAGTGAACTACGCCCCTTTGTACAGAAAAGGTAAGCTTCTTTACCTTATTGTTATTATTATGCTGTTATGAAAGAAAATATAAATAATGACATACTTCTTATTGGTGAGGCAGTGCGCAATTACCTCTGCACAACCTATGTTCTAATTTTTCTATTAATCTAAACTATCATTAGACTTCAAAACGAACTTTCTGAGTTAACTGTCACTTAACTAACTAAGCATAAGATTAAAGTCTTCATATGAAACTGCAGTTCAACATTTCCTTGAGAAAGCTGTCAAATGTATTTTTGGTTTGTAATGTATAAAACAAGACTCTTTCGGTAAATTATGGTAAATTGACGGAATTATACCAGTGAGGGAAGCATGGTATACAATAATTCTTATTAATTAATGTACTTTATTTAAAAATAATGTGCCACGGCAAATAAAAAGTAATGTGAAAAAAAATCATTTTAACCCGGGAAAACTTGAGACTACTTCACCCACATAGATGATCTCGTGCTGAACCAACTAAAATAGTGTACCGTTTTTCAATGAGAAAGAAATTAATTAATAAAATATCAACACAATACAATCAATCTAAATATCGTATAAGCATATATCACAGTCATAAAGAGCCGTTATTTTATCTTTTTACTTTCCTTATATACACAATGTATAAGGAATGTATTGTGACGGGGGCGAAAATTCGAATTCGAGATTTTGGCGGGAGAGCATGTTTCAAGCATCCCTGATCACGAATCAAACATTTTTGAGGTGATGTCTGTGTGTGTGAAAGTATATATATATATATATGTGTGTTGTGTGTTGTGTGTGTGTGTGTGTGTCAGTGAGACTGTGGAGACGATAAATGTCGAACGAATGGACCGATTCGAACGAAATTTGGTACAAAAAAATCACAAACTGTAAACACTGGAAGCCTATTGTTTTTATACGCAATCGAATGTTCAACCCCCCCCCCCTAAAAGTTTCGAGTAAATTTTTGAAAAAATCGCCAAAAAATTAAAACCGCTAATAAAGTTGCGCAAATGGACATTTCTTACGTAATTTTTCATTAGAAAACGATTGACATAAATTTTAGAACGCTAACATGAACCGTTTTCGAGATATTTCACATTTTTCAAAAAAAATTATCAAAAGTCATATCAAATAAAAAACAATATTTCCTATTAAGAAACATATTCACTTTTCATATGTAATATCGTGCGATAAATTTGGTGACATCCTTCTCGTGGGTCTAGCTCGTTCCATTCATGAAAAAATATACTTTGAGTTATACTTTTATATTTGAACGCTAATAGTCATTTATCTGCTGTAAGAATAACTTATTTCTTCGTCCATTTTATTTTCTTCGTCCATTATTAGTTTATTTCCTTCGCGAGATTTTGGCGAGGAATTTGGTGGAATTTGGCGACTTTTTTAAAAGTTGCTAAATTAACGAAAAACTCTCCAAATGGATAAAAATGACGCCAAATCAATGACGACTGATTGATGATGACGACATGGAAAATGACGACTCATTGACGAAAATTCAATATCTTGGAAAGAAAATAAATAACTACTATAAAAATAATGTATTTTTTTTACTGAAAAGTAGTAAATTCATTGCATTATATAAGGAAAGTCATGTGCTGGCCACATCAGATTTTTTTGTAGTAATTGCGAAAATGGGTATAAATATGAAAAATATGTAAAAATACAGCAACTATTACACCAAAATACTAAAAACCAATCTACCATAAAATACAGCACAGAAACTCTAACAAAAACCCCAAAACGCATGAATCGCGATAGTACCTTGCAGCAAAAGAAGTTCTTTCGCAACAATGGGACGTTAAGAATGAGGTTTTTACATGCTTCCACTAAGTCATTCTTACATTATCATCTATTTCATTCAGAAGAGCACTACAGCAAAGTTTGTCCTCATATGTTGGTATCTGAAATGTCAGCGTGATTCCGTTTGTTATGAATTCATCCGATATAAATCTTATATTGCAATTGATTTTGTTCGTTAATGAACTCGACCAAATTCTAAATGAAAGGACTTGGGTGAGAGGTAGGGAAGTCTCCAGTGGCTCTCGACTGACTATGAATGCCATGCAATGCAATTCAACAGCGCATATATATATATCTATATAAATAAAAATGAAAATCTGTCTGTCTGTCTGTCTGTCTGTCTGTTTGTCACACCATCACGGGAGAACGGCTGAACCGAATTTGATGAAATTTTGTGGGTAGCCCAGAAATAGCCCCACTTAAAATTATATCCGTGTTTTGAGTTTCTACGACCAGTGGTTCTCGAGATATTAGTAAAAAACGAAATTTTCGTTTGTCTCATCATCACGGAAAAACGGCTGAACCGAATTTAATGAAATTTGGTGAATAGCCTTGAAATATCCCCCCATAAATTTTTTCCAAGTTCCGAGTTTCTAAGACCAGGGGTTGTCGAGATTTTAATGAAAAACGGAACTTTTTCCTAGGAGTTCTACTCCCTAACTCCGTGGTTTATCCAAACGAAAAGCTTGAAAATCGTTTGAAAGTGAATTAAAATTTAATCTCTGAGTTTGATGGGAGATTTTTTGCGTTAATTAGTCACTTTCTGAAAACATGAATTGTTTGAAACATGATTTACAGGGGAAATCTATCTCCATGGTTCATGGTTTATTTAAAACACGCTTTTACGGAACAATGAGAAGTATAGAGAAATCAAAATCGTTATTTAATTTCGCAGTTTATGTTATAAGACATGACATATTTAACATGTTATAAGATTCTATCTTATATCATGTTACTCAGAAACGCAATTAAATTAAATCTGTCTGTTAATTTTAATAATTATTTTTTGATTTGAATAATAAATAAATGGATATAAAAATATATTTTAGAAAAGAACGATTTGATTTTTCTTATAGCATTTTTGACTGGATAATATCAATTACGGTCTTCAGGTTTAAAAATTATTATTATTTATATTTTCGGGGATTATTGATTCAAGGATTATTGATATTTTCAAGTTATTATGCAATTATTTTATTATGACTAAAATTGTTTAAACTCATATATTGTATGTTGTACGAATCTTCTACAAATACACGTGTATATCTTTTAATCTACGAGAATATAAGTAGTACAGGTATATTGACATATGTTTTGATATATATTGGCATATATTGGAATCAATTACGACCTTCTGGTATAAAGAGTACGGATATTATTGATTTTTTCAATTTATTACGTCATCTCTTTTATTTTGGCAAATATTTTTGAGACGCATATTGTAATACGGGTAATCTTCTACTAACACATTGGCATATTAAATAGTATATTAAATAGTAGCAATATAATTAGTACGGGGTTGCATATATTCATTCAATTCCTATTTTTTCTTCTGTAAATTTGCTTACAAAAGGGGGCAGGATGTTTTATTCTTCAGATCTGATCGTGAAGATAATTTTGCATAGTGAGAACATATATTCTTAATCTTCTCTTTAGGAGCAATAAATTTAATATTTTAACAGAATTTGCACATGATTGCGAACTTTAAGTTTCTTTAAATTATACACTCCGTACGAATAACGGGTGTGCTGTTAGTGGTTAATAAATTTTAACATTTTAGGAGGATATATGATGTTGCTCGGCATCGCAATTAAATTAAATGTGTTTGTTAATGTTTTTATTATTTTTTTTCGATTTAAATAATAAATAAATGGATAAATGGATATTAAAGTATATCTTATGAATGGACGGTTTGATTTTTCTTTTAATTATATTAATTGCTGACTGCGTACATCAATTGCATTTATTTTGGCAAAGAGTTTTCAAGCTTATATCGTATTTAGCTACTAAACTCATATATTGTGTTTAGCCAATAAATTCATATAGCCGATTGTTGAAACAGAAAAAGAGTAGAGCGGGTATATCTTCTAATACAATTGTAGTGTTTTCATTTAGTATATTGAAACGGGATAAGAATGTTTCATTCAGATCTGCAAATTCAAAGCTACGAATTTGGAGGGATATCGCTAATTTGACAACTTTTCTTAAACTTTGCCAAATTGACGGAAATGTCGCCAAATTGATATAAACGACACACAAACAGCTGCCCCTTCCCGGCCGTCCAAATAGTTGCTCTTAGTCCTCTGGACGAGTCGGACGGTCTGGGTCTTCAACACAAACAGCTGCCATAAAACTTCGGGTTGGTCGTGTGGCTTGGGTCTTCTACATATCAATGAAATTTTTTTTTGTTTTGTTAGAAGAGAGTACTGAAATGATGTTTGGTTAGCATTTATCTGTCAGACCAACCATCCTACTTAGTAATACATTTAGCGAATTTTTAAAATGTCACCAAATTGATAAAAATGTTTTCAAATCTATAAAAATATCTTGAAATTGATAAAATTGCGCTACATAAATGATATTAATTGTTTTTTGTTAGGGGATAGTATTGTGATGATATTTCGTCAATTTGTCGCAAAGTGGAACTGTCAGTTCTACAGTCCCACTTGGCGAAAAATTTGGCGATTTTTTAAAATGTCGCTAATTTGACGAAACTGTCGCCAAATGTTCCATAGAAATATAACTATTTAGACGATATTTTTTCTACCAATTTATTTGAAGCAAATGATATCATGTCGCTTAGCAACGGATTTAAATCCAATGTGTTTATGCGGCAGACGATTTTTATTAAATCCCTTCCGATTTGAATAATGAAGATATGTATATAAAATAAATTTCATTGCCATTTCATTTTGGACTGGATAATATCAATTATACTCTTCAGGTTTAAACATTATTATTATTGATATTTTCCGGAATTATTGATTCAGGGATTATTGATATTTTTAAGTTATTACGCCATTGTTTTATTGCGGCAAAAATTACTGACACACGCATATTGTACGTTGTACGAGTAATCTTCTAGGAATGCACGGGTATATATTCTAACCTACGAGAATATAAGTAGTACAGGTATATTGGCATATATTTTGACATATATAGGCATATATATTGGAATCAAGTACAGTCTTCTGGTATGAAGATTAAGGGGATTAATTATATATTCAATTTATTACGTCGTCTGTTGTATTTTACCAAAAAATATTTGAGACTCATATTGCAAAACGGTAATCTTCTACTAATAATCGGACATTATAAGTAGTACGTGTATATCTTCCCATATAATTTTAGCACTTGAACATACTTTTTGACATATATTGGAATAAATGACTGTCTTCAGATTTAAAGATCACGGGTTTATTGGTATTTTCAATTTATACATGTAATCTACTAATACAGGTTATATTTTCTAATATTCGCGTATATAATTAGTACGGGTCCCATACAATTTTGACGCTTTTATTTTGCATATATTGATTCAATTTCATATTTTTTTTTATATTTGCTTACATAAGGGGTCCAAGATGTTTTATTCTTCAGATATGTCCATGAAGATAATTTTATATAGCGAGAACAGAGATTCTTAAACTTCTTTTTAGGAGCATTATATTAAATATTTTAACAGAATATTTTGGTTAAACATGTCATTTAGTATACTATAAGAATTTGGGCATGATTATGAATTTCAAGTTTCTTTATATTATATACTCCGTACGAAGAACGGGTATGCTGCTAGTATATATATATATATATATATATATATATATATATATATATATATATATATATATATATATATATATATATATATATATTTATATATATACAAATATGATATTCAACAATGCATAAACATTCTTTTATAAACTTTAAATTCAAGGACAACCGAAAACAGGTTTAAAAGTCCCTAAGTGGAGGAAATAAGTGAAATCTCCTTTTTTCCACGTACAACAATTACACGACCCAAGTGCTAGGGGCGCGGTAGCCCATTGGTTAGCGCGCTGGAGTTGCACTCGGTAGGCCCGGGTTCGATTCCAGCCACTGCCCAAACAGCCGCCGTGTTCACGCGGATTACGATCACGTTAAACATGTGGGTCCGTAAGTCCTTCCGAGAGGTTGGTGGTAGGGGAAGGTGGGTACGGTCCCTGTGGATGCCTCCCTCACTGGGTTCCGGTCGAAATTGGGTGGCACTTCCCGGCCGTCCAAACAGTTACCTTACACCTTTCTGGTAGGTCGGACGGTCTGGGTCTCAACAACAACAACGACCCAAGTGCTTTCGGGCTTCACTATGTCTTTCATCTGCAGCGAAGTGAAAATACGGTGCAAACAAGTACTTACATATAGCCCGTAACCACTAGTCAAAATTTACATATAATCAATTTACGATTTTACGGCGAAACACAAATTAATTACATCAATTGCTAAATTTTCAGAACATCATATAAAGGTTTAACACACAGGGAGTCGAGAACCAGTCGCTGACCATAACTCAAGGTCTAAACTGGATCAAAATTACAAATAGACCGGTAAAGATTAACAAGAAAGATCAATCATACATAAAGCATTGATTATGAAACATTTTCTAACTTCAATGCAATTTTATTTAAACATCTCAAAAATACGATACACTTCTCAGTAGTATTTCTGAAATTATCACAATACTACATTAATGTATTATATTTCAAAACTTGAAATTTTATTGAAAAAAATGAACTTCATTCAAATGACGTCAATTTTATATAAATCGCCTGGCTCCTCGGTATTGTTTTTAACAATATCATAATACTACAATAATTTATTATATTTGAAAACTTCATAAAAAACAACTGACATTTATTCAAATGACGCCATTGAAATATAACACGCCTGACTCTCTCTATAAAAGCAGCATTTCATTCATCAACATTTTTCCATTCATTTCATTCATGACAACACTATAATAATTTATTTTATTTAAAGACTTAAGACCATGGAGGAACAAGTAACTAAACTCTATACTTAAAACTTCATTGAAAAAAAATCGTCCTTCGCTCTGTAAAATCAATGAATATTTCATTCATATCGGCTATACAGACTCCATGAGCTAAATAATTTTACGTTTAAGAAATGCAGTAATTCTTATACAACTAATTCTACATATTTTGCTGTTTACATTTTACATAAGTGAAAAATAGGCTTCGTTATAGAAATAATCAAATTTGGATGATCATTTAAACTCAAAGGAATTGCGTTGTTTCAGTATGTTGATGCACAGAATTTAAGCAAAAATAAAGTGGTTTTAGGACGGATACAACACTCAATATGAATTAAAGAGAACTTTAAAAATCACGATTTTGAGACAAGATGAATGCCATATTTCATTTTGAAAAGAGTCACGTGATCTCTTCATATAATGGTCACGTGATCGCTGCATATAAGAGGTGTAATTTATATTTTCATTTTTATTTAAAGACTTACTGAATATATTTCGCTGAAATATTTTTTATATATTTTATGGGATAATTTGAATATTACCTAAAATTTTCGAAGCAATTTGTGAATTTTAAATCCGCTTAAAAAATGTTTGAAAAATTAGGTCCCATAGGGTTCAATGTATTTCATTTTTTCAACCCAGGTTCAATCCAAAACTAATTGGGTGACATTATTCATTTATATTCCAATAGGTCCCACAGACCGCCTGACACATCATTCTAAAATTTCATTTTGATTAGGTCTTTTTTACGGCAGATATCGTGCTAACGGACGGACAGACAGACAGACAGACAGAATGAACAAAGTCATAAACACTTTTCAACTTTGTTGTAAAGTGTTAAACTACTGAATATATTTTGCTGAATTTTTATATGTTTCATGAGATTATTTGAATATTTCCTTAAACTTTCGAAGCAATTTGTGAATTTTGATTCCGCTTAAAAAATGTTTGAACAGGAAAGATCAATCATGCATAAAGCATTGATTATGAAACACTTTCCAACTTCAATGCAATTTTATTTAAACATCTATAAAATGCGATACATTTCTCGGTAGTATTTTTAAAATTATCACAATACTACATTCATTCATTATATTTGAAAACTTAAAACTTGATCAAAAAAAATGAACTTCATTCAAATGACGGCATTGAAATAAAAATTGCCTGGTTTAAGCATCTCTAAAATGCGATACATTCCTAGATAATATTTTAAGAATTGTCATAATAGTACAATAATTTATTATATCTGAAAACTTTGTCGAAAAAAAATGAAATTTATTCAAATCACGTCTTCGAAATATAACACGCCTGGCTCTCTCTATAAAAGCAGCATTTCATTGATAAACATTTTTCCATTCACCTCATTCATCACAATACTATAATAATTTATTTTATTTAAAAATATAAGACCATGGAGATTCAAGTAATTAAACTCTATGCTTAAAACATCATCGACAAAATCGTCCTTCTCTCTGTAAAATCAATTGATATTTCATTCATATCAGCTATATTGCAGACTCCATGAGCTAAATAATTTTTCTTTAAAGAAATGCAGCAATTCTTGTACAACTCATTCAACATCATTTGGTATTTGCATTTTCCATAAGTGAAAAATAAGATTCGTTGTAGAAATAATCAAATTTGGATGATCCTTTAAATTCAAATATATTGTAATTGCGCTTTTTATGTATGTCGCTGTACAGAATATAAGCAAAAATAAAGCGGTTTTAGGACGGATACAACACTAAAAATATGAATTAGAAGGAAGTTTAAAAATCACGATTTTAACACAAGATGGATGCCATATATTATTTTGAAGTTGGTCACGTGAATTTTTCATATAGTGGTCACGTGATCGCTTCATATAAATGGTGTAATAATTATTTTAATTTTTATTTAAAAAACTACTAAATATATTTTGCTGAATTTTCTTTTATATATTTTATGGAATAATTTGAATACTTCCTTAAACTTTCGAAGCAATTTGTGAGTTTTAAATCTGCTTTAAAAATGTTTTAAGAATTCAGGTTCCATAAGGTTTAATGAATTTCATTTTTTCAACCCGGGGTCAATCCAAAACTAATTGGGTGATATTATACATTTATATACCCATAGGTCCCACAGACCGTATGGACAACATACTAAAATTTCATTTTGATAAAGTCATTTTTACGGCAGTTATCGTGCTAACGGGCAGACAGACAGACAGACAGAATGAACAAAGTCATAAACACTTTTTAACTTTGTTGTAAAGTGTTAAAAATTAGGTTCCATAGGGTCCAATGTATTTCATTTTTTCAACCCGGGTTCAATCCAAAACTAATTGGTTGATATCATTCATTTATATTCCCATAGGTCCCAAGGACCGTTTGAACAACATACTAAAATTTCATTTTGATAAAATCATTTTTACGGCAGTTATCGTGCTAACGGACAGACAGACAGGCATACAGACATACAGAATGAACAAAGTCACAAACACTTTTCAACTATGTTGTAAAGTGTTAACAAAGTCATAAACTCTTTTCAACTATGTTGTAAAGTGTTAACAAAGTCATAAACTCTTTTCAACTATGTTGTAAAGTGTTAACAAAGTCATAAACTCTTTTCAACTATGTTGTAAAGTGTTAACAAAGTCATAAACTCTTTTCAACTATGTTGTAAAGTGTTAACAAAGTCATAAACTCTTTTCAACTATGTTGTAAAGTGTTAATAATAAAATGGGATTCATAATGTAAAATATTACGGGGTTTATTGCAACTGATTAGAAGGAAAAATTTATCAAACATAGGATGAAAATTATCGTTAATAACAGACAGTACATTTAGTACTGACAATATAGAATTTAAAATTAGTATCATGGGTTAAAAGAGGGATAACGTACACCCCAGCAATTAAAGGGCTTTTATTAAAGACCATAGTTATTAAATTACTTTCAAACATATTTTTGGTTGTGTTTGATTTTAAAATTTAATTAAAGTTGACGTGTATCCATACTATTTATTTATTCTTTTATATTTAAATTTCAGAAATATAACTATCATCTGTCCATATTTGAGTTCTTACTCATTTACTGAGATCAGTATATAGATGATTTATTACTTCCGTGACCGATTTTAATACTAAAGACTAAAATGTTACTTCCATTTGAATTACATTGTATGAATACTAGCGACGAATGATTACAGTACACTCTACCACACAGATTATCTTGCAGTGGGTAGTATTATATATAGTGGTGTACTTTTGTAGGTAGCGGTTATAGTTGCTCACGATACTGTGATACCACTTTTCAGCCCCACAGCAAACACATTGTTCTCACTCAGTAATTATACTGAATACATACACTTGCTAGTTACTGTATAGCAACGACGGACTCGGGGTGATGCTCCTCATTTTACGTGTTAATTGCATGCTGTCTAACCACCGAATCTCTGCTGCTTCATGTCACAAACTCTCACTCTGTGGGAACACACTTATTTATTCTCCTTGTAATATCGCGGTACCTTTTCTGACTTGTTTTTGGTGATAGAGGGAATGGAAGTTGTGTATTTACGTTTGATTTCACATTGGTTCGTGTTGTTGCTGTTGAAACCCAGACCGTCCGACCTACCAGAAAAATACAGTGGTTCGTGTGAATGTGCTACTTGGTAATGTATTGCATTTAAAGCATCTTATTATCTTGATTGACACGTGTAGCGAAAAGGGCAACATGTCGTGCGAAATCGTGTCATGAGCTTTAACAAAAAAATTACCTCCTTAATAAAATATACCTACAATACTACCTCCTACCAAACACAATTAATATAGAACACACCCTTCTAGCAGAACAGCCCTGTACAACCCAGAATAGTGTTGCGACATATATCCTCTGGAAGCGTTGGTGTATTCCCAGGATATAAAAATGAGTCCACATTTCTGAATAACTAACACGTTTATTTACAAACATAGAGTAAACAGGAACAATAGACAGCACTTGCTCGATAACTACAGAGGCTGTTCACATATTTTTTAGACGATCTATATTGTATTCACAAAACTAAATTACATAAAATTCTTGTGTTTTAAATGTTCTATTTGACATCCCTTATTCTGAACTATCTTTCGACACCGCAATTTCCAGGATAATAATGCCTTTTGAAGTGTCAGAAGAGGTATTCTATCCCATTCCTCCTGAACAGCTTTCCAGAGTCCTGTAAGAGTTTTGGGACGACGTTTGGATAATGCAGATTTAAAAGTCCGAAAGGACAAAAATCCATAGGTGATACATCGGGAGATTTAGTAGGGATATCAGTGAAGGGTATGGCCTTGATACCAGTTTTTTGTTCCATTTCTTTTAGGAAATTTACAGTGGATTTTGATGTGTGACTGCTAGCTTTGTCCTGATGGAGTCTCACAGATTGATGGCACTGTGGGTAAAGCGATGGTATTTCATTCAGAAAAATTAGCGATAAAATATGTTCCTGATAGTATTTGGAGTTAATCTTGACATTTTTTCCCACTCTCTTTATTTTTAACTTGCCATTATAAGAAAAACCAGCAACAATCATGAATCCCTTAGAAAAACTTTCTTTCGATTCTTTGAACCATGAACTTAAATTTTTTTCTCCCCTTTTATGATAATAAATGGCTCTTTTTTTGTTGCAATCATTTAAATACACCCATAATTCATCTATTGTGACAATTGTTTTCCATTTTTCTTTGGATAAGTGTTTCTCATATAGAATTCTGCAGCGTGTCCTGCGTTCAGCGATATGATTTGGACGAAGACGATGCACATTGCGTTTTTTCGCTTTCTTAAGATTTAAATCAACGTTTATCATTTTGTTTACAGTGGACACCGAGCATTTTAATGATTTTGCAACTGTCCTTTGACTAGGGGGATTTTCTATTAACATTAAACAACGTACCTTTGCAATATTCGAAGATGTCCGTTTTTTCCTTGGATACTTGTTTGGAATTTTTGTCCCACTTGAGGCTCCAATTTGACGTTTTTTTCCTTTCCTGTTGACGATATTACCTATCGACGCTTTAGATATCACAAAACCATGACTCTCACATCGTTTTTGGATAACAGAGTATGCATATTTCTCTTCGGAAAGAGCATAAATGTAGCCTTCGAACCACTGTTTTGTTAAAAACGCCATTTTTGAATAAAAACAAAACTTTCAAGCCGCAGACGATAATTTTGACTTTTAAAAACATAGTACAATTGGAATTATTTCTTTTGCAGCAAACGATTTTTTATTACCGCTTACCAAAATCGTCTAAAAAATGTGCGAACAGCCTCTGTATTTCATAATATCACTTAACAACTGCCAGGTACAATAAAACAGCAGATTAGTGCTCCACTAATTTCCCAAAACAGCCCATACTATTCTTAAAACATTGACGCACTTCACAATCCAATGTAACTCATTTCACATCAACGACTCTCCAACTGAGCGACGACTTATTTTATATACTCTACGTAGAAACATCTGGAAGGGGCTCGCAACTCCCAGAATATTCCTTATTTTGAGCGAGTTTTCGAACCGTCGAAAACTCGACAAACTTCGCCAGGACTGGCCACGAGTGTTCAAATATGGTTACCCTACATTGACGTAATATCAATGGCTGCCAGTACAGGTCTTTTCTTTTTAAATCTCAAGAACGGGCAGTGAAACCACTTTACATGCTCATTACAATATTAAATTAATAACTCCTTAAAATATACGGAAATTATAAAGAAAAATTAAATTTCAGACATATCGAATTATCAATAACTTGGTTGCATTTTCTCAAAGTCGCAAAGATAGGGCTATTGCGATAAAGTTTTCGTTAGTTGTGTCGCAAGATCATTCACCAAGATAATTAAATTTGTCGCCAAGCGAGACTTATAGACAGATATTGCTCTTTCTAGTAGATATACAGAGTTATTAAGAAAGTCCTTAAGAATCCCGATAACTTTGTAAACAAAGGCCCATATACGTTAGGTCTACAAGGTGTCCCATAAAGATTGAAACGCTCTTTAATAATTTTCCTGTTAGAGATAAGTGGGCAATGCAAATTGCAAAAACGTTGAAAGTAAAGTAGAATACAAGACTACGTTAATGAAATAGTCCTCCAATTAATTTTCGAAAAGTTACACTTTTCAAATTTTTATACGACCCCCCTTAGACAAATTGGGTCAATCAGAAATTTTTTATTTTTAATGCAACAAGATCATTAAAAAAACCGCATATCTGTATCATTAAAATCAACTGAATTATGATAAAGGATAATGTCTGACTCATGCCACTTTTCCATATCATGTGAAAGACTGTTTTATTAGTGAAAATAAGAATCATAAACGAATTGACGACGGAAATTGTTTAGATCAAAATGACTTTAATATGTGTCAAAAAATTTTATCACAAATGCTTCTAAAGAAAGCATTACACAGACAGAGACCATACAAAGCAGTGGTACTCACTACGCGGTTGGGTATCCTAGGTGTTATCATCCAGTTTTATATTTTTTGTGATATGTCACACATTTACATTTCCAATTTGATATATGATCCGCATTCACAATGTTCAATTTTCAATTAAATATAACTCGCTCAATTTAAAAATACAGATATGCGGTTTTTTTAAAGATCTTGTTGCATTAAAAAAAAATCCAATTAACCAAATTTGTCTAAGGGAGTCGTATAAAAATTTAAAAAAGTGTAACCTTTTGGAAATTAATGAGAGGACTATGTCATTAACGTAGTCTGATTTCCTACCTTACTTTCAACATCTTTGCAATTTACATTACCTACTTATCTTCAACAGGTAAAGAATTAAAGAGCGTTTCAATCTTTTTGGAACACCCTGTATAGTAAAGTAACTATATCCTATCGAATAAAACTGATTATAGCGCCCCTAGGGGAGAATTAAAAAAAATATGATACGGATTCGGTAATTAAACGAAATAAAAGGAAAATGTCAATCACAAAGGATTAAACACAAGGATTAAACAAAGTTGTAAAGGACTAATTAACACAAATCGACATCAGGAACGAACAACACGCATATACGGAATTTAATGCATAACGGTCAAAAAGACGTATCATCGGGGACAGTGACACGATGATACACGTTACATGGTAAACTCGTGATCCATTGTTTTTGGCTTTGAAGATCAGGAGTTATATTAACATTTTGTGTTTTATCCCCAATACCCAGATGATCAGAAAAACAGGATATGTGTCTCCCTCTTTGAGATCAAGTTTGAACAAAAAATGCCATTTTGTCCTTGCAGTCCAACATCATAGAGATGCGGCTTGCATTGGAGCTGGTTTTTAACTGGTGCTCGACTGGATCGGATTGCTGGAGCTTGCAAAAAGCTGGGTTAGTTGGAGGAGGCTGAACAGCAATATCCTTGCTGTTGGATAATGCAGTTACACTCCAGAAACAAATGAGAGCGTGTAAAGATTAATAAGTTCTATTTTCGATTTTTTATTTTTCAAGCAGTGTCTTCTCCGGAGAAAGAAGAGTCTAAATTTAAATAGCAGCCGCGCAGATTGGTGACGAAGGAGGAGCTGGCAACCAGGTTCTTAAAATGCATAATCGCATGCACCACACATGCACCACACATGCACCACATTCAAACGCGATGAATTTAGAGGCGTATTTTCCAAATTTGAGACAGAGAAAGTTTAATTTTCAGAAAAGGAAGTTGGTTTTTGCTCATCAAACTGAGTGTTCTGCTTCTGTGATCTCTCAATGACGAAATCAATATATCCTTGTATTGTCAATCCCGTAAACGCTTATTTAAATAAGAATATACTTACCTAAAATGGTTTATTAACTACCAAACGCACATCGACAAACGATGGCAAAATATTCATGACAAATTGCTAAAAATTCAATTTTATTCCCTATAAATTTTAGAAAAAAATATAAGCTATAAGTTAAATATGATATTTAAGATAGACTGCAAAAATAAAAACCGTAATTTATCATCTTCAAAACTGCAAAACCTTGAAAGAAACCATATTTCCGATATCTGAATCAAAATTTATTTACAATTAAAATGGCTTTTGTTTAATCTGCTATTTACTTTCGAAACTTTTGAAAGTTGTGATTTATGACTGTATTTATTTGTCGTTAGTGTCACATTTATCCACGTAACAGTTTATCTTATAGCTTACGGTTGTTACACTTCAAAAGATTCTGTATTCTGGTCGATACAGTTTGATAAAAAGCATATGGTTGTGGGTTACCAGTTTTTGACAATTTAAACACAAATTTAATAAATGTAGCTTTATAGTTTACAGTAGTTCTTCTTATGGAAATAAATGTATATTGTTTCTTTCCTTACATATATAGTTTACTATATAGTTGAAATATGTTGACAAGACTAAAAAGTAGAATTCGAATTTTAGACGATTTTACACATTTTGATTATCTCTGTGCTAGAATGAAACTTTTTTGAAGTAATGCATGTGTGTTTGTGTTAATGCATATACATGTGGTATTAAAATGTAGAATTCGAGTTTTGGACGAATTTATAAATTTGTTTATCTCAAAACTCGTATCAAGCATTTTAGAAGTAATATATGTGTGGGCATGTTAATAGATATCCGTAAAAAGTAGAATTTGAGTTTTCACGAATTTAAAAATTTTGATTATCCCTAAACTTGAATCAAACGTTTTTGAAGTAATGTACTATCTATGTAAGTATTATTGCATATACATGTATGGTTAAAAAATATAATTCGAGTTTTCGACGAATTTAAAAATTTTGATTATCCCTAAACTCGTATCAAACGTTTTTGATGTAACATATGTCTGTGCGTGTTAATGCATACACATGTGGTATCAAAAAGTAGAATACGATTTTTAGACGAATTATCGCATTTTGATTATTCCTACGCTCCAATAAAAATTTTTTGAAGTAATGTATATGTGTTCATATTAGTGCATGTACGTGTAGTATTAAAAAGTAGAATTCGAGTTTGGACGAATTTACAATTTTTGTTTATCCCAAAACTCGTATCAAACATTTTAGAAGTAATATATGTGTGGGTATGTTAATACATATACGTGTGGGATTAAAAAGTAGAATTTGAGTTTTCACAAATTTAAAAATTTTGATTATCCCTAAACTCGAATGAAACGTTTTTGAAGTAATTTATATATGTGCTTGTTAATGCATATACGTGTGGAATTAAAAAGTCAAATTCGAATTTCAGACGAATTTACAAATGTTCTTTATTCCAAAACTGGAATCAAACATTTTCGAAGTAATATATATGTGGGAGTGTTAATATATATACGTATGGGATTAAATTGTAGAATTTGAGTTTTCACGAATTAAAAACTTTTGCTAATCCTTAACTCGAAGTAAACGTTTTAATGCATATGCATGTGGGATTAAAAAGTAGAATTCGAATTTTTGACAAATTTAAAAATATTGATTATGTCGTGACGGCATTCGTCACTCCTTTGTAAATTGCATAACTTCTGTATTTTTAAACTTTTATTTAATTAATCTGTGTCCTGGAACCCTCAGGTCATTATATATTTTATTATCGTATTGTATCTGATTCTGTGCAGAACTGTGGCCATTTTTATTTCGTTATAATAATTCTCGCACACTCTGGGAATGACGCCTGTTAGTCTGGCTTGCTGGCGGAGACAGATGTCTCCTTGTTGTCACGCGGCAGATACGCGTGCCTTTGGAATCGTCCGTTGTGGGGCAGAACTGTGGATGATTTTGAATTGGAAGTAATTTTGGATTGGTGGAGAGGAGATGATGTGAGCCCATGTGATTTTGTATTGGACGGCTCCTGGATCCATCTGGAATGTATATAAGCTGCGTAAATTGTAACTCGGGGCTCTCTCCCTAAACACATCTTCGAACTCACGTCAACGCGGGACTTAGCCCTCAGGCGGAGTTACCGTGTTGTGAGGGTTGGGAGAGATGCCACCTGCCACTGCTGTTACCATCGCCACTGCTGTTACCGTCGCCACTGCTGATGCCTTGTCCTCGCCGACCGTCGACCGCCGTGTAATCGTTTGAGGTGATGCCTCATCTTGCTTGGTCGTGCACCGGGACCAGAGAAAGCAAATATGAAGCTGTTCCTTCGGCTGACCTGATCCGGCACCTTGCCGGAAACTGCGGATCGGCCGTTCCTGCTGGAGCGGGGAAATGTTTGCCCCGAGGGAAACTACCAGCGGATGCCTGTGCTCTTTCTGCCATGAGTCCTTCCAAGAATATTTTGAGGTAAGACTTGTACGTTAGACCTGCCGATGGGCAGTCGTCTGGACTTGTGCATCGACCGCTGCAGAACTTTTCATCCATAGGATCTTCTGCCAGCATTATACATATACATATTCTAACTACAGTTTCTTTCTTCATATTGAAGCTTTATCTAAGCCATAATAATCTAAATTGATTTTATATTGTTTGAAATACAGTAATTACGTAGGCCTTTAACGTTCCCCGGGTGTGTGCATTCTCTCTGACCATACCATTATTTTACTTAATTGGAATATGAAATTATTTGATTTATTGAATTTATATTAAATTCCGGCAAAGAGCCGATGATTCTTGGTAAAGTGAGGTCCAGTGGTTAAATTATTAAATCAGTAATTGTACTTTATCTGCAACTCCATTTCTTGAATAATTAATAAATATTGGATTTGAATTAGAATTGTGTTTTTATTTGAGTTGTAGTTGAATTGCATTTATGTGTTTTCAGCTTCTGGTGAATCCTTGAAGGTAAAGGTATTTCTTTGGTATTTGTTGGGTTTTCCTTCACAGGTCATCAGTTGGAATCCTCCAACTGACGAGAGATGTGTTTCGAACCTGGGTTACAAATTTGGTGAGAGTTAGACTCTCGGTCTGCCGTGTCTGGCCGGTATCCGTGGTGACTTTAGATACCCACGGAACCCGTTATGACAATTGGTGCCTTTGACCTTCCCTCTCGAGCACCTGTGTTTTTAAAATTTTGTTGTATGGAGTTTTGAAATTTTTGGTGAAACTGGACAGATGGTATGGTTTGAGTTTTGGTTTTGAGAGTTGCACACATTTGTATTGAAAATTTGTATACATTATTTATGATATTATTGTAAAAAAGTATTTATACAGAAAATTAATTTAAAATGTGTGAAATTTTAGTGAAAAGTGGCATGGTATAAAACGAAAATGCTTGGTGTACGATAAAAATGGTTAAGAATACAGTTTTGGAAAATTGTTTAGAATCTGAAAATTTTTATGATAAATGAAAATTACTAACTATAATAATATATAAAGCTGTTAAAATTGAAAATTTAATTGAAGAATTATTTTAAAAATTGAATTTAAATAGTATAAAGTTCTACTGTGAGAATTGGTTTCGATTTGAAATTTTGTGGAATTCTTCTGTTTTTGATCTGAATTTTGAAAGTATTAATGTGTGAGATTTAAGAATTTGCTGTAATTTTATCTTCGAGCTCTGTTGAGCAATTTTCCCAATAAGAAAAAAAAAAAAAAAAGAGAGAGAAAAATTGGGTTGGCAATTTTTGAAACTCCGTGTGTTTAGTTTTGTTTAAAATGTGAGATTGAAAATTTGGGCCGGGAATGGAGGCCGTCTTCTGAAATTTCATTCGAAAAATAAAATAAAATAAAATTTGTGATATTTGAAATATTAATTGCTTAACTTGAATCTAATCGAAAGTACACCTGCATTGAAATGACAATCCTTAATTATGACTACCAGATTGTGACTACATGAATATGACTTGTGTTATTGAAATAACATCTGAAATATAAAATAAATTTAGTTCATTTAATGTGAAAAAGTATGTGTTGAAAAATATTGTGAAGTGAAAAATATAAAGTATTGGTTGTTGGTATGTGCAGAGTGGCACATAGCCAGTTTTGAAAAAAAAAATGGTGCAAAAGTTGCACGGAAATAAAATGAGAAATTCCATATATATTTATTTTATTATGACTTGTTGAGGGGTGTATAATAAAGTGACATAAAGTAATAATACATATGAAGTAGCTGACAGTAAAAATGTTTTAAGAAATATTCCAAACTTTGAAAAATTTGTGAAAATTAAGAATTAAGAAATTGATTAAATTAAAAACTTGACATTAACTAAATTGAAAATTAAATTGGATATATGAGAAAGTTAAATGTAAATATTTGTTTTAAAAGAACTTTCGCTTTTGAATTTTGAGAATTCTTGTTTCGGTTTGAAATTTTTGTTTGAGTTACGTGAGGAGATTCACTGCAAAAAGAAAAAAAAAAAAAAAGTTTATTACGACGAGCTCATTGAGCCCTTTCCCAAATGAAAAAAATAAGAATGAAATTTGGGGTTTGCAGAGTCCGAGTCTCATGGAATGTTAGATGGTTAAAAATGGATTGAAATTTTGAACTGGAAGTGAGGGTTGTTCTTGAGATTTGATCGAAAAATTTTGTAAATTGATTAAAAATGCTTAAATTAAGTACTTGAATTTAAATAATACTAAGATACTAAATACTGAAATATTAAATAGTTAAATGATTTGATTTTACACCCTGTGTTTTATAACAACTGATATTATGACATATAGGATTTGACAAATATAATGAGTTTAAAAATAAAAATAATTACGTGAGAAAATAAAAATAATTCCGTGTGGAAAAAAAAAAAAAAAAAAAAAGTTTTGTTGTTGTGTAGCCAAGAGAGCACACAAATAGTTTTGAGTTCTGTATGACAGACAGACTCGAGTTGTTGGACCAAAGTAGTAAATTTGAGTTTTCATGAAAAAAATATAATAATGATATTAAATAAAGGTCCCTTTTGATCACGTAAATTATTGAGTAAAATAAATGAGTTGTGAATTGTTTATGATAAATAAAGAGAAGAGTACATTTAAGTACGGTAAATGAAAAATATTGGATTATTGAATACTGAAATTGAAAACAAAAATGATTTACATATGAGTTATTATATTGACACATAATTAATGGTGATATTTACAAATGAAATATTAAATAAGTACATAAAAATATATAAAGTGAAAAATTGTGTATTAACAAAATGAAATGTATGTACTGTGTCATTTCAATGATTCGGGGATGAGCCAGGAATTTTTTTTTCGAAAAAGGGGTAAATTTATTGGAAAATGTTGACTTAGAATTGAAATGAAAATTTTGACTTGAAAAAAAAAAAAATGAATAATTGTTGGAACAGTTAAGATATGAAAATAATAGAATTTATGAATAAGAAATAAAAAATATGTTCCACGGTTTTATATTGAGAATAAATAGTAATTTTATGAAAAATGATATTTTTGAAAAGTCAACTTGTGAGAATGTGTTTGTGTGGGACTGAGAGCCATGTTTGTATATTTATTTTCCCTGAGTGCTTGTGAGTGATTGAAATTGATTTTGTCTGCCTCAGGATGTTTAAATGAAATGATTGATTCTCCACCTGTTTGTTTTTGCCTCCTTGCTAAAAATTTTTGCATCCAAACATTTTCGCTAAATATCTATTTTCGTGTCTTGACCTTCCTAAGTTCAGTTTTGTTTTGTTGTGATTGCGGAAGCCGGCCCGTTTTCACTGGTTTGTGTTCAGTGTTTGTTGCTCGAAATTGCCTCACAAACAATTTTGAGGAGTGTTGAGTTTCTTGGGTTGGAATTGACTTTGTTTGTTTGGAATGTTAATTAATATTAAGAACTGTTGTTTTCGTGGGTTGATCCCCCTTTGCACTCATCTGTGTTTAATTTCGGTAGCAATGAAAAGTCTCGCTCAAAAAGAAAAAGTAAAAAAAAAAAAAATTTTTTGTTTCAGGAAGAACCGTTGGTCAGAATATTTGCTCAATTCCGTATTGTGTCCGGCGAGTTTTTGTTGAAAAGTTTGAAAATTCTGTCAGAATGAGTTGCTCGCAGGTGAGGTATTGAAAAATAAAATATTGAAAATATAATGTCGAAATATTAAAGAGAAATTGTGGAGAAATGTTTTAAAAATAAGAAAAATGAAATGATTTGATTTGAAAATATTTTGAGAAAAGTCGAAAAGTGACTTATTTATTAACGTTGATATTGAATTTAAAGTTTGAAATGTATTTTCGGCCTCAGATTTCCCATGATCCTCCTTTGGTATTGAATAAGAAAAATAATATTGTTTCTGAAATTAATTACGAAAAGAAATAGAAAGTTCTGTGCCTGGGCTCTGATTTTTTTTTCGATTGAGTTAAATTCCCCGGTCTATGTCTAAAGTCTAAAAGAGCTGTGTTTACTTCAGCCGATAATGAGCTGACGCCGAATGTGTAAACGAAATGTTCTTTCCCCCCCGTTCTAGACATTCCTGCATGGTGCAGAGCGAAAATGAAATAATTCTGTTGACGTATGAGAAACATTTGACCTACTTTCGACAGGTTTTGGTTTGTAGAAATTTTTTGTTTGTGTGATTGAATTGAAGTGAATGCTTTTAACATGAGTTTACTCGAGAATGCCCAACATTGGGAAATAACATTTTCTGGAGTATCTTTAACGCGTTTTCCAGCGCAAATTAGAAACCTCTTTGCCATTATTTTGCCGACGTGTAGCTCATCAAATCCGAACACCCTGTGGGAAAAATACAAGGAAAGCATGAGCGAAAATGTACTTCATGATGCCCGTAGGAATAACGCTGACCCCAACATGAACTTTTCCCCACAAATATTTAATGAGGCACTAATAATTTTAGAAGACAAGTGTGTAACGATGATCGACAAAACACTGCTCCAGCTGGGAGACACAAGTTCCAAAGAGACGTGCCTCCGACCTTCTTCACATCGAAGTCATGAGAGAGCGCAATTACAACGTCAAAGAGCTGTCGCACTACGTGCAAACAAATATTCCACTTTCAGTGGACGATCAGAGAATAGTGTACGATACCATCATGGAATGCATAAGAACGTCGAGTGGCGGCCTACTTTTCTTGCATGTAAATGGCGGCACAGGCAAAACGTTTCTCATAAATCTCATACTGGTTGAGATAGGCATGCGGCATGAGGTAGCGCTTGCAATTGCATCATCTGGCATAGCAGCCACACTAATGGCTGGAGGACGTACAGCCCATTCAGCCTTGAAGTTACCTCTCAATATTGCTACAAATGATGTCTGTAATATAGACAAGAGTTCTGGTTAAGCTCTGCTAAAACTGTGCAAATTTATAGTATGGGACGAGTGCACGATGGCACACAAAAAATATTAGAAGCTCTTAGCCGTACACTAAGACCTAAAATGGTGTAGTGAACTGATGGGAGGAACATTAGTGGTCCTAGCTGGTGACTTTCGCTAATCGCTGCCCATAATTCCGCGGTCAACAAATGCTGATGAACTTAACGCCTGCCTCAAAGCTTCAGCTCTGTGTGGGAAAAGTGCAGAATCACCAATAGTCAACACATATGCGAGTTCGCATTCATCGAGAAAGAGATGCACAGCAATTCGCAGCGAAACAGCTTCAGATTGGCAGTGGTACTTTCCCCATTGATCCACAGACAGGCAAAATCACATTCACTGAAAATATGTGTCAGTATGTGTCATCCATATAGCAGCTGATTCAGAAAATATACCCTAACATAGCTCAAAACTTCAGAAACCATGATTGGCTATGCGAGAGAGCCCTCCTCTCACCCAAAAATCACAGGCTGAATCAAATTAAAGAACAGATACAGAACCAATTACTAGGCACCGCCACCACATACAAGTCATTTGACTATGCAGTGGACACCGATGATGCCGTTAATTACCCGCTGGAATTCCTGAACTACATTGAGCCACCTATAATGCCTTCTCATACCTTGAAGTTAAAGAAAGGATCGCCAATAATGCTTCTTCGGAATCTGGATCCACCAAAACTATGCAAAGGAATACTAACTTGTGTCAAAAATATACCAAATGTCATCGAAGCCACGGTATTAACAGGAAAGGCAAAAGGAGAGGATATATTCATACCTCGCATACCGGTGATACCAACCGACCTGCAATTCAGCTTCAAACGAGTCCAGTTCCCAGTTAGACGGGCATTTGCCATGACAATCAACAAAGCTCAAGGATAAACCCTTAAGTTTGCAGGCATAAATTTAGAAACTCCTTGCTTCTCTCATGGCCAATTGTATGTGGCAAGCTCAAGAGTAGGAACTTCACAAAATTTGCATGCTTTAGCTCCGGGATGAAAATAAAAAAATGTGGGTTACAAATAAGCATTGAGGTAAAACCTAACAAAGTAGGATAATGACATTTACTTGGTTAACATTTGCATTGTTGCCTAGCGTTTAAGAGTCATTTTAGTCTTCCTTTCAAACTGTACGTATTTCAACTTGTACATATTGACTGTACATAAATTGTGGACACCTAATAATTACATTCCGAGACGCTGCCCGGAAGGCCTAGTTGCGAAGGGCGTGCCGGAAGCAGCTATGACTTATAATGCAATGGTTTGTTTCTTACATAATGCAATGAATTTACTCCTTTCACAGTGAATGTATAAGATTCACTGCCCTATGCGGTCCGGTATAATTTTTATCAGAGTTTTGCGTCGTAAATCCCGAGCAACGCCGGGTAATCGCTGCTAGTATATATATATATATATATATATATATATATATATATATATATATATATATATATATATACTATATATATATATATATATATATATATATATATATATATACTATATATATATATATATATATATATATATATATATATATATATATATATATATATATACTATATATATATATATATATATATATATATATATATATATATATATTCTTTCTATGCTTCATGTTCATCTTGTTTACCTTAAGTATGATCCTTCAGATTTCAGTGGAGGTCCCTTCGACTATTTGTTCCCCCTCTGATTCCATGGTTTATTTTCTTCTCCGTCTCTCGGTCTCACCTCAACTTTCTTTCATTTTGTCTAGACAACTCACATGCACAGCACGTGTATACGAGATTCCTGCTTCGTGGTTCATGATAATACTTGATTTCGTAAAAATCCATTGCCATATCTGAGGAATGTTATCAGCAACTGTACTCGCTCGGGGAGAAGTGCATAGCTGCAGAGGAGGAGTACGTTGAAGGTGGCTGTGTGTAACACATGATATCAATAAATCATACCGTCAAGTAAGCCAGTTTCCGAATTTTTTTTTTCCTACCTTGCATATATATATATATATATATATATATATATATATATATATATATATATATATATATATATACATATATATATATATATATATATATATATACATATATATATATATATATATATATATATATATATATATATATATATATATATATATATATATATATATATATATATATTAGAAAAGTAGGTTAATAACTAATACACAGACACCATCTAACGTTCCATTTGAGCTCACGGATGCTCGGAACAAGACGTACTTATCGACCCCATCATAATACTTTCCCTATACATTATACTACGTATCTAGGGAAAGTAAGAGTTAGGCTACTTTTAGGAGTTTACTTTCGATGGAAATTACTTAATATATATCAAACTCCGATTTCCAGTCAATACAAAATATTTCGTAATAAATTTACACATATATATTTTTCTTTATTCTGAAGTTTGAAAGATTTATCAGCTTCTGGATAAATATACTATTTGTAACTATTTAGTAAAGTAAATCATAATTTATCATCTTCGAAATTGCAAAGTCCTCGGAGAAAACATTTTGCTAATATCTGAAGATAAATTTATTTTCAATTAAAATGACATTTTATTTATCTGTTATTTGTCTTGGAAACTTTTAACGCTGTGATTTATGGTGTTATTTCGTTGTTGTTTGAGTTAAAATACTATTTTCCCCTAAAGCTCTATTACGTAGTTTATACTAATAAAATTGTAGAAAAAGTTATTGTTCGGTCTATGATATGTAGCAATATACGAAATTATACACTAAATTGCCAAAAAAATATATGTAACCACACGAAATTGAGCTGCAGCTTCTAAACTCGACATGTATGTATCGTTTGAGGAGATATGCATATGAATAAAATTTGGGAGCAAAAATAGGCATTTTAAAAAATTGTGGCAACAAGAATATGGCATTTTATTAAGTGGCAAATCCCCTGATAGCTATACAAGTCAATATTTGGTGTGGCATAGAAAAAATTAAGTTGCTTATGTCCTCTGAGGATGATTCGGCCACAAACTTTACAACTGGTGATCTAATTCAGTAGTATTCTGAGAAGGTTGCAATTGTCATTCCAGCAAGTCCCAGGCGTATTATATTGGTGATAGGAAAATGGAACGGTAAAGCCAAGAGATGCTACTAAATTCTCAAAGACATTATTGAGAGAGTCGTGCAATATGTGGTAGAGCGCTGTCTTGTTGGTACATGGAACCTCAACGACTTAACTGCATAGACAGAACAATCGGCAGCAGAACATCCCCTACGTACAAGCGAGCTGTTAGATTGTCTAATAGCACAACTAGAGGAGATCGTCTGACCTACGAGATGGCTTCGCAGAATATCACACTACGTGTGATGACCTTGTGCCGCTCGACAGCAAATGCGGGATCGGAAGGCCGGTTAGATCTCCTACACACACGTATACGATGGTCATCAGTACTCTGAGAAAAGTGGGATTCGCCGCTAAATACAACTTGCCCCCATTAGGATACTGTCTAAGCTGACCGAGATAAGTACCAATCCAGACGGATTTGCCCTATGTTATGGATTCAGGGGTAGGTGCTTTAATGGGCGTCGACACCTCATTCAACCTTTTGCCAGTGTTCTTTTTATAGTATCTCCTGATACAGGATGCATGGCGGATGGCTAACAGCGATTCTATTAGTGAAGAAGTGGCTCCTCTAATGACTGCACCATCATCTCAAGAAGTTTTCAGTCTGTGGCACCCTGAGCCTCTGCGATGGTTACATGTCATCCACTGTTGCCAACATTGACCAACTACCACATCTCTCCGACCAAGATAGCGACTGTTGGGCCAAACCAGCTTCAGGCTAAAACAAGACAGCTAGGACAAGGTGTTCTCTTAACAAAAGTTGAAAGCGAAGCGGCAAGCAAAATAACAATAATACACACAGTTAAAAATTCGCAAATAGCTGATATCGCTGTTGGCAACAACAAGCACATGTACATATCATCATGGAAATATAAAGGACCCCTCTCCCGTCCATAAAGACAAGGATAGTTGGTTCTGAAAATGAAATCCCAAGCATTGATATGATATTTTAAAAAAATAAAGAATAAATATATGAACCGTTAAATTATTGGTACAACATAGAAGAGTTTAGAAGGAGGATAAATAGATCAACATTTTTAAAAGAAATAGATAGGAAAATAAAGGAGAATTATGCGGTAATTAAGAAGAAAATAAGAAATATACGAATCATTAAATTATTGGAAAAACATGGAAGAGTTTAGAGGCAGAAAAATAGTCAAATGTAAGTAAATAAAAAAGGTTGAAAACTAAAGGGGAATGATGCAGTAATTACTAAGAAAATAAGAAAATGAAGTAAACGGTTTTGTGAGACCAGAAATAGATCTCAGCATGTGAACCCAAAGGTCAACTGAAACCATAAATTTGGGGACTCCAGCCAGAAGTGGTCGAACGAACTCTTAAAATAATGTAAAGAACGGATTGGATGGAATGCTAGCCAATTCAGATGAAGCTTGTTACGCCACATTCAATGCTTGGAATGAGAGAAAAGGGGGGGATTGACAACCCCGACAAATGGAGGGAACCACAACTTGTGACCGAAGAAGGACACTGATCGACAAAAAGAAGATGACTTAATAACGACAACAAGGATGACTTGTTCCGATACTTCCCCGACATTATGAAATAACGACGACTAGAAATGCAGAGTGCTCCGTAGATATTAAAAAATAATGGAGATCTATTGATTTTTGTGAGTGCAATAAGAGTACGAGAAGGAACCACACTCCGAGAGTTATGGCGATTACGACTATCTGATGCCAGCATTTTGATATATGATCAAAGTCCAAGACAACCTTGAAGGTATGTGCCCATTGAAAATGATATCTGGTCATAACCACTATTTAGGGTTTTCCGTACTGGTCACATATGTCCCCTCCGCTGAAATAATATAAATAAATATTGTAATTGAATTATTTAAGTATTTATGTTTTTTTAATAAATGTTTTTGATAAAGTTAAAATGGTATGATCCATTTAGCGTTTTATTAATTAATAACTCCTTTACAGGACTCACGCAAGGTTGAATAATTGGAGGGTTATTACAAAACACAACGCACAATAATGATAAATAATGTTAATCATGAAGTTCAAGTTTTTATCTTTCTATTTGATTGCCACAGGTTTCGAAAGTTAAATTTATCAATCAGACTACTATATAAATAATTGTGTTTGAGATTAGGTCAAAAAATGAAATATCACGAAAAAGAAGAGAAAATCGAAAAGAGTTCAGAAACAATAGGAGCTGACTTTGTCAGTTAAAAGAAAATATAAATTGATCAGTTGACTTAAAATTATTTTTGAGAGTCTTATACGTGTTTCATATTCCATAAACTTACCCAATCATTTGAAAGATTACTTGCATGTTCTAAAAAACGTGAGCAAAGAAACATAATTTTAAAATAAGTCTCACTTTGATGTATCGTTTACCCAATTTTCTAAATATAACAGAATAAATATTTATAATACATATTTCAAAAAAGAAATGAAAATCTTTCAGAACTTCCAGACATCCGTCCTCAGGAGAGTAATTTTATTTCCGAAATATGTGTATGCGCATGTTTTACTTTGCAGCTTTATTGAAATTAGATTTCTTTTTTCTAGCGCAATCCTCAAAGACTGTAAAAAGCGGTTTCGTATTTATTCTCTAACTTTCGGTTGGTATCGTCAATAAATATTAGTTGAATATTACTTTTATGTTTCTCTTGCAAGAAGTCTGGAAAATATTGCACAATGCATATAAGTTTATCTACATTTTTTATTTGAATTTAACTCTCAAGATGTGTAGAAGATTAAAGCGAATGAGAATGGATTTTAGCTTTTACTCAAAAGGAGATTATAAAATAAATTATATAGACAAATAAAAGCTATGTAATCTTGTAAATAAAGTATACTATCTAATATAACTAAATTTGAGGTTCCAAAAGCCCTTCCGAGAGAATGGAAAAATGGGAAGGAGGGGACGGTACCTGGGAGTAGTATATATATGCACGTATGAGCACACATGTACTTTATACACTAAAAACTATATTTTATAGCTTATTTTTTATCTTTTTTATATAAAAAAAAAGGTCTCGATCCATTTTAATATTAAAAACATGGTTTTATAGCTAAATAAGGCCTTTTTTACATTTAGACCAAATTTTAACTTTTTTTTAGATAAATGCGTGAAAAAAGAGGACTTCCAAATGAATGGAAGTCCTCTAAGCTTTAAAATAAATGGGGGGACCGTTAGTCCCCCCATAAAAGAAGAGATTTTTTTATCCACAAGGTGAAAAAAATATTTTATTTTTCAAAGTTTTTTAGAAAATAAAAGTTTAGATAAATGCGTGAAAAAGAGAACTTCCAAATGAATCCTCTAAATAAACTTTAAAATAAAAGAGATCCTAAAATAAGATCTTCAGTTCATCATTACAAAGTGACTCAAAATATATTGGAACTTATTGATGATGAAACGTGTCCGTAATTTACGGGCGCGTTTTTTAGAGATATTTATGAACAGATAGATCATAAAATTATCATCTTGATAGTATTCTAAATTTATTAAATTTTCTATTCCTGAGTGATTAAGCTTTCTCTAATTCATATTCATATTTATCATTAATCATACCTGAATACTTAAATATATATCTACCTTTATTGATTTTATATATTGATTCATCAGAAAGTATTCCATGTTTATTCGCTAGGTAATACTCTTTTCCTTCAACTTCCACATCTAACTTTGCGATTACTGTATCTCCATATTTAGTTTTAATTTTTTTCAATGATATCAGATCATATTTCCCAGGATATAAATCATTTAATTTAAACGTTTTGGGATAACCTCTCAGTCTATTGAACTCTTCCATTTATTAGTAAACATTTTTTATAAATCAACTGAGGAATCTAATCATAATAGAATAAGTTCTTTGAAATAACATATAAAACTCCTAATCCCTTCAATTTAATATCTTCATTTTCTTCTTTTTCAATTAATTCAGTCAACCTTTGAAAACTTTCTGATAATAGTTTTTTAGTATGATCATATTTTATATACAAATCATACAATTCTTCACAAAGATAAGTCATATAGTAAATTTCTTCAGAATTTGTAAAATTTAAAGCTCGAATATCACCTAAACACTCATCCATTTATATAGAAACATTTTTATACTGTCCTAAAGCTCTAGTATTCATACCATCTTCTAATATAAATCTTTTATCATCTTTTGCTGATAAAGCTATCTTGTTCACTTGAATTGAATACAATTCATGTTTCTTACTTCTAATTAAATTCTGTGTTCTATATTGATCTTTTTTATTTAATAAACAGTCTTTATAATCCTCAAATGATATTCTGTTTTTAACGGTACTAGTCTTAGTACCTTTAGACTTCTTAGTTTCAAATTCTTTATGGTCTTCATTATTATTATTATATTCTTCAACACTCTGTTTTTCTAATCTTATTGAATACATTTTACTTCTTAAACCTACAAATTCTTCCATAATCACACCGTTATTTTCATCTTTCATTTTACCTAATACTTTTTATTACATCTAGACATATTATACAGATTATTTACTTGATAATCAGATGTATCAAAATAATCAATCATAGACTTCATATCTTCATAAAAGTCATCTGTTTTAATATCATATATAAAACTATCTGTATCCATATATAATAACTTAATATTATCTTTATATCTCGGTTTCATAACATTATAATGAAAATCATACATTAAATGTTTAGATAAATCTAGTATACTCATTCCAACATAAATCGGTTTATTAAAATATAGTTTTGTTTTTTTCATGTGAACAGCTACCAAATTTTCATCAAAAATAGTTCTACATTTGAAATTAGGTTTAGCAATTAATTTTTTAACTTGATCATAATTACAACATAATCTTACATCGATTCGTTTTCTTATATTTTCCATAGTTTTTCCAAATACTGAATTATTCATTAATTTATAAAAATCTTTCTCAAAATCATTAGCAGATTTCTTTCTCATTTCAGTGTTTAAATCTATATATTTTTTTAACCAATTCGATTGTTTAAATTGTAATACTCTATGTACTCTTACAACCTTTAAACCCATTTTCAAATATTGTTTTAAACTTCTATAATGAACTACATATTTCTCTTTATCGTATAAAGTTGTTAATAACTTACCTTGTTTCAAATTTTCAGGAATTCTATTTTCAGGACATAATGGTAAATCTGAATGATAATCATGTAACTCTTTTGGATATCTTAAACTAATTTCAAATATATATCCAATCTCTGAATCATCTTTTATTTTATTGTCATAATTTGTTTCATTACACCATTTAAATTCTCCATATGGTAAATATTGACTCATAGCCCATCCATATAAATTATTAGGATCTAAATACATTAAATAATTGGATTCTTTACTATTATCATAATTTTTCATATATTTATTATTAGCTTTTCCATATCTATTACAACATTGTGAAACACCTCCTCTTAAACATTTTTCTATCATGAGAATCATATCATAATCATTTAATAAATCTAATTTAACATTTGTTGTTTTTAACATTGCATCCCAAGATAAACCAGGAGCAGTAAAATACCAATCTGGATCTAATTTATAAGTTTTTAAACAAACATCTCTAAAATTTGCAAATACATCTGTTAAAATTAATACATCTGTTTTAACATATAAATCTGTATATTCACCTAAATTTTTTATATTAAATTCTTTCCAAACACGTTGGGCATGTTTATATTCTTCATCAGTTATATTACATTCATTCAATTTATTATAAAATTTATCTTTTGAAGGTAATTCTGTTTCTTTGTATTTATCTCTAGAATCCATATAATCATAAGGATATACACCTTTTCTTGTAATGAGATCTAATTTATCATCAGGAAAATGTAATGATGTCTCTCTAAATTTCGATTTTAAGTATTTAATATATTTCATTTTTCGTATTTTTGGAGGATATCTATTTATTTCATTCTCTGGTCTCAAGTTTTTTGATAAATTATCTAAACTACAAGACATAAATTTAAATGAATCAATAAATCTCAATTTCATACCTCCTATTTTCTTGCTGAAAGATATATATTTTTCTTCAGTATTAGGTATAACATCTATTTTTGATTGATCAAATCCAAGTTCTTTTATAAACAAATGAGAATCATAACCTGTTAAATTATGAATTTTTACTGGAATAAATTTTGGAATTTGATAATTTAAATTACAAACATTATGAGCAGGACCTCTATATTTTCCAGTTATATGACAATGATCCATTACTTTTTCATCATTTAAGATTTGATTTTCACATATATGACAAATATTAGTTCTTTTATAATGATTTTCATCGAACTCTATCATTGATTTGATACTTTCATATTTTTTAGTTTTGTCTTCTATAATTTTTTCAATTTTAAGAGTATCCTCTTTTAACATAGATACAAACTTTTTGATTGTATCTGGTCCTTTATAAACAACAGGATGTTTAAAGTATTCATTTTCATATTTGATATAATAACAAAATGCATCTGCTACATGTTTTTGATATTTCACAGTATATGATTTATTTTGATCTTGCTCACATGTATCAATTTTAGGTAAGAGAGATTCAAAATCAGCATATATAGTATATGGTACTCTCATTTTTCTTTCATAATTTTTAAATTGAATAACTTCATCTTTTTTAGGCATATTAATTGTGACAGCATCTTTACAGTATTCCACATGTATCTTTAATCTTTCCTCAGAATAAAAATAATTTAAACATCTATCACATAAAAATATACGATGATTAGTAATTTGTGATCTGATCAAACTATTCATATTTTTAATCCAACAATAATGATCTTTCATATAAAACAAGTTTACATGTTTTTCTAATTTATTGTTAGTTATTCTAAGTGGATAAATTGAACCATCATAACTCTAAACATTTACAGATATATTATTTAGTTTTTCAAATTTCTTAATATTGTCTAATGAAACAGGAAAATCAATACCTTTAAAATTTAATTCATCTTTATATTGTTCATATTTTAACACTCTTTGAGGATTTTTTTTTACAGGATGAATTGCTGATAATATTGACCACATTAAACATTTATTATCTTTATTTTTTACATTTATTATAGCTTGTTTAGATTTAATGTTTTCAGGTAAATCAATGTAACTTGATCCTCTCAAGGGTTGATACTTATTTATTCTCAATTCCAAAAATTTAATTTCTTCAAGACTCCAACCAGATCCTTTTGATATAAAATCATCAGATTCATTTATTAACTTGTCAATAACATAATCATAAAAAGTATGTAAATCATTAGATTTTAATATAATTTGATTCTCAGTTTTGAATGTAAATTCTTGAATTTCTTCATTTAATTTATACAAACAAAACAATTTAAAATTTACCTTTATACCATTAAATTCTTTCAAAATTTCCTTTATTTTTTCTATTACAACCTTTCTTTTCTCTTCTAAAAATTCTAGAGGGATTTTAATATTATTACAATTATTAACTCTGTATGATCTTAATCTAGATTTTCATATCTAGCAGTTTCATATTCCTTAATTTCTACATTACCTTCATTATTTAATAATGCTTTTTTATGTTTTCGACTTGATATGTGATTTTCTAAATGTTTATAATATATACCGCAAATAATACATTTTCTTTTTTGTTTTGATCTTTTAATCATTAAGTCTTTCTTTATATGTTCTTCTTCATCTTCATAATATTTACCACATATACGACATTTCCTATCTTCTGTAAATAACTTTTCAAGATTTTCTTCTACTGTAAATACATTTTCTTCAGGAAAGACATATTTAAAATCATTTTTATCAAATCTTAAACTAAAAGAATCAAAAATCTTTTTAATTTTTTTACGTTTTTTAGGTTTATCAATAAATATTTTTTTCTTTTTTTCCAAGTATGCTGACAAATCTAAATTTAATAAATCTACTAAAACAGGTTTATATTCACCTGTTTTTCTGATATATTTAGTTAATAATTTAATTAAATCAACCTTCTTACAACCTTTAGGTTGTTTAATATTCAATTGTTTTACTACTTTTCTAAGTTCATTAATAGTCTTTGACTTTAATGTAAACTCCATTTATTAGGAAACATTTTTTGTAATACTTTTTCCTGGAAGATGCTTACTGTGATAATTACTTCTCAAATGTCTCTTTTTGTGTGTATATGTATATTGCTTTCCACATTCACATATATTTTTTTTATATTTAATTATGGATTCACAACATTTGCAACGACTTTGGGAATTGATTTTTCCATTTCTATGATATATGTAAAAGTCATTTACTGATTTCATAGTCAAACAGTGTATGCACTTTTTTGTAACCTCCATTTATTAGGAAACATTTCTTGAAATACTTTGTAAGAAATCATTCCATATTTTTTCATATTTCTTTTTAACTTTTTGAACTTTTATATTATTTTCAATATTAAAAATATCACAAATCTTTTTCATAAAATAGTAATAGTTAATTGATTTCTCATAATACATAAAATCTAAAAATTTTAAAAACATATCCTCAACTTCTTGAGAAATATTATATCTCCTTCTTAAGCGATTAAAATAACAAACTCTACTAATATATCTTTGTTTTAAACTTTCGTAATCAATAACATAAAAATATTCTTCTTCTTCCGAATCATAGATTAATTTCATCTTATTCATTTATATATAATCTTTAAACAGATGTCCAACTATTAAATTCATCTGGATATCCTAGCCATTTTACAAAATACTTATTTCCTTTCTTTTTTATGATTTTTTCAATTTTATATACATCATCTTTTTTATTATATTTTACCATTTCATTTTCATAAAAAGTTCCTTCAATTTCTTTACTGTTTAAATCTTTTAATCGATAAGTAATAGGATCTGTTTTTAATACTTCAGAAACTATAAAAATCTCTTCAGTAAATGTAGAATCATCTACTTTCCTGAATGTTTTCTTAATTGTAGATATTCTAACACTATCCCCTATCTTAAATTTCGGGTTTTTTATGATCTTTTTCGTATATAAATTTTTATAAACTTGAGATTCATTTTCTCTAGCTTCAACAGGTGTCATTTTTATAGATTTATGATATGAATTGTTATAATTTTTAAGTAATTTGGGTAATACATCAATATATCTTTTAGTATTGTTAGCATGCATATATTTTATAATTTTTTCTCTTATACTTCTATTAAATCTCTCAGCTATTGCTGATTTTATTTCTTTATTTTTAGTTGTAAACCAATGTATATTATTATCTTTAAATAATTTTTGTGTCTGTTTTCCTGTAAATTCAGTACCTTCATCTGTCAAAATGAATTTTGGTATTCTTTCTTTAAAAACTTGTTTAAAACCTTGTACTACTTCTTCAGATGTTTTTCTTTTTATAGGAAAAGCCCAAGCATATTTATTAAAAGCATCTATAACCGTTAACAAATAATTAGTTCCATCATTATATTTGCTATAATTTTTTATAAATAACAAATCAGCGTCAAATTGATTATTACTGTTTGGAACATAAACTCTTCTTCTTTTAAATTTACGAATGACAGGTTTATATCTAGTATATACATCTTGTTCATGTAAAAATTCTTCAACATTAGGTAACCCTGTTTTTCTTTTCAGTTCATTGATTCCACAATAACCTGTTTCTGGATTATAATAGACCTCTTTTAAATTCCTAAAAAAGTATTCTTTTTACTTCCACAAATAGTACAGATACCTTTACCAACTGGTTTATTATTTTTAGAAGTAGTTTTATAATAATTTTTAGTTGGGGTTTTATCTTTACACTTGACACAATATATAGAAAGACCTAATCCAAAAGTTTTTTTAACTTTAATAATAGGTTTAATAATTCCTCTAGCTAATCTTTCTTGAAATGTTGGATCTTGTATAGCATTTAAATTATCTATTAATTTTTGATCAGCAACATGTCTCAGTTTTGTATCTTTTGTTTTATTGTAATCAATATCATGTTCTTTACATGCTTTATCAACTCTGTTTATTCCAGGATCACCTCTTTTTAATCTTTTTTCTAATTTTGTATTTGGGCCACAATATTGATATCCTGGTAAATGCATTTCTGGAAGATTTACTTTATCTTGTATCCATCCAACAATATCACCACCTTTCTTTTTACAAACCATTTATTTATTTAGAAATTTATATCCATTCAATTGCATTTGTTTTACGTATTTTTCAACTGGATTAAATTTTAAACTTTTTATGAAATCCTTTTCTCGCATATAAATTTCTTCTTCTGTCATATTTTTAGCTTTAAACGAATTAATGAGTTCTTTATAAAAATTATAACAATGTCTATATTCTTCCTTTCTTTCTGCAATTTTTAATGTAAGATCGATAGCTTCTACTATACCAACTGATAAACTTAAAAAAGCAAGTGGTAGAAAGGCTATTGCTGATAAACCTGTTCCACTTAGAATAACCTTACTTACTGATAATGAAATACTTATCTTTTGATACAAATTTCTACTCTTTCTGTAAATATATAATCTTTTTTCTAAATATACATCCATTTATATAGGATTAAATTTTTTCCTGTATCTCATTTCTGGATTCACTAAATCTAACATAAAAAAAATCGTATTTTTCTTGAACACTTTTATTATGCATTTGTTTGAATTCTTCAGTACTTAATATACCATCTATCTCTCTTATAATCTGTTGAATTTCTTTTGGTTGTAGATTGAAAAATATATCGTAATTACAGTTCCTTCTTATATTGATAGGTGTTAAAAAATATGATTGAGATAAATAAATAAAGGATGCGTTTTTCTTTCTACCTCTGATAAATAATTCTTCGATGTTTTTTTGATCTTTCTCAATCACACAATCATCAAAAATAACTAAATTCTTTAATGTAGGATTTAAATCATCTACAGTAATAAAATTTTGATCTGAAGAAAATAATACTTTTTTTTTTAATTTATCATATAATTTTAATAATCTTTTCTTATTCTTTATATTCTTACATTTCAAAATATCTTCTCTTTCTATATCTTCAAACAATGTATATTTTTCTTGTAATTTAGAATATTTAGGTTCGTATAAATCTTTTGCACATATATATAATGTATTAAAAAATAATAAATCATAAATCAAATTTAACAGTAAATTTGTTTTACCTGAACCTGAAGATCCTACTATAAGCAATCTAAATGGATGTTTAGGTAACAAAGGATGTTGTTTAGGATCAGGTAATTCTTCTGGTTCCGTGTAATCTTTAATTTTTATCATAATTTACTAGCAGTAAAAATAAAATTTGCTGCAGTAAAAATAAAATTAGCTGCAGTAAAAAAATTAATATTATATAAATGAACTTAGAAAAAGAACGGAAACACAAGTTTTTAAAACATATAAAAGATTCAATTAAAATAGTAAAAATAGAAAAAGAAATAAGAAAGAATAGTGAAGATCAACATTACAAATAGATAAATCTAAAACTACTAATCATGAGATGTATTTAACTAAAACTCAAATTAATCATATTAATGATAAAAAAAGAATTACAATCAGTAAAACTCAATTAGATAAAAATGGAGGATTTTTACCGTTTCTAGCAGCACTTATACCCTCTTTAATAACTGCTGCTAAAATTGCAGTTCCGGCATTAGCATCAGGTACTTTATCAGGATTAGCTAGTTCAGCTATACAAAAAAAGATGAAAGGATCTGGGAAAAAAAAAAACTTGGAAAGGGAATATATCAACAGTGGGAATTAGCGACAAAATGATTAAAGATAATATGAAAAATGAAAAAGGATTTAGAGGTGTGTTTACCTCCGATTTATTATCTAAAACAATAGGAAAATTTGAAAATGGAATCATTAATTTAGATGTATCAACAGGCCCCGGAACTCATTGGGTTTGTTATTATAATGATCCTAAATATAAATATGTGGAATATTTTGATCCGTTTGGTGAATATAACAATATGAAGAAGGACTATATTCCTAAAAATATTAAATCATTTCTTGTTACATCTAATAAAAAAATAGGTTATAATGATAGTTTTTTACAGAAACCTTCATCTGTGAAATGTGGTATATTTTGTATGAAATATATAAGAGAAAGGAATAAAGGTATATCACCTAAAAATGTTCTTAAATCATTTCCTACACAAAAACCTAGTGATTGTAATGAAAATTTTGTTATGTATAAATTATAATATTAAAATCTGAAGGTCATGAGAGATCAGAGGAATTTACTGTAAATTTTATTACACCTCCTAAAATAAAAAAATTAGCTTTACACTCATTCTCTATGGAAGTTTCCTGGTTTAATATAAGTAAGAATTATGGAAATAACATATTTAGATTGTATACATTAGGCACAGATATAACAATTACTATCTCAAATGGTAATTATACTGTAAGAGGATTAAATGAATATATGATGAAAATATTTGGTAAGGATCCACCTGTGAAATTTGGTATTATTGAAGCAAGACAAAGAATATCTATTAAACTGAAAAAAAATTGGGTAATTGATTTTACAGAAAATAACTTTCATAAAATTATAGGTTTTTTAAAACCGACATATGGAAGTTATGATGAAGAAACAGAGATTGAAGGTGAACATATTGCTGATATATCTAATGGAAATGATAATATTTATATTCACTGTGATGTTGTAAAAGGATCTTTAATAAATCAATATAATTCAAAAGTTATATATTCCTTCACTAATAAAAACACTCCAGGTAGTATTATTTCAAAAGAATTTAATAATTGGATATTTTTTCCTGTTAAAGTAGATCCTGTTGAAAGAATAAAAATGAGGATTACTAATCAAAAAGGTGAATTAATAGATTTAAATAAAGGAGCTGTAGAATTTAATTTTATTTCTTCTTAAATAAATTAATAGATTATATAGAAAAAGTAAAAAAATACAAGGATTTTTAAAGGTTTTATTGAAACCTAAGAATAAATTAAATGAAATATTTTCTATGAAAAAGAAAGGAGGTGGTTTAAAAATTCTTCCTAAATAAATGATTTATGATTTAAGTGATACTCGTTATTATTATAATGATCACATTAAAAGTTATGAATTAAGAGAAATTCATCCAAAAGAACATAGTTCAGATGAGAATGCTACCTATGTTTTTCATATTAATGATACTAAAGCAAAAATTTTATATTCTAGAGGATATCTTGAACAAAAATTAAAAATTACAAAAAATGATAAATCATCCGTTGGAAACGAAAATGTGAGTCTGGTAAATGGCGGAGGTTTTATCAAAACTTTAAAAGTACATATAGGAGATACCGAAATTGAATCAAATACACAGTCAAATTTTTCAATCATGAATCATGTTTTAAGATTAATTCATTATACTCCTGATTATGTAACATCACAAGCTCAAAATGAATTTTTTTATCTAGATACATCTGATTCAGCTGACCGTAATGAGTTCAAATATGATGGTACTTTAGAAGATACTACTAAAATAACTGAATTTTTTAATAATTTGAAAATGAATAAAGATTATAACGAAGGATTCGTAAAGAGATGGGAACTAACGAAAGATAGCAATGTCATTAAAATATGGACATCTTTAAAAGATATAATCGATTTCTTTAGAGAATATGAAAAGATAATTTCAGGTTTTGAAGTGAAAATAGAAATTCAAAGAAATGAAAATAAAAATATGATATATACTAATATAAGAAACGAAAATTATAAGGTAGTAGTTGAAGGTTTAACCTTGCATTTACCTTATATAGAATTAAAAAATTCTGCAGAAAGTTTGTTTCTGGAATCATATCTATCTAAAAAAGATATAGAGGTAAATTGGGATCGATATAGATTTAAGATGGTAGGCCCTTATAGAAGCGACAGTGGATCTGTGACAGCAACTACAGCGTCAGATGAAGTTTTAGGTGTCTATGTTATTCCTCAATATGTTGAAAGAGATAGTAATTATGAAAAAAATAATATGATATTTGATAATATAGATATGAAAGAATGCTGGTTGATGATTAATAATAAACAAGTTCCTCTTATGCGTTATAAAACAAATTTTACCAATAAAGATTATAATAGAGTGTATGAAGCTCTTTTACATGAAGGATTAAACGATAATAATACAGAAACAGGATTTTTGATAAATAAGGAGAATTTTGGTGATCTATATCCTATTTTTCCTTTTGACTCATCAAACCATGAAAACTATACCGATTTAAATAATTTAGATATTGAATTTAATTGGATAACGAATAGTCAAAAGGAATATAAGTTTTATTTTATTTTTAAAGAAAGAAAGAGATGTTTTATAAATTTGAAAAATAAAACTATAACAATGGTTAAGAGTTTAAAATCTTAAAATTAAATAAATGAGTGCTTATTATCCACCTTATGATGATCAAATGAAAGAAGGACCTATTGGACCTCCAGGTATAGGTTTTAAATTAATGACTGATGGAAATTATGATATGGAAAATAGAATTTTAAAAAATTGTGAAAATCCCATAGATGACTTAGATTTAACCACTAAAAGTTTTGTTTTGAATAAAATAGAGAATAATCATTTTGAATTGAGAGATCTTCTAAAAACTAAATATGATGAGGGTTTTTTAACCTTTACTGAAGAAACAGGCAAGAGAATAAAAGAATTAAATGATACAACTTTACATACTTTAGAAGGTAAACCTTACGATGCAAAAGGAAAAAAATAGGAAATGTAGCAGATCCTAAAGATGAAAAAAATGTTGTGAATAAAAGATATTTTGAAAAAAATTCGTTAATATTACAGAATGATAAATTTGATGCAAAAAATAAAATAATTACGAATGTTTCTGAACCTGAAAATGATAACGATGCTGTCAATAAAATATATTTGACAATAGAGATATCTGGGTTACTATACTAAATGATTTTCATACAGATGGGGATTATAAAAAAGTAAATTTCAACATGATGAGCTCAAAATTACTGGATCAAGAGATGCGATTATCTACCGATATGTATATGAAAATTTCCATATATATAGATATATATGATACAGTAGAAAGTAAATATATATATGATAAAAGTCCACTGATATCACTGGAAATCAATGGTAAGGAAATTTTAAATGTTAATAGAGATGTAGTAACCTGTTTTGCTTATGGTAAACGTGATGATATCATCACATTAAAGATAAAATGTGATGGTAACGCTTTAAAACCTTATATGCATATTGAAAAAATTTCTTTCTAATAAATGGATATTGATTGGAATGAATTTTCCAGAAATAATTTATCTGAAGATGTAATTAAAAATCTTAAAGGTCATGTAAATTGGGATTTAGTTTTACAATATTCAACACTGTCTGAATCTTTTATTGAAGAATTTGCTCAACTTGATGATTGGTCTAAAATTTCTAGATATCAAAAATTATCAGAAGATTTTATAGAAAAATGTAAAGATAAAGTAGATTGGGTAAACATATCTCAATATCAAACTTTAAGTAACGAATTTATCATAAAATTTTCTGATAATTTAGATTTATATAAAGTATCAATATTTCAAAATCTTACAGAAGATACCATGAGAGAATTAAAAGATGATTTAAATTGGCTGTATATAACTAGATATCAAACATTTAGTGAAAATTTTATAGAAGAATTTATGCATAAATTAGATTTTTGTTATTTGATTAAATATAAATTTGAGCTAATACCTGATCACTTTTTTAATGTTCATTGGAAAAAAATACAAGCAATACAGATGTGTGAATTAAATAAAAAGTTTGGTCATCATGAAATAGAACCTTACCAAGAGAAAATTATTGAAGAGATATATGAAGTTAAATCAGTCTTGAGAGAGTGTGTTTATATTTTGAGACAATTAACTAACAAAGATGATAAATAAATATTTAATAAAAATGTTTCTATATAAATGGATGTTACATATAATAATGGTATGGAAAAAAAAACTATGTCTTTCTTAAATATAGAGAATCCTACTGAAGTGAAATCTATTTCTTTATTTAATTGTTCTCTTGAAGGAATAGAAAATTTAATAAATTAAAAAAAAATTATATTGTGCGAGAAATAAATTAAAATCTCTTGAAGGAATTGAAAAATTAATAAATTTAGAAACATTAAATTGTAGGGGAAATAAATTAAAATCTCTTGAAGGTATAAAAAATTTAACTAATTTAAAAGAATTATGTTGTGAAGATAATAGATTAAATTCACTTGAAGGAATAGAAAATTTAACTAATTTAAAAAAAATATATTGTGGAGGAAATAAATTAATGTCACTTGAAGGAATAGAAAATTTAACTAATCTAAATAAATTATATTGTGATAGAAATATATTAATTTCACTTGAAGGAATAGAAAATTTAACTAATTTAGAAATACTATCTTGTGGATATAATATATTAACTTCACTTGATGGAATAGATAATTTAACTAATTTAAAAGAATTATGTTGTGAAGATAATAGATTAACTGCACTTGAAGGAATAAAAAATTTAATAAATTTAAAAGTATTAGATTGTACTGAAAACGATATTACATCTCTTGAAGGTATAAAAAATTTAACTAATTTAAATAAATTATATTGTAGAGAAAACGATATTACATCTCTAACTGAATTAATATTTTTACCTAGAATAAATGAAATATGGTATGATGAAGATAAAATAAATTTACCCCTGATGTTAAGAAGATTTAGTGTGGGACAGTATTTTTAAGTCTTAAAAAACTCAGTAAGAATATTTAGAGACTCTTAAGAGTTAAAAAATAATTCTAAATAAATGGATCTTTATAAGATTAAAAAATCTCTGGAAAAGAAAGGAATTAGTGCAAGATTTATAGAATCAAACAGCATTTTTAAGTAATGATCTTAAAAAACTTAGTAAGAATATTAAGTCATATTATAATTTTGGTGGAGAGAAAAAATTTAGTAAAGATTGTATACAACTTACTTTTATTGAAAAAAAGTAATTATATTTTATGTGATTTTCCAAGTATGGAAATATGCCTTTTTTTTTTAACATCTTCTTCTAAAAAAAAAAATTTTTATATTATAACTTCAAAATTATTAATACTATCAAGATGATAATTTTATGATCTTCAACTCTATAAAACACGTCCGTAAATTACGGACGCGTTTCGATATATTTTAAGTCACTTTGTAATCCTATTTTAGGATCTCTTTTAAAGTTTATTTAGAGGATTCATTTTAGAAGTCCTCTTTTTTCACGCCTTTCATATAAATCCTTTTTATTTTCTAAAAAACTTTGAAAAATAAAATAATTTTTTTCACCATGTTCTCTTCTTTTATGGGGGGACTAACGGTCCCCCCATTTATTTTAAAGCTTAGAGGACTTCCATTCATTTGGAAGTCCTCTTTTTTCACGCATTTATCTAAACTTAACGAAAAATAAAATAATTTTTTCACCGTAATTTACCTATGGGACTAACGGTCCCCTCAAAATAAGGTAGCCCCATAATGGGGCAGCCTATCTTTGATCTCTTTTTTCACGCATTTATCTAAAATTTGGTCTAAATGTAAAAAAGGTCTTATTTAGCTATAAAATTATGTTTTTAATATTAAAATGGATCGATACCTTTTTTTATATAAAAAAGATAAAAAATAAGCTATAAAATATAGTTTTTAGTGTATAAAGTACATGTGTGCTCATACGTGCATATATATACTACTCCTGGGGATACCACCAGTAGCGTCGCCAGAAAAAATTTCTTTGGGGGGAGGGGTTAGGTAACCAAATATTATGTTTCCCATATTTTCTGATACAATATCTTCAAAATTCAATGGGTTCGATGGGTGTTTTTGGGGGAATATGATCCTCCCCTTCCTTGGCAACGTCCCTGGACACCATCAAAATTGGGGTATAAGTTAAAGTCAGACTTTCTCCATAATGTTTTGGGGTTTGGGGACCAACAAAAGCTGCAATCTTTCACCTATAATCACCTATAATTTGGGATTTCTGTCTCATGGAATTCTTCTGTTTGCATCAGGTAAGTAGGATATGTATCAACCAGACACAATTAGTAAATCCCTCTATATTGAACAAGAAAGATCACTGATGCATATAACATTGATTATGACACACTTCCCAACTGAAATTCAATTTCATTTAAGCTTCAAAAATGCGATACATTCAGCCGTGTTATTTTCTAATTATCCCAAAACTACAATAATTTATTTTATTAAAAACATGAACTTTATTCAAATGGCGTCATCGAAATAAAAGTCGTCTGGCTATCTGTGTAAAAACAGTGAATAGTGATCCATACACTGTTATCTCAGACTTCAAAATTAAATAATCTTGAAAATAATCAGGAATTCCTATACAACTCCTCTTACAATCGTTTGCTTACATTCTGCATTCATTAAAATTAGGCTCCACTGCAGAAATAAAACTCATCTTACAGCTTGATGTGTTTACATTCCCCATAAGTGAATGTTAGGCTTCGCTGTAGACAAAGTTTGATTTTCATATAAACTCAAATGTATTGGAATTCCTATGGCGCAGAATATAGATGCACAGAAAATACGCAAAAATAAGGCGGATTTGGGACGGATGTCACAGGATATATAAAATTAAAAGAACTATAAAAATTACGATTTTGATTCTGGAAAAAAATATGGATGAAATATTTTATTTTGAAGTGCGTCCCGTGATCACTTCATATTATATGGAGGTCATTATTATTTCAATTTTTATTTTAAAAACTACCGAGCATATTTTGCTGAATTTTTTTTATATATTTTTGTGATAATTTGGATATTTTCTAAAATTTTCAAAGCAATTTGTGAATTTTTACTTTGCTTAAAAAATGTTTAAAGATTTAAGTTCAATGTATTCATTGAGTCTAATGTATTTCATTTTTTCAACCGGGGTTCAATCGAAAACTAATTGTGTGATATTATTCATTTATATTCCCATATGTCCCACAGACCTCCTCAATAACATACTAAAATTTAATTTTAATAAATTCATTTTTACAGCAGTTATCGTACGAACGGACAGACAGACAGACAGAATGAACAAAGTTATAAACACTTTTCAACTATGTTGTAAAGTATTAAGCCAAGAAAGATCAATCATTCATAAAGCATTGATCATTAAACACTTTCAAACTACAATGCACTTTTATTCAAACATCTCTAAAATGCGATATATTCAGCGGTAATATTTTTAAAATTATCACAATACTTCAATAATTTATTATTTTTGAAAACTTCATCGGAAAATATGAACATTATTCAAATACCGTCATTAATATATAAATTGGCTGGCTCTCTATGAAAAAGCAGTAAAAATTTCATTTATAAACATTTATTATATTCCTTTCATTCATCACAATACTACAATAATTTATTTTACTTTAAAACTTAAAACCGTGCAGATAAACGTATTTTAACTCTGTGCTTAAAACTGCAACGATAAAGTCTGCTATAAAGTCGTTCGTTTTCAATGTAAAATCAATGAGCATTTCATTCATATGAACTATATTGCAGATTCCAGCGCTAAATAATTTTGCGTTAAAGAGATTCAGGAATTCTTATACAACTCATCTTGCAGTTGGATGGATTTGCAATCTCTATAAGTGAAAATTAGGCTTCGTTGTAGAAATAATCAATGATCATTTAAGCTCAAATGATCATTGATGATCATTTATTTGATTTTCAATTAAACTCAAACATATTGCAATTTCGTTATTTCAGAACATTGATGCGCAGAAATTAAGCAAAATTAAAGCTGTTTTGGGACGGATACAGCACCAAAAATAAATTAAAAATAACTTTGAAAATCACGGTTTTGACACAAGATGGGTGACATATTTTAGTTTGAAGTGGGTTAAGTGATTTCTTCATATAATGGTCACGTGATCTCCTCATATAATGGTCACGTGACCTCTTCATATAATGAATGTAATTATTATTTAAATTTTTATTTAAAAATTACTGCATATATTTTTCCGAATTTTTTATATATTTTATGTGATAATTTGAATATTTCCTAAAACTTTCGAAGCAATTTGTGATGTTTAAATTCGTTTAAAAAATGTTTGAAAAATTAGGTCCCATAGGGTTCAATGTATTTCATTTTTTCAACCCGGGTTCAATCCAAAACTAATTGGATGGTATTATTCATTTGCATTCCCATATGTCCCACAGACCGTCTGAACAACATACTAAAATTTCAGTTTGATAAAGTGATTTTTACGGCAGTTATCATGCTAACGGACAAACAGACAGACAGACAGACAGAATGAACAAAGTCATAAACATTTTTCAACTATGTTGTAAAGTGGTTAAAGGTAACTGACGGCGCCACGGCTGTTCGACAAATTTATCTTTCCTCCAGATTCCCCTCTTCGTAGCCCGAAAACTAAACATCTAAAAATATAAAATTTGGTACACTTTTAGAGAAATGCTTGGGCAACACGCTAAAATGAACCGCTTTTAACACTTTACAGCAAAGTTGAAAAGTATTTATGACTTTGTTCATTCTGTCTGTCTGTCTGTCTGTCTGTCTGTCTGTCTGTCTGTCCGTTAGCACGATAACTGCCGTAAAAATGACTTATTCAAAATGAAATTTTAGTATGATGTTCAGACGGTCTGTAGAACCTATGGGAATATAAATGAATAATATCACCCAATTAGTTTTGGATTAAACCCGGGTCGAAAAAATGAAGTACATTGAGCCCTATGGGACCTAATTTTTCAAACATTTTTTAAGTGGATTTAAAATTCAGAAATTCCTTCGAAAATTTTAGGTAATATTCAAATTGTTCCATAAAATGTATAAAAAAAAATTAGCGAAATACATTCAGTAGTTTTTTAAATAAAAATTAAAATAATAATTACACATCTTATATGAAACGATCACGTGACCATGATATGAAACGATCACATGACCCACTTCAAAATGATATATGGCATCCATCTTGTTTCAAAATCGTGATTTTTTTAAGTTCTTTTTAATTCATATTGAGTGTTGTATCCGTCCTAAAACTTCTTTATTTTTGCTTAAATTCTGTGCATCTACATACTGAAACAACGCAATGACAATATATTTGAGTTTAAATGCTCATCTAAATTTGATTATTTCTACAACGAAGCCTATTTTTCACCTATGTAAAATGTAAACAGCACAATATATAAAATGAGTTGTATTAGAATTCCTGTATTTTTTAACACAAAATCATTTAGTCCATGGAGTCTGCATGGCTGATATGAATGAAATATTAATTGATTTCATAAAGAGAAGGACGATTTTTTTCGATGAAGTTTCAAGCATAGAGTTTAATTTTTTGTAGCTCCATGGTCTTAAACAAAATGTTTAAATAAAATAAATTATTATAGTATTTGTGATGAATGAAATGATTGGGAGAAAGTTATGAATGAAATCCTGTTTTTATAGAGAGATCCAGGCGTGCTATTTTTTCTATGACGTCATTCGAATTAATTTCAGTTGTTTTCGATAAGTGTTCAAATATAATAAATTATCGTAGTATTATGATAATTCTAAAACTATTACCGAGGAATGTATAACATTTTAGAGATGTTTAAACCAGGCAATTTACATTTCAATGTCGTCATTTGAATGAAGTTCCTTTTTTTCGATGAAGGTTTAAGTTTTCAAATATAATAAATTAATGCAGTATTGTGATAAGTTTCAAAATATTACCGGGGAATGTATTGCATTTTAGACTTGTTTAAATAAAATTGCATTGAAGTTGGAAAGTGTTTCATAATCAATGCTTTAAGCATGATTGATCTTTCTTGTTTTATTGAAACTTTAATTTAAGAAGTACTTTATGTCAAAAACAAAATATTTGAGCTGCGAGTTCGCGTACTAAACAGACTAACAATAGTAAGAACACGGATGTCTTCTGATGTGTACAATGTAGTTGAATTTTTGAAGGACAATAGCACATGGTTTACATTCCCCGCAATACATGATAATATACAGGGAGTCCAGAAAGTTCCGGAACGGTGCAATATTTCGAGAAATACACTTCGGATAAAAAAATAAAAAAATACGTGTTCAATATTTTTAGAAAAGCTATCTTAAGGGACGACGGGTGCGGCAACTTTGAAATTTTCATAGGGAACACCCATTTTTTATTGCAGATTTGAATTCTCCAGAAAAAATTACATACATTTCTCCTACGATTTCTGATTTTTGCTCCCACAAAGGGCACTATAATCGAGAAAAACGGAAGTGGGACACTAACGTTTAAAAGTTACAGAAAAAAGCCCCCTGATCATGAGAGGCAAGGGGAGTTACAGAAAAAAGCAGCCTGATCATGAGAGGCAAAAGGACTCATGTTAATCAAGCACCCCTAAGGGAACAGAAAACTACTACGTCCACATCGTTGTTCCTGGGTAGTGCTAAAAGTAGTTTTGAACCGTTTTCTAAATTGAAGTCAACAGTTGTCGCTGTAGTGAACGGTCAGCGGGGGGAGGGGGGTCAATTTCAGCATCATTGGATAGTTTTTTTTAAAATATTGAGCACGTAATTTATTATTTTTCCATCCGAAGTGTATTTCCCAAGACATTCCCATTTTTAAACGTTTGTGCCCCACTTCCGTTTTTCTCGATTATAGCGCCGTTTGTGGGAGCAAAAAACAAAAATCGTAAATCAAATGTATGTAATTTTTTCTGGAGAATCCAAATCTACAATACAAAATGGGGGTTCCCATTGAAAATTTCAAAGTTGCCCCCCACTCCCCTTCAGGAGGGGGAAGGGGGGGGGGTCAATTTTGGTATCATTGGATAGCTTTTCTAAAAATATTGAATACGTGTTTCTTTATTTTTTGATCGGAAATGTATTTCTCGAGATATTTCGCCGTTCCGGAACTTTCTGGACGCCCTGTATAAGGAAAGTATTGGAATCATGTCGAAAATCGCAAGTCGAGTTTTCGACGTATTTACACATTTCGGAACCTCTAGGACACCCAGGAAAACTATTTTTAGCGTGATGTCTATGTGACTGTTTGCTTCTTTGTCTGCGCAATGTGTGTATCCACACTAACTCAAAAAATCTAATTGACCAATTTTCATTTAATTTGGTTTATAAGTCACATGCTTGTTACCCTAAGGCATATTAGATTTTGGTATAATTCGGAAAGAAACAGTCATTCATTATTCATCCACTCTAATTCAAAACTAATTAAAAAAGTTGGTAAATAATTTGCTTGTGAATTACTGAGGTGCTAGTTACATTTTGGTACGATTAAAACAAAGGAACCTGGATTATTTTGCGAAATGGCCTGCAAAATTCTTCGAGATCTAAAATAAGTTACTATAAATGTATCAATTGAATGCATGTTTTATATACAGGGTTTCCTAGAAACATTGACCTCGGCTTTTATTCCTTTAATATTGATCTTAGACATATATAATAAATTAAAAAGTTGCCTAGAAAAAGGTACAGAATTTTATGGAATCGAATAAAATTATCAAAGGTTTATATTTGAAGAAATAGGAAATTAAAACTTTTTACGGCAAAAACATTTCCAATGAGTAAAATGTTTCCCATACACTAATAAGGTGATGTACAAAATTTCAGCATATTATCACAAAAAGTCCCAGAGATATATTTAAACTAAAGCTGGTGAGGGATTAATCACAAATTAAAATGTAAATGTTTACAGCAAGAGTGCAAATGACGCAACGCAGAAATGCATCATAGGCGTTTTCTCAGGCGAATACAGCTCTATATTGGCATGGATGGAAAACATTTTGAACAAGCTTTGTAATCTTTGTGTAAAGTTATTATATCTACACAGTGTAGATACTTTTGCACCAATAAATAGCAAAATTATTATTTATTTATGTAATCGTTGTTTTCTTTCGTAATTTGTGTATGACTCCAGAAACGCGATCTGATGACATGATTTTTTCCCTCTGAGAACCCAAGTCGTTGCATCGAAAAGTGGTTTAAGTCAGCATTTTTGTCTTCTCATATCTCTGGGACTTTTTATGATAAAATGCTGAAATTTTGTACATCACCTTATTAGTGTATGAGGCACATTTTACTCATTGGAAATGTTTTTGTACGGGGGCCGTACAAAAATTTAAGTTTTGTATTTCTTAAAATTTAATTCCCTTGAAAATTTTAATTGATTTCATAGAATTATGTTCCTTTTATTACGCAACTTTGTAATTCATTATATTTTTGTCTAAGATCAATATTTAAGGAATAAAAGCAGAGGTCAATGTTTTTGGGACACCCTGCACAGTTTTTGACTGCGAAAAGAATAAGATCAACCCCATTACTCTTAGATGCACCATTTTCGAGATATTCAATGTATTTATATAGGGGACTGAAGACTTCTTTTACGATATTGAGAAAACTATTTAATGAAATGTCTAAAAATTTAGTAGTTACGTCATTTGAGGGTTATTCTGATACTCATTAGATATGGGCATGATTACGAAAAATATGACCGACATCTTTAAAGGAATGGCCCACAAATATCTTAAAAATGTGAAATAAATGACTAAAATTGAGAAAACAATGACTAAATATTTGTTTTATATGTAATTTTTGACAGCACAGCGAATAAGAGAAACCCCAAGAGTCTAAGATGTACCGTTCTCGAGATATATTTTTTTAATTTTGAAGAGCTGATGACCTTAAAGTGCTTTAAGTTTCCAAATGAAACGGAAATGTTATAATACCGTAAATTTGATATAATATGAGAAAAGTATCCATGTTATTTTCTTCAACGAAACTCAGTGTGAAACATCATGATTTAAAAAATCAGAAAATGAATTTGAATTTGTAAGGAAAGTAATGTGCTGCTCACATCATATGTTTAATTTTGATGTAGTTTATGAGTTATTCAACGTTGTATGCACTTCTGATGTCAATTTTTTTTCCCCGCATCGGCGCGTCTATCAAGATTCTTTATCTGTTACCGCAAAATTTATATCAGACAAAAATAAGAAATTAAGTTTATTTGTAGAGAAATGATTAGAAAACACACTGAAAAATCGTTGTTTGATTTAAATTTTAGTTTGGCTTGATACACCTCACAAAGAGAGATCAGAGAGAGCCAGCAATTAGGATGTGAACATCGGCGCGTCCTTCGAGTTTATCTGTTTCGCACCACAAAAACAATAGCGTACAAAAATGTTAAATTTGGTGCACTTGTAGAGAAATAATAAGGGAAAAAAAACAAAAAAAAAACGTTTTCCACTTGAAACTATAGTTGGTCTCGGCATGTCTTGCAAGCTGTGTGAGCGCCAGTGAACAGAAACCAAAGCCTCGAAACACACTAATCGATTTACTGATATTGGCATAACGTACAGAGCAGGGGGATGGACCGTAAGTTATGTAAAACTTAAATTAGTTTGTAATACTGTAACTAATAAACTATGCAATACCTTCCATAATAAAAAATAAATATTTCTGCATATTTCTGCGCATGTAGTGGAAAATCGAAACTTCGGGCAGCAACGAAATTCCATATAAAGGTACTTTGGTTGCAGCAAACGATATGTATCGGCAATATTTTAAAAATACGATATATTTTTAAAGTTATGAATATTTTCAGGTAAAAAGTCTTCGAAATTCCGACTTCCAAATTACGTTTATTCGAGCGGACGATTTTTGAATGCAAAGGAAACAGAAGCAAGTGTTTTGATTAAATAGCAAACATTTTCTGCAGGTGTGAACACGTGTCGCAAACGTTTACAGTGTTAAGATTCGAGTCTTCTAATATTTATGTTATATTTAATGCACTCATCCAATCAATTGAAGGATCACCTGCTTTTCTAAAGGAAAGCGGGCAAGGAAACATAAATTTAAAATATGAATTACTTTACTGCCCCGTTTACCCAATTTACTAAATATAACGGAATAAATATTTCAAATGCATATTTCAAACAAGAAATGAAAATCTTTCAAAACTTCCAGACATCCGTCCTCGGAAGCGTAATTTTATTTCCGAAATATGTGTCTGCACATTTTCTACATTGCAGCTTTATTGAATTCAACCTTTATTTTTCAAACTGAATTCTCAATGGCGGTAAAAAGGGGTTTCGAATTTATTTTAAAGCTTTCAGTTGATTTCGTAATTATATATTAATTGGACCTTTATTCTTATATTTTTCTTTTAATGAAGTCTGGAAAAAAATTGCATATGCATATATAAGTTTATCAGCATATTTTACTTGTATTTAAATGCTCATATGCGTTAGAAGATTAAAGCTAATGTGAACGCATTATTGCTATTTATGAGAAAAAAAATTGATTTGACACTTATATGTGAGACCAGAAATTGATCTCACACTTATATGTGAGACCAGAAATTGATCTCACACTTATATGTGAGACCAGAAATTGATCTCACACTTTGATGAGTCAGTTTTATGTGAATATTTATTGTGTCCGAAACATCGAACAATACTTGTAATCTGGATGGCGCCGAGGTTTACAGCAAACCTTAAATTTAGGAGCGCCAAGACCGAGGGGGGCCGAGCGGGCCCTTACGAGGTTGTGAAGTAGTTTCATTTGATAAAGATTAGCCAGTGGAAAATGGGCTTGTTGCGTCACACTGAATGCTACAAATGAAAACAAAGGGGGAGTGACACCCCGAGATGAAAAGATAGCCGCAACCTGTGACCGAAGAAGAATGACACGGAGACAAAAGAGAGATAATTTGGATCATGACTTGAATAGATATGTGCACGACACTTGTGCTAATACTCGGGCGGCATTATGACTTAGAATACGATGACCTGAATTGATGAATGCAGACTTGTAGAGTGTTCCGTAGATGTTCCAAAATAATTGCGAGATCTATTGATGTGTGAGTGCAATCAGAGTACGAGAAGGCGCCACACACCGTGAGATATGGCGAGTACGAATTACTGATGCCAGCATTGTGATATATGATCATAGTCCAAGACAAAATGGAAGGTATGTGTTCCTTAAATAATGCCAGGTTATAAAGGTACTTTAGGCGTAATTTCACTGGTCTCATATGCTATCTTTCTAAATGATTAATAAGCATGAAATTGTCGCAATTGAAAATAATAAGTTTTTAATAAATATGTTAATGTTAAAGTTTAAATGGAGTAATCAATTTAGTGTTATATTAATTAATAATTCCTTTACAGAACTCGAGGGAAAGTTAAATAATTGGAGGGTTTTATATAGCGGCACAATTAACATACGATTTCAATAATAAGTCCACAATGTACGAATTTACGACCACGTCAATCTTAATGAATTTAATATTTAAAAGTATAACTTTAATATAAATCTTTTTAGTTTGCTTTCCCACACTATGACTTAAAAGGAGATTATATATATAAATTGTATTGACAAATAGAAGTTAAGTGATTTTGTAAAAAAATATACACTATCTAATATAAATAAATTTGGAGTTCCCAAAGCTCTTCCTAGACAATGGAGAACGGGGATGAAGGGGACAGTCTCTAAGGATACCATCTGTAGCATCGCCAGAAAATAGCCCTGGGGGTGATGGGATTTGGTAACCAAATATTTTGTTTTACATTTCTCCTTATACCATATCTTTGAAATTAAATGGGTTCGATGGGTTTCTGAGTGGGTCTGTGATGTCCCATCTCCTTGGAAACGTCACTAAGTATCACTCCTATTATGTTCCCCGCTAAATTAGAGAGTTTAGCGTAATCAGAAAAACAACTGACCCGCCCGAAGGTATACGGAAAACTACGTATCGTACCGACAGCAAACGCGGGACATCCGACACATGTGCCAGCTCGAACGACATCCGGAGGATATCAGGTAAAATCAAACTTTTATTACTATGTACCTGGGGTCTTTGGACCAACAAAAGATCTCTCCCCTTAAATCTGGAACTTCTGTCTCGTGGCCTTTTTCTGGTTCTTTTCTTATTTTTCTTTTTTTCCTTCGTCGCAGACCTTCCGCGCTACATAAAGGTGTAAGATATGTTATGAAGCATAACAAATATTTGCACATAATGCAAATATTACTCATGTCTCGGGTTAGCCCCAGAAATGAAAAGGGAGAGTAGTAATTGCTCAAATATAGGCTATGGGAATGATAAGAAATTGCTCCATGATGCCTCCTCACAGACAAAAGGAGACAGTTCAGCGCCCAAGTGTGAACAACACAGGACAGGAGTTGTAAATTTTCATAAAAAGAGATGTCGTAGCAAATGTCAAATTGAAACTACAAATATTTTGATATTTAAAGACCCTATCAGACGTAGCTCACTCCGGGGCTCTGATGAGACCTCCCGGCTGTGGGAATCCCTCCGGTCATCGAATGTTATTGAGAAGCAGATGAAATGAGCGTCACTACGCAGTCCAATAATTTGGCGGAGTTGGCACCACCCATTTATCACACGTAAGTAATGGAACGAATGAGCGAACAAGAAAACTTTCCAGCCCATTTCAAAAATTCAAAAATTCAAAAATCTGAAGGGACTGGACTTTAAAATTTAAAATGAGACCCATTCTGAACTCGTTAGAGAATGTTTTCAAGTGTACGTGCACTTGTTTTCCAGTCCGACACGAAATGCATTTTCTGGATGAGTCGGATTCTCTGGATGAGTCGGACGGCCTGGGTTTTCCACGAAATGCATTTTGACGCATTTTTAGGTATCGGTATCCGCTGCCACTCTCGAGCGGCAGCCCTATGCATATAGTACGGAACCAACGCCTTTTGTACCCTGCTGCTGCCAGCACATATACTCAAGTGTGGCTCGTAACTTGGCACGACTATTTAGCAAATGAAGTTTTATGGCAGCTCCTGGCCAAATCAAACTAGGACAGAACCGCAACGAGTTTTGCAATATCATCAGAAAGTGGGCATAATCTCAGCAGCGAGGACTTCGCCCCTTTTGCCACGCATGGCCACGCAGTTCTGGAAATAAACGGCGGAGTCGGGCTACCCTTTGGACCCATGAAATTACATCTAAGTCGTGACAACTGCGTCGACGACAAGAACGGTTCTCGACAGCAGTATTGATCTCACTTCACGACTGAGTTGACATAAGCGGAGCGTTTGCGAGTTATTTACCTTGGGTCTCTATGCAGGATACGACACCCCTCAGTTGAATGAGTCAACTGTCTTCGGTTCGGCATGTGTGATGAATGATACAGTAAAGTTTATTCGGAATGAAACCCAACCGGCATCCTGCTCGTAGTTCCCTAATCTCTAGGAATCGTTGGGACAAACTGCAATTGGGCGGTTGAGAGTGTAGCGGACTGTGATCACCAAATTCGTGATAATCCGTGATGGAATCCAGACTTCAACGATACCTTTAAAAAACCGCTTGTCTTTACGAACTGTGTTTTTCTTGATTACCCAAGCCCTCTTCACTATGAACTGTGAATGATATTTACGGGGTTCCAAGCCACATCATCTGTGTTGGAGGTACTGCGTTTTTACTTTCCTTATTTGCATATTGTATAAGGAAAGTATTGTGACGGGGTGGAAAATTCTAATTCGAGTTTTCGACGGGAGAGCACGTTTCAATCAACCCTGATCACAAATCGAACATTTTTGAGGTGATGTCTGTGTGTGTGTGCGCGCGCGAGCGCGTGTGTGCGTGTGTGTGTGTGTGTGTGTGTGTGTGTGTGTGTGTGAAAGTGTGTGCGTGTGTTTGTGTGTGTCAGTGAGCCTTTAGAGACGATATTTCACAAACGAATGAAATTTGGTACAAAAATCACAATCCATGAATACTGGACGACTATTCTTTCAAAACACAATCGAATGTTCAGAATCTCCCTAAATTTTCGAGTGAAATTTTGAAAAAAATCATCAAAAAATCAAAAGCTTTAATAAAGTTACGCAAATAGGAATTTTTTATGTAATTTTTCCTTAGAAAACGATTGACATAAACTTTAGAGCGTTAGCATGAACCGTTCTCGTGATTTTGCACATTTTACAAATAAACTTATAAAAAAAATCCCATACATTAACAACAAATCTTAACTGTTGAGAAACATGTTTACTTTTAATATGTAATATCATGTATCATGCGATAAATTTGGTGACATCATTCTCATGGATCGAACTCGTTCCATTCACGAGAAAAGATACTTTGACTAATATTTTTGTATTTGGACGCCAATATTTATTTATCCTCTGTAAAAATAACTTATTTCTCTGTCCATAACGCTTGGCGTGATTTTGGCAACAAATTTTGCGGAATGTCGCCAACTTGGCGACTTTTTTAAATGTTGCCAAATTAACGAATATCTCGCCAAATGGATAAAATGACGCTAAATCAATGATAATGACTACTAATTGAAGAAAATTCAATATCTTGGAAAGAATATAAGTGTCTACTATAAGAATAACATTTTTTTAACTGTAAAAGTAGTTAATTTATTGCATTAGGAAAGTCATGTGTTGCCCACATCAGATTTTTTAACTTTCAATTGTGATGCAATGTGTATTTATATATTAATCTAATCTAAGTGTCAGCGTAATTTTAAGCTTTGGGAAATTTCTTTTACTGGGCAATTTGAATTTTTATTAATGATTATTCTGAAGCAGCAATTACCATAACAATCACGTACGCCCGGAGGTCAAGCTTGGTGTTTTTAAGTGTATTGTATTTGCATGCTTATTGTTAATGTTTAATAATTAATGTGTTTCAATAAATGCGTTAGTGGCCCCAAATCGACTGATTGGTTTTGTATATACGCAATGCACTTTGATCTATTCAGATCCCACTATACCATTTTCAGAATGAACTGGGGGACACTATGGATAAGTTTTAGTGTTGTATTTGTGTAAATTTTACCTTATCACAAGGTATCTGTTTGGACGGACGGGAAGTGCCGCCCAATTTAAACCGGAACCCAGTGGTCAACCAAATTTAGAACGTGCCTTGTTTCCCCTACCGCAACCTCTCGGTAGGTCGATTAACTTGGTTGTACCGGTTAAGTGGGATAAATATCAACTAGCCACAATTAATTAATCTCTATATTAAGAAAAGTAACTGACAATGTCACCTCTGTTTGACAAATTTATCTTTCCTCGAGATTCTCTACTTCGTACCGCAAAAACTATAACATCTAAAAATGTAAAATTTGGTACACTTCTAGAGAAATGTTTGGGATATATTCTGCAATAAACCGTTTTTACCAATTTTCAAATCTGAAGTGTTGATGAATGTTTTCATTCTTCCTGTCTGTCTGTCCGTTTGCTCGATAACAGCAGTAAAAATGAATTTATAAAATGAAATTTCGTATGTTGTTCAGACAGTATGTGAGACATGCGAGAATGTTAAGGAATAATATCACCCAATTAATTTCAGATTTAACCCGACTTGAAAAACTGAAATGCACTGAAACCTACGGGACCTAATTTTTCAAATATTTTTTAAGAGAAGTTAAAATTCACCAATTACTTCGAAATTGTTTGAAGAAATTCAACTTATCACACAAAATGAAGAAAAAGATTTCAGCAAAACATATAAAGTAGTTTTATAAATATATATTGAAATAATGATTACATCCATGAAATATGAAGATATCACTTGACTTATTGCAAAATAAAATATGGCATCCAATTTATGTTTGCTTAAGGGGCTGTTCCAGAGAAAAACGTTCGAAAGGTGAAATGATGAAAAACTATGCTTTGAGATGAGATTGAGACTTCCATTATCGTGTATGGTAGATAGTTTGAAAGAAAGAATATGTGCAACTTCAGTTTTCTGGTATTTTCTACTCTAGGGTGTGCTGCAAACCCAAATGAAACGCCTCCTTTTAAAATGTAATAGATGCTTGATATTTGGTATATGGGCAATCATCTGATAAAAAATAAAGGAACAGAGTTTTTCAAAAATGTTTATTTAAAGGAGTGGCCACGCCACACGAAAACGTTCGAAAAGTGAAATAATAGAAAATATATACTTCGCGATGGAATAGAAACTTCAAATTTGGTGTATAGATAGATAGTTAAAAAAAAGTGTGCAATAAAAAATTTCCAATATTTGTAATTTTTAGTGTATCCGCACACCGAAACGTTCGAAAAGTGAAATGATAGAAAATCATGCTTTGAGATGAGATAGAAACTTCAAATACGGTGTCTGCATAAAGCGTTCGAAAAGAAGAAAGTGTGCAATTTCAGATTTCCTATATTTTCTACTTAAGGGGGTGTCTCCCACTAAAATGTTCGACTTGTCGAATAAATAAGAAACGTCCCTTTTAAAAATTGATGAAGGTTTGAAATTTGGCATATGATCTATTCATTTGATGAAATCTCTCAAAACTAATATAGTTTTTCAAAAATGTTCGTTTAAGGGGCGCTCTAGAGACAAGCGTTCGATAGGTGAATTTATAAAAAAAAACATGCTTCGGGATGAGATAGAGATCCCAAAAGTGTTGTACGGGTAGATAGTATGGAAGGAAGAGAGTTTACAATTTCAGTTTTCCAACATTTTCTACTTTAGTGGCAGCCGCACATCAAAATGTTCGAGTTTCTTAATACATTAGAAACGCCCCTTTTAAAATTTGATAGAGGCTTGATATTCTGTATATGGGCCAATCATCTGATAGAAAACCCAAGAAAAACGGAGTTTTTTAAAAATGTTCATATAAAGGGATGAGTATTCTACAAAAAAATATTTAAAAGGTGAAATTATATAAAAAAAATAAAGATCGATCATGCATAAAGCATTGATTATGAACACTTTCCAACTTCAATGCAATTTTATATAAACATCTCAAAAATGTGATACATTTCTCGGTAATATTTTTAAAATTATCACAATACTGCATTAATTTATTATATTTGAAAACTTAAAACTTCATCGAAAAAAATGAACTTCATTCAAATGACGGCATTGAAATACAAATTGCCTGGTTTAAACATCTCTAAAATGCGATACATTCCTCAGTATTATTTTTAAAATTATTATGATACTACAATAATTTATTATATTTGAAAACTTCATCGAAAAGAAATGAAGCAAGAAGCAGGTCTTTTGATTAAATAGCAAACATTTTTTGGAGATAAATAGATGTGTCACAAACGTTTAGTGTTAAGTTTAGAATCTTCTAATATTTATTACTTTCCTTATATACATAATGTATAAGGAAAGTAATGTGACGGGGTTGAAAATTCGAATTCGAGTTTTCGACGATAAAGCACGTTTCAAGCATCCCTTATCACGAATCAAACATTTTTGAAGAGATGTCTGTGTGTGTGTGTGCGTTTGTGTGAAAGTATGTTCGAACGAAATTTGGTACAAAATCACAATCCGTAAACACTAGAAGCCTATTGTTTTGTACGCAATCGAATGCTCAGAACCCCCTTAATTTTCGAGTGAAATTTTGAAAAAATCGTCAAAAAATCAAAAGCGCTAATAAAGTTACGCGAATAGACATTTCTTATGTAATTTTTCGTTAAAAAACGATTGACATAAATTTTAAAACGCTAACATGAACCGTTCTCGAGATATTGCACATTTTAAAAAAATTATCAAAAAATCATATAAAATAAAAAAAACAATATTTCCTATTGAAAACATGTTCATTTTTCATATGTAATACCATGCGATGAATTTGCTGGCATCTTTCTCGTGGATCTAGTTCGTTCCATTCATAAAAATTATACTTTGAGTAATACTTCTGTATTTGAATGCCAATAGTCATTTATCTGCTGTAAGAATAACTTATTTCTCCGCCCATAACGCTTGGCGAGATTTTGGCGACGAATTTGGTTGAATGTCGCCAACATGGCGACTTTTTAAAATGTTGCTAAATTAATGAAAAACTCGCCAAATTGATAAAAATGACGCTAAATCAATGAGGACCCATTGATGATGACGACATGGAAAATGACGACTCATAGACGAAAATTCAATATATTGGAAAGAATATAAATAATTACATACTATAAAAATAATATATTTTGTTTTACTGTAAAGGTAGTAAATTCATTGTATTATATAAGGAAAGTCATGTGCTGCCCACATCAGATTTTTTTATATTCAATTCACTCATCCAATCAATTGAATGATCACTCGCTTTTCTGAAAGAAAGCGAGCATAGAAACAAAATTTTAAAACATGGCTAACGTTACAGTCTCGTATACCCAATTTGCTAAATATAACGAGATAAATATTTGAAATAAATATTTTAAACAAAAAATGAAAATCTTTCAAAACTTCTTGACATCCTTCCTCAGAAACGTAATTTTATTTCTGAAGTATGTGTGTGCATTTTTTACGTAGCCGGCTTATTGAATTGAACTCTTCTTGTTTGAAAGATAAACTCGATTTTCAAAGACGGTATAAAGGGGTTACTTATTCATTCTCAAACTTCCAGTTAATTTCGTAAATAAATATTAATTATATCTTATTTTTTATGTTTCCTTGTGACGATGTTTGGGAAATATTGCACAATGCATATCTTAAAGTTTATTTCCATTGTTTTACTTCCCTTATTTATATACATAATGTATAAGGAAAGTATTGCGACGGGGTCGAAAATTCGAATTCGAGTTTTTGACGGGAGAGGACGTTTCAAGCATCCCTGATCACGAGCCAAACATTTTTGAAGTGATGTCTGAGTGTGTGTGTGTGTGTGTGTGTGTGTGTGTGTGTGTGTGTGTGAAAGTATGTGTGTGTGTGTGTGTGAAAGTATGTGTGTGTGTGTGTGAAAGTATGTGTGTGTGTGTGTGTGTGTCAGTGAGTCTGTGGAGATGATAACTTACGAACGAATGGACCGATTCGAACGAAATTTGGTACAAAATCACAATCCGTAAACACTAGAAGTCTATTGTTTTTGTACGCAATCGAATGTTCAGAACCACCCTAAATTTTCGAGTGAAATTTTGAAAAAATTGTCAAAAAATCAAAAGCGCTAATAAAGTTACGCGAATGGACATTTCTTATGCAATTTTTCGTTAAAAAACGATTGACATAAATTTTAGAACGCTAACATGAACTGTTCTCGAGATATTGCACATTTTTCAAAAAAATTATCAAAAGTCATATAAAATTAAAAAAATATATTTCCTATTGCGAAACATGTTCACTTTTCATATGTAATACCATGCGATACATTTGGTGACATCATTTTCTTGAATCTAGCTCGTTTCGTTCATGAAAAAAGATACTTTGCGTAATACTTTTGCTATAACGCCAATAGTCATTTATCTGCAAGAATAACTTGCAAGAATAACTCTGCAAGAATTTCTTCGTCCATAACGCATGACGAGATTTTGGCGACTTTTTTATATGTTGCCAAACTCAGGAAATATAGCCAAATGGATAAGAATGACGCCAAATCAATGAAAATGACGATTAATTGAAGAAAACTCAATATCTTTGAAAGAGTATAAGTATCTACTATAAGAAAAAACTATTTTTTTACTGTAAAAGTTGTATATTCATTGCATTATGTAAGGAAACTCATGTGAGTGCCCACATCAGATTTTTGTATTTGTATTTAAATGTCAAGGTGTTGAAGACCCAGACCGACCGGCTCGTCAACAAGGACATGAGCAACCGATTAGTCGGCCGGTAAAAAAAAAATGTCAAGGTGTGTAAAAATTTGAAGCGACTGTAAAATTTTCTTAGCTATTATGTAAAAGGAGATTATAGACATAAATCATATTGATAAATAGAAAATTATACATCATTGCAATTAAAGCAAGTTAGTTCACACAGTTCTCAATCCGTGAAGTATGTATTATATTTATGAGTAAGCTATGTAATATTGTAAAACATATACTCACAGGCGATTTCCCGCAAGCAGCCATGTCACCAAATTTGAATCAAATGTGACAATAATATGCCATTTGTAATATGCCTTATAAAAATAAAATAAATAAGTTACTACAGTTTGCAGACTGTATTGGGAAGCTTGAACTCTTATGAACTGTCCCTGAGGCCGCGACTCATTCTTCGACTTATTTTTATTGAGCTTTGTGTTTGTTTGATTACTAATATTTTTGTTTTGTGTTTAGTTAGTTTCCTCTGTTTTGCATTTCTACCTTTGTATCATTGTGATTTCTACCTTTGTATCATTGTGATTTCTACTTTTATATCACTGTGATTGATTTCCAATAAAGCCACTTGTAACAACAACAACAACAGGTTATGTAGTAATAATTTAACTATGTTGTTAGAGATAAAAAAGTGATTTTTTTATTATTTTAGGGAAGATGTGTTCATCCATGTGTTAACATACAGAATACATTTGTTAACTTAGAAAATACACATGAATAAATATAAAATTTGCTTTACACACGTCAGAAATGCAAATATTAAATAATTGTTTCATTTCAGAAGTTATTGAACATGGATAATATTACTATAAGCCGTATGACAACAATGTAGTATTGTCAGTAATGTAAAATAATTAACTATCAATATGGAAAAAAAAAACTCAACTGAATTATGAATATCCAGGCATTAATATTACTACAAAAAGACATATTTTTTTAAGGTCAAGGCAGAAAAATTGCAAAATCTAGAAACTAAAGAGATACAATTTTTTAAACATAGTTGAATTAGTTTGCATGCTTCTAATAATATCTTCTCTATGCCCGGAATGACATTGAGTATAACCTACATTTAAATTTCTAATATAAAACATGTTAAGTCATTTATTAATATAAAGCAAAACGGCATAATCATAGAATTAAATAAAAGAGAAAAAAATGCGATTGTCGAAGTTTATACAAGACTATTATCTTAAACAATAAAAGACAAGGTCTGTCATTTATTCAGCGTTATATTAGAAGTAGTTTGGTTTCGCAGGAGTGTACCTGTTTAAAGGGTTAGATCACTACTTGCATCGAGGCCCCCGTTTAGTTACAGAACAATAAGGTAATATCCAAGCATTAATTATAAAATTAACTGTAAAGACGACCTTCAACAAATTTAAGTACAGCTGCTCTTCATCACGCTAATCGCCAGCTGCCAAACTTCTGCAGAAATACCTAAGTTAGATTCTTATAACCACAAACCCCGATAGGTTGGCTCCTAGATTTCGACATAGCCAAATAACCAGACGATTATATATTGTTAGTACGATATTTGGAGCTAATTAGTGGGGGGCAGTTTCTTTGAAACTGAAATAATGGATATCACTAAAAGGGAAAAACAGGGCTTGCATCAGACTGCAATGTGGCCGAAGACAGCCGCAAGCTGCCAAAGCCGGGATTAAAATATTATCGCACGACTACATTTCCTGGAGTCTTTGGCAAGTTATAATTTCTATTTAGTATTTATTTTAAACATCAATATTAGAAATATGTGGATTTTATTATTAAGTTAACATTTTGAAACATTGAGCATTGTTAATTTGTCAAATATGTTTAACACTAAAAGTCAGGTTTCAAAGAAGAATCGAAATAGAAATGTATAAAATAATGTGAAAATAAATAAACGGGACTGGGGATAAAAAACGGTGTGTATCAAAAAACAATTTGTATGTCTAATGTAAACAGCAATAAAAAATAAAATAGTACAACAAAATACAGTACTTTCTGAAATTGTCCTTGCTATGGAATCAATATTTTTGATAATTTATTTTTTATTTTATTGCAAAACAAATAAAATATGAAGTCATATAAATGGCCCTAGTTTCAACGTAATGCTTTGCATACAAAAAAATATATATGGGCCCTCTGATGCTTTTCTTTCTGCTTTTTTAAGGTTGATCTACTTCTGATGGTTTAAATTGAGAATATTGGTAGTATTTTGCTCTCTGTTTATCCATTATTTGAAAACTTGAGATTCTTGATTCTTCACAGCTATAAAAACTGATCAGGGGGTAGGGAGTTATATATAGTCGCCTATGAGTTGTTTTTATAAGATGGCCTTACAAGTAATGTTTTCAACATAGTCGTAAAGTGTTTATGACTTTGTTCATTCTGTCTGTTTGTACGATAACTACGTCGAAAATAATTTTATCAAAATTCAATTCCAGTATGTTGCTGATACGGTCGCTGGAACATGTGGAGTGAAAACGAATATCATAAAATACATTCAACCCTATGGGGCATAATTTTTTAAACATTTTTTAAGCGGAGTTGAAATTTACAAATTGATTCGAAAATTACAGAAAATATTTATAGTATCACAGAAAAAAAATAAAACATGTTAGGTAGTTTTTTTAAAATAGATATTGAAATAATAATTATATCCATATTATATGGAGTGATCACGTGACTCATTTCAAAATAAAATATCGCATCCATTTTTCTACTGCTTAAAAACCGTGATGTTACATTTAAATTTACATTTAAACCATTTACATTTAAACTTAGTGTTGCATCCTTCTTAAAAACGCTTTATTATCATATTATCTGTCTATCTAAATTCTGTGCCAAAACAATTACAATATCTTTGATTTTAAATTATCACTAAACTTTGGTTATTCCTACAGCGAAGCCTAACTTATATAGCATGCAGAATATAAATAAATCAAGCGATTGTAAGATGAATTGTATAAGAATTGCTGAATTTTTTTTACGCAAAATTTAGCTCCGGAGTCGGGAATATAAGTGATATATATGAAATATTAATTGATTTTACCTAGAGAAGAATACGATTTAAGCCATTGCCTTTTTCGATGAAGTTTTAAGTTTCCAAGTATAATACATTACTGTAGTATTGTGATAATTTTAAAAATATTACCGTTGAATGTATCGCATTTTAGAGATGTTTAAATAAAATTGCATTGCAGTTGGAAAGTGTTTCATAATCAATGTTTTATGCATGATCTTACTTGTTACTTATTATTTTAATGAAAACAAACGTTCATAGACAAAACATTCACATGTTCAATATTTTTTACATTTATTTTAATAAAATATATCCATATTAAAAAATAAACAAAACTAATATAGACGATTTGACAAAAGCACAATTTCAAACAAAAACACAACTGTGCAGTCGATTTAATTAACGTCGGACTAGACACTATAAGAAGAATATTGTTAGTATTTCTGTAGAATTTACTTGATTGCAGCTTATATATTATGGTTCAGGAGGTTTCTGTTTTAGTGTCTGCGAATTATTTCATATTCATTTGTCAGAGCACATGTGAATTATTGTTTAAATGTAATCTGTAACATTATCCTCAAGCGTTAATACCTATTAAACTTGTTATGTAATAATAAACAAGCTGAAAACTCATATGAAAAGCTTACATAATGCTAAATTAAAATTATATTAAGGGTATTATTTTAAAATCACTGCAGAAAAAAATAATATAATTATCTAAAATTTATATTTTATTTAGTCCTGAAGTTATAATAAACTCCTTGGACTATATGCATATATATTCTCAACCTCAAAGGAACCCCAAAGGAACCTCAATAATCTCAAAGGAACAATTTGGCAAAACAAACAAAATTTTACTGTGTCTTAAATAGAATAAATAATATTTGATATACATACTTCAAGAAATTGAATTTTATCATAACGTTAGACATCATTCTTTGCAAACCTAATTGTATTCTCAACGAAGCATATGTGTGTGCCTTCGTTTTTCACATAGCAGGCTTATTGAATTGGCCGGTCCGTTTAAAATATAAATTCAATTTCAAGGATGGAATTTTTGTATTTATTTTCAGACTTTCGGTTGGTTTTATGAGAAAATATTAATTTAACATTTTCTTGACATACTTTGCTAGGAATTTTAGAAATATCGCGCATTATGTGCTTAGGATATAAACTATTCATGCGTATTGGCATTTGTTGCGAAAATTTAAAAAAATAAACGGCGGTGGCTCCAATCTGATGGAGCCGAAATGGTTTTGTACGAATAACATCTGATAATATAAAACTCCAGTACAGTTTAATAAGTGTATTTGATTTTTTTCAGACTCATTTTTTCTGTTTACATGCTTCAAAGGTACTACAATTTACTCGCTAGTTTACAGCTAACTAGTACTGTTATGAAAATATAATCTTTATTATTATTTAAAAATTATTTACATTTAATTATTACTAGATTTACTTTAATGTTATAAAGAGAAACTTGCTAGTTATTATTATAGCACAAATCTTTACTATTTACTAATAATTGGTGACATAGACGCGAGGAAGAAAGAGAGAGGAAGAGGGAAACCAGCTGGATTCGTGACTCATTAAAGCCAAATTCGGTTTATATACTTGTCGATTATGAGTATATAGAATTCGCACATACTTCATTACTGCTTAGAGAATGGTTGAACATTTGCGGCGTTTCACAAATTCGGCATTGGTACTGCTGATACACCAGTTGGTAGACCGTTTTGGTCCTGAGTGACAAACGATTTCACAGCGTTGAAAATTTTATTCTTCACATCATTCCAAATCCAACTGTGAGACCAGAAATAGATCTCACACTTTGGTGAGACAATTTTATGTGCATATTTATTGCGTCCGAAACATCGAACAATAAATACTTCCAGTCTGAGTGGCGCCGAGGTTTACAGCAAAACATAAATCTAGGAGAGTCAAGACAGAGGGGGCCCAGCAGGCCCTTAAGAGGATGCCAAGTAGCGACATTGGTTCAATGATTAACCAATGGAGAAACTTCTTGTTAAGTCACACTGAATGCTGCAAATGAAAGCTAAGGGGGTGACACCCCCAAGGGAAATAGAGAGCCACAGCCTGTGACCGAAGAAGGACACTTGAGAACACTTATACAGATAACGTCGACATCATGACTTAGTAGACTTGTGCTAATACTCGGGCGACATTATGGCATTATGACTTGTGCAGATACTACAGAGATGACTTGATATACTAAGAGAATGAAATAAGTGCGAATGTTCACGCCAGTAGTACAATATGATCGTCGATATTACGGGTCAATGAATAATACTTCGAGTTAATTCAAGTAATATGATCGGCGAAGTACATGGTGGTGACAAAATACAAGACAGATTTGAAGGTATGTGTTCCTCAAATAACTTTAGGTCTAGAAACGTTTAAGCAATTTAAGTGGTCTCACATGTTCTCCCGTCAAAACTAATAAATAATTTTGTAGTGAATAATTAAGTATTTATGTTTTTATTAAATGTTTTTGTTAAAGTTAAAATGGTGTGATTCATTAAAGATTTAATAATTAATTATTCCTTTACAGGACTCACGCAAAAGGTAAATAATTGGAGGGTTATTGCGAACACAACGTAGTAGTAAAATAAATGTTAATTAGAACTTTAAGTTATTATTGTTTTTAAATCGGATCCAACACCAACCACACCACAGAACTCGCTTCTACAACCATTTAACTCACTTTATTATATTTCTTAATTGTGCACCATTTTTAACTTGGCTTCGGAGTTACACGCCTTCCTTCAACGACCCCCCCCCCCCCCACACACACACACACACACTCCAGATCTTCAAACTGCTTCGTGACTCTTGTCCATCCATCAGTATTTGTGATATTCTGGATCGGTTTTAAGTAGATAAGTGCATAACTAACCCTAGTACCATTTAATATCGGTCCCATATTGGATCGATATTGTTTATCTTGCCATTACATTGGAAATATTTCCAATGTAATCCCAATATTGGGTGAATATTTGGTTTACATTAGCTTGCAATATTGACTAATTTTTTCATTACAATATTATTCCAATATTTGTGTTACATTGGAAATACTGGCTTATTATTGCCCCAATATTTTAAGCCAATATTGGAACAATTCCTTCAAAATGTCTACTTTTTCATATTGGAGGCAATAATAACCCAATTTTGGGCCAATATTGGATTACTACTGAGGTAGTGAGTACTGAATAGATAGTGGGTACATTCCATCAGATGATAACACATTATGTTAATAACTAATTCTTCAATTTGGCGTCATTTCCATTAATTTAGCATCATTTTTGCACTTTTGATAATATTACCATCAATCTGGGGCGACATATTGCCAAGTTGGCGGCACGTGTGAAACGCAGACTGCTAGAAGAACTATTTCATATATAACCTTCGAAAACTCAAACCAAATGTTAACACCATCATAATACTTCCCCTCTACATTAGATGTACTATGTATATAGGGAAAGTAATAATAATATAATATATATAATATATATAATAATATTATTATGTATATTAATATATATATAATATTATTTATTTATTATATATTTAATATATTCGATATATAGAAGTGTTATCATATAAGTGTTATATATTTTCAAGACACCCTTACAGGAATTTAGATGAAGGAGTGATTGAACTAATATTTATTTATGAAACCAAAGGAACGTCTGAAAATAAGTATTAAAATTTATTTTCTCATCTTTTAAACTTTTAGCTTTACTATGAAACATCCAATTCAACGAACTTGCAAGAGAATGTGTATACGTATTTCACGAATATAAGATGATATTCCTAAAGACTCATGTCTGGAAATATCAAGAAACTTTTTGTAAACATTTTAAAACTTTTTGAAATATTTATTCCAATTAATTATATTTTACGAAGAGTGTAAGCAGCACTGTAAAATGAGCTTGGTTTAAACTATTTTTCCTTTGTGAACTTTGTACCAGAAATATATGCTGGTTTTATTAATTACAGTTAAAGAAAATAAACAAATATGACTAATTTTTGTAAAGATTAAAATCTATTCTTTTAAATTGTGTTCTGAATTTTGACTATATACATATTTATATACAACTCTCCAAATCACGTAAACTCAAGAGTGAACCATCAAAGTAAAGTGTATAGAAATGCGTTTAGCATATTCAATACCATCTTAATGAAATCTCATCATTATTCCCGATAATTGTCAGCTATAACATATTTTCAGATACTGTATTTTAACTGTAAACGTCCTTATTAATCTATTCAATTCAAAGTTATAAAAACTTCAAAGATTGTTATTTATAAAATCATGGCCATCATCGTTTTTTTTTTTACTTGTTCAGTTTTCAAATGCTACCTATCGGATCATGCAAACCAGCAACCAGATTTTATAGAAATCGATTTTTTAACAATACATTTTGCAGACATTTCTGCATTCGCAAATCAACAAAAGTGGATTAAAATTTAGCGTGAGCATGTTGCTTAGGAAGATATCAGAATACATAAAATGAGCCATCATTGATTATAGTCGGTTCGATAGTTTAAGCTGCAGCCCACTGACATAAAAGAAAATGGCTAAAAAATGTATTTTCATTCTTATTTAATTCTAAATTAACTATATCATCCAGTTTAACGAATGTACCCCCCACCCCCACCACCAGAGCATACAAAACGAGTCATCACTCATAACAATCGGTTCAGTGGTGAAGACTGTGAAGTATAGATCCGTCAACATTGAAGAAGAAAGGACCTGAATCAAAATCGTAAAATGCGCCATTTTAAAGTCATGTTTTCTCGGTTGTTATCATACAAACTTCTTAAATTTGTGAATGTGTTACAGATAGTCTTTAACTACCTAAAAGCAGACTACTAAGACAACTATAAAGTATTTAGCTACCTAAAGGGCTGACTACTATAATTTCTTTAGCTACCTAAAGGGCTAACTTCCATCAAGTCTTTAGCTACTTAAAGGGCTGACTACTATAAAGTGTTTAGCTACTTTAAGGTCTGCCAACTATAAAGTCTTTAGCTACCTAAAAGGTCTGACAACTATAAAGTCTTTAGCAATCTAAAAGGCTGACTATTATAAAGTCTTTTGCTACTTAAAGTGGTAACTACTATCCTGTCTTTAGCTACCTAAAGGACTGAACAACAGACATTTGAAAATCAAGATTTGTCACCCCCTGCATTATATACACTTGTCAGCTACGGTTTCGGGCATGAAAGCTTGGCTGGAAGTAATATTTCCACGCTGCCATAAAGTATAAATCAATAAATAGTTAGTTACGCTTTATTATGAAATTCATATATAATTTAAGTCAAAATGTGACTTTAGAAAAAAATTTAAACAATATCGTTTAATCAGTTTATAACACAGTTATCCCATTAATATATCAAATATTTATATTACCTTGATGTTTTCTTCTTGTCTCTTAAGTATACTAAGTAAATTCAGCTGATGCATTTTGGCACAAGTCTCACAAAGGAAGAAAGCTTCAAACAAAGCTCACTTTGCTGCATAGTTTACTTTATTTGCGAAATGTAATTGAATAAATATTTGGGATAAATATTTGAAGAAACACTTTCAAAACTCCCAAGCATCTGTCTTTAAAAATATAATTTTATTTTCAAAATATGTATACGCATTTTCTTACATTGCAGGTTTATTGAATTGGACGCCCCGTTGTGAAACTAAATTCAATTTCCAAAGATGGTAAAATAAATTTCTTATTTATTTTCAAACTTTCGGTTGGTTTCACGAAGGAATATTAATTTAACCTTTTCTTGATATCTTTTTTTTTACGAACAGGTTTGGAAGTTATGTACAACGATGCGCATTCCAATGTTGGACTTAAAGTTTGCATTTGCAGTAAGTTACCAATATGTAATTGAAAAAATATAAAACGGTTTAAATTAAAAGTTTTTATTTGCACTAAAGACGTGAAAAACATATTACCACAATCCTGAGTATTTTCGGACATAAAACGCCCTATATCGAGGTCATATGACAAGAAAAAGATACATTGGGCATTTTCTTTTCCCAGCATAAAACCACGAACGAAAACATATAACATTAACATTTTTGCACAGCTTAAACATATGATATAATACTGACATGCCAAAAATTAAATTCGATGTGAAAACATTTTGATAAACTTCAAGGAGTCAAGGACGAGACACCGCGCGACACTGAAATTTTGTGCAGGGCTATTGTAACAGATGGACATTGTAACAAATAACAAAACGAAAGGCTTTATCGAAAATCGGGCGAAATTATTATTGATAAAAATTAAGGATACGTTAGTGAAAAGTTTTTTTTTTAATTTTAATATCACGTGCACGCTCATGTATTCTAATGCCAACAGTTCGTTTAGTATAAGCAATACATAATTTATAACAATTTTCTGGGGGAAAAGGGGGACAACGTACACCTCAGCCTGATTCAAAATATTACTTTTAAACTTATCGGTACTGATAAGATTAAACATACCATTAACAGTAGACTGGCCAGCAGGGTTAGCCTTACATGGCCTTAATTTTTATTTTAATTTATTTCCTCCAAACTCATGAGTCTGTTCAATATGTCAAAAAATAATTTGATCATTTTTTTATGAATATCAAGATATTTTTTGGGGTCGCTACCATGAGTGGTAAATGGTGGTTGGTTAGTAATATACAATTGTTAATATCATACAATTGGCTTATAATACAAAACTACTGCATCAATAATAATTCAAACTCGACAAAACAGCAGTACTTCATTACTTTAGTTCAACACTAATTTTACAGAATTAATGACATTTGAAGAAATGCTTATGGAACTTTACTTCATTAAAGTTTTCTAGTTACGGTTTGGATATTTTTCTAGAGTCCTTTACAACTTAGAAAATACTGGTTTTGGTCTTCATCGTTTGTAAGTTGCTTGTTGTCATCAACGATTAAAGGCAATTCCTCTTTCATCTCTTCATTTACAAATCTTATACAAAAAAAATCTGATGTGGGCAACACATGACTTTCCTTATATAATGCAACGAATTTACTACTTTAACAGTAAAAACAATAAGTTATTCTTACAGGTATAGTAGATATATTCTTTCCAAGATATTGAATTACCAATATAAAAGTGTGGTAAATTTTATTAATTGAAATATTTTGAGGTGACCGTATAAAAAAAATATATGTTTTTTTTATTTTTAGGAAAATATCATTTCAGGGGTGGGGGGGGGAATGCAACATTATAACTAAATTATTTTCTGTGTGCTGGCTAATTTTTATATTTAACGTAAGTTATACGACTATATGTTGGTTTTATATTACTTTCAGCTACTCTTCATCAAACGCACAATAGATAGACATATAGATAATTGAAAGAACGTTTGCGCCGTATTTAGATATGCTAAAAATGTGTAAACTTCTCAAAATCCGTGAGATATACAATGTTAACCAAAATACTTTTATTTTTATGAACGACATAATCAAAGAAAAATGTCACGCTAAATGTTACGAAACAAGATGTGCCCACGATGACAGTTGAATTGTGCTTGCGTTCTATATTTTAAAGCAATTAGCCAGTTTGAGTTTGAAGTGTGTTTTAAATCTTAAACAGCATACATTGCAATTTGAAAACTTAAAGGAAAGTAATTATCTAACGCAATTTATCTACATATTTCTTGAATTCCTTCGAGCTATACTTTGAACAGTTATTTTATGAAATTATATTTGTGAAGTTTTCTCAACGTTTCATATTTCTCCAGGCAGCAGAGCACAACTTCTTGAAATATATCAAGTAAAAGTTTAAAACTGAAAATGCTTTTATTTCTTGAGTAGATTATTATTTAAATATTTATTTTCACATTTTTAGTGGTAACTAAAATAATTTTAAATTTTAAATTTGTAATTACTTTTCCTAATTTTAACTTTCCATACAAAACACGGTATGTGTAAAGAGAAATTACTGTGATGGGGTTGACATACTAGCACAGGCAGACTTATGGATTTACGCATTTTGGTTTCTCTAAATATGAATTAACCATTTTTTTACAAAAATGCCTACCATTCAGACTATGGATGAAATAACTGTGGAAAAAATTAACTCTTCAAATGCAATTTCATTCTATTATAGCAAGCAATTATAAGATAATTTAAATTTCAGCTTTAATTTGAAGCTTAAAGACCAATTAACTTGTTTTTAAGATTTGAATATAAGCGACTTGGTGAAGTAAAATGTACATAAATACACTACTAACACTTAGCAATAGTGTCCCCCAGTTGACTCAGAAAGGAACCTCAACTTTTGTTCTGGCTAGTTTCAGCTGAAATTGGGTGGAAACGGTAGATGCTAGCGATAAACTAATGTCCCAGAAATATCTCTTGAATTGAGCGTGGAGATTAGAAAAAAAAAACCCAAAGTTTACATGGATTAGCTTGGGAAAAATTTCTTCTTCTCTCTTTACTACTCTGAACACATTTAAATGTACATTTATGGCTGGTACAAAACTAATTAATGGAAGTCATTATACAGTAATTTGCATTCGGAATAAAATGTCTGGTTTCCATTACAAAAATAATGTACAATCATGAATGTAATGTTGCGTCATTTTTACATTCATGATCGTACATTATCTTTGTAATGGAAACCAAATATTTTATCGCGAATACAAATTACTGTATGATGAAATTACAATGTTTCAACATATTCTTCGGAATAATAATACTTTTCGTAGAAATCTGTGAAAGACTAGTAAAAAGAGAAGAAAATTTTCCCATGCTAATCCATGTAAACTTTGGGATTTTTTTTCTACGGATCTCCACTCTCAATTCAAGGGATATTTCAGGAACATTAGCTTCTCAAATTCTAGCTGAAACTAGCAGGAACAAAATTTGAGGTTCCCTTGTCAGTAATAGTAAGGTAGAATCTAAAAAAGATCAAGTACATTACGTAGATGCTAAAAAAACAGTCAATTTGTGGCCACTAACATATTTATTAAACACATAAACTGTCAAACACACTATTAATAAACAAACACTATACACTTAAACGTATTAAGCTTGACCTTGGGGTATGCGGAGTTGTTATGGTAATTGCTACTTCAAATTATCCTTAATTAAAATTCAAGTTGGTACAGTAAGGGAAATTTTCCAAAGCTTAAACTACAATGTCACTTAGATTTAGATTAATATATAAATATACATTACATCACAATTGAAAATTTAAAAACACAATACCTTTAGCACATATGAAATGGCTTGTAATCCGAAAATACTATATCACTCAAGAGTTCATAGTGCTAAAGGCTTGGGGTAGGCGTGAAAAACACAGTTCAAAAGGACACACGGTTTAGGAAATGTCACTGAGATTTTGATTCCACCACTGATTGGGGATCACAGTTCGCTGTGCTCTCCACCGCCTAATTGCCTGTTGGCCCAGCGATTTTTAGATGTTCGGGAAATACATGAAGGCCGATACCGGTCGAGTCGCATCCCGAATAAACGGTACGGTTGTACGATTCCCACGTACCGAACCAATGACGTTTAACGCACTCAGATGACGTATGTTGTATGCTTCATAGAGGCCAAGGATTATAAATATAAGGCCTCGCAAACACTCCGTCCATGTCTACTCGCCAGTGAGGTGAGATATGCACTGAAATGTCGAGTACCGTTCTTGCAGTCCACACAGTTGTCACGGCTTAGATGTAGTTTAAAGGTTTCTCTCTAGCTCGCTTTGGCTTAGAGCGGCCATAAAGCTTCACTGCTTACTAGCAGCCTGGATACGAGCTACACTTGTGTAGATGTGCTCGCACCAGGAACTAAATACGCCTGTTCCTTCCTTAGGGCATACTAGAACTACCACTGAGGAAATAGCAGTGGACACCGGTTTCCAAACCATGTACCAAAATGCATCTTGGATCGGGCTTCGATCAAGTATCTATACATTTTGGAGACCTTCTCTACAGAGATAAAAAATCTGATGTGGGCAACACATGACTTTCCTTATATAATGAAATGAATTTACTACTTTTACAGTAAAATAAATAGGTTTTTCTTCTATTAGATACTAATATCCTTTCCAAGATATTGAATTTTCGACAATTAGTCGTCATTTTCATTGATTTATCGTCATTTTTATCCATTTGGCGAGATTTTCGTTAATTTGGCAACATCTCAAAGATTCGCCAAGTTGGCGACATTCTGCCAATTTCGTCGCCAAAATCTCGCCAAGCGTTATGGATGAAGAAATAAGTTATATATATATATATATATATAACTTATTAGATATTGAATTTTCGACATATATTATATAACTATTATTATATATTTATATATTATATAACTATTATTATATATTTATATATTATATAACTATTATTATATATTTATATATTATATAACTTATTAGATATTGAATTTTCCACAATTAGTCGTCATTTTCATTGATTTAGCGTCATTTTTATCCATTTGGCGAGATTTTCGCTAATTTTGCAACATTTCAAAAAATCGCCATGTTGGCGACATTCCGCCAATTTCGTCGCCAAAATCTCGCCAAGCGTTATGGATAAAGAAATAAGTTATTCTTACAGCAGATAAATTGGCGGTCAAATGCAAAAGTATTACTCAAAGTATCTTTTTTCATGAATGGAACGAGCTAGATCCACGAGAATGATGTCACCCAATTTATCGCATGATATTATATGTGAAAAGTGAACATGTTTCTCAATAGGATTTTTTTTTTCTATTTTATATGACTTTTTGATAATTTTTTTGAAAAATGTGCAATATCTCGAGAACGGTTCATGTTAGCGTTCTAAAATTTATGTCAATCGTTTTGTAATGAAAAATTACATAAGAAATGTCTATTTACGTAACTTTATTATTGGTTTTGATTCTTTGACGATTTTTTCAAAATTTTATTCGAAAATTTAGGGGGGTTCTGAACATTCGATTGCGTATAAAAACAATAGGCTTCCAGTGTTTACAGATTGTGATTTTTGTACCAAATTTGGTTCGAATCGGTCCATTCGTTCGTCAGTTATCGTCTCCACAGTCCCACTGACACACACACACACATACTTACACACACACACACACACACACACACACACACACACAGACATCACTTCAAAAATGTTTGATTCGTGATCAGGGATGCTTGAAACGTGCTCTCCCGTCGAAAACTCGAATTCGAATTTTCGACCCCGTCACAATACTTTCCTTATACATTATATATATAAGGAAAGTAAAAATGGAGTTATGATTTAACTTTTTAAAATCGGGTCCCTTCACCTTTTGATGAGGGAGGAACAAAATGCGGTGAACAGCTTCCGTGTCCGCTCATTTGGTCCATCACTTATGTGTGAGGAATGGGTGGTACCAATTCCGTCCAAATTATTTGATTGCGGGGTGACGCCCATGTTATATGCTTTCCAATAAAATTCGATGAACTGCGGGATTTAAATAGCCGTGAGGTCTCGTCCGAGCCCCGGAGTGACTTCACACTTGACAGAGGCAGTGGCGCACCCACGGGGGGGGGGCCGAGGGGGCCCTGGCCCCCCCCTTGGGCTGACAAAGCAAAACGCGAAGGGCGCTGTCAGCACAAGGGAGAACTAGGTCTGCCTTCGAGAAAGTATAAAAAAAAAACATTTACAACCATTATTGTAATAAATAATTTTAATCATTGTGAAGAAAACAATTCCAGCATATCCCAACACTTACACTGAATGTAATTATACATATAAAGCTCTTTATCGTACTGTACAAATTATAAATTAATTCGCACTAAAGGCGCCAATTCTGGAAACCCGTTCTTCTTAAGACGTTTCTACCTGTGATTGAATTTAACTAATGGACTCGTCCAAAATCACGTGACCCAAATGCCTTCTCGCTATAGTCGTACTATACCAGTGCTGTGTAGAGTGACGTCACAGGCGCCTCCGTGGCCCTATATAAAGAGTGAACGGCGGGGAAGCGGCTGTTCGCTCGAAAACTCGAGGATTTCGTTTACCCAGTGAGAAAATTGTGGAAGTGAATAAATAGATCGTGCCAACGCTTCGCGAATTAAGTGTTGCTGTGAGTTGAAATAAAGTGCGACGTTACGACACAAGGTGATAACAGTGAATTGGTAGTTTCGGAACGAGGGCCTGCGTGGTGAATAGCTGAATTTAATAATGGTCCTGAACTTTCAACTGATCTTACAGTGAAATGCATCTTTAACGATCAGTGTGTGTGTTTATGTGCGTATTTCGGCTATATAGCAAATTTTGTTCTTGAATAACTGAGGAGCAAGGTAAAAAAAAAGACAATGAGTGAAAAACGAAAAGGGCTAGGCCAACAGACACTGGGAAATTATTTTAAAAAAAAAAGTAAGATTGAAAATAGTGACGTTCCCAACGACGTTTCCCTGAGCTCTTGTTACATTGATGAGGCTGCAGTCGAAGCAAGCAACAGCCGTGACCCCGGGCTGTCTTCAAACGCTTGTGAGGAGGTAAAGGTAGGACAAAACACAATACCAAACACAGTTGAAATAGAAATTCTGGCTGCAGATATTTCTAATTATGTCAAGAAATCTAACCTCACAGATGAAGATAGGATAACAGCGCTAAAAAATCTTTGGGAACCATATGCAAATTACAGTTTTCCTGCTACTGTCACTAGTGCTGTATCAAGTCAAGGAAAACCTCACCACACTCGGAAGTTCTGCTCATCTTGGCTGAGTAAGCATAACTGGCTAGCTTACTCAAAGGCAGAGGACAGTGCCTATTGCAAATTTTGTGTTCTCTTTGCACCCCATGAAGTCGGTTTAAGATCCACACAAGCTACAGGTCAACTTGTTTCAAAAGGATTTAATAATTGGAAGAAGGCCTTGGAGAAGTTCAGTCAACATGAAAAATTTTTCTATCATAAGGATTCAGTTCTCAAAGCCGATGAGTTCTTAAGGGTCACGGAAGGAAAAACGGTTCCTGTGGATCAAGTAATGGACAGAGGAAAGCAAAAACAAGTTTTGCAGAATAGGGCTATTCTTAAACCTATTATCAAAACAGTGATTTTTTGTGGAAGGCAAGGGCTGGCCATGAGAGGGCATAGAGACTGTGGGGATTTGGACGTATTGTCAGAACCATGCCAAGGCGAAGGAAATTTTAGAGCCCTTTTGCGACTCCGAGTTGATGCAGGAGAAGAAATACTGAAAACTCATCTACAAGGTTGTGCAAAAAATGCAACTTACATAAGTTGGAATATACAAAATGAGATTATTTCAGCATGCAATGATTCCATTGTGAAGCACATAGCAACTGAGGTGAATGAGGCCAAATGTTTTGCGGTTTTATGTGACGAAACCACAGATATTGCAACGGTAGAGCAAATGACACTTTGCGTTCGTTATTTGAAACGGTTTGAAACAAATGATAAGTATAAAATTGAATTTAAGATAGTGGAGAACTTCCTTAAGTTTGTGCCCCTGACTGAAACTACAGGTCGAGCAATTGCAGATGCTATTCTTAAAGGCCTTGCAGACTGCAACATTGATACGTCTTTCCTCCGTGGACAAGGGTTCGATGGAGCTTCTGCAATGAGTGGAGAGTACAATGGCGCCCAAGCAATTATATATGAGCAACACCCCAAAGCCCCCTACGTTCATTGTGCATCACACTGTTTGAACTTAGCCATAACTTATTCATCTAGAGTTCCGGATATCCGAAACAGCTTTGGAATAATAGGGAAAATCTCTAGTTTTTTCAACACACCAAAACGAAACCTTGTTCTCACCAGCAAAATTAATGCAGCTAATCAGGAAGAGACAGAAATCAGTGCCAAAAAACTGAAGAAATTATGCCCTACTCGTTGGGTGGAGAGACATGATGCCGTCACAGTTATGGTTTCATTGTTTGATCAAGTAATCGACGCTCTGGAGGAGATTACTACCTGGAATGACAAGGAGACATCAACAGAGGCTCATACCTTGTTATGTTCAATGTTAACATCACAGTTTGTCATAGCACTTGTTTCAGCTGACAGATTACTCAGCTACAGTGTTCGTCTGAGTGAAAAGCTGCAGGAAGTTAACCTTGATCTGGCAACTGCTGTGAGTGACGTAGAAGACGTTTTGAAAGCTATATCTATAATTCGAGAGAACGCAGAGAACGAGTTTCACCATCTGTTTGAACAAGCTGTTAAGAAGCTGGAACAGCATGGAGAAAACATTACTCTACCACGCCGTGCCACCAGACAAATTTATAGATCAAATTTCAACGTACAGACTCCTGAAGAATACTACAGACTTTCTATTTTCATTCCATGGATTGATAATTTCATCACTCACCTCCATGAAAAATTTCTCAAACATAAGGAATTTCTACAAAGTTTTGCATCTGTCATTCCGAATGGAAGGCAGCCGACACTGGAAGAAAACGAGAGATTTGTTGCCTTATCAAGGAAATTTGCAGATGATTTAGGACCCAGATCAGATAATACTCTAAAAGCTGAACTACATCTGTGGTACATGAAGGTCTTTGCATTGAACAAGAAAACTAAAAGCCCAATCGAACTGCTTAACTTTTGTGACCAAAGGACTTTTCCAACTGTGTTTGAACTTTTAAAAGTGTATGCCACCCTCCCAGTATCAACAAGCAGTGCTGAGAGGTCATTCTCCACAATGAAGAGGTTGAAAACTTACTTGAGAAACAGTATGAGTGAAACCAGACTGAATGGACTGGCGTCAATGAACATTCACCGTGAAGTGGAAATTGATCCAGACCAGATAATTAATGCTCTGGCTACAAAGAAAAACAGGAGGCTGGACTTCGTTTTATGAATATGTATAGATCATAATTGAATAATATAACAATATGTAATCATGAGAGAGTGGTTGAAAACAAGTATACAGTATAAGCAGACCAGAACAAATAATTTTATCTTCATCTATTTCTTAATTTGTGTTGTTTTGTATAAATATCTACTACTACTTCTTCTAATCATTCAATTCTCTTGCACTGCACTAAAGAATTGTTAGTAATTTGATAAAAATAAATGTACAAAAAAAGACAACCGCCTTGTTAATTGATATGGCCTCTGATCATTTTTTCTCGGAAAATTTATCGAGGAGTCATCCTCCTTCATAAAAATTTTGTGCACCAATGGCCCCCCCCTTAGGAATATTCTGGGTGCGCCACTGGACAGAGGTCATAAATTTCGATAGATTTGGCGGTTCAATTTTAGAGATTTACTACGACATATTGAAAATTTACGACTGTCCCACCGTGTCTGTGAGAGGCATCGTGTTAGCAATTAAATTACCGTACACATTACCTACATTGAGTAATTCAACTCCCCTCCTTTTTTTCCTGGGGCGAGCCCGGTGAACATGAATAGTATTTGCACTATGTACAAATATACAGGGTGTATCAAAAACATTGACCTCGGCTTTTATTCCTTAAATATTGATCTTAGGCTTATATAATAAATTACAAAGTTGCGTAAAGGAAGGTTCAGAATTTTATGAAATCGATTACAATTTTCAAGAAAATTAAATTTTAAGAAATACGAAATTTAAATTGTTATACTGCCCCCGTACAAAAACATTTACAATGAGTAAAATGTGCCCCATACACTAATAAGGTGATGTAATGTCGGCATTTTATCATGAAAAGTCACAGATACATGTTTAAACAAAGTTGGTGGGGGATTAATCACAAATTAAAATGTAAATGTTTACAACAAGAGTGCAAATGACGCAGCGCAGAAATGCACCATACGCAAATAATTTCTGCCTCTTATCTTTAATTGATCTTTGGCATGGATGACAAACATTTTGAACAAGCTTTGTAATCTTTGTGTAAAATTATTATTTCTACACTGTGTAGATTCTTTTGTACCAATAAATACCAAAATTATTATTTATTTATGTAATCATTGTTTTCTTTCGTAATTTGTGTATGACCCCTGAAATGCGATCTGCCGACATGATTTTTCCCCCTATGAGAACCAATATCGATGCATCTAAAAGTGATTGAAATCAGCATTTTTGTCTTTTCATATCTCTGGGACTTTTTATGATAAAATGCTGAAATTTCGTACATCGCTTTATTAGTGTATGGGACATATTTTACTCATTAGAAATGTTTTTGGACGGGGGCCGTATAAAAATTTAAATTTGTATTTCTTAAAATTTAATTCCCTTGAAAATTTAAATCGATTTCATAAAATTATATACCTTCTTTTACGCAACTATGTAATTTATTATATAAGATCAATATTTTAGGAGTAAAAGACGAGGTCAATGTTTTTGGAACACCCTGTATATATATATATATATATGTGTGTGTGTGTGTGTGTGTGTGTGTATTCATTCTGTTGCAAAAAGAATGTATGAAATGATAAAACATTGAACTACAACCGCAAAACTCAGTATGCAAATGTCGTTTTAAGAGTTATGCAAATGATCAACTGTCAGGGCATGTGATGTTATAGGGTTCATTCAACGCGCATGAGACAGACGTATTGCGTGGGATTTAAAACGATCGTGTGTATATAAAACGATCGTTTAAAATGAAACGTTTTCTCACTGTCACGGACAATTTCAATTGGATTTTCAGCTTTGAGTCTGCAAGTTGTGTACAACGATCCCTGTGAGGAGTAATCGACTACGCTACGGACGATTGTCGGATTTAGAAAGAATTCAAATTATGGGCTTTAGGGGAGCTGGATGGCTTGACAGACATATAACCCGACATCTTGGTCTCGACGACATGGTAGTTGATTAGTGTTGGCAGAAGTTAATTAGAGAAGGCATATATCATGTATAACTGCTCGATTGGATCATGCAATCATAAGAGGAGCCACGTTCACAGCAATGGCGCCGCTATTAGCCATTTGAGGGTATTTGACACCTGAAATGCCTCCTGTATCAAGGAAATAATTTGGGGACAACTGCTAAAGGCGGGATTAGGTGTAGACATCCTTTAAGGCGCCTACCACTGACCCCCTCAACATAAACAGAGCCGTGTGGATGGGTGCAGATCTCGGACAGCCTGGATAGTGTCCGATTGGAGACATGTTGTCTGTAGTGACGATGTTGTCTTTAACTTGTCTATCAGTGGCTATGACCACCGAATACGTTTGTGGGGAGGAGTTGTCAGCTTTCCTATCCCAAATTTTTTGTAGAGCGGCACTTAGACATCATACATGGTGTGTTAACCGAAGTACATGCGAAACTGATGGTTCGCTTGAACGTCAACGATAATCTGTAGCCGATTACTCTGCTTATAATGTCAATACATTCAAGTTCAATCTACCAACAAGATAACGTTCAACCGCATACTACACAACTTTTTCAACATTGACTTCGAGGATTTAATACCCACCCATGGCCATGGAAGTCCCAGGGCCTATCACTATTGGAACACGTCTGATACATGCTGGAGCGGCAATTGCAACCTTCTCAGAATACCACTAAATTAGCTGACTAATTGCAACATTTGTAGCAGATTCTTTCCCAGAGGGACATAAGCAGTTTAATTGGCTCTATGCAGCACCGAATACTGTCTTGTATAGCTGCTAGGGCAGGATTTACAATTTAATAAATATCACTTTCTTGCTGCCACACTTCTTAATGAAACGTTTTTATGCTCATAAATTTTAATCATTTGCATATCTCCTCAATCAATTCATACATGACGAGTGTAGCTCAAATTTCTTATGGCTGTATATATTTTTGCAATATAGTGTGTATATATTTTTGCAACATAGTGTGTATATACTCGTATATGCAGAGTATGTGTGTAGTGTATGTATATTAAGTCCATGACGCGATATTTCTCTGAAGTTTGGTATGATCTTGAAATGTGTTCATCCCTGTTTTGCTCTACTTCCTCTCATTGAGTTCATATACTCTGCATTTTGTTTTTTCTTTCTTAATTTCTTCCCTCATTTATCACACTGGATGGTATCATTATATCGTAATTTGTATTTTAAACAATTTTTTCTTTGACCGGTTTAGTCTACGGTCATTTTTGCGTTTTGATTCAGATTTACTCCACTGAAGAAAAAAACTATCGATTTCCGAAACTTGCGTATTCCTTTGTATCCTTATTTCTATGTATTTTACGTTGTGATCTTGTTTATTATATACGTTTGTGTTCGTTTTGCTCTACTTCCTCTCATTGAGTTCATACACTCTGCATTTTGTTTTTTCTTTCTTAATTTCTTCCCTCACTTATCACACTGGATGGTATCATTATATCGTAATTTGTATTTTAAACAATTTTTTCTTTGACCGGTTTAGTCTACGGTTATTTTTGCGTTCTGATTCAGATTTACTGCACTGAAGAAAAAAACTATCGATTTCCTAAACTTGCGTATTCCTTTGTATCCTTATTTCTATGTATTTTACGTTGTGATCTTGTTTATTATATACGTTTGTGTTCATGCATGCTGAAATTGAACGAAATAATCAATGTGGAAATTAATATTTGTTCTTTCTAGAATCTCTTAAGCAAGTCAACAAACTACTTCAAACTACATAAATGCAAGGAAATTCATGTTATCCGTATTAGTTTCACAAAAAAATATCGATACTCTTTTAAAACTATTTTTGAAATCTATCCCTTCTTTTCCGAAGGAAGACGACTAAATTGTATCTTTAGGGAAACCTACTTGACGTATGATACCTTCAAAGAATGTTCTTATGATCATCAAACGCTGCTACTCAGCTTAATGTATACTTTTACTTCTGCAATAAAGAAACTGAAGCTAAATGTAAATATCACGCTTTAAGACGGGCTGAATATTTTTACTGCAGTAGAAGACAGCGAAAGTGAGTATATAAGATAGTAATGCATAGAAATGGCTCAGATTAACTTCTGGAGAGAAAATTCGAAGTAATTCGATTGTAACTTACTTCTGAATAGAATTAGTGATGAGTAGAATGGATGGCACGATTTTTCCGGATCCTAAATAAAAGCCCACTACTTACATAATACATTTATAGATAACACGACACCAGTGGCGGCTCGTGACATCAAGAATGGATGAAGTAGACTTACAGTGTACTCTTCGACGATAAGAACTTGAAATTTCGTCCCAGTAGCTCAACTGTAGAGCGTCGGCTGGACAGTTTGGAGATCCAGAGTTCGATTCACGGTTCGAGTAGCAGGGCTCTTTGCTATGGCTCTTGAACAAATCAACCTTGTAAGTTAGTGCAAATATATTGGAGGTCTGAAGACTCCAGGCCGTGCGACTCACATAGTGGGTTTACAGTTGCTAACTGAACGGTCGGGAAAGGATACCTCTTGCACTCCGGAGGCACCCAAGGTTTACCAACCCGCCAAACGAACATTTATTTAGATCTAAAAATATAACAATTGATGAAAAATATTGTGATTAAACAGACAGTTTAACACTATATTTGAACTTAACAAGTACGTCTATATTTCAAAAATGGACGTACTTGTCATTATTAATTAATTTATTAATTAGTATTTAAAAATGGATATTGGAGGTCTGAAGACCCCAGACCATGAGACTCACATAGTGGGTTTAGAACAGCTAGCTGCACGTCCGACAAAGGACATCTCCTGCACTCAGGAGGCACCCAAAGTCTACCATCCCGCCAAACGAGCACTTATTTAGATCTAAAAAGATAACAATTTATGAAAAATATTGTGATTAAACAGACAGTTTTACACTATGTTTGAACTTGACAAGTACGTCCATTTTTCAAAAAGGGACGTACTTGTCATTATTAATTAATTTTTTAATTAGTATTTAAAAATGGATATCGGAGGTCTGAAGACCCCAGACCGTGCGACGCACATAGTGGGTTTAGAGTAGCTAACTGAACGGTTGGGAAAAGATACCTCTTGCACTCAGGAGGCACCCAAGATCTACCATCCCGCCAAAATAACATTTATTTAGATCTAAAAAGATAACAGTTGATGAAAAATATTGTGATTAAACAGACAGTTTTACAATATATTTGCACTTGGCAAGTACGTACATTTTCCAAAAATGGACGTACTTGTCATTATTAATTAATTTATTAATTAGTATTTAAAGCTAGATATCGGAGGTCTGAAGACCCCAGACCGTGCGACTCACATAGTGGGTTTAGAGTAGCTAGCTGCACGGCCGGGAAAGATCACCTCCTGCACTCAGGAGGCACCCAAAGTCTACCATCCCTCCAAACGAACATTTATTTTGATCTAAAAAGATAACAATTGATGAAAGATATTGTGATTAAACAGACAGTTTTACATTATATTTGAACTTGACAAGTACGCCCATTTTACAATAATGGGAAAAGGGTTATTGCGAATATAGATAAAACGATCATTGAAAAATAAAATATAGAGTAAGGTATAATAACATAATAAAAAGTAGATTGAAATTAAAGAAAATAAAAAACTTTTAAAAGCAAAACTTAGAAAATATATAAAAATACATTATATAAAAAGGAAAAAAAATAAGCATATGAAAAACAAAAGAAGAAATTTAGAATAGAATTTAGAAAAAAAAAATTAGAAAAAATACAAATAAAAAGAGTCAAAAGAAAAAGAAAGAAAAATATATTGGAGATCTGAAAGTGACTAGTACGGATTCAGTAGAATCTTGAAGATTGAGCGCCGATTCAGATACAAATTCAGAGAATAACAACCGCGCAGAACCTGGGCCAGTCAGAAGGTGATCCTCCCTCTATTGTCAGTTGTCCTTCAATCTGACAATAGAGGGAGGAGAATGGTGAGTCCTTTTTGACAATAAGAGCTTGCAATTTCATCACAATTGTTCAACGGTAGACTGTCGTCTGGCCAGTTCCGATATCCAGGGATCGAATCCCGGTTGGGGCACCAAGGCTCTTTAATGACTCAGCTGCTAATTCCCCCTCTTCTTCCTCCAAAATAAACATCATCAAAACACATCACACTACTGGCACAATTGTTGTCAAATATTATCGAAAATCTCCAACCGTGTCCGAAAAATTCAAAATAATAATAATTCAAATAATAATAATAATAATAACCAATTTAGCCGATAACTTTAAGTGAAGCAGTGCGTATTCAGCATCACCTGCTTCACCTCACTATAGCCGCCACTGCACATCACAATTTCAAAATCGCCTTCAAACGTCACTTCCTGATGATTCAAACTGCCTATATTTTAAAATCATTTTCTCTTTTCTTTTCAATCCAAATCCCCATGCATGCACGCAACAATAAAAAGCCAAACAAGAAAGATCAATCATGCATAAAGTATTGATTGTGAAACACTTTCCAACTGAAATGCAATTTTATTTAAACATCTCTAAAATGCGATATAATCTGCGGTGATATATTTAAAATTATCACAATAATACAATAATTTATTATATTTGAAAACTTCATCGAAAACAAATGAACTTCATTCAAATAACGTCACCGAAATATAAATCGCTTGGCCCTCTATATAAATAGAGTGAATATTTCATTCATAAACTTTTTCCATTCCTTTCATTCAGCGGCGATATTTGTAAAATTATTACAAAACTACAATAATTTATTTTGCTTAAAAACGTAAAACCATGCAGGTAAAATTAATTTCTAACTTCATGCTTAAAACTTCATCAGAAAAGCAATAATATATAGAATCGTCTACTTCTCTTGTAAGATCAATGAATTTTTCATTCATATCAGCTATATTGCAGACTCCAGAGCAGAATAATTCGGTGTTAAAGAAGTTCAGCAATTCTTATAAAACTCATCTTAGAGCTTGATGTGTTTACATTCCCCATAAGTGAAAGTTAGGCTTTGTTGTAGAAATGTTAAAAGTTTGATGATCATTTAAACTCCGAAATATTGTAGTTGTGTTGGCGTAGTATATAGATGCACAGAAAAAAATGAAAAATAAAGCGGCTTTATGACGGATGCAACACTATATATAAAAATTAAAAAGAACTTTAAAAATCACGATTTTGACACAAGATGGATGCCATATTTTATTTTGAAGTGGATCACACGATCTATTCATATAATATGGGTGCAATTATTATTTTAATTTTTGTTTAAGAAACTACCGAATATATTTTCCTGAATTTTTTTATATATTTTATGGGATAATTTTAATATTTCCTAAAAGTTTCGAAGCAATTTGTGAATTTTAAATTCGCTTAAAAAATATTTGAAAAATTTTGTCCCATTGGATTCAATGTATTTCTTTTTTTTTCAACCCAGGTTCAATTCAAAACTAATTGGATGATATTATTCATTTACATTGCCATATATTCCACAGACCGTCTCAGCCTCATACTTTAAATTTCATTTTGATAAAGTCATTTGTACTGCAGTTATCGTGCGATCGGACAGACAGACAGACAGACAAACAGACAGACAGAATGAACAAAGTCATAAACACTTTTCAACTATGTTGTAAAGTGTTAAAAAATAGAAAATAATATTTTTTCTACGAGAGAAGGCTGGGCTTTAACCGCTAGAAAAATCACCGAAAAATAAAAGAATGTAATAATTAAAAGAAACTAACTTTGTTAAAAAGCGAAGATATACACATATATATTTGCCAACCCATAGAATTGTGCTAGACTTCTATTTTTTGAATGCGGTGAAATAAGTATCAGATAACTTAAATGCAAATTTCGATGTATTTAAAAATAAATATATAAATATGAAGGACTACGGTTTCGGTTCAAAAATCGTTGGAAACAACGTTCTTTGATCATTCCAATAGTGTCAATATAGAAACTATGTGCGGCAAAAACTATGTCCGCTTTACTAAACCCACCGAATTCCGGACTAAATTGAGTAGCTATAGGACGTAATACCTTTAACCCCTATCCCCTGTGTTGCGCAGATGCATATTATTCTGACAGCAAAATGAATCACGCTTCGGTCACTTCTGTCAGTGAAAGACTTAAACGTCAAATATGGTCTATAAAAATATTAAAACACGGGTATTTGAATTAGAATGAATAAATATGTGGTCCGAATTTACAGAGCGGGCTTTTCGATCGATAATTAATCGATTTACTTGAAAATTGTCTAAAATCGTGCTAAAACATATAATAACTAAAAAGACAGTTCGAATTTTAGAAATATAACTGTATTGTCTCGGATCAGGAAGTACATCTGTGCCGAATTTCGTTGATGTCTGACGCTTAAATTTTACTCTACAGATGATACAGCCATATCCACACACACACAGACAAAATCTTCTTTTATTAAGAAATATATTACAAAGTGCTCCCAGTTAATTCCTTATGAACCCCAATAACAATGTAAAAAGAGGTCCATGAGTGTAGACGATAAGGCTATATATATAGTAAATTGACTATACCTGATCGAATAAAAATGATTGTAGAGCTCCTAGAGGAGAAATAAAAAGTTTACATAAAATCCTCAGCAACAAATAAAATAAAACAAAACTAGTAGTTACAAATTTATAGGAAATTATTTGGTTAGCAGGAGTGTGCATTAGGAACGTGCGAATTCCGTATATGTAAGGCAATAAATACTTGTAAAAAGTCTTACCGTTAGGGACTACGACACTACTGCATCGTAGTGATTGTTTTTGTAGTTGGCTTTTTCAGTCTATTTTGCTTTGCTGCCAAATTTGCTTTCTTAACATTATAGTTAAACCGCAGCAATCACTTTTATGCTATAGGATATGATGAATTTAACTTTAATGTACTAGATGGACTTGACGTGTACACTAATGGACCTGTCACAAATCAGAAAGAACATCATAAGAAATCAGAACATTCAGTAAATGTACACTCACAACTGAAATCGCAACATCATAAAGTTATAGGTGTAGTTTTGTGTAAATCAGGCAATGGAAACAGCAAGGCGAGATATGCGAATGATCACAGTTCGGTTACGCATAGCGACTTAACACCTTGCCGAGCAGCATTAAAGCGACAGACCAAGGAGGAGCGATATCTTACCTCAATTGTAGCGTCATTGGTTTTAGGATGTAAAAATCATCACAGTATGCCAAGAGTACGTCGACATACCGCATACGTTCAGTTGTCGTCAACGGAACGACAACAAATCATTGTTTTATGAGAGGGTGGTGTGAGCCTTGGAAGTATCGCTGAACTATTTGGTCGTGATGTGAGCACAGTTCAACTGAGTGTGTAACGTTTCGTGAGACATAACGAAACGACACAAAGATCAGGTAGTGGAGCTTCCAGGTGTACCACACCACGTGAAGATCGTATGCTCCTGAAAAGTTTTCCGAGAGAGCTGTTTACCATAGCAACTGCGTTACAACGACATTTATCCCACACTACAGGTGACGTGGTTTCGACGCAAAAAATTCGAAACCGTTTTTATGACGCCGGACTCCGAGGTAGACGATCATTTCGACAACTACAGTTTCCACGTCTTCACCGGTTATGGCGCCTGCAGTGGTGTCAAATGAGACGCAATTTGTCTATAGAATGGCGACACATTCTGTTCACGGATGAATAACGATTCTCTTTTGTCATGCCACATGACAGTACTTACGTATGGCGGCGCTTTCAACAACGTCACCAGGAAGCTTTTCATATTAGTCGCCACACAGCACCCTTAAGTGGTGCCATGGTGAGATGGTATAACATTTGCTGGAAGAACACCTTTGATCCGCGTTTATGACAATATCACCGCACAACGATACCTCTCAGACATTGTGAGACATGTGGCACAGCCATATCTGTTAACCAGGCCTGGACAGCTTTTTCAGACAGGCCACATACTGCACTGGTAACTATGAATAGTCTACAAGGATTTGATATCTTGCCTTGTCCAGCATATACTGCGGATTTGTCGCCAATTGAGCATATCTGGGACACCATGGGTCGACGATTAAGAGAACTCCCAATTCCAGCAAACCATGTTCAGTTACAAGCCAAATTGCATGCTATGTGGAATGCCATCCCTCAGCATACCATTAACCAGCTTATGGACGGGTTGTCTCGTCGTATTCAATCATGCATAACCGCTCGCGGTGGGTATGTTCCATATTGATCTAATGTCAATAAAGTCCCATGCTTTCATTTTCCAGGTATGATTTTTTGATTGCACATCTCCATGTTACAGTTATATTCTGTGAATTTCATAAGGATACATCAATTTCTTTATGGTGTTGCGATTTCAGGTATGAGAAGTTTAAAATAAATGATCATTTTGTAAGTATGTTTTATTCGAAATTGAATTGCACAAACTTTAGAATGCTAGTTTGAACCGTTCTCAAAATATTACACTTTTCTCGAAAAAATGAATCCAAAAAATAATTTAAAATGATTTGTAGTAAGTACCATTAAATGCATCAATTGGCGAAAAATTTGGTGACCTTATCTACTCATTTGGTTGCATATCACAAACTGAACGATTATTTATTGTGGAACCAAATTGACGAAAATGTCGCCAAATTGCCATATATGACGCCAAACTTACGAAAATGGCGCTAAATGGATGAAATGTAATTAATATATGTTAATATAATGGAGTGCATTGCGCAGCTGATATCGGCAAAATATCCAATTTTATCATATAATATATATTTGTGTGAAATATGAGAAAATTTGGTACCTCAAAATTATTTTACATGTTGTCATCCAGAGAAGCGCCAAATGGCAGTGTATTTTTCAACGTTAAAACAGTGTGCCCTGAATCTCCTCCTTTATTATTTCGTATTGTTACTAAACGTATCCTCTAGAATAGCGTATGTACGCATAAGATACAAAAACGAGTCCTAGTTTCTTGATAACCTATGTTTAGCCACAAGCACAAAGTAAAAAGGAACAGTATACAATCAAACAGCACTTAAATGCTCCACTAATTTCACAGAATAACGATATTATTCTCGAAACGTTGACGAAAGTAAGTCAAAGCATTGACATAAATCACAGTCCAATATAGCTCATGTCACGTCTATTTGACAAATCCCACCTAAACTTTCCGATTGAATGATGACTTCTATTTATAGTCTCTTCAAGGAAACTTTTGGAAATCTCTGTATCTCAAAGAATAATCGTTCTATTGTGAAAGCGGAACGGTATCACTTGTAAAACGTGCAAACATATATCCACATGTAAAACTTGTAAAATTTAAATCATTTGTAATAAACTCAGGAGTGCCAAATTGTAACACTCCGATCGGGCGATCTACTCGTGATCTAGTGGTAGTAATTGTAAATTCATAAATTATCAAATACAGAGTAAAACACATTTTGGCACTAACCCAGTTGCTCTTCTTCCCTGCTGAGGAGGATAAAGACTGGAAAGCAGAAACATGGCAGGACGGGAGACATATACATAATGTCTTTAAAAATTACTCCAAAAATGGAATTAAATTATTTTAATTCAAGATATTAAAATGTTATACGATATACACATCGTGTTTTTCTTCGAAACATTATTTTCACCGAACATATACTTTTGGCTACACTTCTTAATTTATATATATATATATATATATAATTGTAAATTGCATAAACATAATATATCAATTTTTACTTCAAAATTCTATTAAGTTTCATAGCATCTCTTTCATGTTTTTGAGCTTTACTTATAACTATATCATGTTTTAAATAAATCTATAATATCACCAGGTCATGACTGACCTCACTAATGATTAACTTCACAGTTTCTTGAAAATATGCGTTGATCTATTGAGATAATGTATTCATAGCAGAGGAGTCGGGCATAAAGGCCGAAAGTCTGTTAAACTGGAAGGTAACAAATTTTCACTTACTGATGTTTCACTCATTTCAGCCGAGCACTTTTTTTTCAATCTCATGACTTTACTGACAGGGATTTTTACTTCTGGACAGATGGTTCAATCATTTCCACATAATTTCATTTATAAATTTTAAAAAATTTGGTTTCGACGGCCCATTGGTCCATTTCGAAAGCGTCCTTTATTTCATCTCCTCTGCTACAAAACTGGCGTCCTCCAGCAAAACCTCTACTACCGACGTCAGTCAAAAATCACGCCTTTCAAAATTACCAATAGCAAAGGCAACAACACCTACCGCTTTCAAACTGTCAGAGGGACAGCTCACATGAAGATCCCCAAAACTTCGTTTTCCCACTGCGGCAAATAAGCCAAACAAAAACTGATATATCTACATGAATTAACGGTCTCTCTCAAATGCGGAAATTAAGCCAAGAAATGGAAGTTCAGGCATAGTGCGGTTTTTCTCGCACACAGAAAAACACTTAAATCAGAATATATCATATACAATATAAAAATACATTTAAATTAAGTAAAATTGAAAATTTATAAAATTCCGACACGACAATATCAAGCAGTTTCTGGAACATTCCAGAAGTCGCCAGGTGTCGCCAAATTTGCGATACATCAGCAAAACTGAAAACCTTTCTTCTAACTAAGAAATCCTGGCATCCCTGGGCTCACGTCATCCTCATGCCATGAACTGTATTTTCTTCACCTTGCCTTTGAAACAGTTGCAAAAGATGAGTCTTCAAACAGAACATTGCGCATTAGCAAAAGTATTGAAAGAAGTAAGTACTTGCATTACGTAAGAATTGTCATGTTCTGTACACATTAGAATTCTTAGTGTGTATGATGTTGTAATACTCAAACTAGTAAGAACTCGTCAAGTTCGCCATGTGATATAATAAAATTTACATAAAAATAATTGAGTTCAAATTTGGAGCTTTTGTTGATTTTTAAACGTTCTTACATGGTGATTTTTCTGACAAATAAACTTTAAATCTTTTAGATGTAAATAGAATGCATCTAAGCATTATATAGCAAGGTTATAAAATATTTGAGCAATAAACAATGCTCGTTTGCACAAGATTCTTTTATTATGCAAAGTTTGGTCTTTGCATATGGCAACACTTTCGAAAATGATTCCACTGGTCAAGAGCCACAGAAGTCTTAGACAAAACTAACTGTAATTCACTAAGTTGGAATGACAATACTTTCAAAAATGATTACAGCCAAAATGTATCTTAGACAAAATTAACTAAAATGCACTACTTTGGAATGGCAACAGTTTAAAACATTATTGCACGTGACAACAGACGAAATGCATCGGATACAAAAGTAACTACAGTTCATTATTTCGGAATGTTGTCATGTCGTACGTAAACGAATTCATGTGACATTCAAATTTATTAGATAGAAATTTTGCCGAGTTCCAGCTTTCTACGCACTTTGCGAGCCTAAACTATTCCGTAAAAGAAAATGTACGTAATAACGACTGGCATAAGGTAATGATGTTAAAGTTTTATAGATTAAAATGCCCCTCGAGATGAAACAATGTGCAGAGATTACAATTTTACAAATCATTACTTTCAATTTTTTATTTACTTATTTTTATTTTTATTTATTTTTTTTTTTGTCAAAAAATATCAAATTTCTTAAATGTTGTTTTTAAATATTTTTGATGTAAATGACATCTACGGTTGAGGTATTTTTGTCTGATATCGGAGCATTAAAAAAATGTAAAATTTTGAACACTTATATCTCAATCTAATAGATACAGATGCAATCCATTTCTGCTTGTTCTATCTGGAATATGGTGCTGTTTATAAAAATATATTCTATAAGTAATTAATAAATAAAAATATATTCTATGTTTTAATATTTCGAGATTTTCTTTTCGATAAACTAGGAAACTCATATAAGAGCGACATTTTGCCTCACTTACTTTTACTCGAAATATGTTCTAAATAAAAATATTAGATGCATTAAGCAACAAAAATGCTTAGAAAGAAATCCAGTTTTTAGATCAACAAATTGTTTGTACACAGCTTTTTTGAGGAAATGTCTAGCAATTTCAAGAAGGCTGAAAATATACAGCTGTTCAAATTGTCGTGCTTATATCTAGTAAACTAAAACTATTACTATGAACTGTAGACAGCAATTTATAATTCTGTGAACGTTCTATAAGTATACATAATATAATTCTGGATCGAAAGCTTAGTCTTCTATATATAGTGGTTATAATGTATTTTGAGCTACTTCTAAAAGGTGGTTGTAATTTTGATATTTTAATATTTTGAGCTGTTTTGATAATATCTAAAAAAGACGAACTATCCACAAAGAAAGATGTTATTCACACAAAACCTGCATTTTTTGTATTAAATTATTATACTCATTCTGTACACGTATTTTTCTAATTTTCCTCTGCATTCAAATTTGAACGCGATTTTAGTTAAAAATTGTTCTTCATGTAATAGGTGCATCTCAATAGGAGTCTTTAAAAATGTCGAACGACCAATAGCAAAAATCTTAGTTATTAAATATAATATTGTTACGACGTATTTTCCGGAATCGTGGCTGTGTGCTTAGGATACAAGGAGAGCTGCAATTTCTGGATAATTAACAATTTTATTTACAAGGACAGCGTAAACAGGAGCATTGTACAGCAAGGAGCTCGAAAACTATCACACAAGGTGTGTCAAGTGCAGTTAACAGCAACAGCCAACTAACTGTCAGGTACAGTACAACAGCAATTAAATCATCCACTAATTTCACAAAACCGTCGATACTATTACATTGACGTATACATTGACGTATCCCATGTCGCATAACTGTCGCTACTATTCTAAAAACAGTTATAAGTCAATGTATATCGTGTCATGTTAACTGCTCGCCAATGTAGTGATGACTAAAATTTTATATGCACACTTTCATACAAACTCTGTAGAACCTTCTGGAAGGGGATCGTATCCCGCAGAATATTGTTTATATCAAGAAGGTTATGGAAGATCAGACGTGTCACCAAAAGTCGCCAAATTGGCGATAAATCTCCAAATCTGAACAGACAGTCCTGAAATTGCAACCCTAGAATCAAGTCATAGATTGGCTGCTTATACAGTGTTTTTTCATCCCAGCTCTCAAATGAGATTCTCCATGTTCGTTACTTCACATGATTTTCAGAGAAGTCATTAATCATCCCAATAATTTTATAAGGAAATACCAGGAGTGGCGACAAGTAAAAATTTTTAATACTAATTACAAACAAATGACAAATCTCAAACAGATCCAAAAGTCATTTCATTATACAATCACCCTACAGACGTAAATACAGCCGAAGCGCTGTCAAGCATTTTTCATGTTCATCCTCAGTGTCATTGAGGATGAACTACCACTGAGGATGAGCATAGAAGATGTTCGAAAGCGCTTTGGCTGTATTTATGTCTGTAGGGTGATTGTATAATAAATGACTTTTGGATCTGTTTGAGATTTGTCCTTTGTTCGTAATTAGTATTTATAAGGGAAGTTTATCTATGTACTATAAGTAAGTGACCATGCGAAATTAAATGAATGTGATTAAAGCGCGCTTAGTGAAGAATTTTAAAAATTAGAGTAAAGAGGTCGGTAAGAAAGTTGGATTGAAGAAAACAGTCACATTCAAAGTTGTAGAGAATTATCAATTTAGTAGAAATCGAAACAGCAAGTGCACGAAACGTGTATAATGAATACCTGTAAAAAATAGTAATATTACGGACTCTAACACGGTAATACTTGCAAGGCATGTCAAAGTGCTTGGTAATATTCGTTTTCGAAATTAAATGTGCATTGTTGCTGATTTGGGGTATTTTGAACAGGATATATATTGTTTATTTTAAGCATTGCTGAATAGGATAGCCATTCTCCAATAACCATAGTGTTGAAGACACAGGAGGCCCGAATCATCCGAAGTACTGCTGTTAAGGTGGCCGGCAATAACCATAGTCTGTCATTTCAAATAAATCCATTTTATTGCCATTTTATTGCCGATTCTTACTAATAAGACAAATTTAGTTTTCCATCAATAATTAGCTGTTTTCGTGTATTTTGTTTCGTTGATGAGTTCATTAACCTAACTTTTCAAAATTATCCGCTAGGATCGCTGAGATTAATTTCATTCGATTGGGCCTCTAGGCACTTTACAATAAATATACTTAACGTGTGCACTCATGAGATTTTCTTTACAAAGTTATTAAGGTTCTGTAGAACTTTCCTCGAAACTCTGTAAAAATCTGTATCTAATATTTCAGAATGTAAATACAAAAGCCATTTAACTAATTAATTTCCTGGTATCTAAAAGATTAATGTTTTTCAAAGCAATTTCTACCTTTGCTCTACACTAATTTAATGCTAATAAATCAGATTAATTTTTACCATATTCCCTCATCGTAGAAAAGACAATTTTATCGTATTTCTAGAGCCTTCACGAAGACTGAAGAATCAACCTCATACTCATCAAACACAACGCTACTTGATACATATTTTTATTTATCCTATAAAAAGACTGGAGATGAAAGGAAATTATTTTATATCAATGCGTATTGAATCTGTGCTGAGTTGGAGGGCAGCTGGAGTGACTCTGGGAGTTCTTAATGTTAAAGAATCAAATGACGATATGGAATGGAGAGTGCATGGTAAATATCCCATTTGGGGACAAAGTATTAACTGCAGAAGCCATTTTATTGGACTTAATAGTCCAATAAATCATCTATTAATTGAAAGCATATATGTTTTGCCATTCCGTACGCAAGTAGTATATTTGATTATAAAAATTTGATGTCGGCACCATACGACTTTCGCTACAAATTCAAATTCATTTTATTACTTTCTTTATATACATAATGTATAAGGAAAGTATTGTGACAGGGTCGAAAATGCAAAATCGAGTTTTCGACGGGAGAGCACGTTTCAAGCATCCCTGATCGCGAATCAAACATTTTTGAGGTGATGTCTGTGTGTGTGTGTGTGTGTGTGAATGTGTGTGTTTGTGTGTGTATCTGTGTGTGTGTGTGTGGTGTGTCAGTGAGTCTGTGGAGACGATATCTCACGAACGAATGGAGCGATTCGAATGAAATTTGGTACAAAACAAAAATCACAATCCGTGAATACTGGAATCATATTGTTTTTAAACGTAATCGAATGTTCGGAACCCCCCTAAATTTTTGAATGAAATTTTTAAAAAATCATCAAAAAATAAAAACCTTTAATAAAGTTATGCAAATAGACATTTCTTATGTAACTTTTTCTTAAAAAATGATTGACGTAAACTTTATAACGCTAGCATGAACCGTTCTCGAGATATTGCACATTTTTCAAATAAATTTATCAAAAAGTCCCATAAGTTAAAAAAAAATATTAACTGTTAAGAAACATGTTCACTTTTCATATGTAATACCATGCGATAAATTTAGTGACATCGTTCTCGTGGATCTAGCTCGTTCCATTCATGATACTTTGAGCAATGCTTTTGTATTTGAATGCCAATAGACATTTATCTGTTATAAGAATAACTTATTTCTCCGTCCATAACCTTGGCGAGATTTTGGCGGCGAATTTGATGGAATGTCGCCAACTTGGCGATTTTATTTTTAAATATTTCCAAATTAACGAAAATCATGCCAAAGGGATAAAAATGACGTTAAATCAATGAAAATTACGACTCATTGACGAAAATTCGGTATCTTGGAAAGAATATAAGTATCTACTATCAGAATAACCTATTTTTTTCACTGCAAAAGTAGTAAATTTATTGCATTATATAAGGAAAGTCATATGCTGCCTACATCAGATTTTTTTTATTTCACGATGTATTGAATTGAATTTAATTGCAGAAATTAATATGGATACTTTTGTGATATTATAACCAACTTGCATTTTAATACATCCGAGTTTTATTTGGAAATTTGATGCATTTTAAAACATCTTTGGCTCATCAAAATAAAAAAATATATGTATCTTGAGAACGGCACATACTATAGTTTTATGGTATGTCTTATTCATTTTGTTGTCAAAAATTACATGCAGAACAATTATATAATTAATATATTTCACCAATTTTAATAATTTATTTTAAATTTTCATAATTTTTCGGACCACTTCGCAAAAAAGTGTTGGTTATATTTTCTCGAATTATGCCAAAATATAATCAACATTAAGATAACCTTTAAGGAACTTAACTAAAATATTTTAAGAAATTTCATCAAATAGTTTTTAACAACTGTGAAAAATCTGGTTATCTGTTCAAAATTTGAAAAAGCTTAAATATATCCAGTATAGTCCAATTTAGGGTTGGTCAGTTAATTTTATCGTCTAAAATTGCGTATTAAACAAATATTTAATTGATACATTTGAGAATATGCAGTCCTTTATTTTATATTTTGACGATTTCCGTGGGCCATTTCATAAAATAAGAGCAGAAATTTTCCCAATCGTCCCAAAATCTACTCAGCACCAATGTATTTCGCCAGCTACATCTAACAAATTTTCTTAAAATTGGTCAATTAGTTCCTTAGCTAGAGTAGATGTATATGATTTTTGCGTGCCACTTCGCAAAAAGAAGAAAGTTCTTTTTCCCTGAATCGTACCAAAAATCTAATCAGCACCAGGATAGCCTATAATGACTTACTTACCTACCAAATATCATGAAATTTGATCAATTAGTTTTTCACAGTGGATAGTTTTGTTGTAAAAAATATACATGAAAAACAAGTAATTAATTAATATATTCCAGTGATTTCAGTCAGTTTTTTCAGATTTACACGACCTTTGTGGGTCATTTCGCAAAAAATAGTTGAGAAAATTTTCAGAATTATGCCAAAATTTAATCAGCATCAGGATCACCTTCTAGAATCTCAATTACTAAAGTTTAGGAAATTTAATTGAATAGTGTTTTTAAATGCAGTAAAATACATCTTCCGTTCTTCAAAATTTAAAATTTATATAGCTCGAGAATAAACATTTACGAGAATGTTCCGAGAATACGAGAATGTTCAACAAGCATGCAATTTATACATTTGATTATACGCAGTCTTTTAATTCAGTTGTTGGCAATTTTTTCGGACTAGTTCGCAACATAAGGCAGATTATTTCCTTTCAAAACGCACCAAAACGGAGTGTAGCGCAAGAGAGACTTCGCCAAAGAGAGAGAACTTTGCGTGCGCAGATTTCGATGCGTAGAGAGGATTCTGTGTAGGGGAATATGAGAGATACGTGCGGATGCAAAGCACGTTCGCTAAAATGAATGAAAATCTGTATTCAAAAGTATATATATGTATACAAAATAAATTTTTAGTTCTGCGAATCTAGTGGCTTTATTCTGAAACCGGAAGTAGGTTTGCAAAACACAGAAGTTTCGTGAACCTACAAACACTAACTCCTGTATTCCCGATAATTCATCCCACCTCACTTCGTCAAAAAAAGCTTCTTTCATTGCTTATTTTAATTGTATTTTCAATGTTTGTTTTCGATTGCTGCTTTACATACTGAAATTAATTTTGTCTTTAATATCGGCTGTGAAGCAGCTTATTTGTTCGATTTCATATATAAAATAGTTCTCTCCATTCGTTCTAACTTTATTTATCATGAAACTATTCTTGCTCCTTCGTCTGATATTTTGCCGTATAAATGGAGTAGGCCGTTTCCTATTGCGATTTTTTGTTCCCTTATTCATTTTTGCCGTGAATTTAAGTTTAGATCAGCCCATTCTACTGTTATCTCTTTATTTAGATATATTCGTACTGATAAATATAAGGATATACTTAAATTTACTGAATCAACCTGGGATGTATACAGTCCTCATTTTATCTCCAGAGAATAATTTCAAGTTTTAAACTTGCACTGTTAGCGAAGTTACAAAGCATATTCTTTTAGCATATACGTTAATCTGAACATGCTCGTGATATTAAAAAAAATAAACTGTCTACTGATCTTTCACAATTGGTTATTAATGACTAATTTACCCCTATTTGATAAAACTTTTCTTTTAATTAATTGCAATAACCCCCGTAATATTTTACTTTCCCTCTTCAATTATATTTATTACACTATTTGTAACTTCGATCCTTTTCAAACCCTTACTCTCATCCAGCGTCTCATTCGCGATTCTATGCGTGTTAAATCCTTATACGATTTTCTGAAAATAGTACTTTGCTTCTGATGAAGCGTTTATTGATTGGCCTTATTTAGGAACATATTTTGTAAATTTAAAGTATTGTTGGCTTGTATTATTTATGTACTTATTTGTAATTTAATATCAATTTTTTTAGTATCGATTTATTCGATTTTCTATCTGCAAATTTTGTATTCGAAATTTCGGGCTGTATAAAAACTCGTGTCTGTCATTTTATTCACATTGTCACTGATTATGGACGTTATGACATCTGAGAGCGTTCTGGCATTCTAAAATGTAAATATACGTGTGCGTCATTGATGATATTTTAAATATTGACATTCTTGCTTTTTACAATGCCTTTTTATAACGCCTACTAAAATCAACTGCTGATATTTGCCCAGCCAAACCATGCTATGTCCATTGAAATACTGAGATTATTATCTTTATTCTACATATGAACTTGACCCTACAAAATTCCTGAAACTTATTTCAAATTTAATATCTTACAGCAGTACAATAAAAACCATTTTCAAATCAGACTTATTTGACCAAATTGATCTTCATACTAATTTTCACATGTAACAACGTGTAACATAATTAACAGACCTGTAATATATGAAATTATTGACAATACACTGTCACATCGATGGCAATTTCGGAAGTAAGACGACTAAATTACATCCGTGAAACAATTTCCTTGACGTATAGTACCCTATAGAAGCATTCTTATACTCACTAGATACTGCATGAGGAAATATATATCGTTAAGTATTCAAAGGAGTGTCGAAAAAAAAGAAAATTCTTCGTCAGTAGTGAAGGTAGTGTGAGTAGTACTTTTCTTTTTTCTTTGATTATTAATGTAGGGCATATAAATAAAATAAAGTGATAATGTGTGGAGGGTGGCTTGTTAATATTTTATTCCAAGGTTTGTTGAGAATAACGATCTAACCCAAAAATGTTTATCTAGTATAATACATTTAGATTGCATTCTCTAATCTAAATCATAAAATGTAGTTGCATTTTTACTTCCGTGTAAAAATCCAACTGTATCCTTTTGATGGATTTACACGGCTTGAACGTTATTAAACGATAACGAACAGTTTTTGTAATTTTAAGTGTAATGATAATTTTCTTATTGTTGATTTTTATTTTTTCAGTGTTACTCAAATGAATTGCCTCACCTACATATATCCATGACTTTGATGGAACACAAAGACAGTAACACGTTAAAATTAATACTTAAATTGTTTAATATTGAAGAAACGATACATTGAAAAGCAGAGGGTGCATTGGGTTACCAGAAAGATTGATTTTAACCAAGATTGAGTCATTACAAAAACCGTTTGTCTTTCAATTCGGGTCATTAGATAGATTGATTTTGAGCGAAATTGAGTCATTATCGATATTAACCAAAATTGGGTCATTTTAAAGATAGATGCTCATCAAGTTTGAGTTATTGGAAAGATTGATTTCCAACAAGATTGAACCATTAAGAAAATTGATTTTTAATACGATTGGGTCATTTGAGAGATTAAGTTCCAACAAGATCTTTAGAAAGAATGATTTTCAACTGAATTGAGTCGATATTGATTTTAAGAGAGATTGAATCATTCGAAAGATTGGTTTTTAACTAGTTTAAGTTATTCTAAAGTTTTATTTTCAACAAGATTGAGTCACGTAAAAATTATTTTAGAGTGTGTCCTAATGAAAAGCTAATGCTTTTCTTCCTGAATATTAAAAAGCGTTCAATGATAGAAAATACCATGTGTTGGGCACATCAATCAGATTTATTCTAGAATATATTTCTAGAAAATATTACCCTTCATTCAATTTGAAATATTTATCATTACCCAAGACACTCATACTTAGTCAATAAATATTACTATAGAATTTACCTTCAAACTACAGAATTTACAAATACGGTCAATATTTAACAGTATATTTACAGTGAAGGAATATATTTGAATAGGACAAAAAATATCTTAATAAATCTATCATAACATTTAAGGTGGATCGACATAATATTTTAATAAAGAGAGTGATGCCAATTACGAATATTTATTTCCAGTATATATTTAATTGTTAGTTAAATTAATACGATTAAATAAGCACCATAAAATATCCAGATGTTTACATCTAGTCCATGTATCACTATATCTTTAGTCACAAGCTTAAAACGCTTAGTGTAGCTTTTCTGGGATGCTTTGATAAATAGCATTTAAAGTTAAATGAGAAAAACGAAATGAGAAAATTTTCTGAATTTGAAATATTAGGTCGATAATACTTTTCGTGTATACAAAGTATAAAGTATAGTGAAAGTATTGTGATGAAGTCAAAAATTTGAATTCAATGCAATAGTATGTTTCAAGCATATATGAACTAGAATCGAGTGTTTCTGGCGTGGTGTCTGTGTGTGTGTGCCTGTTAGTGTGTGTGTCCTTGAGTTTGTTGATGTCATATCTTACGACCGAATGGAGCATTTAGAACGAAACTTAGTATAGTGGCATTTAGAAATAATAAAGTTTGAGCTTAAAGAATTTTAAAGCTTAAAAAGTAGCCCTGAATTTAAAAATGGTGCATTGCCGTTGTGAACACCCGCCATTTATTCATGTGTTGTACGGTGTTATCTGAAAATAAATATGATTGATATGCGTGTACTTACATTTACACAATCAAGAGGCATTATTGGTCAAATCAAAATTTTATTAAAATATCATTGATATTAAACTCACTCAGGATAGAAGCAGTGCCGTCATTCTTCCTTGAAATGTAATGTTAGGGACACGACAACAACAACAACAACAACTCACTCAAGATTAAATTCATCATTAATAGTAGATGCTTACAAAGCATCAGGTACCAAGTTACCAGTTACTGATTTAAAGTCAGTATTATATTATTTTCCTCAGGTACCATACATAAATGTTACGTTGTTAACTTCTGGTGCATCGCATTTGACATCGACTCTTTTTCCAGACATATTGGTATGTTCACCTGAACTTCACTGAACACGACACGTTTCTAAGAGCACTTGCTCTCTTTGGATTTTCAGGTCAACATCATAAGTCAAAGTGGCTGACTTCACATTGTCACGTCAACTCCGAAAGTCAAAAAGACAAACTTCAACTTATCAAGTCAAATTTCAAAGTGAAAGTGAAAAGTGAAGACGGAGGTACTCTGAGAGCTCCCCTTCCTGGTTCCTAATGGTTCTCAGACATCTGTTTGACCATTGACTCACAGGGAGAAGAGGGTCGTCTATGTTTCCCATTGGATAATATCGTCTAGCCCTTCAGACTTGCTTGAATCCACGAAAAAACTCACGTGCCTTGAAGTTATCATTAATTTTCTTGACCATAAATGAATATCAATCCCAAAATAATAATTGGCGTCTTCTTGTCTCATGCATGGTTTCATTCTGTCGATTAAGGCACTTTTAGAACCTAATGAATATAAGTAGAAAACTGAATGCAGCTCTAACTGAATTGAAAAATTAATATTGTTAGGTAATCTTACTTTAAAAATTCAGAATATGAATATTTAAACTATGGAGTAAGATAAACTTGTTTTTTCCTTTATCTTCTTCGTGTTTTAAACATTGAAACTAATGTAAACTTTTATAGATATATTAATTGAAGCTTAGTTGAATGACCCCATGAAGTTAAAGATACTTAGTATCTTTGCCTCCAGGGTATGACCAGTAATTGAAAAATTTAAAAATAAAACGTTTCAGATATTAATTTTTATAAATTCGGTTGTAACCCTCACAGTTATATTCTTCGGGAGCCTATCTTCATAGCCATAGGCAATTATATGTGGCATTTTCATGAATATATCTATCAGCTAACGTAAAGATGCAAATAATTGCTGAACCTGCTCGAAGAAAATTATTTGAAGGATCGGAAGCTATCTTTGCACAAAATGTAGTATATACAAAAATATTTTCAAAATAGAAACTTCGAACTAATATAGTTCGACTGAACATATGATGCACTAAACCAAAGACAACAAATCGCTGAGTAAAAGGTGCTTTAATAAAAACCATCCTTTATGACGTACACCTATTAAAAAGGCCAGAGAGCTTTCGGGTATCACCATACCCTTCATCAGTATCTAGATGAAAGTTTCCGTGCAAACAGGCTTATATACTGACCAAATCGACAGATAAAATTTGCATAAATTAACTACGGAATAATGATAAATAAATTGTACTATAAACAGGATATTTTATGGTTAAGCAATTACGAAATTACATTAAATAGTATTGTAAACAGGAAATTTCAGAATAAACCACCAGTATTAAATACAAACACAAAAACCCATATTCTCAGCACCTATTTTTAAATGTTCTCGTCTTGACCCTCTATCTAACACTTAAACCTAAAACTTTTCCCAGATTAAAGTGTCTATTCCTTTTCCGTTTGTGAATAGTATTTCTCAGGCTATTTTCTCAATCCAGCGTATTTCCCTTGAGAGAAGCCCGAAATTTGCTTACCTCCCTGTTAATTCTAATTTTGTCAATTCAATTCCCCCTCTGGAGGAGGTCAGCTTCATGTGGTTCAAGGTCATACAGGCAGAGGCCGTTTTATCATGTACCGATCTATTACTAATTTTCAAAATGGGATGAAATTTAAAAGTGAAAATACAAATAAAATAGTTTGATGTCGGCAGCACATGACTTTCCTTATATAAGGCGATTAATTTACTTTTTTAACAGTGAAAAAGTTATGAGAAGATCCACCGCACAGTGTCTGTAACGTTAAATTGTACATTTGGGACATTAAATTTTATATCCAGATGACAACATATCAAACTAATTCGTACCCAATTAACTTATATTTTACGCTACTCAAAATTAATAATTATCAATATTGATAACATCCTCAATAAGCAATATAGTCCATATATTTAAACATTTTAATAATGCATCCATTAATTAGGCGTTATTTTCATTAACTAACATCATTTTTGCAATTTTGACGATATTTTCGTCAATGTGGGGATAGATATTAAGTTGACAATATTTAAATGAGCATTTCTTATATAATAAAAGGTATGCCCATCATATGATGAAATTAAAGATGTGCAAATTATCACATCCTATTTGACGACAATTTTTATAAATTTGGCGACATTTTTATCAATTCCATAATATTTTGATTAATTTAACAACAGTTTCGTCAATTTGGCAATATTTAAAAAGTCGCCAATTTGGCGATATACCGCCAAAATTCGTCGCTAGAATTTTGCCAAGTGTTACAGATGGAATCCTATGGTAGAGCCTTATATTCTTTCCAAAATATTGAATTTTATTCAATCAGTTATCATTTTCATTAATTTAGCGACATTGTTATCAATTTGGCAACATTTTCATCAATTTGGCGACATTTAAAAGACTCACGACGTTGGCGATATTCCTCCAAATTCATCGCTAAAATTCTGTCAAGCATTATGGTCGGAGAAATAGTTTTTCTTTTAGGAGACAAACGATTACTGCGGCGTCCAAATACAAAACTATTACCCAAAGCTTGTTCCCTTATAGTAGGTTCTTATTCTTTCCAAGATATTGGATTTTCACCTATTTGTCTTCATTTTCATTGATTTAGCGTCATTTTTATCAATTTGGTGACATTTTTATCAATTTGGTGATATTGTCGTCAATTTTGCAAAATTTAAGAAACTCGCCAAGTTGGCGATATTTTGCCAAATTTGCCGCCAAAATTTCGCCGAGAATTGATTATGGATAAATAGGTCAGCCTTATAATAGCTAAATGATTAAGGGTCAAATTACAAAGCTGTAACCACCGAAAGTACCATCTCTCATGAATGGAACAAGCTAGATATACGAAAATGATGATAATAATTTTATCGAATACTATTACATATAAAATACGAACTTATTTCTCAATAGTTAATTTTTTCTATATGTGATTTTTTCATAAATTTATTTGAAAAATGTGCAATATCTCGAGAACGATTCATGATAGCTTTCTAAACTATATACCAATCGCTTTCTAATGAAAAATGACATAAGAAATGATTAGTAACATAACTTTATTAAATATTTTAATTCGTTTGCGATTTCTGAACACTTCGATTGTTTGTAAAATCAATAGGCTTCCAGTATTCACGGATTGTGATTTGTGTTCCAAATTTTGTTGGATCGCTGGTTTCGTTCGTGAGATATCATCCTCACAGACTCACTGGCACACACACACACACACACACACACACACACACACACAGACAAAGGGAGAGAGACATCACCTCCAAATGGTTGGATTCGTGTGCAGGATGCTTGAAGCGTGCTCTCCCGTCGAAAACTCAAATTCGAATTTTCGACCCCGTCACAATACTTTCCTTATACATTATACTATGTATATAAGGAAATGAATAATAATGGTTTAGATGTTCCCTTGCATATTGAAATCGGGGAACTTAATAAACTTAATTCTAATTCCGACTTAGTTATATTATCAGCTGTTAAGGCTAAACAGCCTGTTCTTTCTCATTAAGTCGATTATGTTAATTCCATGCTGAAGTGCATTGCCGAGATGGAGTGCAGTCAGGATACATCAACTTCTTCAAATTTTTGAACAAATTAAACTACATAACGTTAATCATCTCATGCATCCTATTCTTTCTAAATGTAACGGTCGACTTGTTTTTTAGAAAAAGCGTTAGATTATTTTCTTAAATCCTTTTTTAATAACCATAGTTATTCTATTAGTTCTACAGAAAATTTCATTAAAATTCTTTTTAATGCTAGTTTTGTTCCAAATAGCACTTTCCACATTTTTGGCGTTGTTTCTTTATTTCCTACTGTTCCTGTTAATAATGTTATTGAAATTATAGCCAAAAAACTTCGAAGTAAAAATCATAAAATTCCTTTTATTGACGTAATAACGTCTGCATTGAACATTGTTGCGGAGACAAATTACTTTGGCTTACGCGACAATATTTACTTGCAATCGTCTGGTGCCCCTACGAGTAGCCCTTATCTGGCATCTTTGCTCTCTGAAGCTGTTTTGTAGGAACTCGAGAAAGAGATCTTGCTTTTTTTAAAGCTTAAACGTATTCTTTGGTGCCGCTATGTTGATGATGTTGTTATAATTTGATATCATGCTTTAAATGATCTCCTTAATATTTTCGATAAAGTTATTGATTTTTACCCATCTATCAACTTTACCGTTGAGCATGAGTCTACTTTCTTTTACCGTTTTAGGGTGTTCTTATTGTCCAATAATTCATTTGGTTTTCATACCTCTATTTTTCATAAATCCACAGTCACTAACTCTTGTATCCCTAATAATCATTTAATGCTTATTTTAATTGTGCATTTAATGTTTGCTCTTGTATTTTGGCATTAACTAATAAAATTAACTTTATATTTCATCTCGGTCATGAAGGCGCTTATTCCTTTAAGATTTTTTATAACATTTTAGCTCGTATTAGTCGTAAATTTATTCAACCTAATACTAAACTAGTTGCAGTTGTTGACCTCATGTCGTATAAATCTAGTCTTCTGTATCTCCCGATGATTTTTCGTCCACTCATTCAATTTTGCCATGCATTTAAGCCTAAACCTGCTCACACGAATATTACTACTTTATTCAATCGCATTAGTACGGATAAGTTTAGGGATAAAAATTAATTTAAGAGTCATACTGGGGTGTACGTAGTACCCCTTTTAACGCCTGATAATGAATACACGTTCTATATGGTTGTACTAAACCTATTGTCGGCATCTGTTTAGCTGAACATACTCGTGACGTCAAGAATGGTAAACTTTCTACGCCTCCTGCCCAATGTGTTGTTAACGATAACTTTCAAACCTTTTTTGAAAAATCTTTTCCTTATTTAGTTGCAATATCCCTCGTAATATTCTTCTTTATGAATCCCTGTTTATTTACTTGTACCGCAACTCCATTTGTAATTTTGATCCCGTGCAGATTTTAAGTTATGCTTGGCGACTCATTTTCAACTGTATGCGTGCCAAACCTCTACATGATTATTTATGACGTTTCAATTTGATGTAATTTATACTTTGTTGAAATTTGGGAATGTTTCATTTCCTTTTTTGTATTTGTATTTAATACTGGTTTACTTTTAAATTCCCTGTTTATATACTACTTAAAGTAATTTTGTAATCGTTTAATCTTAAATTATGATTTTAATAATAAAATTATCATTATTCCGTAGTTAATTTATGCAAATTTTGTCTGCCGATTTGGTCTGTATATAAGCCTGATTGCACGGTAATTTTTTATCTAGCCACTGATAATAGGTATGGTGATATCCAAAAGCGCTCTGGCCTTTTTAATATTTGTACGTCATAAAAGATGGTTTTTATTAAATGACCTTTTAATCTACGATTTGTTGCCTTTGATTATTGAAGTTGACGTGTAACCACTTTAAATATTGAACATATGATTTTAGCATTTTCTGCCACACTCAACACTTCAAGTCATAAGAAGACTTCAAATGCATCTTTCATATTCATAGGATGGTCTTTTTTGCAAATGATACAAAAGTATTAATGTCTAATGTAATTTTTATTGGCAAACGAAAGACACAAATTTTAAACCACGAGCATGAACCATTCTTTGAAATATTACAATAATTTCAAATAGACTTATCAAAAAAATTTCATACAATTTAAAAAATATTATCTATTGTGAACTATGTTCACTTTACATATGCAATATTATGCGACGAATTTGTTAGCACCATTTTAGTGGATATAGCTTTTACCATTCAGAGTAGAAGACACTTTGTTGTTGTTGTTGTTGAGACCCAGACCGTCCGACCTACCAGAAAGGTGTAAGGTAACTGTTTGGACGGCCGGGAAGTGCCACCCAATTTAGACCGGAACCCAGTGGGGGAGGCATCCACAGGGACCATACCCTCCTTTCCCTACCACCAACCGCTCGGAAGGACTTACGGACCCACATGTTTAACGTGATCGTACTCCGCATGAACACGGCGGCAGTTGTGGCAGCGTGCAAATCCAGCGCGCAAACCACCGGGCTACCGCGCCCGAAAGTTGCCAACAGCACGCGGTGTTCCCAGGTGGTCACCCACCCAAGTACTGACCGCGCCCGATGCTGCCTGACTTCGGTGATCTAACGAGAACCGGTGTTTTCAGCACGGTACGGCCGTTGGCCCAGAAGACACTTTGTGCAATAATTTTCTATTTTGGGCCCAAAAATTAGCCGTTTATTTATATATAAGAAAAGCCCTTCTTTACGTCTGTCTGTAATTTTTGGCGATAAATTTGTGAAACTTGGTCACTAATTTGGTGAAATATCACAAACTTGGAATATTTTCTTATAATGGTGCCAAACTGCCGATAATATAGCCAAATTTGTAACGAATGTAAATTAACGAAAATGACGTAAAGACGATGATTTAATTATTAAAATATTTTGATATATGGACTATTTTGGTTATTGCGGATGATATAAAGCTGATGGATAATATTTAGATTGAGGTTGCAAATTGTTTCTTTTAAACTTATGAAGTATAACCGATATCTCAATTTCCAAACCGTACCGATAGCTCAATTTACAAATTCCTAGCAGCCAAGTACCTTAATCAAGACATTCATATCCACTTTTCATGTTGAACAATTGAATGGTTTAAGTGTGGAAACATTAGGGAATGATTACTTTTGAATTCAAATTCGGATAATGGTGAAGTACAACGACTATCTTAAATTACTTGATCCGTATGTAAATTCACTTTAGCAATCTAAAAAAAATCTGATGTGGGCAACACATGATTTTCCTTATATAATGCAATAAATTTATTACTTTTACAGTTTAAAATGTGTTATTCTTATAGTAGATACTTATATTCGTTCCAAGATATTGTCTTATTTTCAATTGGTCGTCATTTTCATTGATTTAGCGTCATTTTTATCCATTTGGCAAGATTTTCTTTAATTTAGCAACATTTAAAAATTTCGCCTGGTTGGCGATATACCTCTAAATCCGACGCCAAACTCTCGCCAAGCGTTACGAGGGTAGATATAAGTTATTCTTACTTCAGATAAATGACTATTGGAGTTCAAATATAGAATTATTACTCAAAGTATCTTTTCTCGTGAATGGAACGAGTTAGAATCCATGAGAATGATGTCACCCAATTTATCGCATGATAGTACATATGAAAAGTGATCATGTTTCTGAACAGTTAATATTTCTTTAAATTTATGAGATTTTTTCATAAATTTATTTGAAAACTGTGCAATATCTCGAGAACGGTTCATGCTAGCGTTCTAAAGTTTATGTCAATCGTTTTCCAAGAAAAAATTACATAAGAAATGTCTATTTGCGTAACTTTATTTAAGGTTTTGATTTTTTGATGATTTTTTCAAAATTTCACTCGAAAATTTAGGGGGTTCTGAAGATTCGATTGTGTTTTAAAACAATAGTCTTCTAATATTCATGGATTGTGATTTTTATACCAAATTTCATTCGAATCGCTTCGTTCGTCAGATATCGTCTCCACAGACTCACTGACACACGCACACACACACAGACATAACCTCAAAAATGTTCGATTCGTGATCAGAGATGCTTGAAACGTGCTATCCCTTCGAAAACTCGAATTCGAATTTTCGACCCCGTCACAATACTTTCCTTATGCATTATGTATATAAGGAAAGTAATATTTATTCTAGTAAAGAAATACGTCTGCATAAATATTACAGCTGGGATTCTAACAAGCGTTTCATAAAGTTACGAAATGCATGATAGAGTCATAGCTGTACGGTTGGCGATTTTAATTAGAGGTCAAGCATGAAGTTCCTCATGCTGGATCGCCAATTCTGTTAAACACATAAAATAGACAGAGTAACTCTTTATTAAAACAGAATATATTTATTTAAAGAATCGACAGAAAATGCCAAATTTGCTATAAAACACAAATTTTTCAAAACAATTTTACAAACTTTCAACTGTTTTTAAGAAGCATGATAACCAATAGAACGTACATCTCTGTCGTTCTAAAAGCAGATGCATACACACACATACACATTCAGTAGATGCAGGTAATATTTTAAATGGGGGAAAAAACATAAATTTGCATCAAATTGAAATTACCTAATATGTCATTTGCACAAGTGTTGTGACGAGATTTCATAATCTCGCAACACCTGTGTAAAAATCGCAAATTATATATTAATTATCAAGATTCTATATTTTAACATAATTTTAAACCCTGTTTTAATTCTTGTATTTTAAAATCATTATTATACAAAATGTTCTATACTAAAATGAAAGCTTTTCGCCATTTTTATTATTCTATGAAAACCGCATTCAGAGAGATGTATATTTGGCCGTTATAGTTCAAGGTTTTTATTCCCGTGTAAAGCGTATGGGGCTTGCACGAGGCCTGGTAATGTTAATGCAAGGCTTGCAATTTCAATACAATAGATTTTGGAATGAAACTTATGGAGGAGATGGAGACCTCGCGTCGAGGGTATGCTGTATCGAGGGTATGCTGTATCCTTTTCGGGACCCTGCCATAAGTTGAAGAGGGTTAAGTTGAAGAGGGTCTGTGGAGTTCTCTATTGGGCTAAAACTGCAAATAAGCTTTCTCGCAGGTCCGAATGATTCGGGGACCTGAATCCGGCTGGTTGCATAAAACGATGTTGCAAAGATTTTTTGGGGCTCTCTCTTCTGTTTGGTTGTCGACACTCACAGGTCGGCCTGGACCATTTTCAATGTTGCTCTCCTAAGAGTGCGGGAGTCGGCCCCAAGTCGATTCCGGGCCTCCGTGGGCATGCGAAGGAGAGCCGAAGAAGACTTCAACTTCGCCGAAGGACATCGAGGAACATAGACCGCTGATGATGGAGAACGAGGGACCTGAATGAAGCTGTGCTCTGGTCGGGCCTAAGCGTTTTAAATGCCTCTAGGTGAGCCAGCTGTTCTTCGAACGAGAATGTCTCGAGGGCAATACGGACGATGTATGATCCAACTTTCTTCTCTTCAACGACGAGTTTTGAGGTAAGGTGACCTCTCACTGCAACTACTCTATCTACTTTCCTGCACTTACGGAAGTGTAAATTAAGTTCTATATCTACGTAAAGTAATCTATGACTTCCGTCTGATTATTATATCTGCAGATCACCTTAATTCAAGTAATGTTAATATCCTGTTTTTCTAAATTTACTAAGTATATCGTATCTCTGAGTGCGGGGTTTTCTGTGTTTTAAGACCATACCTTAATTATTATATTCTCATGTGTTGCTGCCTTGCCGCTTTCATTTATGCTGTTGAAAGCTTATTATTATCATTGGTTTAATTTCGTGGCAGCAGTTAAATTAGCTCGATCCTGAGTCCAGTGTACTGTACAGTGCTACAGATATCAAATGTTGAGCTGAAAGCTATTCAGTTTATCATCTTATTTTCTGCCTTCTTAATTACGTTGCTAAATAAAAGAGATTATATTTATATCCAAACACCCGTGTGGTTATTTAACGTCTTGTCTCTTGAGGTTGTGCCTTTAATTGCGCCTTACAGGGTAAGGGTTTGGTTTTTTTCAAAGTGTACTTTATTTGTGCAGCAGGTCATTCAAGATATTCCTGGACGAGAGTCTTTCTAAATGATCCTGGGTTGTGCTTAATACATTCACGGCTCAGCATATTTGCATCTACCAATTAATTTCATATTGCATATAACATGCTTGGTGCTTGGCACCGTGATTCCACTATACGTATTTTCCATCGCCACACTAAAACTGCATGACACAAGTAAGCATTAGAAATAATAATATTATGTAACAAGAAAGATCAATCATTGATTATGAAACACTTTCCAACTCCAATGCAATTTTATTTAAACATCTCTAAAATGCAATACATACCAAGTAATATTTTAAAACTTATCACAATACTACATTAATTTATTATATTTCAAAACTTAAACCGTAAAAAAAATGAACTTCATTCAAATGACGGCATTGAAATATAAATTGTCTGGTTTAAACATCTCTAAAATGCGATACATTCCTCGGTAATATTTTTAAAATCATCATAATACTACAAAAATTTATTATATTTGAAAACTTCATCGAAAACAACTGACATTCATTCAAATGACGTCATAAAAAAAATAACACGCCTGGCTCTCTCTATAAAAGCAACATTTCATTCATAATGTAGATATGAATTCAGATACCTAATGATAAAACATGAGGTAATACACAAGTACACAATAAGTAAATTGGAGTCTTTGTATTACCTTACCTGACCATCATCCACACATTTCCAACAGGCATTCCTATTAATCCAAATTCGGAAACTAAGACTTGATCTAAAATCTCCTTCTTTTTTTTTCCTTTTAGAAAAAAGCTAAAGATGCGGCAGCGTATGTGACGGAATTTTGAAAAATTTAATAGATTTTTTAATATTTGTAAGAAACGAAGATAGAAAAAAAATCTCCTGGGGGCAGCACATGACTTTCTTTAAATAATGCAATGAATTAATTACTTTTAGAGAAAAAAAAATAGATTATTCTTATAGTAAATTCTTATATTCTTTTCAAAATATGGAATGTTCGTCAATTAGCCGTCCTTTCCATTGATTTAGTGTCATTTTTACCTATTTAGCCAGATTTTCGTTAATTTGGCAATATTTAAAAAGTCGCCAAATTGGCGACATTCTGCCCATTCTGCCCACATTTGCCCCCAAATCTCGCCAAGCGTTATGGACGGAGAAATAAGTTATTCTTATAGCAGCTAAATGGCTATTGGATTCCAAATACAAAAGTATTTCCCAAAGTATCTTTTTTCATGAATGGAACGAGCTAGACCCCAAGAATGTTGTCACCAAATTTATAGCATGATAGTATATATGAGATGTGGACATATTTCTCAACAGTTAATATTTTTTTAATTTATCGAATTTTTTGATAAATTTATTTGTAAAATGCGCAATATCTCAAGAGCGGTTCATGCTAGAGTTCTAAAATTTATGTCAATAATTTTCTATGAAAAAATTACATAAGAAATGTCTATTTGCGTAACGTTATTAAAGAAATTGATTCTTTGATGACTTTTCAAAATTTCAACCAAAAAATTAGGGGGTTCTGAACATTCCATTGTGTTTAAAAGCAATTGGCTTCCAGTATTTACGGATTGTAATTTTTACGCAAAATGTCATTCGAATCGCTCCATTCGTTCCTGAGATATCGTCTCCAGAGTTTCACTGACACACACATACAGACACAGACCTCACCTAAAAAATGTTCGATCCGTGATCAGGGATGCTTGAAAGTGCTCTCCCGTCGAAAACTCGAATTCAAATTTTCGATACTTGTCATAATACTGCAATTATACATTATACTATTATATAAGGAAAGTTATGAAGTAAAAACAAATTAAAAGAAAAGTAAGGAAAATGAGCTCTTTGGGGAAAAGACTATATTCTCCTCCCGAAAAGTCAGGTTTGTCTCTGCATTTTTACTTTCACATACATAGTATTGGAAAGTATTATTTTCACGAAAATTTTTAATTTTAAGATTTTGATGTCAATATATGTTTAAATTTAGTGCTGCATATTTATATTCAGTGCTGCATCCTTCATAAAACCGGTTTTGCTTTGCATATTATCTGTGTATCTAAATTCTGTGTCAGGCAATGACAATATTTTTTATTTTAAATAATCGCAAAACTTTAAATATTTCTATATCAAAGTCTAATTTTAATACTATAGTAGTATAACATGCCGGATGTAAATTAATCAAGCGATTGTCAGATATATACAGCGATTGTATAAAAAGTTCTGAATTTCATTCGCGAAAAATTATTTAGCTCTGGAGTTTGAAATATAATTGATATGAATGGTGTATTCATTGAAATGCATTAAAAGGCAAACGATATATATTTCTATGACAACTTATGAATAACTATCATTTTGTGCAACTAGCCCTGACTTTTTCGGTGAATTTTGAAGTGTTCAAGTATAATAAATTATTGTAGTACTTGTGAGGCCAGAATATGTCCTCACATGAGGCATGTTTATTGCAGTATTTATGGTGGCCAGAACACCGAACAAAGCGTGCAGACTGGCTGGAACCGAAGTTTACAACAACTTGAACTTTTAGGTCAAATACAATAAATTTGAGTGTCCAAGGCCAAAGGGGGGCTGAAAGGGGCCTTGATAAATGTCAAGTGATGCCATTGGGTTCAGAAGAACCAATGAGCAGCAAGGAGAAGAAGGGTGGAGCTCCCCCCCCCCCCCCCGCCGAAGGAACCAAGACTTCGATACAAAAATGTTGAGTATAACGAACTCGGATCCAGAATGTGGTGGTAGAAGTAACTTTGATACGAAATGTTGCAGAAGTAAGTCTGACACGAAATGTGTTGTTGAAAGAAGTTTATTTCGAGGTGTTGTTGCAGCAGGTTTTAGCAGTTGACTATAAGTACGAGATGCAAGCCACACACGAAAGAGTTGTGGTCGTACAGTCAGCAATAAGACGGATGCAAGCCTCAGCGTGATGAGCCGAAGATTAAACTGTAAGGTATGTGCTCATTTCCCCGGTCCTAGACAATTTAGAAATCTAACTAACTGGTCACATATCCCCCATAACTAAAATATTAAATGAAAATTGATAATTATTGATAGTTGATAATTATGATAAATTGTTGTAGTGATAAATTGATGTTGTTAATAAAGGATATTTGTTTAAGTTTTAAACAGGCTAATCTTTTAAGATTAATTAAGAATTCTTTTCAGGACTTACACAAAAGGTAAAACAATTGGAGGGTTATTGCGGCACAACAACGAGCGATGTACGTTTAAATATATAATTCCACGTTATGAGTTCAACGGCCATATAATTAATGTTAATTTTAATGTTTATGGTAACTTTAAGTTACCTTTTATTTTCCACGTCCCACATTTGGTTACCGTGACGCTTTTGTGTAAGTCATAAATTTAAAGGAAAATTTTAATGAATGATACTGAAGTGAATAAAAATAATTTAAATAAAGAAATGAATGAAAATTTTTGGGGAGCATATGTTGACCAGATATTTTGCATTGGTAAAAAAAAATATGCACAATCACTTTGAAAATGAAAAATCTTTTGAATATATTATAATTGAAAATAATGTGTGAAAAATTTATGATATGTTAAGAATATTTTGTTGCATGAAGTATTTTATGTGCAGTATAATTTTAAGTGTATTCATGTATTTAGATTAAGTTAGAAAATTTTGGAAGGGATAATTTTGTGTTAAATGCCTCAAAGGAATACTAGAAATTCGAGACGTCAAATGTCTCCCGATAGGTCACAAATAAGAATAAGTGAAAATCAGAGAACAAGAATGGAAAACTTTAATTTAATAAATCTGTTACCTCTGTTTAATGGAAAAGATAATGAGGACATTGAATTTTTTTTTACGCAGTTCGAAAATATAGCAGGTATGGCTGAGTGGTCAGAAGAGAATAAAGTTATAATTTTAAAAACTAGATTGAAGGAAAAAGCGTTAGAATTTCTGACAAAAAAAAGGGAATTGCAGAATTCAAACAACATGGGAGAAGTTAAACAAATTTTGATTAAACAATTTAAGCCATCTGTAACTATGCTTCAAAGGCAAATAAATTTAAATAAAATTAGAATGACGCCAGGCATGAAAGTTGCTGAGCTAGCGTTAAATATTTCTAATGCAACAAATGATTTTGTAGGAAATAACTCAACTAATGAAATGTTTGAAATTAGAAATAATATAATGTTAGTTAAATTTTTAGAAACTTTAAGAGGAGATATTGCTTTTGAAATAAAAAAAATAAATATTACTAATTTTGATAAAGCAGTTGAATTCGCAGAAAATCTGGAGAAAATTATGGAGGAGGAGTGTGACCGTTCGGAAATCAATGCAGTGTATCGCAAGGAGAATAATGCTAGAAAAGTTAATGGTAATCAACGGGGAATACAGGAAAAATCACAAAATGAAAATGTATATTGCATAGGATGCGGGAAAAGAGGTCATTATTTTTCTACGTGTTGGCATAATCAAAACGGACAAAATTATTATGGGGAAAATAAATATGGGAGTCAAAATATAAGAAATGGGCAAAGAAATGGTTTTCGTAACACTCAAAATAGCGGATTCAGAGAACGAAAGGATAGTCGGTCAAATACCCAAACTATTCCGAAAGAAAGCAGTCAAAATCGCGGGTCTTTAAACTAAGAGAGGGACTTTGGCCAAGTCAAAATTTAATAAATAGACCAAAGTCCCAATCGAAAGAAGAAAAATTGCAAACGCGAAACGAGGTTTTGAGTTTTAATGAAAACGCAAATGAAATGCAAAATGATAAAAGGGAGGGTCGCACGCGAAGCCCAGGTCCCAATTTACAGTTAAATATAATTGAAGCAAATCAACATAATGAAAATGAAAGTCAAAATAACAATAAAAATATAAATAATATTGAAAGCATGCAAAAATTCACCCATGTTTCTTGCATGAGAGATCCGATTCTTGATTCTATTGTAGAGTCGTTGGCACGGCCCGGATGGGTCCGCTTCGATGAAGAATTCGTTAAAAGTCTAAAAAGTGAGGCAAATATCAATAAAAAGAATATTAAGGAAAATACAGGAGTTAAAGAAATTAATAAAAATGAAAATGAGGCGTGCAATGCAAAAATAAATTTTAATGATGAGCACAAAAATGAAGTTAACTCAAAATCGACTCAGATCGAGAATAAAAAGTTTGATAAAATTAATGAAACCAGTTGTAAATTTTCACAAATTGATTCACAAAATATTAAAGGTAGCCATGTTAATGACTGTACTTCTTCAAATAATGAAAATAATAAAAATATTGATACAGAAAATAATTTTAAAATTGTTACGAAGTCGAAAAATCCAATTGTCACACATGATGAAGTTAAAAGTATATTTGAATTTAATGGAAATAATAAAAATAAGTATCATGACAGTAAAAAAATTGCACAGGTCGATGAGGCCAATTTTCCTAAAAATGGAAAGGTTAGTGAGTTTGCTAAAAAAAAATGTGGTAATGAAGAGTCAAATCTTGACGACGAAGTCTATGTCACGCTCACACGCAGGATAGCTTTGCAACAAGGTCAGTTGATTGCAGAACAATTCGACATAAGTCAGGAAATTCCGGATAAGGAGGTTATCTTTATCCCCACAAAACACGCAAAATTACTATTTCCATTTGGTGCAATTCGAACTGAAATAAAAAATAACAAAATTCATATTGTAATTAGTAATCAAAAGAAGGTTAAAATTACGTTAAATCAAAATATGCGAGTAGGAGTGATTAAAAATTTCAAAACAATTACTAATGAAGAAATGCAAATCGGAGATACCGTATTTTTGAAAGAGGAAAATAAACCAAATATGTTTCAAGATAGATTTCAAGGACCGTTTCGGATAATTGAAATTGGAAAAGCAAATATATTGACCATTAGAAATAAATATAACATGAAAGATGAACCAATTAAAATTCACGCTACCCAATGTTATATCGAACAAAATGTACAAAGTGCGAAAGAATTGATGGAAAAATATGATATGGACAGTGAAATCGATGATATTCACGCAAAAAAATGTCATATAGCACAAAAGTTACAAAGTGAAAATAAATATAACGGTAACGGTGAAATAATTGAGATTCAATCAAAAAATTGTTATTCTGTACAAAGTGTACATATTGAAAATGTTCAAAATATAAATGAGAATATTCAGCATGGAAGCGAAAATACGGATATCAAAATTATGCAAAATCAAAAAGGTGATAAAAATTTTGAAAATATTGATCATGAAATTATGCAAAATGAAAATGTTAAAATTCAAAGGGTACATAATGCAAATGAAAGTAAAAGGTTTGAAGAAATGCAAAGTCAAAATCAAAATCATAATGATAAAAATACTCAAATTGTTAATTTTCAAGAAAAACAGAATGAAATTCTTAATTGTCAAGAAATACAAAATGAAAGTCAAAGTCATGATAATGCAAATACTCAAAATTCTCTTGAAAATAAAATAATGGATGAGTTGAATGATGAAAATAAAAATTTTCAACAAACACAAAATTCAAATGTTTGTAAAAATGTTCAAAATGAAAATAATAAAATAATAAGGGATGCTAATGACAATGATAATGAAGGTAATGATATTCTAAAAGTAGATTCAGAAATAATTGAAAGTCAAACCAAATATAAAGAGTATGTTAGGCAGAAATTAAAGTTACTAAATGAAATACATATGTATAACACAAATGAAATTGAAAATATTCATGAACATAGGGAGAGAAAGCTTGGTCAAAAATGTTTAAAGAAATCAAGAAATTTTAAAAATTCAAATTTTGCTGATGATTGGTACCTGAAGAATTGCAAAATGAGAAAGAGATAAGAATAACAAATCAAAAATGAATTAAAGGTAAATGATCTGGAATTGAAAATATTTTCAAAATGAAAAAATGGATAATGATATGAATTTAAAAAAAAAAAAAAGCAATGAGGAAGGAATTGTTTAAGAATGAAAGTGGCATTAATTTCTAAGGAAAATATGAATAATCATGGAATGATTTAAAAATGAACTTGGTATAATTTTACAAAAATTGATAATGAGTGTACAAATGGTTCTTTTTCAAAAAATAATATTATATCATAATTTATAATGTTAACTCAAATGTACATGTGATCAAAAATTTATGCAGAGATTAATTTATGCAAATAAATCTACAAAATGAAAGGTAAAATCAAAATATGTTACCTAATTGGGTAGATATAAGGTCTGTAAACAAATACAGGCAAGGGCAATGTTGTGCAGGCAGTCCAGTCAAATACTTCATTGTTCAGGATAAGTCAAATACTTCATTGTTCAAAGGCAAAAATCTTCTGAGGGAAGAGAGGTCTCTTGAGGGAGAGTCTTGAAGCTTAAAAATTGAATGACAGATTTAAGTAAAATGAAAAAATAAGTAATGAGCTGAAAGTAAGAATGTTAGAGATTAGGCATAAATGATATAAATTTTATGTCAAAAAAAGTAAATAAAGGCATAAATAATTGAAAATTTTAAATCAATTGAATTTAAAATGTTAAATTATGAACAGTTAAAATAGCTGTAAATAGCTCGTTGCAATAAAGCAATCGAGGACACGATATCTCGTGTAGGAAGGGTCAAAAGTGAAAAATGCATTGAAAATGATTAGGTAATAAGAATGTTTGAGGAAGAATATAAATTTGATAGGCAATTTAAGTAACTAAATTAATCCTGAAATGAAAGGATAAATGTAAATAAATTTAGTTAAAATTTTGTTTAGTGAAGAAATGAATAATTGCACAGAAGGTGTTAAAAAAGGGTTGAAATAAAAAAAAAAAAATAAGTGAAGAATTTTGAGTGCGAAATAAAGCATTTTTGTTGTTTAATTCCATCGTAAGGAAAGGTTGCGATAATCATGTGTGTATAAATAAATTATGGATATGAAAATAAAATGTAAATAAATATGGTAATGAAAATAAAATGTAGGTATTGTTGAGGAAAATTGTACGATAATAAATAAATGTGAAATACATATATAATGAATATAAATAAATACGGAATGAATAAATGAATGTAAAATAATAGGGCACTCAGATGTCAGTGGGGAATGTAAATGAAATAGTAGAGTTATCGATGAGATACTGTAGCAATTGTGAAAGGTATTTGTAAATATTAAATTGTGTGAAAAATATAATCTGAATAAGGTGTTGAGAAATTTTATGAAAGAAATAAAATAAATTAGGATGAAATAAATGTCACATATGTAAATACATAAATCATAATATGTATTACGGCGATAAAGGGGTTAGCCGCAGCTAACAAAATGTCAAAATAAATAATTAGATAATAATGTGTGAGATAGAATGAGAAACAATCGCGCATATAAATGGTTATAAATGTCAGGTATTCAAAGTCATAAGGATTAAAATAAATTGAAATACATAAATATGATAATTTTTATAGAGTAAAAAAAAAAAAAATTTATACGGTGAGTAAATAAATTCGCGTTCAAAAAGGATAAGTAAATAAAAAGGATTTCAATTGTTAAAAATATTAAGTCAAAATTTTCAATTAGGTAAATAAAGGGTTTTTTAGACAAGAAAATAAAGTCTTAAGTGTGTTTAAAAAGATGAAATAATTTTATATAAAATATAAAAGTTATGAAAGTATTAAGCAAGGAGTTAAAATAAATAAAATTTAAACAAACTATATCAAAAACTTTAAAAGTTTAAAATTAAATTTAAAAATTAAAAAAAAAAATTAAATTTCAAAAAAAAAAAAAACTTTTCAATTTTTTTTTTAACTTCAAAGTCTTATGAAAGGCATGGAGAAAACAAAATTAAATAAGAGAGAATATCAACATCAAATGGAAAGGTAAAATTTAAATAATAAATAATACAATAATATAATGTTAAATTTTACATGAAGTCAGTATATAGAAGATACCATTAAGATGGTTTTGATATTAATACAAGCCACCTCAAAGGAACCTAATATATAATATTTAAAGAAGGGAGCTTTTTTAAGTTCAGTTTAAAAAAAAAAAAAGAGAGAGCTTTACAGTGCTGAAATAATGTACGAGCCCATCTGCAACATGCAAGTATACATGGTTCATTAGCAGATAGGAATAAATAATATAATTAAATTGATGAACAGGTTTATATTTAAAAAGAATAAGTCGACGTTTATAGAACACGCCGAATGGGTAATAAAATTTTTACAATACTTTGTTACAAGCGCCTTTAAAAAGCTGTTTCTGTTAGCCCGCTTGAATTCGCGCACCACGTTGTCCATTTCAACGTCTTCAAACTGCATTGCTTTGTCATAGCAAGAGGAGTTGAGTTGGGGCGTTACTGCTAATCACCATTCAAAAAAGCGATTAAAATAGATAGGAATCTTTGTCGAGGGTCTCTTTTGCAGACTGGTCACTGTTCCGAAGTTCGGAAAGGGAATTTGAACGCAGTGTCCGGTTCGCACTTCCGGTATCGTAGCTTTTAAGAAAAGAAGGGGTTCTTCTAATGACCTTTTCAAAGTAATCAATCAGTACCTGTCACAAATCAGGGGTTGTTGTTGTTTGTTGACATTCTGGGACAAGATGGCCCATTAAAGGGAAATGTCTAAATGTGTCATTCCCAGTGGAAAAGTTAAAGTTACTGACTTATGTGAAAACTATATTTTAATGGCTAATGTAAAAAAAAAAAAAATATGTGATTGTATTAATAAGTATGTACCAGTATCAAGGTTCAGCAAAAATGTTATATATGTGATAAAGTTATCAATTTTAGAAAAATATTTGATGAAGTATGTAAAGAATTGTGTTCAAAAAAATAATAATGTGTGATTTGTAAAAAAAAAAAAAGTGTTTAATGATGTTAATAATATAAGAGAAGATAGTAGTGTGTGACATTTCAAAGTGAATGTGCATATGTTTAAAAGTCTTTTAAATACTCAAAATTTAATTTAGCTTCAATTGAAAGCTGGACCTGGTAAAGTTCATGAGTACGTAACTTTTGTTTATTTTGTGTATATTAGGTGTGCAAAAAACTTTTCTGTTACAGCAAGACTGTTGAACTTTTCTGGACGGACGTTGTCCAAAAGAAAGTGAGAAATGCCAATTACAGAGTTGCAAGTGCATCGAACTTTTGTTTCGAACTCTGATTGTTTAAATTTTTTTTTGTTCTTTTTTTTTTCTGTTTGTGGGGAGATATGTGAGGCCAGAATATGTCCTCACATGAGGCATGTTTATTGCAGTATTTATGGTGGCCAGAACACCGAACAAAGCGTGCAGACTGGCTGGCACCGAATTTTACAACAACTTGAACTTTTAGGTCAAATACAATAAATTTGAGTGTCCCATGCCAAAGGGGGCTGAAAGAGCCCTTGGTTAATGTCAAGTGATGCCATTGGGTTCAGAAGAACCAATGAGCAGCAAGGAGAAGAAGGGTGGAGCTACCCCCCCCCTCCCCCCCCCCCTCCCCCCCCCCCCCCCGCCGAAGGAACCAAGACTTCGATACAAAAATGTTGAGTATAACGAACTCGGATCCAGAATGTGGTGGTAGAAGTAACTTTGATACGAAATGTTGCAGAAGTAAGTCTGACACGAAATGTGTTGTTGAAAGAAGTTTATTTCGAGGTGTTGTTGCAGCAGGTTTTAGCAGTTGACTATAAGTACGAGATGCAAGCCACACACGAAAGAGTTGTGGTCGTACAGTCAGCAATAAGACGGATGCAAGCCTCAGCGTGATGAGCCGAAGATTAAACTGTAAGGTATGTGCTCATTTCCCCGGTCCTAGACAATTTAGAAATCTAACTAACTGGTCACATATCCCCCATAACTAAAATATTAAATGAAAATTGATAATTATTGATAGTTGATAATTATGATAAATTGTTGTAGTGATAAATTGATGTTGTTAATAAAGGATATTTGTTTAAGTTTTAAACAGGCTAATCTTTTAAGATTAATTAATAATTCTTTTCAGGACTTACACAAAAGGTAAAACAATTGGAGGGTTATTGCGGCACAACAACGAGCGATGTACGTTTAAATATATAATTCCACGTTATGAGTTCAACGGCCATATAATTAATGTTAATTTTAATGTTTATGGTAACTTTAAGTTACCTTTTATTTTCCACGTCCCACAGTACTGTAATAATTTTTAAAATATCAGCACTGAATGTATTGCATTTTCGAGATGTTTAAATAAAATTGTATTCGGTTGGAAAGTGTTTCATGATCAATGATTTATGTATATTTGACCTTTCTGCTTAACATGGCAGCACAGGACGAAATTTGACATAATCACGTATAAAAGGGTTATTTATGGCTCAATGATCAACAATATTTATAGTTTCAAGAATTGTTGTGAAAAATAACCGAGATAAATTGTATTTATTCTTGGCGTCGTTAGTCTCTCGGAGTTCCACTCCTTTGGAGGGGGGAGGGGTACATTGTCAAATATGGTATCAATTGAAAGTTTTTTTAACCCCTTTAACGCTAAGAATGACTATAATTAATAAGGAGAATTAAATGAAAAACTTTAAATAAAGATATAAAAACTCACAACAACCGGAAATACATATAATTATATGAAAATTATATGTGTTCAAATGGCCAAGGAATAATGTGGTAAGTGGAATAATTTTTCGATGACAGTTACATATTGCCACGATAATTGTTTATATTGCCAGTATAACTGTTTCGTATTGCCACTATAATTGTTACAGTAATTGTCCATGAAGAGCTAACTTAAAAATATTAATTTAGATTATTTATATTAAAATGGAAGAAAAGTTCATTCTATAACACCACAATCTGAAATATTAAAATTAAAATATTTTTGAGTATTCTCAATAAAACCCGGTAATATTATAAAATTGCATAGTTGATAATAAATGCTTTCGCTGAATGGAAGAAAAGCTAATTTCTCATTCTGTGTTTCCATTCCAAAAAACTGCACTGAAAAAGTTCGCAGTTAATTTAAATTGGTGAATAAACACATCACCGGTTAACATGCTCCAACACTTTGTCGGGGCATGGAAATCCGATAGGTAGACTTTCTATAATTTCGCCAATGTTAATGTAGAACAAATCTTTTACTTAGCTGTTTTGTAATGACTTTTACGGGCCTAACCCGCGCTCGTAATTAGACAAATAATGTTTTCACAACCGGCACGCTTTTAAATACAACATTTTAAACAAACATGATTATTTGAATGTTCTACAATATCTGAATGAAGTTCTCGCATAAAATAACAACATTTTGGCGTGACTTTTAACAAAAGAGTATTTTCATGTTTTAAATGCACTTTATATTTTTACAATATTCGTAATGTGCATTAAAACTTTAACTATTTCTTTATTTTTATTTTTAATATATATTTAAAACGTTTTAATATTTACCAGCTGCGGTGCTTTAAGTTATCGGTTACGTTTTGAAACTGTCACATTTTAAGAATGAAACTAATTTTTCTAGCAGACATAAAATAGACACTGCCAGCGATAGATATAACTAAATCATAAAATGGACAAGAACGACCAATTTTGCATAAAACATTGATTATGAAGCACTTTCCAACTGAAATGTAATATTATTTTAACATCTGCAAAATGCGATGCATTCAGCGGTGATAACTTTTTAATTATCACAGAACTACTAGAATTTATTTTACTTGAATACTTAAAACTTCATCGAAAAAAAATAAATTTTATTCAAATGACGTCATCGAAATATAAATCTGGCTCTCTATGTAAAAGTAGTGCATATTTCATTCATACACTTTCATTCCAGACTCCAGTGTTAAATAATTTTGCTTCAAAATATTTCATCAATTTGTATACAACTGATCTTGCAATCACTTGCTTACAATCCGCATCCATTAAAATTAGGATTCGTTGTAGAAATTATCACGGTTTGATCATTTAAAATTGAAAATATTGTAATTGCGTTGGCGCATAATATAGATGCACAGAAATTACACAAAGAGAAAACGGTTTTAGGACGGATGCAACATAAATATAAATTTAAAAGAACTTTAAAAATCACTATATTTACTCTGGGGAAAAATATGGATACCATATTTTATTTTGCAGTTAGTCAAGTGATCACTTCATATTATATGGGTGTAATTATTATTTTATTATTTATTTAAAAAACTACCTACCATATTTTGCTGGGGATAGGGGAGAAATTAGGACGTAACTGACAGACATAATAACCAAACGTTATGCAAATCTCACAACTTCAGCAGGGTCTGGAATTTCAAAAAATCTTGGATAATTATTATATAAATGTATATTTGGATGAGTTCAGCGATTTTATCGAAACAGATAATTGGCAATTAATAACTTAGTTTATCAATATTTAAAATATAAAAATTATATAATCTCCCACGGAAAAAAATGCATCAAAAGAAAAATGAAAACAAAAATGAAATTACTCAATCAGTAAGACATCCTAAAAATTGACTGCTTGAGTTAAGATACCGCTGTGAAACAATGTATTGCTCATCAAACACTGGAAAAATTGCGTAATGCTATATTTACTTATTCAGCATAATACTCATGTCTTGACAACAAAGTATATGTTCTTTTGTAACATTGCATTAGGTGGTTAGAAGAGTTATTTTGGACAGAATGGAATAGAAATTTCGCTGGTAATTGCAAATATATTTAAGTCGAATACTATGGTTATTGAACCATTTTCAACAGCTTTAGTGGATTATTTTTTGGTTTATATGATTATTTAAGTCTTCCACAGATAGAAAATGAAATACTCATAAAAATAAACTGCGATTTTTTAAATAATATTTTTAATAATAGTCGGAATCACCCCCTACTCTCTACGCAAAGGTGGTCATACATCAAACGCCCGAAAGCCTGTTTTAGGGGTGGGAGGAGATTTGACTTTTTTGACGTCACAATGATAGAAGCAGAGAGAACGAGATAAGGATTCTATGGAAATTGCAGGATTTATTTTGGCAAATAATTCTGTTATTTTTAACAATTTACAACATTGTTGAAAAGTGTTCATGACTTTGTTCATTCTGTCTGTCCGTCCACATGATAACTGCCCTAAAAATGACTTTATTGTGAAATTTTATTATGTTGTTGAGACGGTCTGTGGGATATCTGAGAATGAAAATAAATAATATTACCCAATTACTTTTATTTTTTTCCCGGGATGTGTAAAGATCATGATTTTTAAAAATCAATTAAAATTATACTTAGTGCTGCATCCTTCATAAAACAGTTTAATTTTGCATATTATCTGCGCATATAAATTCTGTCCCACGCAATTACAATATTTTTTTAATTTATATAATCGCTAAACATTTAATATTTCTACATTGAATCCTAATTTTAATACTGTAGTACTATGACATGCAGAATGTAAACAAAACAAGCGACTATAATATTAGTTGTATAAGAATTGCTGAATTTCATTCACGAAAAATATTTAACTCTGGAGTCTGAAATATAAGTGATATGAATAATGCCTTCATTGAAATTCATTCACAAGCAAACAATATATATTTCTATGACATATTCTGAATAGAGATCATTTCGTGTAACTAGCATAGTCTTTTTCGATGACTTTTGGAGTATAATAAATTGTTGTAGCACTGTAATGATTTTTAAAATATCAGCGCTGAATGCATCGCATTTTCCGAAATGTTTACATAAAATTGTATTTCAGTGTGGAAAGTGTTTCATAAGCAATGATTTATGTATATCTGACCTTTTTTGTTTAACAAAGCAGCACAGAACGAAATTTGATATAATCACATATAAAAGGGTTATTTATGGCTCAATGATCAAGAAATTTTATAGTTTCAATAATTGTTGTGAAAAATAACCGCGATAAATTTCACTTATTCGTGACGTCATTAGCCTGTCGGAGGACAAGTTCCACTCCCTCAGGGTGTACATTGTCAAATATGGAATAATTTGAAGGTTTTTTAAGCCCTTTGATGTTAAGAATAACTATAATTAATAAGAGGAATTAAATGTAATTGAACTTTAAATAAAGATAAAAACTGACTTTAACCAGATATACATATAGTCATATGAAAATTTTGTAAACATGTCTGGGTGTAAATCCTTCCGATTATTCAAAATTCTGTCCAGGTTAAATATTTGATATCTTTTGAATTTTCATTAACTTTACATATATCAATCAGTATATTTTATCATAAAAATGTTTAACCCTTGTTTTCCATTATAATGTGACTATTTCTGTTGAGTTGCACAATTTGCATTTATTGAAAATTTGAAGAGCCACTAAAAATCAGTGATTATTTTAAATAAATAAGAAAGACAGATGTACATTTTTACTTTCCTTATATACATAATGTATAAGGAAAGTATTGTGACAGGTTGGAAAATTCGAAATCGAGTTTTCGACGGGAGAGCACATTTCAAGCATCCCTGATCACGAATCAAACATTTTTGAGGTGATGTCTGTGTGTTTGTGTGTGTGAAAATATGTGTGTGTGTGAAAGTATGCTTGTGTGTCAGTGAGTCTGTGGAGACGATAACTGACGAACGAATGGACCGATTCGAAAGAAATTTGGAAGCCGATTTTTTTTATACGGATTCGAATGCACAAAACTCCCCAAAAATTTCGAGTGAAATTTGAAAAAATCGTTAAAAAATCAAAACCGCTAATAAAGTTACGCAAATAGTTATTTCTTATGTAATTTTTCATTAAAAAACGATTGACGTACATTTTAGAACGCTAACATGAACCTTTCTCGAGAGATTGCACATTTAAAAAAAAATGATCAAAAAGTCATTAAAATTAAAAAAAATAGTTCTTTTGAGTAACATGTTCACTTTTCATATGTAATATCATGCAATTAATTGGGTGATATTATTCTCGTGGATCTAGCTCGTCCCATTCATGAAAAAGATACTTTGAGTAATACTTTTGTATTTGAACGCCAATAGTCATTTACCTGCTCTAAGAATAACTTATTTTTTCCTCCATACAACCAAATGCATAAAAATGACGCTAAATTAAATGAATAACGACTCATTCATGATGACGACATGGAAAATACGACCCATTGACGAAAATTCAATAATATTGGAAAGAATATAAATAACTACTATAAAAATAATTGATTTTTTTTTACTGTAAAAATAATAAATTCATTGCATTATATAAGGAAAGTAATGTGCTGCCCACATCAGATTTTTTAGCATACAATGTCACATGAAATCACTATTTTCGCAAGTGCTCAAATGACCAAAGAAAAATGTGGTAATTGAAATATTTTTGGGATGAGGATTACATATTGCCACTATAATTGTTTATATTGCCGCTATAATTGTTTCATATAGCCATTATAATTGTTTATATTGCCGCTATAATTGTTTCATATAGCCACTATAATTGTTACAATATTTGCCCATGAAGACCTACCTTAAAAATATGAATCTAGATTATTTATATTAAAATGGATAAGTTTATTCTATAACACCACAATGTATTATATTAGGTAATATTGAAATTAAAATAATTTGCGTACTCTCCATATAAACCGGCAATATTATAAAATTGTGTATTTTATAATAAATGCTTTCGCTTAACCAGAAAGATATTACCTGCTGATCTAGTTATTCCAGAAAACTGCAGTGAAGCAGTACGCATTTAATTTGGTGAACAAATTACCGATGATAGTGGTCCAGAAATCGTTTGCTATTTACAGAAAAACACGTTGCTGGGCATGAAAATCCGATAAGTAGGCTTTCTATAATTTTTATTAATATCAATACAGATCAATTGCCTTTTGCTTCGCTGTTTTGTAAACACTTTTGTTAAGACTTTACGGGTCGAACCAGCGTTCTTAATTTTGACAAATAATTGTATCATAACTAGCACACTTAAAAATTAAAGTAATAATTACACCCATATAGTATGAAGAGATCACGTGACGCACCTCAAAATAAAATATGGTATCCATCTTTTTTCCCAGAGTAAAAATAATGATTTTAAAAGTTCTTTTAAATTTATATTTAATGTTGCATCCTTCCTAAAACCGTTTCCGTTTTGTGTAATTTCTGTACATCTATAATATGCGCCAACGCAATTACAATATTTAACTTGGCGACTTTTTTAAATGTTGCTTAAATAACGAAAACTCGTCAAGTGGATAAAAGTGACATCTAAATTAAATGAATGAGTACTCATTTATTGTGACGATATGGAAAATATGACTCATTGACCAAAATTCAATAATATTGGAAAGAATGTAAATAACTACTATAAAAATAATCTATTTTTTTACTGTAAAAATAGTTAATTCATTGCATTATATAAGGAAAGACATGTGCTGCTCGCATCAAATTTTTTAACATACAATGTCAAATGAAATCACTATTTTCGCAAGTGCTCAAATGACCAAGGAAAAATGTGGTAATTAAAATATTTTTTGGAGGAGGATTACATATTGCCACTATAATTGTTTATATTGCCGCTATAATTGTTGCAATATTTGCCTATGAAGACCTACCTTAAAAATATGAATCTATTTATATGAAATTTATATGAAATTTTCTATCATTATTTATATGAAAATGGATAAGCTTATTCTATAACACCACAATGTATTATATTAGGAAATATTGAAATTAAAATAATTTGTATACTCTCCATATATACCGGTAATATTGTAAAATTGTGTATTTTATAATAAATGCTTTCGTTTAACCAGAAAGATATTACCTGCTGATCTAGTTATTCCAGAAAACTGCAGTGAAGCAGTACGCAGTTAATTTAATTTGGTGAACAAATTACCGATGATAGTGCTCCAGGAAACGTTTGCTATTTCCAGAAAAACACGTTTCTGGGCATGAAAATCCGATAAGTAGGCTTTCTATAATTTCGTCAATGTCAATACAGATCAATTGCCTTTTACTTCGCTATTTTGTAAAGACTTTTGTATAGACATTACGGGTTGAACCCGCGCTCTTAATTTTGACAAATAATTGTATCATAATCAGCACACTTAAAAATTAAGACAATAATTACACCCATATAGTACGAAGAGATCACGTGACTCACCTCAAAATAGAAAATGGTATCCATCTTTTTTCCAGAGTAAAAGTAGTGATTTTAAATGTTCTTTTGAATTTATATTTAATGTCGCATCCTTCCTAAAACCGTTTCATTTTTGTGTAATTTCTGTGCATCTAAATTATGCGACAACGCAATTTCAATATTTTTAATTTTAAATGATCAAACCGTGAGTATTTCTGCAATGACTCCAAATATTATTGGCTGTAGAATGTAAACAAGTGATTGTAAGATGAGTTGTATACGCATTGATGATATTTTTCGACGCAAAATTATTGAACTCTGGAGTCTAGAATAAAAGTGTATGAATGAAATATGCACTGCTTTTACATAGAGTGCCAGACGATTTATATTTCGAGACGTCATTTGAATAAAAAAAATTTTCGGTGAAAAATTCACCGCTGCTGATAAAACATTTAAAAAAACATAATTACTTGAATGTTCAACAATTTCTGAATGAAGTTCCGGCATAAAATAACAACATTTTGGCGTGACTTTTAACAAGAGAGTATTTTCATGTTTTAAATGCAATTTATATTTTTAAAATATTTGTAAAATGCATTAAATCTTTAACTTTTTCTTTAATTTTATTTTTAATATATTTTTAAAACGTTTTATTATTTACCAGCTGCGGTGCTTTAAGTTATCGGTTACGTTTTGAAACTGTCACATTTAAGAATAAAAATAATTTTTCTAGCAGACATAAAATAGACAATGGCAACGATAGATATAACTAATTAATAAAATGAACAAGAACGATCAATTTTTCATAAAACATTGATTATGAAGCACTTTCCAACTGGAATGTAATATTATTTAAACATCTGTAATATGCGAAGCATTCAGAGGTGACATTTTTTTAATTATCTCAGGACTACAAAAATTTATTTCACTTGAATAAAAACTTCATCGAGAAAAATTATATTTTAATCAAATGACGTCATCGAAATATAAATCGTCTGGCTCTCTATGTAAAAGCAGTGCATATTTCATTCATACACTTTTAATCCAGACTCCAGAATTAAATAATTTTGCTTCGAAATATTTTATCAATTTGTATACAACTGATCTTCCAATCACTTATTTACAATCCGCATCCATTAAGATTAGGATTTGTTGTAGAAATAATCACGGTTTGATCATATAAAATAGAAAATAATGTAATTGCGTTGGTGCATAATATAGATGCACAGAAATGACACAAAAAAGGAAACGGTTTTATGACGAATATTATGATATTTCCTAAAACTTTTCAATCAATCTGTGAATTTTAACTTCGCTTAAAAAATGTTTGAAAGATTAAGTCCCATATTGTTCTATGTGTTTCATTTTTTTCAATCAGGGAGCAATCCAAAACAAATTGGGTGTATTATTCATTCACATTCCTATATGTCTCACAGACCGTCTCAACAACATACTAAAATTTCATTTTGATAAAGTCACTTTTACGGCAGTTATCGTGCGAAAGGACAGACAGACAAGTTGACCAGAGTCATAAAGAGTTTACAACTATGTTGGAAAGTGTTAAAATCATATTCTCAATAGGACCGTGCTGTGCGATAGGCAAATGAGACAAATGTTGAAGGCTCGTACTTAATGAGGAGATCAAATATAACTTAAGAAATATCAGATGGTTATGAATTATACATTCGAGGGGATTTGCTATGGAACTGATTAGCACCAATTTGAAATTGACTCTATATCAGTCGTTATCTTTTATAACATATATCAATATAAATATATGTTTCAAGGAAAAATTAACAACATTAATATGGTCAAATCTATCCACCAAAAAAAAAATAAATACATATAATGAGTATTCACAAGATTTATAAACTACCCAAATTTATCAGAATTGTGGATTATTGTATCAATTGAACTTTCTAAAATTTTCCATTTCTTGTAAAAGAACATTATTCTTTCTTGAATGAGAGTGAAGTTTTGTTCTAATTTTGAAAAGACAAATGTGTATTCTTCGATTCTTTTTTCCTTTACAAATGCACAGAGAGTTTCAGATACAATGAAAGGGATAGAATATAGTTTACTTCAGTTTATTTCAAAGTTTCCTGCCGTCCATTCTTCCGTAGATACTCTATATTTTTTTAATAGTTTCTGAAATATGTCTATGAAATTGTAATAGAGAACATTGTATTTTACTATGCAAATAAAGTCATATATAAAATTTAGAGTTTAAAAAAATAATGATATCATTTAACTTTATTTATTGTTAATGATTTTTTTATTATAATATAAATATAAAAACATTAAAAATATTGCCCACAGCTGTCCTGCAGGAATAATATATCGAGATTCTCTGTATGAAACAGAAATGTGCTTATTATATCTTACATAATGAAAAAATATATTTGTATTTCTGTGTGTCTTTCAGTCTGTATCGCGTATAGCAAAACATTATACTTTGGCCAGTAGTAAAAGTCGATGCAAAAGTACGTTATGTCTCCGAAGGATAAAGCTGTACGATGTTTTCTTAATCCAAAATAGTTTAAACGTTATGGATGTTAAATCGAAAATATGTCGCATTCCGACCTTTTGTTACATGTATTTATTTAAATGATTTTTTTGGAATGAAACTGATATTCTATAGTAGGCGGTCTGCGAATAATATCTCAGACATTCGATCTTTCCGTGGAGTGCTTTTCTGAAGTATAAAATTATTTCAAAAGAATTATGTGTAAATGTTCCCTGAAAATTTGATTTATACCGGACGAAAACTCTCTGAGATTACAATTTTGACTTTTAGGAAAAATAAACTTTTTTTATGGTATTTCAAGTGATTTCATTGATTAGTGCTCTTTGAGCAATAAATATAACTTTTTAAATATTTTAAAAGTATAGCATACAAAGCATATAATAAGAATTTCTGTTAACGATCAACAATCGACGGCTGTGCATGGAAATAATCAAGAACCTGAATGGGTTTTACACTAAACAGACGATTTTGAAATTGAATGGCGTTAGCTGTATTGTTTAAGTATTGGTAGCTTATTGTTAAGACGTAGGCTCTGGAATGTCGGGTTTGCGCTCAGGGTGCAAGAATGAGTTCACATTTCTGGATAACTAATACGTTTATTCACAAGCATAACGCAAACAGGAACAATATACAGTCAAGCAGCACTTAAATGCTCCACTAATATCAAAAATAACTTATATTTAGTGGCGTAGCTTCCATTACGGCTCAGACCCTGAGTCTCTGTTTAAAATCTAATTTAAAGTCACTTTTATATATTATACTTTTTAAAATAACTTTACGAATATATATGTCTTTTTTTAGAAAACTGATACAATTTACTTACTGAAAATAAGACGTTTCAATATATTTTTCCCATTACAACGTATATATAGAAACAGAAATCATCTAGCCTTTACGGTGCAGGGAAATAAGCGTAGTTTTAAGACCGCCCAACTTTTAAACTCCGCCTTGGCTGATAAGCTAGAACGGTATGCTAGCTTATCGGCGGGAGAGCTAAATTTTGGAAATTCGTTCCAGAAAACTGCACTGAAAAAGTACGCAGTTAATTTCAATTGGTGAACAAATTACCGTTGATCATGCTACAGAATACGTTGCCGGGGCATGAAAATCCGATAGGTAGACTTTCGGTAATTTCGCCAATGTTAATGTTGCTCAATTGCCTTTTACTTCGCTGTTTTATAAAGACTTTTACGGGCTGAACTCGCACTCTTAATTTTGACAAATAATTTTATCATAAACAGGACGCTTTTAAATAACGCTTTTTTATTATTATTTTAACGCTTTAAAATAATAATAAAAAATTTAAACGCTTTTAAATAATAATAAATTAAAAAAATAATAAAATTAATTTTCTGGCAGGCATAAAATAGACTCAGCAAACGATAGATACAACTAATTCATAAAATGAACAAGAACGATCAATTTTGCATAAAACATTGATTATGAAGCACTTTCCAACTGGAATGTAATATTATTTAAACATCTGTAAAATGCGATGCATTCAGCGGTGACATTCTATTAATTATCACAGAACTACAATAATTTATTTAACTTGAAAACTTAAAAGTTCATCGAAACAAAATAAATTTTATTCAAATAACGTCATCGAAATATAAATCGACTGGTTTCTATGTAAAAGCAGTGAATATTTCATTCATACACTTTTATTCCAGACTGCAGTGTTAAATAATTTTGAGTCAAAAAAAATTTCATCAATTCGTATACAACTCATCTTACAATCACATGTTTGCAATCTACATCCATTAAAATTAGGATTCGTTGTAGAAATAATCACGGTTTGATCATTTAAACTAAAAAATATTGTAATTGCGTGGGCGCAAAATACAGATGCACAGAAATTACACAAAAAAAATGGTTTTAGGACGGATGCAACATTAAATATAAATTTAAAAGAACTTTAAAAATCACTATATTTACTATGGGAAAAATCCTGTATTTTATTTTGAAGTTAGTCACGTAATCTCTTCATATTCAATAGGTGTAATTATTATTTTCATTTTTATTTAAAAACTATCTAACATATTTTGCTGAATTTTTTTTATATATTTTTAGGGGTAATGCGAATGCTTCCTAAAAGTTTCGATCAATTTGTGAATTTTAACTCTGCTTAAGGAATTTTTGAAAAATTAAGTCCCGTAGGGTTCAATGCATTTCATTTTTTCAATCCGGATGCAATTCAAAACAAATGGTGTGATATTATTCATTCACATTCCTATATGTCCCACAGACCGTTTTAACATCATACTAAAATTTCCTTTTGATAAAGTCATTTTTACGGCAGTTGAGTTATGTGCAATTGAAACTTCATGTAAGTATGTATAAACTTTAACTCAAAAACTGTAAGATGTTTATGAAATGTACATTTTTGGCGATTTACTCTGGAGCACCAATTTGAAATTGAATCTATATCAATCGTTATCTATTATAACATATACCAATATAAAATTATGTTTCAAGGGAAATTAAGTTAAAAGTTCATCGAAAAAAAAATTATTCAAATGACATCATTGAAATATAAATCGTCTGGCTTTCTATGTAAAAGCAGCGCATATTTCATTCATACACTTTTATTCCAGACTCCAGAGTTAAATAATCTTGCATCAAATAATTTATCAATTCGTATGCAACTCATCTTACTATCACTTGTTTACATTCTGCATCCATTAAGATTGGGATTCGTTGTAGAAATATTCACGGTTTGATCATTCAAAATAAAAAATATTGTAATTGCGGTGGCGCATAATATATATTTTTTCTAATGGCAGAGAATAAGGCATACATTATACAAACAGAACAAATATCCCGAACATATAATATAAACAGTCAATGTCTCCTAAACTATGGCCTGAGACGTGAACATGTTAGCCGTCACATGACGTTGGCCCAGTGCACCAGTGGGGGACGGATCACACCGCACCCAGCATCACAGCATCCATGTACGCAGGTGGGATTCGAACTCACAACCTGGCAACCGAGCGATCACAAAGAAAGGTCTGCCCCTGACCGCTCGACCACCGCGTTGGCTGGCGCATAATACAGATGCACCGAAATTACACAAAAAGGAAAAGGTTTTAGAACGGATGCAACATTAAATATAAATTTAAAAGAACTTTAAAAATCACTATTTTTACTTTGGGAAAAAAGATGGATAACATATTTTATTATAATATATTTAGTTATATATATAATTATATATTTAATATTTAATTATATACATAAAAACTACTGAATATATTTTGCTGATTTTTTTTATATATTTTATGGGATAATTTGAATATTTCCTAAAAATTTTCAACCAATTTGTGAATTTTAACTTCGCTTAAAAAATGTTTGAAAGATTAAGTCCCATAGTGTTCACTGTATTTCATTTTTTTCAATCCGGGTGCAATCCAAAACAAATTGGGCGATATTATTCATTCACATTCCTATATGTTCCACAGACCGTCTCAACAACATACTAAAATTTCATTTTGATAAATTCTTTTTTACGGCAATTATAATGCGAACGGACAGACAGACAGAATGACCAAAGTCATAAACAATTTACAACTATGTTGGAAAGTGTTAAAATCCTACACTCAACAGGACCGTGTTGTGCCATAGGCAAAGTAGGCAAATGCTGAAGGCCCGTAATTAATTAGGGGTCGATATTTCTTATTCTATCCACATTGTATAAAATTTTAAAATAGCTTTAATTACACATTCCTAGCAAGGGTTTTGGACACAAGAACTCAGCTATATGCAGCTTTATGGTATTTACTTACAAATATTTAACGCATTTTTACATTGCACACAATACATAATAGATTACGCATAGTAAAATTATTCTGACTGAGTCCAGTTTGCGAAATTGGGTTTTTTGAAAAATGTACACAATTTGTTAATGTTAGGAAATGATTCAACTATTTTCAGCAGTACATCTGTTTTCGCATATGCGCTATGCAAATGAAATGTCATGTACTTATGTATAAACTATAACTTAAGAAATGTCAGATGTTTATGAAATATACATTTGAGGGGATTTACTTTGGAGCTGATTTGCACCAATTTCAAATTGAATCTATATCAGTCGTTATCTGTTATAACATATACCAATATAAATATATGTTTCAAGGAAAATTTAATTAAATTTGTAAAATTTACACTATTTGCTATTGTTAGAAAATGATTTAACTATTTTCAGCAGTGCATATGTTTTCGCGTATGCTCCCTGCAATTAAAATGTTATGTACTTATGTATCAACTATAGCTCAAGAACTCTCAGGTGTCTATGAAATATACATTTGAGGGTATTTAGTCTAGAGCTGATCAGCATCAATTTGAAGTTGAAACTATATCAATCGTTATCTATCATAACATATAAATATATATTTCAAAGAAAATTTAACAACAATAGTATGGCAAAATTTATTGGAGATACAGGATTTCAGAACACATTTAAGGTTCTATCAAAGGATTTTATTCAGGGTGTATCACAGGGGCTTATTTAAGATGTACCAAATGAGCTTTTTTAGGGCGCAAAATGTTCGATTCGTGATCAGGTATGCTTGAAACGTGCTATCCCGTCGAAAACTAGAATTCGAATTTTCGACCCAGTCATAGTACTTCTCTTATACATTATGAATATAAGGAAAGTGATACTTATTCCAGTAAAGAAATACGTCTGCATTAATATTATACAGCTGGAATTCTAACAAGTGTTTCATAAAGTTACGAAATGCATGATAGAGTCACAGTTGTTACGGTTGGCGGTTTTAATTAGAGGACAAGCATGAAGTTCCGCATGGTGGATCGCCAATTCTGTTAAATAAATAAAGTAGGCAGAATAAAGCTTTATATAAACAGAATATAGTTATTTAATGAATCAAAAGAAAAATGCCAACTCTTGCTATAAAACAAAAAATTTTTAGAAATATTTTGCAAACTTTCAACTGTTCTCCACACGCATGGTAACGGATGGAACGTACATCTCTATCGTACTTAAAACAGATGCATACACACACACATTCCGTAAATGCAGGTTATATTTTAAATAGGAAAAAACATAAATTTGCATCAGATTGAAATTACCTGAAAGAGCATTTGCACAAGTAAGCATTAAAAATCTGTATATAAAAAGAAGAAAATTATGTATGTATGCATGATCCAACATCACGGGAGAACGATTGAACCAAATTTGATGAAATTTGTGGGTAGTCTTGAAATAGCTTAAAATTTAGTCTATGTTTCGAGTTCCTAACACCAGGGGTTGTCGCGATATTAATAGAAAACGAAACTTTCGTTTATCTCATCATCGCGGGAGAACAGATGCTCCGAATTTAAAGAATTTTTGGGTAGATTTGAAATGGTTCCCATAAATTTAGGCTACATTTCTAGCTTAAAAACCAAGTGTCGCTGATATATTAATGGAAAACGAAACTTTTTCCTAAGAGTTCTACTCTCTAACTCATGATTCCCAACGTAAGAGGTTGGAAATCGTTGATTCAAAACGTGAAAGTCAATTAAATCTGATGAGTTTTGTGGGAGTTTATTGAACGTATTAGTCAGTTTTGAATATTGAAGGTTTGAAATATGAATTTAAATGGAAACTCTATCACCATGGTTTATTTTTCAGAGGCTTACTCAACAACGAAAAGTATTAAATCAAAATGGTTATTTAATTATTAGCATTTTATGAGGATGAATCTTTCTTATATCATGACAAGTCATATGACTCTGCAGTGGGCACCGATGATACCGTTAATTACCCCCTGGAATTTCTGAACAATCTATACCACATGGAATGCTTTTTTATAGTTGAAGAAGGATTACCAATAGTGCTTCTGCAGAATCTGGACCCGCCAAAACTATGCAATGAAATACGGCTTTGTGTCAAAGATATTTTACCAAATGTCATCAAAGCCACGGTATTAACTGGAAAGACAAAAGGAGAGGGCGTATTCATACCTCGCATACCGTTGATACCAACCAACATACTGTTCAGCTTCAAATGAGTCCAGATCACCAGGTAGACTGGAATTTGCCAAGACTATCAAAAAAGCTCAAGAACAAACCCTTAATTTTGAAGTTGTGAATTTAGAACGTGTGGGACGTATATGAAAAAGGAAACACAATTTAACTTACAATTAACATTAATTGCTTATCTTTAATTTTAGTGTTTAAGCAATAACCCTCCAATTATTTTTACCTTTTGTGTAAGTCCCGAAAAGCATTATTAATTAATATAAAATGATTAAACTACTTAAACTTAAACAATATAATTTATTAATAACATCAATTTATCAATAACAAAAATTTTCATAAATATCAATTTTCAATTATTATCAATTTTCATTTAATTATTTTAGCAAGGTGAGGTATGCGACCAGAAATATTAGTTTTACCGTTGTTGTCTAGGACCTGTTATTATGAGCACATACCTTTAAGTTTTATCTTGGGCTTATCATCATTCTGAGGCTTGCATCAGTCTTATTGCTGAAAGTATTGCCACAACTCTGTGGTGTGTGGCTCGCATCTGGTACTTATAATGCATTCGCACATAGATCCCCTCTACGGAGCACTCAACAAATCTGTTGGATTTATATGCTGCATCTGATTTCGTCTACAACTGCACTCTTTTCGTCCATAACTGCTACTCGTGTATTTCGTCCACAACTCTGGGGTGTGTGGCTCCGAACTCTGATTTCTTTCCTCTCATCCAAGCTGTGGTTTCTTCGGCGGGGGGGGGGGGGTAGTTCCGCCCTTCTTCCCCTTGGCGCTCATTGGTTCTTCTCAACCCAATGACATTATTTCACAGCCCCTCTCAGCCCCTGTGGCCTGGCACACCTAAATTTATAGTATTTGACCTAAAACTTCAAGTTGTCGTAAAGTTCGGCGCCAGCCAGACTCAAGCTTTCTTTTCCTTAAAGGACACCATACATAATCAAATAAAAATGTCTCATGTGAGAACAATTTTTGGTCTCACAGAACGTTCTTGCTTCTTTCATAGCCAAATGTACGTGGCATGCTCAAGAGTAGGAACTTCACAAAATGTGTATGTTTTTGCTCCGGGAGGCAAAAAAAATGTGGTTTACAAGCAAGCAATGCTGTAAAACCTAACAAATCAAGATAATGTCAGTTAATTTGTTAACATTTAAATTGTTGTCTAGCAAAATTAAACACACATCCATAACAGAAGGTTTTTATTTCACTTCCTTAAGACGTACAAAAGTTTAAAACAGGCCATACAGATTTCGAGCATAAGTATGCTCTTTATCAGTGGCTACACGGAAATTAAGTTTGAATCGTTCATATATAGACCAGATATAGCGACAAAATTTGCATAAATACAATCCACAAAATAATCTACGTCTAGATAAGGATAAACCGTAAACAATTTTTCAAATATATATATATATTTTTTTTACAACAAAAGAACGGCATATTAAATTACAATTCAATTACAGAAATCGAAAAAAGGGGGGGGGTGGCAATCAAGCATAATCCCAAAGAGGAAGACGTCAAAGATAACTTTGCAGAGACTTGAATTGCATGGAGTCGAGAATGAGTCTCCAAGCGTAACTCAAATTCATAACAGGGTCAAAATTACAAACGGACTCACGGTAAATATAAATAAAAAGGGATTCAAAAATGAGAATATCACGAGGGTTATTACACCGAATCAAAAGGAAAGTCTTTTCAAAAAGAGGCTGGAAATTATCTTTAACAACAAATTGAGCAAGAGCCGTAGAAAGTTTACTATCGCGGACATCCCGAGCATGTTCTGCTAAACGGATGACAACGGTGCCTTTAGTACTTCCAATATAAAATTTAAAATTACTATCTGTGGACAACAGGGGAACAACATACACCCCAGCAAAGTTTTTAAAGTCATCCCTATCACCCAGTTTATCAGACCGAATACGGATAAATAAAGAAGAAATATTAGAATGTGAAGGACTGAAACCAAACGAATGGGTAGTCTAGCGTTTAAGAGTAATTTTAGTTTTCCTACCAAACTGTAAATATTTTAAACTGTACATATTAAATTTACATCAATTGTGGACACCTAATAATCACATTCCGAGACGTTGGCCGCCAGGCCAGCGTATCGGAATGTGATTAAAAAAAAACTGAAATATGATATCCATCTTTTTACCAAGTGTCAAAATCGTGATTTTAAAAGTTCTTTTTAATTTATATTTAGTGTTACATCCGTCCTAAAAACGCTTTACTTTTGCTTTTTTTCTGTTAACCCATATTCTGCGCCAAGGCAGTTACAATATTTTAGAGCTTAAACGATAATCAAACTTTCATTATGTCTACAACGAAGTCTAACTTTAATGAATGTAAAATGTAAACAAGTGATTTGTAGTTGAATTGTGAAAGATTTGATGAATTTTTTTCACGTAAAATTATTTAACTCTGGAGTGTATGAATAAAATATTCATTGTTTGTACATTGAGAACCAGATGATTTATATTTCGATGACGTCATTTGTGATGAAGGTTGAATGAAGTTTTAAGCATGGAGGTAGAACATACTGATATCTCCATGGTTTTAATTTTCTTAGTAAAATAAATCATTGTAGTTCTGTGATAATTAAAATAATATCGCCCCTGAATATATCATATTTTAGAGATGTTTAAATAAAATTATATTTGCATAGTGTTTTATAGTCAGTTATTCATACGTGCTTATCTTTCTTGTATTTATATTTAGTACTATATCCGTCCTTATACCGCTTTTTCTTGTCGCATATTATCTGTGCTTCTAAATTCTGTACTTAAGCAATTACAGTATTTTTTATTTTTAAAGATTACTGTTCTACAACGAAACCTAATTTTCATTTATGCAAAATTAACGTCAACAAAACAAGCGATAGTAAAATGAGTTTTGTAAGAATTTCGGAATTTTTAACACAAAATTATGTAGCTCTGGAGTCTGGAATATAACTGTTTTGAATGTAATATTCATTGATTTAACTTAGACACCTTTTTTGCTAATGTCTTAAGATTTCTACATTTTACTACGATAATTTTAAAAATATCTCGGCCAAATGTATCGTATTTTAGAGAAGTTCAAATAAAATTGCACTTCAGTTGGAAAGTGATTCATAATCAATGCCTTATGCATGATTAATATTTCTTGTCTTATATTAACAAAGTGTGTAAATTTAACAAAAATCTCAATTTCGGAAACTGAACTCTTTCACAGTACTTTTCCTATACATAGTGTATTGTGTATTGTTGTTAATGTAAAAATGGGTTAAATAATTGTAAGTTAACAGCCTAAAGCTGCATATAGTTGAGTTATTAGGTACGAAACTTTTATTAAAGTGTAATTAAAGTTATTTAAACATTTTATACAATGTGAATGTAGTTAGAAATATCGGCCCTTATTTATTGCTGCCTTTCAGTATTTACTAGCTACTTTGCGTACAGTACAAAACGGTCCTGTTGAGAGTATGGTTTTTCATTTTGTGAATTAGTTTATTTGTATCTACTGTGTGCTGTGGCTAGTATATGAGGGTTGTAGAGAGACCTGATAAACAATGTTTTTTCATTCATAAACTATGACAGCTGCAAAACGAGACCACCAGCTTAAAACACCGGAGCTGGTAAATATTAAAACGTTTTAAATATATATTAAAAGGAAAATTAAATAAAAAGTTAAAGTTTAAATACATTTTACAAATATTTTAGAAATATTAATTGCATTCAAAATATGAAAACACGCTATTTTTTAATGTCACGCCAAAATGTTGTAATTTTATAAGAGAACTTGATTCAAAAATTGTGGAACAATCAAATAATTATGTTTGTTTAAAATGTTTTATTTGCACGCTGGTTTTACGGGTTAAAAAATTATCTATCCAAATTAATAGCCCGTGTTTGGTCAGAAAAAGTCTTTACAAAACAGCAAAGTTAAAGTTAATCGATCTACATTAACATTGACGAAATTATAGACAAACCTACCTGGACTATTTTTATAACCTGCAAAACGCTTCTCCGTAAACGGCAAAGCTGTTCTGGAGTACGTTCTTCGGTAATTTGTTCTACTGAATTTAAATTAACTGCGTAATTTTCAGTGCAGTTCTCTGGATTAAACATCTTACTTTGCAAAACCTTACTGATGTAGAAATAGCATTTGTCAAAAAATTTGCACTCTTAAAATATTACCGGTTTATATACTGAGTACACAAAATTATTTTAATTTTAATATTTCCTAATGCAGTTATCTGTGGTGTTGTAGAATGAACTTTTCCATTTTAATAAAATTAATCTAGATTAATCGTTTTATGATAGGTATTCATGGACTCTGCAATCTCCTTTCCTTGAATATTATTAAATTTGAATATTATTTATTATTTAATTTTTTTATTAAATTATAACGAATTTTAGGCTGAACTACATCGCTGTCAAAATGGCTGCAATCCAAAACTTTACCTATGACCTTTCAACTTATGAATAAAATAAAATTATATTTAGGCTTAATGAAATTCGGAAAAGAGTGTATTATATTCAGAAATATAGTGTCAATATGAAACCCTCATGGGATAGTTATTTGAATTTCAACGTGTTTATTTGGTCATTTGAGCGCCTGCGAAAATAGTGATTTAATTTGATATTATCTGATGAAAAATGCACACCTATCTTTCTTATTTATTGAAAATAATCACGGTATTAGCACCTCCTCAAATTTCCATTAAATGAAAATTATACAACACATCAGAAATAGTTACAACATAATGAAAGAAAAATGTTTAGAAGGTTTTAGGATTAATTACATAGATTCATACATTTAATGTTAATAAAAATATAAAATATGTTATCAAATACTTAAACCTGGACAACATTTCTTATAATCAAAAGGATTGGCACCTACATATATTTTTAAGGTTTCCATATAATTATATGTCTGGTTAATAATATCAGTTAAAATATAAAATTTCAAAAATATTTCGAATTTTTCACTCGAATTAAAAAAACATTCTATCTAGTTCTAGAAATTTTGAACAAAGCTGGACATAAAGTTGCGATGAAAACAATTATTGCAAAACAGCCTGTATTGCTCGTTCAAGTAATATAACTTAAAGATCAATATTGAATTTCGATCAGGTCTAGTGATAGAATTGTTTTTAGCTATCCAATGCAATAGATCATAAAAAGGCGATTCTTTCCAAACTGCATACGAGGGCATCTAAATATTTTCCTAGATAACTTGTGGGTATTCGACACTTTCAATCGTCATTATACCAACATTAGTAGTATGAACCATTGGATGTGGATTTTTCAATCATACACACCTACACAGCAACTGCGGCTTCCAAACCAACGTGATTTGACATTCAAACCTTCCAACTCTTCCATACTCCCACAAAGACTGCGGCTTGAAGAGAATTAACCTATTTTCACTATGTTTCCCTCATTCACGATCCTAAATTTATCCTGTCGAACTGCAGGACCGCAGAATGTTACTTCGCTCGGCGATTGATCTACATAACAAAACCTGTCAGAAGTTGTTAATATAAAGTGATCATAAATTGGGACGTAACTGACAGAAATAATAACCAACCGTTATACAAACCTCACAACTTCTGCAGAGTCTAGAAGAACAACAAATATTGGATAATTATTATATAAATATATCTTTGAATTCAGTGGTTTAACCAAAACAGATAATTGGCAATTAATAACTTAATTTATCAATATATAAAATATAAAAATTATATAATCTCCCACGGAAAAAAATGCATCAAAAGAGAAAGGGAAACAAAAATAAAATTACTCAATCAGTAAGACATCTTAAAAGTTTACTGCTTGAGACACGATAACGCTATAAAACAATATATTGCTCATCAAACACTGAAAAATTTACGTAATGCCATTTTTACTTATTCAGCAGGATTCTCAAGGCTTGACATCAATATATATGTTCTCTTGTAACATTGAATTAAATGGTTAGAAGAGTTATTTTTGGTAGAATGGAATAGGAATTTTGTTGTTAATTGCAAATATATTTAAGTCGAATTTTATGGATATAGAAAACTCATTTTCAACTGCTTTATTGAATTATTATTTTAGTTTATAATATTATTTAAGTCTCCCACAGACAGAAAATGTAATACTCATGAAAATAAACTGTTTTTTTTAATAATAATTTTAATATTAGTCGGAACCGCCCTCTGCTATTTACGCAGGGATGGTTAGACATCAAACACCCGAAAGACTATTTTAGGGATGGGAGGAGTCTTGAATTTTTTGCCGTCACAGCGGTAGAAGCTGAGAGAAAGAGATGGGGATTCTATGGAAATTACTGGCTTTATTATGACAAATAATTCTGTTATTTTTAACAATTTACAATATAGTTGATAATTGTTTATGACTTTGTTCATTCTGTCTGTTCGTCCGCATGATAACTGCATGAAAAATGTATGAAATTTTATTATATTATTGAGACGGTCGGTGGGATATCTGAGGATGAAAATAAATAATGTTATCCAATTAGTTTTAGTTTTTCCCGGGAAAAAAATGTTAAATACATTTCAAACATTTTTTAAGCTGTGTTAAAATTTACAAATTCCTTCGAAATTTTTAGGAAATATTCATGTTATCACATATGTGTAAAACATATTCAATAAAATATTTTTCGTAGTTGAAAAAGAAATTGAAATAAAAATTACTATTGTATTGTATGAAGATATCACTTCATATAATCTTGTATTATATGAAGAGACTAATTTCAAAATACAATAAGGCATTCATTTTTTTTCGATATGATCATGATTTTCAAAAATCGTTTAAATTTATATTTAGTGCTGCATCCTTCATTAAACTGGTTTAATTTTGCATTTTATCTCTGTATCTAAATTCTGCGCCACGCAATTACAATATTTTTTATTTTAAATAATCGTTAAACATTAAATATTTCTACATCGAAGCCCAATTTTAATACTATAAAACTATAATATGCAGAATGCATACTATAGTACTATAACATGCCTAATGTAAACAAGTCAAACGATTGCTGAAGACGATTGCATAAGAATTGCTGAATTTTATTCACGAAAAATTATTTAACTTTGGAGTCTGGAATATAAGTAATATGAATGGTGTATTCATTGAAATTCATAAAAAGGCAAACGATATATATTTCTATGACATCTTTTGAATAAAGAACATTTTGTGTAATTAGCATTGTCTTTTCGGTGAATTTTGATGTGTTCAAGTATAATAAATTGTGGTAGTACTGTAATAATTTTTAAAATATCAGCACTGAATGTATCGCATTTTCGAGATGTTTAAATAAAATTGTATTTCAGTTGGAACGTGTTTCATAATCAATGATTTATGTATATTTGGCCTTTTTTTTAACATGGCAGCACAGGACGAAATTTGACATAATCGCGTATGAAAGGGTTATTTATGGCTCAATGATAAAGAAACTATATAGTTTCAATAATTATTGTGAAAAATAACCGCGAAAAATTGTATTTATTCGTGACGTCATTAGCCTCTCGGTGGACAAGTTCCACTCTCTTCGGGGGGGATGGGGGGTGCATTGTCAAATATGGTATAAATTGAAAGTTTTTCAAGCCATTTAACGTTAAGAATAACTATAATTAATAAGGAGAATTAAATGTAATTGAACTTTAAATAAAGATAACAAAACTGACAGTAACCAGAAATACATATAATTATATGAAGGTTATATGTGCTCAAATGGCCAAGGAAAAGTATAGTAATGGAAATAATTTTTCGATGAGGATTACATATTGCCACTATAATTGTTTATATTGTCAGTATAACTGTTTCATATTGCCACTATAATTATTAAAATAATTGTCTATTAAGGCCTAACTTAGAAATATTAATCTAGATTATTTACATTGAAATGGATAAGTTCATTCTATAACACCACAATGTAAAATATTAATATTAAAATAATTTTGGGTTCTCTCCATATAAACCAGTAATATTATAAAATTGAGTGATATATAATAAATTCTTTCGCTTAATATCTAGGTTAATAATTAGTCAAACTATGATTCCAGAAAGCTGCATTTAAAAAGTACGCAGTTAATTTCAATTGGTAAACAAATTGACGATGATCATGCTCTAGAACACATTTGCTATTTACAGAAAAACACGTTGCCAGGCATGAAATTCCGTTTGGTAGATATTCTATAATTTCGCTAATGTTAATGTAGATCATTACCTTTTACTTAGCTGCTTTGCAAAGACATTTTACGGGTTGAACCCGCGCTCTTAATTTTGACAAATAATTTTATCATAACCAGCACACTTAAATATTAATAGAATGAAAAGAAAATTATAATTAAAAGAAAATAATATTAATTAAAAGAAAATAATAATTAAACCCATATAATATGAAGAGATCACGTGACTCACTTCAAAATAAAATATGGTATCCATTTTTTTTCCAGATTAAAAATAGTGATTTTCAAAGTTCTTTTAAATTTATATTAGCGTTGCATCCGTTCTACAAACGTTTCCTTTTTGTCTAAATAAAACATTTTAAACAAACATAATTATTTGAATGCTCAACAATATCTTAAAGAAGTTATCGCAAAAAATAACAACATTTTGGCGAGACTTTTAACAAGAGAGTATTTTCATGTTTAAATGCGATTTATATTTCTAAAATATTAGAAAAATGTTTTTAAGCTTTTACGTTTTATTTATTTATATTTTGAATGTATATTTAAAACGTTGTAATATTTATCAGCTGCAGTGCGTTAAGTTATCGGTTGCGTTTTGAAACTGACGCATTTTATGAATAAAATTAATTTTTCTAGCCGGTATAAAATAGACACAGCAAAAGATAGATACAACTAATTCATAAATTGAACGAGCATGATCAATTTTGCATAAAACATTGATTATGAAACACTTTCCAACTGAAATAGAATATTATTTACACATCTGTGAAATGCGATGCATTCGGAGATGATATTTTATTAATTATCACAGAACTACATTAATTTATTTTACTTGAAAACTTAAAAGTTCATCGAAAAAAAAAATATTCAAATGAGGTCCGAAATATAAATTGTCTGGTTCTCTATGTAAAATCAGTGAATATTTTATTCATTCACTTTTATTCCAGACTGCAGAGTTAAATAATTCTGTGTCAAAATATTTCATAAATTCATATAAAACTCATCTTAGAATCACTTGTTTCAATTCTGCATCCTTTAAAATTAGGATTCGTTCTAGAAATATTCACGGTTTGATCATTTAAACTAAAAAATATTGTAATTGCGATGGCGCAGAATGTAGATGCACAGAAATCACACGAAAAGGAAACGGTTTTAAGACGAATGCAACATTAAATATAATATTAAAAAAACTTTAAAAATCACTATTTTTACTCTGGGAAAAAAGATGGACACCATATTTTATTTTGAAGTGAATCGCGTGTTCTCTTCATTTTATATGGGTGTAATTAATATTTAAATTTTTATTTAAAAAACTCCATAAAATATTTAGCTGGAATTTATTTTATATATTTTATGGCGTGATGTGAATATTTCGTAAGCGTTTTGAAGAAATTTGTGAATTTTAGCTTCGCTTAAAAAATGTTTGAAAAACTGCGCCCCATAGGGTTCAATGTATTTCATAGTTTTCAATCCGGGAGCAGTCCAGAACAAATTGGGTGATATTATCCATTCACATTCCAATATGTCCCACAGACCGTCTCAGCAACATATTAAAATTTCATTTTGATAAAGTGTTTTTTACGGCAGTTATCGAGCGAACGGACAGACAGACAAGATGACCAGACTCATAAACAGTTTACAACTATGTTGGAAAGTGTTAATGGAATCAAAAACAAGATTCACGAACTCAGAGACTTCGTCGAAGAACATAAACCTCATGTTCTATTGATTCAAGAAACAAAGATCAAAGACCCCCCTAACAAATACCGCATTCCCAATTATTCGTCTTACCACACACCTCGCCAAAACAACACTAACACCCAACAACACCAGCACGGCGGCACTGCCATTTACATTAAAAATAACCTAGAACACATAAATATGACTCCAATACACACAAACATTATTGAACACACACTAATTAAATTTAAATTACCAAACTCCCATTTCATTCTTATTGGCTCCATATACGCCACACATAGATCAAGACACAACATAACTGACGATCTCTCTGCCTTATTTGGCCTTCACGACAGATCAATAATGATGGGGGATTATAATGCCCACCACACTAATTGGGGCTGCAGCAGAAGAACCAAATATGGCATAGACATCAACTCACACTTAAACAACACTAGTCTCAGACACCTTTACCCAAATACCACCACCAGACACAACACCAGAACAACCTCTATAATAGACTTTGCTCTCCTTAACAACATCCCCGCCCCTCATGAAATCTACACAATTAACGACCTAAGCTCCGACCACCTCCCTGTAAAACTCACTCTGTACTTCAACACTAACTTTCCCATTACTCCCTCTTGTAAATCTACAAACTGGAAACAATTTCAAAAAATATTAGCAAACTCCCCGCTATTATTTGCAAACATAAATAACACCCATGAAATAGATGTCAGCGTTACCAAGCTCACCAATGAAATTAAATCGGCAATTGCCACGGCCACCTCTTTCAACCCCCCCCCCCCTCCCTCACATCACAAACTTCCCTTTCATATTAAAAAACTAATTAAAAAACGTAATGAAACCAGACACAGATGGCAAACCACCCGTTTCCCCCCCTTAAAGACTCACTTAAACAACCTGAACAAGCAAGTTAAATTTCATATCCATACACACAAACAAATTCAATGGAAACGTTTCATCAACACACTCGCTCCCACAGATTACTCCCTTTGGGAATTCGTCAAAAAAATCAGAACTCCTAAAACTCGCATAACCCACCTAATTACCATTCAAGGCATTGCCCGAACTAACACAGAAATAGCTAACGCCCTTGCAAATAAATATGAAGAGCAATTCTCAGAAAACCCTAATCTAAGCAGCCCTCAAATTGAAAACGAAGTAACATCCAATCTAGCCTCTTTTCTTAACAGCCCCCCCAGATCCATTACCAACCATGCCCCACCCTCAGAAGTAATTAATGAAATCAAAAAACTTAAAAATAGAAAAGCACCGGGCAACGACAATATAAACAATAAAGCAATTAAATCCCTCCCCCTTAATATCATCTATTACCTCACAACAATCATAAACTCCATCCTCAAACTAAACTATTTCCCAAAAGAATGGAAGACAGCTGTCGTAATCGGTATCCCGAAACCAGGCGAGGACCACACCCTAGCTCAAAATTATAGACCCGTCAGCCTTCTAAACTCTCTAAGCAAACTTACGGAGCGAATTATTCACAACAGGATCAGACAACACATCGAAACAAATAACATTATCAAACCCGAACAATTTGGCTTTAGGCCCCTACACTCCACCACACACCAGTTGGTCAGAGTCACTGAATTCATTTCTGAAGGTCTTGAAATCGGCCTCTCCATTGGTTTTCTCCTTATTGACGTCTCGAAGGCATTTGATAAATTATGGCATGACGCATTAATATACAAACTAATTCAGCACAACATGCCAGACTCACTTATCCATTTAATAAACTCCTACCTTCGGGACAGATCATTCATCGTCCGCCACAACAACAAATACTCCAATCACAAACCACTCAGGGCAGGAGTCCCACAAGGTTCGCAATTGGCTCCGACCCTTTTCAATCTATACATAAATGATATACCCAGAGCACCTAATAACCAACTTGCAATGTACGCGGACGATACTGCCATCTACACTAGAAGCTCAAAAAGATACGTAATTCGCTCCAGACTTCAAAAACACATCAACACAATTTCCGCCTGGTTTCGAGACTGGAAAATAAAAATAAATGAAAGCAAACCCAAATGTCTACTCTTTTCAAAAAAGAATAAGAAACCTAAAGAAATTAAAGTAAATAACAAAATCATCCCTTATGTTAACACAGCCAAATATCTCGGGCTAACCTTTGACACAAAAATGACTTGGAAACCACATATTAAAAACATAATCAAGAATTTCCATATAGCCCGAAACAAGTTGTCCACCATTCTTCATTCCCCTTTTGCTAGCTACCAAAACAAAACATTACTTTATAAAACTGTATTACGTCCGATCTTACTATATGGCTCTACGATATGGGGTTTCACCGAAGCCAGCAACCTAATCCAAATCCAAAGAACCCAAAACAAAACCCTGCGTCACATAAGGAAAGCTCCCAGATATCTTAGGAATGACGTCATTCATCGGGACTTCGGAATCTCTAAAGTCAACTATCAAATCGCCAAAAATGCTACAAAATTTTTCAAAAATTTAAACAGAATCCCAAATGAAGAGATATGTAATCTCCCTGAATATGATCCGCACCATTGGAAGTTCAGAAAAAGGCCAAGAGCCTCTACAATACTAGTGTAAGTCAATCAGAAATCACCATTCTAGAAATTCAACATCTCGATAAATGAAAATAGTAATGACAAGACTTCTTAGTACTCACTCTCGGTGTACCTGCTGCACATCCTAAAATACTTATATAAATATATTTATATAAAAAAAAAAAAAAAAAAAAAAAAAAAAAACTTAAATTACTGCCTAATAGTGATCTTTCATCTCTCTTTTACTCTCACCCCCCTTTTCTGGAGCATTTTATGGCATTTCAGAGTACATGATCTTTAAGTCTACAACTCGGAGATTCGGCCTAATATGGCCAGGCGCTCCATAACTGCAACCCCAATGGATGGATGGAAAGTGTTAACATCATACACTCAACAGGACCGTATTGTGCGACAGGCGAAGTAGGCAAATGCTGAATACCGGCAATTAATAAGGGGTCTATATTTCTTATTTATCCACATTGTATGAAATTTTTAAATAACTTTAATTGCATTCTCCTAACAACAGTTTTGGACCCAAGACCTTAGCTACATGCAACTTCATGGAATTTACTTACAAATATTTAACGCATTTTTACATTACCTACAATACATAATAGAATATGTATAAGAAAATTATTGTGACAGTGTTCAGTTTGCGAAATTGGGTTTTTTGAAAAATGTACACAATTTGTTAATGTTAGGAAATGATTCAACAATCTTCAGCAGTACATCTGTGTTCGCATATGCTCCTTGCAATTGTAATGCCGTGTACGTATGTATTAACTTTAACTCAAGAATTGTCAGATATTTATGAAATGTACAATTGTAGGGATCTCCTCTGTTGTTGATTAGCAGCAATTTGAATTTCAATCTAAATCAGTCGTTATCTATTATAACATATACCAATATAAATATATATGTTTCAAGGAAAATTTAACAACAATAATATGGCAAAATTTATCCACCAATAATTAGAAATAAATACATATAATGAGTATTCACAAGATTTATAAATTTCCATATTTATCAGAATTGTGGATAATTGGATCAATTGAACTTTCGAAAATGTTCTCTATCTCGTAAAAGAACATTATTCTTTTTTGAAGGAGAGTAAAGTTTTGTTATAATTTTGACAAGACAAATATGTATTCGTCGATTATTTTTTCCTTTATAAATGCACATACTGTTTCAGATACAATGAAAGAGATAATATATAGTTTACTTCATTTTCAAAGTTTTCGGCCCTCCATTCTTCCGTAGATTCTCTATATTTTTTAATAGTTTATGAAATATGTCTCTGAATTTGTGATAGAGATCAATGTATTTGACTGCGTAAAAAAAGTCATATTTAAAATTTAGGGTTTAAAAAATTCTAATAGCATTTAACTTTATTTATTGTTAATGAATTTTTGATTATAATAAATATAAAAACATTAAAAATATTGCATACAACTGTCCTGCAGAAATAATATATCCAGAATCTCTGTTTGAAACGGAAATGTGCTTAATATATTTTGCTTTATTGAAAGAATATATTTGTATTTCGATGTTAGCTCTGTCTGTGTCGCCTACAGCATAAAAATTTATACTTTGGCTTGTGGCAAATATCGATACGGATGTATGTTTTGTCTCCAGGGGATACAACTGCACGATTTTTTTTAATCCAAAATAGTTTAAACGTTATGAATTTTAAATCGAAAATATGTCGCAATCCGACATTTTGTTAAATGTATTTATTTAAAATATTATTTCTGATAGAAAATAATTTTCTATCGTAAGCGGTCTCCGAATAATATCTCAGACATTCGATCTTTGCGCTGAGTGCTTTTCTGAAGTATGAAATTATTTCAATAGAATTCAGTATTACTCTGAAAATTTGACATATATCGGACGAAAACTCACTGAGGTAACAATTTTGACTTTTAGGGAAAAGAAACATCTTTATGGCATTTCAAGTGATTTTATTGATTAGTGTATTTTACACAATAAATATAACTTTTTAAATATTTTAGAAACATATAGCATAAAAAGCATATAATAAGAATTTCTGTTAACGATCTTCATCAATCGACGATCTTAACGTTTGTCCGCATGAGTGCCGGATTTCAGACAACATTTCAGGTCCTATCAAAGGGTTTTATTCAGGGTGTATCACAGGGTATTATTTAAAATATATCAAATGAGCTTATTTAGGGCGTATTACACCCGTGTTTAACAATTTACATGGCTGTGCATAAAAATAATGAAGTGCGGGAATAAGTTTTATACTAAACAGAATATTTTGAAATTGAAAGGCGATATCTGTATTGTTTAAGTATCGGTAGCTTATTATTAAGATGTAGCCTCTGGAACCGCTTGTTTGCGCTCAGGATACAGGAATGAGTCCAACTTTCTGGATAACTAATACGTTTCTTCACAAGCATAACGTAAACAGGAATAATATACAGTCAAGCAGCACTTAAATGATCCACTAATATTACAAAATAACTGATATTCAGTGGTGTAGCATCCATTGAAGCGTAGAGATATTGAGTGGCGCAGTATTAATTTTAAACATATGCTCAGAAGCTGAACCTCTGTTTAAAATCTAATTTACGTCACTTTTATTTATTATATTTTTTAAAATAACTTTACGAAAATATATATCTTTTTTCTAAAAAACATTATGCAATTTACTTACTTAAAATGAAACGTTTAAATTTATTTTTCCCATTACAACGCATATATTGAAACTGAAATCATCTAGCCTTTACAGTGCAGGGAAAGAAGCATGGTTTTAGGACCGCCCAACTATTAAACTCCGCCTTGGCTGATAATCTAGAACTATATGCTAGCTCCCAGAAAGGTGTGGCTATCAAATCCCCCATTTTCAAACCCTTTACAAACAGTGTAATTTAAGAAAATGATTGGATACGTGACGTGACGTTTAATGAATGAAAATTTCTTGAAAAAGCTAGTGGATCCGACATTTCGGGTCAAACAATGTTTTATTCATTATTCTTCGCATAAAAGAGTCATATGTAATACTATAATATATGAGGCATTTTCCTCGAATGACATGGCATTCACCTAATTCTAAACAATATCAAGACGAAGAAACACACTAATAATGACTAACACTGATATAAAATAACTTGTGAAATAGATTTAGTCATAGCAACAATGTGATTAAGTATCAATTTGCGTATTTGGGAGTTAAGCAAGAATAAATCTGATTTCCCATTAAAAATCAATTTACACGGGGCAATTTGGGGTAGAGTGGTTTTCAACTAAGCTTATTTTCCAAATATAATTCTCCCCTATTTCTAGTCCACTGCTTTGTCTTATTTCTTTAGTTTTAAATGTTTATATTTACTAAACTGATATATACTTTTTCTATCACTTGCTAATAATATTCTAATATATTTCTACTTCATACATAGGCGCCTTTAAATATTTTTTCAAGGGAGGTAAACTCGAGCGTCTGATGCACAACATCGACTGGCTTGATGCTCAACTTTGTCAACATAGTTGTTGTCCAAGGGGACGTGTGACCCCATCCCGTTACCTATAGGCGACCATGACTTCATATTTAAAAATCTGATGTGGGCAACACATGACTTTCCTTATATAATGTGATGAATTTACTACTTTTACAGTAAAAAAAATAGGTTTTTCTTATAGTAGATACTAATATTCTTTCCAAGATATTGAATTTTCGACAATTAGTCGTCATTTTCATTGATTTAGCATCATTTTTATCCATTTGGCGAGATTTTCATTAATTTGGCAACATTTCAAAAAAGTTGCCAAGTTGGCGATATTCCGCCAAATTCGTCGCCAAAATCTCGCCAAGCGTTATGCACTAAGAAAAAAGTTATTCTTACAGCAGATAAATGACTATTGGCGTTCAAATACAAAAGTATTATTCAAAGTATATTTTTTCATGAATGGAACGAGCTAGATCCACGAGAATGATGTCACTCAATTTATTGCATGGTATTACATATGAAAAGTGAACATGTTTCTCAATAGGAATTTTTTTTTATGTGACTTTTTCATAATTTTTTTGAAAAATGCACAATATCTCGAGAACGGTTCATGTTAGCGTTCTAAAATTTATGCCAATCGTTTTCTAATGAAAAGTTACATAAGAAATATCTATTTGCGTAACTTTATTAGCGGTTTTGATTTTTTGACGATTTTTTCAAAATTTCATTCGAAAATTTAGGGGCGTTCTGAACATTCGATTACGTATAACAGCAATAGACTTCCAGTGTTTACCGATTGTGATTTTTGTACCAAATTTTGTTCGAATCGGTCCATTAGTTCGTCAGTTATCGTCTCCACAGACTCACTGACACACACACACACACATACTTTCACACACACACACACACACACACACACACATACACACACACAGACATCACTTCAAAAATGTTTGATTCGTGATCAGGGATGCTTGAAACGTGCTCTCCCGTCGAAAACTCGAATTCGAATTTTCGACCCCGTCACAATACTTTCCTTATACATTATGTATATAAGGAAAGAAATAAAATGATTAAAAAAGTTCATCTAATTTAGAAATAAGAAAACGTTTAAAATGTTATATATTATATGTATTCTTCTTATATAGGTATCGTTTTAAAATCTCGTGCATTTCATTCACTCTTTGAATTGTTATGCAAAATTATTTTATTTTAGTCACCATTATATAAAATTTATTGAAATAAAACTTATGAAAATGCGAATTCCAATATAAATTCATTTGTGATACCAAATGTTGTGCCAAATTGTCATGGTTTTCATTTTGTGTTTCTTGAAGTTTTGGAAACTAACCAAATTGGCGATAATTTTGACTTCAGCATCTGACAACCATAGATGCACGTCATACGGTTTTCTGCTTCTGGTTCTCAAAAACAAATATTCCAGTGGGGAAGTATTACACTTTGGCTACATTATTTAGCGCTCATCCAACGTAGTGTAATTTCTTCTAGTACAAAAAAAAAAAAAAAAAAAATCTGTCAGCACTTGTAGCTTAAGTATTTGCTTTTGTTGAATAAATTTACCTTTCCACTGCTCGTTTTATACACACCATGAATATTTTGGACAAGATCTCCAATATAATGCAGATTCTTGTACGCTATGGGCATTTACAGGGTGCCCACTTATATCCGTTACACCCCCCTTAACTTCTAAACGGTGACAGCTTAGGGTTAGGCCATAAAGTTGGTGTCTAGATATAGTAAAAAGGCTATGCGCTACTCGATGAGACAACTTACAGCGCCATCTATCGGCAAATTTTAGAATTAGCGGCCCTATCTCGTAAACGGTGAAATATACGTGAACAAAGTCAATTAGAAAGTTGTAGAGCACTCTCGATTTAGTACGAAAATATACCTTGCGCACATTAATACTCAAAACAGAATGCAAAAAATGAACATTTGTTTGATTGTGAAGAGAAGCGAGAAAAGATCACCTTACGGACTAAATACGAGCCTGTGTTGGGCGCAGGGGAAACGCATGTGATTGGCATTCATGCGGACCATGGTTCCGTCCCCATTGGTTGCGTGTTTTACTGAATGTCTCTACAAACCATGAAATCTTTCTGCTGATCTTGCAAAATCGTCTCTCCAAGCACACAGCTCAACTCAACCATGTCTGGTATAAAAATCACATGGATCTCATGTATTATGCAAATGACGATGGAACGTCATACCTGTTCACCAGAGACTTCTACTGTAAAAAGGATGTTTCTGCTGAGTTGTACGTTAAAGCGGAGAGTTATGGCAAAATGTGGCAGTAACGAGTATTGCGAGATGGTGTTAATTTACGGTGAATGTGGGCGTAAGGCAAAATCAGCTGCAAGGCTGTATCGTGAATGTTTCCCTCAAGGCCGCATCCTACGGCAGACCATCTTAAAAGTTGTAAAACGTTTAAGGGAGACGGACTGCGTGAACAGCTGACCTCGAATTCCTACACCTCGTAATGTAGGACACAAAGTGCAATCTGATGATGTGCTAGCATACGCTCTCGCCCATCCTCAGTGTAGCACAAGAATGATCAGTGAAAATTGTGGCCTCTCAAAAAGCCGCGTCTGGAAAATCCTGAATGAATCAGGTGCTCATCCATGCCGATCCACACCTGTGCAGGGATTGCTGCCAAGAGATGCTGAGAGCCGTTACACGTGGCGCAACATTGTGATGAATAACTTAGAGGTCCACCCAACATTCCTGGCAGAAATAATATGGACGGATGAGACATGTTTTTCGAGGAACGGACTGTTTAATAGACAGAACGTACATACCTGGTCGCAGGAAAATCCGAGATATGCCGTCGAAGTTCGACATCAGCAACGCCGGTCGATTAATGTTTGGTGCGGAATTTTTAAAGATAAGCTCATTGGACCAGTATTTTCCGAGGGCACGTTAACGGGACAACGATATTTGCAGCTTCTGCAGGATGTAATTACCGATTTTGCTGAGAATCTACCGTTGCACCAACTCCTAAATGTATGGTTCCAACATGACGGCGCACCTTCGCATAAGATTTCAAACGTTCAGCAGTACCTAATAGAGACATTCCAGAATCAAGTCATCAGGTATGGTGGTTCCGTCAAATTTCCCCCGCGCTCACCTGACTTGACCCCATTGAACTTCTTCTTATTGGGACACATAAAAGGACAGGTATATACGACCCCTCCGACAACATTGCAGAATCTTCGACGACGCATTACTGATGTTTGTGCGTCCGTAACACCTGCCATGTTGCACAATGTGCAGCGAGAAATCCAGAGTGCAAATGTGTATAGTGGCTAACGGAGAGCATTTTGAGCAATATACTATTGTAAATAAATGATCCTGAAGACAGGGAAGTGTCTTAGTTTCTTTCTTCTACTCCTTATGACATGACAATTTTCGAAATCGTGACCAAACAAATGTTCATTTTTTTGCATTCTATTTTGAGTATTTATGCGCGCAAGGTACCTTTTCGTACTAAATCAAGAGTACTCTACAAGTTTCTAATTGACTTTTTTCACGTATCTTTTCACCGTTTACGTGATAGGACTTCTAATTCCAAAATTTGCCGAGATATGGCGTTGTAAGTTGTACCATCGAGTAGCTTATAGCCTTTTTACTATACCTAGACACCAAATTTATGGCCTAAGCTGTCACCGTTTAGAAGTTAAAGGGGTTGTAACGGATATAAGTGGGCACCCTGTATACATATACAAAGCTCAACCTCGTTCTCTTAAATCAAACTTTTTTTATGCGGATTGTAACATCAGGAATATCAAGACTGTTAATAGAATATTTTTGAAAACGAAAGCCCCTATTCTACGTTTCTAATCATAGTTCTTATTCAAATTTTCCTTCATAGTGTTTATTAATACAAACATTTCGCCAGCATTTGTACATATTCGCCAAATTTTGTGATATATAATTTTATCAGCACTCGCAATCACAAATGTATAAAGGAATAAAATGTATAAAGGAATAGAATGTAAAAGGCACGAAATATGCATATGAACGAATAAAGCTGAGTAAAACCGGCTTCCTTAACTCCCACAAAGTATTCAAGTTAGGTATTGCCGTAAACACGGAATTTCCCAAAATATGCGTATTCAAGTTGCGCATTATATTAGATATAAGAGTATTATATTTTTTGTCTGTGGTAGGCTTAAATACCGTCATAAACTAAATATATAATTCACTACTGCACTTTTAAATTGTTCTATAACCATAATATTCGACTTAAATATACCAGCGCAATTTCTATTCCATTCTGCCCAAAATACTTCTTCTGACCTCTTAATGTAATGTAGCCAAAGAACATGTACTTTGATGTCAAGCATTGAGTGTTTTGCTGAAAAAGTAAAAATATAATTACGTAACTTGTGTTTGATAAGCAAAATATTGTTTCATTAAGGTATAATTCCTCAAGCAGCGAACTTTTCGTATGTCTTCCTGATAGAATAAATTAAATTTTGTTTAACTTTTCCTTTTGATGCAATCTTTTCCGTGCAAGATTATATAAATGTTATATTCTAACTATAGATAAATTAAGTTTCTAATTACAAATTCTATGGCTGAACTAAATTGCTCAATTCAAGCCCATATATATTTATATAATAGAAAATTGATGTGCGTAGCACTTGACTTCCCCTATATATTTTTTAATATCATGCAATGAATTTACTTCTTCTGCAGTCAAAACATAATATATAAGATCCGCAGTACTGTGTTTTTAACGTTGAATTGCATATTTGGCAATTTCCTGAATGTGTACCTGTAATACTACTTCAAAGTACTCAATGAACTTATATTTCACACAACTCTAAATAAACATATATCAATATTGATGGCATCCTCATTAAGCAATATAGTCCATATATTTAAATCTTTTAATAATAAATTCATAAATTAGGCGTCATTTTACCCAGCGTGGCTTCTGTTTTGCAATGTTTACTATATTTTGATCAGTTTGGGGCTAAATATTGCCAAATTGAAGATATTTCGCTTAATTACCCACCAAGTTCGCTATATGTATAGTTAAGGTTTAAAAACAAACGGAGAGAAGAACATTTGTTATATTGTGTTCAAACTATTGTGTTCAAAAAAATAACCTTATATATTTTCGGTATAATAGCAACAATTTGTTATAGATGTATGTGTCACTTAAATGATTTTATGAGTAAACTTTACGAGTTAATAAGTATATATATATATATATATATATATATATATATATATATATATATATATATATATATATATATATATATATATATATATATATATATATAATGAATTGATCAATTTAAATCACAGTTATAATTTTATGTCTTGAGTGTTATTCTCCATTCTCCTGAGGTTGGGAGCCGGAGATTTTATACTCCACCCTAAGTGAAGGCATCTAAGATAAGTCCTTGTAGAGTAAAATTTGGGTAAGGACAATTTACCTTATGACAGTCGCCAAGATTGAGACATCCAACCAAACTTTTCGTCAAGCATTACGGACAGGAGGAGAAATGAATTATTCATATAGTATTTTGTTATGTTCTTTCCAAGATATTTAATTTTCATCAATTAGTCATCGTTTTCTTTGTTTAGCGTTAATTTAATCAATTTGACAACATTTTATTTAATGTAACAGTATTATAAATCTTGCCGTGTTAGAGATATTCTGAAAAAATTCGTCTCCTGAATTTCTCAAAGCAATACAGACAGAGAAATAGGTTAATTTTATATTATGTAGATTCTTATATTCATTCCAAAATATTGAATTTTCAATCTTGCAGCAGATTTTTGTTTCAGCAGATAAACGACTAATGGCGTCCAAATACAAAACTATTTGCTAAAGTATCTTCTCTTATATTAGATCCTTATTCGTTCCAAGATATTGGATTTTCATCAATTAGTCTTCATTTTCATTGATTTAGCAATATATTTTTCAATTTGGCGGCATATGTATCAATTTGGTGACATTTCAGTTACATTATTTATAATTTTTGCAATATTAAAAAATTATCGCCAAGTTGAAAATGTTCAAATTTTCGCCATACATTATGGACAGAGAAATGGGTTATTCTTATAGTAGATAAATCACTAATGACGTCTAAATAAGAAAAAAGTCTCACCAAGTTGGAGATATGCAGCCAAAATTCGTCGCCAGAATTTCGCCAAGCATTACAGATGGAGAAGTAGGTTATTCATATATTAGATTCTCATATTCTTTCCAAGTTACTGAATTTGCATCGATAAGTACTTATTTTTATTGATTTGGCATCAATTTAAAGAATGTGCCGATTATCATAATCTCTATTCTTACTTTACTGCTTGATCTCTCATACCGCCATAATATCCATTTGCAGTGGATCCCATCGCAATGAATTTGATAGCTATTGATCTTCAATGAATTTAACCTCTAATATCTTGACTTTTTTGGAGATCTGCTCAAGAGTTAAATCGAGTTAAATTTGATCAGGGCAATAAGATCCTTCCCATTTGTGGGAAATGTAACATCAATCAATCGACTCCTGATCATCTTCTGTCCTGCCTGTGACTTGTTAAGGAGGATTTGACAGTAATTTTTTAAATATATATGGGCTTGAATTGAGTCCTCTCTTCGTCTTGGACTTTTCCAGAGTTTTTGGTCTCATGGACCTGGTCTAGCCTATTGGCTAGACCAGTTAAGATTAGTAACAACAACAACAACAGAATTTGTCGACAATTTTATCAATTTGGTGACATTTTCGTCAATATGGCAGCATTTACAAATCCCCTCCAAGTTGGCGATATTCCTCCAAATTTGTTGTCAACATTTCCCCAAGTGTTATAGATTAATTTTATAGTAGAATTAGATTATTCCTATAGTAGACGACTAATAGAGTCAAAATACAAAACTATTAACCAAAGTACCTTCTCTAGTGAAGTAAATGAGCTAAATCCTTGAAACTGATGATAAATTGTTGGTAATTATCGCATTATATTACATCTCAAAAGTGAACATGTGGGTCCGAAAGTCCTTCCGAGAGGTTGGTGGTAGGGGAAGGAGGGTACGGTCCCTGTGGATGCCTCCCCCACTGGGTTCCGGTCTAAATTGGGTGGCACTTCCCGACCGTCCAAACAGTTACCTTACACCTTTCTGGTAGGTCGGACGGTCTGGGTTTCAACAACAACAACAACATGTCAAAAGTGAACATATTTCGCAATTGTTAATACTTTTTTTAATTTTATGTGAATTTCTGATACGTTTATTTGAAAAATGTGCAGTATCGTGAAAACGGCTCATTCTAACTTTCTAAAGATTGTGTTAATCGTTTTATAATGACAAACTACATAGAAAATGATTATTTACGTAACTTTATTGAAGGTTTTAATTTTTTGATGACAATTTCAAAATGTCATGAAGATCTAACTTTAAAATATTAATCAAGATTATTTATATTAAACTGGATAAGTTTGTTCTATAACACCACAACGTGAAATATTAAAATTAAAATAATTTTGGGTAATCTCTATATACCGGTAATATCATAAAACTGCATAGCAGATAATAAATGCTTTCGCCTAATCGAAAAAAAACTGACTTAGGATATTCATTCAAGAAAACTGCACTGAAAAAGTGCGCAGTTAATTTAAATTGATGAACAAATTACCGATGATCATGCTACAACATACGCTGCAAGGACATGCAAATCCGATAGGTAGACTTTCTATAATTTCGCAAATGTTAATGTAGTTCAATTACCTTTTACTTCGCTATTTTGTAAAGACTTTTACGGGCTGAACCCGCGCTCTTAATTTTGATAAATAATTTTATCATAACCAGCACGCTTTTAAATAAATTATTTTAAACAAACATAATTACTTGAATGTTCTACAAGATCTGAATGAAGTTCTTGCATAAAATAAAAACATTTTGGCGTGACTTTTAACAAGAGAGATTTTTCATGCTTTTAATGCGATTTATATTTCTAAAATATTCGTAAAATGTATTTAAACTTTAAATTTTTATTTCTTTTTATTTTTAGTATATATTTAAAACGTTTTAATATTTATTAGCTGCGGTGCTTTAAGTTATCGGTTGCGTTTTGAAACTGTCACATTTTAAGAATAAAAATAATTTTTCTAGCAGGCATAAAATAGATACAGCAAACGATAGATACAACTAATTCATGAAATGAACATGAACGATTAATTTTGCATAAAACACTGATTATGAAACACTTTCCAACTGAAATGCAATCTTATTCAAACATCTGTAAAATCGATGTATTGAGCGGTAATATTCTATTAATTATCACAGAACTACAATAATTTATTTTACTTGAAAACTTAAAAGTTCATCGAAAAAAAGGTATTCAAATGACGCCATCGAAATATAAATTGACTGGCTTTCTATGTAAAAGCAGTGAATATTTCATTCATACACTTTTATTACAGACTTCCAGCGTTAAATAATTTTGTGTCAAAAAATTTCATCAATTCGTATACAACTAATCTTACAATCACTTGCTTATATTCTGCATCCATTAAAATTCGGATTCGTTGTAGAAATAATCAGGGTTTGATCATATAAACTTAAAAATATTGTAATTGGGTTGTCGCAGAATATAGATGCACAGAAATTACACAAAAAGAAAAGGGCTTTAGGACGGATGCAACATTAAATATAAATTTAAAATAAATTTAAAAATCACTATATTTACTCTTCTAAAAAATACTATATTTTATTTTGAAGTGATCTTTTCGTATTATATGGGTGTAATTAATATTTTAATTTTCATTTAAAAAACTACCTAACATATTTTGCTGAAATTTATTTTATATATTTTATGGGGTAATGTGAATATTTCCTAAAATTTTCAATCAATTTGTGAATTTTAACGTTGCTTACAAAATGTTTGAAAAATAAATTTCCATAGGGTTCAATGTATTTCATTATTTCAATCCGGACGCAATCCAAAACAATTGTATGATATTAATCATTCACATTCCTATATGTCCCACAGACCGTCTCAACAACATACCAAAATTTCATTTTCATAAATTCATTTTTACGGCAGTTATCGTGCGAACGGACAAACAGACAGGATGATCAAAGTCATAAACAATTTACAACTATGTTGGAAAGTGTTAAAATCCTATTCTTAACAGAGCCGTGTTGTGCGATAGGCAAAGTAGGCAAATGCTGAAGGCCCGTAATTAATAAGGGGTCGATATTTCTTACTCTAGTGTGATATTTCTTACGATATTTCTTACTCTGCTGTGGCTAGTATATACCTGCTAGACAAATTATTTTCATTCATAAACTATGACAGCTTCAAAACGTAACCTCCAGCTTAAAGCACCACAGCTGGTAAATATTAAAATGTTTTATATATATATTAGAATTAACGTTTAAGTTAACGTTTAAAAATATTTTACAAATATTTCAGAAATATGAATTACATTTAAAACGGTAAAACACTCTATTTTTAAAAGTCACGCTAAAATGTTATCATTTTATATTGGAATTTCATTCAGGAATTGTAGAACAATCAAATAATTATGTTTATTTAAAATCTTTTATTTAAAAGCATTCTTGTTTTAGGGGTTACAAAATTCTTTGCCAAAATTAATAGCCCGGGTTTGGCCAGCAAAAGTCATTACAAAAGAGTAAATTAAAAGTTAATTGATCTACATTAACATTGGCAAAATTATAGACAAACCTACCTAGTCTATTTTTATAACCTGCAGAACGTTTCTCCGTAAACGACAAAGCTGTTCTGCAGAATGATCATCGGTCATTTGTTCTACTGAATTTAAATTAACTGCGTAATTTTCAGTGCAGTTCTCTGGATTAAACATCTTACTTTGCAAAACCTTACTGATGTAGAAATAGCATTTGTCAAAAAATTTGCACTCTTAAAATATTACCTGTTTATATATAGAGTACACAAATTTATTTTAATTTTTATATTTCCTAATGCAATTATTTGGCGTGTTGTAGAAATAACTTTTCCATTTTAATATAATTAATATAGAATAATCGTTTTATGATAGGTCTTCATGGACTCTGCAATCACCTTTCCTTGAATATTATTAAATTTGAATATTATTTATTATTTAATGTTTTTTATTAAATTATAACGAATATCAGGCTTCACAATATCGCTGTCAAAATGGCTGCAATCCAAAATTTTACCTATGACCTTTCAACTTATGAATAAAATAAAATTATATTTATACTTATAAATAAAATTCAGAAAAGGGTGAAATCTTCATGGAATAGTTATTTCAAATTTCCACGTTTTTCCTTGGTCATTTGAGCGCCTGCGAAAATAGTGATTTAATTTGATATTATCTGCTGAAAAATGCACATCTATCTATCTTATTTATTGAAAATAATCACTGTAATCACCTTCTCAAATTTCTATTAAATGAAAATTATACAACTCATCAGAAATAATTACAACATAATGAAAAAAAGGTTTAGAAATTTTTAGGAATTAATACACAGATTCTTATATTTAAATTAGTAAAACCACAAAATATGTCATCAAATACTTAAATTTGGACAACATTTTCTACAATCAAAAGGATTGACACGCATACATATTTTTAAAATTTCCATATAATTATATTTCTGGTTGATATCAGTTAAAATATAAAATTTCAAAAATATTTCGAATTTTTCTCTCGAATTAAAAAACATTCTATATAGTTCTAGATATTTTGAACAAAGCTGGACATAAAGTTGCGAGAAAATCAATTATTACAAAACAGCCTGTATTGCTAGTTCAAGTAATATAACTTAAAGTTCAATATTGAATTTCGATCAGGTCTAGTGGTAGAATTATTTTTAGCTATCCAACGCAATAGATCATAAAAACGCGATTCTTACCAAACTGCATACGAGGGCATCTAAATATTTTCCTAGATAACTTGTGGGTATTCGACTCTTTCAATCGTCGTTATACCAACATTAGTAGTATGCACCAATGGATGTCGATTTTCCAATCATACACACCTTCACAGCAGCTGCGGCTTCCAAAGCGACGTGATTTGACTTTCAAACCTTCCAACTCTTCCATACTCACACAAGGACTACGGCTTGAAGAGAATTAACCTATTTTCATTATGTTTCCCTCATTCACGATCCTAAATTTATCCTGCCGAACTGCAAGACTGCAGAATGTTACTTGGCTCGGCGATTGATCTACATAACAAAACCAGTCAGAAGTTGTTAATATAAAGTTATCATAAATTAGGACGTAACTGACAGAAATAATAACCAAACGTTATACAAACCTCACAATTTCTGCAGGGTCTGGAAGAACTACAAATATTGGATAATTATTATATAAATATATATTTGAGTTCAGTGGTTTAACCGAAACAGATAATTGGCAATTAATAACTTAATTTATCAATATATAAAATATAAAAATTATATAATCTTCTACGGAAAAAAATGCGTCAAAAGAGAAAGGGAAACAAAAATGAAATTTCTCAATCAGTAAAACATCCTAAAAGTTTACTGCTTGAGATACGATACCGCTATGAAACAGTATATTGCTCATCAAACACTGAAAAATTTGCGTAATGCTATTTTTACTTATTCAGCAGAAATCTTAATGCTTGACATCAAAGTATATGTTCTTTTGTAACATTGCATTAGGTGGTTAGAGGAGTTATTTTTGGCAGAATGGAATAGAAATTTCGTTGGTAATTGCAAATATATTATGTTGAATACTATGGATATTGAACCATTTTCAACTGCTTTAGTGGAGGTTATTATTTTATTAGTTGGTTATTTTTTTGGTTTATAACATTATTTAAGTCTGCCACAGACAGAAAATGAAATACTCAAACAAAATAAACTACGATTTTTTTAATAATATTTTTAATATTTGTCGAAGCCGCCCTCTACTCTCTATGCAAGGGGTGGTCAGATATCAAGCACTCAAAAGCCTGTTTTAGGGATGGGAGGAGTCTTGACTTTTTTGACGTCACAACGGCAGAAGCAGAGAGAAGGAGATGAGGATTCTATGGAAATTGCAGGCCTTATTTTGATATATAATTCTGTTATTTTTAGCACTTTGCAATATAGTTGAAAAGTGTTTATGACATTGTTCTTTCTGTCTGTCCGCCATGAAACAATATATTGCTCATAAAACACTGAAAAAGTTACGTAATGCTATTTTTACTTATTCAGTAGAATACTCAGGGCTTGACATCAAAGTATATGTTCTTTCGTAACATTGCATTAGGTGGTTGGAGGAGTTATTTTTAGCAGAATGGAATAGAAATTCCGCTGGTAATAGCAAATATATTTAAGTCGAATACTATGGATATAGAACCATTTTCAACTGCTTTAGTGGATTTTTATTTTAATTTATAATATTATTAAAGAGTGCCACAGACAGAAAATGAAATACTCATAAAAAATATACTGCGAATTTATTAATAATATTTTTAATATTAGTCGGAGCCGCCCTCTGCTTTCTGCGCAGAGGTGGTCGTATATCAAACGCCCGAAAGCCTGTTTTAGGGATGGGAGGAGTTTTTACATTTTTGACGTCACAATGGTAGAAACAGAGAGAAAGATATGCCAATTCTATGGAAATTTATGGCTTTATTTTGACAAATAATTCTGCTATTTATAACAATTTACAACATAGTTCAAAAGTGTTTATGACTTTGTTCATTCTGTGTGTCCGTACGCATGATAACTGCTCTAAAAATGACTTTATTCTGAAATTTTATTATGTTTTTGAGACGGTCTGTGGGATAATCTGAGAATGAAAATAAATAATATTACCCAATTAGTTTTAGTTTTTACCCGGGATGAAAATGTTAAATACACTTTAAGCAATTATTAAGCTGTGTTAAAATTTAAAAATTCCTTCAAAATCTTTAGAAGATATTCAAATTATCACATATATGTAAAAAAAATTCAGTAAAATATGTTTGGTAGTTTTTTGAAAAAAAATTGAAATAATAATTACTATCATATCATATGAAGATATCACTGCATGTAATATCGTATTATATGAAGAAACTAATTTCAAAATTCTATATGGCATTCATTTTTTTCGATATGTAAATATCATGATTTTTAAAAATCGATTAAATTTATATTTAGGGCTGCATCCTTCATAAAACCGGTTTAATTTTGCATATTATATGTGTGCCTAAATTTTGTGCCACGGAATTACAATATTTTTTTTATTTCAAATATTCGCTAAACATTAAATATTTCTACATCGAAGCCTAATTTTAATACTATTGCACTATAACATGTAGAATGTAAAGAAAACAACTGACTGCAATATTAGTTGTATAAGAATTGCTGAATTTTATTCACGAAAAATTATTTAACTCTGGAGTCTGGAATATAAGTGATAAGAATGGTGTATTCATTGAAATTCATTAAAAGGCAAACAATACATATTTCTATGGCATATTTTGAATAAAATCGTTTTGTGTAACTAGCATTGACTTTTTCGATAATTTTTGAAGTACAATAAATTGCTGTAGCACTGTAATAATTTTTTAAATATCAGCGCTGAATGCATCGCATTTTCAAGATGTTTACATAAAATTGTATTTCAGTGTGGAAAGTGTTTCACAATCAATGGTTTATGTATATTTGACCTTTTTTGTTGAGCATGGCAGCACAGGACGATATTTAACGTAATCGTGTATAAAAGGGTTTATTTATAGCTCAATAATCAAGAAACTTTATAGTTTCAATAACCGTTGTAAAAAATAACCGCGATATTACTTTCCTTATATACATAATGTATAAGGAAAGTATTTTGACGGGGTCGAAAATTCGAATTCGAGTTTTCGACGGGAGAGCACGTTTCAATCATCCCTGATCACGAATCAGACATTTTTGAAGTGATGTGTGTGTGTGTGTGTGTCAGTGGGTCTGTGGAGACGATAACTGACGAACGAATGGACCAATTTGAACCAAATTAGGTGCAAAAACCTCAATCCGTAAACACTGGAAGCCTATTGTTTTTATACGGAATCGAATGTTCAGAACCCCCCTAAATTTTCGAATGAAATTTTAAAAAAATCGTCAAAAAATTAAAACCACTAATAAAGTTACGCGAATAGACATTTCTTATGTAATTTTTCATTAGAAAACGATTGACTTAAATTTTAGAACGCTAATATGAACCGTTCTCGAGATATTGTGCATTTTAAAAAAAATATCAAAAAATCATATAAAATAAAAAAAAATATTTCCTATTGATAAACATGTTCACTTTTTATATGTAATACCATACGATAAATTGGGTGCCATCATTCTCGTGGATCTAGCTCGTTCCATTCATGAAAAAATATACTCTGAGTAACACTTTTGTATTTGAACGCCAATAGTCATTTATCTGCTGTAAGAATAACTTATTTCTTAGTGCATAACGCTTGGCGAGATTTTGCCGACGAATTTGGCGGAATGTCGCCAATTTGGCGACTTATTGAAATGTGGCCAAATTAATGAAAATCTCGCCAAATGGTTAAAAATGACGTTAAATCAATGACAATGACGACTAATTGTCGAAAATTCAATGTCTTGGAAAGAATCTTAGTATCTACTATAAGAAAAACCTATTTTTAACTGTAAAAGTTTACTATTTTTAATTATAAATTCATTAAATTATATAAGGAAAGTCATGTGTTGCTCACATCAGATTTTTGTACTTATTCGTGACGTCATTAGCCTCTCGGAGAACAAGTTCCACTCCCTCAGCCCACCCAGTTCCACCCACTCATTGTCAAATATGGTATCAATTGAAAGTTTTTTCAAGCTCTTTAACGTTAAGAATGACTATAATTAATAAGGATTATTAAATGTAATTGAACTTTAAATAAAGGTAAAAAAACTGACATTAACCATAAATACATATATTTTTATGAAAATTTTGTAAACATGTGCGGGTGTGAATCCCCCCGCTTATACAAAATTCTGCCCAGGTTAAATATTTAATGACATCTTTTGCCTTTTAATTAACTTTACATATATCAATCAGTATACTTTATCATAAAAATGTTTAACCTTTGTTTTTCATTATAGTGTGACTATTTCTGTTCAGTTGTATAATTTGCATTTATTGAAAATATTGGGCGGCACTAAAATAGTGATTATGTTCAATAAATAAGAAATACAGATGTATATTTTTTAGCATACAACGCTATATGAAATCACTATTTTTGCAAGTGTTCAAATGACCAAGGAAAAATGTGGTAATTGAAATAATTTTTAAATTATTATTACATATTGCCAATATAATTGATTATATTGACACTATAAATGTTTCATATTGCCACTATAATTGTTAGAATAATTGCCCATGAGGACCTACCTTAAAAATAAGTATATAGATTATTTATATTAAAATGAATAAGTTTACTGTATAACACCACAATGGAAATTAGGAAATTTTAAATTAGGAAATATAAATTTTATATTAGGAACTTTTAAAATTAAAATAATTTGTGTACTCTCCGTATATACCGGTTATATTATAAAATTGTATATTATATAATATATGCTTTCGCTCAATCTGAAGATGGAAAGCATGTTTAGTTGAATCCAGAAAACTGCAGTGAAGCAGAACGCAGTTAATTTAAATTGGTGAACAAATTACCTATGATAGTGGTCCAGAACACGTTGTTGGGCATGAAAATCCGATAAGTAGGCTTTCTATAATTTTGCCAATGTCAATGCAGATCAATTGCCTTTTACTTTGCTGTTTTGTAAAGAATTTTACGGGTCGAACACGCGTTCTTAAAGTTTTGACAAATAATTGTTGTTGTTGAGACCCAGACCGTCCGACCTACCAGAAAGGTGTAAGGTAACTGTATGGACGGCCGGGAAGTGCCACCCAATTTAGACCGGAACCCAGTGGGGGAGGCATCCACAGGGACCGTACCCTCCTTCCCCTACCACCAACCTCTCGGAAGGACTTACGGACCCACATGTTTAACGTGATCGTACTCCGCATGAACACGGCGGCATTTGTGGTAGCGTGCAAATCTAGCGCGCAAACCACGGGGATACCGCACCCGAGATGGCCAACAGCACGCGGTGTTCCGAGGTGGTCACCCACCAAGTACTAACCGCGCCCGATGCTGCTTGACTTCGGTGATCTAACGAGAACCGGTGTTTTCAGCACGGTACGGCCGTTGGCCCTTGACAAATAATTGTATCATAACCAGCACACTTAAATATTAAAATAGTAATTACACTCATACAATATGAAGAGATGACGTGACTCACCTCAAAATGAAATATGATATCAATTTTTTTCCCCAGATTAAAAATAGTGATTTTCAAAGTTCTTTTAAATTTATATTAGTGTTGCATCCGTCCTAAAACCGTTTGCTTTTTATCTAATTTCTGTGCATCTATATTATGCGTCAACGCAATTACAATATTTTTTAGTTTAAATGATCAAACCGTAATTATTTCTACAAAGAATCTTAATCTTAATGGATGCCTAATGTAAACAAGTGATTGTAAGTATACGAATTGATGAAATTTTTTGACTCAAAATTATTTGAGTCTGGAATAAAAGTGTATGAATGAAATATGTACTGCTTTTACATAGAGAACCAGACGACTTATATTTCGATGGCGTTATTTGAATAAAATTTATTTTTTTTTCGATGAAGTTTTAACTATTCAAGTAAAATAAATTATTCTTATTCTGTGATAATTAAAAAAATATCACCTCTGAATGCATCGCATTTTACAGATATTTGAATAACATTGCATTTCAGTTGGAAAGTGTTTCATAATCAAGGTTTAATACAAAATTGAACGTTCTACTTCATATTATGAATTAGTTGTATCTATTGCTTGCGGTGTCTATTTTATGTCTGCAAGAAAAATTATTTTTATTCTTAAAATGTGACAGATTCAAAACGTAACCGATAACTTTAAGCACCGCAGCTGATTAAAACGTTTTAAATATATATTAAAAATAAAAATATATAAAAAGTTAAAGTTTAAATACATTTTACAAATATTTTAGAAATATAAATCGCATTAAAAGTATGAAAAAAACACCGCTGCTGATAAAACATTTTAAACAAACATAATTATTTGAATGTTCTACAATTTCTGAATGAAGTTCTCGCATAAGATAACAACATTTTGGCTTGACTTTCAACAAGAGAGTATTTTCATGTTTTAAATGCAATTTATATTAAAATATACGTAAAATGTATTTAAACTTTAACTTTTGCTTTAATTTTCATTTAATATATATTTAAAACTTTTTAATATTTATCAGCTGCGGTGCTTTTAGTTATTAGTTACATTTTTTACGTGCTGGATTTCAGAACACATTTTAGGTCCTATCAAAGGCTTGGTGTATCACGGGCTCTTATTTAAGATGTATCAAATGAGCTTATTTAGGGCGTATTACACCCGTGTTTTACAATTTGCATGACTGTGCATTGAAATAACCAAGTACTGAAATGAGTTTTACACTACACAGAAAATTTTGAAAATGAATGGCGTTATATGTATTGTTTATGTATCGGTGGGTTGTTATAGACGTAGCCTGTTGAATCGCGAGTTTGCGCTCAGGATGCAAGAATGAGTCCAACTTTCTGGATAACTAACACGTTTATTTACAAGCCTAACGCAAACAGGAACAATATACAGTCATACAGCACTTAAATGCTCCACTAATATCACAAAATAACACGTATTCAGTGGCGTAGCTTCCGTTGAGGCTCAGTCGCTGAGCCTCTGTTTAAAATCTAATTTAAATTCACTTTTATTTATTATATTTTTAAAATACATTTACGAATATATATGTCTTTTTTTTTTAGAAAACTGATACAATTTACTTACTTAAAATAAGACGTTTCAATATATATTTCCCATTACAACGTATATATAGAAACTGAAATCATTTAGCCTTTACGGTGCAGGGACAGAAGCATGGTTTTAGGACCGCCCAACTTTTAAACTCAGCCTTGGCTCATAAGCTAGGACGGTATGCTAGCTTCCAGAAAGGTGTGGCTATCGCATCCCAAATTTTCATCCCTTTATAAACAATGTAATTTAAGAAAATGATTGGATACGCGACTTGACGTTTAATTAATGAAAATTTCTTGAAAATGCTAGTGGATCCGAAATTTCGGTCAAACAATGTTCTATTAATTAATCTTTCCAGAAAACAGTCATATGTAATACTATATAATATGAGGCATTTACCACGAATCGCATTACATTCACCTCATTTTAAACAATATCAAGACGAAGAAGCACACTAATAATGACTACCACTAAATTTAAATAATTTGCGAAATAAACTTAGTCACAGCAACAATGTGACGAAGTATCCATTTGAGTATTTGGAAGTTAAGGAAGAATAAATATTATTTCTCATTAAAAATCACTTTACACGGGAATCGCAGTTATATGAAAGCTATTGATAGTTTTCTAGCGGATTTTTAGCATATTGTGGTTAAGATATTTCAAAGTTTTCATAGTATTTGTAAATAATTAATATACAAAATTGTTTAAGGACATTTTTGGCTAGAGTGATTTTCAACTAAGTTTCCAAATATATTTTCCCCCCATATAGAGTGCACTCCTTTGACTTGCTTTATTTCTTTAGTTTTATATGTTTACATTTACAGAACTGATATAATTTTTTTATCACTTGCTAATAATATTGTAATATATTACTACTTCATACATAGGCGCCTGTAAATCTTTTTCCAAGGGAGCAAACTCAAGCGCCTGATGTGCAGTATCGACTAGCTTGATGCTCACATTTGTTATATTCATGTCCAAGGGGGAATGTGACCCCATCCCGTTACCTATGGGCGACCATGACTTCATATTTAATAAAATTATTGAAAAATTTCATCTAATTTAGAAATTAGAAAACATTTAAAATGCTATATATTGTATGTATCCATCTTACATAGGTATCGTTTTCAAATGTCGGGCATTTCATTCACTCTTGATTTGTTATGCAAAGTTATTTTATTTTAGTCACCAATAAATAAAATTTATTGAAATAAAACTTATGAAAATGCGAATTCCAATATAAATTTACTTGTAATGTCAAATGTTTTGCCAAATTTTCATTGTTTTCATTTCGGTGTTTCTCGAAGTTTTGGAAACTCGCCAAATTGGCGATAAATCTGACTTCAGCATCTAGCAACCCTTGATGCACGTCATAGGAAGGCCTGTACGGGTGTTTTCTCCTCCTGGTTCTCAAAAGCAAATATTCCAGTGAGGAAGTATTATATGTTCGCTACATTATTTAGGCTCCAGCCTACGTCGTGTAATTCGTTCTAGTTAAAAAAAAAAAAACAAAAAAAAAAACAAGAAATCTGTCACCACTTGTAGCTTAAGAATTTGCTTTTGTTGAATAATTTTACCTTTCCACTGCTCGATTTATATGCACCATGAATACTTTGGACAGGATCTCGTATTTAATGCAGATTCTGGTCCTCTACGGGAATAAATACATATACAAAGCTCAACCCCGTTCTCGGAAATCAAAATTTTTTTATGCGGATACTAAAATTAGGATCGTCAAAATGGGTAAAAGAATATTTTTGAAAATGAAAGCCTCAATTCAACGATGCCAATCATATCTCTTATTCAAATTGTCCTTCATAGTGTTTATTAACACACACATTTCGCCAACATTTGTACATTTTCGCCAAATTTCGTGACAGATAGTGCTAACAGCAGTCGCAAGCACGAATGTATAAAGTTTGAAATGTATAAAGGAATAGAATGTAAAAGGCACGAAATATGCATATGAACGAATAAAGCGGAGTAACACTGGCTTCCGTAACTTCCACAATATATTCAAGTTAGGATTTGCCGTAAATACGGAATTTCGCAAAATTTGCGCATTATAACAGTATTATATTAGATATAATAGTATTATATTTGCAGTCTGTGGTAGACTTAAATACCGTCATAAACTAAATGCATAATCCATTACTGCACTTTTAAATTGTTCAATAACCATAATATTCGACTTAAATATAAGCAATTACCAGCGCAATTTCTATTCCATTCTGCCCAAAATACCTTTTCTGACCTCTTAATGTAACATAGCCAAAGAACATGGTCTTTGATGTCAGGCACTGAGTGTTCTGCTGAATAAGTAAAAATAGAATTACGTAACTTGTTCAGTGTTTGATAAGCAAAAAAATTGTTTCATTAAGGTATCATACCTCAAGCAGCGAACTTTTCGGATGTCTTCCTGATAGAATAAGTTCATTTTTGTTTAACTTTTTTCTTTTGATGCAATCTTTTCCATGCAAGATTATTTAAGTATTATATTCTAACTATTGATAAATAAAGTTATTAATTACAAATTCTCTGGTTCAATTAAATCGCTCAACTCAAGCACAGATATATTTATATAATGGAAATCTGATGTACGCAGCACTAGACTTCCCTTATATATTGTCTTATATAATGCAATGTAATTACTCCTTCTACAGTAAAAAAATAATGTATAAGATGGGAGGTACTGTGTTTTTAACGTTGAATTGTATATTTGGCGATTTTCGGGATGTTGATCTGTAATACTATTTCAAAGTACGCAATTAACTTATATTTCACACAACTCTAAATTAACAATTATCAATATTGATAGCATCCTCAATAAACACTATAATCCATATATTTAAATATTTTAATAATAAATTCATCAATTAGGCGTCATTTTCACCAGCGTGGCTTCTTTTTTGCAATTTTGACGATATTTCGATCAATCTGGGGCTAAATATTGCCAAATTCGCGATATCTCGTTTGATTACATCCCAAGTTCGCCATATGTATCGTTAAGGGTTACAAACAAACGGAGAGAAGAAAATTTTTAATGTACTAGAAGGTATGCCCGTCATATGACGGAATGAAAAATTTTGATATCATTGCTTTCTATTTAGGGTAATTTTTATCAATTTATTGCGATTTTTATCAATGTGGCGACATTATCGTCAATTTTGCAATATCTAAAAAAAGTCGTTAAGTTTGAGACATCCAGCCAATTATTTCGCCAAGCATTAAGGACGGGAGGAGAAATTGATTATTCATATAATCGCTTGTTTTGTTATTTCCAAGATATTTAATTTTCATCAATTAGTCATCATTGTCCTTGCTTTAGCGTTAATTTTAGCAATTTGGCGACATTTTAGTTAATGTAGCAGTATTAAAAATGTCTTGCCATGTTAGGGATAGGCTGCCAAAATTCTTCGCCAAAATTTCGTCAAGCGATACAGACGGAGAAATAGGTTAATTTTATATTATGTAGATTCTTATATTCTTTGCAAAATATTGAATTTTTAATCTTGTAGCAGATTATTCATTCAGCAGATAAATGACTAATGGCTTCCAAATACAAAACTATTGCCCAAAGTATCTTCTCTTATGGTAGATCTTATTTCTTGCCAAGATATTGGATTTTCATCAATTAGTCTCCATTTCCATTGCTTTAGCGACATATTTATCAATTTTGCGACATATTTATCAATTTGGTGACATTTTAGCTACATTATTTATAATTTTTGAAACATTAAAAAATGTCGCCAAGCTGGCAATGTTCCGCTAATTTCGACGCCAAGATTTCGCCATGCGTTATGGACATAGAAATGGGTTACTCCTATAGTAGATAAATTACTAATGACGTCCAAATAAGAAAAAAGTCTCGCCAAGTTGTAGATATACAGCCAAAATTTGTCACCAGAATTTTGCCAAGCGCTACAGATGAAGAAATAGGTTATTCTTATATAAGATTCTTATATTTTTTTTACAAGTTATTGAATTTGCATCGATAAGTCCTTATTTTTATTGATTTGGCATCAATTTAAAGAATGTGCCGATTATCATATCTTACTTTACTGCTTGATCTCTCATATCGCCATAATATCCATTTGCAGTGGATCCCATCGCAATGAATTTGATCGCTATTGATCTTCAATAAATCTAACCTCTAATATCTTGACATTTTTGCAGATCTGCTCAAGAGTTAAATCTACCACAGCTACTTCTTGTCTTTCTTCTCCATCCACTTGAAATGCCTTAAATTTGATCAGGGCAATAAGATCCTTCCCATTTGTGGGAAATGTAACGTCAATCAATCCACCCCTGATCATCTTCTCTCCTGCCTGGGACTTGTGAAGGATTTGACACAGAGTCCCCTCTTGGACTTTTTGAGTGTTTTTGGTCTCATGGATCTGGTCTAGCCTATTGGCTAGACCAGTTAAGATTAGTAACAACTGCAACAACAGAATTTGTCGACAATTTTATCAATTTGGTGACATTTTCGTCAATATGGCAGCATTCATAAATCCCCGCCAAGTTGGCGATATTCCTCCAAATTTGTTGACAACATTTCCCCAAGCGTTATAGATTATCTTTATAGTAGAATTAGATTATTCTTATAGTAGACGATTAATAGCGTCAAAATACAAAACTATTAACCAAAGTACAATTTTCTAGTGAATTAAACATGCAAAATCCTTCAAATTGATGATAAAATAATTATTGCATAATATTACATGTCAAAAGGGAACATATTTCGCAATTGTTAGTATTTTTATTAATTTCATGCGATTTTTTCATACATTTATTTGAAAATGTCCAATATCGTGAAAACGGCACATGCTAACGTTCAAAAGTTGGTGTTAATCCTTTTAGAATGAAAAATTGCATAAGGAATGATTATTTACTTGACTTTATTGAAGGTTTTGATTTTTTGATGATATTTCAAAATGTTATTTCAAAATTTGTGGGGGTTCGGAACATTCGACTGGCTGCAAAAATAATAGGCTTTCAGTATTCACCGACTGTAATTTTTGTACCAAATGTCGTTCGAATAGCCTTATTGTTCGTGAGATATCGTTTCCACAGACTCACTGACACACACACACACACACACACACACGCACACATATCCACAGACAGACAGACACACACACATATACACATAGACAGACACACACACACACATAAAAACATCAGCTCAAAAACATCTGATTCGTGTTCAGGTATGCATGATACGTGCTCTCCTGTTGAAAATTCGAACTCAAATTTTCGACTCCGTCACAGTAATTCCTTTATACATTATACGATGTATATAAGGAAAGCGATTATCTAATATTTTTTGTTCTGTCAGACCGCGCGGAAGTTGTGAGGTTTACATAACGTTCGGTTGTTATTTCTGTCAGTTACGTTCTAATTTATTTTCACTTTATATTACTGACCGGTTCTATTATTTAGACCAATTCCCGAGCTAAGTGACATTCTGCGTTCCTGCAGTTCGGTAGGATAAGTTTCGGATTATGAATAAGGGAGTCAAGTCGGATCGATGGGAGGTGTGGTTAAGTCGTTACGGGCCGTAGTCGTTGTTTGAGTGCTTAAGGAGTTTGAACGCTTGAAAATCAAGCTATGTTGCTCTAGAAGCCGCAGCCCTCAGTGAGTGCGTAGGAGCGGAAAATCCCCGTTATTGGTGCATGGTACTAATGTTGGTGTAACAACGATTGAAAACATAGGGACTTGTTATCTAGGGAAAGATTTAGATGTCCTCGTATGCAGTTCGGTAAGAATCGTCCATTTATGATCTATTGCGTCAGATAGCGCGGAAAAAGTTCTATCACCAAGCTCCGTCGAAATTCAATATTGATCTTTAAATTATACTACGGGAACGTGCAATAATGGATATTTGTTGTTATATGCATATCTTTAGTTGATGTAGCCTGCTGCTGAACTAGCATTGTGTGCACAATATATATGCTTCACTTAAAATCCTGACTCAGTGTTGTTGTTGTTGAGACCCAGACCGTCCGACCTACCAGAAAGGTGTAAGGTAACTGTATGGACGGCCGGGAAGTGCCACCCAATTTAGACCGGAACCCAGTGGGGGTGGCATCCACAGGGACCGTACCCTCCTTCCCCTACCACCAACCTCTCGGGAGGACTTACGGACCCACATGTTTAACGTGATCGTACTCCGCATGAACACGGCGGCATTTGTGGCAGCGTGCAAATCTAGCGCGCAAACCACGGGGATACCGCACCCGAAATGGCCAACAGCACGCGGCGTTCCGAGGTGGTCACCCACCAAGTACTAACCGCGCCCGATGCTGCTTCACTTCGGTGATCTAACGAGAACCGGTGTTTTCAGCACGGTACGGCCGTTGGCCCTCCTGACTCAGTGTTGAAGACCCAGACCGTCCGACTCGTCCAAAGGACTAAGAGCAACTATTTCCTGACTCAGTGTGTAATAACACAATGTCGTAAGGCCTCTGTCTCATTTAGGAGTTGGAGTTAGGTTACTTTATACTACCGACCGAAAAGGTTTCATCACTTTAGAGTTGCGCCTCAACAAGTTAGAATAAATAACAAACTTCATATGAGCTAAATGCTCAGACTTTACAATGTCACCCCCGGTGACATTTAAAATTATATTCTTGGAAGTTTATAGTATACTAGAACAAAGTTTCCAGCGTCGCCGGAGTCGTAAATAAAAGCCCGTACTTCAACAATACCTACACTACTCAATACCACTCAGTTTTCTTTGAATCTACATGCACGCTATCCGCAAAGAAAAGAAACACGCTCTCTGTAAAGCAGAAAGACAAAACATACTCAAAACATCTTGGAGACGTTTTACTCTTGTACCCAAAGAACCTAGCCATATTGATTTTTGAGCCAATCAACTTGATAACGGGAAGCGACGGTACGGGAATCTAAGAAAAAAATAATAACAGTTCGATCGCATCAAATGTATATAATTAATGAACTGATGGATTCACGAAACATTTTTTTTTACATTTTCACATTTTTTTACACACACACACACACACACACACACATATATATATATATATATATATATATATATATATATTGTATAAAAATGATGGGACATTTTTTATTGCAAAACAGAAATCGGGGACATTTTAAACACGTGAAAAGTATATAATTATTCACAGAAATTCACGTATCATTTTAAAGTTTATTTAATTATAAATGTTTAAATCTTTTCGATGATGTCAAGAGAGATACTTTGCTATAATATTTCTGTTCGCTAGGGATGCGATTTGTGTAAATATCGCTTAGAATCGGGCTAGATCGAGATAAAACATAAAATAACTAAAAAACTAATTCGAATTTGCACAAGTAATGGCGAGATGCACCTTTACGAGTCCTGATATATCTGTGTATCAAATTTCATGACCATACGATGGTTATATTTCCCGTTAAAGGCTATGCGCGCACACACAGACAGCAAAACAGAATGATTAATAGATTTTAAACAGGATTGAATCATTCGAAAGATTGATTTTAGTGAGTTTAAGTTATTCGAAAGTTTTATTTTCAATAAGATGGAGTCATTAGAAAGTTTATTTTGCAGTAAGATTGTGCCTTAATGAAATTTTAACATTTCCCTCCCTGAATATTGAAAGAGGTTCAATTGTAGAGAATACCATGTGTTGGGCACACCATTAAGATTTTTTTCTTCAACGTATTCCTAGAGTATATTACCTATGATTCATATTGGAATATTTATCATTACCATAGAAATTCATAAGTAGTCACTAAATATTGCAATATAGTTTACCTTCAAACTAGAAAATTCACCAATACAAGCAATATTTCTCAGCATTTAACAGTATAATTACAGTGAAGAATATCCTTGAATTAGACTAGAAATATCTTAATAAATCTGTCATAACAATTAAGGTGGATAGAAATAATATTTGAATAAAGAGCGCGATGCGCATTACGAATATTTATTTCCAGTCTGTATTTGACCTTTAGTTTAATCAATGCGATTAAAATAAGTACGACAAAATATCTAGATATTTTAATCTCGTCTATATCACTATATCTCAAGTCGCAAGTTTGATGAGCTTAGTGTAGATTTTCTGTAATGCTTTGCTAAAAAGTATTTAAAGTTAAATGAGAAAAACGAAATGAGAAAATTTTCTGAATTTGAAATGTTAGAAGTCGATAGTACTTTCCGTGTATACAAAGTATAAAGTATAGTGAAAGTATTGTGATGAAGTCAAAAATTTGAAGTCAATGCAATAGTACGTTTCAAGCATATATGAACTAGAAACAAGTGTTTTTGAGGTGATGTCCTTGTGTGTGTACACGTTAGTGTACGTGTTCGTGAGTCTGTGATTGCGATATCTCACGAACGAATGGAGCGTTTAGACCGCAATTTGGTATTGTCGCGTTTAAAAAAAAATATGTGCTTAAAGAAGCTTAAAGCTTAGCGAGTGACTGTGAATTTAAAAGTGGTATATTTCCGTTTTGATAACCCACCAATTATTTGTGTGTTGTCCGGTGTTATCTGAAAATCCTATTGATTAATAGGCATATATTTATATTCAGCACACAAAAGAGACATTATTAATCAAATCAAAATTTTATTAAAATATTATTTATATTAAACTCAATCAAGATTGTGTTGTTGTTGTTACTTATGACCTCCTCTTCGGAGGAACCGAAACAGGACCAGTGACGCAGCAATCAAGATTAATTTCATTATTAATATTCTATGTTAACAAATCATCAGGTACCAATATTATTACAAATTTTTTTGTTGTGATACAGTGGAGTCTAGTTACTAATTTAAAGTCAGAAGTATATTATTTTCTTCAAGTATCATATATAAAATGTTACCTTGTGCACTTTTGGTGCACCGCATTTGGCATGGACATTTTTTTCAGACGTATTGGCACGTTCAGCTAAACTTCACTGAACACGCACATTTTTAAATGCAGTTGCTTTCTTCACACTTTCAGGTCAGCATCAGGAGTCGAAATGACTGACTGACTGCACACTGTCACGTCAACTGCAAAAGTCAAAAAGGTCAACTTCAATTTTCAAAAGCCAAAACCAATTAAAAGCCGAAGTTAAAGGTGAATTTTTTAATTTTTTAAGACGGGAGTACTTTGAGAGCTGGTTCCCAATGGCTTCCAATGTTTCGTAAGCAACTGTTTGCCCATTGGCTCACATGGCTGAGTGTCTTCCATTGGAGAAACTCGTATAACCCAGAAGACTTACTTGAGGCCACAAAACTCGCGTGCGAGGTCATCATCAATTTCCTTGGCCATAAATGAATATCCGTCCCATAATAAAAATTGGCGGCGATTGTCTCATGCTTTGTGACATTCTGTCGATTTTGCCACTTTTAGAATCTAAAGAATCAAAGTGGAAAACTGCATGCAGCACAAACTGAATAAGAAATTCAATATTGATTGGTCATCCTACTTTAAAAATTCAGAATATGAATGTTTAAACCATGAAGTTGAATAAACTTGCTTCTTCCTTTATCTTCTTCATGTTTTAAACATTGAAATTAATGTGAATTTTTGTCGAGAGATTAATTGGATCTTATTTGTATGACCCATGAAGTTAAAGAGAGTTAGTATAGTTATAGTTAATACAGTTATAAGTAGTATAAAGAGAATTAATTAGATGCCTCTATGGTATGACGAGTAATTGAAAATTGAAAGTAAGAAGTTCCAGATGTCAATTTTTATTAATTCGGTATACCATCCCTGTTATATTTTCCAGAGCCATCTTCATAGCTATAAGCAATTATATGAGGAATTTTCATGAATCTACCAATTAGTAAACGTAAAGATAAAAATAAATGCTGGATCTGATCGAAGAAAAATTATTTGAAGGATCGTAATCTATCTTTGCAAAAATGTGGTATAGACGGAAATATTTGCAAAATAGAAACTTAGAACTAATTTGGTTCGATTGAACTTATGGTCTTCACATTTTCTGCCACGTTCAACACTTCAAGTCACAAGAAGACTCCAAATGCCATATCTGTCAACCAGGCTTTGACTGCTTTTTCAGCAGGATAATGCCAGGCGACATACTGAATACCATACCATGAATAGTCTACAATGTCAACAAAGAGACTACAAGGCCATAACCATGGATATTCTAAAAAGTTTTGATATCATGCCTTGGCCAGCATATTATCCGATATTGTCGCCAATTGAGCATATCTGGGACATCATGGGTCGCTGATTAAGAGAACTTCCAATTCCAGCAAACCATGTTCAGTTACAAGCCACATTACATGCTGTGTGGAATGCCATCCTTCAGCATATCATCGACTATCTCATTGACGGGATGCCTCCTCGTATTCTAACTTGCATAGCCACTCGCCGATGGGCCTATTCCATATTGACCTAATGTCAATAAAGTTCCATGCTTTCATTTACCAGGTGTGATTCTTTGATCATTTGCACATCTCCATGTTACAATTATATTCTGTAAATTTCATAAGGATACACCAATTTCTTCATCTTAGTGCGATTTCAGTTGTGAGCAGTGTTGCTTAAAAAGAGAGTCGAAAATGTTTATATCTATGATTACATATTATGGTTTTACAATTTTTCTTTATTATTTTGTAATGAAGTCCGTGGAAATAGCGGATTTGATGTATAATTGAAGATTGTAAAAATGTTGAAATCTGGTGAGTTCTAATGAAAAAGCTGTTTCCATTAACAAAATGATGTCAATTATTAATATATGGAGTCAGTGTAAAATTAAGGAAAACGACAGAATAGTTAGTTCTCTGGAGATTCTCGCAACATTCAGTGACAAACGGAAGTGCTAAGGTAGGAGATTTTGAATTTGAACAGTTGTGTTTTCAATAACTATGGATAAAATTCAGAAGCAACGGAAAGTTGTACGTAATTCTTTTACACGGTTGTAGAATTGTATTTTAGTTCCCTGTATCAAATATTCATAAGAACAGTTGTACAATCAGATTATAACAGATATCAGTAAGACTCACACAATTTATTTTTCTGAAATTCGCCAAATCAGCGAGAAGGACTCAACCCGCAAGAACATAAGGGTTGCCAGAGCAGCAGATTAGAATCGAGAAGAAAGAAGTGGAGAAAGTGTAGAGGCACTCACTACGCGTCTGTCGTAGTGGCAATCTGTAAGATATAACCTGTGAATTCTATGTTTATGTGTTTCTTATATTATTTTGTGTAAGTAACCTTTTGCGGTCTTGTAGTTCGGCTGGATAAATTTTGGATCGTGAATGGTTGGTTGAAGTTGGTTGAATGAAGTTGGTTGAATGAGTTGGAAGGTTTTAAAGTCAATTCATGTTCCTTTGGAAGCCGCAGTCGCTATGTGAGTATGTGGGATTGGAAAATACTCATCCATTGGTGCATACTACTAATGTTGGGGTAACGATGATTGAAAGGACTAAATACCCACTAGTTGTCTAGTAAAATATTTATATGTCCTCGTATGTAGTTTGGTAAGAATGGCCGATTTATGATCTATTGCGTTGGATAGCGAAAAATAAATCTATCACTAGACCTGGTCGAAAATCAATATTCAACTTCAAGTTATATTACTTGAACGAGCAATAGAGACTGTTTTGTAATAAGTGAATGTTTCGAAACTTTATGTCCAGCTTTGTTAAAAAAATCTAGAACTAGAGGGAATGTTTTTAATTCGAGTGAAAAATTCGAAATATTTTTAAATTTTATATTTTAACAGATAGTAACCAGAAATATAATTATATGGTAAGTTTATAAACATGTGTGGATGTCAATCCCTTTGATTATACAAAATGTTGCCCAGGTTTAAGTATTTGATAAATCCTTTGTCTTTTCATTAACTTTATATATATCAATCTGTGTACTTAACCCTAAAAATTTCTAAATCTTGTTTTTCATTATGTTGTAACTATTTCGGATGAGTTATGTAATTTTCATTTAATGGGAATTTGAGGAGGTACTAAAACTGTGATAATTTTATATAAATAACAAAGAGGGATGTACGTTTTTCAGCAGATAATATCAAGTTAAATCACTATTTTTGAAGGCGCTCAAATGACCAAGGAAAAACGTGGAAATTGAAATAATTTTCCGATGAGGATTTCATATTGAAACTATAATTCGGAATATAATTCAACCTTTTCAAACTTTCATTTTTAAGTCTAAATATAATTTCATTTTATTAATAAGTTGACAAGTCATACATAAAATTTTGGATTGCAGCCATTTTGACAGCGATGTAGCTAAGCCTAAAATTCGTTATAATTTAATAAACAAATTAAATAATAAATAATATTCAAATTTAATAATATTCAAAGAAAGGGGATTGCATATTCCATGAAGATCTGTCATAAAAAACTTAATCTAGATTAATTATATTAAAATGGATAAGTTAATTCTACAACGCCACAAAAATTTGCATTAGGAAATATTAAAATTAAAATAATTTTGTGTACTCTATATATAAACCGGTAATATTTTAAAAGTGCAAATTTTATGATAAATGCTACTGCTTAACTAGTTGTTTGACTGCTCTGCTCTTAGACTTGCTCTCTAGGAGAGACTTCTGAGACTTCGTCCTGTTCATACGTTTTTCGTGACCTCTCTGCCTTTTTGCTTTAGCGACCTGCGTACGCCATCTTTTCTTTCCTTGCTGATTCGGACATGGAGTCCGGTACATCCCTTTTGCCGGATGGTACACTCATGCCACCTGATATCGGAAACTTTCTCATAAGATTTCGTGATGGTCTGTTTCCCTCCTTGGATAAATCTGATGCCGGCTTCTTACAGCAAATGAACGACATCCGACTCACTTATGAATTCCTGATCCACGAGTGGAAGCTGACTCAAGCCGGAGACACCTCCAGAAGCATCCAAGTCTTCAGAGGTATGTGCTTTGATCTGATTGACTTTTTTGAGCAGAATTTTCTAGCAAACGAGCATACCCCCTACCTAACTGAAATTAAGACTTTTGAAGCCAACAATAATTGTATTCTTAAAATTAATGATCAAAATAATGTTAACTCCATTAGTCAGAGCAACTTAAATCTAAATGTTCTTAAAACTAACTTGAAATCTAACTTAATGTGGGGAATCCCCCCAAATCCTAATGATAGCAATAATGAGCCTAACTCATCTTGGGCAAATGCCCAAGCTGAAAATAGCACTAGTTCTATCTCTAGCAACACTGCTGAGACCAGCATCGAGGATTTGGAAGGTTATATTCTACCCCCCCTCAAAAAAACTTGCCGTACGGCCTCTGTAATCACCTCTAAAGAAAAAACTTCTACTCGGAATGCTTTTTCTGCACTCACTGATATGATTTCGGAAGATCCTGAGAATATCCCTGCAACTAATGAAAATTCACCTTCGATGGATACCACCCCTATTCCGGAAACCACACCCTCCCCCGCTGTGCCTTCAGCGCCAAATGACTCTAATACTGAAATTTACTCCCCCCGCCCAGAACCCTTCTACATAAATTGCCCAAGCAACTGGAGGAACTTAGTTAAAACTCTAAACACCCTTGTCTCCGCTCCTGTCAGAGCACAACTTGCAGGAGAATTTATAAAAGTATATCCCCAAACTGTCGATGATTTTAGACTTGTCCAAAGATTCCTGATCGATCAAAAAATTGAATTTCATTCCATCAACCTGAAAGCCGAAAGGCCCATCAAAATTCTTTTAAAAGGACTCCCCCCTAACTCCCTGATAATTGAAATTATTGAAGAATTAACCTCCCTTGGATTCAGCATCCATAGAATTTCGCAACTAAAGGACCTCAAAACTAAAGCCCCCCTCCCCATTTTTCTAACTTACCTAAACCCCACCAGAGGTTGGGAAAAAATAAGAGATATCCGCACCCTTCTTGATATGCAGATTCGTGTTACTGACTTTCAATCCCGGGCCATTAAAATGTGCTTTAGATGCCAGCGATACAATCATTCGAGTGACTGCTGTCAGCTCCCCCCCAGGTGCGTCAAGTGTGGCGAAGGCTATGTCTCACGCGAATGCCAAAAACCCAGAGACACCCCTGCTAAATGTGCCAACTGCCTCGGCCCTCACACCGCAAATTTTAGGCTCTGCCCTGCGAACCCGCACAACAAAAATGCTCCCATCTTAAATTTCTCAGCCCCCCCTCCCACCGCCTCTAGGCAAATTGTTCCAAAACCCTCTGACTTTCCGGCCATCCGGCATCCTACTGTAATTCCTTCCCAACACCAACCAAAAAATTCAACCATCATCCCTGAAAATTCAGAAACTCCAGTTGCAACCTCCGCCCCCCCAAAAAAATCCTTCGCTGAAATTGCTACCCATCCTCCACCTCAAAAAATAGCACCTCAAACCCACCAATCAAATTCTCAAACCAAACCCTCCAATCAAAACCCTCTTACAGACCCAAACAACCTTCCACTTCAAAATCTTAAAATCCACTCTTACATTACCAAACCAAGCAACACCTCTCCTGACCAAACTGCAACAACCAGTCAGAAACCTAAACCCAACTCTACTTCGCAATTCTCAGATCTTTTTTCAATATTCCATGAAATCAAAAACATCTTTAACAGTTTCAATATAGACATGATTAAAATAAAAAAAATTATTAACATTATCCAAACCAAGTTCAATGAAGCCACCAATCCTCTCAACAAACTTTTTGCAATTATTTCGGCCCTCGAAGAGGTTTTTAGCTCAGACACATCCGACCAAAATGACGAGTAATCTTCAAGACTCTATCCGTATTCTCTTCTGGAACGCTAACGGCCTTGTCCCTAAAATCACCGAACTCCGCGACTTCATTAATAATAACCCTGTGGAAATCATCCTTATCCAGGAAATCATACCCGGCCGTCGCCCCCCCTCCCTTAATGTCGCCAACTATCAAAAATACACTGCCCTTCGTAATCTGACTCAAAATTCCCACTCCTCCTACGGAGGAGTCTCCGTATATGTCAAAAGTAACATTCCGCACTATGAGCTCAACACCCTTAACAACAATCTCATTGAAAATAAACTTGTAAATATTAATCTTCCAAATCAGCCCACCCTAACCATCGGTTCAGTCTACATTAAACCTAATTGCTCCATTGACCTCACTGCTGACCTTAATCGTATCTTCAATTGTAATCACAGACTTATTATAGCCGGCGACTTTAATGCCCACCACCCTGCTTGGAACTGCCGCCGTCGAAACCCCTACGGTAATCAAATCCACAAGTATATCACCAGTAATAATATCCATGTTGCAGTCCCCTCTAACCCCACTCATTTTTCTTTTTCAGCTACCCCCTCTACTATTGATTTTGCACTCCTTAAAAATATCCGTTTTCCTTACACTACCGACACCCTTAACGAACTCAGCTCCGACCACCTCCCTGTCCTCCTTACCATTCAACTAAATACGCTCCTTCCCTCTTCTGGTTTACCCACCTCTATAAATTGGAAAAATTTCAAACTCACTCTTCAAAATTCTAAGCTCATGAACCCTAAAATCAAAAACACTGCCGACCTGGAACATGCTGTTTCCAACATTACTCTCGAACTGCAACGCTCCCTGGCAAACGCCACTACAACCCGCCCTGCCCCTCGTTATAACTCCCTTCCCCACCACCTTAAAAACAAAATTAAAATTAAGAACTTCACCCGGAATCTTTGGCAGATTTCTAGGAATCCCCAAATCAAAATTCTTTTAAATGCCCAAAATCGCAAAATTAAATCTGACATTTCTAAATTTAAACAAAACAAATGGAAGGAATATATCGAGTCCCTCTCTCCCGAAGACGGCTCCATATGGAAGGAAATTAAACGCATTAGGAAACCCTTCGCCCAGCTCCCCCCCCCTCCTCTCCGACACTGGCACTGCCTTTTCCAATCTTGAAAAGGCTAACACTTTAGCGGCCAACTATCAAAGACAATTTGAACCTAATAACTCTAATTCAAACAACTCTTTTCACGCTCACGTCAGTCAAATCGTCTCGAACTTCATTAATGCCCCCCACCCTGAGCCCATTGAACCCACCAACCCGTCGGAACTCTATGACCACATTAGAAACTTCAAAAATAAAAAAAACCCTGGTCTTGATAAAATAACTAACAAAGCCCTTAAATTCATTCCCTTAAATATCCTTTTTTATCTTGTTCATGTAATCAACGCAATTCTTAAATTCCGTCACTTCCCTGATTGTTGGAAAACGGCAGTTATTATTCCCATTTTCAAGCCGGGCGGCGTCCCCGCCGACCCCGCTTCTTACCGCCCCATCTCGCTCCTCTCCTCCCTCAGCAAACTGGCTGAACGTATCATTCAAAATCGTCTCTTCAATTTCATTGACAAAAATAATATTATCATTCCTGAGCAATTCGGTTTTCGACCCTCCCACTCTACTACCCACCAGCTGCTGCGTGTTGTGGAATTTGTTTCTGACGGCTTCCGCAACAAACAGTCAGCTGGAGCCCTTTTACTTGACGTTGAGAAAGCATTCGATAAAACCTACCATCTTGGACTCATCTTTAAACTTATTCAAATAAAAGTCCCCTCCCCCCTCATCATAAATTCCTATCTTCAAAATCGTAACTTCCATGTCCGTGTCCTTAACACCCTTTCAAATAATAAACCAATCAAAGCAGGGGTACCCCAAGGTTCTATCCTGGCCCCCCTCCTTTTCAACATTTTTGTTAATGATATACCTCGTTCGCCCCATACCACCCTTTGCCTTTATGCTGATGACACCTGCATCATTTCCGCCCATCGTAATATTAATTTTCTTCATGCCCACCTTCAAAACCACATTTCCCTCCTTGAAACCTATTTTAAAAATTGGAACATCAAAATTAATGCACGCAAATCACAGGCCATCTTCTTCTCTTGGAAACGTTTCCCCCCTCCCCCGCTTCAAATCAACGATCAGCCAGTTTGCTTCCAACGTACAGCTAAATACCTCGGTGTCCACCTGGACAGTCGTCTCACCTGGAGCACCCACCTTACCCATGTTATCAAAAAGACTAAAAAGCTCGCCGGCGCTCTTAACCATCTCCTTTTTTCGAAACACCTTGACCTTAGTAACAAAATCCTTTTATTCAAACAAATCATTCTCCCCATCCTTCTTTATGCTTGCCCTATTTGGGACTATGCCTGCAAAACGAACCTGGAGAGAATACAGATAGAGCAAAACAGAATTTTAAGAATCATACGGAAAGCACCGCGATACCTTCGAAATGACATTATTCGTAAAGACTTCGACATAAACACCATCAAATTTACTATCAAAAAACTTTCTGAAAAATTTTATCACAATATTCCCACTATCAAAACTGAAACACTTTTCACTCTAACAGATTATGACCCTCGTGAGCAGAAAAAGCGGCCCCGTGCTGTTTTGTATGACCCCCCTTAGCTTTATAACTTCTTTTTCATTCCATATTCTCTCCTTCAAAGTTTTTTAATTCTTTTTTTTGGCTTCATTCTTTTTTAGCATTTAACTCTTGCTCGCTGCTATAGATGGCAGCACCGGACCGCATGCGGTACCGGCTTTCTAACGTTTAATTCCTTATTTTTTAGTTAATTCCTTTAAATTTTTTAGTTCTGGGGATGCTCATGTTAATTTTCTTAAGTTTTAACTTTCTTTTTTTTTATTTTTCATATCATATCTGCTCAACTTATGTCATGAATATCAAATATAGGCATTATACCGGAGGTTAAAGTCTTCGGACTAGGGACTCCCTTCCATTGGTCACACTAAGCAAGTAGTAACTAGTTGTTTGATGTAATGTTTTGATTCCAGAACGCTGCACTGACCAAGTACGCAGTTAATTTAAATCCAGTGGAACAAATTACTGATGATCATGATTCAGAACACCTTTGTTGTTTACTGAGAAACATATACGTGTTGATTCTTCAAGTAGAAGTAATTAGTTGTTTGATGTAATGTTTTGATTCCAGAACGCTGCACTGACCAAGTACGCAGTTAATTTAAATCCAGTGGAACAAATTACTGATGATCATGATTCAGAACACCTTTGTTGTTTACTGAGAAACATATACGTGTTGATTCTTCAAGTAGAAGTAATTAGTTGTTTGATGTAATGTTTTGATTCCAGAACGCTGCACTGACCAAGTACGCAGTTAATTTAAATCCAGTGGAACAAATTACTGATGATCATGATTCAGAACACCTTTGTTGTTTACTGAGAAACATATACGTGTTGATTCTTCAAGTAGAAGTAATTAGTTGTTTGATGTAATGTTTTGATTCCAGAACGCTGCACTGACCAAGTACGCAGTTAATTTAAATCCAGTGGAACAAATTACTGATGATCATGATTCAGAACACCTTTGTTGTTTACTGAGAAACATATACGTGTTGATTCTTCAAGTAGAAGTAATTAGTTGTTTGATGTAATGTTTTGATTCCAGAACGCTGCACTGACCAAGTACGCAGTTAATTTAAATCCAGTGGAACAAATTACTGATGATCATGATTCAGAACACCTTTGTTGTTTACTGAGAAACATATACGTGTTGATTCTTCAAGTAGAAGTAATTAGTTGTTTGATGTAATGTTTTGATTCCAGAACGCTGCACTGACCAAGTACGCAGTTAATTTAAATCCAGTGGAACAAATTACTGATGATCATGATTCAGAACACCTTTGTTGTTTACTGAGAAACATATACGTGTTGATTCTTCAAGTAGAAGTAATTAGTTGTTTGATGTAATGTTTTGATTCCAGAACGCTGCACTGACCAAGTACGCAGTTAATTTAAATCCAGTGGAACAAATTACTGATGATCATGATTCAGAACACCTTTGTTGTTTACTGAGAAACATATACGTGTTGATTCTTCAAGTAGAAGTAATTAGTTGTTTGATGTAATGTTTTGATTCCAGAACGCTGCACTGACCAAGTACGCAGTTAATTTAAATCCAGTGGAACAAATTACTGATGATCATGATTCAGAACACCTTTGTTGTTTACTGAGAAACATATACGTGTTGATTCTTCAAGTAGAAGTAATTAGTTGTTTGATGTAATGTTTTGATTCCAGAACGCTGCACTGACCAAGTACGCAGTTAATTTAAATCCAGTGGAACAAATTACTGATGATCATGATTCAGAACACCTTTGTTGTTTACTGAGAAACATATACGTGTTGATTCTTCAAGTAGAAGTAATTAGTTGTTTAATGTAATGTTTTGATTCCAGAACGCTGCACTGACCAAGTACGCAGTTAATTTAAATCCAGTGGAACAAATTACTGATGATCATGATTCAGAACACCTTTGTTGTTTACTGAGAAACATGTTGCAGGGCATAGAAATAGTTTAGGTAGGTTTGTCTATAATTTCGTCAATGTTAATGTATTTGACGTTTACTTCGCCGCTGTTTTGTAAAGAATTTTGCGGCGCCAAACCCGGGCTACTAAATCTAACAAATAATTTTGTAACCCCTAAAACAAGCAAGCTTTTGAATAAAGCATTTTAAAGAAACATAATTATTTGATTGTTTCACAATTTCTGAATGAAGTTCTCATATAAAATGACGACATTTTGGCGTGACATTCCAACTGAAGTGCAATTTTATTTGAACATCTCTAAAATGCGATACATTTATCAGTGATATTATTAAAATTATCGTAGTACAGTAGTAGAAATCTAGAAACTTCATCAAAAAAGATGTCTAAGTGACATCAATGAATATTCCATTCAAATCACTTATATTCCAGACTTTAGAGCTAAATAATTTTCTGTTAAAAATTCCGCAATTCTTATAAAACTCATTTTACAATCGATTGTTTGTTTACGTTAATTTTGCATAAGGTAAAATTAGGCTTCGTTGTAGAATTAATCAAAGTTTAGTGATCATTAAAAATAAAAAATATTGTAATTGCTTAAGCACAGAATTTAGAAACACAGATAATATGCGACAATGAAGCGGTTTTAGGGGACGGGTGCAATACTAAATATAAATACAAGAAGAATCAACACGTATAAATAATTGATTATAAAACACTATGCAACTGTATTTTTATTTAAACATCTCAAAAATATGATACATTCAGCAGCGATATTATTTCAATTGTCACAGAACTACAATAAGTTATTTTACTTAGAATATTAAAACTATGGAGTTAAAATACGTTCTACCTCCATACTTAAAACTTCATTCAAACTTTATTCACCTGACGTCATTGAAATATAAATCGTCTGGCTCTCAATATAAAAGCTGTGAATATTTTATTCATACACTCCATAGTTAAATAATTGTACGTGAAAAAAATCAGCAAGTATTTTACAACTCAACTTACAATCACTTGTTTACACTTACATTCATGGGGCCAACGGCCGTACCGTGCTGAAAACACCGGTTCTCGTTAGATCACCGAAGTCAAGCAGCATCGGGCGCGGTTAGTACTTGGTGGGTGACCACCTCGGAACACCGCGTGCTGTTGGCCATCTCGGGTAGCGGTATCCCCGTGGTTTGCGCGCTAGGTTTGCACGCTACCACAAATGCCGCCGTGTTCATGCGGAGTACGATCACGTTAAACATGTGGGTCCGTAAGTCCTTCCGAGAGGTTGGTGGTAGGGGAAGGAGGGTACGGTCCCAATGGATGCCTCCCCCACTGGGTTCCGGTCTAAATTGGGTGGCACTTCCCGGCCGTCCATACAGTTACCTTACACCTTTCTGGTAGGTCGGACGGTCTGGGTCTCAACAACAACACTTACATTCATTAAAGTTAAGCTTCGCTGTAGACATACTCAAAGTTTGATGATCATTTAAACTCAAAAATATTGTAACTGCGTTGGAGCAGAATATGGATGAACAGAAAAAAAGCAAAAATAAAGCGGTTTTAGGACGGATATAACATTAAATATAAATAAAAAAAACTTTAAAAAACACGATTTTGACACTTGGAAAAAAGATGGATGTCATATTTCATTTTGAAGTGGGTCACATGACCTCTTCATATTATATGGATTGTTGAGACCCAGACCGTCCGACCTGCCAGAAAGGTGTAAGGTAACCGTTTGGACGGCCGGGAAGTGCCACCAAATTTAGAACGGAACCCAGTGGGGGAGACATCTACAGGGACCGTACCCTCCTTCCCCTACCGCCAACCTCTTGGAAGAACTTACGGACCCACATGTTTAACGTGATCGTACTCCGCATGAACACGGCGGCAGTTGTGGCAGCGTGCAAATCCAGAGCTCAAACCACCGGGCTACCGCGTCCGAAATGTGTCAACAGCACGCGGTGTTCCCAGGTGGTCACCCTTCCAAGTACTAACCGCATAACATATTTTATGGGTGTCATTAACTAACATTAGTACTAACATATTATATGGGTGTCATTAACTAACAATAGTACTAACATATTATATGGGTGTCATTGCTATTTTAATTTTGATTTAAGAAATACCGAATATATTTTGCTGATATATTTTTTATATATTTTATGGAATAATTTGAATATTTCCTAAAATTTTAAAAGCAATTTGAGAATTTTAAATTCGCTTAAAATATGTTGCAAAAATTATGTCCCATAAGGTTCAATGCATTTCACTTTTTCAACCCGGGTTCAATTCAAAACTAATTGGGTGATATTATTCATTTACATTCCCATATACCCCCAGACAGTCTCAACAATATACTAAAATTTAATTTTGATAAAATCTTTTTTACGGCAGTTATCTATCGTGCGGACGGTAGACAGAATGAACAAAGTCATAAACACTTTTCAACAATGTTATAAAGTGTTAAAATGATTCAACTATTTTCAGCAGTACATGTTTCCTCATATGCTCCGTGCAATTAAAATGTCATGTACTTTTGTATCGACTATAACTCAAGAACTGTCAGATAGATGTTCATGAAATTTACATGTGAGATAATTTACTTTTGAGCTGATTAGCACAAATCTGAAGTTGAATCTATATCAGTCGTTATCTATTATAACATTTATCAATATAAATATATGTTTCAAAGAAAATTTAACAACAATAATATGGTCAAATTTATCGACTAATGATCAGAAATAAAAACATATAATGAGTATTCCCAAGATTTATAAACTTCCCAAATTTATCAGAATTGTGGATAGTTGTATCAATTAAACTTTCGAAAATTTTCCATATCTTGTAAAAGAACAATATTCTTTCTTGAAGGAGAGTGAAGTTTTGTTCTAATTTTGACAAGACAGATGTGTATTCTTCGATTCTTTTTTCCTTTACAAATGCACAGACAGTTTCAGATACAATGAAGGGGATAAAATATAGTTTACTTCATTTTGTTTCAAAGTTTCCGGCCGTCCATTCTTCCGTAGATTCTCTATATTTTTTAATAGTTTCTGAAATATGTCTATGACCAATCTATGCACCAATTTGAAATTGAGTCTATATCAGTAGTTATTTATTATTATATATACCATTATAAATATATGCTTCAAGGAACATTTAACAAAAATAGTCTGGCGAAATTTATCTACAAATTATCTATATAAATAAAATTGAGAATCTTGTCTATCTGAACATCACAGAAGAACGGCTGAATTGATTTTCATGAAATTTTGTAAGTAGTCTTGGAATAGCCTCACTTAAAATTTTGTTCATGTTTCAAGTTTCTAGGCTCAGGGATAGTCTAGAAATGTATTTAAAGCGCACAGTTATACCCTCCATAGACATAGCATTATACAGACGAATTTTTTTCCCTCAAATTTATTTGGTGAAGAAATATATTGCTTAGCAAAAGTCCGAAGTGTTTATGGGGCAGACGACTTTTGGATTTTCATTAAATCTTTTCCCATGTAAATAATAACAAAAAAGGTCAATCATGCATAAAACATTGATTATGAAACACTTTCCCACTGTAACGCAATTTTATTTAAACCTCTCTAAAATGCGATATATTCAAAGGTAATATTTTTATAATTATCACAACACCACATTAATTTATTATATTTGTGAATTTAAAACTGCGTCGAAAAAAATTAACTTTATAAAAATGTCGTCATTGAAATATAAATTGCCTGGCTCTCTATGTAAAAGCAGTATATATTTCATTCATACAAATTTTATTCCATTATTTTCATTCATCACAATACTACAATGATTTATTTTATTTAAAAACTTAAAACCATGGATGTAAAAGTGATTTATCTGTATTCTTAAAACTTCATCGAAAACGTCTGCTATAAATTCGTCTGTTTGTCTATATACAATTAATGAATGTTTCATTCATATCAGACATATTGCAGACATCCAGAGCTGAATAATTTTGCGTTAAAGAAATGCTGCAATTCTTATAGAACTCATCCTACATTTTGATGGGTTTACATTCTCCATAAGAAAATTAGGTTTCGCTGTAGAAATAATCAAAGTTTGATGATCATTTACGCACAAATATGTTGTAATTGCGTTGTTTCAGAATATAGATGCACAGACATTAAGCAAAAATAAAGCAATTTTAGGACGGATACAGCACTAAATATAAATTAACAAGAACTTTAGAAATCACGATTGTGACACAAGATGGATGCCATATTTTATTTTGAAGTGGGTCACATGTTCTCCTCATATAATATGGGTGTAATTATTATTTTAATTTTTATTTAAGAAACTACCGAATATATGAAATTTTTCTGAAATTTTTTTCATATTTTCTATGGGATAATTTGAATATTTTCTGAAATTTTCGAAGCAATTTGGGAATTTTAAATTCGCTTAAAAAATGTTTCAAATAGTTGGTCCCATAGGGATCAATATATTCCATTTCTTCAACCCGAGTTCAATTCAAAACTAATTGGGTGATTTTATCCATTTATATATATATATATCCCTTATGTTCCACATACCGTCTGAACAACATTCTGAAATGCCATTTTGATAAAGTCATTTTTACGGCAGTTATAGTGCCAACGGACAGACAGACAGACAGACAGAATGTACAAAGTCATAAACACTTTTCAACTATGTTGTAAAGTGTTAATAAAACATGTATATAAAATATATTTTATCGAAATTGCATTTTTGACTGGATTATATCAATTATGGCCTCTAAATTACAAGATTATTGGGATTATTGATATTTTCAATCTATCATGCTACCTGCTTTTTTTCTGGAAAAAACGGTTAAAAATCTTATATTGTAGTACATGCAATCTTCTATTAGTACACCGGTATATCTTCTAATCTGCGATAGTATAAGTTACGGTTATATCTCCCTATATAATGATTGTGCTTTCTTTTTTGCATATATTGAAATCAATAACGGCCCTCAAGTTTAAAGATTATGAAGATAATGGACTTCACTTTATTACGTCATCTATTTTATTTTGGCAAAGATTTTTGAAATTCATATATTGCATAACGGGTAATTTTCTACTCATACACGGGTATATCTTCTAATATTCAGGATTTTTCCCATACAATTTTTGTTTTTTTTATCTCATATATTGATTCAAGTTCATATTTTTTTGAAATTTGTTCACAAACAGGACCAGGATGTTGTGTTCTTCAGATCTGCTTGTGAAGATAATTTTTGTAGAATGATAAAAGAGATTCTTAAATTTCTTTTTAGGGGTATTAATTTAAATATGTTAATGAAATATTTAGAATAACAATGTCATTTATAGAATAGTATAGAAATTTGCAGATGATTGTGAATTTTATGTTTGTTTTATAGTATATATTCTGTTCGAAGAGCAGCTATGTAGTACGGGTGATCTAATAAAACATGATATATCTTCTAATCTACGACATTGTTAGTGGTACGGGTATATCTTCTAACACAATTGTAGCTCTTTCATGTTGGTATATATTGGCAAACGGAGTTTGGGTATAAAGATTAAAGGGATTGTTGATATTTTCAATTTGTTACTATATCTGTTTTATTTTGGCAAATATTCTTAAAACTCATATAGTGTAGTATGTGTAATCTTCTACTAATACATGGGTGTATCTTCTAATCTACTAGTCTATAAGTTTTAGGAGTGTTTCATTTTGGAGCTTTCATTTGGGTATACATTGAAATCGATTACATTCTTCATGTTTAAAGTTGAGGGGGATTATTGATATTTTCAATTTATTACGTTATCTGTTATTGTTTGTCAAATATTTCTAAAACCCATATATTGTAGACGGATAATCATCAATACACGGGTATATCTTGTAATATTCATGAATATAAGTAGTACGGGTCCAATAACGGGTACAATCCATATACTTTTAATTATTTTATTTCCACATACGTTGATTTAATTTCATATTTTCGTAAATGTGTTTACAAGCAGGCCTAGGATATTTCATTCTTCTGATCTTCTTGTGAAGATAATTTTTGCATTGAACAGAGATTCTTAAACTTCTTTTAGGAGCATTAATTTAAATAGTTTAATAGATTGCTTTGAGTAAGAATATCATTTAGAATATTATTGGAATTTGCATATGATTGTGAATTTTAATTTTTTTATATTATATATTCCAAAAGTAGAACGGAAATACTGTTAGTAAGAAATAAATGCATCTAACTGGTATTCACAAGATTTATAAGCTACCCACATACATCAGCACTGTGGATAATTGGATCAATTGAACTTTCGAAAATCCTATCTCTCTTGTGAAAGAACATTTTTCTTTCTCGAAAGAGAATGAAGTTTAGTTCTAATTTTGACAAGACAAATGTGTATCCTTCAATCCTTTCTTTCTTTTTAAAAGCATAGAGAGTTTCAGATACAATGAAAGGGATGACTTGGAGTTTACTTCAGTTTGTTTCAAAGTTTTCGATCGCCCATTCTTCTGTAGTTTGTCTATATTTTTGAATACTTTCTGAAATATATCTCTGCATTTGTGATAGAGAACATTGTATTAGACAGTGTGAGTCATATTTAAAACTTTGAGTTTGAAAAGATGCTGGTAGCATTTGACTTTATTTAATGTTAATAATTCTTTGATTATAGTAAAGATAAAAATACCAAAAAATTGAATACAGCTGTACTGTAGAAATCAGGTATTAACTGCTCTCTATGAAACAGGTATGTGCTAATTACATCTTATATAAAAAAAGAACATATTTGTATTTCTGTGTGTATGTCTGTCTGTGGCGTCTATGGGGAAAAATTAGACTTTGTATTGTAGTGAAAGTCGATACAGAGATACTTTATGTCCCTGGACGATGCAGCTGTGCGAGATTTTTTAAAATTCAAAATAGTTTAAACGTTATGAATTTAAATCGAAAATACGTCGCATTCCGACATTTAGTTAAATGTATTTATTTGAAAAATTATTTCTGAATGAAGGTATTTTTCTATCTAAGGCGGTTTGCGCGAAGATCGAATGCCAGAGGATTTCTCAGAAAATCGATCTTTGCGTTGAGAGCTTTTCTGAAATATGAAATTATTTCAATTGTATAAATGTGCTCTGAAAATTTGACTTATATCGGACGAAAGCTCGCTGAGATAGCAATGTTGACTTCTGTGGTAAAGGAACTTTTTTTTCTCACATCAACTGACTTCATTAATTTTTTTTAAACAATAAGTATAAATTTTTAAACATTTTAAAGATATATCATACAAAGCATATAATAAGAAGTTCTGTCAAAGATCATCAATCGGCGATCTTGACGTTTGCTTGCATGCTCGGCGGATTTCAGATCACAGTCTTATCACAGGGTATTTATAAGGGTCATATTTAAGGCGTATCAAATGGGCTTATTTAGGGCGTATTACGCATGCATTGTACAATTGGCATGACTGTGCATGGAAATAATCACTGCTGGAAAGATTTTTCACAAAACATGCCATTTTTTAATTCAATGGTGTTATCTGAATTATGCAAGTATCGGTAGCTTTTCACGAGTATTAAGATATATCCTCTGGTATCATGGGTTTGCTCTCAGGATACAAGAATGAGTCCAAATTTCTGGATAACTAATATATTTATTCACAAGCACGGCGTAAATAGGAACAATATACAGTCAAGCAACACTTAAATGCTCCACTAATTTAACAAAATAACTTCTATTATTCAGAAAACATTGACGAAAGTCAATATTCAATGTCGCTCGTATCTCGCCAATCGCTCTCCGACTGCGTGATGATTACTTTTTATACACTCGCTCTGTAAACTTCGGGAAATATCTCCTATCACGTAGAATATTGGTCACTTTGGTGTGTTTCCCGAAGCTTCGGAAACTCGTCCAATGTCGCAAAATTGGCGATAAATCGCCAAATCTGATTCCAACATCCGGAAACCCTAGATGCACATCATAAGAAAGTCTGTCCGAGTGTTTTCTCCGTCTGGTTCTCAAAAGAATATATTCCAGGGAGGGAGTATCACACGTTCGTTACATTATTTAGGGCCCGGACGACATCGTGTACTTTGTTATAGTAAAGAGAAAAAACAAGAAATCTGTCGACCCTTGTAGTTAAAGAATTTGCTTGTATTGAATAATTTTACGTTTTCAATGATTGTTTTCTGCACACCGGGAATATTTTGACTAGGATCTACAATTTAATGGAGATTCTAGTCCTTTGAGGGCATATATGCATATACGAAGCTCATCCCCGTTCTCGGAAATCACATATTTTATGTGGGTAGAAAATTAGAATCATCGAGACTGTTAAAAAAATAATTTTGATAATGACGGCCTCTATTCTACGATGTCAAATATATCTTACTCGAATTTTTATCATAATGTTTATTAAAACATTTTCGCTAAATTTCGTGACATTTTTTTTCCAGTAGTCGCAAGCACTGAATTTCGCAAAAATATGCGTATGAACGAATAAAGCTGATTAAAAGTAACACCCACAACTTCCTCAAAGTATTCAAGTTAAGTTTTGCCTCAAGTATGCACATTAATTTTTCTCTGATAACAATCAATAAATCGAAAATTAAAACACTGTATTAACATTTCTTTCACTGCTATTCCATCACAATGCTGTTCCAAAACACTGCTATTCCAGCTTTTGAAAACCAGATAGAAAAATCTGATGTGGGCAGCACATGACTTTCTCTGCGGACTTATATTAACGTTCTCTTTATTTTAACTAAATTTATTTCACTTTTAATTCAATTTTCGTTCTCATTCGGTAACCGGGCTTATTTTCAAAGGTGGCGTAGGGAAAGTACGAAAAACTAAAATATCTCGAGAACGGCTAATCCTAGTGTAATGGGGTTGGTCTTATTCTTTTCATCGTTAAAAATTACGTATTAAATCAGCATTTAATGGATATATTTGAGTATACCCAGTTCTTTAGTTTAGATTTGGGAGATTTTTGTGGGCCATTTTGCAAAAAAAGGCAGGTCATTTTTTTCCGAATCGTACCAAAATCTAATCAGCACCAAGGTAACCCACAAGTGACTCATCTACCGAATTTTGTGAAATTCAGTCCATCAGTTTTTCAGTTAGAGTGGATACAAGTTTTTGCGGGCCATTTCGCAAAAAAAGGCGGGTTTTTTTATTCCGAATCGTACCCAAAACTAATCAGCACCGGACTCGCTCACAAGTAACTTACCTACCAAATTTTGTGAAATTCGGTCCATTAGTTTTTTAGTTAGAGTGGATACAAAATCTGCACAGACACACAGACAGACACACAGACACACACACAGACGTCACGCTAAAAATAGTTTTTTCGTATTCTAGAGGTCTCGAAACGTGTAGATCCGTCGAAAACTTGAGTTGTAATTTTTGGCATGATTCCAATACTTTCCCTATACATTACCATGTATTGCAGGGAAAGTAAAAATCTGATGTGGGCAGCACATGACTTTCCCTGCAGACTTATATCCACGTTCTCTTTATTTTAATTACATTTATTTCACTTTTATTCAATTTTCGTTCTCATTCGGTAACCGGGCTTATTTTCAAAGGTGGCGTAGGGAAAGTACGAAAAACTAAAATATCTCGAGAACGGCTAGTCCTAGTGTAATGGGGTTGGTCTTATTCTTTTCGTCGTTAAACATTACGTATTAAACGGGCATTTTATGGATATATCTGAGTATACCTAGTTCTTTAGTTTAGATTTTGAAGATTTTTGCGGGCCGTTTTGCAAAAAAAGGCAGGTTATTTTTTTCCGAATCGTACCAAAATCTAATCAGCACCAGAGTGACCTATACGTGACTTATCTACCGAATTTTGTGAAATTCGGTCCATTAGTTTTTCAGCTAGAGTGGATACAAGCTTTTGCGGGCCAATTCGCAAAAAAATGCGGGTTCTTTTATTCCGAATCGTACCCAAAACTAATCAGCACCAGCCCCGCCCACAAGTGACTTACCTACCAAATTTTGTGAAATTCGGTCCATTAGTTTTTTAGTTACAGTGGATACAAAATCTGCACAGACAGACAGACACACAGACAGACAGACAGACAGACACACAGACAGACAGACAGACAGACAGACACACAGACAGACAGACAGACACACGCACAGACGTCACGCTAAAAATGGTTTTTTCGTATTCTAGAGGTCTCGAAACGTGTAGATCCGTCGAAAACTCGAGTTGTGATTTTCGGTATGATTCCAATACTTTCCCTATACATTACCATGTATTGCAGGGAAAGTAAAAAAGGACCTGTACCGGCAACTTTTCCATTGACATGAATCTAGGGTCGAAATATGAAGTTTGAGAGGTTGTGAAATTTGACAATTTATAGCGAATTTGGGGAGGTTTTGAAACTAAGAGACCTCGAAATAACGAATGTTTTACGAGATAAGATATGTTTTTGGAAGTTTCTACAAAAAGTATATAAAATGAGTCATCACTCAGTTGGGGAGCAGTTGACGTAATGAGAGCTACATTGGACTGTGATATACGTCAGTGATTGTAGGTGATGTTTTGTGAAATGACATAAGCCAATATTTTGATAATAGTATCAGCTGTTTTGTGAAATTATTGGATTATCTATTTGCTGTTTTACTGTACATAAGAGTTGTTTCGGGATTTTTTGAGATAGTTATAGAGTTATTTGATTATAATGTTCCTGTTTACGCTGTGCTTGTAAATAAACGTGTTAATTATTAAGAAATTTTGACTCATTTTTTTATCTTGGGCATAAACTTACAATTCCAGAGGATACGTTGCAATAATAACTATAAATGAATTGTCAAACTGATCTGCTTCTAAACTCGTTAGCTCGAACATTTTTCGATCATTTCTAGGGGAGACGGTAACTCCATGATGATATTTTCTATCACTAAGGGTTACATTTGTTTGAAATATTTCGAAATCGTGCTTTGATATAAAATAATTAATGAAAATAGTTTGAATTAAAAAAAATTGCTCGGAGGTGTCTCGAGGCCTGACTTGAACAATCCTTTCTGAACTATCTTAACGGACTTTTTTATCTATGAGTTGCTTAGATTTTCCGCCACACGACCGACAGACAGAGATAAAAATAATGTATCTTATTTTGTATCTTATTTAATAACATGTGATTTTCGAAAAAAGTAGCACTGTATACAATGGCAGTTGAATGACAACTCAGAATATTGCAATGAGATACAATAATTTTAAGAAAAATTATAGCAATGACACCAGACAGAATAGCGGCGTATTTGACATTAAATGAACAATAAATCTAGTAGGGGTGTTGTCATAAATAATCACCTAATTTTGGTAATTCTGAGGAGATGACGCCATGAAGTTTATATACCTGGGACATAATAAACTAGAGCTAGAATTGACAGTTACATAGAGCGAGAAGAGAGTGAGGGGCGTAACCTAAGGGGCGTAACCTATGTGTGAAAGGAAATATAAAGAACTACTATTATTAATATTATTAATTATAATAATACTATTGTTAACATGAACTTAATATACATGGTCGTAAATTGCTCGTATTAGTGGACTTATCATTTATGGTACATTGCTTTGTTCTGCCGCTATATAAAACCCTCCAATTATTTAACTTTCGAACTAACATAAATACTTAATTATTCATTACACTATCAATTATATTAGTTTTGGCGGGGGAACATGTGAGACCACTTAAATTGCCTAAATGTTTCTAGACCTAAAGTTATTTGAGGAACACATGCTTTTAAATCTGTCTTGTATTCTGTCCCCAGCAGGTACTACGCCGGTCATATTACTAGAATTTAAATCGAAGTATTTATTCACCACTCATAATTCGACGATAATATTGTACTGCTGGCCCGACACCCGCACTTAGTCATTCTCGTAGTCGACACATCTGTCTAAGTTTGTTTCGTGCTCCTTAATTTCGAGCTGTTAATCTCTTGCCAAGTCAAGTCATCGTATTCTAAGTCATCCCTCAGTTATAATGCAACTCGAGTATTAGCACAAGTGTACTTCTCAAGTCACTGGTTGTGGCTATCTTTTCCTCAGGGTGTCACTCCCCCTCTTCTCTGATTTGCAGCATTCAGGTGACGCAACAAGCAGCTTAACCATTGGTCAACCTTTTATTCAATGTCGCTACTTAACATCCTCGTAAGGACCCGCTCCGCCCCCTTTGTCTTGACATTCCTAGTTTATGGTTTGCTGTAAACCTCGGCGGCATAAAGACTACAAGTATTGTTCGATGTTTCGTACACAATACATAAACTGGCATAAACTTGTCTCACCAAAACACATGTAAGATCTATTTCTGGTCTCACAACCTGAATATGCCAATTTTCTAATGCGATAAATATTTTCGATGCTAAGAACTATACATTGTTAAACAAAAGGCATTTTCTACTTATAGTAAGAGAGTAGCTGACACTTCCTCCACCTCCACTGCAGCTGTTTGACAAATTTTGCGTTCCTCAAGTTATTATGTCATAATAAGAAATTCTGTCATAGTATATTCTGCCATAGCATATTCTGTCATAGCATAAGAAAACATAAAATGTGCTTACATTTGTAGAGAAATACTGAAATAAACCGTTTTTCCATTTAAACATTAGTTTGGTTTGAAACAACTCGCGTAGCACGCTCAGCGAATGCAAATGGGAGGTGGGGTCTTCGATACGAGGGCAGGGTGTAAAATCGAATACTATTAAAATATTATTAAAAAAAATTGCAGTTTATTTTTTACTTTCCCTGCAATACATGGTAATGTATAGGGAAAGTATTGGAATCATGCCGAAAATCACAACTCGAGTTTTCGACGGATCTACACGTTTCGAGACCTCTAGAATACGAAAAAACTATTTTTAGCGTGACGTCTGTGTGTGTGTCTGTGTGTCTGTCTGTGTGTCTGTGTGTCTGTCTGTGTGTCTGTGTGTCTGTCTGTCTGTCTGTGCAGATTTTGTATCCACTCTAACTAAAAAACTAATGGACTGAATTTCACAAAATTTGGTAGGTAAGTTACTTGTGAGCGAGTCTGGTGCTGATTAGTTTTGGGTACGATTCGGAATAAAAGAACCCGCCTTATTTTGCGAAATGGCCCGCAAAAGCTTGTATCCACTCTAACTGAAAAACTGATAGACCGAATTTCACAAAATTCAGTAGATGAGTCAGTCACTTGTGGGATACTTTGGTGCTGATTAGATTTTGGTACGATTCGGAAAAAAATGACCTGCCTTTTTTTGCAAATTGGCCCGCAAATATCGTCCAAATCTAAACTAAAGAACTGAGTATTCTCGAATATATCCATTAAATGCTGATTTAATACGTAATTTTTAACGACGAAAAGAATAAGACCAACCCCATTACACTAGGACTAGCAGTTCTCGAGACATTTTAGTGTTTCGTACTTTCCCTACGCCACCTTTGAAAATAAGCCCGGTTACCGAATGAGAACGAAAATTGAATTAAAAGTGAAATAAATTTAGTTAAAATAAAGAGAACGTTAATATAAGTCTGCAGGGAAAGTCATGTGCTGCCCACATCAGATTTTTTAAGACAATTGTATTTTCGGTCTGTGACAGGCTTAAATACCGTTATAAACTAAATAAATAATCCACTAAAGGAATTAAAAATTGTTCTATATCCATAATATTAAATGTAAATAAATATTTACAAGACCCAGGGCAATTTCTATTCCATTCTGCTAAAAATAACTCTTCTGGCCTCCTAATGCAATATAGCGAAAGAACATAAACTTTGACGCCAAGCATTGAGTGCTCTACTGAATAAGTAAATATAGAATTACGTAACTTGTTGACTGTTTGATGAGCGAAAGATTGCTTCATTAAGGTATCATACCTCAAGAGGTCGACTCTTCTGATGTCTTACTTATAGAGTAAGTCCATTTATCTCTTCCGTGGACGATTATATAAGTTGTATATTTAAATATTGATTAAGTTATTAATTACAGATTATCCGTTTCAATTAAATAGTTGAACTCACCCAAAGATATATCTAATAATTATCTAATACTTTTTGTTCTTCCAGACCCTGTGGAAATTGTGAGGTTTATATAATGTTTGGTTATTATTTCTCTTATTTACGTTCTAATTTATGTTCACTTTATATTAGCAATTTCTGGTTGTTTTGTTATGTAGATCAATCGCCGAGCCAAGTAACATTTTACGGTGCTGCAGTTCGGTAGGATAAATTTCGGATCGTGAATGAAGGAGACATGTTCGGTAGAGGGAAAAGTGTGTTAAGTCGCTTCAAGCCGTAGTATTTGTGTGAGTGTAAAGAAGTTGGTGGGTTTAGAAGAAGTCACTTTGGAAGCCGCAGTCGCTGAGTGAGTGCGTAGGATTGAAAAGTCCACATCCATTGGTGCATGCTACTAGTAGTGGTATAACGACGAATGAAAGGCTAGAATACCCACTAGTTGTTTAGGACAAGATTTACATGCACTCGTATGCAGTTTAGTAAGAATCGCCAATTTATGATATATTTCGTCGGATAGCACAAAAAGAGTTCTATTACCGCGCCTGGTTGAAATCCAATATTGATCTTTAAGTTATATTAGGTGAATTTGCAATACTGGTTGTTTTGAATATGCCTATCTTTCGGTGATGCAGCCAACTGCAGTATTATTATTGTGTGAACAATAAATGTTTTTCAGTTAAAATCCTGAATCAGTTTGTTATTTCCCCCTTACCGTAAGGCCTCTTAATTTAAGATTTAGAGTTAGGGAGCTTTAATCTGACGACCGAACAGGTTGCAGCACTTTAGCATAGGACTCCAACAACTTAGAATAAATAGCCAACTTCTTATTAGCTAAAGGCTCAGACTTATCCTTCTTATTAGCTAAAGGCTCAGAGGCAAAATTATCCCCAGAGACTTTAAAAACTACATTTTTGCACGTTTATATTATACTATATCAAAAATTAGCCGGCGTTTCCTGAGTCGTAAATAAACGTCCGTACTTCAGCAATACTTAAACTACTTAACACTACTCAGTTTTCTTTAAACACGCTCTCCGCAAAGCAGAAAAACAGAATAAAATATTCAAAACAATTTGGAGACCTTTAGCTCCCGAATGCCAAGAACCTATCCATTATATGTTTAACCCTATGAACCTGATAAGGGGAAACGACGGTACGAGAATCGGAGAAAAATTGTTAACAAATCGCTCGAACGAGATGCTTATAATTAATAAACGGATGGATTCACGAAATTATTTTTTACATTGGATCAGTGTATAATATTTAAAGTAGCCGGAATTAGAAAAAAATATTGGGTTGAAATATATAATGGATAAAAATATATGTATTGTAGAAAAATTATTGGATATTTTATTTTTATATTGCAAAAAATAAATCGGGAACGTTTTAAACACATGAAAATATATATATATATATATATATATATATATATATATATATATATATATATATATATATATATATATATATTCACGAAAATTCATGTATCCTTTTAAAGTCTGTTTAATCACAAATGTTTAAATCTTTTCGATGGTGTCAAGATAAATAATTTGCTATAATACTTTTATTCGCTAAGGATCCGATTAGTGTAAATATCGCACAGAATTGGGCTAGATCGAGGTAAAACATAAAATAACTACAAAAGTAATTCGAATTTACACAAACAACGGCGAAGGGCTCGGTAGCCCATTGGTTAGCGCGCTGCAGTTGCACTCGGTAGGCCCGGGTTCGATTCCAGCCACTGCCAAAACTGCCGCCGTGTTCATGCGGAGTACGATCACGTTAAACATGTGGGTCCAAAAGTCCTTCCGAGAGGTTGGTGGTAGGGGAAGGAGGGTACGGTCCCTGTGGATGCCTCCCCCACTGGGTTCCGGTCTAAATTGAGTGGCACTTCCCGACCGTCCAAACAGTTACCTTACACCTTTCTGGTAGGTCGGACGGTCTGGGTTTCAACAACAACAAATAACGGCGAGGTGCACCTTCTCAAGTCCTGAAATATCTGTTTATTAAATTTCATTGCCATACGATGGTTATAATTCCCTCTACAGACCACACACAGAGACAGGAAAACAGAAAGACACTCAGACATTTTCTTTTATTGTTTAAGATACAATAAGACAGAAACTAAAAGGATCCGTATTTAATTAGCATGGTAGTTTACAAAATGTATTTCTATACCTTTCCAAATCCTGCCTTACAAGACTGACCACACATTTCGCCCCGAAGACAAAATTTAACGGAATTGGATTTTCGATTTCTCCGTAGGAAGCGGAGAAAATGATGGGGTTTTACGAAAAGATTTTCTAGACCCTTCAGAAATACACTGTTGCCCTAGAAGGCTTATTGCTTTCCCATTTATACAATCGCCTCCGAGGCATTACTGAACAGAATTGGATTTTCTATGCTTCCTCTAGGAGGCGGACAAAATAATGGTGTTTTACGAAATGCTTTTCTAGACCCCTGAGAAACACTCTGATGCTCTAGATTCCGAGACAGAACTTGAAGGAATTATATTTTTGCTTCCTCCCTCACGAGACGAAAACACAGTGTGCTTAGGAAAAGTTTCACCAGACCCTCCAGAAACTCTCCTTTGACCTTGAAGGCTGAAATTTTGCCTTTTTTAATAAAAGAAAATTAAGAATAATCAGTTAAGAATAATGATATAACTCCAAAAAGTTTATCAAGTAAAATACATTTACATAGTATTTTCTAACCTGAATCATAAAATGAAGCTGCATTTTTACTTTCTTGCAAAAATCCAATTGTATCCGTTTCACTGATTTACACATCTTGAGCGTTACTAAACGATAATGAACAGTTTTTGTAATTTTGTTAGGTGCAATAATAATTTTCTTACTGTTGACCTTTATTTTTGCAGTGGTAATCAGTTAAGTTGCCTCTCTTAAATATTTCCGCGACTTCGATGAAGCAAATGGCAGTAATACGTTAAAAAGTATATTTAAATTGTTTAATATGGATGGAGTGATACATTGAGCCATTGAAAAATTGAGCCATAAAATTTGATTTTATACGAGATTGAGTCATTAGGAAATTTTTTTCTCTTCCAGTTTCAATCATTAGAGATATTGATTCTCAGCGAAAACTTAGTCACTGATTTTGATCAAAATTGAATCATTAGAACGATTGATTTTCATCAAGTTTTAGTTATTCGAAAGATTGATTTCCAACAAGATTGATGAATAAGAAATGCTGGCTTTTAGTACTATTGTGTCATTAGAACGATTGATTTTCATCAAGGTTGAGACATTAATGATTTTAAGCGAGATTGAATCATTCGAAAGATTGATTTTCAAAGAGTTTCTATTAAAAGATATTTTTTTAATAAGCTGGAGTCATTAGAAAAATTATTTTACAGCGATATTGAGTCTTAAGTAAAATATAACATTTTGTCTCTAAATATTTAAAAATATCAATTGGAAATAATACCATGTTTTGCACATATTAATCAGATTTTTTCAAGAACTTATTCCGAGAAAATAATACCCTTCATTCATATGAAGCTATTTATCATTGCCCCCGAGAAATTTATACATAGTCACTAAATATAACTACAGAATTGACCTTCAAACTACATAATTTACCAGTGAATGTAATGTGTTTCAATTTAACAGTATATTTACATTGATGAATATCCTTGAATGAGACAGAAACTTAATAAATCTGTCATAAGATTTAAGGCGGATCGAAATATTATTTTAATAAGGAGCGCGATGCACATTACGAATATTTACATCCAGTCTATATTTAACTTTTAGTTTAATCAATATCATGAAAATAAGTACGACACATTTTCCGGATATTTTCATATAGACTGTATATCGATGTAACTTAACTCACTTCAAGGGCTTAGTGTAGAATTTCTGAAGTACTTTGCTAAGCAACGTTAAAAGTTAAATGAGAAAAGCAAGATGAGATAATTTTCTGAATTTAAAATGTTAGAAGTCGATATAGGTAGTATAATGTGTAGTGAAATTGTATACTTAGTAGAATGTATAGCAAAATTGTATACTTAGTAGAATGTATAGCAAAATTGTATACTTATTATAATGTATAGTGAAATTGTATATTTAGTATAATGTATGGTAAAATTGTATACTTATTAGTATAATGCATAGTGAAAGTATCGTGATGAGATCGAAAATTTGAACTAAATGCAAGAATATGTTTCAAGCACCTCTGAATTCGAATCCAGTATTTCTGTGATGATGGGCCTGTTTGTGTGTTCGTATGAGCGTGTATGTCCGTGAGTCTGTAGATACGATATACCATGAACGAATGGAGCGTTTAGAACGAAATTTGGTACTATGACGTTCAAAAATAATAAAACCTCTGCTTAAAGAAGCTTAAAGCTTAATATGGGGCCGCAAATTTAAAAGTGGTATATTACGATTTGATTTAATAACCCGCCAATTATTCATGTATTGTCCGGGGTTATCTGAAAATAAAATTGATTAATTGATATGCATTTACATTTTACACAATGAAAATACATTATTGGTCAAATCAAAATTTTATTAAAATATTATTTATGTTAAATTCTCTCAAGGCTTAATTCATCATTAAAATTCTATATTTACAAATCATCAGTTACCAATATTATTACAGATTATTCTGCCTAAAACGGAGAGTTCCGATACAGTCGAGGCTAGTTACTACCTTATAGACAGTCATAGATTATTTTTCTCTAGTTTCACTTATACAATGTTTCCTTGTTCTCTTTCGGTGCAGCGTATTTGGCATGGACTTTTTGATCAGACGTATTAGCACGTTCCCCGCACACAACATATTTTAAGAGCACTTGCTCTCTACGCATTTTCCGGCCAGCATCACTCGTCAAAGTGACTGACTTCTCATTGTCACCTCAACAGCAAAAGTAAAAAATCTGATGTGGGCAACACATGACTTTCCTTATATAATGTAATGAATTTACTACTTTTACAGTAAAAAAAATAGGTTTTTCTTATAGTACATACTAATATTCTTTCCAAGATATTGAATTTTCGATAATTAGTGGTCATTTTCATTGATTTAGCGTCATTTTTATCCATTTGGCGAGATTTTCGTTAATTTGGCAACATTTCAAAAAGTCGCAAAGTTCGCGACATTCCGCCAATTTTGTCTCCAAAATCTCGCCAAGCGTTATGGACGAAGATATAAGTTATTCTTACAGCAGATAAATGATTATTGGAGTTCAAATACAAAAGTATTACTCAAAGTATATTTTTTCATGAATGGAACGAGCTAGATCCACGAGAATGATGTCACCCAATTTATCGCATGATATTACATATGAAAAGTGAACATGTTTCTCAATAGGTTTCTTTTCTATTTTATATGACTTTTTGATATTTTTTTTAAAATGTGCAATATATCGAGAACGGTCCATGTTAGCGTTCTAAAATTTAAGTCAATCGTTTTCTAATGAAAAATTACATAAGGAATGTCTATTTGCGTAACTTTATTAGTGGTTTTGATTTTTTGACGATTTTTTCAAAATTTCATTCGAAAATTTAGGGGGTTCTGAACATTCGATTGCGTATAAAAACAATAGGCTTCCAGTGTTTACGGATTGTGATTTTTGTACCAAATTTGGTCCGAATCGGTCCATTCGTTCGTCAGTTATCGTTTCCACACACACACACACACACACACACACACAGATATCACTTCAAAAATGTTTGATTCGTGATCAGAGATGCTTGAAACGTGCTCTCCCGTCGAAAACTCGAATTCGAATTTTTGATCCCGTCACAATACTTTCCTTATACATTATGTATATAAGGAAAGTAAAAAAATCCGACTTCAACTTCCCAAGTTAAATTCCAAAGCCAAATTCAAAAGTGAACTTTTTCAATTCTTTCGCAAAGGGTTTCTCCGAGAGCGTCCCCCTGGTTCCCATTGGTTTTCCGACATCTGTTTTACCCATTGGGCCAAAGGGCTGTGAGGCGCCGTCCATGCTTTCCATTGAAGAATCTGTACCAGCTCGGCGTACTTGCTTGAGTCCTCATGCATTTTATAAAATGTACCATCTATTGTAAAATATGTTCACTTTGCATATACAATACCATGCAGCGAATTTGTTAGCATACTTTTAGTGGATATAGTTTTTTTTTATTCGGGAGAGAAGGTATATTGTTCAAAGCCCAGACCGTCCAGCTCATCCGAGGACATAGAGCAGCAAATTGGGCGGCCGGTAGGTATATTGTTGTTGTTGAGACTCAGACCGTCTGACCTACCAGAAAGGTGTAAGGTAACCATTTGGACGGTAGGGAAGTGCCACCCAATTTAGACCGGAAACCAGTGGGGGAGGCATCCACAGGGACCGTACCCTCTTTCCCCTACCACCAACCTCTTGGAAGGACTTACGGACCCACATGTTTAACGTGATCGTACTCCGCATGAACACGGCGGCAGTTGTGGCAGCGTGCAAATCCAACGCGCAAACCACCGGGCTACCGCGCCCGAAATGTTGCAACAGCACGCGGTGTTCCCAGGTGGTCACCCACCCAAGTACTAACCGCGCCCGATGCTGCTTGATTTCGGTGATCTAACGAGAACCAGTGTTTTCAGCACGGTAGAGCCGTTTTCTGGAAGATATATTGTTTGTTTGTTTGAAACCCAGACCGTACGACCTACCAGAAAGGTGTAAGGTAACCATTTGGACGGCCGGGAAGTACCACCCAATTTAGACCGGAACCTAGTGAGGGAGGCATCCACAGGGACCGTACCCTCCTTCCCCTACCATCATCCTCTCGGAAGGACTTTCGGACCCACATGTTTAACGTGATCGTTTAAGACATGTTTAACATGTTTAACGTGAACACGGCGGAAGGTATATTGTGTAATAATTTTCTATTTTGACGCCCAACAATTTAATTATAGTCATTTATTCATATATAAGTACAGTCCATCTCTCCGTCTGACTGTATTTCTTGGTAATAAATTTGTGAAACTTGGTCACTAATTTGGCGAAATATCACCAGCTTGGATATTTTTCACTAGCCGCCTTTGGCGACCAGCCTGTTCGCTACCCTTGAAAATTCTGACAGTGGCAAACTCGTTGGCGCGACCTACCAGAAAGGTGTAAGGTAACTGCTTGGAAGGCCAGAATGTGCCACACAATTTAGACCGGAACCCAATGGGGGAGGCATCCAAAGAGACCGTACCCTCCTTCCCCTACCACAAACCTCTCGGAAGGACTTGCAGTCCCACACGTTTAACGTGATCGTACTCCGCTTGAACACGGCTGCAGTTTTGGCAATGGCGGGAATCGAACCCGGGCCTACCGAGTGAAATTCCCGCGCGCTAACCACTGGGCTACCGTGCCATCCGCGACAATCTCCATAACTTTATTTTTATTCGGCAATTTTGGGAATCGAACCCGGGCCTACCAAGTGCAAATCCCGCGCACTAACCACTGGGGTACTTCACCCTCCGCGATATTCTTCATAACTTTCTTTTTATTCACCCAATTTAGACCGGAACCAAGTGGGAGAAGCATCCACAGGGACCGTACCCTTCTTCCCCTACCACCAACCTCTCGGAAGGACTTACAGACCCACATGTTTAACGTGATCGTACTCCGCGTAAACACGGCGGCAATTTTGGGAATCGAACCCGGGCCTACCGAGTGCAATTTCCGCGCGCTAACCATTGGGCTACTTTGCCCTACGCGACAATCTCCATAACTTTCTTTTTATTCATCCAATTTAGACCGTACCCTCGTTCCCCTACCACCAACTTCTCGGAAGGACTCACGGACCCACATGTTTAACGTGCTCGTACTCCGCGTAAACACGGCGGCAATTTTGGGAATCGAACCCGGGCCTGGTAACTGGTTGGACGGCCAGGATGTGCCACCCAATTTAGACCGGAACCCAGTGGGGGAGGCATCCACAGGGAACGTACCCTCCTTCCCCTACCACCAACCTCTCGGAAAAACATACGGACCCATATGTTTAACGTGATCGTACTCCATCTCAGTGGCGGAAATCGAACCCGGGCCTACCGCGTGCAATTCCCGCGCGCTAACCACTGGGCTACTTCGCCCTCCGCGACAATCTCCATAACTTTCTTTTTATTCACCCAATTTAGACCGTACCCTCCTTCCCCTACCACCAACCTCTCGGAAGGACTCACGAACCCACATGTTTAACGTGATCGTACTCTGCGTGAACGTGGCGTAAGTTTTGGCAGTGGCGGGAATCGAACCCGGGCCTACTGAGTGCAATTCCCGCGCGCTAACCACTGGGCTGCCGCGCCCTCCGCGACAAATCTCCATAACTTTCTACATATTCACCCAATTTAGACGGGAACCCAGTGGGGGAGGCATCCACAGGGGCCGTATCCTCCTTCCCCTACCACCAACCTCTCGGAAGGACTTACGGACCCACATATTTAACGTGATCGTATTCCACGTAAACACGGCGGCAGTTTTGGCAGTGGCGGGAATCGAACCCGGGCCTACCGCTAACTTCCCGCGCGCTAATTTGCAATTTAAAATGACCATATGCTTAATTCCATCATCCTCATTCCATTGTTTCATTGTTCCATCATTTAAAATATCCATAAAATTAAAATATCCATTTAAAATATCCAAAAGTTAAAATATACATTTAAAAAATCCAGATCGTCCCATCATTTAAAATATAAATATAATAATTTATATAGAGCAAAGGAGCTCTATTCAGAACCGTGACGTCACCTCCACCTTGACGTCCCCACCCACCACCTTCCCTGCTTCAGCTGGGGAGAAACGAAGCGGCACGCCGAGCGGAACGCCGAGAAATTTAAAATCATGACGTCTTTAAAATTGCGATCCTGAAGGCAATTTTCATTATTTCTGGACCAGATTAGACTTGTAAGAATGCCAGATATTTCAGCTTTCTAAAAATGTAAATTATTAGTCGAAATTCTGAGTACTTTTTACTATGCGAGAATTTAAAAACCAAAAATCGTTTTTTTGAGTCAAAAGTGACTTTTGCTTTAAAATCATAAAAAAATATTAGAATTTATCTCTGAGATTTGAAATTGATATATTTTTACTCGAAATTCTCTGCTCTTTCCGATGGTGTGATTTGTTTTTTTCTACGATGTCTGGATCGAGGAGAAAAAAGGGCAAAAATATCAAAAAACGGTCGAAATCGCATAAAACATTAAATAACAAAAAAAATAATTAAAATTTTAAAAATCTGTTTTCACGTGTCCCCTTCTCACCCCCCAGGGTCTCCGATTGCCAAATTTCATAACTCTCCGACGCGCGGTCGCGAAACGTATAGTGTATAAGACACACAGACACACACACACACAGACATTGCCTTTTATTAACACTTTACAACAAAGTTGAAAAGTGTTTATGACTTTGTTCATTCTGTCTGTCTGTCTGTCTGTCTGTCTGTCTGTCTGTCTGTCCGTTAGCACGATAACTGCCGTAAAAATGAGTTTATCAAAATGAAATTTTAGTATGTTGTTCAGACGGTCTGTAGGACCTATGGGAATATAAATAAATAATATCACCCAATTAGTTTTTTATTGAACCCGGGTTGAAAAAATGAAATACATTGAACCCTATGGGACCTAATTTTTCAAACATTTTTTAAGTAAATTTAAAATTCACGAATTGCTTCGAAATTTTTAGGAAATATTCACATTATCCCATAGAATATATAAAAAAAAATTCAGTAAAATATGTTAAGTAGTTTTTTAATTAAAAAAATTATTTAATATAGGGAAAAAAACAAATTCAATTAAATTCTGACTTTGGGATATCTTCCAGAAAGAAAAGAGAGAGATATTATATAATAAATATCTCTCCATTTGTTTAAATGTTTTGCATATGGGAGTGGCTTCATATTTTATAATAAATTTGGTAGATAACAATTTTTCATTTTTTTTTAATTTTATATAACTCTTCATGATAAATTTAATTGATGGCATTTTAAATGCACTTTCCTACGTCCTAGAGAGTTAAAATTTGGTACACAGCTTAAATTTGTTGAACATTTTATTCGACAAAAATTTGATGGATCTTTAAATATAGATCATACATTTTTTTCGAAATGGCCTGAAAATAATCCCCGTTCACTTCTATAAATCATTGTTGTAATATTGTTAAAAATTATGATGTGGACAGCACATGTATTTCCCTGCAGACTCATATTCGTTCTCTTTATTTATTCAATGATAATTTGAGTTTATCTGCACAACATAAGTATTTTAAATGACATTGAATTTACACGTTAAACTTAAATTTGGTTCTCATTTGATAGCTGGACTTATTGTTAAAATTGGCGTAGCGAAAACGCGAAAAAACTAGAATATCTCAAGAACGGCTAGTCCTAGAGTAATGGGGTTAGTCTTATTCTTTTTGTTGTCAAAAATCACATATAAAATAGGAATTTAATTGATATAATTGAGCATACGTAGTCTTTTATTTTTATATATAACGATTTTTGCTGGCCATTTCGCAAAAATAGCCCGTTCCTTTTTCCCGAATCGTAGTAGAATAACCTACAAATGATTTATATACAAAATTTTGTTAAATTTGGTATATAAATCACTTGTAGGTTATTGAAATATTATACACCAAATTTTGTTAAATTTGGTTCATTAGTTTTTAGCTAGAGTGGATAAAGGCAATTTCTGCGGCCATTTCGCAAAGAAGGCAGATTCTTTTATTACGAATCGTACTATAATCTAATGAACATCAGGATTTCCCACAAAAAACATACCTACCAAATTGTATGAAATTCGGTCCATTAGTTTTTCAATTAGAGTGGATGTAATATCCACACAGACACACAGAAACATACACAGATACACCTTTACACACACAGACGTCTTCCTAAAACTAGTTTTTTCGTGTTCTAGAAGTCCCAAAACGTGTAGATCCTTTGAAAATTCGAGTTCCGATCTTCGGCACGATCCCAATACTTTGAGTACATACACATACACATATATATTATCTGTGTATCTAAATTCCGTGCCTATGCAATTACAATAGTTGTGATTTTAAATGATCCCTAAACTTTTATTATTTCTTCAAGGAAGCCTAATTTTAACATATGCAGAATGCAAATATCTCAAGCGATTGTAAGATGAATTACATAAGAATTGCTGAATTTTTTTCACACAAAATTATTTAGCTCTGGAGTCTGGAATACAAGTTATATGAATGAAATATTCATTGATATTGCATAAAGAATCAGATGATTTATATTTCGATACAGTTTTAAATATTTAAGTATAATAAATTACTGTAGTACTGTGATAATGTAAAAGATATTACCACTGAATGAATCACATTTTAGAAATTTTTAAATGAAATTACATTTCAGTTGGAAAGTGTTTCATAATCAATGCTTATGCATGATTGATCTTTCTTGTTATATAGATATAATGGTGCGATACTGACGATAATACAGTCAAAATTGTAGCGAATGTAAACTAACGAATATGACGTTAAACAGATGAAATAATCATTAAAATATTTTAATATATGGACTATTTTATTTATTGCGGATAATATAAAGCTTATGGATGAAATTTATCTTTGGGTTTCAAATTGTTTCTTTTAATCTTATGAAGCTTAACCTCTGTTCGGGTGATCATTGTGATGTATGCAGCTGGATTTCTTAAAGAGTGGCTAGATAAAAATGACACATTTGCATCTTAATTCAAAGTTACCATACTGCGAAGGGAAAACACACATATCAAATATTCATTTTAAACTGTCAACACATATAAATGATACAGTAACTGGTTGTAAAGCAAAACAGATCTGTAAACAAAACTTACATTAAATTACACATGCCAATATAATGTCTGAATATGAATACTTATTTAAACCCGGGCCTTGGTGATCCAATGAAAGTAGTAATACTCGTAATAATAGAATACAAAGGATAAATGCTTACACAAACAGCAGACGTCTGGTTACTACAGAAGCCACTCTTATAAACTAGATCCTCTGGATTGTGATTGTATACATCTCGGAAAGTACCTCTTACGTGATAACATGTCACACGCCGGAAGAGGCTTAAATAACACACTCCTGTTAGAGCTCGTCAGCGTGGGAATTCAAAACTAATAAGCACAATCATATGCACTAGATTGCATTCGTCATATCTCTTATCTGATTCAAAACTTTACTATGTCCCATGACAGGATCACAGAAATTGTTAACTAGCTCAGAATTGGTCTACATAATCATAAAACACAATTTAGAATGTAAACTGTGAGACCAGAAATAGATCTCACACTTTGGTGCGACAGTTTTATGTGCATATTTATTGTGTCCGCAATATCGAATCTACTCTGGATGACGCCAGGTTTTACAGCATGTGAACCTAAAAGTCAGTTAAAACCATAAACCAGAAGTGTCAAGACAGAGGGGGTCGAGCGAGCCCTTACGAGGATGCCAAGTAGCGACATAAAATGGATAAATGATTAATCAATGGAGAAAGTGTTTGTTGTGTCACATTGGATGCTGCAAATGAAAGCAAAGGGGGAGTAACACCCTCGAGGGAAAAACAGTTCGAGTTCGACATTACAATAAGAACGATGACTTAGAAAATATAGCACGACGACTAGATACGTGGAGAGAACAGTCTAAGAGAATGAAACAAATGCGAGTGTTGGAGTTAGCAGTACAATATGATCGACGAAGTTACGAGTGGATGCATTACAGTACGAGTTAATGCGAGTAATAAAGACGACATAAACCACGTGCTGCTAACAAAGTTCAAGACAGACTTGAAGGTATGTGTTCCTCAAAATGATATCTAGGTCTAAACATATGTTAGGCATTTCCATACTGGTCTCACATAGTCCCTCCGCCGAAATAATTAATAATATGAATAATTGTTGTAAATTAAGTAATTAGGTATTTTATATGTTAATAAATGTTATTGTTAAAGTTCAAATGGTGTGATCCATTCAGTATTATAATAATTAATTAATCATTTACAGAACTCGCGCGGAAGTTAAATAATTGGAGGGTTTTATAGAGCGGCACAACAAAGCAATGCACAATTTAATAATAAATTCACAATGTACGAATTTACGGCCATGTTAAGATATGATAGATTAATGATAATTAATCAAACTTTTCATGTTTAAGTTTTATTTCAATAAGCGCACCACATAAATTAAGTGAAATCATAACCAATATTTATATAGACCCACTTAACTTTTCGGATATGAACATAAGCTATAGATCCAAATATTCCGAAATGCCTTAAGGTATATTTTCATTCCAAACATCAATCGGTATTTTCCCAGTAATCTTTTGTTAACATCGTCTTCTGATAAACATGAGGCATATAGAGATTCAAACCAACGTCTTTGTTGAAGAGCACTGTCTATAACTTTTACTCCATCCATGACTGCACCACTAAGCTTTTCAGCTGTTCTGAGTATAGGTGGACGTTATATTCATATTAATGCTTAATTTCGTCAAAAGGTTCTCAAACTTCATGTTACAAAGTTCTATGCCGTTATTAATGTAAACGCATTTCAACTCATATCCACATTTTATTTCTACTTTAGCTGCACACACATTAAAAGAGCAAATACTTCGGTTTGTCTTTTATTGTGTATACTATATTTTTTCTAGAATGGCAGTTTTTAATGGAGATAAAATATTTGCTACCACCAGTGGCTTTAACCGGACAAATTTGTATAAATCCATTTATACTCTTTCCAGTATATTTTTAGTTGTTTACACATCATTATTTTCAAGATAAGTTTTATCTAACTTCGTAATTTGACATGTAGAACATGTATTCAATGTACCATATACTTTTTCAATACCGTGAACTATATTTTTATTACTATTATTCTTTATTGTTTGCCCAAATCGCTTATAAACCATTTCAATGATAAGTGCAGTATTATAAACACTCTCATGATTGACTAATCCTCATGATTCACTTCTGTATCATGGGGAATACTGTACACAATATACAGTTTGTTTACTCTATTTAGAGTAAAGAATAATTTATAATTCATCTGTAAATTATCAATTGGCTCTATTTTTTTCTTTCCCGTAGGATTTTAGCAAATTCACTAATTGACACAGATTCTATATTGTCAACAGTAAAATTATAGTCAGTGAGTCAATAAAGCGTCTGAAATTGTCATAGGCTGCCGGTAATCTTTCTACCAGTTGAAAAGAAAAAAGTATTTCTTAAATTCTAAAACTAAATTCTTCTATTAGCATACATTTCTCGTGAACACATTTGAGATATATTCTTACTGTTTTGTCACGTTGTGCAAGATGTAAATCATATAATTCATTTATCAGACCAACTAGTGGTTGCCTTGTTGTTGTCTCAACATTTTTCTTAGTATCCACACATGCTGTTGTTCTCCATTAGTTGTATTGATGGTTGAAATTGCTGTTCAACCCCTTGATAAATAGTTGTTTGGGCTTTCCCGCATTTATCTGACCGGATTTTACGCTGCGTTGGTGTTTCAGAAACGTACTGATATCACCCTTTACGAATTCCCATCAACCACATTCCGTGAGCATAACTTTCATTTTCGCTTTACACGTGGAATAATTGAATGGTATAAGTTTGGAAACATTTCCGATTTAAAAAGAAATATAATATGTGATGACGTAGAATACATTTATCCATTTTATATATAATTAATCTGGATTAATCTTTTTGGAGTGGTCTTTTATGGGTCAATGTAGGGCTACGTTCAATTGGAAAGACTCTCTTGACTAATTACTTGATCCGTATGCTAATTCAATTGAGCAATCTAAAATATTCATTCCAGTAAGGAAATACGTCCGTATAACTTTTATACAGCTGGGATTCTATCAAGCATTTAATAAAATTACGAAAAGCTTAATATAGTCACAGCTGTATAAAAGTTATGCGGACATATTTTTCAATTAATTTTTACTTTCCCTGCAATGCATGGTAATGTATAGGGAGAATTCAGGGAAACTAGCCTAGGCAACCGTGTAGGTTTTTGCCTCTTAATGGCTAGCCCCAGGGGGGGGGGCAATCTCCATTCCAGCGGAGCCGCAGCCAGATCGCTGACTTGGCGAAATCATTCACCGGGTGGGGTCTAAGAGAACGTCCGCCAAGCTCGACACCAGCCACCGGTCAGTCCTTGGCTCAGGCCATGAATACGCACAGTGCATGGGCGCGACCACCTGGAAGAGTCTGGGCCTGAATGACTCACTGGTTCGAAGGGCAGTTCATCGTCGAACATGTAACCAGATTGATTTCCCCCCAGCAGACGGAGAACCAGAGGTACAGACCTAAGATCCGTACACTGCAATATTTGGCGGCACCGCCCCCTGGGGGGGATATATAGGGAAAGTAATGGAATCATGTCGAAAATCGCAACTCGAATTTTCGACGGATCTGCACGTTTCGAGACCTCTAGAATACGAAAATACCATTTTTAGCGTGACGTCTGTGTGTGTGTATGTGTGTCTGTCTGTCTGTGCAGATTCTGTATCCACTCTAACCACAACACTAACGGACCGAATTTCATAAAATTTGGTAGGTAAGTCACTTTTAGGCGGATTTGGTGCTGATTAGTTATTGGTATGATTCGGGATGAAAGAACCCGCCTTTTTTTGCGAAATGGTCTGCAAAAGCTTGTATCCATTCTATCTGAAAAACTAATAGAACGAATTTTACAAAATTCGGTAGATAAGTGGCTTATGGGTTTCCCTGCTGCTGATTAGATTTTAGTACGATTCGGAAAAAATAACCTGTCTCTTTTTGCAAAACGGTCCGCAAAAGATAGTCAAAATCTAAAATAAAAACTACATATGCTCAAATATATCCATTAAATGCTTTTTCATACGTCATTTTTGAATTAAGTCAGTTGGTTGGGACCCTGGTGCTGAGTAGTTTTTAGTACGATTCGGGATTAAAGAACCCGCATTTTTTGCGAAATCGGCCACAAAAATTGCCTGTATCCACATTAGCTGAAAAACGAATGGGCTGAATTTTACAAAATTTGGCAAATAAGTGGCTTGTGATTCACTCTGGTACTGAGTAGATTTTGGTACTATTCGGTGAAAAAGATAAAACCTGCCCTTTTTTGCGAAATGACCCCCCAAAACCTTCAAATTCTAAAATAAAAACTAAGTATGCTTAAATGTATCTAATAAATACTTGTTTAATACGTAATTTCTAACAAAGAATATAATAAGACCAACCCCATTACACTAGGACTAGCCGTTCTCGAGATATTGTAGTTTTTTCGTATTTTCTCTACGGCACCTTTGAAAATAAGTTCAGTTACCAAATGAGAATGAAAATTGAATTAAAAGTGAATTAAATGTAATTAGAATAAAGAGAACGTGGATATAAGTATGCAGGGAAAGTCATGTTCTGCTCACATCAGATTTTTCATATTGCCTCTGTAATTCTGACTTTTTAAATCCAATTTAATTTTATTTTATTCATAAGTTGGCAGGTCATATGTTAATTTTTTATTGCAGCGATTTAGTTAAGCCTAAAATACTTTATACTTTAATAAGTACTTTAATAAAAAAATATAAATAATAAATAGCATTCAAATAATCATCAAATTAAATAATATTAATAGTAAGGAGATTACAGAGTCCATGAAGACCTACATTAAAAATATTATTCTAGACTATTTGTATTAAAATGGACAAGTTTATTCTACAACACCGCAAAGTATTATATTAGGAAATATTAATATTAAAATATTTTAGTGTACATTTTGTGTAAACCGATAATATTCTAAGATTACATACTATATAATAATGTTTTCCTAAACCGGAATGTGCAATAAACTGCCACTGTAAGGGTCAGATCAATATAAAATCTAGTAAATAAGTAGAACGAGCTCCCATATAATGGGTAAATGGAATAATGTCACATTATGAAGATAAGTACCACATTGTGAGACTGTAGATTAAAGTTGCTTCGCGTCTGGTGCTGTGTCTTCAACGTCAAATCCGTTCATTTCAACAGAGTTGGGATTTGCACATTTTTTATTCCAGAAAGCTACGCTGAATAAGGCCGCAGTTAATTTAAATTGATAGAATAATATACCGATGAGCATGCCCCAGAACGAGTTTGATATTCACAGCTAAACCTGTTGTCGGGGGGGGGGGGGTATGAAAATCCACTAGGTAGAGTTGCCCATAATTTTACTAATGTTAATGTAGATCAATTGACTCTTTTTTATTGTTTTGTAAAGACCTATACGGGCCAAACCCGGAGTGTTTATTTTGATAAATAATTTTGTAACCCTTAAAACCAACATGCTTTTCCATGAAACATTTTAAACAAACTTAATTACTTGAATGTTCTATAATTTCTGAATGAAGTTCTCACATAAAATAAAAACATTTTGGTGTGACTTTTAACAAGATTGCATTTTCATGTTTTAAATGTAATTCATATTTCTAAAATATTCGTAAAATGTATTTAAACTTTAACTTATTTTATTTAATTTTTCTTTTAATATGTATTCCAAATGTTTTAATAGTTACCAGTTGGTTACGTTTTGAAGCTGTCACATTTCATGAATAAGAATAATTTTTTCTTAGCAGGCATATATCAGCCAGAACAAACGATAGATACGCCCTTGGCGCATGCGCAAAATATCCACGAATAAAAATGGCCAACTAATTCTCAAAATGAAAAATCATAATCTCAACAGGATAGTGTTGTACTATAGACAAAGTAGCCAAATGTTAAGGGCCCACAATTAATAAGAGGTCGACATTTCTTACTCCACCTACATTGTATAAAATATTTATATAGCTTAACTACACTTTTCTAACAACAGTTTTGGACCTAAGAACACAGCTATATGCAGCCTTAGGATATTTACTTCAAACTATGTATCTCATTTTTACATTACCTACAATACATAGACTATGTATAGGAAAAGTGGTGTGACAATTTCCAGTTTTTGAAATTGAGATTTTTGTTAAATTTACACACTTCGTTAATGTTAGAAAACGATTCAACTATTTTCTGCGATACATCTGATTTCGCATATGATCCTGTGATGCGTGCCTATCCGTGCAATTGAAATGTAATGTATGTATATATTGTTTTTAACTCAAGAGCTATCCGATTTGTGAGAAATTTTCATTTGAACTCTTTTACTTTGGTACTAATTAGAAATACAATTTCAAATCTAATTTATATCCGTCATTATTTATTATAGCAGATTTCTAAATAAATATGTCAAGGAAAAATTAACAACAATAATATGGCAAAATTTATCCAACAATAATAAGAAATTAATCATTCTAACGAGTATTCACAATATTTGTAAGTTACCCAAAAATATCAGTGTTGTTGATAATTGGATCATTTGAACTCTCGAAAATTCTCTTTCTCTTGTAAAAGAACAGTATTCTTTTTAGAAGGTGAATGTAGTTTTGTTCTAATTTTGACATGACAAATGTATATTCCTTGGTCCTTTTTCTTTTCAAAAGTACAAGGAGTTTCACATACAATGAATGTGATGAATAAGGGTTCGCTTCAGTTTGTTCCGATCGTCAATTCTTCTGTAGTTTGTCTATATTTTAAAATAGTTTCTGAAATGTATATCTGCATTTGTGTTAAGAAATATATTATTTGACTGTTAAAAATAAGTCATATTTAGAATTGAGTTTGTAATGATGTTGATAACATTTAACTTCGTATAATGTTAATGATTATTTGACTACAATGTACCCAGTTGTCTTGAAGGAGTCAAATATCTAGCTGCTCTATATGAAACAAAAAATCTGATGTGGACAGCATATGACTTCCCCTGTATTCTCATATTAACGTTCATTACGTTAATTTACATTCATTACGTCCATCACGTTCATTCATGTTCATTATAATGAGTTTAATTGCACAAAATAACACCCATAATTATTTAAAATTGCACTGAATTTGCATTTTTTTATTCAATTTTCGTTGTCATTTGGTAACTGGACTTATTTTCAAAAGTGTCATAGCGAAATTGCGAAAGACTAAAATATTTCGAGAACGACTAGTGCTAGTGTAATGGGGTTGGTCTTTTTTTTTACCAATAAAAATTACGTATAAAACAAGCATTTAATTTATATATTTGAGCATACGTAGATTTTTATTTTAGATTTTGACGATGCTTGCATGCCATTTCGCAAAAAAGGCAGGTTATTTTATTCCCAATCGCACCAAAATCGAATCAGCATCAGGGTAATTCACAAGAGACTTATCTACTAAACTTTATGAAATTCGGTTCATTAGTTTTTGAGTTAGAGAGGATAAAGGCAATTTTGACGGGTTATTTCGTAATAAAAGGCGAGCTTTTTTTCCCAAATCGTACCAAAAACCAATCAGCACCAGGGTCTCTCAGAAGTGATTTACCTACCAAATTATGAGAAATTTGGTCAATTAGTACTTTAGCTAGAGTGGATACATGATACATTGTTTTTTATTTTAGATTTTGACGATTTTTGCGGGCCATTTCGCAAAAAAAAAGGCAGGTTTTTTTTCGAACCGAACAAAAATCTAATCAGCACCACAAGTGATCTAAACCACAAGTGACTTATCTACCAAATTTTGTTAAACATGATCTAATAGTTTTTCTGCTAGAGTGGATACAGACAATTTTTGCGGACCATTTCGCCAAAAAAGGCGAGTTCTTTGACTCCGAATCGTATAAAAATTTAATCTGCACCAGGGTCACACAAAGGTGACTTACCTGCCAAATTTTATGAAATTTGGTCCATTAGTTTTCGAGTTATAGTGGATTGCACAGACAGACATACACACAGACATACACACAGACATTGCAAGGACAGACATACACACAGACGCCACGCTATAAATAAATTTTCGTATTCTAGAGGTCCCAAAAAGTGTACATCCGTCGAAAATTCGAGTCTCTATTTTCAGCATTATTCCAATTATTTCCCTATACATTACCATGTATTGCAGGGGAAGTAAAATGTGCTTATTACATCTTACATAATAAAAGAAGATGACTGTATTTATGTATGTCTGTCTGTGTCGTTTGTGGCGAAAATCTGGATTTCGGACAGCAGTGAAACTCAATACAGTGATATATTATGTTCCCGAACGATAAGAGAGATTTTTAAAATTCGAAATAGGTTAAAAGTTCATAACTTTTAAAGTCGAAAATCTGTCTTATTCCGACATTTTCTTAATTCCATATATTCAAAGGATTTTTTCTGAATGAAGGCAATTTTCGTTCGCAGGTGTCTGCGAACAATATCTCAGACATCCAGTTATTGCGTTGACGGCAATATTTTACGATTTTCTGATTTCGGAAATTTATTAAATACATTTTTATATTTTGAAATATTGAATTATTTCAATAGTATAAGTCTGCTCTGAAAATTTGACTTATATCGGACAAAAACTGAAATAGCACATTTTACTTCTGGTGTAAAGGATCTTTTTCTTTTTTGCCACGTCAAGTGATTTCATTAATGAGTGGTCATTTTAACCTTTTGCTTATGGGTGGGACAGCGTCCATCCCAAACGAAGAACCTCTCAAAAAGACATGTATTTGACATACCCTGTCCAAACAGTACGACCCTGAAGTTCAGGGACGTCAATGCCTGCAAAGGGGGGGGGGGTCGAACTGTGTGGAATAGGGTATGTCAAATACATGGTTTTTTTTTAGAGGTTCTTCGTTTGGGATGGCCGCTATCCCACCCGTACGCAGAAGATTAAGCAATCCAAATGTCTAACTTTTTAATATGTTAAACATATAGCATTAAAATTAAATGTTTTTCTGTCAACGATCATTGATCGACGAGCTTGACGTTTGCCCGAATGCGTCAAGAAGATTTCAGAACACCTTTTAGATCCTATCAGCTAATTTAATTTAAGGTAAATCACAGGGTCTTATTTAAGGTGCATTAAAGGAACTTTCTTAGAGCTTATATTTGATATTGTTGCGCATGGAAAAAACGAAGCGTAGGAAATATTTTTACTCAAAGCAGGCCATTTTGAAATTGAGTGGCATCGTCTGTATTATGTAAGTATCGATAGTTTATTTAGGATCCAGGAAATTCCGTGTAATTCATTCCAGTACAGGGGGAAAAACAATAAATCTGTCAACACTTGCATTCCAAGAATTTGATTGTGTTGAATAATTTTAGCTTTCCACTGTCCTTTTTATGCACACCAGGACAATAGCCAGGATTTACAATTTAATACAGATTATCGTCCGCTACGGAGATGTTTGCATATAAAGAGCTTACTCGAAAATCTAACCTCCAGATCCTAAGTATCTGAAGGGAAATGACTGAGCTGTTTTCTCTTCCAAATGGATCTTGCAGCTTGGAATAAGTCCTTATACAAATGCCTGTATCCACGATTTTAGAAAGTCTGTTGTTAAGGATTTTCTCGGCTTTGAAATCATTTTCCGTCATAAAAGAAAACGTTTAACTTCTCCAATTGCATCTTTAGTAGTCAACATTTTTGAAGAACACAATGTAAACATTCTTATATGACTTAATATGAATAAGGAATATTAAATTTTTACTTTTCGTATGTAGTATTGAAAAAATATTGTTTTCACGAAAATTTTCGATTTTGAGATTTTGATGCCAATATACGTTTTAAGACATCCTCAACTCGTTTTGGAAATTCTTTGGAGTGATGTCCGTCTGTCTATCAGACTGTCTCTTTGTCTGTGGTCGATTCTTAATGTGTGCAATATCCGCCACAAATATTAATGGATATTCACGAAATTTTATTAGAGCAAAAACTTCGAAATATATTTGAAATATGATATTTTGTTAACATGGCAGCATAGAACGACATTCGTAATAATCATGCATAAAAATGTTTATTTATATCATACAATAATCATGAGATTTTACAGTTTCAATCATCGTTGTGAAAAATAGCAGAGATATAAAAGATATTATAAACGCAGAGATATCATAAACGCTGCAGTTGTAACGCTATAGTTAGTAACATCCTATAGTCATTTGGACCCATGGTAGTGTAGACCCATGTACCCATGTCTCATAAAATTAAAAAAAAAAGTACTATAAATGGATTCTTGTATAAGACAGTCGAGTTGCGTCACACTTCAGTTAATTTATTACATTCCTTATATACATATTGTATAAGGAAAGTATTGTGACGGGGTGGAAAATTCGAATTCGAGTTTTCGACGAGAGAGCACGTTTCAAACATCCCTGATCACGAATCAAACATTTTGAAGTGATGTCTGTGTGTGTATGTGTGTGTGTGTGTGTGAAAGTATGTGTGTGTGTGTATCAGTGGGTCTGTGGAGACGATAACTGACGAACAAATGGACCGATTTGAACCAAATTGGGTACAAAAATCACAATCCATAAACACTGGAAGCCTATTGCTTCTATACGCAATCGAATGTTCAGAACCCTCCTGAATTTTCGAATGAAATTTTGAAAAAATCGTCAAAAAAACAAAACCACTAATAAAGTTACGCAAATCGACATTTCTTATGTAATTTTTCATTAGAAAAGGATTGACATAAATTTTAGAACGCTAACACGAACCGTTCTCGAGATATTGTACATTTTTCAAAAAAAATATCAAAAAGTCATATGAAATAAAAAAAAAAAATCCTATTGATAAACATGTTTGCTTTTCATATGTAATACTATGCGATAAACTGGGTGACATCATTCTCGTGGATCTAGCTCGTCCCATTCATGAAAAAAGATACTCTGAGTAATACTTTTGTATTTGAACGCCAATAGTCACTTATCTATTAGTTATTATAACTTATTTCTTAGTGCATAACGCTTGGCGAGATTTTGGCGACGAATTTGGCGGAATGTCACCAACTTGGCGACTTTTTGAAATGTTGCCAAATTAACGAAAATCTCGCCAAATGGATAAAAATTACGCTAAATCAATGAAAATGTCGACTAATTGTCGAAAATTCGATGTTTTGGAAAGAATATTAGTATCTACTATAAGAAAAACCAATTTTTTTACTGTAAAAGTAGTAAATTCATTACATTATATAAGGAAAGTCATGTGTTGCCCACATCAGGTTTTATTTTCCTGTAATTCAGAAAACTCATGTGTTTTTATTATCATTTTTATTATGCCTTCCTTTTATTCCCATCACCTAGAACTCCATTTACACAACTAAATATTTCATAAGACTAAAATGCATGTTATAAATTATGGATAGTTACCACCAAACATATATCAACAGACAGTTATACATAGAGCAGTTATTATTGGAGGACAATAAGTAGCAGTTTCGCTTTAGAAGATTAAACAAGAAAGATCAACCATGCATAAAGCATTGATTATGAAACACTTTCCAACGTCAATGCAATTTTCATTAAACATCTCTAAAATGCGATACATTCCTCGGTAATATTTTTAAAATTATCACAATTCTACATTAATGTATTATATTTGAAAACTTAAAACTTCATCGCAAAAAATGAAATTCATTCAAATGAAGGCATTCAAAAAGAAACTGCCTGGTTTAAACATCTCTAAAATCCAATACAATCCTGGGGAATATTTTTAAAATTATCATAATACTACAATAATTTATTATACTTGAAAACTTCATCGAAAACTAATGGAATTTATTAAAATGACGTCATCGAAATATAACAGCCCTGGCTCTCTCTATAAAAGCAGCATTTCATGCATTAACATTTCTCCATTCATTTATTTCATCACGATAGTATAATAATTTATTTTCTTTAAAAACTTAAAACTATGGAAGTACAGGTACAAGTAATTTAACTCTATGCTTAAAACTTCATCGAAAAAAATCGTTTGCTTCTCTGCGTAAAATCAATTAATGTTTCATTCATATCAGATATATTGCAAACTCCATAAGATAAATAATCTTGCGTTAAAGAAATGCAGCAATTCTTATACAACTCATTCTACATCTTTTGGTATTTATATTCTCCACAAGTGAAAAGTAGGCTTCGTTGTAGAAATAATCAAAGTTGGAAGATGATTTAAACACAACTATATTGCAATTGCGTTGCTTCAATATGTAAATGCACAGAATTTAAGCAAGAATAAAGCGGTTTAAGGACGGATACAACACTAAATATGAATTAGGAGGAACTTTAAAAATCACGACTTTGAGATAAGATGGATGCCATATTTTATTTCGAAGTGGGTCACGTGATCTCTTCATATAATCGTTACGTGATCTCTCGATATAAAGGGTATAATTCATACTTAAATTTTTATTTAAAAAACTACTAATTATATTTTGCTGAATTTTTTTTATATATTTTCTAGAAAAAATTAAATATTACCTAAAATTTTCGAAGCATTTTGTGAATTTTAATTCCGCTTAAAAAATGTTTGAAAAATTATGTCCCATAGGGTTCAATGTATTGCATTTTTTCAACCCGGATTCAATCCAAAACCTATTGGGTGATATTATTCATTTATATTCTCGTAGGTCCCACAGACAGTCTGAACAACATACTAAAATTTCATTTTGATAAATTCATTTTTACGGCATCTATCGTGCTAGCGGACCGACAGACAAATAGACAGACAGAATGAACAAAGCCATAAACACTTTTCAACACATGTTGTAAAGTGTTAAAAAATTATTCACTCATATGCAGCTTCAAACTTTGCATTTTGAACTCGAGTTCACATTTCTTTCTGTAAATTCCATAATAAATAAATTCAACCGAAACAATATAAATTTCTGTAAAACCGAAATAATGAAAGCAGTTGATTGTCTAGAGAAACGGATTTCTCGTAGTGTGGACAAGTTCTACAGCTAAAGCCATACTAGTACAAAATACTAAACTATGGCGCCACCTAGTGTAATAAAATAAAATTATAACTTAAATAAGCTAATTTATAGACATTATGAATGCGAGGTGGGATGCATAATAAATGAGACAGAGAGGAAAAGGTAAACTTGGTCATATTCTAACTGCAAGAAATATGGGAGCATAGTCAAATCAATTAATACATTGTTTGGATTTTTATCGGTATGGAAGTGTCAAAGAAATCCAGAAAAACACATCCTAATGAAAATGGATTGATATAAATCGAATTAATAATTATTCATCTTATACCAATTAGTAATTGAAGGTTTATTAATTCCTTAACGTCTTAATACTGAACTCTGACAGACAGGAGATAAACTCAACTGTGCCAATTTTCAATTGATACAATTATTACTTTCCTTATATACACAATGTATAAGGAAAGTATTGTGACGGGGTCGAAAATTCGAATTCGAGTTTTCGACGGGAGAGCACATTTCAAGCATCCCTGATCACGAATCAAACATTTTTGAAGTGATGTCTGTGTGTGTGTGTGTGTCAGTGAGTCTGTGGAGACGATAACTGACGAACGAATGGACCGATTCGAACAAAATTTAGTACAGAAATCACAATCCATAAACACTGGAAGCCTATTGTTTTTATACGCAATCGAATGTTCAGAACACCCCTAAATTTTCGAATGAAATTTTGAAAAAATTGTCAAAAAATCAAACGGCTAATAAAGTTAGGCATATAGACATTTTTTATGTAATATTTCATTAGAAAACGATTGACACAAATTTTAGAACGCTAACATGAACCGTTTTCGAGATAATGGACATTTTACAAAAAAATTATCAAAAAGTCATATAAAATTTAAAAAAAAAAATTCCTATTGAGAAACATGTTCACTTTTCATATGTAATACCATGCGATCAATTGGGTGACATCATTCTCGTGGATCTAGCTCGTTCCATTCATGAAAAAATATACTTTAAGTAATACTTTTGTATTTGAACGCCAATAGTCATTTATCTGTTGTAAGAATAATTTATATCTTCGACCATAACGCTTGGTGAGATTTTGGCGACGAATTTGGCGGACTGTCACCAACTTGGCGACTTTTTGAAATGTTGCCAAATTAATGAAAATCTCGCCAAATGGATAAAAATGACGCTAAATCAATGAAAATAACGACTAATTGTCGAAAATTCAATATCTTGGAAAGAATATTAGTATCTACTATAAGAAAAAACAATTTTTTTTACTGTAAAAGTAGTAAATTCATTACATTATATAAGGAAAGTCATTTGTTGCCCACATCAGATTTTTTTAGATACTAAGCACTATATATTGTTAATCAAAATAATTTATCTTTCTAAATTAAAATTAGTAGCTGACGCCTTTTCCTCTTCATTCGCCACTACCTCAGTTTGGCAAATTTTGCGCTCCTTCAGATTCTATGTCTACTACCGCAAAAATTATAGCATACAAAAATATAAATTTGGTATATTTGAAGAGAAGCGTCGAAATAAACTGTTTTTAACATTTTCCAACAAAGTCGGAAAATGTTTATGACTTTGGTTATTCTATCTGGCTGTTTGCACGATAATTGCCGTAAAAATGAGTTTATCAAAATTAAATTTTAGTATGTTGTTCAGACGGTTTGTGGGACATATGGGAATGCAAATGAATAACATCACCTAATTAGTTTTAGACTGAACCCGAAATGAAAAAGTGAAATATATTGAAACCTATAGGATCTAAATTTTCGAACATTTTTTAAGCAAAGTTAAAATTCACAAAATGCTTTGAAAATTTTAGAAAATATCCAAATTAGCTCATAAAATGTATAAAAAAATTGAGCAAAATGTGTTTGGTAGTTTTTTAAAATAAAAGTTAAAATATTAATTACATCCATATTATATGAAGATATCACGTGACCCACTTCAAAATGAAATATATCATCTATTTTCCTAGTGTCAAAATTGTGATTTTTAAAGGTCTTTTAATTTTATATTTAGTAGTGCATCCGTACTGAAACCGTTTTAGTTTTACGTATTTACTGTGCAGCTATATTCTTCGCCAATGCAATTACAATATTTTTGAGTTTAAATGATCCTCAAACTTTGGTTATTTCTACAACGAAGCCTAATTTTAACATATGCAGAATGTAAACAAATCAAGCTGTAAGATGAGTTGCATTGCTGAATTTTTTTTAACGCAAAATTATTTAGTTCTGCAGTCTGGAATATAGATGATATGCGTGAAATATTCATTGATTTTACATAGAAACGCAGACGAGTTTATAGCATTGCCTTTTTCGATGAAATTTTAAGCATGGAGATTGAAAATACTTTTACCTCCATGTTTTGTTTTAAGATTTTAAGTAAGATACCGTGTGGTCAGAATTAAAACACCCCTACTCTGAGCTCTCTATAGATCGAACTACTCAGTTTAAAGGCTCCAAAATTGTTGAACATACTATTCAAAACATGGAAAAAGGGATTCCGCGAAAAAAAATAGTTCCAGAAGCACCGATAGGTGGCGCTGTACCACAGAAAATATGCTGAAAAGAAACAAAATACACATTTATAACACATTTTATTTGAACGTACCAAATATTCATATCACAAAGACCTTATCGATGCAGGGAATGCTGCTCAATATGGTTCCTTTCTTCAAGATGTAAATTCTGCAGTCTGTGGACAGCTTGTTCAACTGCGGATCGTAATTGGTCGATTGAGATGCTTCTCACATGCAGAGTGATACTGTCTTTCAAATCTGCCAAGGTTACCAGACGTTCTCGATAACCAAGACTTTTTAAGTATCCCCACAGCCAAAAATCACAGGGATTAAGATCTGGAGAACGAGATGACCAGGTTGTCGGAAACGCACGACTAATTATTCTACCAATAGTAAAATGTTGTCGAAGAAATTGCTGTACACAGAGTCCAACGTGTGGAAGCGCTCCATCTTGCACATAAAGGTAATTGAATCAAGACATTGGTGCTGTTGCAATGGGGGTACAACAAAATTTTCAAGCATGTTTCTGTACCTGCTGGCCGTCACGGTGCATGTCACAGGGCCATTGGGAGTAGCCTCTTCGAAAAAGAAAGGTCCAAGAATGAGTGTGGCTGTGAATCCACACCAGACTGTAACTTTCGGTGAGTGAAGTGGAATCTTTTGGAAGATACGATGGTTTTCCGTGTCCCAAATGCGACAGTTATGGGTGTTGACTGTTCCACTTAGATGGAAATGCGCTTCATCACTCCATAGAATCTGCCATGGCCATGATTCATCCACTTCAACTCTAGCCAGAAATGTCAATACAAAGGTCAGTCACTTCTCCCTGTCGATGGTCAGCAAGTGGTGATTGTGACTAATTTTGTACGGGGAAAAATGCACTATGTTTCTCAGTACGTTCCGCACTGTGCTGTAGGGAACACCCAAGTGTTGTGACTCTCGACGTGCACTACTACAGCCTATAACGTTATCCATTGATTGTTCAACAATAGCGCTGGCAACATCGTCAACGACATCTGAACGAATCGATTTGCGTCCTCGATCCGGCTGAACTCCAAGATTCTCAGCTTTCTCGATTCGAGCGATCATTCTCCTGAAAGTTTGTGGAAGTAATGGTCCTTTGCGCAAATTCTTAAGTCGACGAAACTCTCGAAGTGCAGCTGCAGCATATCCTTTGTTTTCATAAAGCAGCTTCACAAGCAAAGCGCGTTCTGGCAGTGTGACAGCCATCGCTGATAAGAATGAAAATTTCCCAGTTTTATCCCCTTTTATACCCAGAACATAGGAGCTGCAAAACAAGGATTTATGCAAATTTTTGTGCTTACAGTGCGAAATTGCAGTTACAATGACAGTTTAAGTTTCTTCACTTTTTTATCTTCTTTTTATTTCATATCAGCGAAAGAAATTAAAATAGGAAACATTCCATATCGCGGTGTGTTTGTGATTATTTTGAGTCATTTTAGCATATTTTCTGTTGTACAGCGCCACCTATCTGTGTCCTGGAACTAATTTTTTTTCACGTAATCCCTTTCCCCATGTCTTGAATAGTAGGTTCAACAATTTTGGAGCCTTTACACTGAGTAGTTCGATGTATAAAGAGCTCAGAGTAGGGGTGTTTTAATTCTGACCACCCGGTATATCATTGTAGTTCTGTGATAATTTTAAAAATATCACCGCTGAATGTATCGCATTTTAGAGATGTTTAAATGCAATCGCATTGCATTTGGAAAGTGTCTCATAATCAATACTTTATGCATGATTGATTGACCTTTCTTGTTATTATTTATATCGGAAAATATTTAATGAAAATCGAAAAGTCGTCTGCCTCATAAACACTTTGGACTTCGGCTAAGCGACATATTATTTTCATTAAGTAAATTTGTGGGTTTTTATTAAATTTTACTTTGACTTGCAACAGCTATCGAAGCGAGCTCGGCGAGCTACTGGGGTTGGCGTAGCATAGCGAGCACAGCCCAGAACCCCTTAGTGTTAAAAATATTAAAAAGTCGTAGATTAAACTTTTAAGAATATATTTTTTTTTCCTTCGGCAGACTTAAATACTATTATAAACTAAAAAAATAACCCACTGAAGCATTTGAAAATGGTTCTATATCCAGTATTTGACTATAATATATTTGCAATTACCAGCGCATTTTCTATTCCATTCCTGGAAAAATAACTTTTCTGGTCTCCTAATGCAATATAACGAAAGAACATATACTTTGATGTCTAGCGTTGAGTGTTCTGCTGAATAAGTAAAAACAGCATTACGTAACTTTCTCAGTGTTTCAAGAGTAAATGATTGTTTTATGAGAGTGTCATACTTCAAGCCGTCGATTCTTAAGATGTCTTACTGATAAAATAAGTTCAATTTTGTTTCCCTTTTTCTTTTTCTGAATTTTTTTCTGTGTAAATTAAACAAGTTCTATATCTATATATAAAAAGAAGAAAAGTACGTATGTATGATCCACCATAACTGGAGAACTGCTGAACTGAATTTGATGAAATTTGTCTTGGTAGTCTTGAAATCGCCCCACTAAAAGCATAAGGCCATGTTTCGAGTTTCTACTACCAGCGGTACTCGAGATATTAGTGAAAAACGAGACTTTTCCTTTGAGTTCTACTCTCTAACTCCATGGTTCACAACGAAAAAGGTTGGACGTTGTTATTTTAAAACGTGAAAGTCAATTAAATCTCAGAGTTTTGTGGGAGTTTATTGAACGTATAAGACACTTTTGAAAATCGCAGATTTGAGATATGAATTTAAATGGAAACTTTCACCATGGTTTATTTCTCACAAGCGTATCAACTCTGAGTTTTGTGGGAGTTTATTGAACGTATAAAGGCCGTATCACATTCAACAACTTTTCCGGCAATTTTTCGGACAACCAACTTTTCGAACAATTTTTACGCCGAGTTGGGGGAAAACTCGTGTAAAATAAGATCAACAAATTGGGACAACTTTATCTGACCTGTATAGAAAAAGTTGTTCATTTGGGACAGTTTTTGACCAACCAGCCAATCACAGATGAGTAGCGAAGGAATCACGTGTGTAGAAAGTTTGGCGCAGATTCTACTACATTCTGGTTTGGCGTGAAATCCTCGGGCAAGTTTGAATCTGTGGAGCGCGAACAGATAGAATATAATAACAGATATATTTTATTGATATAATAACCAGGCAGCGCGAAGTATTATTTTAGTTTAGTTTTAGAATTTCGTTAAGTATTTAAAATATTTCTGTGTCATAAAGGTGGATGTCAATGGAAGTCGTCTCGAAGTCGAAAAAAAGTAGTCATGCGAGATGGAAATGGAGTTAATTGAATCAATACGTGAAAAATCATTTTTGTGGAATCTAAAAGATCCACTGTATTTAAAAAAGAATTTGAAGAAACATGCGTACGAGAAAATATCATCTTTACGAACCATCTCTTCCAAAGCGATTTTATATACATGAAATATTATATAATAAAAATTAAGATATTATTACTAATATAATCTCTTTGGTCTCTTCTGATTCAAATTTATATTTACCAGCGGCTTGCTAGTTTACAGTATAGATGCGTTTCAGAAAATCCGCCTTTCTGTGAATTTAAACAAGAGCGTACGCGAGTTTGCTTTGGCGATATATACATATTTCATCAGTTTTCTAAAATAAGCTAACTAAAGTGATTCCATCACAAAACACAAAGGAACCTAATTTAAATTGTTTTAGAATATTTACTACACTATGGCAATTTCCTCGTTTAAGCGAATACAATTCTGTTCTCTTTCTCGAATCGTTAAAAAAAACATCAGACAGAATTTAGAAAATGAATTTTCATGTATGTTCTCCATAGACTTTTTCTTATCCTTCTATTGCAACACTAAAACAATTTGAAAACTTATTCTGTTTACTCTTCAAAATAGTACTCTAAAATAACACTAAATGCATTGCATGATATAATTTGTTAGTATATTTCAAATGTGAAGTTTTGGCTTGGGTGGTAGAAAACAGCTCAGCAAACGACTAGGCTCTGGTTCGATTCCATGCGAATTTTAAATTTTACAAGTGCTGCCATCTGTTGCTAAAATATTCAAATATAGTTTTTCTTTAATAATCTGCAGAATTTTTTTGTTTTAAATTATTTTACGTTCTATATACAAAATAACCTTATATCAGTAAATTATTTTTAAATCTGAATGCTTATAAAAATTTATTGCCAAATTTATTTTTCGAAGTTACTTTGAAAAATATCTTGAAGTATACTTTATACCAGGTATAGATGGAATATATTCTTAAGTAAAAAAAGTGCTTGTAAAATTAGCAAATATAAAATGTGCATGTAAAATTAGACAGAAATTATCGAACATCCTTATACGAGTAGAAGTTGTCTTTCGACATGTAATTTTGAACATTTTAGATTAGAATAAAAACAAAAATCAAGCTACTTTGAAATTTTAATAATTTAATGCTAACATTTGAAGAATTTTTTTATTATTTTAAACGCACATAGACAATTATAAATTTACAATACATTTGAAAATCATTTACTTTTAATAAAAAAAATAAGTTTGTATGTAAATATGAAAAGTTTACTCTTTTAAATTTGAATGCTTATAAAAATTTATTTCGAAGTTACTTTGAAAAACATCTTGAAGTATACTTTATACCAGCTATAGATGGAATGTACATTTAAATCTATTTAAAAACATAATTACTCAATAAATATAAATGTAGATAAAATAATTTTTAAAAGTTTACTTTAATGAGAAATATTTTAAACGTTACAAATGATCAAAGAACATCTTCGGATATTTAATATAGATACGTATTTGAAAACCTTTAAAATCAAGTATAAAATGGTAATGAACTTCAATTTGTTTAAGACATGATATTTTAATAACGGCATTCTTGAATTTAAATACTTTTTACGTTTTCTTTTTCTTTGTTGCATTTCAGTCAATATCGGCAATATCGCTTTTTAAACTAATTTTGTATCTTAAAATAGAGTGAATATTTTTCAACAAATATTTATTTTTACACGGATGTGTGACAAATCCAAATATTTTATAATGTTCATTCATCTGTTTAAGCTTCCGATATCTGAAGTAATCCATATAAAAAAGAGCAAATCAAAAATTTACAATAGATTTTGTCCACATCCTTCTCGGTTTACTTTGTTTCTTCTTCTTAAGGAGGAATAATCCTAGTGTAATTATGCCAAGGCATATTTGATATTTCCCTGCAGCTGATAGCCATTTAGTCATAATTACAAAGTAATAAAGGTTAGAAAAGGAAGTACTAAGTAAAAGTCTTGTTTTACTGCCGAAGTCCAAGCGAGAACGCTCTGGCTGCCGAAAAGTACATGAACAAATGTATAGTTGTCGCCAAAAGGCGATAAACATACCGCCGTAGTTTTGTCATTTAGCACAACTTCTTCAAACTGTCAATAATCCTATCGCCAACTTTTTCGCCGAAAAATTGGGGGAAAAGTTGTCCGAAATAGTTGGTTGTTCCAAAAGTTCTTGAGTGTGATAGGGCCTTAAGACACTTTTGAAAATCGCAGGTTTGAGATATGGATTTAAATGGAAACTATCACCATGGTATATTTCTCACAGGCTTACTCAACAACAAAAAATATCAAGAAATCACAAGAAATATCAATCATACATAAAGCATTGAGTATTAAACACTTTCCGACTTTAACTTTATTTAAACATCTCTAAAATGCGATACATTCAGCGGTAATATATCACAATCGGCCCTATATGTTCCGGTGTAATTTTTGATTTAGCTTCATGTTTATCAATCTTGCTATATTTTATTGATTTGGCGGCATCTTTATCAATTTGGGAACATTAAAAAAATTCGCCTAGTTGGCGATATCTCGCCAAATTCGTCACTAAATTTTTCATCAAACGTTATGAACGGACGGATGGAGTAATGGTTTATTAAGATATTAAATTAATAATTCAAACAAAGCCACATATATTATCAAGTAAATTGAACTTAATGTTGCAAAATATTGAATTTTAATCCACTATGGGGCATTTTTATCCATTTAGTGCCATGTTATCAATTTGGAGACATGTTCGTTTATTTGGCGATATTTTGATCAATTTGGCGACATTTAAAAAGTAGCCGAGTTTATTGACAATCGGGACTGTTGGACTGACGGGCAAATGCTACCGAAACATCATTACAGTACTGTTTCCTAACAAAACACATTTAATTTGTCAATTTTTTATCAATTTGGAGACATTTTTATCGAATTGGCCACATTTTCATCAATTTCGAAACGTTTAGAAGAAATCGTACATATGGCAATATCCTCCAATTTTTCGCCAAGCATTACAGAGACGGACGGACGGAAACATTGATTTTTATCATGATACATTTTACGTAGCTTGTGACTTTTTTTTTTTTGCAAATTTTGCAAGAAATATTTTGAAAAATCTATACCCTTGGTCTTTGTACCACCTTTAAAGATTTCAATCGAATTAAAAGAATCCTATCTAGTTCTAGATTTTTCGATAACAAAACCGGTTATAAAACATATTTTGTCTATTGTTGGAGTTATGTATGTCTATATGTATGTCTGTGGTCACTTTTTTGTGTACTCGTGGTAGCTGCCGCAAATATTAATGGATATTCAAGGAACTTTAGATCCAGCTTTATCAAAGTTTATTCGAAATTTTATATCTTTTGACATGGTAGCATAGAACAAAGTTTGACATACTCATTCCTAGAAGAGGTTATTTATTGCTCATTGATTACGAGACTTAATATTATTAAGCATTGTTGTGAACAATAACCGCGATACATTTTTAGTGTTCCTGATGTCATAATCCATCTCGGGGAGGTGCAACTCACTGGGGACACATTGTCAAGTATAGTATCAATTGAAAGATTTTATCAAGTCCTTTAAATGAAGGGTAACATGCTATAATTGGGATCATTTGAACCAACGGTACAGATTTTCTAAATTATTTCTTGCAAAATTTGTAAAAGAAAATAAAAAAATCGCTATAAGAATAATCCATCTTCGTCCGTTTGTCTGTGTAACGCTTGAGGAAGAATTTAGCGAGATATCACCAACTCGGCGACATTATTTAAATGTTGTGAAATTGATAAAAATATGACATATGGATTAAAATGTCGCCAAATCGATAAAAATATAGATAAATTGATAAAAATGACGCTAAATCAATTTCATTAAATGTGTTTTGTTAGGAAATAGTCTGTAAATATGTTTCTGTAGAGTTTATCTGTCAGTCCATCCGTCCCACTTAGCGTCAAATTTGGCTTATTTTTAAAGGTCGCCAAATTGACCAAAATATCGCCAAATAAACAAATGTCTCCAAATGGATAAATGACACTAAATTCTTAAACACCGCATACTTGATGAAAATTCAATATTTTGCAACATTAAGCTCAATTTCCTTGATAATCCATGCTGCTAAGCAGGAATTATTCATTTAGTGTCTTCATCAGTATTGTTAATTCATTAGATTTCTTTAATAAAACGTGTTCTCCAGGGTTGGCGAGTGTTGGGAACCTGGGCGGAACCTCTAGTTCTTTAAATACTTAAAATTACTGTAAGGATATTATATTAGAATTAATTGAAAACAATAATACAGTATTTAATAATATATTATTTAGTATATTAAAATATATTACTTGATAGTGATTTGTTACTGTTACAGAGAAAAAGTTTACAAATAGCAATCATATTTAGCTTTAAGCTTATTTTAAATTAAACACCGTACTGTTCTGCATAAAATTATCCCATTATTTTTTTATTTTAGAATTTTAATTCCTTTCCCTAAGTCTAACATGCGTGTTTACTTTATTAACAGTTTTCACTTATCAGGTTTCAAGCTTTAGCTGAAGGCTAAATTAACCTAAATGCAACTATGTTGAAATTATTTAAAATTAATTGCTAAATGCTATCTAATGAGAATTTGTTTTAGTTCGGAAAGAACATTTAAACATCAGCACCATTTGTAATTTAAAACTATTTTTGGTAATTCAATTTTAGGAATCGAGTTTCTAAGCGTTTTCTCATCATCAGCAACAAATACGATGTACAATTGAATCACTTTTCATGTGCCATTATGAGACCAGGAGGCAAATTACTTAGTTTTGATATTTAAGACTTAAATTGTAGATTTTTAGGCAGCGTTTTATGACAGTGTTGGATCGGAAAGTCATGACCCCAATAAATTCACGTCCCACAAATTGCAGGTATGGTTGGGGCAAAAATATCTTAGGGCCAAGACGTAAACCAAGCTTCATTGCAAACTCAAAGGGCTAATGATGCGAAGATTCGACATAGCACTGACAAGCCAGCAATGAGAGTAAGGAGGTCCTATCTGGACCTCAAGCAAAATGATGTACAACGTACATTCCCTCCATCACCAAGAACAAATCAAAGAAGGTTGTATGACATCACAGCGGGAATGAAAAATTGTGTTCCCACAGAGGCTGAGAAACATCGGACATTTGATGGTTAGACAGAATGCAGAAAACATGTAAAAAAGGAGTATCACTTCAACTCCGTTGTAGCTACACAAGATTGCGTCGAAATAATGCGGTGGCATCACGATGAGCATCTTGTCGTACTTAAACAAAAATGGGCCATCAATGATCAAATATGAATCATCAATGATAGTAACAGTATTTAGCAATTATGCACTGTCATCGTAATACATGCTGAATGATAGCAAAGTGTTCTCTGATAATTTAATAAATGGAAAATTTAATAACTGCATATTGATCAACCATTCAACATTGCCACTTCAATCTTAACGTCCCACAGCATCTTATACAAGTGTGTGAACTGGGCTGTGCAAAATACAATATGTGTATCAGTAATACGCATTCTTCTATACAAATTTCTCCGTGGAAGTCAGATGTATGACGTAATTGTGATCAGTTGATTTCAACCCCTACTATGCAAACTGGGGTAACCCGTTATTTATCACATGTTAATATCGGTCAAAAAGAGAACTAACAAATTGGAGATCGCAATAATCATTAATTGAGGGAAAACTATACTAGACTGAATAAATAATAATTGCTTTGTAAGAAGATAACCCATTGTCAAAAGTAGCATTATGATCGTCTGCTACAATTTTTACTCATTTCCCCCCCCCCCCACTTATAATTTGAAAACAGAGTTCAAAATGTTTATATCTATGGTTGCATATCATCGTTTGTTTTAATTTTATTATTCTGTAAAGAAGTGAGTGGAAAGTGTGGATTTGTTATTATAGAACTAAAAACTTGCAAAATGATGGAATCTTGTAAAAATGCTGCAATCTGGTGAATACTAAATAAAAAGCTGTTCCCTTTAGAAAATGGTGTCAATTATTACTTTCCTTATATACAATAATGTATAAGGAAAGTATTGTGACGGTGTCGAAAATTCGAATTCGAGTTTTCGGCGGGAGAGCACGTTTCAAGCATCCCTGATCACGAATCAAACATTTTTGAAGAGATGTCTATGTGTGTGTGTGTGTGCGAAAGTATGTGTGTGTGTGAAAGTATGTGTGTGTGTGTCTATGTGTGTCAGTGAGACTATGGAGACGATAACTGACGAACGAATGGATCGATTCGAATGGAATTTGGTACAAAAATTACAATCCGTAAACACTGGAAGCCTATTGTTGTTTTTATACGCAATCGACTGTCCAGAACCTCCATAAATTTATGAATGAAGTTTTGAAAAAATCGTCCAAAATTCAAAACCTCTAATAAAGTTACACAAATAAACTTTTCTTATGTAATTCTTCATTAGAAACGATTGACATAAATTTTAGAACGCTAACATGAATCGCTCTCGAAATATTGTACATTTCTCAAAAAAATTATCAAAAATCATATAAAATAAAAATAAAATATTTTCTATTGAGAAACATGTTCACTTATCATATCTAATATAATGCGATAAATTTGTGACATCATTCTCGTGGATCTAGCTCATTCCATACATGAAAAAAAAAATACTTTAAGTAATACTTTTGTATTTGAACGCCAATAGTCATATAATTGCTGTTAGAATAACTTACTTATCCGTCCATAACTCTTGGCGAGATTTTGGTGACGAATTTTGTGGAATGTCGTCAACTTGGCGACTTTTTCAATGTTGCTAAATTAACGAAAAAATCGCCAAATGGATAAAAATTACGCTAAATCAATGAAAATGGCGACTCATTGACGAAAATTCAATATTTTGGAAAGAATATAGTTATCTACTTTAATAATAATCTATTTTTTTACTGTATAAGTAGTAAATTCATTGCATTATATAAGGAAAGTCATGTGCTGCCCACATCAGATTTTTTTTACATAGAGTCAGAATAAAATAAAGGAGGACGACAGAACTTCTATGCAAATTTCTCTGTGGTGGTCAGATGTATGACGTAAGTGTGATCAGATGATTTCAACCTCCATTATACAAACTGGGGTGACCCTTTATTTAACCCATGTCAATATCGGTCACAGAGAGAACTTACAAATTAGAGATCGCAATAATCGTTAATTGAGGGAAAACTTTACTAGCCCGAATAAATAATAAATGCTTTGTAAGAAGATAACCCATTGTCATAAGTAGCATTATAATCGTCTGCTACAATTTTTACTCATTGTTTTTCCCCCACATATAATTTGAAAACAGAGTCCAAAATGTTTATATCTATGGTTGCGTATCATCGTTTGTTTCATTTTTATTTTTCTATAATGAAGTGAATGGAAACTGTGGATTTGTTATTATAGAACTAAAAACTTGTAAAATGATGGAATCTTGTAAAAATGCTGTAATCTGGTGAATTCTAAATGAAAAGCTGTTCCCTTTAGCAAAGGAAGTCAATTATTACTTTCCTAATATACAATAATGTATAAGGAAAGCATTGTGACGGAGTCGAAAATCCGAAGTCGAGTTTTCGACGGGAGAGCACGTTTCAAGCATCCCTGAACACGAATCAGACGTTTTCGAGGTGATGTCTGTGTGTGTATGTGTGTGTGTGTGTGTGTGTGTGTGTGTGTGTGTGTGTGTGTTTGTGTGTGTGTTTGTGTTTGTGTGTGTGTGTGTGTGTGTGTGTGTCAGTGGCCTCTGGAGACGATAACTGACGAACGAAACGACAGATTCGAAAGAAATTTGGTTCAAAAACTACAATCCGTGAATACTGGAAGCCTGTTGTTTTTAAACGCAATCGAATGTTCAGAAACCCCTAAATTTTCGAATGAAATTTTCAAAAAATTAAAACCTTCAATAAAGTTACGCAACTAGACATTTCTTGTGTAATTTTTCTTTAGAAAAAGATTGACACAAATTTTAGAACGCTATAGCACGAACCGTTCTTCAGATATTGCACATTTTTCAAATAAATTTACCAAAATATCCCATAAATTAAAAAAATATAAATTGTTGAGAAACATGTTCATTTTTCTAATGTAACATGATGCGATAAATTTGGTGACATTATTCTCGTGGATCTAGCTCATTCCATTCATGAGAAAAGATACTTGAAGTAATACTTTTGTATTTCAACGCCAATAATCTTTTATGTGCTATAAGAATAACTTATTTCTCCGTCCATAACGCTTGGTGATTTTGGCGACGAATTTGGCGGAATGTCGCCAATTTGGGGACTTTTTTAAATGTTGCCAAATTAACGAAAATCCAAATGGATAAAAATACCGCTAAATTAATGAAAATGACGACTAATTCATGAATTTTATATCGTGAAAAGAATATAAGTATCTACTATAAGTATAACCTAGTTTTGTTTTTCTGTAAAAGTTTTAAATTCATAGCATTATATAAGGAAAGTCATGTGCTGCTCCCATCAGATTTTTAAAATAGTTATAAGGACGCTTTATCTTATGACATGATGCAGCCGCATTCATAGGACGATTTACCTTATGACACTGGCCACATCAGAATTTGTTTTAAATTTTTTATTCTTCATATAAGTTTATTCGTACAACGTTTTTACTGAAATGTATCTGTTATATTTCAGTTAGAAATTGTACAAATATATAGTTATATTACACTATGGCTTATTTTCTGCATTCTAACTACATAGGGAAATCTTCTGGCGTTCTAATCCAGAGCAGCAAATGACCGTAACTTTGATGTAAGATTCCCCCCGTTAGCCATGCATTATCTGTTGAATCAGTAAAAATCGCATTAGGTAACATTTGTAGTGTTTGATGTGCAAAAGAATACTTCATAAGAGTATAACATACTTCAAGCAGTCGACTCTTGGGATCTAATTTATTCCTCATCCCGATGAAATCATGAACTCCCATAAGGAGTTTCTTGCCTTTAGTTTCATTTTATTAAGCACAATAGCTTTAATATGGAAATGTTACGTAAAAGTTATACTTTTATCATTGACTTGGTTCTATTCTTCTTCGATAAAGATGTTGATTTTGTATTTCAATAAAATATCCTGAACTATGCAAAACATTTCCTTTGTTTAAACACTTATTATTTCAAATTATTTTCAATGACAAAACAAATTAATATATCCGCCTACTGTTTTTCATTTTGGGTATAAAGCTAAACATTTTAAAGCAGAACAGAATAGTATTATATGTAATTTTTATGGAGACCAGGGACTCCTCGTCTGTTCTCTGTACTTGCTATTCCTAAAAGCTCTTCCTATAAGCTTTAAGTAATTCCTATAAGCTTTTCCTATAAGCTCTAAGTAATTCCTATAAGCTATTCCTATAAGCTCTAAGTAATTCCTATAAGCTCTTCCTATAAGTTCTAAGTAAGCCCTATAAGCTCTTCCTATAAGTTCTTCCTATAAGTTCTAAGTAATTCCTATAAATTCTTCCTATAAGCTCTAAGTAATTCCAATAAGCTCTTCCTATAAGCTCTAAATAATTCCTATAAGCTCTTCCTATAAGTTCTAAACAATTCCTATAAGCTCTTCCTATAAGCTCAAAGAAATCCTATAAGCTTTTCCTATAAACTCTAATTAATTCCTATAAGCTTTTCCTATAAGCTCTAAGTAATTCCTATAAGCTATTCCTATAAGCTCTAAGTAATTCCTATAAGCTCTTCCTATAAGTTCTAAGTAAGCCCTATAAGCTCTTCCTATAAGTTCTTCCTATAAGTTCTAAGTAATTCCTATAAATTCTTCCTATAAGCTCTAAGTAATTCCAATAAGCTCTTCCTATAAGCTCTAAATAATTCCTATAAGCTCTTCCTATAAGTTCTAAACAATTCCTATAAGCTCTTCCTATAAGCTCTAAGAAATCCTATAAGCTTTTCCTATAAACTCTAAGTAATTCCTATAAGCTTTTCCTATAAGCTCTAAGTAACTCCTATAAGCTATTTATATTCGTCTTTTAATGTTTTAAGTGCTTCAATTGATCAGTTTTTACTACTCCGTCATATTTGTGACGTTTTTGCCAGCAACCAATCACATAGGAGTTACAAGTCGGCTCGACTCATTCAACCATTGTTAATACTAGTAATGCTAAATTTAAGTATTACTATTTAATTAACTATTACTTAAATAAAAATTCCAAGTCCGCTTTGTACATCTAGGGGTCCATATTTGTCTACAAATAAAATTGTACAAATTCCTTTTTTGCCTTTTATTCGGAATAAAGTGTCAAAAACTATCAAGGGTTTTTTTTTTTATACAGATATATACATATTTTAAAATTTTTGGAACCATTCAACATTCCACGGTTCTTTTAGAATCAATAAACCTCAATATATTGATCGCCATAATCCTCCCCAAAGAATCACCAAATACCGATAATATTTATATTGAAATTCCCTGCAACACACCAAATACATTGCTCGCCAAATACATTGCTCATCGCAAAAAATTCGTCATTGCTCGTCGGTTGGGTATCCTAAATATTATCATTCAGTTTTACCTTTTTTGTGAGTCACAAATTTACATTTCTAATCTGATATATGGTCCCCATTCACAGTGTTCAATTTTCAATTAAATATAACTCGCTTAATTTTAAAGATGCAGATATGAGGGTTTTTTAATGATCTTGTTGCATTAAAAATAAAAATTTTCTAATTGACCAAATTTGTCTAAGAGGGCCGTAAAAAATTTAAAAAGTGTGACTTTTTGAAAGTTAATGGGATGACTATTTCATTAACGTAGTCTTATTTCCTACCTTACTTTCAACATTTTTGCAATTTACATTGTCCACTTATCTCCAAGATATAAGGAATTAAACCGCGTTTCAATCATTTTGGGACACCTTGTATATACAGGGTGTCCCGAAAACATTGATCTCGGCTTTTATTCCTTAAATATTGATCTTAAACATATTTAATAAATTACGAAGTTTCGTAAAAAAATATATAGAATGTTATGAAATTGATACAAATTTTCAGGGGATTAAATTTGAAGAAATACAAAATTTAAGTTTTTATACGGCCCCCATACAAAAATATTTCAAATGAGTAAAATGTGCCCCATATACTAATAAAGTGATGTACAAAATTTCAGCATTGTATCATAAAAAGTGTTAGAGATGTGTTTAAACAAAATTGATGAAGGATTAATCGCAAATTAAAATGTAAATGTTTAGAGCAAGAGTGCAATTGCCACAACGCAGAAATGCATCATAGGCAAACAATATCTGCCTCTTATCTGTAATGGATCTTTGGTATGGATTGAAAACATTTTGAACAAGCTTTATAATCTTTGTATAAAGATGTTATTTTTCCACAGTGTAGATGCTTTTGTACCAATAAATAGCAAAATTGTTATTTATTTATGTAATCATTGTTTTCTTTCGTAATTTATGTGGACACCTGAAACGCAATCTGCGGACATGATTTTTCCCCTATGAGAACCCATGTCGATGTATCGAAAAGTGGTTTAAGTCAGCATTTTTGTTTTTTCATATTTCTGGGACTTTTAATGATAAAATTCTGAAATTTTGTACATCACCTTATTAGTGTATGAGGCACATTTTACTCATTGGGAATGTTTTTGTACGGGGACCGTATACAAATTTAAATTTTGTAATTCTTAAAATTTAATTCCCTTGAATATTTTAACCGATTTCAAAAAATTCTGTACATTTTTGTTACTCAACTTTGTATTTTGTTATAAGTCTAAGATCAATGTTTAAATAATAAAACCGAGGTCAATGTTTTGGGACGCCCTGTATACACTAAGTTGGAAAAAATATATCCATAAAAATTGAGCTACCGCCACGAAACTCAGCATGCAAATATCGTTTCAAGAGTTATGCAAATAATAAAAAAAACTGCCAGCGTCAATGATGTTATAGAACTCATGCGATTCGCAGGAGGACGCATCGTACAGCACTAAAACGAACGTTGTTCTCATTCATGAGCAATTAGAACTAAATTTCCTGCATTGATACTGCAAGTTGTGTATAAAGAGGTCTTTACTACTTACTCTACGGCGTTACTTACAATTGTCGTATTTAGACAAAGATCGCATCATAGGCCTAAGAAAATCTGGTTGATCTAACAGACGTATCACTCGCCATATTGGTAGGAGCAATATGGTAGGAGTAATTTGGTAGGAACAGTTGCTCATGCTCAGTACGTTCCAGAGGCTCAGTGTACCCCAGACAGAAAACTTTTAGAGATGATCGTGCAGACAGCTGAAGAGCCACTTCCATACCAATGACGTCATTATTCGCTATTTGAAGATATTTGCCAGTCTCCTGTATCAAGGGATACAATACGGAGACAACTAGCAGAAGGTGGGGTAAGGTGTTGACGTCCATTAAGGTGGATGCCACTGACCCCTCTACATAGTCCCGCATTTGTCGTCGAGTGGTACACGACTAACGCACATGGTGGGACAGTCGTGACAGTCTGGGGAGTCATCTTGTGGGACATGCGATCTTCTCTAGTTGTGTTTCAAGCTAATCTGACGGCTCGCTTTACGTCGATGACATTCTGCAACTGATTGTCCTGCTTATGCTATCAAGCCGCATAGGTTCCATTTACCAATACGACAACGCTAGAGCATATACTGCACGACTTTCTCAACAATGTCTTTGAGGATTGAATACCGTCTCACTGTCATCCAGATCCCCATACTTATCACAAATAGAACATTTTTAGGGTATGCTGGGTCTTCAATTGCAGCCTTCTTCGAATAAAACTGAATTATCTTACCATTTGCAACATTTGTGGCAGAATCTTCCACAGATATACATAAGCAATTTAATTTACTCCATGGCTCACAGAATGTCGGCTTGTGTAGCTGCCAGAGGAGGATTTACCACTAAAAAAATGTCATCTTCTTGCATCCACCTCTTCTTAATAAAATTTTTTTTTTGTTTTTGCTCCCAAATATTAATCATTTGCAAAACTTCCCAAACGATATATACAGTTTCGTGACTTTAGTTCAATTTCTCATGGGTGCATATATATTTTTTACAACAGAGTGTATTTTTATAGTACAAACTGTATCGATCAAAGTTTTCGTGTGCATGAAGATATGAATTGCACGAATGTATAAATTGATATAATAATGTCCAATTTTAATACTACAAATCATTCGAGTGTGCAAACTCAGAGATAAGAAATACAATCTTTCCTAGGGTTCAAATATTCTCAAACCGCATAAATACGGCTCAAACGATATTTCGAATTTTCCACCTCGTCGCAAAATACCCATGGCATTTTATAATTATGTATAGAAATTAATAAAAGAACATCCCAGTTCTGTGAAAACAATTTTCTACTTAATACGCTAATTTTGATTACATTTATGACAAAAGCATACTTCGAAATAGCATTCCCATTGCATTTCCTTTCATTCCCAACTACACAACAGAATGACGACTTCCTAATGCACTGTATGAATGAAAATATCCGTGATATAGTATTTTTACTCGTTAACTTTAAGTAGTTTGTTGAATATCTAAATGCATTTGGTAACGTTTAGCTGTTTGATCAGAGAAAGTTTGCTTTATTGTATGTAGATTTGAACTTTTTTGAGCCTGGTAGAATAGCTTTTGACGGATAAAAATGCTGTTTAGAAGCAGGGAAATATTTATAGAAACTATTACATTCGATAAGATATTTTTATACTATCTAGTGTGTCTAACTATATAAGATTTCGTTTGAATGAGCAACTATTGTTGCAGATTATTAGAACAGAAACTTGTGAATTAAAGTCATAGTTACGTAAAATGGATTTCTTCCATTACAAGTATATTCTCTGTGAAAGAAAATTGTCAAATAAATATATTAAGAATGTTCATTTAATCATAATTATAAGATAAGATCTTGAATAAAAGACAACATGGATTTTCACATAATAGAAATAACATAAAAAGATTTTACATAATTGAACGGATTGATCGAGGTAGCTCGATTCGTAAATACATGCCAGTTATTTGAGTAATAACTACACTACTTAAACTAGTTAATTTTCTTCAAATCACCACGATATCCCTAAAGCAAAGAAAAAATACGCTCTCCGCAAAATAGAAACAAAATACTAAATACATCTAGGTCACCTACGGATGTTTTTCCGGAATAATAAAAACACATCTCTTATGCGCATGCGCCAATGCACCTGATAAGGCAGAAGATAGAAATAACAGTACAAATGAAATTCGCATATGGTAGCAGAGAAAATGTTTAACATGTCACTCTTCTCAAACATTTTAGTTTGTGATAAGGCTTTCACACCTCTGTGTTAAAATTGTATATTAAAGTATTGTTTTATTTCTGTGTGATTGAAAGTGTCAATTTCGAAATGTAAATGTCTTTTCTACATGTTTTCAATTACATTGACTTTTAAGGGAAGTGAACTCTAAAATCGCAAAAGTGTTTATGTTCCAGAAAAATAGTAATAGTTTTGTATTTTCGCTTCTCAGTCGCTAGTTGGGAACTTGCAGGTTTTGCGCACGCGCGCGTTTGAAAAAGGATTTTGGAAGCAGAGTGGAAGGAGTCGCGAAAAAATGTAGACGTGTGTGTTTGATTCGCGTATGATCGCGAATTTTAAGAAAAGGTGGATTAATTTTGAAAGTGGAAGGATGTGATTAAAATATGTAACATAGTTCGACAAGTTGTGCGTAGAGTCGTTTGGCTCGGTTCAGAGATGAGTCACTCGTGTTTTAAATGAATCAGCCTGGTAGTAATGGAATAATGAGTCTTGTGAAAAGAGAAAATGGTTCTTTCACTGGTCGGCTTGAATCGCTAATAGGGCTAGAGGGAAAGCTCATTTTTCAGCGATTTGTATTTGCCTGACTCCTCCTTGTGTCCTAAGGTACGAATCAACCAATCTCCGTAACCAACCAAGATGTCGAATTCCGCCAGCATGATGTTGTGTAGTCAAGTTTCCCGACCATTATGGATTTTGTTCTGCGCAAGAATCTCGATGAGTTTATGCCGAGAGTCCATCCTGATATCCTTTCCCATGGTACAGAATTGTAAATGTTATATTTAAAAGAGACGAGGTAAAGTTTTATATATATTTAGTCTTCCACCTAACGAATAGAGTGTTAATTGTCAAATCCTCGTGAGCATCGAGTCATTGATGATGTTATATGAAAATGTCGTATATGTTCAAAGTATACAAATGTGATATATAAATGTCAAGTATAATATGAGGAATATTGTGTTTATTTTATGTATCAGAAAATATGTGTATTCTCTTGGTTCCTCTTCCTCCAGGGGTGTTCTTAATGGTCACCCTACCGAGTGTAACTCTGAGTTATTGCGAGAAATGCTTGTACTCCACTGTTTTCGATCAACTGCCTTGTTATTTCATGTTTAATAAATGTGTTTGATTTCAAAACTTTGTCTTCTCTGTCGAGTATACCAAAACGTTCGCGACAGAATTGGTGCCGTGACTTTTCTCGGTGAGTGGGGAAGAGCTGAGAGAATTAAAATTTTTAAAAATTTTCTTAAGAATTGAAATTTTGAAGGTTAAAAATTACCGTTGTGCTAAAATGAGTGTTTTCTTAAGTAAACAGAGTTCCATGTTCTGTTTTCGGTATTCTCAAAAACGAGTGTTCTTGGAATTTGATATGTGCCATTTGATAAAAAAAAATTGATTTGTTTGCATATTTATGTCATTTGATTTGATAAAAACTGGTTTTATTGTAAATACTGTTTAAGAACATTGCAATTGCATATTGTGTTAAACTATACGAGTATATTTGATTGTTATGCAAAATGGCTCCAATCACTAGAAACAAAAAAGTAAATGTCGGTAAGATGAGTAAAAATTCAAGTAAAAAATTAAATTCCTCCTTGAATTTGTCGCTTGATATTGCTACTGAGTCGGATACTGTTAATTCTAAAAGTAAAGTTAAAAATGTTAGCCACAAAGCTAAATCTAATGAGGAAAATATATCAGATAAATCGCCGGTATGTCTGAATTCTTCTTCTGGCACTTTGCCAAATCAAAACAGTGCTTCATCGGTAAATGATAACATGTTAAAATCATTCCATATTTTCACACCTAAGTTCGCACATCATATTCCAAAATTCTCGGGAAATTCAGAGCTTTCGTTGTCACAGTTTTTGGAAAAGTTAAATTTAGTAGCCACTCATGCAAACTGGAGTGAGTGTGACAAATTAGTTTGTTTGAGATTGAATTTAGAGGGGGAAGCAAATAGATTGATTGAAGAGAATCCAAAGCACAGAAATTGTAAAAATTTGCAGGAAATTATTCACATTTTGAAAGATCATTTTGAAGTGACCGAAAATGTTACTAAAAACATAATTTCACTCGTGAACTTTACACAGAGACCAAATGAGTCGGTTAAACAGTTTTCGATGAGAATCGAAGCTGCTTCATTTAAGGTTGTTCCGGAAGATGTAGATTCCGAAAGTGAGAATAAAATCAGGCAAACACTTTTGAAAACTTCATTTATTAATGGTTTATATCCGGAACTAAAAAGATTGGTGTTGTCACAAAACCCTAGAGATTTTTATTCGGCTAGAAAACTTGCAATTCTTGAGGAATCTATTTTAAATGAAAATAATGCTATGTACTTGACTAATCCGGTACTTACAAAAAAAGGTGTTCTCACACCAGAAAAATATGTTCTCACACCAGATCAAAGTGAAAGTATGTCAGATTTAAAAAGAAAAGTGTTAGAACAGGAAAGGGACATTGAATTTCTTAGGGGTAAAATAGAAAAATTTAAGTTTAATTCAGATAAAGTTAACGAAAAGCGTTCACCGCGTCCAAAGTGTGACAAATGTGGTAAATTAGGTCACGTTCAAGAACAGTGTTGGAAAAAGGTTTTTCAAAAAAGAGATGCGTACGGTATAAAATGTAGGAAAATTTATACCAGTCCTGGAACTAGGTATCACCAGGGTGAAAGACACAGAGGGCAAATGTCTGCAAATGAGTGGAAGTATAGAAAGCAAGGAACGCAAAATGATAAAAATAAGGAGTCATATAAATCTTTGCAAAATTCCAAAAATCATTCTTCTGGGAATCAGAGTAGATATCCCATGCACAATTATAATAATAGAAAAACTTTTGATAGGCAAACATCACATTTTGAGGAAAATAATATTTGTCATAATATTACAAATTCTTTGTCATCTTCTTCTATTATAAAAGGAAAATTAGTGAGCAGTGAAGTGTCAATATTGATTGATACGGGTAGTTCAATTAATTTAGTGTATGAGGAAGCTTTAAATACTGTACCCATTGCACATATGTTGCTAACATACAAACCAACAATTTTGCGTAGCTTTAGTTCACAAGATACTAAAGTTGAATGTTTAGCCACTATTTCACTAAATTTGGGAAAAGAAAGATTCCCTACCGAATTTTTTGTGTTAAAATCACCAGCTCCTATTTCATATAATGTAATCCTTGGTAACAAGTTTTTACATAAACATAATGCTATTATAGATTATAATCACTTCTGTTTTAAGTTTTCAAACTCTTCCATTCCTTTTGTTGGTTATCAATGTACGAATAATTTACTTTCGATTTCAAATCATGAACCGGCAAATGAGTCGGAAATTGCAGACTCAAACCTAAGTAGTGTCGCAAAGCGTATTGCTGTGCCTGACTCGCAGATGAGTAGTGAAAAAAATGTTCGTGTGGTAGAGGACTGTAAACCGAAAGAGTTCCATACGAATGCATGTGCCAAATGCAAAGCAGATCTGGCACCGGTAGTGAATGAGTCTCAGGTCATTCGGGAAGAGTATGTGAGCAGAAATTTTTCGGAAAATAATGTAGTGCCACATTTGGGTAGTGAAGAGGTACATATTAACGATTTGGAAAATGGAAGCAAATCTTTTAGAGATTTGGTAGTAAATGCACAGAATGTTACTTTGCATATGGGGGAAAAGCAAAATCATGTTAGAGGTGGTACTGAAGAAGTGGCACAGCATAAGAACTTAAACATTAAAACTGTTAATAACTTATGTAGAGTAAAAGAAACTCTAAATACAAAAATTAAAGAGCCAATTATTGTGAAAAATTCACAAAAATGTATAATTCCTCCTTTATCTGAATCATTTATTAAAATCAAACTTTCAGAAGGGTTTCCGGAAAATTCCACCTTGCTTCTGGAATCAGAGAAAAATGACCACATCTTCATTGCTAGAGCTGTATATAGAGCTCCTAAGGATGGAATTATTTGGGTTCGTGTTGCTAACCCAGAGGAAAAACCTTATCATTTGAATAAGGGTAGAAAAGTGGCTCATGTTCAGGAAATTCAGGTGTCTGAGGAGGTTGAAGTTAATGTAGTGAGTGAGGGAGAGTTGGACTCCAGTGAACCTTTGGAGCCTTTTGAAAGTTGGGGAGGAGATTTTGACCTGAGTCATCTCCAAAAAGATCAAAAACATAAATTATCAACTTTGTTGAATAAATATAGACAAGTTTTTGCAAAGAATGTTGCTGAGTTGTCTGGTTGTAAAACCATATTACATGAGATAAATTTGGAAACATCTGTTCCTGTTTATCAGAAACCATACAAAGTTCCACATCATTTACAAGGGGAACTCAATAGACAAGTCACAGAATTATTAGAAGCTAAAATAATTAAACCTAGTTTTTCACCTTACAATACGCCAGTACTGTTTGTAAGGAAACCGGATGGTTCTTATAGATTATGTTGTGATTTTCGCAAGTTAAACAAACTTACTATTACAGAAAATTTTCCAATTCCTAACATTAGTGAATTGATTGATAATTTAGCAGGTGCTACATTTTTCTCAACTTTGGACTTAACTTCAGGATTCTACCAATTGCATTTGAATCCACAGGATTCACACAAAACAGCTTTTTCCACGCCCACCGGTCACTACGAATGGTGTAGGACCCCTTTTGGTCTAAAAAACGCACCAGCGTCTTTTCAGAGATTAATGTCTCTTGTACTGGCAGGGTTATCAGGAATATACATAGATGATGTTATCATCTCATCAAAAACTTTTGAAGAACACATGATGAAATTAGAAGAAGTTTTTATTAAATTATCTCAACATGGTCTTAGGTTAAAGCCATCAAAATGCTTCTTTTTCAGAAAGACAATAAAGTACTTAGGTTTCAGAGTGTCTGAGGGAAAAGTTCAGCCAGACCCTCATAACATTGATTTAGTGCAAAAATTTAAAGTACCCACCTGTGCCAAGAATATCAGACAATTTTTGGGTTTGACAGGCTTTTATAGGAAGTTTGTACCAGATTATGCAAAGATTACTCTTCCACTAACTAATCTTTTGAAATCAAAGCAGAAAAAGTTTGTGTGGAGTCAGGAGGCTCAGGAAGCTTTTGAAATACTTAAGAACAAGCTTATTCAAGAACCAATTTTAAAATTACCAAATTTTAATTTGCCCTTTACTTTGCATACAGATGCCTCTAATTACGCTTTGGGATCAGTTCTTTCGCAATTGGATGAAAATGGGTTATCTCACCCAGTTTCCTTTGCTAGTCGAAAATTACAAGGTGCTGAAGTGAATTACAGTGTAGTCGAGAAAGAAGCTTTGGCTGTGGTTTGGGCTACCCAGCAATTTAAGCACTATCTCTTAGGCAAACATTTCAAAATTTACTGTGATCAAGCATCCTTATCGTTCATTTTCAAATTAAGAGATCCTACTTCGCGCATAGCTCGCTGGATCGTTTCTTTGCAGGCTTTTGATTATGAAATCATTCATAAACCGGGGAAACATAATGTTGTAGCTGACTATTTTTCGAGATGTATTGATGAGTCTTCTTCAAAGAAATCTCAAAACACTCAGAAACAAACTGTTCCTAAAAGTATTGTAGAATCTGTCCCTACGAAAATTTCTGGAAAAGTAGTGGTACAGAATAATGATAGTAGTGAAAACATAAATGCAATCGTTGAAAATTCTCAAGATCAAGTACAGACTACTGTGGAAGCTTCTCTGGTAACTAGGATAGCTATTGGTCAATTGAAAGATCCTAGATGTATAAAAATCAAAAATCTTCTGGAAAAAGGTGTAAAACCATACCCACAAAAACTTTCATTTTTCATGAAAAATGGTATGTTACATTGCATACACAAAAATCCAAAGCAGAGACAGCAATATAATGAGAGAGTAGTTATTCCTCAAGACTTAGTCTCAGAAATTCTATGGCTTTGCCATGATTCTCCTGTTGCTGCACATTGTGGTTTTCAAAGAACTCTGGCAAAAATTTCAGTTAACTATTATTGGCCAGACATGCATGCTCAGACTGAAAATTATGTGAAGTCGTGCACAACTTGTGTAAAAAACAGAGGTTTTCGTAACAACAAGGCTCCAATACAGAAATTTCCTATTACAACTTATCCTTTTGAACGTGTGGCTATGGATGTAGTCGGCCCACTACCTATCTCGAATTCTGGGATGAAGTACATTCTTGTCATTACAGATTACTTCACTAGATGGCCAGAGGCTTATCCACTTGCTACAGTTAAAACTGAGGATATTCTCGCTTGTTTAGAGAGATTTATAAGTATTCATGGAATTCCTGCTCACTTAATTACGGATCAAGGTAGTAACTTCATTTCTGAAGCTGCCAACAATCTATACAAGAAATTAGGCATAAAAAAACATAATACTTCAGCGTACCATCCCCAGTCAGACGGGCTAGTCGAAAGACTGAACGGTACGTTAGTTAGATCCTTAAAGAATCTGGTCTATTCTGATAAGGGCGATTGGGATCGAATGATTCAATTTGCTTTAATGGCTCATAGAACGTCAGTCCATGCCTCAACAGGCGAGTCCCCAGCACATCTTGTCTTTGGTCGAGACCCTGTGCTACCTGATGCTCTTTTAACAGGTGTAAAATATCCAGTTTACAAATCTACTCATGATTATTCAGATGACTTACAGGTTCGCTTAAAAAAGACCTTTGTAACTGTTAGGAAAAACCTCGAGGAAGCTCAGGAATCACAACAACTTCAACAACATAAATCTGCTAAAATGCCTAAGATTAAAGTTGGTGACTTGGTCTATCTTTACACACCTCATATTCGGCCAGGCCAATCAAAAAAACTCAGTTCTTTAAATCATGGTCCTTTTGAAGTTATCAAGCAAACAACTGAAGTTAACTTTGTCATTCAACACAAAAACAATCCATGTAATCAGCAATTGGTCCACGTTAATAGATTAACTCCTTTACCTCCTAGACGTAGTGAATTGATTTCTAGCACATATAATGATAACATTGATAATTCTTCAACTCAAGAAACAAGACAATTTAAAAGTAGATATTTTCTAAACCATCAAAATAGGGTTAAAACTCAAAATGTTCCTAATTCACACAAGTATGACTTGCGCCCAAGAGGCCAATTTATTCATTAAAGTTACTTGTCAATTAAGGCAATATGTCAAGAGAGCAATTGGCTCAAAAGTAAAGTAAAATGTTTAGATTATGAAATTCTCACATTTTCAAAAAAAAAAAAAGACTGATATTGTTGTGAGATGGACAATTATGTTTCATAATATTATATTTTCAATTGTTTCACAAAATGTTTTGCAAAACTGTATGCTATGTTAAAATGGATCCAATATTTCTGAACTTCTGTGTAATTTGCTTTATGTGTCAGTCAGCTGAATGTTCTGTACTGCAAGTTCTGTGCTAGTGCAGCTTTCTGAATGTGAGTGCCATGTTAATCAGGTTGAAGTAGTGTTTTAAAATTCTAAATACTTAAATAATAATTTTTTTTGCTTTACTTTAATGATAAGCAGTAATGTTTTAAAGTAATTTTAAGATAATTAAGTACTTGATGGATTAGAGTTTTGGTAAGGATTTTTAAGGATAACTGATAATTTTTATCTCTGTTTTATTTTATGAATGTGTGAATGATTTTTTTTAATTTAAAGGTCTAGTAAATTTTAGAAATTTTTTTTGTCATTTGGTGTTTGTTGACTTATTGGTTGGGGGTACCGCCACCTCTAGGTTTGCAACTTTCTAATGGACTTGTTTCTTGCCTGGGTGCCTGATCAACATTCTAGGTTTGAAAATTTGTCTCATTTTCTAAATTAGTAAATTTTTTAAATGTCCTTTAAAGTAATTTGTTGGCAAGGTTGGATAATAGTTAATAAATTGATTTCTGTGAAAAGTAAATTTATAGAATTTAATTGTAAAATTTTTGAAGAAAGAAAACTTTTTGTTTAGTTAAACTTTTTGTGAGTTGAGTAAATTAAATTTTCATGTCTCTGTGGTACTCACCAGAAAATGTATTAGTGTTTAAATTTTAAAAGGGGCAATTTCATCATTTGTGTCGTGTTAATTTGGTGTTGTCTTGTAAAGGTCTATGCTTGTATTGAGACTTATTTTTTTTTTGACTCACGAGTCAAACTTTAGGCCACTCTTGGATTTTGGTTATTATGCTGGTCATGATCTTGTTTGTTTTTGTTTTTTTCTTTGATGTACATGTACATCGCTCAAAATTTACACTAAATTCCTCTCAATGGAACATATGTCATTGGGAACTTAATGCAGGTATTTTCCTAGTATTGTGTGGAAAAATTCCCCGCTTTGCAGGAAATTTTTCTCCCGGGCCCCGAAGGAGTGTGATAAGGCTTTCACACCTCTGTGTTAAAATTGTATATTAAAGTATTGTTTTATTTCTGTGTGATTGAAAGTGTCAATTTCGAAATGTAAATGTCTTTTCTACATGTTTTCAATTACATTGACTTTTAAGGGAAGTGAACTCTAAAATCGCAAAAGTGTTTATGTTCCAGAAAAATAGTAATAGTTTTGTATTTTCGCTTCTCAGTCGCTAGTTGGGAACTTGCAGGTTTTGCGCACGCGCGCGTTTGAAAAAGGATTTTGGAAGCAGAGTGGAAGGAGTCGCGAAAAAATGTAGACGTGTGTGTTTGATTCGCGTATGATCGCGAATTTTAAGAAAAGGTGGATTAATTTTGAAAGTGGAAGGATGTGATTAAAATATGTAACATAGTTCGACAAGTTGTGCGTAGAGTCGTTTGGCTCGGTTCAGAGATGAGTCACTCGTGTTTTAAATGAATCAGCCTGGTAGTAATGGAATAATGAGTCTTGTGAAAAGAGAAAATGGTTCTTTCACTGGTCGGCTTGAATCGCTAATAGGGCTAGAGGGAAAGCTCATTTTTCAGCGATTTGTATTTGCCTGACTCCTCCTTGTGTCCTAAGGTACGAATCAACCAATCTCCGTAACCAACCAAGATGTCGAATTCCGCCAGCATGATGTTGTGTAGTCAAGTTTCCCGACCATTATGGATTTTGTTCTGCGCAAGAATCTCGATGAGTTTATGCCGAGAGTCCATCCTGATATCCTTTCCCATGGTACAGAATTGTAAATGTTATATTTAAAAGAGACGAGGTAAAGTTTTATATATATTTAGTCTTCCACCTAACGAATAGAGTGTTAATTGTCAAATCCTCGTGAGCATCGAGTCATTGATGATGTTATATGAAAATGTTGTATATGTTCAAAGTATACAAATGTGATATATAAATGTCAAGTATAATATGAGGAATATTGTGTTTATTTTATGTATCAGAAAATATGTGTATTCTCTTGGTTCCTCTTCCTCCAGGGGTGTTCTTAATGGTCACCCTACCGAGTGTAACTCTGAGTTATTGCGAGAAATGCTTGTACTCCACTGTTTTCGATCAACTGCCTTGTTATTTCATGTTTAATAAATGTGTTTGATTTCAAAACTTTGTCTTCTCTGTCGAGTATACCAAAACGTTCGCGACAAGTTAATGAACGCATGAGTTCACGATTTTATTTTTATTTTGGATCAGTCTATGATATATGAAGTAACTGGTGCTAAATTATAAACATTACATTGACCGTCGGTGTTTTGTATTGCAATTTAAACATCGGTGGCATTTAGAAAACACGAAAACTATGTATATTTAAAAAAAACCCACAAGAAATCGCCTGTTAATCGTATAGATTCCGTTTTAAAATTAATTTAAAGTGACATTTGCATATTTTTGGGGGAGTCAAAATAGAATAATATGTTTAGTCACAATGAATCAATTTTCATTATTATCGTCAAAATCGTTGTAATTCGGGCTAATGCATAGAATAACTAAAAAACTAATTCAAAATAAAAAAAAATAATAATAATAAAGCAGAAGGTGCACCTCCATGGATTAATAAGTATTTTATAATAAATTCCATGGCTATATGAGCGTTAGATTTCCAGTTATAAACCGCACAGATAAACAGAAACACACACATACATGTTTCTTTGTTATATAAGATTTATAACAAAACACAATTACAGATGCTGGCAATATCTGCATTTATCAGTAATTAATTACAATATACTGTGTTTTTGGGCATGGAAGCTGGGTAAGCCAATTATATTTTTGGAAATATTTCAGCAAAATATTTTCTAGATATGCAAATCGCATATATTCAACACACACTACCCGGGAGCTGCAAGGCTGATCAGTCGCCAAAAGAATCTCTTAAATTATAATATCACATACATTTATAGTAATTCTTGATTATGTGTTATTTCCTATATTAGACAAATTAAATGTGCTCTAAAATGTCGTATCAAGAAACACGAAAACGATGTCAAAATACAGGACATTAATAAATCTTCAATTGCTCATCATTGCCATCAATGTGAACACCATTTTGGGTTTTCGTCAGCAGAGGATCAAATTCCCGTTGATCTATCATTTTGACTTCATTGAAGTTTTCCATAAACAGAAAAATTCTAGTAATTTAGTTTATAACTTGTACAGTACTTCTTTATTCTCAATGATTTCGTAACGTGCTACGTAATAATATCCTATTTTTTTGTATATGTTCCATATTAACCTATGTCTTTGCCCTTGGGAGTGTTGTGTGTTCTTCCGACTTATTTTTTATTTCGTTGTGTCTCATTTAATATTATCCGGATATGTCTCGTCTATTTCGGACTTTTCTGTTGTGTTTCGGTGTACTCTACTCATGTATGTTAATTATATTTTCCGGCTTGGCCGGACTGTTCTTTCAGCCTTTTGTATAGCTCTCTCGGATGGACACTTAATCTGCAACTTAGATATACGAATATTTAATTCCTTTATTACTTTCCTTATATACATAATGTATAAGGAAAGAAATGTGACGGGATCGAAAATTCGAATTCGAGATTTCGACGGGAAAGCACGTTTCAAGCATCTTTGATTACGAATTGAACATTTTTGAGGTGATGTCTGTGTTGGTGTGTGTGTGTCAGTGAGTATGTGGAGACGATATCTCAGGAACGAGTGGAGTGATTTCAATGAAATTTGGTACAAAAATTTCAATCCATGAATACTGGGAGCCTATTGTTTTAAAAAACAATCGAATGTTCAGAACCGTCTTAAATTTTCAAGTGAAAATTTAAAAAAAAATTAATTAAATAAATCATTAAAACTTTAAAACCTTTTATAAAGTTACTCAAATAGACATTTTCTATGTAATGTCCCCTTAGAACACTGTTAACATAAACTTTAAAACGCTAGCATGAACCGTCCTCGAGATATTGTACATTTTTCAAATAAATTTATCAAAAAAGTCCCATTAATTAAAAAAAAATATTAGCTGTTGAGAAACATGTTTACTTTTATTATGTAATATCATGCGATAAATTTGGTGACATCATTCTCATGAATCTAACTCGTTCCATTCACGAGAAATGATACTTTGAGTAAAGTAATACTATTGTATTTGAACGCACAATATTCATTCATCTGCTGTAAAGAATGACTTATTTCTCCGTCCATAGCGCTGATTTTGGCTACAAATTTAGCGGAATGTCGCCAACTTAGCGACATTTTAAAATGTTGCTAAATTAAGGAAAATCTCGCCAAACGGATAAATATGACGCTAAATCAATGAAAATGACGACTAATTGAAGAAAATTCAATCTCTTGGAAAGAGTATAATTATATACTATAAGAAAAACATTTTTTTTTAACTGTAAAAATAGTAAATTCTTTCATTATATAAGGAAAGTCGTGTGTTGCTCACATGAAATTTTTTTTATTTGGAGCCATTACGTCATTTTTATTTCAGATATATCGGTCTGTTTAACGAAAGGGATACTGCATAATTATTTTTGCCTTCTCAGGCGTTCGCAATACTTGTACGTGTTGTTCAAGTTTTTCTTATCATTTGCAGAAAGTATTTTTTACTTACTGTTTACTCATAGATCTCTCTTAGGTCATATCCACTAATGTCCACGAAGAGTGTTTCCCCATGTATACATGCTTGCTTATTTTGGTTCACTTGAAAAGATCATTTTAAGATTTTTGTTTTGATAAAGAAAAGGCAGTAGTCCTCCTTTAAGGGACAGAAATTTTCACGATCTAAGAAAATTCTTCACAATATGACACCTAAAGAGTGAAACACAGACTTTTAACTCATAGGTTACTTTCCGGTAGCTGCTAGCGCCATCTGTAGCTAAAACAGTGTATTAACCATTTCAGACCCACTGTAGAAGAATCCGGGTGTAGTTTGAGAGGACTACGTCTACGTTAGTTCTCATATTAGTGTAGAATCTACATCAAGCTATAGATCCTGACAAATGTAGGCCTCGTGTGTTAAAAAAGAACAAACGAATTTTCAAATAATTTAATCTAGTCAAAAACGTATAATCAACAGTTAACTTCTTTATAAAACAAGCAATCGTGAGACCAGAAATAGATCTCACACTTTGGTGAGACAGTTTTATGTACATTATTTATTGTGTCTGAAACGGCAATTAATACTTCCAGTCTGAATAACGTCAGGTCTTACAGCATATGAACCCAAACGTCAGATAAAACCATAAACCAGGAGTGTCAAGACAGAAGGGGGGGGGGGGCTTCGAGCGGGCTCTTGCGAAAATGAAAATAACGACATTGGATAAAAGGTTAACCAATGGTGAAGGTGCCTGCTGCGTCTCCTGAATGCAGCATATCAGAGAAAAGGGGGAGTAACATCCCCCGAGGAAAAAGAGTCACAACCTGTGACTTAAGAACGACACTTGTTCTTATATATAGATACTGGTGCGACATTATGATAGAACGATGTTAGAATACGAGTTCGACATGATGACTTAGATATACGAGTTCGAGATCCTGACATTAAGAACGATGACTTAAAAAATATAGCACGACGACTAGAGATGTAGAGTGTTCCGTAGATGTTCCAAAATAAAGGTTAGATCTATTGATGTATGCAGTGCAACCAAGTACGAGACGGAGCTAAATACTACGAGTTATGGCCAGTACAAATTACTGATGCAAACATAATGGTCTATATCAAATCAGACTTGAAGGTATGGGTTTCTCAAATATCATATCTGGTCCTAGCCATATTTTAGGCAATTTAAGTGGTCTCACATGGTCCTTCCGCCGAAATAATTAATAAGGAGAATAATTGTTGTAATTCAGTAATTAAGTATTTTTATGTCGTTAATAAATGCTTTATTGTTAAAATTAAAATGCTGTACTCCATTCAGTACTATTTTAATTAAATATTCTTTTACAGAACTCGCTCGAAAGATAAATAATTGGAGGGTTAATAGCGGCACAAATGAAATGTACTACAATAAAAAAGTACCGCTATACGAGCAATTTACGACCATGTATATTAAATTTAATTTTACAGTACTATTATAATTAATAATAGTAGTTCTTTATATTTCAGTTGTGTTCCACACGTTCCTTTTCCTAATGGCAGCTGGATTTCTGTTTTCTACTGAGTACATAGTTTGATTGTGCTCATATTTTACTTTATAAATTTCAATTAAAGTGCAAAAAGCTAGACAATTAATAAATCTGCTGTCTGTAATCATTGTTGGATCACCATTGTCAGCAGTTTGATTTTTACACTTCTTCTGTAATTAAAATCGGAACTTCAGTTTTCGAGTTGGTTTTCTTTGAAGTTTCCATATAAATAAAAATCCATCACTCCGTTTAATTATTTATCGATGACACTTTTTTACTCCAAAGTATGGCATGACTATATCAAAATTACGCGTATCTGTCTGGTTCACTTTCGGCGCATTGAGTTTACATACTATACGTTTTATTAAGTTTTCCCAAGTTTACATTGGCTTGATTTACTATGCTTCTCCGGTTTTACTCCCTGTTAATCACACTAAGTGTCGCTACTATTGTGGGCTCACATTTCTTCTTTGTTAGGCTTAGTTATTTGGAAATTCTTGTCCAGGCTTATTGCCCGGAAGACAAAAACCATGATTTCCAAAACGTACGTATGCTTACTTATCTGTATTGGCGTTGTACTTTACTTTATGATTCATTTAATTATCTCTACTCAATATAAAAATAAACGCAATTCCAAAGTAATTTAATCCTCCAAAATAAAATAAAGATAACCAAAAATTGGTTAAATAAAATGTCTTTAATAAAACACTTTTGATGACATACTTAAAAATCCCACAACTCAGAAAGCTGTCAGACATTTTCAAGATCGTCATCAGTGGCATAAATAATAAAAACACCTTGATTTATCTGTCTGTTTATCTATCTATCTCTGGGTAACGCTGCTATAAAATGTTGTCAAACGTGTTTTAATCACGGATAAAGATTTCAATATAGGTATTAAAAATACCTTCAAGCATTTCCATAACCCTCCACGTGAACACTGCATTTTTCCCGCTCACCCAGTGACTTTCCAAGTTCATTTCTGCTTGAATTCAGTGTTCATATTTAAAACCAGAGCGTTCTTCTTAACTAACTAAATTTTTGCTTAAACGCGTTTCTTTTTTCTCTTCTTCAAAGAAATATTTCAAATGTAAATTATTGTTTTGTTAAACCCTTTCACATCACCGAAAACAATAACTGTAAATATTTTCTCAATTCAAATTATTTTCAATTTTTCTTTCTTAGTAATCTTAAGTTCACAGTTATTTTGTCTTCCAAAGGCTTAGATGAAATTAAAAATAACTTATTTCTGTAAAACGTCAAGGGCGTCAGGGATATATTCTAATAGTAAAAAATCTGATGTGGGAAGTACACGGCTTTCCTTATATAATGCAATGAATTTACTACATTTACAGTAAAAAAATAGATTATTTTTACAGTAGATATTTATATTCTTTCCAAGATATTGAATTTTCGTCAATTAGTCGTTATTTTTATCCATTTGGCGAGTTTTTCGTTAATTTAGCAACATTTAAAACAGTCGCCAAGTTGGAGACATTACACCTAATTCGTCGACAAAATCTCGCCAAGCGTTATGGACGGAGAAATAACGTATTCTTATAGCAGATAAATGACTATTGGTGTTTACATAAGAAATTGCATAAGAAATGTCTATTTGCGTAACTTCATTAGACGTTTTGATTTTTTGACGATTTTTTCAAAATTTCACTCGAAAATTTAGGTGGGTTCTGAACATTCGATTGCGAATAAAAACAATAGGCTTCCAGTATTCACGGATTATAATATTTGTACCAAATTTCGTCGAATCGGTCCATTCGTTCGTCAGATATCGTTTCTACAGACTCTCTCTCACACACACACACACACACACACACACTTTTACACAAACACATAGACATCACTTCAAAAATGTTCGATTCGTGATTAGGGATGCTTGAAACGTGCTCTCCCGCCGAAAACTCGAATTCGAATTTTGAGACCCGTAACAATACTTTCCTTATACATTATTGTATATAAGAAAAGTAATAGTAGGTGACAAACAAGCTGTACCCACAACCGCGAAACAAGACATGCATATAGAGCATTAGAAAATTGATACATTTAAAAATATCATTTATTTACAAAAAACATAAATGATAGCAGATAATAAAATTTCGGACTTTCTGCTGAATTGACGTGTTATCGTACAATTGTAATTTAATCCTGTTCTGTCTGAGAGCTAATATTTCTCTTATTACCATGTAATCTTAAAATACAAAAATATTTCTTAAGAATATTTTTTTTGTGAAAATAAATCTTAGATAACCACAGACGTCCAACACTGGAGATTTTCCTGGCATTAAATGTCTAAAGACATCATTGGCCTCGATCCAAGCACATTATTTTCCATTCTGTTCCATTAACCAATAACTGTTCACAGCCTTGCTTCCATGTGATTGCATCTGCGAAGACTTTACAAATAAAAATAACACATAATTGAAAACTGAGTTCATTATCGATTAAATATTTGCGCAGTTTTTGTGTTTAATAGTTTCGACATGTATTTGAGAAATAAAAGAGTCAGAATAATTGAATTTTTTACTTTCCTTATATACATAATGTATAAGGAAAGTATTATGACGGGGTTGAAAATTCAAATTCGAGTTTTCGACGGGAGAGCATGTTTCAAGCATCCCTGATCACGAATCAAACATTTTGAGGTAATGTATGTGTGTGTGTGTGTGTGAGTCTGTGGAGACGATATCTCAAGAACAGAGTGATTCGAATGAAATTTGGTACAAAAATCACAATCCGTGAATACTAGAAGCCTATTGTTTTAAACGTAACCGAATGTTCAGAACCCTCCTAAATTTTCGAGTGAAATTTTGGAAAAAATCATCAAAAAATCAAAACCTTAATAAAGTTACGCAAATAGACATTTCTTATGTAATTTTTCCTTAGAAAACGATTGACATAAACTTTAGAACGCTAGGATGAACCGTCCTCGAGATATTGCAGATTTTTTAAATAAATTAAATCAAAAAGTCCCATAAATTAAAAAAAAATATATTAATTGTTGAGAAACATGTGTCACGTTTCATATGTAATATCATGCGATAAATTAGGTGACATCAATCTCGTGGCTCTAGCTCATTCCATTCATGAAAAAAGATACTTTGAGTAATACTTTGGTATTTGAACGCCAATAGTTATTTATCTGCTATATGAATAACTTATTTCTCCGTCCATAACGCTTGGCGAAATTTTGACGCCGAATTTAGCTGAATGTCACCAACTTGGCGACATTTTAAATGTGGTCAAATTAACGAAAATCTCGTCAAATGGATAAAAATGACACTAAATCAATAAAAATGACGACTAATTGACGAAACTTCAATATTTTGGAAAGAATAGAAATATCTATTATAAGAAAAACCTATTACTTTCCTTATGTACATAAAGTATAAGGAAAGTATTGTGACGGGGTCGAAACTTCGAATTCGAGTTTTCGGCGGGAGAGCACGTTTCAAGCAACTCTGATCACGAATCAAACAATTTTGAGGTGATGTCTGTGTGTGTGTGTATGTGTGAAAGAATGTGTATATGAAAGTATGTTTGTGTGTGTATATGAAAGTATGTTTGTGTGTCTGTCAGTGAGTCTTTGGAGACGATAACTGACGAACGAATGGACCGATTCGAACGAAATTTGGTACAAAAATCACAATCGGTAAACACTGGAAGTCTATTGCTGTTATACGCAATCGAATGTTCAGAACCCCCCTAAATTTTCGAGTGAAATTTTGAAAAAATCGTCAAAAATCAAAACCGCTAATAAAGTTATGCAAATAGACATTTCTAATGTAATTTTTCATTAGAAAACCATTGACATAAATTTTAGAACGCTAACATGAACTGTTCTCGAGATATTGCACATTTTTAAAAAAATTATCAAAAAGTCATATAAAATAAAAAAATATATTTTCTCTTGAGAAACATGTTCACTTTTCATATGTAATACCATGCGATATATTTGGTGACATCATTCTCGTGGATCTAGCTCGTTCCATTCATGAGAAAATATAATTTGAGTAATACTTTTTTATTTGAACTCCAATAGTCATTTATCTGCTATAAGGATAACTTATTTTTCCGTCTATAACGCTTGGCGTGATTTTGCGACGAATTTGACGGCATGTTGCCAACTTGACGACTTTTTTAAAAATTTTGCCAAATTAAAGAAAATCTTGCCAAATGGATAAAAATAACGCTAAATCAATGAAAATGACGACTGATAGTCGAAAATTCAATATCTTGGAAAGAATATAAGTATCTACTATAAGAAATACCTATTTTTTTACTGTAAAAGTAATAAATTCATTGCATTATATAAGGAAAGTCATGTGTTGCCCACATCAGATTTTGTATATAAGGAAAGTAACAAATATTCAAACATTTAAATTTTAAAATGTCTGATTTGCATTTAGAATTTTTAAATAATTGTAAATATTTCAAGAAACTTCTTAAATTAAAATATGCAAACATTGAAATCGTGACATATTTATTATTGAACACACAATTGTAAAAATATTGTAATTAGCTAAAACATTTAAATATTTCAACCTTTGAACCTTTAAATTCGCGAATGCTTCTCTTTCTCGTTTAGAACAGAGTTGAAAACGAAAACTTTCCACTTGCAGCCTACAGATAGAAACGCATTTTCTCTTTTTCTGGCAATAAAATCATTTTTACGCAGTTACCTTCGCAGGTAACGCAGCCACCACCTATGTAACAGACTGAAATTACAATTACTGATTCCGTTCAGAGTTCGTTAGAAAGAACGTTCTTCGATCTTTCTGTTGGTGTTAAGATGGAAACTTTGTTATAGATTTTTGAACGGGATGGAACCGATTTGTGTAAAAAACTGTCAAAATTGAATTTGAAAACAAGCAAACCACTAGTTAAAATTAAAAAAAATTTGATGTAGGAAGCACATGACTTTCCCTATACAGGGTTACAAGGAAAATCCTCCTTCACTCCAATATTTCACGAACTATGGCAGCCAGCTATGTACATCTTGTGTCGTTGTATAGGAAACACCTTACAATCCAGGCAAAGATACCAAGGGGACCCTCTTGGTCAAATTTTTGTAGAGTTAAGGGTGATCTATCTCGTCCTCTTTTCCAGATGGAGAAAAACTCAATAAAAAGTTGTAAAGCGAGTCAAATTTAGCACAAAAATGTTGTAGTTTCATGACAAAACGATGTATTTCCCCAAACGATGTTTTGCTGCAGAGATGGATAGAAACAGGAGATCACGTAGCATAGCCTCAACGTATTTTTACTAGCCTTATATACATATTAATAAGGAAATATACATAGTAACTTCCTTATATAAGGAAAGTACTGTGACGGAGTCGAAGGTTCGAATTCGAGTTTTCAACGGGAGAGTAGGTTTCAAGCATCCCTGATCACGAATCGAACATTTTTGAGGTGATGTCTGTGTGTGTGTGTGTGTGTCAGTGAGCCTGTGGAGACCATATCTCGCGAACAAATGGAGCGATTGAAATGAAATTTGGTACAAAAATTACAATCGATGAATACTGGAACCCTATTGTCTATAAACACAGTCGAATGTTCAGAACCTCCCTCAATTTTCGAGTGAAATTTTGATTAAATCATCAAAAAACCAAAACCATTAATAAATTTACGCAAATAGACATTTCCTATGTAATGTTTCCTTACAAAGCGATTGACATAAACTTTAGAATGCTAGCATGAACCGTTCGCGAGATATTGCACATTTTTTAAATAAATTTATCAAACTATCCCATAAATTAAAAATAAATATATTAATATATTTACTGTCGAGAAACAAGTTTATTTTTGATTTGTAATATCATACGATAAATTTGGTGACATCATTCTCGTGGATCTAGCTTGTTCCATTCATGAGAAAAGACACTTTGAGTAATACTTTTGTATTTGATCGCTAATAGTCATTTATCTGCTATAAGAATAATTTATTTTTCCATCCATAATATTTGGCAAAATTTTGGCAGAATGTCACTGCTATAAGAATAACCTACTTTTACTTTCCTTATATACATAATGTATAAGGAAAGTATTGTGACGGGGTCGAAAATTCGAATTCGAGTTTTCGACGGGAGAGCACGTTCCAAGCATTAATGATCACGAATCAAACATTTTTGAAGTGATGTCTGTGTGAGTGTGTGTGTGTGTGTGTGTGTGCGAAAGTGTTTGTGTGTGTGTATGTGTGTGTCAGCGAGCCTGTGGAGACGATAACTGACGAACGAATGGACCGATTCGAACGAAATTTGGTACAAAAATCACAATCCGTAAACACTGGAAGCCTGTTGTTTTTATTAGCAATCGATTGTTCAGAACCCCCCTAAATTTTCGAGTGAAATTTTGAAGAAATCGTCAAAAAAATCAAAACCGCTAATAAAGTTATTAATATACATATATAGTTAATAATATACAAATAGACATTTCTTATGTAATTTTTCATTAGAAAACGTTTGACATAAATTTTAGAACGTTAATATGAACCGTTCTCTAGATATTGCACATTTTTCAAAAAAATTATCAAAAAGTTATATAAAATAAAAAAACATATTTCCTATTGAGAAACATGTTCACTTCTCATATGTAATACCTTACGATAAATTGGGTGACATCATTCTCGTGGATCTAGCTCGTTCCATTCATGAAAAAGATACTTTGAGTAATACTTTTGTATTTGAACGCCAATAGCCATTTATCCAATAGTAGAAATAACTTATTTCTCCATCCATAACGCTTGGTGATATTTTGGCGTCAAATTTTGTGGAATGTCGCCAACTTGGCGACATTTTTTATTGTTGCCAAATTAACAAAAATCTCGCCAAATTGATAAAAATGACGCTAAATCAATGAAAATGACGACTAATTGAAGAAAATTCTACATCTTGGAAAGAATATACCTACTATAAGAATAACATTTTTTTTAACTGTAAAAGTAGTAAATTCATTGCGTTATATAAGGAAAGTTATGTGTTGCCCACATCAGATTTTTTTATGCTGTAAAAGTAGTAATTTCATTGAATTATATAAAGAAAGTTACCTGCTGCCCACATCAGATTTTTTTCAATGGGGTAATGGAATAATTATTGCCAAAATTAAAATTTAAGACATTTTTTTTAACATTTTAAATACAGATATAGATTATAAGCAAAATGTATTAAACATAATAGGTAGAATTACGTACTTTTATAACTTGCATCTTATAAACTTACTAAATTATCTTAATGTGCTCTTTAAAAAATTCCTTGATCATCTTTATTACAAAAAAAAAACATCCGTTGTTCTCTTTTAGGAAATAAAAACTTTCCATTGCGATTTGTCAGTAACACCGTGTTACTCCGACGTTTGACATGACCATGTCTAATTATTTGTCTTTCACGTCTATTTTTCTATACATTGTGCATACTCTAAGTTTTATTTATTATTCTTGAGCTTCTCATATTTTTATTCCCTTCATTTTAGATTTTTTCTCGTTACTTTCCGTAAATATATAGTATAATGTATAAGGAAAGTTTTCTTGTTATTGTTGAGACCCAGAACGTCCGACCTACCAGAAAGGTGTAAGGTACCCATTTGGACGGCCGGGAAGACTCACACAATTTAGACCGGAACCCAGTGGGAGAGGCATCTACAGCAACCGTACCGTCCTTCCCCTACCACCAACCTCTCGGAAGGACTTACGGACCCACTTATTTAACGTGATCGTACTCCGGGTGAACACGGCGGCAGTTTTTGGTGGCGGAGGGAATCGAACCTGGGCCTACCGAGTGCAATTCCCGTGCGCTAACCACTGGGCTACCGCGCTCTAAGGAAAATACTGTGACGGGATCGGAAATTCGAATTCGACGAGAACACGTTTCAAGCATCCCTGATCACGAATTAAACATTTTAGGTGATGTCTGTGTGTGTATGTGTGTGTGTGAGAGAGAGAGTGTCTATGGAGACGATATCTCACGAACGAATGGAGCGATTCGAATGAAATTTGGTACACAAATTACAATCCATGAATACTGGAAGCCTTTTGTTTTTATACACAATCGAATATTCAGAACCCCTTAAATTTTCGAGTGAAATTTTGAAAAAATCATCAAAAACCTTTAATAAAGTCATGCAAATAGACAATTCTTATGCAATTTTTCCTTAGAAAATGACTGACATAAACTTTAGAAGGCTAGCATGAATCGTTCTAGAGATATTGCACATTTTTCAAATACATTTATTTAAAAATTCCATAAATAAAAAAAATTTTTAACTGTTAAGAAACATGTTCACTTTTCATATGTAATATCATGCGATAAATTTGGTGACTTCATTCTCGTGGATCTAGCTCGTTCCACTTATGAGGAAAGATATTTTGAGTACTACTTTTGTATTTGAACGCCAATAGTCATTTATCTTTTATAAGAATAACTTATTTCTACATCCATAAAATTTGGCGCGATTCTGACGACGAATTTGGTGTAATGTCTCTAACTTGGCGACTTTTTTAAATGTTGTTAATTAACGAAAAACTCGCCAAATGGATAAAAATTACGACTAATTGACGAAAATTCAATATCTTGGAAAGTACATAAATATCTACTGTAAAAATAATCTATTATTTTACTGCAAATATAGTGAATTCATTGCAATATAAAGATACTTTGAGTAATGCTTTTGTATTTAAATGCCAATAGACATTTTTCTGTTATAAGAATAACTTATTTCTCCGTCCATAACGCTTGCCGAGATTTTGACGACGAATTTGGCGGAATGTTGCCAGCTTGGCGATTTTTTAATTGTCGCCAAATTAATGAACGTTTTGTCAAATGTATAAAAATCACGCTAAATCAATTAAATTGACGATTAATTGACGAAAATTCAATATCTTGGAAATAATATATCTACTATAAGAATAACCTATTTTTACTTCAATGTAATATGTATATAAGCAATATGTAATTCATTGTAATATGTATATAAGAAAAGTCATGTGCTGCCAACATCAGATATTTTACTTTTGTTTCGTCAGACTAGGGAGTGCCACTATTATTTTTTCTGCCTTTTAACAGTATTCAATTTGGCTACCATAGTTTTGCCCTCATCTAATATATATTTTATACTATATATAATATATAATATATATTTATATATTATATATTATATATATATATGTATGTGTATATATAATGAAGTTAATGTCCAGGTTTGCTCACAGTGAAGAAATAAATCCAAAAATCCCCGTAACATATGTCAGCTCCACAATATATGATAATGGATAGGGAAAGTATTGGAATTGTGTCGAAAATCGTAACTCGAATTTTCGACCGATGGACACGTTTCAGACACCCAAGAACACCAAAAATATACATTTAGCATGTAGTCTGTGTATTTGTGTCTGTCTGTTTGTCTGAATGGCTATCTGTGCAATGTACATATTCAATCTAGTTGAAAAACTAATTGACCAAATTTCATAAAATTTTTTTCATAAAATTTGGTACCGCTTTTAAATAGAATTTATAAACAGCTTATAGAGCTTTTAAAAGCATTAGTTATCCAGAAATTCGGACTTATTTTTGTATCCCGACCATACCTCGCGTTTTATAGATATGTCCTAACAATATAATGAATCCAATATGGGTAGCACATAACTTTCTTATAAAATGCAATTAAATTACTTCTTTCACAGTGAAAAAACGATGTATAAAATCCACGGCACCATGTTTTTAACGTTGAATTATACAGAGGCTGTTCGCACATTTTTTAGACGATTTTCGTAAGCGGTGATAAAAAATCGTTTGCTGCAAAAGAAATAATTCCAATTGTACTATGTTTTTAAAAGTCAAAATTATCGTCTGCGGCTTGAAAGTTTTGTTTTTATTCAAAAATGGCGTTTTTAACAAAACAGTAGTTTGAAGGCTACATTTATGATCTTTCCGAAGAGAAATATGCATACTCTGTTATCCAAAAACGACGTGAGAGTCATGGTTTTGTGATATCTAAAGCGTCGATAGGTAATATCGTCAACAGGAAAGGAAAAAAACGTCAAATTGGAGCCTCAAGTGGGACAAAAATTCCAAACAAGTATCCAAGGAAAAAACGGACATCTTCGACTATTGCAAAGGTACGTTGTTTAACGTTAATAGAAAATCCCCCTAGTTAAAGGACAGTTGCAAAATTATTAAAATGTTCGGTGTCCACTGTAAACAAAATGATAAACGTTGATTTAAATCTTAAGAAAGCGAAAAAACGCAATGTGCATCATCTTCTTCCAAATCATATCGCTGAACGCAGGACACGCTGCAGAATTCTATATGAGAAACACTTATCCAAAGAAAAATGGAAAACAATTGTCACAATAGATGAATCATGGGTGTATTTAAATGATTGCAACAAAAAAAGAGCCATTTATTATCATAAAAGGGGAGAAAAAAATTTAAGTACATGGTTCAAAGAATCGAAAGAAAGTTTTTCTAAGGGATTCATGATTGTTGCTGGTTTTTCTTATAATGGCAAGTTAAAAATAAAGAGAGCGGAGAAAATGTCAAGATTAACTCCAAATACTATCAGGAACATATTTTATCGCCAATTTTTCTGAATGAAATACCATCGCTTTACCCACAGTGCCATCAATCTGTGAGACTCCATCAGGACAAAGCTAGCAGTCAGACATCAAAATCCACTGTAAATTTCCTAAAAGAAATGGAACAAAAAACTGGTATCAAGGCCATACCCTTCACTGATATCCCTACTAAATCTCCCGATGTATCACCTATGGATTTTTGTGCTTTCGGACTTTTAAAATCTGCATTATCCAAACGTCGTCCCAAAACTCTTACAGGACTCTGGAAAGCTGTTCAGGAGGAATGGATAGAATACCTCTTCTGACACTCCAAAAGGCATTATTATCCTGGAAATTGCGGTGTCGAAAGATAGTTCAGAATAAGGGATGTCAAATAGAACATTTAAAACACAAGAATTTTATGTAATTTAGTTTTGTGAATACAATATACATCGTCTAAAAAATGTGTGAACAGCCTCTGTACATTTGGCGCTTTCCCAGATGACAACATATAAAACTATTTCGAAGTATCCAATTAACTTATATTTCTTACAACTCTAAATTGGCAATTATCTATCCTGATAGCATCGGCAATAAGCAATAAAGCCTCTATTAAAATATTTATTAATTAATTCATTAATGTGGCATCATTTTCGCTAACGTAACGTTATTTCATCATGTTAACTATATTTTATTCAATCTGAGGCGATATATTGCCAAGTTCGCGACACCTTGCGAAATGAGGACCAAGTTTGCCAAATTTATCGCCAAGTAATAAACACAGACACATAGAAGAGCTTTTCTTATATATAAATGACTAATACAGATAAGTTGCTTGTCGTAAAATACAAAACTAATGTACGAGTTTCTTCTCTCGTGAATGGAACAAATTAGTCATATAGAATTGTGTGAAAAGTTAATATATTTCACGGTAGTTAATACTTTTTAAAATTTAATGTAATATTTTGAGAGATAAATTTATACGGAATAAATTTATACGGAATATCTTGAGAAAGGTTCATGCTAGCCTTCTAAATTTTGTGCCACTCACGTTTTCTAATGGGAAATTACACAATGATAATTTACATAACAGAAAGTTTCTGATGATTTAATAATGTTTTCAAAATTTCATTCAAAAACTTGAGGTCTTCTGAGCACTCGATTGCATTTGAAATCAATAATCTCCCAGTATTAACTGATTGTAATATGTGTACGAACTTTCGTTCAACATGTTCATGAGATATCGCTTCTACAGACGCACGGACACAACTCAAACACACATACGCACAACACCCCAAAAACGTTTGATTAGAGTTCAGGAATGCTTACAACGTGATTTCCCGTCAAAAACTCGAATTTGAGTTTTGGACCCCGTCGCAATATACTTTCCATATACATTATACTATGTATATAAGTAAAGTAACAAATAAACAAATATGTAATTTATTAGAGCCATGCACATTTTTACTCAGAATTTCCAAATATTTTGTGCAAACACTACTTCTGATTTCATTTCTATGGCAAGAATAGAATTTTATGAGGCACCTTTTTTCAGTAACATACATTGTGTAAATCCCAAAATGGCTCTAAAGAAACACGCTCTAAAATTAAAGCAGTAAATTTTGGTGTCCATTCTGAAATACGGGCACCAGAAGCAAGTTTATACTGGAAACTTTCCCTGAAAAATATTTTGTTCTAAAAAGAGTATAGTTTGTAGTGCATAAAAAAGAAGCACTTTGTTTTAAATTGAAAGATTAAAGTTCATCGTAGTTTTTGTTCCAAAAGAGAACAATAATAAATCAGATATAAAATCCATACATCCATACATGCGTTACAGCTATGAAAATTAACAAATATTAATTTTGGATGTTAGTGATTATTTATTATTGATGTTTCGTTTTGATTTGATCCTCTTGAAAATCGTTTATCATTTTAAAACTGAATTGTGAGCAGGTTTGTTAAAAATATGGTTGTGTTGAAAACAGTCTTACGAGAGGAGCTTACAAAACACAACTGTAATATAAGAAAGTTTATACAAGAATATAACTATAAAAGTTTGAAAAGAACAGATGACATTGAGTATTCCGTTCCCATTGGAGATAAAGAGTATACATGGTATTCCAAAATTATTGCACCACTATCCTTATCTTTTGAACAATTTGTCACAGATCCATGGTTACAGTTTAAAAATTTATGTGGCTTGTCATAGATCCATCGCTACAGTTTAAAAATTTATGTGGCTTGTCATAGATCCATGGTTACAGTTTAAAAATTTATGTGGCACATTTTCTTTTCAGCACACCACTTTATCTACATAATACAGTGACTTTACATTTACAATATGTGGACAAGTTCCACGACACAATATTTTAAAAGTTGAATACTACACTGGTATCGGGACTCTTCTGAATGGCAACATGTAAAATTATTTTAATTTTCCAAATTATCTTTCACGCAAACATGACTTGGCATTTGGAAACATTGCCAACATCTTCAGCAACATACTCCATTATACATTAAAATATGTTAACTATTAATTAATCAATTTGGAGTCATTGTTGTAACTTTAGCGGCATTTATGATAATTTGGGAATGTTGTTGTCCATTTGACACGATATTAAAATTCACCAAGTTGGCGGAATTTCGCCAAATGAATCACCAAGGCCGCTACATTTATTGCTAAATATTGCTATTAAATGTATTGTAGCCAAATGTGTTACTTATTTGATGATAGTTACTTTTGTTCCTCTTTATGAAATTTGTCAGACACATTTATTTAAAAAATGTATAATATATCATGAACGGTTCGCGTTAACGTTCTAAAGTTTCTGTCTTTCGTTTAAAACAAAAAGTTACGTTAAATGATTGTTTAGTATTTAAAATTGTTTAATAATGTCACGGTGAAAACACATGGCATCACATGTCACACAGCAAAAGATGTTACTTGTCACGGTGGAAAAGGGCGCACTTAATACACAAATATTAATGTGTGACGGGAATAAATGTGTGACGGAAATCAAGGATCACACAAACAAAGTAAATTGGATATTAAGTACGTAGGTGTATAATTTTGCGTTGTGTAATTTCAATAACCTCAGGAACGGGTGCCGAGGCTTACAACAAGCAAACTGGACACACAGGCACACAGCAAAGTAACAAGATCAAGTTGGGAAAACATGAGTCAAAATTCTCATACAAACTCTTTTATTTTAAATATATAAATATATATTTAAGAAGATATATAAACATTGAATTCTCTGTATTAAATATGATTAGATAATATTTGGCCTTCGAACTTATGTAATATGACTCTATCCAATCATTCTATGTAATAATATATTTTCACACAAATTAACACACGACATTTCTCATAGAAATTAATTTGAAAACCATATTCATTTTGAGGAATTTGAATATTAAAGAAGATTTCACTTTTAGTAATCATTCATGTTACCAGAACCAGATATCGGTTCTTTCCTTTCAAAACCAAGAATGCTCTCACTTAGAGCGGCGCGACTAACACTGAAGATCTGAATTCAACATCACTACAGATGATCACAATCACGCACTGGTTGGATTCAAGTCAAGAATCTCACTCAACGATCTTGGAGGAAATAATCCAAACACCAGGACTGAATTCACTCGTCATTATTGTAGAACATCCAAATAAATCTTGAGACTTAGCAAACTTGGACGGGGAAATCTATGGAACAGCTAGTCAAATAGGATGTCATCGCGCTCGATTCTTAATTCCAAATCTCCAGAATTTTCCGAAATTAAATCTGAAATAAATAAAGGAATAATTAATAATTAAGAAATAAAAGTGATTGTCTTGGCCCACTCGGATTATAAGATTCCTTCCGAATCAAAGTTATAATCCGAAACACAAAAATGACCGTTGGATCGTAAATTCTTTTGTGTCGGATTTTTCCGGAGCGAGAAATAAAGACTCCGTCTCCAACGAAAACCCAGGACCAAGAGCCCCTCTACTGTGAAAAGTGGAATCCAGGTCACCTCGACCTTCAACTTCATGCACGACATTAAAGTAGCATCCAACGGATTTGTGCGGCAACCTCGCGTCACTGTCTGCAGAATCGGATCAGTCACTGCCATGCACAATAATTAAAGAAATAAGAAATTGTCTCGGAACATCTGCAGGAGCGAGATCTCACGCTTTCTGCATGAAGAGTGCAAACTCGTAGAGAATTAAAACCTTGGAATAAAAATGGCTTCCGAAATAGAATGTTATCGGATCGAAATGAAAAATGTCGTGTTTCGCACTCATAATGTCATAAAGCACTCTGACAATAATTATATCTGATCGAGCGCATTATAACATTATTGAATGTCCTAACTTTTTACGATTTGTAACACTGTCCAACATAGTTGTAAAGTGTTTATGACATTGTTCATTCATTCTGTCTGTCTGACTGCCGTTCGAACGATAATTACCATAAAAATGACTTTATCAAAATGAAATTTTAGTATGTTGTTGAGACGGTCAGTGGAAGATACGGGAATGTAAAATAATAATTAAATCCCCCAATTAGTTTTGGATTTGACCCGGGTTGAAAAAATGAAATATATTGAACATTATGGGACCTAATTTTTCAAACATTTTTAGGCGAATTTAAAATACACAAATGTATTTTAAAATTTTAGGAAATATTCAAATTATCACGTAAAAGATGAAAAAAAAGTTCAAAATGTTTTAAGTAGTTTTTTAAATAAAGATTGAAATAATAATTACACTCATATTATATACCGGCCACACAGAAAGCTACCATTAGCCTATGAGTTGGTCGTGTGGTCTGGGTTTTCTACTCATATTATATAAAGAGATAACGTGACTCATTGCAAAATAAAATATGCTCTCGATTTTTTTTTTTCACTTAGTGAAAAACGCGATTTTTAAGGAATGCTCATATTTTCATTTAGTGTTGCATCCGTCCTAAAACCGCTTTATTTTTTCATATTATCTTTGTATCTAAATTCTGTACCTACGTAATTACAAATTTTTTAATTTAAATTATCACTAAATTATGATTATTTCTGCAACGAAACCTAATTTTAACGTATGAAGAATGTAAATAAGACAAGCGATTGTAAGATGAGTGGCATAAGAAGTGCTGAATATTTCTTCATGCAAAATTCTTTTGTTCTGGAGTCTAGAATATAAGTGATATGAATGACATATTCATTCATTTTACATAGAGTAGTAGACGATTTTTTAGCATTACCTTTTTTGATGAAGTTTAAAGTTTCTAAGTAAAACAAATTATTGTAGTACTGTGATAATTAAAAAATACCACCGCTGAACGTATCACATTTTAGAGATGTGTAAATAAAATTACATTTCAGTTGGAAAGTGTTTCATAACCAATGCTTTATGCATGATTGACCATTCTTGTTAAAAGCATAACACATTTTTTTGTTGAAAAATGTGGAATAAATTCTTGATTAATCTTGTTTAAAAAACTAATTCGAAAATTTGGGGAATTTCCTGTAAGTTCGATAGTGTTTAAAATCAATAGGGTCCCACCATTCTCGGATTGTAATAATCGAACACAATTATGTTCGATACGCTTCATTCGTTTATGAGATATATGATATGCACATTCACACAGACATCAGCTCAAAAATGCTTGATTCGAGTTGAGGGATGTTTGAAACGTGATCTTCCGTAGAGAACTCGAATTCGAATTTTTGAACTCGTCACAATAATTTCCCTAAAAATTACAATTATAAATATATTCTGATTTTAACTCTGGCGAGTAAAATTGGCTCGGGTTACAAATCCTATATGCAGGTCCTGTGAGTATATATTTTTATATATTACTTTCCTTATATACATAATGTATAAGGAAAGTATTGTGACGGAGTCGAAAATTCGAATTCTAGTTTTCGACGGGAGAGCACGTTTCAAGCATCCCTGAACAAGAATCAAACATTTTTGAGGTGATGTCTGTGTGTGTGTGTGTGTGTCAGGGAGTCTTTAGAGACGACACGAACGGATGGAGCAATTCGAATGAAATTTGACACAAAACTCACAATCTTTGCATACTGGAAGCCTATTGTTTTTAAACGCAACCGAATGATCAGAACCCCCTAAATTTTCAATTAAAATTTTGAAAAAATCATCAAAAAATCGAAACCTTTAATAAAGTTACGCAAATAGACATTTCTTATCTAATTTTTCCTTTTAAAACGATTGACATAAACTTTAGAACGCTAGCATGATCCGTTCTCGAGATATTGCACATTTTTCAAATAAATTTATTAAAAAATCCCATAAATTAAGAAATATATTAAGTGTTGAGAAACATATTCACTTTTCATATGTAATATCATGCGATAAATTTGGTGACATCACTGTCGTGGATCTAGTCCGTTCCATTCATGAGAAAATTTACTTTGAGTAATATTTTTTATCTGAACGCCAATAGTCATTTATTTGTTACAACAATAACTTATTTCTCCGTTCATAACGATTGGCGAGATTATTTGACGAATTTGGTGGAATGTCGCCAACATGACGACTTTTTAAAATGTTACCAAATGAACGAATATCTCACCAAATGGATAGAAATGACGCTAAATCAATAAAAAATGACGACTAATTGACGAGAATTCAGTATCTAGGAAAGAACTTAAGTAACTATTATAAGAATAACCTATATTGCTTTTACTTTAAGGGTAGCAAATACATTGCATTATATAAAGAAAGTTAAGTGCTGCCCACATCAGATTTTTTTTAGTGTTTTCATAACCAATGGAATTGATTGTTGCATTTATTTCATTTTAATAGAATATTGCAACGTGAAAGGAGAACACGAAATGGTCTCGTAAAAGTCTCCTTATTAAGAACATTTTAAATATTCCTGTGTAACACAATTTACGGTGAACGTTTTATTAGCTTAAAGTTAATTGTACTTCAGCAATTATCTCCATGAGTCTGTATTAACATTTTTAATCGCCCTCTATTTACTTTTGCGTCAATACTGTCAAAGGGTTAAAAGTTGCCGTTAATTTTCCAAATAAATCCCATTATCTTTTGAAGGTCTGAGTCTGAAAATAGTCATGGAATGTCGCAAAGACGCACTCAATTAGAAAATACTTCGCAAAATAAGATTTTGCCTAATCACTGCAAAGATAATTTATGAAACATACAAGTGAATATTTGACTAATTTTTAGTGGTTTTGGAACTAAAAGGGAATTAAATATTCTAGAGTTGTGATACATAAATGGCTACATCCCGACCGTCCAAACGGTTACCTTACACCTTTCTGGTAGGTCGGACGGTCTGGGTTTCAACATAAATGGCTACATATATGTAAATGGAAATCACAAATTATAGATTTAAAAAAAAAAGTAACACAGTTATATAGGACGTTTAATACAAATATATTACGGATTAGCGCTTTCGGATATACTACGCTAATTCCGTTGAAAATCATCGGTCTCGCAATAAGCAACCCCTGAATAATGTAAATTTTTGAATAATTCGCGTTTCACGTTTATTCGTCAAATCGAATATTTTGATGTGCAGAATCCTCTAAAGAAGGCAATATTGGAAAACATAAATTGCACACTTCTTCCTTTCGAACTATCTATCCGTACACCAAATTAAAGTATCTATCACATCCCGAAGCATACTATTTTATCATTTCCCGTTTTGGACGTTTTTCTGTGGAGCTTATACACAAATGAACATTTTTGAAAATACCTGTTCATCTTGGGTTTTTTATGCCTTTACCACATTTAAAAAGAAGCGTGTCTCATTTAATCGAAAACTCGAACATATTGGTGTGTGGGACCCCCTAAAGTAGCAAATACTGGAAATTTGAATTTGCGAACTTTCTTCCTGTCATTTCGAAAGATGAATATTTAACTAATTAACTTCCCTTCATTTTCGAAAATCTTTATTTTTCTTGTATTTTCTATCAGGTGATTCGCCAATATACCAAATACCAAGCCTCTATCACGTTTTAAAAGGGCTGTTCCTGCCTCACTCCGAAAATCGAACATATTGGTGTGCAGCACCCCTTACAGTAGCAAATACTGGAAATCTGAATTTGCAAACTTTTCTCCTTTCAAACTATCTACCTGTACACCAAATTTGATATCTCTATCTCATCCCGAAGCATGCTTTTCTTATCAATTCACCTTTCGAACGTTTTTCTCTGGAGCACACCCGTAGACGAACATTTTTGAAAAAAAAATATATTCGTCTTGCATGTTTTTATCAAATATATACATATACCACATACCAAATTTCAAGTGCCTATCAAATGTTAAAGGAGCCGTTTCTCATTTATTCGGTAAATCGAACATTTTGGTGTGCGGCACCTCTTTAAGTATAGAAAATATAGTAAATCTGAAATTGCACACTTTCTTCTTTTCGAACTTCATTTCGACCAAATGTGAAGTCCTTACCTCATTGCAAAGCATACTTTCCTATCATTTCACTTTTTGAACGTTTTAGTGTGCGGGACCCCTTCAAATAGAAAATATTTGAAATCTGAAATTGCACACTTTCTTCTTTTCAAACGATTTACCCACACACCAAATTTGAAGTCTTTATCTTATCGCAAAGCAAGCTTTTCTATCATTTCACTTTTCGAACGTTTTGATGTGGAGCACCCTCTCTTCAGAACATTTTCGGAAATCAAATTTCGGTTTTATCGATCGATCGATCCATGCACCAGATTACAAGTCTCTTATCTATTCGGGAAGTGCCTAAAAAAGCTTGAAAGACAGACAGACAGACGGACGGACAGACAGAAAGACGGACAAATGGACACATGGCAATTTGTATATATATATATATATATATATATATATGTGTGTGTGTGTGTACGCCCTTCATCACAGGCATATTACTATTTGTAATAGAATGCAAACTAATTATCAAACTGATAAGGCATATATGGCAACCCGCTCTCCATCATTTTTGCAGACGCCATCTTACAAAAACTGGAAAATAATAGTTTGCCTTTCTTACAATTCTGTGGCAACAAAGTATTATGTTTTTGGGTTAGGCTTATTTATTTTAAACTTTAAATTAGTTATTTTATCATTAGAGATGCCCCCTTGGCAGCTCTACCGTATCTGTGTGCCAATGTGCTCCTGTCATCTGGGCGTGGTTTATATGGGATTTCATTGGTTATTCCATGATGCCCACGTGCCCGCTTGAGTACATAGTAGTATTTCTCAAGCTGTCATACTTCATTTAATGGTTATACGTAAATTATCCGCCCATTACAAAATTAGTCGTCGAATCAACAGCTGATGTCGCTTTCTGTAGAGCCATTTCTGAAATATGAAAATACATTTTGCACAACACTATCACAAATTTAAACGGTGTTGGTACGCGGATATCGTGTTTATAATCTTATCTTTTGATAATCTCGATAATATTTGCTTGATAACCTTATCTTTTAACTGGATAGTGTTTATAATGTGCTTTCTTCTATGAATTTCACTGTTGAATACCAAAGTGGAGGGTGTCTTCCTTTTTAACACTTTACAACATAGTTGAAAAGTGTTTATGACTTTGTTCATTCTGTCTGTCTGTCTGTACGTTAGCACTATAACTGCCGTAAAAATGACTTTATCAAAATGAAATTTTAGTATGTTATTCAGGCGGTCTGTGGGACCTATGGGAATATAAATGAATAATATCGCCCAATTAGTTTTGCATTGAACCCGGGTTGAAAAAATGAAATGAATTGAACCCTAAGGGGCCTAATTTTTTAAACGTATTTTAAGCGGATTTAAAATTCACAAATTGCTTCGAAAGTTGTATGAAATACTCAAATTATCTCGTAAAATATATAAAAAAATATTCAGCAAATTATATTCAGTAGTTTTTTAAATAAAAATTAAAATATTAATTACACACTTTATATGGAGAGATCACGTGACCAGTATATGAAGAGATCACGCGATCTACTTCAAAATAAAATATAGCATCCATCTTGTCTCAAAATCGTGATTTTTAAAGTTCTTTTTGATTCATATTTAGTGTTGTATCCGTCCTAAAACCGCTTTATTTTTGCTTAAATTTTGTGCAACTACATATTGAAACAACTCAATTACAATATATTTGAGTTTAAATGATCATCCAAATTTGATCATTTCTGCAACGATCATTTCTTTTCACTTATGGAAAATGTAAATACCAAAAGATGTAGAATGAGTTGTATAACAATTGCTGCATTTCTTTAACGCAAAATTATTTAACTCATTTGAATACCATTTTATTTCTAATCACTATGCATATATGTATTGATTTTTACTTTTTATTATTACCTTTGGTCATATAACAATCGATATTAGCTAAATTTAAATTGTGAGTTGGACTGCATGTGTATATTGTTACGAACATGTAAAATTATCTCATTGGAGGCACATTTGAGAATCAGAAGGAGAAAACACCGTTGTAGACAAACATTTCTACTACCTCAATGTAAGGCTGCCAGATTTGGAGATTTAGCCAGATTTCATGACTTTTGAATTTTCTAGAACTTTCTCGAAATAATGAATATTCTGGGAGATACGGGACTTTTCTGGAAGATTTTACGGGGAATATATAAAAGGGAACATTGAGCAGTTGGAGAGCAGTTGACGTGATACGAGATGCATTGAATTGTGAAATATGCCAATGTTTAGTGACTAGTATCGGCTATTTTAGGAAATGAGTATAGCATTTATTTGCTGTTACACACAGCTATAGACAAACACGCAGAAAGATAGACCGGCATCTTCATTTATTCTGAAAGATTATATTAAACTTAAAAAGAATTGTATTCAGAGTGTATCTGCCTATTTAATTCAATTTGTTTTAAAAAGAAAATAATCATATTTCTCGACGCTCTCTATCGCGCTAATGGAAAAATGTGATCCCACTTCTGTTGATGGATAATAATTTATTTATGCTTTGTAAGCTAAATAAGTAATGAATACACTAAGTGACATTGCATTATTTAATGTGTAGAAGTATGCTTCGCGTAAGGCTAGTAAGTCAAGCAGAAAATGTGTGATGCCAAGTTAATTTAAATTACAGCCAATGTGCTAAAAGAACAATAATGAAAGTTTATTCGATCTCATTAATTGCATTAAGAAGCAAAAAAATGGAGAGAAATTGCATTGAAAATTTAAAAATAATTGAATATGCTTAAAAGAATACCTGATACATTTATTATTTATAACATTTGCGATTTTAAACCATTATTAATTTAAGTAGCAATGTGATCAAATATTCGACAGGTTTTCAACGGTCTTCCCATCCACGGTTTTTCAAAGAAAGCTCATAAGCAAACCAATGACTTTGTAAGAAAAGGTCAATAAGTGTTCGCTTCAGGTATATCTATAGTATGCTGTATTAATATATGTATACTGTATATATTCATCACTTTATACTGTATCAATATACCTTATCATTATATACAGTATCAATATACTTTATCATTATATACTGTATCAATATACTTTATCATTATATACTGTATCATTGCTTAAATTGTTGCATTAAATTGCATTAAATTGTTGCTTTAATTGCTGCATTAATTGCATTAAATTGTTGCTTCCTATAATTATATAGAGTATTATTTTACGGAAATGTTTATTTATTTAGGTTTATTTTTATCGGAGCTTGTAATTTCAAATTTTCGGTATCTCAATGACTGATCAAATAGTCTTTTTACATTGTTGGCAGTTGCAAAGTCGGCAGAAAAAAACGCTCGTGAAGAAGTTAAAATGATATTTTTACAGGTCTGATAGATACACTTTTAAGAACAACTAATCCTGTGAAAATTCGGCGGGAAAAAATGATGAATGCGTAAAAGAAAGGGACTGACAAATCTAAGTGACTAGACTATTTCCAAGTCATAAAACATGGATGGCTAAGTAAATCAGAAAACCAAACTTGCAGTCGTCGAGATAGACAATAGATAGAAACGTAAACGTATGGCACCAGCTGTAAACAAAGGGCCAACAGATACTACAAAATGTTACAACGTTACGTAACATTTTTCACGTGAGGGAAGGCTGGGCAACTAGGGGAATCAGAAGTGGTCTGTTTTATATGTTCTGGCCAAAAAAATAATTTAAAAATTAATGAGGGTAAAAACTACCTATAGGCTAGAAGAAAGTGGGGAGAATAAAGGAAGAATACCTATAGGCTAGAAGAAAATGTCGAGAGAAGCCAAGAAAGAAAGCCTTAAGGGGACGGTAGACGTTGAAATGAGCAGAAATCGACTAAAACAAGTTTTAATATATAACATTATTTTACACGTTTAACATTTGCTTACGGATGGGACAGCGTCCATCTCAAACGAAGAACCTCCCAAAAAGACAGGTATTTGACATACCCTATCCCAAACAGTTCGATCCCCCTTTGCAGGCATTGGCGGCCTTGGAAATCGCTGACAGAGACATTGCATCTGATGCAGCAGGTGCAATGTTTCTGTCAGAGATTGCAGGCAGCCCACAATTAATATAATTAAACAAGAAAGATCAATCACGCATAAAGCATTGATTATGAAACACTATTCAACTTCAATGCAATTTTATTTATACATCTCTAAAATGCGATATATTCCTCGGTAATATTAAGTATTTCACAATACTATATTAATTTATTATATTTGAAAACTTAAAACTTCATCGATAAAAATGAACTTCTTTCAAATGACAGAATTGAAATATAAATGTCCTGCTTTAAACATATCTACAATGCGATACATTCCTCGGTAATATTTCTAAAATTATCGTAATGCTACAATAATTTATTATACTTGATAACTTCATTGAAAACAAGTGAACTTTATTCAAATGACGTCATCGAATTTTAATCGCCTGACTCTCTCGATAACAGCAGCATTTCATTCATAACCATTTTTCCATTCCTTTCATTCATCGCAATACTATAATAATTTATTTTATTTAACAACTTAAAACCGTGGAGGTGCAAGTAATTTAACTCTATGCTTAAAACTTCATTGAAAAAATATTTTTCTTCACTGTGTAAAATCAATGAACTCATAGATTTTACACAGAGAAGAAAACTACTTTCATTCATATCAGAAAACTTTCAACTTTCATTCATATCAGAAAACTTTCAACTTTCATTCATATCAGATATATTGCAGACTCCATGAGCTAAATCATTTTACGTTAAAGAAATGCATCAATTCTTATACAACTCATTCTCCATATGTAAAAATTAGGCTTCGTTGTAGAAATAATCAAAGGTTGATGATCACTTAAATTCAAATATATTGTAATTGAGTTGTTTCATTATGTAGATGCACCGAATTTTAGCAAAAATAAAGCTATTTTAGGACGGATACAACACTAAATATGAATTAGAAAGAACTTTAAAAATCACGATTTTGACACAAGATGGATGCCGTATTTTATTTTGAAGTGGTTCACGTGATCTCTTCATATAGAGGTTGTAATTATTATTTTAATTTTAATTTAAAAACAACAGAATAAATTTTGCTGAATTTTTTTGTATATTTTATGGGATAATTTGAATATTTCCTAAAACGTTCGAAGCAATTTGTGAATTTTATATTCGCTTAAAAATGTTCGAAAGATTAGGTTCTATTGGGTTCAATGTATTTCATTTTTTCAACCCGGGTTAAATCCAAAACTAATTGAGTGATATTATTCATTTATATTTCCATAGGGCCCATAGACCCTCTGAACAACATACTAAAATTTCATTTTGATAAAGACATTTTACGGCAGTTATCGTGCTAACGGGCAGACTGACAGACAGACAGACAGACAGAATGAACAATGTCATAAACACTTTTATCTACTACTTGGTAAGTGTTAATAAAAATCAAACCGTTCTTTTATAAGATATATATTTTTATATCCATTTATTTATTATTCAAATCGAAAAAATAATAATAAACATTAACAAACATATTTAATTTAATTGCGTTGCCACATGATATATCCTCATAAAGTGTTAAAATTTATTAACCATTTTGATTTCGTAATACTTTTTTTCATCTTTGAGTAAAAGCTTGTCCAAAATAAACCATGATGACAGATTCACCAATTAAATTCATGTTTTCAAACAATTTGTAATTTCAGAAAATGGCTATGCAGCACAAAAAATAGCCTCCAAACTCAGAGATAAAATTTTAATTCACTTTCAAGTTTCAAACAAACGGTTTCCAACCTTTTCGTTTAGAGGAACCAAGGAGTTAGAGAGTAGAACTCCTAGGAAAAAGTTTCGTTTTTCACAAATATCTCGACAACCCCTGGTCTTAGAAACTCAAATCTTAGACTAATTTTAAAGGGGCTATTTCAATGTTTCCCACAAAATTTCATCAAATGCGGTTCTGCCGTTATCCCCTGATGATGGGTTTAACAACCAGACAGACAGATAGATTTCAATTTTATTTATATAGATTATATTTCCTAGTAATGATGTATTTGTTACTCCCATGTTTCGGAAAATAAATCCTATTTTTTGTCATCCGTTTAAATACCCGATGTGTTGGGTCCTCTATATGTTAAAGTATGAAAAGAGTTCGTAAGACAAAAAAGAACTACTAATGTAGGGGAGGATATTAAAAATGTGTTTTTCTGTCAGATTTATGGTTTATGTCTCTTTAGTAGCAGAGGTGCTATCTGCCATCTATATCATCGGATATACCATGGCTTTTTTACCATATCTATATAAAGTATTTATGGTGTAGCACCTACGAAAAATTATTTTTGTGGTTCAGGACTTTAATTTGCACCCTAAAACGATTCGAAACATTCTGAGAGTAGAATATATGGAACTTCGAAAGTTTCGGGAGTGCAAAGTAGATGTAAAGCTCTAGGATTTTTTCTTCATCCCATGAAACACGAAGTGCTGCTTTTGAGATACGTCTTCAATCTTATGGATTTATATTTTGCCCGTAAAGAGATCTTTCGTCTGCAGGCGAAAATATTTTCAGGTGGAAAATCCTTTGAAGTGAAAGGCAAGACTGCATTAAATTGTCACACAACATGCGAGTGAAATTAAAAAATCTGATGTGGGCAGCTTATTACTTTCCCTGCAGACTTCTATCCACGTTCTCTTTCTTTTAATTAAATTTAATTCACTTTTAATTCAATTTCCGTTGTCATTTGATAACTGGGCTTATTTTCACAGATGGTGTAGGGAAAATACGAAAAAACTAAAATATCTCAAGGACGGCTAGTCCCAGTATAATGGGGTTGGTATTTTTATTTTCTTCGCTAAAAATTACGTATTAAACAAGCATTTACTAGATATATTTGAGCATACGTAGTTTTTCATTTTAAATTTTGACGATCTTTGGGGACCATTTCGCAAAACAAGACAGGCTATTTTTTCCGAATCGTACCAAAATCTAATTAGCACCAGGGTGATCCATAAGCAAATTATCTACCGAATTTAGTGAAATTATGTCGGTTAGTTTTTCAGCTAGAGTGGATAAAACTTTTGCGGGACTTTTCGCAAAAAAAGGCGGGTCTTTTTTTCCTGAGTGGTACCCAAAACTAATCAGCACCAGATTCGCCCGCAAGTGACTCACATACCAAATTTCATGAAATTCAGTCAATTAGTTTTTTAGTTAGAGTGGATACAAAATCTGCACAGTCACACAGACAGCCACACAGGCAGATACACACAGAGACGTCACGCTGAAAATAGTTTTTCGTATTCTAGAGGTCTCGAAACGTGTAGATCCGTCGAAAACTCGAGTTGTGATTTTCAGTATGATTCCAATACTTTCCCTATACATTACCATGTATTGCAGGGAAAGTAAAAATCTGATGTGGGCAGCACATGACTTGCCCTGCAGACTTATATTATTGTTCTCTATATTTTAATTAAATTTATTTCACTTTTAATTCAATTTCCGTTCTCATTCGGTAACCGGGCTTATTTTCAAAGGTGGCGTAGGGAAAGTACGAAAAACTAAAATATCTCGAGAACGGCTAGTCCTAGTGTAATGGGGTTGGTCTTATTCTTTTCGTCGTTAAACATTACGTATTAAACGGGCATTTAATGGATATATCTAAGTATACCAAGTTCTTTAGTTTAGATTTTGAAGATTTTTGCGGGCCGTTTTGCAAAAAAAGGCAGGTTATTTTTTTCCGAATCGTACCAAAATCTAATCAGCACCAGAGTGACCTATACGTGACTCATCTACCGAATTTTGTGAAATTCGGTTCATTAGTTTTTCAGCTAGAGTGGATACAAGCTTTTGCGGGCCATTTCGCAAAAAAAAGGCGGGTTCTTTTATTCCGAATCGTACCCAAAACTAATCAGCACTAGCCCCGCCTACAAGTGACTTACCTACCAAATTTTGTGAAATTCGGTAGATTAGTTTTTTAGTTACAGTGGATACAAAATCTGCACAGACAGACAGACACACAGACACACAGACAGACAGACAGACACACAGACAGACAGACAGACAGACAGACAGACAGACAGACAGACACACAGACAGACAGACAGACAGACACACAGACACACGCACAGACGTCACGCTAAAAATGGTTTTTTCGTATTCTAGGGGTCTCGAAACGTGTAGATCCGTCGAAAACTCGAGTTGTGATTTTCGGCATGATTCCAATACTTTCCCTATACATTACCATGTATTGCAGGGAAAGTAAAAATCTGATGTGGGCAGCACATGACTTTCCCTGCAAACTTATATCCACGTTCTATTTATTTCAATTAAATGTAATTCACTTTTAATTCAAATTTCGTTCTCATTCGGTAACCGGGCTTATTTTCAAAGGTGGCGTAGGGAAAGTACGAAAAACTAAAATATCTCGAGAACGGCTAGTCCTAGTGTAATGGGGTTGGTCTTATTCTTTTCGTCGTTAAACATTACGTATTAAACGGGCATTTAATGGATATATCTAAGTATACCAAGTTCTTTAGTTTAGATTTTGAAGATTTTTGCGGGCCGTTTTGCAAAAAAAGGCAGGTTATTTTTTTCCGAATCGTACCAAAATCTAATCAGCACCAGAGTGACCTATACGTGACTCATCTACCGAATTTTGTGAAATTCGGTTCATTAGTTTTTCAGCTAGAGTGGATACAAGCTTTTGCGGGCCATTTCGCAAAAAAAGGCGGGTTCTTTTATTCCGAATCGTACCCAAAACTAATCAGCACTAGCCCCGCCCACAAGTGACTTCCTACCAAATTTTGTGAAATTCGGTCGATTAGTTTTTTAGTTACAGTGGATACAAAATCTGCACAGACAGACAGACACACAGACACACAGACAGACAGACAGACACACACACAGACAGACAGACAGACAGACAGACACACAGACACACGCACAGACGTCTCTCTAAAAATGGTTTTTTCGTATTCTAGGGGTCTCGAAACGTGTAGATCCGTCGAAAACTCGAGTTGTGATTTTCGGCATGATTCCAATACTTTCCCTATACATTACCATGTATTGCAGGGAAAGTAAAAAAGAAAGAAAACGTATCAAGATTTAAATTCATTTATGTCAGACATTTGTAAAATAATCAAGAAAGATCAATCATGCATAAATCATTGATTATGGAGCACTTTCCAACATCTCTAAAATGCAATACATTCAGCGGTGATATTTTAAAAATTATCATATTACTACAATAATTTGTTATATTTGAATCATCGAAAATAAATAAACTTTAATTAAATAACGCCAATAAAATATAAATCGTCTGGCTTTCTATATAAAAACACTGAATATTTTCTTTATAAACATTTTACCATTCCTTTCTTTCAGCGGCGATATTTTTAAAATTATCATAATACTACAATCATTTATTTTACTTAAAAACCATGAAGGTAAAATTACTTTCTAACATGCTTGAATCTTCATCGAAAAAGTCATAATATGGAATCGTCTGCTGCTCTATGTAAAATCGATGAATGTTTTATTCATATCAGCTATATTGTAGACTCCAGAGCTAAATAATTATGCGTTCAAAAAATTCAGCAATTGTTATACAAGTCATCTTACATCGTTCCTAAATTCCATAAATCACCTCTCAGTTTTAGAACGCTCACTTGTGGATATAATACCTTTACCACTACTGTTAGTAATTACTTGCTAAATTGTTTAAATATAATTAATGAATCTCTTAAATTTAAGAGTTCCGGGTATTTTATTTTGAACAAGAGTTTTGATTTAGTTAACCACCTTAGAAAGCTAACACATATTCTTAGTTTCCATACCTTTGATTTTAATGACCTATTTAACAATATTGATATTAAAGATTTATATAAAGTTATTATCTTTCTAATGATTATCTCTCTTCTAATAATTTTCCTTTTAAAGTCAAAAACTTTCCTATGTTAATACACGTTGTGTTATATAACAATTATATTATCCGAGGTTATAACATATATTTACAAACATCTGGTGAACCTCAAGGAGGTTATAGTAGTAGTATTCTAGTTGACTTATATCATAATAATAAATTATTATGAACGTCATTTTTCACTAGTTCATATATTATATATCGATATGTTGAATACTTAATTTGTATTATCATTGATGATTCTCATCCATATAATATTGATGTTTACCCTAACCTAGAATTAATCTCAAATGAGTCCAGTGTCAGTTAGACTGTAAATTATTTAGACTTAAATTTAGAAACCCTTTATAATCATAATATTTCCAACCTATTTGATAAAATATATTCTTATAACTTATCTGTCATTAAGCTGCTGTCATATCGATTGTCCAGATCAATTGTTTAGAAACATCATTTTAATCAAGTAATATTGAATCAATACATCGGCCCCAGTTTCACATTAATAATCTTAAACACATTTGTCAAAATTACCACTATCCGGAAGTATTTGTTAATAAAATTATAATTTCAAATACACCATGTAGTAATTTTACAATTGCATTTTTTATGCTTGCTTGGATAAGTCATTTTTGTAAATTTCGCCCATTCTTATCACCTAACTTTCACTAGTCCTGTGTCTAATACTGATTACAATTTTAGAAAGTCTTCATTTAAAAAAGTTCTGTTACGTTTAATATTATGATCATTCCGGTTTCCACTCGCTTAACCGATTAGATGTTGTATGCTGCTGATGTATGTTCGGCTGCAAGCAATTCGACTCACAAGTGGCGACTGTACCTGTAAGTTAATTTTTATTGTTTATATTTATGGTATTCAATTTTTTTGGATTTTATTATATCTCCTTCCATTAGCCAGTACACAGTTCCAATGGGGTCTATAGTCAAATACTATAGCCATTGTCAGAAACTGGCCTTTCTTTCGCTTATATATATATATATATATATATATATATATATATATATATATATATATATATATATATATATATATATATATATATATATATATATATATATATATATATATATATATATATAAAAATATATATATATATATATATATATATATAAAGATATATATATATATATATATATATATATATATATATAAATATATATATAAATATATATATATATATATATATAAATATATATATATATATATATATATATATATATATATATATATATATATATATATATATATATATATGTATATATATATACACTCACGGACAATGAAAGTTAAGCACCAAGCAGGAAGCATAGGATGGACATGAAATTTTATTGATGGAAGGATTGGAAGGATACGGATGAATGATATACATAATCACAAAACAGCGCAGCA